>CM067337.1:80602500-83437500 GCA_034376525.1 Nicotiana benthamiana | reverse complement strand
TTGGAATGCACTTTGGGGGTGAGCCCAACGAAAATGTTGAACAAACTCCTAATGATGAAGCAAGAAATTTTTATGAACAGTTAGAGGAAGCTAGTCGTCCACTACGTAAAGGACGTCCTCACTCTGAGTTGTCTGTTGCAGTTAGATTACTAAGCATCAAATCTGATTGGAATATTTCTCAAGCAGCCATGGATTCTTTTCATTGACCTTTTGCGTGAACCATTTGACGAGAAAATCGAATTACCTGGTGACTTCTATAAGGCAAAGAGATTAGTTTCTAAGTTAGGACTTTTGTCAATGAGAATTGATTGTTGTGAAGATGGTTGCATGTTACATTATAAAGATAATGCAAATTTAACCTGTTGTAAATTTTGCGGAAAGCCTCGTTTCAAGAGGCTTTCCAGCGGGAAGATGGTCGCTATCAAGGTGATGCTTTATTTACCTCTAATACCTAGGCTAAAGAGGTTATATTCTTCGATGAGTTTTGCTCCTCATATGAGATGGCACTTTGAAAATAGAAGACCACCTGGTGTTATGTGTCATACTTTAAATGGAGAAGCTTGGAAGCACTTTGATATGACATATCCAGATTTTGCTAGTGAACCAAGAAACATTCGGTTAGGTCTGTGTGCGGATGGCTTCACGCCCTTTTCTGTATCTGCGACACCGTATTTATGTTGGCCTGTCTTTCTTACACCTTATAATCTACCACCCGAGTTGTGCATGACTAGTCCATATATTCTTAAATTGTATTATCCCCGGTCCACGTAATCCGAAAAGTTTGATAGATATATATTTGCAACCTTAGATTGATGAGCTAAAACAATTGTGGTACGATGGTGTTGAAACATATGACATATCAACCAAGCAGAATTTCAATTTGCGTGCTAATTTAATGTGGACAATTAATTTTTTTCCTGTGTATGGAATGTTGTCTGGGTGGATGACTGCCGGGAAGCTTGCTTGTCCTTACTGCATGGAAAATAGTAAAGTGTTCACTTTGAAACATGGCCGAAAGCAATCATGGTTTGATTGTCATCGTCAATTCTTGCCTGAGGGTCATGAGTTTAGAAAGATGAAAAATGCTTTCAAAAAGAATAAACTATAATATAATTATCCACATCCGATACGTTCAGGTGAGGAAATTTGGGAGAGGGTCTAGAACTACAGTAAAGTTACTGAAGTTTCACCGCACAGATTCCTCGGATACGGTGTTACTCATAATTGAACCAAACAGAGTATATTTTGGGAGTTGCCTTATTGGAAGGATAATCTTCTCTGTCACAACCTTGATCTCATGCATATTGAGAAGAACTATTTTGACAATTTGTTCAATACAGTTATGGATGTTAAAGGTAAGACAAAGGATAACCCGAAGGCTATACTGGACTTACAAGAATATTGCAGGCGGCCTGAATTACACTTGCAAACAGCAAACAATGGTAGGTTATTCAAGCCCAAAGCAAGTTACACATTCACTTTGGAGGAAAGGCGGCAGATTTGTGATTGGGTAATGAAATTGAAGATGCCTGAGGGTTATGCGTCGAATTTTGAGAAAAAAGTTGATATGGAGGTAGGGAAGTTGAGCCATTTGAAAATTCATGACTGTCATGTTTTCATGGAGACCCTAGTGCTTATTGCGTTTTCTGCCTTGCATGAAAGAATTTGGAAACCCATCACTGAGATTAGTTTTTTCTCAAAGACTTGTATTCTTCCACATTAAGGGAAGAAAACCTACGTCGAATGGATCAAAACATTCGTGTAACTTCGGGTAAGATGGAAAAGATATTTCCATGTGGGTTTTTTGATGTGATGGAACACCTTCCAATCCACCTTGTACACGAGGCACGACTTGAAAGGCATGTTCAATGCAGATGGATGTATCCCTTTGAGAGCTAATACTATAGTCCATATATAATTTTCTGTTTTATTTGAATTTTCTTGGCTAACTCGAAATTATGCAGGACAATTGGCAAATGCAAACAATTTGTAAAGAAGAGGAATAGAATTGAAGGATCTATATGCGAAGCTTATCTTGCAAAGGAAACTTCTCATTTTTTTTCTTATTATTTTGAGAGCAACGTGCCATGTGCTAGGAATAGGCCCAACAGGCACACGGTCGACCTTACGAATGATCCATTATATCCGCCTATGTCCATATTCAATCAAGCAGGCCAATGTTCTAAGGATGGTAGAAAGAGAAGTTTGAGTGATATGGAGTTCAAGTCAGCTACACTTCATGTGTTGCTAAATTGTCCCGAAGTAGTACCATTTCCCAAGTAAGTATTGATTTAATAGTTATCAAAATAAAAAATTTACTGTGGTTACATCTCAATGCAACTACTAAAAATATTTGATGTGTCACAGTCACTTCGTGGGTCAATTTGGCCAAGATGTGGTATATACGACATTTCCTAGGTGGTTCAGACAATTTGTAAGTATATCCTTAAAATATTCGAACACTATGTAGGTAAACAATGTTTGAAAGTTATGCTAACTTATGAATTTTGTTAACAATATGTAGGTAAATGATCCAAATAATGGTGTAAATCAATTTTTGAAAGATATATCTTGGGGACCTGGGGTTGAGGTCACAACATATTCCAAGTACGTTGTGAATGGTTATAAGTTTCATACAGAGGGTTGCTCTAAAAAACAAAGCAACAACAGTAGGGTGTGAGTTCAAGGTGGTGATGGCAACCAAGTTGGAGATATTGATTATTATGGTGTGCTCAAAGAAATAATAGAACTAGAATATTCGGGTAGGCCGTTTAAGAAAATTATTCTCTTTAGATGCAAGTGGTTTGACCCAAATCCAACAAGAGGTACGAGAGTTCACAATCAATACAACATAATTGAGGTTAGTCATACGAGGGAGTATGATCGATACGATCCTTTCATAATTGCATATAATGTTAGGCAAGTGTATTATGCTCCTTATCCATTACGGCGAAATAAGGCCGATTGGTGGGTTGTAGTCAAAACTAAGGCTGTAGGTAGGGTCGAAGTCAAGAATGTGTTGGATGTTGCATATCAAATGATATCTCCAGTGTTCACGAAACAGTGGACGAACTTTTAGAAAATGATTTGGAACATCCTAAACACATATTGGAAGAAGTTTATATAAATGAAGTAATAATTATAGAAAATGAGGAAGAAGAATCAACTGATGAAGCTCAAACTAGTGAAAAAGAAGAATTCTCTGACGAGGAAGAATACGTCGATGAGCTTTAAAAAGTTGGTTTCTTCGATACCTCTCGTTTATAGATAGTTTCCTTATATGTTTCAATCTAAATTATGTATTATCTTATGCAGATGACAGGCAAAGGTCAAGGTAAGGAGGAAGGTAGTGGTTCTCGAGGAAAAGAAAAGGCTAGGAAGCAAAAGAGGAGGGTAGAAGATAGTACTTGTCAATCTTTTCCACACTCTTCTGATTTGCCTGTCACTATGCCACAACCTCTAACCCATGGCTATATTGAGCTGCCACAACATCACCAGTCCTATATCTTTGTGCAGACCCCGGGTGTTTCTTCATAGGGCCATCGGACTATGCTTCCGACATACAGTCCACCTGCCTCACAGCCACGTGCATCCCACCCAGCAGCATCACATGGATCACATCGATCCATTTCACAGCCAGAGGGATCAAATCTATCAGTCTCACAGCAAGTCGGGTCACGGCCACTCGGGTCACAGCAGTCAGTATCACAGACACTTGTGATCCATGCAGCTATGTCGCAGCCACAGGGATCACATCTATCGTCATCGGCGACTCCACCTATTGGAGGCCTTGGCTTGCGGGATAGTAGCTCTGACCCCCTACTCCGTCCACACATGCCTCTGGTACACATGTTTCAGACAATGATGATGATGCTTCTGCTGCTGGTGAGGAGGTGAATGATGATCAGTATGGCAGGATCATCATAGTCCATGAGGGTGATGGGTAAGAGTTATTTGTTATTTTTATGTTTATTATTTTGTACAGTTTTTACTAAGATTATTAATTTGTTTTATTTATTAAATTGCAGGTTCCTCCCGAGTAATATTACTACGAGGATAATCATCAAAGCAACTAGAAAGCTTTATGATACCCCTTATGCATCTTGGCGTGAATTCCCATTCTCACTGAAGGGGGCAATTTTCAATGAATTTAACATATAAATGTTCTTTTAAGCAGTATAATTATTTATATTTAGGATATTTTCATATAATATTTAACTTTTGAAATATAGAGCAAGTATGTATGGGAACGTCAGTATAGCGAGGACGTGCTACAAATTTTAATCTCAAAGCTCGCAAGCGGTTTTCGCATGCTTTCTCCATAGCTAGACAGCTGAACCAGAAGCCTGGCTGGTTGCTTCAGGAGTGTTGGGATGATTTGCAAAGGCAATGACTTACTGCAGAGTTCTTACAGAAGAGTCAAAAGGGGAAGAAAGCCCGGGCATCTGAGAAGGGAGGATCCTTGCACACCGGAGGTGCGGTCAGCCAGGGGACAATAAAAAGAAGAATGGTACGTAATTGCCTAATATATTTTAATTTTCAGAATATATCTATTCTATTTATTAATTAAAATATATGAGTTTCAGAAAAAGAAGTTGGGCCGTCCGATGAACCAATATGAGCTATTCAAGGAGACTCATATTGTGAAGAAGAAGAAAGAGACGGATGACGAAAGGTGGGTTGAGGGACGTGCCTCGAATGTACATGTAAGTTTTCACTATTCATTAAATATTTTCATTTACTTTTTTATAAATTTTGAAATAGTTATTCAATTTACTTTTTCTTATAGGATCGCTTCAGAGTTGAAGCTGATGAATTTATACGCGGCCAGCCACCTAGTGAGTCGGGCGAGCCATTCCAACTTTCGGCCGAGGATATTGAAAGACTATGGACGCGGGCTGCAGGCGGTCCAAAATGCGGGAAGGTATACGACCTTCCTACTAAGACATTCCATCACTACAGGTGTGGAATGCATGGAATAGGGACTTCTTCTCAAGCCGAGAAACTTGATGAGGAGAGCCACTCCTCTATGCAGGAGACTGTGTCAAAGCTCACATCCGAGCTACAAGAGTCCAAGAAAAGAGAAAAGCTTAGAGATGCTCAGTATGTTGACGTGGTCATTCAGTGCCAGAACATGCAAGAGCAGATAAAAAATCTCCTAGCTGGATTTTTTTCGATTCCCCGGTCTCTTCCATCATTGCCAGAGGCTGGTCGTCCCCGTGCTCGTTCGTCCCGTCCTCCAAGTGGTCGTTCCTCCCATCCTCCCTATGATCATTCTTCCCGTCATCGACAAGTAGACCCTTCTCAGTACCGTGATGATGATGATGAAAGTTCATCAGACGGTGATGATATTAATGTACCAAACAATGAATGAATTGTAGACAATTTTAACTAGACAAATACAATTTATTTTCCATTGGGTTGTAATAAGAGTTAACATAATAGCTTGGTAGTTTGAATGTTTTCCATTGGTAGTTCTATTGAAATTAACACTTTCTTGGTTTTAATGCAGCTTTTAATGTTATTTTTGTATTGTTGTTGGGTTATTGTTTGTATTATTATTGTAATCGTTGTTTGAATTATTGTTGTTGTTGCTTGTTAGGGTTTTTGTATGACTGGCAGGTGGTGTAGCTGCCAAAACGGGCAGTTTCTGCCAAAATAATACACAAAAAAGCGACCAAAGTTGGTCTCTATTTATTCGCTTTTCAAGTTTTTTTTTAAAAAATTTTTGGAAAATAGCGACCAACTTTGGTCGCTATCTCATTAAAAAAAAAATCTACTAATATAGAAACCAAATTTGGTCGTTATTTTTTAAAAACTAAATTAAATTCATGTAATTAGGGACCAAAGGTGGTCGCTAAACTAATAAAATAAATAAATAATTGAATAAAATAGCAACCAATAATGGTCTCTAGTTTCCATATTTTAAAATATAATTTTTGGATTAGAGACAAAAGTTGGTCGCTTTTTAGCGATTACTTATAAATAAATAAATAATATATTTTTATTTAGAGACCAACTTTGGTCGCAAAATTTATATTATTAAATTAATATAGCGATCAAAGTTGGTCTCCATCGTCAACATTCGGAAAAATGGGTCCATTTAGAGTAGAGACCAAAGTTGGTCACTAATTAGCGACCAACTTTGGTCCCTAAATAAACGGGACCATCAATATAGCTACCAGGCCACTTTGGTCGCTTTTTGATCGCTTTTTAACCAAAAAACGACCAACTATGATCGCTTTTAACGATCGCTTTTTCCCGAATTTCTAGTAGTGTGTTGAGCCTTAAACTCCTCAAAATTTCCAAGATGCTCTTAAACTCCTCAAAATTTTCCAAGATGCTACATTAATATTGTATCAAAGTGACATATATAGATGATATACATGAATAAAGCATATAAAATGCATGAAAAGTCAGAAAATTCACTTAAACATTATAACGCTTTCTCCTTTATGATCAAACTCATCAATTGGTATCATAACCAAATGAAAAACTCATTGGTACCTCACAAACTTGTTCACGCACGTTCCAAGGTAAAAGGGGTAATTGCACAACTCAAGAGAGATGGATACAATTTATACATATAACAGGAACATGATCTCACACGCCAAACATAAACATGGAATAATCTTGTCCAAACCAATATCTCAACAGGAACATGTTATGATATTCCCAAATTGATATCTCAATAGAAACATGTAATGACATGTGCAAAGTTATACCTCAACAAAACGTGAATGTACACGTCCAACAACTCAACTTACCAAATAACAGTCTCAAATAAGTAACAAAACGTGAATGTACACGTCCAACAACTCAACTTACCAAATAACAATCTCAAATAAGTAACAGAATAAATAAATATGCTTATAAGGTGCATATAAGAAACAATATATATAAAATCTGTAATGTTAAATTAGCATGTGAAGTATGATTATAATATTGTACTAGCATGAACAAGATACTCAAGTAGTCATACACAAGCATATCAAGTAAAGGATATAAAGCTTAATCCTTCTACCAAGCATGGAATCACATGGCATCACATATACGTTCATTACCTTATATATACGTTACCCCAAATATGTAGCATACATAAAACAAGAAAATTTGGGAATGAGTTCAAGTGTCAAATTACCTCAGCGTCATCGTAGTTCTATTCTTAAAAATCTAAATTTTCTTCTCCAATTTCGTGAAATGAACGCAAAAAAAAAAAAAAAAAAACTCCACGATATCAATCCTAGTCATACGACTCAGTTCCATAAGAAAATGCCTATATCAAAGTCAATAAAAGTCAACCTCGCACCTAGTTGGTCAAATCCCACAACAAAAATCAAACACCATTGACTCATATCTCATGAGTCTGCGTATGCACTTAGATTTTCAATTAGAATTTAAATTAATATGATAATCATCAAAAGTACTTTATTTTCTTGAAGTAAAAATCCCTTAATTACCTTTTGATTCCTGATTACAAGACAAAACTAAAGATAAATTTATGTTCTAATTATATATTTCACCATTGTTATAGATTAAAAATCTCCCCAAAATTGCCTCAATCCTTAGCTCTATAGCTCCCAAAATAGTGAACAATGAAATAAAAGTCACTAAATAGACCCTTTTTATGCTTGGTTGAAATATGGTTTGACTGCTACCACCGATGTCTTAGTGCTTGGATGAAAATTTCAGGCTTTAGGTTTCAATGCTACAGCCACAGCTTTCGGTGTCCTGGGTACTGAAACTTGTAGCTTTCGAAAATTGTACAATCTTCTTCAAATACATTAAAATTCACCCGAGTTCCTCGAGACCATTCCAAACCATTTCATATATCTCAAATACCCTACATAGACAATCTACAGGCTTGAGACATGAAGTAAATTCTACAACGCAAAACAATAATTCACGTCAAATCAAAAAATCCTTAAGAGTTCTAATTTTATGCATTAGTGCCCAAATGCTCCATGTTTACCATAAAATTCGAGCAACAATTAAACTTGTATTGTTGTGTTAAAGATATGTAATTTAATTCAATACTAATTGATAAACAAGGAATAAAATATTAAATTAAAGAGTAAAGTAAGTCAATCCAGTGTGCAAGCAAGTCTTGACCTCGAGCTATGGCAGCCTCGAGATGGGTCAGCGAGAGTAATAAATTATATGGCCATTCAGATCAACAATAAGCAAGAAGTTGATGTATGTATATTTTCTTGACAATGATTGATGGTGTTACAGATGAATAAGCTCTCCTTTATATAATAGGGGAGTCCTAAATAAGGTATATTTCCATTTTTAGTGGGGAATACTATTGGACATCTGTCTAGACGCCTTGTACAAATCTGTCCCGGAATTTACACTATGATCTTAGGACCGTTGCACGAATCTCTCTCTTTCTGTTATAAAACCATAATAGTATTATCTCGAGGTTAGTCATACTCGGTCATGGAGTTCATCAAGCGCTTCGATCTTCAAGTCTTATAATCCGCAAGTAGGCTCGAGCTCAGTCCATTTTGAACTTAGGCTCAGAGTGACTCTTCAAGCCTATGAAATCACGCATACCTGATTTTGACCGTATATAGATAATCCTCGCATTTCTTAGAGTAAGATGATAAGAAACGATTTGATCTTCGATCCTTTGATGCCTCGATCATGATGTCAATCTCATGATGTAAGCGACAGAAATGATTGAAGGGTTGTGTCTGCATAGTTCCCAAGGTCATTAATTGAAGGCGACTGATGGTCGGCCATTAGCTTCCTCAAATTGTTGAAGCGTCTACTATAAATAGGCCAATCTCTTAATCTTTACAATCTTTACAAACACTTTCTCAAATCTTTATAAGCTTCTCCATTTTCTTTGACTCCATCCTTCTCTTCAATTTGTGCTTGTCACAACATCAACTTCTTCTCCTTTCTTGAATTACACAATAGTGATGGCTAAAATATCTAAAACTATTCCTCAAAAAGAAAAAAAGCCTAATCATCATCGCGGCAGGCTAGTGGTAGAACAATGTTGGAACCTCGTACTGAGGAGTGCATTCTTGGGCCATGCGAGGTATCTTCCGATTTCAAAGTCGCTAGGCCTGCATCAGTTCTTGGCCGATGTGAGCCCATGTCCTGATACATCTGCTTGATATCTGAAGATGATCTCGAGCATGTGAAAGAGTACTGCAATTGGGAGGATAAAGAGGTGGTGATTCCTTCTCCTAATGAGAACATCACTACTCATGTGGAATGGTACTTAAGTGTGTATACTTATCCTTTTACACTGGGTCCCGCAGACCCTGTCATACTCAGTTTTTGTCATCAATATTGAATGACCCTTGGCTAGATCTACCATTCTTTCAGGCGCATTATCATTTTGCTAAGGTATTTTTCGAGAAAGGTCAAGGATTGATATAGCTCCAGCGTTGGTCCATGAAAGCATTGTTCTCGAGCATTGATAAGGACAAAGACCGAGGGTGGATGAGCTAGTTTGTCCGAATCAAGACCTCTGACCTAATTCCCACCGAAAGAATTCCATTCCCCGAGGAATGGAGTATGAAACATAATTACAACTCCATCGATGATGCTCAATATTTTGCTTTCTTTACTCTTCTTCGATTTAATTTTTTTTTGATGGTGCAGCTTCCTCTTGGTTTCCTGGTGCGATTCCGGACCTTGCAGGTTGGATTAGACAACTGGCCTCCACTTTTTCACATGCTGAACGTTCTTCGCGTGATATAGCAAAAGGTCAGAGAGAAGCTAAAAACCATGGTGAGTTCCTTTGTTCACATGTTGATGTTTCTCTGTAAAATACTTACTTCCCCTTACGCAGGCCTCTAAGACAATGTTGTTATAAGTTCACCTCCGCCTGGTGAAGAGAAGATCCCAAAGCCAACCAAAGAGAATAAAAGGGAAAGGGCTTCGCCACCAATTACCCTGAAGCTTAGGAAAAATAAGGCTCGAAAGCCTAGGGCCGACCCTACAGGCCTGTCTACTAACACAGTCCAACAACTTCATGATGACGAGGAAGAAAGAGAGGATGCTGATTGCTTGCTGGTAGCTCGGAAAAAGGGACGCACTGAAGCTTCAAAGGCCACTGAACCGATGATGGCTGATATCGTTTAATCTCGAATCGAAGAAATATCGAAGGGGAGCTTGAGCTGAGTCCCCGAGCTATCGGGTGATAAAAATGCATCTCGCTGTGAAAAACGTCTGGCGGGTAAGCTCAAAGGGCCTAATTCCGGGGCCCCTCAAAGAGAAGAGAATGTTCTTAGTGACTCACTTGGGATAATTAACATAGATGAATCGCCGCCTGGCCCTATGTTCAATGAAGGGCTTTTCCGAGATGCCCAGACTATAAAGACTCCCAACGGGGACAACCCATGAAGGGAATGACATTTCCCAGGGATGCTTTGTGGGGGTCAAATATGGTCCCGACATGTACGCTTAGTTTATTTTTGACAAGACCCAGCGGCTTCTTAAACAAGTAAGTTTCTGCCTCCATAATTATGCTTGTGTTTTATTCTTGTGTTTCCAAGCCTTACCTTTTCCTTTATGTGAAGGCCATGATGCTCCATTGAGAAATATTTTCCAAATCTCGAGCTGAGCTTGCCTGATGCGAGGCGGAACTCAAGAAGAACGTGGAAGAGAGGGGCGACCTTAAACTCCTCTACGTTAAAAAAGAGGAGGAGATCGGGGACCTCTGAGCCAAACTGACGAGGGCTCATCGAGAACAAACCGAGCTCATTGAGCATTTAATGTAACATTTTGGGAGTTTGTTATGTGTTCATTTGACTTAGTGATTAATTGCATGCATAGCAGAAAGGGGAGCTGATGGAGCAGCTTGGAGAGAGGTCAAGACGAAAGAGGCCTAGACCTTAGGGTGGAAGTAGCATATGGATCGTCTTGCCTTTGAAAAAGACACACTTCGGGCCTAGTTGACTTCGGTCGAATGCCAACTTCAAAATGTAAAGGGGGAAAGGTTGGCCCAGAGTCGAAATATTGAGGAGCTCAAAGCTAAATTAGTCGCCAAATATGCAAAGGCTAAATCTGAGGCGGAGGCATTTGTGGCCTCTTATCGAGCTGATGCCGACGCTGCCAACATTCGGGCATAGGAGATCTCTATTTCTACTAAAGTTAAATTGTCGTGCACTATCGATCATGCCAGGCGATAATCTTGAAGAGAGACACTCGTGGAAGTGCACACTCGTGGCTTTGACCTCTTAGCTAATATCGAAAATGCAAAAGCTTTGGAGGACGAGGCTGCAACTTTACTCTCCGATAATAAAGACTCTGCTAGTGTTTCCAAGAGTGGGGGAGATGAGGATGAAGTCCCCGAGGAGGTGGTTCTCAAAGATGTGGCTCCCAAAGTAGACTAGGCCTTTAGGATTTTGTTTTTTGTGCAAGGCGCCTTGTGGGCATTGTACTATGCATAAAAAATTCGTTTTCTTTCCACTCCATCTCTGATTTGTGGTAAAGTTTGCTTTGTTTTCTTCTTGTGAATTTTTTTTGATGTTATAACTTCAATAATCGAGTGAGCACTGGCTTAGACTCAGAGTAAAACAAACCCTTAGGTTTTCTAGTAATCAATGGGTAAACTTTGAACTTATAATAGAATGCCTCTTAAGGTATTTTTATGAATCCTTGAGCTGTGCTTAAGTTGATTTTATGTGAGCTCGGGATGGTGGGGCCCTTAGGTCCGAGTTGAGTTAGAACAAGGTCTCGAACTCTAAAAGTTTTTGCCCTTGGTTCTTTTAGGTTGGGCCGATATGGCCTTTGAAAGATGGCTATTATTTTCTCCTTTTTTGGCTTAAAAGACTTAGTAAAAGTTTTTTATACCTTAGCATGTAATTTTACCTGTTGGGTTTCTAGGGGCTCCGATGTCGATTGGAACACCTTTGACTTTTTTGGTTTAGCCCGTTTGTGTTAGGATAATTTGATACCTAAGGTTTTTTAAGGGCTGATTTTATCGAAGCCCTCTTTTGTCGTTTTGTCGGGGATGGCCTTCTAACCGATTTTTTGAAGTATTTACAGGCCTGTTGTTTATTTCAAAGTTCGAATGTCTCTGAGCTGCGTTATTTTGGCTGTAGCCTTTAGTATGGTCATAGCCTTTGGGTATGCCTCTTGGACTTATTTCCCAATAACATTTGAACTTGTTCGACATGTTAGTCCCTGAGTATGATGGCCTTGGATTTTACGTCGAGGGGTGAATCTTTGAGGTTTTATGAATCCAAGTTTCGATAACTCAAAGATGTTGACTGTCGATGACAATCCCCGAGTATTCAAAGTGTATTTGCACTTTGGCCCATCATCCATTTCTCACATAATCATAAGCACGGAGCTCGTATAGTATCAAATGTTTTTGAGACACAAAGTGTTCGATATAGAAAGAATGTTTCTTTGAATAATTCATATATGCGTACGTGTTTTTCAATCCTCACTCTACTATTCTATATGGGCACGGTTCATCTGACAGTCTGGCCCAATACAAGGTTTTCCTCTCGAGTTCCTTTTTTGCGTGAAGTATTTTTATCGAAAATATAACCTCCGACGGTGATGCCCCCCCCAGTATTCCAGGTTGATTGAAAATAAGCCTTGGATACTGTTGAATTTTCCTTAGGTAGCACATAGTTTTTGCCTCGTTAAGAACCTCACCGGAAAAACTATTTGGGATAAAACCTGATCTAAGGGAAAAAGAGTGCAATGCCTGCTTTAAAATCCAAGGTCTTCTTGTAGAAGGGTCCTCTTGATGTCTTCAATCGAACACCTGCAATAAGTTAGTATCAAATACAAATGGAAAAAGGGAGAAAGTCACACTTCAACAATAATATCATTTGAGTTGTGATGCATTCCAATTGTTTGGCAATTTTTCACTCCATTGTGCCGAGTTTGTAAGATCCCTTTTTGATAACGCCAATAACTTGATATGGTCCTTCCCAATTTCGGCCTAGTTTCCCTCCGTTTGGGTCCCGAGTCTTGAGGGTGACTTTCCTTAGAACTAAATCTCGATTCCGATGTGACGAAGGTTGGTTCTTTCCATGTAGTTCGATACACCCAAAGAACTTCGGGTAGAACTTCTTTCCATTTTCCCTTGGCCTCGTTTAACCTTTTCTTTAAGTTTTGAATGATTGTCTTATTTGTCAATTTGCTTTGTCTGTTCCACTCAGGTGATACGACATTTATAAGATTTTTTTTATTGTGTGTTCTTCAAGGAACTTCATTACCTTGCTGCCAATGAACTGCTTTCCGCTGTCACATACGATTTCGGTAGGTATCCCGAATCAACACACAATGTGATCCTAGGTGAAGTCTATAACTTCTTTTTCTCTGACCTTCTCGAAGGCCTTTGCTTCCACCCATTTAGAAAACTAGTCAGTCATAAACAAAATGAATTTAGCTTTACCTAAGATAGTTGGTAGAGGGTCGAATATGTCCATTCCCATTTCCTGAATGGGCATGGGGACAAAACTGAATAAAGTTGCTCTCTGAGATGATGAATTATCGGTCGAACCTTTGACATTTATCACATATTTGAACCAAATCCTTAGTAACTATTCCATATTATCCCAGCAATACCCTACACTAATGATCTTGTGAATCAAAGATTCGCCGCCAGAGTGGTCCCACAAGTGCCTTCATAAATCTCTCGTAAAACGTAATTGGTGTCTCCCTGCCCTAAATATACCGCCAATGGTCCATCGAACATCATTTTGTACAATGTTCCATCTTCATCCAACGTGAATCAGGCAGCTTTGGTTCGTAGGGCCCTTGAATTTTTAGGGTCCGATGGGAGATTTCCGTTCTTTAGATATTCGATATATTTATTCCTCCAATCCCAGGTCAAGCTTGTAGAGTTTATCTAGGCATGACCCTCTTCGACAACAAATCTCGATAATTGGACGACAGTCCCGGGGATAATATCATCCTCCTCGACTGATGATCTCAAATTTTCAAGTTCATCGGTGTCGTTGTTTTGTTATCGAGGTACGTAATCCAGAGTCCACTCCTTGATGCGGCGCAAAGTCACTTGTAGCTTCTCCAAATATCTTTTGCATTCTATCCTCTCAAACTTTGAAGCTTTTGTTTTCTTGGTTCACCATCAATAAAGAGTTACACTTGGCTTCAATGACCTCTGCCCCCAAGATTTTAGCTAGCTTGAGACCTGAAATCATGGTCTTATACTCGGCCTCATTGTTGGTCAAACTAGAATTTTGATAGATTATCTGATAGTGCTACCGGTGGGTGGCTTCAAAACAACGCAAAGCCCAGACCCTTTCACATTCGAGGCACCATCTGTAAAGAGGATCCATACCCCCGATGATGTACCCGGTTTTAGTAAAGGTTTCTTTTCCTCTTTGGGTACGAGGGTTGGCATAAAATCAGCCACAAAGTATGCTAAAATTTGAGACTTGATGGCCGTTTAGGGTATTGATATTCGCCATCGTACCCGCAAAAATCCGACGGACCATTTGGCCAATCGGCATTATAACTCAAGCTTATGCAAAACATTTTGGAGTGGTTATCACACATATAGGGTAACACTAGAAATGTGGCTTTAATTTTCTAGATACACTTATTAATGCAAATGCCAATTTCTCCAAGTGTTGGTACGTAGTTTCAGCATCTCCTAAGGTCTGACTTACACAATAAATAGGAAACTGTGTACCTTGCTCTTCTCAAACTAGTACACCACTTACTACTATTTCGGACACTGCCAAGTATAAGTATAGCTTTTCATATGGCTTTGGAGTGTGGAGTAGAGGTGGGCTCGATAAGTATCGCTTCAATTCCTCCAATGGTTGTTGACATTTCGGGATCCATGGGGAAATCATTTTTATTTTTGAGTAAGGAAAAGAACATATGGCTTCGATCTGTTGACCTTGAAATGAATCGGCCCAAGGAAGCTATCCATCCGGTTATCCTTTGTACAACTATCACACTATCCTCGATGGCTTTAATCTTATCGGGGTTGATTTCGATTCCCCGATTTTATACCATGAAGCAGAGGAATTTACCCGAGCTGATCCTGAAGGCATATTTTTCGGGGTTAAGATTCATGTTGTACTTCCTAAAGATTTCAAATGTTTCTTGCAAATGAGTCAAATGGTCCTCTGCACGCAGGTACTTAACTAAAATATCGTCAATTTAAACTTCCATTGATTTGCCTATTTGTTCCTTGAACATTTTGTTAACTAGGCATTGGTATGTAGCTCCTGTGTTTTAGCCTGAAGGGCATTACATTGTAACAATAAGTTCCATACTTGGTGATAAATGAGTTCTTCTCCTGATCTTTCGGGTTCATCTGAATTTGATTGTACCGGGAATAAGCATCGAGAAAGGTAAAGATCTCGTGGCCAGTCGTGGCATCGATCATGTGATCGATGTTAGATAGTGGAAAAGAGTCTTTAGGGCATGTCTTGTTAAAATCCTTGTCATATAAGCACATTCTAAGTTTGTTCTCTTTATTAGGGACTACAACTACATTGGCCAACAATTCGTGGTATTTTACCTCTCGAGTGGATCCTATTTTAAGAAGCTTAGTTACCTAATCCTTTATGAATGCATGCTTTACCTCGGACTGGGGCCTTTTTGTTTCGCTTCACCAATTTTAACCAGGGGTCGAGGCTTAGCCGGCGTGTTGTTATCTCCGATAGTATCCCAGTCATGTCTAAATAGGACCAAGCAAAACAACCCATGTTATCGATAAGAAATTGAATAAGTTTTTTCCCGAGTTCGAGGGTCAACCCCTTTCCTAGGTAAATCTTTTGTTTGGGGAGATACTCTATCAGTATCACCTGTTCCATCTCCTTGACCATTGACTTGGTTGCATTTAATTCTTTGGGACTAACGAAAGTTTGAGGAGTAAGGAAATCCTCTTTTTCTCAGATTCGGTCGAGGCTGGGGATGGTGATTGTGATTTGGTGTTGATACCCAATTTATTCCTATATATTTTTATGCTCAAAATACTTTCAAAATGAATATATATATATATATATATATATATATATATATATATATATATATATATATATATATATATATATATTCATTTTACTCTCATATTTATACTAAATATAGTTTAAATAAATTTTGCATATTTTACACATTTATTTGGTATATTTAAGCTAAATTATACATAATTGCAATTATAACCTATTTAATAATTAATTGCATTTTATAATTATAAATTATTTTCAGTATTTTTAGATTAATATTTATACATGATTAATTAGTTCAGTATTTTTAATTTGGTTTTAAAATCTTTTTCACTTTTTTTATAAAATAAAAAGGGAGAAATTGGCTATTTAAATGCTACCCAGATTTTATCACAACCATAGCCCAAATTGAACGCCAATTTCAACCCCAAATCCCTCAACCCATATCCTAAATCACCCAACCCATAACCAATTACCCGGTCCAGCCCTGATCTGATCTAAGTCGTTGATTAAATAAGATCGACGACTTTGATCAACGGTCCAGATTTATTTTCCTAAATTAAAACCTAATGACCCTCCCCCCAAACCCTTCACTTCAGAGACTATCTCTCTCACTCTCTATGCTAACATTTTCTCTCCCTTCGCTCTAGAACCTTCTGGTTCTCTCTCTCGTCTTCGATGAAGCCACCGCCTCTCCGACCACATCCAGCCTCACTTCTCTCGACCACCAGCCATCATGAAACTTTGTCTTGTTGATTCCCTATATCATCGAGACTCCATTAGCCTCCACCATACAAGATGGTCATCGGAAGCTTTTCCTGGTTTGTCTCCGGCCTTTCTCCGATGGTTTATGGTCAGATGGTTCTATGAACATCGTTATTAATGAGTTTCACAGCCAGGTTCCTTACCTCTCACTGATTTATTATGGAACCCTAATTTCTACCTAGACCTCTTAATCTCTGCCTTTTAAAAGTGAATTTTATTGTATTCTTTTGTGTTTTACACTACGCTACTCTCTACTCGATCTTTACGATTGCTCAAGTTTTCAACGTCTTGTTATTATTTTAAAACTAGGGTTTCTGACCTCTTTAAAAATTCCTATATCTTCTGATTATTCTAGTACTATATGTTTGTGTTTGTATTTCTGCTTGTTTGTGTGATATTCTAGTTTATTCTCCAATTTCTGTGCTTTAATTTTATTCTAACGTCCCACTGATTCGGTTATTTCTTACTTAGATTCTTCGTTTTGTGCCTATTGGGTTTAAATAGGTCTAAGTGTTTCTATTTACTAATGTTCTGCCAATTATGTGTATCTCTTTGAATCCCTGATTTCTTTATACGATTTCTTTGGAGGTTATCCATCGATTTGAATCGCTTCTTTGTTTGCGAGATGTTTTCCTTACTTAGTGCTGATTTCATGTGATTTTCCATCCCGCACATGATTTCCTGAACCAATTATTTTCAAAATCTATTTGTAATCCGTCTGTTTATATTCATTATATTTTTATATATTTATTTTTTACTTTCCTTTCTTGTAATTATTTTTGTACTTGGTCCCCATCACATGCATCATGCCTTTTCTACTCCTATTATGGAATATTAGTCACACATACCATTATTTTTCTTATTTGATGAAATTTGTACTGTTTGAGCTGTGACTCCCTAATTGAAGGGTATCCGAGTTTTTAATTGATTCTAATAGGTATTCTTTATATAATTATAATCAGTCTATATGTATTACCTTATTTTCCTCTTATTTTCTGAACTATAAATACCTTTCCCTCCCTTTAGCATAACACACGAAAAAAACATTCATTCTAATGAACTCTCTCTTACACACGCATACTCAGTATTCTCTCTTGTTTTCTACAGAACCTCTCTCACTTTCCCTGTTGACTACTGATTACTCAGCCGGCTGAAAGCCAAGACTGAGTGATTTTGGGTGTTGCTATGCTATTTTACTGCTCTATATATTGCTACTATCTTGGTCTACATACTACCACTCTACTTCCCTGCACACTACTACTCTATATTATCTCATCCTCGACCGATATGCCCTCCATTTGATTTACAGCTTCCAAAACAATATGTTTTTATACATACTGGACTTTATTCTGTTTCTTCCATGCTTTACTTATGGTTTTGCTGTCCTTATTGCAACTATCATGCCCCTGTGTTACTTCATCCTTCTCTTAATCCAACATTCCTACTGATTTTCTTAGTGTATGTTCTCCCCTACCCCCTAGCCCCAGTACATTATCAGCATATAATCCTGAGCCCTTTTGTTTGAAACCTGGTGTAAAATGCTTTCTTTGATGTCTGTGTATATGCAATTGTGCTATTATATGTGAACTACTTGTCCCCACTTCCCTTTTCCCCTTTTTTGTGTTAACTTCCAGGAACTATATGAGGTATTCTGGTTCTGAGCTTGTCAAAACTGTCCCATTACTTTCTTGCAAAAAAGCTGGTTCTATAGGGATCACTTTTAAACTGTTTTTTCAACTCAATTTCTTAAAAAGCTCTATGTCACACACTCTCACTACTCCTAGAGTTTAGGTTCTACCTTATTCGTGTAAGCATTGCCTTATATAAATTTTAAGTATCCATTGAACTTTGATACATAAGGCTGCACACTAGACTTGTTCAACGTTTTGGTAGTGTTTAGGTACTGGTATTGGCCAAGGACACCAATGGGCCCTTATGGAGCTTTGCCGCACCCAAACCATGGCAAAGACTTGTACCAATTGGGCGTGGTTGAAGGCTCCCTATAGAGTAGCTTCTTATTTTGCTTTACTTATGTAATTCAACTTTCATGGTTTGTAATAATTTATAAACAACTGCTGGGGTCTATAGTGAAATGGGGTGGGATTATGCAAGATTGGTTTAATTAATGGGTAGAGAACATGTCTATAGGGATTTAAGGCACTCAGTTTTAAACCTTCTGGTTCTGCTGCAACTTACCTTTTTCGACATTCCTACTTTTATACCTTTTTAAGACCTTAAATGTGCTTGAGACGTGCTAATTACATGTTTATTCGTGGAGGGACTCGTGAGCCTCTTATTTGACTTTGTATGTTCCCGTTATGTGTAGTCCTACTTGTTATGTATGGCGCCTAGCATTTTGTCCTTTAAACCTAAGGGTTCAATCTGTTAAGATTTATGGCCGTCACTAGAGGGGGGGTGAATAGTGCGGCACGCGAATATTGATAAATATTGCGGAATTAAAATTGCAGGAGTAAAGTAAATGCGGTAACTAAAATAGTAAGGAAAGAACACACCGAATTTATCCTGGTTCACCACAACGAGTGGTTAGTCCAGTCCCTGAGAGACTCTCTCGAGATTCCACTAACTCCGTTAAGCTTACGGGTGCCTAACAAACTGTTACACTTGCTCGTAGATGTACACTCTACAAGACTTCAACTTGCTCGAGGATACCTCACCTCAAGACTTCACCTTGCTCGTGGATACCGCACCACAAGACTTCACACACTAAGATTGAGGGTACTTAGCAAACCCGAAAATCAATAAGAAGATATGGTCTTCTCAAACACCTTTCTCTTTTACAACAAGAACTCTCTAAAAGGAGTAGATAAAGAGATACAATATTAGCTCTATGAACAACTCAAAGTTGTCTCTCAATTGGCTCAACAAAAGCTCTAAAATGATGCACAAATAATATAAATATGTATATGAATAATGAGAGGTGTTGTGTGTTTAAAATCAGCTCAAAAGACCTCTATTTATAGGTGTTAGAAGTTGTATGTCCGTAGCTTAATTGACAATCAATTATGCTGATTTTATGCAAGATAATCGATTATCCACTTTGCATAATCGATTATCTTCTCAACGTTCATAAAACGGAACGTTGGGAAGGCAACGGATAGTGAAATAATCGATTATTCCAATCACATAATCGATTATGTTGCCTTGCAGAATTTCCAGCAAAGCTGGAATATACCAGAGTATACCAGAATCAAAGCTGGAGTATATCAGAATATACCAGAATCGAAAACTTACTTCAAAAGCCATTTTGGTTAAAATGAAGACGTTAAAATCATTTTGTTTGAAGTATATTAAAATTGTTTATGATATATATGATTTAATAAAATGATTTTATGCATATTAATGATGACCTATGTTGAGCCAAAAGACGAGATAACTTATACGTTGCTCTTACATTGGTTCTACCTAGCGACCTATGCCTTGGGTCTTCGGTCTTGAACTTTTGAGCTCGTCTTGGCTTTTCCATGCAATCCATTCATCAATATGCTTCTCGGCATTCAATCTTGATTGTTTGCTAATGCATCTTCATTGTTTGTCATACAATAACATTGTTTAACAAGTTGACTTCATTGTTTGTCATTCATCAAAACCTATACCTGAAAATCATGCTAGTAAAACCAAAGCGCACATATCATGGATAGAATGATTTTCTACACAATCTAGTCCTTACTTTAGAGGAATAGAAGTCCTAATACCCTCTAGGACTTATAGGATGGGAAGGGTATAGCATGCAATAAGCATTCATGACTAATACATACCTTTAAATAACCTTTACGGGGTGGGAAGGTAGAATATGGAGATGATGACCGATACGCTAATATCACGTGCGACTCCTATTTCAGGAGTGATTGCTGTGTATTGCATTGAAGTAATCCATATTAATCATAAACCTAGGACCCTTTTCCCTTTGTTTGTCTTTGTTTGCTTTCTTTAGAATTGTTTAGTCCTTTAAAATTTCTACTCTCTCTCTCTACTTACTTCCACAAGTTTCCATTTAATTGCAAGTCCTTATTTGAGCCTTGATTATGTATTTGTAAAGTCACAGCTGTAGCATGGTCGGGACCACACTATTTGATCTTGAGGGGTGCCTAACACCTTCCCCTCGATATAATTTCTAGCCCTTACCCAAACTCTGGTTTCTTCAACTCAAACCCTCATTAACGTGTCCTAATACAATATAATCATTAGGTGGCAACTCTCCAATTCCAAAAACCCAATTCTCGAAAGGAAATAGAGTTGTCTTCCCAATTGTCATGAAACCGATTTACACTCTTAGAAAAGGGGGCGTCAACTGCATGGCGACTCCACTGGGGACTTTCTTTTTGGCTTTTACCATTGAATTTTATTTGTAACTTTATTGCTTTTACTTAAATGTCTTTATCTCTTCTTCTATGAAACTGACTGGTTTCCTTGTTTCTTTTCTTTAATGTTTTTACCCATTTCCTTTAATATTACCGTAATTACGAGCAATTATTGTCATTATTATTTTATGAACGTGCAAATACATGACAATCTATTTCATTCTTGTAATTGCATCTTCAACATCAGATTCAACTCGTGTCAAACAAATACCATAGCAACGCTTATAATGAGTGGTTGCGCTCTTCCAATATTATCACCCCCTAAATTTGGCAAAGGCATATTTGCGGTAAAACCAGTCGATCAACGGTGCAGTTGACGGTTCCGTGCCATTCCCTCTTGAGTTTTCCACTCAAGGGTACCGGTGTAATACCCCATAGAAACCTTACTCCATTTAACTGTGCATGCATCATGGTAAAACCTAGCAAGTCAGTTATGTTGTCTACATAATGACTCATTAAGATAGCCTTGTCCAAAGTCTACCGAGTTTCCTTGAAACCCAAACGGACACCATCATATTATGTGCATTTTTTTTGAGAACTAAATTCTTTTTATCCTAATTATTGGTTTAAATAGTCAAGTCTAGTGGGGTAAGATCCTAACACTTTGTTTTGCAGAAAATGAGGCACGAAGTCCCCAGATTTGGCATGGTAACCAACATTCACCCAAGGCTGCTAAATTGGTGGAAAGACCTTCACTCCAGTGATCAAACGCTCGTCTGCAAGTGTTCAAGGAATTTGCCTTCTCTTTTGGAGATCCAACCTGACAACAAAATCATAGAGGTTGCAACTCCGTTCTAGGATAGTGACAGATTCGTGTTCCGCTTCACGGACCTTGAAATGGCTCATTTTCTCAAGGAAATATGATAGTTGGTATTCCTTGGTAGATACCGGGTTTGCTTATGCCAAAAAATTACAAGGGTAGGGGTTTCCTCAAGATGATGGGACTTAAGAAAAACCCAGACGTAACCTGTTTGAAGGACCCTTACATTCTACTCGACTATCTGTACGAGAGGTACGGCCATAGCAAGTCAGTTCGCACCTACTCAGATGAATTTTCTCTTACCTCATTGGGGCATATCCATAGGAGGGTCTTCATCTTTATGCTATGATTTTTTGGGAATGATAGTGTTCCCTCTGAGAAGGCTAGGATCCACATCAGACTAGCCATGGTAACCAAGACCTTGCTGGAAGGAATTTGCGGGTAGCCTTCAACATAGTACCTATGATCGTTGCTGAGATATATCGAACCCTGGACAGCTGTCAACGAGGGGCCAATCATTTTGAGGGTTGCAACTTATTACTTCAGCTCTGGCTCATGGAGCACCTCCAGAAGGGTGAATACCGACAAAAGATTCTAAGCAGAGACTGGGATGATCACATCGCCTTCCATCAGCCAAGGCAAATGAATTATATGCCTAACATGTTCGCTCAGCTAAAGGACGCTGGAGGATGGGTAGAGTTATTTGAAAATCTAAAAGAAGACCAAGTGCAGTGGATGTTCGATTGGTCCAAGTCATGAGGCAGGTAGGAAGAAAGCATGTCATACCAAGGGTCGACAAGATGAGTCATTTCAGGGCTGACTTCCAGGACGATGATAGCCATCATAAGTGCCAAGCTCAGCATATGTGGCACTGCAAAATCGTTTCGGGAAGGATTTTATTGAGCTAGATAGGTATCACGCCGGCTATGCACCACAGTACTCAGGTTGTTTGGAAGAAAATCACAATTTTTTGGGTCAGCCCGGGTTCATTCGAGGTCATAGGGTCATCGGTGAAAAGGCCGAGGCACGGGTTAAGTACAACCAACTGCACAAGAGAATTCGGGAATGTGAAAGTGAGCACCGGGAAAAATAAGAAGCTCATCAGAAGTTGATTGAAGATTGGAAATATATGGCTGTCAATTCCAACAAGCGACTGGGGTATTTGGAGAGGGGTCTAGTAGAGCTATAAGGAAAGTTCATCAAGAGGATTGAAGCCTGTCAAAACACTTAGGGAAATGCGGGCGGACATCTGGCCCGAGCTTATCTGCTGCTAGGACTGCGCGAGCTGGTAAAGCTGTTTGGTGGGGATAAAGATGCCGAGTCTGGGGAAGATCCATTTGGGACCAAGTAGTTAGGAGTCTTTTCTTTTGATTTGATGATGTAATAAGGCCAATGACCATTAGTGATATTTTACTTTCCATTATTTAGTGTCATTTTTGGGATTTGTCTTTTTTTTTTATCAATAAAATGAGTTATTTAGAATTATAAGTTCTCCAAATTAATTGCTGCTAGGCCTACCCCGGGTACAACGAGGCACCCAAATTAGGACACGACATATATTCTTTTACAATGTGTTTAAATATTGAAATATTTCCTTTTATGAACTACACTAACTTACTACCTTTTTGTTTTTCCTTTTATTCCCTCCCCAAAGGTTAGTTCGTGCACTCTGGCATCATCATCATACTCTACGAGATCCAAGGGCCCTCCACCTCCTCCTCCTCCAAGTCCTATCATATACAAGAATAAGGCTAAAATGGAAGACGTAAACAATATCAGAAAGGAGAACTCGGGTGAACGAACAGAGGTTACTATGGGTATCCAGATCTCCAAAGAAAGTGTCGCCCCACTTGAGCAGAAGTTATTGAAGTTCCGAGAAGAGCTGAATCAAGTTTGGAACTTGGCAAATTGGTCATTTTCCCTTACCACGCCTGATATACACCCAAAATCCCACACCTCCAGCGAACACCCGACAACCACATAAACAACCCACTCATACTCAAGATTGCGACACATGACACACTTCCAATAACCCTCCATTGCTTATCCCTGAACCGCTAAACACCACAAATAATCCTCTCCACAATACCCCATATATGTGGAAACCATACCGCAGTATACCCAACCAATCTCAAGAACACCCGAGTCCGATGACAAAGACATTCTTATGAGGAACCTAGCCGCAGAACTCAAGAAGTTGACTAGCCGAGTCTAGGGTGTTGACGGAAAAATGGCATTGAGGGGCTAAATTACGAGGACCTTTGCATTCAGCCAGATGTTGAACTTATTGAGTAAAAACCTCCCAAGTTCAAAATGTTCAATGGCACGGGAGACCCTAGAGTCCATTTAAGGACATACTATGACAAACTAGTCGGAGTCGGAAAGGATGAGAAGATTCGTATGAAGCTCTTTATAAGAAGTCTGAATGGGGATGATCCCTCTTGGTACATCAGCCAAGACCCTAGGAAGTGGACAAGCTAGGCAGGTATGATGTTCGATTTTATGGACAGGTTTAGATTGAATACACAGAATTCAATAGACGTATTCTACATCTAGAATTTGAAGAAGAAACCCATCGAGACATTCCGCGAGTATTATACTCATTAGAGATCAGAGGCTGCTAAGGTCAGGACGGCCTTAGAGGAGGAATAGATGAATAGATCCTTTGTACGGGCTCAGGATCCAGTATATTATGAGAGGTTGATGCTGAGCGAGGGCCAGAAGTTCTCCGATATTGTAAAAATAGGGGAAAGAATTGGGGAAGGCATTAAGAGTGGTATGTTACTAACCTTGATGCATTACAGGCCACCAAAAAGGCTTTACATTCTAGTGGCACATCCAAGAAGAAGGATGTAAGTGTCATGATGGTCGCACAAAGAAAAAAATCCCCGATAAAATACCAAACTTACCCAATACCTTCACTTACATATTAGCCTACCTCAAATTACCAAGCACCCACACCCTCCTACCAAAATCCACCACCCGTTTACCAATCGTCTCCACCTTACACATATCAACCCACTTCACCCAGATACTCTCAACCATGCCTGTCTACCAAGCTTATAATGATCAACCCTCTCACTAACAGTCTCCTCCCACTCGCCAAAATTTCCATAAACCTAGACCAAATTTTGACCACAGACCTCCCAGACATTACACAGCCATTGCCGAACCAATTGACCAGCTGTATGAAAGACTTAAAGCTGCTGGTTGCGTCACCCATATCCCTACCATAACTTCAAAAAATCCTTCCGAATAGGTCAACCTGAACAAACCTTGTGCGTACCATTCCGGCATGAAGGGGCATACCGTTGACGAGTGTCGCTCACTGAAAAACAAGATCCAAACCATGATTGACAATAAGATCAACGTAGCAAAGGAGTCTATTCCTAATGTTCGCAGCAACCCTCTACCTGACCACAAGGATGGAGACATTCACATCATCGAGATCAAAGATGATTGGGATCCCAAGGGGTCGATAGAATTGATTATTGAGGGTGATGAGCCAAAGAAGACAACAGTAACACTTAACCCGATTGTTGTCCAGAATCAGCCCTCCAGAGGAAATGAAGTAGATATGTCTATACCACTGGAGTTTGAAGCACCTTCCTTTGCAAAGGTGCCTACACAAATTGAGGTCGAGTTTGGAGTTTCGAAAGCACCTGCACAATTTGAAGTTGCTGTATTACACCCAAGGGTGCCTATTCCGGTAGAAATGTTAGGCATAATATCGTTCCACTCAAACGCCATACCATGAGATGACGCAGCTGAAGCAAAAAAGGAAAGGGAAAGATAAATTTGGAGAAGCAATTGCTGTGCAAGGTATGACCAGAACAGGCAGAGTTTACACTCCAGAAAACCTATCTGAGTCCAGTAAGTAGGCCTCTAGATGACCTATTGAAACTAGGCCCGATGATCTTTGGAGGAAGACACAGGCAAAAGAGTACTCGGTCGTTGAACAACTAAGTAAAACACTGGCACATATTTGCATCCTAGATCTTTTGCAAAGCTTCGATGCGCACAAGAATGCCTTGATGAAGATACTAAGTGAGGCATATGTGCCCAGCAACATAAGTGGATGAGAAATGGCAGACATGGTAGGGCATGTACCGGAGAGCCATAAAATCACCTTCCACGAAGATAAGCTGCCACCGGAAGGGCTGAATAACAAAAAAGCATTGCACATCAATGTGAAATACGAGTATTATTTCATTGCTAGAGTCCTGATCGACGGGGGATCCAGCCTCAAAATCTGTCCGTTGATGATTCTCAGAACATTGGGGAAGAGCATGCATGAGATCAAAGATGGGACCATCAATGTCAAAGCCTTTGAGGGGTCCCAAAGTTCCACTATAAGGGAAATCAGTTTGTGCATGCAAATGGGACCATCTTGGTTTGACATTGACTTTTAAGTGATAGACGTCCCAGTATCCTACAACTTGCTATTGGGACGACCATAGATTCATGCCTCTGGAGCTGTAGCGTCAACCCTGCACCAGGAAGTGAAGTCCGAATGGAATCAGCAAGAGGTGATTATTCATGGCGATGATAGCAACCCCATATACAGTCGCCACACCATCCGAATGATTGGATAAAGGAGGAGAATAGGCAGAGAAACCTACCATCACATCGAGCGGGTCAATATCGTGGAAAAAGATAAATGGTGGGATATCAAGATTGAGAGTATCCAGAACTGGTACGGTATGAGCCTGGAAAGGCACTTGGCAGAAACCTCCAAGCAATTGCCAAACCCATCATACTGAAGAAACATGGTACCATTTTGGTTTGGGGTATGAATACACTTGGGAGGAGTTCAACCACTAGTCGCCACCACGGCGCGGTCCCTAACATCCACTAGAGCATCCGATACCTATCTGGAGCAGACTTTCCAACCGTCAGATAATATATACGGGTTTGAAGAAGAAGAAGCATTGGCAATAATGAAGAATCTGTTTCAGGAGAACAATGATATGGACTGATGTGTTATTTTCGTGGAGGAAGACCCTTCCATACAAGCTTTGAATCGAGGAGAATGCCTCAGTAATTGGTCCGTCAGAACCACCAAGGCCTGGAAAGCTTTGGGGTAGCAAGGCTAAACAAAGCACCATGCATCATATTTTACTTTATTTACCAGTCAATTTCCTTTCCGTATTTTTGTTAGTTTTGAAAAGAGCACCGATGTTCCCAAGTGGTTATGAAATTTAATCAAAGCATTTCAGCTTCTTATATATATGTCGCTATTATTATTTCTTTATCATTTACTTTATTTACACATCATTACTATTTCTTATCTTGATGATGAATTGACGATTATTACTTGCAATGAGACAACACAACAAATGGATATAGACTCAGAAGATAATGATATACCAGAAGAGGTCATTAAAGAAGTTGAGGATTTTGAAAATAGGCCTAAGTCTAACTTGGATGAAACTGAGGTAGTTAACTTGGGGATACAGAGGATGTCAAAGAAACGCGCATCAATATTCACTAGTCACCATCAAAAAAGAAAGAGTACACGGAGTTCCTAAAGGAGTATGAGGACATATTCGCCTGGTCGTATGATGATATGACTGGTCTCAGTACATCCATTGTAGCTCACAAACTGCCAACAGATTCAACATATCCGCCAGTACAGCAGAAACTCAGAAAGTTCAAGCCTGACATGAGTTTGAAAATCAAGGAAGAAGTAACCAAGAAAGTCAAAGCCAAGGTTCTCAGAGTGATAGAGTACCCAACATGGTTAGCAATTGTACCAGTACCGAAGAAATATGGGAAGGTTAGGGTCTGTGTCGACTACCGAGATCTTAACCGGTCCAGTCTGAAAGATGACTTCCCCTTGCCAAACATAGACATTCTTATTGACAATTGCGCCAAGTATGAGATGTCGTTGTTTGTTGATTGTTTTGTCGAGGTATCATCAGATATGGATGGATGAAGAAGATGCAAAGAAAAAAGATGCAGAGAAAACAACTTTCATCATGCTATGGGGAATGTATTATTACAGGATGATGCCGTTTGGGTTAAAAATGCTGGTGCCACCTACATAAGGGCCATGACTGCTATTTTCCATGAAATGATACACAAGGAGATCAAGGTATATGTAGATGACATCATCATCAAATCCAAAAGAGCTGCTGACCACATGGAAGATCTGAGGGAGTTCTTGAATAGACTAAGAAGGTACAATCTGAAATTGAATTCTGCCAAGTGTGCATTCGAGGTTCCGGCCGGAAAGCAACTGGAGTTCATCGTGTGTCGTCGAGGAATAGAATTGGATCCATCAAAGGTTAAGGCCATTCAAGAATTTCCACCGCCAAAGAACAAGAATGACTTGATGAGTTTCCTCGGGAGACTCAACTATATCAGCCGGTTCATAGCTTAGTCTAGTTTCATTTGTGAACCCATATTTAAAATATTGAAAAAGGACGCCGCTACCAAATTGATTGATGATTGCCAGAAAGCATTCGACAGAATCAAGGAATACTTGTCAATGCCAAATATTTTGGTTCCACCTAAACCACGTAGACCCCTATTGCTTTACCTTGCAATATTGGATAGAGCATTCAGTTGTGTTCTGGGACAACACGATGAAACATGGAGAAAGGAGCAAGCCATCTACTATCTCAGTAAGAAATTCAACCCGTACGAGGCCCGATATTCTCTATTAAAGCGCACCTGTTGTGCTCTGACTTGGGTACTCAGAATTGAGGCATTATTTTTGTGCCTACACTACTTATCTCATATCAAGAATGGATCCACTGAAGTATATCTTCCAGAAGCCCATGCCCACTCGCAAGATCGCCAAGTGGTAAATCCTGCTAAGTGAATTCGACATTGTTTACGTGACTTAGAAGGAAATCAAAGGTTATGCCTTGGCGGATCATCTCACCGAAAATCCAGTGGATGGAGAATACAAGCCCCTAAAGACGTATTCTCTCGACGAAGAGGTATCCTTCATATGAGAGGATATTGTAGAATCCTATTACGGCTGGAAAATGTTTTTGATGGAGCCGCAAATTTTAAGGGAGTTGGCATAGGAGCAGTCCTAGTATCAGAAGCCGGCCATCATTACCCGGTATCCGCTAAGCTCAGTTTCCCATGCACCAACAATATGGACGAATACGAAGCCTGCATCTTAGGGCTCAAGATGGCCATTGACATGAACATTCAGGAGTTGCTAGTGATCGAGGATTCAGACTTGCTCATACATCAGGTTCAAGAAGAATGTGCAACTAAGAACTCTAAGATACTTCCCTACCTACATCACATATAGGAGTTGAGGAAGAGATTCACAAAGACATAATTTCAGCACATCCCCAGAGTGCAGAATGAGTTCGCTGACGCATTGGCCACTCTATCATCCATGATCCAACATCCAGATAAAAATTTCATTGATCCTATCTCGGTAAAGATTTATGATCGACCAGCTTATTGTGCTCATGTCGAGGAAGAAGCAGATGGGAAACCATGGTTCCATGACATCAAAGAGCACTTGACAACAGGAGAATACCTAGAACTTGCCAATGCTACTCAAAAGCACACCCTTCAGCGGTTGCCTAACAGATTCTTTCACAGTGGAGGAATCATGTATTGGAGGGCTCCCAATTTGGGATTACTGAGGTGTGTCAAAGCAAAAGAAGCATCCAGGTTAATAGACGAAGTGCATGCAGTCCGCATATGAATGGATTTGTCTTAGCTAAGAAGATACTCCAGGCAAGATATTTTTAGATGACTATTGAAATGAACTGTATTCAGCATGTTTGCAAATGCCATCATTATCAGATACATGAAGATATGATAAAGGTGCATCTAAATGAGCTTACTGCACAAGCTCGCCATGGCCGTTCGCCGCTTGGGGAATGGATGTCATCGGACCTATTGAGCCTGCCGCGTCAAACGGCCACATTTTCTTTTTGGGGGGCAATTTATTATTTTACCAAATGTGTTGAAGCAGCATCATACAACGTGATAACAAGAAGGTTGTGGCAGACTTTGTCCGTGATCGTATTGTTTGTCGGTTCGGTATTCCAGAGGTGATCATTACCGACAATGGGTCCAACCTTAACGGTAACTTGATAAAAGCACACTGTGAAGCATTCAAGATTAAACACAATAACTCTACAGCCTACAAACCTCAGATGAATGGAGCTACAAAAGTAGCCAACAAAAATATCAAGAAGACACTAAGGAAGATGATAGAGAAGCACAAGCAGTGGAATGAGAAGTTATCCTTGGCTCTATTGGGATGCCGCACCACAGTCCACACATCGACCGAGGTAACTCCCTATATGCTGGTTTGTAGTACAGAGATGGTAATTCTCGCCGAGGTAGAAATTCCCTCCTTGAGAATCATACAAGAAGCAGAGTTGACGATGCAGAATGGATAAAGAGTCGCTATGAGCAGTTGGCTCTTATAGATAGGAAGATAATGAATGCGATTTGCCATGGTCAATTGTATCAAAACAGAATGTCCAGAGCTTTCAAAAAAAAATTCAAGTCGAGGAAGATTACACCGAGGCAGCTGGTGTTGAAGAAAATTTTTCCGCATCATGACGAAGCCAAAGGGAAATTTTCTCCCAATTGGCATGGCCCGTACATGGTTCATCGGGTTCTAACCGGAGGAGACCTCATACTTGTAGAAATGGATGGAGAAGTTTGGCCAAAACCAATACATTCAGATGCAATCAAACTATAATATGTGTAGTCATTTATGATTTCTTTATGATGTAATATGAACTACGCCTGACCTGATTCCCGTTTAAGAGGGGATACATAGGCAGAACTATGGGTTCGATCACAATTTAATAAAATTTCCATTCCCCACCCGCTATTGGAAACTTGGGCATAATTTAAAGGAGGACCCTCAAAATTTCGAAGTTGATCATCGGCCATTCATTGCACGCGGCCGTCGGAAGCACCAGTCTAGTAAACTGGGGTAGAATTTTGAGGAGACCCTAAATATTTCGGAGCAAGAGAGGTTGCAATATCTTGAACTCCGTCACAATCATCGGTTCATCTAATAAGGAAAACTATTATTTTCAATTAAGTATTTTACTAAATCATGCATGACTATTATTGATATTGCTTTGTTTAGCAATGCTACCTTAATGAAAACATAACGTCGAGTAGGAAGAGCAAAGGCCACGGGAAGACGAACTAACCTTCCCCCATTTTACAAAACACACAATTTTTCTTTGGATGCAGGCACTCAATTCGCAAGGTCATTAGATATATATATGCACTCATACTTTCTCAAGAGTGCAACTTCTCAGAATCATCACCTATTTACAATTGCTATCTGTACACAACATCTCCAGCAGCCACAATGATGGAATCAACTATCAGCTATCATTTACCAGCTAAGACATTTTATTACTATTCGCCTTTTATTTCCTGCATTGCATAAGGATACCTTTCTGCCTTACGAGGTTAGGATCTACCTCCATCCGCATTTCCTGCATTGCATAAGGCTACTTTTCTGCTTTTCGACATTTAGTTCTACGTCCATATGCATTTTTGCATAAGACTAACTTTCTGCCTTCCGATACTAAGCGATGTCTCCATCTGCATTTCCTTGAATTGCATAAGGCTACCTTTATACCTTCCGAGACTAAGATCTACCTCTATCATGCATTTCACTGCATTTTGCGTAAGGCTACCTTTCTGCCTTACGAGACTAAGCACTGTCTCTATCTGCATTTCCTTGCATTGAAAAAGGCTACCTTTCTTCCTTCCGAGACTAAGCACTGTCTCCATCTGCACATCCTTGCATTGCATAAGGCTACCTTCCTGCCTTTCGAGACTAAGCTCTGTCTCCATCTTGCATCGACTGAAATATCGACACCTTTATTTAAGTCTTGCATTGGCTGAAATATCGCTACCTTTTATTTTACGCCTTGCATTGGATGAAAGATCGTCACCTTATTGCATTTTATGGGCTGAAATATCGCCAAATCATCCAAAGGCGTCATTGTTCGGAGGCACCGCTTTCATAGCGCAAGAAGGCCATGCCATGGCCTGAGGACCTCGTTTATCTTTTGCATATCATTATTCAAAGGCATCATGGTCCGGAGGCATCTTCCTCATATCCCAAGAACATCATTTCATAGTGTGTGAATCCTTTATCATGCACTTCATGGCCCAGGACGTCATGGTTCGAGGATGTCATCCTAGCCGTCCGAAGAGAGCATTCATAGTCTAGTGGGAACTTGTATCACGTTTAAATTTGTGCACAATATATGTTTTACTGCTTACTTGTAGGTACACCGGCTAGCAACGACCATTTCAGCAGGAGCTATCCCGCTCCGGTTCTCACTGCCTATCAGATTTCAACCATTTTTCCCAACATAAACATCGCGTCCGCCTCTCAAAATCTCCATCAGCATATTCCGTCAAAGGATCCTGAACTAAATATGGCCTAATTCTTGTAAGACCAGGGATATGTAGGCAGCTCAAGGACCAGATCTTGGTCAAAATTCTTTACAAATAACCTCTTTCGGTCAAAATTGGCCATCCTATCTTTACCCGATAACTCTTTCATTCTTTCCGGGTAAAGAAGCGCAGCTGTTGATACTCAATTTTTTCCTAGATATTTTTAATGCTCAAAATAATTTTAAAATAACATATATATACATATATGACAATACCCAAGTGTTTTGGTATTTTTCAGAATTTTTAATGATTTTTTTTAAAACCAATTTATTGTCTATTTTAATACTACAAAATTCAATAATTATTACCGAAATTATCATTTAGGTGAATCATTCATTTTACTCTCATATTTATAATAAAATATTGATTAAATAAATTTTGCATTTTTTACACATTTATATGGTATTTTTAAAGCTAAATTACATATAATTGCAATTATAGCCTATCTTACAATTAATTGCATTTTATAATAATAAAATCATTTTTAGTATTTTTAGATTAATATTTATACATTATTAATTAGATCAGTGTTTTTAATTTGTTTTTAAAATCTTTTTCACTATTTTTATAAATTAAAAAAGGGGAAAATGGCTATTTAAATGCTAGCAAAATTTTATTACATTCATAGCCCATATTGAACACCAATTTCAACCCCAAATCCCCCGACCCATATCATAAATCACCGACCTATACCCAATTCGAATACCCGATCCAGCCCTGATCTGATCTGAGTGGCTGATCAAATAAGATCAATGGCCCAGATTTATTTTTCGAAATTAAAACCTAACGAACCCCCCCAAACCCCTCACTTCAGAGACGGTCTCTCTCTCTCTCTCTATGCTAACGTTTTCTCTCCCTTTTCTCTAGAACCTTATGGTTCTTTCTCTCGTCTCCGATGAAGCCACCATATCTTCGGCCACTTCCAGCCTCACTTCTCTCGACCACCAGCCGCCATGAAACTTTGTCTTATTGATTCCTTTTATCACCGAGACTCTAGAAGCCTCCACTATACAAGGTGGTCATCGTAAGCTTTGCCTGATTTATCTCCAGCCTTTCTTCGATGGTTTATGGTCCGATTGTGCTACGAATATCATTATTAACGAGTTTCATAGCCAGGTTCCTTACCTCTCACTGATTTATTTCAAAACCCTAATTTCTACCTAGACCTCTTAATCTTTGTCTTGTAAAAATGATTTTTAACTTATTCTTTTGTTTTACACTACTCTCTACTCGATCTTTACGATTGCTTAAGTTTTTAATGTCTTGTTCTTCTTTTTAAAACTAGGGTTTCAGAACCTCTTTCCAATCACTATATCTTCTGATTTTTCTAGCACTATATGTTTGTGTTTGTATTTCTGCTTGTTAGTGTGATCTTCTAGGTTATTCCCTTACTTTTATGCTTTAATTTTATTCTAACGTTCCACTGATTCAGTTATTTCTTACTTAGGGTTCCTGGTTTTGTGCCTATTGTGTTTAAATAGGTCTAAGTGTTTCTATTTTCTAGTGTTCTGCCAATTCTGTGTATCTCTTTGAATCCCTGATCTTTTGTACATGATTTAATTGGAGGTTCTCCACTGATTTGAATCACTTCTTTGTTAGCGATATGTTTTCCTTACTTAGTGCTAATTCCCTGTGATTTTCCATGCCGCCCATTATTTCCTGAACCAATTATTTTCAAAATCAGTCTGTAATTCATCTATTTATATATATATATATATATATATATATATATATATATATATATATATATATATTTGTAATTATTTTTGTACTTGGTCTCTATCACATGCATCATACCTTTTTTACTCCTATTATGGAATATTAGTCTTGCATACCATTATTTTCCTTATTTGATGCAATCTGTACCGTTTGAGCTGTTACTCCCTAATTGAAGGGAACCCAAGTTTTTAACTGGTTCTAATAGGTATTCTTTCTATAATTATAATAAGTCTATATGTGTTACCTTATTTTCCACTTATTTTCTGAACTATAAATACCTTACCCTCGCTTTAGCATAACACGGGAAAAAATAATTCATTGTTCTGAACTATCTCTTACACACATAAGCATACTCAGTATTATGTCTTGTTTTCAACACAACCTCTATCACTTTCCCTGTTGACTACTGATTACTCATTCGGCTGAAAGTCAAGACTGAGTGCTTTGGGTGCTGCTTTGCTATTCTACTACTCTATATGTTGCTACTTGTTTGGTCTGCATTCTACTGCTCTACTTCCCAGCACACTACTACTCTATATTATCTCATCCTTGACTGGTATGCCCGCTATTGATTTATAGCTTCCAAAACAATATGTTTTTATATATACTGTTCTTTATTCTGTTTCTTCTATACGTGTTCTTATGGTTTTGCTGTCCTATTGCAACTAACATGCCCCTGTGTTATTCATCCTTCTCTTAATCCAGCATGCCTATTGATTTGCTTAATGTATGTTCTCCCCTACCGCTAGCCCCAGTACATTATCAGCATGTAATCTTGAGCCCTTTTTCTTGAAACATGGTGTGAAATGTTTTTGTTGATGTCTTTATATGTGCAGTTGTCTTCTTACATGTGAACTACTTTACTCCACTTCTCTTTTCCCCTTGTATGTGTTTACTGCCCGGAACTATATAAGGTATTCTGGTTTCGAGCTTGTCAAAACTGTCCCATTACTTTCTTACAAAAAACTGGTTCTATAGGGATCACTTTTAAACTGTTTTTCAACTCAATTTCTTAAAAAACTCAATGTTACACACTCTCACTACTCCTAGAGTTTAGGATTTACCCCCTTCGTGTAAGCATTGCCTTGGTACCTTTTGAGTACCCATTGAACTTTGATGCATAAGGCTGGTAATTCTACACCGCACTTGTTCAACCTTTTGGTGGTGTTTAGGTGCTGGTATTAGCCAAGGACCCCAATGCGTCCTTAGAGAGCTTTGCCGCACCCAAACCATGGCAAAGGCTGTGAAACTCGAAAGAAGTGATGTTGGAAGAATTGGGCATGGTTGAAGGCTCCCTATAGAGTAGCTTCTTATTTTTCTTTACTTATGTAATTCAACTTTCATGGTTTGTAATAATTTATAAACAACTGCTGGGGTCTATAGTGAAATGGGGTGGGATTATGCAAGATTGGTTAATTAATGGGTAGAGAACATGTCTATAGAGATTTACTTACTTATTTGTGCAATAGAAACCATGTGCAGGACATGCATCTTACATATATATATATATATATATATATATATATATATATATATATATATATATATATATATATATATATATATATATATATATCCTATTTAGGATATTTACTTTTAGATTATTATACTCACTTTGTAATCAGTTAGTAATCAACAAACAACTGCTATAAAATTAGTGCTGATCTTAGAGACCATGTTTTAGGAGCTTTATGTGCATTACATATCATGTCACTTAGGATTTTTATTTCATTTGAGTTTCAACTATTAAATGCCTCACCAGTTGCTTAATTTAATAACACAAGTTTGGTTAACTACATCTTCTCTTTTTAAAACTGGATTTATATGCATGTTCACCTTTATGGATATTAGGCAATGTATACAACGCCTAGGCAAGCTTTAGGCCTAATAAAAATTGATTAATCATGTTTTAGACTACTTAGCCTCTTTAAAATTCCTGAACTCCGTTCCCTGTTTGCCTTTATAAAGTCTTACTCTATTTCTCTTAAAACTCCAGCCCATGTTTTGAGATAATCTCGGAATCATACCTCTGTTTTATTATGTTTTCTATTGGGTTGTTTGTTTGTCCAGAATCGTGTTGTTTGATATTTACCCTACGCCTTGGTAGGTTACTAATACCACTATTACATTTTCAAAGTGTGTCTCAAACAAGTTTATCTATACTTTTACTAATTCCTGAACTGCTGCAACTTACTGCCGTCTTTTATTTATATTCCTGAAAATTAGACATTCTTTAAGGCACTCAGTTTTAAATCTTCTGCTTCTGCCGCAACTTATCTTTTCTGACATTCCTACTTTTAAACTTCTTTTAAGACCTTACATGTGTTTGAGACGTGCTAATTACATGTTTATTTGTAGAGGGATTTGTGAGCCTTTTATTTCCCTTTGTATGTTCCCTTTATGTGTAGTCCTACTTTTTATGCATGGAGCCTAGCATTTTGTCCTTTAAACCTATGGGTTCAACCTAGTCCTTACCTTGTATGAATAATGGTCCTAAATACTCTCTAGGACTAATAGGATGGGACGGGTATAGCACGAAATAAGCATTCGTGACCAATCCACACGTTTAAATAATCTTCATGGGGTGGGAAGGACAGAATATGGAGATGATGACCGATGAGCTAATATCACGTGTGACCCCTCTTTGAGGAGCGATTGCTGGGTATTGTATTGAAGTAATCCATATTAATCATATACCTAGGACCCCTTTTCCCTTTTTTTGTGTTTGTTTGATTTCTTTAGAATTGTTTAGACCTTTCAAATTTCTACTCTCTCTCTGCTTACTTATAAAGTTTCAATTTAATTGCATATCCTTATTCGAGCCTTGATTGTTTATTTCTAAATTCACAATTGTAACATGGACTGGACCACACTAGTGGATCTTAAGGGGTGCTGCGTAACACCTTCCCTCAAAATAATTTTTAGCCCTTACCCAAACTCTGGTTTCTTCAACTCAAACCCTTCTTAAAGTGTCCTAATGCACTATAATCATTAGGGGCGCAACTCTCCAATTCCAAAACACAATTCTGGTAAGGGAATAGTGTTGTCTTCTCAAATGTCATGAACAGGATTTCAACTCTTAGAAAAAGGGGGCATCAACATTTGGCCATTTGCTTATCTTTTGTGTTCGATTTTTTTGAGATCGAAGGTGCTAATATCGATGTCACCTCATCGACTACAAACATGTTCTTTGCAGCATGTTGTTCCGCGTAAACTATTTTCACACCATCCATTGTTTGGAGTTTCATCATTTGATGAAGGGTCGAAGGTACTACCCTTATTTTTTGGATACAAGGACTTACGAGCAGTGCATTATATTTGTTATGCAGTGCCTTCCTGATATTCCTAGGAAGGACGACGTAAGGCAAAGAAACTGATGTCAGTGCAGTCACTATCCGCCAACTGGGGACCCCTCGTACGTTAGACTAGATTGTTAGTGCCATACAAGAAAATCAATGTCAAGAGAAATTGAGAGAACATAAATGAGAATTGAGAATGAAAGAAAGTTTGATTGCATTAATGAAAGCTATTATAGAAAAACAAGGCGGTGTCGAGGGGAGAGACACTAGTATAGAGAATTATTGGCTGCTAGAAAGTTTTGATTGCTTGATCCCCCCTAATAATGCTTAAAAAAATAATCCAAAAAGCTACAAGACTAGACTTCAATAAACTAGAGGAACATAATAAATGTACATGAAATAAAACTACTTTATACATACAATGAAAAAGACTTAGTTTTCTACAAAGCAAAAACATATCCGTTGTCAATAGCAACATCTTTGACATCACGGTCGGCACGCGTGGCACTGTTGGAATCTGCCCGTACCTGGGTTCTGGCGAGGGATATCTGAGGGGTGACAGAGAGACCTGTGCGCTAGTCACTTGGGGCGGCCAAGACCACGGGGCCATCCCTGGTGCTAGGCATTGATAGGCTTACAAGGATGCCACAGGGCGTGCCCAAAGGTCATGGGGCATGGCTGAAAAGATCGATAATCCACACAGAGTCGCAGGCCGCCATCATGTTTCTTTTGGAATAGAACAGGGGACCTATATGGGGATTTGGAGGGTACAATGATCCCTCTATCTAGCATTTCGATCAATTGTCTCCGAAGCTTGGTGAGTTCGAGTTATGACATTCTATAAGGCACCCGGGCAGGTGGCTCAGCACCTGATGCCAACTCAATTTCATGGTCCATAATGTGTCTAGGAGGGAGCCGCTTTGCCATGTCTTGTGGCATGAAATCTTTAAACTCCAATAGTAACTCCTTCACTGGTTCAGGAATGGGACTAGATGAGCAATCTATATCTTCAATACAGAGGGTTGCCAGGAATGTAGGTTCATTCCTTTTGACCCCTATCTTCAACTGCAAAGCTGAGATGTTCTCAATGCCCATCTTCATGGGCATGCACGGGATAATGCAGGGCTTGGTCCTATTGGTTCCCATCATCAGTAGCATTCCTGAAAATGGTACATGCATGGTGTTGGTTTGTCTTAGGAATTCCAGCCCAACTATCAGCTCAAAGTCATCTATGATCACCATTATGAGGTTGAACTTTTCTTCGTAAGGTCCAAGCTTCACCGGTACTTCTTTAGCTATTCCACCCACTGGATAGGGAAGATATTTGATAGCTTTGATGCTTCCTCTACCTTTCCCTACTACTAGACTAAGGTGCTCCACCTGATCTAAGGCTAAATAGTTGTGTGTAGCACCCGTGTCTATCATAGCCCGAATAGGCTTGTCATTCACCTTCATCTCAATGAACATTAAGGTCCTCTCTTGTTTAGGAGGAAACTCTTCATTCACCTACTTTTTTCCTTTCTTTGTGACTAGACATGGGTCCTTATTTTTACGGATACCAGCACTGGTCTCAGCTAATGCCCTAGAAACAGAACCAACAACTGCGCTGAATGCACCTACTTGTTCAGTCTAGTCCGCATCTTTTGAGTTGTCATCGGTCCTATCATAAATAGCCTGATGGGCATTCATCTGTGCATGTGGGAACTCATTGTTCCAATGTGGTCTGCCGCAATGACAACATCCTAAAGGAGGCTTTCTCCCTCGATCATTATTCTTCTCTTGATTTGTTTGAGTTCCAATCTCCCCCACTTTTACTAGGGCCACCATCACTAGGCTAGCCCCCTTTTAATCCCGCTCGGGCAGGTGGCCGAGGCCTGTCGTCTCGAGCTTCCATTTGATAGTTCCCAAGGCATTCAGCTACTTGGATCACCTTGGGAAGGGTATCTACCCTTTGCCTTTGTAGCTCCACATGAGCATAAGGTTTCAAACCTTCTAGAAAGGTGAAGAGCCTGTCTTTATCCCCCATGTTGTATATGTTTAGCATGAGCGTAGAGAATTTCAGCACATAGTCCCGCACTGATTTGGTCTGGCGGAGCTCCCATAACTTTCTCCTTGCATTGTATTCAACAATTTTGGGTAAGAACTATAGGCGTATGGCTGCCTTCAGTTCTGGCCATGTCTCGAGAGCATCTTCACCGGCCCTGATGGTTTCGTACTTCACCCGCCACCAGAGTTTAGTATCAACCTGAAGATACATGGCAGCAGTTGCTACCTTCTTAGCTTCTTCTAGGCCCCTAACATCATCAAAATATTGTTCGGCATCAAAGATGAAGTTATCCACTTCCTTGGCATTCCTTGATCCATTGTATGGCTTTAGCTCAGGAACTTTTAGTTCTTATGTCGCGGAAGCAGGGTTCGCAGCGCCCCCAATTTGGTTTCCACGGCCTCAAAGTAGGCCATGTAAAGCAGCATTGACAACATTGAGCTTGTCTGTCAAGTCATCAATAGTTCGCTGCATGGAAGTCACCCTGTCTGTCTCATGTGCCCTGTAAGCTAAATCCTCGGCACGCTCCTGTTAGAGTCCCTCAAATTCATCAAATATTTCGGGTTCCTTTGTGGCTGCTATTTTTCAATCTCCTTCGGAGTCGCGGTTGATGTTTTCTATGTCAACTTTGGCTTGGATCACTCTACGATCCAGGATCGTCCAACCTTTGCCCTAGGCTGGTGGTTAGTCAGGCACCGTATCCACGATGGGCCGTAATCCGTCAACCGTCTATTCAAGGGCCGCAATGCGGCCCCTATGATTCACCATGGTCAGAAATTGTAGTAATGGCAATGCGTTCCCTCATCCGATGTCGAGCCTAGGATTTGGTACCAACTGTTACATGGTGCCTTCCTAAGATTTCTTGGAAGGATGACGTAAGGCTAAGCAAATGATGTCAGTGCAATCACTATCCGCGAACTGAGGTCCCCTCCATAAGCTATATTAGATTGTCAGTGCCATACGGGAAAACCAATGTACAGAGCAATTGAGAAAATGGAAATGAGAATTTGGAATGAAAGAAAGCTTGATTTCGTTAATGCAAGCTATTACAAACAAACAAGGCTTGTCGAGGGGGAGTGACACCAGTACAGAGAATTGTTGCTTGCTAGTAGCAGCGTCTTTGGCATCACGGTTGGTGCATGTGGCATTTTCTGCGCGCGAGGCGTTGTTGACATCTGCCTGCGGCAGGGCACTGGCGAGATATATTGATGGGGTGATAGAGGCTCCTGCTCGCTTGTCACTTGGCGCGCCAAGACCACGTGGCCTTCCGTTGTGCTATGCATTAGGAGGCTTGTTAGGACGTCATAGGGCGTGCCCAAGGGGTCATGGGGCATGGCTGTAAAGCTGCCCATGACATATCTCATGTCGCCTTCGATGGCATGGAATTTTGTATCTAGGAAGGTACCGACCATATTTACTGGTAGGATTATCTCCAATTTTGTTGTTTCACTTGCCATGTTGAAGGCGTCTAGGACTCGAGATGCATGCACAATTTGGTCCTGCAGGCCGAGTTGCTCTACAACCCTCAATCTGATTATGTTTGCTGAGGTACCTGGATCCACTATAACACGTTTAACTTGAATTTTATTTAACAAAATAAAAAATATCAGGGCTTCTTTGTGCGGCTGAGAAATGACTTATGCTCATTCATTATTGAACAATAAGATGCCTTCAGGCAACATTATCCCGAGTTCGCTTTTCTCTAACGATTGACACCTTGGAATGTTTGAATATAGGCCCTTGCGGAATGTCGACCCCACCGATGATCATGTGAATAACATGTTGAGGCTCTTTCTACTCGGTCGTTCTGTTGGTGTCTCTTTCTCTGAAGTGATTCTTTGCTCGACCACTGAGGAACTCTTGAAGTTTGGCCTCATTAAACAATCAAGCAGCTTCCTCTCTCAGTTGTATGCAGTCTTGGTCTTATGGCCATGTGTGCCATGATATTACATATGAAGTTTGGGTCCCTTTGAGAAGGATAAATCTATATAGGTCTGGGTCATCTGGTGTCTTTGATCCTTCCGATAGCTGATACAATCCCCGATGCATCGACACTGAAATATCGGATAACCAAGGCACTTTGGTGGGATCAACATGCTTATTAGAACCATCTTACTCACATGTCCCCTAGAATTTTGTCCTCGTTCGTTCAGAGAAGGGTTGCGTACCGAGCCATTGTTTGTTCAATCCGTGGTATATGGTTGATATCGCTCCCTATTCAACCTTAGGTCCCTATTGACGTCCCTCTGTGTTTTAAACGGTAGCCTGTTTGGATGTACTAAACCGGAAGCGACTCCTAATTGGTTGTCCTCGACCCAGATCTTCGATTGATATCGACTGTGCACATCTGCCCAGGTTACAACTGGATACTCGACCAAGTTTTGTTTCAATTATCGTGAGGCTATTGAACTCCGCTCGTTCAACAATTGGGTGAAAGCCTGAAGGCCCCAATCATCTGTGACCGGTGGCAACTCCATGCGTTCCATTTGAAAATAGGATACGAAGTCCCTTAGCATTGCATCACCTCTCTGTCTTATATTAAAACATTTAATTTCCTTGTTGAGACTTTTATGGCCCCGGTGTGTGCCTTCACAAAGGTGTTTGCTAACATATCAAATGAGTCGATAGAATTCGGTGGCAGGTTGTGATACCAAATCATTGCTCCCTTTGACAAAGTTTCCCCAAAGTTTTTCAACAATACCAACTCGATCTCATCATTGCTTAACTCGTTTCCTTTAATCCCACATGTATATGAAGGGATTTGTTTATTAGGATCGCTTGTCCTATTGTATTTAGATAAATCCGACATACAGAACTTCATAGGAATGGGCTTCGGAGTCGCACTCTGAGGAAATGGCTTCTACATGAACTTTTTTTCATCAAAACCTTTTAAGATCGAGGCTGCCCCTAGTATTTGATCAACACGGGAGTTTGATGTTTCCACTTTCTTGTCATTATATTTGATTTTTTTCTCGACTCAATTCTTTTGGTGAGCTCCTCGAGCATCTTTGTAAATGCAGGATCATTCCCCGATCCATTACCGTTAGACCTTTCTAGAACCGGCTCAGTATGACGAGTGATTTTTGGTTTGACCACACTCAGAATTTTATGTTGACTTTGAAGTTGAACGATAGCAACATGCTGGGCCTGTAGCATCTCGAATATTACCTGGAGGCTAAATCCCTCGTCTCCTACACCCTGTGATCCTTGGCCACCATATAGGCCTTCCCTACGTACACTCCCTTCGGGATCTGCGCCTAAATCCACATTCAAAGAAACGTGAGAACTGATTTCTACTGGATTGACTGGAACTCCCCCGGGAATAACCGGTGGTACCCCAGCTCCTGGAGCAATTACATTATCATTTTCCTCATGAAATCCAAGACCATCATCACCATGTGCGGGTGCATTTTGGGAATTTGACATGTTTTAACCTGAGAACAAAAATTCTTGACAAGAACAAGTGTGAAAATAACATGCGTTATTAGAATAAGTACTGAAACAATCACTATTATCCTTAGCCCCACGGAGGGCGCCAAACTATTTTCCCTAAAATATGAGTAACAATTAAACCTGTATTGTGGTTTTAAAAATATATGATTTAATCTAACACTAATTGATAAATGAGGAATCAAATGTATAAATTAACGAGTAAATTAAGTCAAACCAGCGTGCAAGCAAGTATCGGCCTCGAGCTATGGTGGCCTCGAGGCGGGTCTGCAAGAATAATAAATCATAAGGCAAATCAGATGAACAATAATCAAGAAAGTAATGTATGTATATTCTCTTGTTGGTGATTGATGTTGTTAAAAATGAATGGGCTCCTATTTATATAATAGGGGAGTCCTAAATAAAGTACATTTTCATTTTTAATAGGGAACCTTATTGGATAGCTATCTAACCGCCTAGTACAAATTCATTCCGGAATTTATGCCATGATCTTAGGGCCGCTGCGGCAATCTCACTCTTTCCGCTATAAAACCATAACGATATTATTTTGAGGTTGTCCATACTCTGCCTTGGTGTTCAACAGGTGATTCAATCTTCAAGTCTTGTAATCCGAAATCGGATCGAGCCCAGTCTGTTTTGAATTTAGGCTCGGAGCGACTCTTCGAGCCTACAAAATTGGACATATCTAATTTTTACCGTATACACACCCGAGCCCATCCAGGGCTTACTTTTGAACGTATGTACAAGTCCATATATATCATATAGATCTATTAGAAGCATAAAACCATGAATGAAGCATAAATACACAAATAAAGGGGTCAAATTACTTCTTTTAGCTTTTAACATTCTGTTTACCCTAAAATCAGATAACATTAAATTTATACGTGATTTTAAGAACATGTGATATAACTTGGTACGAATTAAGGAGAATATATTAGTATTGAAATTGACTATAAAAGAATAAATTCAAACCACACAAATTGAATAGACTTGGCCCTCGAATTCAGTCACCCTTGATCCAAAAGATGTTTCATTTGGCTTATGAACATAATATCAAGATAATGACCGTATGTTTATTTGTACTGCGTGAATACAATGATATTTTATAAATGATTAGACCCCCTTTACATAGTACGAGAGTCCTAATCTTTTTTAAGATTTATATTAGGTAAGAAATCTTATGATTAGCTTATTAGTCGCCCTCTTCTTGATACTTGCTAGGATTTCCGCCGTGATCCTCATACGATTGCGGATATTTTGGCTTTTCATTATTTGGATCGGTAAACTTTCCATGAACTCGCTCGATCTCTATCTTTCTCTATCCTGATCTTGGTTGATCTCAATTTTGATTGGTCTCTGAGTCGCGAACTCGGCAATCTAACTTTGCATCATGGTTCGATATAACACGAGGGTTAAACTTGCCCTGTCATACAAAAGGGCAAGCTCAGTTTTGCCCGTATATAGATAATTTCATAGAGAGACGAGAAAAGACATGAATTTCAGAGCTCTGCCTCGATAGGCCATGACGTAAACGGTGAACTTCACTGATACACCCAATCATGAGATAAGCAATAACTCAAAACGTCCTGTCGATCCAGTTACCAAGTCATTAAGTTCTTTTCTATTGATATTCAGCCACCATGTGTTCTAAACCGTCGCCGACAAGCTATAAGTACTGTAACTTCCCTCTATTCAAACTTTTCGTTCAAAGCTTCTTCCATTCTTGCTTCTTTTCAAAAATCTCTTTGCTTTACAATTCTTGTACCTAAATTTCATGAATTTAGCAAAACGCATTTTTTCTTCTGCTCTATAATACCAAAGAATTATAAAACTCTACCACAAAAGAAGGCTACCTCTTCTTCATGTCCCGCCGGTGACGGAGCTAAGGCGGAACATCCCCTTAAGGATTTTGTTCTGGGAGGTTTCCCTACTATCACTGATTTTATGATTGAAAAGACTTCCTCAACACCTGGTCTATGTGAACCAGTCTCGAGGTACATATACATGATAATTGATGATCTCCTTCACAAAGTAAAAGAGGATTGTCACTGGGTCGACAAACCTGTTTTGGTACCTTCGCTCGAGGAGTTGATCACTACCCACGCGGAGGGTTTCCTAAGTATTTACACTTACCCTTTCACGTTGGGTCCCTTAAACCCTATCATTGTCGCCTTTTGCGAGAGGTACAACATGACCCTTGGCCAAATCCATCATCCCTTTTTGAGAATAGTGATTCTCCTCTCATTTTTTGTGAGCAAAATCGAGGGATTTCCTTTCACCCTCGATCACCTTATGCGCCTTTACAGTCCTTGAATCTATCAAGGAAGGCTAATCAAGCTTGCTCATCGGGCTAGCAAATCCCCGTTCTCGAGCTTAGATGAGGCTCATAACCGCAGTTGGATGGGCCAATTTCTATGAATAAGTACTTCGGACATGATATCTGTTGAAGACATGCCGTTTCTTGGGAAATGGAACACGAAATATGAGTATTACTTCGCCTTGAATGTTCAAAATTTGAAGTTTTACTTCTTATCTTCTTTCCTCATCTATGTTTTTGGTGTTGCAGATGTGGACTAGACGTCGAAAATAGTCCCCAAACTCAAGCAATGGGTCGAGGTCCTGGTGTCGTAGAGACCATACTCCGAGCGTGCTTGGATGGAATTATCAAAGTGTCGATGGGAGGCCCACAATCATGGTAATTTTCTTTCTTAGAACGATTGTCGTTCGGGCTTCTTCTCGAGCTTACTCATCTTTCTTATTTCATATGCCTAGATAAGGATGTTTCAATGAGGCCCCCATCTAGTGGCAAAGAATACCTTCCCTGACCACCTGCTCCGAAGCAGGCCAAAGATAATAAATGTAAAGGGGTTCCGAGTTCCCTAGGCTCAAAAAAAGAAGAAACTAACTAACAGGTTGCGCAAGCCTAGGGGATACACCGGTGCTGTGTCCTCGGACTCAATCTTCCTATTAAGAAATGAGTCTGAATAAGAAGAAGAAAAAAAAGAAAAAGATAAATGCAAACTGGTGGCCTGCATACGGGATGGTGTCACCATACAAAACATTCTCAAGCCGACGAGCGCTGAAGCTGAAACATGTTGACATGAGAAGGTCGATGAGAGATATCTGCTAAAGCTTTCGAGCTAGAAAGTGTCGATCCCATTTTGCCCCAAGTTAGGGGGGTTGAGAGAGAGATCGGGGGTGACGATTCTCAAGCTACGGAAAGTGCCACGATAGACCTATTTGGAGAAATCAACATTAGTGGGTTTCCTTAGATTTCGGAAACCATGCTTCGTGAGGCCAGTATGTTGAGTCCTCAGGGGGTGACTGATATCCATGGCTTCTTGGGTGGGATTGAAGTCATTCTTTTGGAGGATAACACCGGGATCGATGACCTTCTAGTGCCAAGGAATGAGTCGTCATCGGGTGCTACCGGGTCTTCATCAAATCCAAAACCGATGGATTGATTCCCGTCCCCTAGTGTTAATCCTGACCGAAGACGGTCAATAGCATTTTCTATATCTGAGGATGCCCGAGTTTTTTCTGCCCCCGTGGGGGTCATCAGTTACTTCCGGTGTTTAGTGACCGAAGAATATCATGCAGTAATGGACGAGGTGGAAACCCCTTTCCTATTCAATGAAGCCCAATAAGCATTAAATCAGGTAAATTTGTATTTCTTTTCACCTCATATATTCTAACTTTTAATGTTGTAAATTACATCTTCCCTTATGCTTGTAGGCTACGGTGTTGCATCACGTGGCTTTCCACTGATATCGGGAGTAATTAAATCATCACGAGGCCGAGGTCGGAGACCTCATCGAGAAAAGTGACACCTATAAGTTTCTCAGTGAGAAGCTTCAGGCTGATCTAGTAACGGCTCAGGATGAGCATGCCGAGATGGATGAGAAGGTATTCGGAGTGCTTAATAATAGCGAAGATGAATTGCAGATAATGACTAATGATCTGATTTTGTAGGTTTGGAAGAGACTTCAAAATATCGAGGATCTTCAAAAACAAGTAGATACTATTCAAGTTAAGGCTGAGGAGTTCAAGAAAAATATGGATATCTTGGCCTCAAGAAGGGAAGTTTCCAAGCACAAATGGAGTCAGCCGAGATCCAGCTCTGAGCTGCAAAGGAGAAGGCCTCGGTGCAGGTCAAGAAAGTCAATGAGCTTCTGTTCGAATTAGCAAACTTTTCCAAGGAGCTCGAGGCGGCTAAATATGAGGTGGTCATGGCCAACACCAACGCCAATGCTAATATAACTCAATATAAGGTCGACACGGAGTCCATCCAGGCGCAGACCAAAAGTGTGGTGGATCATGCAATGTGGCAAGCTCGAACGGAAGCCCTCGAGGGAGTCCATGCTTAGGGCTTCGATATATAGGTTGAACTTGAGAACGCCAAAGCAGAAGAAGCCAAGGCTCGAAATCTGGCCTTTCCTGAGGAAGACTCAAAAACTTTAAGTGAGTTTGAAGGCGTGGAAGGTCCCGAGGGTGGGGATGTTGTGATAGCATCATGGACAAGGATAGAGTCTTGGAAGCTCCAAGAAGTCCATTTACAAGATATCAAGCTAAAGAATTGCAGACTAAGGTTGTTGGACTTCAATGAAAAATAAAGAATCTTTTAATTATAGATGAAGAGCTCAAGCCGAAAGGAGTTATCCATGTTTTACAATTATTCAAATTGAAGTCCAAGAGGAGGAAAATTGTGTCCCAACATTATCCCTTGAAGTGTACCAAAAGAGGCACCCAGAAGAGCTTAAACGAGGTCCAAAATGGAGGTTTCAAAAGGAGCCCAATTGGAATCCAAACCAGTGACACAACTAGTAGTTTTAAGGACCAAATCTGCCCAAAAGGAGTTGGACGCCCACCATCTTATTTTTATTTGTTTTTATTAGGTTTTCTAGTATTTTGCTTAGCATCCAAGTTAGTGTTTACCTTGGCAGCCACCCTACCTACTCATAAGAATTTATTACTCCTACAAATAGGAGTTCTTTTCATTAATTGTGGTACTTCATTATTGATTAATAATATTATACTTTGAGAGTTCTTTTGAACCTTTATTACTTATGCTTTGAGATTTATCTTTCAACCTTTACTAGTTCAAAGTTCAAGGTAGTAAGATAACTATTTTATTGTGATATCATTGGTTTCTTTGTGGTATTCTTAGAAGGCGATTAATACTAGTTAGTAATTATTGTCTCAAGTTAGCGGTCAAGATCCAAATCTATTATTTTTTATTTGTTCTTAAGTAAAAGCGTTTCAATCTTCAATAAATCAAAACGTTGTTGCTTTGATCTTGTCAAGACTATAAAACTTGCATTCTTGGAAGTTCTTGGAATTCTTTTTCTGAAATTTTCCATATCTTTTATTTTCTGCATTTTAATTCTAATCGTTCAATTTCTTATTGTTATTGCTTCTACATTCACTTCTTAAATTCTTACTCAAGTTTAGATTCCAGACCTTGTTGTTATCAAGTAGCATCAGAGCAGTTCTTTCAAGATGTTATTCTTGATAATTCTTGGAATTTCTTGAATACTAAGAGCAAAAAAAACGTTACTGTAGCATCATGAATAGTAACTTGAAGAAAAAGTTAAGAAAAGACACAAAAAATTAAAATTAGTTATAAAAGAGAAAAGATTGCTTGTTCTTCAAGAAATTTCTTTTGTATTTAATTTGTTTCCAAAAGTTAACAAAGGAAACAAGAAGAGGGGATCCTACATTTCAAATATAAGAAAAAATTCAATTTTTGTTACTCTTTTTTATCTAAATATATAATCTTTTTCCTTTTTATTCGTGCCTTGTTTCAACAGAGCTTACTAGTTCTAGGATTTAGTCTTCTTTAATTCTTTCCCAAACAATCTACATTTTACTACTAAGAACTTCATGGGAGTTGGGTTTAGCTATAAATTTACAAGTATTTTTTTCAAAGGTAATTTCGAGAGAAAAAAAGCAAGTGTGTGAGAACAATTGAGGGAAAAGCCAATTTGTGGGATGCAAATTATTTTTTATTTAAAATGTCACATACAGATTGTGATGATAAGCAAATGGTTCTCCAAGATGCCGAAATCAAAGCAAGAAATGATTTTACCTTGTAAGCCATGCATCAACAATTCGAAAGGTGGAATTTCAAATTCCAAGAATTGAGGGACACCATTGCTAAGCAAAATGATACAGTAGTTGACTATAATGATATTAATTTTGATAGAGTGAGAAGAAATAGGAGGGGACAAAGAGGTGGAGTAGAAAATTACAATATAAGTAGCATAAAGATCAAGATGCCATCTTTCAAGGGAACAAGGGATCCATACATGTATATTCACTGGGAGAGAAATGTTGAAGCCATCTTTGACTCTAACAATGCTTCTATTTGGGGGAAAAAGCTCACTAAGGATAGATGCAAGAAGGACAAGAACCAATTGCTACTTGGGCTTAGATGAAGAGGGTGATGACGAAGAGATTTGTGCCATCACACTTTGAAATAGAGCTACAACAGTGTGTTCAAACATTGAAGCAAGGGTCCACGTCTATGGATGAATACTTTATGGCTATGGATATGGCTATGATCCAAGCTAATTGTATGGAGGAAGAAGAGGATACAATAGCTAGGTTTTTAAATGGTTTTAAATGACGAAATATCTAATGTAGTAGAATTACAACAATATGTAACAATAGGTGAGTTAGTTGATTTCTCTATAGAGGTAGGAAAGCAAAATAAAATAAAGCAAAATAGCTCGTGGAAAGATCGGTCAAACAACATCTCCAAGAAGCCATGGCTGAATCAGTAAAGGGCAGGTTCTGTAGTCAACTGTACTTGGCCACTTCCTGTTCTGTTGGGCCATTTGATCTTCTCAGTTCCACTCATGCATACTCATTCATAGGCTCGACACAGGCTGTGATGTTGGGTCCTCTATTCTCTTCTTGAATCTTAGTTGGAAGCCCCCATTTTCATCAGAAAAAGATGCGGAGTTCTTCTAGACCTCAAGAAGACAAGGTTAAAGGCAAATTTGAGAACTAAGAGGGAGGTAAAACCTTTAATCCTAAACCTTCTAGTTGTATTCGATGTCGTAAATGTAACAGAAGGGGACATATGATGCATGAATGTCCAAGTAGAAGAAATATCATTCTTAGAGAAGATGGGGGATGTGAAAGTGAAAAAAGTGAGGGAGAAATAGAAGAGGGGGATGTGTGTGATGAAGATGATGTAGAACTGCCTCATACCAGTATGATTGGGGTGGATAGGAAGATTATGAGTGGAGAATACAAGAGTAATAAATTTGATGAAGAGGAGAGAGGTGTGAGTGCAGATGAATATGAAGTAGAATTACTTTTCATGATGGCATGATTGGGTAGTTCGGAGGATTATGACTATCAATTTGGGAAGCAGCAGTAAAGAACAAAGGGAAAATATATTTCATGCTAGGTGTGGGATAAAGGAGAAAACATGTTTTATGATCATTGATAGTGGTAGTTGTGCTAATGTGGTTATTTCATACTTTGTGGAAAAACTGGGACTTGCATGCATGAAACACCCTACTCCCTGTAGACTCGAATGGTTAAATGATAGCGGTGAACTAAAGATAAACAAACAATGCAAGATTTCATTCAATACTGGCAGATATGATGCTATTCTTGTTACATAATCCCTATGCAAGCTTGTCATATCTTACTTGGTCGTCCTTGGCAGTAAGATAGGAATGTTTTTCATGATTGAACGAAGAATAGATGTTCTCTTGAGCTTAATTGCAGGAAATTTACTCTTGCACCTTTATCTCCTTCTCAAGTGTTTGAAGATCCAAAGAGATTAAGGGAAACAATGAGAAAACCAAGGCGAGTGATAAAAGTCGAATTTGAGGGAAAAGGAAAGGAAGGAGGCCAAGAGTTATTAAAAAAAAGCGAGATGGCCGAGAGAAAGATAAAGGGTAGCAATTTGAGAGATGAGATAAAAAGGGGTTTTAGTGACAAATTGGAAAGTCATGTTGAGGGTAAATAGGCTAAGTAAAGGAAAAAAATAGAGTTTCTATATGAAAGCCAAAGAGTTTTTAAATGCAAAAAAAGAGGGGTTGCCCATAATACTACTTACTTACTAAGAAGCTTTGATTAATTCTAAGTTACTAACTTCTTCTTTACCAAGTAGTATTTATTCTCTTTTGAAGGATTTTGAAGATGTCTTTCCTGAAGATATTCCTAATGTATTGCCACCTTTACGTGGCATTGAGCACCAAATTAATTTTGTGCCTAGATCTCAAATCCCAAATAGGCTTGCTTATAGGAGTAATCCAGAAGAGAAAAAAAGCTTCAAAAGCAAGTTGAGGAGTTGCTTGAGAAAGGGTTTGTGAGAGAGAGAGAGCATGAGCCCTTACTCTGTTCCCGTCCTATTTGTACCCAAAAAGGATAGAACTTGGAAGATGTGCATGGATTGTAGAGCAATCAACAGGATAACGGTAAAGTATCACCATCCTATTTCTTATCTTAATGACATATTGGTTCAATTACATGGATCCAAAATAGTTTCTAAAATTGATATAAAAAGTGGGTACCAGCATATTCAAATGGTTCTGGAGATGAATGGAAAACTTCTTTTAAGGCCAAATGCGGGCTTTATAAGTGGTTAATTATGCCTTTTGGCTTGACTAATGCACCAATCACTTTCATGAGATTAATGATTCATATCTTTAAGGATTTCATGAAAAATTTGTTGTGGTGTACTTTAATGATATCTTGATATTTTATAACACTTTAGAGGAGCATATATAATACCTAAAATAGGTTTTTAATGTTCTTAGAAAGCAACTTTTATTTGCTAATCTTAAAAAATATACATTTTGTGTGGATCGTGTGATTTTATTGGGTTTTATAGTTAGTTCTACAGGCATTGATTTTGATGAAGAGAAAACCAAATCAATAAAGGATTGGCATAAACTTAAGAGTGTAACTGAAGTTAGGAGTTTTCATGGACTTGCTAGTTTTTATAGGAGGTTTGTGAGAGACTTTAGCACCATTGCTTCTCCTTTAACTGAAGTTATTGAAAAGGATAATGTTTTTACATGGAGACAAGAATAAGATGATATTTTTAACATGTTGAAAAAAAGGTTATGTTCTGCTCATTTGTTTCAATTGCCCGATTTCTCTAAATCTTCTGAAATTGAATGTGATGCTTCTGGCAAAGGAATAGGTGCTGTTTTGATGCAAGATTCTAAACATATATTCTACTTTAGTGAGAAGTTTAGTGGAGACACATTGAACTATTCCACTTATGATAAAGAGTTATATGCTTTAGTAAGAGCTTAACCACATTGTAACATTACTATTGACCAAGAGAGTTTGTCAGTAAAACTGACTGTGAATCCTTAAAGTACTTGAAAAGTCAAGGTATGCTTTGTAGGATGCATGCTAAGTGGGTTGAATTTTTTGAAACTTTTCCTTATGTATACAAGGGAAAGAGAATGTTTTTTTTATGCACTTTCAAGAAGGTATGTTTTAGTTTCTACTCTAACTTCTAAATTGATGGATTTTAATTAAATCAAGGGACTTTATGCTAATGATGTTAGTTTTGGCAAAGTTTTTGCAGATTGTAAGTTGGGTACTTTTGAGAGGTTTAATCTTCAATATGAGTTTCTTTTTAAAGAAAATAAGTTGTGTATCCCTAATTGCTCTTTACGTGAAGTATTTGTAAGGGGAGCACATTGTAGAGGGCTTATGGCTCACTTTGGAGTCCCAAAGACACTAGACATACTTGCTGAAAATTTCTTTTGGCCTGGCATGGGAAAAGATATTGAAAGAGTGTGTACACAATGTTTGGAATATCAACAAACAAAATCTAAAATGTTACCACATGGCCTATACACGCCATTACATGTTCCTACTTCACCTTGGATTGATATTTCTATGGATTTTGCGTTAGGTTTTCTTAAAACAAGGCATAGTAAGGATAGTATATTTGTTGTGGTAGATATGTTCTCCAAAATGGCTCGTTTTATTCCTTGTTCAAAGACTAATGATGCTTCACATTTTGCTGATTTATTTGTAAAAGAAGTTGTTAAATTGCATGGTATATCTAGAACTATTATTACTGATAGGGATTCTAAGTTTTTGAGCACTTCTGGCGTGTATTTTGGGGGAAGTTAGGCCCTAAATTGTTGTTTTCTACTTCTTGTCTCCCACAAACTGATGGACAGACTGAAGTAGTTAATAGAACCTTAGAAAACAAGTTGAGGGTTTTTTTTAAAGGTAAAATAACATCTTGGGAAGATCACTTACCTATGATTGAATTTGCTTACAATAGAACAATCCGTTCTTCTAAAGGTATGTCTCCTTTTGAGGCTGTTTATGGTTTTAATCCTTTCACTCCCATTGATTTGATACCATTACCTACTAATGATATTGCTAATCTTGATGGTAGCTAAAAGGATGAAATGATGAAAAACTTCATGAGCAAACAAGGTTTGCAATTGAGAAGAAAAATGAGCAAACTGCCTCTAGAAAGAATAAGGGTCGGAAACGTTATTTCAACCTGGAGATTTAGTTTGGGTTCACTTTAGGAAGGATAGATTTCCTTCAAAAAGGAAGTCAAAGTTTCATCCTAAAGGAGATGGCCCATTATAAGTCCTTGAAAGGATTGGAGACAACAGTTACAAGATGGACCTTCCTGATGAGTTTCAATTAAGTGTTACATTCAATGTTACTGACTTGTCTTTGTCTGATGTAGGATCGAATTCGGGTATGAATGCTTTTCAAGAAGAGGGGAATGATAGAATAAAGGACAAGGATAGATTGTTGGAAACTCCAAGAAGGCCATTTACAAGATATCAAGCTAAAGAACTGCAGATTAAGGTTGTTGGACTTCAATGGCAAATAAAAAAGCTTTTAATTATAGAGGAAGAGCTCAAGCCCAAAGAAGTTGAATTGTCCAAGTTTGGCAATTATTTGGTGGCCCAAATTGAAGTCCAAGAGGAGGAAGATTGGGTCCCAACATCAGTCCTTGAAGTGCACCAAAAAAGGTACCTAGAAGAGCTTAAAATGAGCTTAAAAGAAGTCCAAAAAGGTGGTATTTCAAAAGGAGCCCAATTGGATTCCATACCAATGGCCCAAACTAGTAGTTTTAAGACCTAAATCCTCCCCAAAAGGATTTTTCCGTGCACCTTCTTATTTTTATTAGTTTTTATTAGGTTTTCTAGTATTTAGCTTGGCCTCCAAGTTAGGGTTTGCCTTGGCAACCCCCTACCTAGTTATAAGGATTTTTTACTCCTATAAATAGGAGTTCTTTTTATTCATTGTAGTACTTCATTATTGATTAGTAATATTATACGTTGAAAGTTCTTTTGAACCTTTATACTTATGCTTTGAGATTTATCTTTCAACCTTTATTAGTTCATAGTTAAAGGTAGTGAGATGAATACTTTATTGTGATATTATTTTCCTTTGTGGTATTCTTGGAAGGCGAGTAACACTAGTTATTAATTGTTGTCTCAAGTTACTCGTAAAGCGGTCAAGATCTGAATTTATTGATTTTAATACGTTCTTAAGCAAAGACATTTGATTTCTTCAATAAATCAAAATGTTATTGCTTGGATCTTTTCAAGGCTATAGAACTTACGTTCTTGGAATCCATTCCCTGAATTTTCTCATATCCTTTATTTTTTGCACTTTAATTCTAGTAGTTCAATTTTTTATTGTTATTTCTTCCACATTCACTGCTTAAATTCTTACTCTAGTTTGAATTCCCGACCTAATAGTTATCATATTTCCTCGGATGAAGATCAAGCCACTTAGTCCTTTATATTTTTTGCTTTTCTTTTGCATCCTTTTGAGGCCATTTCGGCCATTGTGATTTTTTTCGATTTAAGCCACTTTTGTCTTCTATAAACAACTATTGTATAAATATATAAAAGGCTTCTTTTCCCTTTTGGATTTCGAATATTCCTTTGCTTTATTACTTGTGTTCACAAAGGTTGGAACAAAATGAATTTGATGGTGTAAATTCAAACAATCCTGCCTTTACATTAGTTTTGTTTTTGAGTTATCTTGGAACTTCGGAGTTACCAGGAACCTTCTCCAAATATAAGTAACTCAGACCGTAGTTTGATAAGGGTAGCCTTTAAAACCGGTTATGAAATTTCGAAGGCTTATTTTTTGCTATGGTTCGCGGACGTCTCCGAGCCGTGTTAATGCGGCCGTAGCCTTTTAATTCGGGAATAGCCCAGTGAGCTTTCTTTCTCGAGTTATCTAGGCTTGCCTAAGATAAAAGTCCCCAAGTAGGAGTGGTCGTGGCCTTTATAGTTCCGGGGTTTCCTGAGAGGTCTTGTGCCCCCAATAGTTAATAGTTTGATTTGTTCGAGTTTGTCTTTCGAACGACAGTCCCCGAGTGTGGGGGTGATCATCCGAATTCTTGTTATAATCGTCCCTTGAGCTTGTTTCCTTAAGATATCAAAAGTGTTAAACTGTGAAGTAGCATTTTTTCTAAGACTTAAGATAATTGCAAGAAAGTACTTCTCTTTATTCTTGTGAAAAATGGTTACACATGCATACATGTTTTATGCTATGGATTCAGAAACCTATATGGGTACTGTTTGTTTGACCATCTGGACCTTACAATAAATCTTACCTGTCGAGACCCTTCTATTTTGATGTAATCGCAAAAAGTTGACATTCGAGGGTAATGCACCCAATATTTGAGGTTGATTGTAGAGGAACCTTTGATACTGTTAGTGCTGTCTTTGACAGTGATTCTTGATTGGCCTTCGATTCTATGTTAGCATGATCCATTATTTCCTCGTTGAAAACCTTACCGGAAAACCCAATTGGGACAAAAACGGTTCAAGGCAAAATGAGTGCAACGTGTAATTTCATACCTAATGTTTCATGCTACTCCTTATCGATCACCTGTAAGTATTAGTCAAAAAAATAGAAAGAATTGAAATTGGGTCGTACCTTAGCAGTAAAATTAGTTAAGATGAGTTACATTCCAATTGTTTGGTAGTTGTATCTGTTTATCATTTCGAGCTTATAGGAATCTTTCTTTGTGATCTAGAAGATCTGGTATGGCCCTTCCCAGTTTGAATCCAATTTCCCTTTGTTTGGATTCTGTTTCATGTGACATTCCTTAGCACTAAGTCCCCAACATTGAAGTATCGAAAGTTGGCCCTTTGATTGTAGTATCTTTCGACCCGTTGCTTTTGGGCAACCAATCCAACAAGGGCAGCTTCACGACTTTCATCCAATAGCTCCATACTTGTATTCACGGCCTCATCATTCAATTCCTTTGTTACATATCAGAATCTAATGCTCAGCTCCCAAAATTTTGATCGATATTAGAGCGTCGATGCCATAAACTAATGATAAAGGGGGTAGCCCCTGGTACTGGACTTCGATGTTGTGTGATATGCGCAAAGAACTTCCGGCAGGTATCTTTTTCCTTTTTCCCTAAGCATCATTTAACCTTTTCTTAAGGTTTTGGATTATTCTTTTGTTGGTCGATTTGGATTATTCGATCTCACTAAGGTGAGAAGGTGTTGACAAGATACTTTTGATCTTATGGTCACCGAGAAATTTGGTCAATTTACTACCGATAAACTATTTTCTATGTCACATGCAATTTCCAATTATATCCCGAACCGACATATGATATGGTCCCAAATGAAGTCGATGACTTCCTTCTCTCTTACCTTCTTGTATGCATGTGCTTCAACATACTTAGAGAAATATCCAATCTTAAATAAGATTAATTGAGCCTTACATGGAGCTGATGAAAGAAGGCCGACGATGTCCTTCCCCCACTTCATGAACGACCATGGTGATAAAATCGAATGCATCATCTCCCCAGGTTGATGAATAATTGGAGCATGTCTTTGGCACTTATTACATTTTTGCATAAACTTCTTCGCATCTATTTCCATATCAACCTAGTAATAGCCGGCTCTGATTACCTTTCGAACCAATGATTTGGCACAGGAGTGGTTCCTGCATGCGCCTTCGTGGATTTCCTTCAAAACGTACTCGGTATCTCTTGGTCCCAAGCATATTGCTAGCGGACCATCGAACATTCTCCTAAGCAAGGTTCTATCCTCGGACAAGCTAAATCGGGCTGCCTTTGTGTGCAGTATCCTCAATTTCTTTGGATATTAGGGAAGTTTCTCGTTCTTCAAATACTCTATGTGTTTATTTCTCTAATCCCAAGTTAAGCTTGGGGAGATTATTTCTACATGACCTACCTCTACTACCGAACTTATGATCTGTACGACTTCCCCCAAGTTGAGCTCATCGTCTTTGACTGACAATCCTAAGTTTACAAGAGTATCAACCTCACTATGTTTATCTCGGGGCATGTGTTACAAAGTCCACTCTTTGAACCGATGTAATGCTACCTGTAACTTGTCTAGGTATCTTTGCGCTCGTTCTTCTCTGACTTCAAACATTCTGTTAACTTGGTTTACTACAAGGAAGGATTCACACCTAACTTCAATCACATCTGCCCTCAAGCCTTTGGCTAATTCGAGACTTGCAATCATGGCCTCATATTCGGCCTCGTTGTTAGTAAATTTTACAATTCTAATGTATTGTCTAGCTGTATTACTTGTGGGTGGATTTATAACTTTGCCAAGTCTGGAACCCTTTATGTTTAAGGCATCATCGATAAAGAGGGTCCAGATTTCCAAAGACATTTCCAAGTTTACCAACAACTCTCTTTCGACTTCGGGTATTAGGGCCGGCGTGAATTCGGCTACGAAATTTGCAAAAATTTGGTATTTAATGGTTGTTTGGGGTTGATATTAAATATCGTACCTGTTGATTTCCATGGATCATTTGGTGAATCACCCCAAAAGTTCAGTTTTATGCATTATATTTCGTAAAGGGCAGGTTGTCATAACACATATAGGTTAGCAATGAAAATATGGCTTCAGTTTTCTAGAGGCACTTAGCAAGGCGAGTGCAAATCTTTCTTAGTGAGTATATCTAGTTTCGACCTCACCTAAGGTTCTACTAACATAATAAATTCAAAATTGCTTACCTTGCTCTTTCCAAACCAGGACTCCACTTACCGCTATTTTTGATACTGCTAGATACAAGTATAGTTGTTCGTTTGCCCTTGGCATGTAAATCCACTATCATGATATCCTTGATAGATCTGATCTTGTCGAGGTTCATCTTGATCCCTCGGACGGATACCATGAATCCGAGAAATTTGCCGGACCCGACCCCGAACGTATACATTTTGGATTCAACTTCATGATATATTTTCTTAGTATACTGAAGGTTTCCTGCAAATGATTTAAATAGTCCTTTGCTCACAGGGACTTAACTAAATGGTCGTCAATATAAACTTCCATGGTTTTCACTATTTGATCTTCGAACATTCTGTTTACTAGTCATTGGTAAGTGGCACTAGCATTTTTTAATCCGAATGACATTACGTTATAGCAGTATCTGCCATGCTTAGTGATGAAAAAGGTTTTTTCTTGGTCACCCAGGTTCAACCGTATTTGGTTGTACCAAGAATAGGCATCGAGAAAACTAATAATCTCATGGCCGGCCATGGCATCGATCATGCGATCGATGTTAGGCAAAGGGAAAGAATATTTGGGGAATTCCTTATTTAAATCTGTATAATCTATACACATTCTTAGTTTGTTCCCTTTCTTAGGAATTACTACTACGTTTGCTAACCATTTCGGGTATTTGACCTCCCAGATGGACTCTATTTTAAGGAGTTTTGTGATGACCCAAAAGGTCATCATTATATTCGAAGTCAATTTTGTGTTTCAAAGCCTTGAAAACTTCTTTTTGTCTCATATCCATTTGCGTGCGCAGTTCGGGCGCACTTCCCAAAAGCTTTTATGTGAAATATAAGTAAAATATGGAAATTGGCTTTTAAATTTGATTAAAATTGATTTTTGTCAACATTCTTGGTAAAATATGGGACTTCGACGTATGCTCGGAATTTAATTTTGAGGTCCCAAGCCCAAGAAAAAAAGAATTCTTAAAGAAAATTGTTTGTTGAAAAATATATAGGCTTTTAGAAGTGAATTGATGCATTCTCTTGATGGTATAGGGCCCGTATTTTGGTTCTGAAGCCCGATACAAGTTTAAAATAATTATTAAGTTGAATCTGTGCAATTTTGTGAGAATCGAGAGTGGTTTGATATAAAACGGACCTATAGTTGAGAAAATGAAAGTTTCAATGTTCTTGGATAATTTCACGAATTTGAGGTTTAATTCATATTTTTTGATGTTATTTTAATGATTTGATCATTCCATATGGTGTTTTTAGACTTTTGTGGATGATTGGATAGGCCACAGAGTGAACTTAAACTTACAAAAAAAATAGTTGTTGCAGGTTCTGTGAAGTTACATGTCTCTGAACAGCTTCGTGGTCCGCGGTGAATCTTCGCGACTGCGTTGGGGACTTTGCCACCACATTGGGGTTTTCGTGGTCAATGGTGAGCAAGGACAAACATCCGAGCCGTGCTCGTTATTTCGCGGTCCGCGGTGGAGCTCCGCGACCGCGGTCCTTTTTCTACGATCAGCGGTGAGGATCTGAGAGGGGTATATATAATCGAGACTTCTCAGTCATTTTTCATTTTTCAAAACCATATGGTGATTTTCCAAGCACTCTTTCTTCCTCAAAACATAAGTAAGTGATTTTAAACTCATTTCTTTCACTCCTTGACTTTTTTTTTTACAATATTTCATCCTAGAATCTAGGGTTTTCATGGTAGAATTGGAAATTTTGGGTAGAAATTAGGTGTATCAAAATTTGGGGATTTAGACCTCAAATTGAGGTTGGATTCTAAAACCAATTGTATATCCGAGCTCGGGGGTGAATGGGTAATCGGGTTTTGGTCGAATTTCGGGTTTGGACCAAGCAGGTCCGGGATCGACTTTTGACTTTTTGAAAAATCAATGGGAAATCTATTTTCATCCATTAAAATTGTTTTATTTAGCATATATTAATGTTATTAAATAAATTATTACTAGATACAAGCAAATTGGGAATCGAGGGGTAAAGTTGTAGTTGAGGCTTAATTTGTCCGTGGAATCGAGGTAAGCATTTGGTCTAATCTTATCTTGAGGGAATATGAGTTTTTGTCTTACTTGCTATGTGTTAAGTGTTGAGTATGACATATAGGTTTGGTGATGAGAATCCATCAGACCTCCTTTTTCCCACATCCGCAAGAGTATAAGGGAGTTTTTCCAATTAAAGGACATTCAAAACAAGATTTATTTATTTATTTCAAAGTTGCCACTTGAGAGATTTATGGTGTCCCAAGTCACCGATTAGAATCCCGAATTAAGGAAAAGATAGACTAATATTTACAGTCCGTAAACCAGAAATCTGAGTAAGGAATTTTATTAACTCGGGAGAAGGTGTTAGGCATTCCCGAGTTCCGTGGTTCTAGCACGGTCTCTCAACTATTATGTTCGGCATAATTATCTTATTTAATACATATTGAACCTATGTGCAAATTTTAACTTTAACTGCCTTTTATTTATTTTATAAAGAAAATTGCAACGTCATTAAAACAAATCTTGAACCACGTCATATAAATGCACCCGTGGTTTTTGGCAAATTTTAATATCATTGAGATTTGGATTTGGGTCGCATAAATGTGCACCCAAGTTTAGGGAGGTAATGTTATTGAAATACGTGCCTAATACGTGTTATTATTTCGGGGAAGGCCGTGAAATTCGCTAAACGACCCGTCCCAAAATCTAAGTATTTTAAAATATACACTTAATGAGGGCCCATAATTTATGCATTTTTATTCGGCGAGGCTCGTCTCATTTTTTTTTAAAGGATATCCTAAAGTAAATTATATTTTCTATTTTTGTTCGTCTCTAAAAATAAAGAAAAGGGTCCTAATCAATTAATATTATTTAAGGGTCACTACATTTGGATCCAGGTCCAGCACAATTGGACCAATCGCGCATAGGCCCAGACCCAAACGAATATACAAATATGACCCAGGCCCGGGCCATTCATTTCGTCTTTGAAACCTATACCACTTGAAAGTGCCTCCACAGTGAAGCTTCCGGCTACAGCTTCCACTGCAGGACAGGAGTTGAAGTGAGTGCTGAGTCCCAGCCAAGTTTGGATTCACCAACGCCCATTGATATTATTTCAGACTAAAAGTGATAAGGAATTATTTAATTCTCATTTCCTGCCTAATTTTACACAACTAAATGATGACAACATTATTCAGAAGCATTAACCAAATCAAATCATTTACTCGAAGAGCCCATTTCTAGTTCTCGTGACAATTAGATGTTAAGCGAGTAATCAAGCGGAATTGTTTGACTTGTGAATTAACACAGACAACTATAAGAAGGTTAACTAATTGAAGTGATCAGCTATTATACCATTTCATCACTATAGTTAATCAAATCTGATTTCATGCTTGCCGATGATCCTAGCACTTTAGAGCTGGAAGCTACAATAGTTAACTAATACAGTCACAGACTCATCTTCATGTTAATGACATAGATAACTAGATAGACTACAACAAATCTAAGTACTTCATGCGGTTCAGTACAAGCTCATGATCATATAACTAACAGTTCAAAGTCTCTCTAGTTTAGTTACAAACAGGTTTCAAAATTTCAAATCAGTACTAGGGCGTATTTAAAATCTATAACTACAGGCTAAACTAATAGTGAAATACAGAGGAAGATTCATATGGTAACAATGCTTTGTCATTTGATTTTATTATTGTGCAAATACATTTGAGAAACTTCAAAGCATTAGATGTACCTAAATAATGAAAATAGAAGAAGAAGAAGGAGTAGTTAGTAGCAGCAATACCACGGCAATACACCAGCAGTAGCAAATGAAGCAATTAACACAGCCAGGATAGTACCCAATAGACCAAAATAAAATCCAGCAACCAAAAAACCACAATACCTAATAATTGACCCCAAAACAGATTAATTGCAACCAAATAACAATCGAAATACAATCAGAAACACCCCAAGAATCCAGTTACAAAATACTAAACTCGAAAATATATCTTGATAAATAAATATGAAGTTCTCTTCAATTTTCAATGGAACAGTAGGTTTTTAGTTTGAATCCGAGTATCTTTCAAGTGTTTTTCAAGCTCTAAAAGAGAAGAAACTATCAGAATGTTATTTCAACTCTCAAAAGATTTCTCCAATCTTTTTCAACTGACCCTAAAATGTTATTAGAAATCTCTCTTAGACTGATTCCAAAAGCCCCTTAACAGTACTCTCTAATACTCTTAAAGACCGATCCCTCTTCTCTTGTTTTTTCCGCCTCTGTCTCCCAAAAACTGACCTCTATTTATACCTAAAAGAGACCCCCTTTTCTAGCCTATTTTTTATTCAACCACTTTTCTTTACAGCTTGTATATTCTAAATCTTTTATCTTTACCCCATGTAAGTCCTGCTTTCCAACTCTTATATTCCTTTACTATACATACCCCTTTTACTTTTTATCATTACCCCCCATGTTATCTGCTTTCCACCCCTTTTTCCTTTTTATACTTGTATAATTTCAAGTTTTTGTCCCCCCATGTTCTATTCTGATTTCCAGCCTTAAAAGGTACTAAGCCAACCAACCAATCCCCTTAACATGTATTACCCTTTCAACTATAACCAATTAAGCCTGCCAATTAACTAAGTTGATTCCAAATTAATCACTTTAGTTGCATGTGAACCAGAATCACATTAATACTAAACAGAACTCAAAAGAACACTGAAGCTGAAGATGAATCAAAATCACATTAATACTAAACATCAAACTCAACAATAGTTTAAACTTTGACCTCAAATTAGATCAGACAGCATTACAACAAAGATGAATGACTTAGTGATTCAGGACAATAATCAGACTGGAATATTAAGGTCAAGTTTTTTAAACCATGATTGACATGAACTCAGGGAATAAACTAACAAAATTTTAAATTAAACCTAAACAAGAGAAAATGAACACTGTAAATGCACTGAACGAAAACAAACTGAATTCACATGCAAAATGATAAACAATGGAGAGAAAGGAACCAAAAATAACTCAAAAGAAACAATTCGAACCAATGGTAACACCAAACAATTACAGGAGTAGTCACGATTTTATACATGGCCTTATTGACACGGACTAATTCAAGATAACCAGCAATACGAAGGAAAAAAATCCAGAGTAAAACCACAACTTAATTCTACACGGAACAAGAGAATGAGAAGATGATGAACCTAATGAACGAAACTTTAATAGAAAAAAAATCGGAAACCTACAAGCAAAGACCAGTGGCTTGAACCTTCACCCTTTTAGATTTGGGGTCAAGATGGACCCTAGTCGAGTGTTCTTGAATGAACACACAACTAGGGTCAATTTTGACTTCAAATCCGGAGATAACCTCTGACCATCATTCTAAGATACTTGATTCGAGATGCTCCCGAAGCATTCGAGGGAAAATGATCATGGACCATGGAAGGGGGAGTTGAGGTGGTGATGAGGTGTGATTTTGGGGCTGATTAGGTAAGCTATGATTTGGGGCTAGTTCTTTGATCCAAGATTCGATACTTCTATGAGGATTTGAAGGATCTAAGGGTGGATTTGGAATTGGGGGGGGGGGGGGGATTGGTAGTTCAGGGGTGTAAGTTGGTGGTCATCGGAGGCTTCGCCGCCGGATCAATCTCTGGTAAACGGGTTGGGTTCGGCTTTTGGATACGGGTACTGAGTTGTGGTCCGTTGTATGAGGGCTAGATGGACGGCTGGGATCGATTAACGTTGAAACGATGTAGTTCCATCTCCATACTAAATCGTTTTGCATGTCTGTGAGACTTTGACGACTTGGGCCGGGTATGGAGTTATTTTGGGCTGGATTTGGTCTTTAGGCATGGACCTGGTCCGAATTTCACTTCCTATTTTTCTTATTTATTTATTTATTTTTCTTATTTCCTAATTGTTAAAATAAAAATTTTAAATTAAATTTCAAACCAAATTAAAAATACTAATTATCTTCTAATACCATTTATCACATATAATTAAATACCAATTAACAATAAAATTACACAATTCGACATTAAATGCTAAAAAATGCAAAGTGCGTTATTTTTTTATAATTTTTTAATTTTCATAAAACAAGTTACTTAATTAATCCTATCTATGAAAATTAAATTCTAAATGCACATGCAACATGTAATTTTTGTATTTTTCAATAATTAAAACAAAATAAACATGCATAGACAAATATAAATAATTAACCAAATCAGCTACAACAATTCTCAAAATTGCACACAAAGGAAAATTATTTTATTTTAAATTTCTGGAAGTAATTCTCATATAGGGAAAAAATCATGTGCTCGCAGTTGCCCCTCTTTGTCCGAAAACACGAAGAGTTTTTGTACAAAGCTAAAGTGAGTGGATATGAGTAATTTTTGCCTGTTTCAATACTTCGTGTGAACCATTTTTTGAAAATTTTGACTGAAACTATGCTTTGAAGGTTTCCTACATATCCTTGGCTAAAAGAAATCAGGTCAATGTAGTTGGGGAAATTTTTGTAGCTGGGACTACCATGAAGCTATAGTTTCACTGATACTGTTGTTGTTGTTGCTGCTATTGCTTACTGACCTCCTTATTACACAATGCATAAAAGAAAATAAGAAGCTAGATTCAACTATAGTCTATGAATTACAAAGTCTTATCTAGATCTTCAAACTTGATCTTGTTTCTCTTGTTGTCTTGTTGACGTGTGTTTCTTGTTGACTCATATTTCCTCTGATGTTTCTTTATTTCTGACTTTACTTGTATTCCTCTCTTTCTTAGGCGGATGCCTGCTTGCTGAACTTATACTGCATCTTTCCTTCTTGTGGGCTTCACATTATTTTTCCTTCGAAATTTGAACTGCTTTCTTCTGACCACTCTTGCCTTCCTTCTGATTTTTGAACTTGAATTTACTCCTCTTATTTTTGTTGTATTCCTTTGGTTTACTGACTTCAACAACTACTTAAAAAGATAATGCCTTTTGATTCTCCAGGCGGGCTCCTGACCTCAATTACAACTTTAAAAATATAACGCCTTTTTGTTCTCCAGGCGGGCTCCTGACCTCAACTACAACTTAAAATACAACGCTTTTTCATTCTTCAGGTGGGCACCTAACCTCAACTATAATTTAGAACTTCAAATACAACTTAAAAAGATAATGCCTTTCCGTTCTTCAGGCGGGCAGCTGGCCTCAACTATAATTTAAAACTTCAATTACAACTTAAAAAGACAATGCCTTTCCGTTCTTTAGGCGGGCACCTGACCTCAACTATAATTTAAAACTTCAAATACAACTTAAAAAGATATCTCCTTTCCGTTCTTCAGACAGGCACCTGACCTCAACTATAATTTAATAACTTCAATTACAACATAAAAAGACAACGCATTTCCGTTATTCAGGCAGGCACCTAACCTCAACTATAAATTAAAACTTCAAATACAATTTAAAAAGACAATGCCTTTCCGTTCTTTCGGCGGTCACCTGACCTCAACTATAATTTAGAACTTCAAATACAACTTAAAAAGATAATGCCTTTCCATTATTCAGGCAGGCACTTGACCTCAACTATTATTTAAAACTTCAACTACAACTTAAAAAGACAACGCATTTTCGTTCTTCAGGCGGGCACCTAACCTCAACTATAATTTAAAACTTCAAATACAATTTAAAAAGACAACGCCTTTCCGTTCTTCATGTGGGCACCTGACGTCAACTATAAATTAAAACTTCAATTACAACTTAAAAAGATAACGCCTTTCCGTTCATCAGACAGGCACCTGACCTCAACTGTAGTTTAAAACTTCAAATACAACTTTAAAAAAAATGCTTTTTTGCTCTTCTGGCGGGCACCTGACCTCAACTATAATTTAACACTTCAAATACTGCTTTAAAAAGATAACGCCTTTCCGTTTTTTAGATGGGAACCTGACCTCAACTATAATTTAAAACTTCAAATACAACATAAAAAGATAACGCCTTTTCGTTCTTGAGGCGGGTACCTGACTTCAAATACAATTTAAACCATTATATTGCCATTGTTCCCCCTTGCCTCCTGAACCATTTTCCTTCTAACTTGAATTATCTTCCTTATGAACTACTTCCTTCAAAATTGGTGTTGTCTTCCTTATTCAGAAACTACTTCCCTTAAAACTGGTGTTTCATTTCTCTGAAAACTACTTCCCTCTTTCTTTTACTTTTTTTAATACTTGTATTGTCTTCTTCCGAAACTTGCTCCCCCTAAACTTATATTGACGTTCATGTTCTTTAGATGGGTACCCGACTTCAAGAAAATTTTCAAAACGATAGAAAATTTACTGCCCCAATTTGATAATCTTCCTTGTAGCACATCTTTCCACCATCAATAACATTTCCTGCCCTTTTCTTTAAATCAAAGAAAATTTCGTTACTTTAAAATGTAATGGTTGGTTGTGATACTCCTGCTGGGGATGATTTTCCTTCCCATGCTCTGCATTGTCCGACCATCTTAGCAATTAGTCGATACCTTCCGATCCTCTTGACGATTCTTTATTCACAAACTTCTCGACTGTTATTTTCCATATTTTACCCTTCTTATCTGGCCCCAATATATGTAATGACAACTGATTCTATGCTTGGAATATCTTTCTTGTCACCGTTCTACCCTTTTGTCGATCTCATTACAGAATATAACCTGGATTCATTCACCCAACATCCTCCATCTATTGCATTCTCCATGAATTGATATGTACCAAACCTTTGTATTTTGCAGGGGCCCAAAAGCATGTTGACTATTACCAGCCAGTGCGCATGTTGTTCTTTTCCTGACTTATGCCACTTTGACGTAATGGCCAATCTGGTCTTGTGCAATTGGAAAGCTAATGGAAAATTTTGAAGTCATTTCTCACTTGTTCTGACCAAACTGTATCAGGAAGAGGAAATGGACGAGATAAAAGGAACAGAGTAAAAGACAAAGGAAAAAGATGACTCTGGACAAGAAAAACTACAAAGTAAAAACCTATCAGACATGGATACCAACTCTAATGGCCATGACAAGCACATGTGACCTATTCTGTCAAGAAATTATGATTGTTCAACTATTGTGGTACCCTTAATCCGTGAGACTGGATTTTGATTTCCATCGTTACTCATCTTTCATGATCTCTGCCTGGTGCTTTCCCATCTGATTCTCAAACCTTATTCGACTTGTAGTGCCCGAATGTTTTCACTATCAAGCGTGTCTCATTTTGGTCTTTCTCTCAGCTTTCATCGCCTTATGGTGCCTGTGAAGGTTTTCACTGGTAAGACTCTCTCATTTTTGTTACTTTTCTACTAGGGATCAGAGTGTTATCTCGACTTCTATCTACCTGACTTGGCATCTTTTGAAGACTGATCAGAAGGTTTTTTCTTGGACCGTAATGTGGGATTTTAGGTATGGATAGAAAGAAAAGGTATTAAAGTCTCAAAAAAAATCAACTTGGTTCAAAATTTACAAACTTCAGAACTAGATTTCTTTAAAACAAACACAACTTCTGCCCCAGCTTCTTGTTTGGAGATTTTTTTGATTTTTTGTTACACTATGACCGAGCCGTGAGGCGCCTACGTATCCTCTTTGAGGAATTAGATCAAATGTTCCTTTGTTGTTATAGTATTTCTTTTCACTCATTTATTAATTTTCTTTTCTTTTTCTTTTTTTTTCTTTTCTCTTTCTCATTTCTCATTTCTCTTTTGTTGTTTTCTTTTTCTTTTTCTTTATCTTCCACGCTTGTGTTTCTAATCTTCTCTATTGATTCCGAAAGAGGGGTATGAAAGAAAACAAATAAGGCTCAAATGGTTAACGAAGGATAAAGAATTTAGATAACAGAACAAAATGCCTTCGTCATTCTAATATTCGAAACATGCCAAGCACAAACAACGCGGTTTTAAGCAAAGATTTCTAACATTTTCTAATCGTGCTAGACTTGATAGCTATATCCACCTCTTTTCTTTCTTCATCTGCTAAATACAAAGCACCATTTGGGCAACACTTTCACTCTCATTATCATGAATGACCCTTGCTTTTACGGTTTATTCTTTATCTGCCCACGGTTCCACATGGTTTGGGCTTCGAATGATCTCATACTGTTCTTATTCCCCTAAATCATCATGATCATCTCCGAATGGCTTTACAATTATGTATAAGATTAGGCCTAACTATGCGAACAAGTCATGTCACTAAAATCGGCGTTGAACAAAAGAAAAAACAAAAGGATAAAAAGAACTAAACAAAGAAGATGACTGGAGGTAACAAAAGGCAGAAATTGCATTAGACAAACGGTGAAATGGTTTGTACAACAAAACAAGAAAAATAACTAAAGTACAACCTTGGAACAATCCTAAAACAAATCTGGACAAAAGCTAAGCAAACCGCTATGACAAGATGAAAGGATAAGAGGGTTTGACACAAGAAAATATCTGGATTACAACCCTGAAAATAACCCAGACAACAAAAATAACAACAAACTAAACCACCAAAGCTCCTCCCCGGCTAACCTAAAAATGGAGCGTCTTTCCAATTACCAAGCATGGCATCTTAGCTATTGAGTTCTGCATCAACAATACCAGGAACTTCACAAGTCGAGGTTCTTAGAGAATTCTCACATTCCTTTCAAGACAAATCATGCCCATCATGTCTGTCTCATTACGCGCAGACAATGGACTTTGGTTGGTGTCCAGTGCATCGAATTTTGCATGACAATGTTCTTCAACTTCCAACACTTTTCTATGCCATGCCCCGGGGCATCTGAGCAATATGCACACCTTTGAAAAAAATCACACCTCTTTGACTGATGATTTGGCATTTTTATTTGTATTGGTTTCAACATGGCAAGTTGCTTCAACTTCTGGAACAAACTGGCATATGATTCTCTAATAGGGGTGATTGCATTTTCTCGTTTCAGCAACCTCTCATTCATAAATGCTTGATTTGGCCAAAAACCTGACCTAGGAGGTTTCTTGCATGCTCGTAGGCATGGATTGGCATTTTGCGGAGCTAGGTATTTGGAAAGTGAAGTATGTCTTTGGGAGTCCCGTGGAGAGAAGTAGGGGCCAAGAAAATTACAAGGATATCCACAGGCTCGGTATATAGATTGAGGGCCATTAGCAAGGACGACCATTGGACCTTGTCGCTGGGGAGGTTCAACAATATCTTTTCTTTTCATGGAAAGACTATCTCGAGCAACTTGGTCACTTTATCTGAGCCATAACTTCCCAAATCTTCCTAAGGCTTCTCATCTATCTGAGATATGGAGGAGCGGTCCGGGACGATGTCTTTATTGTTTTGGAAGTGTCGCACAAAGTCTCAAGCCATGTCATCTCATGTATTCCACTTATTGACATCTTGACGATCATACCATTCCAAAGCGGGCCCAGTCAAGCTTTTGCGGAAGTAAGCTGGTAGCAAATCGTCTTTCTCCCCCACATTTCTCATTTTCTTGCAGTATTCTCTCAGATGGACAATCGGATCTCCGCATTCCTTATTCAAGTTGAACTTTGGTACTTTAATCCTTGCGAGCTGGCGGACGTCAGGGAGTGTACCCAACTCTTGGTAAGCCATGTTGCCTCGGTCTCCCATCCGTTGCACGTTCTTTAAGGCATGTCCTATATTCCTCAACTTCTCAGAACTTGGAGGAAGAGTGACGAAAATACTAGGGTGATCGGGAGATGCCAAAGTTCAGTAAGGACATCATCGGAGAAACAAGGCGGTGGCGGTTTGGGTTCATTCCCAAACATCCATGTCGGATACATGTCTGCCACATGTTGTCTCAATATTTTTACCTTTTCTACCGAACCGTTGTCCTATTCAATCAGCTGTTTTCGGGCATCAGTACCAACCCACTCATTTCTGTTGTTCTCTACCATTGTCTTCTGCCGTTGTGTTATAGGGAAGCATTACTTTAAAACCACAACCAACCACCTTTCCAGAGATTTGAAAAAGAACAAAATGGGAGCAACCTGTTAGCGTTAGGGGCTGTGACAGGTAGGTAAACACACATTAAGGATGCCATGCACCTAGGTAGTTAACCCTTTCTATCATGCATTTGCTTCAGTTATGTGCGTCATTCCGGCTTCTTATAATTGTGCCCCTTTTGAATGTCTCCCAAACTTTCTTTTATTTTCTTTGTTTCTCATTTTCTTTTTTCATTTTTTTCTTTTTCTTTTTAATGGTGGTCAAATCTTATGTGGATTGCCTAAGTATCATGTCCCCACATGAATCTGACCGTGCGTACTTCTGATCAGATAAAAGGTAAACTACAATAAAATATTTTTTTGGAATTTTCAACTTTCATAATAAAATAAACTTGGTTACAAAGTTTTAAAGATGACCTACAAACTCAAAAATCAAACAACTCAAATATTTTATTCAAAAGAATTACAAACTCAAAAACAAACGGCCAGATTCTTTCCCTATTTGCCAATTTCAACCAAATGGCTATTTTGGCAGACGTGGCCCCTTCCCAATTTTTGATGAATTTTGAGGCCGGGGAGGATTTATTTTATGAAACTTTACAAACTTGTCCGTTTTGTACGAAAACAGCCTTTCAACAACTGAAAGATACACTAAGGCTATCTCGGCAAGAACAGTTTAATACACTGCCGAAGCTGGCTCGAGTTATTTTGACCAAAAATCAAAACGACATTCACTTGCCCACTGACTCTTTTTCTTGTTTTTTCAAATTAACATAAAAGACCTGGTATTGCAAACACGGGTTTTCAGTGCCTCGGGGACGAATATTTTAAGGCTGTGTGAGTCAACCGGCCAAAAATTTAAAAAATGACCAAAGGCGACCGTTTATGCAAAGTCAGCCTTCCGGCGTCCCTTTTGTGAACATTCCGTTATATTTGACAAGAACAACATCACCCGACTTTTTATGACGAAAATTAAAATTTGACTTTTTTTGCTATTTTTGCAAAGGAGAGGTTGGACCCGATTACGGTTTCCTACGTATCTCACTCCCTGTGAGAATCAAACCGGCGTAGTTCACCATTAAAACACTTTTGAAAACAAAGACTTTTTTTCTCTTTTTCATTTGAAAATAGAACAAGCTATTTTTTGAAAACAATATTATTTTTCTTTTCCCCTTTTTATTTTATTTTATTTGGCAAACAAAAACAAACTAAAATGAAACATTCTTTTTTTTCATTTTTCAAAAAAATTCGATAGGGTTTTGACACTATTTGGGCATTGGTATTTTTCAAACAGATGATTAACCCTATACACTGTTATATTTTTTTTAAAAAAAAAATTCCCAATATTCAAAGACGGTCAGCATGCAAGTCCGAAGCAAATAAAATGCACAAGTAGTAAGTAGGATGCATCAGGATGGTCTTTTTTATTTCAGGTACACCTGTCCTAGACAGACCCAACCCCTGTGTTGAGTCTCCAAAGTTAAAATGCACATGATGCAAAAAAACGTTCCTACTAGGGATCCGGCATGAGGTTTTGTTATACTAGGTTTAAAACCTGGGTGTATTGTTCTAGACCTGGCTTATCTGAGCGGACAACTCGAGCCGAGGGGGGCTGCATACCGGTAACCCGAAAGAACTCCGATTTTGTGACATGTCCTAATCTCTCTCTATTTGGGATATGACACTAATAAAAAGAAGTCACGACCAGCATGCACTCCTCGGGAGAGAGGGTTCCGTAGCAGTTTATATATATATATATATATATATAGTGCAAACAATATCAAAGCGGTAAAAGCAACATTTAGCACATTAAATCCAAATAATGTAATAATTATCAAATAATAAATAAAAACAATATAACAATTACTCCAAGCTTGAATTTCTAACCCTGAACCAGTGGTTCTGGGCTAACATCCTTAGCAGAGTCGCCAAAGCTGTCACACCTCCTTTTTCATACACCCGCAAGGGTATAACAGAGTTTTTCCAATTGAAAGACAATCGAAACAGGATTTATTTATTTAATTCAGAGTCTGCACTTGGGAGATTTATGGTGTCCCAAGTCACCAGTTAGAATCTCAAATTGAGGAAAAGATTAGCTCTATATTATAGTCCGCGAACTAGAAATATGAGTAAGGAATTATGTCAACTCGGGAGAAGGTGTTAGGCATTCCCGAGTTCCGTGATTCTAGCACGGTCGCTCAACTATTATATTCGTCTTACTTATCTGATTTAATACATGTTGAACCTATGTGCAAATTTTAACTAAACCGCTTTTAATTTATTTTTTAAAGAAAATTATAACGTCATCAAAACAAATCTTGAACCACGTCACATAAATGCACCCGTGGTTTTTGACAAATTTTATTATCGTTGAGATTTGGATTTGGGTCACATAAATGCGTACCCGAGTTTAGGGAGGTAATATTATTTAAATACATGCCTAAAGAGACTAACACGTTATTATTTTGGGGAAGGTCGTGAAATTCGCTAAATAACATGTCCCAAACTCTAAGTATTTTAATATATACACTAAATGAGGGTCCCACAATTTATGCATTATTATTCGGTGATGCTCGTCTCATTTTTGTTTAAGGATATCCTAATGTGAACTATATTTTCTATATTTGTTCATCTTTAAAAATAAGGAAAAGGGTCCTAATCAATTAATATTATTTGAGGGTCACTACATTTGGATCCAGGTCCAGCACAATTGGACCAATCGCGCTTAGGCCGAGGCCCAAATGAATATACAAATCGACCCAGGCCCGAGTCATTCATTTCTGCTCTGAAACCTATACTACTTGAAAGTGGACTGTCGAGTCACAGCGAAGTTTTGATTCACCAACGCCCAATGATATTGTTTCAGACTAATAGTGATAATGAATGATTCAATTCTGCTTTCCTGCCTAATTTAACACAACTAAATGATAACAACATTATTCAGAAGCATTAACCAGATAAAATCATTTACTCTTTAAATCTCAAGACTAACTTGAATAGCCCATTTCTAGTTCTCGTGAAAATTAGATGTTGAGCGAGTAATCAAGCGAAATTGTTTGAATTGTGAATTATCACAGACAACTATATGAAGCTTAACTAATTGAAGTGATCAGCTATTATACCATGTCATTAGTATAGTTGATCAAACCTGATTTCATGCTTGCCGATGATCCTAGCACATAAGAGCTGGAAGCTACAACAGTCAACTATTACAATCACAGACTCATCTTCATGTTAATGACATAGATAACTAGATAGACTACATCAAATCTTAGTATTTCATACGGTTCAGTACAAGCTCATGATCATATAACCAACAGTTTAAAGTCTCTCTAGTTTAGTTACAAACAGGCTTCAAAAGCTCAGATTGATACTAGGGCGTATGTAAAATCTACAAATACAGGCTAAACTAATAGTGAAATACAGAGGCAGATTCATATGGTAACAATGCTTCGTTATTTTATATCATAGTTGTGAAAACACATTGAGAAACTCCAAAGCATTAGATGTACCTGGATAATGAATATAAAAGAAAAAGAAGAAGAAGAAGAAGAAGAAGAAGAAGAAGAAGAAGAAGGAGTAGTCAGCAGCATCAATACCACAACAATACACTCGCAACAACAAATGAAGCGATTAACACCTAGGACATTACCAAATCAACAAAAATGAAGCCCAACAATCAACAAGACCACAACACCCAATAATTGACCCAAAACAGCTTATTTGCAACCAAATACCAATCGAAATACAATCAGAAACACCCCTAGAATCCAGTAACAAAAAACTGAACTTGAAAGTAAAACTTGGAAAATAAGCTGAAGTTCTCTTCAATTTTTAATGGAACAGTAGGTTTTTAGTTTGAATACTAGTATCTTTCAAGTGTTTTTCAAAATCTAACAGAGAAGAAACTCTCAGAATACTCTTTCAACTCTCAAAAGCTTTCGCCAATCTTTTTCAACTGACCCTAAAGTGTTATTAGAAATCTCTCTTAGATTGATTCCAAAATCCCCTTAACAATACTCTCTAAGACTTTTAAAGACTGATCCATATTCTTTTGTTTTTTCCGCCCCTATCTCTTAAAGCTTACCTCTATTTATACCCAAACCAGACCCCCTTTTTCCAGCCTGTTTTTTATTCAAACACTTTTCTTTATAGCTTGTATATTCTAAAACTTTTATCATTTCCCCATGTAAGTTTTGCTTTCCAACTCTTATATTCCTTTACTATACGTACCCCTTTTACCTTTTATCATTACCCCCATGTTATCTACTTTTCAGCCCCTTTTCCTTTCTTTATACTTGTATTATTTTAAGTTTTGTCCCCCATGTTCTATTATGATTTCCAGCCTTAAAAGGTTCTAAGCCAACCAACCAATCTCCTTAACCTGTATTACCCCTTCATTTATAACCAATTCAAGCCTGCCAATTAACTAAGTTTATTCCTAATTAATCACTTTAGTTGCATCTGAACCAGAATCACATTAATACTAAATAGAACTCAACAGAACACTGGAGCCGCAACTGAATCGAAATCACATTAATACTAAAAATCAAACTCAACAACAGTTTAGACTTTGACCTCAAATTAGATCAGACAGCATTACAACAAAGATGAAGGATTTAGTGATTCAGGAAAACAATCAGACTGGACTATTAAGGTCAAGTTTTTTAAAACGTGATTGACGGACTCAGGGAATTAACTAACAAAATTATAAATTGAACCTAAACAAGAATATATGAACACTGTAAAAACACTGAACAAAAACAAACTGAATTCATGTGCCAGTTTAGACTTTGACCTCAAATTAGATCAGACAGCATTACAACAAAGATGAAGGACTTAGTGATTCAGGAAAACAATCAGACTGGACTATTAAGGTCAAGTTTTTTAAAACGTGATTGACGGACTCAGGGAATTAACTAACAAAATTATAAATTAAACCTAAACAAGAATAAATGAACACTGTAAAAACACTGAACAAAAACAAACTGAATTCATATGAAAAATGATAGACAACAGAGAGAGAGGAACCAAACATAACTCAAAAGAAATAATTTGAACTAATGGTAACACCAAAAAATTACAGGAGTAGTCACGGTTTTATGCAAGGCCTTATTGACACGGACTAATTCGAGATAACCAGCAAAACAAAGAAAAAAACAAAATCCAGAGTAAAACAAAAACTTAATTCTACACGGAACAAGAGAATGAGAAGAAGATGAACCTAAAGAATGAAACTTTAACATAAAAGAAACTAGAAACCTACCAGCAAAGAGCCGTGGCTTGAACCTTCACCCTTTTTGATTTGGGTTCAAGAGGGACACTAGTCGAGTTTTCTTGAATGAAAACACAACTAGGGTCAATTTTGACCTCAAATCCGGAGATTTCCTCTGACCATCGTTATAAGAGACTTGATTCGAGATGCTCCCGAAACATTCGAGGGTAAACGATCACGGACCATTGAAGAGGGAGTCGAGGTGGTAGTGACGTGTGATTTTGGGGCTGATTAGGTAAGCTATGGTTTGGGGCTGGTTCTTTGATCCAAGATTCGAGACGTTCTATGAGGATTGGAAGTAGTCTAATGATGGATTCGGAATGAGGGGGGTGGGGGGTGGGGAGGGGGGGTTTGGGGAGGTTCGTTGGGATCTTTTATATACTGGGCGAAAGGTTGAATCCTGGCCGTTTGATCAATTAAGATCAATGGCTCGGATAAACCCACTTAACAAAACAGTGTCGTTTAGGCGCTTTTGAGACCGATTCAATCTCTGGTAAATGACTCAAGTTCGGCTTTTGGATAAGGGTACTGAGTTGTGGTCCATTGTATGAGGGCTAGATGGACGGCTGGGATCGATTGACGTTGAAACGATGTAGTTGCATCACCATACTACGTAGTTTTTCATGTCTGTGAGACTTTGACAACTTGGGCCGGGTATGGAGTTGTTTTTGGCTGGATTTGGTCATCTTGGCATGGGCCTGGTCCAAATTTCATTTCTTATTTTTTATATTTGTTTCTTTTTTTCTTCTTTTTCTTATTATTTCCTAATTGTTAAAACTAAAATTTTAAATTAAATTACAAACCAAATTAAAAATACTAATTATATTCTAATCACATTTATCACATATAATTAAATACCAATTAACAATAAAATCACACAATCCGACATTAAATGCTAAAAAATGCAAAGTACATTATTTTTTGTGATTTTTTCATTTTCGTAAAACAAGTTAATTAATCCTATCTGTAAAAGTTTAAATCCTAAATGCACATGTGACATGTAATTTTTTTATTTTTCATTAATTAAAACAAAATAAACACGCACAGAAAAATACAAATAATTAACCAAAAATGCCACAAAAATTCTCAAAATTGCACACAAAGGAAAATTGTTTTATTTTGAATTTCTAAGAGTAATTCTCATATATGGTAAAAATCACGTGCTCACGGTATCTATACGTTGGTGTCAAGCATGCCCGTGATTCTTATACTATGATTGATATGACTCCGTTATGTATTGTTCATGCTTAATATGATGATTATAAAAGTTGAACAAGGCTTATGAAAGTATTCTTAGTAATTTTCCGTTGTTGAGCATTGGTTCAAGTTGAGACTTATGTTGTGATAAGATATATTGTTGATTCCCTTGCCGGGATTTTATTGCTTATAATATTATTTTCCTTGCCTGGATGTTATCGATTATGATATTGTTTCCCTTGCCGGGATGTTATTGCTTATGATATTGTTTTCCTTTCCAGGATTGTTGTTATACTATTGTTCCCTTACCGGAATTCTTTATGATAGGTGTTGATTAGTATATTGGGATCGGGTTTATATGCAGCAATAAGGAGTAATAAAGATGGACATGTGGGGTTGAGTTGCACGCTGCAATATTATTATATGAATGGGATCGGCACCGCAACAGTATTATATGATTGGGATCGGGTTGCACGCTGTAACAGTATTATATGATTCGATTGTGTTGTACGCCGCAACAAGAAAGAACAAAAGTGAATATTGATTCTTATTGTGAGAACGAAAGTAAAAGCACGAAGGGTGATGTTGTGCACTTGTTAATATTTTCCTTATTCTTGCTGATATAAAGTTATGGTGTTCTTTATGCTTCTCTATTGAAATTTTGTTAGTACTTGATATTCCCCACAGTATGTTCCCCATTTCCCATATTTTACTGCTAGTTTCTGCTATCATTATTTGCGTACATGATTTAACTGCAATAGTTTATTTCGTTGTCTTGTCCCAGCCTCATCACTATTTCACCGAGGTTAGGCTCGGCACGTACCATCACATGGGATGGTTGTACTGATACCACACTCTGCACTATGTGCAGATCCCTATGGTGAAGAATTTGGACCATATTGATGTTGCTTCCTTCAGTCTAGCGGAGACCCAAGGTAGTCCTGCAGACCTGCATGCCTTGGCATCCCCTTCTATCCTATGTCTTCCAGTTCTTACTTGTTCCAGAGACAGGCGTGTAGTTTTCTTTGTTCAGACCCTATTCGTAGTATTCTTAGATAGTCCGTGACATCGTGACACTAGTTCTGGGTGGAGTTGTATTTTGGATTTCATACCAGTATTTAGTTAAGTTGTTGAATTTCGTCTTACGCACTTTTATTCTGATGTTGATCATATGTTAACATGTGAAATTGTTAAAAGATAAGGAAAAAGGGTAACAAATTTGTAATTGTCAGCTTGCCTTGCTTTCACCAGTAGACACAATCATGACTCCCTAGGGTGAGAAATCTGGTTCATGACAAGTTAGTATTAGAGATCTAGGTTGCCTAGGTATCATAATACAAGGAAAAGCTTAGTAGAGTCTGAGGGAACGGTAAGGACACATCTATGTTTATCCCCCAGAGGCTATGGAGTGTAGGAAAACTTCACATCTATTCTTTCCTGTCGTGCGACTTTATTTCTCAATGCTAATTGAATTTCCACTATGTTCTGTCGCAGATGGTGAGAACACATACCGCTTCATCAGCTAACCAACAGCCCGAGCCCCTAGTAGCAGCTCCTATGAGGGGCAGAGGATAAGGACGAGGCCGTGCTAGGGGCCGAAGTAGGGGCAGGGCTCCGCCCAGAGCAGTAGCACCAGCAGTGGAGCCTCATGTAGAGTTTGAGGAGGAAGATCTAGCCCAGACCGTTCAAAGAGGGCCAGATCAGGTCTTAGAGGGGTTCATCGCCACCCCGGTACTTCAGGATGCACTGGTCCATCTACTGGGCCTTATGGAGAGCGTCACTCAAGCAGGCATATCTCCTGTAGCACCTGTTGTCTCTCATGTTGGAGGGGGATCCCAGACTCCCGCAACTCGCACTCCGGAGTATATGACTCCCAGTATTGGACTCCAGCAGCTCAGCTAGTTAGAGTAGTTCAGTCAGGTGTTATGGAACAGGTTGGTGAGGGACCAACTATGTCTGCTCGTGCCATATGGAGGTTGGACAGGTTCATTAAGCTTTTTACTACCACTTCTGGTGGTATATTTTCTGAGGATCCCAAAGATTATTTAGACAGTTGTCATGAGGTTCTACGAAACATGGGGATAGTGGAGACCAAAGGGGTCAACTTTGCTATCTTTCATTTGTTATGATCGGCCAAGACTTGGTGGAGGGATAATTGTTTGGCTTGACCAGCTGGGTCACCTGATTTAGCTTGGGATCAGTTTTCTCAGCTATTTCTGGAGAAGTTTCTTCCTATCACTCAAAGGGAGAACTATCAGAGGCAGTTTGAGTGTCTCCAGTAGGGTTCTATGAACGTTATTCGGTACAAGACCAAATTTTTTTTACTTGGCCCGTCATGCTCTTATAATACTTCCCACAAAGAGAGAGAGACCAGAGGTTCATTGAGGGACTCGTTTAGCCTATTCGATTGCAGATGGCGAAGGAGATGGGGATCGAGATTACTTTTCAGATGCGACCAATGTGGCCAGGAGAGTAGAGATGGTTTTATCATACAGAAGTTTTCATGGATCTGACAAGAGGCTCCGTCATTCTAGCAGGTTCAGTGGTGTATCGTGTGGAGGCAAGGATTCTTTTGGTAGGGGCCATCCTTCCAAGCCGTTTCATTCAGCACTACAAGCTTCTCACGGTGGTTTAGGTGGGCCTGGTTCTTATGTACCTCCTTCAGGGCAGCCAGCTCATATTAAAGCACCTCCTCTTCAGAGCTATTCTCACGGCTAATCGGCTCTTTAGGTTCAGTCTTAGTTTCCTCGGTCGCAACACTTAGGTGGATGCTTTGAGTGCGGTGAGTATAGACATATCCGGAGGGCTTGTTCGAGATTAATGGGTGTTCAATCGCAGTATCAGGGTTACCATGCCATGGTTCAGGCACCAGGTGTTCCACCTCCCACTCAGCCATATAGAGGTAGAGGTGCTAGAGGTGGAGGTAGAGGTATTAGAGGTGGAGGTCAGGCCGTAGAGGTAGAGGCCAGCCAGCAGGAGGCCGCCCTAGAGATGTAGTACAGAGTAGTGGGGCGCAACTCAATGTTATGCTCTTCCAGTCAGGCCTGTGGCTGAGGACTCCAATGCAGTTATCATATGTACTACTATGGTTTGTAGTAGAGATGCTTCAGTTCAATTTGATCCATGGTCTAAATACTCCTATGTGTCATCTTGTTTTTCCCCATATTTGTTCATGCCTAATGATTCTTTGAGTGCTCCTGTAGATGTGTCTATACCGATGGGTGATTCTATTATGGTGGATCATGTCCATTGGTCACGTATAGTTGTGATTGATGGTCTTGATACTCGAGTAGATCTATTACTTTTGGATATGGTTGATTTTGATGTCATATTGGGGAAGGACTGGATATGACTTTACCATGCTATCTTGGACTGTCATGCCAAGATTATTACCTTATACTTGCCGGGTTTACCTCGTGTAGAGTGGAGAAAGGCTCCTGATCATTCCACCCATAGGATTATCTCGTATATGAAAGCTTAGCATATGGCTAAGAAGGGATGTATAGCCTATTTGGCGTATGTTTATGACTCTAGTGGCGAGGATCCTTCTATGGATTCTGTAACTGTTGTTCGTGAGTTTCCAGAGGTATTTCCTTCAGACATGCCGGGGATGCCACCCGATAGGGATATTGACTTTTGCATTGATTTGGCTCCGGGCACTCAGCCCATTTCCATCCCGCCATATAGTATGGCCCCATGAAATTGAAAGAATTGAAAGAACAATTGCAAGACCTGCGTGATAAAGGCTTTATTAGACCTAGTGTCTTGCATCGGGGTGCACCGGTGTTGTTTGCTAAGATGAAGATAAGGATTTTCATAGATTATCGACAGTTAAACAAGGTTACAATCAAGAATAAGTATCCATAGCCGAGGAGTGATGATTTGTTTGATCAGCTTTAGGGTGCCAAGGTGTTTTCGAAGATTGATTTGAGATCTAGCTACCATCATTTAAGGATTAGGGCATGTGATTTTCCTAAGATAATTTTCCGCACTCGGTAAAGTCATTATGAGTTCTTAGTGATGTCATTTCGGTTGACAAATGCCCTAACAGTTGTCGCGTCCCTTTTTTCTCTCATCACAGAGAGAGGTCCGTGTTTCAACATTCCATGGGGTAAGATAACTCATTTCCTTTTGGGAATTGGGTATTTGAAGAGTCGCCACCTAACGGGTTACGGTGTGTAGGGAACCTAGAGCGATTAACTCTTGGATTGGCTTACATTACCAGAGATTAGGGTAAGGGCTCAAAGTAACCTCATGGGGAAGGTGTTAGGCACCCCTCTTTGTCCATAATTGTGGGTCCAGGCTGAATTTATATTCACAAATTAGTCCGTTATAAATAAACAGTTGGATCAAATAAGTTGCAAGTAAGACACGTTGGATGAGATGATAAAGATTTGAACAAGTTGTAAAACAAAGGTTTAAATAAAAGAGAGTTTTGATAAAGGAGGGGTCCTCGGTTGGTTATTCTATAGGATCACCCCACACAATGTCCGGGAAACGCTCCTCGATGAGGGCCTACATGTGACATTAGCGCTTAGTCATGATATCCCATATCTACCCTTCCCATCCTGTTATTGGTCATGTAAAGTGAGTGTTTGGTCAGTGATCACTATTGCGTGCTATTACCCGTCCCGTCTTATTCGTCCTGGAAGGAGTTAGGACCTCTACGTATAGGTGGTTTTAGACGAACCCTTAAGGTTTAAAAGGTGAAAATTCTAAGGCGACAATAAAAAACACTTAGGACTTTCAGCACATAAAAAGGAGAAATTAGAAGCTCAAAGTTTCCTCCTCAAATAGGCACATAAATAGCACAAATCAAGCACAATTAAGGGCTTTTATTATATAATGTCCTAAGGCAGGATATCTAGGTGAATATGCAGAAACAAGCAGCTTATATTATTTTTTAGAAACATAGGAGTAGTGACCCTAGCAGTTGCCTATTGATTTTCTAAATCCTATTAGATCAGAAAACATTAAGAAGTAGAAACAGTTTTCAGAAATGCACAGTTTTGAAAATGCCATAAGGCTTGTCTATAAGCGGAGCACTGATGACTACATTTGTATAGAAACAAAGCAAGTTTTGAAACGGACTTCTATAATACCTATAGGAATGTTGGTCTAATGGTAAATTGAGGCTCTTTTAAAGAACTTGTTTCAGGAAATAACTACGTACTTAAACCCAATTCAGAAGTGAACTAAGCATGGTCTAAGTTGAATTACTTAGACTAATTTATATTGAAAGGCAGAATTTCGAATATGGTTCCATATAGGTATGATATCTAATTTTCTTAATATTATTTTAAGACGTAGACAGGAAAACCTACATAAACACTTGCCATAACATAATGTGGATTAAGTCCTATAGGCATGGCATTATTAGTTAATCAGATTTTAAGATATTGAATGCATGATTATTTGGAACCAGGCATGGTTTCTAACATGGTGAGATGACAAAATGCGAATCCCTATGAGCATGATTTCTACTTGATAAAGCAATCAGATTAAATATAAAATCCTATGAACATGATTTCTACCCGTTTTACCCCATAAAACATGCATCTACCTGTCCCTTTCACTAAATACCCCAATATTCATTTACTGTTAGAATATACGCTTAACGCTAGAGGAGGGATGAATAGCGTTATAATAAAAAACAATGTAAATTTGCGGAATTTAAAGATTGCGGGAATAACGTAAGTGCAGTAATTAAAATGATAAGGAGAGAACACACCAAATTTTATCCTGGTTCACCACAACGTGTGGTTAGTCCAGTCCCCGAGAGACTCTCTTGAGTTTTACACTAACTTCGTTAAGCTTACGGGTGCCTAACAAACCGTTACACTTGCTCGTAGATATACCATCTACAAGACTTCAACCTGCTCGAGGATGTCGCACCTCAAGACTTCAAACCAAGGAACTACTTTTCCTTCTTACAACAAGGGATTAGAATATCCCTTCAAGTGTGTACAAACACTTAGCACTCAAGACAAGACTCTCTTTATAAAGTAGATATGAGTAAAAAACAATACGCTCAAGAACGCAACAACTTAGTCAAGAGTTTGGCTCTCAATAACTAATGAAATGAATATAAAATGATTGCATAGAGAGTATGTGAGCTTTAGCAAGAATGTAATCAGTTGTTGTGTTTAGAAGAGTGAATTTGAGTTGTATTTATAGCGCTCAAAACACCCAAAACCGTTGCTTAATTGCAAATCAAAAATTGTTGATTTTGTGCTAGGATAATCGATTATCTGATTCTGCATAATCGATTATCTGTCAATCGTTTAAAAATCATTCCCAGATTTTATGCATAATAATCGATTATCCAAATCGTATAATCGATTACCTGACAACGTTCAAAAATCAATCCCCGATTTTATGCTTAACATAATCGATTGTCTGATTGTACATAATCGATTATCTTTCAGTGTTTGAAAATACTTTGGCAACGGTCCTTAATATAATCGATTACCAGAGAAGCCATAATCGATTATTTTGCTACTTTGTAAAATCTGATGCTCACTGTCTCAACATAATCGATTAGTCTAAGGCACATAATCGATTATCTTGTAGCTTTGAAAAAAATCTGGTGAACACTGCCTTAACATAATCGATTATCATAAGGTACATAATCGATTATCTTGCAGTTTTGTAAAATCTGGTGTACACTGCCTTAACAAAATCGATTATCATAAGGTACATAATCGATTATCTTACAGCTTTGTAAAATCTGGAGTACACTGCTTTAACATAATCGATTATCATAAGGTACATAATCGATTTTGCTTGTCCAAATTTGAAAGACATGTTTAGAAATCATTTTGGTTAAAATGAAATGTTTGAAAATCATTTTGCTTTAAATTAAAGATGCATGATTTGATAAAAGTGATATTACGAGAGAAGCCAAGTCTTGAATCAAATGTCAGATCAAGATCACAATTATAGAACGACTCATGTATAACTTTGTTGCTTTACTTAATCTTGATCTTTGTTTCTCTTGTGCTTGGACTTCGGCATATGTCAATGTTCCGTTCACGTCGGTTTGTCAGTTATCAAAACCTACAAATATGAACACACGTTTAGTTTAGCGACTTGAGAACGTGTTTCAACAATTTCCCCCTTTTTGATAATGGCAAACCAATATCGGGATATACATATTAATTAATTCATAATGACGATCCAACACAAGTATATAGATATGCAACGAGTTCCCCCTCAAGTTATGAATTCCCCCTCAATTTATGCCAATATGTAATTAGTGTGCATAGCCCCTATCTTCCCCCTTTTGACATTAGCAAAAAAAAAGTAACTAACTCTTAATTGATTAAACAATATTGCAAATGTAAAAATAAAAGACAGAATATTATGCAAACTAGAAAAATAAAGAGACAAGACATCATTCATTATCATCATTGACTTCCGTCTCGACATCCGGTACATCTTCCCGAAGGACAATTTGGGCATACGGATAATTGACATGATCAAAATATCCATGGAGCTCGTGAGTCAATCGATTGACATTCATATCAATACGATTTAGGGATGTGGACATGGAGGCAAGTTTCTCGGAAATAGATTGGAGGGATGCATCGGACGGGGCCGGATGACGACGTCTTTGAGGTGGAGGAGGAGGCGGATGCTCACCGATATTGGGAAATGAAGATTCTTGAATTTTCCAATGTTTTGTCGCCTTTTTGTGAGGACCGACGGAGATGTCGATACCGGAAGCAACAAGAATGGTCATAACGACAAAAGCATAGGGGAGTGGCTTATCTTCCCCAATTGCATCATATAAGTGAGTCATGACGAACTTGCACCAATTGATGCGAGCCCCGGTGATAATGGCATGCATGAGTTTTGAATCCTCATGAGAGATAGTTGTGTGATTGAATTTTCGCGGTTTTAGAACACGAGTGATGAAATAAAAAATTAGACGATATTCCGGGAGCATGTTTGTAATGGTTGGACGACGATGGTCCGGAGATGGAATAACTTCACCGATGCCAATTTGGGTGAAGAGAAGTTGTTCATCAAATAACGCGCCTTCTTCCCTAGTATAGAGAGAAATGTCTTTCCCATTGCGCGGGAGTTTAGTGAGGGCTTGAATATTTGCCTCAGATAGAGGAATTGAAATTCCATTGACGTTCGAAAAAATTTCACCATCTTCGTCCTTCTCGAGATTTGAATAGAAGGCCTGAATTAGAGGAGGGTGAATGTAAGGAGTGTGAAGATATAGGAATTCAAGGAGTTGGCTTTGTATAAGCATATTTGCTGTGGATGGAGGGGCACTTTGATTAAGGAAACGATCCGTGGAAAATCGAGGAGGAAGGATTCTCGATTTTCAAATTTTTCCATGAAGCACATAAGTTCGGCTTCACTATTGAATCGTAAATAAGAACCATCTTTATAACAATGAACTAGTGGACGAGTGAGGGAAGAGGAGGCAAGATTTTTGCCGGAACGAGCTCGTTTGGAAGTTTTGCCCGTCATTTTGAATAAAGAGTAATAGCCTTTGAAGAGTTTTGAGAGATTTTTGAGAATTTGGGAGCTAAGATTAATTTTTGAGCGAAGACATTGAAGATATAATGCACCTATTTATAATGTGAAAAATGAAATAGCATTAAAGTGAAGAAATCTGCAAAAATTTAAGGAGCAAACGGTCAGAAACGGTAACTATTTTGAAATACTGACTGAGAATAATCGATTATGGAACTATGGTAATCGATTATTCTGACGCAGTGTGCCAGTGATTTTATGACTCGGGAAATAATCGATTGTGCTTTTGAGATAATCGATTATTTTTGGAAATGTAGTAACGTACATCCGAGACGGTAGTAGGAAAATCGATTACACTGTTTTAAATAATCGATTATTGTCACACAATGACTTAACACCTGAAAATAAATGTCAACATAATCGATTGGTGATATGTGATAATCGATTTTTATATTTAACAGCTAAAATCCTGCAAAGCCAAAACTGTTAGATAATCGATTGTAGTGTTGTATAATCGATTATGTCAATTTTCTAGCATAATAAACATAAAATGTAAATGGGAATAATCGATTATTGACTTTAGAGAAATCAATTATTCTGCACCGCTGTCTGATAATTCCCCCTGTCTTTGGGGCGATACCTGCAAAAAAAGAATTAGGCGCCTCCGACGCTCAAGTTAGTAATTGTTTTAAAAAAAATGCAATGCATAAATTAGATCAACGTGGAGTCAAGAATTCCGAGTTCACTACGAATGCGAAAAAAGGACTCTTTCTCCAAAGGCTTTATGAAGATGTCGGCCAATTGATTTTTGGTTTCAACAAATTCAATTTCGACATCGCCCTTGAGAACGTGATCTCTTATAAAGTGATGTCTAATTTCTATGTGTTTCGTTCTTGAGTGAAGAATAGGATTCTTCGTCAAGCTTATAACGCTAGTATTGTCACATCGAAGAGGAACATGATCGATACTAAGGCCATAGTCCGAGAGTTGTTGTTTCATCCAAAGGATTTGAGCGCAACAACTCCCCGCGGCTACATATTCAGCCTCGGTTGTGGACAACGCAACACTAACTTGCTTCTTGCTAAACCAAGAAACTAAGGAGCTACCGAGCAAATGGCAAGTGCCACTAGTGCTCTTGCGGTCCAATTTGCAACCCGCAAAATCGGAATCGGAATAGCCAACAAGTTGGCATGAAGAATCTTTGGGATACCATAGTCCCACATTTATTGTTCCAACAAGATACTTCATAATCCGTTTTATCGCGGTTATGTGAGACTCCTTCGGACATGATTGATATCGAGTGCATAGACACACGCTAAACATGATGTCCGGTCTACTAGCAGTAAGTTAGAGAAGAGATCCGATCATACCTCGATACTTCTTGGTGTCAACTTCCTTACCTTTCTCATATTTGTCAAGATGGTCGGATGTACTCATTGGGGTGGCCATTGCTTTGGCGTTGCTCATTTCAAAACGATTTAGCAACTCCTTGCAATATTTGGATTGGCAAATGAAAGTTCCCTCTTTCATTTGTTTCACTTGCAGCCCCAAGAAGAAGTTTAGCTCACCCATCATTGACATTTCGAATTCGCTAGTCATTAACTTAGAGAATTCCTCGCATAGAAAATCATTAGTAGCACCAAAAATAATATCATCGACATAAATTTGAACTAATAGAATGTCATTGTTTTTATTTTTGATAAACAGTGTAGTGTCGACTTTCCCCCTTTCAAACTCATTGTCTAAGAGAAATTTGGTTAGACGCTCATACCAAGCTCGAGGAGCTTGTTTAAGACCATATAAAGCTTTCTTAAGCTTGAAGACATGGTCGGGAGATTTAAAATCTTCAAAGCCCGGGGGTTGTTCAACATATACTTCCTCTTGAATGAATCCATTTAGAAAGGCACTTTTGACATCCATTTGATATAATTTAAGATTCATAGATGATGAAAAAGCAAGTAATAAACGAATAGCTTCTAGTCGTGCAACGGGTGCATATGTTTCTTCATAATCAATTCCTTCTTCTTGATTATAACCCTTAGCAACTAGCCTAGCTTTGTTTCTAGTGATTATGCCATTTTCATCTAATTTATTTTGAAAAACCCATTTCGTACCAATTATGGTGTGATTATCGGGTCTTGGCACCAATTCCCAAACATCATTACGTTTGAATTGGTTAAGCTCCTCTTGCATTGCCAAGGTCCAATGCTCATCCCCAATTGCTTCAGAAATGGTTTTAGGTTCAATTTGAGAAACGAAAGCCATATGCCCTACGGTGTTTTTAAGAAGATTTCGTGTACTTAACCCTTTCTCGATGTTGCCAATTACCTTGTCAAGAGGATGGTCTTTAGACGTCCTCCAAGCTTTAGGCATCATCGATTCTTCTTCTTGTGGTGGTACTTCTTCCGAAGGTTGTTCCATGACTTCATCTTGTACTTCTTTTGGATCCTCCTTTTGTACCTCGTCTTGAAGATTGATTTTCTTTAAGGCATCTGCAAGACCAACACAAGAATCCTTTCTCGCCAAGCGAGCATCATTTTCACAAAATACTACATGAGGAGATTCCTCAACAGTTTTGGTTCGATTATTAAACACTCTATGTGCTTTGCTACGTGATGAGTAACCAAGAAAAATTCCTTCATCAGATTTCGCATCAAATTTTCCCAAGTTATCTTTTCCGTTGTTGTGAATAAAACATTTACAACCGAAGACTCTAAGATGGGAAAGATTTGGTTTCCTTCCCTTATAGATTTCATAGGGAGTTTTCATGAGTATCGGTCTAATTATAGCTCTGTTTAAAACATAGCTTGCGGTACTCACGGCATCCACCCAAAAATATTTGGGAATATCGGCCTCTTCGAGCATGGTTCTAGCCATCTCTTTGACACATCGATTTTTACGTTCTACCACTCCATTTGTGGTGTACGTGGAGCCGAAAAGGTATGTTCAATACCGAGTTCGTCACAAAGGTCCATGAAGAGATTGTGATCGAACTCTCCCCCATGATCACTTCTTATGGAAGTGACGGTTGTGTTCTTTTCATTTTGAACACGTTTAAGAAAACTTTTGAAAGCATGAAAGGCATTACTTTTATGAGCAAGAAATAACGTCCATGTAAATCTAGAATAGTCATCAACAATAACAAAAGCATTAAGATTACCACCATGACTTTTAATTCTAGAAGGTCCGAAAAGGTCCATGTGTAGAAGTTGTAAAGGTCTAGTGGTTGAAACAACATTTTTGGATTTAAAAGAAGCCTTTGTTTGTTTCCCTTTTTGACATGAATCACAAATAGAGTCTTTTTCAAATTTCATGTTTGGAAGACCAAGTACTAAATCTTGTGAAACTAGTTTGTTTAATAGATTCATATTTACATGAGCTACTCTATGATGCCATAACCACATGTCGTCTTCTTTACTCAAAAGACAATTAACATAACTTGATGAAGAATTTTCAAGATCAACCATATAGATATTATCCATCCTAATACCATGAAGAATAATTTTAAAATCACTACGACGGATAACTAAGCATTCTTCGGAGTCAAACAATACAAGATTTCTCTTGTCACATAATTGACTTATGCTCAAGAGATTATGTTTAAGACCTTTAACAAGCAAAATATGCTTAATGGAGGAGGATTCGTCCTTACCGACCGATCCAATGCCCATAATCTTTCCTTTGTTATTGTCTCCAAAAATAACATTTCCTCCTTCCTTGGGTTTTAGTTGAAGGAATTTTGATGCATCCCCGATCATATGTTTGGAGCATCCACTATCAAGGTACCAAAGTGCTCTTGATCCCTTCAAGTATGCCTACAAAACAAATTAATGAGATTTTGGTACCCAAGCCATTTTGGGTCCTTGTGTGTTAGGTGCAACATATTGGTGTGATTGTCCTGCAGTGAAATGCCTATGTCTAGTGGAGCATACGGGAGCAATATGTCCAATTTTGTTGCAATAATGACAAATGACATTCGGATTGTGCATTCTTCTAGGATGATAGTAATTTGGGGGTCTAAATATATTCACTCTATTTTTTGGAACATAGTTTTGATGTAGTTTTCGAAAATCTTGTCTAGGTGGTCTATATATGCCAACATTTCTTCTAGCATCTACTCTATTTTTAGGAAAATAGTTTTGATGAGGTTTTCGAAAATCTTGTCTAGGTGGTCAATACATTCCAATATTTCTTCTAGCATTTGTTCTAGGATGAGTTGCTATTCTAGGATTAAAGTTTCTAGGTTGAGCGATGACATTTATTTTGTTTGGCCTAAGTTGAGTCTTAGGTGGTTTAGGAATGGACTCAACTTTTTCTTTTGGCTCGTGTTTAAAACCTATACCGTGCTTAGTGGATTTCAAATTTACAAGCACTTCATTGAGATTTTTGTGTGAAGAATTGAATTTGTGCAAAGTGCTTCTAAGTCTTTCTACTTCTTCCTTTAGAGATTTACAAGAAGTACAATCCTTATTTGAGCTTTCGGGTTTATCGGTGCTTCTTTTTCCATAAAACTTGCTTTCCTCTTTTAATTTCTCATTTTCAAGAGTGAGTTTTTCAAAATCCTTTTCTTTTGAAGAAAATTGTTTTCTTAAATCTTTTATAAATTTAGAAGCGCTAATAAACTCTTTATACAACTCATCAAATGCATCTTGCATTTCTTCTAAAGTGAAATAGTTCTTAGAAGAAGTACATACCTCATTTTGCGTTTCTTCGTGTGCCATAAGACACAAGTTTGCGCTTTCGTTTCCTTCTCCATCACTTGATTCGTCTCCGGAGTCGCCTCCCCAAGAGATGTATTCTCTTTGTTTCTTGAATGGTTTCTTCTCCTTTTTGATGTTTGGACAATTTGATTTGATATGCCCGATTTCTCCGCATCCATAGCACTTCAATTGTTCGCCTTGTTGCTTACCTTTTCGTTCATACTTCTTTTGCATGAACTTGTGAAATTTCTTAATAACGAGTCCAAGCTCGACATCTTCTTCACTTGACTCCTCACTGTTTTGAGGTTGAGTAGTTTATGCTTTGAGCGCAATCTTTCTTTTCCTTTGATCATCCAAAGGAGAGTTAAGAATAGTTGATTCATAAGTTTTTAGATTACCTCGTAGTCCGTCGATGGTGACGTTTGTGATGCCGATTGATTCTTGGATAGCGTCGGCTTTGGAGCGCCATTCCGGAGTGAGGCTTCGCAGAATTTTCCGGACAAGCTCCTTATCCGTGAATGTCTTTTTGAGGGCGTGTAGGTCATTAACGGTTTTTGAGAATCGTTCGAACATGTCAACTATCTTCTCGTTTTCCTTCATGCGAAACAATTCATATTCGTGGGTTAGGAAATCAATTTTAGCTTCCCTTACCTGGTCCGTACCTTCGTAGGTGATTTCTAATTTGTCCCACATTTGCTTAGCAGTGGTGCAACATGATATTTTTCGATAGTCATCGGGGTTCATAGCACAATACATCATGTTGATTGCCTTTGCATTGATCTCTACCTTTTTGATATCATCCGCGTCGTATTCGTCTTCCGTTTTTGGAACGAGTTCTTCTCCAACCTTTTTGGTAGGTTGTAGTTCTCCATTTTTGATAATTTTCCACAATTGGAAGTTGTTTGATTGTATAAAAATCCTCATTCTCTCCTTCCAGTAAGTGTAGTTGGTGCCATCAAAAAGTGGTGGCCTTGTGAAGCATTGTCCTTCACCTAGTCCTGCATAAACACTACGAGTAGAAGCCATGGAAAGTTTCTCTCAAACTGTTAAGTCTTTCAGAGAGTATGGCTCTGATACCAATTGTCAGAATATACGCTTAACGCTAGAGGGGGGTGAATAGCGTTATAATAAAAAACAATGTAAATTTGCGGAATTTAAAGATTGCAGGAATAACGTAAGTGCAGTAATTAAAATGATAAGGAGAGAACACACCAAATTTTAACCTGGTTCACCACAACGTGTGGTTAGTCCAGTCCCCGAGAGACTCTCTCGAGTTTACACTAACTTCGTTAAGCTTACGGGTGCCTAACAAACCGTTACACTTGCTCGTAGATATACCCTCTACAAGACTTCAACCTGCTCGAGGATGCCGCACCTCAAGACTTCAAACCAAGGAACTACTTTTCCTTCTTACAACAAGGGATTAGAATATCCCTTCAAGTGTGTACAAACACTTAGCACTCAAGACAAGACTCTCTTTTTAGAGTAGATATGAGTAAAAAACAATACGCTCAAGAATGCAACAACTTAGTCAAGAGTTTGGCTCTCAAAAACTTATGAAATGAATATAAAATGATTGCAAAGAGAGTATGTGAGCTTTAGCAAGAATGTAATCAGTTGTTGTGTTTAGAAGAGTGAATTTGAGTTGTATTTATAGTGGTCAAAACACCCAAAACCATTGCTTAATTGCCAATCAAAAATTGCTGATTTTGTGCTAGGATAATCGATTATCTGATTCTGCATAATCGATTATCAGCCAATCGTTTAAAAATCATTCCCAGATTTTAAGCATAATAATCGATTATCCAAATCGTATAATCGATTACCTGACAACGTTCAAAAATCAATCCTCGATTTTCTGCTTAGCATCATCGATTGTCTGATTGTACATAATCGATTATCTTTCAGTGTTTGAAAATTTTGGCAACGGTCTTTAATATAATCGATTACCAGAGAAGCCATAATCGATTATTTTGCTACTTTGTAAAATCTGATGCTCACTGTCTCAACATAATCGATTAGTCTAAGGCACATAATCGATTATCTTGTAGCTTTGAAAAAATCTGGTGAACCTGCCTTAACATAATCGATTATCATAAGGTACATAATCGGTTATCTTGCAGTTTTGTACAATCTGGTGTACACTTCTTTGACATAATCGATTATCATAAGGTACATAATCGATTATCTTACAGCTTTGTAAAATCTGGTGTACACTGCTTTAACATAATCGATTATCATAAGGTACATAATCGATTTTGCTTGTCCAGATTTGCAAGACATGCTTAGAAATCATTTTGGTTAAAATGAAATGTTTGAAAATCATTTTGATTTAAATTAAAGATGCATTGATCTGATAAAAGTGATTTTACGAGAGAAGCCAAGTCTTGAATCAATTGTCGGATCAAGATCACAATTATAGAACGACTCATGTATAACTTTGTTGCTTTACTTAATCTTGATCTTTGTTTCTCTTGTGCTTGGACTTCGGCATATGTCAATGTTCCGTTCACGTTGGTTTGTCAGTTATCAAAACCTACAAATATGAACATACGTTTAGTTTAGCAACTTGAGAACGTGTTTCAACATTTACAAGCTATAATAGATCAATGAATGAATTAAATAAGTAAATAAAAAAAGAAGATATTCAATAGGGAGCCTCCGATTAGGCCCAAATTTCCTAAAGCCTCCAATTGGACTCAAATGCCTCAATTCCATTAACAATGTCAAAATCTAGGTCATCAAAGTTCCCTAAGGATCTCAAGGATCCCGGGCAGTACTTACACCTAGACTTTGTGCCCAAGAATTAAAAAAGTGCAATGTAGAAGGGCCAGCCTTAGTATGCCAGAGTTCAGAGGGTTCTCAAAAGGATCCGAAGGCAGTACAACTACTGGAGGGGGCAGAACTTATTGAATTAGGAATAGAGTGAAAGTGATTGACACAAGTTGAGAACTTTTAGTAAAAAAACTGTATTAAAAGTGCGTTTGAAAGTAATGTAGTAAAACAAGAGAGACTGTTTGGAAAGAGATTGAAGGAAGGAAATAGCCAGTAGTCATAGAACCAAAGCAAAATGAGTAGTCATAAACAAGGTTGAAGGGGTTTGGGATACATAGAACACTTAATTGCAAGCACATAATCAAGAAAAAATCTAGGAATTTGTATAGATATGCTCAGAAATAGCACACCAGGCATAGTCACTAAAGCACACATGACGAACAAAATCACATAGGGGGTGATAGGGATTTGGCGATTCATGGAGCATATGATAGTAAGTACACAACAAATAAGAGATAAATGGTAATACACGCTCAGAAACACACACAAGGGGGAAATATATTGATCTCAAGGAAGGGGAAGACATAATAACATGCTAACAACGCAGCCATCAACTACAAGTTCCACAACAAAACCACAAATAGAAGCAAACTAGAAACAAAATGAACTGAAGCAATAAGAAAAACATATTGTTGTTGGAACTTTTAATTGAAATTAGAACATACCAATAAAGAGGATAGTAAAAAAAGTGAAAGAACAGGAGAACACAATAGTTAGCCTTGGCTTGTAGCCGGCTAACTTAGAGTAGTAGCAAGTAGTACAAAAGATAGCAGAAAGTTTAAGTGTGAGAGATAGTTTTTTGACCAAGAGTTCGTATGTTGTGATAATAAAAGCCTAGGGTATTTATAGTCAAAAAGCAGGTAGAAAATAAGGTAAAAATCAAGGTCCATTAGTAATTAAGGAACTCAGAATTAGTCAGTAAGGAAATCAAGGCAAGTACTTCTCCTAAGAGAAAGGAATTAACTCAAACGATAAGACGAGTGATAAATAAGGAAGGAAATTAGTATACAACTAATAGAGAGAGATTCAAATCCAGTAAGTATAGGGTAGACAATTAGGGCTAAGTTCAGAAAGCTCTTATTAAGGAAATAATTCAGTAAGGGTAAAGTACCATAGCAAATAAGGTAGGAGAATGAGTTAATTTAAACAGACGAGTTAGAAATTTGAGTTAATATAAAAAAACGTGTTAGAAATTTAGGGTTTACAAGAAGATCTTTCAATCAAACCATAAAATAAGGAAATGAAAATAAATCAAGAAGAAGGTATGATTCTACACTCAACATATAAATGGAGTAAAAACAAACATAAGTAGCAAACAAGCAAGGTCAACAATATCGACAGAAAGAGGTAAGTCTTGAACAGTAAAGATGAATATAATCACATAGAGGTGGTATAAGTTAGGCAAAGAACTCAGCGAAACATATTCGAAGCAAGGTAACCACATAAACTTAAGAAGAATCGAGTAGTAATGCTAAAACATAGAACCAAACAAAGAAGATCTAGAAAAATTAGGGATTTTAACATAGGCGAGTTGAAAAAGAAGTAAAAGCTTAGAACCAGCCGAGACATGCAAAGGATAGAAGTTTGAACATAAAAATCAATTTAAACAAAAAGTAGAAGAAGTCCTGAAGAACCTCAACTTTAGAAGAAAGTAAAAATAACTCGAAATCAATGATTTTTGCAAAATAAGTTCAAGAACAGTATAAAACATCAAAGGAATAGACTTAAATCATTTAAAAATAGCACGGATCTAGGAGATGTAAACAAAAATTAGGGTTTCAGAGAAACTCAATAGAAATGGAACAACCTACTTAGAACTTCAAGGATCGTAACAAATACAATATGATTTTGCTCGAGATCACACAGGAGTATTCATGAATAGCAAAAACAACAAATCCTAGATATAAGTCCGCATGGCCCAGGGACCTTAAAGGCCTCGGAGAAGATGATCAAGGAAATGGAGGATCCATTAGAGGCTTGGGGTTGAAGGGTGGTCACCGGAGAAAGGCGGAGAAGGAAGGCGTTTGAAAAGGGGGTTAGGGTAACGTTGAGAGAAGAGAGGAGACGAGAGGATACCGATGCGGCACCTTTTTGGAAATGAGGTAGGGTTAGGGGATTTAGGAATTAAAAATGGAAAGGAATCATATGGGTCGTTGATTTGGGAGATCAACGACTAGAATTTGATTTATGTCGGATCGTCTAGATGGGTTCCGGGTTTGGGTAAGCATATAGGGTATAGCTCAGGTAATTTAATAGGAAATTGGGCTGGGGTTGGGTTCAGTTTAGGCTATAATCGATATGCAAATCTGTCTACAATTTAAATAGTCAATTTTTTTATTTAATTTATAATACATAATAAATAATTTCAATAAAATAAATTTATGTACCAAAATAATTTAAAATATATATTTATCATTTTAAAAATATAGGAACCAATTTTACACATATAGAAATTAATAATACATTAAATGGGTTAACATTACAAATATATGCAATTTAGCCTAAAAAATACCAAATGCAATAATAAGAATATATTAATCATATTTTGGCATAAATATAGGAATTCAATGACTAAATCACCATAACAATAATTTTGGGGAATAATTATTGGGGACTTTATGAATAAAAGGGGGGAAAATAAATCAATTTAAATCTTTAAAATTATGGAAAAATTTATAAAAGCCTTGTGCATACCTATATATGCATGTATATGGCCAATTTTTTCCAGATGGGATGTTTTGAAAGAGGGAGGCCAGACTCCAGTTTTCGAGTTGCCTACATATTCCTGGTGTTACAGGAATCATGCCATGTGTAGTTCTGGATTCATCCGTAGAGTAAGCTGATGAAATTGCTGCAAGAACGAGCACGAGATGTGAAATCGGCTATGGTGAGTGGTTAAGGTTTAAGATAGTTGGAGGGAACTGAAGCAAGATTGCTCCTGCTAGGATAGCGGTTACCACCTGTTTACCTGCAGATAAAGGATGCTACACATGTATTTTTCAAAATTTTAAACATGATGCAAATTCCCTTAGGACCATGAGGGTTGTCTTTGGACGATTAAAGATGACGCTCTTGGACCATGACGTCCTAGGCCATGAATTGTTTAGTGAGGGATTCACATCCCATGAAATGCTGTTCTCGGGCCATGAACATGATACCTTCGAAATATGACACCTTTGAATAATGATATGCAAATTTGAGGGATCCTCAGGCCATGGCATTGTATCTTCCGGCTATGAGGATGATGCCTTTTAGACTATAACGCCTTTCGATAGATTGGGGAATATTTCAGCCCATGATATGCTATTATAATGTTATTAAGATAATGTTTAGTATTGTGGAGTGGAAGGCATAACTTAGCCCGATGGGAAAGCAAATAGATAGTAAAATAGAGCAACATATGTGCAGAGTGGGACAATGCTTAGGCCCATGCAAATGTGGAGGCAGAGATTAGCCTCAAGTAGATAAGGAGGAAAAGATTAGCCTCATGCAAACAGGGAGGCAAGGATTAGCCTCATGCAAATATGTGGAGGCAATGATTAGCCTTATGGAGTCAAGGATTAGATTTATGCAAATAAGAAATAAGGGATTAACCTCATGCAAGTATAGAGGCAAGGGTTAGCCTCACGTAGGTACGGAGTCAAGGATTAGACTCATGAAAATATGGAGGCAAGGATTAACCTTTTATATGGCGAAATCAGGATAATCCATCTCCCCATCATTAAGGTCTATTCGGAATATCGAGACGACACCTTGAGGCTGCGGGATCAGGAATAGGCTCTCTATATCGAGGATCATTCGCAGTCCCGCAGTGGCTCCGAGTTTCAGGGGTTCGTCCGTGACTCAGTAAAGATTACAAAGATGGGGGACTCCCGTGGTGAGCAACAATAATCAATAGGCTCTAGCACTATGTCATGCCTAGACATCCCATCCCCGTGTCTTTACATTTAATGCATCTTGTACCATGTCGTGTTCCCCCTGCCTATATAAGGTGAACCCATGCCACTTTGCAAAAGGCTGATGTTGCTCCATTTCTCCTAAAGTGCAATAATCTCTCTATCTCTCTCCTTCTTCCAAGCTATTCATTGTCATTGGCCCGAGGCTGCCTTAGCATTCATAGTTTTCTTACTTTCTCTTCGCCGTCTAGCCATACATTGGTTGTAAAGAGCCTTACTAAATCACATATTTTCTTGTTATCCTATCCTAGACTATCCTCGATAACTTTATCTCGGCTCAAGCCTCGACCTCGAGGCCTCCATCGATCCACTCCGAGCTCGGGTTATAGGCCCCCTTAGTTTGCTTACCACTTTGTCTTAGCTCGTATTTTATCACTACACTTAGCATTTTTAGCATCAACTGCTCTAAAACCTAGCTTGAGAATGGATCGCGTATTTTTATAATTCAATTTACAAATTTAATTGTTGTTACCATTTTTGCGGTAAACAATTTGGCGCCCACCATAAGGCTAACGCCATTATCTTTCACACTTTTTCTTGTCCAAGATCCTTTTATTTCGGGCAAAAATGTCCAGCTCGGCAAATTGAGTCGGGAATGAAAAACTCGAGGACCATGGGAAAATGACATGGCTATCTCGAAGCGATCATAGTGGACGGATATTCACAAGATGCACAACAAGTACACGAAATGTCTCACACCGACATGAGCATACGACATAGCGACCAGCAGGAACCACAAAAAATCTCGACTCGGGTAGAACGGGAAGTTAATATTCATGATATTTTTAAATGTTACAGGCAAAACAATTTGTGATTGCCCGGCAACAGAGCCACCTAAGGACCCCCACCACAGCGGCACTAGAGATGGTTTCTTCTACCGAGCGAGTACTCGAATAGTGAAGCAACAACGGTGCAACGGCTAATCCCGCCATCATAAAAATACTCGAGGTCCTCACCAAAAGGATAAAATCAATTCATGGAAGCTCTTATAGCAACCGCCTCCCATGGACAACCATCCAGGAGCCCCCTCGGGCTTGGTATATCCAAGTAGACTCCCGACGAAGAAGCTAATACAAAGCAGATGTAGGTACCATCCATGCGCGGCGAATGGAAGGAGCGACTTGAGGTGCAACCTACCTCGCAATAATAGGGAGATGTCCTGAGGGCAGCATGCTCGAGAAACATCCAATGGAACAAAATTCAACAAGGCACAACTGGTAAGGAAACCCCTCCCAGCCGGGTGCAATTTTAGCATCACTACACCAAACATAGTAATCACCATAAGCGATGACGGGGACGCCGGTCGGCCCAGACCCTCTTGAATAACGCCCTTGCAAAAGAACTATGGCTCGGTGCAGGAACCGTATGACGCACGAGGTCACCAGTTTGAAAGAAAGATAACCATGCGATTCAATAGAGATCGCCACCAAGAATCATCGAGCGGTCAGGAAGAAAGGAGATGAGGAAGAATAAAGTTGACAAGACACAATGTATTATCACAATGGTAAAAGGGCGACAACACTCTTCAAAGATCCGTGAAATGCATAGAGAAATTATTCACCGCCAGGGAAAGACGAATCCGGGGAATTTGCCCAGAGGACACCCTTGCATCTGGGTAAAGGGATGCCGAGACTTCTCCTCTGCTTCGTACTCACGCATTGGTGATTCCCTCCCCCATTTAACCTATTTCAAATAAAACATGTCCATAAGTTCAGGTTGTTTGACCGGCCATACCGATAGCATCAAGCCAAAGCCAATAGGATGATTCGGGCCAACGAACTAAATCACTCCAACCCACATTTCAAATATTTTGTGGATTCCATATGTAGACCCCATAACAATCAGGAAGGCCTCTCCCTCTGTACAGCTCGCTTGAGCTTGGACTAGAGCGCTGTCACGCCCCAAATCTGAGGGACATGACCGGCACTATCCCGGGTAATCCCCGGTCGAGTGGACCTGGGTGCCTTCCCTGACCCACGAGTTACCCCACATTTTTCATTATTTTACTAACCAAATGGAAAAAACTGTTTATAATTGAAATACCTTTTAACAAGCCATACATACATACATGATATTACGTGGTTTACAATTTATGATACCCAAAACACAAGTACATATTACATGGTTCATGAACAACACTTCATGTCTATGGAGCCTCTAAGGGTACAAGACGACAATACTATACTTGCTGGTAACAAGGCTCCGGCTATACCTTTCTATAAAAACCAAAATAAGATCCCAGAATACAAGAACAAGGTGGAATGTGCCACGAAAAGGGCCCCGGAGGGAAAAGGGCTCACCAATACAGCTGGCGGGGAAATGAGGAAGGGCTACGGACGGTGGATTGGAGTACCTGCTGAGGATCCACCTACAATAATAACACGAATGTAGTGCCCCCGGCAAAAGGGACGTCAGCACATTTCAATTGTACTGGTATGTATGAACAAAACTTGCCCCAAGTAAACTCAAGCCATATGCAAGTAGAAAAAGAAAACAACAATATAAGCAACAACCAAATGCACATAGAGGTACATTTTGCCAAACAAAGGGGCAATCAGTGCCCCACATGTTACAAACTCTCATGCTATCTCCTTTTAGAATTCCACATCATTGATTTCACAATTTGGTTCAATGTTTATATATATCAATAGTGATATCTATCACTTTTTCCACCCTTATTACCTCGGTCACCCGTATTACCTCGGCCATACTTATCACACCTTATTACACCGTGTTGCAGCGCGCAACCCGACCCCGCCGTACAGTTTCAATTCACAACAAACACAACCAAACAGCAAGTCAGAAAAATAAACAACAAGTACACCTCAAGACATCACCAAAATAGTGTTACAATTGTTTCCATAACTATTAGTACCAACTTCATAACTTTCGACAGTTCGTACTCAATTCAAGTTACCACAATTGCCCACAACATTTCAAGTACATTGTTATCACAAATAGCCTTGCTTCACCATTTACTAATTCCTTCAATAATTCGTTATTCCACTTTTACCATGAGGTGTATTCACAACCAAACATGTCACAAGATGCTCACAAATAACCAACATAAATATTAACTACCAAACAATTCACATACCAAGCAAGGCGATTTCACAAGAATCAAGGTTATCCATACATACTTGGAGTCGAATTCCCTTTTTAAGCTCCTATTCTCAGTCACCAAGCTATCTAGCACAACCCTCTACTTCTATCCAATTTTTCCTTTTACTAGATTCTAGGTTGAGTGACATGCGTGAGGGTCTTCAGTTGTTAGTTCAATTCAAGGCATAGGACTCCCTTACCTTAATCTTACTCAGAAAAATTGGGGAAAGGGATAGGGGTTTTCCTGTAAGAATGGAGATGAAGACAATAACTTAAAATTTTCTCGGCCTGGATGGTTTTGGAGGATCAATTTGATGGAAATTCCTTTATCTCTCAAGAACTCTCATTTCCCTCTCTCTTGTTTTGCTCAGAAAATGTGTAAAAATGGGGGGTTAGGGTGTTTTATTAGAAAAGGGCCGGGTTTAAAATTTTTAGAAAACTGATGTTCACGATAGATTTATGGTCAACTATGTGATCGCATAGCTAACATGCGGTCCACATATTGGACCGTAGAATGATCCCAAATTGCAGACCTATCTTTTTGGGTATGTGGTGAGAATGCGGTCCATATACACGTTCTGCGGTCGCAGATTGCACCGCATAATTGACCTTCACATCCTCGAGAAATTTATGCGACGACTATGCGGTCCGTACATTGGCTATGCGATTGCATAATGGACCATATTTTCAACATCCAATTTGGCTACTGTTTCGTTCACTTTGCGGTCGATATGCGGTCCGCATACCTGATTTGCGACCGCATTCCTGACCGCAGAATGACGCTTTTATGAAAAAAGTTGACTATAGATTTTTAAGTGTGTATTCATGTATGGTCTCTTAGATAATTTTGTCACAGAACTTAGTAACCCGTGGTGTCTACTCTGATTATGTGTTATGAAGGTGCGCATTTCAGACCCTTGGTAGTGATTTAAGCCAATAAGGAATTAAAAGAATTACTTATTCCAGAAAAGTATCAAAATGCGGTCCAGAATGCGGTCGCAAGTCAGCTATGGGGACCGCATTCCTACAGCAGAATAGATCAGAGAGCAACCAAATTTTGATGTTGAAAATGCGGTAAAATCTGCGATCGCATTATCAATATGCGGACCGCAGAGTGATGGCATATTGTCCTTGAATATATTCAAAGGTCAGTTCTGTGGTGCATTCTGCGATCGCATAACGCAAATGCGGACCGCATAGTCACCGCATTCCTAACCCGAGAGGTTTGAAACATAAGCCAATCTGCGGTCCGTTTTGCAGACCGCATGTCAGTTCTACAACCGCAAATTGGCGTCGCAGATTGTGTTCGCCCTGTTATTTTCTAAAATTCTAAGTCTGACCCCCTTTTAATAAAACACCAATCCCTCATTTTTATCCCATTTTCTAAACAAAATAAGAGAGAGGAAGAGAGGGCTCTAGAGAGAGAAAGTTATTTCTTCATCAATTGATCTATCAAAAATCATCAAAGCTCGGAAAATCTTGAGTATCTGCCTTCCCCTCTGATTTCAAGGTAAAGTACCTAACCCTTTTCCCCTAATTTTCGAACTCGGGTTTGGGGAGGGAGTTCCATACTTTGATTTTGAAATTCTTGTTAGAAATCCACATGCATGTCTTCAAGACTCAAAAATCTTGTGAAAAGGGAACTGGGAAGTAAATTGTGAATTCCTATTCTAAAGGTCTATGTTTAATCATGAACTAGATTGATCCTTCTTGATTGCTTGATGAATTGGAGTAAAGGTTAAAGAGGATATTCAATTCCAGGTATGTATGGCTAACTGTGATCCTTGTGAAATCACCTATGCTAGTTGTGAAATTGTTGATAGTTGATATTCATGTGAAATCATTGTGAAGCTTTTGTGTTGCATAAATTTTGTGGTAGTACTTTGTGGTGAATATTGTGGAACTTGTAACTGGAACAACGGAAACGGAAATAATGTGGAATAGCGAGAATGGAAACAATGTGGAACAATGGAAAATGGAAACAATGTGGGATAATGGAAATGGAAATAAGGTGGAAATGGAAATAATGTAGAACAGTGGAAATGGAGATATTGTGGAACAAATGTGTGTGATTAATTGTGAATAGCTGTTGTGATGATCTGAATTGTGTACCAATATGATGAACATTAGGAATTATTGATTGCTAGTTGGGGAATTGCATTACCCTTGTTGTCGATCTATGTTAACAATATGCCATAGTTGATTTCTTGTATTTGTTGTTGTGCTGTTTGTTGTTGAATTGAAAACTGTCAGGCGGGGTCGGGTTGCGCACCGCAACACGGTGAAATAAGGTGTGGGTTGGGGTGATAAGGGTGGCCGAGGTAATAAGGATGGACGAGGAAATAAGGGTGGAAATGTGATCCAATATCACTATTGATATGAATATGAATCATGAAATGATAAATGTGGAAAATGAGAAAGGAGACAGCAGGAGAGTTTGTAACCGGTGGGGCATGATTGCCCTTTTGTATGACTACGTGAATCATTGTTGTGAAATGTTTGGTTGTTGCTTCCTGGTTGTACTTGCACTATTATTGTTCAGTTCTATACTTGTTCATTCAATTTGTCTTAAGTTTACTTGGGACAGAGTTAGTTCATACATGCAGTACAATTCAAGTGTACTGACGTCCCTTTTGCAGGGGGCGCTACATTCATGTTATGATTGTAGGCGGATCTGTGGCAGGCACTCCAGTCCACCATTCGTAGCTTCTCCTCCTCCTCTCTATCGGCAGTATTCGTGTTTCGTGAGCCCCTTTCCTTCTGGGGCCATGTGTGGCCTACGCCACTCATGTTGTTGTATTTCGGAGTTTGTATCTTTTGGAAAAGGTATAGTCGGGGCCTTGTCGTTGGCAAGTATTGTACTATCATTCTCGTAGAGGCTCTGTGGATAGAGGTATGTGGGTAAGGACTTATGTATAAAAGTGTATGTTTTGGGCGTTGTACACTTGTGTACCACGTTCCTTGCTAATCAAATATATTTTTTGTAAATGGTGTCCCCTGTTAATCATAATGTGTGGTTATAAAAGAGAAATCATACGTTCTTTTAATGGAAATTTGGTATCTTTTGGTTAACTATCATTGAATAATGTGGGGTAACGCGTGGGGAATAGGAAAGGCACCCAGGTCTACTCGACTGGGGATACTCGGTTGAGTGCCGGTCATGCCAACAGATTTGGTACATGACAAACTTGATATCGGAGCCTATGGTTTTAAAGGAGTCCTAGGATGTCTCGGTGCCGTGCCTAGTAGAGCCCTTCTTATTGGTGTGTTGTCGACCACATCTATAATTTGGGGGCTACACGGGCATTTAGGAAAAACTATCTTCTTCTATGTTATTCCAAGTTCCTGCGGTGAAGTGATGTTGTGTCTAATTCGTTCTCTATTTCAAATTTTCAGTGATGGCACCTAAGAAGAAAGCTAGATTCGGCCTAGGGGCCAATGCCTCATCTAGTGCGGCTGTGGATCATGTGCCGACTACCGTGGGGGAGGATGATCCCCCAATTCTGAACTTTCCTGCTCCATCTGTTCCTAGCCCAAGAGATCCTGTTCCAGTGGCGGCCGAGGGTGACACTATCCCTCCTGCTAATGCCCCTAATCCTGATGTTGCTCCAGCTTCTGATCTCGGGATTTCTGATGGAGACCTTAGGGGAGCTATTCGTATGCTGGCCTAATTAGTGGCTGCTCAGGCCCAGAGATCTCATGATGCCTCTGTGTCCTCCAGTGGAAAGGAGATTCCTCCAGCTCTAGAGTTCATCAGTTTCTGTGATTGTCGCCTCTAGTGTTCTCAGGTACAGACCTAGAGGACGATGCACAAGAATTTATTGATGAGATGTACAAGACCTTTCGGGTAATGAAAGCTACAGATATAGAAGGGGTAGAATTGGCTTCGTAGAAATTGAAGGGAGCTGTGAGTTTGTGGTTTAAGATGTGGGAGAATTCCCGTGAGGAGGGGAGCCCTCCAACTAGGTGGGATGAGTTCGTAGATGCCTTCATGGACCACTTCTTGCCTGCCGAGACTAAGGCAGCCCGTGCCACTGAGTTTGAGGTTCTTAAGCAGGGTAGCATGAGTGTTTGGGAGTATCACATGGAGTTCGTGAGGTTGTCCAAGTATGCTCCTCAGTTGGTATCGATTATGGAGGCCGGAGTTCGGCGTTTCGTTTAGGGTCTCAGTCGATTGGTGGTAAATGAAGCTGCAATAGCGGCTTTGCATTCAAACATGTATTATGGAAAGATCGTGGGTTTTGCTCAATCCACAAAGGCCATATATTTGAAGATTTGGGCCGACTGAGAGAGTAGCAGCAGGGCCCGGTCTATGGGTAACTCAGGGAAGCCAGCTCCGGGGAGAGGGTTATCAGGACTATCTCTGTCTTATGCTCAGTCCTCAGTTAGTGCACTTCCATCTGTGCACCATTCCCAGCAGAGTAGCCCTTTGGGGCCATGTTCAGGCAGTAGGAGGTCCCGTCAGTTCATTCATTCGGGGACGAGACCTCGACAGCAGGGGGGTATATGCCCCAAGTGTGGGAGATTTCATACAGAGGCTTGTTACTTGGATGCTCTAGTATGCTACAATTGTGGAGTGAAAGGTCATATGCAGCGAGAATGCCATGCACCCAGGCAGGGCGCGGGTGGGGGATATGCTCAGCCCTCCAGTTCATCTGTTTCTACATCATCAGTGCGCCCTCCAGCCCCACCAATGCCTGGTGCGGCCAGAGGCGGAGCTCGTGGTAGGGGAGGACCCAGCACGTTTTATGAAGTGAGTGGCCGTCAGAGTTCCAAGGCTTCCCCAGATGTTGTCACAGGTATCTTATCTTTTCAGACAGTCTATTGCTATGCTCTTATTGATCCGGGGTCTTCTTTGTCCTATGTCACTCCATTTGTTGCTCCGAGTTTTGGGATTGAACCTGAACAGCTTCTTGAGCCGTTCTATGTATCAACTCCGGTGGGTGATTCCATAGCAGCCGCGCGGGTCTATCGGAATTTTGTTGTTATAGTAGGTGGTCGTGTTACCACGGCTTACCTTATTGTGCTTGGGAAGGTGGATTTTGATGTAATCATGGGGATGGATTGGCTCTATTCGTGCTTCGCTAAGCTTGATTGCCGGACGAGAGTCATGAGACTCGAGTTCCCTAATGTGCCGGTTGTTGAATGGAAGGGAAATGGTGTTTTGCCAAGGGGTAGGTTTATTTCCTACCTCAAGGCTTCGAAGATGATCAGAAAGGGGTGCATTTATCATTTAGTTCGGGTGGCGGACACTACTCCAGAGGTTCCTGCCCCGAGTCCGTGCCAGTTGAGAAAGAGTACCTTGTGGTTATTCCAGATGAGCTTCCAGGGATCCCGCCAGATAGGGAGATTGATTCCGGGATTGATGTATTGCCAGATACCCAGCCAATATCTATTCCCCCGTACAGAATGGTGCCAACAGAGTTGCGGGAGTTAAAAGAACAGTTGAAGGATCTATTGGAAAAGGGGTTTATCCGGCCAAGTGTGTCACCATAGGGTGCTCCAGTTCACTTTGTCAGAAAGAAGGATGGGTCGCATCAGATGTGTATTTATTATCGGCATCTTAATAAAGTCACCATCAAAAATAAGTACTCTTTGTCTCAGATAGATGATTTGTTAGATCAATTTCCAGGTGCAAGGTTCTTCTCAAAAATTGATTTGCGGTCCGGGTACCACCTATTGAAGATCAAGGAGCAGGACATTCCTATGACCGCCTTCAAAACTCGTTATTGCTGCTTTGAATTTTTGGTCATGTCTTTTGGGCTAACCAATGCCCCGGCAGCTTTCATGGATCTTATGAATCGGGTCTTCAAGTCATTCTTAGACTCCTTCATGATTGTGTTCATTGACGACATCCTCGTATACTCGCGAAGCAGGGAGGATCATGCCAATTACCTCATAGCGGTTTTGCAGACTCTTCATCAGCACCAACTGTATGCCAAGTTTTCCAAATGTGAATTTTCGTTGGAGTCCGTCGCTTTTCTGGGTCATGTTTTTTCCAGTGAGGGGATTTAGGTGGACCCCCAAAAGATTTCGGCGGTGAAGGATTGGCCTAGACCCACGACTCCGACGGAGATCCATAGCTTTTTGGGGTTGGCAAGGTATTATCGGAGGTTTGTAGATGGATTTTCTGGCTTCGCCTCTCCTATTACTAAGCTGACACAGAAATCAGCCAAGTTCCAGTGGTCAGATGCTTGTGAGAAACGTTTCCAGGAATTGAAGACAAGGTTTACTTCGGCACTAGTATTGGCCTTGCTAGAAGGCACATGGGGGTTTGTAGTTTATTGCGATACCTCCAGGGTTGGTCTAGGGTGTGCTATGATGCAGCACGGGAAGGTTATAGCATATGCTTCTAGGCAACTCAAGAATCTTAAGAAGAATTATCTGACGCATGATTTGGAGCTTGCAGCGGTTGTATTCGCCTTGAAAATATGGCGGCATTACCTGTATAGAGTTCATGTAGATGTGTTTTCAGATCATAAGAGTCTTCAATATTAGTTCAACCAGAAAGAGCTGAATTTGAGGCAGCAGCGGTGGTTGGAATTGCTTAAGGATTATGATATGGACATCTTGTACCATCCAGGGAAGGCGTATGTGGTGGCTGACGCTCTTATTCAGAAATCCATGGGTAGTTTGGCTCACTTGAGAGCGGATCAGAGGTTCCTAGCTTGGGAGGTATATCACTTGGCTAGTCTTGGGGTTTGTATCTCGGCCTCGACTGAGGAGGGACTCATGGTGCATTATACGGCAGGGTCGTCGCTTGTGGCAGAAGTTAAAGAAAAACTGCTTAGTGATCCAGCTTAAGCAGAATTGAAGGAGGCAACTCTAAGTAACAGAATTTAAGCATTTTCGCTCGGCAGCAATGACGGTGTGCTACGGTGCCATGACAGATTATGTGTTCCGGATGTGGATAATCTTCAAGAGAGGCTAATGGAAGAGTCTCACCATTCCAAGTATTCAGTGCACCCAGGGTCTACAAAGATGTATCACGATCTCAAGGATATCTATTAGTGGACTGGTATGAAGAAGAGTGTAGCGGACTTCGTCTCTAAGTGCCCGAATTTCCAGCTAGTGAAGGCCAAGCATTAGCGGCCGGGAAGGTTGACGCAGCTTATAGAAATACCAATGTGGAAGTGGGAAATGATCAATATGGACTTCGTGATAGGACTACCCCGTACCCAGCACAAGTTCGACTCAATTTTAGTGATAATGGACCGACTCACCATATCAACTCACTTTTTGCCAGTCAAGTCCTCCGATACTGCGGAACAATATGCTCGGTTGTATATTAAGGAGATAGTAAGACTTCATGGTACGCCACTTTCTATCATTTCAGATCAAGGAGCTCAGTATGCAACTAACTTCTGGAGTAAATATTAGCAAGGATTGGGTACTCAAATGAACCTTAGCACGGCTTTTCATCCGCAAACCGATGGCTAAATAGAGCGGACTATTCAGACGCTCAAGGATATGTTGCGGGCATGTGTCTTTATTTTTAAAGGTAGTTGGGATGATCACCTGCCCCCTATAGAGTTGTCTTATAATAACAGCTTCCATGCTAGCATCCAGATGGCCCCATTTGAAGCATTGTATGGGAGAAGGTGTAGGTCCCCGATTGGGTGGTTCAAAGTTGGTGAAGCGGAACTAATAGAGCCATATCTCGTGTATCAGGCCATGGAGAAGGTAAGAGTCATGCAAGAAAGGATGAAGACTGCTCAGAGTCGCCAAAAATCTTATGCGGATGTGCGTCGGAGAGAGTTGAAGTTTCAAGAAGGAGATTGGGTATTCTTGAGGATGTCCCCTATGAAAGGAGTCATGCGCTTTGGGAAGAAAGGAAAACTAAGTCCTAGGTACGGCGGGCCTTATCAAGTCCTTCAAAAGATCGGTCAAGTTGCGTATAGGTTGGAATTTCCCCCTGAAATGTCCCTAATGCACCCGGTGTTCCAGGTATCCATGTTAAGGAAAGTTGTGGCTGATCCGTCTAAGATTGTGCCAGTTGAAGACATCAAGGTTATAGAAGAGTTGTCGGATGAAGAGATTCCGGTTGCTATTTTGGATAGGCAAGTCCAAAAGTTGCGGAACAAGGAAATTGCTTCAGTCAATGTGTTGCGGCGAAACCAACAAGTCGAGGAAGCCACGTAGGAAGCAGAAGATGAGATGAATATGAAATACCCCCATCTATTTGAATAAGCTAGGAATGATCGTGCGAATCTTGTCCCTAGGGAAGCTAGTGTTGTGTTCCATTAGGTGTAAGAGCCATCCTTTCTCTTCCAAGTGCCTTATTATGGTAGTTCTCCAAGTTGTGCTAACAAAATTTATGTGATGTGATTATTTGAACAATGTGCAGTCCTTTTTGGTAATGAAGGTATTGTGCTCTCATGATAAGGTGATGTAAGAGGCAATGATTAATTTTGCATGGATAGAGAGCATCAAAGTGTTCTAACTGTATAATGATTAGTTTTTGCATGGAGGATTTGTATTGATATAAATAACTGTGTCGTACTCATGTGTCAGGTAAACAGTTTTGATAGTGCAGATAATTAACGCTTAATTTGATTCCATGTAGTGTGCCAAAATGGCTAGAAGTGTGTCGAGAGGTTGAATATGTGCAAGTATGAGAATTTTGCATTTTATAATTGTTGTAAAGGTAGCAAGTTGTGTAATGGTTCTTAGAAATGTATTTTGGAGATTCTCTGACAAGTGGTTATGTCCATATTCCAAAGGAAACTCTAGCCAATTTTTTTTAAAACAAACTTGAAAGTTAATAAAAGGTGTAGAAATTTGCATATCATGTTTTCCAATTCATTGATTTCAAATGTTCTCATCCCAGGTCGAATGATCCTAAATGGGGGAGAATGTAAGGTCCCGTAGATAATTTTGTCTCAGAACTTAGTAACCCGTGGTGTCTACTCTGATTATGTGTTATGAAGGTGCACGGTTTGGACCCTTGGTAGTGACTTAAGCCATTAAAAATTGAAAAAATTAATTTTACAGAAAAGAGTCAAAATTTGGTCCAGAATGCGGTCGCAGATCAGCTATGCAGACCGCATTCCTACCGAAGAATGGATCAGAGGGCAACAAAATTTGATGTTGAAAATGCGGTAAAATCTGCGATCGCATAATCAATATGCAGACCATAGAGTGATCGCATATTGTCCCTGAAGAACTTCAAAGGTCAGTTTTGTGGTGCATTCTACTACCGCATAACATAAATGCGGATCGCATAGTCACCACACTCCCAACCCGAGAGGTTTAAAACTTGAGCCATTTCTATGGACCGCATGTTTGTTCTACGACCGCATATTGGCATCGCAGATTGTGTTAACCCAGTTATTTTCTAAAATTGTAAGCCCGACCCCCTTTTAATAAAACACCTCATCCCTCATTTTTAACCCATTTTCTAAACAAAATAAGAGAGAGGAGGAGCGGGCTCTAGAGAGATAAAGATATTTCTTCATCAATTGATCTTTCAAAAATCATCAAAGCCCGGAAAATCTTGAGCATCTGCCTTCCCCTCTAATTTCAAGGTAAAATCCCTAACCCTTTTCCCTTAATTTTCGAACTCAGGTTTGGGGAGGGAGGTCCATATTTTGATTTTGAAATTCTTGTTAGAAATCAACATGCATGTCTTCAAAACTCAAAAATCTTGTAAAAAGGGAACTAAATAGTAAATTGTGAATTCCTATTCTAAAGGTCTATGTTTAATCATGAACTAGATTGATCCTTCTAAAGAGGATATTCAATTCCTGGTATGTATGGCTAACTGTGATCCTTGTGAAATCGCCTATGCTAGTTGTGAAATTGTTGATAGTTGATATTCATGTGAAAATCATTGTGAAGCTTTTGTGTTGTATAAATTGTGTGGTAGTACTTTGTGGTGAATGTTGTGGAACTTTTAATTGGAACAACGGAAACGAAAATAATGTGGAATAGCGGGAATGGAAACAATGTGGAACAATGGAAAATGGAAACAATGTGGGATAATGGAAATGGAAATAATGTGGAAATGGAGATATTGTGGAACAAATGTGTGTGATTAATTTTGAATAGCTGTTGTGATGATCTGAATTGTGTACTAATATGATGAACATTAGGAATTATTGATTGCTAGTTGGGGAATTGAATTACCCTTGTTGTGGATCTATGTTAACAATATGCCATAGTTGATTTCTTGTATTTGTTGTTGTGCTATTTGTTGTTGAATTGAAAACTGTCAGGCGGGGTCGGGTTGCGCACCGCAACACGGTGAAATAAGGTGTGGGTTGGGGTGATAAGGGTGGCCGAGGTAATAAGGGTGGAAATGTGATCCAATATCACTATTGATATGAATATGAATCATGAAATGATAAATGTGGAAAATGTGAAAGGAGACAGCAGGAGAGTTTGTAACCTGTGGGGCACTGATTGCCCCTTTGTATGACTACGTGAATCATTGTTGTGAAATGTTTGGTTGTTGCTTCCTGGTTGTACTTGTACTATTGTTGTTCAGTTCTATACTTGTTCATGCAATTTGGCTTGAGTTTACTTGGGACAGAGTTAGTTCATACATGCCAGTACAATTCAAGTATACTGACGTCCCTTTTGCCGGGGGCGCTACATTCATGATATGATTGTAGATAGATTCGTGGAACGCACTCTAGTCCACCGTTCGTATCTCCTCCTCTTCCTCTCTATCGGCAGTATTCGTGTATTGTGAGCCCCTTTCCTTCTGGGGCCATGTGTTGCCCACGCCACTCCTGTTGTTGTATTTCGGAGTTTGTATCTTTTGGTAAAGGTATTGGTGGGGCCTTGTCACCGGCAAGTGTTGTACTATCATTCTCGTAGAGGCTCCGTAGACAGTGGTGTATGTGGGTCAGGACTTATGTATAAAAGTGTATGTTTTGGGCGCTGTAAACTTGTGTACCACGTTTCTTACTAATCAAATATATGATTTGTAAAAGGTTTCCCCTGTTAATCATAATGTTTGGTTATAAGAGAGAAATACTACGTTCTTTTATTTGAAATTTGGTATCTTTTAGTTAATTATCATTGAATAATGTGGGGTAACGCGTGGGGAATAGGAAAGGCACCCAGGTCCACTCGACTGGGATACCCGATTGAGTGTCGGTCATGCCCACGGATTTGGGGTGTGACAAGTCAGTAGAAAAGGATTCCGACATATTGATGGACCCGACTCTATGAGTTGCTAGGACTTGAGCACTCATTTTCACGGGGTCTTACAAGCGTCGAGCTCGCAAAGCGCGGATGTTTTATTCAAATGAAAATGGGTACACCACCCAGAGCTAATTTCAATTCCACTCCGCTAAAAGGATGGAATTCTCCGGCAAAGGTACGACTAAGGCATTTCACAAATAGCTACATACATCGGGAAGAAGTCAATCACCATATAACAAGCCGCCCACATCAACTTCTCTGCCCTCAAAGGGATCATAGGGTAAGCAAAACCGATATTTAGCTAAGCCTAGTTGAACGCGGTGGAAGCCTCCATTAAAACATGCACCTCATAATGGTAGGAAAGGACCAAACCTCAAAACATCACCTACACACCCCGTAGCACGGAAGGATTACTTTGTTCCTTTCCTTTTACTAACCTACATGCAGGCAGCCAACCAAGTCATTCAGAAATTTTAAATTCCATTCGGAGGTTCGAGGTCTCCACGGGAACCGCCAAGCTCTCTGTCCTCGACTGGGTTCCCAACTCGAAAGGGGTCCCGACAACAAGATTATTAGCAGAGAAGCATATCCTCCAGAAGAGGACCTGATGAGATCGCTGGCCTTCCTTCTATAGTTAGGCGACGTATGATGACTTTCTCTTAAAGGGCACCGTCCCCTCGAAAGGGCCAATATATGGCATGCTAGATCTCCTAATGGAACCAAGTACGCAGATCAGATGAATGGAGGATTCGAGCCCGTACAAGTTGAGCTTGCAGCAACAAGACAATATGTATTCACGGCCTATATCTATGTCAAGCAATAAACAATATCTTTTCGGCATTTTATTTTTCGAGAAAGACTATTTTGAAATATTCACGGCAAATGCTTCTCCACTAAACGGGTCTCGATATACTCAGAGACTTAATATGAGTAATTCAACAATCCACATGACCCTAGGGTTGGAACTTCAGGCTCATCAAGCCCCAGAAAGGTGACTTCGAGCTCACGAGAGGTTGCTTTCAAGCTTAAACAAACTCATGACTTGGAGACTGTTATCAATCGCCGTACAACTGGAAAACGCAAAATTGTAAGACCCCTATCGGGCAACCTCAGCATAACTAGATCTATTCTACAAATTGTAAGACCTTAATAGGCGTGGAAAACTGTAAGACCTTAACAGGCATGATAAATTGTAAGACCACAACATGCATGAAAATCCCAATATTTAGGCTATACATTGCATTTGTAAGAATCCCTAAAGGGAATACCCTAGATATAGATGCCTAAACTATCATTAGGGATCAAAAATGACTACGCCCAAACGCATATGACAACGGTTGAAATGGCTGATACAGTCAAAATAACGTGACTCGGAGACGGCCGACTATTGCTAAAAAATCGCAGGCCACTACTTCGAATATCTTTGAAAAGAACTGGTTATAATAGGCTTCCCTTCACAGGCAAAAATGAGCTCCGACAATGTCGGCTCCAAAATGCAAGAGCATCGATCTACTCAACCTACGAGCTATGAACCTTTTGAGGTGCTTGAAACACCGCCGACAATGACTTGAAATTGAGGTTCCTCTAGAACCGATGACGGGTTAGGAAAAAATACTAGAAAAAGACCTTAATAAGCAGATACAAAGCCTACAAAAAGCCCACGGACAAAAAATAGTGTAAGAGCTATTGTCGCCACCTAACAAGCCTACATGCCACATATTGAAAGGTCTCTATGACCAAACAGCTTAAGAGCCATCGTCGCCAGCTAAAAAGTCTTGACAACTTGAGGATTAAAATGAGCTCGAATAGTAACCCGATTCGGAGACCGGATCCAAAATATTTAACCATGCAAGACTCTGCACCACATACCAAAAGGTCTCTAGGACCAAAAGGCATAAATGCCACCGTCTCCACGATCTCCATGAAATATAAGTGTCGACTGCAGCTTGAATAGCAACACAATTCGGAGATTGGGGCCGAAGATTACAATATGCCTACGGGCATGGCATAAGTACCACTATCGCCAGGATCTCCATTATGCCCAAGGGCAGGAAATAAAAACCATTGTCGTCAGCCTGAACAAACGTGAAACTCAAGGGTATACTAAGCTAGAGTTGGATCATGACTTAGATACTGAACCCGTAGATAGTTGAAACAAGCAAGCCCAAGAGCAAATTCGGGATCAAATCGACCTTATGGAAATACGAACAAGCAGAAAAGTAGAAGATATAAGTTGCGGGGTTCCCCCTATTATTACTACATATCGATGACGAGACAAAATCTCGGCCCGCATCATATAACAAAAGCTATATATACAAAACAAAGAAGGCAGGGAATATTCTCTCCCCTTTTTCCGGAAGCTTCGGCACGGCGGTCTATTCCTCATCATCATCTCATCAGATATCAGGAACTTGGCATCGAACTCTTCTCATTTGGCTTGTTCAATCTCCTCCGAAAGATCAACGCCTCTATCATGAATCTCCTCAAGGGTCTCCCTCTTGGATCCGTACCTCTCGTACTCCCTAATTTTGATTGCATGATCATGGGCCTTCTTTGGCTCTGCCCTAGTGGCAGCGACACTCCTTGAATGTGCCGTCATATCCAATCCCGCCCTGGTATTATTTATCACAACGTTAGCCCAGACGTTCACCACCTCAGTTTTTGCCTTAATAGATCGGATGAGAGTCTTAAGATTATCTTTGCCCGAGCAAAATCACTCGTACAAGCAGCCTGAATGTGCACTAACATGCGCTTGTAGCTTAGCAAAGTCACGTCTGGCATTTCCAACCTAGCCCCAGAGCTTCCCGCTCATCCGCCTTGTCCTTAAACTAAAACAGCAACACGTTAGAAGTTATAGGACAAAAGGGGGAATATAGGCCACCGCGGAATGAAGGATACCTGCTTCTCCAGGGGGTCCTCCCAAGTTTTGCTTCGGTCTTCCCCATGCTGTAAAGAAACAAGATCATTCTCCTTTGCCACATAAAGAAGTTTAAAGGATATTTCCCTTTCTCGAGCCTCCCACGACAGAGCCTTGCAACGAAGCAGCGTAGTTTTGAGCCTATCAAAAGCCTAAAGAAGAAGAGTCGGGTTAGTAAAGGGAAGAGAAAGGAGCATGGGGCCAGAACATCCCTACGAAAACTCACCACGAGGCCAAGACGATGAGCCTCGCCAAGGGCCGAAGCAACATCCGATAATGTATCATCCCAGAAGCTTACTAGCCGACCGAATTGCTTCCTATCAACCCCTACGAAGAAGGCACCTCATCGCAAGCCTTCTCGTACCTCGGAACACCTTTCCTTTTGACCACGCTATTTGATCCTTGGGCCAGTAATTTCTCCTCCTCCTTCGAGGAACCCAGTCTCGCCTCGCATGAACTCCCTACACCTACGGTGGAGGAATCGGGGTAATTAACAAAAATAAAGCCGTTCCAAATATAAAAAGGGGGGAATGTTGGGCATTTACCATAATGCTTGGCCTCCTATCTCCCTTTTTAAAGATCTCGCCACTGGAGCTTATCATGAGCCCAAAAAGCTGCCAACCTACGGGACCATTCGGTTAAGTCAGGAACCTCATCGGGCAACCAATGAGTTGCTGTAAGCAAAGGACAAGAAGACATCGTAATAGGGCCATCCCTATATGAAAAGAAAGACAGTTCAAACATAATGCATGCGTGTGGTGTTCCATCTCTTAGGAAATGGTAAAACTTCTTTGGGGATAAGGTCAGTATTCTGGACATGAACAAACTGACTCATCCATCCACGGTCCTCATCCTCCTTTCCGCCGATCGTAGAAGCTCGAGTGGACCTACACCGAAGAGCAACCAGACCCCAATAACGTAATGGCCGGTACAACCCTATGAGGTGACGGAGGGTGAACTCTATCCAAGCCTTATCAGCAAAATATCTTATCAACTACACTATCCTCTAGAGAAAGGGACGGACCTATGCCAACATTACTTGATACCTTCTATAGAAATTAAAGCACAATCCGGTCCAGGAAACAAGACGCGAGAATATGTGTATACACGCTCAGGAAACCCTCAACATATGTCATGACGCTCTCCTCAGGGGAAGGTACTTGTAGAATCACGCCTCCCTCCCACCCGCATTCTCTCTTGATCTCCCAAAGGTTCTCCTCCCTCACCGATGAAATAATCCTTGACATATGCTCCCAATGGCCAGCAAGTTTAGGAGGCTTCCCCGATGTGGCAACCCTCTTCGAAGCAGCGCAATCCCGGCCTCGCTTCCCCGGTATCGAGAGAGGGCCGCTGACGCCAACAAACGGAGGCACACAGAAAAGAATACCTTTTATCTGAGGATCAGATGTTGAAGCGACAACCACGGCCGTAATAGAGCAAGGGGAAGAAGAGGAGGATCCAGGCAGAAACTGTTAGAAACTACGCTTTACGCTAGAGGGGGGGTGAATAGCGTATTAATAGAATTTAGCGTTTTCTTGCGGAATTTAAACTTTGCAGGAAGTAAAATAAATGCAGAAAAATAAACTTACACAAAGATGTATACTGGTTGGCCACCAACGTGGTTAGTCCAGTCCCCGAGAGACTCTCTCGAGATTTTTCACTATCTTGTTAAGCTTAAGGGTGCTCAACAAACCGTTACACACTTGAGGACACAAGCCTCAAACAGTTGCTCGGAGATCGCAATCTCAAAGACTTCACCCAAGGAAATGCAAGTTCCTTGAAACAAGAGAATCGCAATTCTCTTACAAGTATATCAAATACTTGGACACTCACTTAACTAAAGTACTCCTTATTGAGTAGATATGAGTAAAAGAATATGTTCAAGATCACAACAACTTTAAGCAATAATATGGCTCTCAAAAGCTTTATGAAATGAGTAGAAAATGAAGAACAATTGAATGAAAGCTTATAGCAATGTAATGATCAGTTTGTGTATGTTGTTGTTTTGAAAACACTGAAATGAAGCTGTATTTGTAGTTGAAAAAGTTGGTTCAACCGTTGTCAAATTGCCAATTAAGAGTTGCTGAAATTACTCAGTGATAATCGATTATTAAGACCAAACAATCGATTATCTGCCAGTCAGTTTAAAAATCAATCCCAGATTTAACGCTTCACAATCGATTATACATAATCTATAATCGATTACTGGCAATATTCAAAATCAGATAATCGATTACACTAAGTTCATAATCGATTACTTTAGCAACGTTCTAAAACTCATTTCCAGATTTTAAGCAAAACATCGATTATATAAAATCAATAATCGATTACTTCAGCAACGTTCTAAAAATCATTTCCGGATTTTAAGCAGAACATCGATTATATAAAATCAATAATCGATTAGCTTATGTTATTTGAAAATCATTTGACAACGGCCAGCTTCAACAATCGATTGTCCTTTGCAACAATCGATTACTTGTTATTTTCTGAAAATCATAAAACTTACTGTCTCAGTGATAATCGATTATCTAAAGACATAATCGATTACTTAATTAAATTTAAAATCACTGGAAGACATCAACTCAACACAATCGATCACCATTAGTTCATAATCGATTATTTTGAGTATTGAAAAACTTTACCTCAACAACAATTGATTGTCATTTGTTCACAATCGATTATCATGCAGATTTGGAAAAACCTGATGTTCACTGTCTTACTCACAATCGATTACCATTAATTCATAATCGATTGTCATGCAGTCTTGGCTCAGAAACAATCAATTATCATAAGTACATAATCGATTATTTTAGCCCAGATTTTTGAGGCATGTTTAGAAAACATTTTGTCTAATGTAAATATGCATGATTTAAAATCTTTTTGACACAGAATTAAATATGCATGATTTTTGAAAATAGTTTTATGAGAGAGACCATACTATGAGTCAAGTTATAGGATCGAGATTACAGTTTTAGAACAACTCAATAACAATTAAAAGCTATATCTTGAACTTCAATCTTATTCGCAACCATTGTGCGCTTGTACTTGAATTCCGTCATATATCAATTTTTGCTTCGTTTGTCATTCATCAAAACCTACAAAAGAGTACACGTTTAGTATATTGCATTGAGAACGTGTTTCTAACAATTTCCCCCTTTTTGATAATGGCAAACATTAAGCGGGATATGCAATTTAGGCAAAAGATATTGACAATTCAAGACAAGTAACAATTATGCAATTTTGTTCTTGTTCCCCCTCAATTTAAGAGTTCCCCCTCAATTTTAGCTTATAAGCAATCAATGAATTAAGAGGTGGTGCATACCCGATATCCCGTTTTCTTCCCCCTTTTGCCATTAGCAAAAAAGTAGTAAGGAAAGATGCAAAAAGATGAAATAAACAATGTTTATTTATTGGAAAAAAAAGAGGGTACATCAATGGGAACCAAAGAGAACAACAGCAAAAACCACACAAAACACAAAAAAAGAAATTTATTCATTTCCGTCGTTGTCCGCCTCGTTATCCGGCGCTGCTTCAAAAGGAACGAGAGCTGCATATGGATAATTGACATGATCAAAGTATCCATGGATCTCATGAGTGAGTTGAGCAAGCTGGTCGGATATGGTTTGGAGAGTAGGCTCTTGGGACGAACGAGCACGACGGGGTGGACGACTTGAAGAAGGAGCTGGAGCATGATCACCATCATGATGGAAAGAAGACTCCGAGATTTACCAAATTTTGGCACTCCTTTTGAGAGGACCATTTTCCGTGACAAATCCGGATGCTTCAAGGAAGTTCATAATGAGGAGGGCATAAGGAAGAGGCATGTCATCACCGATGGCATCGAGCATATGAATTTTGATGAGCCGACACCAATTTATTTTGGCTCCGGTGACAATGGCATGCAGAAGTTTGGTATCCTCCTGGGAGATGGTGGTGTGATTGTGCCGTCTAGGCTTGAGGACTCGGGTGATGAAGTAAAGAATCAACCGGTAGTTTGGATCCATTCCCGTTATGGTAGGACGACGGGTAGAGATAGATGGATCATAGGAGGTTATACCGGCTTGGTGGAGAAGGATGGTTTCATCAAAGAGAGCCCCGGCCTTATCAATATACTGGTAAAGGTCTTCACCTTCATTTGGAAGGCGGGCAATGGTGTGGAGATTCTCTTCAGAGAGAAGAATTTGAACCCCATTAATGGAGGTGACAAGTTCGCCATCTTCATCTTTATGGAGGTTTGAGTAAAAAGCTTGAACGAGAGTTGTGTTTATGTGAGGATGAGTGAGAAGCAAGAAGTCATATAGTTGACACTCCTTTAACATATTTGCGGCAGGGGTGAAAGGCTCAAGGAGTTTACTATTTGAGAACCGAGGAGGAAGAATGGTGCGTTTCTCAAATTTTGATAGGAACCTTGTGAGTTCATTTTCAGTTTCAAAGAACAAGACGGAACCGTCTTGGTATGGAAAATTTAAAGGAGGAGGGGCGGTTGAGGCTGATGCGCCATGTTTGGATCGGGAACGTTTTGAAGATCATCCAGACATGTTAGGAGAAAGACTGCTGGAATTTGGCAAAGAAAATAGAAGAGATTTAGCTTTTGAATACTAGAGATAGTGCTTGAGTGGGTGAATGTGAACTCTTATGATGCCTATTTATAGAGGAAAGGATTATCAAGCATTGAATGGAGACATTTGCTGAGATTTTGGTTTAGGAGCAGTCAGAAAACGGTAAGAATTAAAATTACTGACCGTTAGATAATCGATTATTGAACTGAAATAATCGATTGTATTTACTGTTTGATTGAGATTTTGAATCTGACAAATCGATTCTTGAGTCAAACGGTAAAAAATTTGAATGAAATAATCGATTGCTAAATTTTGGTAATCGATTATGGAGCATTTAAGACCTGACAGAAATCGATTGAGGAGCCAAACGGTAACAAAAAATTAATATGAAGTAATCGATTGTCAATTCTTGGTAATCGATTATTCGGGGAACTAATTTGATACAGTGAACTTGGAGAATATCAGAATTTGTCAAATAATCGATTGTATGAAAAAATAATCAATTGTTGTAGAAAGCATTGCTGAATGACTGAGGCGGAAATCGATTATGCAATTTAGGAAGTAAAAAATTAAACACAGATGCATAATAGTAATAATTAGTCATAAACAATCGATTATTGATACTGATAATCGATGTACTGCACAGAAAATAATCGATTAGTGGCTTGAAATAGTCGATTATTTTGTGCTAAAACTTCATAATTCCCCCTACCTTTGGGGTGGTACCTGCAAAATAGATTTAAACGTCTCCGACGCTCAAGTTAGTAATTTATAGCGAAATTAATAAATTACACTAGTGTTAACAAGTAATGCCGTGAACTCTTAAGAATTGTGTCCTAGAGTGTTCTTAAGAGAGTTTCGGGTACTTACCTTTTCTCCAACATCGCCAATTACCTGTTCGAGAGGATGATCCTTGATCGTTCTCCACTCGTTAGGCGTATTTATTCCTTTTTCTAATTGTGGCGCTTCATCCGTTGGTTGTTCCCCAATTTCATTTTTGTTTTCCTTTGAAGGTTCTTCTTGGATTTTATCTTTCAAGCTATCCAAGATACCTGCAAGATCAAAACCGGATTCCTTTCTCGCCAAACGAGTATTATCTTCGGAAAACACAACATGAGGGGATTCCTCCACAATTTGGGTTCTTTTGTTAAAGATCCTATATGCTTTGCTACGTGAGGAATAACCAATGAAAATACCTTCATCCGATTTAGCATCAAACTTACCCAATTGGTCCTTGCCATTATTATGAACAAAACATTTACAACCAAAAACACGTAAATGAGAAATGTTGGATTTTCTACCCTTATAAAGTTCATATGGGGTTTTCATGAGTATCGGCCGAATTGCTACTCTATTTAAAACATAGCAAGCGGTACTCACGGCGTCCGCCCAAAAGTATTTGGGAATCTTAGCTTCGTCGAGCATGGTTCTAGCCATCTCTTCGAGACACCTATTTTTCCTTTCCACCACCCAATTTTGTTGTGGTGTCCGTGGAGAGGAAAAGGTGTGTTCGATTCCGAGTTCGTCACAAAAATCCGCAAAGAGATTGTGATCAAACTCTCCCCCATGATCACTTCTAATCGAAGTGACGGTCGATTCCTTTTCGTTTTGAACACGCTTAAGGAAATACTTGAAATTTTGAAAAGCATCACTTTTATTTGCAAGAAATAGAGTCCAAGTAAATCTAGAAAAGTCATCAACAATTACAAAAACATATTTATTTTTACCAAGACTTTCAATACGAGAGGGACCAAATAAATCCATGTGAAGTAATTGCAAAGGTCTAGACGTTGAAACAATATTCTTGGATTTAAAAGATGCTTTGGTTTGCTTCCCTTTTTGACAAGAATCGCAAATAGAATCATTTTCAAACTTTAAACTGGGAAGACCAACTACTAAGTTTTGAGAAAGAAGCTTGTTCAAAAGATGCATGTTCATGTGTGCTACTCTACGATGCCATAGCCAAGAGTTATCCTCTTTGCTTACTAAACAATCAACATATTCGGGTGAGGAGTTTGCAAGATCAACCATATAGATATTATCAATTCTAAAACCACGAAGTATGATCTTGAAATCACTACGTCTAAATACAAGACATTCATCCGAATTAAATAGAGCAAGATTTCCCTTGTCACATAATTGGCTTATGCTCAAGAGATTATGCTTCAAACCTTTCACAAGTAGTATATGTTTAATAGAGGAGTTTTCGTCCTTACCGACCGAACCAATGCCGATGATTTTTCCTTTATTGTTATCACCAAATGTGACACTTCCTCCTTCTTTGTGCTCTAGTTGAAGGAATTTGGATTCATCTCCCGTCATGTGTTTGGAGCATCCATTATCAAGGTACCATAGTACACTTGATCCCTTCAAGCACACCTACAAAACAAATTAATGTTCTTTAGGTACCCATGCCATCTTGGGTCCTTGAGGGTTAGGCATGTTATAATGATGCAATTGATTTATATGTCTATGACGAGTAAAGCAAGCGGGAGCAATATGACCAATACGTCTACAATAATAACAAGTCACGTTGGGATTATGCATTTTTCTAGGTACATAGTAACTAGATGAATGAAGGTTGCTTACTCTACTTTGAACACCATTGTTTCTCCTATTATGAGCTCTAGGAGGTTCACAAGTTTGTCTAAAATATGTATCATTTCTAGAATATCTATTTCTAGGTGGAGGTCATTTCTTGGTCTTCTAAATTGTTCAAGGTTTGGCCTAAAATATGCATCATTTCTAGGTCTTCTAGCATTTTCACTATTTGGTCTAACATGCAAGTTATTTCTAGGATTTCTACTTCTAGGATAAGCATTTTGGTTATTAGTCCTAGGTTGAGCTCTAGGTTGTTGTGGTTTAGCACCAACCTTTTCTTCATTCTTGAATCCTATTCCATGTTTAGTTGATTTTAGATTAACAAGCACATCATTCAAGTTTTTATGCGAAGAATTAAACTTATCTAATGTGCCTTTAAGTCTAGCTACTTCATTCTTAAGAAGCACACAAGAAGAACAGTTTCTAGTAGAACCTTCAGGTTTATCAGCACTTCTTTTTCCATAAAACTTGTTTTCCTCCTTTAGCTTCTCATTTTCGAAAACCAGTTTTTCTAATTCTTTTTCTTTTAATCAAAGCTATGTTTGAAAATCTTTTTTTTTTAGAGAAGCGCTTTCTTTAACACTTTTGACAGTTTTTGAAGCTTTGATAAATTCAGCATATAGTTCATCAAAAGCATTTCTCATTTCATCAAGAGTAAAGAAATTTTGAGAAGAGATTTGACTTACCTCGTCTTTGCCGTCTTCTTGAGCCATAAGACATAAATTTGCTGCTTCATCGTCTTCTTCTTCGCTTGCTTCATCTCCGGAATCTCCTCCCCAAGAGATGTATGCACGTTGCTTTTTGAAGGGTTTCTTCTCCTTTTTGATGTTAGAGCAATTTGATTTTATGTGCCCGGTTTCTCCGCATTCATAGCATTTTAGTTGATCGCCTTGCTTTTTGTTCTTGCGTTCATACTCTTTGCGCATGAATTTTTGAAACCTTTTGATAACGAGTCCAAACTTGTTGTCACCTTCCTCATCAATTTGTGGTTGGCTAGCCTTTAGAGCAATCCTTTGCCTTCTTTGATCATCAACAAACGGGTTAAGTATAGTTGATTCATAGGTTTTGAGATTACCTCTTAATGCGTCAATTGTGACATTTGTGATGCCAATGGATTCTTGGATTGCATCGGCCTTTGATCGCCATGTCGGAGTGAGACTTCTGAGGATCTTCCGGACAAGTTCTCTATCCGTAAACGTCTTTTTGAGGGCGTGTAGACCATTCACGATCATTGAGAATCGCTCAAACATTTCGTCTACTTTCTCTCCTTCCTTCATGTGGAATAGTTCATAAGAGTGAGTTAAGAAATCAATTTTAGCTTCTCGTACTTGGTCGGTTCCTTCGTATGTCACTTCAAGCTTATCCCACATTTCTTTTGCTGTTTTGCAACATGATATCTTCCTGTAGTCGTTAGCATTAACAGCACAATATAATAAATTTATAGCTTTGGCATTATTTTGAACCTTACGAATATCCTCCGCGGTATATTCCTCTTCGGTCTTTGGAACCCATTCGTCTTCCACCTTCTTGGTTGGGATTTGGTTTCCATTGGTGAATACTTTCCACAAATGAAAGCTATTTGATTGCACAAAGATTTGCATCCTCTCCTTCCAGTATGAGTAGTTTGTGCCGTTGAATAGAGGAGGTCGTGTAGAGCATTGTCCTTCTTCAATTCCTGCAAAAAAGTCAAGAGTAGAAGCCATGGATGGTTCTCTAAAACGGTTAAGTTTTCAGAGAGTTGGGCTCTGATACCAATTGTTAGAAACTACGCTTTACGCTAGAGGGGGGGTGAATAGCGTATTAATAGAATTTAGCGTTTTCTTGCGGAATTTAAACTTTGCAGGAAGTAAAATAAATGCAGAAAAATAAACTTACACAAAGATGTATACTGGTTGGCCACCAACGTGGTTAGTCCAGTCCCCGAGAGACTCTCTCGAGATTTTTCACTATCTTGTTAAGCTTAAGGGTGCTCAACAAACCGTTACACACTTGAGGACACAAGCCTCAAACAGTTGCTCGGAGATCGCAATCTCAAAGACTTCACCCAAGGAAACGCAAGTTCCTTGAAACAAGAGAATCGCAATTCTCTTACAAGTATATCAAATACTTGGACACTCACTTAACTAAAGTACTCCTTATTGAGTAGATATGAGTAAAAGAATATGTTCAAGATCACAACAACTTTAAGCAATAATATGGCTCTCAAAAGCTTTATGAAATGAGTAGAAAATGAAGAACAATTGAATGAAAGCTTATAGCAATGTAATGATCAGTTTGTGTATGTTGTTGTTTTGAAAACACTGAAATGAAGCTGTATTTATAGTTGAAAAAGTTGGTTCAACCGTTGTCTAATTGCCAATTAAGAGTTGCTGAAATTACTCAGTGATAATCGATTATTAAGACCAAACAATCGATTATCTGCCAGTCAGTTTAAAAATCAATCCCAGATTTAACGCTTCACAATCGATTATACATAATCTATAATCGATTACTGGCAATATTCAAAATCAGATAATCGATTACACTAAGTTCATAATCGATTACTTTAGCAACGTTCTAAAAATCATTTCCAGATTTTAAGCAAAACATCGATTATATAAAATCAATAATCGATTACTTCAACAACGTTCTAAAAATCATTTCCGGATTTTAAGCAGAACATCGATTATATAAAATCAATAATCGATTACCTTATGGTATTTGAAAATCATTTGACAACGGCCAGCTTCAACAATCGATTGTCCTTTGCAACAATCGATTACTTGTTATTTTCTGAAAATCATAAAACTTACTGTCTCAGTGATAATCGATTATCTAAAGACATAATCGATTACTTAATTAAATTTAAAATCACTGGAAGACATCAACTCAACACAATCGATCACCATTAGTTCATAATCGATTATTTTGAGTATTGAAAAACTTTACCTCAACAACAATCGATTGTCATTTGTTCACAATCGATTATCATGCAGATTTGAAAAAACCTGATGTTCACTGTCTTACTCACAATCGATTACCATTAATTCATAATCGATTGTCATGCAGTCTTGGCTCAGAAACAATCAATTATCATAAGTACATAATCGATTATTTTAGCCCAGATTTTTGAGGCATGTTTAGAAAACATTTTGTCTAATGTAAATATGCATGATTTAAAATCTTTTTGACACAGAATTAAATATGCATGATTTTGGAAAATAGTTTTATGAGAGAGGCCATACTATGAGTCAAGTTATAGGATCGAGATTACAGTTTTAGAACAACTCAATAACAACTAAAAGCTATATCTTGAACTTCAATCTTATTCGCAACCATTGTGCGCTTGTACTTGAATTTCGTCATATATCAATTTTTGCTTCGTTTGTCATTCATCAAAACCTACAAAAGAGTACACGTTTAGTATATTGCATTGAGAACGTGTTTCTAACAGAAACTTCCTAAAGTAGAGAAGAGAAGTGACTCGCATAAAGCGCCAGAGTCTACAGAAGGTACATGCTTATCAAAAAACTTTAGAATCGTTGCTAGAAAGGCGGGTAGACGAAAATATAGGGGCCATAAAACAACTGCTCAATTGCCCAAAAAGGCCAATTAATTCTGGTTGTATTAACATCGCCTTCTCCTTGGGGAGTGCACTAGCGGAATCATCCCAGGCCCCCGTATAATTTGGAAAGTCAAGAGACCTCGAGGGATCCCTGACATCACAAATATTGGTTTAGGGAATTACCAACTCAACCTCAGGACATGGCTAGTTCTGGGGCCCTATGCCCGACCTACGAGAAGGCTCCAAAGGTCCGATGCTCGACTCTCGGAAGCAAAAAAAAAAGAGAGGGAAAGCAACAAAGAAGGACTACCAAAATCAAAGCTCCTTTCATGTACATTAACAAAAGGGAAAAAACACCTTGGCACTATTCATCTCCTAAGGGGTAGAATACATGAGACAAAAAAGAAGACATACAAAAAAGGGCTCGGAGACTACTCACCGCCACTATCATCTTCACCCTGGTCGGGGACAACTAAAAATGCCAGTCTTCCCTCAATCACAAGAGCTTCCTCCAGATCGGCAGATAGCTCGAAGCCTCTAGCCTCGAGCCCTTCTAGGACCTCCCTCTTCGCCTTTGATTTCATATGCTCGACGGCTAGGACCAGCTTCTGCTTAGCCGCCAAAGATACATCGCAAACCATTGCATGCGCTAAAGCTACATCCTCCTTGTAAACAGTAGCATCCTAATCGGCCCCAGACTTAGCCACAACCAATGTAGCAATCTCCCTGCGAGTGTCTGAAAGAAGGCCCCGGGATGTTTCCAATTCCCTGGCCACAGCCTTGCTACGCTCTTTCAGCCCAGAGACCTTCGCCTCCAGCTGACTAATTTGCGAGTTGCTCTGCTCAACCTACGACAAAAGGCAAGACGGTAGATATATCTATACCAGAAAATATTAGTAGAAAAACATGCATGAGCAATGCAGAATACCTGAGCAGTAAGAGCGGCCTTCCCCCGAAGAGCTGTCTCCAAAGAGACTCGAAGCTCCCTCCAACTCTTTATCTTCCCGAGCGCCACAAGATTTTGAATCTTGAAGTCTTGAAGCAATGTTATCGTGCTCCTTCTCCCTACCATAAATCTCCTCATGAAGCCAAAGGATGGCATGATCATATTCCTCTTTACACTACGACACAACGAGAAGATTAAGAGAGATGATGAATGATGCCAGAACACGAGAAGGAACAGGCAAGAAAAAACTATCACGTGCTGCTGAGACCTCTCTGCCTTTTTAATGGCACCAGGAACGTCGATGTTAGCTCTATCGGTTATGCCATCAAAAATGTTGGCAATAAAGCCTCCCCCTCTGAAAGGAGTACCAACTATGGTGCCGATCATCCCTTCGGCATCTCTCACCTCTCCTGATGAGACCGGATAGTTTTGAATAAGATCATACGGGTGGATGATTTCTCCAAATAACAGCCCATATTCTTGGAAAGTCCAGCGCCTCAAACCATCTCGACCAACGGTCCTACTAGGGGAAGACACATCAAATCCGGCCGCATGATTCGAAGTCACATAAACGTTCTCTCTAAGTCCCTCAGTTCATTAGCCCCGCCGAACCCAGCTGCCCCAGACTTAGCAGCCTTCGGCTGAGCACGTCTAAATCTCTTGAACTGGACCTCGTCCTCCTCCTCAATGAACTTATATCCTCGTCCTTCCCCTCAACATCAGGGTTCGACAAAGATTCTAGGACAACAATTTTATCAGGACATGGAGTGGCCACCATGTCCTTCCTTTTCTTGTTCACAACAGTCCCCAAGGCTTCCACTTTACCATCGGGGAGTGTCCTTATCTACATACTCTCTCCAAAGTCTGCACCAACACAAGATACGCAAGACATCGCTACTCAAATTAAAAAAGGATCATAAAAGGTGAATCATGAGTAGTGAAGAAGCCTCACTATGGTTCTTAGCCACCCAGCGCTCCTTGGACATAATGGTCCAATATCGAAGACGATACAAGAACTTTGCATCCAAACACCTGATCTATCCCCTCTGATCTGGGACCGCCTTGGGATAACAAGCGAGTGATAGAGAAAGCACAAAAGGATTATCGTGACAAATAGAAGAATAATTAATAAGTGGCTAATAAGAAGTTCACTCACGTTGATTGTTCCATTGATCTAGAAAGGGCATCCTCCGAGATGGGATGATATCCGAGCTCCTCACTCAAACGAACCTGCTCATCCATCCCTGGTCCTTCCCCTCGTCAACATTTGTGAACAAAGATTTTTTGGACCGCTGTCGAAGCTTGATTAAGCCTCGATATAGTCACGGATGGTACAACCTAATCAAATGGCTGAGGGTAAGGACCTCTCCCGTGAACCCTTCGGTAAAATTCCTTAGCATCAAGATGATCCTCTAAAAGGAAGGGTAGATTTGACCGAGGGTCACACGATATTGAGTGCAAAATTGAAGGATAACCAGTTCGATTTCCAAAGGAGGAGATTCGGCGGATTTATCAGGACCCAGGGTGAATTCGTAAGTATATACTTAGAGAAATCCATCCTTGAAGTCAGTGATATTGTCGCGGTAGTCAGGAATTTCTACCTCCACCGCCTTACTCCATCGGCAGTCCTCCCTCACTTTATCAATATTGGTCACGATATTGACATATCAAGATACGTGCTCACATCGACCTGGTGTACTTGAAGGAGTTTCTATGTCGAAATCATTCGACGTATCAGTATCGGGAAGGGGTCCATTGCTCTAAAGTGGGACCTAATTTATTTTCCCCCTAGACAGTCGGGGCGATGATGCAGTATCAGCCCGTTGTAGGACCGTCCTAGAAGTCCTGGCCATAGCAAATGGTAAAATGTTTTTCGTAAAGAGAAAGAAGAATGAAAAGGTGTCAAATAGAGAAATTCTGGTTTACAAGCTTGAGGAAAGGATGAAGATGGGGAGTATCTACCAATTGGAGCATTTATAGTTACCACAAGGGAAGTAGAAGAGACGAACCTATGGTAATTCATAGGTTTCTCGATTACCGCATTTGACGGCTTCCATGTATGGTTCCCTAGAATATGGCATTTAATGCTCTTAGAGGGTTGACATCATGGAAATAATGACTTCGAGATGACGATTCAATATCCTTTCCTATCACTGCGTTCCAAGAAATGCGGAGACTATCTGTATATGGTGAAATCAGGAGAATCCATCTCCTGCTATTAAGGTCTATTCGGAATATAGAGATGGCACCTCAAGGCTGTGGGATCATAATCAGGCACTTTATCTCAAGGATCATCCGGAGTCCTGCAGCGGATCCGAGGTTCAGGGGTTCATCCATGACCCAGCAAAGATTACGAAGATGGGAGACTCCCGAGGCGAGCAGCTATAGTCATTAGGCTCTGGCACCATGTCGTGCCTATCCATCCCATCCCCGTGTCTTTACATTTAATGCATCATGTACCATGCTGTGTTCCCCCGCCTATATAAGGGGAACCCATGCCACTTTGTAAAGGGATGATGTTGCTCCATTTCTCCCCAGGTGCAATAATATCTCTCTCCCTCTTTTCATCTAAGCTATTCGTTCTCATTCGCCCGAGGCTGCCTTAGCATTCATAGTTTTCTTGCTTGTTATTCATCGTCTAGCCATACATTGGTCGTAAAGAGCCTTAATAAATTGCATTTCTGCTTGTTATCCCATCCCCGACAGTCCCCGATAACTTGCTCTTGCCTTAAGCCTCGGCCCTGAGGACTCCATAGATCCACTCTGAGCTCAGGCAACAGGGCCCCCCGGTTTCCTTACTGCTTTGTCTTAGCTCGTATTTTATCACTACACTTAGAATTTTTAGCATCAACTGCTTTAATAACTAGCTCGAGAATAGATCGCATATTTTTAGAATTCCCTTTGCAAATTTAATTGTTGTTACCATTTTTGTGGTAAACAAGTCTCATGCAAATATGGAGTCAAGGATTAGACTCACGCAAATATGGAGGCAAGGATTAGCCTCATGTGAGTGGGGAGGCAGGGATTAGCCTCCTGCAAATGTGGAATCAGGGATTAGACTCATGCAAATATGGAGTCAAGTACTAGACTCATGCAAATACGGAGGCAATGATTTGCCTCATGAAAATATAGAAGCAAGGATTAGCCTCATGCAAATAGGGAAGCATGTATTAGCCTCATGTAGATATGGGGAGGCAGGGATTAGCCTCTGGCAAACATGGAGTCAGGGATTAGACTCATACAAATATGGAGTCAAGGATTAGACTCATGTGATTATGGAGGCAAGAATTAACCTTATGCAAATATGGATGCAAGGATTAGCCTCATACAAGTAGCGAGGCCGAGATTAGCCGCATGCAAATATGGAGACATGGATTAACCTCACGCGAATATGGAGGAAGGGATTAGTCTCATGAAAATATGGAAGCAATGATTAGCCTTATGGAATTATGCGGGACATGGATTAGTCTCATGCAAAGAGCGAGTAGCAATTAAGAGTAGTGTATTTCTTAGCCAGAGATGTATTCAATGTTTGATAGCTTGATTGATAGTGAATTATCTTTGTGTATTAATGTTTTGTGAGTGCTACCATTACATCAAATGTACCAGTGTTTAAAAAAAATAATAGATTTTGTAGGGGGGAGGTTGGTTCCTACTTCGTCGGTCGGCCTTGCTCTGCTCCGTTCGGAAAGCCTTTCGAGTTCCCCTTGGTGACACATGACTATGTATGGAAATAGAGTTTTTGAAAATATGCAAGATTTGAAAAATAGAGTTGTTTTAGAAATGATATCTCAAGTAATTTTGATGAACACGTGATTGTGACACGTCTCAAAGGCATTTCATCTCTCTTATGGAATTTTGAGGGTCCTCCTCAAAATTCTGCCCCAGTATGGTAGATGATTTCTGTTTGCAGATGATGGACCCTGCTGAATCTTCTTTAGAATTTTGAGAATCCTTCTCAAAACTCTATCCCAGTTCTTGACTGATTACTGACTTCCTGGCATGTGATGGAGTTAGCTGGACTTGCTCCGAAGTTTTTAGGGCCCTTCTCAAAATTCTGCCCTAGTTTCTGATTTTGTGGGAAATAAATTTTTTATTATGATACGACCAAAACCATAAGGCTACCTGCGTAACCCCTCTTAAACGAGAATCAGGTCAAACGGAGTTCAATTACATCAAGTGAGGGAATGTACATAATCTAAGCATAATATCTCTTGACTGCGTCTGAGTTGATCGATTTTGGCAAGACTTCTCCGTCCATTTTGGCAAGTATGAGTGCTCCTCCTATCAGTACCCTTTGAACCACATACGGACCTTTCCAATTAGGGGAGAATTTCCTTTTGGCCTCATCTTGATGTTGTAAGGTTTTCTTCAATACCAGTTGTGCTGGTGCGAACTGTTTTGGTTTGACCCTTTTGTTGAAATCTCTGGACATTTTGTTTTGATAAATTTGGCTGTGACATACTGCGTTCATCCTCTTTCAATCGATAAGGGACAATTGTTTATAGCGACTCCTTATCCACTCTGCATCGCTGAGTTCAGCTTCATATATGACTCTTAAAGTAGGAATCTCCACCTCGGCTGGGATGATAGCCTTAGTACTATAAACCAACATGTAGGGCGTTGCCCCGGTCGATGTGCGAGGCATGGTTCGGTATCCCAACAGAGCAAAGGGTACCTTCTCATGCTACTACTTGTGGTTCTCTACCATTTTTCTTATAATTTTTTTTTGGCAGCTTCTATGACTCCATTCATATGAGGTCTGTAGGCCATGGAATTCTTGTGCTTGATTTTGAAACCTTCATATATAGCTTTAATTAGATCACTATTGAGATTTTCGGTGTTGTCAGTAATAATAGATTCATAGTTTATAGATAATATGATATTTGACAAAATCCTCGACAACCTTCTTTGTTTCAACTTTGTAAGATGTAGCTTCTACCCATTTTGTGAGGTAATCAATGGCCAACAGAATAAACCTGTGTCCGTTTGAAGCAGTAGGCTCAATCGGACCAATAACATCCATTCCCCAGGCGGCGAATAGCCAAGGTGATCTTGTTGCATTGAGCTCGTTTGGCGGCACTTTTATCATATCACCATATACTTGACATTGAAAGCATTTATGGATATACTGAATGCAATCTGTCTTCATGGTCATCCAAAAGTGACCTGCCCTGAGCATCTTCTTGGCCAAGATGAAACCATTCATATGCGGACCACATGTCCAAGCATGTATCTCTTCAAGTAGCTTAGAAGCTTCCTTTGCATCAACACATCTTAGTAAATTCAAATCAGGAGTTCTTCTGTAAAAGTTTCCTACGCTGTGGAAAAAGTAATTTTACAATCTCTGGAGCGTGCATTTCTGGGTGAGATTTGCATGCTCTGAGTATTCTCCTTTTTATAAGTATTCTTTGATGTCATGGAAATAAGGCTTTCCATCGGCTTCTTTCTCAACATGAGCACACTAAGCTGGCTGATTATGGATCCTCATCGGAATGGGATCACTGTAGTTCTTATCTAGATGTTGTATCATTGATGACAAAGTGGATAATTTGTCAGAAATATCATTCTGAATTCTGGGCACATGCCGAAGTTTCATCTTTATGAACCTCTTTCTCAATTTCTGCACATGATGCAGATATGGCAATATCATGGAATTCTTGGTGGCCCACTCTCCTTGTACCTGCTGCACAAGCAAATCTGAATCATCGAGCACCAAAAATTCCTAAATGTTCATGTCGACTTCTATGTTGAGCCCTAGTATGCAGTCTTCATATTTTGTCATCTTGTTGGTATAAGGAAATCTAAGATTGGCAGATACCGGATAATGCTGACCCGTTTCTGATACCAAAACTGCTCCAATACCTACTCCTTTAAAAGTTGCGGCTCCGTCAAAGAACAGCCTCCAACCATCATATTTTTGGTAATGTTTTCTCCTACGAATAATACTTCTTCATCATGAAAATACGTTTTCAAGGGTTCGTATTCTCTTCCCACCGAATTTTCAACAAGGTGATCTGCCAATGCTTGTTCCTTGACCATTTTCTGATTACATAGATGATATTGAACTCACTTAGTAGAATTTGCCACTTAGCCAACTTCCCAATAGGGATGGGTTTCTGATATATGTGTTCCAAAGGATCCATCTTAGATATGAGATATGTAGTGTAGGCGTAGAAGTAATGCCTCAATTTCTAGACTGTCTGGGTCAAATCGCAGAAACTGAGTTCAAGCAGAGAATACCATGTTTCATAAGGTGTAAACTTCTCATTCAAGTAATATATGGCTTGATCATTTCTTCCTGTCTCATCATGTTTTCCCAGTAAAACATCTGGAAGCTCCATCCAATACAGAAAGATAGAATAGCAAAGGTCGTCTTGGTTGTGGCGAGACCAAAACTGATGGTGTGGACAGGTACTCCTTGATCTTGTCAAAAGCTTTCTGGCAATCCTAGGTCTAGGTCATTTCGGCATCCTTTCTTAGCATCTTGAAGATAGGTTCACCATATGACTGTAGAGTGTGCTATGAAGCGACTAATATAGTTGAGACACCCTAAGAAGCTCATCACATCCTTTTTGCTCTTAGGTGGTGGTAACTCCTGAATATCCTTGAATTTAGATGGATCCAGCTCGATCCTCGATGACTGACAATGAATCCTAATAACTTCCATGCAGGAACCCCGAATGCACACTTTGCAGGGTTCAACTTCAAATTGTACCTCCTTAGCCTGTCGAAGAACTTCCTCAAGTATGCTATATGATATGCGACCCTCTTGGACTTGATAATTACATTGTTCACATACACCTCTAATTCTTTGTGTATCATATCATGGAAGATAGTTGTCATAGCTCTCATGTAAGTTCCCCCTGCGTTCTTCAAACCGAGTGGCATCATCTTGTAACAATATGGACACCACTGTGTAAAAGAAGTTATCTTCTCTACATGTTCTTCATCCATCCAAATTTGGTGATAACCCAAAAAAGCAATCTACAAAGGATTGGAATTCATGCTTGGTGGAGTTATCGATCAGGATGTCTATATTTTGCAATGGGAAGTCGTTCTTAGGACTTGCTCTACTTAAATCCCGATAGTCAACACATACTCTGACCTTCCCGTCCTTCTTCGGAAGTGGCAAAATGTTGGCTAACCAAGTCGGATATTCAACCACCCTAAGAAACTTTGGATTTTATCTGCTTGGTAATTTCCTCCTTGATTTTTAGGCTCATGTCTGGTTTGAACTTTCTGAGTTTCTGTTTGACTGGCAGACACATGGGATTAGCAGGCAACTTGTGAGCCACTATGGAAGTGCTCAAACCGGTCATATTATCATATAACCATGCAAAGATTTCCTGATATTCTTTTAGAAAATGGATGTATTCTTCCATTTGTTGGTGACAAATGAATAGTGATGCGAGTACCTTGACGGTCTCGACGTCTCCCAAATTTACTGCTTTGTTTTTGTCCAGATCGGACTTAGGCTTGTTCTCAAAATCCTCAACCTCCCTGATAATTTCCTCGGGTATCTCATCTTCCTCCTATGAATCACTATTCTCATGTTGCGTTGCCTCATTACACGTCTTAGTCACTGTTTCATCAAGAAAAGTAATAATAACACTATAGAAAGGAAAAGTATAAAAATAGTAATGAATAATGATAAAGGACAAATGCATTTGATTCAAACTGAGAAAATTGTTCAAACAAAGCTTGGTTCGATGAATCGATAATTTATTTTGAAACAAAGAAATCTTAATACAAAATTGCTGAAATTTTTAAATGTCTAGAAAAACTATAAATTCTGCCAAGCTAGCCAAGGACTCGGCAAGCTCGGGATGGTGTGATGTTCCAGCTTTTTAGAACAGCTCCCTTTGCCACAATCTAAATGGTGAGGCTTTCTTCCTCCTCATCATCAATTATAGCACAATCCATGTCCTCGTCTTCCTAGAACGGATCCTTCTGCCCAGCTAGTATTTCTTCTTCTACAGTTCCCTATATCGTGTCAGCCTGGCGAAAAGCTTGTTCCAAACGTGGCACTGGATGCTCAAGAGGGTAGTACGGCCCGCTTCCATGTATAACGGTATCCAAGGCCAAAGATGGTACTATGATTTTTCAGCCGTATTGATTTGGTAGTACTAGGAGGTTCATTCCAACCCTATGTCGGAGGATCCAGATCATGCTAGTATGCTTTCTAATTTTCTACTCCACCACTTATTCTTCTCGACGACATTGACATGTTTGATGTGTTGATAGGTTTACCCTCTCAACATTGTTTTATGTCAAATGGCTGGGATGGTTTGACTAGTGTAGATGGGGTTACTACCATCTCCATGGATGATTACCTCCTACCGGTTCCATTCAAAATTCACGGTTACGGCTCCAGCAGCATTGATCCATGGGCGGCCCAACAAAAAGATTATATGAGTATGGTATGTCACTACTAGAAATCAGCCCTATGGTGACGGTTCCAAAACCGTTACGGCTGAAACTAAAACCATTCCCATAGAGGTATTGCGACGGTTTTGCGGCCGCTACAACAGGTATCGTCGCAATAGAGCAATAGGGATGGTTATGTGCAACGGTCATAGAACCGTTGCATCAGATGGACTATTGCAACGGTTCTTCTATAAATGATATTGTGACGATTCTTCACTTTATAGAACGGTTAAAAACCATTGTAGTAGAGTTCATTATCAATTGTTGTTTAGTCTATTTGTACAGTTATTTTATAATATTGCAGTGGTTATGTAGTGCTAATGCGATGGTTACGTTTTGTCTTATGCGATTGGTGCTCATGCTATTGCAACGGTTATGGTGATATATTGCGACAGTTATTTTATGGGCTACTGCAACGCCTATCGTATCTTTATTGCAAGAGTTATACAAACCAACAATATGTAACATTGAAATATATACAATTTACGAGAAAATTTCATTTTTAAACAAATTTAGAATCCATAATAGGTGTAGTATCAATAAAATCAAAACATTTAACAATATTTGTCAATCAATTGGAACACATAAGTTTCCAAATTAAAGTGTACAAAAATAAAATGTTTCTAGTTTCATGATGAATCAACCTAATACTCCTAAGTACGATCTTCATCACGTTGGTCTCCTACTTCAAGTTCTCCACCAACAAATAATCAAAAAACAAACAATTTAGTAAAAGTTCTATAAAATGATATCATTTAAAGATATGTATATATTAATGTCATGACACATTTCTCTCACCAAATAAAGCAGATTAGAGAAAATATTTTCCAGTTATGAAGAAACTGAACAAATCTACATTAGGGGTTCTTAGCACAGTTTTAAATATTTTAAATACGTAATTAAAGAGGGGCACACATTTGACATGTTATTTCAGAGAACATGCACCAACAAAGTAAATTATAAAAACAAAATGCATCATAGAATGACCAGAGTCCTCTAACTTCAAAACCAGTAGTTCATCTCCCAACACAGCACCTTTTCGCACCAAAACCAGCAGTGAAAAGCCCCAAAATCAGTATGAAAATCAAGCCAAATTCACAGTCCAATATCAGGAGTAACACACGATCGATTTCCGAACACTTCCGGTAATTACACAGAAAACCACAAGACCAAGCACATAAGGTCATCAACCGCCATAAATCATTAGACTTCCCTTTCTAGTCCAAACACAACTCTATCAGATATTAGCGAATTCGCTTGCACCAACTTAAAGATAGTAAACATTATTGTATGGACACTGGAGCCTCAACACATGACTATTTTCACATAGCAGTTAAACAAAGAAAGAATAAGACATTTGCAACTGCCAAAAATTCCTCAATAATGGACAAAGATAGTCTCAGATACAAGCAGTGAACGAATGATCACACTTAGCAAGACATTTGCAACTGCCAACATTCATCATTTGTGCATTTGAAACTAAAAGAAATCTGCGGCTGTAAGCATGAACAAGAAACTAAAGATCAATTGCTCAGCTTAATTCGAGGGACGATTTATTTTAAACATCTCCCTGCTCCATTGAGTATGAAACCACATAACAAAATAGATCCGCGAGGACAATGACACACTAGCAGATTCCAATTTAATCCTATCTCGAGTGGAAACTTTGCACAAAACTACAGAGAACTAGAAAGCTTCCAAGTTTACCCATCCAGTTAACAGAAATCGATGTTTACAAACTTAAATAATCACAATCTTGCTTCAAAGGTGAAAAAAAATCACTAGAAATGGAAACAAAGAGATAGACAATACAAACTGGTCGGCATTCAAGTGTCAAGATAGTCTGTACATTTAACATCAAGGCGTGAAAAATACTACGTGTAACTGGGCTGATTTACAGCTAGTACATGAATAAGCATGAAATTTCAGTAAAATGCACGAGTTATTCAAAAACTAGTTCATACACTTTCCAACATAGAGAGAACATATTCAAACAATGGAACAAAGACCAACTCGAACTCGATTTTCATGCTTGAGATCACTGAATTCATACTCATCCTCCTCTTCCGATGTTTCCATAGTTGTATCTTGTGATTAAGTAGGCATATCAATGATATCAGCAGGTATATCTTCTCTCGACCATCTGGAATCCACATCGAGTAATATAATTGATGAACCAATATCATCATTAGGTTCTCTCCAAAATGTTTTTCCAATGTTAGGACAATTTTCTTCTTCCAGATCATGCAAATCAACACGGACTTTATTTATTGCATAATAAACATCTTTCTCAATTGGATCCTCCTCATAAAAAACTTGATGTACTTGAGATGCTAGTACAAAAGTATCATTTGTACTACATTTTGAAGTACACTCGCGTTAATCCATATCCATCAATTTTTTTATGAAACCAATCACATCTAAATAGTAAAACACTAAAACAGCCCCAATAATCAATTTCAATTATATCCTGAATAGCTCCATAGTATATAACCGTTCCACCGATGGGATTTTGGTCCCTAGCACTAGCAAAACTATCAGTTGTTGCTGACAAAGTCACTCCATTATTTTGAGTCTTGCTTGGAGCATCTCGTTCCATCATACGAAATCGATATCCATTAATGAAATAAGCAGTATATCTTTTAGCCACTGTGTTAGGCCCTTTAGCTGGCTATCTTAAATGATTGGGAACTTCAACATTTTTAAATTTATCTCTAAGCCAATTTTCAAATTCTCGACTATGAATTCGTGCTTTTAGCCATGCATTTCCTTTAGTATGACTGTCAATGAAATTCTTATGTTTCCTGTAAGTATAACTATAAAATTTAATCATTAGACCATAGGAGATATTGTTTAAAATATTTTATGATGAAAAAAATAAAGTTTAAACTACAAAAGAAAGTTATATATTTTATCTTACTTGATCAATGCCTCAACTTGTTCATCTCTAGTATTGAACAAAAAATATCGATGTGCTTCAGACCATAACTGTATATCCATGTCAAAAGTCTTGCCTCCTTTTATTCTTAATTCTGATTGGATGACCTATATTCGAAAATATAGGAGAAGAATCATCTCCCTCATTGCCTTCATCATCTTCAGTTTGATAGGGACTGAATCTTGTATTCACCCCATCATGTAAGTATCTCGAAAAAAAGTTCAAGCACTCTTCTGCCAAAAAATCCCTCTTCTATTGATGCTTCTGTATGAGCTTGATTACGAACAAATGCTTTGTACTTACAGAGGTTTCTCTCTAAGGGATACATCCAACGCAAATGAGTCGGACCGCCAAGTTTAATTTCATTCACTAAATGGATAGGTAAATGTGTCATTATATCAAAAAAGGTTGGCGGTAAAATGGTTTCGAGGTCACATGATATCTCTATAATTTCATGCTGCATTTTATCAAGATCACTTTGCCTTATAACCTTACTACATATGGTTCTAAAATAATTTCCCAACCTAATCAAGGCCAAAGAGACATTCTTGGGTAACACTTTTATAACCGCAACTTGGAGCAAGTAATGCATTATGAAATGAGAATCATGGCTCTTGTATCTTGATATTTTCATGTCCTCCACTTGCACTCGATGTGATATATTTGAGGCACATCCTTTTGGTAATTTGGAATTCTTTAAGACAGTGCAAAATAATCTTTTTTCTTCCGGTGTCATGGAGTAACAAGCTTTAGCAAGATGAACTTTTTCATTTTTATTATCTTCTAATGATTGAAGCTCCTTGCGTATCCCCATTTCTTGCAAGTCACAGTGAGAATTTACATGATCCTTGGACTTTCCAGGTATATCTAACAAAGTCCAAAGCAAACTATCACATATGTTCTTCTCTGTATGTATCATGTGAAGATTGTGCCTCAATTTATTATGTGCCCGATATGGTAATTCAAAAAATATGGATCTTTTCTTCCACTGACCGTCATTATGCCGAGGCCTTTTTTTGGCCTTTTCAAAAGATATTATTGAATTCGCGTAGTTCTTCGGGCACTTCTACCCCCGATAAGGGAGTAGGCATGGCTCAATGCTCCTCTTCACCATTGAATGATTTCTTATCTTTCCTAAATGGATGATCGTGTGGTAAAAATGTCCGATGCCCAAAGAAACACATCTTACGACTATGTTTGAAATATTGAGAGCAAGTATCATAATTACTAGTGGGGCATGCCCATATCCCTTTGGTGCTCTATCCGGAAAGCATTGATAATGCTGGAAAATCACTAACTGTCCACAATAAGGCTGCACGCATTAAAAATGTTTGGTTAGTTTCAGCATCATATGTTTGTACTCCCTTTTCCCACAGTTCCTTCAACTCCGCAATTAGTGGTTGTAGGTGTAAATCTATATCCTTTCCTGGAGATAATGGACCTGGAATGATCATTGACAACATTATATACTCCGCCTTCATGCAAATCCATGGTGATAAATTATAGTTCATTAACATGACTAGCCATGTACTATGGGAAATGCTCATGGTTCAAAATGGGTTAAAACCATCGCTTGAAAGACCCAATCTAACATTACGAGGATCTTTAGAGAAGTCCGGGTGCAACAAGTCAAAATCCTAAGCTTCCCCATCAGCGAGATGTCTCATATTTCTATCTTTGGGTCGTTCAGTAGCATGCCATCTCATTGCTACAGCTGTTTCAGAACACATGAATATCCTCTGATGCCTTGGCTTTAAAGGAAAGTACCTTAAAACCTTTGCAGCAACTCTGGTGTTCCTATTAGTCAAGCCATCACGCACATTCTTCCATCTGGAAGACCCATACACAGAGCAATTATCTGCCTTCTCATTCTCATTCCAAAATAACATACAATCGTTGGGGCATGCATGTATTTTATCAAGTCTAACAAGTCACAAAATGCCACATTACTCAACCCATGAATGCATTTAAACAAGAACAACCGAATGGTGAAATTCAGTTTAAGGAAATTTTCACACCCTGGATACAGCTCTTTTTTTCCTTCCTCCACTAATTTAAAAAATCTCTTCACATCTTCAGATGGTCCCTCTCTCACTCCTTCATGGCTCAAGTCACCGTCTACATTTCTAAAAGTATCATGAAGAAGACCATCAGTATCGTCATGCATATCCAAACTATCATCATCATTGGTTGGACGTGGCAAATCTCTCGAGGAAAACCCTTCTCCGTGAAAAACCCATTCGGTGTATCCATGTGTGAACCCATAAGAATTTAAGTGATCCTCCACCATATTTCTATAATGCAACTAGCGATTAAAGCACTTTATACAGGGGCATAATATTTCATTTTCTTGGGAAGATCGTTTAAACGCATTATCAAGAAAATCCTTTACTCCACGGATATAATCATGGGTGGATCTTCGAAGACCCATCCAACTTTTATTTTCATTACTCATTGAATATCCTATGAGACACATAAGTAAATCAACAATTACTAATCCTTGTTCCAGTAAGCTACAATTGTAGCATTCATGTGATATTGTATCAGTAAACCATTTAATAATTACTTCCCACTATTCCAAACTAGTCGTAAATATTTATTGCAAAGCTGTAAGCCAAAAGGAGTGCTAGACTAGTGAATAATTTAAACAGAAAAGAGAATACCGAATAGTAATAACCCCTAACACTACTACAAAATAAGTATTTAGCGGCAATTATTTTGTGGCAATAGCCGTAATGGACACTAATTCATTTGTTTTCTAGTATTGGTTTTAACTTCTATAAATGATTTTGTTAATGTTCTTTAGCGGATTCCTAAATTGAGACATTATGTTCCTGAAGTAAATGATAGATCTATGCCCAGAATATCTGACAAGCTATATGATTTTTTTCCCAATATAGAACAATTATATTGTACAACTAACTTAAGCAAATAGCAAAGCATTTACCGCTACAACATAAGTAGTAAGTACCTTCCGTACTGAGTCTCAAGTTGCACTCCAAAAGTAGGCAGAACTAGAACATACCCTGTAATGTGCAAAAACAATCATCATGAAAGATATGTCAATAAATTCCAATTGATACTAGTGTCTTCTACTATTCTTAGCTTCTACACACAGAAAGAAGTACAAGCCAATAGATCTTCCACAAAATAAATTAGCATTATCTTAAGAGAATAGTGCTTTGTTACTTCAATGAAGTTAAGAATGTGTTGTACATGAACACCACAAAAATATGAATTTTAAGATTGATCTGTGATGGTAGAAGATCGAATAAGATGAGAAACGATCGCATTAAATAAAGAATGCAACACGCAAAGATAAATAATAAAACGACGGAAGTTCGTTTAAGATGGTTCAGCCATGTACTACGTCGAATAATTTAAACAGAAAAGAGAATACAGAATAGTAATAACCCCTAACACTACTACAAAATAAGTATTTAGTGGCAATTATTTTTCTGGCAATAGCTAAATGGCCGCTAATTCATTTGTCCGCAATTTTTTTTAGTATTGGTGATAACTTCTGTAAATTATTTTGTTAATGTTCTTTAGCGGATTCCTAATTTGAGACATTATGTTCCTGAAGTACAATAATACTTGTTCAAACAAGGAGGTTAGTAACTCTTATTTAGTCTAATTTTATTGCTAACTCATTAACTATTCAGTTTTTTAACAGCGCAATACAGCCTCTGTTCAGTTTTTAACAGCGCAATACAGCCTTTGTTCAGGTTTTTAACAGAGCAAAACAGCCTCTGTTCTGTTGCAGCAGCAACGATAAAAAACAAATCCAAAAAAAACAGAAAGAACAAGAGAAGAAGAATAAAGAAAAAGAGAAAAATTCGATGAAGTCAGAAAACAAAAATTCGAAGAAAGAAGAAAGGAGATGAAGGAACGAGAAGAAAGAAGAACGAGATGAACAGAAGCATACTTGATGAAGAAACTTGAAGAAGAAAGAAAATGAATGGTCTACTGTCGACTAGAAGGAGAAAGAGTAAAGAAATAGCATCCCCTAATTTTTGTTTTAACAATCTCACAGATGAGGCATCTTCGTCAAGGCTGCTGCTTGCAAATCCCTATAGTGCAGCGTGTAGAGAGATGCAACAGCTCGATTATTATAGTATACAACAATTCAATGCAATTCTCTAAATAGAAATGACTTTTGAATGATCTGTCAGACTATGTTTCTAGATGTGGGAAGAGAGCAAGGGGAGCAAACAAGACTGCACATACATATACATCAGACATAGGAAATTAAATAGCTGTAATGAAGCACACAAAAACAGAAATTGTGAATCCTACTATAACATTGAAAATTGATGCACACCAGATATCTAATAAGGCTGATCAGTCAGCTTTGCAAGAGAGAAGTTTGAGCATGCTCGCTCGACCAATGGCAGCACATGAAATAGCTGAACAAGCAGCTTCTACTTTTTCTATCGCGCACACTGAAAATGTTCTTGCTATGGAAAATGCAGCAGAAACTATACCGATTGATCGCAGATGCAGTCATCCTAACATAATGCATAATCCTATTTCGCAAAATGATGGCATGTACACTATACCAACTAATCGGAGTTGATGGCATGTACACTATACCATAGGCCTTTCTGGCTTTCTCAAAGCAATTTCTTTTAAGGTTATGTACTCCTACTTGAAGTAGCAAACCACAACAACAACAACAACCAGATAAATAAAGAGAGTTTTAGCTTAACTGGAGTATATAGTGGTGACAATCACAAGGTATTAAGATAGATTATAAGCTTTCAGCCTTGTTCACAAGCTTGGGATCAACACGTAAAACCAAAGTCACTCCACTTTCAGAGGAATCCCCAAAAGGCATTCAATTTCTTTGAAATATGTATAAATTTCTCAGGTATTCATATACTCAGAGCTCCATAATCTAATAAAGTCAAATACATAAGGCATAATCAATTATAAGTCAACAGATAAATAACCAGATATAAACAGGCAAATAAAACTCAGTTTGCACAGAGGAAAGTAGGCACCACAAGACATAATATTGATTTTCTTAAATTCCTTGGCTAATTGTATCCTAATGTATAACCAAAACACCCATTGTAGATCACATGAGCCAACGAAATAGAAAACTAACACAAAAAGCGAAATCCCCACATATATACATCAATTTTCTCCAACTCTACCAACTTTAAATTTCCCTATTTATGTTTTAGAATTTTCTCGACCTCAACAATGGAGTTTTGAAGGGCAGTTGTCACATTAATTCCTCCCAAACAGCAGTAAACTCAATATAAAGTACAAAATAAACTTCGAAAAAAATTTTGGCTCAAAGAATTGAAACTCAGTTTCTCAAACTCCAATTTTACTAAAACCCAAATTTGTTTTCATCGATTTTTTTCCCGGAAAACTCAAATCTTCACCAAATCTGAGATAAAAACTTCAAACCACACCAAAATTAAAAACCAAACATAAATTAGAACAAAAGATAGTAACTTCATAGAAACCCATTTGCGTATTTTGTAATCTTTTCCAAAAACATTTGAATAGAAAATCTAGAGATAGGGAACTTATAAGCCATGGAGGAGTGCATGCAGATCTATTGTGTTAGAGAGCAATACATGTCAAAGCCTTTGTTGGTCGAAATCCTTCGCTGGTTAAAAACCTCGCTGGATTTGGAACAGGTTTTTGCTCTTGAAGAAGCTTCAATGGAGGGTTTTTCTCAATGAACTAAATAGAAAAGCTTTTACACTGACTGGTCGAATCTCTGTGGAACCGATTTTCACTATTGAAGAACCTTCATAGCTGTTGGATTTTGGTCATTTTTGCTCTTGAAGAAGACACTGCTCTATATTTCTTTAATTTGATATACTGAATAATGAATAAAAGAGACATAATACTCTCTTTTACTTAATTTGATATAATATTTTTAATTATAAAAAAAGCTTTCGCGGTTTTGTGAAATAGTGGAGGGAAATAGCGGAGGGAAATGAAATACCCAAAGAACCATCCCCACAGAGTATTTTTACAAAACTGTCTCCATAGAGAGGTATGTAGCAACGGTTGTATTACTAATGCGACGGTTTCATTTTAATTCTGTCTTAACAGGCTTGAGCAGCTTTTGCGATGGTTGTAACCCTTGCGATAGACTGTCTATTGCAAGGGTTATATAATCGTTGATAAATAACCGCTGCAATAGGTTCATTTTCTAGTAGTGTGTTAAGCACTTGGAATTCAACGTCGAACCAAGTTGGCCCCATCTGCAAGCAAAGGTTGATTTCCACGATCGTGGGCCTCTGGGACCCATCAAAAACCTTCACATTCATAATTCCTATTTATATTTCATGGAAACCTTTGTCCAACCTTTTTTCGAGGTGTCCAGTTGAAAAATATTTATGCTCGAACGTCCATCAACCAAGACCCTAGCAATGACCATGACTTCAAATTGTACCGTAATATGGAATGCTCGATTGTGATTCAAACCTTTGTGCGGTAGCTCATCTTCGTGGAAGATAATCTTATGGATCTCCAACACTTGACCGACCATGCTGGCCATTTCTCCACCAGTGATATTATTGGATAAATAAGCCTCACTCAATAGTTTCATCAAGGCATTCTTATGTACCTCTGAATTCTGAAATAGTGATAGGATAAATATCTGAGCAGGGACTTTGTTCATATGGTAATCAACAGAGTATTCCTTTGCCTACTCTTTCCTCCACAGGTCATCTGGCACAATCTCAATGAGAGGTTGCCTAGTAGTGGCCTCCTTACTCAAACTTCCCAGGTGTTCAGGGTATAGACTTTTTCTAGTTCTAGTCATCCCTTGGGCAGCGTCAGATTCCTATATCTTAGTCTTCCATTTTCATCAAGCCTCGACAACATAGTCCCAGGGTTTTACCTTTGAGTTGAATGGGGTTGTGGTTGATATTGTCACAGTGAAAAGTGTGACCACTTCCACCTCAAATGGAGTGGGGGTGGCTGCGGGCGGAGCCACTTCTACTTCGAACGGACCTGATACAGTTACCTCTACATCGATTGGTGCCTGAGTTTGAACCACAATAGGAGTAAGTATGACTACAACCTTGAAGTCATCTCCTTCCCAAATAAGCCTAATTGACCCCTCTGGTCCCATTCTTCATTTGTTTCTATAACATGTACACCATCACATCTATGGTCAGGGAGGAGATTGTTGTGGACGTTAGGTGTGGCTTACTTTGCTTGTATGACCTTATTATCAATGACCGTCTGGATCTTATCCTTCAACTCTCGGCACTTAGTAGTGGTGTGCCCTTTCATACCAGAATGGTACACACAGGTTTTGTTCGGATTGACCTATTTGGATGGATTTTCTAATGCCACATCGAGAATAGGATTGACGTATCCTGCGGCTTTTAACCTTTCATACAATTGGTTGATGGGCTAAGCAATGGCGGTGTACTTCCTGGGTGGCTTGCAGTCAAAATTGGGTCTTGGTCTTGGGTAATTTTGGCAAGCTTGTGGTGATTAGATGTGGAATGGTTGGGAATTATTAGTGTGATAGATAGAGGCTAGTTGGGAATATCTAGGAGATGAAGGCTAATATGTAAGTGGTGATGCTTGGTACATGGGTGGAGGTGTTTGATATGTGGGTGGAGGTGTTTGATATGCAGGTTGAGGTGTTTCATCGGTTAGAGGAGATTTTGGGCTCTGGGCCACCATTACTACCCCAACATATCTCTTCTTCGATATGCCACCTGATTGTAGTGCCTTATTTGTGGCCATCATTGCCTAAAAATTTGTTACTATCCCGCTCTTGATTCCTTCCTCGATCCTTTCTCCGAGCTTGATAATATTAAAGAACTTGTGATTTTCGATATCCATCAACCTCTCATAATAGTGTGGATCATGTGCCCTGACGAAGAATTAATTCATTTGTTCTTCATTTAGAGTGCCTGACTTTTGTTTCTTCTGACCTCCAATGAGTAGCATACGCGCAAAACGTTTTAGTGGGTTTCTTCTTGAGATTTTGTAGAAAACATCAGGTGCATTTTCTGTGTTAAACCTAAACCAATCCATGAACTCCGACGCCATGCTTACCTAATTAGACCATTTCTTGTGATTCTGGCTGATATACAAAGACAAAACATCTCTAGTAAGGCTCCTCATAGAGAGCTTCATCCGGATCTTTTCATCTTTCCCGACCCAACAAGCTTGTCACGATAGCTCCTTAGATGAACCTTGGGATCACCTATACGATCGAACCTTTCGAACTTCGGAGGTTTGTACCCCTCTAGCAGTTCAACATTCGGCTGTATGCACAGATCTACTATTCCTCGTCTTTGATTCGGTTTCCTCGACCAGTCCCAAATGTCACCATTCCTTTTAGAATGTCTTCCAACCATGCCGGGTAGAGAGGCTCGCGCCATGCATGATATCTATCTGGCTCAACTGTACTTTTCTCCACAATGATTTTAAAGTGCCACATGTACTGATCTTGGCACTTGCAAAGGATGTCGCCATCTTGAAAATCCGCCCTGAAATGACTCATCTTGACAATCCTTGGTACAGCCTATTTTCTGTATGCTTGCCTCATAACTCGCATAAGGATATATGGATATATCCCTATCAACCCGATCAGAACCAAGTGCGGAGCATCCCTGGACCTGATAATAAACTCGTCTATTGGGAACCATTCAACCATCCACTACACCTGTTCCTCGGTCAGATTTTCAATGAACTCTACCCATTCCCTGGAACTTTCCGGCTGAGAAAATCTGTCTGGAATGTAAGTCATCTACTTAGGGTGATGGAAGGCAATATGGTCATTCCAAGCCCTTCGCTTAAATTCTTGATGATAGCAACTCTATTGGAGATGCTCCAATAACCATAACTGCAGCAAGAGATTACAACCCTCAAAATGCTTGACCCCTCTCTGACAGCGCTCTAGGGTGTTGTAGATATCGGCTATGATCATGCGAATATGGTATATGTCTGCCCATTAACCCCTTCCATCAGAGTCTGGGTGACCTAGTGTGGATTCTTCCCTTTTTCATTGGGAACACTATTAAGCCTATAAAGCACACAATGAATACCAACGCTCTACGATGGATGTGTCACAGAAATGTGAGGGAGATATCATCATGGTAAGTGACAAAAGACTTATTATGGCCATACCACTCCTACATATATTTGAAAGGTATGTAAGAATCTTTTAAGCACACTAGGTCAACATTCTTCTTCAACCCCATCATTTTCAAAAATCACATGCCCGTGCGCGTTTCTGGTACCAATAAGCCGGGGCTGTCCCAAGTCAGCCCTGCAAGTCCTCATATTTGTTCTAGAAGTGGTTTCATTTCTATGTCACCAAAATGGAACAAAACTCTTTTACTATCCCAGAATAAGGTGGAAGCCTCGACCAATTTGTTGTTTGGTTCAATATCTATAAAGGAAGGAAAGTTACCCAGGTACTTTTGCACACGCTTCTTATCACTTAAGGAAAGGTCCTCCCACCAATCTAGCAGCAATGGTGGGATGTTTCTAACCATACCGAATCTAGGGACCCCGTTCCTCATTTTCTACCAAATAAAAGTGTTAGACCTTACCCCCACCGGACTCGACTATTTATACATTTATGATCAATATATTGGCATTTAGTTCTCCAAATTAATGCACGGAATGTGGTTGTCTCTATTGGGATTATGAAAAACTCGATGGACTTTGGATAAGGCTTATAGTAAAGGATTATTATGTGGACAACGTAACTGATCCGACTAGGCTTGACCATGATGCATGCACAATTTTAAACAAAGTAAGGTTTCTATGGGGTTTTAGACTGGTAAACGCAAGCGGACAACTAGAGGGGAAGGCACGAAACTGTTGACTGCACTACTGATCAACGGGTTTTACCGCAAATAAACCTTTCCAAATTTAATGGTAGTAAATCGAAAGAGCGCTACCACTCATTAAAGCGTTGCTATAGGATTTGATACGCACGAGTGAAATATGATGCTGAGCAATTAATAACATGTAGTCAAGTATTTTCATAAAGGAAAAAAGTAAATACAGAACTTAAATAATTGAAAGACGGTTACAGGAAAATAAACAAAGAGATAAGTTAGTTTCAGGACAATAAAAAAATCACAAATGCTTAATAAATAGACAGTTAAATTCAAATAAGAGAGAAGGGTACAGGATAAGCATGCTTGGACTAATTTGTAAAAGACAAGTTCGTTATGGTAAGAACCTAAAAGATATCCTCAGGGGAGTCACCATATTGTTGCGCCCCCTTTTATCCTTCCTCGCAGAGAGAGGTCCGGGTTTCGACATTCCATGGGTGTGATAACTCATTTCCTTTTGGGAATTGGGTATTTGAAGAGTCGTCACCGAACAGATTACAGTGTGTTAGGGCACGTAGAGTGATTAACTCTTGGATGGGTTTGCATTACCAATGATTAGGGTAAGGGCTCGAAGTAACCTTGAGGGGAAGGTGTTAGGAACCCCTCTTGGTCCACAAATGTGGGTCCTGGCCGAACTTATATTCATAAATTAGTCCATTATAAATAAAACGTTGGATCAAATAAGTTGCAAGTAAAGCATGTTTAATAAGAAAATAAAGATTTGGACAGGTTGTAAAACAAAGGTTTAAATAAAAGTGAGTTTTGGTAAAGGAGGGGTCCTATGTTGGTTATCCTACATGATCACCCCACACAATTTCCGGTAAACACTCCTCGATAAGGGGCTACACGTAATATTAGCGTGTAGTCATCATATCCCATATCTACCCTTCACATCCCCTTATTGGTCATGCAAAGCGAGTGCTTGGTCAGCGATCTCTATTGCGTGTTGCTGCTCATCCCGTCTTAATGGTCCTTGAAGGAGTTAGGATCTCTACCCATAGGTGGTTATAGACGGACCCCTAAGGTTTAAAAGGTGAAAATTCTAAGGCGACAATAAAAAACGCTTAGGACAATCAGCACGTAAAAAGGAGCAATTAGAGGCTCAAAGTTTCCTCCTCAAACAAGCACATAAACATCACGACTCAAGTTCAATTAAGGGATTTTATTAGGCAGTGTCCTAAAGCAGGATATCTAGGTGAATGTGCAGAAACAAGAAGCTTATATTTTTTTAGAAACTCAGTTGTAGTGACCCTAGCAGTTGCCTATTGATTTTTTAAAGCATGTTAGGATCAAAAAATGTTAAGCAATAGAAAAAGTTTTCAGAAATACACTTTTGAAAACGCCTTAAATGCTTGCCCATACGCAGAGCACTGATGACTACATTTATATAAAAACAGAGTAGGTTTTGAAATGGGCTTCTTTAATACCTATAGGCATACTGTTCTAACGGTAAATTGAGGCAGTTTTAAAGAACTTGTTTCAAGATTGAACTAAGCGTGGAATTCGAATATAGTTCCATATAGGCATGATATCTAACTTTGTTGATCTTATATTTAGACATGCAGACAGGAAAACCTACATAAAAACTTGCCATAACATAGTCTGGATTAAGTCCTATATGCATGGCATCTTTTAGTTAATTAGATTTTAAGACATTGAAGGCACGATTATTGGAACCTATAGGCATGGTTTCTAGCATGGCGAGATGACAAAATGCAAAGCTCTATGAGCATGATTTCCACTTGATAAAGCAATCAAATTAAATATAAAATCCTATGAACATGATTTCCACCCGTATTATCACATAAGGAATGCATCTACCCATACCTTTCACTAAATACCCCAATATTTGTTTATAAGTTATTACAAACCAATGAATGAATTACATAAATAAAAAATAAGAATCTATTCTATAGGGAGCCTCTGATTAAGCCCACATTTCTCAAAGCCTCTAATGTCCTCAAATGCCTCAATTCCATAGACAATGTCAGAGTCTAAGTGCATCAAAGTTCCGTAAGGATCTCAAGGATCCCGGGCAGTGCTTACACCTAGACGTGGTAACAAGGAATTGAACAAGCGGAATGTGGAAGGGCCAACCTCAGTATGCCAGAGTTCAGAGGATTCTCAAAAGGATCCCAAGGCAATACACATACTAGAGGGGGCATAACTTATTGACTTAGGAGTAGAGTAAAAGTGATTGAGACAAGTTAGGGGGTTTTAGTAAAAAAATTGAATTAAAAAGGAAGTCTGTTTGAAAGTAATATAGTAAAACAACAGAGACTATTTGGAAAGAGATTGAAGAAATGAATAGAAGTCCAAACACATACCTTAGGACAGGTTTATACATAACCAGTAGTCACAGAACCAAAGTAAATTCAGTAGTCACAAACAAGGGTCAAGGGGTTTGGAATACATAGAACACTTGATTGCAAGCACATAACCAATCAAAGGTTAAGGAATTGGTATAGATATGCTCAGAAATAGCTCACCAGGCATTGTCACAAAACTAAACATGAAGAACAAAATCACATAGGGGTTGATAGGGATTTGGGAATTCATGGAGCATATGATGGTAAGTACACAACAAATAAGAGATAACTGGTAAGACAAGCTCAGAAACACACATAAGGGGGAAATATATTGATCTCAAGGAAGGGGAAGACATAATAACATGCTAACAATGCAACCATCAACTACAAGTTTCACAACAAAACCACAAATAGAAGCAAACTAGAAACAAAATAAACTAAACCGGTAAGAAAATTATATTGTTGTTGGAACTTTGAATTGAAACTAGAACATACCAGTAAAGAGGATAGTAAACAAAGTGAAAGAACAAGAGAACATAATGGTTAGCCTTGGCTTGCAGCCGGCTAACATAGAGCAGTAGCAAGTAGTACAAAAGATAGCAGGAAGTTTAAGTGTGAGAGATAGTTTTTGAATCAAGAGTTCGTGTGTTGTGCTAATGAAAGACTAGGGTTTTTATAGTCAGAAAGAAAGTAGAAAATAAGGTAAAATCAAGGTCCATTAGTAATTAAGGAACTCAGAATCTGTAAATCCGGAAATCAAGGCAAGTACTCCCATTAAGTCAAGAGAATTAACTCAAATGGTAAGAAGAGTGATAAATAAGTAAGGAAACTAGTATACAACTAATAAAGAAAGATTCAAATCCAATAAGTATAAGGCAGATAATTAGGGCCAAGTTCAGAAAGCTCTTATTAAGGAAATAATTCAATAAGAATAAAGTACCACAGCAAATAAGGTAGGAGAATTAGTTAATTTAAATGGACGAGGAATAAATTTAGAGTTTAAGATCTTTCAATCAAACCATAAAATAAGGAAATCAAAACCAATCAAGAGGAAGTTGTGATTCTACTCTATAGCAAACACGCAGGGTCAACAATATTGATAGAAAGAGGCAAGTCTTGAACAATCAAGATGAATATAATCATATAGAGGTGGTATAAGTTAGGCTAAGAACTCAGCAAAACATATTCGAAGCAAGGTAACCATAGAACCTTAACAAGAATTGAGTAGTCATGCTAACACACAAAACCAAACAAAAAAGATCTAGAAATATTAGAGATTTTAACATAGGCGAGTTGAAAAGTGGTAAAAGAATAGATGCAGCCGAGATATGCAAAGGATATAAGTTTGTTCATAAAAATCGGTTTAAACAAAGTGTATAAGAAGTTCTGAAAACCCTAACTTTAGAAGAAAATGAAAACAACTCAAAATCGATGATTTTTGCAAAAGAAGTTCAAGAACAGTGTAAAACATAAAAGGAACAGACTTGAATTATTTAGAATAGCATAGATCTAGGTGGTGTAAGCAAAAATTAGGGTTTCAGAAGAAATCCAAATAGAAATGGAAGAACCTGCTTAGAACAAGGATCGTAACAAATACAATGTGATTTTGCTCGAAATAACACTGGAATAGCCATGAACAACCAAAACAGCAAACCTACATATAAGTCGGCATCGCCCAATGCCCTTGAAGGTCTCAGAGAAGATGAACAAATGGAGGAGCCATTGGAGGCTTGGGATTGAAGAGTGGTCACCGGAGAAGACCGGAGAAGGGAGGCATTTGAAAAAAGTGTTAGGGTTAGGTTGAGAGAAGAGAGGAGATGAGAGGATACATAAACATAATCTTTTTGGAAATGAGGTAGGGTTAGGGGGTTTTAGAAATTAAAAAAGGAAAGGAATCATATGGGTTGTTGATCTAGGAGATCAATGGCGAGGATTTGATTTAAGTCAGATTGGGTAGATGGGTTCCGGGTTTGGGTAAGTGTACATAGGTTCTAGGTCGGGGTAATTTAGTAGGAAATTGGGCTGGGGTTGGGTTCAATTTAGGCTATAATCAGAAAGCATGTATATGCTATTTTGAAGGAATTTATGCATATTTAAACTTCTATAGGAAAAATTGGGTATCAATAACAATTTTCATTGATTTGATGAACCGAGTGTTCAAGCCTTACTTGGATTCCTTCGTGATAGTCATCATTGATGATATTTTGATCTATTTAAGTAGCTGAGAGGAGAAAGCATCTTCACGCCATTCTCCAGACTTTGAGGACAGTTAGTTATATGCTAAGTTTTAAAAATGTGAGTTCTGGTTGAGTTTAGTTGCATTCTTGGGTCACATTGTATCAGCAAAGGATATTCAGGTGGATCTGAAGAAGATAGAGGCAGTCAAGGACAGGTCTAGACCCGCATAGGCTATAGAGATCCGGAGTATCTTGGGATTGACAGGCTATTACCATCGGTTTATGGAAGGGTTTTCATCTATTGCAGCCCCAATGACCAGGTTGACCCAGAAGGGTGCCTAGTTCAGGTGGTCAGACGAGTGTGAGGTGATCTTTCAGAAGCTCAAGACAGGTTTGACTACGGTGTAGGATTGGTATTGCCTACATGTTCAAGGCTATATATAGTATATTGTGACGAGTCTCATATTGGACTTGGTGCAGTGTTGATGCAGGATGGCAAGGTCATTATTTATGCTTCGCGACAGTTAAAGATCCATGCGAAGAATTATCTAGTTCATGATTTGGAGTTAGCAACCATTGTTCACGAGCTGAAAAGTTGGAGGCACTATTTATATGGAGTGTCATGTGAGGTGTTCATGGATCACAAGTGTTGATAGTGTTAGAAACACGTTCTCAATGCAATATACTAAACGTGTACTCTTTTGTAGGTTTTGATGAATGACAAACGAAGCAAAAATTGATATATAACGGAATTCAAGTACAAGCGCACAATGGTTGCGAATAAGATTGAAGTTTAAGATATAGCTTTTAATTGTTATCGAGTTGTTCTAAATTGTAATCTCGATCCTATAACTTGACTCATAGTATGGCCTCTCTCATAAAACTATTTTCCAAAATCATGCATATTTAATTCTGTGTCAAAAAGATTTTAAATCATGCATATTTACATTAGACAAAATGTTTTCTAAACATGCCTCAAAAATCTGGGCTAAAATAATCGATTATGTACTTATGATAATCGATTGTTTCTGAGCCAAGACTGCATGACAATCGATTATGAATTAATGGTAATCGATTGTGAGTAAGACAGTGAACATCAGGTTTTTCCAAATCTGCATGATAATCGATTGTGAACAAATGACAATCGATTGTTGTTGAGGTAAAGTTTTTCAAAACTCAAAATAATCGATTATGAACTAATGGTGATCGATTGTGTTGAGTTGATGTCTTCCAGTGATTTTAAATTTAATTAAGTAATCGATTATGTCTTTAGATAATCGATTATCACTGAGACAGTAAGTTTTATGATTTTCAGAAAATAACAAGTAATCGATTGTTGCAAAGGACAATCGATTGTTGAAGCTGGCCGTTGTCAAATGATTTTCAAATACCATAAGGTAATCGATTATTGATTCTATATAATCGATTGTTTTGATTAAAATCCGGAAAAGATTTTTTGAACGTTATTGGGTAATCGATTATTGATTTTGTATAATCGATTGTTTTGATTAAAATCCGGAAAAGATTTTTTGAACGTTGCTGAGTAATCGATTGTTGATTCTGGACAATCGATTGTTTGAGGTAAAATCTGGAAAGGATTTTTTGAACGTTGCCAGTAATCGATTATGGATTGTAAGTAATCGATTATCAAGCGTAAAATCTGGGATTGAATTTTGATCTGACTGGCAGACAATCGATTGTTGGGTCTTAATAATCGATTATCACTGAGTAATTTCAGCAACTCTTAATTGGCAATTAGACAACGATTGAACCAACTTTTTCAACTATAAATACAGCTTCATTTCAGTGTTTTAAAAACAACAACATACACAAACTGATCATTACATTGCTATAAGCTTTCATTCAATTGTTCTTCATTTTCTACTCATTTCATAAAGCTTTTGAGAGCCATATTATTGCTTAAAGTTGTTGTGATCTTAAACATATTCTTTTACTCATATCTACTCAATAAGGAGTACTTTAGTTAAGTGAGTGTCCAAGTATTTGAAATACTTGTAAGAGAATTGCGATTCTCTTGTTTCAAGGAACTTGCGTTTCCTTGGGTGAAGTCTTTGAGATTGCGATCTCCGAGCAACTGTTTGAGGCTTGTGTCCTCAAGTGTGTAACGGTTTGTTGAGCACCCTTAAGCTTAACAAGATAGTGAAAAATCGAGAGAGAGTCTCTCGGGGACTGGACTAACCACGTTGGTGGCCAACCAGTATACATCTTTGTGTAAGTTTATTTTTCTGCATTTATTTTACTTCCTGCAAAGTTTAAATTCCGCAAGAAAATGCTAAATTCTATTAATACGCTATTCACCCCCCCTCTAGCGTAAAGCGTAGTTTCTAACAATTGGTATCAGAGCCCAACTCTCTGAAAACTTAACCGTTTAAGAGAACCATCCATGGCTTCTACTCTTGACTCTTTTGCAGGAATTGAAGAAGGACAATGCTCTACACGACCTCCTCTATTCAACGGCACAAACTACTCATACTGGAAGGAGAGGATGCAAATCTTTGTGCAATCAAATAGCTTTCATTTGTGGAAAGTATTCACCAATGGAAACCAAATCCCAACCAAGAAGGTGGAAGACGAATGGGTTCCAAAGACCGAAGAGGAATATACCGCGGAGGATATTCGTAAGGTTCAAAATAATGCCAAAGCTATAAATTTATTATATTGTGCTGTTAATGCTAACGACTACAGGAAGATATCATGTTGCAAAACAGCAAAAGAAATGTGGGATAAGCTTGAAGTGACATACGAAGGAACCGACCAGGTACGAGAAGCTAAAATTGATTTCTTAACTCACTCTTATGAACTATTCCACATGAAGGAAGGAGAGAAAGTAGATGAAATGTTTGAGCGATTCTCAATGATCGTGAATGATCTACACGCCCTCAAAAAGACGTTTACGGATAGAGAACTTGTCCGGAAGATCCTCAGAAGTCTCACTCCGGCATGGCGATCAAAGGCCGATGCAATCCAAGAATCCATTGGCATCACAAATGTCACAATTGACGCATTAAGAGGTAATCTCAAAACCTATGAATCAACTATACTTAACCCGTTTGTTGATGATCAAAGAAGGCAAAGGATTGCTCTAAAGGCTAGCCAACCACAAATTGATGAGGAAGGTGACAACGAGTTTGGACTCGTTATCAAAAGGTTTCAAAAATTCATGCACAAAGAGTATGAACGCAAGAACAAAAAGCAAGGCGATCAACTAAAATGCTATGAATGCGGAGAAACCGGGCACATAAAATCAAATTGCCCTAACATCAAAAAGGAGAAGAAACCCTTCAAAAAGCAACGTGCATACATCTCTTGGGGAGGAGATTCCGGAGATGAAGCAAGCGAAGAAGAAGACGATGAAGCAGCAAATTTATGTCTCATGGCTCAAGAAGACGGCAAAGACGAGGTAAGTCAAATCTCTTCTCAAAATTTCTTTACTCTTGATGAAATGAGAAATGGTTTTGATGAACTATATGCTGAATTTATCAAAGCTTCAAAAACTGTCAAAAGTGTTAAAGAAAGCGCTTCTCTAAAAGAAAAAGATTTTCAAACACAGCTTTCATTAAAAGAAAAAGAATTAGAAAAACTGGTTTTCGAAAATGAGAAGCTAAAAGAGGAAAACAAGTTTTATGGAAAAAGAAGTGCTGATAAACCTGAAGGTTCTACTAGAAACTGTTCTTCTTGTGTGCTTCTTAAGAATGAAGTAGCTAGACTTAAAGGCACATTAGATAAGTTTAATTCTTCGCATAAAAACTTGAATGATGTGCTTGTTAATCTAAAATCAACTAAACATGGAATAGGATTCAAGAATGAAGAAAAGGTTGGTGCTAAACCACAACAACCTAGAGCTCAACCCAGGACTAATAACCAAAATGCTTATCCTAGAAGTAGAAATCCTAGAAATAACTTGCATGTTAGACCAAATAGTGAAAATGCTAGAAGACCTAGAAATGATGCATATTTTAGGCCAAACCTTGAACAATTTAGAAGACCAAGAAATGACCCTCCACCTAGAAATAGATATTCTAGAAATGATGCATATTTTAGACAAACTTGTGAACCTCCTAGAGCTCATAATAGGAGAAACAATGGTGTTCAAAGTAGAGTAAGCAACCTTCATTCATCTAGTTACTATGTACCTAGAAAAATGCATAATCCCAACGTGACTTGTCATTATTGTAGACGTATTGGTCATATTGCTCCCGCTTGCTTTACTCGTCATAAACATATAAATCAATTGCATCATTATAACATGCCTAACCCTCAAGGACCCAAGATGGCATGGGTACCTAAAGAACATTAATTTGTTTTGTAGGTGTGCTTGAAGGGATCAAGTGTACTATGGTACCTTGATAGTGGATGCTCCAAACACATGACGGGAGATGAATCCAAATTCCTTCAACTAGAGCACAAAGAAGGAGGAAGTGTCACATTTGGTGATAACAATAAAGGAAAAATCATCGGCATTGGTTCGGTCGGTAAGGACGAAAACTCCTCTATTAAACATATACTACTTGTGAAAGGTTTGAAGCATAATCTCTTGAGCATAAGCCAATTATGTGACAAGGGAAATCTTGCTCTATTTAATTCGGATGAATGTCTTGTATTTAGACGTAGTGATTTCAAGATCATACTTCGTGGTTTTAGAATTGATAATATCTATATGGTTGATCTTGCAAACTCCTCACCCGAATATGTTGATTGTTTAGTAAGCAAAGAGGATAACTCTTGGCTATGGCATCGTAGAGTAGCACACATGAACATGCATCTTTTGAACAAGCTTCTTTCTCAAAACTTAGTAGTTGGTCTTCCCAGTTTAAAGTTTGAAAATGATTCTATTTGCGATTCTTGTCAAAAAGGGAAGCAAACCAAAGCATCTTTTAAATCCAAGAATATTGTTTCAATGTCTAGACCTTTGCAATTACTTCACATGGATTTATTTGGTCCCTCTCGTATTGAAAGTCTTGGTAAAAATAAATATGTTTTTGTAATTGTTGATGACTTTTCTAGATTTACCTGGACTCTATTTCTTGCAAATAAAAGTGATGCTTTTCAAAATTTCAAGTATTTCCTTAAGCGTGTTCAAAACGAAAAGGAATCGACCGTCACTTCGATTAGAAGTGATCATGGGGGAGAGTTTGATCACAATCTCTTTGCGGATTTTTGTGACGAACTCGGAAACGAACACACCTTTTCCGCTCCACGGACACCACAACAAAATGGGGTGGTGGAAAGGAAAAATAGGTGTCTCGAAGAGATGGCAAGAACCATGCTCGACGAAGCTAAGATTCCCAAATACTTTTGGGCGGACGCCGTGAGTACCGCTTGCTATGTTTTAAATAGAGTAGCAATTCGGCCGATACTCATGAAAATCCCATATGAACTTTATAAGGGTAGAAAACCCAACATTTCTCATTTACGTATTTTTGGTTGTAAATGTTTTGTTCATAATAATGGGAAGGACCAATTGGGTAAGTTTGATGCTAAATCGGATGAAGGTATTTTCATTGGTTATTCCTCACGTAGCAAAGCATATAGGATCTTTAACAAAAGAACCCAAATTGTGGAGGAATCCCCTCATGTTGTGTTTTCCGAAGATAATACTCGCTTGGCGAGAAAGGAATCCGGTTTTGATCTTGCAGGTATCTTGGATAGCTTGAAAGATAAAATCCAAGAAGAACCTTCAAAGGAAAACAAAAATGAAATTGGGGAACAACCAACGGAAGAAGCGCCACAATTAGAAAAAGGAATAAATACGCCTAACGAGTGGAGAACGATCAAGGATCATCCTCTCGAATAGGTAATTGGCGATGTTGGAGAAAAGGTAAGTACCCGAAACTTTCTTAAGAACACTCTAGGACACAATTCTTAAGAGTTCACGGCATTACTTGTTAACACTAGTGTAATTTATTAATTTCGCTATAAATTACTAACTTGAGCGTCGGAGACGTTTAAATCTATTTTGCAGGTACCACCCCAAAGGTAGGGGGAATTATGAAGTTTTAGCACAAAATAATCGACTATTTCAAGCCACTAATCGATTATTTTCTGTGCAGTACATCGATTATCAGTATCAATAATCGATTGTTTATGACTGATTATTACTATTATGCATCTGTGTTTAATTTTTTACTTCCTAAATTGCATAATCGATTTCCGCCTCAGTCATTCAGCAATGCTTTCTACAACAATCGATTATTTTTTCATACAATCGATTATTTGACAAATTCTGATATTCTCCAAGTTCACTGTATCAAATTAGTTCCCTAAATAATCGATTACCAAGAATTGACAATCGATTACTTCATATTAATTTTTTGTTACCGTTTGGCTCCTCAATCGATTCCTGTCAGGTCTTAAATGCTCCATAATCGATTACCAAAATTTAACAATCGATTATTTCATTCAAATTTTTTACCGTTTGACTCAAGAATCGATTTGTCAGATTCAAAATCTCAATCAAACAGTAAATACAATCGATTATTTCAGTTCAATAATCGATTATCTATCGGTCAGTAATTTTAATTCTTACCGTTTTCTGACTGCTCCTAAACCAAAATCTCAGCAAATGTCTCCATTCAATGCTTGATAATCCTTTCCTCTATAAATAGGCATCATAAGAGCTCACATTCACCCACTCAAGCACTATCTCTAGTATTCAAAAGCTAAATCTCTTCTATTTTCTTTGCCAAATTCCAGCAGTCTTTCTCCTAACATGTCTGGACGATCTTCAAAACGTTCCCGATCCAAACATGGCGCATCAGCCTCAACCGCCCATCCTCCTTTAAATTTTCCATACCAAGACGGTTCCGTCTTGTTCTTTGAAACTGAAAATGAACTCACAAGGTTCCTATCAAAATTTGAGAAACGCACCATTCTTCCTCCTCGGTTCTCAAATAGTAAACTCCTTGAGCCTTTCACCCCTGCCGCAAATATGTTAAAGGAGTGTCAACTATATGACTTCTTGCTTCTCACTCATCCTCACATAAACACAACTCTCGTTCAAGCTTTTTACTCAAACCTCCATAAAGATGAAGATGGCGAACTTGTCACCTCCATTAATGGGGTTCAAATTCTTCTCTCTGAAGAGAATCTCCACACCATTGCCCGCCTTCCAAATGAAGGTGAAGACCTTTACCGGTATATTGATAAGGCCGGGGCTCTCTTTGATGAAACCATCCTTCTCCACCAAGCCGGTATAACCTCCTATGATCCATCTATCTCTACCCGTCGTCCTACCATAACGGGAATGGATCCAAACTACCGGTTGATTCTTTACTTCATCACCCGAGTCCTCAAGCCTAGACGGCACAATCACACCACCATCTCCCAGGAGGATACCAAACTTCTGCATGCCATTGTCACCGGAGCCAAAATAAATTGGTGTCGGCTCATCAAAATTCATATGCTCGATGCCATCGGTGATGACATGCCTCTTCCTTATGCCCTCCTCATTATGAACTTCCTTGAAGCATCCGAATTTGTCACGGAAAATGGTCCTCTCAAAAGGAGTACCAAAATTTGGGAAATCTCGGAGTCTTCTTTCCATCATGATGGTGATCATGCTCCAGCTCCTTCTTCAAGTCGTCCACCCCGTCGTGCTCGTTCGTCCCAAGAGCCTACTCTCCAAACCATATCCGACCATCTTGCACAACTCACTCATGAGATCCATGGATACTTTGATCATGTCAATTATCCATATGCAGCTCTCGTTCCTTTTGAAGCAGCGCCGGATAACGAGGCGGACAACGACGGAAATGAATAAATTTTTTTTTTTTGTTTTGTGTGGTTTTTGCTGTTGTTCTCTTTGGTTCCCATTGATGTACCCATTTTTTTTCCAATAAATAAACCTTGTTTATTTCATCTTTTTGCATCTTTCCTTACTATTTTTTTGCTAATGGCAAAAGGGGGAAGAAAACGGGATATCGGGTATGCACCACCTCTTAATTCATTGATTGCTTATAAGCTAAAATTGAGGGGGAACTCTTAAATTGAGGGGGAACAAGAACAAAATTGCATAATTGTTACTTGTCTTGAATTTTCAATATCTTTTGCCTAAATTGCATATCCCGCTTAATGTTTGCCATTATCAAAAAGGGGGAAATTGTTAGAAACACGTTCTCAATGCAATATACTAAACGTGTACTCTTTTATAGGTTTTGATGAATGACAAACGAAGCAAAAATTGATATATGACGGAATTCAAGTACAAGCGCACAATGGTTGCGAATAAGATTGAAGTTCAAGATATAGCTTTTAATTGTTATCGAGTTGTTCTAAATTGTAATCTCGATCCTATAACTTGACTCATAGTATGGCCTCTCTCATAAAACTATTTTCCAAAATCATGCATATTTAATTCTGTGTCAAAAAGATTTTAAATCATGCATATTTACATTAGACAAAATGTTTTCTAAACATGCCTCAAAAATCTGGGCTAAAATAATCGATTATGTACTTATGATAATCGATTGTTTCTGAGCCAAGACTGCATGACAATCGATTATGAATTAATGGTAATCGATTGTGAGTAAGACAGTGAACATCAGGTTTTTCCAAATCTGCATGATAATCGATTGTGAACAAATGACAATCGATTGTTGTTGAGGTAAAGTTTTTCAATACTCAAAATAATCGATTATGAACTAATGGTGATCGATTGTGTTGAGTTGATGTCTTCCAGTGATTTTAAATTTAATTAAGTAATCGATTATGTCTTTAGATAATCGATTATCACTGAGACAGTAAGTTTTATGATTTTCAGAAAATAACAAGTAATCGATTGTTGCAAAGGACAATCGATTGTTGAAGCTGGCCGTTGTCAAATGATTTTCAAATACCATAAGGTAATCGATTATTGATTCTATATAATCGATTGTTTTGATTAAAATCCGGAAAAGATTTTTTGAACGTTATTGGGTAATCGATTATTGATTTTGTATAATCGATTGTTTTGATTAAAATCCGGAAAAGATTTTTTGAACGTTGCTGAGTAATCGATTGTTGATTCTGGACAATCGATTGTTTGAGGTAAAATCTGGAAAGGATTTTTTGAACGTTGCCAGTAATCGATTATGGATTGTAAGTAATCGATTATCAAGCGTAAAATCTGGGATTGAATTTTGATCTGACTGGCAGACAATCGATTGTTGGGTCTTAATAATCGATTATCACTGAGTAATTTCAGCAACTCTTAATTGGCAATTAGACAACGGTTGAACCAACTTTTTCAACTATAAATACAGCTTCATTTCAGTGTTTTAAAAACAACAACATACACAAACTGATCATTACATTGCTATAAGCTTTCATTCAATTGTTCTTCATTTTCTACTCATTTCATAAAGCTTTGGAGAGCCATATTATTGCTTAAAGTTGTTGTGATCTTAAACATATTCTTTTACTCATATCTACTCAATAAGGAGTACTTTAGTTAAGTGAGTGTCCAAGTATTTGAAATACTTGTAAGAGAATTGCGATTCTCTTGTTTCAAGGAACTTGCGTTTCCTTGGGTGAAGTCTTTGAGATTGCGATCTCCGAGCAACTGTTTGAGGCTTGTGTCTTCAAGTGTGTAACGGTTTGTTGAGCACCCTTAAGCTTAACAAGATAGTGAAAAATCTCGAGAGAGTCTCTCGGGGACTGGACTAACCACGTTGGTGGCCAACCAGTATACATCTTTGTGTAAGTTTATTTTTCTGCATTTATTTTACTTCCTGCAAAGTTTAAATTCCGCAAGAAAACGCTAAATTCTATTAATACGCTATTCACCCCCCCTCTAGCGTAAAGCGTAGTTTCTAACAGATAGTACCTGTTCAAGTAGAAGGAGATAAATTTTAGGCAGAAAAGGTTGTTAGAGAAATTGAAAGACTATGATATCACCATCTTATATCATTCGAGGAAGACCAATATAGTGGTCGATGCTTTGAGTAGGATGTCAGCCAGCATGGGCAGTATTGCGTATATTCCGGTCAGTGAGAGACCACTTGCTTTAGATGTTCAGGCTTTAGCCAATTAGTTCGTGAGGTTGGATGTTTCTAAGCCCAGCCGTGTGTTAGCTTGAATAGTCGCTTGTTCTTTATTATTTAACCATATCAGAGATTGACAGTATGATGATCCTCATTTGCGTGTCCTCAAGGACATTGTATGGCACGATGGTGCCAAGCAGGTTACAGTAAGTGATGATGGAGTTTTGAGGATGAAAAGTCGAGTTTGTGTGCCTAATATGGATGGACTTTGACAGTTTATTCTAAAGGAGGCCCATAGTTCCCGGTACTCTATTCATTCGGGCACCGCTAAGATGTATTAGGACTTGTGGCAGCATTATTGGTGGAGAAGGATAAAGAAGGATATTGTTGCGTATGTATCTTGGTGTTTAAATTGCCAGCAGGTGAAGACGAGCATCAGAGACCTAGATGTTTGTTCTAGAAGATTGAGATTCCTGAGTGGAAGTGGGAGCGTATCACTATGGACTTCGTAGTTGGACTCCCAAGGACTCAAAGGAAGTTTGGAACACTTTGGGTTATTGTTGATAGGCTGAGTAAGTCAGCACATTTCATTCCTATGGAAGTCTCCTATTCTATGGAAATAGAGATCTATATTGGGAGAATGTTTGTCTTCATGGTATGCCCGTATCTATTATTTCTTATCGAGGTATGCAGTTTACTACACATTTTTAGAGGACAGTTTAGCATGAGGTGGGTACTCAGGTAGAGTTGAGCACACCATTTCATCCTCAAATTGACGGCTAGTCCGAGCGTACTATTCGGATTTTAGAGGATATGCTCCGATCATATGTTATTGAATTTGTAGGCTTTGGGATCAGTTCTTTCCTTTAGCAGAGTTTTCCTATAACAGCTATCAGTCGAGCATTTAGACGACTTCTTATAAGGCATTATATGGTAGGAGGTGTCGATCGCTGGTTGGATGGTTTGAGCGGGAAGAGGCTCTATTGTTGGGTACGGATCTAGTAAATGATGCCTTGGATAGGATAAGATCATTCAGGATAGGCTCCGTATATCTCAATCCATGCAAAAGAGTTACGCCGACCGCAAGGTTCGTGATATGGAATTCATGGTTGGAGAGCGAGTGTTGCTTCAGGTGTCGCCCATAAAGGGCGTGATGCGATTTAGGGAGAAGGGCAAGCTAAGCCTTAGATTCATTAGTCCTTTTGAGATTCTTGATCGGGTGGGAGAGTTGGCTTACACACTTGCGTTTCCGTCGAGTTTATCATCTGTGCATCCAATGTTTTATGTGTCCATGCTTCGAAAGTATCACGGTGATCCACCCACGTGTTAGACTTCAGCACTATACAATTTGACAAGGACTTAACCTACGATGAGGAGCCGGTAGTTGTTCTAGACCGGCAGGTTTGTCAGTTGAGATTGAAGAATTTCTCTTCAGTTCGTGTGCAGTGGAGAGGTTAGCCTACTAAGGAAGCAACCTAGGAGTCCGAGTCCAATATGCGGAGCTGATATCCCTATCTTTTCTCTGTCTCAGGTACTTTTCTTATGTTCGTTCGAGGACGAATGGTTATGTTAGAGGTGGAGAATGTGATGACATTTTGTGTTCCGAGGTCTTGAAACCTCTTTTTCTCTTCACTTCTAAGTAAAATAAGGAAATTTGCCTTTCAATTTGATTAAAATTGACATTGGTCAACATTTTTGGTAAACGAACCCGGACCCATGATCCGACGCTCTTGTAGGGTCCGTAGTAAAACATGGGACTTGGGCGTATGCTCGAAATCAAATTCCGAGGTCCCAAACCCCTGAAAAAAATAAGTCTTAAAGAAAATTATTTGCTGGAAAATATAAAGGCTTTTAGAAGTGAACTGATGCATTCTCTTGATGGTATCGGACCCATATCTTGGATCCGAAGCCGGTACAAGTTCAAAATAATAGTTAAGTTAAATCTGTGCAATTTGGTAAGAATCGGAAGTGGTTTAATATAAAACGGACCTATAGTTGAGAAAATGAAAGTTTCAATGCTCTTGGATAATTTCACAAATTTGAGGTTTAATCAAAGTTGTTGATGTTATTTTGATGATCTGATCGTATGAGCAAGTTCATATGATATTTTTGACTTGCGTGCATGATTGGTGTGAAGCCCCGAGGGCTCGGGTAAGTTTTGGATAGGCCACAGAGTGAACATAGACTTAGAAAAGAATAGTTTTTGCAGGTTCTGTGAAGTTACACGTCTCTGAACTGAGCTTTGCGGTCCGCGGTGAATCTTCAAGACCGTGCTGGGGACTTCGCCGCCACAGTGGGGTTTTCGCGATCAGTGTTGGGCAAGGCCAAATGTTTGCGGCCGCGCTCTTTATTTTGCGATTCGCGGTGGAGTTCCGTGGCATTGATCCTTTTTGTGCGATTAGCGGTAAGGATCTGAGAGGAGTATATATAAATGAGACATCTCAGCCATTTTTCAATTTTCAATACCCTAAAACATAAGAGGCAATTTTCCAAACACTCTTTTTTCCTCAAAACACAAGTAAGTAATTTTAAATTCATTTCTTTCACTCCTTAACTTCTTTTTACAAGATTTTATCCTAGAATCTAGGGTTTTCTTAGTGGAATTGAGAATTTTGTTAGAACTTAGGAATATCCAAATTTGGGGATTTAGACCTCAAATTGAGGTCGGATTCCAAAACTAATTGTATATCCGGGCTCGGGAGTGAATGGATAATTGGGTTTTGGTCTGAATTTCAGGTTTGGACCAGCGGCTCGAGGTCAACTTTTGGTTTTTTGGGAAAATCAATTTTCATGCATTAGAATTGATTTATTTAGCATATATTAATGATATTAAAGAAATTGTGACTAAATACAGGTGAATTAGAAGTGGAACCGAGGGTAAAGTAGTAGTTGAGGCTTAATTTGTCCGTGGAATCGAGGTAAGTATTTGGCCTAACCTTAGCTTGAGGGAATAGGAGTTGTGGTCTTATTTGCTATGTGTTAAGTTTTGAGTAAGGCGTATAGGTATGGTGATGAGTATCTATATATTGGTGTCAAGCATAACCATGAGTCTTATAATATGATTGTTGTGACCACGTTATGTATTGTTCATACTTAATATGATGATTATAAATGTTGAATAAGGCTTATGAAAGTATTCTTGGTAATTGACCATTGTTAGGCACTTGCTTAAGTTGAGACTACTGTTGTGATAAGACATATTGTTGATTCCCTTGTCGGGATGTTATTATTTATAATATTGTTTCCCTTGCCGGGATGTTATAGTTATGATATTGTTTCCCTTGCTGGGATTTATTGCTTATGATATTGTTTCCCTTGCCAGGATATTATTGCCATACTATTGTTTCCTTGCCAGAATTCTTTGTGATTGGTGTTGATTTGTATATTGGAATCGGGTTGCACACCACAATAATATTATATGGGATCGGGTTGCATGCCGCGATAAGGAGTAATAAGGGTGGAAAAGTGGGGCCGGGTGCACGCCGCAACATTATTATATGGTTGGGATCAAGTTGCACGCCACAATATTACATAATTGATATCGGGTTGCATGCCCCAACGTTATTATATGATAGAGATCGGGTTGCATGCTGCAACAAGAAATAACAAAAGTGAATATTGATTCTTATGGTGAGGACGAGAGTAAAAGTACAAAGGGTGATGTCGTGCACTTATTACTGCTTTCCTTGTTCTTGCTGACATGAAGTTATGGTGCTATTTATGCTTCTCTACTAAAATTTCAGTTAGTGCTTGATATTTCCTGCAGCATGCTCCCCCTTCCCATCTTTAACTGCTAGTTTCTGTTATTATTATTTGTCGTATATGATTTAACAGCATAAATTTATTTGGTAGTTTTGTTCTGGCCTCATCACTACTTTACCGAGGTTAGGCTCGACACTTACCATCACACGGGGTCGGTTGTGCTGATACTACACTCTGCACTGGGTGCAGATCCCAATGCTAGAGCATTTGAACCACAGTGAGGCTGCTGCCTTCAGTACAGTGCAGCGTCCATAGACCGTCGCATCCCCTTCTATCCTATTTCCTTATGTTCTTACTTATTTCAGAGACAAACATGTATTTTTCTTTGTTCGTACGCTATTTGTAGTATTTTTAAATAGTTTGTAACACTGTGACACCAGTTCTGGGTGGAGTTGTATTTTAGATTTCGTAATAAACTATTGAATTTCGTCTTACGCACTTCTATTATTTTGTTGATCATATGTTAACTTGTGAAATTGTTAAAAGATAAAGAAAAAAAGTTAATAAAATCTATAATTGTCGGCTTGCCTATCTTTTACTAGTAGGTTCCATCACGACTCCCCAGGAGGAAAAAATTGTGTCTTGACAAGTTTAGTTACCTTGTCTTTGTTGAAGGCATGCTCGATCTCGAACTAGGGTCTCCGTTTCAGCTTTACCGGATGGAACTTCGGGTCCAAGATTAGTTTGTGAGTAGTGATCTCCGGTGGGATCCCTGTCATATTGACAAAGCAAAAAATTCATATTAGCTGAAAGAAATTGAACGAGTTTTTTCCTGAGCTTATGAGTTAATCTCGTACCTATATATACCTTTCGATCGGGCAGTTGTTCGATTAGCACAACCTGCTCCAGCTCTTTGACTGTTGATTTGGTAGCATCGAAATCATTGGGGATGCTAAAGGATCGAGGTACCCCGTAGTCATCGTCTTCGTGAATCCCTTGCTTGTCCGATTGGGTTGACGTATTTCACTTTCAAACCTGCGTTCTTTGTCGATGAGAGTGTTGATATTGGAATTACTTCATCGATGGCAATCATCTCCTTTGCGATGGGTTGTTCCTCTTAAACCATCTTTATCCCCTTTGGTGTTGGAAATTTTAATACATGGTGAAGGGTCGAGGACACGACCCTCATGTTGTGGATCCATGGTTTTCCCAACAGGGCATTGTATCTCATGTCCCCCTCGATTACATAAAACTTGGTTTCCTGGGTGGTACCGGCTATGTTTACCGGCAATGTTATTTCACCCTTTGTAGTTTCGCAAGCCATGTTGAATCTGTTTAACACTCAGGGCGTAGGTACGATCTAGTCCTGTAGGCCAAGTTGTTCTACGACCCTTGATCAAATGATGTTGGCCGAGCAACTTGGATTAATTAGAACACGTTTAACTCGAGTTTTATTCATAAGTATAGAAATTACTAGTGCATCATTATAGGGTTGCATGATTCCTTATGCATCCTCGTCGTTGAAAGATAGAGTCCCTAATGGTAAGTAATCTCGAGTGTGTTTTTCCCTTGTGATTGACACTTTGGTCCATTTCATCATCGGACCTTGAGGAACGTCGACACCTCCAATGATCATATTGATCTAGGGTTCATCTTGTTCATTTTGTTTGTTTGAATCCCTATTTCCGAAGTGGTTCTTAGCTCGGTCACTCAGAAATTCTCGAAGGTGATTGTTGTTGAACAACCGGGTTACTTCCTCCCTTAATTGTCGACAATCCTCCTTCGTGTGGCCATGTATGCCATGTGTGCCATGATTTTTGCATATCTGGTTGGGATCTCTTTGTGTGATATCCGTTTTTAAAGGTCGAGGCCACTTAGTATCTTTGATGCGTCCAATGGCCAATATAATGGTAGATGCTTCCACATTTAAGTTGTACTCGATAATCGTGGTGCCTGATTTGGACCAATAGATCTATCAAAGCCGTTCTTACTCATGAGTCCCGTGAACTTTGACATCAATCATTTCTCCTTTCATTCCATGGAGAATTTTGCCAAGATTTGTTGCCTCTATGATCTCCATTATATTGCAGATATCGATTTCTGTTCGGCTTGGTTCTCGGTCTATATCCCTCTTGATTCTATCGACGGGTCTGATAGGATAAACGAACCTTGAAGGAGCCCCAAGTTGATCGTCCTCAACCATGATCTTTGACTAGTACCGATTATGCACATTGCTGAGTATTCAATCAAATTCTGCTTCAATTGCTGCGAAACCACTGAGCTTTGAATGTTGAACCCTTGAGTGAAATCTTGAATAGCCCAATCATCAGCAACCAATGGCAAGTCCATCCGTTCTGTTTGGAATCGAGACACAAATTCTCTAAGCATTTCGTTTTCCTTCTGCCTCACCTTGAAAAGGTTCGACTTTCTGGTTTCGACCTTGATAGCCCCGACGTGTGCCTTTACAATAGAATCTACAAGCATAACAAATGAGTCAATAGAATTAGGTGGTAAATTATGGTACCATATCATAGCTTCCTTCGGTAGGGTCTCCCTGAATTTCTTCCGCAAGACGGATTCAACCTCATCGTCTTCTAGATCATTCCCTTTGATAGCACGTGTAGTAGGTGACATGCTCGTTTGGACCAGTCGTTCCATTATACTTAGGAATCTCGGGCATGCAGAACTTCTTGGGGATTGGCTTCAGAGCAGCATTCCGGGGGAAAGGTTTTTGTACGAACTTTTTGGAATCCAGTCCTTTCAATATTGGTGGTGCCCCCGAATTTAATCGACTCTAGAGTTATAATTTTTCACCTTCTTATCATTTGCTTCAATCTTCCTTTCTCCCGACTTAATTCGCTTTGTCAGTTCTTCGAGCATCTTCATTACCGTAGGGTTGGTCTTTGACTCTTTATCGCTCAATTTTCTTGAAACTGATCCGACCCTATGTACAACTTCCTAGGGTGGCTCGGGGTCGACCCTGCTTGGTGTGTGATTCTGGTTTTAGAGCTAGGATATTGCTGCTTGTTGAGCCTGCAACACTTCAAAAATCACCTGTAGGCTGATCCCGCCATCTTCACCACCACGTGCACTTTGAGCGGCTGATCGAGCATCTCCGCGGGCGCTGCGTTCGGAATCGACGACCAAGTTTCCTTTGATAGCTACATGTGAACTGACATTTATTGGATCTACAATCGTAATTCCATCGAGGCCAATAGGGTGTACATCGTTCCCTGGTGTTATGTTCTCGTTTTCGCCATGATGGACTAGATCATTATCAACGTATTGAGGTGCTGACGGAGAGATTGACAGTTTTTAACCCTATAATCAAAGATACTATAAAAAATAAGTGTAAAGTAGTGTGATTACAAAAATTTGTAGTAGGTAATCCCTATCATCCTTAGCCCCAAGGTAAGCGCCAAACTATTTACCCTAAAATCGGATAACAATTGAATTTATATGCGGTTTTAAGGACATATAATATAACTTGGTACAAGTTAAGAAGAATAAATTAGTATTAAAATTGACGATAAATTATTATAACTTCAGGATTGTCGGTACGGTGTTGCATCTGCTGTCCCAACTGGTAGAGGCGATGATGCCCAATAACTTATGAAACATTTAATATAGTAATTAAATAATGCTATATCAATATTATAAGATATTAATAAGCTACAAAAACATACCAGTGCCTTGTGCCTCCCAGCGTACGGTCTGTAGCGGTCGCCGGTGCATGAACGGTGTTCCTGATCATCAGTCGTGTCTGGCGGTACCACTCAGCATACAAATGAGTAGTGCCCTCCTTGATAATCGTAGGTGGTGGCGAAATACGCTCAGCTCGCTCGTCCCAATAAACTATCTGCTGCTGTAGCCATCCCATATAATGCTTGTCCATGTTGGGACGGTCGTCGCGCTGATAGTGTGTAGCCTCCTATACAGGCTCCCTCGGTATAGTCTGGGGACGGCCAAACTGTCGAAGCACACGCTCCGTGGCATGATACTTAACATTATCCCAGAAGATCATCCGGACGGAGGTGATCTATATAAGCCGGTCGACCGAGCAACAAGCTGGTAGCTGAGCAAGCAACTCGATGTTGTATGACGTCCAGATGAACTACCAAATAATAAAATAAAAGTTAGTATGCAAAACACAACTCAATTTAAAACAACCAAATGTAGGTACATATTTACCTGTCCGGCTACCAAACATGTCTAACACATCCCTGAGAAGGGGGAGATTATGGTGAGCATCCGTCCCTCGGTAGCTCCCACGCCGTTGAATCCACCTGATAGCTAGAGGGAGAAACAGATAACCCTGACCGGGCGGAAGTGCTGGTAGAGGTGGCTGCAACGGCATGATCCGCTGCCAGGCCCAAACCTAAGATAAAATGTTGATGTAAAATTTACGAGTCATTTCATGATATAGAATTTGGAGTAAAGAACAAAGTATTCAAAAATTTTGTCACCTATAGGAGGGGAAGAAAACCACATATATCAACCGCTGGACCTATGCACGCCCGACACATGCTCCTATACAGGTATGCTAGAACACTAGCACCCCAACTGTATGGGGTAACTCACCCAACTCTACTAGATGATAAACAAAGTGCATACTCACTTTACTCCCCGAAGTGTCCGGGAACAAGACATACCCGAAGAGCAAGAGCAACGCCAACCGCGTGTACCTCGATATCCAAAGATCCTCCGTCCCGTGGGTAACATCTGGGTGCAAATCCGACATCTAATCTCTAATAAATGACAACGCGATGCGACTACCCTCTGCTGACCTTGAGGTCTAAAACCAGTCCACTGCCCCATCAGATCCGCCAACTGTGCACGGGTCGCTCCTCTCATCTAGTGGGGTAGTGTCAAGGCGTGTCCCTCTACGCGGCAGTCCGTATAAAACCTGGACATCCTCCAGTGTGATGGTGGCCTCTCAAGTGGGAAGATGAAAAGTATGCGTCTCCGGTCGCCACCGCTCTACCAAGGTGGTGATGAGCGACCAATCAAGCTGCATACGTCCAAGATGAAAAATGGTATATAATACCGTAGTCTGGAGGAGATGTACTAAGCAATCATGGAAATGATGCTCCACAATAAACACCCACAAGTTGTCAGGTCTCCTAGGCCGGAGATGCTACTCCGGTAGCTATCCCTCCCAAACATAGGAGGACCTATGGTCGCCCGTAGCACTAATAGTTGATCCTCGGCCGGTCCAGGATGCGCAGGCGGAGGAAAGGCCATGGCATCTACTATAATTTAAACAAAATTAATTATTTGTGTTAGTTTAATAAATTAAATAATTAATTATGATTAATGTTGGAAAGAATAATTATGTATGGGTTCCGAGCTTGATTTTCGAGGTCCGGTAGCACCGAGTAATCATAATTATTATGCTTCTCAATTTCAATATTTTTAGAATTTTCTTACCTTAAAGATTTAAATTATAAATTTTTTAATTTGAGAGAATAATTATGTATGGGTTCCAGGCTTGATTCTTTAGGCCCGGTAGCACTGAATTATTTTTAATTATTATGCTTCTCAATTTCAGCATTATTAGAATTTCGTTACCTGAAAGATTTAAATTATAAAATTTTGAATTGGAGATAATAATTATGTATGGGTTCCAGGTTGATATTTTAGGCTCGGTAACACCGAGTTATCCTTAACTGTTATGCTTCTCAATTTCAACATTTTCATAATATTGTTGCCTGAAAGAATTAAATTAATTTTTTAAATTGTAGTGAATAATTATGCATGAGTTCCAGACTTGATTTTTGAGGTCCGGTAGAACCGAGTTATCCTTAATTATTTTGCATCTCAATTTCAACATTTTAAAATTTTTGTTAGCTACTGAGATTCTACGCTAAAAGGCTCTACATTTTTACTACTCTAAAAAGCTTTATATTTTACTACGCTAAAAGGCACTAACATTAAGAATACAAATAAACAAAATAAATACAAATGAACATAATATTATTTAACAATACACATTATTTATCAAATTTTAATACAAATTATATAAGAATATAAATTATTTATCAAATTTTAAGCATTTTTTGTCACAAATATAGCATAATTTAGGTATATAAATCAAATATAACACAAACAATCCGGTAGCATTTTCGGTCACAAACATAACATAAATTCGGGTAAATAAACAAATATAACAAAAACAATTCGGTAGCAGTTTTGGTCACAAACATAACATAAATTCGGGTATATAAATCAAATATAACACAAACAATCCGGTAGCATTCAGTCACAAACATAACATAAATTCGGTTAAATAGATCTAATATAATAAAGACAATCCGGTAGCATTTTTGGTCACAAACATAATATAAATTTGGGTATCAAATAAATTACTATACAAGTTTCGACATAATCTAAATCGAAATACCTCGATTTAAGTTTTTGAATATTATTGAAATCGATTTTTTTGCACCAAAACGACGGGATCCAAAGCTACTTTTCGTGTGGGACCTTCACTCCTTGATCTTTAAGGGACGGGTAGGGCCAGATATTTTTTTTATATAAAAGGAGGGGGGGGACCAGATCGAGCAGAAGATTTTTTAATGGAGGGGGAATATATCAGCGAATTACTAATTCGCAGTACTATTCTGCGAATTGCTTATTTAAAAGGAATTTTTTCCTATTTATATTATATACCAAACATTATTACCAAAAATATTCATAATTTGGTATTTACCCGCCTAGTCCATAGTTTGGCTACAAAATCTGTACCAAACCAAAAATAGATAGATTCTACCCTAAAAAGGCGCCAAATTTGTAGGAATCAGATTTAATGGTGATTCTATCACCATTAATTTCGAAATTTAAAACGGAAGCAAATCCATTGCAGCATAATTCTCTCATTCTCCATATATTTTCCACAATTGATAGCCATTAGAAAGCTTGAAAGCTTGAATTCAAATTTGGATTTTCAAAGATCATTATTTGTTTGGATTGGGTGTTGTTGTAAATCATTCAAAATATGTTTAGGAGTTTATATCTCAATTTTGAGCGGTTTCAGTGAAGATTAGACTTGATTTTGACTGAATTTCAGATTGAAACTCGTCGAAGAAGAAGAAGACATATTTTTTCAAAAATTGTAGTTAAATTGTAGAACTGTAGATAAATTGTAGATAATTTTGTAGAGAAATTGTAGATTGGGAAGACTAAAACTTCTACAAGTCTTCTACAATTATGTCGAAAATGCCTATTATGATACAATCGAAATGAGAATTGGGGTATTAAAATTCGATGTATTCAGTTTGTAGGTATCTTGTAGATAAAATTTCTACAAATAAAATTCAAATCAGTTTAAGTGTTGTATAAAGTTGTATTGTTTTTAAGAGTATCTACAAAATTACTATATTTATACTACAATTAACCTACAACCTTGTGTCAAAAAAAATATTGACAACAAAATTTTGGTGAATATTAGTACTTAATTACATACTGTCACATGCGACATTTAAAAAGGGATTTTCTGCTATACATCAAGAATTGTACTTTTTATGGCTAGCTTGTTTACTTTGGGATCTTCTTAGAAAGAGAGTATATAGAGAGGAGAACAAGAAAAAGAAGCAGAATGTTCGAGAACAATGAGACTCCAATGGAAGCTCCAAGTTATCTGCAGAATTTGCCATACATGTTGCAAACCTTTCCCTATCCCACATGAGTGTTGCCTTTTAGTCATATGTACGCCACTGATGCTGATGCTCCCGTTGCTGATGCAACTAAAATTAGGGGGGGAGGGGTGGGAGGAGAGAGAGGCAGGTAAACTAAAATTAGAGAATATATGCTCCTAAAATCATGCCTAGATAAATGAAGCAACAATTATACCCTTAATTATGTTATATAAATTGAAATTTGGTATACTTAAATGTAATAAACACAAACCTTAAATATGGGAAGTAATAGGTTTGGTATATGGTATACATAAGTAAAAATTCCTATTTAAAATAAGCATGGGCCCAGATCTTTAATTAAATACGGTGTTTAGGTAATTCGAGTACTAAATTGCGAATTACATTTAAAAAAAATTATTTATTACTTTGCAGTATTATACTGTAAATTGATTTAACGATAAAATTTTCGTTAACCCAATTCATCTGAAAAATGATCATTTTTGTAATTTTTTTTAAAATTAAAAATATATTTTTTATCCTAAAAATCATCATCTCAGTTCCGGACTCCTGCCATGTCATTAAATATCAAACTGACAAATAACTGAACATGATCCTAAAAATTAAAGTGATTGATTGGATCGCTACACGTTCATCACGAACAAACTCCTAACTATCTTAACGTCTTACAATAAAAGAATAGAAAACAAGTAAATAATTTACGAAATGATAAAAACATGCGGAAGAAGCACAAAAGTTGTACCATACGAGATGAGGTAAACTGAAAGTTGCATGTCCACCACGTGCTCCTTGTTGAAAGAGAAAAAACGAAAAGAAGTTTGGTCAGTGAGGTCTTTGCAACCCATTTTCTCCCTCCGCTGTCCCTACCCACCTAGCCGTCGCCCTCCCTCACTACGGCGCCACCCTCCCCTTTCCTCCATTTTCACATTTCTGAGTAGTTCACGTAGCTAGGGTTCTATTTTCTCTCTCTTTTCATCAGGTATATACCTCTGTTTGTTTCCATCTGAATATCACAAAATCCCTTTATTCCCACAATCCTTTTCTTTATTTTAAATTTTAGTAATCTAGTTTGAATATTATGAGTGAAGACTTTTAACCCCTTTTCATTTGACCATCTGAAATTCGAACTTATCAGTTTTCTACTTTGTATCTGTGCTCTCAGTAAGTAATTTTTTGTTATTAATTAACGTTTTGTGCAAGGCGGATGTTAGAGGCTGATCTGTGTGTTAGGTAGATTTGTAATTTGTTTGTCCCTATAGATGGCTTGTTTAATTGGGTTTCCTTAGTTTATATTTGCTTTGTGGGCTTTAGTTTAGATTTTAGATCTAGTTAATATTGTGTGCAATGAATTGGTATCTTTTTGATTGTTAATTTAGTAGGAATATTTGGGAAAGATGACTTTCTGAAGGTTTAGCCTGATATAAATACGGTCCGCGGCAGTCACATAGACGGAAGCTGCTCAGTCGAACACCCTTCGTCCAAAAAATTATACTATATATACTGGATATATAGGTCAATATTTTTTATACATAGATATTAAATCTTACATATCCTTAGAGAATTTCCTAACTTCGCTGCAAATACGGTGTTCATTAATGGGTAGAGTTGCTTTTGAACTCTGCCTATATGAGCTCTGCGGAGCATGGCCAGTCCTACCTCAGATAAAGGAAGTAGTGATTCACATAGGCGTGGTCTGAAAAAACCTAAAGCAACTTCTGTTTCATTTCGTGTTCATCTGAACCATTGTGATTTCTTGCTAGAAAGCTACATTTGGGTACTTAGGTTTCTTCTTGTTTTGCGTTTTTTTTGGAAATCTAGTATGAAAATAGGTCCTATTTTGACTACTTTATGTCTTCAATTTCCCCTGTACTATAGAGTTCTGCTTAATTTTAAACTTCAGAGCTCAGCATCTGTGGATCAGCAGATTGGGTTTATGGTCTTTAGTACGTAGAGGAGTTGAATTGCTACCCTAGCCATTGCAGGCGGATGAGTATTAAGCTCACTTGTTTCAATCGATCTGCCTAAACTGAATAATCATAGAAAGAGATACAAACCAATCCCGTAAGCATTTCAGGCTTTCTTATGTTAGTTTAACACCGCATATGGGACTTTCAGAGAAACTAATCCTGTTGTTCTCTGCATGTTGTATTGAGCTTTTCTTGTTGCCTTTATGTACAGTAAATGCAAGCATGTCTTCTACTTTTTATCTGGAGAAATAACTAGTATTTTTTTTCCTTGGTTATATGATGAAACGTTAGTTGTTCTTGTCTGTGAGATGTTACTCACCCATTTTTCACATGAACAGATGTTATAGCGGGTGTTCAAACTGAATAATGTTTCTAGCATTCTGGATGAAGCAGTAACATATTTCAGAGTGAAACTTTATGTCTTCTTTGGGTGGGCAGAGTGACTTGAAGTTTAACGTGTGAATTTGGTCACTGTGTTTTGTGTTTGATCAAAATGGATGAAAATGGTCTTGATCTGAGCTTGGGTCTGCCCTGTGGTGGAGGGGCTGCCTCCGAGAAAAGTAAAAGTGGGAGCTCATCGGATTCTAAGGTTGAGGAAGTTGATAGAGATGGCAAAGTGATCAATGATTTCAAGAACTTTCTGGATGGAGGCACTAGCAGCCAAAAGCATGATTCTGCTGTGGGTTCTCAGAGAAGTGATTCAACCAAACATGAGGGGAACTTGCTCTCCAGCATTAATGTTGACGTAGATGCTTCTAAAAAGTTAAATAGTGGAGGATTCTGGGTTCAAAATGATAGTAGACCTTTAGAAGTTGAAGAAGATAGGAGAGCTGATGTGGGTGACAAACGTAAAAATCTGTTCAGGGAGTCAAGTCAACAGAAGAAGCAAGAGAGAGATGGTCATTATGCTGATACACATGACAAGACCAGGACATCACACATTTCAATAACCACAGATGAAGTTTCGACTGCAGAAAATGAAGATGTAGCTGATTCTGAAACTGTAGGTTCAACATCCAGGCAGATTTTGCAGCATGATGAGAGCTTCAAGAGATTTGTTGGAAGTAGTGGTGCAGCTGAGGTTCATAAGGAGCTTTGCAGTGTTCCTGCTTCAAGTGGTGTAGAATTAATAGGACAAAGAAGGTTTACTATCTCTTCAGAGAAGGATGTTAAGTTTGGGAATATACCATATACTATCCCATTCCAAGGCCAATCAATAAACATCATGAACCTGCCTTACTCTATGCCTCTGAATTCTAACACTGTTAGTACGACAAGTACGACTAGTTACCCAGTTCCTGGCATGATGCAAGTGATGGCTACCACAAGTGGAGATAGACCGGGAAGCCAGCCTATCATACCTGCAAACTTGCCATTAATGTTTGGCTACTCTTCTGTACAGCTTCCAACATTGGACAAGGATAACCTCCGGTGTGTGGCTTCTCATCTTCAACAGCTTCACCCTTCCCATGGAAGAGGTCCTCTGGGCTCAGATATACAGAAAGATGGACCAAATATTTCTCAAGGTTTTGTTTTTAACTCTATGGATTTTCGTTTGGACCAAAGTAATGAAAAATCTAATTTACAGGATCCCTAGTACTTGACAAATAATAGAAAGAATATTTTGGAATGACCAAAAGAAAGCTAAAAAGGAAAGCTACTCTTTAAATTGTAAAGAAAAAGATGGTATACAGAAGCAAACTGAAAAGTTATCAATTCCATACTAGCTGAATATAATGCAGAGTGAAAGATAAAATGCAAGTATATCCTACCTTACAAGAATTAAAGTTAATTCAGCTTTTGGATTTCATCGTATAGTTCTCAAATGTAGCTACATAGAGATCATCCATCATATATCAGCTCATGATAAGTATAACAAAATGTTCGAAGTCATTTATTTTCTGTTCCCAACTCCAAACCATAGATCATCGGTTGCTGATTATAAGTTATTAGATTCCTAACCAACACAGTTACTTCGGCCAACACTTTATTTGTTTCACATACAGGTTTCTACATTTTGTTAAATCTATTTATTTTTAAGGGTAAATGGAATAATAATCGCTGCGTTATTTGTATTATTGTTGGATGTTTGGTTAGTCATAAATATACAATGTATAATCTAAAACATATGTTAGATGTAAATTTGATTGATATTTCTTCTTCTAATAGTACTTTGGCCTATATTACATTACTTCATCTAGTTTTAAATTTAGCTTATTATATAAGTTGATTAAAATTTATAATTATCCTTCTTAGATTTTTAGTATTTGGGCCGAACCGACGGACGCGGGAGTGGAAGTGAGGCTTGACTCTCAAGCCATCCCTAAGAGGGGTAGTTTCAAGTAGCTTAGTTTAGTTATTCAGGGGATTGGGTAGATCGACGAAGATGTCACCCATCGTATAGGGGTGAGATGGATGAAGTGGAGGCTAGCGACGGGAGTCGTGTGTGACAAGAAAGTACCACTGTTACTTAAAGGTAACTTTTATAAAGCAGTAGTTAGGCCTGCCATGTCGTACGGTATCGAGTGTTGGCCGATTAAGAACATACACATCCAGAAGATGCAAGTAGTAGAGATGAGGATGTTGAGGTGGATGTGCGGGTATACAAGGAGGGATAAGATTAGGAATGTAGAGGGTGTGGCCCACATAGAGGACAAGATGCGGTAAGCAAGACTAAGGTGGGTCGGGCACATTCAGAGGAGGAACACTGATGCACCTGTGAGGAGGTGTGAGAGATTGGCGGTGGTGGCCACGAGGAGAGGTAGAGGGAGACCTAAGAAGTATTAGGGAGAGGTGATCAGGCAAGACATGGCGCGACTTAGGATTATTTAGGACATGATCCTAGACAGGAAATTGTGGAGGTCGAACATTACGGTTGTAGGCTAGGGGAAGTTGTGAATATTTTAACTGCGCACTAGAGTGAGACAAGCCAGTTAGGTGGTAGACTAAGGATGCTATTGATTAGCTATGCTTTATATGCTGGTTATTAGTTTACCTCCCATATTTCTCATATTTCCTGTATTTTCTTATATTGCTGTTATTTTCTATTTTAGATTGTTTCATGTTATACTATGTATTTTATGTTATTTTATAATGAGTCTATCCATAGTACTAATATATCGTTACTTGGTGCTTTCTTGAGCTGAGAGTCTCCTGGAAACAACCTCTCTACCCCTCGGGGTAGGGGTAAGGTTTGCGTACGTTCTACCGTCCCCAGACCCCACCTGTGGAATTATACAGGGTTGTTATTGTTGTTGTTTAGATTTGGTAAAGATCATGCTAAGAGGAATTGTATAAAGGTTATGGTAAGAAAAATAAATATTTATTTTCTCTTCTAAATGTAGTCTAAACATTAGCAATTTTAATATCACTATTACAAAACGTACTAGAAACAAATGAGGGTTAAAAAGTGATGGTTAACTAAACTTGAAATAGTATAAAGGAAAACTTTGTCATTTACATGATCCAATACTGGTATATGATATATGCATATTTATGTCCATGTTGATTTCGATATAAACTACTAGACAAAATACCCACAAACTAATATGGGTTTCTTAATATAGAAATGAAAAATGGCAATCCAACACCCGAAAGTTAAAGTGGAATTTAATTCTGGGATTATTTCCAGTAATAAAGGTGACGCAAGAATCACTAATATTATCCCAGTCAAGAACTATCTTGGAAATTTGAAGCTGGGATTATTCCCAGTAATAATGATAACAGAACGACCCCTTATATTATCCAAGTCAGGAACTATCTTTACATTCTCTTTCTCCAATGTTGTCAGTATTTAAATTCGGAGCCCTTCCTCTATATCTATCAACTTGGACACTTTTTTGCTGAACTTAGATTGGTCGTCAATATTTCTGTAGTCTTGTTTATTGCATCTATATAAGTATGTTCATCTGTACCTGTAAAAAGTGTTTATACATGCACATTAAGAGAGAGAGAGAGAGAGGGGGGAGGGGGATATTCTTGCAACAACAGCTAAGATGTGCCTATTGATGGTTTCCCTCGATAGATGAGGTTGGTGAAATCTAGTAGCTAAGAGTTGGAGCTTCGGCCCGGGAAAAGGGAAGCTATTTGAGTATATTTATCACGATACGTATTGAAATTTCCCCCACTAGTATTTGTAGCATATGCAATAAATCTTCGCTCGTAGTGAACCTTAACATTATGGTCTTCCTTAGGGTTTCAACGATTGTAAAGACTTCAATAAGTCACTGTCAGAGACCATCCTGCATTTGGAAGTTTCTCCAAGAAAAACAAATGATATAGATGTGTATGGGCTAGAAAGTTGGAATTAGTTTTGATGATTTATTTCCTTCAGGTGGCATAAACTAGGTTCAGTAGAAATTTATGAATGTTTAAACCTTTTTTTTTTGTTTGGTCATTCTTTCATGAAAGCTTCATATCTTATGCATCCAGTTGTAGTTATAGAAAAACTGTGTCATTCAACATCCTAAAATGTTGGTTAATAAAAAGGAAAAACTCACCTACCTATCCGGACAAAAAGGAGATTTCCGCCTAAGCTTCATCCAGTGAAAAGTTTGGCGAGAGGCATTTTTGCAACTCTCTTTTATGATCCTTGTCAAAAAATAACGTTGAGTACTGGTGACTTGGATTAATTAGTAATACCAAGAATTGCAAAATATGGAATCAACCCCTTGCAGTCTCTCAGTTCAGCTGGATTTTGTAATTTGGATGGATTTGCTATCAGAAGGAATTTCTACACAAAGGAAACTAATAAATATTACCAGATTGCACCCAAGTGGGTGTCCTAGTGGTCAATGAAGTGAGTTGAGAACCTGCGGTCTCAGGTTCAAATTCAGGCAATGACAAAAATACTAGGTGATTTCTTCCCATCTATCTGTACCTTGGTGGAAAGAGTTACGTGGTACTTGTTGCTTGCTGGTGGTAGGTAGCAGGTATCTCGTAGAATTAGTCGAGGTACGGGTAAGCTGGCCCGGACACCATGGCTTTCCCAAAAAAAAAATAAAAAATTACCAAATTGAAAAAGAATAAATATTCAAGATAACTTGGATAACAGGCATCAAAGTCTGTGAATCTTCAGGAACGATAACACCAGATTAAAATAGTGAAAAACCTCATGTTAAAATAGTACCTATAATCATCTCAAGGAATCTTAATAATCTAAAACATCTGAAATTTTCCTCCACTGTCTTCTGCTTACACCAGAGTAGTAGATGTTCTATTCACTTAAATTTGACAACTGAAACATGCTTCTTCTATCCATCAAAACATCTTTGTATTTCTCTCATGCCAAATGCTCCACATAATGCAGAAAGGGTCTGTTCTCCAGATCTTTCCTTGTCTACCGCCAGTCATTTGTCCCTAATATGAATTTATACATGATTTACAAGTTTAACCTCACTATTCTCTCATAAGGGGGATGTGTAAGGCGGCTTTTGCAATAATTGTTAACTGTTAAATTCTTGAAGCATTGCTGTTTTAAATTAAATGTCTTGCTTTAACTTTGTCCCAATTTGTTTTAGTATTTGAAGGGGAGCCTTTGGAGCAACGGTTAAGTTGTCTCCCTGTGACTATAGGTCACGGGTTTGAGTTGAGGAACCGCCACTAAAGCTTGCATTATTGTAGGCTGTCGGGTGCGGCCCTTCTCCGGACCGTGCGTGAATGCGGAATACTTTATGCACCATACCCTTTAGTTTGTTTTAGAATTTGGAGTGTAAAGGTGGCATTAAAATGTGATAATATAGTTCTATACGGTTTGTGTACAAAAAACTATAAAAGTAGCTTTTAAACAAAATATTTGCATGAACTTTGAAAATTTTACTACTACTTTTCGTGTAAAGGAAAACTTTTAGAAGAACATGAGTCTATTTTTGATATTTTAGATTCCTTGGGAGAAAACCAAGGATTAAGAGTTCTTTTCCTCTCCTATGTAATTATGTGCCACTCCATAATTTTTGTGTAATCTTTATATTAATATACAATATGTTACCTTCTCAAAAAAAATAAAAAATAAATGTCACCCTTGATGTAAAATGAACTTGACTCCTTAGACCTGTGGAGGTTGAAGGTTGTGAGCTTACTTAAGTTTGGATATTGAGCACCTGTTATTTGTGGAGATAAATTATTTTGTCTTTTTTTTCTCCTAGAATAGATAAATAATTTCATTATAAGAGCATCAGCAGGATGTAATCTCTATACATCACAGTAAATGAGATCCAAAACAGGCATTCACAGCCCATACTTAATCAACATGTCGACCCTCCCTAAATTAAGGAAAGTGATGATCTACCAGTTATTATGGCTGCCCAACTTTTGTTTCCTTTAATTTATTGCCAAGTACCTAAACTCCCTTTCCTGCTTAATTGGGTTTCCTGTTCATGCTCATTCTTATCTTCATGTTCCTTCTTGACATTTGACAACTTTCAACCTGCATCATTAGTCTTTTTGTCTGTTCCTCTTATACACCTATTGAGATGCCCGTAAATTGCCTAAAACTTCTTATTTACTGCATGGGATGCCAAGAATTCCCGACAAATACCAATTTGTTACATTTTGGATCCTGCATTGTCATGTTGGATAGATAAATATATGATTTGTTAATTCAATAATTGTCCAGCCGTATGACTACTAAGAAGTTCTTCTACTTGCTGTGTTTATATAGCTACTACGTCAACTATTCCGCACAAGTCATCTGATTCTGTACAATATGATGGGAGGGCAATGGAGCATGTGAAAGGCAATGGGAGACAGCATAAGGCAGAAGAAACTTCCACTTCTCGAGGGGAGGAAAATGTGAAAGGAAGCAACATAAGCTTCAGGGCAAAAGACCCTCCTGACCAGCCCAGAGCAGAAGCAGTTCCTTCTGAATTTTCAACTATAAGGCCAGGTCTTGCTGCAGATTTGAAATTTGGAGGATCTGGTTCCTACCCGAATCTACCGTGGGTCTCAACAACTGGTCCTGGTCCAAATGGTAGAACAATATCTGGTGTTACTTACAGATACAGTTCCACCCAAATCAGGATTGTCTGTGCTTGTCATGGGTCTCACATGTCACCAGATGACTTTGTGCGGCATGCAAGCGAAGAGCAAACTAGTCTGGAACCTGGCACTGGGGTTTCATCATTTCCAAGTAGCAACCCGGCTGCCTCTGCCCAAAGCTGATTTTGAATATAAAATCCTGTGCTGAAGAATGAAGTCATCTTTCCTTGTATCTTCAAATAAATGTAGGAAGCAGAAGTATCTTCATAGTTCAAATGAATGTGTGAGTTTCTGCATATATCTTGATGCATATGCACATATCCCATTAAATGCTGGTAGTCTCTCTGAAGTTGATATGCTAGCAAAATATTTGTAATAAAGTACGACTTTTTCTTTATCAAGTATATCATAAGCGCTCTTATGTTATTATTGCATGCTATTTTATTTACGCTTCTTATGTTTAGATAATCATTTACGCTATTTCTGCTGGACTTACTAATGCTCTTTTGTTTTTGTTTTTGTTTTTATTTTTCCTTTCCCTCACTGAGCCGAGGGTCGATTGGAAACAGCTTCTCTGCCCTTTCGGGTAGGGGTAAGGCTCGTCTACATATTACCCTCCCCAGACCCCACTTTGTGGGACTATAGTGGGTAGTTGTTGTTGTTGTTGTTATCATAAGCGCTCTCTGGGGCTTTCAGTTTCACCGCACTGGGAGGCCTATTGAATAGGAAAGTCCCTATTGTTAGTGGCCCAGTTATTTTAGTGCGAGCCGAAGAGGAGTGTAAAAAAAATTCTCCTGCTCCGTAGGTTATTTTTCATGTTTTATTTGTTAGATAATACGCTTAACGCTAGAGGGGGGGTGATAGTGTTATAATAAAAATTAGCGTAAACTTGCGAAATTTAAAATTTGCAGGAAATAAATAAGTACGATAAATAAGAAAGAACACACTGAGTATTCTGGTTCACCACAACCCGTGGCTAGTCCAGTCCCCGAGAGACTCTCTCGAGATTTCCACTAACTTGTCAAGCTTCCGGGTGATTAACAAACCTTTACAACTTGAGGACACAAGCCTCAACACCTTTGCTCGGAGATACAACACTCCAAGACTTCAACCAAAGGAAACACAAGTTCCTTCACAACTTGAGGACACAAGCCTCAACTACCTTTGCTCGGAGATACAACACTCCAAGACTTCAACCAAGGAAACACAAGTTCCTTCTTACAACAAGAGAATAACAATTCTTTTCAAGTGTACAAAATACTAAGCACTCAAACAAGACACTCCTTAATGAGTAGATATGAGTAAAAGAATACGCTCAAGATCGCAAGAACTTTCGACAAGAGTTTGGCTCTCAAAAACTTATGTAATGAATATAAAATGATAAGCAATAGAGCATGCAAGCTTATAGCAATTATATGATCAGTTGTTGTGTGTTGTTGTGTTCAAAACACTGAAATGAAGCTGTATTTCTAGTTGAAAAACTTGGCATTACCGTTGCCTAATTGCCAATTAAGAGTTGCTGATTTTACTGTGTGACAATCGATTGTTTGCCAATCGTTCCAAAAATCAATCCCAGATTTTACGTTTCACAATCGATTATCTAAGATCAACAATCGATTATTGGCAACGTTCAAAAAATTATTTCCAGATTTTACGTAAAACAATCGATTATACAAAATCAATAATCGATTATTCAGCAACGTTCAAAAAATCCTTTTCAGATTTTAATCTCAACAGTCGATTATACAAAATCAATAATCGATTATTCAGCAACGTTCAAAAAATCTTTGCCAGATTTTAATTTCAACAATCGATTGTACAAAATCAACAATCGATTACCTGACGGTATTTGAAAATATTTTGGCAACAGTTAGTTATACAATCGATTATACTAAGTTAACAATCGATTATATATCAGTCTTGAAAAATTAATTTAGACACTGCCTCGTGACAATCGATTGTTATGTACTCACAATCGATTATTTAATAACTTTAAAAAAGTCTGGAAGACACTGTCTCAACACAATCGATTGTCATATGTTCACAATCGATTATTTTGTGACTTTGAAAAATCTGATGGACACTGTCTCTTCACAATCGATTGTTATTAACTTCATAATCGATTATTTTGAGCGTTGAAAAACTTTGATAGATACTGCCTCATCACAATCGATTGTCATTAACTTCACAATCAATTATTTTGAGCGTTGAAAAACTTTGATGGACACTGCCTCATCACAATCGATTGTCATAAGGTTCACAATCGATTGTCATGCAGGTTTGAAAAACCTGATGCTCACTGCCTTAACACAATCGATTGTCATTAGTTCACAATCGATTGTCATGCAGTCTTGGCTTAACATAATCGATTATCATAAGTACATAATCGATTATCTTAGTCCAGATTTTAGAGGCATGTTTAAAAATCATTTTGACTAAAGTAAATATGCATGATTTAAAATCATTTAGCATTAAATTAAATATGCATGATTTTGTAAAAATAATTTTGCGAGAGAAGCCATGTCATGAATCAAGTTGTCGGATCAAGATCACAATTCAGAACGACTCATGTAAAACTATAAAACTTGGTCTTGTGCTTGAATCTCGTTATATATCAATTGTGCGCTTGTACTTGAACTTCGTCATATATCAATTTGCGCATCGTTTGTCATTCATCAAAACCTACACATATGAACACACGTTTTAGTATAATGCTTTGAGAACGTGTTTCCAACAATTTTCCCCTTTTTGATAATGGCAAACTTTAAGCGGGATATGCAAATTAAACAATTCATAATGACGATTCAAGACAAGTAAAGATATGCAACAAGTATATGGATATGCAATTTGTTCCCCTCAATATATGAATTCCCCCTCAATTTATGCTGATAAGTATTGAGAGTGCATACCCGTTATCTTCCCCCTTTTGCCATTAGCAAAAAAATGTAATAAGATGGCAAGGATTTAAAAAAACTTGTTTATTTATTGAAAATAAAGCGTGATTACTTAAAGAAAGTACAATAACTCAAATAATAGCAGTACAATCGATTATAGATACGAGATAATCGATTATTAGACGACAGAAACCGATTTTTCTGAAGAAGACTCGATTATTGCGCGTCATGCTTTATAATTCCCCCTACCTTTAGGGCGATACCTGCAAAAATTCGTTAGACGTCTCCGACGCTCAAGTTAGAAATCATGTATAAAAAAAATGCAATGCATGACTTAGATCAACGTGGAGTCAAGAATCCCGAGTTCACTACGAATTCGGAAGAAGGACACTTTCTCTAAGGGCTTTGTAAAGATGTCGGCCAATTGATCTTTGGTTTCAACAAATTCGATTTCGACATCGCCCTTGAGAACGTGATCTCTTATAAAATGATGTCTAGTTTCAATGTGTTTTGTTCGCGAATGAAGAACGGGGTTCTTCGTCAAGCATATGGCACTAGTATTATCACATCTAAGAGGGATATGATCAAGACTTAGGCCATAGTCCAAGAGTTGTTGTTTCATCCATAGGATTTGAGCGCAACAACTCCCCGCGGCTACATATTCAGCCTCGGTTGTGGACAACGCAACACTTACTTGTTTCTTGCTAAACCAAGAAACGAGAGAGCTACCGAGCAAATGGCAAGTGCCACTAGTGCTCTTGCGGTCCAATTTGCATCCAGCAAAATCGGAGTCGGAATAGCCAACGAGTTGGCATGAAGAGCCTTTGGGGTACCATAGACCCACATTTGTAGTACCAACAAGGTACTTCAAAATCCGTTTTACCGCAGTAAGGTGAGACTCCTTCGGACACGATTGATAACGGGCGCATAAGCACACGCTAAACATGATGTCCGGACGACTAGCAGTAAGATAAAGAAGAGAGCCAATCATACCTCGATACTTCTTAGTGTCGACTTCCTTACCTTTCTCATCTTTGTCTAGATGATCGGATGTGCTCATGGGAGTCGCCATTGCTTTTGCATTGTTCATTTCAAATTGTTTCAGCAATTTCTTGCAATAGTTAGTTTGACAAGTGAAAGTTCCCACTTTCATTTGCTTAACTTGCAGCTCCGAGAGGAAATTTCGCTTGTCCATCATGGACATCTCAAATGAAATTTTAGAGACTCCTTGCATAAAACTCATTAGTTGCTCAAAAAATAATACAATATCATTTTCAACATGTTTTGGAATGCAAAATATTAATAGCATAAAAGTTGTCAATATAATTTTGAAGAATGGTATTACCAATATGGAAAGTTGTTTTGAAATACAACAATAATGTCATCAAGATAAAATTCATGCAATCTATTCCTCCTTAATGAGAAGTTTATCAAAACATACCAACAAACCATAGATATACCAATTGTTATAAAATAGTGATAAAATCATTTGTTGGCAAACATAACAAATGTATCAAATGTTATTTTATTAACAGTGATACTAAATGTTATTTTTAAAAAATATCAAACATTAATATATAACAAGTCAACCAAAAGTCGAATATACCGACCATTATTCAGGCCAAAAGATACATTCATCAAGAGTCGATTTTTAACAGAAATACTTTTATGAATCATTTATTTCAGGAATATATCAATTCTTTTTCAAACCAAAAATAACATTTATCAAAAGCATGAGTAAGAAGTTTTTGCCAAAAATATGCTAACAGTTAATACACACCAGAGGAAATAATTTATTTTTCTAATATATACTAACATTTATTTAAACCACAAATAACAGTTATCAAATCATAAATGAAATGTTTTTATTAGAAGCAAGCTAATATACCAATTGTTGTTTAACAACGAATTTTCAACATATGCATCAAGGATAATTGATATTAATTATTAACAAGGGTATCTCAACACATATCAACTATTATGATTAAGCACATCAAAATTTTTAACAATATAAGGCAAAATTAACAACACATATGTTAATATCGGTTGCTTGCATATATTATCAATTCGGTTTTTGTCTAAAAGGATAACTAACCGAAATTCCCCCTTGATGCGATAAGGTATTGTGCTTGGTGCATCTACTATAATATTGTAGCCTTCAAGCACACCTGCAAAAGAGATTAATGATCTTTTGGTACCCATGCCATTTTGGGTCCTTGGGGGTTAGGCATATCATAATGATGCGATTGAGTGATATGTCTATGTCGTGTAAAACATGCAGGAGCAATATGACCAATTCGTCTACAATAATGACAAGTCACGTTGGGATTATGCATCCTTCTAGGTTCATAGTAATTAGACGGACGAAAATTGTTCACTCTATTTTCGACACTATGGATATTGCGTATTTCATGAAAGTCATTCCTACTATTATGAGCAGCATTTCTAGAATAATTGTTTCTAGGTTGAGGGCCATTTCTAGGTGTTCTAAAAGGTTCAAACTTCCTTCTAGTGTGTGGCCTAGAATATGCATCATTTCTAGAGTAGTTATTTCTAGGTGGTAAGTCATTTCTAGGTCTTCTAAAGTGTTCAACATTTGGTCTAGCATGCATATTGGTTCTAGGGTTGTTATTTCTAGGATGAGCATTTGTTTTATTAATCCTAGGTTGAGCCTTAGGTGGTTGGGGTTTGGCTTCAACCTTTTCTTTAGGCTTATTCTTAAAACCTATGCCATGCTTGGTTGACTTCAAACTAACAAGGACCTCATTCAAATTTTTGTGAGAAGAATTAAACTTATCTAAGGTGCCCTTATGCCTTTCTAATTCATTTTTGAGATGCATGCAAGAAGTACAATTTCTAATAGAGCTTTCGGGCTTGTCGGCGCTTCTTTTTCCGAAAAACATGTTTTCCTCTTTCAACTTCTCATTTTCTAAAACCAGTTTTTCCAAATCCTTTTCTTTCAATGAGAGTTGTTTTTGAAGATCTTTTTCTTTTGAAGAAGCATTTTCCTTTATGCATTTAACAGTTTTTGAAGCTTTAATAAATTCACTATATAACTCATCAAAAGCATTTTGCATTTCTTCAAGGGAAAAGAAATCTTTAGAAGAGATTTGACATACCTCATCTTGCTTGTCTTCTTGTGCCATAAGACAAAGGTTTGCGCTTTCCTCTTCTTCTCCTTCGCTTGACTCATCTCCGGAGTCTCCTGATTTTAGGCTAAATGCAACATATTGATTGCCTTGGTGTTGTATTCACTTACCATGGCTTTCCCAACTTTTGTCGTCATTTGTTCACCATGCATGATGATTTGCCATATACGAAAGTTGTTTGATTTGACGAAGATTATCATTCGCTCCTTCCAATATGAGTAATTCGTTCCATCGAAAAATGGAGGGCAAGTGGTGGATTGTCCTTCATTCATCGTTCCTGCGTTCAATAATCTCAACAGAAAAAATATATATTGCTCTCAACCGGTTAATGCTTTCAGAGAGTTAGGCTCTGATACCAATTGTTAGATAATACGCTTAACGCTAGAGGGGGGGGGGGGGTGAATAGGTTATAATAAAAATTAGCGTAAACTTGCGGAATTTAAAATTTGCAGGAAATAAATAAGTGCGATAAATAAGAAAGAACACACCGAAGTATTCTGGTTCGCCACAACCCGTGGCTAGTCCAGTCCCCGAGAGACTCTCTCGAGATTTCCACTAACTTGTCAAGCTTCCGGGTGCTTAACAAACCTTTACAACTTGAGGACACAAGCCTCAACACCTTTTCTCGGAGATACAACGCTCCAAGACTTCAACCAAAGGAAACACAAGTTCCTTCACAACTTGAGGACACAAGCCTCAACTACCTTTGCTCGGAGATACAACACTCCAAGACTTCAACCAAGGAAACACAAGTTCCTTCTTACAACAAGAGAATAACAATTCTCTTCAAGTGTACAAAACACTAAGCACTCAAACAAGACACTCCTTAATGAGTAGATATGAGTAAAAGAATACGCTCAAGATCGCAACAACTTTCGACAAGAGTTTGGCTCTCAAAAACTTATGTAATGAATATAAAATGATAAGCAATAGAGCATGCAAGCTTATAGCAATTATATGATCAGTTGTTGTGTGTTGTTGTGTTCAAAACACTGAAATGAAGCTGTATTTATAGTTGAAAAACTTGGCATCACCGTTGCCTAATTGCCAATTAAGAGTTGCTGATTTTACTGTGTGACAATCGATTGTCAAGAATCCACAATCGATTGTTTGCCAATCGTTCCAAAAATCAATCCCAGATTTTACGCTTCACAATCGATTATCTAAGTTCAACAATCGATTATTGGCACGTTCAAAAAACCATTTCCAGATTTTACGTAAAACAATCGATTATACAAAATCAATAATCGATTATTCAGCAACGTTCAAAAAATCCTTTTAAGATTTTAATCTCAACAATCGATTATACAAAATCAATAATCGATTATTCAGCAACGTTCAAAAAATCTTTTCCAGATTTTAATTTCAACAATCGATTGTACAAAATCAACAATCGATTACCTGACGGTATTTGAAAATATTTTGGCAACGGTTAGTTATACAATCGATTATACTAAGTTAACAATCGATTATATATCAGTCTTGAAAAATCAATTTAGACACTGCCTCGTGACAATCGATTGTTATGTACTCACAATCGATTATTTAATAACTTTGAAAAAGTATGGAAGACACTGTCTCAACACAGTCGATTGTCATATGTTCACAATCGATTATTTTATGACGTTGAAAAATCTGATGGACACTGTCTCTTCACAATCGATTGTCATTAACTTCACAATCGATTATTTTGAGCGTTGAAAAACTTTGATATATACTGCCTCATCACAATCGATTGTCATTTACTTCACAATCGATTATTTTGAGCGTTGAAAAACTTTGATGGACACTGCCTCATCACAATCGATTTTCATAAGGTTCACAATCGATTGTCATGCAGGTTTGAAAAACCTGATGCTCACTGCCTTAACACAATCGATTGTCATTAGTTCACAATCGATTGTCATGCAGTCTTGGCTTAACATAATCGATTATCATAAATACATAATCGATTATTTTAGTCCAGATTTTAGAGGCATGTTTAAAAATCATTTTGACTAAAGTAAATATGCATGATTTAAAATCATTTAGCATTAAATTAAATATGCATGATTTTGTAAAAATAATTTTACGAGAGAAGCCATGTCATGAGTCAAGTTGTCGGATCAAGATCACATTTAAGAACGACTCATGTAAAACTATAAAACTTGGTCTTGTGCTTGAACCTCGTTATATATCAATTGTGCGCTTGTACTTGAACTTCGTCATATATATTTGCGCATCGTTTGTCATTCATCAAAACCTACACATATGAACACACGTTTCAGTATAATGCTTTGAGAACGTGTTTCCAACATTATTTGGGTCTGCAAACTGCAAATGATGCACAATATTTTTTATATGTTTCTGTTAAAACACAGATTGAACCTCAATCTCGGAGAGAATTAGCTAGGGTTCTGATGAACAAAGAGAGTTGAAATGTTGTTTCTGTTTTCAGAGAAAAAATCTTGTTACTTTATGTTGTAAAAATTGCACGAGGCGCCCTATTTGGGTGCCCCTTTTAACCTGTAGCCGCTTTGTCTTTTTGTTTGCATCTGTACCCAATTTTTAAAAAATTTCAGCTTCCCTTTCTCCTCCCCTTACAACATAGAAGCTTCAGCTCTAGAGCTGAAGTTTTATAACTGGAAACTGCTTAAGTTTTTTTTTATAACTGGAAAACTTAAGCTGGAAGCTGCTTAAGTTTTTATTTTATAACTGGAAAACTTAAGCTGGAAAACTGCTTAAGTTTTCGGTTACAAAGACAAAAACTTCAGCTGAAGTTTTTCAGTACAAAAGAAAAAATTTAGCCCGTGGGCTGAACTTATATGAAAAAGCGGGTACGCTTGCAATTCTTTTTGCAACGCGGGCACAAGTTAAAATGTAGCACAAAAAACGGGTGTAGATGCAAATGCCCCCTTTATGTTGTAGCAGTTGTTACAAGTTGTTTTATATAATGGGCCTAATGACTAATCTAATCTATTACATAACATGGCTTGTGACCCGGTACAAAATAAATACACATAGTGTGTTCACATATGAGCTTCACTTTGGACCGGAGCTCTGCATTGGGTGTGACTACGCGGAAGTCCAACACCCCCCTCCCCCCTCCAAGTTCAAGGGGGACAACACTCCCAATTTGAGCAGCAAAGAATGATAAGCAACACCACTAAGGGGCTTGGTAAACACATCAGCCAGCCGAGCAGAAGTGGAGACATGATGCAAGGAAACCAAACCTTCGGAAGATTAGACCTGATTAAATGACAGACCAACTTTATGTGATTGGCACTCATGGAAGACATGATTCCTAACCATGTGGATTGTAGCATGGTTGTCACAAACCCGGGCACTAAAGAAGAAACGACAACATTAAAGTAGGATAGCAACCTAACAACCTAAGTCAATTCAGCTGCCACTTTGCTAATAGTCGTGTACTCATAAGTTGTTTATTGGGCTTCCAACCAATATGAGAATCCCTTAGAGGGATACAAAAACCAGAGACTGGCTTTTAGTGTCAGGGCGAGCAGCTCAGTCACTATCATAATAGGCAAACATAGATAGATACAGATTAGAGGAACTGCTGAAGAATACACCTGCATTAGAAGTACCTTTTCAAGTATCTAAGCAGGTGTAAAGCAGCCTGCATATGAGAGTGACAAGGGGCCTGAAGAAACCGATGGAGGTGCCAAATAACTAAACTCATGTCAGTCCTAGTGTAAGTTAAGAAATTTAGATTCCCCACCTGACACATGTAAGATTCAGGAGAGGCTAAAGGATGGTCCATGGTAGCCTTCAGCTTCACAATCCAAATCAGAAGACAAGTGGCAAAGGAGATAGCAACACTATTTTAATCCTGAAAAGGTTTCTAATAAACTTCCTTTGATGCAATAACAACCCAAAATAAGAATAAGCTACCTCAATACCAAGAATTTAGTGAAGGAGTCCTAGATCTTTTATCTTGAACTGATTGTGTAGGAAAATCTTCAAAGTAGATATCTCCTTTAAGTCACTCCTAGTGAGCATGATGTCATCCACATAGACATTAAGGAGAACAATGGAGTAAGCAGACTGCTTGGCAAACAAGGAGTAGTCATCCATTGAATGAGAGAAGCCCCTGGAAAAACTTGAGATAACTTAGGATGCAATTTCCTCGAGGCCTGCCTTAGTCTATATAAGATCTTTTGAAGATGACACACCAGCTGGGAATTTTGAGAAGAAGAAGAAGAAAAAACAGACAGATCGGGAAGAAATTTTGTGTAAACCTTTTCATCAAGATCTCCATGCAAGAAGGCATTGCTCACATCGAGCCATCATGCTAGATTGAGGAATGAATTCTGAGAGAAGAGTTTGTTGCAGCAACATCATGAGTTGTGTGTATTGATCCTTAGTCAAGCTAGGAATCAATGAACCATGCTCAATAGAACCATCAATTGGAGTAGAAACAGTGTCGGCAATGCATAGGTCCAAATTTGGCGACTCGGCGATAATAGATAAGTAAGAGAAAGGACGGGGTCGACCATGATATAACGACTGAAGGTTACTCTCACAAAGGCTGGTGCCAAAAGCGGGCAGCTGAGATGAGAAAATAACGGTAGCATAAGTTCAGAAGTGGACATAAAGAATATTCTTTTGGATATTCTTTATGCTTTACTTTTTAGAGGTTTTGGGGAATATCCCTTATAAATAGGAAGAGATAGGAAATAAAAGGGGATATTCTTCACTTTTTGGTAAGAACATATTGTAAAGATCGACAAAAGAGAATATCCAAAATTTTTCTTATTCATTGATTTATTCAAGCACACTCTGTTGAGATTTGTTCACCAAACCCAAAAATTCTGCATCCCTATACATCTCTCTTCTTTTCAACATCGTTATTGAGTAATAGATCCTCTCTTATTACACTTATTGCTATCATCTACATTTATTACACATTCATGCTATCATATTCATTGCCAATCATTGAGTATTAAATCTGTTATTTAATACTCTTGAGCACCACTCGTTTTACAAGTATTTAATTATATTCGGTCTAGAATTTATTAAGTTCGACAATAAATCGCCCTTTAATTCATCATTTATTGGTTTAATAATTTTTTTGGTCAAATAGTTTGGTACAGTCTGTGGAGATGTTTTAGTTGAAATTTTAGTTCCTTCTAGATCAAAAAACAAGGAAGAGAAACAATCATCTCTTCTTTGTTTCCATAAACTAACGATGGCAGGAAAAGGAGATGCAAGACTGAAAGCAATAGCAGCACCACTACCAACATTTTGAATACCATCAACGAAGATGGCAGGGAAGATAACGAGAACCTGTTGCCAAGCGCTACATCCACGCGGAGTGATTAACCTCCCCCTCATGAAAGCGTAGTAGCTTCACGCGAAAGGGGAGCTTCCACGTCTATAGCTGAGGAGGCACTACCAGTAGTGAAAAAATTACTAGAAGAGTGGCTGAGAAGCACTCTAAACAATATACTCGACAAACCCGTCCAAAGGGAGAACATAAACACTGCACAAACATATATCACAATGATCACTGGCGAGCACTCCCCCCCCCCAAACAGATAACACTTACACCACAGTTGATGCAGGTAATGACGCACTTGCAGCCATTCGAAAGAAAATGGAAGAAATGGAAAACGAAAACAAAGCACCCCAAGACCAGATGAGGGAGCATCAAGAATGGGTTGATAGGATACCGGGCGCCCCAATGTTGCTACCAAAATGAGACGTTGACCGGTTCGTCGAACAACCGTATAGCGAGGAAGCGGCTCCATACGCCGTTCCCAAGACCCTCAAAATGCCGCAGTACTTGAAGATATACGACGATTCTACAGACCTCGAAGATCACATCATCCATTACATAACAACTGTGAAAGGAAATGACCTTTTGAAGGAGCAAGTACCATCAATGTTACTGAAAAAGTTTGGCCATAAACTGGTATTCACAACTGCTGGCACGGTCAATAACAAACTTCAAGGAAATGGCCGACAAGTTTTTCACCGCCCATGCCAGGGATAAAAAGGCAAAGGCTAGGGTTAATGATATATTCGCCGTTATACAATCGCCTGGCGATGGATTCAGGGACTTCCTCGCCCCGATTTAACAGTGTAAGAATGAGCCTACCAAATGTATCAGAAGGGATGGAGGTAGCAGCTTTCCAGAACGGGTTGAACATGAACTGGTCGAGAGAAACCAAAAAGTTATTAAGCAGGCTCATGAAATACCCTCCCACCACTTCCGAGAAAATCCACAATGCCTACTGCGTCGAGGTGAGAGCCAACAAGGACGACCTTAACGGTCCGACCCAACGGTTGACATCAACTCAAATGGAGTCGAGAAAATAATCTTTGTAACGACGATCGAAGAGATAAGTCAGGTCCCCATCTAAATCGGGAAAGACATTAACCCCATGTCAGAACAATCATTCTACCGTCTACTAGATATGCGGAAGGGCCGTCCAAGCCACATACAGGGACTCAAAAAAATGAAAGAGGTATGCCTCCACTATTATCTGCTCATAATTTTTGTGTTTCCCCTTAGAAATAGTGTACACACTAGAGAATCTTGGCATAAAGGTGAAGTGGCCACAAAAGATGAAGTCCGACCCAAGTACACGAGGGTCTTACGTCCTCTGTGAATTTCACTAGGAGCGGGGTAACAAAATCGAAGACTGCATAGCTCTACAGCAAAAGGTAGTAAACATATTGAACCAAGGGCACCTGAGGGAACTGATGAGAAACTGTGGACGAGACAACTTTGTCCATTCACGTGAACAACACCAGGGCCCTCCAAAGCCACCCTCCCCCGTCCGCACCATCCAAATGATCATCAGCGGAGCAGATGAAGCACGAATCAACCATAAGAAGTTCACCACCACACACAACTGAAGCGGTCGATCACCTACGAACAGTATGACGACCTCGGAGACAGTATCATCTTTGATAAGTCAGATAACGATGGTTTGAATTTGCCCCTATTTCGATGCTCTTGTTATACTTTATGTATTCCATATACCGATGTGAAAAAAATAATGGTAGATGACAGAAGCGGCGCGTGTATTATCCGACCTCGAGTCCTCACACAAATGAAACTCAAAGACAAGATAGTACCACATTACATTACACTAACAGGTTTTAACAATGCACTTGAGCGAACTTCTGGGGAGACAACACTACCTGTTCTAGCTGGGGGTAATACCCTAGAAATAACATTCCACGTCATGAACCAATACATAGCTTACAATACCATCATAGGGCGGCCATGGTCACATACCATGAGATCCATCCCGTCAAGCCTATATAAGTGGTAAGTTCCCTACTCCGTGGGGAATATTCATCATCCTAGGCGAATAATGTACTGCCCAAGGATGCTATCGTATCACCCAGGATTGCATATACACTGAACAACTAAAGGGAACAAACTCAGTATCATGGAAATTACCAAAGTTGTGGACCGGACTCGATGCACAAATAGACGTCATCAGGGACCCCGACATCGTGGAAGACACAGAGTCAACGGTAGGAGACCTTGATCCCATCCAACTAGACAACAACGACATCATCAAAAAGTCTTACGTCAGGACATAAACTCTCAAAACCAGGTAAATTTCATAAGTTTTTAATTGACAATGTCGATTTGTTCACCTTCTCCCGTGCAGATATTCCAGGTATCCCAAAAGAAATAGCCATACATAAGTTGAAGGTTGACCCACTCTACCCACCAGTGCAACAGATAAGAAGAAAATGCAATGCTACAATTGACGAGGCCGTAAATGATAAAGTGGATAAGCTAGTCGCCAACGGTTCCATCCGGGAATCAAAGTACCCCCAATGGGTCTCAAATGTGGTCATGGTAAAAAAGGAAAATGGGAAATGGAGGATGCGCGTGGATTTCACAGACCGAAACAAGTTATTCCCAAAGGACTCCTTTCTATTGCCTCACATCGACCAGCTCATCGATGTAATAGCGAGACATGAATTGTTCAGCTTCTTGGATGCGTACTCGAGTTACAAACAAATCCTCACAGAGGAGGAGGACCAGGAGAAAGCTACTTTCATCACCCATCAAGGAACATACTGTTATAAAGTCATGCCATTCGGGTTTAAGAACGCAGGGGAAACACACCAACACACCAAAGGTTGGTCACCAAGATGTTCAAGGATCAGCTCGACAAAAGAATGGAGGTTTACATCGACGACATGTTGGTAAAATCTAAAAGGAAAGAAGACCACATCAACCACTTAAAAGAGGCCTTCGTTATATTAAGGCAATACGACATGAAATTCAATATCTAAAAATTGTGCCTTCGGCGTAACCTCGGGCAAATTTCTCGGTTTATTGGTATCACAAAAAGGCATCAAAGTCAATCTAGATCAAATCAAAGCCAAAGAAGGGGTACCTAATGTGTTAACCAGCAAAATACAAGTTTAAAAACTGACAGGCCGTATAGCCACCCTATCGAGATTCATCTCACGGTCATCTGACAGGTGCCACAAATTCTTCAACGTGCTGAAAAAAGACAACTGGCTCCAGTAGAATTCATAATACATTGATGACTTGAGAGAACTAAAGGTATACTTATCCTTCCCGCACTGCCCGCCAAAGCAGAAGTTGGAGAATGCCACGTAATATACTTGGCCATCTCAGAAGTTGCAGTAAGCGCAGTGTTGTTCCGCAAAAATATAGGTACACAATCTCCAATTTATTATATTGGCAAAACTCTGGTCGACGCCGAAACAAGGTACCTTCACCTCGAGAAATTGGCCTTAGCATTGGTTATAGCTTCACAAAAGGTTAAACCCAATTTTCACTGCCATCCTATATCAGTGGTAACGTCCTTCCCCCTGCGGAGCATCCTACATAAACCCGAATTGTCAAGAAGACTGGACAAGTGGGCCATAGAATTCAATGAGCACGATATAACATATCAATCACAAACAACGATAAAATCGCAGGTACTCGCCGACTTCGTCGCCGATTTCAGTGCCAAAATAATGCCCGAGGTTGAGCAGGAAGCCTCTCTTACCCTTCCTGGGATACCCGGCCTATGGGTCGTATACACCGATGGCGCATCCAACAGGAGAAGTTATCTACCAATCATATGGTGCCCCGATATGACTAACAATGAGGTCGAGTATGAGGCTGTAATTGTAGGATTAAAGCTAGCTCTCAAATATGGTACACGATGAGTCATCCTCAGATGCGACTCACAACTCATTATCAACCAAGTCACATGGACTATCCAAATCAAAGAGTTGAGGTTACAAAAGTACCAGGTAGAAATTCATAAATTAGTGCCAAAATTCAATGAATGTCGACTCGACCAGATACTTCGAGCACAAAACATCGAGGCAAATGGCCTCGCCATGTTAGAAGTAGCTACCAAAAACATCACTAAAGAAAACATGGTCACCCTCCTCCACTTGTCAATAGACCAACCTGAGCTACATTGTATAAACTTGACTTGGGACTGGCGCAACCACATCATAACATACTTGCAGGAGGGAGTACTCCCACAAGACAAAAAGGAAGACAAAAGCTTCGAATGTAGGCGGCCAGGTACAACATCATAAATCACGTCATGTACAAGAGAATGTTTGGGGGCCCCTTGGCAAAATGCTTACGGCCAAATCAAACAAGGTTCGTGCTCGAAGAAGTACACGAAGGCCACTATGGTGCCCATACAGGAAACTGAGCCCTCGTCAGATGCCTCATTCCGGCATGTTGTTATTGGTCCACTGTGAAGAAGGAAGCCGCCGATCACGTCAATTGGTGCGAACAGTGCCAAAAGTGCACAAATATGATACACCAAGCGAGAGAACACCTCTACTTTATCAATTCGCCATGGCCGTTCATCAAACGGGGAATGGACATCGTCGGACCCCTCCTAGTAGGGCGAGGTAATGTACGTTTTCTTTTGGTTTTAACTGACAACCTTTCCGAATTGGTGGAAGCAGGTGCATTCCCCACTATACGAGAACAGGAGGTCATCACATTCATATGGAGAAACATCACATTCCATTTCGGCATCCCTAAGGAAATCAACTCTGACAATGGGCCCAATTCACCGAGAGAAAGACCGCTGAATTCTTCGAAAAATGGCACAACAAGCAAATACTCTCCATGCCATATCATCCCATTGGTAACGGTCAAGCTGATTCCTCCAATGAAACAATATTGAACATCTTAAAGAAAATGCTCGAGGACGCCAAGGGGTTATGGCCAGAACTGCTTCTAGAGGTACTATGGGCCTGCCGTACTTTGCCAAAAATGAGCATAGGCAAAATGCAATATTCACTAGTCTACGGGACTGACGCCATGATACCTGTCAAGGTTGGGGATCCTAGACTGAGATACTCCAATGAAAGCGGACAATACAATGATGAGAAGAAAAAACAAGACCTCGATGAGGCAGAAGAACGAAAAGACATGACTTATGTAAGAATGTTAGCCCAAAAACAATAACTAGAAAGGTAGTACAATAAAAAACGAAAATACGACCACTCAAAGTCGGAGACTATGTTTTCAAGGACAAAACACAAGCGAGAAAAGACCCGAAAGAAGGCAAACTAGGAACCAATTGGGACGGGCCAAACAAAATCACGACAGCAACAAGCAAATAAGCATTCCAACTAGAACAACAGAAGGAAAACGACTATAAAACAATTGGAATGTCGCCCACCTCAAATATTTCAACTTCTAAAAAAGGACATCCCACAAGTCGTACTCGTTTTTCCTCACCCGGGTTTTGTGCCAATTGGGTTTTCTCGGGGAGGTATTTAACAAGGGGATGAAGGGGACATCTCAAAGTTCAAGTATAATTCATCACCCTACTTGCCGGCTGCTTCTCTACGCCGAGCGATGAATGGACTAGGTACATGGAATCTTCTCCAATATATGTATGAAACAAACAAGTATAGCATTCTCCAGTGAATGAAATAAGTCACATTTTTTACTCTCCACAAGATTTTCTCCAATGAATGAAATAAAGCAACATTTTCTCTCCATCAAGTTTCTTTTTCGCATTACGCATTCGACCTTGTTCGATCACTTAACAGTCAACCTTTCTCGAATTATTTTACATTCGACCTCACTCAAATCATTTAACATTCGACCTCACTTGAATTACTTTGCATTTGACCTACCTCGAATCACTTAACATTCGACCTTTCTCGAATTACTTTACATTCGATCTCGCTTGAATCATTTAACATTCGGCGTCGCTCGAATAACTTGACATTCGACCTCGCTCAAATTACTTTACATTCGACCTCATTGAATCACTTGTCATTCAACCTCTCTTGAATTTACTGACCTTGTTCGAATTACTTAAAATTCGACCTCGCTCGAATCACTTAACATTCGACCTGTCTTGAATTACTTTACATTCGACCTCATTCGAGTTACATAACATTAAACCTCGTTCGAATTACTTAACATTCGACCTCATTCGAATTACTTAACATTAAACCTCTCTCGAATCACTTAACATTCGACCTCTCTCAAATTACTTTACATTTGACCTCGCTCGAATTACTTTAAATTAGACATCACTTGAATTAATTTACGCTTGACCTCGCTCGAATCACTTAACATTCGACCTATCTCGAATTACTTAACGTTCAACCTCGCTCAAATCACTTAACATTCGACCTCTCTTGAATTTCTTTACATTCGACCTCGTTTGAATTACTTCACATTTGACTTTATTCGAATTACTTAACATTCGACCTTGCTCGAATCACTTAAAATTCGACCTAGATCGAATTACTTTACATTCGACATCGCTCGAATTACATTACACTTGATTTCGATCAAATTATATTACACTCAATCTGGCTCGAGTTATGTTATACTCGATCTTACTCGAGTTACGTTACACTCGACCTTGATCGAGTTACTTTACACTCGACCTTGCTCGAGTTACTTTAAGAACTATGACCAACCACGACAAAACATTACACATATGCAAGCGAAAAGCCAAGGACTTCACCGTATAGAAAAAAAATGATAATCCGAAAATACACAACTAAAAGGTAGACATTCTATTACAAATTTTACATTATAAAAACATTTTACAAAGGGCCCGAAGACGCCCTCATAAAAATAGCAGGGCAAAAACAATAAGTACAACGGCACTACGTCGTATCATCCCTTTCAGCGTATTATTTATTATACCAAGAACCGGAGGCGAGCCTGTCCACATCATCATCAACCTCGTCCCATCCCGGCGTACCGGGGTCATAACCACAAGCTTCACGGGCCGCACGTGCTTTAACACATATACGCTTTAAGGTCTGCCTTGGAAAGCTTTCCGTCGGCATTCAGGGATTTTTAAACATCAAGCTAAGCCTTGAAATGAACCCATATCTCATACATCACCCGTGGCACGACTAGATCAATAGAAGTATGAGATGTAGACAGTTTCATTGTAGTCGCACTTCCTCAGCCTTCATAGCAACACCTGTTCATTTAATCTGGAAACCTCCGCCTCCAGATCCCGGATCTACTCCTCTAACCTCTCCACCTTGAGCATCAATGTCTCCACCTCATTATCCCGCTCAGACCTACAAATAGAGAGGGCGTCATCTAAGGCCACTACTTTGGATACAGTTGCAACCTGCCTTTTTTTGTCAAGGGTCAGTTCCTCGGTCTTAACGCTCAACTCTCTCCTCAGATCCGTAGCCTCCATTTCCCTTAGCCCAAGCTCATTAGTTAAGGAAGCAACCCATGCATGGAGGTCAGCGTTTTCAGCCATCACCCCCTTGCCCATATCGAGCTCATCCTCCTTGGATTTAAGAGCCGCCTCAAGCTCGCTGCATCGACCTATGGTCTTCATCAGCTCATCATCCCGCTCATTCATCTCCTCAACTTTCCTCTCCAACTCCTCATGTTTTTGTTTGAGCCCATCACAAAATAGCTAAAACTTGCTATCTTTGTTAAAGATGTCAGCTAGCGTTTGATGCATGGTACGGTATTTTTTGTACTTAAACGTCACCATCTTAATCATCTCGTCGGTCGCGATCGATCCCCATGATGATGAGAGTGGCATGCAAAGGAAAGAAAGTCAGCATAAGCAAATTATGCATGTGAAACAAATACTAACAGTAAAAAAAAACATACTCGCAAAGCCATGCCAGAAATACCCAGTGGTAGCTCTGCATAACTCATCGTTAGAAGCACCACATTCTCAAAGAAGCGCGTAAGCGGGCGAAGGACGACGCCATATATTCAGAGTTAGCCAAAAGGTCGTAACCCATGGGAATGATTATGTACTGATTAGGACCCTCTATCCTCACTTCCATGCGGGTGTTTCTCTCCAAAATGGCCCGCATCTATTCAAGATTGATGTCCGAGCCTGAACCATCGTACTTTGCAAGCACCGCTCCATCTTCTCTGGCCGCCGATGATGCGCCACCTTCAGTGGCCTGTACAGTATCCCCGCCTTGATGTACTCCCTCTGCCATATGGGACCACCCCGCAATATGGCATCCGCCATATAAATGGCCCCTGCATTCGGAACAAGTGAGGACGCCGCTCTCGAGGAATTGACCTTCCTCATTTCAACACTGGTGGCGATAGTCTTCCTGAGTTCCGTTCTCCTCCTCTTTCTTGATGGCGACTCCTCTCCATTAGACGACTCATCTACAAGGTGGTAGATAGGTTGGTAAGAGATCTCATCCCGTGCAGCAACATTCCGAGGAGGGAAGTCCCTAATTGACAAAGTTTGAGTACGACCTCCATGGACGGACTTAGCCAAATTAAATTGCACCCTTGCCGATCCAATCGCCTAGGGAAAATCTAGCACTGGAGCTTTCTATTTAGAAGCTCGTCAAACTGTCATAATAAGGAGGTCGTATGAACAAATAGTTGAAAGCTACAAAAGACCAAAGTAAATGTAACACTTACTAGATGGGAGCTTTGGTCCAAAATGTTCTTAGAAAATTTTCTAATCTCGAATACCTGCCATGTGAGGTAGCACCCGAGCCACCCAGTCTTCAATGGAGACGACAGAAGAGGGTGCATGCCTCCCAACCTAAAAAAAATAAGAAACCACAAATGAATTTAAAACAAAAGGATGAAAAGAAGACAACAAGCGTATTCCAATAACACCTGCAATTATGGTTCCACTGCTTGGGAAACCCAGCAGGGTCTGATACTAAGTGTTCGGTCTTGATAAAGAAGTACTTGTGCCAAAACCTTCGATTCGTCCTGTGGTCCATTCCAACTATCAGCCCTCTGGTCCCACGATGTCAAAGGTGTATCATATTGACTCTGTTGAAACTTGGTTAAGATAAGTGTAATAGATGGAAGATACTGACCTTGTGACCGGCCAATTTTGCATATTTTATTAGCATCAGGAAATCTTTATACAAATACAGGGATAGCTGTGCTGGGCAGACATTGTAAAATCGACAAAATTCCTCCACCAGCCGGAAAAGAGGGAGAGTATAACCGATTAAGAAAGGGTAGACATAAAGGCACAATACCCAGGTCGATGGACCTCATGATGTCACCACCAGCCGGCACTATCTCAACGTGAGACGGGATATGGTATCTAGATTGGGGCTCAGCTATATGAGACGGCCCAGTGTCGGGGATCACCTTAACAGGAGTGGGAGAAGCTTACTAATGGAAATCATTTCTGGATAAGGGGTTTCTAGAAACTATCTCCTCTACGGTAGGAAAGCTCTCACCCTCTTCAGCCACGAGATCCTCACTGCCGAAAAGAGGAGCAACCAACAACGTAGTGGTGTCAGAAATTTCATCGTGAATACGAAGGGTCTGTGATATATCAATTATAAATGGTATACTACTAAACCTGAAGAAAGAGGTAACGACTAGGTATGAAGGAGAGAAACAGAATCATGAAAGCAAAGTCAATAACCGGAAGTGGCAAAGAAGATCAAAGGAAAACAATGTTCATGCAAGGAAAAGGATGGTGGAAACTTCTAAATACCAAAACTCCCATTTATTTATAGGGATGGATGGCATGAGAATCGAGTTAAAGAATTATCAATGGCACCAGAATTGAACCGATAGGCACACAGATGCTGTCTCGGGAAGGTGCGTAATTGTGACGTGCGTGGCTCTGATCTCACCCCATAGCAACCACACAAATCATGACTCCACTGGTTGTGTCATTCTCTTGATTTTGGTTGAAACGAGTTATTCAACAGCCAAATTCTCCCGAGGCAAAGGCAAATCATGTTCGCTTATCGAGGGTATGTAGGGCCACGACCTCAATAAGCGGAGGGACTAACTGTATAGGTCCAATTTATGCTACTCAGCGATAACGTATAAGTAAGACAAAGGACGGGGTCGACCATGATATAACGACTGAAGGTTACTCTCATAAATGCTGGTGCCAAAAGCGGGCAGCCGAGATGAGAAAATAACGGTAACATAGGTTAAGAAGTGGACATAAAGAATATTTTTTTTTTTGGATATTCTTTATGCCATACTTTTTAAGGTTTTTGGGGAATATTCCATATAAATAAGAAGAGATTGGGAACAAAAAGGGATCTTCTTCACTTTTTAGTACGTACATATTGTAACGGTTGACAAAAGAGAATATCCAAAAGTTGTCTTCATTGATTTATTCAAGTACACGTTGTTAAGATTTTGTTCACCAAACCCAAAGATCCTGCACCCCTCTTCATCTCTCTTCTTTTTCAACATCATTAACAGAAAAAAGGAATGTTCCAATCATACCATTGTTGGGTAGTGTATCCTCTCTTATCACACTTACTGTCATTATCTACATTTATTACACATTCATGCTACCATATTCATTTTCAATCATTAAGTATTAAATTTATTACTCTTGAGCACCACTCGTTTTGCAAGTATTCCATTATATTTGATGTAGAATTTATTAAGTTTGACTAAAACTAGCTCTTTAATTCATCATTAATTGGTTTAACTAAAAGTTTCAACACTTTTTTTGGTCAAACAAGCACGTTCACCTGAATTGTGTACCTCAACACTTGCAACAACTCTCTATCGTTTGGTGAACTTAAACTTTTTTGGAAAATCATAAAGCTTGTTCCACTTGTTAATCAATTGTCGAGGTTTCTTACAGTACTTATGAAGCAAAGATGACTTGTTCTGATCAAAGCTAACCTTATGGAAAAATTGGTTGAGAGGATTGTTAAATGAAGGAGGGTTTGTGTAAAGTTTGTTATTAAGGTTGGCAGCAGAAGAAGCTAAATTTGTGTGAAAATATGAGGAAAGTGACTTACAATTGCCTCTCATCCTTAAGAAGGATGTTGTAGTTAATGTCAAGTGAGGGAGGAGGATGCATCATGAGCAAATTTCTCTTCACAATAACATAGGTCTCATTGAGTGTAACGGTCCGACCAGTCATTTTGTGTAATTTGTCTTGTTTTTCCTTTGGGAGCTTTATGTGTGTGTATTTGTGGTTATATGACTTGCGGGGATGGTTGGTTTCTTTTCAGGGAGGTTTTGGACCTATTTGGAATACTTGGTTCTCAGTTTTGAATCTTAGGTTGGAAATATTAAACAAGGTTTGACTTATGTGAAAATGACCCCGTAATGGTATTTTAATAGTTCCAATAGGTTTGTATGGTTATTTTGGATGTAAGCATATGCTCGAAATTGGATTTAGAGGTCCCTAGGTTGAATTGGCTCTTTTTGCTGAAAGTTGTCAATTTTAAGGTTTAGAAATGCCCTATGGTTGACCATGGTTTGACTTTATGATTATCAGAGTTGGATTTGGGTTTTATGACTTGGAATAATTACATATTGTTATTTAGAACTTGTCTACAAAGTTTGGCATCATTCTGAATCTATTTGGCATGAATTAGACGCTTGGTTGTCTTTTAGTAGTTCTTGAGTTCATGGCGATTTCTCTATGTTTCGGTGTTCCATTTGTGGTTTTATATATTATTTTGATGATCCGAGTCTAGAGATTTTGTATGATGTTTATGTACTTGTGTGGATGTTTGGTGGAATCCTGGGGGCTTGGGTGAGTTTCGTATGTGTTTCGGGTCATTTTGAGTTGCCTTCAGTTTTTGCTGGTGTTGCTGCTCTCGTATTTGCAAGGAGATAGCAGCATTTGCAACCGCCGCAATTGCTTGATTCTTCTCGTTTTTGCGATGTTCGTCCAGGGGACCAGTTTTACATTGCGGAGTGGGCTCGCATTTTTGCGACATGCTCTAGGTTAGCATATGTGGACTCTTAATCGCATTTGCGATGGCTTGTCCCTGGGGGATTTTTCATTTACGGATATTAAAGTCGCATTTGTAACATTATGCTGGGCTGAGGAATTTGCTTTTGCGAACCTTTTATCATATTTGCGATGAGTGCAGAGGCAGCCATGCTTCGCATTTGCGGACCTGAGGTTGCTTTCGTGGTAGTTGCATTTGCGAACCTCTGTTCACAAATGCAATATATGCAGCTTGTTCATAGCTAGTTATTTTGGGACTTAGTCTCATTTTATCATATTTTGAGCCCTAGACTTGGTGGGAGGCGATTTTTGGAGGGAATTTTCACATCTAGCTATTAGGTTAGTGATTTTGACTCAATTCAAATATTTTAACTTGTCTTCTTATTGATTTTAACTTCAAAATAATGGGATTTAAAAGGAAATTTGGGGATTTATTTACTATGTTTTGAAAAATGAAAATTTGAGATTTGAGGGTCGAGTTAGACCAAGATTTAAAAATTAAATACATATTTGGACTCGTAGAATGATACGTAGTCAAGATCTACCCTTCGACTCAGGCTTTGAACGAGCAAGTCCGGGATTGACTTTTAGGGAAATGTATGAAAATATTAATTATGTTAATTGACACTGCTTTTTCTTGCACTGTTTGATATTATTAAATCTTTTTTGATTTGATTCTTTTAAAGTAAAAACTATTTTTGAGTGTTGATTTGGACAATTTGAGGTAAGTATCTTGTCTAACCTTATGTGAGAATGCCCATTAGGATTTGGCTTAATTTATAAATTGTGTTATGTGTAAATGACATGTTCACAAGGTGATTAATGTGTACACGGACGTATGCATGCCATATGACTGAATTTGACCCGAGGTTTCTCTTATTGCCTTGTTTTCCTTGGGAGATCTCTACATTACGTGTTTTTTCATGGGTTGTTTACTTGAGTTTATGTTCCAAGCTAGAAATCATGTTTTAGGATTGTAATTCCTTACTTGGCCAAATTGGGCGTTTGTGAGATTTTTGCTAATGTGAGTTAGTTGAATTCATGTTCATATGTTGAACACCAATCTACATTTCCTTTATTGGTTTTTCCTTGTGCACTGCCTCGGCAGATTGTGAGTTTATGTCTTTATGACACTTGTTAGCATGTGTGTTGTTTTGAATATGGAACATGTGGACTTGTTGGGTGGATTATTCGGGTGTTTGCACAAGGTCTCTAACATAATTTTATTATTATTATTATTGATATTGCGCATGCAACTAGATAAGACACGCTATATCGAGTTTTTTCATGTGGAAAGACAAGGTGAGATGATTGTTAAAATGTAAGTGGCGAGACAAGATGGACATTTATTTTAATGTTGTGCATACGGTGACATAAAGGTGTCTATGTGGGGATAATACATGATGGCCTGGGGGAGTTTACAGGTGATGATTGTGTGGTGGTAAAAAAAAGAATATTCTTGTTTGTGCTTACGACTTATTTGTGTGTCTCATGCATTTATACATGATTTGTTGTGTGATTTCTAATATGTCAATCTATGTCTCTATTATTACTCGATGTTTCAGTTGTCAAGATGGATTAACCTACATGGAGTTATCTATAACTTATTTGATTCTTGAAAGGTTTACTTGAACGAATAATTTGAAAATTGATACGAAATATGATTATATTATGGCACGAGAGTTTTGTTGTGTAAGCGATATTTATATTTTGGCACGAGATCTTTGCTTTGCAAGTGTGACTGATAGTGTGGCACGAGGTCTTATCCGTGCAAGGGTGATTGATAATGTGAGAACGAGGTGCCATATGTGTGCGATTTATATGATGACTCAATGTTGAAACTGAGCCTTTACTTGTATTAAGTTATTATCACTTGTTCTGGTGAGATTACAACTACTGCCTTCTATTTTTCTTCTTGTTGCCAGCCAATGATATATTGTGCAGATTATTTCACTAGTGAGTGTCTTGATTTAAACTTCATCACTACTCCACCGAGGTTAGTCTTGATACTTACTGGGTATCGATTGTGGTGTACTCATACTATATTTTTGCACATTTTTTATGCAGATCCAGGTACCTCCGAGTGTATCGATCATTAGTGAGATGATTCTAAGTTGCTGGGGAGACTTCAAGGTATACCTGTGTTCCGCTTGCCAACATCAGAGTCACCTCATGCTATTTCCTTCCTACTGTTTATAGTACTTCAAACAATTATGTACTTTGAAACTCATTATGCACCTCTTGTAGAGCTTCTGAATCAATATTATCAGGTTTGGGATAGTGATTGTTGTATTATAATATTGGCTATGTTTTGGGCTCAATTTGTAAATTAAGTTGTTATATTTGTTTTGTATTATTGTGTGATAAGCTTACCTTGCCTTAGGGACTAGGTGCCATCACAATCCTTAAGGTGGGATTTTGTGTTGTGACATTGAGCCCCATGAAAAATTTGTTAAGTTTGTTTTCCTCATCCTCCTTTTGAAGACTATCCTTAGCAATGTGCAATGATTGACACACATAGACCTAAGTCATCCCATAAGTTCTTAAGGTTATTGAAGTAGGAAGCTTTGTCTAGAGACCCCCGATGAGTCGAGGCCAAATCATGTTTATGTTTAAGACCTTAATTTCGGCTAATTGTACCATATCTCTTATTGAGTTCTCATCTTAAAAATACAAAGATTCATTAATTAGTCAATCTTGGTACATGTTTTTACTGAATCCACATTCCCTTAGGAGGCCTGGTCAATCAGATAATTTTGTCTGGTTGAAAGTAGTCAACCTGCTTCTTCACTCGAGCATCACTAAAATGAAAGAATAAGCAAGAAGAAGGAGATTTCCACATGACGGAAACAAAGTATATAGATCCTACCTATCCTCTTCTCTTTTTAGTAGGTGATGAGCCTTATCGTCTAGGTCACTTCTTCCTAGAATTGCCAGTATCTCTCGGCGTATCATCAGTATTTCCTTGTGACTCATAAATTGTATCCCTTAGGCCTATCGCCTTCACTCTATGCTATATTAGGTGATAAAGAGTTGTTCAACCAGGATATGATCATATTGTTACATCGATCCCTCTGTATAATTTGGGAGAAACCTCTACAAGTCTAGGGCAACTCCCATCGATGAAAGATATTTTGTTTCTAGAAGATAATGATACTATCATATGACAACTCCAACCCCCAAACCTAATCCCAAATAAAGTCACAATGACAAGAGAAATTCAGGTAATACCGATAGAAAGCGAGAATTAAGGACTAGATAGTTCAGGGGTAACACAAAAGATGAGGGGAAAATAGAAGTAACTATATCAATCAAACAAAAATAACCAAGTAGAATAATACCATAGTATGAATTAAGTGACAACTAAGAACATCCACGCATGCAATTATCGAGAAGAGCTTGCCAAGTTCTCTCGCATATGAAGGAAAATAACAACTTTAGACATACAACAACAACAACAAACTAGTATAATCCCACTTAGGAGGGTCTGGGGAGGGTAGTGTGTACCCAAACCTTACCCCTACCCTTGGGTAGAGAGGCTGTTTCCAAATAGACCCCCGGCATCGTTCCCTCCAAGAACTTTTCACCTTGCTCTTGGGGAGACTCGAACTCAGAACCTCTCGATTGGAAGGGGGGGTTGCTTACCATCAGAGCAACCCCTCTTGACAACAACTTTAGACTTAGGAAATCAGAATTCAACATGAGAATTTCCCGAATTGAGATGTGTATAAACCCTTAACCACAAAAAAGGAAGGAGATTACTCCAAGAAAATAGAAGAAGAGAAATATTGAAGTCCCAATACGCTCTCTTCTGTCTCTCTCTCTCTCTCCTCAAAGGGGTGATCAACGTGCATGTTGGTGATTGCCCTTGTTAGCCTCTATGGCCTACGACCAGCCTCCTCCTATGGTTGGTCCGTCGTCTTCCTCCCCCAGTAGTTACCAACCACTACAAACCATAGTATAAGCCCTAATCCACCTAAAGCCAATGGGAATTTATTAAACCCTACTGTCATAATTATGCCCATGCAAACCCTAGTTAAGCTAATATTGAAACCAATTGAGTTCCTTCATAGAGAACCAATTGTCAAGTGGAAGAAACAAGAAGTGAAGCAATCCATCGTACAACAAGGGATTCAACTTGCAGTTCTTGGGAAAATTTCTTATGGGAAGCCTGTTATTGGTGAATTATGTAATGTTATTCCAATTAATTAGACTAAGGGTCATTGTTCAGTTGGCTTGATTGAAGACAATCATGTGTTAAATAGATTGTCTTTATTGGAAGATTATGTTCATCTTCTTTCAAAGTTAGCTTTTTATTTAAAGGTTCAATCAGACATATGGCAGATGCATTGTACAAAATAGAATCCATTCTGGAAACCTGATGAAGAGACTCTAATTTCCATAGCTTGGATTGGCTTTCCGGAACTTCCTCCAATTTATTTGGTAAGGAATGTGTATTTTCATTAGCTCGTGCAGTTTGTAATCCATTACATGTAGACCTAGCAACTCAAAATGGGACTAGACCTAGTTGTGCTAAGGTAAAGGTGGAAGTAAATTTTCTAGGTAATTTCCCTAAACATATTAAGAATGTTGAAGAAGGTGATGAATCCAGGCCATAAGAGTTCAAATGGATTAGGATTAAGTATGATTATATGCCTAAATATTGTAAGCCTTGCAAGAAATAAGCGCATAGTGAGGCAGAATGCTGGGTAATTCATCCTGAATTACACAAGAGATTTGATGAAGAAGTTGAGGATAAAGGCAAAGAGAATACAATTATGGTGAGCACTGAAGCAATTGGTACAACTGCAAATTCGACAAAGGTTTTTTCAAGTGGAAAGGTGGTTGGTAAGCCTGCTACTAATCATGCCAAATGGATATAAGCAAGAAAGAACAAATACCAATGGGATAATCAGGGACACATTGTTGATAACAAACAAGGTAAGGAAGCTGACAAGGATAAAGGGAAGGAAACAATTGAGGAAGTAGCAACGAAGAACAAGTTTAATGCACTAGAGGTTGAGGAAGTTCATCAACTAACTCTACGGATTACTGAAGGCCAAGGTGAGGATCATAGGAATGCTAAGAAGAAGGAACATGGGGAAAAGCAATACAGGAAGGGTCATGAGAAGGAAAAATAAGGCAACACCGGAGTGTCAAGCCCCAATCCTAAGGCTTCTAGGGTTAGGGTTAGGAAAGATGCTAATACTAAACAGGCTGGATAAGGTAATCAATAGGAACTTAAGCGAGTAAAGAAGGAAGCACTTGAGAAAGTGTTGGAAGATCAGCATAATGGAGACTTAGCTAAAGATAATCCTATTGTTCCTAGTGATCAAAGTACTTATGAAAAGGATAATAAGGAATCCACAATAGAATTGGTTCATAGAGGGGTTTTAACTAGAAAAGAGGAGCTAAGGAAACTCAACGTGACTACAAATCAATCATATCAAGATATTCCATCTCAAACATTTGTAGATTCTGGGCAGCTTAAGAACCTTGAGGAGATAAACTCAACAAAGGTTGTAGGGAGTGATGCAATTGAGATGGAGGATGATCAACTAGGAACGTCAAATACAATAGGAGACAAAGTGAGGAACAATAACCCACTTGGAAATAGCTGGCGATGCCAGGCTCCCCAGGTGTTAGGCTAGCAATGTCAGACCCGAAGCCAGGTCACCTGATGAAGATGGTGTTTGGTGTATGCATTGGAGAACAAATATGATGATATTGTGAATGTTAGGGATGATAAAATTGCGTCAGACCAAAGCATATGCAATGGAAAGGGTGGTGATATCAATAGAACATACATTTCTGACCATACTACCACAGTAATTCCTAGACTACCATAGTAATTCTTTGGCTAGGCAGTGTTTATGAGCAACAATTCAATAAGATGCAGGCTACTCCTCATTCTATGGTGAATAGCAATGAAAAGGTTAATGAGTAGGCAATTGTTCCAAGAGCATATGGGGAAATAGAGGAAATGCCTATGGACTATGGAACTAATCAAATTATGCAGCTGCATCTTAATGTTCCAATAAAGACTCCACTACAACATTTACATGAATTAGTTACACACAATGTGGCACCAATTGATGAAGACTTAATGGGAAAAAATCCTATGGAGGATGAGGGAGATGACGAATCAACAACATAAAACTTCAAACAGGTGGCTAGTTATGGGGATCTATTACCTACAACTAGTTCTAATGGGGGTAAGAAAACAAAGAAGAATCAGAATAAAGAGCAACAACCTTCAAGAATTATGCCAAGGAGCGAAGCTTCTCTATCTAAATGATGAATAAAATATTAATATGGAACATAAGGCATGTGAATACACAACAGGCCATTAAAAGGGTGATCAACATGAATAAGGAGAAATTTTTGTTTAGTTGCATTGGTGGAGGCTTTTCGAAAGAAGAGACACATTGATAGAAATAGAAAAAGGTTGGAAATGGAGACTGCTTATGCAAATATTAATGGGCAATTATGGTTGATCTTAGATGCAGTCGGGGAATGGGAATTAGTGGAGGATACTAAGCAACATGTGACTGTGAGAGTGCTTCACCATGACCTGGGGCAATACATGATGATGACATTTGTGTATGCAAAATATTCAGCAATGGAGAGGTTGGAATTGTGGGATCACTTGTATTATTTAGCAAGTGATATGAAATTTTCATGATTGGTAGGATGGGATTTCAATGTGATATTGCATGAATATGAGAAAATAGGAGGTCTATCAGTACACCCTCCTGAATATGAAGATTTTGCATTTTGTACAAACTCTTGTGGTTTGTTTGAGCAAGGATACAAAGGAAGTCCATTTATGTGGTGGAATAGGATATCCAATGCTGCATCTATATTCAAAATATTAGATAGGATCTTTGTGAATTAGCCATTTTAGAACATGTTGCCAACTATTGAAGTTGAACATCTCATCAGAACTGGATCAGATCATGCACAATTGTAAATGACATGTGGGGAGAAGACCATCAATTTTGTCATCCTTTTAGGTACTTCAAATTTTGGAATAAACATGCTATATTTATGGATGTGGTGAGTCAAAATTGGGAAGCTTATTTCATAGGAGATCCCTATTTTATGTTCAAGAAGAAGCTCAAGAGGGTGAAGGCATCACTACAAAAATGGAGAAGGGAAACATTTGGTGATATCTTCAAGCAATTAGCTATTTTGGAGGACATTGTTAGGGTGAAAGAGATGTATTTTGAAGAAGCGCCTACAATTGAGAAGAGGATTCTGCTTCAAAAGGCTTAATCTGATGAAGAAATACTTGAGTATTGAGGAGCAGTATTAGAAGCAAAACGATGGGATGTCTTGTTTTGCTAAAGGAGATAGGAATACAAGTTTCTTTCAAAATCATGTCAATGGCAAAAGAAAGAAATTGGAACTAAAGAGGATCAAAAGTGGAAGTGGGTATGGATTGAGGAAGACCAGGAGTAATTGGCTATACATGCAGTGGACTTCTACAAAAAACAGTTCACATATGAAGGTAATACATCTGAATTTTCCTTGCTCAATAATATACCTTTGATGGTCACTATGGAATAGAATTTGGAACTTACCAGATTGCCGACAATTAAAGAGGTAAGGAAAGAAATTTTTGAGCTTAGTGAGGGAGAGTGCTAGTGGTCTAGATCGATTCACTGGCTTGTTTTATCAAACATGCTGCGATGTTATTGGTGCTGATATACACAACATGGTTCTACACTTATATGGAGGATATGCACAGCCTAAATCCATCACTCACACAAATCTAGCGTTGCTACTTAAGAAACCTAGAGTTGAGACCTTTTCTGACTTAAGACCTATTTGGTTGAACAACTTCATTAACAAGATCTTACCTAGGGTATTACATGATAAGTTGGATTTTTTTCCTTCTCTGATATCTCATAATCAATCTAGATTTGTCAATAGGAGTATATTTGAGAATATCTTATTGACTCAAGAAATTTTCACTAACATAAGGTTAAGGGGAACGCCAAATAATATGGCGATCAAGCTTGATATGGCTAAGCCCTATAATATGGTTTCATGGAAGCACTTATTGCATGTACTAAGGTAGAGGGGATTTTTTGAGAATTTCATCAACAAGATGTGGAATACTCAGTATTGATGATTCTGCAGTCTCAGGGTTTCTTTAAGTCTACAAGGGGTGTCAAGAAAAGGGATCCTCTATCACCAGCATTGTTCATTCTGTCAGCTGAGGTACTTTCCATGACTTTGAATAAGCTATTTGAAGACGGTTCATTTGTGGGATTTGGAATTTCTAAGTAGTGTGATACTTTAGACCACTTGGCATCTGCTGATAATACTATAATCTTTGCTTCTACGCATCCTCCATCCTTGAGCAAGATTATGGCAGTGTTGGGGAACTATGAGAAGATATTAATCTAGATGATCAATAAAGATAATAGTTGATACTACATGTATTCAAAGATTCCTAATGGATTGTGTCAGGCAGTCGGAGTTATTACAAGATTTGAAAGAGGTAAATTCCCCTTCACATATCTAGGGTGTCCTATTTTCTACACTAGAAGGAGGAAGGAATATTACGAGGATCTTATCAAGAAAGTAAAGGCTAAATTGCATTCATGGAAAGAAAAGTTGTTGTCATTTAGAGGAAAGGCAACACTCATTTCTAGTGTGTTGCAAAGTATGCCAGTCCACATGTTATTAGTCCTTCCTCCACCAAAAAATGTCCTGGAGCATCTTCATAAGATTTTTGCTAGATTTTTTCTTAGCACAAAGGAAGAAGGGAGAAGCAGACATTGGGCCTCATGGCAAAATATTTGCCTTCCAAAAGAGAAAGGGGGCCTAGGTTTTGTTGGAAACACGTTTCAAATGCAATATACTAAACGTGTGTTCTTTTGTAGGTTTTGATGAATGTCAAACAAAGCAATAAGCGATATATAGCAGTGCTCAAGGACAAGCACATAATGGATGCATTACAAGAAGCTCAAGACAATGCTTGGAAATGTTATAATTGAGTCAATATTAATTGTGATCTTGATTCCTCAATCTTGGCTCATAACATGGCTTCTCTACTAAAATTATTTTTTCCAAAATCATGCATATTTAAAGTAAGTGTCAAATGATTTTAAACTATGCATATTTACATTTGTTAAAATGTTTTCCAAACATGCCTCAAAAATCTGGGCTAAGATAATCGATTATGTACTTATGATAATCAAGTATCTCTAAGCTAAGACTGCATGACAATCGATTATGAATTAATGATAATCGATTGTGAGTAAGCTAGTTAACATCAGGTTTTTGCAAACTGCATAACAATCGATTGTGTATTTTCGATAATCGATTGTTAACTGAGGCAAAGTTTTCAAAACTCATAAAAATCGATTATGAACTAATGGTAATCGATTGGAATGAGAAAAATGTCTCCCAGTGATTTTAAGTAAAATGATAATCGATTGTGGCTTTTGATAATCGATTATATATGAGACAGTAAGTTTTGAAATTAATTAATAATCGATTGTGGCTTTTGATAATCGATTATATATGAGACAGTAAGTTTTGAAATTAATTAATAATCGATTGTGGCTTTTGATAATCGATTATATATGAGACAGTAAGTTTTGAAATTAATTAATAATCGATTGTTCTATTTGATAATCGATTGATGAAGCTGACCGTTGTCATACTTTTTTCAAATTACCTTCAGGTAATCGATTGTGATATTTAACAATCGATGTTTTAGCGTAAAATCTGGAAAAGATTTTCTGAACGTTGTTAAAATAATCGATTATTGATTTCCTGATAATCGATGTTTTATGCCAAAAATTGGAAAGGATTTTTTAACGTTATAATTAATCGATTATTGATTTGAAGTAATCGATTGTTAACGTAAAATCTGGGATTGATTTTTTGATCTGATAGGCAAACAATCGATTGTTTAGTCCTGACAATCGATTGTCACTGAGTAATTTCAGCAATCCTTAATTGGCAATTAGACAACAGTAAGACTGAGTTTTTCACCTATAAATACAGGTTTAACTCAGTGTTTTCACAACAACAACACATACAATTTAAGTATTTTCATTGCTAAAAGCTTTCTTACATTGATCATCATTTTCATTCATCTATAAAGCTTTTTGAAGAGCCATTCTATTGAGCTAAGTTGTTGTGATCTTGAGCGTACTATTTCTACTCATATCTACTCATTGAGGAGTACTTTGTAAAGTGAGTGTGTCTTTGTGTTTGTAAGAGAATTGCGATTCTCGTTTGTTGAGGAACTTGTGATTCCTCGGTTGAAGTCTTTGGGATTGTTATCCCCGAGCAATTGAAGTCTTTGGGATTGTTATCCCCGAGCAATTGAAGTCTTTGGGATTGTTATCCCCGAGCAATTGAAGTCTTTGGGATTGTTATCCCCGAGCAATTGAAGTCTTTGGGATTGGTATCCCCGAGCAATTGAAGTCTTTGGGATTGTGATCCCCGAGCACCTAGGTGAGGCTTGTGTCCTCAGCTGTAACGGTTTGTTAAGCACCCGTAAGCTTGACAAGTTTAGTGGAAATCTCGAGAGAGTCTCTCGGGGACTGGACTAACCACGTTTGTGGCCAACCAGGATACATCTTTGTGTAAGTTTATTTTACTGCACTTGTCTTAATTTCTGCAAAGTTTTTAAATTCCGCACTAAAACGCTTAATAATTTTAAAACGCTATTCACCCCCCCCTCTAGCGTAAAGCGTTATTTCCAACAATTGGTATCAGAGCCATACTCTCTGAAAAACTTAACCGTTTGAGAGAACCATCGATGGCTTCTACTCTAAATTTCTTTGCAGGAATAGGTGAAGGAGAATGCAGCATGTCGCCTCCAATATTAGACGAAAACGACTACTCAGTCTGGAAATATCGGATGCAAATTTTTACAATGGCAAACGATTTGTATCTATGGCAAGCTATTAAACACAGTGATCAACTGACGACAAAAGTCGGGAAAGATAAGGTAAGTAAATACAACACTAAAGCTATGAATATATTACATAACGCCTTGAATCAGGAACTTTGGCGAAAAATCTCCCACTATAAAACTGCTAAGGAAATGTGGGACAAACTTGAGGAATTGCACGAAAACACGCCTCAAAAAGCGGTCAGCACAAACGATGAATCAACTGGTCGGTGCCTCATGGCAGACGAAAAAGACGAGGTAAGTACATCTAATGATATACAAATTGCTTATAACAAACTGCATGATGAGCTGGTAAATGCTTCTAAGACTATTAAAGATTTACAAAGAACTCTTTCTCTACAAGAAGAGGATTTTCAAAAACAACTCCTTTTAAAAGACAAGGACTTTGAAGAACGTCTTTCTTTAGCTCAAAAAGGTGTTGAAAATCTGTCTCGTGATAACGAGAATCTTGCAAATGAAAATCAATTTTTGTTAAATGATAGTATAGAACTTAGACAAGTCATCAAGACCATGCATGAAGCCTCTTGTGTTGAAAATTGCCTTACCTGTACTACTTGTGAGTCCTTAAAACTAGAAAACACAGAACTTAGGAAAACTTTAGAAACTCGTAGTAAAAAAGTTCTTAAAGTTAGTGAAAAAGAATCGCCTAAGAGAAATCAACGGCATAAAAACAAAAACTCCACTACTCCACCTAGAAATAACTCTAAGATTGTAAACAAGCCTAGAACAAATTCTTTTAGACCACCTAGACATTATGCTAGAATGTATGAAGATAAGGGTAGAACTAATATCTTTAGACAACCTAGATCCGAATCTAGGATTCTTGCAAACAAGCCTACAAATAGTAATTTTCGGCAACCAAGAAATTACTCTAGGAACGAGCTTAGACCACCTAGACATGACACTAGGTCCTTCAACAAGTCTAGCACTAATAACCTTAGACCATCTAGATATTATACTAGAAATGGGAACAATATGTCTTGTGTTAATCATTTTCATTCGCCTAGAACCTTGTTGGCTCAACCTAGGCATCAACACAACCCAAACGTAGTATGTCATTACTGCAATCGTATAGGTCATATTGCACCTATGTGTTTTACAAAGCATAGAGATTCTTCATATTATTATCGTTACTTGCCTAACCCCCAAGGACCCAAAATGGTATGGGTACCTAAAGAATATTAATTTGCCTTGTAGGTGTGCTTGAAGGGATCAAGTGTACTATGGTACCTTGACAGTGGATGCTCCAGACACATGACAGGAGACGAATCCAAATTCCTTCAACTAGAGCACAAAGAAGGAGGAAGCGTTGTATTCGGTGACAACAATAAAGGACAAATTATTGGCATCGGATCGGTCGGTAAGAATGAAAAATCCTCTATAAAGCATATATTACTTGTCAAAGGTTTAAAGCATAATCTCTTGAGCATAAGTCAATTATGTGACAAGGGAAATCTTGCTTTGTTTGATTCGGATGAGTGTTTAGTGTTTAGACGCAGTGACTTCAAGATTATTCTACGTGGTTTTAGAATTGACAATATTTACATGGTTGATCTTGAAAACTCCTCATCCGAGTATGTTGATTGTTTGTTGAGCAAAGATGAAAATGTGTGGTTGTGGCATCGTAGAGTAGCTCATATGAACATGCATCTTTTAAATAAATTGATTTCTCAAAATCTAGTGATTGGTCTTCCCTTCTTAAAATTTGAAAGTGATACTATTTGTGATTCATGTCAAAAGGGGAAGCAAACAAGAGCATCTTTTAAAACCAAAAATGTTGTTTCAACATCTAGACCTTTACAACTATTGCATATGGATTTATTCGGACCATCCCGTATCGAAAGTCTAGGAAGAAATAGATATGCTTTTGTAATTGTTGATGACTTCTCTAGATTTACATGGACACTATTTCTTGCGCATAAAAGTGATGCATTTATTAGCTTCAAGCTTTTTCTTAAAAGAGTTCAAAATGAAAAGGAATCAACTGTCACTTCCATTAGAAGTGATCATGGGGGAGAGTTTGATCACAATCTCTTTGCGGACTTTTGTGATGAACTCGGAATCGAGCATACCTTTTCCGCTCCACGTACACCACAACAAAACGGGGTGGTGGAAAGGAAAAATAGGAGCCTCGAAGAGATGGCTAGAACCATGCTCGACGAAGCTAAGATTCCCAAACACTTTTGGGCAGACGCCGTGAGTACCGCATGCTATGTTTTGAATAGAGTAGCAATTCGGCCGATACTCTTAAAAACCCCATATGAACTCTACAAAGGTAGAAAACCTAACATTTCACATCTACGCGTTTTTGGTTGTAAATGTTTTGTGCATAACAATGGAAAGGACCAATTAGGAAAATTTGATGCAAAGTCGGATGAAGGTATCTTCATTGGCTATTCTTCTCGTAGTAAAGCTTATAGGGTTTTTAATAAAAGAACCCAAGTTGTAGAGGAATCTCCTCATATTGTTTTTTCCGAAGATAATACTCGCTTGGCGAGAAAGGATTGTGGTCTTGATCTTTCAGGTATTCTGGAAAGCCTAAAGGACAAAATTCAAGAAGAACCACCAAGGAAAGAAACTGACAAAACGGTGGAACCACAAATTGAAAAAGCTCCTCAACCAGAAAATGAACCAAAAGAGCAAATAGAATGGAGGACAGTCAAAGATCATCCTCTCGATCAGGTAATAGGCGACGTTGGAGGGAAGGTAAGTACCCGGAGCTCTCTTAGAAATACCTTAGATCTTACTGCTTTTGTTTCTCAAATTGAACCCAAAACCATCTCTGAAGCAATTGGGGATAAATTTTGGACCTTGGCAATGCAAGAGGAGCTTAACCAATTCAAACGTAACAACGTTTGGGATTTGGTGCCAAGACCCGAAGGTCATACCATAATTGGTACGAAATGGGTTTTTCGAAATAAATTAGATGAAAATGGCATAATCACTAGAAACAAAGCTAGGCTTGTGGCTCAAGGCTATAATCAAGAAGAAGGGATTGATTATGATGAGACATATGCTCCGGTAGCTAGATTAGAGGCCATCCGTCTGTTGCTTGCTTTTGCATCTTCTATGAATTTCTTTGTATATCAAATGGATGTGAAAAGTGCCTTTTTAAATGGTTTTATCCAAGAAGAAGTTTTTGTAAAACAACCCCCCGGTTTTGAAGACTTTAATTTTCCCAATCATGTTTTCAAACTCAAAAAGGCCCTTTATGGTTTAAAACAAGCTCCTCGAGCTTGGTATGAAAGGTTGAGTAAATTTCTTTTAGAAAATAATTTTATTCATGGAAAAGTTGACACAACTTTATTTGTCAAGCATGAAAACAATGATATCTTGCTAGTTCAAATATATGTAGATGATATCATTTTTGGTGCTACTAACAATGCTCTATGCAAGGAATTTTCAAACTTAATGACTAGCGAATTTGAGATGTCCATGATGGGTGAGTTACAATTCTTTTTGGGATTACAAGTAAAACAAATGAAGGAAGGTACATTCATTTGTCAAAGCAAGTATTGCAAAGATCTGCTTAAACGTTTTGACATGAACAATGCAAAGGAAATAGCAACTCCCATAAGCACATCCGATCATCTCGACAAAGATGAAAAAGGTAAGGAAGTCGACATCAAAAAGTACCGAGGTATGATTGGCTCTCTTCTTTATCTTACTGCTAGTCGTCCGGACATCATGTTTAGCGTGTGCGTCTGTGCCCGTTATCAATCATGTCCAAAAGAGTCTCACCTTACTGCGGTAAAGCGGATTCTAAGGTATCTTGTCGGTACTACCAATGTGGGTCTATGGTACCCCAAAGGTTCTTCATGCCAACTTATTGGCTATTCCGACTCCGATTTTGCTGGATGCAAATTGGACCGCAAGAGCACTAGCGGCACTTGCCACTTGCTCGGTAGCGCTTTAGTTTCTTGGTTTAGTAAGAAGCAAGTTAGTGTTGCGTTGTCCACAACCGAGGCTGAATATGTAGCCGCGGGGAGTTGTTGCGCTCAAATCCTATGGATGAAACAACAACTCTTGGACTATGGCCTACGTCTTGATCACATTCCTCTTAGATGTGACAACACTAGTGCCATATGCTTGACGAAGAACCCCATTCTTCACTCGCGAACAAAACACATTGAAATTAGACATCATTTTATTAGAGATCACGTTCTAAAAGGCGATGTCGAAATTGAATTTGTTGAAACAAAAAGCCAATTGGCAGACATCTTTACAAAGCCCTTAGATAAAGAGTCCTTCTTCCGAATTCGTAGTGAACTCGGGATCCTTGACTCCACGTTGATCTAAGTCATGCATTGCATTTTATTTCTTACATAATTTCTAACTTGAGCGTCGGAGGCGTCTAACATTTTGTTGCAGGTATCACCCTAAAGAAAAGGGGATCATAAAAAGCATGACGCAAGATACTCAAGTATTCTACAGGAAAATCGCCGTCAAACAATCGATTACTGTATCAATAATCGATTACTTCCGTTATTTTTTTTCCAATAAATAAACTTGTGTTTATTTCATATTTGTTATTCTTCCCTTGTGTACATTTTTTTGCTAATGGCAAAAGGGGGAAGAAACGGGATATCAAGAAGTATGCTATATTATGCTATATGCTCTCAACTTCATTCATGCTTAAAGTGAGGGGGAACATGAATTGAGGGGGAACATGACACTTGTCTTGGTTTATCAAAATAATTATTGCATATATCCCGCCTATGTTTGCCATTATCAAAAAGGGGGAAATTGTTGGAAACACGTTTCAAATGCAATATACTAAACGTGTGTTCTTTTGTAGGTTTTGATGAATGTCAAACAAAGCAATAAGCGATATATAGCAGTGCTCAAGGACAAGCACATAATGGATGCATTACAAGAAGCTCAAGACAATGCTTGGAAATGTTATAATTGAGTCAATATTAATTGTGATCTTGATTCCTCAATCTTGGCTCATAACATGGCTTCTCTACTAAAATTATTTTTTCCAAAATCATGCATATTTAAAGTAAGTGTCAAATGATTTTAAACTATGCATATTTACATTTGTTAAAATGTTTTCCAAACATGCCTCAAAAATCTGGGCTAAGATAATCGATTATGTACTTATGATAATCAAGTATCTCTAAGCTAAGACTGCATGACAATCGATTATGAATTAATGATAATCGATTGTGAGTAAGCCAGTTAACATCAGGTTTTTGCAAACTGCATAACAATCGATTGTGTATTTTCGATAATCGATTGTTAACTGAGGCAAAGTTTTCAAAACTCATAAAAATCGATTATGAACTAATGGTAATCGATTGGAATGAGAAAAATGTCTCCCAGTGATTTTAAGTAAAATGATAATCGATTGTGGCTTTTGATAATCGATTATATATGAGACAGTAAGTTTTGAAATTAATTAATAATCGATTGTGGCTTTTGATAATCGATTATATATGAGACAGTAAGTTTTGAAATTAATTAATAATCGATTGTGGCTTTTGATAATCGATTATATATGAGACAGTAAGTTTTGAAATTAATTAATAATCGATTGTTCTATTTGATAATCGATTGATGAAGCTGACCGTTGTCATACTTTTTTCAAATTACCTTCAGGTAATCGATTGTGATATTTAACAATCGATGTTTTAGCGTAAAATCTGGAAAAGATTTTCTGAACGTTGTTAAAATAATCGATTATTGATTTCCTGATAATCGATGTTTTATGCCAAAAATTGGAAAGGATTTTTTAACGTTATAATTAATCGATTATTGATTTGAAGTAATCGATTGTTAACGTAAAATCTGGGATTGATTTTTTGATCTGATAGGCAAACAATCGATTGTTTAGTCCTGACAATCGATTGTCACTGAGTAATTTCAGCAATCCTTAATTGGCAATTAGACAACGGTAAGACTGAGTTTTTCACCTATAAATACAGGTTTAACTCAGTGTTTTCACAACAACAACACATACAATTTAAGTATTTTCATTGCTAAAAGCTTTCTTACATTGATCATCATTTTCATTCATCTATAAAGCTTTTTGAAGAGCCATTCTATTGAGCTAAGTTGTTGTGATCTTGAGCGTACTATTTCTACTCATATCTACTCATTGAGGAGTACTTTGTAAAGTGAGTGTGTCTTTGTGTTTGTAAGAGAATTGCGATTCTCGTTTGTTGAGGAACTTGTGATTCCTCGGTTGAAGTCTTTGGGATTGTTATCCCCGAGCAATTGAAGTCTTTGGGATTGTTATCCCCGAGCAATTGAAGTCTTTGGGATTGTTATCCCCGAGCAATTGAAGTCTTTGGGATTGTTATCCCCGAGCAATTGAAGTCTTTGGGATTGGTATCCCCGAGCAATTGAAGTCTTTGGGATTGTGATCCCCGAGCACCTAGGTGAGGCTTGTGTCCTCAGCTGTAACGGTTTGTTAAGCACCCGTAAGCTTGACAAGTTTAGTGGAAATCTCGAGAGAGTCTCTCGGGGACTGGACTAACCACGTTTGTGGCCAACCAGGATACATCTTTGTGTAAGTTTATTTTACTGCACTTGTCTTAATTTCTGCAAAGTTTTTAAATTCCGCACTAAAACGCTTAATAATTTTAAAACGCTATTCACCCCCCCCTCTAGCGTAAAGCGTTATTTCCAACAGGTTTTAGGTCCTTACATGATGTGTCGAGGGCATTGTTTGCTAATCTATCGTGGAGGTTTAGGACCACAAAATATTTGTGGTTTAATTTCATGTGGAATAAGTATTTCAAGAAGGAGATACCAACGGTGGTGCAGTTTAGAAGGGGGTCTCACGTTTGGAGACAAATGTTGAATGCTAGGGAAGAAGTACAACATGAGATCCTATGGGAATTGAAGAGTGGAACAACTAACATTTGGAATGAGAATTGGACTGGATCTGGTACACTTTATCACGTATTAACTGAAGACTTTACAATCAATGAAGATCTTCAGGATTTGGTAGAGTTACGGCAAGATGAAACATGGAATGATCAGCTGTTAGTTCAAACCGTCAATGAGGAAATTACACAACATATAAGGCTAAATGTGCATTATGAAGGCAGCGAGGAATACTGGGATAGGCCATACTGGATGCCAACTCCTTCATGCAAGTTCAGTGTTAGCAATGCCTGGCAAATATTAAGGAATATGGCTTATCCCAATCAGGAATTCAAGTTAATGTGGATTAAAGACTTATCATTCAAGATATCCTTCTTCTTGTGGAGATTGTGGAGGCAGCAAATAGCCACTGATGACATGTGGAGGAGGCAAGGGAAAATGGTTATATTTAGGTGTTGGTGTTGTCAGCAGCCCCAAGAGGAATCTATTGAGCATATATTTTTCACAAGTCCTACTGCCTCTAAAGTATGGAAGTTGTTCATGGGGGTTGCTGGAATTACTATGCCATTGATTCAGTTAAAGCAGTTTATACAGAATTGGTGGTATGCTCAATGTCGTCCAAATTTAAAGCCTTTATTTTAAGCAGTACCATCTATCAACACTTGAAGATTAGTTGGTGAGGACTAAGGATTTCAGTCAATTCATTGGGAAAATAGTGCTTTCGTCATTATTCATCAGGCATACCGCCGGAGTTCGGTGGTCGATTGTCACAATTTTGATGTCACGAGATTTATCTTTACGAACAATCCCCAATTGATTTTTCCCTTAAATCTATAACCAATTTTCCTACATCTTTTTTTTTTGGCAAACCACTAGGCAAGCGCCTAGGGCTAATTTTCATTAACAAAATTTAAACAACATTATAACAAATAGGAAAAATAAAATAAGGGGGGGGGGAGCACCGGTATTGTTACCCATGTAACAATAACCGGCGAAAACCTTACCTTATTAATCCTATTGAGGCCAATAAAAGCCTCATGAATTAACAAGCATGAAAAACGAATGAAAAAGCAAGAAAACCATGTTGGTGCTCTTTTTACTCCAATTTTGTATCAATTTGTATTGGTAGATTAAGGTCTTCGTCCACAATTTTTCTCAATGGGACTTCAAACTTCATGCTTTGTTCCTCGATCGATTGGCCTTTGAGATAATAGTTTGAGTGACCTGTTTTTGTTTTGCATTTCTCATTGGAGGTCTTCTTCTGACTAAGTCTTCAACCATCTTGCCGTCCCAACTTATATCCCTTTCACGAGACTTCTTACATGTTTTACTATGCATTGGTGACAAATCACCATTTCTTGACGCGTCTGCCCTCATTGCTTTAGAATATCCTCTTCCTCTCCTTCTTCATATATATGTCTTTCTACCCTCACATCAAGAAGTTTACGGGAAGGTTGCATCATTGCATCCGACATTTTCGTCTCCTTCAAAGTAGTGATTGACTTCATTTGTACAATATGATTCTGGGCAAATGTTGGCAGTGCTGTTGCGATGCGAACAGCAGCTGTTGACTCGCCTGGTTTTGAAGTATTTCGTGGAACAAATACTGGAGCATTATGGTTCAAGATGCTGTTTGAGTTTGCTGCAATTTTCATATTTGTAGGACCATTGATTGTAACTGATTTCCTTATAAATTCTGGCTTGAATTGATCATCAATGTCCTCTCCTTCACTGTCATCGGCAAACTCTTGATCGTCTTCTGAAGATGAGTAACCAGCAAGTCCTTCTCCCCAGCCCTCGCCATCGTCAAATTCTCTTTGGTCTTTCCATAGTTTTGATTTAATGACCATGTCCCTCATGTTAACAAATACTGGTTTGTTATTTGCAGTGGAGGTTGATGGTTTTCCATTATCTTTGAAAGTTGATTCGACATGAGTAGAGGAGGAAGGTATGACTGGAGAAATCTGAACATTGGCCATCGACCTATTTTGTCTAGTGAAGATTGCATCCTTATTATTGACTTTTGAAAATGCAGCAAATGAGTTAGGAGTTGTATGTAAAGCTGGACTCTTATCTGCAGTGTGATTTTGGAAATTGGATTTTGAAATTGCTTTTCTATTGGACAAAAATGAGCAGTTATTTACAGAGTGCTGAGTAGCTTGACTTGTCCATTGTGTAACAGCAGGAGGATGTGAATCAAAACGACGCAGTGAATCTGCTGTACAATCAAAAACCGGTCACACTGCCTTGTTGATCTACACTAACTGGTACATTATCCTCCTCTGTTAGCAAGTGCTGCACATTGCAGCTGAGATGCTGTCCTTTATGAATTTCCTCTTTTCTGTTATGCTCCGAGATAGCCAAAAGTGCTGCTTTATTCAATTCATTGCAGTGCTGTTGTCCAGGATTTTTTGAATCATCAAAAACAATTCTTAATGTCGACTTTTCCCCTGATTGAACTGTTAAAGCAGTATGATCTAAAGAAGATCTGAAGTTAACTGGAACATCCACATTGGAAGCATTTGCTTGACTAAACTGTATTGTGTTTTTATTCATAGCATTCTGCAAAAAGTGCTTCTGCTCAATCAGCATGTCTTCATGTGATTTTGTGTTGTCGGATTCTGGTATCTTAGCAGGAACAGAAGGTTGCAAATTAGAAATCATCTTTTCAGTCACAACAGTAGAAGGAAAAATCATTGGAACATTATAAGCCATTTTATAAAACTGGGCAGAATCACCCATTGGCCTTGGGAGAGATTCTGCAGGAGTAACAATTGAAGCAGTTAAGGATTGAGCTGCATCAATAAGGTACTCCCTAGCCTCACTTCCTAGCTGTTGCACATTGCACCATTGATTCTGTTCTTTGTGCATATCATCTATTTTAGTATGCTCAGAAGTAACCAAAAGTGATTTTGAATTCAGATGCACTGTCTCACCTTCCAAAACATCCACCTGCCCAGCCTGTATACTACTATCTGCAGTAGACTGCATTGCCCCAACATTAGAAATAGGTACATCTCTAGAAGGCTTAGGAAATGCCTCTTCTATCGACTCAACTTGAACTGCTGTATGTGTTGCATCATCACTCCAAGATATAGCTCGATCAGCAAGGCTTTGTAAATGAGGTGTAGAATGCAGCTTTGGATCACAATGATCATCCACATCTTCATTTTGCCCAGTCATATTAAAGCCATCCAATGCTAGATTTGGATAAACGGTAGGTTGGACATGTACCTCTTCTTCTGGGAGCTGGTGAAAATTATACCTGTATTGTTGGCCTTTGAGTAGTTCAGCTGTATTGTGAGGGGTAGAATTAACGAAGACTGATGCTTTACTCAATTCATTGCTTTCTTGTTGCCCATGTGATTTTGAAGCAGCAGGTAAAATTGATACTGTAGACCTGTCATCTGGTTGAATTGACAACATGTAGAATCTGTAACTGCTTTGAATGTATCTGAAGCCTCCAACTTTGTACCAATTGCTTGATCAACCAGAATAGAGTTCTGCAATATGTGCTGCTGGTCGAAGAAACTATGTTCCTTCCTTTTTGCATTGTCATGTGCTGTCACAGAAGATAAATTTAACAATTCGTTTTGAGTTACAACATTGAAGGGCAGCTTCAATGTAACAGTAGATGGTATTATACAAGGCTGGGCAATCTCAGCATTTGGGCTTATAATAGTTTCTGCAGCTGTAACATTTGAAACAGAAGCAGTATTTGTAACCACATCACTCCTAGCCATTTCATATTGATCAGAGTCTCTCCTACCATTCACAGTAGGTTGTGAAATGTCAGCAGTCATTTTTATGATATCCTTTACCAAACAAGATTGTGCTGCAGAATTAGTTGGATCAACTACATCCGTCATTTCTGCATTTTTTTCACAGTCATTCCCTCTGCACTTTGTAAAGTCTGCCGTGAGAGTTTTGATAATTCAACTCCCGAATTACCATCTTTTTCTTGTAAATCCTTAGCACTTTGACTAGATCTTTTAGCATTTAAATAATCCCTTGCATCCCCTTGTAATTTTTCTAAAACATCGACGTCGGAACCAAGCAGATCACTACCCAAATTTTCCTCTGCCACCACCTCTGCTCCAGATTTTTCTTTTTTTATTCTACACGCCTTCTCATCATGACCTTGATGCTTGCAATAAGCACAATACTTTGGCAGGTTATCGAAGACTATTTCTTGACGAAACACGACGGATTTACCTGAAACTCTATCTAAAATTTGAAGCTTGACCTTTTTAGGGTGTTTATCTAAAAGATCAACTATAATCTTAACTCTTGTCGCACTAGGTCTCGTTCTATCCTGAGTTGCCTTGTCCACAGCCAGAGGTTTTCCCACAGCTGCGGCTATAGACAATAACGACCTCTTAGCAAAAAAATTTAGTGGCAGACCTGGAAGAGAAATCCACACGAGTGCCATCGACGTTTCCTCATTCGTATTGAATTCTAAAGACCATGAGAATGTTCTGAAGAAATATTCGCCGCCTTGGAATTTACGATATCTATTCGACTTGGAAAGGAAATGAACATAATCATTGAAGAGATCAAACCTGATTAACAGATGACGAAACTCCAACTGCCCAATGTTACAATGACCTTGAACATCAAATTGCGAAGAAAATATTCTTTGCACTTCCGAATCACGTCTGATGCAAGCCTGATTCCATGAAATATTTAAAACCGCTTCCTGATGCAAACCTTCTTCCCTAATGAAGTTGTTAACCTCTTTCTTAGTGAATTGAATTATAGGTTCACCATGCTCGTTGATAACTGGACATAACTCAATTTTTGACGTTGAAGGATGCTTAGCTTGAAGAGTTGAAGCATACGATTGCTTAGAGTATTCTTTTGGAACATATTTTAGAGCGTTGCAAACCTCTCCCACAGACAGATGCTGGGGAGAGGGCGAAGCATCCATGGTCGCGTTTTATTTCAGAAAAGATCCTTCATATCCACGCTATGAAGCTGCTACAGTAATGCAGAAAAACTGAAATGAACTGTCGAAGCAACAGTTCCTTGAAAGAATTTATTACAATCTGGTCTTGCGTGTAATATCAAACTCTATCAAAATAAATCAAACTATGAATCCATAAACTTCACATCACAAAAGCGATTGGAAAGTTTGCTGAATTCGAATCTACAGTTAGTTCGATTTTTATATTCAAGATCTGTGGCGATTGGTTTATATTTTTTGGATAAAAATCGAAGGGGTTGTTCACTACAAGAGGGGGCTTGTAGATTTACTATATTCGAGATGAAAACTTACGGAATTGTGCCTGATGAATAGTGGCGGATTTAATATTCACCCTTCTTTCTAGAGAGAAGGCAGAGAAAATTATTTGTTTCCTTTGTTGAGTTGCAATTTCTTCCTACATCTTAAATCTTGTTTTCACGATTTACTGTAGCTCGCTAAATTTCAAAAATTTTCAGCGCTATTTCCTTCCAATAGCGTGGTTGTGATGGATCCTGCGTAACGTATAAGGCAACCATGGAAGCTTCACCCTCTCTCTATCCTTATGTTGTGGGAGAGGCTATTCAAAACCATAATGAAAATCAAACATCTCACGGCACCAAACAAACATATGCAATGCAACTTGTGGACAACAATCTGCCGCAAAAAAATCAAAACTTGAACTCTGCCCTGTTACGTTTGAGCATGGAATACCTACTGTTGAATTCACAGTAGATGAAGTGAATTCATTCACCATGGAGGAAGGTCTTCAAAAGGCATTTGTAATTAAATTTTCATATGGAACGCCCGAGTTTCAGGAGCTGAGATAGATTTTGCCGAAGCAATTCGATGTCAAAGGTAATTGTAACATTGGACAGCTAGAATATCGGCATGTTCTAGTAAGATTTCATCTTTTTGAAGATTTTGCTCAGGTAGTATCAAGAACAACTGGTTATGTTAAGGAAAAATGAGACGATTTCTTCGTTAGGACATTCCCATGGACAATGGGATTTAACCCCCGTGAAGAAACGTCAAAAGTTGTGGCTTGGATCTCTTTTTTGGAACTGCCAGCAAAATGTTTCGCAAAAAAATACTTAATTTCTATTGCATCTGCCGTGGGAAAGCCTCTTGCAGTAGGTAAGGCTACAAAAGATCGAACGCAACCTAGTATGGCACGAGTTAAAGTCTTGATTAACTTACTGGACAAACATCCAAGGAAAAACAAGATCAAGATAGCTGATATGAAATCTGGAAAAATAGTTGAATACGACCAACAGATCGTCTTTGATAATTTACCTAAATACTGCACATATTGTAATCATCAAGGTCATGATGTAAAATCGTGTCGTTAGAGTACAGAGGAAGTAAATGAACAAGCATTTCATGTTCACGAATTTGAAGGCCGGGGCAGTCTGGCTAAATTAGGAGGTGATGCCAAGGAGTACTTCAATGCTAATCTTGCAGCTCGAAGCATTGAAGGGGTTCGGCTTAATGTGATTGATGATGCAGGACAAAAATTTGGTTCTGCTCCAATTGTTCCAGTTGTAGAAGCTATCTCAAGGCCAAATGGTGACATTGCACAGCTTTGTAAACGGCCATCTACTATTCCATTGAATATTGATGCATCTGTTGTGACAGCACCTCATAATGCAAACAACTCTGAACAGTTTTTGATCGAGCAACAGCATTTTCTGCAGAATAATACCAATAAGAATCCTACTCTGTTTGGTCAAGGAAATGGTACAAATTTGGAGGCTTCGGATACTTTCAAAGCTACTACACATCCTTCTGTTTTATCAGTTCAACTAGGGGAGAAGTCGACAGTTCCAAATCTACTAAATGCTTCAAACATTACTGCACAACAAGGATATAATGATTTGGAAAAAGCATCAGCTTCGGTTATTTCTAAGGATACCAATTCAAATGAAATATGCAAAGGTCAGCATTTCAAATCCAATGTGCAGCAGCTAGCAGCATGGGAGGTAAATGTACCAGCTAGTGCAGATTGAATTTTTAAGACAAATATAGCATTGGATAGCATTAAATGGGCTGGGCAAAATGAAAAGGTGGATGACCAATGTGATGTTATGGAATTGGAGTTTGCAGCATCGATTACAAAGGATTGAAAGACTACCAACTGGACAGTACAAAATGAAGCAGCTGCTGCAGTTTCTAATTTTTCAAAACTGCATTCTACACTTCCTTTGCAATGTACTGTCGATCGAGCTGTATCTGAGATTGATAACCATGATGCTGTGACTGAAATTCTTCACATAACAGCAACTCCTTCAGATGATGATGGTGCATAAAAGTCATTTCGACAAGATACCTCTAACCAGCATGACATGGTTCAACAAGGCAGTGTGACTATTTCTATAGGTACAGTTGCTGCTGATGTCTCTAATGCTGCCTTAGTTCAACGAGATTTTGCTTTAGAGCCTACTTATGCTCGACAACACACAAGGGAAGCTGGACAACATATTACAAAGGATAATTGGTCATCAATGTCCAACAAAAAATAACTCCAAAAACCAAAAAAAAAAAAACCAGATTGCAGAAAACAATCCAACTTTACCTTTAAATGCAAACTCATTTGCTGCACTTGCCAATGTGAATGATGATGATGGAAAGTTCTTGGGAGAAAATTTGTAGATGGTTGAGAGTTATTATCAAAATAGCTCAGCAACTACAGGGACAATGAATACAGCTCATGCTAATGATCCAAATATGCAAATACAGGCCAAAGATAAAAATTCTTCCACCATCTACAGTCCTCATGTGGAGAAGATTATCAATGATTATGAAGAACCATCATTCACCACTGGAAATAACAAATAATTTTTTCAACCTAAGATGAGGGACATGGTCATTAAATCGAAACTGTGGAAAGACCAAGGAGAGCTTGATGATGAGGAGGGCTAGGGTGATGGACTCGCTGGTTTTTCATCTAAAGAAGAATATGATCAGGACAGTGATGGAGAGGACATTGTTGATCCAGTCAAGAAAAAATCTTAAGGGAAATCTGCAACAAAGAACAGTCGTGCAATTCAGCAACCAACAGCAACTCCAAACATCAATTTGAACCATAATGCTCCAGTTTTTGTTATAAGAAATGATGCAAAAGTAGTTATTTCAAATGCAGCAACATCAAAGTTCGACCATAAGGAAACAACACATAATGTCCATCTAAACAAATGCTCCGACAAAACATCAGCAGGTGATCGAATCGGAACATTGCTTCCATCAACTATACAGAATCAGATTGCAAAAACAGAACCATTCAATAATTTGGAGTAGAGGAAACTTTCGGATGCAATGACGCAACATGTGCTTACAAGACAGTAGCAACAAAGGAATGCAAATACACCAACTAACTCTCCTTCTGCTAATAGCAATACAGTAGCATTTTCAGAGGCGGGGCAGCTCGTAACAACTGCTCCAGTAATCTTTTTAGAGGAACGACAACTTTTGGATGCGATGGTAAGTACAGATCCAATAAATGCTTTAAATCTTGCTAATCCTAGTATTGTTCGTGGTATCATGAGGAGGAACAAATCACAAAAACAACAACAAAACAAGTCAGTTATGGCTAATGCACAATTAACATCGCAAGGCGATTTTCAAGAATTTCCAAATCCTATTTTGGCAGGAAGACATACATATGAAGAAGGGGTGGAGAAGGACATAATAAAGCAATGCAGGGCAGACGCTTCAACAAAAGGTGATTTGTCACCAATGCATAGTGCAAGAAGTAAGAAGTCTCGTCAAAGGGATATAAATAGGGACGGTAGGGTGTTTGAAGATGCAAACATAAGGAGACCCCCAATGAGAAATGCAAAACAAAAATAGGTCACTCAAACAATACTTACAAAGTCCAATCGCTCGAAGAACAAAGCATGAATTTTGAAGACATTTTTGAAAAAACAGTGGACGAAGACAACAATCTACAAATTGAAGTTTTCACAAAATAGAGAAAAGAGAGCACCTTTATGGCTTCTTCATATTTTTATTTTACCATCACATTAGTATTATTCTATGTAATATCATCACAGAGCATGTTATAAACTCTGTAATGATCATAGAATTCTTAGTTCTTGCTACTTCTTTCTTTTTACATGCTTGCTAGTTCAGGAAGCTTTTTTATTTTCCTCAATAGGATTAGTAAGGTAAGGTCTACACTGGTTGTGTTATATGGGTAACAATACCGGTGTTATACGCCTTATTTTACTTTCCATTTTGTTGTAATTTTAATTTTCCTATTATTAATTAAAAAAAAAGCTATCAACACTTGTAAATTATGGAATAGAAGAAATTCAGGTAAACATATGGGTTCAGTGTCAAAAAATAGGGTGATTCATGAGAACAATAGGAGATTACATCAACTGGCAAGGGTGAGGTATTCTTGATTTCCTAATATTCACTGTTATGGCCAGACATAATTCAATATTTTGAAGGATATAAACCTATATTTATCACTACAAGAGTAACATGGAAGCTTCCTTTTTATGGTTGGTACAAATGCAATATTGATGGAGCCCCAAAAGGAAATCCTGGTCCTAGCTCATTAGGCTTTTGTGTAAGGAATGATGGAGGAGATGTGGTGTATGCAAGGGCAGTAGAATTGGGGGTGGCAACTAATGTGGTGGCTGAAGCTAAGGCTATTCTTCAAGGATGGAATACTGTGTGGAGAATAATCTTCACCCTCCCATATTGGAGACCAATTCATTAGTGATGAAGAAAGTGATATAAAGGGAATGGGATCCTCCTTAGGTAATTTAAAATGATGTAAAGAAAATAATAGAGAAGAAGGGCAACTTAATTGTGATATTTCAACATGTGTTCAGAGAAGGCAACTCAGTGGCGGATTTTCTAGCTAAAGCTATGTTTTCTTTTGCAGGTACATCTAAGTTTTACTCATTCTCTGAACTACATAGTGCATGGAGGAGGTTTATTAAATTAGACAAGTCTCAAACTCCTAACCTTAGGGTTAGTATAGCAAAGAGAAGAGCCATATTGATAGCTTCACAGGATTTGAATATGCACATAACTGCGTGTTCTTTTATGTTTCATTCTATATGCTATTAAGGTACTTTCCTGTGGTATTAGCATGGTCACATTCTAATTGTGGGGGTGCTTTGATACTCCACAGGACAACTGTGATAAGCAGGTATTGGATAGTGCAATTTTTTCTCTTCTGATATGTTCAAATGTTAAGGAAAAGGTTGAATATATTATGTGGAATTTCTGGAGATTGTTGAATCATTTCTCAGTGGTATTAGCATGACTTCATGCTCAATCTAAGGATGTTTTTGCAATGATTAGAATAATTTCTTCATTAAAGATTCAGGAGGAGAAGGATCTAGTCTTACAAGATCATGAAATCACCCAACTCTAAGGGACCGATGATACCCTGGCGTTATCTTGGCGTCACCAGCTTAAAGCCAGCCTTGGACTGGCTTTTGCCTTGCAAAGCCTACTTATAGCCAGCCCCAGCCTGGCATTTGCCTTGCAAAGACTGCCTAATGCCAGCCCTAACCTGGCTTTTGCCTTGCAAAGCATGCTTAAATCCATCCCGAACCTAGCTTTTGCCTTGAAAAGCCTGCCTAAAGCCAGCTTCAAGACAGGTGTAGCCAGGCTCTTTTACATGATAATATTGATGATCAACCACATGATTAATACTTGGATAGAGTCATTATACTGCTTATGGAGATAATACTGTAGCAACACTAATGATTGGAAGGCTATGCTGGCTTCACTTCTATGGTCGAGATGTTAGGAATTCATTTTAGCTTATGGAATGCTTACCCTGGCGCCTGGTGAGAGCTTGATAGGTGCTGCTTGGTATTTGCCAATGGCAATTAGATTCACATGCACTGACAGAAGAAGCAAGGATTCGACGTACAATCTTGTAATAGCTAGTTCATTAGGCTTTAGCTTTTCTATCTTTTTAGTAGCTAGTAGCTTTAGCAACTTCTATTTTGGTTTGAACATCTTGTAAGCTTTGGACCCATTTTGGTATTTTATTTATATATTATGCCTAGTGGTATATTTTCTAATAAAAAAATAGAAGTAGAGGTTAAAGACAACAAACAAGGTGAACATGTGCCAACAAAATTCTCCAAAGCCCCAAGTGTTCGGCCCAAAATTTAACAACTCACTAGAAACCATGAACTTTTGACAAATCCAGCTAAAAGTCAACTGGAAAAGATGTGTCTAACACCGCACGAAAGGAATTGATGGGTTTTGATACCCGATTTCTTCCTACATATTTTTTACCTACAATACTTTCAAAATAGCTTGTGAATGCATATATAAGCATCCACAAAAGGTTTGGTATTTTTTTATAATTTTAATGCATTTTAAAATCAATTTACAACATGTTTTGTATTATAAAATCTAATATTTAACCTCCAATCTTGTTATTTAATAAATAATTTATTTTATTCTCTCCTTTACATAAAAAAATAATTTATGTAATTTTTACAGAATTTTACAAAGCCACTAGGTATTTTTAAACTAAAATTGTATTAAATTGCAATTTTATCCTATTTCTCGATTTAATAAGTATTTCAAGCACAAAATCATTCATGATGTTTTTTAATTGCTTCCTAAATATATTTTATTAACAAATGTTTTTTTATTGGATTTTTACAAAATTGATTACTATTTTTATAAAATCAAATTGGGAAAAATGGCTATTTAAAACGTAGCCCTTTAATCTTTCAATTCTAGCCCAAATTGAAACCCAAAATTAGAACCCAATTGCCTGACGCAATTTGAAGCTACCCAACCCAAACCCACTTAAAACTAACCCTCCCCAGCTCTTTTAATCTTTGTCGTTGATCACACAGATCAACAACCCACACTTCACTTAGCATAATTAAATCCCTAACACCCCTAACCCTAAACTCATTCTTCCAAACCTGCCGCCTTTGAATCCCAAAATCTCTCTAGCCCTCTCAAACCCTAATCGTCTCCGGCTTAATCTCACTGGCGTTCATGGTCGTTCAAGCCCTAAAGCGTCCTCATCCGTTCACTCCTCACCTCTCCTGGTTCTGGTTTCGATGATCAGAGCCCAACTTCAAGGATGATCGGACCAGAGGTCCTCGAATGGGGTTTCTGCAGTTGTGTCCGACCTTTCTCTGGCAAGCCTCAAGGCCCTGAGCCTTTTACCAACTCCGACGAGTCCGTTCAGGCTTTTCTCGATGCTTTAAGACCTTTCTCTGAAAAACCTAATTTCTCGAGGTTCTTCTCTGTGTTACTCTTACAATTCTCTCTGAGTACTAGTTATTTTCTATAGATTTACAAAATATTTCTCATCTCTTCTTCGCCTATTCTTGTTTTCAAAATGTTCGTCTTTTAAAGCATAGGGTTTCTATGACTTTCCATGATTTTATTACTTTATTTGCTGCTGTGTGTTCTTCTCTATGTAGTTGCTATGATTTTTAAGCATTTTTCTACCATGACTCTAAGGTGTTTTTCTTTACTGTTTACTTTTTAGGGTTTTCAGTTCATGTATTCTACGCTTCCTTTATGTTGTTCTACATTCGTTCATCTTCATCTGTTATATTCCTTATACTTTGATTTGTAATGGAAACCCTATTTTTAAGAGGGTTTTTCCATTGTCTCTCTGTGAAAACTTAGCCACCTCTGGTTGCTTCCTCGTATTTTTTTCTACATGTTATTCTAATTGCTTCTAGTTTATGCCTGTTCAAACCTATGCATCTTTTATATTACCACTTTCCCCCTTCTCTGAAACCCTAATTAATTTCGTACAATTTGTTTGATTCTCTAATTAAGGCCCGTTCTCTGACTAAGTTCAACAGACTAGTATCATGATTCCTTGATTTCCTGGGTGATAACTTGCCTTATGTGTTTTACCCGTGTAATTTGCGAATTCTTTATAAGAATTTACCCTATGTTTTGTGACTAGTACTCAATTTCCTTTCCAAAATTAGACCTAAACTTAGCTATTTCTAGTCCGTTCCTTAATTAAAGGGAGCCTTCTCCTTTGATTGTTTAGGATTGGTACTGCTGAATATTTTCTTGCCTTAGGTGTTGCATCTTTTTTAAACTATAAATAGGCCTTCACTTTTATCACTAGCACACACTGAAAACACGAGTACTCTCTAATTCTCACTGAAAAATCTCTTCTCTTCTACATTCCTTCTCTGTTACTTGCTCTCTTTTTAAGAATTAGCTGGCTGAAAGCCAAGGCTAATTATAAGGATCTATTCTTGCTCTATTATTCAAGTTGCAACGGGTAGGCTCCTAACTTTAGATCATCAACTTCCAACTGGTTGTTACTTGACCCTGCTCACTGTTTGTGTGTCTCAATTTGAGTTTAGAATGTTCAGCCCCTTTCCTTTTCCCCTAGTCTATTAATTTGAACTTTAGCATGTTTAATCCCCATCCCCAAATCTGTTCGCGTATTTTAATTTAAGTTCAGCATGTTTAATCCCGTTTCCTTTTTCCCTTGTCTGTTAAGTATAAGCTTTAACATGTTGAATCTCTTTCCCAATTTCCCTTGCCTGTGTGTATTTTAGTTGCAGCATGTTTAGTTTTCCATTTTTCCTTGTCTGTTTGTGTTTTAATTTTTAGTTCAGCATGCTCAGTTCTTTCTCTTGGCTGTTTATTGTTCATTATATGGTTTGAGTTCTTACACACCCCATTTCCCCTGAATCCCTTTTAATTTAGTCTTATATACTTATGTGATTCCTTTTTCCCTGATCCTTGTTTGAATAAGAATGTGTTCTGGATTAGGGTGGCATCTCATTTCCACTCCTAGTTTAGAACTAAGATTGTTACCAACCTATACTCAAAGTAATACCATACCCTACCCCTTTATTATGTGTTTGAGCCTTGACAAAGGCCTGATGGTGTCCTAATCATCATACATGCCCTAGTCTGACTTGTTTACAAGTCTGCTCATGTTTGTTAACCTTTGTAAGTTGTTAGGGGTGTACCTGCCTCACTCCATAGGCTAGGTATGACCACCTCCTACATTGGTCTTCCTCTAATATATCACCTTTACACTTATTCTTAGTGCTTTAAGTCCTACTTCTCCCTTAGTAAGCCATGCTTAGGGGACCCCAGAGTCTCCTCTGAAATTTGGATGCGTTGGGGCTAGTAATTCCACATTGCACTACTCTAAAGAGAAAGCCTCAGATTTGGGAGCCTAGATTTGGTAAAGGGCATACGTTGGACTTTAAAGTTTCCTTGCGCTTCTTTGGGCTAGTTATAGTATTGATGTGTTATTTTTTTCCCTTAATGTTATTTTTTGGTCTAGATTCTTGTAAATAACTTGTAATAAAAGAACTTGGGATCCTAGTGAAAGGGAATATGGGAGGGGTTTACCTTTCTTGCATTATCTCGTATAGTTACCATGGCAATAGGGTTTTAGGTTGCATCATCTCATGTAGATATCATGCTTATAGGGTTTTACTTCTTGCATCAATATCATATAATTACCATGTCTATAAGGGTTTACTTTCTTGCATCTTATATAGATGTCATGTCTATAGGCTTTTTGTTATTGCATCAACGTCATAATAGATCATGTCTATTGATCTGCATTCTTACAGCCTCACATAGAAACCATGCTTATAGGTTTGCATTCTCATAATCTCACCTAGAAAATATGCCTATTGGAACCATATAAATGCTAGGCAAAATAGTAGGTCGTCCAAACTTGTAAAAAGCAGTAACGAACAAATATCAATGTGTATGTCTAGTGCTTAAAAATGTTTCAGTCTGTACATTTAAATCGAGCCTAGGTCTGCCCCTTTCACATTACTCTGAACTTGTAATGTCCCTTTAAAATGATGGTTTCAAACATTCTGCCTGCCTAAGTTTAATGCTTTAAGGTCTTTTAAATTTTTTCCTCTTGCATCCTTTTGTATTCAACCGTACAGCTAAATTGTAAGTCATTCCTAATCCTTGCTGCAACTTCAACTCTCTTTTCGACATACCTATGTCTGAAACTAATGTTCTCCTCTAAGATTAACTGATTTTCAAAACTGTCAGTTTCTAAAACAGGCCCGGAGGGTGCAAAGCAGATTTTCCATCTAACTTCCATGTGTCAAACTAGTCTGCTTGCTCTTTAACTTCTTTTACAGACCAAATCAGTACTTGAAGTCATGATAAACTAGTTGCATGTAATATTACAGGGTTTATCCGAGCCTTTAATTGTCTTATCTGCATACCTCTTATGTGCTATATGTTTTGACTGTCATCTCAATATTTTTAACCTTTGAAACTCCATATATGCCCTATCTGTCTCACCCCCTTCTTAGGATTAGAAATCCTAATAACCCAGGACTAACAGGTTGGGACGAGTATTAGCATGCAATAAGTAAACGATACCAAAGCGTTTAAATACCTCAACGGGGTGGGAATGGTAGAATATGGAGATGATGACGATGCAATAGTATCATAAAGCGAACCCTCTTTGGGAATATGTGCGGATATTGTATCGAGTGATCCATATTGTAGTTAAACCTAGGATCCTTCTCCCTTTTTCTTGTTTTATTCAAATGTTCTTTCATATTAATACCATTTTTTAAATAACCTTTCTTTCATTTTATTTAAAATTTGCGTACCTCTTTCTTCTTCAAAGCCTTTTTTTAAGTTATATGAATGCTACATTTGTGAGCCTTACTTGCTTATTTTCTTCACTTTTCATAAAGTCACAATTAACACGGTCGGGAACCACACTAGTGGATCTTGAGGGGTTCCTAACACCTCCCCCTCGAGATAATCTCAAGTCCATACCCGAACTCTGGTTTCCTCTTAGAAATAATCTCTCATAAGTGTCCTAATGCACTATAATAATTAGGTGGCGACTTTTCCAAATCCATAACCCAATTCCCTAATGGGAAATAGAGTTGTTTTGCACATAATGTCGTAAATCCTATTTTGCTTTCTTTTAAGGAGGGAAAAAGGGGGCGTCGACAGCATGACGACTCTGCTGGGGAATTTCTTTAAGGATATTACCATTACGTGTTTCGTGACTATTATTTCTTTATTTACTACCTTTATTTATTGCTTTAATCATTTCTTCACAATTACTAACTTGTTTCTTCATGTTTTTCTTTTTCTCTAACTGTTTTGTTGCTTTATTGCCTTACTTTATTTCAATCCCGTCTTTAATTTCAAGCATTCATTGTAACCATCATTGTATGAACGTGAAAATACATATACTTATTTCCTTATTGTAATTGCATCCTTCAACATCATTTTCCACTCGTGGCAAACAAATCCTATAGCAACGCTTATAATGAGTGGTTGCGCTCTTCTATATTATAAACCCCCTAAATTTGGCAAAGGCATCTTTGCGGTAAAACCACTCGATCAACGGTGTAGTCGACGGTTCCGTGCCTTTCCCTCTTTAGTTGTCCGCTCAAGGGTACCTTGTCTAGCACTTCAAATAGAAGCCTTACTCTGTTAAATGTTCATGCATCATGGTAGAACTTAGACGAGTCAGTTATGTTGTCCGCATAATGACTCATTAGGATAGCCTAAACCAAGTCCATCGGGTTTCCTTGAAACCCAAACGGTTAATCATGTTATGTGCATTGATTTGGAGGATTAAATACCTTTTGCTAATTATTGATTTAAATAGTCGAGTCCGGTGGGGCTGAGGGCCTAAATCTATTTTGCAGGAAGATGAGGCACGAGGTACCCAGATTCAGTATGGTATCAAACATTCATCCAAAGTTGGTAAGCTGGTGGGATGAATTGCATGGTAGTGATCGGGTTCTTGTCCGCAAGCACTTAGGAAATCTTCCTTTACTTCTGGAAGTTAGGCCAGATTACAAGATTTTTGAAGCTGCGACTATGTTTTGGGATTGTGAACGTTTCATCTTCCGCTTTGTGGGTATTGAAATGGCACCGTTGTTGGAAGAAATTGGGGGTCTAGCCGGAATTCCTTGGGGCAGCCCGAGGCTTCTTATGCGAGAAAATCGAAAAGGTAGATGGTTCTTGAAAGTGATGGGGCTCAAGAAGAATCCTAATCTGACAAGTCTGAAGGACTCCTACATATCCTTTAACTTCTTGTATGAAAGGTTCGGACACGACAAATCATACCACAATCACATGGACGAGTTCTCCCTCACCTCTTTGGGGCACATACATAGGAGGGGACCTTACCCTTATGTCCCTCTTCGAGTCATGAGGCAAGAGGGAAGGAAGCAAATTATACCAAGGGTGAAAAAGATGAGTCACTATAGGGCTGATTTCCAGGATGAAGATAGCCCACACAGGTGTTGGGCTTAGCAAATGTGGCACTCCAAAATCATTTTGGAAAAGGGTTCTATGGAGCAAGACAGGTATCAGGTGGGGCATTCGCCGATTTATCCGGGGTGGTTAGAAGATGATCACATTGGCTTGGGAAAAATGGGTTTTGTCCATAGTCACAGGGTTATTGATAAGGAGGCTGCGGCAAAGGTCAAGTATAAGCAGTTGCGCAAGCGGATGCGAGAGAGTGAAAGTGTACATCGGGAAATGCTAGAGGCTCAAGAGAAGGTAATCAATGAATGGAAGAGCATGGTTGTCAACGCAAACAACCATTTAGGGTACTTGGAGCGGGGTCTAGTGGAGCTGGAAGGCATGTTTTTGAAAAGGATCAACGACTGTCAAGAAGCTAAAGGTAATGAAGGTGGGCACCTGGCTCGAGCTTACTTGTTGCTAGGACTGCGCGAGCTGATAAAACTGTACAAGGGAGGCAAAGATACCGAATCTGGGGAAGGTCCTTCTGGGACCAAGTAGTTAGGATTTTACAACTTTTTTGATGTAATAAGGCCTTTGGCCACTAGTGACAATTTCTCTATTTCAAATTGTTTTTCTCGTTCTATTTTATGTCAATAAAATGAGGCATTTGGTATTACGAGTTCTCCAAATCATATTTGTTGCTAGGCCTACCTCGAGCACAACGAGGCACCCAAATAGGAAACGACTTATGTTCCTGCAACAATGTGTTTAAATACCGCGATGTTTTCTTTCTCAGAATCCGCACTAACTTTTTATCTTTTGTTTTTCTTTTGTTTTAATTCTCCTCCCCAAAGGTTAATTCGTGCATTCTGGAACCATCAGCATACTCAACAAGATCAAAGGGTCCTCATCCTCCTCCTCCCCCTCCTTCTCCGAGAAACAGGAACAAAGGAAAAATGGGAGATAATGAAGCAAGGAAGGGAATTGAAGGAACTTCTTATGGTACCCCGATCACCAAAGAAAATGCTTCTCACTTGGAGCAAACTTTGCTAAGATTTCGAGAGGAATTGGACCAGGTCCGGAGTTTGGCAAGCTTGCCCATCTCCCTTGCTGCTGCAGATGTCAACAACCAGGTCCATTCACCTCCACAAAAGATTCCAACCCAAGCTCGCAACAATGCCCCACTGCTCATCCCCGAGCCTCAAAATTCTCCAAACTACCAGGATATTCCTATCTTTGTGGATAATATGCCATACTATACACAACCCATATTAGATGTGTCAGAATCAGATTCACTCATTCAGAACTAGACTACTGAACTCAAGAAACTCACTAGCAAGGTTCAAGGCGTGGAAGGTAATAAAGCAATAGAGGGATTGAATTATGAAGACCTGTGTGTTCAACCTAATGTCGAACTCCCGGAGGGGTACAAACCTTCTAAGTTTGAAATATTTGACGGTACAGGTGATCCCAAGGTTCACCTCAGGATGTATTGTGACAAGTTAGTGGGAGTCGGTAGAGATGAAAAGATCCACATGAAACTTTTCATGAGGAGCTTGAAAGGTGATGCGCTATCTTGATATATCAGCCAAGATGATAAAAAGTGGACTAATTTGGTAAACATGGCATCTGATTTCATGGACCATTTCAAGTTCAACACTGAGAACGCGCTGAATGTGTTCTATATCCAGAATTTGAAGAAGAAGCCTACTGAAACCTTTCGCGAGTATGCTACTCATTGGAGGTCGGAAGCTGCTAAAGTCAGGCCGGCTTTGGAAGAAGAACAAATGAATAAATTTTTCGTTCGTGCTCAGGACTCGCAGTATTACGAGAGATTGATGCTGATAGAGGGGCAAAAGTTCGCTGATATCATCAAACTGGGAGAGAGAATTGAAGAGGGAATCAAAAATGGTATAGTTACTAACCTTGAGGCACTGCAGGCCACCAACAAAGCCTTGCAATCTGGTGGTTCGTCGAAGAAAAAGGATGCTAACTCTGTAATGGCTGCGCAAAGAAACTTCTCTCCCATGAAATACCAACCCTACCCTCCAACACCACTCACATACCAACCCTCCCTAAATTACCAAGCACCTTCACCTACCTATCAAAATCCACATCCCCTCTACCAAACAACTCCATCACTAACATATCAACCCACCTCGCCAGTATAGTCCCAACCCGCACCCGTATACCAAGCTTACAACTCCCAACCTCCTCACTATCCATCACCCCCTACCCGCCAAAACTTCCCACGACCAAGACCAAACTTTGACCGCAAGCCGCCCAGACAGTACACTGATATTGCTGAACCCATTGACTAACTGTATGAGAAGCTCAAAGACGCTGGATATGTTACACCCATCCCAGCCTTAACCCCAGAAAACACCTCCCAATGGATCAACACAAATAAAACATGCACTTACCACTCAGGGATGAAGGGCCATACCATTGACGAGTGCCGCTCGTTGAAGGAAAAAATCCAGACCTTAATTGACAACAAGGTCATCATATCTAAGGAGCCTGCTCCTAGTGTTTGTAACAACTCTCTGCAAGACCACAAAGGTGGAGTCATCCACATGATTGAGGTAGAAGACGACTGGGACCCCGAAAGGTCGATTGGTTTGATATCCGAGGGAGATGAGCCCAAGAAACCGGTGGTCACTCTTAATCCTATTGTTGTGCAAATACAACCATCTGAGGACAACTTGGTGAATATATCTGTACCATTTGAGTTTGAGGCACCTACTACAAAAGTGCCAAACCCAATTTAGGTGGAGTTCGGGACTCCAATAACGCCCGCACCAATTGAAGTTCCTATGTTGCCTCCAAGGGTGCCCATTCCGGTCACCATGTCGTACATAACCCCATTTCAGTCAAATGCCATACACTGGGACTATACAGCCGAGGAGAGAAGGAAAGGAAAAGCGGGCACTGGTGAAGCAATTGTCGCGCAAGGTATGACTAGAACAGGAAGGTATACACACCAGAGCACCTAGATGAGTCCAGCAAGCAGGCCTCTGGACGTCCCATTGAAACTGGACCTGATGATCTATGGAGAATGATACATGCTAAGGAATATTCGGTTGTTGAACAGTCACACATGACTCCAGTTCAGATTTCCATCTTAGCATTACTACAGAGTTCCGAGGCGCATAAGAATGCCTTGATGAAGATACTGAGCGAGGCTTTTGTCCCGGGCAACATAACAGGAGAATGGAGAACATGATAGGGAAGGTATTGGAAAGTCACAAAATCACTTTCCACGAGTATAAATTGCCACCTGAAGGGCTCAGTCATAATAAAGTACTTCATATTACTGTGCAATGTGAGGATCATTTCATCGCCAAAATCTTAGTCGATCGAGGTTCCAGTCTCAACATCTATTCATTGATCACCCTCAAGAAGATAGGCAAAGGATTGCACGAGATAAAAGATGGGGCTATTAATGTTAAGGCTTTTGATGGTTCTCAAAGGTCCACTCTCGGGGAGATTAGCCTGTGTTTACAAATGGGGCCTACTTGGTTTGATGTCGACTTCTAATTCATCGACGTACCAGCATCTTACAACTTACAACTGGGACGACCCTAGATCCACGCCGCTGGGGCTTTGGCATCCACCTTACATCAGGCCGTGAAATTCAAATGGAACCATCAAGAATTAATCATCGATGGCGATGGTAGCAACCCCATATACAGTCGCCAGACCATTTCAATGATCGGAGGTACAAGAAGAATAGGTGGAGAAACATTTCATCATATTGAGCGATTCAACGCAGTGGATAAAGACAAATGGTGGAGCAACACGGTTGAGAGCATTTTTAATTAGAGTAGGTATGAACTATGTAAAGGACTCAATAAGAATCTTCAAGATATAACCAAACCTATTCAGTTGAAGAAACATGGTACTACCTTCGGACTGGGGTACGAGTACACTTGGCAAGAATTCAAGAACCGGTCACCACCATGGCGCAGCCTATATTACCCGTTGGAACGCCCCATACCTCAGTTGGAATAGACATTTTAGCCAGCCGACACTCTCTATGGGTCAGAAGAGGACGAGGCTCTTGTGGCAATGAAAAACCTGTTTCTCGAGAACATGGACTGTTGTGTGAACTTTGAAGAGGAAGGGGAGGAAGGCCCTTCCATTCAGGCTGTGAACCGAGGGGAGCACCTCACCAATTGGTTAATTAGGACCCCCATCACCCGGAAACCTTCGGGGTAGCAAGGCTGAACAAGCATCATCCATCTTTGTTTTAGTCATTTTCTTTATTTTCCGCATTTGTCTTTACCTTCCAAAAAGCTCCGATGTTTTGAACATTTATGAATTTAATCAAAGGAATTTTTCAGTTTTATCAAATATCTCAATATTCATTACTTTTCTCTGCTATTCACTTTATTTTCACACAACATTACTATTACGTATCTTGATGATGAACCAACAACTGTTACTTGCAACGAGGCTATGCAACAAATGGATATAGACTTAGAGGAGGAGGATATACTAGAAAAGGTTGTCAGAGAGGCTGAAAATTTTGAGAATAAACCTATGTCCAACTTGGATGAAACCGAACTCGTCAATTTGGGAGATACAGAGAATGTCAAAGAAACGAGCATCAGTGTGCACTTGTCACAAACAGAGAAAGAGGAATACATAGAATTCTTGAGGGAATATAAGGATATCTTTGCATGGTCTTATGAGAATAGGACTGGCCTTAGCACATCCATCGTCGCTCACAAGTTGCCGACAGATCCTGCATGTCCGCCGGTAAAGCAGAAGCTCAGAAAATTCAAGCCAGATATGAGTCTAAGAATCAAAGAAGAGGTCACCAAGAAGGTCAAAGCTAGAGTTCTTCAAGGGGTAGAGTATCCAACTTGTTTAGCTAAGATTGTGCTAGTACCGAAGAAGGATGGGAAAGTAATAGTCTGTGTCGACTACCGGGATCTCAATCGGGCCAATCCCAAAGATGGTTTCCCCTTGCCGAACATACACATTTTGATCGACAATTGCCAACCATGAGTTGCAGTCATTCGTAGATTTCTTCGTGGGGTACCATCAGATATGGGTGGATAAAGAAGATGCAGAGCAAAAGACGTTTATCACGCCTTAGGGAATGTTTTGCTATAGAATAATGTCGTTCAGATTGAAGAATGCGGCAGCTACTTACATGAGGGCCATGACTACCCTCTTTCATGACATGATACACAAAGAGATTGAGGTGTATCTGGACGACATCATCATTAAGTCCAAGAAGCCTGCAGATCACAAGAAGGACCTCCAAATGTTTTTCAACAGACTAAGGAGGTATAACTTGAAAATGAATCCCGCCAAGTGTGCATTTCGGGTCCCTGCGGAAAGTTATTGGGTTTCATCATGAGCCGCCGAGGAATAGAGCTGGATCCATCAAACATCAAATCTATTCAAGAGTTTCCACCACCGAGAGACTCAACTATATCAGCACGTTCATAGCTCAGTCTACCGTCATCTGCGAACCCATCTTCAAAATGCTGAAAAAGGATGCCGCCACCAAATTCGACAAGATCAAGGAGTACTTGTCTACGCCTCCAATCCTGGTTCCACCTAAGCTTGGGAGGCCTTTATTGCTCTATATCGCAGTTTTGGATGGAGCATTTGGTTGTGTCTTAGGACAACATGATGAGACGGGGATGAAGGAGCAAGCTATTTACTACCTCAGCAAGAAATTCACCTCGTACGAGGCCCGCTATTCCTTGCTAGAACGCACCTATTGCGCTTTGACTTGGATATTCATAAGTTGCGGCATTATTTCTGTGCTTACACTACCTACCTCATATCAAGAATGGATCCACTAAAGTATATTTTTCAGAAGCCCATGCCCACTGGCAAGCTCGCCAAGTGGCAAATTTTGTTGAGTGAATTTGACATTGTATATGTAACCTAGAAGGCACTTAAAGGACATGCATTGGCAGATCATCTTGCAGAAAACCATGTGGAAGGGGAATATGAACCATTGAACACGTATTTTCCCGATGAGGAAGTAGCTTTCATAGGAGAAGACATTGCAGAGTCCTATGACCGTTGGAGGATGTTTTTTGACAGGACCATAAACTTCAAAGGAGTTGGTATCAGAGCAGTCTTGGTATCAGAAACCGGTCAGCATTACCATGTATCCATCAAGCTCAAGTCCCCATCCACCAATAATATGGTCGAGTATGAAGCTTGCATCTTAGGGCTTAAACTGGCCATTGATATGAACATTCGGGAGCTGCTAGTGATTGGGGATTAAGACCTACTCATAAACTAGGTTCGAGAAGAATAGGCGACTAAGAATTCCACGATACTCCCTTATCTGCACCACATACAGGAGTTGAGGAAAAGGTTTAGAAAAACGGAATTCCAGCATGTTCTAAGAATACAAAATGAGTTTGCAGATGCACTTGCTACTTTATCATCAATGATTCAGCATCTAGACACAAATTTCATCGACCCTGTCCAGGTCAGGATTCAGGATCAACCGACTTATTGTGCACATGTTGAGGAAGAAGCCGATGGAAATCCCCGGTTCCACTACATCAAAGTGTACCTGACAACATGGGAATATCCAGAGTTCGCTAATGCTACTCAGAAGCACACGCTTCGAAGGTTGTTCAACAATTTCTTTCACAGCGGAGGAATCCTGTATAAGAGAACTACCGATTTTGGACTATTAAGGAGTGTCGATGCGACAGAAGCAACCAAGTTACTGGAAGAAGTGCACTCATGGACTTTTGGACCGCACATGAACGGTTTTGTTATGGCAAAGGAGATACTCAGGGCAGGAAACTTCTGGATGGCCATGGAAACAGACTGCATTCAGTATGTCCGAAAGTGACACCGCTGTCAGGTACTTGCAGATATGATAAAGGTACCTCCAAACGAGCTCACTGCAATGATCTCACCGCAACGATCTCACTATGGCCATTCACCGCCTGAGGAATGGATATTATTGGACCAACCGATCCTGCCGCCTCAAACGGACACAGGTTCATCTTAGAGGCAATTGATTACTTCACTAAATGGGTCGAAGTATCATCATAATAAGCAGTAACCAAGAAAGTCGTGGAAGACTTTTTCCGAGATCGCGTTGTTTGTCGGTTCGGTGTTCCAGAGTCGATCCTCACTGATAACGGTTCCAATCTCAACAACGACCTGATAAAAGCGATGTGTGAGAATTTCAAGATCAGGCATAAAAACTCTACAACTTAGAGACCTCAGATGAATGGAGCCGTGGAAGCGGCCAAGAAGAAAATCAAGAAAATACTAAGGAAAATGATCCAAAGGCATAAGAACTGGCATGAGAAGCTGTCATTTGCTTTATTGGGTTATCGCACTGCAGTTCGCACATCAAGCGGGGCAACTCCCTATATGCTGGTTTACGGTACACAAGCGGTTATTCCTGTCGAGGTAGAAATTCTATCCTTGAGAATCATACAGGAAGCTGAGCTAGAGGACACACAATGGGTCAAGGTTTGCTACGAGCAGCTAGCCCTTATAGATGGAAAGAGAATGAACGCTGTCTGTCATGGTTATTTATATCAGAACAAAATATCCAGAGCATTTAACAAGAGAGTCTGACCAAGGAAGTTTACACCAGGGCAGCTGGTGTTGAAGAAGATATTTCCACACCAAGATGAGGCCAAAGGGAAGTTCTCTCCCAACTGGCAGGGTCCGTACATGGTTCACCGAGTTCTAACTGGAGGAACCCTTATTCTTGCGGAGATGGATGGAGAAATCTGGCCGTACCTGATCAACTCAGATGCAGTGAAGAGATATTATATTTAATCAGCATGTTTTTCCTTATGATGTAATTTGAACTACGTCTGACCTGATTCCCGCTTAAGAGGGGATACATAGGAAGCCCTATGGGTTCGGTCACATCTTAAATAAAATTCCATTTTTTCCCCGCATTTGGAATTGGGGCAGAATTTTGAGGAGGACCCTTAAAATTCTGAAGTCAGCTTGCCAATTTTCGCATCAGCATCGACCCAGTAAAATGGTGCAGAAATTTGAGGAGGACCCTTAAAATTCTAAGGGCAATCCGCTTTTAGTCATTCATCACCACCGTCAAAAGCACCAGCCCAGTAAACTAGGGAAGAATTTTGAGGAGGACCCTCAAAATTCCGGCACCAGCAAGGTTGTCGTGCTTTGAGCCACGTTGCAGTTGTGGTTCATCATAAAACAAACTATCTTTACTTGTACTTATACATTTGCATCACGATTGTCAAATTTTGCATAAAATCATTTGGATCAATATCATTCAGCAACGCTACCCCAAATGGTACAAGACCCCACGAGTCGAGGTATGCGAACTAACCTCCCTTTTACAGAACTCATGATTTTTCTTTGGATACAGGAATACATGGTACAAATAGGCGATGCAGGAGCTTTACAAAAACTGAAATTCCAGAAACCACTACTTATCTCAAAAAGGTTTACTACCTACATCCAACGCTTCCCCGGCACTCATGGTGTCACAATAATCTACCAGCTAAGAAAATCACCACCATCCTCTCCTTTATATTTCTACATTCTCCGAGGCTAAGCTCCGCCTCCATCCTGCATTGCATAAGGCTATTTTCTGCCTTCCGAGTCTATGCTCTGCCTCCATCCTACATTCCATAAGGCTACTCTCTATCTTTCGAGGTTAAGCTCTACCTCCATCCTAGATAAGGCTATTCTCTGCCTTCCAAGGTTAAGCTCTACCTCCATCCTTGCATAAGGCTATCTGCCGCCTTTCGAGACTAAGCTCTGTCTCCATCTTGCATTTTGCATAAGGATATTCTCTGCCTTCCAGGGCTAAGCTCTGCCTCCATCCTTCATAAGGCTATCTTCTGCCTTTCGAGACTAAGCTCTATCTCCATCTTGCATTGCATAAGACTATTCTCTGCCTTCCGGGGCTAAGCTCTGCCTCCATCCTGTATAAGTCTATCTTCCACCTTTCGAGACTATGCTCTGTGTCCATTTTTCATTGCATAAGGCTATCTTCTGCCTTTCGAGGTTAAGCTCTACCTCCTTTATTTTGCATTTTGGCTGAAATATCGCCACCCATTTCATTTTGGATTAAATATCGCCACCTTGCATTTTAAATTCTTGCTCGGCTGAAAGATCGCCACCATGTGCATTCATTCCGGTGAAATATTGCCACCTTTTCATGGGCTGAAATAACGCCAACTTATTCAAAGGCGTCATAGTTCGAAGGCACCATCTGCATAGCCCGAGAACACCATTTCATGGCCTAAGAATCTTTGCTTTCATGCTCTTCATAGATTGGATATCATAGTCTGGGGACGCCATCCTAATCGTGCGAAGACAGCATTCATGGTCCAATAGAAACCTGCATCACGTTTAAATTATGCAATATAGATACACATCGTTCATTTTCAGGTAAAACGGCTAGCACGTCTGTCCCAGTAGGAGCGCTCCCGCTCTAGTTCTCCGCGGCTCGTCCAATCCCTGAACCCTTGCAAAATCTCAAACCCCCTTTGCATCCGCCTTTTCAAATGTTCATTGGCATATTCCGCCAATGGTTCCTGAACTACATACGACCTAATTCCTGTAAAACCATGGATATGTAGGCATCTCAGAAGCTAGAGCGCGGTCGAAATATTCGTACAATTGTCATTTCCGGTCAAAATTGGTCATCTTATCTTTACCCGACAACTCTTTCATCCTCCTCGGGTAAAGAGAGGCAACTCTTGATACCCAATTTTTCCCTATGTATTTTTGTACCCAAAATACTTTCAAAATAGCTTGTGAATGCATATATAATCATTCACAAAAGGTTTGGTATTTTTCTACACTTTTTCAAGCATTTTAAAACCAATTTACAACTTATTTTGTACTATAAAATCTAATATTTAACCTCAAATCTTTTTATTTAATAAATAATTTATTTTAGTCTCTCGTTTACATAAAAAAATATAATGTATATAATTTTTAAAGAATTTTGCAAAGCCATTAGGTATTTTAAAACTAAAATTGCATTAAATTGCAATTTCAGCCTATTTCTCGATTTAATAAGTATTTCAAGTACAAATTCGTTCCTGATATTTCTTAGTTTCTTCCTAAATATATTTTATTAACTCATTAATTTTATTGTATTTTTACAAAACTTATTACTATTTTTATAAAATCAAATAGGGAAAATGGCTATTTAAAATGTAGCCCTTTAATCTCTCAATTCTAGCCCAAATTGAAACCCAAAATCAACCCCAAAATTAGCCCCAATTTGAAGCTACCCGACCAAAACCCACTTAAAACTAACCTGCCCCAGCTCTTTTAATCCTTGCCGTTGATCACATAGATTAACGACCCACACTTCACTTACCATAATTAAATCCCTAACACCCCTAACCCGAAACTCATTCTTCCAAACCCGCCGCCTTTGGATCCCAAAAGCTCTCTAGCCCTCTCAAACCCTAATCATCTCCGGCTTAATCTCACCGGCGTTCATGGTCGTTCAAGCCCTAAAGCGTCCTCATCCGTTCACTCCTTACCTCTCTTGGTCCTGGTTTCAATGTTCGGAGCCCTACTTCAAGGATGATTGGACCAGAGGTCCTCCAATGGGGTTTCTGCAGTCGTGTCCGGCCTTTCTCCGGCAAGCCTCAAGGCCCTGAGCCCTTTGCCAACTCCGACGAGTCCGTTCAGGCTTTTCTCGATGCATTAAGACCTTTCTCTGAAAACTCTTATTTCTTGAGGTTCTTCTCTGTGTTTACTTTTATGATTCTCTCTAAGTCCTAATTATTTTCTAAAGATTTACAAAATATTTCTCATCTCCTCTTCGCCTATTCTTGTTTTCAAATTGTTCGTCTTTTAAAACCTAGGGTTTCTATGGCTTTCCATGATTTTATTACTTTATTTGCTGTTGTGTGTTCTTCTCTATGTTTTTTCTATGATTTTTAAGCATTTTTTCTGCCATGAGTCTAAGGTGTTTTGCTTTACTGTTTACTTTCTAGTGTTTTCAGTTCATGTATTCTACACTTCCTTTATGTTGCTCTACTTTCGTTCATCTTCATCTGTTGTATTTCTTATGCTCTGATTTGTAATGGAAACCCTAGTTTTATGAGGGTTTTTCCATTGTCCCTCTGTGAAACCTCAGCCGCCTCTGGTTGATTCCGCGTATTTTTTGCTACATGTTATTCTAATTGAGTCTAGTTTATGCCTGTTCAAACCTATGTATCTTTTATAGTACAACTTTTCCCCTTCTCTGAAACCCTAATTGATTTCGTACAATTTGTTTGATTCTCTAATTAAGGCCTATTCTCTGACTAAGTTCAACAGACTGGTATTATGATTCCTTGATTTCCTGGGTAATTACTTGCCTCATGTGTTTTACCCGTGTGATTTTCAAATTATTTATGTTAATTTACCCTATATTCAGTGACTAGTACTCGATTTCCTTTCCAAAATTAGACCTAAGCTTAGCTATTTCCAGGAGGTTCCTTAATTAAAGGAAGCCTTCTCCTTGATTGTTTAGGATTGGTACTGCTGAATATTTTCTTGCCTTAAGTGTTGCATCTCTTTCAAACTATATATAGGCCTTCACTTTTTTTCACTAGCACACACTGAGAACACGAGTACTCTCTAGTTCTCACTGAGTACTCTCTTCTCTTCTAAATTCCTTCTCTGCTACTTGCTCTCTTGCTAAGAATTAGTTGGATGAAAGCCAAGGCTAATTATAAGGATCTATACTTGCTCTATTATTCAAGCTGTAACTTCCTAACTTTATATCATCGACTTCCATTTGGTTGTTACTTGACCCTGCTCTCTGTTTGTATATCTCAATTTGGGTTTAGCATGTTCAGCCCCTTTTCTTTCCCCCTAGTTTGTTAATTTGAACTTTAGCATGTTTAATCCCCTTCCCCAAATCTGTTTGTGTATTTTAATTTAAGTTCAGCATGTTTAATCCCCTTCCCCTTTTCCCTTGTGTGTTCAGTTTAAGCTTTAACATGTTGAATCTCTTTCCCCATTTCCCTTGTCTGTGTGAATTTCAGTTGCAGCATGATTAGTTCTCCATTTTCCTTGTTTGTTTGTGTTTTAATTTTTAGTTCAGCATGCTTAGTCTTTTGTCTTGGCTGTTTATTGTTCATTATATGGTTTGAGTTCTTACACACCCCCTTTCCCCTGAATCCCTTTTAATTTAGTCTTATGTACTTATGTGACTCTTTTTTCCCTGATCCTTGTTTGAATGAGAGTGTGTTCTAGATTAGGGTGGCATCTCATTGCCACTCCAAGTTTAGAACTCAGGTTGTCAACAACCTATACTCAAAGAAATTCCATCCCCTACCCCCATATTATGTGTTTGAGCTTTGACAAAGGCATGCTGGTGTCCTTATCTCCATACAGGCCCTAGTCTAACTTGTTTACAAGTATGCTCCTGTTTGTTAACCTTTGTAAGCGGTTAGGGGTGTGCCAACCTCACTCCATAAGCTAGGTATGACCACCTCTTACAATGGTCTTCCTCTAATCTATCACCTTTACACTTATTCTTAGTGCTTTAAGTCCTACTTCTCCCTTAGTAAGCCATGCTTAGGGGACCCCAGAGTCTCCTACGAACATGGATGCGTTGGGGCTAGTAATTCCACACTTGCACTACTCTAAAGAGAAAGCCTCGGATTTGGGAGCTTGGATTTGGTAAAGGGCATACGTTGGACATTAACGTTGCCTTGCGCTTCTTTGGGACTGTTGTAGTATTGATGTGTTATTTATTTCCTTTAATGTTATTTTTTGGTCCAGATTCTTGTAAATAAGTTGTATATAAGAAATTGGGGATCTAGTGAAAGGGAATATGGAAGGGGTTTACCTTTATTGTGTTATCTCATATAGTTACCATGGCTATAGGGTTTTACTTTTTTGCATCATCTCATGTAGATATCATGCTTATAGGGTTTTACATCTTGCATCAATATCATATAGTTACCATGTCTATAAGGGTTTACTTTCTTCCATCTTATATAGATGTCATGTCTATAGTCTTTTTGTTATTGTATCAACTTCATAATAAAAATCATGTCTATAGGTCTGCATTCTTACAGCCTCGTATAGAAACAATGCTTATAGGTTTGCATTCTCATAATCTCACCTAGCAAATATGCCTATAGGAACTATATAAACGCTAGGCAAAACAGTAGGTCGTCTAAAGTTGTAAAAAGCAGTAACGAACAAAGATCAACGTGTATTTCCAGCACTTAAAAACGTTTCAGTCTGTTTACTTTTAAATCGGGCCCAAGTATGCCCCTTTCACATTACTCTGAACTTGTAATGTCCCTTTAAAATGATGGTTTCAAACATTTTGCCTGCCTAAGTTTAATGCTTTAAGGTCTTTTAAATTTTTTCCTCTTGCATCCTTTTGTATTCAACCGTCCGGCTAAATTGTATGTCATTCCTAAACCATGCTGCAACTACAACTCTCTTTTCGACAGACATATGTCTGAAACTAATGTTCTCCTCTAAGATTAACTAATTTTAAAAAATTGTCAGCTTCTAAAACGGGCCCGGAGAGCGCAAAATAGATTTTCCATCTAACTTCCATGTGTCAAACTACTCTGCCTGCTATTTAACCTCATTTAAAGACCAAATCAGTACTTGAAGTCATGCTAAAGTAGTTGCTTGTAATGTTACGGGGTTTATCTGAGCCTTTTATTATCTTATCTGTATACCTCTTATGTGCTATGTGTTTTGACTGTCATCTTAGTATTTTTCACCTTTGAAACTCCATGTATACCCTATCTCTCTCACCCCCTTCTTAGGATTAGAAGTCCTAATATCCCAGGACTAACATGTTAGGACGGGTATTAGCATGCAATAAGTAAACAATACCAATGCACTTAAATACCTCAACGGGGTGGGAAGGGTAGAATATGGAGATGATGACGATGCGATAATATCATAAAGCGGCCCCTCTTTGGGAATATGTGGGAATATTGTATCGAATGATCCATATTGTAGTTAAACCTAGGACCCTTCTCCCATTTGCTTGTTTTATTCAAATGTTCTTTCATAGTAATACCTTTTCTTAAATCAACTTTCTTTCATTTTATTTTAAATTTGCGTACCTCTTTCTTCTTCAAAGCCATTTTTTAAAGTTAAATGAATGCTAGATTTGTGAGCCTTACTTGCTTAATTTCTTAACCTTTCATAAAGTCACAATTAACACAGCCGGGAACCACACTAGTTGATCTTGAGGGATGCCTAACACCTTCCTCCCGAGATAATCTTAAGCCCTTACCCGAACTCTAGTTTCCTTTTCAAAATAATCTCTCTTAAGTGTCCTAATGCACAACAATCATTAGGTGGCGACTCTTCCAAATCCATAACCCAATTTCCAAATGGGAAATAGAGTTGTTTTGCCCATAATATCGTAAACCCTATTTCGCTTTCTTTTAATGAGGAAAAAAGGGGGCGTCGACAATGGAAATTAGCAGATTTCCCTCTTTAATACTATGTTAAGGCTCAAATTGAATCTCAATCTCAGAGAACATTAACTAGAGTTCTAATGAACAAGGAGAGGGAGAGAGTTGAAATGTTGTTTGTGTGTTTTGAAAGAAAAAATCTCGTTACTTTATATTCTAGAAGTTATTACTAGCAGTTTAATATAATGGGCCTAATAACTAATCTAATCTATTACATAAGAGTGTTTTTGACACAGTACAAAATATTACAAAGTTGAAATACATAAACGACCCCTTTTAAGTTGTTCTCAATGATCAGACATGCACCTCATATGTCCGCTTTACCATTTAGACACTTTAAGTAGCTATGACGTATATAAAATAAACACCCGAGTGCAACATCCAATATGTGTGAGCTACACTTTCCAATGATATGTCAAATGAATCAGTCAAAAAATGACACATATAATTCATTTTAGAACAAATTTACAAGTGTAATTAGCAACAAAAAGACATTGAAAGAAAAGACTTCTTCCTTAGTTTCAACTAAACCAGTGCCCTGCCCCACCCCCCACCAACTTAGTCTTCTTTATTCCTTTCACTTATGTCTTCCCCAAAAATACAACCCTTAATCTATCTTCTTTTGTTGGTCTTCCCAAATAACAGAACCCTAAACCCTCATTTCACTTATGTCTTCCATCCAATCATTGTACCATTCTCTAACCAAAGATCACCAGACCAAACCTCGATTTGGAGATTTCAAACCTTCCCAATTGAAAGGTATACCTGAGCAGGGGTTATGTCCCGAGCTTTTTAATAAAACTCGTTTAATTCCTTATAGCTAACGTAGATTATTTCACTTGATCCCACATTGATATGATAGGACCCCCAGAACTAACCACTCACAAGGTGAGCATGGACCCGAAGTTTCATCCTGTCAAATAGAAAAGGAGACCTCGGTCCGAAGTCAAGCATGCATTTGTAAAAGATGACGTATCTGAACTCTTTAAGATAGGGTCAATTCAGGAAGTTAAATACCCAAATCTGCTAGCAAACATTGTGGTACTCCCTATAAACAGAATAAATTAAGAATGTGTGTAGACTGTAAAGATTTGAATAAGGCATGCCCCAAGGAATCTTTCCTTTTTCCCAACATCGATCGAATGATCGATGCGTCGGCCGGCCACAAGATCATCAGTTTTCTCGATACCTATTTCGGGTATAACAAAATTCGGCTGGACCAGGGCAATCCAAGAAAAACATCCTTCATCATTAAGTACGGTACCTACTACTATAATATAATGCCATTTAGACTAAAAATTTTGGTTCACGTGTTCGAAAAAAATTTTGAAAATGAATGGAGGTTTATATTGACGACATGTTAGTTAAGTCCCTGTGAGTAGAGGACTTTAAAACATTTGCAAAAAACCATCGACATATTGATGAAGTACAATATGAATCTGAATCCGAAAAAATGTGCATCTAGAGTCGCGTCAGGAAATTCCTCAAATTTGTGTTGCCCAACCAAGGGATAGATATTAATCCCGATAAGATCAAGGCCATTGAATATATCACTATTGTGGACAGCATCAAGGCCGTTCAATGTTTAACCGGATGTATAGTTGCCTTTAGGCGATTCATCTCAAGGTCCTTCGACAAGAGCCACCATTTCTTCCTGTTGTTGAAGATAAAGAATAACTTTTGGTGGACCCCGGAGTGCCAACAAGCCTTGGAAGAACTCAAGCGGTGTCTTTCGAGCCCACCTCTGCTTCATACTCCAAAGACAGACGAACAACTGTACCTGTACTTAGCAGTATCCGAAGTAGCGATAAGTGAAGTTCTGGTCCGGGGAAGGGGAAGGTACACAATTTCCCATCTATTATGTAAGCAGGACTCTAGGGGAGGCCAAAACTAGGTATCCTTACCTAAAAAATTGGCGCTCGCTTTACTAAGCGCTTCTAGAAAACTAAAATCGTACTTTCGATGCCCCCCCATATGGGTTGTAACTACTTACCCATTGAGGAACATAATACATAAACCCGAGCTCTCAGGACGAATGGCCAAATCGGTCGTGGAAATTAGTAGGTACGATATTGAATATAGACCCCTGACCGCCATAAAATCTCAAATTTTGGTAGACTTCGTGTCCGACATCATGCAAGCCCTAATCCCTAAGGTTTTAAGAGATTTGCTATTGAACTTATGGACTTTTTCAGGAATCTAGACCCTCTTTATGGATGGTTCCTCGAACGCAAAGGGGTCCAAACATGGCATTATGTTGAAGCCAACAATAAGTAATGTCATTAAACAATCCATTAGGACTGTAAAATTGACTAACAACGAGGCTGAGTATGAGGTCATGATTGTAGGTATGAAATTGGCCAAAGCTTTGGGTAGAGGTGATCAAAGCTAAGTGTGACTCCCTCCCTGCGGCGAACCAAGTTAATGGGACGTTTGAAGTCAGAGAGGAACGGATGAATAGATACATTGATAAATTGCAGGTAACATTACATTAGTTCAATGAATGGACTCTACAACATGTACCCCGGGATCAAAAAGTGAGGCCGATGCTCTTGCTAACATGGGATCGTCGGTCGACGAGAATGAGATCAACTCAGGTGCAGTAATATAACTCATGAGATTTGTAGTGGAATAAGGTCATGCCGAGATTAAATCAGTAAGCCTAATTTGGGACTAGACAAACAAATATATAAAGTATTTGAATACCGGAAAATTTCCCTCGGATCCTATGGAATCGAGGGCTCAACGTACAAAGGCCCGATTCACCATGTTCAAAGATGAAACCTTGTTCAGGAGATCATTCGATGGACCACTCACAATATGGTTAGGACAAATAGATACCGAGTATGTTCTGAGGGATATGCACGATGGCACTTGCGGAAATTATTTAGGCACCGTATCATCAGTTCAAAAATAAATAGAGCTCTCTACTACTGGATAGACAAGGAAAAGTACACAAAAGAATTTGATCAAACATGCGATGAATGTCAAAGAATGCTCCGGTGATTTATCAGCTCAGGGAGTTGCTGCATTCGGTCTTGACACCCTGGCCATTCATGAAACGGGGGATGTAAATCGTTGGACCCCTTCCATGGGCACCCGGTAAGGCTCAATTTATATTGTTTATGACTGACTATTTTTATAAATGGGTGGAAGCTCACGCGTTTGAGAAAGTCAGGGAGAAGGAATACATTGATTTCATCTAGGACCATATAACATGCCGGTTCAGAATGCCGACTCGGATCGTGTGCGACAATGGGAAGTAGTTCGATAGCAAAGAAGTAAGCACATTTTTGGAAGGCTGTAAGATCACAAGGATACAATAGACACCCTATCACCCTAATGGAAACATGCAATCGGAGTCCACGAACAAAACCATAGTCTAAAACCTCAAAAGGAGGTTGACTGATGCCAAAGAAAAAAATGGAAGGACATCTTGCCCAAAATCCTATGGGTATATCGTACAACCTCAGAATCTAGTAACGGATCCACCCTATTCCCGTTGATTCACGGTGCCAAAGCTCTAATACCGGTCGAAGTCGGAGAACGAAGTCTCTAGTTATGATATGCAACAAAAGAGTCAAGCGACAAGGCCATGAATATAAGCTTAGAACTATCAGATGAAAGGCACGAGGCTACTCCCATACGGTTGCCCACCCAAAAGCAACGGATCTAAAGGTATTACCATCGGATAGCAAACCTACCATACTTCAATATCAGGGACTTGGTACTAAGAAAGGTGACATTGAGTACCCAAAATACGAATGAAGGAAAGATGGGACTAAATTGGGAAGGTCCATGTCGAATTATCAAGATCACCAACAAAGGATATTAAAAACTCAAAGTGATGAAGACGAGCAACTACCAAACAACTGGAACACAACTCAGTTAAAACGATACTATTGGTGATGTATGACCTCATTTATTTCTTTTCTTTACATATTAAACTAACATTTGCAGGTAAAATTCAAGAAACGATACAACTCTTAAGCTTGAGAGTACGTGTTACACTCCTTTTCTCTTAAATCGATTTTGTCCCAAATGGATTTTCCAGAAAGGCTTTTAACGAGGCAACATCAAATCGTCATAACTATGTTTTGAAAATGAAAATTTGAGATTTGAGAGTCGACTTAGAGACCCAGATTTAAAAATCAAACACATATTTTGACTCGTAGGATTATGAGTAGTCAAGATCTACTCTTCGGCTCGGGTTTTGAACATGCAAGTCTAGGATTGACTTTTGTTGACATTAGGAAAATGTATGAAGATCCTATTTTTATTAATTGACACATGCTTCTCTGCACTTCATGTTTTCACTTGGGTTGTTTACTTGAGTTTAGGTTCCATTATAGATATCATGTTTTAGGATTTTAATTCCTTAATTGGCCAAATTGGGCGTCTATGAGATTGTTGCTAATTTGAGTTAGTTGAATTCTTGCTCATTCTTTAAACACCCATCTATATTTCCTTTATTGGTTTGTCCTTGTGCACTGCCTTGGCAAATTGTGAGTTTATTTTTTTTTGGCATGTTGTATTGTTATTGTTGATACCAAATTTTATTAAAATATTTTATGCTTAAAGTAATTTGAAAATAGCATATGTATGCATATATAAGCATGTCTAAAATTTTTGATATTTTTTCTCAATTTTTAAGATTTTTTAAAATCAATTTACTGCCTATTCAAGTACAAGATCCAAAATTATTTCCAAATTATAATTTTTTATAAAATAATATATTTCACTCCCGTATTTACAATAAAATGTAATTAATATAATTTTTACATATTTTTATAAATTTATTCGGAATTTCTAAAGCTTAATTGCATGAAATTGCAATTATAGCCTATTTTATAATTAACCGCGTTTTATAATTACAAAATTGTTCCTAATATTTTAGATTATTATTTATATATTAATAAATAGTTCATTTTTAATTTACTTTAAATTATTCTTAACTATATTTTATTAAATAAAAATGGAAAAAGTGACTGTTTAAAACCTAGCCCTATCTCTTTTCAATTCTAGCCTCAGTTACGCCCCAATTCAAACCCCAATGAAACAACCCAATTAGAAATTTTAGCGCTCCCCAAACCCAATCAATTTAACCCACTCGGCTCCCATTTTAATCTTGGCCGTTGATCATTTTGATCAATGACCCATGTTTCTTCTTTCCTTTTTAATTCCACCCGGCCCCTAACCCTAAATCATTTTGTCCTAAGTAGCTGCCTCTAAGCTCTCTCTTTTTCTCAATCTCTCAAATCCTCTCTGAAACCCTAGCTCTACCCTGCCGGTTTCCACCTTATTTCACCGGAATCAATAGCCTCTCAAGCCTTGGGTGGCCATTGATTACACCCCCATGCACTTTCATGCCCCTGTCCCTTGAAGATGAAAGGCATGTCCTTGAAGACCTTGGCTTAGATATCCTCCTATTCGAGTTCTGCGGCTATCTCCGGCTCACATTCGGCGTATCCTAGCCCTATAAGTCCATCTCTGACTCATTCTACTCGGATAAGCCCCTTTTCCAGCTTTTCTAGTTTCTAGGGTTCCTCTGAAACCCTATGCCTTTTCGAGGTTTTGTTATTTCTCTCTAGATCGGCTTTATATCTGTGCTATTTTTAACGTTTTCAAATGAATTCCTACATCTTTTTCAAAACATTGCTTTCAAAAACTGTTCATCTTCTCTGACTTAGGGTTTTGTTGATTTTTATGTCGTGTTCTTACTGTATTTGTCCTACTATGACTCATGTGTGTTTCTACTTTGTCTCATAGGTGTTTTCTTCTACAATATTTCCTCCTAATGTTTCCTTGTATTTTTCTTTTACTGTATTTTCCCTCATCATGTTTTCATGGAACGATTAAGTTCCTTTGGGGTTTTTTGAGTTTTCTCTTGCCTGATTTGTTTATTTCGTCCCTACACTGGACTAATGATAAAAACCCTAGAATATAGGGGTTTTCGGACCACTTGTATGTGACTTGCATGTTCTCACCTCTGAACTAGTTTGATTTTAATTATTGAGGTCATCTGTTTTTCATATGGTTCTAACTTTTTGCCAAAAACTCTTCTACATTATATTTTCCTACTGATTCTTTACAATGACACTAAAATCTTCTTTCATGTTTGACGTGTTCGTATGCTCCTTATATTCTATGAATTTCCCCCTAAATGGTTTTTTCAAATTTGCAATTAGTTTAAAATTTCTTCTGAATATAGCTTGATTGATTTATTTCCTTTTTTTTTGCACGTGACTCAACCTAGGTAAAACCCTTTTGTTTTTTTTGGAGTTGATTAATTCGTATAATATCTTAGACCTTTTGATTTACTGTTTGTTAATTGGTCTTCTTAACTTATTTGCACAAACCATGTATTTCAAAAAACTTGTCCTTAAATAACTTTTATGTATTTACCCTTATTTGTATACTACGCAAACTGTTCTTTATTTTTTCTCGTTTCCTTAAATATTTCCTGTCCTTTATTGATCAAATTGGGAATCCTTAATTAAAGGAACCTCTATTAATTGATAGATCCTAATTGATACTGGACTATTTTCTTTCCTTACCACTTGCCTGACTTCAAGTATAAATACCTGCTCCTCTTTGACACAACACGCACTCGATACAAAAACACCTATGTCTTTGAAATCTGTAACCACTTGCTCTACTATTACATTTTCTACTACTACTTTCTCTACTACCATTGAGCACTCTGCTCCTTTCTCTCTTAGTGTCTGAACATTCTAGATTTTCTCTAAACTCCCAAGTGCTTGCTGAAGTTTTGAGTTGTTCCTGATTAACTTTCTTGATGTCTACTTGCTGTTGTTTCTCTGCTATACTAGAGTTGCAACTGGTATGTTTTTTTAGTTAAATAACACTTTCCTTCTATTTTTCCACTTCTCCTTTTCTACATATCTTTCAGTATGTGTTTATTTATGCTTCCCTACACTATGTAACTACATTCAAGTCCGTTATGGTCTTTATTAATGTTTTGCATCTTCAGTCTGCTATGCTTCCTTAATACATGTGGATACTGTTAATCCCTTCCCTCTATTCCCTTTTGTATGTGAGTTCTGTCCTGAATTATGGCAGCACCTTATATTGATGTCCATGACTCAGAACTAGATTCTCCTGAATCTCTACTCAAATCCTTTCCCATTCCCTCTCCCCTTTATGTGTTGAGCTTTAACTAGGGTCTGGTGGTGTCCTAATCTTCTAATTTTGTTATAACCTTCTATAAAGAACTCGGGAAAATATTAGCAAAGGGTGTGGGAGGGGTTTACTTTATTGCTAACGGGTAGATACCATGCCAATAGGACCAATATTGTTATTTAATCACTTAGATGTCATGCCTATAGGTTCAACGCTTTATATCACCTAGAGATCATGTCTATAGGCTTTTGCATTCTTTTCAATCATTTAGAAATCATGTCTATAGGAATTAATGTTCAACCATACTGCAAATCAGTAGATATCCTATCTATAGGATCTAATAATCAAACAACTGATTGTATATGGAAATCTGCCTATAGTAAATGCATAAACGCTAGACAACAGTAGGGTAATCAAATACTAATTTCGAAAACTATCTAACAACAATAACGAGTCCTAAAAAGCCAAGGCATAGATATCCTGCCTATAGGGGTTCAAACTCGCCTAATATGTGTTTAATGATCTGGCAATTGGCCTTAAATGTTTTTCAAGGAAAACATGTCCAAACCTTTTGCTTTTGAAATTCGTCCAAACTTGTTCGTTTTTAAAACTCTTGTAAATCCGCTTTCATTTCCTTCCAAACTTGTATTTTTTTTCTAAATAACGTCTCTAAACCTTCTTCCTGAATTTCCCTTCTACTTTTGAAGCTATCTTCCAAAATAGAGTTTCAACTCTATCTTTTAAAGTATCTGCCCTCTTTGAACTCTTTTACAATTATCCTGTCAAAACATTCTTTAACCGTATGTTTCTTTTAGAACGTCTCACTTTCGAAAACTCATCATTACACTTCCACTGTATTTTAGTTAAACAATTTTATGAACTTTCCGGATTTTTAAGGCTTCTGTCTTCAATTCTTCTGCATTAGGTTCTTAATCAGTAACTTGTGTAAAATCACTCAACTTTTGACAATTGGATTCGGGTTGCCTACTGCAGACTTTTTATCCAACTCTATGTGTTGAACCAATTTTTCCGCTGTTTAAATTTTAAAGACCAAATTTGTACATGCAAGACATGCTAAACTAAATGCCATATGATTTACGGGGTTTTATATGAGCCTTTTGTGTGTTTGATTCAGTCCCTATTCATCCGCTATTTGTTTTGATTGACGCCCTAGTATTTTATCCTTTTGAAACTCCATATATGCTTAAATTCCTTTCCTTCCCCTTAGGATTAGAAGTCCTAAGTACCCCGAGATTGATAGGTTGGGACGCGTATTAGCATGCAATAAGTAAAGGAGATTAATCGTATTTAATACCTTAACGAGGTGGGAAGGGTAGAATATAGAGATGAATATTGGTGCGATAATTTCGTAGGTGACCCCTTTTCTGAGGAATGTGTGCGGGGTAATACATCGAGGTGATCCATATTATATTTAAACCTAGGACCCCTTTTCCTTTATATGAGGTGATGTTTTCTTAAAAATTAATGTCTTTTCAATTAATCTTTCTCTTTCCAAAATCACTTATGTCTTTCCTCCTTCTAAATTCTCAACTTATTTGTAGTACCTATGTGCAAACCATGTTGGTTTACTTCTACTTTTATTAAAGTCACAATTAAAGTGCAGTCGAGAACCACAATAGTGGCTCTTGAGTGGTGCCTAACACCTTCCCCTCGAGATAATCTCAATCCCTTACCCGAACTCTGGTTTCTCTTTCAAAATCTTCTGCTTCTTTTTAATGTGTCCTAATGCACTACGATCATTAGGTGGCGACTCTTCAACCTCTGTAACCCGATTCCTCAAAACAGAATAAGATTTGTTTTGTTCATAATGTCATACACCCGATTTCTCATTAGGAAAATGGTGCGTCAATGCATGCGACTCTGCTGGGGATTTCATTAAGTCTTTGACCATTACGTGCTTTTGTGACTTTATTGCTTCCTTAATTGCCTTTATTTCCTTCCTTAATTATTTCTTCATGAATACTAACTTGACTCTTCATGTGTTTCTTTTCTTTTAACTGCTTTTCCCTTTACCGCCTTATCATTATTTCAATTTCGTTATATTTTCGAGCATTTATTGTAATTTTTTTACTTTATGAATGTGAAAATACATGCTATCTGTTTCATTATTGTAACTTCATTCTTCAATATCAAATTCCAATCGTACCAAAACAAAGCCTATAGCAACCCTTATAATGAGTGGTTGCGCCCTTCCAATATTACAACCCCCTAAATGTGGAAAAAGGTATATTTGCGGTAAAACCAGTCGATCAACAGTGTAGTCGACAGTTCCGCGCCTTTCTCTCTTGAGTTGTCCGCTCAAGGTTACCTTGTCTAGCACTTCAAAAGTGAAAACCTTATTTTGTTAATTTGTTCATGCTTCATGGTAAAACTTAGCCGAGTCTGTTATGTTGTCCGCATAATGACTCTTTAAGATAGCCTAAACCGAAGTACATCGGGTTTCCCCGTAACCTAAACAGACACCTCCACGTTATGTGTATTTCCTTGGAGAACTAAATGTCTTTATTGCTAATTATTGATTTTAATATTCGAGTCTAGTGGGGTTAAGAGCCTAACACTTTGTTTTGCAAAAAATGAGGCACGAAGTCCCCAAATTTGGTATGGTATCTAAAATTCATCCAGGGTTACTAAGCTGGTGGGAGGATCTTCATGCCAGCTATTGGACCCTCGTCCACAAATACTTAGGGAACCTTCCTTCACTTCTGGAAGTTAATCCTGACAACAAAATCATTTAAGCTGCTACTCTATTTTGGGACAGTGATCGATCGATTTTTTTCTTCGGGGACCTCGAAATGACCCCTTTGCTAGAAGAGATAGGGGGTCTTGCTGGAATTCCTTGGGAGACCCCGGGTCTACGTATGCCAGAGAATCACAAGGGAAGGGGCTTCCTCAAAATGATGGGACTCAAGAAGAATCTGAATCTGACTTGTTTGAAGGATTCATGCATACCATTTGACTTCCTACATGAAAGGTTTGGCCACAGCAAGCGCTACCGCACCTACCCCGATGAGTTCGCCCTTACATCCTTGGGGCACATACATAGAAGGGTCTTTGTATTCATGTTATGCTTCTTGGGTATGATGATCTTTCCCATCAAGAAGGCTAGGATCCACGCCAGACTAGCCATGGTGACCAAAACCTTGATGGAGGGTATTGGTGGGTAGTCGTTTAACATAGTGCCCATAATCATTGCCGAAATGTATCGCGCTTTAGAAAAGTGTCAACAAGGGGCCCTAAACTTTGAGGGGTGCAATATGTTACTTCAACTTTGGCAAATAGAACACCTTCAGAAAGGCAATTATAGATAGGAGATCATACGCATGGATTGGGATGACCATATCGCTTTTTATCACCCAAAGCGAATAAACTATATACCCAACATGTTTGCTAAGCCAGAAGAAGCCATTGGATGGGTTGATATGTTTGAGAACCAAAAAGAAGAACAAGTACAATAGATGTATGAGTGGTTCCCAACTGGAGAATTTATTGTTCGTTCTCGGGATGCACCGTTCCTTATACTCATCGGCTTGAGAGGAACTTACCCTTATGTCCCTCTCCGAGCCATGAGACAAGCAGGGAGGAAACAAATCATACCAAGGATAGAGAAGATGAGTCATTATAGGGCCGACTTTCAAGATGATGATAGCCAGCACATGTGTCAAGCTCAACACATGTGGCACTGCAAGCTCGTATTTGGGAAGAAATCAATTGAACTAGACAGGTATCTTACAGTGTGTGTGTCGCACTAGAAGGGTTGGTTGGAAGATGATCACATTGGTTTAAGTCGCCCAGGTTTTGTCCATGGTCATAGGCTCATTGATGAGAAAACTTCCGCGCAAGTCAAATACAATCAACTGCGCAGAAGGATGCGATAATGTGAAAGTGAGCACCGGAAAATACAGGAAGCCCACGAAAAGCTGATCAATGAGTAGAAAGACATGGCTGTCAATGCCATCAATCGGCTAGGGTATTTGGAACGAGGTTTAGTGGAACTGGAAGGTCAATTTCTGAAGAGGATCAACGACTGCCAAAATGCTAAGGGAAATACGGGCGAACACCTGGCCCGAGCCTATCTGCTATTGGGACTGCACGAGCTGGTGCAGCTGTACGAGCGAGGCAAGAATACCAAATCTAGGAAAGGTCCTTCTGGGACCAAGTAGTTAGGATCTCTTATTTTTTTACTGATTTCATGATGTAATAAGGCCACTAGCCATTAGTGACATCTTTTATCATTTTGTTGTTTTACGACTCGTCTTATTTTTATTAATAAAATGAGGCATTTAGCACTATAAGTTCTCCAAATTTAATTTTTCGTTAGGCCTAGCTCAAGCACAACGAGGCGTCCAAACTAGGAAACGACTTGTACTCAAACACAACGTATTTAAATATCATAATATTTTATTCCTTAGAACCTGCACGAACTTCTTACCCTTTTGTTTTTCTTTTGTTATTTTTATTCCCCTCCCCAAAGGTCAGTTCATGCATTCTTGCACCATCAACATACTCAACAAGATTCAAGGGCCCTCCACCTTCTCCTCCTCCGAGTCCTACCAGAAACAGTAACAAAGGCAAAATGGGAGATGCAAATACTAGAAAGGATATCGGGGAGACTTCTCAAGATACTCCAATTTCCAAGGAAATTGCTGCTCATCTTGAGCAGACTTTGCTGAGATTTCGGGAAGAAATAGAACAAGTCCTGAACCTGGCAAGCCTATCAATCACTCTTGACGCTGCTGATGTCAACAACCAGAACTCTATACCGAAGCAGAACACCCCACAACCACAGGCAAGACCTGCTCATACTCAAGCCTACAACACATGCAATTACATTCTACTGCTCATTCTTGAACCACAAAACACCATAAATGACCATAACATTCCTATCTTTGTGGACATTATACCCCATTATACCTAGCCCATCTCAGATGCACCTTAATCAAATAACAAGGACTCCCTCATTCGGAATTTAGCTACTGAGCTCAAGAAGTTAACTAGCCGGGTCTAGGGTGTCGAAGGTAGAAGAAGTGTTGAAGGGCTGAACTATGAAGATCTTTGTGTTCAACAAGATGTCAAACTCCTTGAGGGGTACAAACCTCCCAAGTTAGAAATGTTTGATGTTACAGGTGATCCAAATGTTCGACGGTACAGGAGATCCCAAGGTCTATCTCTAAATGTATTGTGATAAGCTTGTAGGAGTTGGAAGGGACGAGAAAATTTGCATGAAGCTGTTCATGAGGATTCTGAAAGGTGATGTCTTATCTTGGTATATCAGCCAAGATGCGAAGAAATGGACGAGTTGGGTAAGCATGGCATCTGACTTTATGAGACGGTTCAGGTTCAACACTGAGAACGCACCAGATGTGTTCTATATCCAGAATCTAAAGAAGAAACCCACAGAGACCTTTCGCGAATACTCTACTCGTTGGAGGTCAGAAGCTGCTAAGGTCAGACCATCCTTAGAGGAAGAGGAGATGAATAGGTTCTTTGTTTGGGCTCAGGACCCGCAATACTACGAGAGGATGATGATAATAAAGGTTCGAAAATTCTCTAACATCATCAAGTTGGGAGAAAGGATCGAAGAAGGTATCACAAATGGTATGGTCACTAATCTCGAGGCGTTGCATTCCACCAACAAGGCTTACATTCTGGTGGCATGTCAAAGAAAAAGGATGTAATTCTGTAATAACTGCGGAAAGAAACAATTCCCCTATAAAATACCAATCATATCCCTTCACCCCCACTCACATATCAACCTTCCCTAAACTACCAAGCACCATCACCCACTTCTCAAATCCCACCACGGCTCTACAAATTATCTCCACCACCTACATATCAACCCACCTCACCAAGATATTCCTAACCCGCACCTGTGTACCAAGCATACAACTCCCAGCCCTCGCACTATCCTTCACCACCTACTCGCCAAAACTTTCCTCGACCTAGGCCAAATTTTGACCGAAAACCTCCCAGAAAATATACCGCCATTGCCGAACCAATCGACCAGCTATATGAAAAACTCAAAGCAGCCGGTTATGCTATCCATATCCCAGCTTTAACTCCAGAAAATCCCTCCCAGTGGGTCAACCCAAACAAAACTTGCGCATACCATTCTGGGATGAAAGGCCATACCAACGACGAGTGTCACTTGTTGAAAGAAAAGATTTAAACTATGATTGGTAACAAGGTCATTGTAGCAAATGAGCCTGTTCCCATTATCTACAACAACCCTCTGTCCGACCACAAGGGTGGAGGCATCCATATGATCGAGATTGAGGATGATTGGGACCCCAAAATGCCAATCAGGTTGATATCTGAAGGAGATGAACCTAAGAAGCCTTTACCCTAAATCTCATTGTTGTTCTGATCCAGCCCTCTAAGGGCAATATGGTAAATATGTCTATACCACTCGAGTTTGAAGCACCTCCTGCAAAGGTGCCAAAACCTATTGAGGTTGAGTTCGGGATTCTAAAGGCACCTGCACTGTTTGAAGTTGTTGTGTTACCTCCAAGGATGCCTGTTCCGGTTTCCATGACAGACGTGACCCCGTTCAAGTAAAACGCCATACCTTGGGATTATACAGTTGAGGCTAGAAGGAAAGGCAAAACACATACTAGAGAAGTGACCCCTACACAAGGCATGACCAGAACATGAAGGATATACACTCCAGAATATTTAGCTGAGTCTAGCAAACAAGCCCCTGGGCAGCCTATTGAAACTGGGCCCGATGACCTTTGGAAGAAGATACAGGCTAAAGAATACTCAGTCATTGAGCAACTAAATAAAACACCAGTGCAGATTTCCATCCTAGCTCTTCTGCAAAGCTTTGAGGCACAAAAAAAGGCCTTGATGAAAATACTGAGCGAAGCTTATGTTCCCAGCAACATAACAGGAGACGAAATGGAAAATATGGTAGGATAGGTGCTGGAAAAGAGAAGATTACCTTCCACGAGGAAGAGTTACCACCAGAAGGACTTAGTCAGAACAAGACGTTGTATATCTCTATGCAATGCGAAGATTATTTCATCACCAGAATCCTGGTAGACGGAGGTTCCAACCATAATATTTGTCCACCGATCACTCTCAGGACATTGGGTAAAGGATTGCACAAAAGAAAATATGGAGCTATCAACGTTAAGGCTATTGACGGGTCTCAGAGATCCACCATTGGGGAGATTAGTCTGTGCTTTCAGATGGTACCTACCCCGTTTGATGTTGACTTCCAAGTTATAGACATGCCAGCATCTTACAATTTGTTGCTGGGACGACCTTGGATCCACATCGTTGGGGCTGTGGGATAAACCTTGCACCAAGCTGTAAAGTTCGAGTGGAATCATCGGGTAGTAATCATTCATGGCGACGGTAGCAACCCTATATACAGTCGTCAAACCATCCCAATGATTAGAGGAATAAGGAAAATAGGTGGAGAGACATACCATAACATCGATCGAGTCAATGACGTAGAAAAAGACATTTGGTGGGATAACAAGATTGAGAGCATCCTGAATTGGAGCGGGTATGAGCCCGGAAAAGAGCTTGGCAAGAATCTCCATAGCATCACTAAACCTATCAAACCTAAGAAGCATGGTACCGCTTTTGTCCTGGGGTATGAGTACACTTAGGAGGAGTTTAACCATTCGTCACCACCATGGCACAGCCCCTAATATCCAGTTGAGCACCATATACCTCTATTGGAGCAGACCTTTCAGCCAGCTGATGTTATATACGGATCAGAGGAGGATGAAACACTAGCGGCGATAAAGAACCTGTTTCTAGAAGATGATATGGACTGCTGTGTTATCTTTGAGGAGGAAGGCGAGGAAGGCCCTTTCATTCAAGGTATTAACCAAGGAGAACGCCTCACCGATTAGTCAGTCAGGACCACCAGCGTCCGAAGAGCTTCGGGGTAGAAAGGCTAAACGACGCACTATGCATCACATTTTACTTTTTAGTTGATTTTACTTTTCTGCATTGTCTTTACTTCTGAAAAGAGCTCCGACATTTTGAAAAGTTATGAATTTAATCAAAAGCATTTACCAAGTTTATTTTTATCTCGCTCTTATTAATTTTCTCTATCATTTACTTTATTTTACATAGTATTACTATTGCATATCTTGATGATGAATCAACAACTGTGACCTGCAATGAGGAAATGCAACAAACGGGCATAGATTTAGAAGAGGATGATATACTAGAAGAGGTTGTCCGAGAAGTCAAGAACTTTGAGAATAGACCCAAATCCAATGTGGAAGAAACTAAGATTGTCTATTTGGGGAATGCAGAGAACGTCAAGGAAACACGTATCAGTGTGCATTTGTCGCCATTAGAAAAGAAAGCGTACACCAAGTTCCTAATGGAATATAAGGATATCTTCGCATGGTCTTATGATGACATGACATGTCTTAGCACATCTATTGTGGCTCACAAGTTGCCAACAGATCCGACACGTCTAACGGTTAAGCAGAACTCTAAAAATCCAAACCAGACATGAGTTTGAAAATTAAGGAAGAAGTTACCTAGAAAGTCAAAGCCAGGGTTCTTAGAGTGGTAGAGTATCAGACATGGTTAGCCAAAATCGTGTCGGTACCGAAGAAGTATGGGAAGGTTAGAGTCTATTTTGACCACCGGGATCTCAACCGGGCCAGTCCCAAAGATGACTTCCCTCTGCCTAATATACACATCTTGATCAACAACTGCGCCAAGCATGAGCTGCAGCCGTTCGTTGATTGTTTTGCTTGATACCACCAGATATGGATGAATGAAGAAGATGCGGAGAAAATAACGTTTATCACGCCGTGGGGGATGTACTGTTACAGAATGGTGCAGTTTGGTTTGAAGAATGCTAGTGCCACCTATATGAGAGCCATGAATACTATCTTTCATGACATGATACATAAAGAAATCGAGGTATATGTGGACGACGTCATCATCAAATCCAGGAAGCCGCATATCATATGGAATATTTAAGAAAGTTCTTCAACAGATTGAGGAGGTACAACTTGAAGCTGAATCCCGCCAACCTGAATGTTACTAGGTTTCATTATGAGTTGCCGAGGAATAGGATTGGATCCATCAAAAGTCAAGTCCATTCAAGAACTGCCCCCGCCAAAGAACAAGAAAGATGTGATGAGTTTTCTGGGGACGCTCAACTATATCAGCCAATTCATAGCTCGGTCTACTGTTATTTGTGAACCTATCTTGAAAATACTAAAGAAGGATGCTTCCACTAAATGGACTGACTAATATCAAAAGGCTTTTGACAGAATCAAGGAATACTTGTCTACGCCGACAGTCTTGGTTCCGCCGGAGCCAGGAAGGCACTTTTTGCTCTATCTCGCAGATCTGGATGGAGCATTCGCTTGTGTTTCGGGACAACATAATGAAACGGGAATAAAGGAGCAAGCAACCTATTACCTTAGCAAGAAGTTTACCCTGTACAAGGCTCGGTATTCCTTATTAGAGCGCACATGTTGTGCTCTGACCTGGGTAGCTCAGAAATTAAGGCACTATTTCTGTGCTTACACCACTTATCTCATATCCAGAATGGACCCACTGAAATATATCTTTTAGAATACCATGCCTATTAGCAAGCTCGCCAAATGGCAAATCTTGTTAAGTGAGTTTGACATTATTTATGTTACCCAGAAGACAGTCAAAAGACAAGCATTAGCATATCACTTCGCCGCGAATCTTGTAGGAGGAGGGTACGAACCCCTAAAGATGTATTTTCCCGATGAAGAGGTAGCTTTCATAGGGGAAGACAATGCAGAATCATATGATGGATGGAGAATGTTTTTTGATCGAGTCGCGAATTTCGAAGGGGTTGGTATAGGATCGGTCCCGGTATCAGAAACCGGTCAGTATTATCCGGCATTCGCCTAGATCAGATTCCCATGCACCAACAACATGGTCGAGTACGAAGCCTGCATCTTAGGGCGCAAACTAGCCATCGATATGAACATTTAGGAGTTGCTAGTAATTGGAGAGTCGGACCTACTCATACATCAGGTTCGAGAAGAATGGGCAACCATGAATTCTAAGATACTCCCTTATCTGCATCACATATTGGGGTTGAGAAAGAGATTCAGAAGGATAAAATTCCTGCATATTCCAAGAATACGGAATGAGTTCGCCGATGCACTAGCCACTTTGTCATTCATGATTCAGCATCCGGGTAATATTTCATTGATCCCATCCAGGTCAAAATTTATGACCAACCAGCTTATTGTGCTCACATTGAGGAAGAAGCCGACGGAAAGTCATGGTTCCATGACATCAAGCAATACTTAACGACAAGATAATACCCAGAGCTTGCCAATGCTACTCAGAAGCGCACACTCCGGAGGTTATCCAACAACTTCTTTCACACTGGAGGAATCATGTATAAGAGAACTCCTGATTTGGCTTTACTAAGGGGTGTCGATGCAAGGGAAGCAACGAAACTATTGGATGAAGTGCATGCATGGACCTGCGGACCGCACATGAATGGTTTTGTTTTAGAAAAGAAGATACTCCGAGCCGGATACTTTTGGATGACTATGGAAACAGACTGCATCTAGTACGTCCGAAAGTGCCATCATTGTCAGATACATGTAGATATGATAAAGGTACCTCCAAACAAGCTTAATGCAACAAGCTCACCATGGTCGTTCGCCGCCTGGGGAATGGATGTTATTGGACCAATCGAGCCTGCCACATCAAATGGGCATAGTTTCATCCTGGTGGCAATTGATTACTCTACCAAATGGCTTGAAGCAACATCATATAAGGAAGTTACTAAGAAAGTTGTAGCAGATTTCATCCGCGACTGTATTGTTTGTGGGTTTGGAATTCCGGAATTAGTCATCACCGACAATGGTTCTAATCTCAACAGCGACTTGATGAAAGCAATGTGTGAAACTTTCAAGATCAAGCATATGAACTCTACAACTTATAGACCTCATATGAATTGGGTTTTAGAAGCAACCAATAAAAACATCAAGAAGATACTAAGGAAAATGATCGAGAGGCAAGACAATGGCATGAGAAGTTATCGTTCGCCCTATTGGGATATCGTAAACCATAGTCCGCACATCAATCGGGCAAACTCCCAACATGTTGGTTTATGGTACAAAGGCATTCATTCCCACCGATATAGAAATTCCCTCCTTGAGGATCATACAATAAGAAGAGCTAGAGGATGCAAAATAGGTAAAAAGTCACTACGAGCAGTTAGTCCTTATAGACGGAAAGAGAATGAATGCACTCTGTCACGGTCAGTTATACCATAACAGAATGTCTAGAGCCTTCAACAAAAGAGTTAATCCAATCAACTCAGACGCAGTAAAGAGATACTACATTTGATCAAACACTTTTTCTTCCTGATTGTAATTTGAACTACGCCTCATCTGATACCCGTTTAAGAGGGGGTATGTAGGCATCCCTATGGGTTTGATTACACTTTAATGAAAATTCCATTTTCCCTCGATATTGGAATTGGGGCAGAATTTTGATGAGGACCCTCAAAATTCCGAAGTTAGTTTGTCAGCTTTCGCGTCAGCATCAACCCAGTAGACTGGGGTAGAATTTTGAGGAAGACCCTACAAATTCTGGAGCAATCCTCTTTCAGTAATTCAGCACAGCCGTTAGCAACGGCAGCCCAGTAAACTTGGGCAGAATTTTGAGGAGGACCCTCAAAACTTCGGAACACGCAAGGTTGTCGCGTGTCGAACCACGCTGCAGTTGTTGGTTCATCAAATATTAAATCATTTTTCAAAGTATATGTACTTACATTATATTTACTGAATCATGCATAAATATCATTTGCATCACCGTCATCTAGCAACGCTACCCCAATGATATACGACGTCAAAGAGCCAAGGGATACGAACTAACTTTCCCCCTCTAAAGAACTCACGATTTTTATTTGGATGCAGGCACCCGGATCGCGAATCATCGAATACATTTACTCTTCGGAGTTGAAACTCTCAGAACATCATCCATTTCACAAGTCTATTATCTACACCCAACATTCCCCAGCAGTTACTATATTACAACCATCTATCAGCTAAGAAAATTACTATTATTTGCTCCTTTACATTCTTGCATTACATAACGCTATTTTCTACCGTTCGAGACTAAGCTTTGACTCATATGCATTTTGCATAAGGCTATTTTCTACCTTCCGAGGTTAAACTCTACCTCCATCCTGCATAAGACTACTTTCTGCCTTTCGAGACTAAGCTCTGTCTCCATATGCATTTTTCATAAGGCTATTTTCTGCCTTCCGAGGTTAAGCTCTACCTCCATCCTGCATAAAGCTACTTTCTGCCATTCGAGACTATGCTCTGTCTCCATATGAATTTTGCATAAGGCTACTTATCTGCCTTTCGAGGTTAAGCTCTACCTCCATCAGCACAAGGTTGCCTATCTTCCTTTCGAGACTAAGCATTGTCTACATCCTGCATAAGGTTACCTTTCAGTCTTTCAATACTAAGCTCCGTCTCCATCCTGCATTTTTGCATAAGGCTATTCTCTGCCTTCTGAGGTTAAGCTCTACCTCCATCCTGCATAAGGCTACTTATCTACCTTTGGAGACTAAGCATTGTCTCCATCTGCATTACATAAGGCTCTATCTGTCTTTCGAGACTAAGCATTGTCTCCATCCCGCATTGCTGAAATATCGCCACCTGCATTTAAATTCTCATTTTTCCACCTGCATTTAAACTCTTACCTCGGCTGAAATATCGCCACCTGCATTTTTAAATTTACTCTTCAGCTGAAAGATCGCCACCCTTCGCATTCATTTGGCCGAAAGATTGCCACCTTCTCATGGGCTGAAGGATCGCCAACCTATTCAAAAGAGTCATAGTTCGAAGGCACCATCCGCATAGCCCGAGAACACCATCGCATGGCCTGCGAATCTTTACTTTTATGCTTTTCATGGCCCATGACATCATCCTAACCGTCCAAAGACAGTATTCATGGTCCAACGGGAACGTGCATCACGCTTAAATTATGTACAATATATGCACTCATTGCTCATTTACAGGTACACCAGCTAGCAAATAGTCGTCTCAGTAGGAGTGATCCCGCTCCGGTTCTCTACAACCTGTTCGACTTCAAAACCTTTCTCAAACCAAACCATCACGTCCATCTTTTCAAATCTCCATCGACACATTCCATCAATGGTTCCTGAACTACATATGGCCCGATTTCTGTAAAATTAGGGATATGTAGGTACTTCAGAAACTAGAGCATGGTCAAAATTCTCTTACAATTGCCATTTCTGATCAAAGATGGCCATCTTATCTTTACCCTACAACTCTTTCATCCTCCCCGGGTAAAGAGGGAAAGCTGTTGATACCTAATTTTTTTCAATGTATTTTATGCTCAAATACTTTCAAAATAGAATATGTATGAATATATAAGCATGCCTGAATGTTTTGTTATTTTTCCTCAATTTTTATGATTTTTTAAAATCAATTTACTGCCTATTTTAACAAGTACAAGATCCAAAATTATTTTAAAATTATTATTTTTTGGTAAATAATTTATTTCACTCCCTTATTTACAGAAAAATATAATTAATATAATTTTTACATTTTTTACAAATTTATTCGAAATATCGAAAGCTTAATTGCATTAAAATTCAATTATAGCCTATTTTAAAATTAATCGCACTTTATAATTATAAAATTGTTCGTAATATTTATAGATTATTGTTTATATATTATTAATCAGTTCAGTGTTTTTAATTTACTTTTAAATTATTCTTAACTATTTTTTATTAAATAAAAAGAGAAAAATGGTTGTTTAAAATCTAGACCTATTTTTTTGCAATTTTAGCCTCAATTATGCCCCAATTCAAACCCCAATTAAACGAACCAATTAGAAATTTTAGCCTGCCCCAAACCCAATCAGTTACACACGCCCGCTCCCATTTCAATCTTGGACGTTGATCATTTTGATCAACGGCCCACGTTTCTTCTTTCCTTTTTAATTCCACCCGACCCCTAACCCTAAATTATTTTCTCCAAAACAGACGCCTCTAAACTCTCTCATCTTCTCAATGTCTCTGTAACCCTCTCAGAAACCCAAGCCCTACCCCGTCGGTTTCCACCTTGTTTCACCGGAATCAATGGCCTCCCAAGCCCATGGTGGCCTGTACTCACCCCATGCACATTCATGCCCTTGTCCCTTGAAGATTCAAGGCCTGACCTTGAATACCTTGGCTCATATCTCCTCCAATTCGAGTTCTGCGGCCTTTTCCGAGTCAAATCCGGTGTATCCTAGCCCTACGAGTCCGTCTTTGACTCGTTCGACTCGGATCAGCCCCTTTTCCAGGCCTTTCTCGTTTCTAGGGTTCCTCCGAAGCCATATGCCATTTCGAGGTTTTCTTATTTCTCTCTAGATCATCTTCCGTGCTATTTTTAAGGTTTTCAAATGACTTCCTGCACCTTTTTTCAAAACTTAGCTTTCAAAAACTGTTCATCTTCTCCAACTTAGGGTTTCCTTGATTTAACTTTTTCTAGTGTGATTTCTATGTGGTGTTCTTACTGTATTTGTCCTAATGTTATTACTGTGTGTTTCTACTTTGACTCATATGTGTTATCTTCTACTATGTTCCTCCTAATGTTTCCTTGTATTTTTCTTTTACTGTGTTTTCCCTCATCATGTTTTCACGAAACAATTAAGTTCCTTTGGGTTTTCTGAGTGTGCTCTTGCCTAATTTGTTTATTTCATCCCTACAATGGACTAATGACGAAAACCCTAGAATTTGGAGGTTTTCGGACCACTTGTATGTGACTTGCATGTTCTCACCTCTGAACTAGTTTGATTTCAATTTCTAAAGTCATCTATGTTTTTCATATGGTTCTGACCTTTTGCCCATAACTCTTCTACACTAGATTTACCTATTGATTCTTTACCACACTACAGTCTTCTTTCATGTTTTACGTGTTCGTATGCTCCTTATATACTATGAATTTCCCCCTAAATGGTTTTTTCAAATTTGTAATTAGTTCAAAATTTCTTCTGAATATAGCTTGATTGATTTCTTTCCATTTTTTTTTGCCTGTGACTCGACCTAGGTAAAACCCTTCTCTCTCTTTTTTTGTGCTTGATGTATTCGTATAAAATCTTAGACCTTTTGATTTACTGTTTGTTAATTGGTCTTCTTAACTTATTTGCACAAACTGTGTATTTCAAAAAACTTATCCTTAAATAACTTTTATGTATTTAACCTCATTTGTATACTATGCAAAATGTTGTTTATTTGATCTCCTTTCCTTAAATATTTCATGTCCTTTACTGATCAAATTGCGAATCCTTAATTAAAGGAACCTCTATTAATTGATTGATCCTAATTGATACTGGACTATTTTCTTTCCCTGCCCGCTTGCCTGACTTCAAGTATAAATACCTGCTCCTCTTTTGACACAACACACACTCGATACAAAAACACCTCTGTCTTTGAAATCTATAACCACTTGTTCTACTATTACTTTCTCTACAACAACTTTCTCTACTACCACTAAGCACTCTACTCCTTTCTCTCTTAATGTCTGAACATTCTGGAGTTCTTTTGAACTCCCAAGTGCTTGCTGAAGTTTTGAGTTGTTCCTGATTAACGTTTTTGGCTGTCTACTTGCTGTTGTTTCTCTGCTATACTAGAATTGCAACATGTATGGTTTTTTAGTTAAATAACACCCTCCTTCTATTTTTCCACTTCTCCTCCTCTACACATCTTTCACTATGTGTTTATTTATGCTTCCATGCCCTATGTAACTACATTCAAGTCAGTTATGATCTTTCTTTATGTTTTGCATCTTCAGTATGCTATGCTTCTTTAATATCCCGTGTATACTCTTAATCCCTTCCCTCTATTCCCCTTTGCATGTGAGTTCTGTCCTGAATTATGGCAGCACCTTATATTGCTGTCCATGACTCAGAACTAGATTCTCTTGAATCTCTACTCAAATCCTTTCCCATTCCTTCTCCCCTTTATGTGTTGAGCTTTAACTAGGGTCTGGTGGTATCCTAATCACCATCCAGATCTAAGTTTGACTCTCTAGAGTCTGCTCCTATTTGTTTGAACCTAAGCAGGGGGTTAGGGGTGTGCCAGCCTATGCCATGGCTGGGTATGACCACCCTCTGCTATGGTTCTCTCTCTCACTTTGCACTTATTCCTAATTTCCTAAGTTCTGCCCCCCCCCCCCCTAGGTGAGCCATGTTGTAGGACCCTAGAGTTCCCTCTGAACTTGGATGCCTGAGGTCTGGCACTTCCACACTGCACTATTCTGTTACAACAATTATTATTTAGAGTGTACGCATTGCCTGGGGTCCTCAAGGCTCCTTGAACTTTGAAACACTCTGAACAAGAGAAGTCTTTGGAATCTGGAATTCGGATTTGATGAAACACATGTTATTGGATATCAAGATTGAATAAGGCTGCTCGGATCTAGTTGTAGGCGGTGATGTATTTTTATTGTTCACCTCCTTTCTTCTGATTTTGTAATAACCTTCTAAAAAGAACTCGGGAAAATATTAGTAAAGGGTGTAGGAGGGGTTTACTTTATTACTAAAGTGTAGATACCATGCCTATAGGACTAATGTTGTTATTTAATTACTTAGATATCATGCGTATAGATTCAACGCTTTAAATCACCTAGAGATCTTGTCTATAGGCTTTAGAATTCTTTTCAATCATTTAGAAATTATGTCTATAGGATTTAATGTTCAACCATGCTGCAAATCAATAGATATCCTGTCTATAGGATCTAATAATCAAACAACTTATTGCATATAAAAATCCTGCCTATTGGAAATGCATAAACGCTAGGCAACTACAGGGTAATCAAATACTCATTTCAAAACCTGTCTAATAATAGTAACGAGTCCTAAAAAGTTAAGGTATAGATATCCTGCTTATAGGGGTTCAAACTCGCCTAATATGTATTTAATGATCTAATAACTAGCGCTAAACGTTTTTCAACGAAAAGTTGTCCAAACCTATTTGCTTTTGAAATTCGTCCAAACTTGTTTGTTTTCAAAACTCTTGTAAATCCGCTTTTAATTCCTTTCAAACTTGTATTTTTCTTCTAAATAACGTCACTAAACCTTCTGCCTGAATTTCCCTTCTACTTTTGAAGTTGTCTTCCGAAACAAAGTTTCAACTCTATCTTTTGAAGTATCTACACTCTTTAAACTCTTTTACAATTCTCCTATCAAAACAATCTTTAACAGTCTGTTTCTTTTAGAACGTCTCACTTTCAAAACTCTTCTTTACACCTCCACTGTATTTTAGTTAAACAATTTTCTGAACTTTCTTCATTTTTCAAGCTTTTGTCTTCAATTCTTCTGCATCAGGTTCTTAATCAGTAACTTGTGTAAAATACGTCAACTTTTGACAATTGGATCCGGGTTGCTTAATGCAGACTTCTTATCCAACTCTATGTGTTGAACCATTATGTCCGTTGTTTAAATCTTTAATGACCAAATCAGTACATGCAAGACATGCTAAACTAAATGCTATATGATTTACGGGGTTTTATATGAGCCTTTGTGTGTTTGTTTTGAAACTCCATATATGCCTATACTCCTTTTCCTTCCCCTTAGGATTAGAAGTACTAAATACCCCGTGACTGATAGGTTGGGACGGGAATTAGCATGCAATAAGTAAACGAGACTAATCACATTTAATACCTTAACGGGGCTGGAAGGGTAGAATATGGAGATGATGAAAGATGCGCCAATATCATAGGCGACCCATCTTCTGAGGAGTGTGTGCAGGGTATTGCACCGAGGTGATCCATATTATATTTAAATCTAGGACCTTTTTTCCTTTATATGAGGTAATATTTTCTTAAAAATTAATGTCTTCTTCAATTAATATTTCTCTTTCCAAAAACACTTATATCTTTCCCCCTTCAAAATTTTCAACTTATTTGTAGTCCCTATGTGCATGCCTTGTTGGTCTAATTCTACTCTTCTTAAATACACAATTAAAGTACGGACGAGAACCACACTAGTGGATCATGAGGGGTGCCTAACACCTTCACATTGAGATAATCTCAAGCCCTTACCCGAACTCTAGTTTCTCTTTTAAAATCTTCTTCTTCCTTCTAATGTGTTATAATGCACTATGATGATTAGGTGGCGACTCTTCAAACCCCGTTACCCTATTCCTCAAAAGGGAATAAGATTTGTTTTGTCAATAATATCGTAAACCCGATTTTGCTTTAGGAAATTGGGGGCATCGACAGTTATGATTATGGCACATGTGTATTTGTTGGGTGCATTATTCGGTGTTTGCATGAGGTTTATCTCGTATTATTATTATTATTATTATTATTATTATTATTATTATTATTATTATTATTATTATTATTATTTATATATCATATGCGGCAAGATAAGTCGGGTTATATCGAGTTTTCGCATGTGGCGGGATAAGGTTGGTTGATTATTAAAATGCATGTGGCGAGACAAGGCGGATATTTATTTTACTCTTATGCACGTGGTGAGATAAAGGTAGCTATGTGGGGATAATACGTGATGGCCTGGGGGAGTTTACAGATGATGTTTGTGTGGTGAAAAAAAAAGGTTATTCTTATTTATGCTTACGACTCTTTTGTGTGTGTCATGAATTTATACATAATTTGTTGTGTGATTTCTAATATGCCAACCTATATCTCTGCTATTACTTGATGTTTCAGTTTTCAGGATGGATTCACCCAGGTGGAGTTATTTATAGTTTATTTGATTTTTGAAATGTTCGCTTGAATGAGTTATTAGAAAATTGAACGGAATCTGATTATATTATGGCACAAAATTTTTATTGTGTATGTATGACTGATATTGTGGCACGAGGTCTTTACCGTGCAAGGATGATTGGTAATGTGGAAGCAAGGTGCCATATGCGTGCGATTTATTTGATGACTCGTTGTTGAAACTAAGCCTTTACTTGTATTAAATTATTATCAATTGTTCTAATGAGATTACAACTATTGCCTTATATTCTCCTTCTTGTTTCCAACCATTGATATATTGTACAAGTTATTTCCTTAGTGAATGTCTTGATTTGAAATTTATTATTACTCCACCGAAGTTAATCTTGATGCTTACTGGGTACCAACTATGGTATATTCATACTACATTTCTGTATATTTTTTGTGCAGATCCAGGTACCTCAGAGCGTGTCGGTCGTTAGTGAGCTGATTTTGAGTTGTAGGGGAGACTTCACGGAATACATGTGTCACCTCCTATTATTTCCTTCCTACAGTTATAGTAATTCAAACAATTCATTATTTTGACTCACTATGCACCACTTTTAAGGCTTATGACTCAGTATTATCGGGTTTTGGATTGTGATTATTATATTATCATATTGGCAATGTTTTGGCCACTTTCTCAATTTAAAAATTAAGTTGTTATATTCTATTTGGGATTGTTGTGTGATAAGCTTACCTAGTCTTAGGGATTAGGTGCTATCACAATCCTTAAGGTGGGATTTTGGATCATGATATTGAGCCCCATTTGGAATTGGTTAAGTTTGTTTTCCCTATCTCTCTTTTGAAGACCAGCCTTAGCAGCACGTGCAATGATTGATACACATAACCTAAGCTCATCCTATATTATTTATAAGTTTGTTGAAGTAGGAGGCTATGTGTAGAGACCCCCGATGAGTCGAAGCCAACTCATGTTTAAGTTCAAAGACCTTAATTTTTCTAATTGTACCATATCTCTTATTGTGTTCTCAACTTAGGAATATAGAGATTCTTTAATTAGTCAATTTTGGTGCCATTTTTACTGAACTCGCATTCCTTAAGGAGGCATGGTCGATGAGATGATTTTGTCCGGTGGAAAGTAGTCAACCAGCTTCTTCACTCAAGCATCACTCAAATGAAAGAATAAGCTTGAGGAAGGAGTTGTCCACAGGATGAAAAACGAAGTATGTCTATCCTACCCGGCCTCTTCTCTTTTTAGTGGGTAATAAGCTCTATCGTCCAGGTGCACTTTTTTGTTGAATTTCCACTATCTCTCGGCGTATCACCAGTATTGCCTTATGATTCATCAATTGTATCTCTGAGGCCTATCGCCTTCACTCTCTACTATATCAGGTGAATAAGAGTTGTTCAACCAGGATATGATCATATTGTTACATCGATCCCACTATTGAACTTGGAAGAAACCTCTGCATGTCTAGGGAAACTCCCATCGATGAAAGATATTTTATTTCTAGCAGATAATAATACTATCATATGACAGCTCCAACCCCCAAGCCCAATCCCAGAACAAGTGACACTCCGAGAACATCCAAAGAAAGCGAGAACAAAGGATTAGATGGTTGGGGGGTAACAACAGAAGATGAGGGGACAACAGAATTACTCATATCGATCAAGCAAAAATAGCCAAGTAGAATAATATCATAGTACGAATCAAATGACAACTAAGAACATCCACGCATGCAGTAATCGAGAAGAACATACCAAGTTCCCTCGGAGCTAAAGGAAAATAACAGCTTCAGACTCAGAAAATCAGAACTCCAAATGAGAAGTTCCCAAATCGAGATGTGTAGAAACCCTCGATCGCAAAAAAAAAAATGAATACTCCAAGAAAATAGAAGGAAAAATTAAAGACAACCAATAAGGTGAACACATGCTGACAAAATTCTCCAAAGCCTTAAGTATTCGGCCCGAAATTGAACAATTCGTTGGAAACCACGAACTTTCAACAAAATCCAGCAAAATGTCAACTAGAAAAGATGCGACTAACACCGCACGAAAGAAATTGATGAGATAGCGGATCTCCCGCTTTAATACCATGTTATATCTCAAATTAGACCTCAATCTCAGAGAGCATTAACTGGGTTCTAATAAACAAAGAGGGAGAGAGTTGAAATGTCGTTTCTGTGTTTTGAGAGAAAAAATCTCGTTACTTCATATTCTAGAAGTTGTTACAAGTCGTTTATGGGCCTAATAACTAATGTAATCTATTACATAAGAGGGCTTTTGAAGTCATAACAGTAAAAGAAAAGATTTTTATTTCTTATCTGAGAAGCACAGATGCATTCATTATGTGTTATTTCTGTTAACTACCGAATAAGTTTCTTGTGTCCATTACGCTTGACGCTTTATACATGTGCTTTTGCCAAAAACCATGCGAATTTCCTGTGTATTTTTGTTTATTCTATACAGCATTTTTTTTGGTTCCCAAAAAAATGAAGCCGCATATGTCCAACTACATTCTGTTTGTGTATAAATAAAGCTCTCTTTTTGTTTGTTTTGTTTCTTTTTCTTCGACAGATTTTGAACCATTTATTGACTTTATAACGACTTCTCTTTTCCAATGATAAAACGTCACTTCTCACTCCTTCAAATACAACTTTGCAAATGATAATGTAAAGCAATATTCAAACACATTATTTCCTTTTTCCCCCCCCCCCCCCCCCCCCGCCGGTTCGGTTACATAATCCTTATTCAATGCATGCAGGCTCTAACTCATATGACAATTCATGTACACCAGGCTTTAAGACTTATCTGATTGACATTATGATATTACTTGTGCATTTCTCCTAAGTTTCTACTTTATAGAGATGGCCGTTGCCGCATGTAATGTTATCCAAGTTACATCGGAATGAAGAATTTCTTGATAAAGATTGTTTTATCTCCTTAGCGGACGTTTGGTTGGAAACAGGTTATTTCGGAATTAGTTATTTCGTGCTTCCATAGTAATTAAAAAAACACTACAATCCCAAAATGACTGATTGCATAATTAGTTATATCACATTTTTATCCCAACCAAACATGAGGTAAACTCATCTCAAATTTAATTTCAGGATTAATTATCCATTACCTCTCGTACCAAACGAGCTCTCGATAGTTTATCTAGCGCGGCACCGGATTATTAGGACCAGTAAGTTTCTGATACCAAATACCTTTGAAAAACAATATGTGAGAAGATATACTCTGGCTATGACTGAGACGAAGTGCTTTCGTCAGAGGCTGTACAACCTTTCAAAATTGAGTAGGTAAAAGATAATGATATTATTCTATTTTATTCAGCCCATAAGTCAGAAGATATGTGTTCATGTTTAAGCCATCCCACATCTCCATCACTTAAACATAATTCCCAATTTTAAAACATCCAGTATACCTCACCACATCCCACCTCCACCCACCCCCAACCCCTTTCCCCACAAATAAAGAGATGCACATGAACAATCCATGAAGATACCAAGAAAGATAAACCAAAACAATCCACTAATTACGTAAAAAAAAAGGCATTCAGACGCAACAAAACCAATGTCAAACTACCGTTTATAATTACATATATAGCATTGTACACACAAAACAAAAGCAGATGCAGATGTATTCTTGGATTCTCATGAAGTTTCAATCAAGATTGCTATTCTTAGCAATCCTTTCATTTGGATTATTTAGTGTTAAAGCTCAGATCCCTCCATCTGAAGATGAAGATATAGTTAGCAGTTTCCAGCCAAGCCTAGCTGTGGTTATTGGTGTCCTCTCCATCATGTTTTCACTAACTTTTCTTCTTCTCCTCTATGCCAAGTTCTGTCATAGGGCATCTTCTTCTGTTCGTAACAGCACCAATATTATGCATCTTCAAGATGGACTTGTTCGATCAGTACTGTCATGTTCCTCAGGTATCGATAAAACTGTGGTGGAATCACTTCCTTTTTTCAGATTCTCTTATATCAGAGGGTCCAAACAAGGGCTTGAATGTGCTGTTTGCTTATCAAAATTTGAAGATATTGAAATCCTTAGATTGCTGCCAAAGTGCAAACATGCTTTTCATATTGACTGTATTGATAAGTGGCTGGAAAAACATTCAACCTGTCCACTTTGCCGGCATAAGGTCAGTGCTGAAGACCTTTCATTACTTACTTATTCAGACAGTTTCAGATTCTTGTGGAACCAACCTGAGTTAAGAGATGAATCAAATTTGGAACTATATATTCAAAGAGAGGAAAATGGATCCTCAAGATTTAGTCAGAAGGAAGAAGAATTGCCAATACAAGAAAACAATATTGATAATCAAAATGAGAAAGCACTACACAGGTTCAATCATAGGATTATAGTGTCAGATGTTGTCTTCAAGAATCGGTGGAGTAATGTGACTTCTTCAGACCTTATATTCTTGAATTCAGAAATGCTCAATGGCATGGCAAGCAACAGATTCTCATCAATGGACAGAATCAGTGAGCAATCCACGGCGAAAAGAGTGATAGAAGAAGAAGGTCAAAGAATGAATATCAAGGATGAAATGAAAAGAAAAAGATTGTTTGAGAGCAAAATCCAGCAAAATGATTTATCTCAATATCCAGAAGTATCAGAATCAAGAACCAATTCATCAAAATCACTAAGTCAAAATGAGAAAAGATGCATGTCAGAAATCATAGTGCATCCAAGATTCATAGATTTCAACAACAAGAACATTGGTAATAGAAAGCTTTCAGTTCCACAAAACAATGTAAAAGAGGAAAGGAGGAGGAAGCTTTGGCTTCCAATTGCAAGGAGAACAGTCAAGTGGTCTGCTAATAGGGAAAGAAGGTCCCAAAATAGAAGACAAACACTAAATGTATAGACTTTTGACAATCTTTTTTTCTTCTTCTTTTCTTCGAGCAGTGGAAACAGCATCTCGAAACAGCCTCTTGCAGAAATGCAGGGTAAGGCTGCGTACGATAGACCCTTCTGGTCCGGTCCTTCTCTGAAACCCGCGCATTGCGGGAGCTTAGTGCGACCATGCTGCCCTTTTTTTAAGCATGTTTTTCAGTGAGAAGCAAATTAAGAGATTATATATAGCAAAAATGAAAGGCTGTACTGATTCAGTTTCCTACGAAAAATGAAGCATTTAGTAATTTTAATTGCACGATCGGCTGTTAGGATGATGAGAACCATTGAGAGTCCTCTACCCCGGTCCCATCCTTGTATCTTTTCATTCAAATTGTTCATAAATTTTTTTGAGATTCTTGATCATTCTTTTTAGTGGAGAGGAATAGTACGTGGTTCTAGAGGGAATCATTCCTCTATTGATGTAAAAAGAAAAGCTAGAATCTTTCTTGAAAAACATTTTTCAACATGATATAGTTGGATTTGATTTATTGCTTCAAAAGGGCTGACATAGATGGTAAATAATTTTTCCTGTCTTTATTCATTTTGTTTAAGTTCACCAGGCTCAGTACGCACGTAAATTAAGCTGCCATCTTGAAACAGATGTACTTTAAAAATTCTTCAAGATGAGTTTTGTGTTATAATAAATAATGCAATACTAGACAATAAGACCACTGCCACCCTGGTTTTCTGCTTGGTTCTCTGAATCAAGCCACACTTTCGACGTTATTATGAAAATCTTGAACCAACCAATACTCATAGTATATTACTGAGATTATAAGAAATGAGAATTATTCTCTTTGAAGTTCGAATTCAGGGAATCTCTATCAATAATAACACAACCTCTCCTAAAAAATACTTAGTCGTTTTAGCAAAGTGAATTTATTCCAGAATATTAGAGTCAATAATTAAGGAAAAAATCATTTTGCTCTCTTTTTTATGTCAACTCTTATTGTTTCAATTAGTGGAGTATTAACTGAGAGGATTACAAATAGACAACAAAGAGCTTAGACAAATACTATTTTGAGTAATTCTACTAAACATTTTTGAGAAATTTTCATAAAGCACTATCGTTTAGTGGCAATTATTTATCTATCGATACTATTTGCTATATTATGGATTGTAGATACATTTTCTATTGTTATAAGATATATTAGATGTATTTAAGCTACTTGGTCACGCCCAACTATGCCTCATAAAAAGGACACTGCAGACGATGCAAATATAACCTGAGTATTATGCCCAGAGTCGAATCCACAGAAAGAGTTAACCTATCAATCACTCTCTTTACACCCACTAAACTCTTGAGAACCAATTTCCCCAAACTTTTGAATCACAGTTAATGGTGTCTTTAATAACTAAGATTGCAAGTAAATAAACAGCTGTAAACTAAGGATGCTAAGGTTATAAACAATAATGAGAAAACGCTAAGGTAATGATTTCCCTATTGATGGAATTCCTTCTGTTTATGCTTCATACAAATTTACCAACACATCTCTATCAATCGCGAACCTTTCTCTTACCGTAAATCTCTCCCGAGTAATCACAGTAATTTACTAGTTATAATCTCCCGAGATATACTAACTTGCTTTATTTAATACAATTCACTTTAGATTACACCCAAGGCTTCGTTATCCCTAATCCCCTTTTTAAACCCTCGGTTATTGATCCCTCATATACTTTGGGAGTGGTGTTATTCAACAATAATCTAAATATGCACTCTCTCCGGAATTATGCACACTAAATAGGCACGGCTAATTGAGGATCCTGTTAATTACCTACAACAGACACATAGTGGAACAAATAGAGATTGAAACTAGCAATTTATATTCACATAAACAAGAAGTTCATCCCTCAATAAGTTCCATCAAAACCTTAGACAAAGGATTTAGCTATTCATAACTATGGGTAAACAAACCATAAAACTTGGAAGAGAAATCAAAGAAAAGAAGAAAGATGTTTTGGGTGATCTCTCACAATTGTTTTCCTTACCAAAAATATTCTCTCAATTAATACATGCCTCCTTTGGACGATTTCTAGTGTTTAAAATAGGGTTTTGGGCTAAAAATTCCGTGTTTTGTACTTTAGTGCCTGAATTTTTCCGCTTCTACCGCGGTTCTGCCTCGGTCGCGGTCAAATCGCAGCCAAACATGCTCTCTGATTGTCAATTTCTGTGCGACCTTCTTCTACCGCGGTTCTGCTGCGCTCGCGGTGGAATCGCGGTAGTCCCTCGTCAGGCCTGGTTTGAGCTGTTCGCGTGGTTCACTTGACGGAATTTTACGATTGGCCTCTTTTTCTCCATATTTGATCCCAAAAGTATTTCATAGCCTTCTCTTTTCATATATAACCTGCAAAGCATGAAATGAGCTAATCAGAGCATTTTGTAATCACTTTTATCATCAAACTACACAAGAAGGTGATTATTTAGGGCCTAATTATAGTTAAATTCACCTATTATCAACACCACACACTTAAACCTTTGCTCGTCCTTGCGCAAGCTAAACCATACTTCTAGGCCTAACCGTTCGATGCATTACCCAATTTTATGCCACACCCTTCATTATGAAATAGCAACCTACGCAATGCAACAGTCACACCTCAGATGAAGAATCTAACGCCATGACACGCTCGTTCTTACTCTAGTTACTCTAACAGAGGTGAAAAGTCATTATTTCTTCCTGAGTCACATGCCCTCACATTACAATTCTGAGAAAAGTTCCACACATATAAAATTCAAGCAACAAGGAACCAAAGATAGAAAGAATTCACTCACTCTCAGCAAAGAACATTCACATGCTACACAAACACACCATAAGTTTGCCCCTAGTTTAATACTCTACTAATCGAGCTGTTCAGTCAAAGATCAAGAGGTCTTTATTTGGTTGTAATGTAGGCTAGGGGACGGGTAGGATATATTTGGATATAGTGACTAACCTCCCTAAACACTTTTAATACTCATTTCTTTTTATTTCAATTTCCCTGTTCATCTCAGTCATTCTTCAACATTTTGATTCATAGGTGACCCTCACTTTTCTTTAGGTACAACTGGCATTTTTCTCTTTTTTTTTTCTTTTTGTTTTGTTTTGTTTTCTTCATTTTTTTACAAATCCATTGCACCATTCAAGTATTTCTTTCCTGATTCCCCTTTTTTTTCTGCTTTCCTACTACCCCACACTTTGACTTTTGCATGTTCTTTAGTAATTTAAGTGCTTCTAGGAGGTACAGTTTCAAACAATCAAAATTATTCAAACACAGGGATATAGGTCATTATAGGGTTACCAAAGAATAGGCTTCGGGCTCAAAGGGGTTAACCATGGTAATATATATAGGTCGATTCACAATTATACAGGCTTACACAAAGAAATGCCTCAATCAACTCTAAAACCAAACAACTTTTATTTCGCTTTGCAAACACACATGGGAAGTTCTAGGTATCGCATGCAAGCACAGAATGCCAATAATAGCTCACACACACTTGGCATATAACTCATCCCGAATCAGTTTGTCAACACACTCATACGAGCATTCAAGCAAGACAAGATGTGTAAAATTAAGGCATAGATTTACGAGTCTACAAACGAGCCTAGACGTCGCACCCTCAAGTCTGTTTTTGTTACTCTTAGGTGTGTACATCAAAGGTTGCATTCTAGCCTTCACCCATCTTGGTCCTAAAACTGCAAAAGAAAAATCTACCTAACCCGCTTCAAGAAAAACCCTTCGAAAAGAACTGTGGTCAAATGAAAAACCAAAGGAGAATTACTACACTACCTAAAAAGAAAAAGAAAATAAAATAAAAAATATCAACATGGACAACTTCCCTAAAGAGTACTGTCCAAGTGGTTCGGCTTTAGGAAGAGTCCTCTACATTTTTTTCAGTTTTTTTTTTATTTGTTATTTTTTTTATATCCGACTTTGACCCTCAAGAGACCCGTCGACAAGTGTCCGTCATTCGGCCAAGTCAATTACTTCTAATGTGAGTACAGAAAATTATACACACCAACATCAGTCTACTACTACAACATACTAAATGTCTATATACACTACAATACACTACCAAAGAAAGTCTCCCACCCCACACTTAAAATTATGGCATGTCCCGATGTCATATCAAAAAATAGAGAGCAGAAGTGTAAGAAGACTTACCTGAGCCTCAATCAAAGTCGGAGACGATGCTGGGGTCCACATGGCAAGCTCTCTCCAAAGCACGAAACCAGGACATAAACCGGCTCTCAGACCTGGCCTTCCACTGAGACATGGCATCCATAAACGTATGTAGGCCCTCCACCGAGGTGCAAAGATCTGCAACCTCGTCCTCCATAGTACGTAACATAGGCTGGGCGGACTGTTGTCATGCCCCAAATCCGTGGGCATGACCGGCACTGAATCGTGTATCCCCAGTTGAGTGGACCTGGGTGCCTTTCCTATTCCCCACACGTTACCCCACATTATTCAATGATAGTTAACCAAAAGATACCAAATTTCAATTAAAAGAACGTAGGATTTCTCTTTTATAACCACACATTAAGATTAACAGGGGATACCTTTTACAAAACACATATTTGATTAGCAAGGAATGTGGTACACAAGTTTACAGCGCCCAAACATACACTTTTATACATAAGTCCTACCCCACATACCAATGTCTACGGAGCCTCTACGAGAATGGTAGTACAACACTTGCCGGTGACAAGGCCCCGACTATACCTTTACCAAAAGATACAAACTCCAAAATACAACAACAGGAGTGGCGTAGGCCATACATAGCCCCATAAGCAAAGGGGCTCACCAAACACGAATACTGCCAATAGAGAGGATGAGAAGGAGCTACGAACGGTGGACTGGATTTCCTGCCAATAATAGCTCACACACACTTGTATTTTTCTTTTACTGTGTTTTCCCTCATCATGTTTTCACGAAACAATTAAGTTCCTTTGGGTTTTCTGAGTGTGCTCTTGCCTAATTTGTTTATTTCATCCCTACAATGGACTAATGACGAAAACCCTAGAATTTGGAGGTTTTCGGACCACTTGTATGTGACTTGCATGTTCTCACCTCTGAACTAGTTTGATTTCAATTTCTAAAGTCATCTATGTTTTTCATATGGTTCTGACCTTTTGCCCATAACTCTTCTACACTAGATTTACCTATTGATTCTTTACCACACTACAGTCTTCTTTCATGTTTTACGTGTTCGTATGCTCCTTATATACTATGAATTTCCCCCTAAATGGTTTTTTCAAATTTGTAATTAGTTCAAAATTTCTTCTGAATATAGCTTGATTGATTTCTTTCCATTTTTTTTTGCCTGTGACTCGACCTAGGTAAAACCCTTCTCTCTCTTTTTTTGTGCTTGATGTATTCGTATAAAATCTTAGACCTTTTGATTTACTGTTTGTTAATTGGTCTTCTTAACTTATTTGCACAAACTGTGTATTTCAAAAAACTTATCCTTAAATAACTTTTATGTATTTAACCTCATTTGTATACTATGCAAAATGTTGTTTATTTGATCTCCTTTCCTTAAATATTTCATGTCCTTTACTGATCAAATTGCGAATCCTTAATTAAAGGAACCTCTATTAATTGATTGATCCTAATTGATACTGGACTATTTTCTTTCCCTGCCCGCTTGCCTGACTTCAAGTATAAATACCTGCTCCTCTTTTGACACAACACACACTCGATACAAAAACACCTCTGTCTTTGAAATCTATAACCACTTGTTCTACTATTACTTTCTCTACAACAACTTTCTCTACTACCACTAAGCACTCTACTCCTTTCTCTCTTAATGTCTGAACATTCTGGAGTTCTTTTGAACTCCCAAGTGCTTGCTGAAGTTTTGAGTTGTTCCTGATTAACGTTTTTGGCTGTCTACTTGCTGTTGTTTCTCTGCTATACTAGAATTGCAACATGTATGGTTTTTTAGTTAAATAACACCCTCCTTCTATTTTTCCACTTCTCCTCCTCTACACATCTTTCACTATGTGTTTATTTATGCTTCCATGCCCTATGTAACTACATTCAAGTCAGTTATGATCTTTCTTTATGTTTTGCATCTTCAGTATGCTATGCTTCTTTAATATCCCGTGTATACTCTTAATCCCTTCCCTCTATTCCCCTTTGCATGTGAGTTCTGTCCTGAATTATGGCAGCACCTTATATTGCTGTCCATGACTCAGAACTAGATTCTCTTGAATCTCTACTCAAATCCTTTCCCATTCCTTCTCCCCTTTATGTGTTGAGCTTTAACTAGGGTCTGGTGGTATCCTAATCACCATCCAGATCTAAGTTTGACTCTCTAGAGTCTGCTCCTATTTGTTTGAACCTAAGCAGGGGGTTAGGGGTGTGCCAGCCTATGCCATGGCTGGGTATGACCACCCTCTGCTATGGTTCTCTCTCTCACTTTGCACTTATTCCTAATTTCCTAAGTTCTGCCCCCCCCCCCCCTAGGTGAGCCATGTTGTAGGACCCTAGAGTTCCCTCTGAACTTGGATGCCTGAGGTCTGGCACTTCCACACTGCACTATTCTGTTACAACAATTATTATTTAGAGTGTACGCATTGCCTGGGGTCCTCAAGGCTCCTTGAACTTTGAAACACTCTGAACAAGAGAAGTCTTTGGAATCTGGAATTCGGATTTGATGAAACACATGTTATTGGATATCAAGATTGAATAAGGCTGCTCGGATCTAGTTGTAGGCGGTGATGTATTTTTATTGTTCACCTCCTTTCTTCTGATTTTGTAATAACCTTCTAAAAAGAACTCGGGAAAATATTAGTAAAGGGTGTAGGAGGGGTTTACTTTATTACTAAAGTGTAGATACCATGCCTATAGGACTAATGTTGTTATTTAATTACTTAGATATCATGCGTATAGATTCAACGCTTTAAATCACCTAGAGATCTTGTCTATAGGCTTTAGAATTCTTTTCAATCATTTAGAAATTATGTCTATAGGATTTAATGTTCAACCATGCTGCAAATCAATAGATATCCTGTCTATAGGATCTAATAATCAAACAACTTATTGCATATAAAAATCCTGCCTATTGGAAATGCATAAACGCTAGGCAACTACAGGGTAATCAAATACTCATTTCAAAACCTGTCTAATAATAGTAACGAGTCCTAAAAAGTTAAGGTATAGATATCCTGCTTATAGGGGTTCAAACTCGCCTAATATGTATTTAATGATCTAATAACTAGCGCTAAACGTTTTTCAACGAAAAGTTGTCCAAACCTATTTGCTTTTGAAATTCGTCCAAACTTGTTTGTTTTCAAAACTCTTGTAAATCCGCTTTTAATTCCTTTCAAACTTGTATTTTTCTTCTAAATAACGTCACTAAACCTTCTGCCTGAATTTCCCTTCTACTTTTGAAGTTGTCTTCCGAAACAAAGTTTCAACTCTATCTTTTGAAGTATCTACACTCTTTAAACTCTTTTACAATTCTCCTATCAAAACAATCTTTAACAGTCTGTTTCTTTTAGAACGTCTCACTTTCAAAACTCTTCTTTACACCTCCACTGTATTTTAGTTAAACAATTTTCTGAACTTTCTTCATTTTTCAAGCTTTTGTCTTCAATTCTTCTGCATCAGGTTCTTAATCAGTAACTTGTGTAAAATACGTCAACTTTTGACAATTGGATCCGGGTTGCTTAATGCAGACTTCTTATCCAACTCTATGTGTTGAACCATTATGTCCGTTGTTTAAATCTTTAATGACCAAATCAGTACATGCAAGACATGCTAAACTAAATGCTATATGATTTACGGGGTTTTATATGAGCCTTTGTGTGTTTGTTTTGAAACTCCATATATGCCTATACTCCTTTTCCTTCCCCTTAGGATTAGAAGTACTAAATACCCCGTGACTGATAGGTTGGGACGGGAATTAGCATGCAATAAGTAAACGAGACTAATCACATTTAATACCTTAACGGGGCTGGAAGGGTAGAATATGGAGATGATGAAAGATGCGCCAATATCATAGGCGACCCATCTTCTGAGGAGTGTGTGCAGGGTATTGCACCGAGGTGATCCATATTATATTTAAATCTAGGACCTTTTTTCCTTTATATGAGGTAATATTTTCTTAAAAATTAATGTCTTCTTCAATTAATATTTCTCTTTCCAAAAACACTTATATCTTTCCCCCTTCAAAATTTTCAACTTATTTGTAGTCCCTATGTGCATGCCTTGTTGGTCTAATTCTACTCTTCTTAAATACACAATTAAAGTACGGACGAGAACCACACTAGTGGATCATGAGGGGTGCCTAACACCTTCACATTGAGATAATCTCAAGCCCTTACCCGAACTCTAGTTTCTCTTTTAAAATCTTCTTCTTCCTTCTAATGTGTTATAATGCACTATGATGATTAGGTGGCGACTCTTCAAACCCCGTTACCCTATTCCTCAAAAGGGAATAAGATTTGTTTTGTCAATAATATCGTAAACCCGATTTTGCTTTAGGAAATTGGGGGCATCGACAGTTATGATTATGGCACATGTGTATTTGTTGGGTGCATTATTCGGTGTTTGCATGAGGTTTATCTCGTATTATTATTATTATTATTATTATTATTATTATTATTATTATTATTATTATTATTATTATTATTATTTATATATCATATGCGGCAAGATAAGTCGGGTTATATCGAGTTTTCGCATGTGGCGGGATAAGGTTGGTTGATTATTAAAATGCATGTGGCGAGACAAGGCGGATATTTATTTTACTCTTATGCACGTGGTGAGATAAAGGTAGCTATGTGGGGATAATACGTGATGGCCTGGGGGAGTTTACAGATGATGTTTGTGTGGTGAAAAAAAAAGGTTATTCTTATTTATGCTTACGACTCTTTTGTGTGTGTCATGAATTTATACATAATTTGTTGTGTGATTTCTAATATGCCAACCTATATCTCTGCTATTACTTGATGTTTCAGTTTTCAGGATGGATTCACCCAGGTGGAGTTATTTATAGTTTATTTGATTTTTGAAATGTTCGCTTGAATGAGTTATTAGAAAATTGAACGGAATCTGATTATATTATGGCACAAAATTTTTATTGTGTATGTATGACTGATATTGTGGCACGAGGTCTTTACCGTGCAAGGATGATTGGTAATGTGGAAGCAAGGTGCCATATGCGTGCGATTTATTTGATGACTCGTTGTTGAAACTAAGCCTTTACTTGTATTAAATTATTATCAATTGTTCTAATGAGATTACAACTATTGCCTTATATTCTCCTTCTTGTTTCCAACCATTGATATATTGTACAAGTTATTTCCTTAGTGAATGTCTTGATTTGAAATTTATTATTACTCCACCGAAGTTAATCTTGATGCTTACTGGGTACCAACTATGGTATATTCATACTACATTTCTGTATATTTTTTGTGCAGATCCAGGTACCTCAGAGCGTGTCGGTCGTTAGTGAGCTGATTTTGAGTTGTAGGGGAGACTTCACGGAATACATGTGTCACCTCCTATTATTTCCTTCCTACAGTTATAGTAATTCAAACAATTCATTATTTTGACTCACTATGCACCACTTTTAAGGCTTATGACTCAGTATTATCGGGTTTTGGATTGTGATTATTATATTATCATATTGGCAATGTTTTGGCCACTTTCTCAATTTAAAAATTAAGTTGTTATATTCTATTTGGGATTGTTGTGTGATAAGCTTACCTAGTCTTAGGGATTAGGTGCTATCACAATCCTTAAGGTGGGATTTTGGATCATGATATTGAGCCCCATTTGGAATTGGTTAAGTTTGTTTTCCCTATCTCTCTTTTGAAGACCAGCCTTAGCAGCACGTGCAATGATTGATACACATAACCTAAGCTCATCCTATATTATTTATAAGTTTGTTGAAGTAGGAGGCTATGTGTAGAGACCCCCGATGAGTCGAAGCCAACTCATGTTTAAGTTCAAAGACCTTAATTTTTCTAATTGTACCATATCTCTTATTGTGTTCTCAACTTAGGAATATAGAGATTCTTTAATTAGTTAATTTTGGTGCCATTTTTACTGAACTCGCATTCCTTAAGGAGGCATGGTCGATGAGATGATTTTGTCCGGTGGAAAGTAGTCAACCAGCTTCTTCACTCAAGCATCACTCAAATGAAAGAATAAGCTTGAGGAAGGAGTTGTCCACAGGATGAAAAACGAAGTATGTCTATCCTACCCGGCCTCTTCTCTTTTTAGTGGGTAATAAGCTCTATCGTCCAGGTGCACTTTTTTGTTGAATTTCCACTATCTCTCGGCGTATCACCAGTATTGCCTTATGATTCATCAATTGTATCTCTGAGGCCTATCGCCTTCACTCTCTACTATATCAGGTGAATAAGAGTTGTTCAACCAGGATATGATCATATTGTTACATCGATCCCACTATTGAACTTGGAAGAAACCTCTGCATGTCTAGGGAAACTCCCATCGATGAAAGATATTTTATTTCTAGCAGATAATAATACTATCATATGACAGCTCCAACCCCCAAGCCCAATCCCAGAACAAGTGACACTCCGAGAACATCCAAAGAAAGCGAGAACAAAGGATTAGATGGTTGGGGGGTAACAACAGAAGATGAGGGGACAACAGAATTACTCATATCGATCAAGCAAAAATAGCCAAGTAGAATAATATCATAGTACGAATCAAATGACAACTAAGAACATCCACGCATGCAGTAATCGAGAAGAACATACCAAGTTCCCTCGGAGCTAAAGGAAAATAACAGCTTCAGACTCAGAAAATCAGAACTCCAAATGAGAAGTTCCCAAATCGAGATGTGTAGAAACCCTCGATCGCAAAAAAAAAAATGAATACTCCAAGAAAATAGAAGGAAAAATTAAAGACAACCAATAAGGTGAACACATGCTGACAAAATTCTCCAAAGCCTTAAGTATTCGGCCCGAAATTGAACAATTCGTTGGAAACCACGAACTTTCAACAAAATCCAGCAAAATGTCAACTAGAAAAGATGCGACTAACACCGCACGAAAGAAATTGATGAGATAGCGGATCTCCCGCTTTAATACCATGTTATATCTCAAATTAGACCTCAATCTCAGAGAGCATTAACTGGGTTCTAATAAACAAAGAGGGAGAGAGTTGAAATGTCGTTTCTGTGTTTTGAGAGAAAAAATCTCGTTACTTCATATTCTAGAAGTTGTTACAAGTCGTTTATGGGCCTAATAACTAATGTAATCTATTACATAAGAGGGCTTTTGAAGTCATAACAGTAAAAGAAAAGATTTTTATTTCTTATCTGAGAAGCACAGATGCATTCATTATGTGTTATTTCTGTTAACTACCGAATAAGTTTCTTGTGTCCATTACGCTTGACGCTTTATACATGTGCTTTTGCCAAAAACCATGCGAATTTCCTGTGTATTTTTGTTTATTCTATACAGCATTTTTTTTGGTTCCCAAAAAAATGAAGCCGCATATGTCCAACTACATTCTGTTTGTGTATAAATAAAGCTCTCTTTTTGTTTGTTTTGTTTCTTTTTCTTCGACAGATTTTGAACCATTTATTGACTTTATAACGACTTCTCTTTTCCAATGATAAAACGTCACTTCTCACTCCTTCAAATACAACTTTGCAAATGATAATGTAAAGCAATATTCAAACACATTATTTCCTTTTTACCCCCCCCCCCCCCCCGCCGGTTCGGTTACATAATCCTTATTCAATGCATGCAGGCTCTAACTCATATGACAATTCATGTACACCAGGCTTTAAGACTTATCTGATTGACATTATGATATTACTTGTGCATTTCTCCTAAGTTTCTACTTTATAGAGATGGCCGTTGCCGCATGTAATGTTATCCAAGTTACATCGGAATGAAGAATTTCTTGATAAAGATTGTTTTATCTCCTTAGCGGACGTTTGGTTGGAAACAGGTTATTTCGGAATTAGTTATTTCGTGCTTCCATAGTAATTAAAAAAACACTACAATCCCAAAATGACTGATTGCATAATTAGTTATATCACATTTTTATCCCAACCAAACATGAGGTAAACTCATCTCAAATTTAATTTCAGGATTAATTATCCATTACCTCTCGTACCAAACGAGCTCTCGATAGTTTATCTAGCGCGGCACCGGATTATTAGGACCAGTAAGTTTCTGATACCAAATACCTTTGAAAAACAATATGTGAGAAGATATACTCTGGCTATGACTGAGACGAAGTGCTTTCGTCAGAGGCTGTACAACCTTTCAAAATTGAGTAGGTAAAAGATAATGATATTATTCTATTTTATTCAGCCCATAAGTCAGAAGATATGTGTTCATGTTTAAGCCATCCCACATCTCCATCACTTAAACATAATTCCCAATTTTAAAACATCCAGTATACCTCACCACATCCCACCTCCACCCACCCCCAACCCCTTTCCCCACAAATAAAGAGATGCACATGAACAATCCATGAAGATACCAAGAAAGATAAACCAAAACAATCCACTAATTACGTAAAAAAAAAAGGCATTCAGACGCAACAAAACCAATGTCAAACTACCGTTTATAATTACATATATAGCATTGTACACACAAAACAAAAGCAGATGCAGATGTATTCTTGGATTCTCATGAAGTTTCAATCAAGATTGCTATTCTTAGCAATCCTTTCATTTGGATTATTTAGTGTTAAAGCTCAGATCCCTCCATCTGAAGATGAAGATATAGTTAGCAGTTTCCAGCCAAGCCTAGCTGTGGTTATTGGTGTCCTCTCCATCATGTTTTCACTAACTTTTCTTCTTCTCCTCTATGCCAAGTTCTGTCATAGGGCATCTTCTTCTGTTCGTAACAGCACCAATATTATGCATCTTCAAGATGGACTTGTTCGATCAGTACTGTCATGTTCCTCAGGTATCGATAAAACTGTGGTGGAATCACTTCCTTTTTTCAGATTCTCTTATATCAGAGGGTCCAAACAAGGGCTTGAATGTGCTGTTTGCTTATCAAAATTTGAAGATATTGAAATCCTTAGATTGCTGCCAAAGTGCAAACATGCTTTTCATATTGACTGTATTGATAAGTGGCTGGAAAAACATTCAACCTGTCCACTTTGCCGGCATAAGGTCAGTGCTGAAGACCTTTCATTACTTACTTATTCAGACAGTTTCAGATTCTTGTGGAACCAACCTGAGTTAAGAGATGAATCAAATTTGGAACTATATATTCAAAGAGAGGAAAATGGATCCTCAAGATTTAGTCAGAAGGAAGAAGAATTGCCAATACAAGAAAACAATATTGATAATCAAAATGAGAAAGCACTACACAGGTTCAATCATAGGATTATAGTGTCAGATGTTGTCTTCAAGAATCGGTGGAGTAATGTGACTTCTTCAGACCTTATATTCTTGAATTCAGAAATGCTCAATGGCATGGCAAGCAACAGATTCTCATCAATGGACAGAATCAGTGAGCAATCCACGGCGAAAAGAGTGATAGAAGAAGAAGGTCAAAGAATGAATATCAAGGATGAAATGAAAAGAAAAAGATTGTTTGAGAGCAAAATCCAGCAAAATGATTTATCTCAATATCCAGAAGTATCAGAATCAAGAACCAATTCATCAAAATCACTAAGTCAAAATGAGAAAAGATGCATGTCAGAAATCATAGTGCATCCAAGATTCATAGATTTCAACAACAAGAACATTGGTAATAGAAAGCTTTCAGTTCCACAAAACAATGTAAAAGAGGAAAGGAGGAGGAAGCTTTGGCTTCCAATTGCAAGGAGAACAGTCAAGTGGTCTGCTAATAGGGAAAGAAGGTCCCAAAATAGAAGACAAACACTAAATGTATAGACTTTTGACAATCTTTTTTTCTTCTTCTTTTCTTCGAGCAGTGGAAACAGCATCTCGAAACAGCCTCTTGCAGAAATGCAGGGTAAGGCTGCGTACGATAGACCCTTCTGGTCCGGTCCTTCTCTGAAACCCGCGCATTGCGGGAGCTTAGTGCGACCATGCTGCCCTTTTTTTAAGCATGTTTTTCAGTGAGAAGCAAATTAAGAGATTATATATAGTAAAAATGAAAGGCTGTACTGATTCAGTTTCCTACGAAAAATGAAGCATTTAGTAATTTTAATTGCACGATCGGCTGTTAGGATGATGAGAACCATTGAGAGTCCTCTACCCCGGTCCCATCCTTGTATCTTTTCATTCAAATTGTTCATAAATTTTTTTGAGATTCTTGATCATTCTTTTTAGTGGAGAGGAATAGTACGTGGTTCTAGAGGGAATCATTCCTCTATTGATGTAAAAAGAAAAGCTAGAATCTTTCTTGAAAAACATTTTTCAACATGATATAGTTGGATTTGATTTATTGCTTCAAAAGGGCTGACATAGATGGTAAATAATTTTTCCTGTCTTTATTCATTTTGTTTAAGTTCACCAGGCTCAGTACGCACGTAAATTAAGCTGCCATCTTGAAACAGATGTACTTTAAAAATTCTTCAAGATGAGTTTTGTGTTATAATAAATAATGCAATACTAGACAATAAGACCACTGCCACCCTGGTTTTCTGCTTGGTTCTCTGAATCAAGCCACACTTTCGACGTTATTATGAAAATCTTGAACCAACCAATACTCATAGTATATTACTGAGATTATAAGAAATGAGAATTATTCTCTTTGAAGTTCGAATTCAGGGAATCTCTATCAATAATAACACAACCTCTCCTAAAAAATACTTAGTCGTTTTAGCAAAGTGAATTTATTCCAGAATATTAGAGTCAATAATTAAGGAAAAAATCATTTTGCTCTCTTTTTTATGTCAACTCTTATTGTTTCAATTAGTGGAGTATTAACTGAGAGGATTACAAATAGATAACAAAGAGCTTAGACAAATACTATTTTGAGTAATTCTACTAAACATTTTTGAGAAATTTTCATAAAGCACTATCGTTTAGTGGCAATTATTTATCTATCGATACTATTTGCTATATTATGGATTGTAGATACATTTTCTATTGTTATAAGATATATTAGATGTATTTAAGCTACTTGGTCACGCCCAACTATGCCTCATAAAAAGGACACTGCAGACGATGCAAATATAACCTGAGTATTATGCCCAGAGTCGAATCCACAGAAAGAGTTAACCTATCAATCACTCTCTTTACACCCACTAAACTCTTGAGAACCAATTTCCCCAAACTTTTGAATCACAGTTAATGGTGTCTTTAATAACTAAGATTGCAAGTAAATAAACAGCTGTAAACTAAGGATGCTAAGGTTATAAACAATAATGAGAAAACGCTAAGGTAATGATTTCCCTATTGATGGAATTCCTTCTGTTTATGCTTCATACAAATTTACCAACACATCTCTATCAATCGCGAACCTTTCTCTTACCGTAAATCTCTCCCGAGTAATCACAGTAATTTACTAGTTATAATCTCCCGAGATATACTAACTTGCTTTATTTAATACAATTCACTTTAGATTACACCCAAGGCTTCGTTATCCCTAATCCCCTTTTTAAACCCTCGGTTATTGATCCCTCATATACTTTGGGAGTGGTGTTATTCAACAATAATCTAAATATGCACTCTCTCCGGAATTATGCACACTAAATAGGCACGGCTAATTGAGGATCCTGTTAATTACCTACAACAGACACATAGTGGAACAAATAGAGATTGAAACTAGCAATTTATATTCACATAAACAAGAAGTTCATCCCTCAATAAGTTCCATCAAAACCTTAGACAAAGGATTTAGCTATTCATAACTATGGGTAAACAAACCATAAAACTTGGAAGAGAAATCAAAGAAAAGAAGAAAGATGTTTTGGGTGATCTCTCACAATTGTTTTCCTTACCAAAAATATTCTCTCAATTAATACATGCCTCCTTTGGACGATTTCTAGTGTTTAAAATAGGGTTTTGGGCTAAAAATTCCGTGTTTTGTACTTTAGTGCCTGAATTTTTCCGCTTCTACCGCGGTTCTGCCTCGGTCGCGGTCAAATCGCAGCCAAACATGCTCTCTGATTGTCAATTTCTGTGCGACCTTCTTCTACCGCGGTTCTGCTGCGCTCGCGGTGGAATCGCGGTAGTCCCTCGTCAGGCCTGGTTTGAGCTGTTCGCGTGGTTCACTTGACGGAATTTTACGATTGGCCTCTTTTTCTCCATATTTGATCCCAAAAGTATTTCATAGCCTTCTCTTTTCATATATAACCTGCAAAGCATGAAATGAGCTAATCAGAGCATTTTGTAATCACTTTTATCATCAAACTACACAAGAAGGTGATTATTTAGGGCCTAATTATAGTTAAATTCACCTATTATCAACACCACACACTTAAACCTTTGCTCGTCCTTGCGCAAGCTAAACCATACTTCTAGGCCTAACCGTTCGATGCATTACCCAATTTTATGCCACACCCTTCATTATGAAATAGCAACCTAAGCAATGCAACAGTCACACCTCAGATGAAGAATCTAACGCCATGACACGCTCGTTCTTACTCTAGTTACTCTAACAGAGGTGAAAAGTCATTATTTCTTCCTGAGTCACATGCCCTCACATTACAATTCTGAGAAAAGTTCCACACATATAAAATTCAAGCAACAAGGAACCAAAGATAGAAAGAATTCACTCACTCTCAGCAAAGAACATTCACATGCTACACAAACACACCATAAGTTTGCCCCTAGTTTAATACTCTACTAATCGAGCTGTTCAGTCAAAGATCAAGAGGTCTTTATTTGGTTGTAATGTAGGCTAGGGGACGGGTAGGATATATTTGGATATAGTGACTAACCTCCCTAAACACTTTTAATACTCATTTCTTTTTATTTCAATTTCCCTGTTCATCTCAGTCATTCTTCAACATTTTGATTCATAGGTGACCCTCACTTTTCTTTAGGTACAACTGGCATTTTTCTCTTTTTTTTTTCTTTTTGTTTTGTTTTGTTTTCTTCATTTTTTTACAAATCCATTGCACCATTCAAGTATTTCTTTCCTGATTCCCCTTTTTTTTCTGCTTTCCTACTACCCCACACTTTGACTTTTGCATGTTCTTTAGTAATTTAAGTGCTTCTAGGAGGTACAGTTTCAAACAATCAAAATTATTCAAACACAGGGATATAGGTCATTATAGGGTTACCAAAGAATAGGCTTCGGGCTCAAAGGGGTTAACCATGGTAATATATATAGGTCGATTCACAATTATACAGGCTTACACAAAGAAATGCCTCAATCAACTCTAAAACCAAACAACTTTTATTTCGCTTTGCAAACACACATGGGAAGTTCTAGGTATCGCATGCAAGCACAGAATGCCAATAATAGCTCACACACACTTGGCATATAACTCATCCCGAATCAGTTTGTCAACACACTCATACGAGCATTCAAGCAAGACAAGATGTGTAAAATTAAGGCATAGATTTACGAGTCTACAAACGAGCCTAGACGTCGCACCCTCAAGTCTGTTTTTGTTACTCTTAGGTGTGTACATCAAAGGTTGCATTCTAGCCTTCACCCATCTTGGTCCTAAAACTGCAAAAGAAAAATCTACCTAACCCGCTTCAAGAAAAACCCTTCGAAAAGAACTGTGGTCAAATGAAAAACCAAAGGAGAATTACTACACTACCTAAAAAGAAAAAGAAAATAAAATAAAAAATATCAACATGGACAACTTCCCTAAAGAGTACTGTCCAAGTGGTTCGGCTTTAGGAAGAGTCCTCTACATTTTTTTCAGTTTTTTTTTTATTTGTTATTTTTTTTATATCCGACTTTGACCCTCAAGAGACCCGTCGACAAGTGTCCGTCATTCGGCCAAGTCAATTACTTCTAATGTGAGTACAGAAAATTATACACACCAACATCAGTCTACTACTACAACATACTAAATGTCTATATACACTACAATACACTACCAAAGAAAGTCTCCCACCCCACACTTAAAATTATGGCATGTCCCGATGTCATATCAAAAAATAGAGAGCAGAAGTGTAAGAAGACTTACCTGAGCCTCAATCAAAGTCGGAGACGATGCTGGGGTCCACATGGCAAGCTCTCTCCAAAGCACGAAACCAGGACATAAACCGGCTCTCAGACCTGGCCTTCCACTGAGACATGGCATCCATAAACGTATGTAGGCCCTCCACCGAGGTGCAAAGATCTGCAACCTCGTCCTCCATAGTACGTAACATAGGCTGGGCGGACTGTTGTCATGCCCCAAATCCGTGGGCATGACCGGCACTGAATCGTGTATCCCCAGTTGAGTGGACCTGGGTGCCTTTCCTATTCCCCACACGTTACCCCACATTATTCAATGATAGTTAACCAAAAGATACCAAATTTCAATTAAAAGAACGTAGGATTTCTCTTTTATAACCACACATTAAGATTAACAGGGGATACCTTTTACAAAACACATATTTGATTAGCAAGGAATGTGGTACACAAGTTTACAGCGCCCAAACATACACTTTTATACATAAGTCCTACCCCACATACCAATGTCTACGGAGCCTCTACGAGAATGGTAGTACAACACTTGCCGGTGACAAGGCCCCGACTATACCTTTACCAAAAGATACAAACTCCAAAATACAACAACAGGAGTGGCGTAGGCCATACATAGCCCCATAAGCAAAGGGGCTCACCAAACACGAATACTGCCAATAGAGAGGATGAGAAGGAGCTACGAACGGTGGACTGGATTTCCTGCCACGGATCCACCTACAATCATAACATGAATGTAGCGCCCCCGGCAAAAGGGACGTCAGTACACTTGAATTGTACTGGCATGTATGAACTAACTTTGTCCCAAGTTCTAAAGCCAAATTGCATGAACAAGTATAGAACTGAACAACAATAGTACAAGTACAACCAGGAAGCAAGAATGTCACAACTATTATTCACGTAGTCATACAAAGGGGCAATTAGTGCCCCACATGTTACAAACTCTCCTGATGTCGCCTTTCACATTTTCACATTTATCATTTCATGATTCATATTCATATCAATAGTGATATTCAATCACATTTCCATCCTTATTGCCTCGTCCACCCTTATTACCTCGGCCACCCTTATCACCCCAACCCACACCTTATTTCACCGTGTTGCGGTGCGCAACCCGACCCTGCCTGACAGTTTTCAATTAACAACAACAAACAGCACAACAACATGTACAGGAAATCAACCATGGCACTTTGTTAGAATAATTCCATAACAAGGGTATTAAAATCCCACAACTAGCAACAACAATTTTCCTCATGTTTATCAAAGTTGATACACAATTTAGATCATCACAATAGCTATTCATAATTAATCACACGCATTGTTCCACAATATTTCCATTCCCGCTATTCCACATTATTTCTGTTTCCATTGTTCCAATTACAAGTTCCACAACATTCACCACAAGGTACTACCACACAATTTGTAAAACACGAAAGCTTCACAATGATTTTCATTTGAATATCAACTATCAATAATTTCACAACTAGCATAGGTCATTTCACGAGGATCACAGTTAGTCGTACATACGTGGAATTGAATATCCTCTAGTCCAATTCATCAAGCAATCAAGAAGGATCAATCTAGTTCATGATTAATGCATAGACCTTTAGAATAGGAATTCACAATTTCCTACTCAGCTCCCTTTTTTAATAGATTTTTGGGTTTTGAAGACATGCATGTGGATTTCAAACAAGAATTTTCAAAATCAAAGTATGAAACTCCCTCCCCAAACCAGAGTGCGAAAATTAGGGGAAAAGGGTTAGGGATTTTACTTTGAAATCAGAGGGGAAGGCAGATGCTCAAGATTTTCCGGGATTTGATGATTTTTGAAAGATTAATTGATGAATAAATAGATTTATCTCTCTATAACCCTTTCTTCCTCTCTCTTATTTTGTTTAGAAAATGGGTTAAAAATGAGATATGGTGTGTTTTATTACAAGAGGGTCAGGTTTAGATTTGTAGAAAATAACTGAGCGAACATGATCTGCGACGCCTATCTGCGATCACAGAACTGACATGCGGTCCGCACAATGGACCGCAGAAATGGCTCAAGTTTCAAAACTCTCGGGTTAGGAATGCGGTGACTATGCGGTCCGCATTTGCGTTCTGCGGTCGCAGAATGCACCGCAGAACTGACCTTTGAATTTTTTCAGGGACAATAAGTGATCACTCCTCGTTCCGCATATTGATTAGGCGATCGCAGATTTGACCGCATTTTCAACATCAAAATTTGGTTTCTCTCTGATTCATTCTGCAGTAAGAAGGTCTGCATAGTTGATCTGCGACCGCATTCTGGACCGCATTTTGACACTTTTTCTGGGAAATTTAATTCTTGCAATTTTTAAAGGCTTAAATCACTACCAAGGGTCCGAACCGCGGCGAGCAACTCTACAGATTGATAACACATAATCAGTGTAGACACCACAGTTTACTATGTTCTGAGACAAAATTATATATGGGACCTTACAACTGTGATCTGGATAACCCTGCCCCAGCATGGGGGTGCCGAGAGCGTCTGGCACTATCATAGGATCTCCTGGATGGTACCATGAGAACTGTGTCATCATCCTCATCATCGATCTGAATGGTGGTGCGTGCACCCCTGCCAAGTACGATGCCCAAAGCTTTGGAATCTGCTTTATGGGACATCTCTCCATCAGTAGAATTAGTGGGGACATTCTTCAACATGCATAATATAGTCACTAGGGAGGTAAAGTAGAATCCCATTGACTGCAGTGGGGATCGTATGATCATTTCATCACCAATTAGTCGTGTCGCATCAAAACATTTCTTTGTGATGAAGTACCACATCAAAAGGGCTCTTTGGAAGTTCACGCCAGTCGTGTTTCCTGAGGGAAAGAACCAGCTGCAAATGACAGTAAGCCATCATTTAGCCAAATGGGTGAATGAATTGGAGTTCAGGGTGATATGGTCACGTATCCAGGTTGGTTGCCCCCCTCCGCAGAGTGTATCAGTTGTAGTCTTCCAAGTGACTCCTAGTGCATCCTGGTAATAGTCGATGTCACCAGTAAACTGGGGTAGCCACAACACCTAGCAAAAATTGCAGCTGAGGAATTGACCACCGTGCCCCTCACAATCACCTCCCGTAACATGTGTACTGAGCAGTTCGCGTAGAACTCTCTTACGAGCATCATGTTCACCGTTCCAGGTTCATCAAATAAGAACTCCACTTCCCTCCGCCGGATTTCCTCATACGTCTCTTTCTTTTCCGTACGGAGGGATGCCCTGTCAATTGGAATCTTAGGGATGATGCTCTTTTAGGCCTTGGCGTGAAAGTCATCCTCTGCCAATTTTGATCAAACCTGGAGGCATCATATGTATGCTATTAGGACGTGCCTGACGATCTCTTTTGCTTCTTACGAGACATAGTACTTGATGAAGTTTGGAATGGGTGGTTATTAGTGAGAGGAGGTTGGGAAGATGATAATGAATTTTGAGTGAGACAGGGGGGTTTTAGAGAGAAAAATAGAAAGAGAGAGAAAGAGATTGAGGTTTGAGACATTTTTTTAAGGTCTGGACTTAATGGGAATGGGAGGGTTATGGGGGTAGATGAAATAGAAAAATGGGGAGGGATTAATAAAAAAAAAAATTCATACCTGGGCCCATCGGGATCTGCTGCGGTTCTACTGCCGTCGCGGTGGAACCACGGTAGACGAAGTTCAGATGGGGTATTCCACCACGGTTTGACCGCGTTTATGGTGGAACCACGGTGAACAAACTTTAAAGGTGGTATATTACCACGGTTTGATTGCGATCGCGGTGGAACCACTGTCTGGGTAGTTGTCTGATTCTGCGTGTTTTGATTTTTATTTTTTTATTTTTTATAAAGTGTTACACTTACAATAGTTTTGTGGGTTTCCTCCAACGTAGTGCCTGATTTAACGTCGCGACACGGCTCAGATGAGCGCAATTAAGGTCCCTCTACCTCTGTAGTACAGTCAGATGTAGCTCAGACACTTCTTTTGGCTCGCTCATGCCCACATACAGTTTCAGCCGCTGACCATTGACTCTAAATGTACAAGAGCCATTCTCAGTGGCAATTTCAACAGCTCCTGATGGGAAAACTTCAACTACTGAAAATGGTCTAGACCATCGTGACTTAAGCTTACTTGGGAACAACCTTAGTCTTGAGTTGTAGAGCAATACCATGTCCCAAGGTTTGAAATTCTGCTCAACAATGTTCTGGTCGTGCAACCTCTTCATTCTCTCCTTGTACAACCTTGTTCTCTAGAAAGAAAGATATCTGAACTCCTTGAGCTCATGCAATTCAATGACTCTTGACGTGCCCGCAGCTTCCATATCCAAGTTCAGTTGTTTCAATGCCCACCATGCTTTATGTTCAAGTTCCACCGATAGGTGGCATGCCTTTCCAAATACCAACTTGTATGGTAACATACCAATTGGAGTTTTGAAGGCAGTTTTGTAAGCCCAGAGTACATCATCTAGCTTCCTCGCCCAATCAGTTCTTGTGGCGTTCAGAGTTTTAGTTAACACACTCTTGATTTCTCTGTTGGACACTTCAACCTATCCACTAGTCTACAGGTGGTAAGGATTAGCCACCTTGTGGCACACATCGTATTTAGCAAGCAATGTTTCAAAGACTTTGTTGCAGAAGTGAGTGCCTCCATCACTGATAATTGCTCGTGATGTCCCAAAGTAGGTGAATATGTTCTTCTTTTGAAATCCCACCACCAATTTTGCATCGTTGATGGGTAATGCAGCAACTATCACCCATTTGGGCACATAGTCTACAGCAACAAGAATGTACTTATTGCCATAGGAGCTGGCGAAGGGACCTATGAAGGCAATCCCCCAGACGTCAAACACTTCCACCTCTTGAATTGGGTTCATGGGTTCGTGGCATTGCAAAATGTTCCCGGTCCTCTAATATTCATTGTAGCCCTTCACCCATAGATGTGTATCTTTAACATTGTAGGACAGAAGAATCCAGCCTCTAGCGCCTTTTCCACTGTCCTAACCTCTCCAAAGTGTCCACCATACGCCGATAGATGATAAGCCTGCAAAATAGAAAATTTCTCTATCTCGGGGATGCATTCCGTATCATATTATCATGGAATATTCTAAATAGATAAGGCTCATACCAGTAATACTGGCGGCTTTCATGATAAAACCATTTCTTTTGGACCGATGAATGGTCGTGAGGAACTATACCACTGGCCATGCAATTAGCAAAGTCTGTGTACCATGGAAATTTCTGATGAGTTGTGGCGAGCAGCTGCTCGTCTGGAAAAGTTTCCAGAATTTCCTCAGCCTCTACTATATTTTCAGCTTGCTCAAGTCGTGATAGATGATAAGCGACTTGATTCTCAGTGCCCTTATGGTCACGAATCCCAAGATCGAACTCTTGCAATAGAAACACCCAATGAATAAGGTGTGGCTTAGATTTTTTCTTTTTCTATTAAGTACTTGAGAGTTGCGCGGTCAGTATGTACAATTACCTTGGACCCTATCAAGTAGGATCTAAACTTGTCAAATGCAAACACCACAGAAAACATCTCTTTCTCAGTCACAGCGTAGTTCAACTGGGCTCCACTCAGCGTTCTACTAGCATAGTAGATTGGGTGCATCAATATATCTTTCCGCTAGCCCAGCACTACCCCTACTACGTAGTCACTAGCATCACACATTAGTTCGAACGGTTTCTCCCAATTAAGGCCAACAATGATAGGTGATGTGACAAGTCTCTTTTTCAACTCCTCAAATGCTACCCCGCAATCATCAGAAAACAATAATGGGTGATCTTTTTCTAACAACTAACAGATAGGGTTGGCAATTTTGGAGAAGTCTTTTATGAACCTCCGGTAAAGTTGTCATGTCTAAGGAAGATTCTTATGGATTTGACTAAAGTTGGGGGGGGGGGGGGGAACCTTAGCTATTAAATTAACTTTTGCACAATCCACCTCTATTCCCTTGCTCGTCACCTGGTGCCCCAAGACTATGCCTTCTTGTACCATGAAATGGTACTTCTCCTAGTTCACAACCAAGTTAGTCTCGATGCACCATTTCAGCACATGCGTCAGATTTATCAAGCACTCATCAAGTGAACTCCCCACCACTGAGAAATCAACCACGAACACCTCCATTATTTCCTCAACCATGTCAGTGAATACGGCCATTATGCACTGTTGGAATGTGGCAGGTGCATTGCATAGGCCAAAGGGCATCCGTCTAAAGGCATAAATGACATATGGGCATGTGAAGGTGTTCTTCTCTCTGTCCTCCGATGCAATGGAGATCTGATTGTACCCTGATTACCCATCAAGAAAACAGAAGTGTGGCTTCCCTACCAATTTGTCCAAAATCTGATCAATGAAGGGAAGTGGGAATTGGTCTTTCCGGGTGGCTAGATTCAACTTTCGATAGTCCATATAAATTCTCCAGCCTGTGACGGTTCTTGTTGAGATCAATCCATTGTTGTCATTTTTCACAACCGTCATGCCACCCTTTTTAGGAACACATTGAACTGGGCTCACCCAGCTACTGTCAAAGATTGGGAAAATAATTCCCGCATCCAACCGCTTTATAACCTCCTTACGGGTGTGCATTAGAATCAGTTTATCAATAAATCGAATCAATTGTTTGTGATCGGTTCATCGATAAATAAAAATCAAAAAAATTGAAACCTTATTGAAACGATAATGATAAGCATATGTACAAATCGATAATCGATAAGTAATTTTCGATAAGGGTCAAAATCGAATCAATAAATTGAATGCACACCCCTTATTATTTCATCTACCACATTCAAGGAATGATCATATTTAAAGCTCAAGGGAGTGAAATTCAAATTAATGGAAAATAGAATTAGCACTGATGTAGTATTTTTATTTTTTTAATACCGTTGGACTATTGCTGCATACATTTGATCCATTACTTTAGTTTCGTTGCTTGTGCCTGTTGACACAATTTTTACGTTATAAATGTTGTTCATCTTATTTTAGCTTCTTTTTGTCCATATTAGTTAGGCGTTTTACAGCGATATACTTTTTGTGGAATCCCCCAAATTTTCTTATTGGTGTAATCGATAAGCCCCAAAAATTGATAAATCAAAATTGAAAAAATTGAAACCTTATTGAATCGATAACGATAAGCATATATACAAATCAATAAGCGATAAGTAATTATCGATAAGGGTCAAAATCGAATCGATAAATCGAATGCACACCTCTACACCTCATTCTTCACAACTTCCTTCATGTAGGGGTTTAGCGTTATCTGTTGTTCCCCGAAAGGTTTGTGCCCCTCTTCCAGCAGAATCTTGTGCATGCAGTAGGCGGGGCTGATGTCCTTAATGTCTGCCATGGTTCACCCAATGGAAGTTTTGCACTCCTTTAGGTACGTGTAAAAGTTTTTGAACCTTCACATCTAACAACTAGATGAGATAATAATTGGTAATGTGGTGTCAGGTCCCAGAAATTCATACCTGAGGTGGGCTGGCAATGGCTTTAACTCTAGCTTTGGTGGTTCTTCAATGGATGGCTTAGCTGGAGGAGTTTCTCTCTTTTCTAAGTGCAAGGGCTCAAACTCTAGATTTATCTCCTAGAACCCTCTACCTTATAATGCCAACACCCATTCCGCTAGATCCTCACCATTCACTTCATTTAAGTTCATCAAACATACAGAAAGGGGGTCCTCAATAGTCAACACCTGATCATCAGACTCTACGATTACATCCATGGCATCAATAAGAGAGCAATTGGTGAACTCTCTTGGTCGCCTCATAGACTTTTGCACATTGAATGTTATTTCCTCATCACTGGGTCTCATCTTGAGCTTCCTAGTCTCACAGTCAATCGGAGCTCTTCCCGTGGCCAACAATGGCCGTCCTATGATTATAGGAATCTTTTCATCCACTTTGCAATCCAAGATCACAAAATCTGCAGAGAACACAAATTTCCCCACCTAAATAAGCACATCATCAAGGATACCAAATGGAGACTTCACAGTCCTGTCGGCTAGCTGCAACAACATAGAGGTGGGTCTAGCTCTCCCAATGCCCAACCTCTAATAAAAATAGAGAGTGGCATAAGATTAATGCTGACCCCAAAATCACAGAGCACCTTAGCAAAGGCAAAATTTCCAATAGTGCATGGAATTGTTAAGCTCTGGATCAGACAGATTTTCAGAAATAGGTCTAGTCACCACTTGCACCACAGGTCTGAGTAAGGGTAACGTGGCCAAGTCTTGAAAATCAAATTTCCAGGATATCAAGTCCTTCATCATTTTTCCTATCCAGGCATCTCTGTTAAAGCTTCAATTTAGTGAATTTTTACCTGTATTTGTTTGAGCATTTCAAAGAACTTTTTATACCGCTCCTCCTTTTTATGCTTGGCCAGCCTCTGTGGAAAAGGTGCATGATGTCTCTTCTTCCTAATTACTTCGGACTTCTCTTTATCATCTACTATTTCAGCTACTGGCTCTTCCACTGGCTCAGCTACTTTCTCAGTCTCCTGCTGAATGTTCTTTTCTTCCTGAGCAGGATGGACTGTCACCTCTGTTAGTATCGTAGACTCGTCCAGCTCAATGGGCACTGAAATAAGTGTCTCAGCATGTATATTTTCTCGAGCTCTATCTTGTTCTACATCTAGATCCCTTCCATTAAGGAGACTCACCGCCATTAGCTACTTTGGACCCCGATCTTTTGGATTAATCTGGGTGTCTGCAGGTAATGTCCCCTAAGGACGATTGTTCATAGACATTGAAATTTGGCCCAATTGCACTTCAATATTTTTGATTGATGCGTCATGTGCATATACTCTTTCATTTATTTTTGCATTGGACCCACCTGCTGCACCATTGCTTCAAGTCTAGTGAACCCATCCTCTTGTCTTCCACAATGTTGCTGCTGAGGTGGGTTATACCATTGCTGCTGATTGTTATACCTCTGTGGCCTTGGATAAGGTTCCATATTATTGGGGGGTATCATACCTCCTATTCTTCCAGCGTTGTATTGTGGCTGAGGTGGTCTGTATGGCTGGTGAGTCTGCTGACCCCAGTTCTAATTACCCTGTCTCTGGCCTCCATAGTTTGGCACATAATTCATGTCTTCAGGGTGCTGATAATGATGATCATGTTCTGCATTCCGACGATTTCCAATTGGCTGGATAATGCAAGATGTGCACAAGCCCCCATTGGTAGTGTCTACAATATGCACTTGTTGTTTCTGCCCTGATTTCTCCACCTTTTTGGTGAGTATGATCATTTGTGTCAGTAAGGTTGCCACATTTTCAGCCATGGAATTTGATGGATCAAAAGGCACTGAGTGCACCACTGGAGTGATAGGTGCATTCCTAGTTGTCCAGCCCACATTCTGTGCCATTTTGTCAAGCAGACTCTGACTTCTCTCCAAGTTTGCTCAAAATGCCCCACCAGCTGAGGCATCTACAATGTTCTTCATGCTATCAGACAGTCCCATGTAAAAGCATTGTCCCAACATCTGATCTGGAATACCATGGTGTGGACATATAACCAACATTCCTTTAAACCAGCTCCATGTCTCATGCAGTGTCTCCATTGGTTTATATTTAAAGCTCACGATCTCATCAATTTGTTAAGCTTTTTTGTTGGCTGGAGGGAACTTGATGTGAAATTGCTTAACTAACTCATTCCAAGTTTCTATAGAGTTTATGGGGAGTGCGTTTAGCCAGATTTGAGCAGCTCCTGTCACCAAGAATGGAAACAATAACAGCCTGATTGCTTCCGACGTTACATTGGGTGGCCTTTGGGTTTTGCAAATTGACAGGAAGTTCTTCAAGTGCTGCTGAGGAGCTTCGGCTGGTGTCCCCGAAAATAGTCCCTTATTTTGCAACACGTGCAGCATGTTATTCGTGATCTGGAACGATTCAGCTTGTATCATGGGCACAACAATGGCAGTGACCAGGTTATTAGCTGCGGGTTGTACCCCGTCATATAGTGCCGCCTCAGGCACAGGAAGTGCCATTTATCTTACGTTTCTATTGACGTTGTCTATGTCACCCATGTCAATTTCGAGTTTGTGTATTTGTTGAGATTGCTGAAGTCTTTTCTTGGCACAATTCAATACCTGGAATGTTTTCTCGGGGTCTGAAATTCTTTCAAGTATTTCTCTAGTTCTCGTAGAGTTTCTAAGCATACACCTGCACAACCACATCAACAACCGTAAAAAATTTCAATTAAAATTTGGGTGTAGAGAAAACTAACTACACTAGAAATTTTTGTATTTCTATCAATGGTGATTGATAATTCTGTTAACTCCCCGGCAACGGCGACAAAATTTTATCATGCCCAACTATGCCTCATAAAAGGACACTACGGACGTAACAAATATAACCTGAATATTATGCCAGAGTCGAATGCACAGAGAGTTACCTATCAATCACTATGTTTAGACCCGCTAAACTCTTGAGAATAAATTACCCCAAACTTTTGAACCACAGTTGATGGTGCCTTTAATAACTAAGATTGCAAGTAAATAAACACTTGTAAACTAAGTATGCTAAGGTTGTATAAATAATGAGAAAACACTAAGTTAATTATTTTCCCTATTGATGGAATTCTTTCTGTTTATGCTTCATACAAATTTGCAACACATCTCTCTCAATCATGAACGCTCTTCTTACGGTAAATCTCTCCCGAGTAATCGCAGTAATTTACTAGTTATACTCTCCTGAGATACACTAGCTTGCTTTATTTAATACAATTCACTTTAGATTACACTCAACGCTTCGTTATCCCTAATCCCACCTTTAAACCCTTGGTTATTGATCCATCATATACTTTGGGAGTGGTGTTGTTCAACAATAACCTAAATATGCACCCTCTCCCGAGTTATGCACACTAAATAGGAAAAGGTAATTGAGGATCCTGTCAATTAACTACAACAAACACATAGTTGAACAAATAGAGATTGAAACTAACAATTTGTATTCACATAAACAAGAAGTTCATCCCTCAATAGGTTCCATCAAAACCTTAGACAAAGGATTTAGCTACTCATAACTATGGGTAAACAAACTAAAACAATATACATCAGAAAACTTGCAAGAAAAATCAAAGAAAAGAAGAAAGATATTTTGGGTAATCTCTCACAATTGTTTTCCTTGCCAAAAATACTATGTCAATCGATATCGGCCTCCTTTGGGCGAAGTCTAGTGTTTAAAATGGGGGTTTGGGCTAAAAATCCCGTATTTTGCACTTTAGTCCCTGAATTTTTCCTCTTCTGCCATGGTTCTGATGCGGTCACGGTCAAACTGCGGCCAAACACGCTCTTTGATTCTCAATCTATCTGTGACTATCTTCTACCGCAGCTCTGCCGCGGTCGCGGTGGAACCGGAGCAGTCCCTCTTCAGGCCTGGTTTGAGTTGTTCGCGTGGTTCACTAGGCAAAATTTTACGATTGGCCTCTTTTTCTCCATATTTGATCCCCAAAAGTACTCCATAGCCTTCTCTTGTCATATATAACCTGCAAAACATAAAAAGCGCTAATCAAAGCAATTTGTTATCACTTTAATAATCAAACTACACAAGAAGGTGGTTATTTAGGGCTTAATTACAGTTAAATTCACCTATTATCATTACTGTATTCATGAATACAGTGGCAAAAGTGTATAGGGGTGAATCAGGGAAGTCCAGCTAATAAGCTGTTGTATTCGAGTGTATTCGACTATATTTCATGGCATGAAACATGGGATTAAAACCGGATAGATTATTGTATTCGACTGAATTCAGGGCGTGAAACAGGGGATTCCACTGTTTTTAAGCGGAAAGTGAATTAATTAATATAATAGACTCCTAATATAACTCAACAAACTCAATTATAAAACACAAATTTTGTATTTTCAGTTATAAAAAAGTTTCTCAACCGAAAAATACCCCAAAAATATAGCAATATTCAGAAAAATTATATTAATAAAAAGAAACATATGAATATATTTCATGGCATATAGCGAGACAGTAAATACAATGAAATACATAGAATACAGAGGGATATATTGAAATTCAATGAGAAAAAGAGAGTGAATACAATGAAATACATGAAATACAACGAGATACATCGAATTACAATGAATAAAAAATAATGAATACATTAAAATACATGAGTGCTCATCAAATTGAAATAATTTTTTGTGTTACCCTTTGCTCTAGGAGGGAAAAATTCTAACATGTTTTAAAGAAGTGTGCAAAAACCTTGGCCATATCCAAGGGCCACTCTATTTTTTGCACCATTATTTATTCTAACATGGTGCAACATCAAATCTATTCTAACCATTACACTATTTTTTATACCAAATTTTCTCTTTCTTCTATATTATATTATTACTCCCTCTGTTCCAGTTTATGCGAACCTATTTTCTTTTTGGTTCATTCCAAAAAGAATGAACCCATTCTAAATTTGGTAATAATTTGGCTTAAAATTACAACTCTACCATTAATGAGAAGCTTTAATAACCACAGAAATACTCTGGGCCCCATTTGGACTTGTTTAGGACCACAAATTCCAAAGTATTCATTATTTTCTTAAACTATGTGTCCAGTAAAACAGGTTCATACAAATTGGAATGGATGGAGTATCTTCTACTCCAGTAACTCTATTTCTCTCTCTTATCTTCTATTTACTTTACACCAAATGAATAAAATATTATTAAATCAAATATAAAGTAATAAATAGTGTTGCATCAATTTTGGTGCAATACTATTCATATTCTATAATAGAGGAAGAAATGAAATATCATTGGAGCAAAAATACTCTATTTCTTGTATCAAATTTAGATTTGGTGCAAGATACAGAGTATGATTGGAGATGCCCTAAAAGTTAACATGGACGGGAGATGGTATTAGTTACTTCCTTTCCGTGAAAGTCAGGATAATTTCAGAAAAGGTTACTTCATTTTTACTTTAAGCAAAATCACTACATTACTTTTTTTTCTGTTGAACAAAAAGTCAGTCAAAGTATCATGAACGTCACGGAATAATATTTTATAATCTAAAGATCGCCCAAATTTACTTAAATATCTTAGGAAATGTCTCATTTATTTTCTTCGAGGGACTCACGGTGATATGCAGACAAAGTCGAGGGAGTAGAATTATAAGAACAGTTTATTGACTTTGGTAATACTTTTAGTGATTTTTTTTGTTATGAAAAATAACATAATAAAATTTGATGCAATAAAATGAAACCTTGAGCAGTCATCTATATGAAATTAATCCTTACAAACTCCAACTCCTGGCAAAATTTTATTTTCAACTATGCTTCTCCTATTTTATTTTTTCTTTGTTTTTATCGATTTTTCTTGTTCTGTGCAAAGCCAGACCAATAAGAGCCAAAAATAATAAACCAGCATATATAACTGAAAAGGTATCAGTACTTTTTTATAACCGGCTTATGGCAACCTTTTCTTCTTTAATAATTTTTACCTTGTGCTTTTTATGATTTGCTATACCAAATTTCCTCTTGTTCTTTCGTAAGTTGGTATTTTACCAAACTTTTCTCTTCTTTAATTTTAGATTCTTACTAGGGTTGTTGATCAATTGTGTATTCAATCTCGTTTTCTTCTAGTTTACATGTTTATGTGCTTTAGAAGTGATCGGGAAAAAGAACATGTGAAAACAAATCAAAATAGAATTGAAATGAAGAAATCGAGAAAAATGGCACAGATATCGCAAATACGAGCAGAAGCTCGCAAATGCGAAGCCAACAATGGAATTCGAAGTTCGCAAAGGCGAACTCCATGCCTACAATTACAGATTTCAGTTAAGAAAGCTGAGGTCTTAAAGTGTGATTGTAGGATTGCAAATGCGAAGACAATTAAACAGCCAATTTTCGCAAATGCGATCCATCTCACCGCAATTGGAATATGGGTCACTAACGAAGTCAGAGCTGGCACATGTGAATATTTGTGTCGCAGTTGCAATGGTCAACAGTAGAGTCCAGGTTCGCAAATGGGAACCACGGGCTTCAGTTCTGGCCAAATTTGAAATTTCATATTTTTTAATCTCAAACCCACAAATGTACAATCTATCTCACTTTGGAAGAAATCATTGGTATTCTTGACTTAGAAAATATAAGTTTGAAGCCAGCATTTTTGCGAGCATACTTGGGAGTCGATGATTTGAAGACTTTGGACCTTATTTATAGAAATATTCATTATTAAAGTTTGGATTAAATCTCTTATTATACTTACATATTGAATAATTTTTATTATTTATGAAGTGAATTGAATGTTTCTTTAATTATTCTTATTCATTAATATTTTCAAAAGCATTAGCTAAACCTAGGATTCGCTCGGAGCTGGAAAATATTAATTAACAAGAACTTGAGACTTAACTCTCATTTCATCAATTCTACCTAGGGAGGATTGAACTACTTGTAACCACATTTAGGTGTCCTTAATCCTCTTAATTATTTTAAGGAAAATTCAATTAGGAAGTCTTGTTAGCTTCAAAATAAAGCTAATATAAAATTATTATCCGAGGCTAACTAACATAAATTCGCTCATATTTATAAAATCATAAAATATATTGGATCATTACTTGAGTGTAATTCCCTGTGTATCCATGCTCGTAGCCACTTATCATTTTACTTGCTTTCTAGGTTAGTATATATTTTCGCATTTAGATATAAATATTTTTTTTCAAAATTCTTTCTAGTGTTTGGTTTAGCATAACAAGCTATAATTCTCTTATTTTTCTAATCGCTTACATATTGTTCCATGTAGTATTCGGCACTGACTCATAGTTGGGTGTATTATATTGCATGCTATCGTATCCGTTTACTCTTTGAGGAATGGATTTTGACACCATCAAAATCGGCACCGTGGCTAGAAAAATAATTTGGCACATTTAGGTTGTTTGAGAAGCAAGCATACGTGCTTCGGTTCAAACTTGTGAACATTTGTGTAGTTATCTTTATTTATTTTCTTGTGTGTTTTATTTTCTTTTTCTTTTTTTAGTTTTTGAAAATGGTTCATGCAATAAAAAATGATCAGATGGTAGTTATTGATACTTTGATGACCCTTGTTCTTCTTGTGGAGGACCACACTCGTGGCAAAATTATTTAAATTCTCTAAGAGACGAACTATGCATACTATTTTAAACCTATAAGTGGAGTATATGTGATAAGTGTTGCAGTCAAAATATCTATTTTGGTAATTGTGCTTATTTGTCCTTCCCTTTCCCGAACTCCCGCTATGACGATTCTACTTTTGGTTTTGATATTTCTAGGGTTATGAAAGTGGAGAAAATGATTATGAGAAAATGGAAAGTTCAAACTCATGATGAAGTGTACATTAGAAGGTGAGAACGAAGAGCAAAAAACATTGGAGGAGCTTTTGAAAACTAGTCTCCAAAAAATTTTGGCGCTTGAAAGATTGAACTCACAAATGGGAGAAATGCTTGAAGCGTTAGAGGTCCAAAAGCCTTGGAAGTGGATGATAGCCAAGAACCTCCCTTAGAGATTGAAACCAAAATTCCTTCTTTAGCACTAAAACCAAGAAGAACTCTTAAATGCTCAATATGAGAGGATAATGCTCACATTGGATGTCATACTTGAAAATGATGAGAAACAAAACTTGACTCTTGAAAACTTGAAACAAGTACTAAATCCAAATAATGAGACTATCCGCACATTGGAAAGTCAAATAAAACCATTGGCTGATGCTCATATGCGTACTAACTTGAGATAATGGAAAGAAGTCAAGAAATTCCAACTTTGAGGAAGAAAGTGAGCATCATCCTGAAATAAAGAATTTAACATCCAAGCATCGACTCCATACTTGTTGGTGACGCCGAAAAGATAATTGCAATTGGAGTCAGCCAGATACATTGAAAATATGGTGGCCATTGACTCTAGTTCGGATGTCACGATCCAAAATACACATAGTTGTGATAACACTTAATCAACTTGCTAGATAAGCCAAACAATGGTGAACACAACTCTATTGATGTATAAAGAAAAGCTAGAACCTTTCTGTTAAAAATATTTTTCAGCATGACATTGTTGGATTTGATTTATTGCATTCAGATGGGCTGACTTAGATGGTAAATAAATTTTTCCAGTATTTATGTTTAAGTTTCACCAGGCTCAGTATTCATGTAAATTAAGCTCCCATCATGAAACAGATGTACTTTAAAAATTCCCCAATTTGAGTTTTCGGTTATAATAAAGAATGCAATATTAGGAAATATAAGACCACTGCCACCCTGATTTTCTACTTGGTTGTTTGAATTAAGCCGCACTTTAGGGGTTATTATAAAAATCTTGGACCAACCAAAATGTCACGATAAAAAATCTAACCGGTCATAATGATACTTAACCTAACCCGCTAGGTAAGCCAGATAGCAGTAAATACAATTCAAATGAGAAATAGAAATTATAAACAATCGAAGGATTGGTAGTACAAGTCATAAGTTTCTAAGACTTAAAATGTACAAAGTTGGTACGAAATAAACACCTTAGACACCGGATCCTCGGTATGACTATTATTTGATAGGCATTAGGGGTTTTGAGGTTTTGGGGTTTCACTCGTAGACCCAGCCTTGCTGCTTCCATAAGTCTCTTATCCTAAGTTTCTTTCTTTGCATAAATCAAGTTCTTCGACCATTCCAGATTATCCATATGCTTACGCTGGATGGAATGCCCTTAGAAGTTTTGGCTATTATATATTCGTAGTTAGGATTTATCATTTCTTCGTGGTCGTAATAATCACTTCAAGCAGTGGAACAAACCATCTGTTCGAAATATACATAAATAGAATTTCAAAATCTAAAGCTACCAAAGACAAGGGGCAGCTATTTCCGGAATGACGCTACATCTTTAATGTCAGCTCCCGCCATACACCGTAATATCAACTCCAAGATCTGCACACATGGTGCAGAAGTGTAGTATGAATACAACCGACTCCAAGTACTCAATAAGTAACAAATCTAACCTCAGGTTGAAAGCAGAGGCGAGCTCATAAAAACGATGAGAGTCTATTGTCAATAGCCAATGACAATTCATAAAAATGAAAATAAACACCAATAGTGAATAACTTAAGAGATACTAAGCTCGGCCCGCTCACGGTTTTAGAAGAGTAAACATATTTTTCAAGTATTACAGTTAATGTTTAAATCTTTCACTGAAATGGATTAAACATGAGTTTTTTTTGTTGAAAGAACTCTGTTTTTCCAATTACAACATCAAATAAGCCCTTTTTATTTACCAATTATCATGTTGAAATTACATCTCTATGCCTACATGGCAACTATACATATCAAGTAATCTAATGTCATATCACGTCTAAAGGTAGATCTCTATGCCTACATTACATGTTAATTAATCAAATGTCATGTCACAATCTAGCAAAATGAAAGTATATCTCTATGATTACATGTCAAGTATACATGTCAAGAAATTCGTATTCATATCAGAATCATTAACTACACACAATGTTAGTACACTTTAGGTCCCTGGCTCAAACGCCCGAACAATATCATCGTGGATCCATCAAAATAATCACACTTAGCACCATATGGGTGCCTAGCATAGTTTCTCGTCATCGAGCACATGTATATAACACTATGCTTGCGCCCACTGCTGGAGTGTCAGACTCCGGAGGGATGGATCCTACCCAAGCACTAATCATAATTACATAGCTCAAATAGTAGGACCTAGTGCACACATAGTCTCAAATCAGTATGACTTATCCAAATATGGGGCCTGGTATAAGCATTACCTCAATATCAATATAATTGTTTCTACGTGCAACCCGATCCAAATATCCATATTAATATGACTCTATGGCCCACATCAATCAGAAATTCCCTTAAGTATGAATATGCAGACATCTCATAGAAAAACAATCCAACTATATAACACGAACTATCACAGTATGTCTCAAATACAATTCAAACTTGTGTCATGTACTAGGACACCAATATCATATGAGACAACATATTAAAAGTGCAAAAAGAGAGAGATTTATCATGAACCTGGAACTATCATGCTTGTATAGTATGATTACGGCTAAGGCAAATAGCACAACATGGCAAAAAGAGCCTTATCATATCTCAAACAATTGGGAATGTAGCCTTGGCATGATTTCTAACATAAATAATATCTCACGTAGTTACATAAATGGAGAAAATATAATATCAAAGAAGCATGACAGCAAAAAAGCCATCTTATAGCCTACGAACTACTCGGATCATGAATACCTTGGTGCATGCACCGGCGCCCATTACCTAGCATGTGCGTCACCCCCAAGCTATCTCAAACATCATATTTCTTATGGATATTTACCCTCAAATCCAAGTTTAGATATGTTACTTACCTCTAATATGCCAAATAAAAATCGAGCAAGTCAACAGATACTCTAGAAATGCCATCCCACAAGAATAAACCTCCAAACTGATTGAAACTAGCCAAAAGAAACTCGAATACAATAAATAATGCCTTTGAAAACAAACTAAAGCATTAAAGGTTGAATCTTTAATAAAATTCTCAAATTCAACCAAAAATCCAACCCGAGCCCGCGTCTTAGTATCCGTTAGAATTCATAAATTCCAACAACCCATTGAAATATGAGTCTAGTCATATAAGTTTCATCCAAATCCGACCGCAATTTTATGTTTGAAGCTCCAAATATTCATTCTCTTAAGTTCAACTCAAAAATCCTAATTTCTTCTCTTTGATTCCTTAATTTAGGTGTAATAATATAAGAAAATAAAATAAACAAATATAAAATTACTTCCCTCAGGATTTGGGTATTTATCTCCTTCAAAATTGCCTTACTTGTGCTTCAAGAACTCAAAAGGTCAAGAAAATGAACATACAATCTCAAAATTTGATGTTTTCTTCACTGTCAGTGTTTCTTCTTTGAGATCGAGGTCATCAACTACACGATCGCGATTGCAAAATTGTCAGGCACAGTTTTACCCTTTGCGATCACATCCATTTTCCCGTGATCGCAATGAAAAAATTCCATTAATTGTTCCCAAACTATTCCCAGATAACTAGTAATTGTTCAGCCATAGTTATTTGTACATAACTCCAAATGACAAACTGCTTGATTTTCTAAAACTAGAAACAAAGCGCTACAACTTCCATTTTTGGATCATCTCAAAGTTCCTTATAGATCGCAAGATATAAGCTACCCAAATCAGCCCTATGACAATAGAAATTCTTCTACGCGATCGCGAGAATGACTTCCATGATTGCAATTCACAAGGCCCAAAAAGCAATTTTCTCTTCACGAAAATGATCCCAAGGTCCACGGATACACCCCTGTAGCAAAAAATCAACAACTGAAAAGGGCCTAAAAGTGGTCCGAAACCACCCCGAAACTAACCTGAGCCCCTAAAGACCCTGTCCGAACATACCAACAAGACCCAAAACATAATACACACTTACTCAGTGTCTTAAATCACGCATAATAACATCAAAACAATGAATCGTCTGTAAAGATCAATCCCTTAAGTTCATAAACTTCAAACTTTGAGCGAAGCGTATGATTTAACCCTAATAAATCACATACAAGTTCCAAATGACATATCAAACCTATTCCAACTCCCTGAACAACAATTTGAACCCGATAATATCGAAGTCAACTCTTAGTCAAACGTATGAACTTTTTGAATTATTAAATTTCTAATGTTCGCAATATAGTGCTAAACCTTTTTAGAACCATCCATGCAAATCCGGGCATACTCCCAAGTCTAATATTATCATGCAGACCTAATGGAACCATCAAAACTTTGATTCAAGGACATATACATAAAAGTCAAACTTGTTCAACTTTTCTAACTTAAGCTTTCTAGTTAGGAATCATTCTTCCAAATCAATCCAGAATCACTCGAAAACCAAAATACGATGATAAAGTCAAGCAATAACACACCATATGATGTTACTCAAGACCTCAAACAACCTAACCGGATGTAAATGCTCAAAATGATTGGTCAGGTCATTGCATTCTCCCCTACCTCGAACGTGTCGTAAGTGTTCCAAGGCAATCGAATTATCGAATAACCTCCCCGTACACAATCCTCTAGGTGATCACACGCAAACCCAATCTATATAATACTAAAAACACAACCTAGGTGGAGATCATTTCTTCAACCTTAGCCCATAAACTTAGAATCAAAACTCCAATATCCAAAATCCATTATATGACCTGTTTACCATGAAAATGGTAATAACTAAAATTTGTTGATGGGACCCTAAAATTACATGATCCCTTTTTATGCTAGTTGTTAGAGTAGTTGATGCTAGATATGTGAAGATAAAAAGTGAAGTGTGTGCTAAAGTAGAGTTTTAATCAAATCGAGGAGTTAGTTGTCCGAGCCTCGGGCTAACCGATGAAGGGCCTCGAGGTCGAAGCCTAGACTGGGGATTGAGCTATCAAGGATAATCATGAAGGGCTAACAGTTAGGATATGATTAAAGGAGGCTCTTGGTGGCCAATATCAAGTAATAAATGAAGAACATGAATGAAAGCAATAAATAAAAGTGGTAGTCTCGAGCGAGTAAGTTAGAGAGAAAAGAGACAAAGATTGGTACTGATCTTTTGTAGAATAGTTGGAGCAACGCGTCTTATAAAGTGCCAAGGATCCCCCTAATAAAAGAGGGAAATCCAAACATAGTACATGATACGTTAAATGATCAAAGAAACGGGATGGGACAACTAACTACCGTCATGATGTAGACGTAGACTAGCGTTAGACTAGCCTAGTAGACCTAACCAGCCCTAGATTCACTCTTTGGAAGCCTCTTATGCCCGTCGAGGTCTCGGCCAACATTATCTCCAGGCCGGGTGTCGATATATCTTGCGGGAGGTACGTGGTCCATGATCTCGAGATTCCGAGGTTATCTCCTATAGTACCTTATCAATGAGAAATCGCTCAATCTCATTTTGCCGTATACAGATAGTCCCCGCATTTCTTAGAATGAAGCGACAAGAAATAATTTTGACATCCCACTCTACGAGCTCCCATAATGATGTTGTGCTGATGACTCAAATCTCTATGAATACTAATATGTTTCATCGTTTTGGTTTTTCAAGGCCATATGATGCGTTGTGATTTCTCATTCTTCGAGGCTATAATGTCTTCATTGATTCAGCTCCAACAAATGCATTGATGCGCTTGTCTTTACATTTTTTGAGGGCGATAATAGCATCTTCAGATACTTGCCCCTCTTTTCTATAACCGGGGGCTTTTGTGATCAGTTTTTCATCCAAGAATTCTTTGATATATATCCATTCCTCTTTTCTTGCTATATTTACGCTTTGTTGTTTACCATGCTAGAGGCCCATGGCCTCAAGATTTTATGGCGATATTAGGCGTGCTACGGCTTATCTCCCAGACCTTCTCTGGTGGAGCGAGATTATGCTGCCTTTATGTTATTGTTGTTGTTGTTGTTATTGTTTTTGTTATCTCCACTGGCTTTGGGTGATGAATTAGAGGACCAATTTCCTCGAACCCAAGGAAGTATTTGGATTATACATCGTTTCTCAAGAGGGGGCTCAGATTATAACCGTTGCTCACCCTCCTTCCTTGGCTTGGCGCATTACACCCCTTTGGATTCCTTAGGGGTATGGAGTAACTATCTACTAATTGTCACCTCTCATGCCGGGATAACATCTCAAGAAGTGGCTTCATAATAGTATTACTAGCGGAGTTCATACAAGCCAGATTTTTACCCAGCCACTTTTTCTCTCCTTTTGGTTTCTCCTTAGTCACTTTGCTCTTCTCCATCGCTTTATAATTATACATATTTCCTTTTGAAGATGACATTCTCAAAGGGGGGGTCGAGATGAGACCCCCGAGGGGATTGGGCTTGGAAGATATTGTCTTTGAGGGTGCGTGGTAGAGGAGATGATACCAAAAATGTCGCCATTGAGGATGCACTTTTGAGAATAGACTAGATTCTTAGGCTTTTGTTATCTGTAAACCCTTTTACTTCTTTGTTCCTGTGTAAGGATCTCCTTGCGGTCATTTTCAATCATATGTCAGTGCCCCTCGAGGGCCGTTATAAGCAACTTTTATGAATATAAAGATATTTTCTTGACTTCTGCCTTTGATACTTGCCGTATTCCTTTGTGTTAGTGGGGACTCCAAATGCACGATCATGTCTATTATTGCTAATACCAAGCCTGAATACGAGTATTCCTTCTGATCTTCGATTGATGAAAGCGGCTTCGTGCAGGGTATTTCGCGATTCCTTTGATTAAACCTGAATAAGGTTGGTAGACTCGGGTTGTCGGGACCTTGACTTCGAGCAAAATGAGAATAATGTTTCGGGACTTAGATTCATGAGTTACCAGTTAAGTTCCGGAGTAACCTTTGAGAAGAAATTTACTCAGGGACTTGCGTGCGGGGGCTGCCTTTGATCTCTTGAAGGCAGCTCCCGAGCAAAGACTTGCTTGCACTCGGACCACTTGGAAATGCATTTTAGCGCAAATAGCCTTATGGTGCTGTAGATAGATTTTGAAAAAGGGTTTTTACAAACTTGGAAGATATCCAGAGCCAGACCCATACGGGTGAAGTTCAAAAATAATCATTTCTTTGGAGCCTGATTCCATTTGATGGAGATCCTCGAGGTCGGGTTCCACCCTGGTGTTGGAGAAAGCATTATCAGTTACATAGGGCATAGCCTTATCTTGATGGAGGTCCTCGAGGTCGGGTACCGCCTCGGAGCTAAAGAGGGTTTTATCAGATTGCGTTCCCGACCGGCTTTAAGGTAGGCGAATCTTCGCCGTCTTTCCCACATATAATATGGGGTTGTTTCGCCTTCTTAGTAGTTACCCCATTTTAAGCAGTTGTCATTTTCTTTCTATGCCAGCTTTTTGGTATTCCGACATTAACACGCCGACACATTTTCTCGCCTTTTAATTCTCCAACTTTGTGACCACCACGGTGGCTATGTCGCGTTTTACCCAACATGAAGGGGAGAGCTTTGCTTTCAGTTTTTGGGATCATCAGGTTCTACTGACTTTGTGGTGTGATCGATTATGCCCTTTGTTATTATTGTCGAGGATAATAGCGGTCGGTTATGGAGGAGTCGCTTCGCCTGGGTGTGGACTGCTCACATTATGCCCTAGGAGCCAGTATCATTTATTGCATAATAGGGCGATATTCTTAAGTGGTGCGTCTCATGCTTTACCAGTTCTACCTATGGCGAGAGCTTGTTTCGTAATTGTGTCCTCCTCACTTCCTCTGTTGTGGTTTCATGGGCATCAGACGATGCTCTTGATCTTCTAGACTTATTATGAGCATTTGGCGGTCCACTCAACCTGCAAGGAGCGGGAGGGGAAAACTTTGTCAAGGGATAGATGGGAAGCAAAATATCTTGGTGAGTGTTTCGCTATTCCTTCCTTGCTATCACTTTCCACTTCTTACTGAGTTTTCTTTTGTAGCCATCTGACAATCTCGAGTCTGGACTGCTTCATTGTGGAGCTAGGCTCCGAAAGCTCTGGATATGGGTAGGTTCCTTGGGCTCCTTTTCGAGGAGAACGAAGCTGAGTTGACACACTAGCGATATGAGGCGTATTGGATTTTGAATTACAAAAGATATTTGATGGGACAAGTAATTTCTCATCTCGGGCGAGTATATATTTCGCCTTTTAACTTCTTAGGTTAACTTTTTGTTTCAGCTGTAGAAAAAAGACAGAGGCTCTGGGTGCCTTGGGGGGTGAAACTGACCTAGTCAGGAATGACTGTGGCGAGCCAAGAGCTCAGGTGTAGGCTCAAGCTACAGAGAAGGAGTGTGCCTTCGCTAAAGTTCCTGCCTTCGAGGCCCAACTCCGCCTTCGCTTAGCTCATGACAATGCTTAGTTCAAGAGGTTATGATCATGAAGCTCAAATCCAAACTTTTGAGGGCTGGGGCTGAGATTGTTAATGCTCGGGCTGAAGAAGCACTGAGCTGCACTAAGGCTGATCAGGAGATGGCAATTTATTATAAGGATGTTACCAATGCCCAAGCTCAATTGAAGAGGGTCTTCTATCGTGAAGATAGTATTTATTAATATGCTTGTTGTAGATCCCGAAGAAGAGTTCTCGATGAGATCGGCAACAGGGGTTTTATTTTCTCGGAAGAGCTAGTGTGAGTGATGGCAGATGAGCGTGATGCTTGTTCATTTCTGTCCAATTCCGAGGAGAGTGAAGATGAGGATGGTAGGCCATAGCGCTCAGGGTTGGGGCGTAGACTTTTCCATCTTGTATGTGATTTTTTAGAGCGCGTTTGTAGATGGAGAGTGTGTTTTTTCATGTATGTAAATACAGGTTAACTTGAAGCTTTTATTTCTTATGTACCCCTTTATGATCCGCTTCTGACCAGGTGGACCGGTTTAGAGTTGTTGAGAACCCTTATATTCATGATAATTCTTCGAGGATCATCATGCAGGCCTGGGGGATCTTACACATTTGATATGTACGACCTCTAGTCTAAGGTGGCATTAGAGCTCTTATGCTTTTGCTCAATTGTTTTGGGTTTAGTCTCCGAGTCGGGTTTCGACTCGAGCACAATTGACCCTCAAGTTCTGTATTTTCGTGGGCTGGTGATAATGGCTCGCACTCCTTCGGTCGAAGCAACCTTTTATGTATGTGGCCCTGAGGCTCATGAAGTTCGTGACGATGGCTCTTACGTTATACCCTTAGGCATGTATAGTTAACTATTTTGGATTCGGTCTCCGAATCGGGTTACGACTTGAACTCACTTTGACCCTCAAGCTTTCAATTTTTAAGCTGCCGACATTGGCTCTTATGCTTTTGGTCAGTGTGACCTTTGAGTGTGCAGCCCCGAGGCTCATTAGGCTGGCTGCAATGGCTCTTACATTTGCTCTTAGGCATAAATAATCTTTGTTTTCCTCTCGTTAAGGACTTAAGAAATGATTTTGCGTGACATGTTGTTGGTTCAGGAAGAACCTCGATTTCAAGTCATATGCGGCGATGTTCGAGCACCTCAGAAGGTTTAGCTTGTAGGCTAAGTAGCTCAAATCCTTGTGATTTGGAGATGACATGGTCGAAGCTCTTTTCCTATCGAGGGTAGCCTATTTAACTGGTTCTTTTCGAAGTTGATTCGAAGTAATGACCTATGATTTTATAGCGACTGTCGGGCATCCCGACTCGCATTAATTTGGCTGGCACAAACGTATGGTCGTAGTCATTTGTGTTTGGCCGGAGCCATTTTTGATCTCGAGTGTAGTAATTTAGGCGTCTACATCGAGGGTTATGCCCTTTCGGGAGTCTTACAAATGCGACATATTGCGTAGACTTCGGGATTGAGTTTATGCCTTTAGTAAGGTCTTACAAAATTTTCATGCCTTTTGAGGTCTTATAGTTTTGTTGATACTTGGTACAAGTATGGTTCATGCCTTTCTTGAGGTCTTACAGTTTATGTTGTTGTTATTCGGTACGAGTGTGATTCATGCCTTTCTTCAGGTCTTGCAGTTTTTTCATGCCGTTGATATCTTACAAATTTTTCATACCGTTGAGGTCTTACAGATTTTTCATGTCGTCGAGGTCTTACAATTTTTTCATATCGTTGAGGTCTTACAGGTTTTTCTTGCCGTTAAGGTCTTATAGATTTTTCATGTTGTTGAGGTCCTACAGATATTTCATGTCGTTGAGGTCTTACAGCTTTTCTCATGTCGTTGGGGTCTTATGGATTTTTCATTGCTATATTAAATAGATCTTGCTAGATCGAGTTTGCCCGCTCGGGTCTTAAGTCCTCGTGTTTTGGCGAGTCAATGAAGATGGCATTTTGACAGCAGTCCCCAACTCATCGAGATTTTCTTGACTCGGGAGCCATTCTTCATAAACTTTGCATTGCCTTGTCGAGAGCCTGCGATTTCAGAGATCTCGACCCTGAGGTCGTTCATTTTTCTTTTGAGATTTTGACATTAGTCCTCGAGCACTCGAGGTGCCTTCGATGTTGGAGATGTTTAGCAATTATTGCATTTGCCTTACCTGAAGTCTTATGATTTAGAAGTCCCGACCAGGAGGTCGTCAGAGTGTTGAATTATGACGCCAGTCCCCGAGTGTTCGGGTCGTTTCCGGTTGAAGAACTGTTGCCATATATTGCGAAGGTTCTTGACCAAAAATACTCTTTGTATATTTGGTACAGGGGTACATGTATTCGCCGACGAGAGCCCGGCTATATGGACACACATTTGTTTGACTGTTTGGCCCGGTATAATACTTTCCTACTGGGACCCCATTTGACGCTTCATAACTTTTTCGAGCGGGTTCCTTCCTCGGGGAGTTCCCCCACCATTAAAGGTTGACTAGAAAAGAAGTCTCGAGCGTTTGTTGAGTTTCCCTTAGGTAGCATGCAGATGTTGTCTCGTTAAAAATCTTGCGGGTAAAACCCTTCTTTTGGGATAAAAACTCGGTCGAAGGAAAAGAGTGCAACGAATGCTTTAAAACCATAAGGTCTTCGAGCAGGGTTAGCGTTCCATCTGCTGCAATCGGGTGCCTGCATAAGGGTTAGTCCGAAATACAAAATAAAAGGGAGATGGTCGTACCTTAAAGTGGGATATGTTTGCAATGCCTTGAGGTTCGATATGTTACAATCGTGGGGACTGATATGTTATAATCTCTTGAGGTTAAGACTTAGTATGGTCTTTTATTTCATTTATTCAAGTTTGATCGAGGGTGAGGCTCGATTACCCTTTGGCTCATTTGAGGGCGGAGGTGCGAGCGCTGGTGCCACGTCATGTACTGCGAACATTTCTCTTGCCGCATGCTATTCCCTATAGACGGTTTTAATTCTGTCATTTGTTCGGAATTTCATCATCTGGTAAAGAGTGGATGGTACCGCTCTCGTGCAGTGTATCCACGACCTTCCTAATATGGCGTTATACATCATGTCCCCTTCGATGACATGGAATTTGGAATCTTGGGTCATGCCGGCCACGGTGACCGGAAGGATATTTCTCATTTCATTTTTTCACTTGCCATGTTGAATCCGTTGAGGACTCGAGTGGCGGGCATGATTTGGTTGAGAAATCCAAGCTGCTCTATCACCCTCAACCTGACAATATTGGCCGAGCTACCTGGATATAGACGTCTGACCAGGTCACAGCTGGGTACTCGATCAAATTCTGTTTCACTCATTTTGAAGCCACCGAGCTTCTTTCATTCAGACCTTGAGGGAAAGCCTGTATTGCCCAGTCGTCGGAGATTGGTGGAAGCTCCATCCGCTCCATATAAAGCGAGACATGAACTCGCGCAACATTTCGTTCTCTCTTTGCTTAATTTTGAAAATTGCGGACTTCCTCGTTGCTACTTTTATGAAGCCAGTGTGTGCCTTCACAAAGGAATCTTCTCTCATAGTGAATGAATTATGGAGATAGGAGCCAAGTTGTGATACAACACCATGGCCCCTTTTGAGAGTGTTTCCCAAATTTTTTCAGCAATACGGAGTCGATATAATTGTTTTTTATGTTGTTGCCCTATTACTGCGCAAGTGTAGGCAGTGACGTGTTCATTGGGGTCTGATGTCCCATTGTACTTTGGGAGTTCGGGCATTCTGAATTTCTTAGGAATAGGTTTTGGGGTTGCTTCTTCAGGGAACGACCTTTGTATAAACTTCTTCGAATCCATACCTTTCAAGCCCAGAGGCGCGCCGGGGATCTGGTCGACCCTGGAGTTGTAGGTCTTGACCTTCTTATCGTTGGCTGCTATCATTTTGTCGCCTGATTTGATCCTTTTGGTGAGGTCCTTGAGAATTTTCACAATGGCAAGGTCGACTATCGATATGTTGTTGCTCGATCGCTCCGGTACCTATTTGGCCAGGGGAAAAGTTTCCGGTGCTACTGTGCTAGGAGTCTTTAGATGGCTTTGCAGATGAGCGATAGCCTGCTGTTGTGCCTGCAACATTTTAAAAATAACATGAAGAATAACTTCATGTTCTTCCCGATCTGGGATGTTTTGGTCTTCCTGTCCGTCGCCATGTTGTATGCTCTTGTCGGTGTGTGAGGTTTTATTGACCTGCTGTGCGACTTGCGTATCCGCGTCTGTGGGAATCAGTCCAGGTGCGTTATCTGGTTTTGGCGGTGGCTTACCAACAATTGGAACAACCACACCGTTTTGTCCGTGGTTTTCAAGATTGTCGTTCTCAACTCTGTTTACTGAGCATTACATTTTGACCTGAAATCGAAGATCTTGGACAAGAAAAATTGTGAAAGATAACTTGCGTTGTGTCATGAAACCAGCAAGAAAATAATCACTATTATTTTTAGCCCCACGGTGGGCGCCAAACTTTTTACCGTGAAAATGGTGATAACAATTAAATTTTTTGATTGGACTCTAAAAATACGTGATCTATTTATATGCCAGTAGTTAGAGCAGTCGATGCTAGATATCTGAAGATAAAAAGTGAAATGTGAGCTAAAGCAGAGTTATAATCAAACCGAGGAGGTATCTGTCCGGACCTCGAGCTAACCGATGAAAGGCCTCTAGGTCAATACCTGGGCTCGGGCTCGAGCTATCAGGGATAATCAAGAAGGGGCTAACAGTTAGGATATGATTAAAGGAGGCTCTTTATGGCCAATATATCTCAATAAATGAAGAACAAGTATGAAAATAATAAATAAAAGAGGTAGTCTCGAGCGAGTAAGTTAGAGAGAAAAGAGAGAGATAATTATTATTGATCTTGTGTAGAATAGTTGGAGCAACCAGTCTTACAAAGTGCCAAGGATCCCGCTTATATAAGAGAGGAATCCAAACCTATTACAAAATACATTAAATGATAAAGGAAGCGGGATGAAACAGATGACTAGCTTCATGATGTAGAAGTAGACCAGCATTAGACTAGCCAATAGACTTAATTGGCCTCGGATGCACTCTTCGGAAGCCTCCCTTGCTCGTCGGGGTCTCGGCCAACATATCCCTAGGCCGGATGTCGATAGATCTTATGGTATGTACACGGTCCATGGCCTCGAGCCTCCGAGGCAATATCCTATAGTACCTTATCAATGAGAAATTGATCCATCTGATTTCGCCGTGTACAAGACCTGATTCGCACATATATGGAGTGTACAAGTATGAACAGGCCGAACCACGCCATAACCATAAACCAAAGTGTAATCACATGATATAGCGCATAACCCAGATTCTCATAGCAAATCTTCCGACCATAATAGCTACTCAATAACAAATCCACTACCAGTATCAAACCTCATATCAAGCAAAACCTTGTTATAAACCTTCGTACACTGCCAATGATGAAACAAACACGCAGAAAATCATACCCAGTCATCATATCAACAATTAGTAGAGCTTTCCCACATAATAAGAACCATTTCAAAATTCTAAGCTGACTAGAGACGTTATTCTTCCAAACATACCTTAATCAAATCTGATATCAATCATTCCAGGTCCAATAACCTCACCTCATCCAGTAAAAGTTGTTCAACTGACATGTCATGTCAATACCATCTATAGACACATACTTTGCAATTTGTGCATCAAATAGGCAACAACTCAAAAATACCCAAATATAGAAGGAGAATCAAATGAGAGGTTCTGCAAGCTCAACAAATACCACACAAGCGCACTGCTATGAACTCATCACACAAAGAAGAACCAAACCATACAATGAAAAATACCTTTGATGTTGTAAACGTCAATACCACACAAGAGGGGGGTGATTTGTGTGGTACCAAATTTTCGCTTTAGAAGAACCAGGTTCTTCTAAGTGTTCTAACTACTGCAGTTTGCGGAATAATAAATACTGAAAGTAAAGTGCACAGAGATTTTTACGTGGAAAATAACTGGCTCAAAAAGATGAAAATACCACGACCAACTACTCAGTGGGATTTTCCCAAACATCCACTAAAATCACTGAGCTAAAATAGCATTTACAAAACTCTTTGTAAACCTAAGGACTAACTCTAATCCCAGTGTGGCACACAACCTCAACTGTTGCGACAGCTTCAAGTTAACTCTAACTTGAATACATAAAGTACCTAATACAATTGCTTCTAATAAGCGGAAAGCTAAAATATTAAATACCTCCTACAATTGAACTAGAATAAGAATAAACACAATGGAACTGGTTCTTCTATCTCGTTTAGGTAGCTTCAGGCGTGCACACTTATATCTCACATATGTTGCTTGCAAAATAGACTTGCTCTTTTGCTCTAAATTATGTTTTAATTCTGTGTATGTGCAATTACCTGTAAAAGAGAACAACTCAGTTATTTATTAGATTAGTAGTTAGAGTTGGATCGTAACTCAATTTCTGATCCTCCATTTCATTTGAGTTCTAGACCAATTCAAACTCCAACTCTTATCCGGGTGTGTTATCTTCTGATAAGGAGACATCTTCTCCTTATCCCATATGCAATCTTTTCGATTAGTTAAGATAATAATCTGAAGATATTGTTGTTTGATCCCCAAGGATTTATCTTCTTCACGTGCGTCTCATGTGTATGGGCCATAACAGCTGTGTCTCCCAAGATGGACCAGGTCCATCACTGAGTTCATTTGTCAATCTTCAAAACATTAATTGAACTTGGGCCAACAAATTCCCCCTCTTTGATGATGACAAACTTTGTGCTTTTACTTATTATATAACCTACGAAACTCATTTGAAACATTTAAAATTTTAACTTATCATTAATGTCAGATTTAATTAGGTCATAAACATCACTGTTCAGATAATAAAATTTTACCACAATATCTTCCCCCTTTTGGCATCATCACAAAGTTGCATAAATAATATGAATCCCAGAATATCCATTATTACTCATGGCCACTAGGGCAACTGCAAGTGAAAGCATGCTTTAGTTAGTCAAAGATCAACTTGACAAAAAGAACTATTAAGATCAAAATTAACATAGCACAAAAGAAGTGCACATTGTCATTTATAACATTGCTTCTACATTACAGTCCACAAAAAGAAAGACAAACATTACCAACCATGAGCAAAGATAAAAAGAAACAAAACAGATAAAAGTCCATAATCTAGGTCACTGCGGGGGTTTTCAAGACTGGTTCTCAACAAGACAAGGAAACCTAAGGCTTTTAGGAGCTGGAGGGTTGGGTTTGTAGCAGATTAAGCATTTGTTGGATCATCCCTTCATTCTTCTCTTTTTCCTTTGCAAGTTCAGCTCTCAACCCATTCATTTCTTTCTCCAATTCAACAACTCGAGCTTGAAGCCTTACAATCTCAGCATCCTTTCTCCCAACCTCCTGAACCAAGGCTCTGACCTTGCTATTTACAGGAGTTTTCAATGATGAACCAGGTTCAACTGGGCCTACACTAAGCAGATAATCACAGGCTAGGACGGTCTTGATGCCAAAGTGCTCTTTGCTGGAAGCATTTTTTTCATTTCTTCAAGGGAACTTTCAGTTCCATAAGGAATGGCATGAGCGTTTGAACCATTAAGCACCCTTTCTAGCAGCTTCACAATAAAAACATGCCAGTTAATCTGCTTTCCTTTCACCAAGTACTGCATAAGGACCAGTTCCATCTCTTCCTCCTCTTCTTCAATAGCTGCCTCGGAACTTTCAACCACTTTAGCTTTCCCTTTTTCTTTATTCTTTTTCTTGCTCTCCTCTAGATCTTTTTTCCAGTTCTGCTTCACTCTCTCTAACTCTACTTCTTGTGGCCCTAACCCTAGAAGCAGACTTAGGTGATGATACTTTCCTCTTCTTGGTTGGTTTGGACATAACTGGGGTCTTTTGTGAGGAAGCCTTGCGTTTCTTAGGGTCATAACTAGCGTCTCTTCAGCATTTCTGCCAAACTCTCCACCACAGATGAACCAGGTTCATCTGGTTGTTCACTCCCCTGACTTCAAGCCCCCTTCTTCTCCACTACCACATATAGCTAAAACCTTTCCCTTCTTTTTATTTCTCCTTTTACTCGATTCATCCCCTTTAACATTTTAATATCCCCATCAGAACAAACCTATTTTACTCTTTTTCAACCACATCAGAAGACACGTTTCATGTGATTACCTCTCTTGGGTTTTCATGACTCTTGTCATTGTCAGAAGACTCGGGTTCTTCTCCATCACTAGCAGAGATGAAATTTTCGGACTTAGAACATGAGTCAGTCTGTTTGGGTGGGACATCCTTTCTTTGAATAGCTTGAAGTCTTTCATTCAAAACCCTCTTCAAAGCACCAGATGCAACTGTTTTTCTGGCTAACATTTTCTCTCGACGAAATCTAGGCTTTGGGGATTCGCTAGGGGGAGGAGATGATGAGGTGTTGGGGGAAACTAGTGGTAGAGTTCCAGGGTAATCTTGGGGATTGGTCATGGCAGAGAATTTTCTTCAAATTTTGGGGATTTTTGGAGAAGAAAGTAGATGATCAGAGGTTTTGAGAATAGAGTGATGGTTAAGAGTGATTTGGGGTTTTTAAATAAGGATCATGATTAGATCAGAGATGGCAGTCTTTTCAAAGGTCATTAGGAGTCTAATCAGTTGACAATTGTGGTTTCCTTAGTGATTAATGAGAATTGCTAATATTTAGGGAAGAGACATGTTATACTTAGACTCCTAGTTTTAATGAAATTGGTTCAATTTTCTCAACGAATAAAAATTTTGGACGTCTGGTGTATCTAGGACTTCTGCTCATGATTGATAATTTTATCTTTCTAATTGTGCAAAGTATAGAAACATACCTGAACTTTCTCATGAGCATATATTGATGAACCGGGTTGTTCAAGTAAAACTTCTCTTGAATTAAGAACTTCTAACAGAAAAAATTTTCATTTTTTTTCATTGTGCAATCTGAATTGGACCTTGTAGGTGATCTTAGTCATCCCTAATTCCAACCTGTTCCTTTCAAAGTTTTCTCTACTTAGTGCCTTAGTGAAGATATAAGCTATTTGCTTGTCAGCAGCACAAAATTCTATGGACATTAACTCTTTCTCATAGTTATCTCTTAAGAAGTGGTGTCTAACATCTATGTGATTAGTCCTTTTATGATGAATAGGGTTCTTTGTAATACTTATAGCACCTAATGTTATCACAGAATATTGGTATGCATCCCACTTCAATTCCAAAATCTACCAGTTGTTGCTTAATCCACAACAATTGAGCATTACATGAACCAGCAGCAATATATTCAGCTTCAGTAATAGATAGAACTACTAAATTCTGCTTTTTGGTAGCCCATGATACAAGACAAGAACCCAGGAAGTTTTTCATACCTGAGGTGCTCTTCCTATCCACTAGGAAACCTGCATAATCAGCATCAGCATATCCAATTAAATCAAAATTACTACCTTTGGGATACCAAATACACAAATCAATGGTGCCTTTCAAATATCTCAATATCCTTTTAACAACTGTCAAGTGTGACTCCTTTGGATTTGCCTGGAAACGATCACAAAGCCCTACACTGAAAATAATGTCAAGTCTGCTGGCAGTAAGATATAAAAGTGAACCAATCATCCCCTATACAACTTTTGATCAACTGATGAACCAGGTTCATTAATATCTAATTTAGTGGCACTGACAATAGGAGTATCTATTTCTTTGGATTCTTCCATTTTAAACATTTTCATTAGTTCTTTTATATACTTATGCTGATGGATCATAGTTGCATTTGGACTTTGTTTGATTTGCAATCCTAGGAAGAAGTTGAGTTCACCCATCATACTCATTTCAAACTCACTTCCCATTAGTTTTGCAAAGTCCTTGCTCAACTTATCTATAGTGGCCCCAAATATTATGTCATCAACATATATTTGTACAACAAGAAGATCTTTACCTTTTTCCCTTAGGAACAAAGTGCTTTCAATTTTACCTCTTTTGTACCCATGCTCCAGTAGGAATTTTGGCAATATTTCATACCAAGATCTTGGGGCCTGTTTGAGAAAATATAGAGCTTTGTCTAACGTGTACACGTGTTCAGGACACTCCTTGCTTTCAAATCCTGGAGGTTGTTTCACAAACACTTCTTCCTTGAGGTAGCCATTTAGGAAGGCACTTTTGACATCCATCTGATGAAGAGTGAATTTCATATGTGCTGCAAAGGCTATGAGGAGTCTAATTGCTTCAATTCTAGCAACTGGACAAAAAATTTCATCATAGTCAATACCTTCCTCTTGACTGTAACCTTGAACCACCAGCCTTGCCTTGTTTCTTGTAATTGTTCCATCTTCATCTAGTTTGTTCCTGAAGACCCATTTTGTCCCAATTAATGATCTATCCTTGGGTCTTGCAACCAAATGCTAGACTTGACTTCTTCGAATTGATTTAGTTCATCCTGTATAGGGTTGACCCAATCTGCATCCTGCAAAGCCTCAATAATATTTTTAGGTTCAATGATGGATAGAAAGGCATCAAATGCACACAAATTCTTCAATTGAGATCTAGTTTTGACTCCAGATGTTAGATCATTGATGATGTTTCCAATGGGATGAGAACTCAGGTACTTCAAAGATTTCTCCACCAGCCGGTCCCTGCTAGATGCTTCTTCGTTGTTATGTGTACAGGTTCCTTTAGAGAGTTTTGTTCAATTTCTCTCAGATTGGTTCCCCCTGTCAAGTTGCCCTGAGTGGAAGGACATGTTCTATCACATGTTCCTTCATTTGGTGCCAATTTGACTTGTGTTGTGGCTTCAATCAATTGCTTCACCAGTCCAATGGCTTAATCTTCATGTTCATATCTCTCAGAAAGAATGTTAGAATAATCAAATACAACATGTACACTTTCTTATACACACAGATTTCTTTTATTAAACACTTTATATGCTTTGCTATGTGAAGAATATCCCAAGAACACTCCCTCGTCACTTTTGGGATCAAACTTACCTAGGGAGTCTTTGCCATTATTGTGCACATAGCACTTGCAAACAAAAGTTCTAAGATGGGATATATTTGGTTTTCTCCCTTTAAGTAACTCATAGGGATTTTTCTCTACAAGAGGTCTAGTCATGCATCTATTGATTATGTAACATGCAGTGTTGATAGCCTTTGCTCAGAAGCTGTGAGGTAGTTTACTGGAAAGAAGCATGGTCTTTGCCATATCCTCAAAGGTCCTGTTCTTCCTTTCAACTATCCCATTTGCTGAGGAGTCCTATGAGCAGAGAAATTATGATCTATTCCATTTTCATCACAGAATTCACATAACTTTGCATTTTCAAATATAGTTCCATGATCAGGCCTAATGGATGCAAGTTGATTTCCTAACTGTTTCTGGGTTTTTCTAACAGAAGCAGTGAACATTTCAAATGTTTTATCTTTAGAGATTAGAAATAGTACCTAGGTAAATCTATAATAATCATCAACAAGCACCATTATATATCTTTTTCCACCTCTTCTCATGGTTCTCATTGGACCACAGAGATCCATATGAACTAGTTCCAACGTCTTGGACGTACTTACCATTTTCTTGGATTTGAAGGATGACCTTACCTGCTTCTCCCTTGCATATGACTCACAAACTTTGTCTTTCTTAAACTTGATATTAGGTAACCCTATCACCAAGTCTTTAGAGACTAATTTGTTCAATTGATTTAGACTGTCATGACCAAGTCTTTTTTCCCAAATAAGGGGATCATTAATAACACACTTAAACAAGTAAGTTCATTTCCAGAGAGAGTTGACAAATCTACAATGTAAATATTGTTAACTCTCTTTCCCTACAAAACAATTTTGTCAGAAGTAAGGCTAATCACAAAGAATTTGGTAGAAGTGAAAGCCACAAGATTACCTATGTCACACAGTTGTGACAGACTTATCAAGTTATATTTCAGACCATTTATCAAATAGACATTCTCAATGGAATGAGAGTCTATCTTTCCTACCTTTCCAACCCCAATTATCTCACCTTTCTTTCCATTTTCAAAGGAGACATTACCTCTTTTTAGGTTCTCAAGTGAAAGGAACTGGCCTTGTTCCCAGCCATATGTTTTGAGCAGCCACTATCCATGTACCATATTTGGCTACTCCCATTCACTTGGACCTGCAAAATGAAATCATATATTAGTCTTAGGAACCCAAACTAGTTTGGGTCCCTTTCTATGGCCAAAAGGATGAATTAAATTTTTCTTTGCCCAACCAGGTAGTTTGTGTTTTTCTTGGACAAAGGCTTTATTATTTAGACAGGCCTTTTCTTTTGCATTGCATTCATTTTTGTAATGGTCAGTCTTACCATAGTGTGTGCATATCTTATTTTCAGGAAGTGTGAGGAACTTATTTTTGGGATCCCATTTTGGAGCTTGTGTCCCAAATCCAAGTCCATTTTGTTGCTGCTGTGATGTTCTTGCAGCCAGGAGAGTGCATCAAAAGCTTTGTTCCATTTGCATGTATAATCTAGTTCATGCTTCACATTTCCTAAATCTTCTTTTAGGACCTTATTAATTCATCTTTCTTATACAGTTCATCTTTCATTTTTCCTAGATTTTCTTCTAGAGTGAGAAATGATTGATCAGCCTTTTCTTTCCTGTCCCTAATTTCAGTTTAATATTTTCATATCTAAGTTCTAGGACATTATTTTCAAGTTGAAGAACCTCATTCTTCAACTCAGTATTTATATTGTCACTCTCATCAGACCTAGACCCTAACCTTTTACATTTTGCTTCTAGGATAATACATTCCCTAGATAGAATATTCTTCTCACTGTTTATTATTTCAGACTCATCAATGAAGTCCAATAATAGCTCAGCCAACCTTTCTTTAGACAAAAAATTAATCTTTTATTTAAGATGTAGGATACTTACCTCATGTTCATCCTCTGATTCTCCGATGGCCATAAGAGCTTTCTAGTTTTCAGCTTCATCTTTTAAGTCCTTATCTGAGGTTTCTCCCCATGCAGCAACCATGGCTTTAGTTGAACCTTTGTTTCTTCTTGGTTGAACATATTCCTTTTTCATGTTTCTTCGTTCAGCTCTTTCTTTCTTCCACTCAATCTCCTTTTTAGGGCAGTCCTTGATCATGTGCTCTATCTTACCACACTTATAGAACCCATCATTTGTCTGCTTCTCCAGAGCTCGAGGTTTGTTGAAGGTTGTTCCTCTTGAAAGACACTTTCCTCTCAGAAGATACTTTTTGAAATCTCTGGTAATCATAGCCATTTCATCATCTTCAAGATCTGATCCTTCTGAGATTCTGAGAGCCAAACTTCTTTCTTCCTTTAGAGAATCCATCTTCATAGTCTGCCTTCTCAATTCATAGGCAGTAAGATTTCCAATTAGTTCATCTAATTTTAGGGTAGAAGTATTCTTGGATTCCTCAATATCAGTGATTTTTCTTTCCTAAGCAATTGGTAGAACTCTAGTTAAAATCTTCTCAATCTTGTCTTCTTCCAGGATAATTCTTCCAAAAGACTCAAGTTCACTTGTCCGTGTAGTGAACCTAGTGTACATCTCTTGGATGGATTCTCCATCCTTCATAATGAAATTCTCATATTGAGAATACACAAATGTTCCTCTTGACCTCTTCACTTGAGGTGTTCCCTCATGGGCCACTTGTAATGTGTCCCAAATTTCCTTGGTAGTATTACAATTTTGAATCTTGTTGTACTCATCTGGGCCAAGTCCACATACTAGCCATTTCTTGGCATTTGTATTCTTCTCACACTTGTTTATGTATTCAGTAATGGAATCAGCTCTAGTCTTTGGAACATCCAACCCTTCAGCAGTCTTCTTTATTGTGGCTAGAGGACCATCAGTGATGATGTCCCAAAGCTCATAGTCTTTTCCCATGATGTGGTCTCTCATTCTACTCTTCCACCAGGAGTAGTAGAGACCATTGAAAAGTGGAGGCCTAGCAGTGGATTGTCCTTCCCAGTTACCAGGTGGTGCACTCATATTGATCTTTCCTCAGGTGTTAACATCTTCAAGGATAACCCGCTCTGATACCAATTTATATTGTAAACGCCAATACCACACAAGAAGGGGGTGATATGTGTAGTACCCAATTTTCGCTTTACAAGAACCACGTTCTTCTAAGTATTCTAACTACTGCAGTTTGCGGAATAATAAATACTTAAAGTAAAGTGCACAGAGATTTTTACGTGGAAAACACCTGGCTCAAAAAGGTGAAAAAACCACGACTTACTATTCAGTAGAATTTTCCAAAACTTTCACTAAAATCACTTATCCAAAACAGCATTTAAAAAACTCTTTGTAACCCTAAGGATTAACTCTAATCCCAGTGTGACACATAGCCTCAACTGTTGCGACACCTTCAAGTTCACTCTAACTTGAATACTGAAAGTTCCTAATACGATTTCTTTTAAATAAGCTAAAAGGTACAATATGAAACACCTACTACAATTAAACTAGAATAAGAATAACCACAATGGAACTGGTTCTTCTATCTCGTTCAAGTAGCTTCAGGAATGCATACTTATATCTCACATATATTGCTTGCAAAATAGACTTGCTCTTTTTCTTATGTTTTACTTCTGCATATGTGCAATTACCTGTAAAAAACAATTCAGTTACTTATTAGATTAGCAGTTAGAGTTGGATCGTAACTCAATTTCTAATCCTCAATTTAGTTTGAGTCCTAGACCAATTCAAACTCCAACTCTTGTCCGGATGTGTTCTCTTCTGATAAGGAGACATCTTCTCCTTATCCCATATGCAATCTTTTCAATCAATTAAGAAGATATCCAGAAGATATTGTTGTTAATCCCCAAGGATTTATCTTCTTCACGTGCATCTCATGTGTATGGGCCATAATAGTTGTGTCTCCCCAGATGGACCAGGTCCAACACTAAGTTCATTTATCAATCTTCAAAACTTCAACTGAACTTGGGCTGACAACCTTAATAAATTTTGATGCAATAAGATGAAAGTTGATCCATCACCTATGAAATTAATCCGTACAAACTCCAGCTCCTTGCAGAATAATTATTTTCAGCTATAATTCTCCTATTTTAGTTTCCTTCTTTGGTTCATCAGATTTTTCTTGTTCTCTATAAATCCAGATCAATAAGATCCAAATAAACTAACAAAATATAACTCAAATGTGACAGTTGTCACGCCCCTTTTTTCTCTCGAAAGCAGGATTCGGCATGTGACAACTCTATTTAATGGGTATTAAAAGAGAAGAGTCATCACCTAACGATATTGAGGTGCGTTGGGGAACCTATTTGAAAGTAACTTTGTTTAACTAGTCCACATCACCAAAGATCAGGTAAGGGATCAAATTACCTCAAAGAAAAGGTATTAGGCACTCTTCGAGTTTCACAACTGTGTGTTCCGGCCGAAATTTATGCTACGTGGGATTATTGAACTATCGTTATCCTGTGAGATCATGTAAGCGAATGAATACAGAATTTAAAAGTTCCACTATAATGTAAACAAGCATAAAGAGAATTGCACAAAATTAGGTTGTATATAAAAATTCATTACAAGTCTTTAGAGGTCACATGATACAACTTAATTGTTTTAAATTCAAGAGATGAATTTCAAACAATAAACATATAAAGTCATGGGGTCCTAAGTTTTTAAGTCTAAAGGATCACCCCATGCAATACAAATAATAATTTGCAACTCCCTTAGGGTAAGGGTTACTCATATTATTTGGAGGACACAAACTATCATCTCTCGCAACCCAATTAGTATATTGAAGTTGTTTACCAAAAACAATCTAATTCAATTCTAAATTGTGCCATATGCGTGACCTACCCGTCTCATGCCTATGGTCCAGGAAGCTTTGAACTAAATCAAGCTCCCCCAGAAATAGGAGGGGGGCTTGATAAGTGTTGATACCCAAAATTTTTTTCATATATTTTTATACTCAAAATATTTCCAAAATAGCATGTAGTGCATGTATAAGCATCCACAAAGGTTTTGGTATTTTTTTTATATTTTTTCAAGGATTTTAGAATCAATTTACGACTTATTTTTCAATAAAAATCCAATATTTAGTCCCAAATCGTGTTATTTTGATAAGTAATCTATTTTATTCTCTTTTTTTACATAAACATATAATTTATATAATTTTTACATAATTTTACAAGGTTATTAGGTATTTCTAAATTAAAATTGCATTAGATTGCAATTTTAGCCCATTTTCCTTTTAATAAGTATTTTAAAAACCAAATCGTTCCTAATATTTTTATATAATACCTATATATATTTTATTAACTCAGTATTTTAATTTGATTTTCATAATGACATTTACTATTTTTATAAAATTAAATTTGGGAAAATGGCTACTTAAATCATAGCCCTAGTTATTTCAATTTTAGCCCAAATTCCACCCCCAAATTAACCCCTCCAATTACATGAACCAATTTAAATTTACCCGACCCAAACCCGCCTAAACTAACCCACCCCATCTTTCCTTTTAATCGTGGCCGTCGATCACACAGATCAACGGTGCACATCAAACCTACCATAATTAAACCCCCAAATACCCCCTAACCCTAATCACTTTGCAAACTCAGCCACCCTTGTATCCCAAATGCTTTCTAGCCCTTCTGAACCCTAGTCTGTTCCGGCTCTGTTTCACCGACGTCTATGGCAGTTCAAGCCCCAAAACATATATATCCACCACTCCTCACCTCTCATGGCTCTTGGGTTCGAAGATCGGAACCCTATCTCGAAGGTTATCGGACCAGAGGCCCTCCGATTTAAGTTCTGTAATCGTGTCCGGCTTTTCTCCGGCAAGCCTTGAGGCTGTGAGTCCTTTGTTGACTCAGACTGATCTGTTCAAGGCTTTCTCGCTATCTAGATATCTTTCTCTGAAACCCTAATTTTCAAGGTTTTTCTCTGTGATTATCTTTACAATCTTCTCTAAATCCTAGTTATTCTCTATAAATTTTAAAGTAATTCTCACTTTTTCTTCGCCTATTTTAGTTTTCAAACTGTCATCTTCTTAAAATTTAGGGTTTCTTTGATTTCTCTGATTTCTTTGATTTCTTCGCTTTATCTGCTCTACCGTGTGTTCTCCTCTAGTTCTTACTGTGATTTTGAGTACTTTCTACTATGGCTCTGAGGAATTTTTACTTTACTAGATTATTTTCTAGGTTTTCGAGTTAATATGTTCTTTGCTCTTCATTATGTTGTTCTGCTTTTGTTCATCTTCATCTATGTTCTTCATTTTGCTCTATATGTAACAGAAACCCTATATTTAAAGGGTTTTATGCTTCTCTTTGTGTGATTACTTGCTTCATGTTAAACCCTAGCCGCCTCTAATTTCCTTCTTATATGTTTCTGCTACTTAATTTGTTCTATAGTTCCAGTTTGCATGTGCGAATCTATGCATCTCTTTATATTGTCACATTCTCCCCCTTTTCTGAATAACCCTAATTTGGGAAAATTGATTTCGTACAGCTTGTTTGATTCTCTAATTGGGACATGCTTTCTGACTAAATTCAAAATAAGCTAGTATCTCAATTCCTTGGTTTTCTAGGTGATTAACTTGCCTTACATGTTTACCCGTGTGAATTTCAAAACTCTTTACACATATTTTCCCTATATTTCGTGATTGGTACTTGATTTTCTTTCCAAAAATAAACTGAGGTTTATTTACCTCAAGCCCGGTTCCTTAATTGAAGGGAACCTTTTTCCCTAATTGGTTGTAATTGATACTGATGGATATTTTCTTGCCTTAGTGCTGCTTATTTTTCAAACTATAAATAGCCTTCACCTTTTGTCACTTAGACAGACAGAGATACACGAACTACTCTAAGCTTACTCACTAAAAACCCTCTCTTCTCTTCTTTTCTTCTCTGTTACTTGCTCTATTGCTGGAGATAGTCGGCTGAAATCCAAGGCTTACTATAGGGATCCATCTACCTTACTTTCTTTGTTATTTAAGTTTGCAACTGATAGGATCTTTATTTATATTATCAACCTCCAAACTATCTGTTTACTTAACCCTTTTCCTTTGCCTGTTTATATTCAGTTAAGTTATTGCATGTTTAACCCCATTTCCCTTGTCTGTTTATTGTTCATTATTATGGTTTAAGTTCATGTACATCCCTATCCCCTGAATCCCTTTAATTTAGTCATGTTCTTTCAAGTATTCTTATGTGATTCCCCCTTCCCTTAACCCCTGTTTGCATATGAGTATGTTTTGGACTAGGGTGGCACTTCATTGCCACTCCTAGTTTAAAACTAAGGGTTTTATTAGCTTATACTCAAAGTAACCCCATTCCATAATCCCCCATGCTATGTGTTTGAGCCTTGACATAGGCCTGTTGGTGTTCTAATCACCATACAGGCCCTAGTCTGACTTGTTTGCAAGTCTGCTCTTGCCTGTTGAACCATGTAAGAGGTTAGGGGTGTGCCAGTCTCACTTCATGGCTAGGTTTGACCACCTCTTGCATTGGTCTTCCTCTAATTCCTCACTTTTACACTTATTCCTAGTTCTTTAAGTCCTACCCCCTTTTGTAAGCCATGCTTAGGAACCCTGGAGTCTCCTCTGGACTTGGATGCCATAGGGCTGATAATACCACACTTGCACTACTCTAATTTCTTGGGGTGTAAGCATTTCCTGGGTTTCCTTGAAAACCCTTTGGAACTTAGTAACACTCTAAAGAGAAAGCCTCATATTTGGGAGCCTGGATTTGGTGAAAGGAATATGTTGGAAATTAAAGCGTCTTTGAGCCTGTTGTAATTGTTGACGTATTTAGCTTATTTTCTTTAACGTTTTTCTGTCCAGATTTTTTAAATAAATTTGTACTAAAGAAATCGAGGAAATAGTGAAAGGTCATATGGGAGGGGTTTAGTTTCTTGCATCAAATAATGGTAGAAATCATGCCTATAGGTCTACTTTACCACAATATCATTTAGATACCATGTCTATAATGCTTTACATTATTGCACAATATCATATAGATACCGTGTCTATAAGGCTTTACATTATTGCACAATATCATATAGATACCATGTCTATAAGGCTTTACATTATCGCATTAATATCGTATAGAACCATGTCTATAAGGATTTAAATTATTGCACAATATCTTATAGATACCATGTCTATAAGGCATTTCATTATTGCATCAATCTCGTGACAGAAACCATGACTATAGGGCTTGTATTATCACATCTCATATAGAAACCATGCCTATAAGCTTAATTTCATATCTCATATAGAAACCATGCTTATAAGTTTTCAACATTGCATCTCACCTAGAAAGACATGCCTATATGAACAGTATAAAACGCTAGGCAAACAGCGGGTCGACTAAAATGTGTAAAGCAGTAACAAAAAAGGTCAGTGCGCATGTTATAAGGTCCAAACTCGCCCAGTGCTTAAAATGTTTCAGCGAATAAGTCCCAAATCTGTTTACTTTTAAATCGGGCCTACGTCTGCCCTTTTACACTACTCTACTAAGTCTGCGGTTTTGAACTACTTTTTCTGCATAAGTTTAATACTTTATGGTACTTTTGAAAACTTTCTTCTTGCATCCTTTTTATTCAAACAGTCCGGTTAAATTGTAAGCCATTTCTACACCTTGCTACAACTTCAACTCTCTTTTCAACAGACCTATGTCTGAAACCAATGTTCTCCTCTAAGATTAACTGATTTTCTAAAAATTTCAATTCCTAAAACGGGCTCGGGGAGATCGAAGTAGATTTTCTATCCAAACTTTAGGTTTAAACTAATATGTCCGCCCTTCTAACCTCTTTTAAAGACCAAATCAGTATTTGAAGTCATGCTAAACTAGTTGCTGTTATGCTACGGGTTTTATCTGACCCTTTGAATGTCTTATTTGCATACCTCTTATGTGCTATTTGTTTTTCTTGTCTTTCTAGTATTTTTACCTTTTAAAACTCCATATATATCCTATCTCTCTCTTCCCCCTCTTAGGATTAGAAGTCCTAATACCCCAGGACTAACAGGTTGGCATTGGTATTAGCATGCAATAAGTAAACGATACCAACACGTTTAAATACCATAACGGGGCGGGAAGGGTAGAATATGGAGATGATGACCGGTGCACTAATACCATATGTGACCCCTCTTTGAGGAGTGTGTGCGGGGTATTGCACCGATGTGATCCATATTATAGTCAAACCTAGGACCCACTTTCCTTTGCTTGCTTTATTTACATGTTTTTCTAAAGTAATGCTTTCTTTTCAAATCCATTCTCTCTTCTATTTTATTTAACTTGTGCCTTTACCTTTTCAAAATTCCTAAGTTGTCCAAATGTTTATATGTGAATCTTATCTATCAACTTGCTTCATCTCTTCATAAAGTCACATTAGCACCGCCAGGAACCACACTAGTGGATCTTGAAGGGTGCCTAACACCTTCCCCTCGAGATAATCTCAAGCCCTTACCCGAACTCTGGTTTCTTTCAAAATACTCCTCTCATCTTTAAAAGTGTCCTAATGCGCTATAATCATTAGGTGGAGACTCCTCAAATTGCATCACCCAATTTCCAAATGGGAATGAGAGTTGTTTTGCCCATAATGTCGTAAAACCCAATTTTGCTTTTGAAAAAGAGGGCGTCGACAGCATGGCGACTCAGCTGGGGATTTTTCTTTAAGGCTTTTACCATTACATGTTTTGTGACTTTATTGCTTTCTTTACTACCTTTATTATTGATTTAATCATTTCACAATTACTAACTTGTTTATTCATGTCTTCCTTTTTTCAACTGTTTTACTGTTTTACTGCCTTAACTTTATTTCAATTTTGTCTTACATTCCGAGCATCTATTATAATCATTATTGTATGAACGTGAAAATACATGTACTTATTTCATTGTTGTAATTGCATCCTTCAACATCATTTTCCACTCGTGCCAAACAAATCCAATAGCAACGCTTATAATGAGTGGTTGCACTCTTCCAGTATTTATAAACCTCCTAAATATGACAAAGGTATATTTGCAGTAAAACCAGTCGATCAGCGGTGTAGTCGACGATTCCGTGCCTTTCCCTCTTGAGTTGTCCGCTCAAGGGTCCCTTGTCTAGCACTTCAAAAGTAGAAAACTTATTTCGTTATACTGTTCATGCATCATGGTCAAACTTAGCCGAGTCAGTTATGTCGTCTGCGTAATGACTCATTAAGATAGCCTAAACCAAAAGTCCATCGAGTTTCCTCGAAACCCAAACGGACATTCACGTTATGTGCATTGATTTGGAGAACTAAATGACTTTTGCTAATAATTGATTTAAATAGTCGAGTCCGGTGGGGTTAAGGGCCTAACACTCTATTTTGCAGGAAATAGGCACGAGGTCCCCAGATTCGGTACGGTATCAAACATTCACCCAAAGTTACTAAGCTGGTGGGGGGATCTGCAGGGTAGTGATCGGGTTCTTGTCTGCAAACACTTAGGGAATCTTCCTTCACTCTTAGAAGTTTGGCCAGATAAAAGGATTGTGGAAGCTGCTACTCTGTTATGGTATAGTGAACGGTCTGTCTTCCGCTTTGAGGGTATTGAAATGGCACCGTTGTTGGAAGAAATTAGAGGTCTAGCAGGAATTCCTTGGGATAGCCCGGGGCTGCTTATTCCAGAAAACCGCAAAGGTTGAGGTTTCCTGAAAATGATGGGGCTCAAGAAGAATCCTAATCTGACCAGTCTGAAGGACTCCTACATATCCTTCAACTTCATGTATGAAAGGTTCGGACATAGCAAATCCTATCGCACTCACATGGACGAGTTCGCCCTCACCTCTTCGGGGCACATACATAGGAGAACCTTTGTATTCATGTTCTGTTTCCTGGGCATGATAGTCTTTCCAATGAAGAAGGCTAGAATCCATACAATACTAGCCATGGTAACCAAAGCCATAATGGAGTGTATTGACGGGTAGGCATTTAGTGTAGCACCCATGATCCTCGCCGAACTGTACCGAGCCTTAGAGAAATGTCAACAAGGGGCACTGCACTTTGAAGGGTGCAATTTGCTACTACAACTCTGGCTCATTGAACATCTTCAGAAGGGATATTATAGACAGGAGATCATACACCAAGACTGGGATGACCATGTCGTTTTTCATCATCCAAAGACTGGGATGACTGCGAATGCACTTCATTTTGGATATGTTCGTTCGCCCGGAAGACGCCAGTGGATGGGTAGAACTTTTAGAGAATCTAAGAGTAGAGCAGGTACAATGGATGTACGAGTGGTTTCAAAAAAGAGAGTTTATCATTCGGTCTAGGGATGCGCCATTCGTTGTACTCATCGGCTAAAGAGGAACTTACCCTTATGTCCCTCTTTGAGTCATGGGGCAAGCGAGAAGAAAGCAGATTATACCAAGGGTGGAAAGATGAGTCACTACAGGGCTAATTTCCAAGATGACGATAGCCCACATAGGTGTCCGGCTTAGCATGTGGCATTCAAACTCATCTTGAAAAAGGAATCTATTGAACCAGACAGTTATCAGGCAGGGCATTTTTTATACCAAATTTTTTCCTATGTATTTTTGTATCCAAAATATTTTCAAAACAGCCTGTGAATGCATATATAAGCCTCCATAAAAAGTTTGGTAATTTCTATATTTTTTCAAGTATTTTAAAACCAATTACAACTTATTTTGTACCAGAAAATCCAATATTTAGTATCAAATCTTGTTATTTTAATAAATAATTTATTTTATTCTCTCATCTACATAAAAATATAATTTATGTAATTTTCATATAATTTTTACAAAGCCATTAGATATTTTTAAACTAAACTTGCATTAAATTACAATTTTAGCCTATTTCTCACTTTAATAAGTATTTCAAGTATAAAATCATTCATAACATTATTATTTAATTTCTAAACGTATTTTATTATCTCAGTATTTTTATTGTTTTTATAAATCATTTGCTATTTTACAAAATTAAATTAGGGGAAATTTTGGCATTTAAGCTATAGCCCCTTAATCTTTCAATTTTGGCCACATTTTAAACCCAAATTCACCCCCCCCCCTCCCAATCACGACCCGATTACTAAATCACCCGACCCAAACCTATTTGGACCAACCCAACCGGATCACCATTTTAAATCGTGGCCGTTGATCATTTTGATCAACGGTCCACAATTAACCTTGCCATAATTAAACCCTTAAGCCCTTTACCCTAACTCACTTTTCTAAATCTGCCGCCCTTGTATCCCCTGTCACTCCCAGATGCTCACTAACCCTTCATCTCTCTAGAACTTTCTGGTTCTCTCCTCCATCTCCGATGAAGATCATCGCCTCTCCGGCTCACTCCTCCCTCACTTCTCTCGACTTCCAGCAGTCATGGAGTCCTTATTTTATGGTTTCCTCTCTCAAGTTTGAAGCCTAGCAGCTTCCGCCATGAAAGACGGTCACTAAAGCTCTATTTGGGTCTGTTTCCGGCTTTTCTCCGGTAGTCTTTGTACGATGATGCCTTCTATGGCATTGTATACGAGTTTCAGAGCCAGTTTCTTCATTTTCCCTCATTTGTTTGAAAACCCTATATTTTCTCTTTAATCTCTACTCTTTTAAAACGACTCCTAGTCTAATTTTTGTTTTCTACTCTATTTTTATTTAGTGTTTTCGGTTATTTTAAATTTTTCGGACGATTACCATTTTTCAAATTAGGGTTTCTAACCCCTTCTTCAAAATTGTTTCTTCTACTCTTTTGAGTGTTATGTATTCGTTTGTGTTTGTTTATTTCACTTGTTTGTTTGTTTTCCTTGTTAACCTGGGTTTCATGCTATTATTTCTAGGGTTTCTTAACCTCCTTCGAAAATACTTTACTTTTCTGATTTTTAGCACTAATCTGTGGCTCTCAGTACTACTCATAAAGTATTTTGTTAAAATCTGATTAACAAAACCCAACCCTACATGTTTGTATCTGCATTTTCCTGTTTGCATGTTCTTCTGGATTTTTTCTTTGAGTTTCGTGTTTTTTGGTTTGATTCTTGTTGCTAGTGTTTCATTACCTACCATGATGTGTTCTTCTCTTAAGGTTTCTGGTTTTTTATATGGTGATTTTATACTGAGTCTTACCATCTCTTTAAGGATGTGATTACTGGCTTTAAAATTGTGATTTTGTATTCTCTTTACGATTTGGTATTGATTTCGAATTTTCTTCCTCAATCAGTGGGATACATTCCTCAATTAATAATTAATTTCCTAGGTTTTCAATCTCGAAAATTATTTTCCATAATAAAAGTAGTACTTTTCCTTATATATATGTACAAGTATGTCTACTTATTTGCTTGACATATTTCCCTGATTAAAGTCTCACGTATCTAATTTGCATTGTATACCTTATACTATTTTGTTTCCTTATGTGACCATGCCATATTTTGTGATTATTTTCCTTTTAAAAATGACTGCTTATTACCGTTAAACTATGATTCCTTAATTAAAGGGGTGTCCCTATATTTATTTGAGTATCATTGATATCGGTTCCTTAAATAGGTATTGACACCTTATTTGTTTACTTGTTTTAGTACTATAAATACTCCTCACTTCTCTCTTTGAAAACACAACACACACTGCTCTCACAACCTCAGACTCTCTGAATTCTCTCTACCTCTGCTATTGCTATAATGTCTCATTCTCTTGTTTGAACACTCAATTGACTAAGAGCCGAGATTTGGTAGCCTGGGTTGATTACTTTATACTACTGGGTTCTATTTGTTTGTCTACATGGGGTCTGTTATTGTTGTTGTTCTCATATTACTGTTGCTATTCTAATACTATTGTTGCTCACACTGCTGCTCTCATTCTTTGCACACCTTGCTCTCCCTTTGTGACTATTTCATTTCTATTGTGTCTTATTACCTACAACTTGTATGTCACCTATATAAGATATAGCCTCCAAAACAACATGATCCTTTTAGTTTTGCAATTCATATTATTTCTTGTGCGCTTTTACCTATGGTTCAGTTGCTCTTATTTCCACTAGCATATAGTTGTCAGTCTACTAGTCTAACTTAGCATGTTTTCCCCTATTCCCCTTTCCCTGTCTCAGTGCATGTTCTTCTTCTATGTGTACTACTGTTTGGCTACTTAAAATACCTGAAACCTCTCCCTGAGGTTGATTATATTTGGGATTTGGTGCAGTAAGAATTCAATCGCTGTTGTACAACCATGCTCGATTGTTTTCCTCCAATATGTTGACTGTACACTTTACTTATTTGCTCTCTTATCCCCTTCCCTGTCTCAACGAATGTTTACATTTCCTTGTGTGCTACTACCATGCATCCATGTCTACTTGGCTACTTGTTTAACCCAAAATCTCTGTTTGAAGCTAAGTATTTTAGAATTTGGTGCAGTAAGAAAATTGAACCTTTGGCTTACAATCATGTCTGATTATTTTCCTCGAACATGTTGTCTGTATGTATGTAGTTAACTTCACTTATTTGTCCCCCTTTCCCCTTTGCCCCCCATTTGTGTGATGCCCTGCTAAAACTGGTCAGTCTAAAATAATTTCTTAAACTCTCTCAATTTTTTCAACTATTTTCTAAACTGGATCAACATTTCAAACTCTTTCAACCATTTTCTTAAACTCTCTCAATTCTCTCAAGTGTTTTCTTAAAATGTCTCTCAATTGTTTTTAACTCTCTCAATTACAATCTCATTCATAGAGCTTTAGGGTCTGCCCTCTTAGTGTAAGAACTATCATGGGAGCCTTGAGCGCCCATGGAATTTTGATGCACAAGGCTGGCACTTCCATGCTTGTACTTGTCTAATTGGGACATATTTGAGTACTTGGTATTGGCCAGAGGTTCAAACGAACCCTTAGGGAACTTTGCCGCACCCAAGCCTTGGTAATGGCTGTGAAACTCAAAAGGAGTGAGGTCGGAGATGTTTGGGCCTGGCTGAAGGCTCTCTATAAAATAACTTTTTATTTTTCTTCTTATCACTGGCGTATTTTTATTACTTGGCTGTAATAATTTGTAAAGAACGATGGGGATTATAGTGAAATTGGGGAGGGTTATGCATGATTATTAAGGGAATGGGTAGAAAACATGTTTATAGGACTTTACTTACCTATTTGCGTAATAAAAACCATGTATAGGACATGCATCTCACATATAGAAATCCTGTTCTTAGGGCTTCTACTTTCATCTTGTTATTTTTATAATTACAATCAGTTAGTAACAAAATTACTGCCTTGCATTTAGATACCATGCTTAAGGGCCTCTATATGCATTAGATATCATGTGCTTAGGGTCTTTCTTTTGCAACTGTTGAATGCCTCACTAATTGTGTTAAATAAGTGTAAAACTGGTTAACACTTTCCTTTCAAAAATTGATGGTGTGTCCACCTTTCTCTTATGGTTAAACAACGCCTAGGAAAACTTTAGGTTAAAGGAAATTGATTAATCGCCTTAAATCCTGCTTAATCTATACACCCATTTTAAACCGTCTGATTTTGCTTGCCTCATTAAGATCAGCTGATTTTTACACTGAACTTCTGCCTTATTTCAATCCCTTCTGTGCAAATGTTTTACTAAGTCTCCCTTCTTCCTAGTCCAGAATTGGATTACTATTTTTTTAAGCTTGTCTGATTACTGTATATTCTGCAATTTCAAAACTATGGTTCAATACTAATACGCTTACACATTCTTTAACATTTCTGAATAGTTTTTCATCTATTTTTGCCTCTCCCATCAGAAAACTAGTTTATTATACGTGTTATGTATTTTCAAGTTTGATTAAAAGGTCTTCCCTCCGATTTCTAAGCTGTCACACATCCATTTTCCCTTCTCAAGTCCCAAATTTTTTTCATCCAACCTTTTTATGCGAATTCTGTTTAAAAAACTATTTCAACTGTTGTCTTAAATATATTTGTCAACACTCCAGCTTTTAAAATTCTCTCTTCCTTAGACCTTACGTGTGTTTGAGTCGTGCTACTTATGTGTTCTCTTATAGAGGGTTATTTGAGCCTTTTATATGATTCCCTTACATGCAAGTCCTATTTGTTTCTGAATGTCGCCTAGCATTTTAACCTTTAAAATTAAGGGTTCTACCTAGTTCCTACCTCATAGGAATAGCGATCCTAAGTTCACTCTAGGATCTATAGGACGGGACGGGCAATAGCACGCAATAAGCATTCGTGACCTATTTGCACGCTTAAATAACCTCTAAGGGATGGGAAGGGTAGAATATGGAGATCATGACGATGCGGTAATATCATAAAGTGACCCCTCTTTGGGAAAACGTACGGGATATTGCGTCGATTGATCCATATTGTAGTCAAACCTACGATCCTCCTTTCTCTTATTTGCTTTATTTGAATGCTTTCATATAGCAATGCTTTTTCAAATAAACTCTCTTTTATTTTAAATTTGCATCCTTCTTTCTTCTGTAAAGCTTTTCCAGTTGTATGAATGTTATACGCCTGAACTTTACTTGTTTTAATTGCTTCATCCTTCATAAAGTCACGATTAACACGGCTGAGAACCACACTAGTGGATCTTTAGGGTTGCCTAACACCTTCCCCTCGAGATAATCTCAAGCCCTTACCCGAACTCTGGTTTCCTTTTCAAAATAATCTCTCTTGTGTGTCCTAATGCACTATAACCATTAGGTGGCGACTCTTCCAATTCCATAACCCAATTCCCAAACGGGAAATACAGTTGTTTTTCCCCTAATGTCGTAAAACCCGATTTCACTTTCCTTTTAGGAGGGAAAAAGGGGGCGTCGACAGGCATGCACCGCTTTATTTAGGATTGTTAGAAGATGACCACATCGGCTTGGGAAAAATAGGTTTAGTCCATGGTCACAGGGTTGTTGACGAGGAGACTGCCGCAATGGTCAAGTACAATCATCTACGCAAACGGATACGAGAGTGCGAAAGCGAGTATCGGGAAATACTAGAGGCCCAAGAAAAGCTAATCAATGAGTGGAAGGACATGGTCGTCTGCGGAAATAACTGTTTAGGGTACTTGGAGCAGGGTTTAGTAGAGCTGGAAGGCAAATTTCTAAAAAGGATCAACGACTGTCAGGAAGCTGAAGGTAACGAAGGTGGGCACTTGGTTCGGGCTTACTTGTTGGTGGGACTATGCGAATTGATGAAGCTGTACGATGGAGGAAAAGATACAGAATCTGGGGAAGGTCCTTTTGGGACCAAGTATTTAGGATTTTACAGCTTTCTTGATGTAATAAGGCCACTGGCAATTAGTACAATTTCTCTTTATTTTGGTTTGTTTTTGACTCGTTCTATTTTTCTATCAGTAAAATGAGGCACTTGGTGTTATAAGTTCTCAAAATTCTATTTGTTGCTAGGCCTACCCCGGGAAGAACGAGGCACCTAAACGACTTATATTCCTGCAACAACGTGTTTAAATACCCGCAATGTTTTCTTTCTCAGAATCTGCACTAACTTCTTACCTTTTGTTTTTCTTTTTTGTTATCCCCCTCCCCAAAGGTTAGTTCGTGTGCTCTGACACCATCAGCATACTCAACAAGATCTATGGGTCCTCCTCCTCCTCCTCTGAGTGCCCCCCAGAAACAGGAACAAAGGAAAGATGGGAGATAATGAAGCAAGAAAAGAAATTGAAGGAACTTCCTAGGGTACCCCGATCACCAAAGAGACTGCTACTCATTTAGAGCAAACTTTGCTAAGGTTTTGAGAGGAACTAGACCAGGTCTGGAGTTTGGCAAGTTTGTCCATCTCCCTCCCTTGCTGCTGCAGATGTCAATAATAAGGTCCCTGCACCTTCGCAGAAGACCCCAATCCAGGTTCACAACAAATCTCCACCGCTCATCCCTGAGCCCCAAAATGCTCCGAACCACCAAGATACCCCTATCTTTGTTGATACTTTGATGTACTATACACAGCCTATATCATATGTGTCAGAATCAGACTCACTTATTCATGACTTGGCTGATGAACTCTAGAAACTCACTAGCAGGGGTCAAGGCGTGGAAGGTAACAAGGGTGTGGAGGGTCTGAATTATGAAGAACTTTGTGTTCAACCTAATGTCAAACTCCCAGAAAGGTACAACCCTCAAACCCGCCTAAACTAACCCACCCCATCTTTCCTTTTAATCGTGTCTGTCGATCACACAGGTCAACAGTCCACATCAAACCTACCATAATTACCCCAAATACCCCCTAACCCTAACCACTTTGCATACCCAGCTGCCCTTGCATCCCAAATTTCTCTCTAGCCCTTCTGAACCCTAGTCTTTTCCGGCTCCGTTTCACCGTCGTCTATGGCCGTTCAAGCCCCAAAACATCTATATCCACCAGTCATCACCTCTCATGGCTCTTGGGTTTGAAGATCGAAACCCTATCTCGAAGGTTATCGGACCAAAGGCCCTTCGATTTGAGTTCTGTACATGGTCCGGTCTTTCTCCGACAAGCCTTGAGGCAATGAGTCCTTTGCTGACTCAGACTGGTCCGTTCCAGGATTTCTCGCTATCTAGAGATCTTTCTCTGAAACCCTACTTTTCGAGGTTTCTCTCTGTGTTTATCTTTACGATCTTCTCTAAATAATAGTTATTCTCTAAAAAATTTAAAGTATTTCTCACTTTTTCTTTGCCTATTTTTGTTTTCAAACTGTCGCCTTCTTAAAATTTAGAGTTTCTCTGATTTCTCTGATTTCTTTGATTTCTTCGCTTTATCTGCTCTACTGTGTGTTCTCCTCTAGTTCTTACTGTGATTTTGAGTACTTTATTCTATGACTCTGAGGCATTTCTACTTTACTGGGTTATTTTCTAGGGTTTCGAGTTAATATGTTCTTTGCTCTTCATTATGTTGTTCTGCTTTTGTTCATCTTCATCTATGTTCTTCATTATGCTCTATATGTGATGGAAACCCTAAGCTTAAAGGGTTTTATGCTTCTCTCTGTGTGATTACTTGCTTCATGTTAAAACCTATCTGCCTCTAATTTCCCTCTTATGTGTTTCTGCTACATGATTTTTCTATAATTCCAGTTTGCATGTGAGAATCTATGCATCTCTTTATATAGTCACATTCTCCCCCTTTCCTGAATAACCTTAATTTGGGAAAATTGATTTCGTACAGCTTGTTTGATTCTCTAATATGACCTGCTTTCGGACTAAATTCAAAATAAGCTAGTATCTCAATTCCTTGATTGTCGAGGTGATTAACTTGCCTTATGTGTTTGCCCGTGTGAATTTCAAAACGGTTTATACGTATTTGCCCTATATTTTGTGATTGGTACTTGATTTTCTTTCAAAAAATAAACTGAGGTTTATTTACCTCAAGCCCGGTTCCTTAATTGAAGGGAACGTTTTTCCCTAATTGGTTGTAATTGATACTTATGGATATTTTCATGCCTTAGTGCTGCTTATTTTTCAAACTATAAATAGCCTTCACCTTTTCTCACTTAGACAGACAGAGATACACGAATTACTCTAAGTTTACTCAATGAAAACCCTCTCTTCTCTTATGTTCTTCTCTGTTACTTGCTCTTTTGTTGGAGTTAGCCGGCTGAAAGCCAAGTCTAACTATTGGGATCCATCTACCTTACTTGCTTTGTTATTCAATTTTGCAACTGGTAGGCTCTTAATTTATATTATCAACCTCCAAACTACCTGTTTACTTAACCCTTTTCCTTTGCCTATTTATGTTCAGTTAAGTTATTGCATGCTTAACCCCCTTCCCCCTTTCCCTTGTCTGTTTATTGTTCATTATTATGGTTTAAGTTCATGTACACCCCTTTCCCCTAAATCCCTTTAATTTAGTCCTGTTCTTTCAAGTATTCTTATGTGATTCCCCCTTCCCTTAACCCCTGTTTGCTTATGAGTATGTTTTGGACTAGGGCTGCACTTCATTGCCACTCCTAGTTTAAAACTAAGGGTGTTATCAGCCTATACGCAAAGTAATCCCATTCCCTATCCCCCATACTATGTGTTTGATCCTTGACACTGGCCTGTTGGTGCCCTAATAACCATACAGGCCCTAGTCTTACTTGTTGGCAAGTCTACTCTTGCTTGTTGAACCATGTAAGAGGTTAGGGGTGTGCCAGTCTCACTTCATGGCTAGGTATGACCACCTCTTGCATTGGTTTTCCGCTAATTCTCACTTTTACTCTTATTCCTAGTTCTTTAAGTCCTACCCCTCCCCCCCCCCCACCCCCTTGGTAAACCATGCTTAGGGACCCTGGAGTCTCCTATGAACTTGGATGCCTTAGGGCTTGCACTACTCTAATTGCTTGGGGTGTAAGCATTCCCTGGGTTTCCTTGAAAACCCTTTAGAACTTAGTAACACTCTAAAGAGAAAGCCTATGATATGGGAGCCTGGATTGGGTGAAAGGCATATGTTGGACATTAAAGTTGCTTTGAGCTTCTTCCGGACTGTGGTAATTGTTGATGTATTTAGCTTATTTTCTTTAATGTTTTTCTATCCAGATTTTGTAAATAAATTTGCATAGAAGAACTTGGGGATATAGTGAAAGGGCATATGGAAGGGGTTTACTTTCTTGCATCAATTAATTGTATTAATCATGCCTATAGGTCTACTTTACCACAATATCATATAGATACCATGTCTATACGGCTTTACATTATTGCACAATATCATATAGATACCATGTCTATAAGGATTTGCATTATTGCATTAATATCATATAGATACCATGTCTATAAGGCTTTACATTATTGCACAATATCATATAGATACCATGTCTATAAGGCTTTTCATTATTGCATCAATCTCATGATAGAAACCATGACTATCGGGATTGCATTATCACATCTCATACAGAAACCATGCCTATAAGCTTAATGTCATATCTCAAATAGAAACCATGCTTATAAGTTTTCAACATTGCATCCCGCCTAGAAAGGCATGCCTATAGGAACTGTATAAAATGCTAGGCAAACAACAGATCGACTAAATGTGTTAAGCACTAACAAAAAGGGTCAGTGTGCATGATATAAGATCCAAACTCGCCCAGTGCTTAAAACGTTTTAGATCATTTGCCCCAAATCTGCTTACTTTTAAATCAGGCCCAGGTCCGCCCTTTTACACTACTCTACTAAGTCTGTGGTTTTGAACTACTTTGTCTTCCTAAGTTTAATACTTTAAGGTACTTTTGAAAACTTTCTGCTTGCATCCTTTTTATTCAAACAGTCCGACTAATTTGTAAGCCATTTCTAAACCTTGCTGCAACTTCAACTCTCTTTTCAACAGACCTATGTCTGAAACTAATTTTCTCCTCTAAAATTAACTGATTTTCAAAAACTATCAATTCCTAAAACGGGCTCGGGGAGCTCGAAGTTGATTTTCTATCCAACTTTTATGTGTTTAACTACACTGTCCGCTCATCTAACCTCTTTTGAAGACCAAATCAGTATTTGAAGTCATGCTAAACTAGTTGCTTCTATGTTACGGGGTTTTATCTGAACCTTTGACTATCTTATTTGCATACCTCTTATGTGCTATTCGTTTTGCTTGTCGTTCTTATATTTTTACCTTTGAAAAATCCATATATATCCTATCTCTCTCTTCCCCCTTTTAGGATTAAAAGTCTTAATACCCCAAGACTAATAGGTTGGGACGGGTATTAGCATGCAATAAGTAAACGATACCAATGCGTTTAAATACCTTAACGGGGCGGGAAGGGTAGAAGATGGAGATGATGACCGGTGTGCTAATACCATATGCGACCCCTCTTTGAGAAGTGTGTGCAGGGTATTGCACCGATATGATCCATATCATAGTCAAACCTAGGACACCCTTTTCCCTTGCTTGCTTTATTTACATGTTTTTCTAAAGTAATTTTTTCTTTTCAAATCCATTCTCTCTTCTATTTTATTTAACTTATGCCTTTCCCTTTTCAAAATTCCTAAGTTGTTCAAATGTTTATATGTGAATCTTATCTGTCTACTTGCTTCATCTCTTCATAAAGTCACATTAGCACGGTCGGGAACCACACTAGTGGATCTTTAGGGGTGCCTAACACCGTCCCCAAGAGGTAATCTCAAGCTCTTACCCGAACTCTGGTTTTCTTTCAAAATACTCCTCTCATCTTAAAAGTGTCCTAATGCACTATAATCATTAGGTGGCGACTCTTCAAATTCCATAACCCAATTCCCAAATGGGAATGAGAGTTGTTTTTCCCATAATATCGTAAAACCCGATTTTTCTTTTGAAAAGGGGGCGTCGACAATAATCCACATGAATACCTATAAAATTCTAGCTGCCTTACAACTGTATGCGGGATCAATTCGTTGAGTTGATGATTTTGGCAACACAAGCAGGAGCAGGCCCAAAGGTTAGCATGTAACCAGGGTTGGCAAATGGGCGGATTGAGTCAGATATGGATAGATCAAATAGAAAATACAAAAAACGGGTAAATTATCTGACCCGGCCCACATTTCTTGGCAAATAGAAATTTCCATTAATCACTACTAAAGATTTACAAATCCACAGTTGGCTTAGAACTCAGCCTACTGTCATATTTTCTCTATCTCTCCAAACTATACATATATCTATTATACTCTCCTCCTCTCTGCTCTTATTTAGAATCAGAGTTGAAATTTTTATATAAGCTGCCTATCCTAATTTGTTTTTCTAACACATTACATATGCATGCTATGTTCCTAGATAACTCTTCAGCTTTCCAGCTTTGCATTCAAATATCCTATGATTTCTCTCGTTCCATATCTCATGAATTGCTTCTGCATATACCATCCTGAATACTCCTACCTTACTTAATTTCCCTGTTGCATTCTCTGTAGCCCATTTCCAGTGCTAGTCCCATGAGGATGCCCATATTGGTTGCCTTTGCATCCATTTTAATAGCTTTATCCAAACACTCTTAGCATACTCATATTCAATAAAGATATGCTTCCTATTCTCATCACGTACTTCATGCAGAATACATTCCCTGTACACCTGCATCCCCCATTTGCTCAATCTATCACTGGTTAGCATCCTATATTAGAAGTATAGCCACATTATAAATTTAGCTTTTGCCCTTGCTTCATTTCCAAACATGACCATCTTCCATTATACTCTTAGCAATTGCCTTATCATACTGAATTATAGTTATTTGATCATGTTGTTGTTTTTCCTTAGCTGAATATGAATTGTTGCCACTAAGCTTCTTGCCTCTTCCATCTTTCTAACTAACTAGAAAGCCTGCTTTATTATTGGCATATTAGACATTTATTTGCATTTTATATAGTATGCATGTATCCATTTGATCCATATCTTATCCCCTTGTTTGCTAGATCCCAGTAGTTCTTTGCTGTTGTTGCTTTATTCCATAATTTTAGATTGATTAGGTTTAGTCCCCCTGCACTTTTGGGAGTACACATTTTATCCCATGCTACTAGATATCTTCTTGTAATGACATTGACTCCTGACCACACATAGCTTCTGCAGTATGCTTTAATAGTCTTCAAGACCTTGCTAGGAATCAGAAACAGTTGAGACCAATAAGCCTGAATACCAAATAAGAGAGATTGCACTAATTGAATTCTTCTAGCATATGAGAGTTGTTTTGTTGTCCATGAAGAAATTCTTGCCACCATCTTCTCAATAAGTGGTTGCCACTGAGCTATAGACATCTTCTTCATGGTTAATGGAACTCTTATGTACTTAACTGGCAATATACCTCTGGAGTAACAATATTTTTGTACTATCACTTCACTTCCCAACTGAGTAACACCTCCAAATAAGATTGAACTCTTTTCCTGATTGGCTTTCAAGCCTAAAGCTGCATAAAAATGATTAAGACAATGTTGTAACTGAGTGATTGAGGCCATGTCACCCCTTGCAAAGAGCAACAGATCATCTGCAAAACTCAGATGAGTTATGCCAAGCTTAACACGCCTTGGGTGATATTTGAATTCTCTTTCCTTCTTCATTCCATTCAAGCTTCTAGTCAAGTACTCCATAGCAATTGCAAAGAGGAAAGGAGACATGGGATCTCCCTGTATGAATCCCTTAGCTGGGAATGGCTCAGTAGGTTCTCCATTGATGATAATTGAATAGGTCACAGTTTTCATATAGGTAAGCACCCATTGCTGAAACTTACTAGGGAACCCAAACTCAACCATTACTTGTTCTATGAATATCCATTCTACAAAATCATAAGTTTTGGTTAGGTCAATCTTGATCATATACCTTGGGGAAGAATTCTTTCTAGTGTATGCCTTCACGAGTTCATGAGATAAGATTATGTTATTCGATATTTTCCTTCGTGCAATGAACCTGCCTGAGCTTCACTTATCACACTAGAAATTACTTCATGTAGTCTTCTTGCTAGCATTTGAGATATGATCTCATAAAGAACAGTACAACATGCATTAGGCTTGAATTCCCTTACTATAGTTGGGTTATTAAATTTAGGAACAAGAGTAATTGTTGTACAGTTAATACCTTTATACATTCTTCCAGTGATAAAGAACTCCTACTGCTTGCACAATCTCCTACTTCAATATTGGCCATGCTTTCTTGAAAAAACATGAGGTATATCCATCAACCCCTTGAGCTTTATCCTTTAGTATAGCACATAGACCCTTATATACTTCATCTTCTGTCACTTATACAATCAAACTAACATGTTGTTCATAAGTAAGCTTAGGGCCATTCTTCATTATTTCTTTGTTGATTTCTGGTAATATCTTTGTAGAGGCCCCCAATTGGTTTTATAAAACCATATAAATCTTCTTTAACGCTAACCTGATTATTAACCTTCCTTCTATCCTCTTTAGTCAGCTCTAGTATCTGTTTTCTATGGCTCCTCTCTTTTACAATAGCAGAAAAATTCTTGGTATTGCCATCTTCAGTTTAATCCATTTAACCCTTGATTTTTGCTTCAGAATATTCTCTTCAATTAGAGACCACTTCTCTAGTTGTTGGAGAGTTTGTTTCTCTTTCTTTAGCAGTCACTATATTGGCTTTGCACCTTTTCTTGTACTGTAACAAGGTCACTTCTTACATTTTCAATTCTTTTTGTTATTCCTTTATATTCATCAGCATTTAATCTCTTGAATAAAGGCTTCAGAGATTTGAACTTATTCCATACATTCTCCTTATCATCCTCTGCTAATCTTTTGTTCCATGTGGACTTCACTACATTTCCAAACTCCCTATGATCTGTCCATACATTGAAGAATCTAAAGGGTGGTTTGATATTGGATCTTATAGACTTGATATTCAGCAGCATATGAGAGTGATCAGATATCAATGGCACATCATATTCAGTACATACATGCCCCCAGTTAGACATCCACAAGTCATTACCAAACAACTTATCAATTATACTTAGTATCATGTCATCACCCTGTTATTTATTGGACCAAGTATAGTACTCTTCCGTGCCAGTTCATTTAGAAACAGATTATGAATACAGTTTGAAAAATCTACCAGTTCACTCATTGCTACTAGATTTCCATACATTCTGTCTTGAGTATACAACATAGCATTAAAATCTCCACAAATCATCCAAGGCATTGTCACTTGTGTTGAAATATCATTCAGATTACTCCATAGAGATTTCCTTTGTTCTATTGTGTTAAAACAATACGCTAGTGTAAGGCAAGCTTCAAATCCATACATTCTCCCCCTTACTGTGCGATGATTTAATTGAGCGTCTATTATTTCAACATCAATACAATATACCTTACGATCCACGTCAGCCAAATACTCTCATTTATTGCATTCTAATGATTGTTCTGAATTGCTCAACCTGGTAAGATGCTTTTTAATAGCATGTTGGCTCTGTTCTCCTTGACTCGAGTTTCCAAAAAAGCTGCTAACTTTATTTGCGTATTCTATACATATATCTTTAATTGTTTTTGTTTATATCTCTTATTTATTCCCCTTTCACTCCATATCACCCAAGTCATTAAACTATAACAGGTGGCCGACTATTAGCTGTGGGCAAGCATTGTTGTATCCCTTTTCCTCCTGTGTACTCCCCTATTTTATTCACTCTTAGTATACTAGTAGCCAGAGCTAGGAACTCCCTAATATAGCTCAGTTTTGGACTTTTTTGAGTGCTTTGTATCCCCCTTCCAGGTATTTGATCTCCAATTCTTGTTAGAGACTAGTGTGTTTGATCAATATGATGGTTGTCATTTGTCTCTTACACTTGTTGATCTGCTTCTACTACCATAGTAGGAAGATCCTTCACCTCATTAGTCTTCTTAGCTTTCCACTTTTGTACCACTTCCTCTGCTTGTTGAGGGGTTTCCTGTTCAGCAAGTGGTGCAGCTGGTCTCCTTCTTCTAGGTTGTTCATAGCTGTTTTGCTCATTCTCAACTTTGTCACAAGAGTGACCAATCTTCGGGCATTCTTCATAGAAATTTGGTTTCCAGTCATAGTCTATTGCTTATTCAAACTATCTTCCATCTGGTTCTCATACCGTGACACTTGTTGAAATGCTCTAGTAACATTAATATCAACTATCATCCTAGCATATGAGATTCTCTTTTGTTTTGAGGTGCATTCATCTACATACAATGGTTCGCCAATAGCACTTGCAATTCTGTTCAAAGACTATACTCCCCAGCAACTCATCGGTAGGTTAGGTAGTATCACCCACACTGGAATTTTAGATAGAATACTTCCGACTCTGAAACTTGAGTCCAGCTCGATTTTACAAATCTATGCATGTAATTACAGCCCGGTGTTTTCCCAATAACATACACAATTAGAGCGCATTTCAATTTTCTAACTTCCTTCTCCACATCCTCTTTCTCAAGTTGTACCACTACCTTACCTTCTATGATTTTAGGTGGTATGTAACTTAGTTTCAAACCATTTTCAGAGTTGCTATTACTTACAAACAATGAAGTTGACTTTACTTTCTCCCATTTCTCCTCATTTACTGGTGCTAGATCTTGTGTTGACTCGCTCGTACTCGCTAGATCCTTGCTCGTACTCGCTAGATCTGTAGTCTTATCAAATTATTTGTCACTTTGGCCACTTAATATTGGACTAACACTCATATCCAAACTCTTAGATGTTGCTTGCTTCATTCCATCACTTGCATATTGCTTCTGTTGATTATGTTCCAATGGAATAGTAACATTCCCCATAGTAACTGCTACAGTTTTCTCTAGTTGCAAGTTAGTTTAAGCTAGGTTTCCTCCCCCAGCTAATGGTTTCAACCTTGGTCTTCCTAGAGGTCTACCTCTTCCCTGAGCCATATCCACGGTGATTGGACATCGTACTAATGTGCGCCGGTGAGCATTGGGTTATAGGGAGAAGTTTCTAGATATCAACTTTTCTTATACTCTTGTTGTGGCCTCACCTCTCTTCCTATTAGTCTCGACCCACATTTTTAATATGAATAAAAAATTGGCTAAGTGATAAATAATATGAATATATATATATTATCCATGGCTTCTTGAATGTCACCACTTCTAGAAGAATTTCTTGTCTCCTAAACTTGAAAAACTCCCAATTTGAGACATTACAATAGCAAAAGTTAAATTCACTAGTTATCTATTGGTTATCCATTTTCTACATGGATAATATATTTTTTATCGATAGTTGACCCGCACAAAAAAATTAATATCCAACCCAATTTTAATAGATAATATGAGTGAATAATCCCTTAATCATTTTGTAAGCGTTAACCATTTATGAAGATCCGCAGTGTTGACAAGAAGGAAAAGGGGTTGGTAAATCTGATAGAAGCTCTTCCCAGAATTAGGAAACTCAAACTTAGTTGCTCCTATGTTGACAATCTCCAAATATCAAAGATAACCAATCGAAGTTACAAGTCATCACGGTACATGTACATGTTCCAAAGCTTCAGATGGCATTGAACTAACTTTATGCTTCACCAAATTCATTTCTAACAGTATACCGGATGCTCTTCAAACAGGGCACTCAAAGGATGAAGATCTTAAATTATAGGAACAAAATCAAACTCTGGAAGGCATATTGACATCGGGAAGCAAGTAGCAAAGTTAAAGTTCGTTCTAGAGCAAATGGTACAAATTTCTTACTTATTTCATACAACTGTACTTGCAATAATGTGAGAAACCTTCTCCAGTTCTGTGTCCTTAATTTGACATGTATCATATCGGTCTACTTTCTATTCATTATACTACAGAGAGATTTCTTGCTTTCTTTGAGGAACCAAACGCCAGAGGTCCACAGCAATGTCGGCCTCCTTTTTCTTGTGAAATTTTAAAGTTGTGGCACATCTAGGGGCGGCTCAAGTTCATATGGGGCCTAAGGTCAAACTTTAATATGGGGCCTAAAGTCAAAGTTTGTATTTTTGTAAGATTTCTCATAAACCTCTTCTTCAATTTGGATTTTATTATCATCCGACTCAAAGTTAGCGACTTATTCATCTACCAAATAGTCTCCTACATTTTGTGATTTAGTTTTTTCATTATTTGTTAAGAAATTCTCAAGCGCTCCTTTTTGAGATTTTATTGTATTTTCAACCTTTCTTTTCTTTTGGATTTTTGAATATCTGAATGCATATTTTCTTGTAGACATGTTTATATTCTAAAAATATTAAACAATATTTACATAGTAAAATTAACAAAATAATAAATAACAAATAAAAATAATACTAGAAAGTTAGAATGATATTACATGACTAACTGATTCAAGAAGTTTGACGACTTTGATTCCAAAATATCTAGTTGTTGCAGTCTTGGAGAAAGAAAGAAATATAGTAGAAAGAAGATGAGCATGAATAAAAAAGAAGGAAGAAGGTATGTCATTATGTCTCATTCTCCTATATTGAATATGAAGAATGAAATGAAATTGAAGTGTTGAATTGGGTCTTGGAATCATTTGGGAAGAAGAGCAAAAAGTAAAGTTGTCAAATCAAATCCAAGTGACAACTATTTTTTAGAACTATTTTGAGCTTTACTTTGTTAATGTATTAAAAGATCTTATACTAACATTATTCTACCTAAGTTACTCAGGAGGAGGTTCTAGAGAGAGAATATCTACCTTCTCACTACAAGAACAACCATCTACTACAACCAATATTCCCCCTAAACCACCTGATAAACTCAACCATCAACCAAATAACTCCTCCTCTTATAAAGAAACACTCCTAAAGGATGAATTCAATACCAAGCATAGTGAACTACTAACAACGGAAATCTTGCTACCCCAGGATATGGAAACTCGCCAAGCACATAATGAAAGGAGATAACTACAGCTCTAAATCAAATAAACCTCAGCCCAGAGGATATAAATCGAATGTATATGCCCTAAAAATTTTCGATCATCAGTAAACTCATAGGAAAAAGGCTTATGCACCACTACCTCAAAATAAAAATTACAAGACTTATGGAAACTAACTAAAACCTTTCCTCTCATTGATCTTGGGGAGGATTACTATAGAGTCAAACTAACCAAGGAAGAAAGCATGACCAAAATTCACATAATGGACCTTGATTTGTTAGTGGCTTTTTTCTATCCACCCAAAAATGGGTACCAAAGTTGCCAAAATAGCATACCAAAGTTACACAGCCATATGGATCTGATTACCACAATTATCCACAGAATTTTACGATGGAATTATCCTAGAAAAAATAGAAAACTCAATAGATAAACTACTCTAAGTGGATGCATGTACCTCAGCTACACTAAGGGGATGTTATGCTAGACTATGTGTAGAACTACCACTAGATCAACCGGTCCAAAACCATATCCTCATAGGGAAACATAAACAACGAATTATCTATGAAGGAAATGATATACTATGCAAATCCTACGGGAGACTAGGACACACGAACCAATACTACTTACAAGCTAGCCCACCAACCACAACAAATGATGACGGTGAAGGAAAGGAAGAACTAATCCAAAACAAATAAGAAGAAGGAGAATGGATGACAGTTAAGTTCCTAAGAAAAGGTAAGGCAAAATTGGCCAATGAACACGCTGCAAAAACTTATGTATATCTTCCACCAGGTATTAATGTCCGCGTGTTTGATGCAGTGTCATGTAAGTATCTCAAAACTCAGCATTTAAATTACATCAATAAGCAACTATTAATCAACACCTCATATACCCTTCCTATAAACGAAAAATCTGCTACTAACAATGATAAAAAAATTTCCAAATAATTACAAAGTTTTAGAGCATATGGAGGAAGATGAAAGTGGTATAGAAAAACGAGGTAATCAGCCCATGGTTTTGGATAATCTAGAAACTAATAAAATTAATAATAAAAAGACTAACATTTTACATGGAGAGCAAGTGACAAATGTCACAAACGTAACAGACCATCCGGTTAGGATTTGCAATAATAATAACTTGTTTAAGGGTATGAAAACAGACTTCACCATTAATCCAGCCAATGAAGTAGAAACGCAAACACTCATAAGCCCTAATATACCTACTAGTATAATGAATAATGATTACAACATCTGCATGCATACATGCCCACGACCCCTTAACCAATTGAGAGAAAAACACTTGGAAAACAAAGACGGCCAAGTGTCAAGTGACATTTCCATGAGAGATTTTGCTATAAAACACACGCAAATCCCTGACTCCAACATACACATAGAGCCAATCATTAGGGACTCTCATATTTTATGAAATACCTCACCTTCTATAAACACTACCACCCCAAAGAATGGCCAAACCCCCCCCCCCCCCATACTAAGAAGGAGATATCGGCTTCTACAACTCTTTCATCTATCACGCAATCAAAACATGAACAACCCACCCAATTTCGCACCACATCCTCAACCAAATCCAGTGATTTATGCAAAACCACCAACCCCACTCAACCACATCCCTAAATCATGGATAGAACTAGGGCTACAAGGCCATGCAGTGACATTCAATATGGAAATCAATGGTCAAGAATCGATCCTAGTAATTCAAAACACACATTTCCTAGCCCAACTGATCTCGGAAGAGATGAATCTAGCAATGAACAACTCTATAAATCAAATGTGGATGAAAAATATACTACAACCAATAGCTCAGTCACTAAATTCAAACCTAGTGAACAACATGCAACAAATGTGGAACATTCCACACCATCCAAACCAACAATTTCTACAAAATTCACCACTAAACCTACCCTTCTTTATACAGGAGAACATGATGGTACTCAACCTAGTGTTCATACAATGGAATGCTTAGGCTTTACCCAACCACCAGACCCACAACTAGATCCAATGGATGAGCAAGCATAACCAATAAACGCACCAAATCAGGAAGGAATCCAAGAGGAAGAAAGGCACTGGAAACGTTTTCAAGTCTAAACGAAGTAAAATCTTGATATTCATGGAGATGCTCGACATGAAATATATCTTTAGTTTCCCAATGAAATTGTACAAGTACTCACTCGACATCCGTCCTCCATAGGACCCAACTATGGGGGAAAATGTGGTGAATATGATCCCATCCCAAAGGGTAATGCAAAACAACAACCCCTCCCCCTCCCCCCCAATAACATCCCCATGTATCAACCAAATAATGTAGTGATCTGGAATGTTAGAGGTGCAAACAATGCAAATTTCACTACAACCTTTAGGGAACTCATAGACACCCACATGCCATGTCTAGTTGCTCTATTAGAAACAATGATGGAGAGCCACCTATCAATTCTGGAAGCTTTTAGTTTTACTGAGATGATTAAAGTTCCCTCAGTTGGTCAGAGTGGAGGTTTTGTGATCCTATGGAACAATGAAGTGGTGATAGTAAACAATTTCACTAGAAATGGACAGGCAATCCATGCCCTGATCGAGGAAAGACCTAAAAACTTAACTTGGTTAATTAGTATCATATATGCTATCAATGATGTAAATGATAGATATAGGTTATGGGATAATCTAAAAACAATATATGATAGTTACAAAGGTCCTTGGTTAATAGGCGGAGATTTTAATGAGATCACAAATGTGACGGATAAATATGGTGGTAGGAAAATTAATCAAAGAAGGGCCTCCTTAAGAAACTGTTTAGACTATTGTAACTTGTTAGATCTAGGATTTAAAGGTTGCAAATACACTTGGTCGAACTACCGGAAAACAAAACAAGGGCTTGATTATGGAAAGACTTGATAGGGTCTACTCCAATGAAAAATGGTCAGAAGCCTACCCTAATACTACTATAACCCACCTCCCAAAAGTCTGTTCGGATAACAACCTACTTCTTATTAATCGTAATAATGAAATTAACTTCATTAAGGATAAACCCTTTCGCCTAGAAACTTATTGGTATACACATCTTGATTTTAGCAAGCTTGTCACGCTTAATTGGGCCAATAAAGACCTTTTACAAGTATCGGAGAGCTTCCAAGAAAACGTATTAGAATGGAAAAATCAAATCTTTGGAAATATTTTTTTCTAAAAAAGGAATCTTTTAAAGAGATTAAATGGAATACAAAACTCTATAAATTAGCAAACTAGCAACTTTCTTCAAGACTTAGAAACTAAACTAGTGGAAGAATTCAATTCTATCGTAAAATTTGAGGAAGACTACTGGAGGATTAGGGCAAGAGTAGAATGGTTAAAAAATGCGGATGCAAATACTAGGTTCTTCCACATTAAAGCCACAAATAGAAGACGAAGAAGAAATAATATAATTTTCTTTAAAGATGAATTAGGGAATTTGATAGAAGGATCCATTCTTGATAAGGAATCAAGTTACTAATTATTTCAGGGATTTATTTATAACTTCTCACAAGTATACTAACCAATTCAACGATAAGGATAAAAACTTTATGACTTGTGACCTATCAATCCTTGGTAAACCACTTACAAATCACGAAATTAAGGAAGCAATATTCTTCTTTAAACCATTCAAGGCACCGGGCCCCGACGGCCTCCACCCCTTTTTCTTCCAAAGATATTGGCACCTAATAGAAACTAAGGTTATTAATTTATGCCACACAATATTTAACACCAACAAAATCCCTCGGGGAATGAACCACACGTACATCTGCTTAATTTCAAAAGTAAAAAATGCTAACAAAATAAAAAACTTTAGACCAATAAGTTTGTGCAATGTCATTTACAAGACAATCACAAAATTTATAGCAAATAGTATTAATCCCTTCCTTGATCGTCTAATCAACATAGAACATGCTAGTTTTGTTAAAGGAAGAACGGCCAGTGACAATATTATCATAATCCAAGAAGTCCACAGAAACTTCAATAGGTCAAAAGGGGAAAGGAAAAATGATTCTGAAACTTGATTTAGAGAAGGCGTTTCATAAAATTAAATGGTCCTATGTCTATCGAACGCTAAAGTTTTATAGATTCCCTAAGAATATCACTAATCTTACTATGAACTGTGTCACCACGAGTTAATTTTCAGTCCTTATAAATGAAAACAAAACTGATTAATTTAAACCCACTAGGGGGATTTGGCAAGGAGACCCCCTATCCCCTACATATTTATACTATGCATGAATATGTTGTCAAATAATATCAACCACGAAGTTGATATTAGGAAATGGACTCCCCTCAAGTTTAACCCTAGGGCACCATCTATATCTCACTTATTTTTTGTAGATGACATGACTTTAATGGGGGAAGCAAATCAAAAGACCCTCACAAGTACTAACAAGTGTCTAATTAATTTTAGTGGCCTTTCAGGCCTAAGTGTAAACAGGACTAAGTCAAAAATAATTTTGTGTAAAAATTGCTTTAATGACACAAAGGAACTTGTAACCAACACCCTAGGAATTGTTAAGGGTAATAATTTTAGGAACTACTTAGGAATTCCCATGTTCAATGACATACCTAGGCACAAGGACTATTTACCCTTACTTGATCGGATGAGAGGTAGACTGAATAATTGTAGTGCAAGATAGCTTAGTATGGCAGGAAGATGTACTCTCATAAAACCAACCCTAAGTACACTGCCAAACCACATAATGCAAATAAGTTTGCTACCAAAAAAACCCTACAAGAAATTGATAAGATACAAAGAAATTTTTTATGGGGTACGACTCAGGATAAGAAAAAAATTCACTTAATTGGATGAGATAATGTCACTAAGGAAGTTGCCAAAGGGGGTTTAGGTATAAAAAAGGCAAATCACAAAAACCAAGCCCTCTTGACTGGCCTTGCCTGGAGGATCCTCAACAGTGTACACTCCTTATGGACAAGGGTTCTTATTAGCATCTACGGGGAAAAAAAAAAAGAACAATTGGTTCATCGATCACTTGAAAAAGTATATTGACCGGATGAAGTATTTGTAGTAAAGGGATTAGATGGTCAATGCATAACCAATCTTGTTTAAACATTTGGGATACAAATGTGATCCCAAATTACAAAAACCTACGAAGTAGTATTGAAGGGCCATTAACTAAGGGAGAGGAGATGTTACAAATTAAGAACATTAGGGAGGATAAGCGATGGTGCTTGGAAAAAATTTCTTCTGAATTACCAAGCCCCATTAGAAATAGTATCAAAATAGTTCCTAGTAACAATAAAAACACAAATTACCAAATCAATTTATGTTGGAGCCTAAATTCCAATGAATTGTTTACAACATCCTCTTCATATCAAATAATTGATAACAATGCCCACAATGCTCATAATAATAGTAAGATATGGAAACTTCAATGCCCAAATAAGATAAAAGTTTTACTATGGAAGCTATACCACAGGCGACTACCCACAAGAAGTTATCTTACAAGAGTTGGGATTAATATAAACTCTTCTTGCCCCATATGCAAAAACAACAATAAATCTATATATCACGTCTTCTGGGACTGCCTTATAGCCAAAAAACTATGGCAAAAAATGGGGATAATAACTACTAATAGAAAAGATCATAGCTTATGCTAATGATTATTTTTTCTTCACAAACAAAAGTCTAATAGTTGACAGGACTATTCAGCTATAAGTAAAATGGGAGCAGCCACTATAGGGTGGTACAAGGCAAATATCGATGGGGCTTTTGAAAAAATAACATGGAAGGAGATATTGGTAGCTTTGTTTTTGATACAAAGAGGAGGTGATGTATGGGCATTTCGGTGAAGGTTAATACAACCTCACCTATGCAAACGGAACTCAAAGCTCTAAGCCACATCTTACAACTAATTATTATGGAACAACTCTTTCCCGTTGAAGTGGAAATTGATGCCACGGAAATACTAAATATAATCCACAAAAATACCATTACTAATAATCAATTTTTCCATGAACACAGGTTATTGGTGGAGGAAGCAACCAAGCAGGGGATGATATCATTCCAGCATAGCTTCAGACAAGGAAATAGAGTGGCACATGTTTTGGCTAATGCAGCTCTAAGGAAGAACCTTTTTAATAGGCTACATATTTTCCCCAAACCTCCCGACTTTGTTAAGGATATATACGAGAAGATATGGTGGGTTATATTTATGTTAGATCTTGTAATAGTAGACAATGTGAAAACCTTGTTGCACTAGGGAATATTAGTATCATACATGGCCTAATGGTAGTTTCTAATGATGCATGTATGCAAAACTATTATAGATGGGAGACAACCCTCCCTATTTAACATATATATATATATATATATATGCTTTTCTATTTCAAAAAAAAAAAAAATATATATATATATATATATATATATATATATAAAGATTTTATTTTTAAAAATGAAAAGTAAAAAAGTACTATATATTATTTATTTTTTGAAAAAAAAAAAAGAAAAACCGATAAGCCTGTAAAATATATAGAATTCCTAAGAATGGGGCTCCCAAAATTGGGGCCTAAGGCACTTGCCTTAACCCATACACCTATAGAGCCAGCCCTGGGCACATTATACCGAAGCTGGAATTAAAAGAGATTAGAGCACAAAACATTACAAGGTGTTTACCTCGAAAATACGAGTAACAATTAAATTTAATTTGTGGTTTTAAAGATATGTGATTTAATTCAGTATCAATTAATAATCAAGAAGTATGAAGTAGAAATTAAAGAGACAAGTGAATCAAACCACTGTTAGTCAGCAGCAGTAACCTCGATCTCACTAACTTCGAGGTAGGCTTGCAATAATAAGAATAAATAAGTAATAAAAGTAAAGTAAGAACAATAGAGCTACAGAATAATGAAGATGAACAGTAGGCAAAAAGGTAGAGAGTATATTCTTTTCTCAGTGATAAGATGACGTTACAAATGATTGGATCCCCTTTTTATACTAGGGGAACCCTAAATAAGGAATATTTCTATTTACAGTAGGAAATATTCTTGTTACAGTTGTCTAACTGCCTAGTATGAAACCGTAAGGTCTTATTCCAGAATTTGCGCCATGATCTTGGAAACGTGGCAGAAATCTAGCTTTTTCTATTAAAAACTCATAGTGATACTATTTCGGAGTCAAGCACACTTGGCCTTGGTATTCCTCGAACTCCTGTCTTTGGGCATTGAACTCTCTCTTCGAGCTCGAATCTGGTACATCAATTTCGAACTCGACCTTGCCCAGACTCGGGCCTAGGATGGAACCTCGAGCCTGTAAATCGGGGGCATATGATTTTGACCGTATATAGATAGTCTCCACTTTTCTTAGAATAAGATGATAAGAGACGATTTGTACCTCCATTTTCCCGCGCTTCTCATGATGATGTCATGCCCATGTCGTAGGGTGCTTGAAGTGACCGGAAATGTCACGTTGATGCTCTTCCCCCAAACATCAAATGCGCGTTATTGCTGGTCAACCACTAGCATCGCAGAACCGCCATCAAATTTCTATTAATATGAGGCTACTCTATTGAGCAACGAACTGTAGGCATTTTATCTTTATTCACTCTGATTTTTTCTCTTCTTTTTCTAATCCTCTGTTTCCATGGTTTGAACCTGCGATCACTAGTTTGCATGAAAGAAACTTTACAAGTTATGCCAAGGCTCCCTTTTTCAAAGCTTTGATTCAAAACAATGAGAGAAGGGAGCATAATCCTTCATGCATCAGGAAATATGTGAACTTCACCCTGCTGCTCATCTATCTTAACTTCAACCTGGTATGTCACTTTATTTATTTTTCTTTCCGTGCGATGACGTGGAACTATCATCTACTAACTTTTGTATCCCACACCGGCACAACATCCTAAGGATTACCATTCTTGGATCGTTTCTCATTCATCTTGCTACCCTTTTGGTTTTTCTTATGATAGAGGTGAAGCTACATCTTCTTGTCTTTCCTTCTGGTCTTTTTCTTTTGCTGCACTTTTTTAACGGATTATGGCCCAAAATTTCAACAGAATGCTCAATCCTCACAGTTACATTCATCGAGGGTTTTCTGCCCTAAATCTCTTTGGGCACATAACATTTCCAATGATCAAAATGGCGTCCTCGTAACCGAAGATGGCACTCTCCAGGACGTGGACTTTAAGGTAGATAAGATTCTTGGCTTTTGTTTTTTGCTTCTTTGTTCCTGCGTAATGACCCTTCGTGAGTATTGTAACTATATTTGTAACCATCTTTTGGAAATAGAAAAGGATCTCTCCGTCTCATTTTGGCTCATGTTGAATTCCATTCCGTCTTTACTAGTGAAATTTTCTATTGTATAACTTTATAACTAGTCAAAATACCGGACTCAAGACATAATAAACCTTTAGGTGTTTATTCAATCAATATAATACCCCTTAAGGTTCTTGTTAATCCTTGAGATAATCTTAAATTGATTTGAGTGAGAGCAAGGTCTCGAATTTGAAATAAAGTTAACCCTTAGGCTTCATAGATAGTCATCGAGTGAGAAGTCTTTCAAACTCGAGCAGCCCTTGGCTTAGTAGTCAAGCGAGCACTTGCTCGAGCTTGAAATAAAGTAAGTCCTTAGGCTTTTATATAGTCCCCGAGGGAGAATTTTCTAAAACTCGGGTAGCCGTTGGGCTTAGTAGTCGAGTGAACATTTTGCTCGAATCAAAAAAGATCGATAAAAAATGAATTGATCTTTGGCGCCTCGATCCTGATGACAATCTCATGAAGTTAGCGGTTGAAGTGACTAAAAGTTGCTTTTTGTGTTGTTCTCAAAGTCATTAATTGGAGGCGATTGATGGTCAGCTTTTTGGCTTCCTCAATACGTGTAAATGACCTCTATAAATAGATAAACTTCACGATCTTGCAAACTTTATTCTCATATTGTTCCCAAAGCCTCATTAGCTCTTTCAGTTTCTCTGAATTCTCACTTCTCTTCTATTAGACTTTACTTCAGTATCAATATTCTCCATTTTCTTGAATATCCGCATTATAATGGCTAAGACCTCTAAATCGGTTCCCTAAAAAGAAAAAAAGCTTCTTCATCTTCTCGAGTGACCAAGAGTAAACCAATAGTTCCCCCTCGTATTGAGGCGTGCATTCCTCTGACATGTGAAATAATATCCAATTTCAAGATCGAGAAACTTGTATAAATTCCAGGACGATGCGAGCCCATGTCTCGATAGGCCTATTTGATAACCAAGGAAGAACTCGTGCAAGTAAAGGAGGATTGCAAGTGAGAGAACAAAGAAGTAGTGATCTCTTCCCCCGAGGAGGATATCACTACATATAAAGTAGGGTACTTAATCATGTATACCCATCTATTCATGTTGGGCCCTATAATTCCAAATCATGCTCCCATAAATCCAGTTATTCTTGACTTTTACCAACGATACATTTGGCCAGATATATCCTTCATTCTGGCGAATTGTTAATTTGATTGGATACTTTTCAAGCCAACTCCAGGGGATTCCTTTTACCCTTGAGTACTTGATCAGGTTGTATAGTCCTCGCATTTATCAAGGTGACTTGATAAAGTTGCAACGCCGATCTTTGAAATCTCTCTTCTTTAGAATCGATGAGGACAAAGATCGAGGGTGGATAAGCTGGTTTGTCCGAGTCTGGACCTTCAACCTAACTCCTACTGATAGGATGCCATTCCCCAAGGAATGGAACATGAAAAGTAAGTACATGATTTATGATAATAACTTACTATCATGTTTCCTCTTTTCTTTCTCGACTTCATCGTTTTCTCGATCTAACTCATTTTTGATGGTATAGTTGTTGTTTGGTTTCTATATGCGGTCCCAGACCTCAAAGGTTGGGTCTGAAAACTAGCCTCTACTTCCTCATAAACGGAGTGCTGCTGGCATGATCTAGCCAAGGGTCGATGGGAGTCTAAACATCATTGTGAGTCCCTTTGTTTGTTTACTTGTGTTTCTCGGATAAATACTTACTTTGTTTATATGTAGGCCTTGAAGATGTCTGTTCCATGCGGCTACCCCCACCTGGAGAAGAAGAGACATCAAAGCATTCCAGGGAAAAGAAAAAAAAAAGGAGGTCCCCTGCAAATTCCCCGAGGCGAAATAAGGCAAAGCTCGAAAACCCAAAGATAACATTGTGGCCCTATCTCCGGAAATGGCTCACTGCCTTCGCCATCAGGAGGAAGAAGAAGAGGATGATGATAACCTATTGGTAGCTCAGGAAAGAGGAAGCTCGGACACTCCAAAAGCCGCAGAACCGATGGAAATGCAAGTGATTCAATCTCGAACCAAAGAAATTTTAGAGCAGAGCTAGAGCAAAGTCCCTGAACCATCAAGTAGAAAAGGTAAACCTTGTCTTGGGGGACGTTTGATGAACAAGAAGAACCTAACTCTGAGGCTCTTCAAAGATAGGATAACACCCAAAGTGAATCACTTAGGGTAATAAACATAGGATACTCGCCGCACGACCCGATGTTTTCTGATGGGCAATTCCAACATGCCCGGGACATGGGGACTCCCGATATGGCAGCAACTCATAAAGGGAGCGATATTTCTTGGGAGTGACTCGCGGGGATCGAAGAAGGTCCCGATCCCGATGCCTCATTTATACTTGAGGAAGCTGAGAAGATCCCTAAAAAAGTAAGTTTTTTCTTTCATTATTTAGAGTTTAATCTCCATCTTTATGATTCTGACCTCCTTTTTTGTGAGAAGGCCATTTCGCTTCATAGACAAGCATACGCCAAATCTCGAACTGAGCTTGCCTGATGCATATTCAAGCTTAAGAAGATCTCGAAAAAGAGGGACAATCTTAAAACCATTTATGTTAAGAAAGAGGGGAAGATCAGCGATCTACAAGTCGAATTGACGAAGGCTTGCCAAGAACGAGCCGAGTTTGTTGAAAAGGTAATATAGCCTTTGAGGTTCTGTTATGTACTTGTTTGTTTTGACGACAAATACTTTTAATTATGCAGTTTCATCAGAAGGGTGAATTGGTGGTGCAGATTCGGGAGGAGCTTAAGATGAAGGAGGCCGAGACCTTGGGGTGGAGGTAAGGCATGGAAAGTTTTGTCTGTGAGAAAGAAACTCTTTGAGAGCATCTGGCTTCACTCGAATGCCAATTCCAAAGTGTAAAGGAGGAGAGCCTATCTCGAGGTCGCAAAATCGGGGAGCTTAAATCTAGATCCAATGCTGAACTGTCCAAGGCTAAATCTGACGTTGGGGCAATTATGTCTTCGTACCGAGTTGATGCTAAGGTGGCTAACGCTCAGGAAAAGGTGATATCTTCTATGTCAAAAATTAAGCTATCAAGTGCACTTGACTATGCTAGGGCGAAAATCTCAGAGGGTAACCCTGGAGGAGTACATGATCGCGGCTTTGATCTCTCAATCGATACTAAAAGGGCAAAGATTTTGGAAGAAGAGGCAGTCGCTCTGCTTTCTAATGAGGATGATTCCAGTGGCTCTGAGAGTTGAAGAGATGAAGATGAAGTCCTCGAGGGTGAGTCTCTCGAAGATACGGCTCCTGAAGATATGACCCTGAAGTAGTTTTAAGTTTCTTTATTTTGTTTTTGTGCAAGTATCCCTTGTGTATATCTTCTATAATCATCTTTTGGAAATACAAGGGAACTTTTTATCTCATTTTTGACTTGTGATGGATTTCATATGGTATTTATTCATGGAATACCTTTTCTTTGAATGATTGGTATGAGATAGTAAACCCTTAGATCTTTATCGATAGATATAATAATCCTTGAGATAAGTCTAAATCAATCCGATGTGAGCTCAGGATATTGTGACTCTTGATTCCGAGTAGAGTGAGAATGGAGTCTCGAACTATAAGTTTTTGGCCCATAAGCATTTCGAAGTTGGACCTTGGGCTCTTATATATCGGCACTAATGCTCTATAAGTTGGCCAATTCAGCCTCTAGAATGGCTATTTAATTTTTCCTCATTTCGGCTAAAAGACTTAGTAAAAATTCAGTTATGCCTTAGCATGTGTTTTTTGTACCCGTTGGGTTTTACGAAGGTTTGACGTATCGAGACCTTGTTTGTATACTGATAATCGAATACCTCTTGAGATTTTATCGATGGTTGATGTTATCGAAGCCTTTAAATTGTTCGAGTGCTGAATTTATTGTAGCCCATTAAATTGTACAATGCTGAATTTATCAAAGCCCATTAAGTTATCTAGGTCTGAATTTATCGAAGCCCATTATATTTTACTTTTTTCGAGAGTATCTTGATTTAACCGTTTTTTACAAAGTGTTTGATGCCCTTTCATTTGTCGCGAAAGTCGGACAACTTCGAGCTGCATTATTTAGGTTGTAGCCATTTTACATGAACATAGTCTTTAATATGGCCATAGCCTTCGGGAATGCCACTTGCACTTGTTTATCGAAAACTTATCGGATATGTTTGAAAAGTTAGTCCACGAGTGCATTGGCCTTGGCCTTTGTTTCGAGGGGATGCCTCGTTGAGGTCTTATGAGTCCGAGTTATTGTTGAGTCAGATGTATCGACTGTCGATGGTAGTCCCTGAGTATTCGGGGGTGCTTTTATGATTTGGATCTTGAGCCATTTCCCGTAGGATTATAAGTGTAGAGCTCATGTAATAGTAGACATTTTGAGGCACGAAGTGTTTTTAGCATAAACAGAATGCTTCTTCAGGTAATTTGATACATGCGTACATGTTTTTCTGTTGGGGCTCAACTTTCTATGTCGACATGGTTAATCTGACCGTTTGGCCCATTACAATATTTTCCTATCGAGGCCTTTTTAGGCGTGAAGTATTTTCCTTGAAAATATAACCTCCGAGGGTGATGCCCCCCAGTATCGAGATTGATTGAAAAGAAGCCATAGATACTTTTGAGTTCTCCTTAGGTAGCACATAACTGTTGCCTCATTAAAAATCTTGCCGGTAAAACCCATTTGGGACAAAATCCGATCTAAGGGAAAAAGGTGCAACACATGCTTTAAAAACTAAGGCTTTCGTGTAAAAGGGGTTTCGTAGAGATCGCATACCTTTGATAGCTTCGACCAAGAATCTGTAATAAGTTATTTTCAAACTCAAATGGAAAAAGACTAAAGTCATACCTTAGCAGTATTACCGTTTGAGTAATGATATGTTCCAATTGTTTGGCAGTTGTTCACCCTTCATTGTGCTAATTTTGCAGGTCCTTTGCCGACAATTCCAAGTGCTTGATATGGTCCTTCCCAATTCAGGGCTAGCTTCCCTTCATTAAGGTCTCGAGTATTGATGGTGACCTTTCGTAGAATTAAGTCCCGATTCCAAAGTGTCGAAGGTTGGTCCTTTTATTATAGTATTTTTCGATCCTTTGCTTCTGTGCGGCCATTTGAACAAGCGCTGCTTCTCGATTTTCATCTAATAAATTAAGGCTATCATTCATGGCCTCGTGGTTTGAATCCTTCAATACATGTCAAAACTAAGTGATGTGTTCTCTGACATCAACGGGGATGACGGCCTTGGAGCCATATACTAGCGAAACGAGGTAGCCTTCGTGCCTAACTCCGAAGGCACATTTCTCCGGGTTAAGCTTCGTGCTGTATTTCCTCAAATATGTGAATGTTTCCTACAAGTGAACTAAGTGGTCCTCTATGTGCAGGGACAAACAATATATCATCAATATAGACTTCCAATATTTTTACTATTTGTTCTTCAAACATTTTGTTAACTAGGCGTTGATATGCAGCTCTTGCATTCTATATCCTAAAGGTCACTACATTGTAACAATAAGTTCCAAATTTAGTAATAAATGACGTCTTTTCGTGGTCCTACTAGTTCATCTAAATCTGGTTGTGCCCGGAGTAGGCATCAAGAAAATTTGGGGTCTCATGGCCAGTTGTGGCATCGATCATATGGTCGATTTTTGGCAAGGGGATAAGATCTTTTGGACATTCTTTTGTCAAGTTATCTACGCACATTCTAAGTTTATCTCCTTTTTTAGGAACTACAACTATGTTGGTTTACCACTCGGGGTACTTTACCTCTCGAGAAGATTCTATTTTAAGAAGTTTGGTTACATTATCTTTGATGAAAGCATTTTGTGCCTCGGATTGAGGCCTCCTTTTTGCTCCATTGGTTTGAACCTGGGATACTTAGCCGATGCATGGTGATTTCCATAGGAATCCCTTTCATATCTGTTGCAACGACTTCATCGAGGCTAGAGGCGGTGAATACTTATTTGGACGCCTGCTTATATTTAGTGCCCGATTTCTCCGAGGTAAAAGGTTCTGTGTCGGTACCACTTCCTCAAGTACAAACATCTCTTTTTCAACATGTTTCTCTCCATATATTATTTTCACTCCTTCCTCTGTTGGGAACTTCATCATCTCGTAAAGAGTTGAAGGCACTGCCCTGATATTGTGTATCCATGGTCTCCAGTGCGTTGTACCTCATGTCACCTTCGATGACATGGAACTTGGTGTCTTGTATGATCCCAGAAATGTTTATTATCAAGGTAATCTCTTATCTTGATGTTTCACTCGCCATATTGAAGCCATTGAGGACCCGAGATGCAGGTACAATCTGATCTTGTAGGACTAGTTGCACCATGACCCTCGATCTGACTATATTCACTTACCTACCTGGATCCACTAAAACACATTTAACTTGAATTTTATTTAAAATGATAGAGATTACCAGGGCACCGTTGTGGGACTGAAATACGCCTTCTGCGTCTTCGTCATAGAATGAGAATATCCTCTCGCACATAGCTCCGAGTTCATTTTTATGTCATGATTGACACCTTGGTGCGTTTGAAAATAGGTCGTTGAGGGTCATCCACTCCTCCAATGATCATGTGGATTATATGTTGTGGTTTTTCTTGTTCGTTTCTCCTTGCATCTCTCTCCTTGAAGTGAATCTTAGCCTGATAACTTAGGAATTCTCGAACGTGGCCCTCGCTGAACAATTGCGCCATTTTTCCCTTAGATGCCTGCAATCTGCTATTCTATGACCATGTGTGCCATGATACTTGCACATCAAGTTCGGGTTCCTTTGGGAAGGATCGGTCTGTGTAGGTTTGGGACACTTGATGTCTTTGATTCTCCCAATAGCTAAGACAATCCCTGACACATCTATGTTGAAGTTGTATCCTAATAATCGAGGAGCCTCGGCGGGGTCGGTATGCTTATCAAACCCACTCTTACTCGTGAGTCCACGAGAACTTTGGCCTCGATCTTTTCTCCGATCGTTTGAAGGAGCATTCTGACCCGATTCGTTGTTCCTTTGATCGACATACAGCTAATACCATCTTTTGTTGAATCTTAATTATCGGTCTATGTCCTTCAGGGGTTTGGCTGCGAATCTATTATGATGAAATAAATCCAAGGGGGCACCCAACTGGTTATCCTCGGCCCTAATGTTTGACTGGTAATGATTATGAACATCCGACCATGTCACTACTGGGTATTGATCAAATTTTGTTTCAATTGCCGAGATGCGATTGAGCTTCTTTCATTCAAACTCTGCATGAAAGCTTGTACTGCTCAGTCATCAGAGACTGGTGGTAACTCCATTCTTTCCAATTGAAACCTGGACACAAACTCCCTCATCGTTCTTTAGTTTTATTTTTAAGACCTCCAATTTACTCATGACCACTTTTATGGCCCCGGCATGTGCTTTCACAAAGGCATCCACTAACATAGAAAATGAAACAATAGAGTTAGGAGCTAAGTTGTGATTCCAGATCATAGCTTCTTTCGACAACAATTCTATAAACGTTTTTAACAAGATTGATTCGATCTCATTGTAATTCAAATCATTTCCTTTGATTCTGCAAGTGTATGATGGAATATACTCATTGGGGTCGGTTATTCCATTATATTTGGGTATATCGAGCGTGCCAAAATATTTTTCAAATGGGCATTAGAAATCTGAGTGAATTGTTTTTATATGAATTTTTCTAGCGTCTAATCTTTCACAACTGGAGGTGCCCCCGGTATCTGGTCTACATGAGAGTTATAGGTCTCCACCTTTTTATCATTGTCTTCAAGTTTATTTTCCCCAGACTCAATCCTCTTGGTTAGCTCTTCGAGAATCCTCAAAATTGTGGGGTCAGTCCCCCAGCCACTTTCATCGGGCCTTTCTGGTGCTGGTTCACTATGCCAAGTGTTTATTGGTTTGGATGTATTTGGAGTTTTATTCTGAATTTGAAGTTGAGCGATGGAAAATTTCCAATATTGTAGCATCTCGAATATCACTTGGAGGCTGACTCCCCCGTCTCCCATTCCTTGTATTCTTTGGCCACCGGTTCTGGATTCCCTATGTACATTTCCTTCGGGGTCCGCGCCCAAATCTGCTTTCAAAGCAATAAGCGAACTAACATCAACTGCTTAACATTTTGGCACTTCCCCTAGGTTTATCTTTGATACACTGACCTCGAGGTAAGCTTGGGATAATAAGAATGACTAAGTAATAAAAGTAAATGAAGAACAATAGAGCTAAAGGGCAATGCTGATGAACAGTAGGTGAAAAGGTATAGAGTATATTCTTTTCTCAATGATAAGATGATGTTACTAGTAATTGATGTCCCTTTTTTATAATAGGGAAACACTAAATAAGGAATATTTTTATTTATAGTAGGTAATATTCTTGGTACATCTGTCTAACCGCCTAGTACGAAATCGTACCATCTTATTTTGGGATTTGCGCCATGGTCTTGGGGACGTGCATGAATCTAGCTCATTTTGTTACAAGCCCATAACGGTTCTATTTCGGGGTCGAGCATACTTGGCCTCGGAATCCCTCGAACTCTTGTCTCCGGGCATTGCACTCTATTTTCAAGCTCGAATCTGGCCCACTGATTTCGAACTCGACCTCACCCAGACTCGATCGTAGGACGGAACCTCGAGCCTATAAATTGAGGGAATATGATTTTGACCGTATACACAAGGCAACACCAAACCTCACTCAAAATTGCTAGCAATAAAACAAAATATTTAATATTGATAGTCAAGAACTGGAAACTGAATAAGAAAAAGAATTCTTGCATTATAATCTTGCAAGGCTGCTCTTTTCATGTTGTTATAGACATAGAAATAGAATATTGTAGACTGCAGTATGGTCCGCCTCTGATAGTACTGGTTGTATTATATATGGTCCGTGCTTGGGACTATTTTCAGCTGTGAAAACTTATTTCAAATGTGTAGATCCACCTCCAAACATTTCAGGTCCTATCCTGGTAGGTCTCAAGATACCATATGGACCTATCCAAATTCTCAGAAAAAATTCAAAGCTCAAAAGCCAAGATTGAGAGATAAAGTCAGCATATGAAATCCTTAAGTTCTCAAATTTCATGCAATAGTTTCGAAATGCTCTTGTGCCCTTCCGGTTTTCATGACCCAAAATCCCAACCAATCGGAAATGATGGCACTTATCACCACTTGATAGGTAAGTGATGACGTCCAAATCAACTACTAATAAGTAAATGGACATGGTCGTGTGCAACATTATTTATCCAACTATGAGTCGGGGTCAAATCCCAAGGAGAACAATATGTAGGCGATTAGGCGTGTAAGAGAACTATAACTTATTATACTAAGCCAAAAGCTTAGAAAAGATTTGAGAAATTATTTATAGCAAAATGCAAAAATGTGAACTAACCTAGAAAGCAACTGAAATGATCAATGTCTACAATACACTTAAGTAGCGATCCAATGTTTTTCACGATTTTACAAATATGTGCGAGTTATTGTTAATTAGACTCGGGGAATAATTCTATATTAGCTTTTTCTAGAGGCCAACAAGACTTCTTAATTGAATTATTCCTAAAACAATTAAGGGATTAAGCACACCCGATTATGGCTACAAGTAGTTCCATCCATCCCTAGGTAGATTCTATAAAGTGAGGGTTAAAGCCTCAAGTTCTTGTTAATTAATCCTTCCCAATCACAAATTATCTTTCCCAAAATTAATTCGAAATAAATGGACGAGTCCTAGGGTTAGCTACTTCATTTGGAAACATTAAAGAAAATAATAACTCAACAAACAATAACTCACTGCATAATAAATAAAAATCGCTCAATACATAAGTACAACAAGACATTTAATCCACAATCTGAATATGAATATTTCCATAAACTAGATTTCAGTGTTGGAATAAATACTAAACACTTATATATACAATACAAAATAAGAAAAGGAAGAACTGAACATAAATGGGTGAGCAATTCTCACCAAAATGTTCAAATATTCTAGACCCAAGTGTGGTGCGAGAACCCTAGCTTCCAAACTTGTCTTCTCTATGTGTCAAAGACAATCCAAAGATTGCCAAAGATATTTTAAAAATGAGCTAGGTCGTGTATTAAAGGGTTTGAGGCCAAAAAATATGAAACAACAGAAGTGCCTAGAACTGAAGCACGATATTCGCAATTGCGAATCTAGGGATTATCGTTGCAATCGCATTAGCGATCCTTATGTTCGCAATTACGAACTTGACACTGTGCAATGGTTTTCTCATTTGTGATGGAGATCTTCGCATTTGTGAAGGTTGACTGCCTCGTTTGACATTGCATTTGCGATTCCACCATCGTAATTATGACCTTTGTTGTCTTCGCATTTTCCACATTGATGTCGCAATTGCGACATCTAAGGCCATTTTCCAAATTTCTTCTTTTCAACATCTTTTTGACTTGTTTTTACTTGGTTTCTTCATGATCACTTTTAAATCTCATAGAACCTATAAAATAGAAATAAATGACATTGAACACATGACTTTATCACTCACACAGAGAAAAAATATAAGCTCAAAGGAAAGATAAGTTAGTACAATACCAACTTATCAAACCCCCAAACTTGAACTATTTCTTCTCCTCAAGCAATGAAAGCAACAAAATATCCTTCGAAGTATTTAACTCAATAGTGCACTAATATCATGCCAAGTCAAAAAGGTCTACTATAGGTACAAACACATGACTTCGATTGGTACCAACAATTAATTCAAATCATATGAAATACCAAAAGCATTTTCATGAATTTCATTACAATTCAAGTGCTCAAACAACACATTAATCAAAGTAGCAACTAAGTCATGAACTAAAGCAGGCACATGCCATTGCTATCAAGGTTGCTACAAGGAAATCTGACGTCTTTAAACTAAAACAGAAAGAAAACGAGATGCTACGGGAGTTTGTATCTCGCTTTCAAATGGAGATAACGGAATTACCACCAATCTCTGATGACTAGGTAGTGCAAGATTTCACCCAAGGTTTGAAAGAACAAAGCTCGATAGCTTCAAAGCAGCTAAAGCAGAACCTGGTTAAATATCCTGCTGCGAATTAGGCGGATATCCACAACCGATATCAATAAAAATTAGGGTCAAGGACTACCAACTAGGAGCCCCCTCGGGCTCAGTATATCCTAGCAGGCTCCTGGAAAATGAACCAAGGACAAACAAAGAAAGGTACCAAGCGTACACTGAAGATCGAAGAAAAGCCCCAAGGCATAACATACCCTGAAATGACCGAAGGGAAGATTGAGGTCAGAACCCTCTGAAAGTAGGAAACTCCAAATTTGGGGGTCAAAGAGTTTTAGAAAACGTTCTTGGTAGAAACAAAATGTTAATGAAGAATCCCGCTGAAGTGAGCAGAGCCGGATTCGACAGACACGCAGGACCGAAGGAGGCACCTCGATTATCCGAGTACAACTTCAACATTGATGTTTCAGACATCGTATCAGCCCTAGGTAAAATCTAAGAGATCGGGTGTCCAAAACCCATACTATCAGATGCGTCGCAAAGGAACCCTAACCTAGTGTGCGAATTTTATGGCACACATGGTCATAGGACTGAAGATTGTAGATAGCTCTGAGAAGAAGTAGCCTGACTAATCAACAAAGGGCACCTCCGAGAATTCCTTAGCACCTGAGCCAAAAATAAATTTTGAGAAAAAGAGGCGAACAGGAAAAATGGAACAGAACATCCATAACATGCCATCCACATGATTGTTGGAGGAATCGGCATCACACAGAAACCCATTGTCAAACAAAAAAAATATCCATCACAAGGGAAAAGCGAACTCTATGTTACATACCCGATGACGGCCTCAGATTCAGTGAAGAGGACATTGAGGCCATGTCTCAGCCTCATGAATACCGGTATCATCTATTAAACAGATGGCCACTTTCTTATCAACCTTAGCTCGAATCTCTTTAGCTTTAGCCCGGGCATTCACGACCTCAGCCTTCATCTTCAAAAGTTCAGACTCGAGTCTTACAATCCTACTCGTCTGGACCAAGCTATTTTTACGAGCATCCAGATTTGCACCTCAAGGGTAGAAGCCTTGGCCAAATCATTCTTCTTGACCGAAACTTGGGCATCTATCTAAGCCCTTAGCTAATTACACTCATACTTGGCCTCACCAACTTTGCCCCAAAGGCATTCCAGGTCCTCCGCCTTACTCTGTACTGAAGTATCAAAATATTAATCTCCGAGGATAGAAGAAGAAACATGCATACCCTCGAAACAAAGGTTACTTATCTCTCGAGGTGGCCTTCGTAGTTCAGGCTTCGATTTATCTTGTACCGAAGGTGTATCAACTCCTTTGCCCTTTTATCACAAAGAAGCCTGAGGGATTTCTCTCCGTCCATGGCTTTCCGCAACTTTTCTTCACGGCGAAGCAACTCGGACTTGAGCTTGTCAAAGGCCTATGAAAAACAAGCTCAGTGAGAAAATGAAAATGCAAAATCAAAAAACCAACAAAGTCAACAAAAAATCACCAAAGAAACAGAGTTGTTGAGCCTCCTTAAAAGTTGAGCATACATCTAATAGCCTGGTCTCATCGGCCTCAGTCAGTCCACTCTTACTGGGGATATGATCGCTCGATACCCTACTTGATTTAGGCGGCCCTTGGCCTATGGCATCCCTCGAAGTACCTTCGAAGAGAGAAAAAGACGATGGGCAAAAAATTTGTGTCCCTATAGTACCTTTGATGGGAGAAGAAGATAGCAGAATGATCCTTGTCCCTCGAAGTACCCATGACCAGGGAAGGAGACGGTGGAAAAAGAGGAGCCACTTCCCTGAGGATAGAAACCTCTGGTATTGCAGGCTCAGCTGCCTTGAGAGGTCTCTCGGCTCGAGACATTGATGTGTGTCCGCTCCCGTCTGATACACCAATTTTCACATGACGGCCGATAGGTACATGATCTACCTCAATGTTGCATCTCCTTTTCACTTTCGAGTAAACCCTGCCTCACTATAAAACTCCTCTCCCACTGAGAATTCCTTACGCTTATTATTGCTCTTAGTCCCCAAAGCCGATGATCCTCCCTCATCTACAAGAGGTCATGGTCTCATCTCGAAAAATTCTTCAACACCTACAGTAAAGAAGTTAGGGAACGCGAAGGGAAATAGTCCTTAAAGAAACAAATCATATGGTACTCACCGTGGTGTTTTGCTTCCCATCTACCCTTCAACAGATCTCGCCACTTACGCTTATCGTAGGTCGAGCAAGCTACCAGTATCCGAGTCCAATCCCCCAGATCAGGGACCTCGTATGGCAACCACGGGATTGCTGCAAAAAAGGAAAGAAAACACCTTTATGGTGTTTGCCTCCACTAAGAATAAAAATGACAAAAATCACAAGTGTACCACTTACGTGTGAAATTCCATTTCTCAGGGAATGGAATAAACTCTACGCGGATAATGTCAACAGTCCACACTCGAACAACTCGACTCATCCAGCCTCGGTCCACGTCTTCTTCATTACTGTTAACAAAGGGTTGGGTGAATCGACATTTAGAGTAATCAGGCCTCAGTAATGCAAGGGCCGGTATAATCTAATAAGATGGCAGAGGGTGAACCCGAGGTCGGCTTTATCTACAAAGAAACTTATCATCAACATTGTCCTCAAAATGACGGGTGAACCTATGCCAGGGTAACCTGATATCTTTTACAAACTCGAGCATCACTCTATATTGAGGACCTAATATAAAAGGGTATGTGTATACGTCCAAAAACCCCTCTACATGGGTCATAATGCTCTCTTCCAGGGAAAGTACCTGCAGGACAACATTTTCTCCCCATCTGCAGTCTCTCCTAACTCCCTCAAGGTGTTCCTCTCCGATTGATGAGAAGAACCTCGATGCATGCTCCCGATAGCCCTGAATATTGGGAGGTCTCTCTAACATAAAGTCCCTCCTCGAGACAAAGCATCTTGAGGTTAGCTCACCGGACGCTGGCGGTGTACTACTGACCAAGCGCGAAGCAGAGGCAGAACTATCCTCTTCTTGGTGAATGAATTTGCACATAGTAGCCATAACTATGGTGAAACAAGAGAAGGGAGGTGAAAACATAGGCGAAAATTTTGAATTAAAATTGTTGTCACGCTCCCCTTTTTCCCCCTTTTCCATTCGGAGAGGAGTTTTCGGGGTTTCGAAATTCATGGGTGTGATGACTCATTTCCTTTTGGGAACTAGGTATTTGAAGAGTTTCCACCTAATGATATAAGGCGCATTAGGACACCTATATAGTTCATTTACAACTATGTTTGATAACCAAAGATAGGGTAAGGGCTTGAAATTATCCTAAGGGAAGGGTGTTATGCACCCCTCAGGGTCCATTAGTGTGCTTCCCGACCAAATAGTTTTTGTGAATTTGTACAAGTTGCAAGTAATCCAATAAGGCTCAAGTAATAGGGATTTAAATTAAACATACAAGCGTTTGAAAACAATTATTGAAAGGCAAGGTTTGAAAGAGTTATAAGCTAAAGATGTTTGCAAAAATAAAGGGAGGTCCTAGGTTTGTTAGTAATATGGATTACATCAATGCAATACCCAGTATGGCACTACTCGGAAGAGGGGATACACGTGGTATTAGCGCACCGGTCACCATATCCATATCTACCCTTCCCTTCCTATGAAGTTATTAAAGCGTGGATCGGTCTCGACCTCTATTGCATGCTATTACCCATCCCATTCCTATCAGTCCCAGAGGATATTAGGACTACTAATCCTATAAAAGGGAGGATTTTAGACTGACTCTTAGGTTTATCGGTAAAAAGGCTAAGGAGACATACAAAAACACGTACGACTGCATTTAAAGGGGAAACATGTAAGTAATTAGAAGGCTCATGTACACTTCTGCAATAGTGCATATAAATAACATGAAAGCTGGGTTTGAATCAAAACCATATTTATTATATTCAGAAAAGAAGTCTGAATCAGGTCTGCCTGCTGGTTGTAGTAGTTGACAATTAACAGAGGCAATCCCTGTTTTATTTAACCAGATACCTAAGGCTTTCCTAGGCGTAATAGTGATGTCCTATGAGCATGATATCTATATTGATTTGGAATGCAGTAGAGCAGACAACTTGAGATCCTATAGGCATCCTTTATGAAGGTAGTAAGTCAAGGCAGTGTTTGAAACTTGTAAGTGGAAGATTAATTAACTAATCCAATTCATAATGACAACATGAACTAAACGGTTTCTCCAACTAAACTGGTTTTAAGTTCAACAGCCATGATTTCTATTATAGCTATTTAGATCCTATAAGCATGGTATCTAAGTGTTAAAAGGTTATTTTAGACTTATAGGCGTGATTTCTAAGGGAAACGAGCCTGGATACATGCTGTAATGAAAATTGATTCAGTTACTTTACATCATATAGGCATGATATCAAGTTGTAAAGCTGATCTTTAATCCTATAGACATGATCTGCATTATTAACGTCATTTAGATCCTATAGACATGGTTTCTAATTGTGTGAAAGTAAAGCATGCAGAAGTTATTTTAAACAAGAGCAGATCCTATAGGCATGGTATCTAATAGGCATGTTTGGAATCAAACTAGACCCTATAGGCATGATATCTACCCAATTTATCCACAACATACAACTACCCACCCTTTTTCACTAATCACCCCGATATTGTTTACAAATTATTACAAAGCCAATGATTGAATTACAAAAGAAATGCAGAAATAAGCAATTACAACCAATGGAAGCCTAATCTTGACTTCCTTTTGGAGTTATGTAATGAACCACTTCAATATCAATATTTCAAAGCTTTGCTCATACCTAGGTGTGTCAAAGTTCAAGGACCTCAAGGGATCACGCCAGTGCTTACACCCAGATTTGCATAACCAAACAGAATAAGTGCAATATGGAAGAGCCAGCCCATATGTGTCCAAGTTCAGAGGGAGCTCAAGGGTCCCAAGGCAAGGCTTACACAAGAGGGGCAGAACCTAGATTATAAGAATAGAGTGAAAGTGCATAACACATTTTGAAAGATATTTATTTCTAAAAAGCTGGACTGGTGGTCCATTTTGAAAACAATTAGTGGCAAAGGTGGTTGAAATCAGTTGTAGTAGTAAAATTCAAAACTACACAGAATCAGTAGTCATCCAAAAGGGGTCAAGTGATTTGGGGATAAACTTGTCGTAAACATATGACCCCAGCGAGGGTCTAGTTTGGTTATGCAAAGCAATAGTTGATGGCAGCATGGCCGCAAACCAGCCAAAAGAACACAAACACATAGAGGGGATATGGGGGTTTAGGGATCATAAGACAGCAAGTATACAACAAGTGACCGATAGAGTACACATATAGGGAATCATTAATCTATGGGGGAAGGGAACATCTTACATCATGCTAATAATGTAATTTGACTGCAGAAGTAGGAAAGAGTGAAAGAAACTAAAGCAACTAAAGAAGCATGTTGTTGTTGAGGCTTTAAGAACATTAACTAGCACATACCAGTATAGAAGCAAGGTGCATAAAGGTAAAGCAAGCAGGATTCCATAGTCTAGCGTTGGCTTTCAGTCGGCTAGACAAAGCAATAGCACAAGTAGTAGTAAAGAAAGAGAGATTTTTGAGTGTAAGTGTGTGTTATGAGCTCAAATTATTTGTGTGTTTGAAAGAAGAGAATGTAGGGTATTTATAGTTTTGAAAATGAGTGAAGAATAAGGTAACCAGTAAAGTTTCAACTCAAACATGGAAATAACAACAATCAGAATCAATTAATCATAAGTACTCTCCTTTAATTAAGGGATTACTGCTCAAACTGATACTAACAAGGTTAATTAAGGAAAAAAATCAGTTAGAGACAGATTGATTACTGCCTTATAAAGGGGCAGTAAAAGTATGAAGTAAATAATTAAGTCTAAGTACAAAATATGCTTAGTTTTGGGAAAGGATTCAGCAAGGTAAAACATCAAAGTAACTAAAAGAGTGGGATAAATTAATTTTAAACAAATGAGTAAAAATTGGGATTTAAAAGGAAACCCTTTGCAATCAGTTGTAATATTGAGGAAATCAAGATCAATCAAGAAAGAAACATGATTCTGCACTTGACATATAAATAGAAAGGAATGAACAGGCATGTAGGGTCAAACATGTTGACAAAAAGAAGAAACACAGACATACAGTTGTAGCAGGAGTAGGCTAGGATTCGAAACCTACTCGAAACACAATAGTCAAGTAGTCACATTGAACCAAAGTACAGAGAACCAAGCTAACAGGTAAGAAAGTCAGAAACAAGTAAAGATCTAACAGTAACAAGTGAGAAAAACCTTTTTAAGAAATTAGAGCTTCAATAGTAGTCGAGATTAAAAAAATGGTAAGAACTCAAATTCAGATAAGTCGAACAAGGAAAAGAATTCACACACAAAGAACTCAGTCAAAACCAATATACATGCAAAACAAACGAAGGCAGTTTCAGAAACCTGATAAGACCAAGAAAAAGACCTTGGGTTTTCAACATGTTGAATTAAATAGAAGGAAATCATAAATAAACCGTTTTAACATGGCAAAATCATAAACAACATTAAAATTAGAGAGGAGATCTTTTTTAACAAAAGATTTAAGATAAAACCCTAATCGTCGAAAAATGAGGAGTCATTTAGAAAGAAAATCGAAGAACCTTCGAGAAAATATTTAAGAAGTTCATAATAAGCATATATCTAAGTAGATCTGAAAGAAAATCAAAACATCTTAAAGCTAGGGTTTAAGAGAACCCAGAAAAGCGAGAAAGACTCTGAAAGGTTACCGATCTAGCTGAAGAAGTTAAGGATCTGACTTGAACGGCCATGGATGGCTGGAGAAAGACCAAAGATAGAGATTGAGCAAGATTTGTACCAGATCTCTTCGAGATCTGTCCATGAAATCACACAAACGGGCCGCCAGAAGACGTAGGAGGCTGGTATACATCTCAAATGGCCATGGGATACCCTGGATTAGGTGGGGATTTAGGTGGATTAGGGTGGAATTGGGTGGCGGCGCTAGGGTTTATGTGAGGCTATAAAGAGAATTGAGAGGGAAGAGATTCAAGGGCGGCTGGTGGTCAAAAAATGAGTAAGGGAAAGGGGTCATTTAGGTTTTTTTTAGGAAGGGTGAACGGCGGCCGCTGATCATTATTAGTCAGGTAGAATGATCTCAGCTTTGGTTGGATGTAAAATTGGGCTAGGGTCGGGTTTAATTGAAATTGGATCGGGGAAATTTTGTTTGATTTAAGGTTGAATTTAGGCTAAAAATAAAATACACATTTTTTCCTTTTAAATTTCAAAAAATAGTAAATAAATTTCTGAAAATAAATTGAAAGCACTAAAATGATTCACAACATGTAAATAACAATTTAAAAATATAGGGCTTAACTTTATGAATCTAAAACACAATAAAATTTTATAAAGACTAATATTGCAATTATATGCAATTAGCTTCAAAAAATACTAAATAAAATTGTAAAAATTACCTTAACCATATTTTGGCATAAATATAAATATCCAATTAATGAATCATCAAAAATAATAATTTTGGACATAATTATTGGAATTTTATGGACGAAAAAGGGAAATAAATCAATTTAAAAACCTTTAAAATTATGCAAAAATAATAAAACATTTGGACATGCTTATGTATGCATTTATATGTATTTTAAAGTTATTTTGCATATTGAAAATATATAGGAAACAATTGGATATCAGCAATGATGAGAGAACTGACGCAAGGAAGGAGATCTCTATAAAAGGGATAGCTGCTAAGAGTAGTGGAATCCTCAAATAAGAAGAAAGAAAATACATATATAGAGGAAGCGGCGACTGTTCATCTATTTTGAAGGCCAATTTTCTGACCATGCCATTACTACTTTTGGGGAAGTGAACCGGTGGGACCACCCCCATCACTTCATGGTCATGTCATATGAATGACACTATTATACGGTGCTCGAGAGATATCGAGATCCCCATAATGATCTAGCCTCGAGATGGCGCCCCACCTCGAGGATCTATGTTATTACAAGTATGGAATCAAAAAGAGCTATTAATCTAGCCTCGATATGGTTCCCGATCTCAAGGATCCCGGTTACTCCAAGTATGGGCTCCAAAGATCCAACTTCAAATTTCAAAGATTAACTTTGCATAAGCACCGAAAGATAAAATTTGAAGACTTGAAGCAAAGGAATCTTTTTGCATTCACAAAAATACATTTACAAAGGATGTCTTTACAAAGCCTTCCCCACCCCTCGAGGAATCCATCTACAAAAAGAAAAAGGAAAAGCAGAGATAATGACGCGAGTATGTTCTTCAAATTGACTATCATCTGAATCACTTTCGTAACCCTCATTCAAAGTAGAAGGTCATGATTCTTCCTCCAAGGGTTTGGCTTTTTCAATCTTAGCAGAGAGATCGACACCTTCGGTGCTTGCTTCCTCGAAGTCCTTCCTCGTAGATTGCAAACGAGCATGAGCAACGGCCTGAGCTAGCTTCTTCTCGTCCTTCTCGAGTATCTCTCTGGCTTAATTGTTTGCGGTGGCGGCATCCCTCTTGTATTATGACGCATGTTCATCAGCCTCAAACTTGGCCGCAGATAATGCAGTGTCCTCTTTCTGAGCTCTTCGAAGAAGATCTTAAGTCGAGGCCAACTCTCCTTGCAAAAGATCTGTCTCCGAGGTCACGGCCTCATTCTGCCTCTTCAGCTCGAGTATCTCCGTATCCTTGGATGCAACCTCTTCCTGAAGTCGCCCCACCAGGGCATCCTTTTGCCCAATCTGCAAAAGTGAATCAAGATAGTGAGCATCAACTTGTAAGAATAAAAAAATGAACTTGTGAACGTCGTGTTGCCTACTTAGCAAAGCTAGTCCATTCCTGGTGCACTCCCTCCAGACTCGCTCGAAAATCACTCAAATCCTCTTTCTTTCAGGCATAGGAAGCCTTCGACTTGTTTAGCTTCGAGGTGAGATTAGAGATCCTCCTTACGGCATGAAAGCTCATCTTGAAGATTTAAAAAGGCAAGTTCATACAGTTTCTTGACCTATAACAAATAGAGACATTAGAAAGGCAAGGGTAAAAATTTGGAGCTCAAATGATATGTCAAGAATATCACCTATTTTTGAAGCCTCTCTGCCTCCTCAAGAGCGACAGGGGTGTTGCGATCTGTGCCCTCATCGCTACCAACAAAGTAGTCCATTAGCGTATCATCTCTCCCTAAGAGGCCCCCACATCGGCATCGCCCCTGTTCTAGGCATCCTTTATTTTCCTCGGATGAAATGAAGGGACCGATTCAAATCCACCCATGGCATAAATTTCTATAAGGTTTTCTTCTCAACCCTGAAATATTTCAGATTTAGGCCCTCCAAAATCGCCAGCCGAGGATTCGTCAGCACGGACTGTACCATGTCCAACTTGAGGCTTGGGAACTGTGCCCAAACCCTCCTCAGTGGTCTCCTCAGCATGAGTTTGGTCCATATCGGCTACCCTCGACTCAGCGTCCATCCACCCAACAGCTTTTGGAGCATCAGCACTCCGTCTTACCCTTTGTACCAAAGGGCAATCATCATCGTCATCGTCATCGTCATCATCTTCATCTTCGGTATGAAGACTTGCCGCAACAGTTGAATTCAAGACCGTGGCATCGATCTGAGGCCTACGGACCTTGAGTTTCTTTGATTTAGAAGACTCGGTCGACACCTCCTTCTTTATTTTCTTACCCTTGTCGGGTTTTGAAGTTCCTTTTTCACTAGGAGGAGGTGGTATCATCGACATGCCTTCCCCGAGGCCTGTACATGCATGATGTATTGAACTTATCACCACAAAGAATACTCATAAGAAACTTGGTAATGACAACAATAAAAGCATACCGTGGTTTTTGGCTTGCCACCGCGTTTTGGAAAAATCACACCAAACACGCTCGTTGTATGGAAAGGCAGAGTCTAAGTGTTTGATTCATCCTGAAAGGTTCTTAACCGCATTGGGGAACCAAACGGTGGATACATAATCGAAATAAGATCATTTCATCAGAAGAAGAAGAAGAAGGGGCAATAAAATGTTCTCGGTGTAGGGACATTTATGCTTCATATACCATTCCTCCGGGAATGGCATCCTATTAGCAAGGATGATGTCTGAAGTTCTTACTCTAACAAACTATTTCATCCATCCCCGGTCTTTGTCCTCATCGATGCTCACAAAGAATGTCTTGGCGGATCGAGAGTAAAGCTTCATTAAAGCCCTCAGAAGAGACGGGGCATGTATAATCTGATTAAATGGTCGAGGGTGAAGGACATTCCCTAGATCCAATTGGAGAAATATCTAAGAATGTAAAAAATCCTCCAGAAAGAAGGATATATCTAACTGAGTGTCACTCGGTACCGATGACAAAAGTCAAGAATCACCGGATCTATCGATGGAGAAGAAGAATCTACATGGCCTAGAGTGAAGGGATATGTGTATATGCTGAGAGATCCAGCTTTGTGTTCTACTATTCTTTCCTCGGCTTTGGGGATATCTATTAGCACTGTCTCCCCCCATCTGCAGCTTTACTCTCTTCGTGTCGGTCACCACACTAATGTACTGAGACATGGGCTCGTATCAACCCGGTGTAGAAGGGGGGTTTTCAATGGTAAAATCGGAGACCGTATCGAATTGGTCAGGGGTACATTGCTTGATAATTGGAGGTATTTTTGGTCTGACCTTGGACATGCGTGATGAAGAAGTGGTACCCTCTTTTTGAGGTACCGTCTTGGAGGTTTTAGCCATAATTATAACAAAGTTTCTAAGAAAGAAGATGAAGAGGCAAGCACAGAGAATATATGAATGCAGAAGGTGGTGAAATTAGCTCTGAAGACTTGAAGATATTGTAAAAGTATGAATGAAAAACAGTTGTGGTATTATAGAAGCCGTTTGGGCAACGCTTGAGAAGCGAAAGAGTCTAACCAATAATGGTTTGTGGGCTTCTTTATAATCATGCCGATAGCGGCCTCTGCGCAGCTTTTGAGTCATGGCATTTAATGCTCTGACTGGCTGATGTTATGATGGGAGTATCGAAGAGGCAAGTATCAAGACCATTTCTTATCATTTTTACCCCAAAAAATGCGGGGATTATCTATGTACGGCTAAAATCAGAGAGTCCTATTTTATGATCATTATGAAACTCCATAGACCATCTCCAGAAGGCTCGAGGTTTGACCTCGAGGGTTCCCTATAATTCAACCCCGAGGCAGTGCAAATCGGTGGCTATGATGGACAGGAGGGAAATTCCCAAGGCGTGTGGCTAGAGCTGACCAGGTCTACTATACTATTACAAATCCGTACTGTGACATTAAATGGATGTAGCCGCATATCTTTGTAATAAATGTACTTGTACTATATTGGGATTCCCCCTTCTATATAAAGGGGATCCTTTTCATTTTTTAAGATACTTGATATTCAATACAAGAATAAGAACATTCTCTACCGTTCAACTTAAACACTTTCTATTGTCGTTTTCCTGATTTTATTGCTTACATTTATTGTTCTTCATTTATTACTCATTATTGATTATAAAGAGCCACCATCAAGGCCCTCAGAACTATTAGTTTTTCATCGACCATCCCTAGTCGGTCACTTTAGCTCGACCTCGAGGCCTAGTGTGGGCCAGCTCGAGACCCCGATTTACGGCTACTCGGTTTGTATAACATACTATCCTTGAGCTATTATTACATTCCCCTAACTCACCTTAGCATATATTGTTTTACAACTAGCATAAAATAAATTAGTATTTTTAGAACCATAAAATTAAATTTAATTTTAATTACCATTTTCAAGGTAAACAACCATGCAATTCCAAAATTGAAAAATGCTTGGAATACGACCTCAAGCCTTCGAATTGCAATTCTTTCCGGATTTTGACATCCTCTTTTTTACCTGGACTAGAGTCAATCTCAATCATATTTTCAATTACATCGATTGAATCTAATTCAATATTTTTCTTGGCATCAGTAACAAGCATGGAGTCGGTTATCGGATGTTCAATTTTTGGTTCCTCAAAATAAATCTCACTTTCTTCCTCGGAGTTAGACTCTTCTTGATCTCAAGTTGGTGGTCATAGTGATCCTAAACCTGTCATGATCCTGATTTGCCCTCCGTGAACCATCATGACGGCACCTAGTCTATACGACTAGGTAAGCCTAACAATGAGTAAATTAAACAAAATTTGCGGAAGAAATAATTAAAAATTGAAATAGTGAAATAAAATAGTGTTAAAATTGTCGCTTGGCATACGCAATAACAACTCTCAAAACTAATATCTTTTCCCAGAACCAGGAATCTCATGATCACAAGCTTTTAAATGTCTACAAGCATCTAACTCCAGAATATCTAACAAAGAAATGAAAGTACAGAAGGGCTAATACAAATAGGAAGAGTAGAAAGGGGCTCTTTGGTCTGTGTACACGGTAGATATACCTCGGAGTCTCTACAAGTGCCTTGTCTCAAGCATGATAAGTCTAAGTGGAGGTACCTGGATCTCTGCATGCTTTTGGGCATGAGTACATCATAGCGGTACTCAGTAATTGCCAAGCCTAACCTCGGTCAGGTAATGACAAGGAAGGTCAGGGCCCTACTGAGGTGAAATAAAATATAAGGTTCAGTAGTGTAGAACAAAACGGTATATGTAAGAACAACAGTAAAAGTAGCATAGGATATAAAGGACATCAACAACTACTATAGAGGCAAAGTAAACATAGAAAGAAATACACCTCAAGACAAAGATAACAATCGGGGATCTCCCACGATACCGTCCTATAGTCCCAAATATAAATATCCAGTAGGTCTCTTGGGATGTCGTCCCGTAGTCCAACTCATAATACGAAGGGATCTCCTAGAATACTGATCCGTAGTCCCAAATATAAATATTCTGTAAAGGGGTAATCTACCGAGCCGTAGTTCCAATGTAAATGTGTAGGGGGAATCTCCTGGAATACTGTTCCGTATTCCCAAAGTAAACACACAGCAACAACGAGAAGAGTATACAGTTCAATTCAAGTTTCATACCAAGGTAAAAAAGGTATTTCTAACCTAGCATGTTGCACGTAATCTAAATAAGGAAGTTTGAGCAAATAAGGCAATTAAGTCAATAATACATGTTTTCCTAAGCTAACAACAGGCTTAAATTGCAAGTAGTATAAATAGGAAAAGAAACATACTAGTAATTACTTAATGAAAACCGGATTTTTAACAATTAGTACAAGTAGCACTCGTCACCTCACATAGAAGGCATTTAAATTATCAATAATACCAAATCCTATGGGGAATGTCCCCCACACAAGGTAGGCAAGCCACTTACCTTGAACCAGCTCAAAGTCAACCCGAAACAACATCTTTTCCACGAGTACTCGACTCCAAATGGCCAAATCTATTCAATTTAATTGCATAATATAAATAACGCTTCAAGTAACTGATTATACAAAGAAATTCTAACCTAATACGCGAAATTAAGTAAAATGACGAAAATGTCCCTCGGACCCACGACTCAGAATCGGTAAAATTTATATTTTCAGAATCCTCACACTCTCACAAGTTCATGCATACCAAAATTTTCCAAATCCAAGGTCAAATTTCCAATAAAAATTTGAATTCTAGGTCTAAGAACTTCCTTTCAATTTTTTCCCAAAGTTTCACCTCCAATCCGAAATTAAATGACAAAAATAACAATAGATTAATGGAATAGAACTAGAAAGGTTAAGGAATTGTTACCCACTGATTTCCTCTTCAAATTCCTCCCAAATTGCCCTCTCCCGAGCTCCATATCAATTTCTAACTTTTTGATGCTAAACCCTTGAATTCTGATTTTTCTGCCGAGCAAAGTCGCATCTGCGGCTAATTTTTACATCTGCGATACCGCTTCTACGGTCAAGGGAACCGCTTATGCAGTTCTCACTTAAAATTCCATTTACGCACCTGCGACCCATATGCCACATCCGCGGTCACGCAGGTGAGATAAGACATCCACTTCTGCGGTTCCTGCTCACTTTCCTCTTGGCCGCTTCTGCGGCTTGATTCCGCATCTGTGGGAGTCGCATCTGCGGCCTCTGAACCACAGATGCGGCTATGACTGCAGTCCAAAGACTTTAGCTGCAAACTTCAAGTTTCCAACTTTCCGTTAACCACCAGAAATTATCCCAAGCCCTAGGGACCTCAACCAAAAGCACCAACAAGTCACATACCACTATCCAATCTTATATAAATCTCCACAACACCTCAAACAACATCAAATCAACCAAGTAGTATTGGATTCAAGCCTAATAACTTCAAAAACTCTCAAATACGCTTTCGATGAAAAAGTCTATCAAACCTCGTTTGGATGACCTGAAATTTTGCACACACATCACATTCAATACTACGTAGCTACTCCAACTTTCGGAAGCCCATTCTGACCCTCAAATCAAAATCTCACTATCGAACCGGAAACTTCAAAAACTCAACTTTCGGTATTTCGAGCCTAAATTAGCTATGGACCTCCAAAATACAATCCAAACTAAATCACCTAACATAGCTAACGAAACCATCGGAATTCCATTCCGATGCCGTCTTTATATTGTTCCGACAACGGTCAAATTTCCAAAAAATTAAGCTCTCATTTAGAGACTAAGTGTCCCAAAACTCTCCGAAACTCCAAATAAACCCTCCTGGTAAGTCACAATAGTAGAAACAAACATGAGAAAAGTAGTTAATAGGGAATCGGGGTGTTAATTCTTAAAACGACTGGCCGGGACATTACAAAACCAATATTTTTATTTGATTTTTCAAGGTGCATATATTATTATCATTTTGAGTTAGCGCTTGTTTTAAGTTCTCGCGTGTGAAGTTTTGCTTCTCCTCATTTTCAAGAATGGCCTCCAACATGAGCATCAACCTCTCATTTTGAGCATTTGAGAGTTCTTCTTGGTTCTGATCAAGTACCAAAGAAGGATTTTTGGTTTCAACCTCTAAGGAAGGTTCTAGGCTTTCATTCACTTTCGAGGCTTTTCGGACCTCGAAAGTTTAGACATTTATTCCATTTGTGCCTTTAGCCTTTCAAGTGCCAAATTATTTTGGAGACTATTATCCAAAAGCTCCTCCAAGCACTTTGCTCTTTGTTTCCTCCTTCAATTAGGTATTCCACCATGAGCTTGAGCTCATCATTTTTACGATGCTCAACTTCTTTCGCTTCTATTTTCCTGTATTTGTCATCACAAAAAGTAGAATCATCATAGGGGGTTTAGGAGAGGGAAGGAAAAATAAGCAGAAATATCCCAATAGAAATTTTGACCACCACACATATCACATATAATCCACTCATAGGTTTGAAATTGTGGGCAAATTCGCCTCCGAAAAAATTTAAATAATTTTACCACGAGTGTGATTCTCCACAATAATGACAAGGGTTATCAAATTACGAACAATTACGATCCGACCAATTTTCATTATATGATTCCATTTTTCAACAAAGAAAATAAGTAAGAAACAGATAAAGAAATAACTAGATAAGAAAAATTAATTACACAAATATTCGCAAGTTTGGACCAAAGCACTTACGCTTACTTCTCAAACAACCTAAATATGCCAAATTGTTCCCCTGCAATGGCGCCAATTTTGATGATGTCCAAATCCATTACTAAAGCAAATGGACATTGTCACGTGCAATATAATTTACCCAACTATGAGTCAGAGCCGAATCCCACAGAGAACAAAATATAGGTGATTAGGCATGTAACAGAATTATCACTTATTACACTAATCCAAACATTTGGAAAAGATTTGAGAAAATATTTATAACTAAATACGAAAATGTAAACTAACATACAAAGCAAATAAATAAATCAACGGCTACAAGCATGGCTACACGGAAATTATACTAAAATAACGATCCAATGTATTTCACGATTTTACAAATATAAGCGAGTTTATATTCTTTAGCCTCGGGGATTAACTCTGTATTAGCTTCTTCCAAAGACTAACAAGACTTTCTAATTGAATTATACCTAAAATAATTAATAGATTAAGCACAGCCGATTATGGCACAAGTAGTTTAATTCTATCCCTAGGTAGAATTTATAAAGTAAGGGTTAAAGCCTCGAGTTCTTGTTAATTAATCTTTCTCGGTCCCAAATTATCTTACCCAAAATTAATTCAAAGTAAATGGGCGAGTCCTAGAGTTCGTTAACCCCTTTGAAAACATTAAAGAACAAGAATAATTCAACAAACGATAATTCACATCATAATAAATAAAAATTGTTTAATGCATAAGCACAACAAGATATTTAATCCACAATTTAAATATAAATATTTCCATAAATAAGATTCAAGTGTTGGAATAGTATTACACGCTTAGATATACAATACAAAATAAGAAAATTAAGAAACGAACATAAATGGGTAAGACACTCTCAACTAGAAGATTCAAATCTTCAAGACCCAAGTGTGTGTGCAAGAACTCTAGCTTCCAAACCTGTCTTCTCTTGTCAAGATGTGTCAAAAACTATCCAAAGACTGCTAGAGATATGCCAAGATATTTTACAAATGAGCTAGGTCGTGTATTATAGAGTTTGGGACCAAAACTATGAAATGACAGAAGTGCCCAGACCTGAAGCATGGTAATCGCAATTGCAGATATTAGTTCGCAATTGCGAACCCAGGGATTACTGTTGCACATCACATTTGTGATCCTTATGATCCCAATTGCGAACTTGACACTATGCACTGGTTTTTCGCATTTGCGAAGGTTGACTGCCTGGTTTGACTTCGCACGTGAAATTCTTCCATCGCAAATTGCGACCTCTGCTTCACATTTTCCACATTGATGGCGCAATTGTGACATCTGAGCCATTTTCCAGATTTTTTCTTTTCAATGTCTTTTTGACTCGTTCACTTGGTTTCTTCATGATCACTTTTAAATCACAAGGAATCTATAAAATAGATATAAATGACATTATATACATGATTTAATCACCAAACATAGCTAAAATATATGCTTAAGACGGGATAAGTTGGTACAATATCAACTTATCAGTAAGTCAATACTTAGCAATAACAATAGAAGCAAAATTAACCATCTAACAGAATAATATCATAATTATGGAGTAAAAGCTCCTAAATCAACATAACAAGTCCAAAACCATCACAATTGACTAAACAACTCCCTGAAACAATGTCACTATGTACATAAGCTCTACAAAGTCTAAAATAAATACAACACAGATTGAGTCTAATAAATAGCAGTGAGGGAAATTGGATGGTGACTTCAAGGACTGCAAATGGATATGCAGCTCTACCTCATGTCTTCAATGTCAACAACTAAGTATCTCCTGGGACTACGATGGTGCCAATGCATGAATCTGCTTAAGATGTGTAGAAGTATAATATGAATACAACTGATCCAATATACTTAGTAAGTATTAAATTTAACTTTGATGAGGTAGCAACGAGACTATGACTAGACACTTACTTTATAAACATGTGCAAGTAATAAACATAAAACAAATAGTAGAAAGAAGAAAATTGCTAGAAAGAAAAATTAAATAATAGAAAGACTAATACATAAGAAAGGAACAACTAAGGGAACAAGTATACATATATACAGAAATAACAATATAGCATGATCTATGGAAGCAAATTTCACAAAGGAGAAATAATATACAAGAAATAAGCACAAGACATCACATTTGTACATATTGGTATGGCAGCAATCTGATGCAACATAATATCATTGTGGTGAGCAATCCGATTTAATAATTGTTTCAACAAGTAACCTAGTCCTTTTAAATACTGTTGTGACATGCAACCCAAACCAATATACTGAATCACATGGAAGCAACCAACGAACAACAAACATGGCACAGTGCATAATAATATATCAAGGAGAACAAATAAGCATAATTCATTAAGAAAAAGATGATCATGACCAAGGTATAATCGGAAATTTACTATTCCAAGAGCCAATCTTACTCATATATTTGAACAAGAGCAATCTTGTTTATATATCTCAACAGCTAACATATAAATAATCAAGTTGTCTCACAGTCCAATATAGCATAAAAGAATAATATATGAATCAAAGACATCGATAAAATTAATTCTACATACATGCATTAAACTATGTCAATTGTACATAAACTCGTCACCATAAATATATGTTGTGCCAACATATTTAGCATATAGCAAATAAATTATTTACAGCCTAATTCCCTCAAATAGTATCTAGTCAAATAGTACTTAAATAAGTCAAGATAAGTCTAAAAAATCATCCTCATATATCTTCACCCAATTAGAAAAAGTCAACAAAAACTTAACCCGAACCTATTTGATCGAAATCCGAAACACAAGACCAAATCTCCACGACCATTTATCTTTAAGTCCAAATATGTGATTTATATCAAAATTGGACCTCAAATCAAAGTTAAAATCTTCAAAATGAACTCTTTCAAATTTTATCTTAAAACCCAAATTTTAATACTTTACAGCTCTAGATTTATAGATTAAATCTATGGAGAAGTATAATAATTAGTCAATTGTTAGAATTACTAACCTTTGAAGCTAAAGGGAAAATCCTCTAAAAACCTCTATAATGCACTAGTGAGCATCCTTATCTCACTCTTTTCCATCATATGTAGTTCAAAATTAGTGTTGCCTACGGAATTTTTTTGCTATCCCACTAGGTATAATAATAAATAAATTTGAGACGTTACGACTTTATATTTAATATTTTTACGGTTACATGCGGTTTAATTCATATCTCTTTATTCCATATTAGAATGCACAAATTTTTTAAAATATTGCCGCACTAATATCAGATCCTCCAAATATACAGTATTTTTGGAGAATTCAATACACATCCGGTGATATTTTTGAAAAATTAGGGCAACATATAGGTTCCATAATATATTTATTTGAGGTACACATTGGATAAAGGCAAGGTGTTTGACTTTTCTACATCTAACTACCAATTTCTTTGGAGTATTTCATTACAAATTTTATATTTCAGACCACCATCAATTTCTCCAACAATTAATACAACTACTTTTTCTTTTTGATAATACTTACAGGTAGGTTCATCACACAAATAAGGTATGAAAACACATAATGATCTTTCATACTTTTCTAAATGGTTCCTTTTTCTATTACTAGCAACAAATAATTTTTTCAATACCGAAGGATACTCTTTCCATTTTTGATGATTTAAGGAGGCATCTTTACATGTGAATAATGATAATGAAGTCATAACTGAAAGTATTAAGTACGTAGTCCGAAAAGGCTGCCATTGCAATATTTTATTGCCAGGGCAGTTGGGTCAATGCTTGCTCGGAGAATAATGCGACAAAAATGGTAGGAAAATAAAGAAAGCAACCTGCCAATTTTTTCCTACACATTAATTTCTTATTTTCTAAAGGAAGTGAACACGTTGACCATAAGATCCCATTGCTGTCATCAATGTTTTGAAATGAGTATTCTGATATTATCCTTTTAGGCGGAATACAAGTGGATCAACTAAATATATGCATAAATAGCAGTACATTAGTTTCTTATTTTGTAAAGCTATGGCTGGTGGAGGATTTGGTGATGACAAAGGAGGAGCAAGAGCTCATCTTTATGAGTATAGGATTACTGGGTATTTTGTTTTTGCTTGTGTTGTTGCAGCCATGGGAGGATCCCTTTTTGGGTATGATCTTGGTGTTTCTGGTGAGTATATATATTTTGTTCTTAAACACCCTATTTTTCTCATCTCATATACTTTCAGATTTTTTACGAGTGTTTGGTTTGGGTTATTCAAGCCACTTGTGCCATTGTTCTCTTCCAATCATTATTGTCATCACTGCCAGTTTCCTGTTTTCTTTGTGTTTTTGTGCTTTTCCCCCTTTCCCTTGAACAGTTAAGCATTCGTTGTTGACCAACGGGAAAAAATATACATAAACAAAAATGGGTTAAAAAGAAGGATAAGTAATTTTTTCGTATACCAATATGACGCAGGCTAAAACTCTACCTTAATCGAGTGAACAGAGGTACGAATGTTCACCCTCGGAGGATTGCAAAGCATGTCCTTCAAATTCAAAATTAATATATGTAATACTGATATGTAAAAGAAAATTTATGCAGTTTGATGTTGGAGAATATTTTATTCTAGCAAGTAGAAAACAAGGCAGCAATCTTAGATACTTTCCTGTCTACTCTTTCACTCCTTTTGGTTGAGGCTAAAAAGGACAATGAATCTGGTCAAATCTTAAAAGGCACAATGATTTAGTTGATAGCCACATATAGCATAAGACATTAGCAAATTCTACATCCTCCTTTGTGTTGGTTTCAGGCGGGGTGACTTCGATGGATGATTTCTTGAAAGAGTTCTTCCCAAAAGTGTACAGAAGGAAGCATGCACATCTCCAAGAAACAGACTACTGTAAATATGACAATCAGATACTCACACTCTTTACTTCCTCTTTGTATTTTGCTGCACTTGTTTCCACATTTGGTGCTTCATATGTTACCCGAAACAAAGGCCGTCGAGCCAGTATACTTTGTGGAGCAGTCAGTTTCTTTCTTGGTGCAATACTCAATGCATTTGCAAAGAACATTGCTATGCTCATCATTGGTCGATGTCTTCTTGGAGTTGGCATTGGATTTGGCAACCAGGTAACTGCTAATTCTATGTCTTAAAAACAAGAAGTTGATGGATTTTACGACTCCATCACTAACATCTTAGGTTGTCTTCTTTCCAGGCAGTTCCTCTGTATCTCTCAGAAATGGCACCTGCAAAAGTCCGAGGAGCAGTCAACCAACTTTTTCAACTGACAACTTGCTTGGGGATATTGATAGCCAACTTTATCAACTATGCAACAGAGAAAATCCATCCATGGGGATGGAGATTATCGCTTGGCTTAGCCACCGTTCCCGCTGCAATAATGTTCATTGGTGGGCTTTTCCTTCCCGAGACCCCAAACAGTCTGGTAGAACAGGGTAGATTAGAGGAAGCAAGACAAGTGTTGGAGAAAGTTAGAGGTACCACAAAAGTTGATGCAGAGTTTGCTGATCTTAAAGATGCAAGTGATGCTGCCAGAGCCATAAAACATCCATTCAGGAACCTCCTAAAGAGGAGGAACCGTCCTCAATTGGTAATAGGAGCACTCGGAATCCCAGCATTCCAACAGCTCACTGGCATGAACTCCATTCTTTTCTATGCCCCTGTCATCTTTCAGAGCTTAGGCTTTGGCTCAGGAGCATCATTGTATTCATCTGCTATCACCAGTGGTGCACTTGTTCTAGCTACATTCATTTCCATGGCTTTTGTTGACAAGTTTGGAAGAAGAGCTTTCTTTCTTGAAGCCGGAGCTGAAATGATCTGTGTCTTGGTAATTTCTGCTTTTAAATGAGATTTCTGCTTTACATGAGTGTATGTTACTTGACTGACAATTTGTTCCACAGGTAGCGGTTGCTGTTACTCTAGCTTTGAAGTTCGGAGAAGGTGAAGCGCTCCCAAAAGGAATTGGTGTCTTCCTTGTAGTCATAATCTGCATATTTGTTGTGGCTTATGGTAGGTCTTGGGGTCCCTTAGGTTGGCTGGTTCCAAGTGAACTCTTTCCCCTGGAAACACGGTCAGCAGGACAGAGTGTGGTGGTCTGTGTCAATATGATCTTCACAGCCCTCATTGCCCAGTGTTTCCTTGTGTCCCTCTGTCACCTCAAATATGGAATCTTTCTCTTGTTCGCAGGCTTGATTTTCATCATGAGCTGCTTCATCTTCTTCCTCTTGCCCGAGACAAAGCAGGTTCCGATAGAGGAAATATATTTGCTTTGGCAAAATCATTGGTTCTGGAAAAGATACTGCACCCCGGGCGGGAAGGAAGATGAATTAGCTTTCTGATTGATTGGTTCCATAAAAAGCAATGGAGAGGATATTCTCAATGAAAATACCACACCTGCAACTAGAGTAAATGCATTATGGATCCCTTTACGAACGAAGACTATATAAAGATTTATCCATATTTTTCAATTGCAGTCTCCGAATATTGTTTATTATCATGTTTTAACTTCTTAATCATCTAAATTGTCGTTTCACCATATAATTAAGCTTTAAACATGGGTTTACAAGATATCAGATGGCAGAAATATTTAAACAGAATAAACCGACGTGAACAAAAGAAGAAAAAAAAGGCAACAAGTCCACTGATGTATACAAGAAAATTACAGAATACATACCATAACATATTGACATTATACAAAAAAAATTATTTGACTTGATCCTTGATTTATCAAGCTAGGCTAGTAATTTCGCAAGTTCATCTACTCCTAAGCTTCCTTTTGGTACTACATTTAGATAATCTTCTCTAATACCCTTCATCTTCTCCTTTCTAGTACTCTTTGTTGAATTGACTTTACTACCTGAAACAGCAGTTTCTCTTCTACCTGAAACAACAGTTACTCTTCGACCTGAAACAGCAGTTTCTCTTCTACCTGAAACAACAGTTACTCTTCGACCTGAAACAACAGCTTCTTTTCTCGACGAAGTTAGTGAGTTTTTAGTGCCTTGTACCTCCAAATCACCAGTTTCTTCTCCCTCAGGTCTCTGAACTGGCACTTTCTTAGACCGATGCTGAAAAACTGGTCCAGGTGGAGCAGACCTGGAGAGAGTAACTGCCCTTTCGTACACAATGTCAGCATCCAAACTAGCATCATCTAATAGGACCGCACTCCCACTTTCAATAGCCTGCTTTCGAAGTAGTAAAATTCCCTCCGTCCAGGGTGCACTTGAGCTTACCAGCTGATAGCACTGGTTTGTATCTTCGGATACAGAATGCACCTCATAACCAGTCAACAGAACCAAAGATGAGGAATCAGATTTGTTTACACCATCTGAAGCACTCCTCACCACATTTTCTGGCACCACACCTGAATCATCCAACCTTGTTTTGCACTCACTAAGAATTCTAGAATTGACACCTATATCATCTCCTGCATGCACCGGAGGGCTTTCACCACTGATCTCCTCCCTAGTTGTAACAGCACTAACATCTAAAGGAACCTTATTGGAAGATTCCAAATAGGTACCCTTTGATCCATCTTCCTCAGTAACATTGCTTCTTACATATTCTGCATCTTTCTCAACCAGAGGAGAAACGCTAGCACTGAGATTGCAAGGATTCATTTCTGTAATTAGTAAGCTTGGACTTCCTGATGTAGATTCAACCAGTTGGCCTTCAAAGGATCGGTAATTGCTGAAAGCATTATCAGCTTTAGAACCCTTCCTTCTCTCAGGTTTCTCTTTGTCGTCAGGTAGAGAGGATACCCAATCCTGTCCTCTCCACATGAGTATGTGCTCAAGCTCAAAAGAGATTAACACACATGGGACAAGATCCTACAGTTTAGAAAGATAAGCAACTTAAGCAACTTACAGCAATGAGGCGATTAATTTCTTGCACTTCTATCTTTTTCCAAAAATAAATTTGGGTGTCCTGTAGCCACCTCACAGCGTACTACAGCATTTACTAGTACCGGAAATAGTTTTACCTTAAGCTTGGCGCCTATCTTCCTATAGTCACTTGGGTTCATTCCTTGACAATTTATACGCACCAATTCACAAGCTTCAAATGCTTCTCTGATATTCTTTGCAAGGTCACAATACACACCATTTTTCCCTGCAAAACAATCAAGACTTACTATCAGAGCGATTTTTGGTCGGAATCAATCAAGAGTAGCAAAATTTAAAGCAACACAGACCAAGCTTGCAGATAGGTATCAGATTGCGTCCTTTTTTGCGCATTTCAGTTGCTTCCTCTAAAGTCAAACCCTCGGGAACTCGTTGGACCAACCTTGGGTATACAGGAGTCACAGGCCGCCATAACATAAGAGGAAAGCGTGGCCGAGTCTTGTAGTTGTAGTTTCGACCACGGAAAAGGTATATCAAACCACCTTTATGATAGATAATTTTCCCACCTGTCTTTTCCTGTGATAGGATATCAAATAAGAAACCATGTCAAATAACTGCATGAGACGTCTATCAGAAAAAGAACAGCTTCAACTTGAGAGAAACAACAAAAATGATTAACTTTAAATCTCATCCCATAATCAAGCTATATGAAGATTGTATAGTCGACAGTGCTAGTTAGCCTTCAATGGGAGACATGGTCAGGATGGCAGGAGTATTATCTGGTCACGGGGACTTCTTCATTGTAGTGTGTAAGTTTTTTACAACAACAATTACACCTCAGTCAAAAATAAAGGAGGGATCAGTTATATTAATCCTCATTGACCATGTTTCTCCATTTAAATTCGCAAATGTTATACTCTCTCTGTTTCGATTTATGTGAACTTATTTGACTGGGCACGGAGTTTAAGAAAAAAGAGAAGATTTTTTAATTTGTGGTGTAAAATGAGGCACAAATATTTTGTATTGTTATAAATCATTGCATAAAGATAAATTATTTCAAAATATGGAAAGGGGTCCTTTTTTGGCACAGACTAAAACGGAAATAGGTTGAAATAAATTGAAATAGAGGGAGTAACAAGTAACAATAAAATTAAGGCTAAAATTAACAAGTACTAAAAGTTCTGAGTTCTCCATATTTTCTATTGGCATAAAAATCTCAAATAGAGCTAAAAAGATCCTAGAGATTATAAAACCCAAAGAATATGTACTAACACGAGTACATGACTATACCATATTCCCAACAATTTGGTAACAACAATAGAGATCATTTTCTTCCATTATACCCTATCTTTCCCTAGATTCCAAGAAATTGTAGGTCTTTTGAGAAAACTTCCTTCCATCTAATTTTAGGTCCATCTCCTTACCCTTTTAACACCTTCGGTGACTATGGATCCACACCTATAGATCGGTGGATCTAGAGATCAATACAGGACATAACCAAACCATATCAAGTGACTCTTTCTTATTTTATTCTCAATGTGCGCTACTTGCACCTTCCGGCGAATGTGGTCATTTCTAATCTTGTCTAATCTTATATGACCTCACATCCATCTTAACATCCACATCCCTACAACACTCATCTTGTGGATGTGTTGGACTTATTGAGATTCTTTACGGGAAAAAACCTGACATATCGAATTATGTGCCACAAGCTTCAACATGACAGGTTAATTACCAATGCTTTAAGTAATTTACAATGAGCTTAATTTTGCAAAGAACTATGTTCACAAGAGAGTGACAATATTCCAAAGAAACAAACCAATTACAGCAACTTGCAAGGGGAAAAATATTAACACCACCAACCTCTAACTTGTCACAGACATTGTCCATGTCCACAGTACACACTCCCTTGCATTTTATCTTGCACACCCTTTTCCGCTTCCAGTGAGCATGGATATTCTCCAACATGTTATGTGTTAAGCCATCTCGTCCTGGTAACAAGAAAGGTACGGAGTGTCAATGAGAGAGCAAAAGTCAGAGTCTGCATATTCTTTTTGTCACAAATCGAGAAGATTGAATACAAAATAAGCATTTTACGAGCTTTTCAAATATCATATATACCTTAAGGTAACTCCAATGACAAACACTAGTGAAATGAAATTAACAAAAGAGAAACCCTTTGGTCACAACTCACAAGAAGCTTTTATAATGAGAACTGAGCAATTCACTTTGAACCCTGATAAGCTATTCCAAAATAGGAGAACTTGAGCCTTGAACACACAAGAAAATATGAAATCATCCTGATTAGAGTGCGTGTGTGTATGTGTATCAGACCACATCCCCCTCCTCAGGAAAAAGGAAAAAAATCCTAATTTCCTCTCTTTCTCCTCAAACGATCAAAACCATAGAAACAAGCAACAGGAAAAATAAGAAAATGAATTTATACAAGTAAAACGTCAATTAGGCGTTATAGAACTAAGAGAATTTGCATATCCTTGGAATTGATCATGGAGACTACAAAAATAAGAAGATGTGCTCCTAGTGATTGCATGTTTCCATAATAAGATGTCAAACCACTTAGTTAAAAGAAAAAATATTACCATTTGTATATGTGCCAATGTATCCATTCTGCTCTATTCAGTATCAGAATGAAATGGACGACACAACTAATGTAGATGATGCATACAACTGACTCCAAAAAATATGGGATTAAAGCACAATTCATTCATTAACTGATACTATATATGCCAAATGTTTTACAAAAAATTTAACTAGCCCTTCCTCACGGTCCAAGAACTTCTACTTCTCCTCCTTTTTGCCTTAGAGGATTCACATTCTACAACAAATTCACAGCAAAACACAATCCCCTAAGTCAACCACACAACGCAGTTCACCCTGATCAACAAATAATAATCTAAGGCATAATGATATGAGTTAAGTCACATACAACAGTTAGTGTAAAGAAATTTTACACTATCAGTCACTTCTTTTTTTTACCTATTGTGGCAGGTAAACTGCCATATTTTCAAGATTACAAATCCCACTTTTTGTGTGAACTTACTTGCGTGTACAAAATTATTACATTGGCAATACATATAACTTAAACTCTACTGATATACCTATATTCAATTGCCGTGTTGTTTTCTTACAACTATCTATAAGCTGGAGCATTTCTTCCTTGGTCAATGGCTCTCCCAATACCTCCTCTCTAGACCTAACATACTTGGGCCCGGACCCTGCCAGGAATGGTCCAGGAGCCTGAACCGGCTTTACCCCTTTTTTATGGGGCGGCGGAAGCTTAAACGAATCAAATTCTGGAAGGTTCTTCTTGCTCGGAGGCAATGGTTTCCGACCGGTCCATGGCCTCCGCATTGACTCTGGTCCAAATGGTGAGACTAACGGTTCACGCAACTTATTAGGCTTCAACTTTGGTGTTTCGGTATAACTGTATTGATACACGAAAGGAGCATCTGGGAATTCATAACAAACACCATTTTCATCAACTTTAATGTCAATAGCTGATTTTTCTGTTGTTTCTCCAGAATCTTTTGGAATGTTCCGGGGTCTAACAAAAGGTTTAAATGCGGGGTGTGTATTCTTCTGGAAGTTCCTGGAATATTTTGATTTTTTCCCGGGGATGGAAGGTGAAGAGGGAGATGAAGGAGTGCCAATGGATTTGAAGGGTTTTTTTTCAGTGATGGGGGTTGGAGGGGCAGGGTTGTAATTATTGGCAATGTTGAGAGCCGAATCGAAGCGTTTATGGAAGCGGATTTCGTCTTCGATTTCCTTCTGAGTTCGTTCATGGCGGATGAATTTCTCGGCGTTGGCGTTATTCCAACGGGAGAAGCGGACTTCAGTGGCTGGCCGGTGGTTGTGTGGTGGAGCAGGTGGTGAGATAATTGGGAATTGGATTAGGGTTCTTGAACCCATTTTCACTCCTTTGCTAGAAGAAAATCGAAGCGTCCGGAACTGTGAAGGAAAATTGGACAATATTTTTTAAACAGGGAATGAAGAATCTATATTATATTAAACCCTTACTTTTTTCCCTTTAAATATAAATTTTACATTAGACTAAATTATAATTTAAATTTTCCTTCTAAATATTAGGACTTTAAAAGCAATTAAATTTTTTAATATTAATTTTTCCCTTGTTTGGGTATACAAGTCCTATCTTGGTCCCATTTTATAATCAAAACTACGGAAGGATTCAAATACCAATATAAATTAGAAAAACTTTCAAACCCATATTTGAGTACCAAGGAAGAAAGGATTTACAATCAAGTATCAATTAGAATACCACCAAAAGATGAGTTACTGTGGATGAGACATCTTCCTATAATCAGAGGTCTCGAGTTCGAGCCCTAGATATGAAAAATATCTTTAATAAGGAGCGTTTCCTTCTAAATGTGGTCATACACGGTACGAATTCGGATATAATCAGGCTCTAATGTAAGTACCGGATACCGAATAGAAAACCAAAAAAGTATCAAAAGAATGTCCTTTATTTATTTTTTTAAAAATTAGAAAGTCCTTATTAAAAATTTGTTAATCTATGTATATCTATTTATACTCAATCTATTTATATTATAGTAATAGCACGAAGGCTTTTTGCACAATATTTTTTATCTTTTTTACCCTTTAGAAATAGAGTTCACATTAGACAAAATAGTAATTTGCTTATCTTCCTAATATTTAGTATTGAAATCTTTTAAAATTTTAGTTATTAAATCTTTCCTTATTTGGATTATATAGGAAATTTCAATATTTAAATCTTTCAAAATTGATAAAATCATTAAAAATTATGACCGTTTAAACTAAATACGAATTTGTTACTTTTTGAGTTAAGCACAAAAATCATGAAGAGATTATATATAAGGTTAGAGACAGTGGCGGAGCACCCTTACCCAAATGGTGTCAACCGACACTACTTCGCAGGAAAATAATACTGTATAGATAGGTATTTAGGTATTTTTTTCTTAAAAATTGAATATTTATAAGGGGTTGGTAATCCTTGACACAAGACAAACTCTTAGTGCAATGGTTAAGGGGCGTCAAAAATTACATAAGGTTGCAAGTTCCATTCCCATAGTAACATTTTTTTTGATACCCCTTTGTATAATTCCTGGCTCCGCTACTGGTTAGAGAGATGTATCAAACAATGGATTTGTCCGAGAAAAACAAGAATTAGAGGGGGGAGAAAATTTAAGTGCCTAAAATACCAAGAGAATTTACTCCAAGTCGTTCCCTGTAATTATATTTGGTAATTTTAAATTTCTATTATTTCGTTTTTTCTGCACCACTCACCCCTAACCTTCCTCCCCGCACAAAACAAAAATGTAGACATGTAATTTTTGACTCTCCCCAAGAATTTACACATTTTAGTGCTAAATATTTAGTTTAGGCCTAAATCTTGATATTTTAACTAGTTTTGACTCTTTTACTTTATTTTATCATAAAAATGAAAACTACACAAATATTTCCTTTCTTGAGTAGTTGGTGTAGTTGTCTAACTATTATTGGTTTGTCTTACTTTTGATGAAAAATGAAAGCCACAAAAAGATTTTAGTTAAAATTTTGTTTATTTTTGCAAAAGAAAAATTATTATCATCAAATATGTCTTCTTTTAGTTTTTGGATTTTTTAAGTATATTTGTTTAAAGATTAAAGTAAGTAGCAATCACAAGTATTTAGGTTTATATTACTTTGTTTGATTGTTTGGTAAAAAAAACCAAGAAAGAAAACATGAAGTAAAGGAACGAAAAGTGCAAAAAAAAAGGCTGAATGCAAATTTTTAATGTGATTTTTCATTGTTGCTACTGAGTCCTTTATTTGTGACCACATAGGTATCTTGTGAGAATATTCTCATAACAATAAGGGCCCACACATTTTTGGAGTTTTGGACACATTCCCATTTTCACAATTAAAGGGTGAAGGGATACAGAGAGCAGGGAACCATGGACAACAATGAAACATAGCTAAACTCTAGAGAACATCTAGCATCAGCCGCTGTCCCCTTCCGTTTTCCCCTTAAAACTCGCCGGAAAAAGAAACTAACACCACCAACAGTTGCCCGCCACCACCTTCATCCATGTCAACCATGGCCATGAACGACCAACCAAACGATCCCTGAAACCAACTAACCACGACGCCGCCATCTCCCTCCCCTTCACCCCTGAAACTTCCGTCGACCTCCAGCCCACGACCACACTGCCTGAAACCATCAGACCTAGCTTCTCGCCATCGTCCAACAGCCATGAACGAACCAAGCTGCCGATCGTCCTCATCAGCGAGACAATTAGCACCCCACTGCCCCGTCTCCGACCAGTATTGCCGATAACAGCCATAACCACCCAACAGTCAGCCTACGACCCATCCATCTCTAGCGCCGGTGATAATTTTCAGTCCAAAAATGAGAGAAATGGGAGGCTGAAAACAGTCCAAAAATCAAAGGAAAACGGGGTCTTGTTTTTTGGCTTTTAACTTTTCATTTTCTAAATTTCAATCTAGTCTAAATTCATTTTCGAGTTCAAACGCTGAGATACGTATTGAAACTGAGGCGTTGATTTTAGTGGTTGTTTCCGAAATGGGTTGGAGTTGAAACGAGTGTTCGAACATTGGAGTTGTTGAGGTCCCGTCCGAACAGATTCATGGTTCTTGCTCGAGCTTCAATTGTTGTGTTTGTTCGCGACTTTGTTATCATTCGTTCAAGCCGGAAAAGAATTAATTGATACAAGTCATCTTTTGAGGTTCATTTCTAACTCGTGTGTCTTAAATCTTTTCTTGTTTGTTATTGTGTGAATGAATTGGCGCTACTTTCCTTGAATACATTCGTTTGGGATAAATTGTTGAATTTGCATGAAGTAGGTCGTGGGATATTGGATTGAAACTAGATAATAATTAGAATTATTATGTTTATTGCCTTCATCACTTATCTACCGCTAGTAACATGTTTACGCCGGCAACACTCGAGTAGGCAAGCCTTAGGATTTTGTTAGTTTGAAGGTGACAGGTTGTCCCTTAATTAAATTTATCTGGGGAATGCCCCGTGAAGTTTGTATATATTATTATCCGAGGTATGCCCTGAAGTATTTGCAATTGGAGGCGGAAAGTAGAACTCTTAGTATTTTTTTTACTTTTTATTTTTCTTTAGGTGGGGATGACCTCGAGCCTCTTGTGTGTTTATTTTCCTTTTCTATGTTTTCTACCTCAATCGAATATTTTAATAGCCTACTTGATCATGTACGCAACTGTGAACTTCACAGGACTTGGGGAATGCCTAACACCTTCTCCCCGAGTCAAATGAACCCCCTTACCTGAATCTCTAGTGCGGACTTGGTTTTAGAGTCTGAAAAATTTTAAATAGAAAAATAAATATTAAAAAAAAAAGGTAGCCTGGCATACCAAAATCAAATGCCAGGTGGCGACTCCAAGTTATTTTCCTTTTGAAACAAATTTTGTCACTTTCAAGATTGAAAACCCTTTTCAAGCCTTTACCAAAAAAAATTATTAATTTAAGAGGGATTAGTGAGGCTTGTTTAAAAAAAGGGTATGACATCTCTGGCGACTCTGCTGGGGAGTTGCGAGTTCGAGCTAGTACTTGATTTTGTTGGCTCTTTAGGATATTCGGTTGAGGTTTTTATGTGTTTGTTGGCTTTATTTGATTTTTATTTTGCTTATGTCATTTTATTATTTGCTAGTTGCTTATTTGTTTACAATTTTTCCTTTCTGTGTTTACTGCTTTATAACTGTCATCATATGCATTACCTGGTCAATTCTTTCTGCAACAAGTCTCGGAGCACGCGCCGCGTGCACGAACTCTTCGTTGAGTCACCGGGGCCCGTTGGACATATGGAGTGGGTGGAAAGCTTGAGCATCTACTATGGACCTTACGCTCCCCCGAATTGCCTTGTTAGTGAACCCCAAACTTAGGTCAGCCTTTAGATCATTTTTATTTGCATCATGTCATTTAGACCTAGCAGGGCTCGGTCCCAGGCACCGTGTCCATTTGTAAGGAGCCTGTCCAAATTTTATCAAAATGAACATGTGGCCCAAAATGACATTTAATCATCCTATGTGCTAAATGTTGCATATTTAAGGGTAAAAAGGTCATTCGACGGACCGATATTTGGAAAGAAGGGTGAAATATGAAGAAAGTATGGCCCACCCGCATTTTTCTTTCATGGTTTTCAAAAAATCAAAAAAAAGTTAAAAAAAAAATCCAAAGAGATTTTACACTTTCCCATAATTTTTTAAAAATCCAAAAAAAAAATATTTCCAAAAAGATTTTACACTTTTCCATTATTTTCTAAAAATCCAAAAAAATGAAAAAGAAAATCCAAAAATATTTTACATTTTCCATCATATTCTAAAAATTCAAAAAAAATGCAAAAGAAACTCCAAAAATATTTTTCATTTTCCATCATTTTTCAAAAAGACAAAAATATATTACTTTTTTTTTTCGAATTAGTTGCATCTTCCCAAACTACGCGAACTTGATTCTCGTCCTTTCGGGGTGAGTACGTAGGCAACCCACATAGGGTCCGGTCTTCCTAGTGAGTCTTAGGTTATTGGCTTTGTGGTGTCTTAGCCAAATCTTGCATGTTTAGCCACTTTTGTCCACATCGGCTATTCTTGTTAAATGCGGTCATTTTTGCAAAAAGTGGTTCAATTACCCATGTCTTAGAATTTTTAGTCCGCAACTTGGTGTCATATTACTTTAAGGTCCGTCCTTTTGAGTTTGCATCTTTAGCAAATTTCGGCCACATAGGTTATTTTTGCAAAATGAGCTATTTCTGCAAATTAATTTTGGGCCATGATTATTGTGTATTTGAATCCATATAAGCCTTAGTGTGGTATTATCATGTCTTTGATGTCACATTTGTTGAGTTTGCACTAATAGCCATCCTTGGCCACATATGTTAATTTTGCAAAAGTAGCCCAATCATTCCTTGCATGTGTGCAATAGAAGGTGTCGTGGCGTCACATGTGTTTTGAGTTGCTAACGCTTTTTGATATTATTTTTCCCATTCAGGTATGGAGAAATTTGCTAGAGTTTGAACATGACAACCACAGGGCCACTACATTTAGGAGCTGCTTATAGATATTTTTGTGTTTGAGTCTATCATTCATGTTGTCTTTTACTTTCTAGTCTTGTACAGTAATATAGAGTCTTTTGCTATATTATTTCCAATTTTGTATTTGAAAAACAAAAAAATTATTATTATTATAAATGAAAAATCCAAAAAGATTTTTATTTTTAGTTTATTTTTCCATTATTTTCAAAAACTACGCATGATCAGATTCATCAGTGACATGATACATAGGCAACCTATATAGGGTTCGATCGAATCATTTTTTAAAATAAATAAAAATAAATAGAAAAAAAAAAGAGAAAAGAAGAAAAAAGAGATGGAAATTTTGGACATGAGAAATGAGAGGAAAGAAAATAGAGGGAAAGAAATGAAAACCAAGCAGGGCTAGAAAAGAAAGGAAAGAAGGTTGAAGTGAACAAAATGGGGATGATGTCAAATGACCTTGTGACCCTCAAAGCCATTCTAGAATCGTTAATTGTTGCTAGGGTCATTACACGCAATGTGATATTTCAATATGATAAATGCTCTAATGCTAACCTGTTGGCTCTGTTACTTTCATTATAACAGAGAGTGGTTAGTTCGTGGCACTTTGGTGATTTTTCCATACAACACAAGGTCAAAAAGTAAGGAAACCATGGCTAGCAAAAACTTGGATAAGAGAGTTGTAGACCCCTCGAGGGAGATTGTAGGGTCGGAATCCTTCCACTCTCATAATCCCAGATGCCCAATACCGTTGATCTCTTGCCACAACACACACCATGATTTACCCCTTACCAAAATTACCTATGCACTTTCTCCCTACACATCCCACCTTGAGCCTCATGTTGAAACTGAGAAATCGCCCAAGAACGCGGAGCAAGATGAGATATTTAGGAAGGTAAAGAGTCAGGATCAATCATTGAGAAACATGCAAGGGTTAGGAAGTCAGGTGAGTGTGGCTTATAAGGATTTGTGTTTGTTCCGTGATGTCTAATTGCCTATCGGGTTCAAGATGCCCAAGTTTGACTTGTATGATGGACATGGGGATCCTGTAGCTCATCTGAGAGGTTATTGCAGTAATATGAGAGGCGTTGGGGGAAAAGATTAATTACAGATGACGTATTTCAGCCAGAGTCTGAGTGGAGCAGCTCTAGAATGGTACACTCGCCAGGATGCCAGCAGGTGGTACACATGGGACGATTTGGCTAAAGCCTTTGTTCGGCATTTTCAGTACAACATAGACATTGTCCCGGATCGCCTGTCTCTGACCAAGGTAGAAAAGAAGCCTAGTGAAAGATTTAGAGAACATGGGTTCCGATGGATGGAGCAAGCTGCACGAGTCAATCCTCCGATGGAAAAGACGAGATGGTTAAATACTTTCTTCAAGCCCTCGATCCCACTTACTATGGCCATTTGATCTCAGCCATTAGCATGTCTTTCAATGATGTGGTAAAGATGGGAGAAATGGTAGAAGAGGGATTGAAGTCAAGCAAGATCATGAGCTATTCTGCCTTGAAAGCCACAACACAAGCAATTAAGAATGACACAAGAAGCTTGCTGGGTCAGAAGAAACATGATGATGTTGCGATGGTTGTCTCAGGATCACGACATGGCCCAACGAGTCCACTTCACCAATATACTCAACCATGACCCCGACCCCAACTCCAAACCTATCCCCGAGCTCCACATAATCCACCTCAGTATTATCCTCTAAACAACGTCCAGTCATTTGTTCAACCACTGGGCCACCCAAAAATGTGAGCGCCAGCACCGCAAAATCTCCACCATCCTCCACAAAATTTTCAAATGCCCCATAATCCGCATCCAAGCCAGGGGTGTAGAGGTAAACAATGGTTTAAAGATGATTTTACACCGATAGGAGAGTTCTACGCAAGCTTGTTTGAGAAACTAAAGCATTATGACCTGATTGCACCTATTCCCCCGAATCACGTGGACAAGCGTGCAAGAAGCTTTGAACCTTCTAAAAGGTGTGAATACCATTCCAATGCCCAAGGGCACAATGTCGAAAGTTTTCGGGATTTGAAAAGAGAGATAGAAAGAATGATTTAGCAAGGGATAATTGTTATCCAGGATAATGACACATAGAGCATTGCACAGAATCCTTTACCTGCACATGATGATGCACACATTTGGTGTCATGATGACTGAGGTTAATGATATTGAAATAGGTGAAGGTCCCAACAATTTTGATGTGCAATCCAGTGGCTAAGATGTCGAGCTTGGTGATCGAAATGACACTCCTTTCTTGGCTAGCCAGGGAAGAGTTTTGATAGTTTATTTTGTTGTCATTTCTCTTTTCCCGGTTATTTTAGGATTGTAATCTGGATATTATCTTGTGATTCAAACTCTTCTTCTTCTTTTTGCCTAGTTTGTTTTATTGTAGTAACTCATCTAGTGTTATCTAGGTTGTTCTAGGTTTGTAACCCGTGTCTATTTTGCTTGTTGTACTCAAACTCTGCTCACCCTCTGTCTAATGCAATCTTATGTTTTCTGTTAATTCTAGTTAGTTTTTGTTTAGGTCACTTTTCCTTTTATAGTCCTTCTCATGCTGACTCTGGTGACATGACATGCACACATACTTCTTAGCCTAGTCTCGAAAGTTAGTTTAATCATTAAGCAATGACACAGTGTTGAACGTGGTAAAAAGAGGCATTTGAGGAAAAAGTAAAGATTCATGCATTCTGAGAAACTTGAAGCTTGAATTGGGTGAAACTGAGGCAGTTAGTCATGCAACAAGGAAATGCCTCTCAAGCAGTTTGAGGTAAATCAGTCAGTGCTGAAATGCATTCTTTCGCGTCAAGATAAGATTGAGTCAAGTCTGCTTTGAATTGGCAAGGGTCATTCATTGGAACAAAGTTATTGCCCATTGGAACTTTTTGTTTATGTTGATGCCATCAATAGATACTATGTGTGATTTGTTTGTTTATATTCAATTGCGTGTTGGTACTTGGCATTTTTAAGTTTGGAATGACGAAGGCATTTTATTCTGCTACCCAAATACTTTTATCCTTCGTAATCCATTTTGAGCCTTAACTTGTTTTGTTTCATACCCCTCTTTTGGAATCAGAAGTAGAGTTGGGAACTAGAAAAGGAAAAGAAAAAAAGAAAGGAAAAAAAAAAAGAAAAAAGGAAAAAAGAAAAAGTGAAAAAAAAGAACAAAAACAACAACTTTGTCTTTTGAACTACGTTCGACCTGATTCTTGTCACCACAAGATACGTAGGCAGCCTCACGGTTCGGTCACACGAAATAAAATATGACATAATTCCCTGAAATCAATACTGGGGCAAATTTTCTTAGAAACCCCACATGTATAAGAAAAAGAGAAAATAATCCCCCAAAATCCGAGAAACTGGGGCAGAAGTTTTAATTTTACCGAAAGGCCTGATTCCAAAAGTTGTAATTTTGAACCCTTTCATCTTAAATTATTTTGAGCCTTCATGCCACCCTTTCTTTCTAACCTTGTTCAAAAGCCTAGATTACTGTCCAAAGAAAGACCTTCTGACCAATCTTTGAGGATGTCAAATCAAGCGGGTAGTGAAAGTATGATCTTCTTACATCATGGGTAATACTTTGTTCTAAACACAAAGAGAAAAAATGATAAAATGAGAGAGTATTATCGGTGAAAACCCTCTGGGCACCGTAAGGCGATGGTGAGTCGAGAAAAAGAGAAAAATAAGAGAGGATTGATGGTGAAAACCCTTCAGGGCACTACAAGCCGATTGATGATTGCAGATCAAATGAGACAATTGAAGTGTTGAATCCCAGTTTCCTACCCAAGAGGTACAAGAAGAGTGAAATATCAGACTTGCTTGAAAGATTAGGCCACTTAATCCAAATGTGCATGTCATGGTCATTAGAGTTGGTATCCTTATCTGATAAGTTTCTACTTTGTAATTTTCCTGTTAGGCATCATCTCTTTCCATTGTCCTTATTTTGTTCCTCTTGTTTTGTTTGAGTCCCTTCTTAAGTCTGTTTTGTCAGAATACGTAAAGAAATGACTTCAAAATCTGCTACCAGCTTTCCAATTACACAAAGCATAGTCTGGTTAGCACATCAAAATAGCATAAGTCAGGAAAGAACAGTATGCGCACTGAGTTGGCAATAATCTACAGGCTTTGGGATTCATGTTAAATGCAAGGGTTCGGCAAATGTCAATTCATGAGTAAAATGCAACAACAAATATAGTGTATTCGGTTTGTAACGGATCAGATATATTGTTTGTAGTAAGGGTTGAAATAAAATGGGTAGTCGACAACAGTCAAGGTCGTCCAAGTGGAAATCAAAGTTATCTTGGCAAGTGCAGAAGCATCCACCTTCAAAGTCAAAGCCACAAACTAACCACCATGTTTAAACTCACGAGTTTTCTTTGTCTGAAACAGGAATGAATGATATGTTCATACAAAGCTTGAATCTTTCATGTGTAATGCCCCAATTCTGCTTACTCAAAGGATATTGAAAAGACCACACATCAACCGTAGGAGAAGCACTTCCTAGCCTGGGCATTTCAAGTTATATTTTGTTTTAGGAGACGCACTTCCTAAATTGAGATTTTACTCCTAGGAGATGCACTTTCTAGGATGATTATTTCAAGTTGTATTTTTATTTTTAGGAGACTCACTTCTTAATGTTAGTCAATCAACTTCATCCCTAGGAGACGCACATCCTAGTTGGAGTCATCGAAGTTTTACCCGTTAGGAGACGCACTTCCTAGTAGGGGTCTTTTAGATTATACTTGTTAGGAGACGCACATCCTAGCTTTGGTCATTCAAATTCACTCCTAGGAGACGCACTTCCTAGTTTGAGTCATTGAAGTTTCACCCCTAGGATATAGACTTCCTAATATAGGTCTATCATGTTATATGTTTGTTCTAAGACACGCCATTTCTAAATTAAAATTTTACCCCTAGGAGACGCACTTCCTAGTTTGGGTCATTTAAGTTCATTCTTAGGATATGCACTTCCTAGTTTGAGTCACTGAAGTTTCGCCCTAGGAGACGCACTTCCTAGTATGGGTCTTTCATGTTATATTTTTGTTTTAGGAGACGCACTTCCTGAATTAAGGTTTCACCCCTAGGAGACGCACTTCCTAGTTTGGGTCATTTAAGTTCATTCTTAGGAGACACACTTACTAGTTTGTGTCATTGAAGTTTCGCCCCTAGGAGACGCACTTCCTAGTTTGGGTCATTTAAGTTCATTCTTAGGAGACGCACTTCCTAGTTTGAGTCATTGAAGTTTCGCCCCTAGGAGACACATTTTCTAGTTTGGTTCATTTAAGTTCATTCTTAGGAGACGCACTTTCTAGTTTGAATCGTTGAAGTTTCACCCCTAGGAGACGCACTTCCTAGTACGGGTCTTTCATGTTATATTTTGGGTTTTAGGAGACGCACTTCTTGAATTGAGGTTTCACCCCTAGGAGACGCACTTCCTAGTTTGGGTCATTTAAGTTCATTCTTAGGAGACACACTTCCTAGTTTGAGTTATTCAAGTTTTACCTCTAGGAGACACACTTCCTAGTTTTTGTTCATTCAAGTTACACCCCTAGGAGATGCACTTCCTAGTTTGAGTTATTCAAGTTTTACCCCTAGGAGACGCACTTCCTAGTTTGAGTTATTCAAGTTTTACCTCTAGGAGACGCACTTCCTAGTTTTAGTTCATTCAAGTTACACCCCTAGGAGAAGCACTTCCTAGTTTGAGTTATTCAAGTTTTACCCCTAGGAGACGCACTTCCTAGTTTGAGTTATTCAAGTTTTACCCTTAGGAGACGCACTTCCTAGGATTGGTTCATTCAAGTTACACCCCTTGGAGACGCACTTCCTAGTTTGAGTTATTCAAGTTTTATCCTTAGGAGTCGCATTTCCTAGTTTTTGGTTCATTTAAGTTTCATCCTTAGGAGACACACTTTCTAGTTTGGGTCATTCAGGTTCTATTCTTAGCAGACGCACTTGCTAGTCAAATATTCTTGGTTTTACTTACAGGAGACGCACATCCTAGTCGAGTTTTTAGCTTACTCTCATCATTGCATCAATATCATAAGTGATTTACAATTTCTCTAACAACTCACAAATCTTCCTAGTGCAAACTGGGGCAGAAAATTTTGTTTGCTTTGTTGTTTTGATTGCAGGCGCCCACCTAGAAAATGAGGGAAGACATTTCAGAATCATTTCAAGTTTCAAGCCAGTAGCAGGCACCCACCTGGAGAAAAAGGGAAGTCATTTCAAAATTCAATTCAAGTAGAAGTGGTCTCAATCCAAAAAAAAAGAAAAAAATGAAAAAAAAGAGGAAAGAACTGAATACAAATGCAGAAGCCGAGACAAGAGGTGGGTTGCTCATGGAATGTCCGGTCTTGATTCGAAAAAGCTGAAGAAGAATGAACTGGCACCTGCAGCTAGCGAGTGTCAAAATTCAAATCTAAAGTTTGTATGAAGAACCATTCAAGACTCAAGATCAAGCTTTAGAAGATTTATAGATAGGAATTTTTGTAACTCATAGTTGACAGGCTTAGTTAGTCTTTTTCATTTTTTTATTTTAATATTATAATAGGACCGCGGACAGGTACCTCGACGAAATGACACCTTGATCGGCTCTCCACCCGGTACACTCCATCATCTCATTCACTTCTGAACTACACGTGACTTGATTACTTTATAGCCAAGGATATGTAGGCAACTCAGATACGAGGGCTCGGTCACATTCCCTTTTCTATTAAGTTTAGTCTCTCCAAATAAGAGTCGGGTCAAAAAACATGTCTAGTTGTTCTTTGTCTGAAAATACTTCGTATTTCCAGTCAAATAGGGGTAGCTGTAGACATGTGATTTTTGACCCTCCCCAAGAATTTACACATTTAAGTGTTAAATATTTAGTTGAGGCCTAAATCTTGGCATTTTAACTAGTTTTGACTCTATTACTTTATTTTATCATAAAAATGAAAACTACAAAAATATTTTTCCTTTCTTGAGTAGTTGGTGTAGTTGTCTAACTATTATTGGTTTCTCTTACTTTTGATGAAAAATGAAAGCCACAAAAAGATATTAAATTAAGTTTTGCTTATTTTTTCAAAAGAAAAATTATTATCATCAAATATGTCTTCTTTTAATTTTTGGACTTTTTAAGTATATTTGTTTAAAGGTTAAAGTAAGTAGCAATAACAAGTATTTAGGTTTATTAGTATTTATATTACATTGTTTGATTGTTTGGTAAAAAAAACCAAGAAACAAAAAGAAAGAAAACATGAAGGAAAGGAAAGAAAAGTGCAAAAAAAAGGTTGAATGTGTTATGAAATAATATAAAAGACAAAAACAATAATGTAAGAACAAGAGCAATAGAGAGAAGAGTAGAGAGAATTCTTCTTATTGAGTTGATTGGAGTGATTTACAATGGTAGAGAGCACCTCTATTTATAGGGAGGGGGATGATTTTTCTACCAAGAATAGAACTCTAGAATCTATCTAATTATAGACATTCACCTTAAATAGGAGATTTCATAACACTCCCCCTTGAATGTCTATTCAACAATGTGCCTCGTTAAAACCTTAAAACCAAAACCCAATGGGAAAAATTAAAGAAAGGAAAAAGAGTACACATGTTTGAATATGCGCCTTATTGGTTGCCTCATTAAAAACCTTGCAAGGAAAACCCAGTGGGAAAAAACCTTGTAAGGGAAAAAGAGTGCAACGCGCATTAACTCCCCCTAATGAGTACATCAATTTATATCCTTGAGCATTTGCATTCCAATCTTGTGCATCATCTTCAAAACGATCTTTGATAGAGATTTGACAAATCAACCATATTGACTTGAATAAGTATTCCGCACCTTGAAATCATCATTCTTGATAGATATGAACATCTTCACATAATATCGTGGAATAACTCTTCAATATCTCCATAGATGCATTCTCAATGCCATCATGCTTATAGTTATAGCAAGATTCATATGTACACAAATTGTACTTGGGATGTGGTACTTCAAGACCAAGAATTGCATATGCTTCAAGCAACTTAAATCTTTCAAGTTAAGTCATATAATCCATATAATAGACTTTAGATGCATATCAAGTTTTCCATGTCATGCTAGACAAATAAGATATCAAAAACTGAAAATACATACCTTTGACTTTATACTTTTAAGCATTTGAACTATAGGTTCAAAACTACATGTCTTTCATATGGAATCAATTCTTCTTGAATTGTATCTCTTCCATTTAGTTACTTTCTTTGTGTCAGCAAATGCGTATAGCATGCTTTGCAATATGTTGCAATTGAATTATCCCTTTTATGAACTTCAGGTTCATATCATGATATTCGGGGATATACATATACAAATGATAATTCATCCCATGTAACCTTTTCTCAACTGTTTATCATGTCTCCCCCTCATGTTAGAAAAGCTAACTTGTTTCCTTAACTTTGGGAAATCATCTTTGTGCATTATCATGTCAATATACACGACACATTAATAATAAGATGAAATTATTTGGTTCCTGACCTTGAACCACTTGTGAGGGGAGAATATAATATACTCTTGCATACAACGTATATCAAACTGATATATATAACTTTGTTCTCATAAGAAACAGTTTAGCTATTAAGTGGAAGCACTCAATAATTATCTTGCTAAACCAACTTTGATATAAACCAACTTATCAAGATGAACTATCTTGAGTAGAGAATCTGGAAATTATGCTCGAAGTTAGATTACTGAGCAATTTACCTCGCAAGCACCGGCCAGGCTGCGGGTCAATAACAATTGCGCATGTAACCATATCATAGATGCATCATATGTGGTATACATGGCAGGTGAATGGGCCCATATTCACCTTTGATATTTCCAGAATTTATGGGCTTCAACCCGAACTCTATAGTTGGTCAGTTCATTAATGAGAACAAGTGATACAAGAGAATTCGTAAAGAACTTTCTAGTTCTTTGATATTCACCTATGTGAATCTGCACATCATACTTAAAATGAGATGGCTAACACGAATGCCAACTGAATAAATTATCAATATTGGTAAACTTCAAATTTACACCATGACATGTGCACTTATCAATAAACTTCAGGTTTATTATGACATGGGTTTTATACCAATAGATATCCACTTTATTGTGGCACTTTTTTCGTTTGTGTAGTACAAACTGGAGAACAAAGCGGGTAGCTTTTCATATGCAAATTAACCCGCTACAAGTTGTAGTAATAGGAGATATCAAAGCCTTCCTTTATTTATAGTCTCAATATAATCAATCGCTTTCGCGTGTACTTTGGAAACTGAATAAGTTTCTTTGAGACTTACTACAGCACAATACTCAATTGTGTTTCTCCAACATAGTAATAATTGGCTCTTCTAGAGCTCTCAATTGATTTTGTACTACCACAGATTCATCAACATCCATATGGTGAATATCTTTCTTAAAGAGAAAGTTATACCATTATGGTCATGTCAAACTTATATGCAAGATATGTTTCTTGCATTATCGTTGTCCTTTAATAGTCATATTTCTAAAATACTTTGGCGTACAATAGGTACGTGACCAACGATCATTCATGCCATATATCATCTCAAACCTCCTTCTAGGGGTGAGTGTGGTATATTTAATACCAATTTCATGTTCATATTCTTCCAATAATGAATATGTATTCGTGAATCAAATGTTGTCACATTCACTTCGAGGATATGTGATTTTGTTATCCTTTTCAAATCTATAAATGCGTCAGGCATTTGATTTGCTATTCTTTGCAAATGGATAATCTTTTGTGCCTCTTTCTCACAAATAGAGGTGTGTGGATCAAGATGAGATAATGATGCATTTTTCCACAAAATTTCCCGTTTGGTTTCACCAACTTCTCCCCCTAATTTTGGGAAAAGTGTCTCATCAAATTGACAGTCTGCAAATCGTGCAGTGAACAAATCTCCTGTCAATGTTTCGAGGTAGCGAATAATGGAGGGTGATTCAACCTCAACATATATTCCTAACCTTCTTTGCAGACCCATTTTGGTGCGGGATGGCGGTGCTAAAGGCACATATACTGCGCATCCAAAGATTCTTAAATGGGATATATTGGGTCCATGACCCAAAACCAATTGCAACGGAGAATATTTGTGTCAGTTCGTCAGTCAGAGACGAACTAGCATTGCAGTATGCAAAATGGCGTCAACCCAAACCAAAGTGGGCAGCCGACGAACTAGCATTGCTGCATGCAAAATGGCGTGAACCCAAACCGAAATGGGCAGCCTCGTTTTCATGAAGAATTCAAGATTATTCTCATCTATTGTCTCAATATGATATCCATTTTGAATGATATCTTTAAAACTCAACAAGTTCTTCTTAGACTTGGAGGAGAATATTGCATTCTCTAAGATAAACGTCGTGCCTTTGGGCAGAGTTACAGTTGCTCTTCCGGAGCCTTCAATCAATTTACTTCCCATGGTTTGACATATAAAAGAAATATACGAACATAAGAATAAATAAGTTCAATTCTTTTGTGTCACATAATATTTTCAAAATCTGCTGCTAACAGTTGACTAACAAAATCAGATATGTTATCCATTACTTTGCAGTTTGAAAATTTCAGCGTTTTTCATAAGACAATCGATTATTAAACACACACAATCGATTGTTTGAACATAGACAATCGATTGTTAAACACACAATCGATTATTTGTTATTTTTGAAAAACTTCAGATCACACTGTCTTAAGACAATCGATTGTTATGCATTGACAATCGATTGTTGGCTATTTTTGAAAAATTCCAGACCTCGCTGTTTCAAGACAATCGATTGTTATGCATGGACAATCGATTGTTGGCTATTTTTGAAAAATTCCTCTGTTTCAAGACAATCGATTGTTAGCCAAAGACAATCGATTGTGGATGATTTTTGAAAAATTCCAGATTACACTGTCTAACGACAATCGATTGTTAGACATAGATAATCGATTGTTGACTGTTTTTGTAAAATTCCAGATCTGTTTTAAAGACAATCGATTGTTGATCATTGACAATCGATTGTTTTGCAGTTTTTATGCGAAATATGAGATAACCGACTAGTTTTTCAGGTTAGTCGATTACCTCTACTGGAAAGTAAAAATATTATTGATATTTGAGCATATTGATACATTCTAAAGAACTAATACTAACATTATATCATGAACTAACTAATACGAGCTAATACTAATGGCTATTAGTTTATTCATTCACTAATACAAACAAGTAAAATAAAATCAAATAGCTCCATCTTCTTTCATCACGGATCCATCACCGATTAGGTGGTCTATCTTCCCCTCGGGTTGCTCAAAGAAGTCTGCCACATCCAAGTGGGTGATGTCAAAGTTGTCGTCAGAGACAAAATTCGCTTCAGGGCGTTTACTCTTTCGAGATGCTTGATAAAGGTCAACCAAATGTCATGGTATACGGCAAGCCTTTGACCAGTGCCCGTTTCCACCGCAACGATAATATATAGTTTATAAACTATTTGCTTTTGGATTCTTATCGTATCGTGCTTGTGGCAGAGTGACCAACTTCAGGTTGTCATATCTCTTGCCATTCCACAAGATAGGTGGATCCTTGACGGTGAGATATTCAATCTTCAAACCTTCATCAAGGTGATGGCGCAAGAAAATCAAGGCCTTAGCATAGTTTTGGGTGGATGCATTATTTCTGTCTTTAATGGCGTCTCCAAGACCCATAGCATCTAAGTGGATTTCAGCATCCAACACCCATGTCATATAGTTCTTGCCCGAAATTTCAAGGGCAACGAACTTTCTTTTCATAATGTCAGACATAAAACAGATTTACATCAAGAGCGTGTTCATACTTACGGGCTCTATTACAATTATCACATTCACTTCAGGGAATGGATCAAAATCATGTGCTTTACACAATCTCATGTCAAATATTACTTTCATAAAGTGAAAGATTATTTTGAGAATCCTTATTGTTCTCATTACCACAATAATGACGATTATAACTTCGTCTATTGCCATGTCCACATCCATTGATACCTTTACGGTAATTAGTCTTCTTTCAGACTTATCACATACTGCTACCACATTCTCTAAAGGGAATGGAGCAAATTCAATTGGACGGAATTCTTTGCCACGTACACATTCATTGATACCTTCATGGTAATATTTTAGTCTTCTTTCAGACTTATCATATACTGCTTCCACATTCTCTAAAGGGAATGGAGCAAATTCAATGGGACGGATTTTCAATTATTTGCCCACAATCATACATGAATTTAATCATGGCAGGACATAGAGATTTAACCACTTCATGTGGTTATAATTTCTTACAAACTCCATTAGAGTTATAAGCAAACTTTGTTTGTATATTCAATCAAATCGTAGAATTTCAAGAATTTGAAAGGGAAAAGTAAATTACTTACCTTTAAGGTATACCAATTATATTTTCAATGTTTTCTTCCTTTTCTCCACTGATGCAGACGACGGCGGCTCCGATGCGGAGAAATTGACGGCGGCTTAATCTTCTTAAAGAGCTTCTTGAGACGGTAGAGTCTCGTGCTGATAACGTGTTATGAAATAATATAAAAGACAAGAACAATAATGTAAGAACAAGAGCAATAGAGAGAAGAGTAGAGAAAATTCTTCTTATTGAGTTGATTGGAGTGATTTACAATGGTAGAGAGCACCTCTATTTATAGGGAGGGGGATGATTTATCTACCAAGAATAGAACTCTAGAATCTCTCTAATTATAGACATTCACCTTAAATAGGAGATTTCATAACAGAATGCAAATTTTTAATGTGATTTTTCATTGTTGCTACCGGGTCCCTTATTTGTGAGCACATAGGTATCTTGTGAGAATATTCTCATAAAGATAAGGGCCTACAGGGTTTTGGAGTTTTGGACACATTCCTATTTTCACAATTAAAGGAGGAATGGATATAGAGAGCAGGGAACCATGGACAACAATGAAACATAGCTAAACCCTAGAGAACATCAAGCATCAGCCGCCGTCCCCCTCTGTTTTCCCCTCCAAACTCGCCGAAAAAAGAAACCAACACCACCAACAGTTGCCTGTCACCACCTTCTTCCATGTCAACCATGGTCATGAACGACTAACCAAGCGATCCCTGAAACCAACTAGCCACGACGCTGCCATCTCCCTCCCCTTCACCACTGAAACTTCCGTCGACCTCCAGTCCACGACCACACTGCCTAAAACCAGCAGACCTAGCTTCTCGCCGTCGTCCAACAGCCATAAATGAACCAAGATGCAGACCATCCTCATTAGCGAGCCAAACAACATCCCACTGCCCCATCTCCGACCAGTATCGACGATAACAACCATAACCACCCAACAGTCAGCCTACGACCCCTCCATCTCTAGGGCCGGTGATAATTTTCAGTCCAAAAATGAGAGAAATGGGAGGCTGAAAACAGTCCAAAAATCAAAGGAAAACGGGGTCTTGTTTTTTAGCTTTAACTTTTCATTTTCTAATTTTCAATCTAGTCTAAATTCATTTTCGAGTTCAAACGCTGAGATACGTATTGAAATTGAGGCGTTGCTTTTAGTGTTGGTTTCCGAAATTAGTTGGAGTTGAAACGAGTGTTGGATCGTTAGAGTTATTGTCCGAGGTCCCGTCCGGACAGATTCGGGGTTCTTGCTCGAGCTTGAATTGTTGTGTTTGTTCGCGACTGTGTTATCATTCGTTCAAGCCGGAAAAAAAAATTAATTGACAAAAGGCATCTTTTGAGGTTCATTTCTAACACTTGTGCCTTAAATATTCTCTTGTTTGTTATTGTGTGAATCAATTGGCGCTACTTTCCTTGAATGCATTCGTTTGGGGTAAATTGTTCAATTTGCATGAAGTAGGTCGTGGGATATTAGATTGAAACTAGATAAAAATTGGAATTATTATGTTTATGGCCTTCATCACTTATCTACCGCTAGTAAGATGTTTAGGCCGGCAACACTCGGGTAGGCAAGCCTTAGAATTTTGTTAGTTTGAAGGTGACAGGTTGTCCCTTAGGTAAATTTATCTGGGGAATGCCACGTGAAGTATGTATATATTATTATCCGGGGTATGCCCTAATGTTTTTGCAATTGGAGACGGAAAGTAGAACTCTTAGTATTTTTATTTTTATTTTTTACTTTTTATTTTTCTTTCATTAGGTGGGGACGACATCGAGCCTCTTGTGTGTTTATTTTCCTTTTCTATGTTTTCTACCTCAATCGAATATTTTAGTAGCCATCTTGATCATGTAAGCAACCGTGAAGTTCACGGGACTTGGGGAATGCCTAACACCTTCTCCCCGAGTTAAATGAACCCCCTTACCTGAATCTCTGGTGCGGACTTGATTTAGAGTCTGAAATGTTTTAAAAGGAAAACTAAATAATTTTTTAAAAAAATGGTGGTCTGGCACACCGAAATCAAATGTCAGATGGCGACTCTGAGTTATTTTCCTTTTGAAACAAATTTTGTCACTTTCAAGATTGAAAACCCTTTCAAGCTTTTACTAAAATCTTTTTATTAATTTAAGAGGATTTAGTGACGCTTGTTTTAATAAAAGGGTGTGACAAAATTTTTTACTCTTTTTCTTGTAATTTAAATTTTTATTTTTTTATTTAGTTTTACTGCACTGTCTCCACCCTTTACCCCCCCCCCCCCCCAAAAAAATATTTTTTTAAAATTTTTAGTTTTTATTTTTTATTTATCAGTTTAAAGGTTCAAAATTTTACAAGTTCCAAAATTTTCAGTTTGGAGGTTTATGTGTTTGGAAGTTTACGAGTTTGGAAATTATAAGTATTCGTGTTCGAAATTTCGTGATTTTGAGAGTTTAGCAATTTGAAATTTTATGAAATTTGTGGGCTCTGAAGGCTGTTGGTTTAAAAATTTATGGCTTCATATTTATTATATCTAAATTATATATGAATGAGAAGTCATTTTTCTTAATTTGCGCACCAAACACCGAAAAATGAATAAGAGTACAACTTGTTATCAAGAAAATATTTTTTTTGGAAAATATTTTCAGTTATACCAAACATACCCTTAGACTCAATGTTTTTTTAGAGCATTATAATTTAGAGCAATATAAAAATTATAGCCAAAATAATTGTTATACCCCATATTTTCGTATGTGAGAGTATTCGTAAGTAAATTAATGTAAGCACAGAAATGAGATCAACTTCGAAAGTACATAAAGTAAGTTAATCGTATTATAATGGAGGTTACAAATATGTAAGATCGTGAATATCAAGTACCAAGAGGGTTTGAAGGCTTCGAAGTTACATGAATTGAAGCAAATAAGTTTCGTCAAAAGTCGACAAGTTGGGAATATTGTAACATGTACTTTTGGGGCGAGAATAGGGTGTTTAAAATTATAAGGAGATTATGTTATGAGTTATTTCAGTCGTATGATAGACGTGTGTTTGTGGAACAAAATTTGAAAAAGGTCATCACATATTACATTCATAAATGTGTTGAAACTTAGGTCAAATGTAACTGCGAATTTCTCCCTATATACTTAGAGTTATGGATGTTGCATCAATCAAATTGAAGCTCTATGAGTCTATTTTCTAACACATTAAACCTTTTATCTATGCGACATCGGAGTAGAGATATATATGCATTTTTGTGAGACTACAGAGGTTGCTAGGTGACAAGTAGGTGACACACATTTACTTGGTTAAATGAGAGCCCCAAAAAGAGGCAATTTTGGGTCAGCCAAAGAGCCCATTTACGGGTTATCTCCTGTAATATAAACCTCATTATATATCGCAAATAACACGGCCTAAAACCCTTCAAAATTTCTCCCAAAAATTACCCAGAAACCCTAATTGATTTTCTCTCCCTTTCAAATTCTAATTGTGTGTTGGGGGGAGAGGGAGGAGGGGGTAAAACCTAGAGTTTGAAAAACCAAAATAGGAGGTGAGTTATCCAACAACTAAGGTATGTTTTCTGCTCTCTTTCATCCATTTTTTCTGCTATAAATTAATGGTAAATCGTTCTATAGTTGTAAGAACTCATGGACGGTGATCGAAAACTACGAGTTCGAGTTATTCACTTATAGCGGACTACTTTGTATTAATGTTGGGCTACGTGTTTTTATCTATTTTCTAGAGTTTTGGAAGAGGAAGGGTGTGGAGAAACACCACATATATGCAGGGTGGAGGGCTGGTCATTCATTGTTATATTTTTGGGTTGTTTGACACTACTACGGTGGTCATTTTATGTATGAAGAGATTAAGGTGTATTGGGCTATTTTATAGTATTTTGTGGTGTATATAAGGTTGGAAAATAATGTATATAAATATATATATATATATATATAGTTGTGTTCTTATGTCGTTGGTGTTATCTTTAATTTGGAGAAAGTAAGGATTACATGGGAGATGTTGCCCCATTTTTTTACAAAATAAACTTTGCATTCGTTATGCGATAGTTGTACCTTTCGTAACTTAAGGATATTATTATTGTCATTGTTGTAGATTAAGGTGCGAAGAGGAGAGTTCAACACGGTGATTTGAAAGATTGTGATAAGGTTTGTTAAGGTTAATCCTTCTTTCATTTGGCATGATCCAGTAACTACATGACAACGAGACATAAAGAGAAATTCATACTCCCGAATTTATATACACTATCCTAGCCTCATAAGTTACTGGTTTCTCCCTTATCAGGACATCATATTCAATTTAGTTTTGTCCTATGTCAGCTAAGAGTGCAGTGTGTGTGTGTGTGTATATATATATACATACACACACACACACATATACATATAATATTTTTACCACCATCGAGCTATAATCGGTAGGCAGACCCCTATTGGGGTAGTACTACAGTATTTTCACCACTATCGAGCTATAATCAGTGGGTAGACCCCCTATTGGGCAACCTCTGATCAGATGGTAAGTTACATACTGAGCCTACTGCGGCCGAGCGCCTATGAGCGAGCCCAGCAAGGCTGAGATACTTAGCCTAGTATGGCTGAGCGCCTAGAGCGAGCCTATTACAGTAGAGCAGTTATATATGTACCGAACCTTATAGGCCGGACAACTATTTTACTTACTATATTGAGAGATTGAGTCTATATTAGCAGGTAAGCATATCTTCATATTATCTTTGACTATCAATTACTTTCAGTTATTATATTATCAGTTCAATTTTATCTTTCAATTACTATGTTGCCTTACATACTCGGCAGATTATTTCGTACTGACGTCCCTTTTACCGGAGACGCTGCATTTCCTACACGCAGGTCCTCATTGACAGTTGGACAGATCCTTCCAGCAGACAGAGTAAAACATCAGCTTGGCTGGTAAGATCCACTTCCTCGGAGTTGCCAGGTCAAAACCTTGGAGTCTATTAAATATATACAGATTAGCCTTATCCCGACCATGGTACAGTTAAGTTATTTCTATAGGCTTGTAGACAACTCATGTATAGTTTGTATATCAGTAGATGTTCATGGTAGCCTTGTCAATCTCCATAAATATATGTGTATATATATATATATATATATATATGTATATATATATATATGTATATATATATATGTATATATATATGTATATATATATATATATGTTTACCCTACAAATGAGAGAGATATTATTTTCAGACGATTCAGAATATATATATATATATATATATATATATATATATATATATATATATATATATATATATATATATATATATATATATATATATATATATATATATATATATATATATATGTTTACCCTACAAATGAGAGAGATATTATTTTCAGACGATTCAGAATATGGCCTCGTCGGCCTAAGTTGAGGGTTACCCCTCCAGAGTCCACAATTACAGAGTGATACGCTCGGGCTGAGTATGGCATCGGTGCCAGCCACGCCTCTTCAAGTTTGGGGCATGACAATATTTAATTTCAAAATAAATATTTTTTATAACTTTTTAGATGTCTTGACTAGTTATTTCAATTGTATAAATCTTTATTTTCAGGCCAAATTCAAAAAAAAAAAAGATTGACTAAAACTTTATTATTTTTAGTCAAATAAATTTTTTTTAGCCTAAATAATATAGTTCTCCAAGTTTTATCATAAATTGTATTCAAAAAAATTATTAACATACCTAAAAAGGTAAAAACATATATTTTATTTTTCAATAAAATACCATATATACAGGAAAAATCTACGTGACAGGAGAGTGCATGCATACTCTTTGCCATATCAGCATCGTCTAAGGGGTAATGGCTCTTAAAGGCCAAGTTGAGAGGGTAATTAAGACAATGAATAATTTAAGGTTATAACTAATAATACGTGATAAGTTGATGGGTTTAAGGTATTTTGTGTTGACAACTTTAAGCCATTTGGTTTTAAAGTACAATAAGTGTGAATTGGAAATGGAAGGAAATAAAATGGAGGGAAATTGAAATGAAGAAGTGAACTTTTGTCTTGCACTGTGTCCCTCATTGGTGAGGGACAACCACATTTGTGTGCTTATATAGAATCATTTCTTAAAGCTCTTAAAAGGAGTTGAAGAGAATGAATCCTCGCGTCGTCGTCGTCGTCGTTGCTCGCTCGGCTCGGCTTCAGATTTGAATTTGGATTTGTCAAATGATCGATAAGATTATTTTTGGACAAAATTTATTTAATTATTTAATAATTAATGAAATGACAAATCATTCCTGAAAATACACCAGAACCCTGATGTAGTTTCATAGAGCATCTCTGACCGTGGTTCTATCGCAATCGCGATAGAACTGCGGCAGGCTGCGTATTTCTGAAAAGTCACCTTTTTCCAGACACCTCTTTTGATATTTGCCTATAAATTCTGAGGCAAGACTGCATCTTAAACATACGAAAAACACTCTAGAACTTCTTTCTTTCTGAATATATTGTATCTTAATTCGCAGTCTCTCTCTCTCCCTCTCAAATTCGTAAGTGTGATTTTGCTCAATTCTTTGAGTTCGTTGGTATCCTGCAGTATATTGCCACTGTTGCAGGAATGTTTATTCTATTTTATCCTGGGAGGATTTAATCCATTACCTTGGCAACGTGTTAGGGGGTTAAAATTTCTTAAGGACACACAAGAAAATTGTGGACTCAGAATATTTCTAATTCTCTACTATTTTCTCCATTTCTTTATTCTTCTAAGTTTTTCTGATTTTGTTTTAATATAGCAACGCTAACAAGCTTAAGAAATTTTATTACTAACGTTTCTATGTTGATTATTAAACTATTTTCTATATATTGTGTTGGAGACTAAAACCTTGTTGCTTTCTACTCCAATAATTGTTTCTGTCCGGTTTAAAGTACATAAAAACTTTACCGGAATAATAAATGTACGGGTTTGAAGTATATAAAAACTTCACATTATTACGTGTTGTATGTTTGGTTTGATATTCAGTTTGAAGATATTAAAACTTCATTGATTTAACAAAGTTCTGTATTATTTTCAACTTTACAGAAATGTGACGAATGAAAACCAAAATAATGGAAGTGTTGCGGGAGCGGGTGCTACTGTTACGAGTGTTTCTACCTCGTCAAGTCGTTCTACTCCTGCCCATGCTATGGCACCGGCGGAAAAACCTGGAAAGTTTTTCGGTATTGACTTCAAACGTTGGCAAATGAAGATGTTCTTCTATCTTACTACGTTGAGTCTGCAACGTTTCATCAAGGAGGATCCTCTGGTCGTGGCAGAAAACACTCCGGATGATGAACGACTTGTTGTAACTGAAGCATGGAAACATTCTGATTTCTTGTGCAGAAACTACATTCCGAGTTGTTTGGAAGATGGCTTGTACAATATCTATAGTGTCATGGAAACTTCAAAAGCCTTATGGAATGCGCTTGAGAAGAAGTGCAAGACTGAGGATCCCGGACTTAAGAAGTTCGTGGCTGCAAGGTTTCTGGATTTCAAGATGATTGACATTAGGAACATTTTTGGAAAACCACATAGGAATTGAATTTGGGTGTAATTACACAGTTTGACATGTTTGTTTGGCCAAGTAATTACTTGGTCAGCATGAAATTGGGTGTAATTGGAGGGGTGTAATTACACTCTCCAATTCTCAAGGGGGATATGAGAATTGGTGGTAATTACACTATGTAATTACAAGGTTATTTTTTATTTTCTTTCCTTTTAATTTTATTTTAATTTATTTTCTTTATAACTTTTTATTTCTATTATTTTAATTTTTAAAATTTTATTTTTACTTTTAAATTTATTTTAAAATTTAAAATATATTCTTCTTTGTACATTATTTATCTTTTATTTCTCTTCCTTTATTTCGTGTTATTTCATATAATTACTTATATTTTATTTTTCTATTTTTTGAAACTACACCTCCTAATATTATAAATAATGAGTCATTTACAAACTTGTCATATAATGAGTGATGTAATTAAAGTAAAATTTTATTGTTGAATGTGGTTATAAACTTATTATTTTTCCTATTATAAAATTATAATGGAACTTACTATTATTATGTTGGAATTTGATATATGCTAAATAACTTTTTTTTGAATTTTGAAATTGTGTTAATTCATGATTCTAATTTTCTTGTTTTAGTAGTATTGGCTCACGTCGCATGTTGTTCATTTTTTTAGTTAGAATTGGTAGATCAAACATTTGAATAATGTTATCACGTTATATTTATAAATATTAATTTATTTTATCAAATATGAATTACATGTTGTTCTTACAAAACAGTGTATATTTTAATTTTTTGTACGTATCTAAACTAATATTATTAATTTAAAATATATACATAATTTTTTACAAATAATTATATAATTACTTATTAATGTATATTCACGAAAAATATACATCTTAAATACTAAATATAATATATTTATACTTATAAAAATTTATAAGCATATATCTATTATATTAACTTTTAAGTTTTGATAATTTTTTAATTTAAAATTTAATCTAACTGTGTAATTACACTTGTGCAACCAAGCAGTAAATTTGTAATTACATTATGACAAACAAACAGATCATCGTAATTACATAACTGAGTAATTACTAGGCTGTGTAATTACTACCCTAGTAATTACACCAATTCCGATTACAGGGTGGCTTTCCAAACAGACTCTAGGTCGGTCATAACTCAAGTCCAAGAACTACAAGTCATTGTACATGACCTCTTTGCTGAAGGTATGACCCGAGTTAATAATTTTATTAATAAGATCAATCTTATTACTAATTATGAGTTTGTTATTGAAGGTATGGTCATAAATGAAGCCTTTCAAGTTGCTGCTTTCATTGAGAAGTTACCTCCGTTATGGAAGGATTTTAAGAACTATCTTAAACATAAGAGAAAAGAAATGATATTTGAAGTCTTGATTGTCCGTCTAAGGATAGAAGAAGACAACAAAAATGCTGAAAAGAAGCAGCAAGAAGAAGTTAAAGGGTAATTGCCATAATTGTGGAAAAACTGGCATAAGGCAGTGGATTGTCGTGCGCCGAAGAATGATAAGAAGAAAAAGAATCAAGCTAACATGGTTGAAGATTAAATGGAGGACTTATGTGCCATATTGTCGGAATGCAACTTGGTAGAAAATTTGAAAGAATAGTGGATAGATTCTGGAGCCACCCGCCATGTGTGTGCTAACAAGAAAATATTTTCTTCTTATGCTCCCGCAGGACCCAACGAGACAATCTTCATGGTAAATTCATCAACGGCCAAAATTGAAGGGGTTGGCAAGATTTCATTGAAGATGACATCGGGAAAAACAGTGACTCTAAATCAAGTCCTCCATGTTCCAAAAATTGGCAAGAACTTTGTGTCTACTTCACTTCTTGTCAAGAATGGATTCAAATATATTCTTGTTTCTAATAGTGTTGTACTAATTAAGAACGATATGTATGTAGGAAAAGGCTACCTGAATGAGGGCATTTTTAAGCTAAATGTAATAACAGTTCCTATTAATAAAGAGAATGTTTTTTCTTACTTACTGTTGATACCCAATTATTTTCTATATATATTTATCACCCAAAATATTTTTAAAATAGTATATGTATACATATATAAGCATGCCTGGAAATTTTGGTATTTTTTTTTAATTTTTAGGATTTTTTAAAATTACTTTACCACCTATATTTGACATTATAAAGGCCAAAATTATCTCCAAATTATTATTTTTAGAGAATTGTGTGCTTAATTCTCATATTTACCACAAGATACAATTTATTTAATTTTTACACATTTTTACAAATGTATTTGGAATTTTTAAAGCTAATTGCATGAAATTGCAATTATTGCCTACTTTTGCAATTAACTATGTTTCATAGTTATAAATTATTTCTAATATTATTAGATTAATATTTATATTCTATTTATTAGCTCTGTGCTTTCAATTTTGCTTTTTAAACTATTTTAGCTATTATATAAAATAAATAGGGAAATTGGCTATTTAAAAGCTAGCAAGATTTTGTTTAAATTATGGCCTAAATTGAGCCCCTATATCAGCCAATTTTGGAACCCAATTATACGACCCACTTTGCAAAATAACCCGACTCAATACCCGTCCCAGCCTAGATTTGATCTGAACCATTGATCAAACGAGATGAACGACCCATATTTAATTCCCATAACTAAAACCTAGCTACCCCTATCCCCCACCCCCATTTGCAAGAGACCCGTCTCCCTCTCTAACCCTTCGTTTCCTCCTTCTCTCTAGAATCTTCTGATTCTCTCTTTCTTTTTCGATGGCCTTCATCGCCATTCCGGCCACCTCCACCCTCACTTCTTTTGACCATCAGTCGTCATGGAACCTTGTCTCGTTGCTTATCTCTGAGCGTTGATGTCCCAGAGACTTCCATCATGAAAGGTGGTCCCTGGAAACCTTGCTTGGGTTATCTCCGGCCTTCTCTCCGGTGGTTTTTTGCACGATAATACCTATATGGCGTTATGGATAAGTTTCACAGCCAGGTTCCTCATTTCCCTAATTTGTTTGCAAACCCTAATTTTGCTCTAATCTCTTTAATCTGTGTTCTTTTAAAAAAAATAATTTTAGTTTAATCTTTGTCTTCTACTCTATTTCTCACCCAATATTTCTTATTATTCAAAGTTTTCCGACAATTTTCTCTTTTTTCAAAACTAGGGTTTCTGACCCTTTTCAAAGTCACTATATCATATGCTTTTCTTGACTGTTATGTGGTTGTTTGTGCTTGTTCATGTTACAAGTTTGTTTGTTTCTTTGTTAATCCGAGTTCCATGCTTTAATTCCTTGCTAGGGTTTCGACCCTTCACAGCTTCCATGCTTTCTCGCCTATGGTTCACTGATTTTCATGTCTATTGTGCTTTATAGGTCCAATTGATCATCGTTCATGCAATATTCTACTGATTCTGTGCATCTCTTTGAATCCCTAATTTGTATGACTTTTCCTTAAAGGTTCCTATACTGATTTTGAATTATTTCCTTACTTGTGAGATTGCTCTCTATACTTGGTTTTGTCTGTGATTCTTTGACTAACTTTCGGAGCTAATTGGTACTTTCTTACCATATTTGTGCATGAACACGCTTCAAATCTTTAGCATATATTTTCCTTACTTAAATTATTATGTATCTAACCCCTATTTCATATTATATGCTTGCTGCTTTCACTAAGGTAAAAACAGCAGTTAATTGATTCTTTTCCTTTTTGAAAATCGATATTTGTTACCGTTTGTCTTTAACTCCTTAATTAAAGGGGAGTCATGATCCTAATTGGATTTTGATTGACTGATTCCTTAATTAATGATTGCTACCTTGTTAGTGTACTCGTTTCTAGTACTATAAGTACCCTCCTCCATTCTCTTTGAAAGACACTAACACACACTGCATATCTCTCACAATTTCAAACTCTCTGAATTCTCTCTTCCTGTGCTATTTCTATACCTTCTCATTCTCTTATTTGATCACTAAATCGGCTTAAAGCCAAGATTGAGTAGCCTGGGTTGATTACTTCTACATTACTGGGTTCTATTGCTTTGTTTAGTTGGGTTTGTTGCTACTGCTATTCTCACACTGCTACTGCACACCGTTATTCTCTCTGCTGCTCACACTCTCTGCTCACCTTGTTCCTCTGTGCACTATTGCTCACTGCTATTGTGTTTTATTACTTGCAACTGGTATGTCACCCATTTAAGAAATAGTTTCCAAAACAACATGTTTCTATTAGTTTTGCATTTCATATTATTTCTTGTGTGCTTTTACTTATCGTTCTATTGCTCTTTTTTCCACTAGCATGTAATTATTAGCATGCCTAGCTTGACATAACATGTTCCCAACCCCTTTCCATGTCTTAATGTATGTTTTCTTCTTCCTTGTGTACTACTATCCTGTATCCTGGTATGTTTGGCTACTTGGTTAGCCTGAAACCTCTTCCTGGGGTTGATTATGTTGGAGTTTGGTGCAGTAAGAACTGAACTCCTATTTGCAACCATCGTGTGATTACTTTTTGTTTAATGTATTGTCTTTGTGTGAGTAGTCACTTGCTTATCTGTTTCCTTCCCCTTTGCCCTTGTTTGTGTGATGCTCTGGTCAGTTCTAAATGATTTCAAAGTACTCTTTCAACTTTTTTAATCATTGTTTTCTCAAACTGCCTCTCAAATCTTTTTTCTTAAACTGACTATTTCAGACTCTCTCAATTCTCTTGCAAGCTCACTATTCTTAGAATATTAGGTTCTGCCCCCTTAATGTAAGCATTGCCTTAGGAGCCCTCGAGCACCCATTGAACTTTGATGCACAAGGCTGGCACTTCCACACTTGCACTTGTCAAACAATGACATTTTGGGTGCTTGGTATCGGCTAGGGGTTCAAACGAATCCTTAAGGAACTTTACCGCACCCAAGACTTTGTAATGGCTGTGAAACTTGGAAGGAGTGAGGTTGGAGATGCTTGGCCTGGCTGACGGCTCTCTATAGAGTAACTTCTTATTTTCTTTTATCACTGTTGTAATTCAATTTTAGGTGTAATAATTTGTAAAGAACAATGGGGGTTATAATGAATTGGGAGGGCTATGCATGTTTAATTAAGAGAGGGGTAGAAAACATGTCTATAGGCCATTATTTACCTATTTGTGCAATAGATACCATGCTTTAGGACATGCATCTTCACATATAGAAATCATGTTCTTAGGCTTCTCACTTTCAGCATATTATTCTGTATATTCTCGTAACATGACTAACTAATAATCAACAAAGTCATTAAACTCACATTTAGATGCCATATTCATAGGACCTTTTTTGCATTAGATACCATGCCTCTACGACTTTTATCTGCAATTGTCAACCACTTTGCTAATCTGGGTTAAAAATTGGTTTGCAACTCTCTCTTTAAAACTGGAAGCAAATGTGCATGCTCACCATTCATTAATAACGCCTAGGCAAGCCTTAGGCCGGATAAAATGGGATAAACACCTCTAATTCATGTTCGAATTAATCCGCCTCTGCCTGAACTCTTCTGTTTTTGAAGCTGTCTCATTTTTATAAATTTCTGCCCTATTTTCTTTAAAATTACTTATGCAAGAGATTTCTACTTTGTCTAGAACTGGACTACTATTTTCAAACCATATATGCAAATGCTCCTACTATATTTTCTTAGCACTGGGCTACTATTTTTCAAGCTATCTGAATATTGTGATTTTCAAAAGTTCAAAACCTGACATGTTTTCTTTATACTTCTGCAATCTCTTAAAATACTCTCATATTTGTTCTTCTATTTTGCTTGTCCGAAAATTGTGTTCCACAAATATTTTTAACACTTCTGCAGATTTCCAAAATTGCTACTGCCTCTTTGAAAAGTTCTGAACGCTTTCTCTTGTGTTACTTATCTGAAAAACCTCCAAACTTCCGTTTTAAATCTATACTCCAATTTTCGAAAGATTCTTCCTTCCTTAGACCCTAAATGTATTTGAGTCGTGCTAATTATGTGTTCGTCTATACAGAGGATATTTGAGCCTTTTGCTTGCTTATATGATTCCCCTTATGTGCAAGTCCTATTTGTTCTTGTGTGACGCCTAGCATTTTGACCTTTGAACCTAGGGGGTCAGCCTAGTTCTCACCTTATAGGAATAGTGATCCTGAATGGCCTCTAGGATCTATAGAATAGGACGGGTAATAGCACGCAATAAGTATTCATGACCAATCCACACACTTAAATAACCCTTACGGGTGGGAAGGGTAGAATATGGAGATGATGATGCTATAATATCATAAAGCGACCCTCTTTGCGAATACGTGCGAGATATTCGAATGATTCATATTATATATAAAACTAGGACCCCCTTACCTTTTACTTTTGTTTAAATATTTTCTCTAAAATTTCTCTTTCACTTGTGCTATTCTTTTTTCAAATTTGCCCACTAGTTTTATATTCCTTATATGCATATTTGTTTATTATTTCTATGCTTCTTAAAGTCATATCTAAGCAAGGCCAGGAACCACACTAGTGGATCTTGAGGGGTGACTAACACCTTCCCCTCGAGATAATTTCAAGCCCTTACCCGAACTCCGGTTTTCTTTCAAAATCTTCTTTTTCTCAAAGTGTCCTAATGCACTATAATCATTAGGTGGCGACTCTTCAAACTCTGTAACCCAATTCCCAAAAGGGAATAAGAGTTGTTTTTGTCCATAATATCGTAAACCCGATTTCGCCTTTGAGGGGGTTGAAAAAGGGTCCGTCGACACTTACTTGAGTCAAATACTTTATGACATTCACGTTTAGGTGAACTTCAAAACATTCCGAAAGATGATAAATCTAGAAGTATTGCCAAAATTTGATTGCATTAATTCTAAATGTCAAATATGTGTTGAATCAAAGTATGCCAAGCATCCTTATAAGTCTGTTGAAAGGAATTCAAGTCCTTTAGACTTAATTTACACTGATATTTGCGATATGAAGTCAACACCATCTCGAAGTGGAAAAAAGTATTTTATTACTTTTATTGACGATAGCACGAGATATTGCTATGTTTATTTACTTAATAGTAAAGATGATGCAATTGATGCTTTCAAGCAATACAAGAATGAAGTTGAAACACAACTAAATAAAAAGATCAAAATGATAAGATGTGATGGGGGTGGCGAATATGAATCTCCTTTTGAAGAAATATGTTTGGAAAATGGCATTATTCACCAAACAACTGCCCCTTACTCTCCATGATCTATTGGAATTGCGGAGAGAAAGAATAGAATATTGAAGGAAATGATGAATGCATTGCTGATAAGTTCTGGCTTATCACAGAACATGTGGGGGAAGCCATAATTACAGCTAACCAAATAATCAACCATGTACCTCATAGTAAAACACAGTCCATTCCTTATGAGAAGTGGAAAGAAGAAGCCTAGCTTGAAATACTTCAAAGTGTAGGGGGTGTTTAGCTAAGGCACAAGTACCTAAACCTAAAAGGGTTAAGATATGTCCAAAAACAGTTGATTGTGTGTTTATTGGATATGTAACCAATTGCAAGGCATATCGTTTTCTGGTTCATAATTAGAAAATCCTAAGATTCACATTAATACGATAATAGAATCAGATAATGCTAAATTCTTTGAATCTATCTTTACGTATAAAAAGGAGAGTGAAGTGACATGCCAAAAGTCAAAACGACCTCGGGAGGAAACAACAGATGGTATGCCTAATGAGGAAAATCCGAGAAGAAGTAAACATCAAAGGACATCTACTTCATTCGGTCTATATTTCCTGACTTTTATGTTAGAAAATTAACCTCGTACCTTTAAGGAAACAATGTCTTCCTCAGAGGCACAATGCCGGAAAGAAGCTGTCAATAGTGAAATAGAATCGGTATTGAGCAATCATACTTGAGAATTGGTCAATCTTCCTCTAGGTAACAAAATGTTGGGTTCTAAAGGGATTTTCAAGAAGAAAATGAAAGACGATGGTACTATTGACAAATACAAGGCAAGACTTGTTGTCAAAGGATTTAGACAACGATAAGGTCTTGACTATTTTGACACATACTCGCCGGTAACAAGAATTATATCCATTCGGATGCTAATAGCGTTAGCCGTCTTGTATGGACTTCAAATCCATCAAATTAATGTAAAAATTAAATGGTGATATTGAGGAAGAAATTTACATGAACCAACCTGAAGGGTTTGTGTTCCGGGAAAAGAAAAGAAGATGTGTAGACTTGTTAAGTCTCGTTATGGACTAAAACAAGCACCCAAACAATGGCATGCGAAATTTGACCAAACAATGTTGTCAAATGGTTTTATGATTAATGAATGTGATAAATGTGTTTACATTAAGAACATTCAAAATCATGTAGTAATTGTTTGCTTATATGTTGATGATATGCTAATAATGAGCAAAGACATTGCCGACATTCAAGCTACTAAGCGTATGCTTGCTAGTAAGTTTGATATGAAAGACTTAGAAGTTGCCGATGTAATTTTAGGAATTAAAATCCAGAGGACTCCTCAAGGTCTAGCTTTGTCTCAATCACATTACGCGAAAATGGTACTTGAAAAATTCAAACATTTGGAATTTAAAAGTGTAAGGACTCCAATAGGCTTAAACCATCATCTCATGAAGAATAAATGTGAAAGTGCGTCTCAATTGGAGTATGCTCGTGTGTTTGGAAGCTTAATGTACATCATGAACTGTACACGACCTGATATAGCTTGTGCAATAAGGCTTAGTCGATCACAAGTAATCCCAACAAACATCACTGGGTGGCAATGAAACGAGTTATGGGATACTTGAAGTATACCCAAGACTACGCTTTGCAATATAATAAATATCCTACAGTTATTGAAGGATATAATGATGCAAATTGGATAACCGGCTCAACCGAAACAAAGTCCACAAGTGGATATGCGTTTAGTGTTGGTGGAGGAGCAGTATCTTGGAAGTTTTCCAAACAGACGTGCATTGCTCACTCTACAATGGAATAAGAGTTTATAACATTAGATAAAGCCGATGAAGAAGCTGAATGGCTTCAGAATTTTTTAGAAGACATTCCCTTCTTGCCAAAACCTTTGGCTCCTATCTGCATACATTGCGATAGTAAGGCTGCAATAGGACGGGCAGGGAGCGTTATGTATAATGGAAAGTCTCATCATATACGACGAAGATATAATACCGTTAGACAACTACTTTCTATTAGAATTAACACTATTGACTATGTAAAATCAAAGGATAATATTGCGGATCCACTTGCAAAAGACTTAACTAGAGAGGGAGTTGAGAAATCATCTAAGGAAATGGGACTATGGCCAATGACAAGTCAACATGGCGGTAACTCTACCTCGAATTTTGGTTGTTCCGAGATCTAGGTTCAAGGAGCTCAAATAAAGTTATGATTGACCGGTTCAACATTGTCAAAATAAAAACTTTGGTCCATTATCGTGATGAAGACAATGTTCAGTAACAAGGATAGAACTTTACATGTTCTTTAATGATTACCTAAGGTTGATGAGGTATATCAAATAGTGTCAATCTAAAGTATTACACGTTTAGGAATCACCTATGCAAGTGCGAAGTGGAAGCCGCTTCAATGAGAATTCTGTAGGGCAAATTCTCTACGCACTTATGAAACCAGGCGGTGTTCATGGCTAAAACGAACACAACAATGAGAACCAAAAGACTGTTAAGGGTTTATTGTGTGATATATGGTTGTCTAGGTATACACTAGTATATCAGACATATGTTCGCTACGGAAAGTTCAAAGGGAAACCTACTTATCCAGATGCAATTAATCCTTACTTGCAAAATCACATAGCTTTCATCTAAAATGGAGAAGTGTGAATTGAAAATGGAGGGAAATTGAAAATTTGAAGAAGTAAACTTTTGTCTTGCACTTTGTCGCTTATTGGTGAGGGGAAATCACATTTGTGTGCTTATTTATAGAATCACTTCTTAAAGCTCTTAAAAGGAGTTGAATAGAATGATCCATCGCGTCGTCGTCGTCGCTCGTTCGCCCGACTCGGCTTCGGATTTGGATTTGTCAAATGATCGACCGATAAAATTATTTTTTGGATAAAATTTATTTAATTATTTAATAATTAATGAAATGCCAAATCACTGCTGAAAATACGCTAGAACCCTGCTGAAAGTTCAGAGAACATAGCTTGCCGCGTTTCTGCCGCGACCGCGGCAGTTAGTTTCAGAGAGCATCTCTGACCGCGATTCTGCCGCGATCACGGTAGAACCGCGACAGGCTGCATATTTATGAAAAGTCACCCTTTTCCAGACACCTCTTATGATATTGCCTATAAATTCTGAGGCAAGGCTGCATCTTATGTTAGATAATACGCTTAACGCTAGAGGGGGGGGGGGTGAATAGCGTTATAATAAAAATTAGCGTAAACTTTACGGAATTAAAAAATTGCAGGAAGTAAATAAGTGCGATAAATAATAAAGTACGCACCGATGTATTCTGGTTCACCACAACACGTGGCTAGTCCAGTCCCCGAGAGACTCTCTCGAGATTTTCCACTAACTTGTCAAGCTTACGGGTGCTCAACAAACCTTTACAACTTAAGGACACAAGCCTTAACACCTTTGCTCGGAGATACAACACTCCAAGACTTCAACCAAGGAAACACAAGTTCCTTACAACAAGAGAATCACAATTCTCTTACAAGTGTACAAAACACTAAACACTCAAACAGAGCACTCCTTAATGAGTAGATATGAGTAAAAGAAGTAAGCTCAAGATCACAACAACTATGGACAAGACTTTGGCTCTCAAAAGCTTTATGAAATGAATATAAAATGATAAACAATAGTATGCAAGCTTATAGCAATAGAATGATCAGTTGTTGTGTGTTATTGTGTTTAAAACACTGAAATGAAGCTGTATTTATAGTTGAAAAACTTGGCATTACCGTTGTCTAATTGCCAATTAAGAGTTGCTGATTTTACTGAGTGACAATCGATTGTCAAGAATCCACAATCTATTGTTTGCCAATCGTTCCAGAAATCAATGCCAGATTTTACGCTTAACAATCGATTATCCAAGATCAACAATCGATTATTGGCAACGTTCAAAAAATCATTTCCAGGTTTTACGTAAAACAATCGATTATACAGATTCAATAATCGATTATTCAGCAACGTTTAAAAAATCTTTTCCAGATTTTAATTTCAACAATCGATTGTATAAGATCAACAATCGATTACTCAGCAACGTTCAAAAAATCTTTTCCAGATTTTAATTTCAACAATCGATTGTACAAAATCAACAATTGATTACCTGACGGTATTTGAAAATATTACGACAACGGTCAGCTTCACAATCGATTGTGCAATGTTAACAATCGATTATTTATCAGACTTTGAAAAATATTTCAGACACTGCCTCTTGACAATCGATTGTTATATACTCACAATCGATTATTTAATAATTTTGAAAAAGTCTGGAAGACACTGCCTCAACACAATCGATTGTCATATGTTCACAATCGATTATTTTGTGACTTTTAAAAATCTGATGGACACTGTCTCTTCACAATCGATTGTCATTAGCTTCACAATCGATTATTCTGAGTTTTGAAAAACTTTGATGTACACTGCCTCATCACAATCGATTGTCATAAGGTTCACAATCGATTTGTCATGCAGTTTGAAAAACCTGATGCTCACTGCCTTAACACAATCGATTATCATTAGTTCACAATCGATTGTCATGCAGTCTTGGCTTAACATAATCGATTATCATAAGTACATAATCGATTATCTTAGTCCAGATTTTATAGGCATGTTTAAAAATCATTTTGACTGAAGTAAATATGCATGATTTAAAATCATTTAGCATTAAATTAAATATGCATGATTTTGTAAAAATAATTTTACGAGAGAAGCCATGTCATGAGTCAAGTTGTCGGATCAAGATCACAATTAAGAGCGACTCATTTAAACTATAAAACTTTGTCTTGTGCTTGAATCTCGTTATCCACCAATTGTGCGCTTGTACTTGAACTTCGTCATATGTCAATTTGCGCGTGTTTGTCATTCATCAAAACCTACACATAAGAACACACGTTTTAGTATAAAGCCTTGAGAACGTGTTTCCAACATCTTAAACATACGAAAAACACTCTAGAACTTCTTTCTTTCTGAATATACTGCATCTTAATTTGCATTTTCTCTCTCTTAAATTCGTAAAGTGTGATTTTGCTCAATTCTGCAGTGTATTGCCACTGTTGCAGGAATGTTTATTCCGTTTTATCCTGGTAGGATTTAATCAATTACCTTGGCAACGTATGAGGGGGTTAAAATTCCTTAAGGATACACAAGAAAATTGTTGAATATTTTTAATTCTTTACTATTTTCTATATTTCTTTATTCTTCTAATTTTTCTGATTTTGTTTTAATAGAGTAACGGTAACATTTTGCCTAACCTATTCACACACATCCATATCTTTAAACTATTCGTAACAAAATACATCTTCTCTTACTTGCAAGGAAAATTTTATAAATATTCAGTTACTTCCTCCGGTCCAAAATAAGTGATTTTTTGGCCTTTTTTTTGCAGACCAAAATAAGTGATTTTTTCAAATTTTAAGAGTGAATTAATTATTTTTTTTCCTACATTGTCCTTGGAGTAAATAATATTGGAATATGTATTAAAATTATTTATGTGAGATAGTAAAGATTAATATGGTCAATACCATTACTAATTAATATTAAAAGATAGAATTTCTTAATATATATAAAAAAAGTGCAAAAAAATCACTAATTTTGGAACGGTAAATAACATTTTCCTCCACGATCCGTTCACTCTTTCCCAATGTGATGTCTAACCCTCAAAGTCAATTAAAGCCCTCACGAAAGTAACTAGGTAGAACCGCTCTAAATTCAGGGAGAGCTTTAAATTTGCATTTGTCAGCGAGAGACCAATGAAATCAAGAATACATGTACTTTTCCTCTCCCGCAAAGCAATCAAAAAGCCGACAGATTCAAATGGGTCCCATTTACCTCCCTGCTGACTGCCTCAACACTCAATCCACTTATCAACACGTGTGCTTTTAGATCCTCACGCTGTCCCGAATTAACCAAACACCATCACTGCTTTTCAGCTACAGATTTTCTTTTTTCACCATTTTCAGTTTTTTACAGTTAACGTCGGTTAAAACTAAAAATTCCATTTGCTTTTTTCAAAAATTAGACCCCCTCAATTGGAGGGCTTTTTTGAAATTTGAAGAAAACCATTTGTCTAAGTTATGATTCTTGATCAGAAAGTGACACCAAGTGGGCCCATTATGTTGCAGCTTGTGGATAAAGATAGCTTGGTTCGTCCACATCAGTATTAATAGCTCCATTCCATTTCCAATCAATGGCCTCCTATTTTATTCGGTTAGTTTTTCTTTAATTCTTTTTTTTTCTTCAAGCAGATCGTGATTATTATTTTATAGTTTTTGGTAAATTTGTGCTTTATTGGTAATTGGGATAGATGTAGATTTCGCCATTTTGCTTTGGCTATATTTATGGGGTTGTCATGCTCCTAAAGAATAGGCTTCTGTTGGGTTTTGTGGACTGCAAGTTTCACTTTGAATGTGAGGCTTTAATTCTCACATCCCAATGTAAGTTGGTCTCTTCTTTGTGGGTCTTGTTCTCTTTAACAGCTTACATTGAAATTTGATTGCATGCATTTCAATTCTACTGATCCTGTCCTGTTTTCATTTTGTTTTGTTGGGGGATTTAGGAAGCATTTGCTTTTGTTGCTCTAGAAAGATCTCTCTGTTAGTAGCATTCTTGTAATTACTGAAAATCCAACTGGATATGGTTAACATTTCAAGTTATTTGACTATCTCCATCAGATTATTTTGCTACTGGAAGATGTCATGTGTGTGTGTTTGGTTTCAAAGGACTATTCTGTTTGAAGGGATTGAAAATTTGCAAGATTGGGTGCTATCATTCTCTTAAAAGCTAGGGAAAAATCTAGATTTTAGCAGTTACTATGCTTTCCAGTAGGAGCTTAGGAGGTCTGGTTGCCTTGTAGAAATTAAAACATTGGTGGCCTTTCCTTTCTTATTTTTGATGATAAATTTTAGTGCTTTGCACTGATTGAATGTTGAGTTGCTCCAGTGGCGGAGCCAGAATTTCAAGTTTATGGGTTCGGAATTTTAATTGTTTAAAGTTACTGGGTTCTAAACTAGTAATTTATACATATTCAATGAATTTTTTAAGACAAATACATGGTTCGAACCAAAACTCCTGGGCTCGGCCGAACCCGCATTCGGCTCTCTAGCTCCGCCCCCGGTGACGAGCACCCTCCACTTCCAATTAAGAGGTTGTGAATTTGAGTCACCCAAGAGCAAGGTGGAGAGTTCTTGGAGGGAGGAAGCCAAGGGTCTATTAGAAACAGCCTCTCTACCCCGGGTAGGAGTACCCCACTAGTGGGATTATACTGTGTTGTTGTTGTTGCACTCATTGAATGTTGAGTTTTATTGAGGCCTTCCTTCTCTCAGTTCTCATCCAGTATTTAGGAAACCCTGTGTTGTATTCACGACTACTCTTGCATTGAAATGAACCTATCTTCCCTCAGATACATTGAATTTGTTTCTGTTGTTATTTTTGAATGAAGTTGGCATTGTTTGTTCTCTTTGGGTTGAATGTAATACGGGAGATTAGTAATTCTATGGAGAAATCCTTGGTGTTCCCAGACCAGTAAGTGTGAAGTGCATTTTACTCATTACTAAATTTCATCTTTGACTTATATCAGTGTTCTTATTGTTTTATCAGAATTGGGGCTTTATGCTGTTTAGTGCGACAACATGTTTTGTAAGCTCCATATATTTTTACGGTTGCCTGATCTAATTTATGAATCATTTGTTGGTCCATTGCAGGTTTCTTCTTGGGTTGATCATGATATCTCAAATGAAAAGATCTTGATAAATTTTTTTCTTCTGATGAAACATGGAGGATCCATTTTTACATCTTGTAAGCTTGAGCTCTTATATAGCCCAGCAATTTGTTCAATTTATTGGTAAGTTCTCTAAAGAATTTATCTTATGCATGCACAAAATTATACAACCCTTGAACATCTACTGTTTTATTTTCTATGTTTACGGCTTCCGATGTGATAAACGTTTCTGTTCATATTGCAGAAGATCTTGTCTGCATAGATATCCTTGGGTGGTCGGAAAATTTAGTTGGCTTTGGTGGTCAGCATGTAACCTTCACCAGTAACGGGGGTTATAGATCTGTTCATGAAGCTTCCTCCTTTTCTTCAAGAGCATCCCACCAAGGAACACGCCTTATAATTCGTGAAAGCAGCGCCTCCAATCTTAATGATAGCTTGCCTGTAAATTCAAGATTAGGGATTGTGAGAAGTAATCAAAGTTATGGAGGTTTTAGCCTCATTTTTGAAGGGTAATCTTTTCATATGTATGCCTTTTCTCATCCTCTTCAAGGTCATTATGCAGGATCTCTGTCGATTCCTTGATTTTTGGAACCAGAATTAGAACTCCAACTTAAGAAATCATCTTATCGTGTTTTTTTATATTTATATATTAACACACCTCTTTCCACCATTACATAGCCATGACTGCCTAATTTATTCTGCAGTTGGTTGATCTGGTTGTAGGTTGATGCTTCCAGTATATGGTCTAAGATTTGCTTGGAAACTTATGGTGGCCTCTTGGAGATGCTTTATATCCCATATCAGATGTGCTCTAGTTCGAGTTCAGAGGTTAGTAATCACTGTCTCACTGTTGGTAAAAATGATACATATTTAAGCTTGATAAGTATTCTAGATCATTTCTTCCGTTTGACGTTCAATATTTTAGCAGTATACTGTTTAGTTTCTTTTACTTACTCTTCATTAATCTCTTCAGTGTTATATCTCGTGTCCGTAAAACCTTGCATGGATCTTCTGATGACATTGGATGGATGCAACGAGCTCCTGAAATGGCTCCTGTAGTTGATGGCTCAGCTAGATTTAGAGAACTACTACAAGATATTAGGTAAATGTTGGAACTTCCTAGTCGCTTTGGAATATAGGGGAATAAAAGCTAGATGTTTTTATCTTTGAAAATTGTAGTTTTTCAGAATAAAGAAAACGTATAGTGGTGAGTTCTTGGTCATGTTTCTCTTTTATCGATTGGGGTAGGTCCTGAATAATTTGAATATGATACTTAGCCAACTGGATGCAATTAAATCATCATGAAATGGTTCTATGTTCAGCTGATGAGATTTTCCGAAAACTGTTGCCGTGTTTCATTGCACTGAGCTGCTTGTTGTTTCATTGGCCAATGTGTAGATTCCTCTAAATTTTTTGCTATTCTGTGTAATGATGAAAGAAGTGATCTGTAGCTGCCTTAAGGTGATAGTCATGATCATAACTTCCTCTAAGTGATAGTCCTACCAACTTGAATGAAATCTACCAAACAACATTGTATGCTTGTCAATTTACTGATTTTATAGAGTTGTGGTTAGACCTGCCATGTTATATGGGGCGGAGTGTTGGCCGGTGAACAACTCTCACCTTCAGAGAATGAAGGTTGCGGAGATGAGGATGCTCAGGTGGATGTGCGAGCTCACAGGTTAGATAAGATTAAGAATGAAGTTATTCGAGGGAAGGTGGGGTAGTCCCGGTGGATGAGAAGATGCGATAAGCGAGGCTCAGGTGGTTCGGGCATGCGGAGGAGAAGTCCTGCTGCCCCGGTGAGGAGTTGTGAGCGACTGACGGTGGTCGGCGTGAGGCGAGGCAGAGGGAGACCTAAGAGGTATTGGGGAGAGGTGATTAGGTATGACATGGCTAGAATGCGGATTTCCGAGGACATGACCCTTGATAGGAAAGTCTGGAGGTTTAGTATCAGGGTCGTAGAATAGGGGCTCCTAGAATTTTTTTTACTCCTTTTCCGGGGTTGGGTGAGGCTTGGCAGGGCTATCCATAGATGATTTGTGTATTGGATTGTGTCCCCCTTATGGTAGTTACTTATGGTAGTTATTATGTGGTATTATTGCATGCTATTTTATTTATGGTTCTATTTAGATAATTATTTACGCTATTTCTGCTGGAGTTACTAATGCTCTTTTGTTTTTGTTTTTATTTTTCCTTTCCTTCACTGAGCCGAGGGTCGATTACAAACAGCCTCTCTGCCCTTTCGGGTAGGGGTAAGGCCTGTCTACATATTACCCTCCCCAGACCCCACCTTGTGGGACTATACTGGGTTGTTGTTATTGTTGTTGTTGTTGATATAGCACATTATCAATTTAATAGGCTAAAATTCAGCAATAAAAATTATTGCTCTTTTATTTAATGTTTTTGACAGCTTGTTTGATTATGACTTCTTCATGCAAATATGACAAGTAATTAAAGATCATCTTGTTTCAAGTCTTAACACTGAGTCGTATTATCTTATAGCTCTTAGCTTTTGCCTTTCCTAATGGATTCTCTTTGGTAATTACAAATAAAGGAGGGACCAGCATAGACATTTTATTTTGTATTTTGTATTTGGTCTGTTAGTACTTATGGGTATTACATTCGTTTTGTATACATACGAGTTGCTAAGATAGAGACTTGAGAGTCATTTTTCTCTCTCTGATATTTCCCTTCATAAAGAAACTGAAAGATTCATATTTCGAGCAATAGAGCTGAGGGATCAAAGCCATTTCATTTGGAGATATCATCTAACTGTTTGCTTCTTCAGCAAGTTGGTTTTGCTGAAGGACACGTGAAAACATAAGGAGATTATCTTCACTTCTTTTGAGTGTCTTTACTCCACATAATTTTGGAGTCCTATAGGCATCATACAACTGTGTTAGCTGGATCTTCTCTAGCTATGAATAAAATTCTTATGATTTTGTGAGTATTGTTCAGATGACAGCCTAGTTCAGTCTTTAAATCAATTCGAATCTTTCATTGCAAATGCCGACCTGCCAATTAACCACATTCTTATTTTTCGTTTCGTCGTCCTTTTCTGTAGGAACGGACAGCACACACTACCGGATTCTTTTGTTTATCTACTAATTCCAGGTTTGATAAATCTCCCGCTTAGTACTACCATAATCAAATTCTAAAAGTGTCTCAGATTTCATTCTCTTAAGATTTATCTTTATCCGTAACATCATTGTACAGGGTTTTTTAGCAATCACGGTCCCTTATATTTTGTGAGCACTAAGAAGTTCTTTTCAAAGATGGGACTAACTTGCCATATTGCTAAAATTCATAGTGAGGTATCTACTAGTCATAACTCATAGATAAAAGAAATCTCATCTGTTAGTATAGTGAATTTTCTCTCAGGAAGTTCTTTTAATCTTCTTCAAACTATGATTCTCTGTTACTGTTGGATCATTTATCACTAAATGAAGGCATCCGTGGAACAAAATGCATGGGAATTGAAGCAATACATCGAGGAGTTACACTGGGGATCTGGCAAACGTGTGATGTTGCTTGGTCACAGTAAGGGTGGGGTCGACGCCTCCGCTGCTTTGTCAAAATATTGGGATGAATTAAAGGATAAAGTTGCAGGGCTGGCATTTGTGCAGAGCCCTTATGGCGGGACGCCTGTTGCATCAGATATTCTTCGTGAAGGCCAGATTGCTGACAAGGAAACGCGAAGGATCATGGAGTTTTTAATATGCAAGCTAATTAAGGTAATGCCTTGTTTCACGACTATTTTGGTTGCATTAAAAAATTTCGTTATTGAAATGGCCAACTCTTTTGCATGTTAGAATCCAGAGCCATTTAAAGGGCTTCCTGTAGCAGTAATGAAGTATGATCGCTTTCAATTTCCCAAACATTGATGCTCTTAGTCTATACATTAAGATTTTGGAGTAGTTGCGTGATATTGTCTTATAATGCATAGTTATAAGCTTTTCAAAACCAACAGTTTTGTCTTGATTCTTGGGAGCATCAAAAGCTGAAAAATAAGCATCATCTGGGAGAATCCTGTTTAGATAATTTAATGATACTTATGCATGCTTTATTCCCAAATTAACTGATGCTAGACTTGAATGGGAGCCTTGGTGTAATTGGTAAAGTTATTGCCATGTGACCATGAGGTCACGAATTCGAGCCGTAGAAACAGCCTTTTGGAGAAATGTAGGGTAAAGCTACGTACAATAGACCCTTATGGTCCGGCCCCTCCACGGATCCACGCATAGCGGGATTTTAGTGCACCGGGCTGTCTTTTTTTTTTTTTTTTATGTTGGATGCTAGATTTCTATTATTATATACAACCTATAACTATTCAAGTTCATTACTTTCCAAGGTTATGCTGGTTTTTACGGTAAAGGACTAGAACATAAGGAAATGGAAGTGAAAATATTTATTAGTCAAAAATACTTGGTTATTAAGAAACTTAATATGTACCTCTGGTGACATTTTAATTCCTCATCCCCAACCCCAATTATTCTATCAATGCTGGCAGATGCATTACACATTTTGAAAAGCATTTGTGGGATGGCTTTTCAATAGTGCACGATTAAACAATTCTCCCAATGGGGTGAATATTGCCGTGGTTTTAAATGAATTTCAGTATTCTCTTTTCGTGATGTCAGTGGTCTAATGACTATTCTACATTTAACCATTACATACCTGTTTCACGTTTTGCTTTCACAAGTGTTGTTTTGTTTGTTCTATACATGGAAGTTTACGTGGCATAATAAGTGTATATTCAATTGTTAACATGTCTTGGTATGTAGCTCCACAAATATGCTTGATAGTTTGTTCATTCTTTATTAGGGTGACATACGGGCATTAGAGGATCTCACGTATGAGAAGCGACAGGAGTTCATAAAAAACCACAAGCTTCCTGACGATATTCCTCTCATCTCCTTCCATTCTGAAGCCAGTATAGCACTGAATGTAATAGCAACAATGTCCTATATTGCACATGCTGAACTTTCTTGGCTACCTTTGCCTGCATTTGTTGACAATGACTCAGCCGATGTCATCCAAGCAGGCTGCAAGGTGCCTGTTATAGTTCCTGTTTCTGCTGGACTCGCTCTTTGTGCACTCCACCTGCAATTAAGTTATGGAGAGAAGAGTGACGGTTTAGTGACCTGTCGTGATGCTGAAGTGCCCGGTTCAGTGGTGGTAAAACCAGACATGAAGCTTGATCATGCTTGGATGGTATATTCATCATGGAAAAAGGACCCAAATGAACCGGATGCTAGCGAGATGTGTGAAGCTTTGTTAACTATGCTTGTGGAACTCGGTAAGAACAGAAAGAAGCTTTGTTAACTTTGCATATCATGTCAGATCAATCCTTGGAACAATCAAGTTCCAAATATTAGATGGAAATGAATATCATATGTTTCTTCCAACATTTTCTGAATATCATATGTTGCATAGAAGATCAGTTGATCAGGACAAAGAGTTGAGATCACCTTTATGAATGTGGTTATTTGATTGTTCTTCTTTCGGAGTCATCTAAATTTCAAAATTAGAGCTCTAGATGAGTTATGTTATCAATTTTCAGACAACCCAGGCCTTTGACCACCCTTGACAAAGGGGAAAAAAAGAGGCTGATTTAAAATTGCTAATAAGAATTAGCCATAGTTTAAAAAGTAATTGAAATTTATTCATTTTCTTATGTAAAAAAAACATGTAAACAAAAATAACTCTTAAAAATTTGAAAAAAATCCAGCATAATATGCTGGAGTTTGAATTTTTTACACATGAGATTCCAACATAATGTGCTGAATTCCAACATAATATGCTGGAAGTTTACACGCAGACAATTCATACTAGCATATTATGTTGAAACTTTCCGCATTTCAAATAGTGATTATTTTAATAACTTTATAAATACAGATTATTTTTTCCGAAAACTGGCCCACCCATGCTATTTGACTTGACAAAGCTGAGACTGGTGGCGCAGCGGCAAAGGGTGTTCATAATCATCTGAAAGGCCTGGGTTGCGTTGCTTCCAGCATTTTGTTTTTCATAGACCTTTTTTGAAAAAACAAAGCGGGCGCATATTTCACGAACTGCTAAACATAAAAGCTTTGACTTTCCTTTAAAAAAATAACGGGTAGTGATATTTAACAAATCCTAAAACTCAACATCAACATCTCATTAAAAGAAAAAAAAGATATCTCCAAGTGAACTCGTGATTCCGAGATCCAAACGAAATGCATTTCAGACATAAAATTTTTCATACAATATATTGGTTTTACCTTCTTCAAAATGCTTGATTACTACATCAAAATTTTGAACCAAACATCCATTCCGAAAAGAATATCCCCCTTAGCATGTGGATAGTCCATTTCAGGAATAGGTGAGTTAGTAGAGGATGCCATTAAGAAACATTTTTAAGTAAAAGAAAACTAATACATCAATAAATCTTCTCGCACCAATCACAGGTAAATAAGGGAGTGATTTGCTTGTTTCAAATATTTTCCTCTAGAGAATAAGAGTATAGTGTTGCTTTTTAGTAATGGGATCATACAACGGAGAAATTAGTGCATATGTAATATTACGCGGCACTTCCTGAGATTTCTTGGAAGGGTGATGTATGACTAAGCAATCGGTGTTCGTGCGGTTATTATCCGCTAACTGGGGTCCTCTCCGTATGCTAGACGAGTTTGTCAGCACCGTATGAAAAAACCAATGTCAAGAGCAATTAAGAGAACATAAATGAGAATGAAAATGAAAGAAGGCTTGATTGCATTAATGAAAGCTATTACAAAAAGGTAACACGGTGTTGAGAGGGAGAGACACCAATACAGAGAATTGCTTGCTTGCTTGCTTGAAAGTTTGACTACTTGATCCCCCATAATAATGCTTAAAAATATAAACAAAAGTTACATGACTTGATATAACTAAGCTAGAGACACATAATAAAAATACATGAAGTAAAACTAGTCTATATGTATAATAAAAAGGTCTTAGATTCCTACATGGTAGAAGCAGGTCCAGTGGCAGCAACCTTTCATTAGCATTAGAGTCAACGGGCGTGGCGCTATTGACATCTGCCTATAGCTGGCCACTAGTGAGGGATATCGATGCCGACATAGGCACGGGCGAACTTGTCACTTGGCGTGGCCAAGACCACGAGGTCGTCCATGGCGCTAGGTGTTAGGAGGTTTGCCAGGAAGCCATGGGGCATGTCCGTGGGATCATGGGGCATGGTTGGAAAGCCGCCTATGACAATCTCCCCCACCTGAGTTGGCGATGCCCTTTGCAAGATAATCATCAAGAACTTTTGGTTATCTTTCCTTGAAGCGTGAATCACTCAATCATCAATAATAGCTTCTATATGCCTTTTTCCGGTTGAATTAGGGGCTCAAATACTAGGTATTGTGAGTTGGCTCCACGAAGGATCCTCCATGTCTTCCGAAATGGTTTCAAAAGGTTGACATGCAAGACTGGATGAATCTTCAAATGTACTTTTTCAATAGGCGAGGGTCGTGGACCCCTGCAAACAAGTATCGCTTTGGGATTTTTACCATAACTTTGTCTCATACTTGGTATTCAACAAAGCGACAATTTTGATCAGCATGCTTTGTCATCTGCTTTTGGTCTTTGACAAGATAGCTTAGACTCCCGCCGCCCGTACCCCAAAGCAGCAGGTCTACACTAGTCAAGTTCCGGGTATCATGCCAGCACAACCTATTATTCCGGTTCAGCCTAAGGTCAAGCAATGGTCATATAATGAGGAGCAACTGAGACATGAGAGATTCAAGAAGTATTGTCCTCTTACTTTCAGTGACTTCTCTTTAGAGGATACACACGGTTATCTAGAGAAGTGCCATCGTATTTTCCATAAAATGGGTATTGTGAAGACAAGCAGGGTTGCTTTTACTACATTCTAGCTATCGAGAGTAACATATTAGTGGTGGCGGGATTACGAATAGGGTAGCCCAGTCGATGCAGCTTCACTTTCATGGACTTAGTTTTTAGAGACATTCTTGAGAGAGTTTGTTCCCTAGACCCTTCAAGATGCATGGCACGTGGAGTTTAAGCAGCTACGCTATGGCACTATGTTTGTGGTAGAGTATGCTATTAGATTCAGTGATTTGTCCAGGCATGTGCCTGCTTTGGTTTCTACAATTAGAGAGCGAGCCCGCGTTTTCATTGAGGAACTCAATTATGGTTTCCGATTAAGCATGGCTATGGAGTTGGAGATGGATGTTCTATTTCAGTAGGTGATAGAGATCACTCGCAAAATAGAGGGTATACATGGTCTAGAGAGAGATGATTGAGGGATAAGAGGTTTGTGGATTGGGAGGATCTATTGATCCCTATTTTGGAGGTAGGTTATGTCATGATAGAGGTTTTATGTGTCAGCCAGTTCAGTTTGCACTCCAAGCTTCACGCGATGCTTCAGACATTCATGGTCCATAGAGTACCCGTACCGGACAGCTTTCACAGCCACGTCAGCGGAGAGGTTGCTTTGAGTGTGGAGAGACCGGCCACATGGTGAGAGATTGTCCCAGACTCCAGACAGATGTTTCATAATGGGGTATTCAGGTTATGAGTTATGCTCCAGTAGTTGTTATACCTGCACCACTAGCTAGGGCTGAAGGACAGGCAGGTAAAGGTCAGCTTAGAGGGGAGGCCGTGCCATTGTTATGCTCTTCTTGGTTGGGGTTGGACACCACAACAGATAAAGTATATCGGATCGGGTTGCATGTCGCAATAGATACTATATTGGATTCGGTTTCATGCCGCAACAGATAATATATTGGATCGAGTTGCACGCCACAACAATTATTATATTGGATCGGGTTGGATGCCGCAACAACTATATATATAAATAAGGATCGGACTGCACGCCGCAATAGCAGTATTAGTATTACATTGTTTTAGATATCATACCGTTCTTTCATATTTATTTGGCTTCTACTAGGTTGAGCTGTTTCTCAGAAGCATGTACCCCCCTCCATTTTTATCTGCTTATTACCTGTTTACTTTTCCTTCCATATATTATATGACTGCACAGGTTTATCTGGAGTCTGGTTCTAGCCTCATCACTACCTCGCTGGGGTTAGGCCAAACACCTACCAACACATGGAGTCGGTTGTGCTGATGCTACACTCTGCACTTATGTGCATTTACCAGAGCACCATACAGTGCAGAGCAGTAGTTCAGGAGCTAGCCTTCAGTCCACCGAGACACCGAGGTAGCCTTACAGACGTCCACAGGCCCGTCGTCTCCTCTATCTTATTTGTATCCTATTATCTTATTTATTCGAGACAAACAACTTTAATTTTCCTTCAAATTGATGTACGTAGTATTTGTAGTAATCCGTGGATGTTGTGACACCAGGTTCTGGGTAGAGACATGTATTGGCTTCCTAGATATTTTGGTTTCATGTTTATTTAAGACTTCCGCTAAATTTTATTTTCCGCTGCCATTTAGATGTTTGTTCATTGTTAATTTAACTGGTTAAACATGTATTAAAACGAAAGAGTTAATGGTTTCAAGTTCATGGTTTGCCTAGCTTCCACGAGTAGGCACCATCACGACTCCCGAGGGTGGAAATTTCGGGTCTAGACAATAACACACGAAATAAGCACAAAGGATCATATCCTAGCATAATGTCACTATGATGCATGACCTAATCCGACACTGGTACTCCTGGAATACGTCAAGCCATGATACTCACAATCAACAACCATAAGCATATCAACATCAAACACACAAAGCACATGACCATAACTATGGAGATATGGATATCACTATATACCAAAAACATGAAGACCATAACCAAGGCATAATCAACCATTCAATACCCTAAGAGCAATCTCACTCGAATTCAGCTAGAAAACCCAAACATAACTGCATCGGTGTGTAGATAACCAACATATCACAATCCATGCCAGCATAGGAAATTAACACATGAGACATATCATAACACGAATGTGATCCACCCTAACTGACAATATACCTCTCCACAATAACTGTGCTGAGTAGATAAATTTGACCCGATTTAGAACACACATCTTATTAGACCTACTATTAGGCTCCAAATCAATTCCGATCTATAGCCTCCGAAAAACTCACAATAACATATCTATTGTACATACCATCAGTTTCCAACCTCTTAACAAACCTTTATCGTTCACAATCATAGAACAATCTGCTTTAAGAACCCTCTTAGTCTTCAAATCCATAGAATACTAGAATCTTCATATCCGATCACAACTACACTACTCAAATAACTGTCCCATTCCTCACATATGGTCAGCCCACAAGAATTACTTCTATAATTCTTTCAATGCCACAAAGAAAATCTGAACATCAGCAGTCGATCAACCATGCGATTATAATAATACCAGTCAGGCATCCGCAAGTCGAAACATAATGTACCTTCTGGAGTATGCACCCTTCCTAGGTGGTATCAAATAATGTTAGAATTCTTCTAAACATCTGAAATCATCTATGCAGTCTAGAACTCGTGACCCCATCCAGGCAGAAATCATAACATGCAACATGTTCCTTGTGCTGACAGCAGACATCTAGCTCAAGATGTGGTCGACATGATCAAGAACTCTTCGAGGCCAGTCCGCACATAACCAAGCTATCAGAACTGAACTTCCACAACTCAACCAAGTCAGGAAAGCCGTCAAACCCAAGAATATTACCATAAAATACCGATGAAGTATTACCACACCAAAAGATCGGCTAACTTTATTGTTATGCTGACCCAACACCATCGAGCTGACCCATGTCTTCTAATCCTCCTCGACTTGTCTTCAGGTCAACAATTTCCCTTAATGGTACATAATGATCCTAAGTCAAAGCTCATTGAGGAAGACTCTAGCATGAACCACATCATCCAAAAACCGATAAACCGCTATATTTCCTCTAGGGCACCCAACAATACTGCAACCGAGATACCCACTCTGAAGAGACCTTCTATAAATCTGAAGATGTTTCTCTAAACTCTATGATATGGGAATGTGAATTTAGCAATATATAAATATACCAAAATTTTCAACACCATACCATGAAAATATAAGATCTTAATCATGTACAATTCCGGGGAACCCCTCAACACTGCATATATACTTCAAACCCAAGAGTAATATGACACTTGCCCATGTAACCTGATTGTTGATAGTAGACTCCCTCTTGACGCAGATTCATAGGTCACAACATCCGATGTTCCACATTACCAACCTTCATAATCTTGTACAACACCAATCAGATACGCAAACCAATTATATCTCACACTTGAACAACTGAAGATCTGCCAACACGTCTGCGACCTTAGTCTGGATAATACCTCGAGACAATGATCGAGCATCTATGGCCCCCTATAGCACATCCACAACATAAAAAACCGTCAGAGTATAGCTGATACTGAGCACACAACATCACATATGAGTAGATGGAAAGAGATATAAGATATATGCTTCAAGCTGAATTAATGTCGCACGATAAGGAATGAAAGGAGTGGTTCCTAATAGTTTTGTAGCCTCTCGATAAACATAAACGTCTCCATACCGATCCACAAGACTCTACTACACTTTCTTATGACTCGTAACACCTATGAACCTAGAGCTCTAATACCAATGTTTCACGACCGCAATTTCCCACCTTAGAATGTCGTGATGGCACTTAGTCTCTAATACTAGGTAAGCCTAACCCAGACCGATTTAATCACAAAATTGAACTATCTAATTATTTATCATAAACCATTAAATGACATACATAGCTGCAAGTTACCGATAGTTATACATTTCTTAAAACTGGTAGTACGGAGTCATAAGCACCACTAAAACACACTAAAATTTTTAAACACAATATTGTTTTGAATTACAATTTAACAATAGCATAATGAAGTAAGATGGTGACCCGGATGCCTGCCTGCACATGTTAAGCAGGTATACCTTGATTTTCTTGCCATGAAGATGCAACTCTCAACAACACAAATAGAATACCCATATTTGCATAAAAATGTGCAGAAGCGTAGCATGAGTATGCTACAACAATACCAAGTAAGTATCGAGCCTAACCTCGGTAGAGTAGTGATAAGGCCAGGTCAAGACACTTATTAAACATAAAAACCTATTCAAGATATACATAAGATAACTATGGAAAGAACATCAATGTAAGACTAACGACGAAAAAATTATTAATTTACAACCAACAATGAAGTAATAGAAACATAAATGGAAGCAAGCAATAAACGAGTAATAAAGAAATTACAAAAGCAGAACACCGATGAGATGTAAACGAACTCAGATAAGGAAAAATAGATGACAACTCAAATAATCAAATTGCTCCTAATGCATGGACTTGTAATAAGAATTACACCAGGTATCACACGTCATAAACCACAAGTCATGGACCATAATTTCCAAATCTTACACATATGGAACCTCGTGCCCACAATAAAAATCACCTTCGCACGGCAAAGCCCATGTGCTACCATGTAATTTGCAACCGTGATAAGTATTAATTTAGACAAACAAAAGATATATTTAGACACTATAAAACAAAATAACAATGTTGAATAAAGTAAGGTGTCAACAATAAATATTATACAATTTATACGAAATAGAGTACAAGATGAGTTTAGTTTTGAAATAAATAAAATTGAGTAAAAGTATCATTATTAAACAAAGCGAAACATAAGTTAAATTAACGAATTAAATATAGAATTTGTAAAGGAAAAACACGACAACAATTTTAAGTAACGTAAACATCTGACAAGGTGATGAGTATAATTTGAGAATCCAGTTATATTTAAAGTGTGATAACCATTTAGTATAATAAGACACTAAGTGAGATAACGGGTTCTATCTTAAGAGGCATATAGAATCAAGCATGTTAATAGTTCTTTTATTTAAACCATTATGTTACCAACAACTCAAAATAATATGATATAATGAGTCCATGCAATTAAATTCACATTGAGAATTAATTCACCAAGTTATAATAGAGGCACCGATTGGCATGTAAAATAATATAATAAATTACATAGAATGCATGACTCATACAAGAAACCACAATCGTTCCAATACCATGATCACAACGAAAAACCGAACACAATCAAAATGCAGATGAATGATTAAAGGAAGAACAATAACCGTTCAAATAAACAAGTTACTCCAACATGGAATGTACAATGAAAATCACAACTAGGTATTGCCTCGTATTTACATTTCACAATTTCAATCACTATCTTTCCTTATATTACCACCTGAGCATTACATTTAGTTTTAAAAATTATTTTTTCCCGAAATAGCTACACGCGTTTTAGCCCACCTTATCTCACGGTGTAGCTTCGACTAGTTCCCCCTACTAGCAACACACGTATCAAGCCTACCTTATATCACTGCATACATACCCACCCCTAGACTTATACTACAACATGCGTATCAATATCACAACACAATCACAACTCGCACCACAACTTCCCATATGCCGTAACTTACCAGAAAGTTAATGATAATAGGCTATAATTATGTATTTTAGTCATTAACCGCACTCTAATTCATTGCATTTTTATTTTGCTTGAGCTTTAATCGCCAGTATTTTACACTTATTGTGTGTTTTATGCCTTGTATGAGCAATTCTTACTTATGTAGATGTTGTGAAAAGAATTCGATCCATTTGGAGCTTTGAAGTCTGATTTAAAGCCCAAGAGATTAAACCAAGATTGTGTTCGGCGGTCGAGGATCAATTCTGGACGTCAAAATTCAAGGAAGAAGCAACTGCTAAAGAAATGCACAGTGCGAGGCATTAGTATATTTATGTAAGAAATTTCCAAAGTTCAGAAATTGAATTTTTTGGTCTGATAGGAAAAAACACTACATGAAAATGAATAAGTTTGCAAATTTTTCTATTTTGGCTAGGAAAAGGAGATTTCTTCTTGGCCCAATCCTACTTGGTATAAGCACATGTAAAAGCATTATTTTGAGGACTTTTGACATGCTTTAGACTTGGGAGAGCACAAACCACGCTTGGAGGAGGTTTCTAACTAGTTTTTCTTCTCTTCTCTTCTCTTAGTTTCATAGTTTATTAGTTCTAGAGTTGTAGGTGCTATATAGACATTGTAGTCTGAAGCTCTAATTGTTCTTATTATTTTATCGTATTGGTTTATTTATTCAATCTTGCGCTTAATTATTTGATTTCTTGATCACCAATTTAATACTATCTACAAATCAAGAATGAACTCGAGAGAGGGAATTCTAGATTGCATATAAGATTGAGTAGAGCGAGATTTTGAACTCTAGCATCGGAAACAGATTTGCGGTTAGGATAGAAATATACCTAATCGCCTTGCTTGGTGTCAACAACACCAGTATTTCCTCAACAAATAACCCATGGCGCAATCACAATATGTACCAGAATTTCTACAATAACAATATAATTGAGAATGCTCAACAAGAAAAGGTATCTCAACAATTAACAACTTCACCTCAATGTGATAACGCTATTACAACTTCAACACCATTAACTCAAGAAGATGATAGTTCACGAAATAACAACTTTAATTAAGAGTAATTCAACCATTAAGAGGTAAAGAGACAATAAGGAAGGCATTAACTTCAACTAAAGCATATAAAAGCAAAATAATAAGTAAGAGGTTGAACAAGTGCTAACAACGTCAAATAGAGCCTGTAAGAGTAACAATTAAAGATACAATATGTTATGACAACACAATTAAAGGCATGGAAAGAATCTAGATAATCTAAACCAGTCAACGACCACATATAGCCCGTGTACCCGCTCGTCACCTTGCGTACACGGCCTTTACATAATATAAATAGCACAATTAACCCAAATTCTAAGGGGTAGTTTCTCCCACACAAATTTACGCAAAATACATACCTCAAACAAGCCCAATCGATGCACAAGAAGCGTCACCCTACTCAAAACATAGTCAACCAAAAAATTGGGCCGCACCTTGAAACCCAAGAAAACTCACAAAATCCGATAACTCATTCAATTATGAGTCTAACCATATTAATTTCACTCAATTCCTACTCCAAATTGATGTTCAAAACTAAAAAAACCACTTTAGGAAAGTTTAGACAAAACCCCGCAATTTCTCTTTTGAAATCACCAATCAAATGCTAAAAATTAAGCTGGAATCACAAAATATAATCAAAACCAAGTAGAAAATAATTGCCAAATGAAACTTGAAGAACATCCTTGAATTCTACCAATCCCAAACTTTCAAGATTAGATAAACTCCAACAATATTAATAGCTAAAAGCGCCCAGTTGTTCTGCCTCGTTTCTTATGTCAAACAATCCCGAAGCTTGCTTTTGATCCCTCTAATGTATTCTTCGTGAAATTTCGATAAAGTTAGATTTTTGGATCACTCCATTTGACCTTATAATAAAGGAGATATGATGGTTTCGACATTTGAAAATAATGCATATTTTTAAATACGAATTCAATGACAAATTGTAAATAATCTGAAAAATCTAGCATTCTTATTAAAATGACCATAATTTTCTCATACGATGTCGAAATTTGATGATTTTTAGTTGCTATGATTTCAAAATTTCGATTCGGATATAATTGTTTAATCGAAACACGAATCAAAGATTGTTTGCTCCACATGGTGACATTTATGCTCAAATCGACGCTGAAACCCAAAATAATCACCATACAACCCAAACTTATCCAAAACTCATCGGAATTTAATCAAACTCAGTGGACATATCCAAAATCATCATACAACTTATTGGAATAATTAAAACCCAATTCCGAGTCCGTTTACCCAAAAATTAAATTTTGGTCAATTCTTCCAATTTAAACTTCTAAAACGAGAATCATTTTTTCAAGTCAATCTCGAACCGCTTGAAAAAATAAACCAGCCATACACATAAGTCGTAATATATAATATGAAGCTACTTAAAGTCTCAAAACACCGAATAAAATGCTAAAGCTTAAAACAACTGAGACACTGAATAAAATGCTAAAGCTCAAAATAACTGATCGGATCATTTTATATATTTATAACAACCGCTTATCCTTTTTAGGACTAGAGTTCTGACCGGTCAAATATTTTTGTTGGTCTTTTATCCCATAGAATTTAGTAGTTGTATGTTTAGTGCCTATATGATTGCGGTTCCAGATTCTTACGCCATAAGAATGGATTTTCATTTATATTTCTCTTTAAAATGCAGATATAATCGGGTTCAAAGAATCTGTGCAAAGATTGAGCTGTTTTTAGTGCATGATACAATTTTCCACATTAAAGCATATCTATTTTAGTAGGAATATAACAAATTTACCATATTTGCAAAATTATCTTTTCATTCAAAGAGGAAAAATAAGCAAAAAGTCATCTTTATTACACTATTCTTACGCCGAGAATTTTGTCATAATATCAAACTGATAATCTTGAAAGGGAAGTTTTGTACCGAAGAAGCAAAGTTGTTATTTCCATTAAAGTAGTCCCTTTTAAAAACCTTTTCCTTTTGACTAAGAATTCGATTTATATGAATGCAATTTACTGAAACGCCTCTTTTTCAAGGAAATTCTTGTTGGCCTCTTTCTTCTGCTCCTTTTAATTACCCACATTTGTTCTCTATATAAATATAAATTAATGTTTTTCATTTGTGAAGATTGATCTGAAAATGGTGGTTTCTTTCTTGTTAATGATGTTCATGTTTTTTGGTTTAGTAAAGGCAAACATATATGAGGTTGGTGATTCTGCTGGTTGGACAAGCACTGGGAAAGTGGATTATAAGAGATGGTCAGCATCTAAGCATTTTCAAGTTGGAGATGTTCTTCGTAAGCCATTATTTTTATTATTTTTTAAATAAATTGCCCTACCTTATGCTCTCTACATTTTTGCTATAATAGTTATGTATTTAGGTAAAAAATAAATAAAAATCATCTGCCTAAATTTGGCGGGCTGAGTTATTGTTCATGTGCTTTTGGGAGATAAGATGCACTTGGTAAATTCGTTAAAATAATTATGTAGCTAGTTTAAAGTGACGGATGTATATTTCTTACAGTAGACATCTATAAATTAAATGTTTTAAATCTATGCAATTATTTAAGTATGTAGTGTAGCAATGGTTATAGAGAATTAGTGGGTGTATTAAAATGCGCACTCACAAATGTAAAACTTTTGTAAAATCTGAGTTGCATATATTTATGATAATTGTCATATAGGAGGAGATATTCCTTAGAAATTTGAACTTAAATATTATTCTTGGGGGGGGGGGGGGGGGGGGATATTTTACTGTAAGAAATCCATTAGGAGTTTTTTGGAATATTTTCCTGTATGGGGCTAAGCTATCAAAATTTACTTATTTTGAAAAGTTCTTTTGTTCAAAATTGGCTCGTCTACATATTACCCTCCCCAGATCCCACCTGGTGGGAGTATACTGGGTAGTTGTTGTTGTTGTTGTTTAATTTTGGAAAAAGTACTTTTTCAAAACAACAATTTGTATTTGACTAATTCATTTGAGTAGTTTATTTCAAAAAGAAAAGCTCATTGTGTTTTGCCAATCTTTTAAAAAAACTTTTAAGTATCAAATTGCAAAAAAGGATAGTAAAGGTTCAATTTGCAATTAGTATTATTTAGAAAAGGAAAATAAATTAAAACATTTATTATAAAATAATTCAATTAAAATACAAAAATATAAAGTAAAAATATAAGTTAAAAATTTCGATCAATATAAAATATAGTTATTCCAACCAATAACATTGAGTGTTTGGTATTACTTATTATTTACATAATAATTTAAAAATATCAAATACATTATTTAATATAAATGTAAAATCTACTCGTAGGATTACGAAAAAGAGAATAAAAAAATGATTAAAGTAAAGATGAGAAGAAATGTGCAGTATGAATAAAAAGAAAAGGAAAAGAAAATTTTTAATTAATGAGGGATAATTTGGAAACTATAAATTTATTGTAAGGTTATTTTTATGTTGAACAAATTAGTTTTTTTGCTTTTGCTTTTGCTTTTGCTTCTTCGAAAAACTAAAATTTGTAGTGTCTCCCCAAAAGCAGAAAGACTACCTCTGTTGTTGTTCAAATACCTTAAATTTTCAAAAAGTACTTTTTTTGTCAGAAGCTTGGACAAACAAGTTCGTAGTCTTATAGTAACCACTATATCAAGATTTCTTCAACTTCAGTATCAATCTTCTAAAGTTATCTGGATTTTTTCTGTGAGTAAAAATTTACTCGCACCCGATATTTATATCAGATCGAATAAATATATTATACACGGCACATTTCTTTACATAAACTCTTAAAATCATTAAATAATAATTAATTAATACATAAATTTATAACTTAAGAATGGTATATTAATATGATTTGGTGCAAACTGGGTGATAGAGTCCTTAGTTCATGAAAATACTTATTGATCATCGGTTCCAAACCGAAGCGTTTAACTTGAAAATTCTCGTATGCACCAACTTCAGGCCTGTTTAAGTATGTAATAATATCCTAATACACTTCAATTGTAGTTTTCTGTTTTACTCGAAGTTTGACTTTCTCCTCTTAAATTTTGAAGGGACCAATTTGTGTCATGTACACTTGAAATTTCAATTGTTGATATTGTTTTTCAATTCACAAAATCGATGATTACTGCTTTTCACCAGAAACCTTTTTTATTTCGTGTGTGTATGCAGTGTTTGAATTCGATCCAAATTCAGATAATGTGGTAGAGTGACAAAGGAGAATTTCCAAGCATGCAATGCCTCATCCCCTTTTGGTACCCCAAGCACTGGCAAGGAATGGTTCACTCTTGATGTTGAAGGCCACGTCTATTTCATTTGCAGCGTTCCAGGCCATTGTAAGGCTGGTCAAAATGTGGAAATCGTCGTTCATTCGGTGGCTCCTACAACCTCCCCAGCCGCATCTCCACCGGCAATTCTGGCTCCAGCGCCGTTGAGCCCTCATAGCTCCCCACATTCAGCCCCTAGTAATGGATCAGTTTTGCATTTTCCAAGCTTTTGCTTGTCATTGGGGCTACTCGTATTTTTAATGTATTTCCTTGCTTGTTGCTAATAGACATTCAAAAATGAATTACTTGGATTTGGAAAAGAATTGTGTGGAAGTGCTCTACAGTTGCCTTTTCTGATCTTTCAGCTTCGCATTTATATTTATATTTTAAATCATTTCGCCAGAGAATTCAGACCATTTTGGTTTGAATTCCTATTGACAGATAGAAAGAGAAAAGTGAAAAGTGGAACGAAGAATAGTATTGATTATAGCTACTATTATCTGACATAGACCAATCACTCACGCGAATAGTGCACAAGGCACAATAAAGCTACAACAAATTTAGTATACGTTGAAAGGAAAGTAAAGAAAACGTTGGCGTTCAGTTGTTTTGTGAAAAAAATATTAAAAAAATGAAATAACATACTGTTTTAAAGGGGAATCGAACCCTCATCTTTTTTCCAACGAACCCATAACCCTTACAATTGAACCCATACCTCTTTTGTTACTGGGTTCAAATTCCACATAATATATTTATAAAGATGTGGTACATTTTTCAATATAAATACAGGATTTCAGAAAAAGCCACTGGGTTCGTCCGAACCCGCACCCACTATTATACCTCCACCCCTGTGTACACTAACCTTTTAGGACTGATATTCAAAAATGACACATTAATTCAAAATCGAATTTAAAATGACAAACTTGTTATAAAATAAAGACAGCAGAGTATCCTTATAGAGAGATTGTTAAATTATTCAACTTCAAATTACTGTATATAACGAATTGAAATCTTCTCTATTTATAGAAGAAAGAAAGTAGTTGCGATTCTTCATTGAACTGCTTGTAAGACTACATGACCGGATGGCAACGTGCCTGTTTAACAAGAAGTTATTGCAAGTCATTTTATTGAGTTACTTGCAACCTCCCTGCATCATGTGACGATCCAAAGGATCATTACTGTAATTCTCCCTTTCTCCGTACTTCGAGGCCTTGAAAACCTCTTATTTGGTCTCCTCGATTTGCGTGTGCAGTCCGGGCATGAAGCCAAAAATTTTTTATGTGGAAATATATGAACTCAGTGTTAAAAACTATGAATTTTGATATAGTTAATTTTGGTCAATATTTTGGGTAAACGAACTCGGACCCGTGATGTGACGATCCCGGCTGGTCCGTAGGAAATATGGGACTCAAGCGTATTCCCGGAATCGGAATCTGAGGTCCCAGGCCCGGTGAAAGAATTTTTTTGTGAAATTATTTATCTGAAAATGATATGAAAAATTGAAATGAAAATGAGTTAGAAAATATGGGTATCGGGCTCATATTTTGGTTTCGACGCCCGGTACACATTTTAAATGAGCGTTAAGCGCTTCCTGTGAAATTTGGTCGAAATCGGACGTCGTATGACATGTTTCTGACCTAAAATTCTAAGATTAAGGTTTATGAAGTTTGAAATGGGAAATGATGATTTTGGGGTTTAATTCATTGGATTTGATGTTATTTTGGCGATTTGATCGCTCGACTAAGTTCGTAGGATGTTATCAAGCTAGTGTGTGTGTTTGGTTGGGAGATCCGAGGGCTCGGGAGTGATTTCGGGGATGGTTCGGGATGTTTTTGCTCTATAAAACTTAGGAGATTTTGTTGCATTTTCTACACAGATCCTTTCCTCTTTGCGATCTCATAGGCATGTCTGCGATCACATAGAGTCTCCTTGAAACCCTCCCATTTTGTCCAATGCGATCGAAGGGTATCCTACGCGATCGCATACCTTGGCCAATCTCCTCAGTGCGAATGCAATGCCCTTGTCGCGATCGCACAGTGTAAAGCCCCAATCCGGGCTAGGACATACTTTTCCTCTATGCGAACGCATCTCTCCTCCGGCGATCGCAATGACCAGTGGCCCATCTCTATACGATCGCGATCCATTTCCTGCGATCGTATAGACCAATTTTCGCCCAGTTATTAATTAATTCGAGAATAGTTCACTTCGGGATTTTTCACAAAATTTCACACGGGTTATTCTTCTTCACCCTTCACTAACGAAATTCAAGCTCTCTTTTCTCCATAACTCTTTGGGTATGTAATCTTAACATCATTTCCTCATTATTTCTTCATATAATCACTAAAATCCTAGCCTAAAAACATGAAATCAAAGAAGAAATTAGGGCTTTTGAGAATTTTGGGCGACTCAACCTCAATTTGGGGTCGAATCTTTAAACAAATTATATAATTGAACTCGTGGGGTTATGGGTGATTGGGTTTTGGCACGAGCCTTGAGTTTGGACCATGTGGGCCCGGTGTCGGATTTTGGTGTTTTTGGAAGAAAGATAGGAATTTCATTTCTAAGCTATGGAATGATGTCTTTGAGCTATTATTGATAATATTGAACTAATTACGGCTAAATATCGTTGTTTCAGAGTCGGATTCTAGAGAAAAAGCGATGTTAGAGGCTTGATTGCTATTTTTGGACCGAGGTAAGTGTTTGATCTAACTCCGCCCTGAGGGAATAGTATTAGGACATTATTTGCTACGTGCTATGTAGAGTTGGTGTATAGGCATGGTGACAGTTATATATGCACTCAAGTCTAGCATGACCGTGGGTCTTAAATTGCGTTATTTCGAATAATATGATATAAATTCTGGTTGAATTGATTTAGTTCACATGACATGAACGGTTGAGGATAAATAATGACTTCGTATAAATTTGGAGCATTGGCACGACTTAGAACTTTTTGGTAGCTGACGTGTTTAGAAGTGGAAGTTCTGTGATCATTTCCCTTGCCGAGACTTAAAATATATATTGAATTCTCCCTTGCTGGGATATTTGGGCTGTTAGTTACATTCCTTTGTCGGAAAACTTGGTATTTTGATGCTACTCCCCTCGCACTTGAGTTGCGAATGCTTTGGATGAGTTTTGTTCGTAAAAATCGAGGATCGGGTTGCACACCGCAACGGTACTAGATATTGAGGATCGGGTTGCACGCCGCAACGGTACTAGATATTGAGGATCGGGTTGCACGCCACAACGGTATTAAATATCGAGGATCGGATTTCATGCCGCAACGGTATTGAATATTGAGGATCGGGTTACACGCCGCCATGGAACATGGATTGAGTATATTGTTTTATGTGTTGAGCTTTCCGGTATTTCTTTATCAGTTGTTATCCACTCAGTTTTTACTCTTATTAGCTGATTTGTTTATTTGAACTATAGGACCCCACAACATACTTCCCTCCCCTTGTAACTTTTTAGAATAGCGTATTCTCCTGTTATTGCACATAACTGTACAGGTTATTTGTGGTAGGTCCTATCTAGCCTCGTCACTACCTCGTCGTGGTTAGGCCAAGAACTTACCAACACATGGGGTTGGTTGTGCTGATACTACACTTTTGTACCTTTTGTGCACAGGTTAGGAGACAGCTTACGGACTGCCGCAACAGTTCTAGACCGGGAGCAGACCTTCACTCGAGAGACTCTTAGGTAGCTTTGCTGACGTCCTCGGGCTCGGAGTCTCATCTATGTTATTTTAGTTTGTTTATTTGTATCGAGACAGACTCTTGTGTATTTTCTTTCAGACTAATGTTTTTAGTACTCCGTAGTAGTCCGCGAGTGGTGACGCCAGATACTGGATAGAGACGTGTTTTAAACTTCCGCACTTTGTTATCGTTTTTGTTAAAAGTATTCCGCATGTTTTAAGTAGTTATTTCAGTTTATCATATTGTTTTAGATAAAGCTTTTTGAAACGTTTAAAAGGTTGTCTTTCCTAGCTTCGATATTAGGCGCCATCACGACCCAGGTGGTGGGAAATTCGGTTCGTGACACATCAAATGCTTGGAGATAAAACTTCAACGAAATACTAAATAGATAATCTTCTTTAGGAAGGTTATAGATAGTGGAGTAATAAATGGACATCCAAAATAATATTTTCATAACACTCCCATTGGATGTTCATAAAACTCATAGTCAAGAAAAAAGAGTACACTAATAATATACATTGCAAGCTACCTCATTAAAAGCATTACAAGGAAAACTCAATGGAAAAACATTGGGCAAAGAAAAAAGAGTAAAGTGCATACTTTATTCCCCTGATAAAGACGTCGTTTCAAATATCGAAGTCTTCGCATTCCAATCTTGTATATCATCTTCTCGAAGTTGCAGTTGGCAAAGACTTGGTGAACAAATCTGCCTGTTCACTTGAACGGATTTGTTGCACATCATATCACTATTTTTTTGAAAATCATGTGTATAGAATAATTTTGGTGAAATTTGCTTCGTTGTATCTCCTTTATAAACCTCCCATTCAGTTGGGCATGCAACATTATTTTCGTATAATATTGTGGGTCATTTATCACATTCCAAATCACAATTTTCTCGAATGAATTAAATCACTAATCTCAACCATACGCATTCCTTACTTGCTTCATGAATAACTATTATCTCAGCGTGGATTGAAGAAGTAACAACACTATATTGATTTGTGGAGCACCGTGAGATGACAGTGGATTCACATGTAAACACGTAGCCGGATTGAGATCAAGCTTTATAAGGGTCATAAAAATAACATGCATCTGCATAATCAAGAATATCTGCACTACCTTTTTTGGCATAAAATAAATACATATCAAGAGTTCCCTTTCTGTATAGGCAGATTGATGGATAAAGATCTCGTATGCTAAATTTTTCAAATTGCATATCAAGACAAAGTTTTTCTTTCCATGATCTTTCATCTCAAAGTCTTTCTTAAGATATTCAATTGCCTTTCAGAGCTCTTCTGGCTCCAACAAGATTTATGTCATCGACCTAAATAGTAAGTATAACCAATTCTGATGATAATTTTTTTATTAAAATACATGGACAAATAATATCATTTATGTGTCCTTCTTTCATCAAATATTCACTGGGCCGATTATACCACACGTGCGCAGATTACTTAAGTCGTACAAAGATTTTTGTAATTTGATCAAGTACATTTCTCAAGACTTTGAACTATATGCTTCAAGCATTTTAAATCCTTCAGGGGTCTTGATTAAATGAATCATATAGGTTATGACATGCAATTAAATTGCATGTCATCTTTAGGTGTTTGGACTACAGCTCCGATCCTCACAATTTTTTATAATATTGTGTATTATGTTGTATCAGATATATCACCGATGGTCATTATGTATCGGTTCGCAAGTGACATAACTTGTTGAAATATCATCACTTTCTTTATTTTCAGGTACCTGAACATCTTCTAGAGTTTCATGAAATGTTATGTCGTGGGCTTTTCTAGAGTTCATTTTCACTTTATTATGATCATTTTGATCATTTGCTCCTATCTTTTTCAAGGATTGTTACCTTTGGAATCAATTGAGCTACCAAGCTTCATGCATACAGTAAACTCTCTCATTTAGGGAACTTAATTTTAATATGAGCATTTGCAGTTGAAATATAATATTTTATATTAGATCAACAAATACTTCTGGTATTTGACTTGAATTATCTTCTGAATAAGGATCATACTAATGATAATTTGAATCATATAACATACTTTTCAGCTACTTGTTCCACTACCCTAATGTTAGAAAAACTATAATATATCCCAAATCTTCTTGTAATGATACGATCGATCTGTTTGAGTCTTAGCATTTCATTCAGCTATTTGAAGTCTTGGTTAGTTTTGTATGATGACTATGACTTGTGTGTATCATCGGTTTTGGTTTTCAGGTATTTCAGAATTAGTTTGGAAGAATGAATTTCATGTTTGAAGCTTTAAGTTGGAAGAGATGATCAAGTTTGACTTTTTAGTATTAAACCTCGATTTCGAGTTTTGATGGTTGTGTTAGGTCCTGATTGTGATTTTAGACTTGGGCATATGCCCAACTTTGCATTTGGATATTTCTTGAAGGTTTCGGCACTATTTGGCAAAAATTGAAAATTAGAAGGTTTGGAATGTTCATAAGTCTAACCGAGAGTTGATTTTATTAATATCGGGTTTGAATTGTAGTTCTGAGGATTGGAATAGGTTTGTTATTTTATTTGGTACTAGCGTGCAAAATTTGAGGTCATTTCAAGTCGATCTGATATGGTTCGCACGAGTTTTTTAAGTTGAAAGTTCAAAAGTCCATTAAGTTTTGATTTGAGGTGATGTTTAGCTTAAAGTATATATATATTTTTATGTATATCGCCTCATATTTTAATCTTGTTTCGTGAATTTGGGATATTAAATAATATGAATTATATTAATTTGAAGTATTTTTATTTGTAGGAATGATTCGGGAGCAAGTGGGAGCGAAACGTGCAAGATTTGAAGCTAAAACGGACAAAACAAAAAATTTGAGTCCAGTTGGGGCGCCACAGGCAGTGCCTGGAGCCATCTGTGGTGCCAACAATGGCGTTCTGAAATTTTGGGCGCTATGGCGGCGCCTGGCACCGGGCTAGGCGCCGGTTACGAGAAGTTTCTCCTATTTTGCCCGGGACAAGGTTATTTCGGCCCTAAACCTATACAACACGTATAAAAGCCACCCTAAAACCTATTTTGAAGGGGAGAGAAGGATTTTGGAGGAAAAAACACATGTTAGAAACGTTGAGGAGCAAGAACAACTCGAATTTCTTCATTTTTTTTAGTATTTTTCAATTAATCAAAATTTATGAATTTGTTTGAGTACATCATGAGTGGCTCAAGACCCATTGTTCTGGGGTTGTGATTTAGCCATGAATATTGTTGTTTGATATTAGCTTGACCTTAATTATAATTCACCAATATATGGTTATTTTTTCAATTCTATATTTAATTGCTTAATTGTCTGGCAAGCAGTTAGGTTCTATTTACTATCTATGCTATGCGTGGGAAAGCCGTGTTTAGATTAGAGAAGAATTGAAGAGAGCATGATCTTAACCCTTAGGGGGAGAAGATTTGTGGTTAGGATAGGAATATACCTAGTCACCATGCTTAATTAAATATTGTGATCTTAATGTGTTCTTAATAGATTGATTTCATAGGAATATAGGTGTTAATCTATTGAGAATATGTGAGTAGTACTTCGGGAGAAGGCTATGAGAGCATCTATCGATTAATTAGCTACGATGAGTGAATTATATGAAAGGGAGAGTTAATTAGAACACAATATGATTGGTGAATAGATCAGAACCTTGAAATACTTGTCTCTACTGAACACACAACAATCAACTTGTTACTTAATAATTTAGTTATTATTTAGAATCGTAGTATCATATAATTATATTATTGGATTTTGTATTTTTCTGGATTGAATAACGATTTTAGCGAATTAGTGAGTAGATAATACAAGCCTCTACGGGTTCGATACTCAACTTATCAGTATATTACTTGTATGACCACGTATACTTGCGTGTGCATTTGGGAGCAACAAGTTTTTGGCGCCGTTGTCGGGGACTTAAATATTAACTACTTGCTAGCTTTTGCTTTACTTATTTATTTCGTCTAGTCTAACGTTACTTGATTGTTGCTAGGATCTCAGGAACCTTAATTAAATATGTAGGGTTTGAAGCTAGGACCAACATCAAGGCATTGTTACTGAACCTGAGAGAATATTTCATAGGAGGTTTAGGGAAGCAATGGACACAAATAATATTCAGGCACTTGTTCAAATTCCTGTGGACATGGAAGAGGAGCAACTTATGGCTATTCAGGTGGTGGAGATTCCAAGCATTACTAATGTCACCTCCAGTATAGTGAAGCCACGGATCACTAGGAACTTTGAGCTGAAATAGAGCATGATCCAGCTGCTTCATGCAAAAGGGTAATTTATGGGTCTTCCGCACGAGGATCCACATCAACATATTTTGAACTTCTTGGAGATTAATGATACTTATATCACTAACGGAGTCACTCCAGGTTATGTGATGGATCACACTCTTTTCATTCTCTATGTTGGGCGAGGCTAAGCGATGGCTAAAGGTAGAACCAGCAAATTCCATTCATCATGGAATGATTTGGCAAGAAAATTTCTGGCAAGCTTCTTTTCTTTAGGCAAAACTGCAAAGACCAGAAGTGAGATAGTTGCTTTTCAAACCGAAAGTGGGAGAATCTTTATACTCGCTTGGGAAAGGTTCAAAGGGCTACCCAAAGACTGTCCACATCACAATCAGACGAATGAAGTTAGCTCACACTTTTAGAGAAGGACTACATTCTGAAACAAAGATCGTGGTAGATGCTGCAACTGGGGATCAAGTGTTGGAGAAAAGCTTTGATGAGATATATGCATTATTGAACAAATTCTCCAAGAGCAATCCGGATTGGCAAGGAGAGATGGGGAGACACACAGTGCGAAAGTCTGCAGGTGGTTCTTAAGTTAGATATTGTCTCAGCATTATCAGTGTAGATTGCTATGCTGACCAATCAAGTCAACCAGATGAACTTGAATATCAACAAGCAACAAGTACAACCGATACAACAGGTTCAAGATTTTTGTGAAATTAGTGGAGAGGGACACACGAGCAACATATGCCCCGCCAACCCAGAGTCAGTCTGCTTTGTGGGAAATTCAGATAGGAGCCAAGCAAATTAATATGGGAACACTTACAATCCAAATTGGAGGAACCATCCAAACTTCTCTTAGGGTGGAAACTAGGTCACTTAGAATAGATACATGCCTCAAGTACCGAAACAACAACTTAGACCACCTGAGGGTGAACAACAAGCGAGTCCTACAAGTCACCTTAAACACATGTTGAAAAAGGTGACGGCTGAACAACAAGCCCTTTCTCAGAAATTGATGGCTGAATATCACAAGGTGGTGGCCTGGTAATTAAGCAAGTGCTAGATATGTCCTGCAGTTATGTACATGGGTTTAGAAAATTTAAAGAGTTGGACATGCCTGTTACTCTTACCCTCCCCAGGCTATCTATTGAAGAAGCTCTGAAGCTAGAACTCAAGCCACTTCCAGCGCATCTGTGCTATTTCATATTTAGGAAACTCTAAGACACTGCTTGTAATTATTTCATCCATCTTGAGCAGCACTCAAGAAAAAAAACTTCTCAGAGTCCTCCACGAGCATAAAAAGTCCATTGGGTGGACTATGGCTGACATCAAAGGTATTAGTCCATCTTTTTTCATGCATAAATTCTTTTTAGAGGACGGACACCGCCCTTGTGTAGAGCAGCAAAGGTGATTAAATCTTATCATAAAAGAGGTGGTGAAAAAGGAAGTAATCAAGTTGCTCGATACAGGTACCATTTATCCCATTTCTGATAGCACTTGGGTAAGCCCGGTTCATTGTGTGCCCAAAAAAGGAGGAATGATTGTAGTTGAAAACGAGAAGAATGACCTAATCCCCACTTGCACTCTTACGGGATGGTGAGTCTGCATTGATTATAGAAGGCTCAATAAGGCAACTCGCAAGGATCACTTCCCACTATGATTAATCAATAAAATGCTAGACATGTTAGCCGGGTATGAATATTACTGCTTCCTTGATGGTTAGTAAGGATACAATCAGACTGTCATATGGCCAGAGGATCAGGAGAAGACTACTTTTACTTGTCCTTATGGCACTTTTGCCTTCAAGCGAATGCCGTTTGGTCTTTGTAACTCACCAGCCACTTTCCAAAGGTGTATGATGTCTATTTTCACCGACATGGTATAAATTATCGTGGAAGTGTTTATGGATGATTTTTCAGTTTTTGGGTCTTCTTATGATAATTTCTTGAGAAATTTAAGCAAGGTGCTAGCCCGTTGTGAAGAAACAAATTTGGTGCTAAATTGGAAAAAATGTTATTTTATGGTACAAGAGGGCATCGTATTGGGTCACAGAGTGTCTAGGAGAGGCATTGAAGTTGATAAAGCAAAAGTGGAGGCGGTGGAAAAATTACCTCCACCTATTTTAGTGAAGGTTGTCCTGAGTTTCTTGGGACACGCGGGTTTCTATCGGTGCTTTATTAAAGTTTTTTCAAAAATTGCTACTCCTCTGTGCAGGCTGCTTGAAAAATACTTAACCTTCAACTTTGATGATGCTAGCCTTATCGCATTTTAAGAACTTAAAAAGAAATTGGTGACTGCTCCCATTATTGTGGCACCTGATTGGTCTTTTCCATCTGAACTCATGTGTGATGCGAGTGACCTTTCTATTGGGCAGTGCTAGGCCAGAGGAAGGAAAAGGTGTTTTATTCCATCTACTATGTGAGTAAGACTCTTGATGATGCCTAGCTGAATTACACCACCACCGAGAAGGAATTGTTAGATGTTGTGTGGGCCTTTGAGAAATTCCGGGCATACTTGGTTGGAACAAAAGTCATAGTCTATTCCGATCATGCAGCTATCAGGTATTTGTTTACCAAAAAGGAATCGAAGTCTATATTGATGCGCTGGGTTTTATTGCTACAGGAATTTCATGTAGAAATACAATATCGAAATGGGATAGAGAACTAGGTAGATGACCATCTATACAAGGTTGGAAAATCGCGATCACGTGGAGGAGGGTAGCCAAATTAAAGAAGTATTTCCTGATGAGAAACTTTTTGCTATAACCCAAGGCCCTCTCCCATGGTACGCAAACTATGGAAATTATCTTGTGAGTGGGGTACTTCCTCCCGAAATCCAATCTAAAGCAAGAAAGAGGTTTTTACTTGATGTGAACTTCTACTACTGGGATGAGCCCTATTTATTCAAGCAATGTGCTGATCAGTTGATGAGGAGATGAATTCCTGAAAAAGAGGTAGAATTAATGTTGTATGTGTTGGAAACACGTTTCAAATGCAATATACTAAACGTGTGTTCTTTTGTAGGTTTTGATGAATGTCAAACAAAGCAAAAAGCGATATATAGCAGTGCTCAAGGACAAGCACAAAATGGATGCATTACAAGAAGCTCAAGACAAAGTTTAGAAATGTTATAATTGAGTCAATATTAATTGTGATCTTGATTCCTCAACTTGGCTCATAACATGGCTTCTCTACTAAAATTATTTTTCCAAAATCATGCATATTTAAATTAAGTGTCAAATGATTTTAAACTATGCATATTTACATTTGTTAAAATGTTTTCCAAACATGCCTCAAAAATTTGGGCTAAGATAATCGATTATGTACTTATGATAATCGAGTATCTCTAAGCCAAGACTGCATGACAATCGATTGTGAATTAATGATAATCGATTGTGAGTAAGTCAGTTAACATCAGGTTTTTGCAAACTGCATAACAATCGATTGTGTACTTATGATAATCGATTGTTAACTGAGGCAAAGTTTTCAAAACTCATAAAAATCGATTATGAACTAATGGTAATCGATTAGAATGAGAAAAATGTCTCCCAGTGATTTTAAATAAAATGATAATCGATTGTGGCTTTTGATAATCGATTATATATGAGACAGAGAGTTTTGAAATTAATTAATAATCGATTATTCCATTTGATAATCGATTGTTGAAGCTGACCGTTGTCATATATTTTCAATTACCTTCAGGTAATCGATTGTTGATATTTAACAATCGATGTTTTGCTTAAAATCTGGAAAAGATTTTCTGAACGTTGTTAAAATAATCGATTGTTGATTTCCGGACAATCGATGTTTTATGCCAAAAATTGGAAAGGATTTCTTAACGTTATAAATAATCGATTATTGATTTGAAGTAATCGATTGTTGACGTAAAATCTGGGATTGAATTTTTGATCTGATAGGCAAACAATCGATTGTTTAGTCTTGACAATCGATTGTCACTGAGTAATTTCAGCAATCCTTAATTGGCAATTAGACAACGGTAAGACTGAGTTTTTCACCTATAAATACAGCTTCAACTCAGTGTTTTCACAACAACAACATATACACTTTGAGTATTTTCATTGCTAAAAGCTTTCTTACATTGATCATCATTTTCCATTCATCCATAAAGCTTTTTGAAGAGCCATTCTATTGAGCTAAGTTGTTGTGATCTTGAGCGTACTATTTCTACTCATATCTACTCATTAAGGAGTGCTTTGTAAAGTGAGTGTGTTTTGTGTTTGTAAGAGAATTGCGATTCTCGTTTGTTGAGGAACTTGTGATTCCTCGGTTGAAGTCTTTGGGATTGTTATCCCCGAGCAGTTGAAGTCTTTGGGATTGTTATCCCCGAGCAGTTGAAGTCTTTGGGATTGTTATCCCCGAGCAGTTGAAGTCTTTGGGATTGTTATCCCCGAGCAATTGAAGTCTTTGGGATTGGTATCCCCGAGCAATTGAAGTCTTTGGGATTGTGATCCCCGAGCACCTAGGTGAGGCTTGTGTCCTCAGCTGTAACGGTTTGTTAAGCACCCGTAAGCTTGACAAGTTTAGTGGAAATCTCGAGAGAGTCTCTCGGGGACTGGACTAACCACGTTTGTGGCCAACCAGGATACATCATTGTGTAAGTTTATTCTACTGCACTTGTTTTAATTTCTGCAAAGTTTTTAAATTCCGCACTAAAACGCTTAATAATTTTAAAACGCTATTCACCCCCCCTCTAGCGTAAAGCGTATTGTCCAACAATTGGTATCAGAGCCATACTCTCTGAAAAACTTAACCGTTTGAGAGAACCATCCATGGCTTCTACTCTAAATTTCTTTGCAGGAATAGGTGAAGGAGAATGCAGCATGTCGCCTCCAATATTAGACGAAAACGACTACTCAGTCTGGAAATATCGGATGCAAGTTTTTACAATGGCAAACGATTTGTATCTATGGCAAGCTATTAAACACAGTGATCAACTGACGACAAAAGTCGGGAAAGATAAGGTAAGTGAATACAACACTAAAGCTATGAATATATTACATAACGCCTTGAACCAGGAACTTTGGCGAAAAATCTCCCACTATAAAACTGCTAAGGAAATGTGGGACAAACTTGAGGAATTGCACGAAAACACGCCTCAAAAAGCGGTCAGCACAAACGATGAATCAACTAGTCAGTGCCTCATGGCAGACGAAAAAGACGAGGTAAGTACATCTAACGATATGCAAATTGCTTATAACAAACTGCATGATGAGTTGGTAAATGCTTCTAAGACTATTAAAGATTTACAAAGAACTCTTTCTTTACAAGAAGAGGATTTTCAAAAACAACTCTTTTTAAAAGACAAGGACTTTGAAGAACGTCTTTCTTTAGCTCAAAAAGGTGTTGAAAATCTGTCTCGTGATAACGAGAATCTTGCAAATGAAAATCAATTTTTGTTAAATGATAGTATAGAACTTAGACAAGTCATCAAGACTATGCATGAAGCCTCTTGTGTTGATAAATGCTCTACTTGTACTGCTTGTGAGTCCTTAAAACTAGAAAACACAGAACTTAGGAAAACATTAGAAACACGTAGTAAAGAAGTTCCTAAAGTTGTTGAAAAAGAAACGCCTAAGAAATATCAACGGCATAAAAACAAAAACTTCACTACTCCACCTAGAAATAACTCTAAGGTATTAAACAAGCCTAGAACAAATTCTTTTAGACCACCTAGACATTATGCTAGAATGTATGAAAATAAGGGTAGAACTAATATCTTTAGACAACCTAGATCCGAATCTAGGATTCTTGCAAACAAGCCTACAAATAGTAATTTTCGGCAACCAAGAAATAACTCTAGGAACGAGCTTAGACCACCTAGACATGACACTAGGTCCTTCAACAAGTCTAGCACTAATAACTTTAGACCATCTAGATATTATACTAGAAATGGGAACAATATGTCTAGTGTTCATCTTTTTCATTCGCCTAGAACTTTGTTGGCTCAACCTAGGCATCAACACAACCCGAACGTAGTATGTCATTACTGCAATCGTATAGGTCATATTGCACCTATGTGTTTTACAAAGCATAGAGATTCTTCATATTATTATGGTCGTTATTTGCCTAACCCCCAAGGACCCAAAATGGTATGGGTACCCAAAGAATATTAATTTGCTTTGTAGGTGTGCTTGAAGGGATCAAGTGTACTATGGTACCTTGACAGTGGATGCTCCAGACACATGACAGGAGACGAATCCAAATTCCTTCAACTAGAGCACAAAGAAGGAGGAAGCGTTGTATTCGGTGACAACAATAAAGGACAAAATTCAAGAAGAACCACCAAGGAAAGAAATTGACAAAACGGTGGAACAACCAATTGAAGAAGCTCCTCAACCGGAAAATGAACCAAAAGAGCAAATAGAATGGAGGACCGTCAAAGACCATCCTCTCGATCAGGTAATAGGCGACGTTGGAGGGAAGGTAAGTACCCGGAGCTCCCTTAGAAATACCTTAGATCTTACTGCTTTTGTTTCTCAAATTGAACCCAAAACCATCTCTGAAGCAATTGGGGATGAATTTTGGACCTTGGCAATGCAAGAGGAGCTTAACCAATTCAAACGTAAAAACGTTTGGGATTTGGTGCCAAGACCCGAAGGTCATACCATAATTGGTACGAAATGGGTTTTTCGAAATAAATTAGATGAAAATGGCATAATCACTAGAAACAAAGCTAGGCTTGTGGCTCAAGGCTATAATCAAGAAGAAGGGATTGATTATGATGAGACATATGCTCCGGTAGCTAGATTAGAGACCATCCGTTTGTTGCCTGCTTTTGCATCTTCTATGAATTTCATTTTATATCAAATGGATGTGAAAAGTGCCTTTTTAAATGGTTTTATCCAAGAAGAAGTTTATGTAAAGCAACCCCCCGGTTTTGAAGACTTTAATTTTCCTAATCATGTTTTCAAACTCAAAAAGGCCCTTTATGGTTTAAAACAAGCTCCTCGAGCTTGGTATGAAAGGTTGAGTAAATTTCTTTTAGAAAATAATTTTATTCGTGGAAAAGTTGACACAACTTTATTTGTCAAGCATGAAAATAATGATATCTTGCTAGTTCAAATATATGTAGATGATATCATTTTTGGTGCTACTAACAATGCTCTATGCAAGGAATTTTCAAACTTAATGACTAGCGAATTTGAGATGTCCATGATGGGTGAGTTACAATTCTTTTTGGGATTACAAGTAAAACAAATGAAGGAAGGTACATTCATTTGTCAAAGCAAGTATTGCAAAGAACTGCTTAAACGTTTTGATATGAACAATGCAAAGGAAATGGCAACTCCCATGAGCACATCCGATCATCTCGACAAAGATGAAAAAGGTAAGGAAGTCGACATCAAAAAGTACCGAGGTATGATTGGCTCTCTTCTTTATCTTACTGCTAGTCGTCCGGACATCATGTTTAGCGTGTGCGTCTGTGCCCGTTATCAATCATGTCCGAAAGAGTCTCACCTTACTGCGGTAAAGCGGATTCTAAGGTATCTTGTCGGTACTACCAATATGGGTCTATGGTACCCCAAAGGCTCTTCATGCCAACTTATTGGCTATTCCGACTCCGATTTTGCTGGATGCAAATTGGACCGCAAGAGCACTAGCGGCACTTGCCACTTGCTCGGTAGCGCTTTAGTTTCTTGGTTTAGTAAGAAGCAAGTTAGTGTTGCGTTGTCCACAACCGAGGCTGAATATGTAGCCGCGGGGAGTTGTTGCGCTCAAATCCTATGGATGAAACAACAACTCTTGGACTATGGCCTACGTCTTGACCACATTCCTCTTAGATGTGACAACACTAGTGCCATATGCTTGACGAAGAACCCCATTCTTCACTCGCGAACAAAACACATTGAAATTAGACATCATTTTATTAGAGATCACGTTCTAAAAGGCGATGTCGAAATTGAATTTGTTGAAACAAAAAGCCAATTGGCAGACATCTTTACAAAGCCCTTAGATAAAGAGTCCTTCTTCCGAATTCATAGTGAACTCGGGATCCTTGACTCCACGTTGATCTAAGTCATGCATTGCATTTTATTTCTTACATAATTTCTAACTTGAGCGTCGGAGGCGTCTAACACTTTTTTGCAGGTATCACCCTAAAGAAAAGGGGATCATAAAAGCATGACGCAAAATACTCAAGTATTCTACAGGAAAATCGCCGTCAAACAATCGATTACTGTATCAATAATCGATTACTTTTGTTATCTTTATTTTCCAATAAATAAACTTTTGTTTATTTCATATTTTTTTGCATATTCTTCTCTTGTATATATTTTTGCTAATGGCAAAAGGGGGAAGAAACGGGATATCAAGAAGTATGCTATATCACTCTCAACTTCATTCATGCTTAAAGTGAGGGGGAACATGAATTGAGGGGGAACATCAAATTGCATACTTTACACTTGTCTTGGATTATCAAAATAATTATTGCATATATCCCGCTTATGTTTGCATTATCAAAAAGGGGGAAATTGTTGGAAACACGTTTCAAATGCAATATACTAAACGTGTGTTCTTTTGTAGGTTTTGATGAATGTCAAACAAAGCAAAAAGCGATATATAGCAGTGCTCAAGGATAAGCACAAAATGGATGCATTACAAGAAGCTCAAGACAAAGTTTAGAAATGTTATAATTGAGTCAATATTAATTGTGATCTTGATTCCTCAACTTGGCTCATAACATGGCTTCTCTACTAAAATTATTTTTCCAAAATCATGCATATTTAAATTAAGTGTCAAATGATTTTAAACTATGCATATTTACATTTGTTAAAATGTTTTCCAAACATGCCTCAAAAATTTGGGCTAAGATAATCGATTATGTACTTATGATAATCGAGTATCTCTAAGCCAAGACTGCATGACAATCGATTGTGAATTAATGATAATCGATTGTGAGTAAGTCAGTTAACATCAGGTTTTTGCAAACTGCATAACAATCGATTGTGTACTTATGATAATCGATTGTTAACTGAGGCAAAGTTTTCAAAACTCATAAAAATCGATTATGAACTAATGGTAATCGATTAGAATGAGAAAAATGTCTCCCAGTGATTTTAAATAAAATGATAATCGATTGTGGCTTTTGATAATCGATTATATATGAGACAGAGAGTTTTGAAATTAATTAATAATCGATTATTCCATTTGATAATCGATTGTTGAAGCTGACCGTTGTCATATATTTTCAATTACCTTCAGGTAATCGATTGTTGATATTTAACAATCGATGTTTTGCTTAAAATCTGGAAAAGATTTTCTGAACGTTGTTAAAATAATCGATTGTTGATTTCCGGACAATCGATGTTTTATGCCAAAAATTGGAAAGGATTTCTTAACGTTATAAATAATCGATTATTGATTTGAAGTAATCGATTGTTGACGTAAAATCTGGGATTGAATTTTTGATCTGATAGGCAAACAATCGATTGTTTAGTCTTGACAATCGATTGTCACTGAGTAATTTCAGCAATCCTTAATTGGCAATTAGACAACGGTAAGACTGAGTTTTTCACCTATAAATACAGCTTCAACTCAGTGTTTTCACAACAACAACATATACACTTTGAGTATTTTCATTGCTAAAAGCTTTCTTACATTGATCATCATTTTCCATTCATCCATAAAGCTTTTTGAAGAGCCATTCTATTGAGCTAAGTTGTTGTGATCTTGAGCGTACTATTTCTACTCATATCTACTCATTAAGGAGTGCTTTGTAAAGTGAGTGTGTTTTGTGTTTGTAAGAGAATTGCGATTCTCGTTTGTTGAGGAACTTGTGATTCCTCGGTTGAAGTCTTTGGGATTGTTATCCCCGAGCAGTTGAAGTCTTTGGGATTGTTATCCCCGAGCAGTTGAAGTCTTTGGGATTGTTATCCCCGAGCAGTTGAAGTCTTTGGGATTGTTATCCCCGAGCAATTGAAGTCTTTGGGATTGGTATCCCCGAGCAATTGAAGTCTTTGGGATTGTGATCCCCGAGCACCTAGGTGAGGCTTGTGTCCTCAGCTGTAACGGTTTGTTAAGCACCCGTAAGCTTGACAAGTTTAGTGGAAATCTCGAGAGAGTCTCTCGGGGACTGGACTAACCACGTTTGTGGCCAACCAGGATACATCATTGTGTAAGTTTATTCTACTGCACTTGTTTTAATTTCTGCAAAGTTTTTAAATTCCGCACTAAAACGCTTAATAATTTTAAAACGCTATTCACCCCCCCTCTAGCGTAAAGCGTATTGTCCAACAATTGGTATCAGAGCCATACTCTCTGAAAAACTTAACCGTTTGAGAGAACCATCCATGGCTTCTACTCTAAATTTCTTTGCAGGAATAGGTGAAGGAGAATGCAGCATGTCGCCTCCAATATTAGACGAAAACGACTACTCAGTCTGGAAATATCGGATGCAAGTTTTTACAATGGCAAACGATTTGTATCTATGGCAAGCTATTAAACACAGTGATCAACTGACGACAAAAGTCGGGAAAGATAAGGTAAGTGAATACAACACTAAAGCTATGAATATATTACATAACGCCTTGAACCAGGAACTTTGGCGAAAAATCTCCCACTATAAAACTGCTAAGGAAATGTGGGACAAACTTGAGGAATTGCACGAAAACACGCCTCAAAAAGCGGTCAGCACAAACGATGAATCAACTAGTCAGTGCCTCATGGCAGACGAAAAAGACGAGGTAAGTACATCTAACGATATGCAAATTGCTTATAACAAACTGCATGATGAGTTGGTAAATGCTTCTAAGACTATTAAAGATTTACAAAGAACTCTTTCTTTACAAGAAGAGGATTTTCAAAAACAACTCTTTTTAAAAGACAAGGACTTTGAAGAACGTCTTTCTTTAGCTCAAAAAGGTGTTGAAAATCTGTCTCGTGATAACGAGAATCTTGCAAATGAAAATCAATTTTTGTTAAATGATAGTATAGAACTTAGACAAGTCATCAAGACTATGCATGAAGCCTCTTGTGTTGATAAATGCTCTACTTGTACTGCTTGTGAGTCCTTAAAACTAGAAAACACAGAACTTAGGAAAACATTAGAAACACGTAGTAAAGAAGTTCCTAAAGTTGTTGAAAAAGAAACGCCTAAGAAATATCAACGGCATAAAAACAAAAACTTCACTACTCCACCTAGAAATAACTCTAAGGTATTAAACAAGCCTAGAACAAATTCTTTTAGACCACCTAGACATTATGCTAGAATGTATGAAAATAAGGGTAGAACTAATATCTTTAGACAACCTAGATCCGAATCTAGGATTCTTGCAAACAAGCCTACAAATAGTAATTTTCGGCAACCAAGAAATAACTCTAGGAACGAGCTTAGACCACCTAGACATGACACTAGGTCCTTCAACAAGTCTAGCACTAATAACTTTAGACCATCTAGATATTATACTAGAAATGGGAACAATATGTCTAGTGTTCATCTTTTTCATTCGCCTAGAACTTTGTTGGCTCAACCTAGGCATCAACACAACCCGAACGTAGTATGTCATTACTGCAATCGTATAGGTCATATTGCACCTATGTGTTTTACAAAGCATAGAGATTCTTCATATTATTATGGTCGTTATTTGCCTAACCCCCAAGGACCCAAAATGGTATGGGTACCCAAAGAATATTAATTTGCTTTGTAGGTGTGCTTGAAGGGATCAAGTGTACTATGGTACCTTGACAGTGGATTAGACGAGTTCAGGTTGCACTCTTATGCAGTTAAATGAATTAGACGAGTTCAGGTTGCACTCTTATGAAAATTCTAAGCTATATAAAGAAAATACAAAAAGATGGCATGACAAGCATATCAAGCCGCGTCATTTTGAGCCATGTTAACAGGTATTTCTATTCAATTCTAGACTACAGTTGTTCCCTGGGAAGCTAAAGTCAAGATGGTCAGGTCCGTTTGAGGTGGTGAGAGTTACTCCTAATGGTGAAATCGAGCTGCGAGCTTTAATTGGCAAAAGGAAATTTTTAGTGAATGGTCATAGAGTCAAGCATTATTGGGGAGGAATGATTAATCGTGAGAAGACCAAGGTTGTACTCGTTGATTAGTAAGCGAGACTTTGCATCGTGCCGCGACGTTAAGTCAGGCGCTTGTTGGGAGGCAAACCCAATTTTTATTGCTTTCCTAGCTTAACTTCTTAATTTTTATTTTAAAATAGGTAAGGTATTGCATTTTCTTTATAGGTGTTGAATTTTTTGATGTAGTGGTGTAGGATGTAAATTGGATATGTATAAGGCTCTGGGGATCGGGATGTTTGTTAAAAAAATAAAAAATTAACGTGAACAGCACCCAGCGCTGCCTGGGGTGCCAAAAGCAGTATACTCCAAAAATGCAGCGCTACATAGAGCGCCAGTCACCCAGTTGGCAGGTCAGGTAAGTATTAACTTTTTTTCTCGTTATTTAGTTTATACTCTAACCCATACCCATTTAACCCAACCCATATACCCAAATACACTAATACTAATATCCATATCCCTTCTCCCAAACCCACTCAAACACAAACTACCAAAGAAATTTAAAAATCTAAGGCAACAAAAACAAAAAAAAATGATACTGCTCTGCCCGCGTCCTCTTCTTCTTCTTCACGCAAATTTTCACCAAAAATCCTTCTTCTCTATTTCTTCCAACCTTTCTCCAGGTATGTTATTCTACTTCTCCTCCATTCCTTGTGTGTTTTAACTAGTAGATAACAAATAATCCCATTCCCAAGAGCCCTAATTTTCCATAGTCTTTCCTATGTAGTTCTTATGAAAATTTATGGTGGGTGATGTGTCGTGGTCGAAAATTGTGTGTTTGATGTGTATACGGAGTAGTAAACTAGAATTACCTATACTTAATTGGAAATTGGAGGGCCACCATGCTCCACCATTGTTGAACTATAAAAACAAACTTCATGCCTACTTTGTGTTTGCTTAAATGCTTGAAAGAGGAGTTCTGGTACTTGGTTAAGTCTGAGTAACCGGATGAAATTGTGTATGCATTCGGGCTAAGTGTGGGGTTTATAGGGACACTTTTACATTCTAGGGGATGTGCTTTTGATGAAGAACATGTTCTTACACCATTGCTTTTGTATGTTGTATGTTGTAGAATCTTCTAAGTTAGCCTAATCTAGTATAGTCGAGTATTTATGACAGGTGCATTCCTTATGCCTTTTGCTTACCTTATTGAGAATTCACGTTGCCATGATAACTCTTTATTGTGTAGCATGGGGAAGTCTTGAGTACCCATAGCTTTGAGGTGCAAACACTTGCACTTGTGCCTTCGGTTTTAAGTGTGGGGTCAATTTATGACTTGCACGACAACCTTAGGCATGTTTCTTGAACCATTTTCACATTCATGTTTACTTGTGTTGTATGATACTACGGATCATGATAGTACTAGCACAGGTAAAAGCATTTGAAAGCCCTCCACCACCTCTCCGGCGACCAAAAAGTGCAAGAAAGGTAAAAGCTCTTCACGGCAGCCCAAAGGCAAGCAGGTCGTCGAAGGATCTCAGCCCATGCTAACGAGGTGGCCTCGTTTGGATTTGGCCAATGATGAGGCTATTGTATAGCACAAGGACTTCGTGCCGCCTGGGCTATATATTTATTAGATGGGGATTAACACTGAAGCCTTAGAGAGGAAATTCCCCGAGATACTTGACATCTTGCAAGCTCTAAAGATGACCAAGTTCTTGGACTGCCTGGGACTAACTGTATGCAAACTGGGATATCAAACGGTGCACTTCATATGTAAGAGGAAAAGATGTGCAATTGGGAAGGGAGTATTTGTGTGACTATTTGGGGGTCGAGAATGCCGACCCAAGGAGACTCCAATGCTTGATTGCAAGGCCAAAATATAAGCTCATAAGTCACACTCTCTGTGGCGTAGAATCCAATGTTAAATGGATACGGAAGCAGGGCACCACCAAACACCTCTCTATGGTTCGTTCAGACTTCAACAACACTGCCAAAGTGTGGTAGAACTTAATGCAGGTAAGACTGATGTCGGGTGAGCACAACAGTGACTAAACTCGAGTTTGATTGTGTCTTATCTTCTCTTTGATGACCGGCCGAACAATTAACATAGCTGATATCATGCTCAATGAGATGGAGTGCACGAGGTTCGGGCAACAGATTCGGCGGTTATTATTTGGCAATGTACTTACCCAGTATATGATCTCTCGAAAGGTGCCAGAGTACCGTGGACATGACGAGGTGGAGGAGGCACCGGGTGGGCTTATGGACATCACATCTGTGGTGGAGACATCGTCCAAACTCACTCGTTCTTCTTGGATGGAGCGAGAGGAAAACTTCAACAGGTATATTTATAAATAGTTAAACCTACTCATAAGCAGGGCTAGCATCACAGACGCGGAGCGCACACATTTGCGCGATGACTTGTCCAGCGAGTCAAAGGAGATGTTGGGGATTGCACTTGGCAGCCCCATTCACTCATCTGAGGACAGCAACTCCGCCAAAGGCTCGGATACTGAAGTGGAGGATGGCAATGGTGCTACAGGGCTCATGGCTTTGGTACCTTTCAGGCCGGCTGATGATGGCCCCAATACTGCTGGGGGGAGTGGACTCTGATTGACAGGGAGTTTTTCTTTTCACCCTATTCCATTTTTCATTTTTACTGTATCGAGGGCTATGCATAGTTCATGTGTGGGGTGGGAGAAATATTGTCTGCGTTGTATTTGTATATTTTGTATTAACTATTTTGTTTTGTTTCTTTTAGTAGTTCTAGTATAGTTAGTCTAGTATAGTATTAGTATTAGTTGTTTTAATCGAAAAAAGCATAAAAATACAAAAAGAGAATTTTTTTTGAAAAGTTAGGACTTTTCTCGACGATGGATCTTTTGGACAATTTTCTTGAGGGATAAAAGTCCAGTTTAAAACACCAAAAAGATTATTTTATTTTTTAGAATATCTAGGTAGTGTTCCTTGGTTTTTCTTTAGGCACCGATTTTTTTTCCAAAGATGTAGCTCGAACCAGGCACTTTAATTTCTTTTTTGGAGTAGTTGAGGAAGAAACTGAGTCGTTCTGAGATACTCATTGATATGGTTGATGCTGGCACATTAGGCTATGACATACATTCTATTTTTCCATATACTTGGTTTGAATTGTGAAGCCTAAGTAAAGTAAATAGCCTATTTTGTGACACCCTTTCTCAATTTTTTTGACTTGTAGGCTACATAGTGTAACATTGCTTAATTTTCTCATTTAATTATGGTTTCTTGACTTGAGAGTTGAACATAACCATCTTGATTGAGTCATGTGCACTGTGTGTGTGAGGATTCGTGATTTTCTGTGCTACCCTGTGTAGTCTAGAATTTGATTATAAGTTATGCTAATCTTGGAGATGACGTAGGCATTTCTTTCTCGATCATGGATATGCTTGTCATATAAAAATAAAATTTTCCGTTGCTAGCCCTTTTGAGCCTATAGACCTTTCTTTTGGAACCCACATTACAAGTCATACCCTTATTTTGTTCTTAATTTGATATTGATTGAACCTCTACCTCTTAAGGAACTTTGTCTCTAAAACAAGTACGGTTGGAGATTGGGGTGGGGGGTGGGGGGGAGCTTTTGAGTGGAACCATGGAAGGGCCCGTTGGTGCACTAAAGTTAAAATTAAAGGTCACTAGCCGATGAACTTTATTGTGTGGAGTGTGTGAAAAACAAAAACAAAAAAAAAGAAAAAAAGAAAAGAAAAGAAAGAATAATGTAGATAAACAAAAAAATAATAGTTAGAATAATATAGAAAAAAGAACACCTCCAATTTGTATTGATTTGTGCTAGTGAAAAATATAGAAGTGCTTAATTGAAAAGAGGGATATGTTGTATATGGCAAGTTTGGTTGAGAAAAATATGTGCTTGAATGGTAAATGTAGTGTATTGAAGTGCTTAGGAGGGCTAGACACTATTCCTAAATGTATCATACCCATCCCTTAGCCTACATTACAACCTAAAAGTCCTAATTGATCCTAGATTTTGCTAGCTTAAATTAGTAGATATATACACTAAGGGCAAGCTTGTGGTACGACCACAGGATGCATATGAATTCTTTGTCAGAGAGAGTGAAATTTGTTCAATTGTCTGGTGTCCTTAATCTATATTCAAAAGCATATTTAAATGTGTAGACCAATTTATATTCACTCTTTCATTTATTGGGGAGGGCACATGATCTCATGAATGATTGGTAATGTTGTAAACTTTCTTGTTGGGTAAGTGCATAAATTGAGGGTGCTTAGTGTTGCAAGTCGATTGTTGAGGTTGGGTGGTGACGAATAGGTTGTGGGAAATTTTTGAATTGAAATATCATACTTGGGTAAGCTTAACGGGAAGAATGTGAAATCTTGTATGCTCATGCTTGTGTGCCGGTATTGATTGTAGTCAAAGGTATAGTGTGTGGTTAAAAGTTAGGGTGTTTCTGTATGATTGAACTTTGTACGTAGTTGGGGGTAGTAGATTGTCCAATTGCTCGAAGATGAGCAAGAGCCTAAGTGTGGGGTGTTGATGTTTAGCTTAAAGTATATATATTTTATGTATATCGCCTCATATTTTACTCTTGTTTTGTGAATTTGGGATGTTAAATAATATGAATAATATTAATTTGAAGTGTTTTTAATTGTAGGAATGATTTGGGATCAAGTGGGAGCAAAATGTGATAGATTTGAAGCTAAAAAGGACAAAATAGACAATGAGGCCAGTTGGGGCGCCACAAGCAGAACCTGGCGCCACCTGTGGCGCCAAAATGGTGTGCTTAAATTTTGGGCGCTATCGATGGTGCCTGGCTCCGCTTACGAGCATTTTATCCTATTTTGCCCGGGAAACAAGTTTATTTCAGCCCTAAACCTATCCAACACGTATAAAGCCACCCCTAAAACCTATTTTGAAAGGGAGAGACGGATTTTGGAGCAAAAAAACACACTCTAGAAACGTTGAGGAGCAAGAACAACTCGGATTTCTTTATCTTTTTCAGTATTTTTCAATTAATCAAAACTTATGAATTTGTTTGAGTACATCATAAATGGATAAACACCATTGTTCTAGAGTTGTGATTTAGCGATGAATATTGTTGTTTGATATTAGCTTGACCTTGATTATAATTCACCAATATATGGTTGTTTTTCAATTCTGTGTTTAATTGCTTAATTTTCTGGCCAACAGTTAGGTTCTATTTACTATTTATGCTATGCTTGGGAAAGCCATGTTTAGATTACACAAGAATTGAAGAGAGCATGATCTTATAGGGGAGCGGATTTGTGGTTAGGATAGGAATATACCTAGTCACCATGATTAATTAAGTATCGTGATCTTAATGCATTCTTAATAGATTGGTTTCATAGAGGCGTTAATTTATTTTGAATTGGTGAGTAGTACTTCGGGAGAAGGCGATGAGAGCATTTAGCGATTAATTAGCAATCATGAGTGAATTATATGAAAGGGAGAGTTAATTAAAACACAATATGATTGGTGAATAGATCACAACCCTGGAATACTTGTCTCTAGTGAACACTCAACAATCAACTTGTTACTTGATAATTTAGTTATTATTTAGAATCGTAGTATCATATTTTTATGGTATTGGATTTTGTTTTTAGCTGGATAATAACAATTGTAGCGAATTAGTGAGTAGTTTATAAAAGTCTCTGTGGGTTCGACACTCAACTTATCATTATATTACTTGTACGACCATTTATACTTGCGTGTGTGTTTGGGAGCAACATGAGGCGTGTCTCTTTTCAATGTTTTTATATGTGATTTGAGGTCTCGGATAGGTACATGTTATATTTTGGGACTTGTTAGTATGTTCGAATGAGGTCCCAAGGGGCACGGGTGAGTTGCAGACATGTTTTGGAATATTTTTCAATCATATATGGTTGTTGGTAATTGCTGGTAATAATGTTGCGCACCTGCGATTGATTTTGCACAGGTGCGGTGGTTGTACAAACAGAAATATTATCGCACCTACAAAAAGAGACTGAGTTGGAGTCATCGCAGATGTGAAGATTCGAGCGCTTCTGCTGCCTCGCAGAGGTAGGGAATGGGCCGCAGAAGCGAAGTGTAGCGCAGAAGTGTGAGTGGTTGTCGCACCTGCATGTGCGCAAAAGCGGGGAGAATTCTGCATGTTCCATGGGTGGCTCTTTAATGATTCTTTGCAGAAGCATGTTTCTGATCGTAAAAGTGACGCTGCAGAAGCGGCTACTATTCCGCATATGTAAAAAGGCCTGGGCAGAACCTATAAATCGAGGGCTTGGTCATTTTATTCACATTTTGAGATTTGAAGCTCGGTTTCGGGCGATTATTGAGAGGAATTTCACCACAAAAATTGGGGTAAGCATTCTTGACTCGCTTATGATTATTTTTTGTGAAACAATCTTTATTTTTGATAATTGGATTATTAATTTTAAAGATAAATTGGAGGTTATTGTCTAAAATCATGACGTGAATTTTTGAGTTTTGAACATCGATTTAGAGTCAGAATTGAGTGAAACCGGTATGGTTGGACACGTAATTGAATGGGTTGTCGTATCAGTTTTGTTGGGTTTTGAAGACTAGCTCAAGTTTGACTTTCTTTTGACTTTAGGCTTTTGATTAAAGATTTGATGTTTATCAATTGGATTTGTTTCGTTTGCCATTATTTGATGTTCTTGAGTTAGGTTTGGCTAGTTTCGAGCCGTTTAGAGGTTGGTATGCGCAGGATGGCATTTCTAGAGTATTATTTAGCTTGCTCAATATTGGATTCAACTTGTTCAAGGTAAGAAGACTTCTAAACTTGCCGTTGAGGGTATGAACCCTAAATATATTTGTTATGTGTTTGGTACTTAGGTGACATACATGTAAGGTGACGGGCGTGTAGGCGTACACCGTATGAATTATGACTCGGATGGTTCTATGGTACCATATAGTTATCTATCTTGATTTTATCCATGAAATTCCTATGTGTTAAAGTAATTGAACTATGATCCATATTAGAAATCATGTTTAGGATATTTACTTATTCTGTTAGGACTCACTGAGGTCATTTCTGTTTTTGAATTATTTGCTTTAATTTCAATTACATACTCAGTCATATTCATTCATTTGTATATCATATATATGTCTCTATTATCACTTGTTTTCATGTCATGTTATCATTGTTTGGGCTTATTGGCATGATATAAACGATCCCGAGAGATTGGAGAGGTTGATGACTAACTAAGGCCGATGGCCTGATTGTGAGTGGTGATTATGGGATCGGGTTGTATGCCGCAACAGGCCATATCGGCTTTATATATTTTATTATATGAATAGGGCTGCAAGATGCAATATCCCTTATAGGCTTTATTATTGTGGGATCGGAATGCACACCGTAACAAGCCTGGTTTGCTTTATATTAGCACTTGGGAAGGATTCACCCCTCCGAAGTCTAACATACCAGCAGTAAGCGCATGTACCTATAGAGTGTGAGTGCTGAGTGATTGAGAGTGTTGAGTGATTGGGAGGTGCTGAGTGACTAAGCATGATGAGGGAGGTTGAATACCCCGTGAGCATGAGCACATGATCTTATCACTGTGGTGCATTACATTTGACATGCATACTTGGCATGTAGTCAAAGAGATGCTTTCCTCATGTTGTATTGTATTATGACATTCATGACTTCATATGCACATTGACATATAGGCATAAAGATGTACTTTCTCAAGCTGTCTGATACTGAAACATCTTATCTATTGTTGAATATTGTTTTTTTTAGGGAGGGGGGATCACAGTTTTCTGATATACTGATATTTTGGTGATTTCAGTGTAAATTTTGGGTTTTACTGTTTTACTTGAAAAACATGCCTATTTTTTGTAACTGTGAACGAGTTGAGTTGTTGTTGGCTATTGATCTTGGATTCTGTCCGTTTTCCAAGCTCTTCAATACTTTCAATCTAAGGTTAGGTTTGTTACTTATTGAGGACATATGGTCGGTTGTACTCATACTACACTTCTGCAGCTTGTGTGCAAATTTTGGATGTTGATGTCGTTGTGTATGCAAGAGCTGGAATTGAAGATGTACATACTTCCAGTTATAGCTGCCTCTTGTTCTTGGTAGCTTTAGAATTATTAATCTACATTCGATAAATAAGCTGCTCCAATCCTCGAACCATGGAGATAATCAAGAGAGAAGAATCACGGAAAAATCCTATGTCTAAAATTTCCTAGGAATTCTAAGCATCACCAACCTTTGAATTGTTTCTAATTCAATATATTTAGAACACAACCCAATGAATAATTGTGTCAATGGTAATATTTATATTCTCTTAAATAATTTGCTAAATGATTCATCCGTTGTAGAAACTGAAAAGTCGTATTTATCATCTCATTTTTGTGATGTTGCTTCTTCTTTACTAATGATGTTTGTGGCATACGAATTTTTATGGATTAAAGTCTAGGATAAATTCCTAAATTCAAGAAATAGTTAGTCTAAATTCCAACAAGGATTTAAATTAAAATCTGATTTTATTTGGGCTCGTCTATTTAATTGGACTTCAAAAAATAAGCCTCTTTTACTAGCCCCAAGCTCAAATGGCTAAAATTGCATCTTAAGACCCAAACAAATATCACATGTCAAATTACATTGCGCCAAGCCAAAAGAAGTGTCCAATAATACTTTACCACGTATCAAGCGAAATATCAAGTTAACTGGCCAATAAAAGCAAGCTAAGTGTAGCTAAATGAGATAGGTTCATAATTCAAATAGGCCAATCATATCATAGCAAAAGCTTTTGGTATCACAACTTCCCTATTCTACAATTATAAATAGATAGCTCACATTAGGCCAAAAGGGAACACAGAGCGAAAGACATCAAGTTAGACAAAAGCTGGAGAAGCTCCAAGGAAGCATCTAGTCTTCTTCTACATTGGCGATCTTCATTCGTAAGCGAATTTAACAATGGAGTACAAGTCAATAATCCAAGAGGCGAGTCCAAATCTTCCATTCGTCATAGCTAAATCTTAAATTATTGCTCGTGACGGCCATCAAATTGTCCTTTCAAGAACAAGCAAAGAGCCCATGAAGTGACGTTTGTGAGGAGAAGAATCTGAGGACGTCATTTGCAGATTTGGTGACATTTTGGAGATTGCAACCCAAGTCGACTCTTCATATTACGTTTTCTAATTTGTAGCCATTTTCTTATCTTGAATATTACAGACTCGGAATTTGTTGTTACAATGTTATAACACTATTCATTCTTTTGTGACTAGACAATGTCAAAGTATTCTACAAGCAAACTTTCCAATATTTAATTTGTCTATACCATATTGTTTGATATTTAAAGGAAGAAGCAAAGTTTGGGGTCTACAATAAGGCAGGGTTTCTCTACTAAAGTAAGTAACTCGTTAATGTAAAGTTGTCACCTTCTTTTTCCTTTTTTCTTTATTTGGTGTATAATTTTTGGACTGTATAAGTAAAAAAATTTGGGTCTATGTTAATTCGGGTTACTCAGAAATATTGTAGCAATTATGATAGTACAATTATTCATTGAGTGTTACCTGAATAAATTATAATTTTAGTGTTTTTTTTTTTTAATTTGGTTCTCAGTTTCTATGTATGTATTCGTGCTAACATTTCAGAATGAAATCTTAGCTGATGATGTTTCATGTATGGCTATGTGAGCAAGATTTTGCTCTCGATTATTAGTCAAAATTGAATTTTTAGTAGAAGCTAGATTCTAGAGAATATCATATTTTCTAAGGGGCTAAACATTTGAATGTAGTAGTAGCTTCTCTAACAAAAACCAACAAAGAAAAAACAAAAGGAGTTTTAAATAAAATGCATCCATTCCTGTCATAAAATGAGCAATACGTGTCCAATTTCGTTCTAAAATAATTTTCAATGCATTTTTTTTGGCGTTTGATAAAATTCATGGTTAAATAATTTCTCAAATATATTCTTACATGAATAACTATATATTTGTATATACGGTTAAAATTGGACCCACTCGATTTTACTGATTTACCGAGACTAATATGAAGGATCGAAGATCGATCCCGTAATAAATTAGACCGAGGCACGAGGACAAGGCACCAACTTCAGATTCAAGGTACTTGTCCAGATTGATGCTGGTAGTGATTAAGACCAAATGAGATAGACATCGAGCAAGATCAAAGATAGCATAATTACATAAAGATGAGATATCAGTGACTGGTCGAAAATTATGGCAGAAATCTCGGAATGGATAGATCTAAGATGGTTAATGAGCTAATAATGAGATTTTCTTCTGTAATTAGAGTTATACCATAATTAGAATTCCGCTACTATATAAAAAGGGGTTCCAATCATTTGTAAGGCAGTTGGATTCTCACGTATCAAATCAATATAATACTCTTTTTAGCTTACATTCTCTTGTTCATCAACTTGCTCTATCTTTACTTTTTCTGGTATCAATCATCTCGAGGGAATTCTAACTCGAGGGTTGAATTCCGTATCAACACTGGTTTGCTTTACTTTATTATTGTTTTCTATCACTAATCTTCACATTTATCAATTGGTATTAAGTGAAATTGCGTGTCCTTAAAATCACGTTATAAGTTTAGTTGTTATCCAATTTTAGTGGTAAACACTTTGGCGCCCATCATGGGGATAAGAATAATAGTGATTGCTCAGTATTATTTCTCATAGCAGACATCGCTTTATGCTTATTCTCGTAAGTATCTTCTATTTCAGGAATTAAAATGTCAACCTCTCAAGTAGCACCCACTCACACAGGCAACGACCTTGGTCTTCATGGCGAGAACGAAAACATAGTCGCCCCGAGAAACAAATTACCTCCAATCAACCCTAGCGGACTGCCGACCGTATACCCAATCGATGCCAGCTCCTATATTGCCATCGGAAAAGGGTCATAACTGCCCCTAACGTATTGACGCCAGTTTAGAAATGCCCTCCGTTAACCTATTTTGAAGAAAATGCCCGTAGCGTTAAAAATGTAGCATATTTGTGCCCCTAAATCTAACAAGTCAGTTTTAAAATGCCCCTATTGTTAACCTATTTTGAAAAAAATGCCCCTACCGTTTTAAATATAAGTACAGTCAGTTGTTAGACTTAGGGGCACAAATATGCCACATTTTTAACGTAGGGGAATTTTCTTCAAAATAGGTTAATAGAGGCATTTTTAACCTGGAGTCAATATGTTAGGGGCAGTTCTGACCCTTTTCCCTATTGCCATTAATGGGATGCTTGAGCAGTCGATTAGAACGCACAGAGCGGTGAACAAGGTGGGATTAGCCTTCAAATGATATTTGAGATGTTGGAGGCTCAACAAGCTGATATAGCACAACTCCAAAATCTGAATCGAGCACCCAACATAATTGAGCGAAACATCACAAGAAGTTGTTCATAGAGTCAAACCTGTATCGAATATATCAAATGCCAATGAATCAGGACTAACCCAACGGTTATGAAAATGCTCGAGGAGCTCACTAAACGAATTGAATCAAGTGAAAAAATTTTTTTGGCTAATGAAGAAAAGGTAGAAACATACAACTCTCGGGTTGACCAAATACCAGGGCACCACCGATTCTAAAGGGTTTGGATTCGAGGAAGTTCATGCAGAGGAATTTCCCTCCAAGTGTAGCTCCAAAGCCCATCCCTAAAAAATTCGGCATGCCAGAATTTCCCAAATACATTGGAACAACCGACCCTAATGAGCACGTCACTTCTTATACATGCGCAATAAAGAGGAATGAATAGAACTGGTTGAGATTGAATATGTTCTATTGAAAAGGTATGGAGAAACTTTATTGAAAGGGGCAATGATATGGTACCACAATTTGCCTCCCAATTCCGTCACCATGATTGTAGATTCCTTCGTGAAGGCACACGCCGGAGGAATAAATGTTGTGACTAGGAAGTCGGGCGTATTCAAAGTGAAACAAAAGGACAACGAAATGTTGAGGGAATTCTTATCCCGTTTCCAGATGGAACACATGGACCTACCCCCGATCATAGATGATTAGGTTGTTCAAGCTTTTACTCAAGGTTTGAACGAACGAAGTTCGATAACATCACAACAACTAAAGAAAAATTTAATTGAATATCCAGCTATGACCTGGACTAGGCCAATGTACATAGTCGGTGCCAGTCAAAAATCAGGATCGAGGAAAATCAATAGGGAACCCCTTCCGATTTCCTCTACCCAAATAGGCCCATCAGTAGAATTCAAAGGGACATCGACAGAGAAACCCGATCGAACATGGATCAGTACCAACCGTACAATGCAGATCATAGAAACAACAACCTAAGATATAATCCCATTCGAAATAATCGAAGGAATTATCGAGGACATAACTCCCGAGGGATCATGAGTAAAAGTGGCTTCGATAAACATGTCGAGTCCACATGAGCACTACGACTATCAGAATACAACTTCAACATCGATGCATATGGTTTTGTATCAGCCATTTGATAGATCAAGGATACTAGATGACCCAGACCCTTACAGACTGATCCAGCTCAAAGGAACCCAAATCAAGTATGCAAATACCATGGTACCCATGGTCATAGAACCAAAGACTATAGACAATTAAGGGAGGAGATAGCTCATCTATTCAACGAGGGTCACCTTCGAGAATTCTTAAGTGATCGAGCCAAGAACCACTTCAAAAACGGAGATTCAAACAGACATAATGAGTAGGAAGAGCCACAACATATTATTCACATGATCGTTGGAGGAGTCGATATTCCTCAAGGACTTGTATTTAAACACTCTAAGGTGATAATCACAAGGGAAAGCGAACACAAGACTACTTACTAGAAGAAACATTTTCTTTCAATGATAGGATGTAGAAGGGATCGAACAACCTCATAACGATGCATTGGTAATATATATCCTTATGAATAAAATTCAAATTAAATATGTGTTGATTGATCCAGGTAGCTCGGCAAACATTATTCAATCAAGGGTCGTAGAATGACTTGGCCTCCAATATAAAATCGTGCCTGCAACTCAAGTACTTTTTTTTTAGCTTAACTGACAATTTGTATTGATATCAAAAAAATATACAATGAATCCTAATGTAGTAGTATGGACTTCTACTACTCATTTCTATCCTTCTAGTTAAAATTGGTTCCTAACTATTCATATCATATACATAGCAATTCTAGTAGCTAATTCTCAACCAACTAAGGAAATGTATTGAGATTTTGCAAGTTATCCTTCCACTTCTTTCGATTCCTATTCCTTGTATGTAATAGCAGTGTTACTTCCTTGCAACATTGATCTTCATCAAAGGTCTTATTCTCAAATCTGATCAAATTTCTGTTCCTCCATAGTAATGCAACAGTGGTCACAAATGCAGTTGCAGTGACCTCTTTCTTCCAGCTTTTACTCTTAGCATTGTTACAGATCCATTTCAGTTCAGTCTCCCAGCATACTGTAGTTCTAGCATGTCCCAACCATAGACAAATTCTCCTCCAAACACTACTGGTAATGACACATTCAAAGAACAAATGTTTAAACTCTTCCTCATGTCTTTTGCAAAATGCACACAGAGATGGAATTTGAATGCCCATGATCTGCAGTCTCTCAATGGTAGGTCAACTCAAGTACTTAACAACTTCAACATGGCAAGTGAAACCACCAAAGAGGAAATCATTTTGCTAGTAAATATGGTCGGTACAATCCAAAAAACAAAGTTCTATGTGATTAAAGGTGACATGAGGTACAACACGCTGGTCGAAAGGCATTGGACTCAAAATACGAGGGCAATGCCCTTGACACTTCATCAAGTCCTGAAGTTCCCAACATCGGAATCAAAACGGTGTACGGTGAATAACCTGTCCACCAAAGAAATGTTGCAATAGATAAAGTAGTACTGGTATTGGTACTTTCATCCACAAAGTTATCTGAGTCAAAGGGAAATCAAGAAGTCAAATAGAAACTACAGTCACAGGCCTCGACCCTATCGGAGGAGCAGGAAACATTCGATGATGATGATTATATGATACCTCGAACCATCATAATGCCTGATGATTCTGATGCAACGAAGTTAATGGTTGAAGAGTTGGAACAAATCATACTGATCGAGCATCTGCCCAATCGAAAGGTATACTTGGGAACGAGGTTAACCCCCGAGCTCAGGAAAAAACTCATTCAATTCCTTTTAGATAACATGGATTGTTTTATTTGGTACCACCTAAATATGACATGGATTCTACCAGAGATAACTACGCATCGACTGATCTTGGACCTGAAGTTTCGCCTGGTAAAAAAAAAGAGAAAGCCCCAGTCTGAGGTAAAATATACATTCATTAAGGAGGAAGTGACAAAACTTCTCAATATAGGATCCATTCGAGAGGTAAATATCCAGAATGGTTAGCAAACGTAGTTGTAGTTCCTAAAAAAGAAAATATATTTAGAATGTGCGTAGACTATAAAGATTTAAACAAGGCATGCCCTAAAGATTCCTTTCCTTTAGCGAATATCGATCCTATGATCAATGCCACGAATGGCCATGAGATCCTTAGTTTTCTCGATACCTACTCCGGGTATAATCAAATACAAATGAACCCGTAGGAATAGGAAAAGACTTCATTCATCACTAAATACGGCATATATTGTTATGATGTGATACCGTTTGGACTAAGACGTATTGGTGCTACTTATCAACGCATAGTAAATCGGATGTTTGAAGAACAAATAGGTAAATCACTGGAGGTTTATATTGAGGATATGTTAGTTAAGTCCCTGGTAGAAATGGACCATTTAAAATATTTGCATGAGACCTTTGACATACTAAGAAAGTACAACATGAAGCTCAACCCAGAGAAATACGCATTCGAAGTCGGATTGGGCGAGTTTCCATGGCTTTATAATATCAAATCCGGGGATCGAGATCAACACCAATAAAATCAAGGCAATCGAAGACAACACAATGGTTAATAATGTCAAGGGTATACAAAGGTTAACAAGGCGCATAGCCTCCCTAGGTCGATTTATTTCGAGGTCCTCAGATAGGAGCCACTATTTCTTCTGACTGATCAAGAAGAAAAGCAATTTTGCATGGACCCTGGAATGTCAACAAGCCTGGGAGGAACTGAAGCAATACCTATCAAGCCCACCATTGCTTCACACTTTGAAAGCATATGAGCACAGTGATCTTGGAGATACCGGAAAGTGGGGTCTTAGTCCGAGAAGAGAAAGGTACGCAATTCCATGTTTATTATGTTAGTCAAACTCTAGGAGAGGCCGAAACCCGATACCCACACTTAGAAAAATTAACGCTCTCTCTGATAAGTGCCTCTAGGATATTAAAACCATACTTTCAATGTCACTCAATTTGTGTTGTAACCACCTATCCCGTTTGCAATATTTTGCACAATCCCGAACTCTCGGGTCGATTAGCCAAATGGGTTGTTGAGATCAGCGGGTACGATATCAAGTATCAACCCCGAATGTCCATCAAGTCTCAAATCATGGCAGATTTCGTGGCCGACTTCACGTCAGACCTTGTACCCGAGGTTAAAAAGGAACTATTGTTAAAATCGCGTACATCATGGGAGTGTGGACCCTCTTCACAGGCGATGTTTCGAACGTGAAAGGGTCCGGGCTAGGCATCATTTTGAAGTCGCCCATATGTAATACAATTAGATAGTCTATCAAAACTTCAAAATTAACAAACAATGAGGTCGAGTATGAGGCCATGATTGCAGGTTTCGAGCTAGCTAAGAGCTTGGGAGCAGAGGTCATTGAGGCCAAGTATGACTCCAAACTTGTGGTAAATCAAGTAAACATAACTTTTGAAGTTCGAGAAGATCGAATCCAGAGGTACTTGGACAAACTGCAGGTAGAATGGACCATATAGCACGTATCTCGAGAACAAAATAGTGAGGCTGATGCCCTTGCAAATTTGGGGTCATCAAATGAAGACGACGAACTTAGTTCGGGGACTATCGTACAACTTTCGAGGTCAGTAATCAAAGATGTACACGCCAATATAAATTCCAAAAGTCTAACCTGGGATTGGAGGAATATGTATATCGAATACCTAAAGAACGGGAAGCTTCCATCAGATCCTAAGGAATCAAGGAATCTACGCACAAAGGACGCATGGTTCACATTGGCCAAGGATGGAAACTGTGTAGGAGAATGTTCAATGGACCATTGAAGATATGTTTGGGACCAGGAGACACCACTACGTTCTACGAGAAATTCATGAGGGCACTTACAAATATCATTTTGTTGCCAAGTAATTGGTTCACAAAGTCATTAGAGCAGGATACTATTGGGCCGATATGAAAAGATTCAAAAGAGTTTGTTCGAAAATGCAACAAAAGCCAAAGGTATGCGACAATGATTCACCAACTCGGAGAGCAACTCCATTCAGTCTTATCTCCATGGTAGTTCATGAAATGGGGAATGGACATCATCGGCCCCCTCCCATCGGCCCCAGGTAAAGCTTAATTTATTTCGTTTATGACTGACTATTTTTCTAAGTGGGTTGAAGCACATGCCTTTGAAAAATTCAGAGAAAAAGAAGTCATACACTTCATTTGGGACCACATAATATGTTGATTCGGGATGTCTGCTGAGATCGTATGCGATAAAGGAAAAAAATTCATCGGCAGCAAAATGACAAAATTCCTCGAAGACCACAAGAGGGAGCTGGTGTCGGTTCTTCTATTTGCTATGCTTCGTGGACCTTCCCTTTACTACTAGAAACCGATATCGCATTCATCTCCCTTGCTGCCAGTTGATATACTCTTATTTGTTTGATTACTTATGGATTTGGGAATTTTAGAAGTTAGTGAGATGTCGATGGTACGGTCTTCATCTAATGTAGCCATGGTCTGCCAAAAATTATATTGTAGCCCATGTCACCATCCACTACTTCAAATAAGATAGTCTCCGTGACCCCTTCGGCATTCTAGGTAGCAAAAACTCCCCTCGGGTTGTCACACTTGCTAAATTGAACCTGACGAGGAGTTTTGTTGCCGGAATGACGCTTTTGGTTAACTTGGCTTGTTGCAACACTCTCCATTGAATGATATTGGCTGAACTTCCTAAGTAAAAAAATGCGCTTAATCTTGAAATCGAAAACGTTAAGGGTGAAGATGATGTCGTCCTCGGCGATGACCTGGAGTCTCTTGGTATGAATCACCGTCACCTTTGTCTTCTTTGCTATCGAGAAGGTTACACCATTGATTTTGTTCACCCCCCCCCCTAAAATCATGTTAATAGTTAGTCGAGGAGGGTCTTCCCCTGCCTTCGAGAGCTCTGCGTTGTCCCGGGTGCGGCCATAATTATTCTTAGCCCTGTCACTTAAGAATTTCTTGAGATGACCATCTTTTAATAGTGTTACTACCTACTTGCGCAACTGTCTGCGGTCCCCAATCCTCCGGCGGCCATTATTCCCATGATATTCACATCATAAATTAGGATCCCTATGGCTGTAATCGAGTCTCATTGGCCTTGAGAACCAGGATTCCTTGATGTTCCTCATTATTGATACCAGCTCCAATACGCTAATATTCAAATTATACTCTAACAGCCTGAGGGGAATTCGGAGAACCTGACCTATTGTTCCAGATGCAGTAAGTTTTTCTACCGGGGGAGAACCTATGCGCTGACCAGAACCCTCTGGTGCCGTTCGGTCCTTGGTATTTCGACAATCCGCATCAAATTCCCCTTTCTATTTATTTCTATTCTTTTCTTGATCTCTACCCTTAGTTGATGCCGGGAACCCGAGCTCATAATCTTCTATCCTTATATTTGATTCATAACGGTTATGAACATCTACCCACGTAGTTGCTTGAAGCTCAAGCAGGCTTTCTTTCAGTTTCTAGGAGGCATCGAAGCTCCTTGGGTTCAACCCTTCAGTATATGTCTCAGCTGTCCATTCATCTGGCACGATTGATAACAACATCCTTTCTTTCTAGAACCTCATCACGAACTCGCGCAGCAATTCAGACTCTCGTTGCAAAATTTTAAATATGTCTTCCTTCTGGGTTTGGACCTTCATGACCGGTATGGGCCTTGATAAAAGAATCTGCAAGAAATTCAGACGAATCAATTGAGTGTTTGGGTAAGAGTGAATACCATGTCAAGGTCTCCCCTTGTGAGGGTTTCCCCGAATTTATTTAGTAGGACCGACTCAATATCATGTTGGGCCAAGTTGTTTACTTTCACCATTGTTGTATAAGTTGTGATGTGCTCATTATGCTCCAAAGTCCCATCATACTTCAGTATGTCAGATATTTTGAACCGTTTCAGGATCAATTCTAGTGTTGCGCTCGGTTTGAATGACAATTAGGTGTAATTCTTCCAGTCCGGGCCCATCAACACTGGTGGTACATCCGAAATTTGGTCCATTCAAGTGTGGCACTCTTTCGCATTTCGATCCATCCGCTCGTTTATTTCCCTCATGAACCGTATAAGCTCGATTTTGAAAGGATCATTGTTGTCGTTAGCATACCCGTTGTCGATCCACCCGGCTCCATCAAAGCCCACCTTACTACTTGGGGTGTTGTTATAAACTCTATGCGCTGTTTGATTTGTGGGAGCATCAGTAGGAACATGACCTCTTCCATTCACATTATTGGAAGCACCCGACTATGCCTGCATCAATTCTATCATGGCCCAGTCTTTCCTTAAGAGATGACATATGATGGCCTTTTTGCTGCTCCCTCAAGATCCTTAATGTTTTCGCAACATGCTCGTCCTCAGCATCATTAAGAGTTGTCTCCCGTACATGTTGGGGATATCGGTCGACATGGACCAGAGTTGCTATACCCATCTCGTTGCATGTACCACTGATGAATCCTCGTATTGAGGTAGATTTCTTACGCCTCAACGTTATGTGTGATGTTGACATCGTTAGCTGCTATTGTTTTTTTTTACAAATTTTTCTATAAACAAAAAATCAAACAAGTTAGCAATAGATACAAAGATCAATTCAATTACGTAGTTGTCTAAGCCATATGGAGAGCGCCACTTTTAAATGACAATAATGAGAGTCATTGATGAATATGTAATGACAGGCCATGAATGCCAAAATTCTCTACAACAACTATATATTCAATACCGAGGAATATTCTTCATTAAATGTTGGTGACAAATATTTGTTTGCTTCTGTTGACTGTATTCCCCTCAGGATCTATCCGGTGTCAACTGAAGCTGTTGTTCTCAGTCTTGGTTTCCACTCACTTCATCTTTCGTCTACCTCCAGATTCACGTGTCATGCTATCATTCGAGCATTCAATATAAATTGATTTTACCCTTTATAAAAATTAAAATCCAGTTAATAACATTTGAGGTCATTGTCCCAAAATCTAAAATTTATAAAATTCAAATCCTACATCTATTCCGCTTTTTTATGCTTCCAAAATCTCTGAGACAAACGTATAGGAGGGAACTATGAAGCGATTTATGCAAGTAGACTCCATCCTTTTATATATGGCAAAATACCTTAAATCACTCCTAAATTTAGCTCATATTACTAGTATCCTCCCCGAACTATACCCGATCTTAATTACCCCCCTGAACTTGGCCTTCTAAGGGCCATTACCCCCTAAACGGTGATTGACAAAAAGTGTGTGCGCACTTGCCTGCCACGTAGATTTCTCTAGCTATGTGGCATGTTTTTTAAAACTAATTTTTTTTACCTTTCTAAAAATTTTTTTTTCACATAATTTTTTTGAAAAAAATTTATAGTAACACTTGGATATAACTACATTATTTAGGCTAAGTATTTTTACTTGTCCAAAAATAATAAAGTTTTAATTAATCTTTTTTTGAATTTGACATGAAAAATAAAGATTTATACAATTGAAATAAATAGCCAAGACATCTAAAAAGTTATAAAAAATACATAAGTGGTCTACAGTTATGTTCCCTGTAACAATGCTCAATGAATATCCAAGTTTGCACAAAAGTGGTCTACAGTAAGGAAAATGTTCGAATAATGTGAATTTCCATTAGATTAGATTAGCAAGGCGAGTGGAGTAAGACATGATAACGGAACCAAAGGCGCGGGTGTTCAAGGAAAGAAGAGAAAAAAGATACATCTTACATTGCCCGCACTACTTGAGAAAATTCTCTATCAATATAAGAATTCTTCAAAGCCCCAGGGAAATCTACAAGTATGGGACACAATAATCCCAACCCTATACGAGCACCATTGGATGAACCAAGACAACATGGCATGAGGGAGCCTATACCAAGAGTCCCCACGGTAGCCACATGTAGAGACGTCCCAAACCCTAAATAGATCAATGCGTGTTATAATCTGAAACTGCATGGGAGCGGGTAATGAGGATTTTAGGAGGATATTTAGGTCAATGTTAGACTAAAACATATCTTTCTTGGTGGCCCTACTGGAAATAGAATTAGCGGAACACCAAGCTTTAATGGTAGATTTTGGGTTCACAAAAATAACTCAAGTGGCAGCTCAGGGCAACTCAGGTGGAATGGTTATCATGTGGAATGAAGCTGAGGTGACAGTAGACCAAGTAGCAAGCACCGACTAGGAAATTCACGCCATCGTAAAGGTAAATAATTCTCCACACCAATGGCTTTTATTAGTTATTTATGCTAGTTGTTTATTAGAAGAAAATAATATCCTATAGAATAACCTTAAAATAGTAGCAAACTCCTTTAAAGGCCCCTGGTTAATCACGGGGGACTTCAATGAACTGACACTGACAAATAAAAAAATTGGAGGACTACCTGTAAATAAAAATAGGATCTCCAAATTCATAATGTGTATTAACTATTGCGAACTCTTAGACCTAGGATTAAAGGGTCCAAAATACACCTGTACAAATGAAAGAAAGACTTCAAAGATAATGGAAATATTAGACAGGTTTATGGCTAACACCAACTGGATCAATATATACCCTGAAGCCCAAGTAACACATTTAACCAGACTGTATTCGGACCAATGCCCTATAAAACTCGATTTAAGAAAAAGTTCACCCCGAGATAATAAAGTATTTAGGATAGAATCAATGTGGCTATCTTATTCCACCTTTAAACCTCTTGTAGAAGCAACTTGGAATGCCAATGACTCTATTCTAACGACTATTAAAAACTTTAGAAAAGAAGTAAAAAACTGGAACATAACCACTTTTGAAAATATCTTCCATAAAAAAATGTTACGCTGGCTAGGCTCGATGGGATTCAGAAATTCTCAAATATTTTACTAGTCAATTTCTAAGAGACATGGAATCCTCTTTAACAGAAACCCTTGAAGGTCTATTAAGACTAGAAGAGGAATTCTGAAAGCTTAAGTCAAGATTACAATGGCTAAATGAAGGGGATGCAAGTACTAAGTTTTGCCACATTACCACAATGCAGCGCATAAAAATAAATAGAATCCTTAGAATTAGAGATGAGTGGGTAACTGGTTCTACGATCAGAAGGAGATTATCCCGTTAATTACTGAATTTTTTCAAAATCTCTTTAATATTAGTCATATCTCTTCCATAACTAAACAAACAACCTATGTCTTACTGTACTACCCTCAGTATTAGGGACCATCCTGCACTGACCATAGAACCTCACGTACAGGAAATTAAGAAGGCACTCTTCTCCTTTAAGCCCTATAAAGCACCAGGACCGGACGACATACACCCTTTCTTCTGCCAAAAGTTCTATAATGAAAGAAAAAATGACTTAATCAGCTTCTGCAAAGAGAATTTTAGAAAGAAATCAATGTCAGAAGAAATGAACAAAACTTATATTTGTTTAATCCCAAAATGTAAGAAACCAAAAACAATAAAATAACTTAGACCCATAAGCCTTTTCAACGCGACTTACAAAATTATTACAAAAATTTTGGTTAATAGAATTAAACCTCTTCTCCATAAAGTAAAACACCCGACCCAAACAAGCTTCTTAAAAGGAAGAAGAGCATTTCACAATGAAGAAAGGGAAATACTAATTAATATAGACCTGGAGAAAGCCTTCACCAAAATAGAATGGTCCTTCGTAAGATTCTCTCTGATATCTCTAAATTTCCTCAAAGATATGATTAATATTATAATGTCCTATATCTCGACTACTTAAACTCCTATTCCTATAAACGGGTCTAGCACGAAATTCTTTATACCAACAAGGGGGATTAGACAAGGGGATCCCCTATCCCCATACCTTTTTTATAATCTGCATGGAAATGCTATCTAGACTTATACACCATGAAATTGATTGGTGCAGATGGACCCCCAACAAACTATCCAACAAAGGACCTCAGTTGTCTCATTTGTTCTCTGCAGACGACTCAATCTTAATGGCAGAAGCCAACCTGGAAAGTTGTAATTTATTCGGGTCAATCCATTAATTTCAACAAGTCTAGAATTATGTTCTCCAAGAATACCTCCTCCAGAACCAAGGAACACATCAATCAATGTCTATCAATGAAAACCTCGAATGAAATATGGAAATACATAGGATTCCTAATCTTGAGCTCAAACCCAACCAAAAAAGATTCCAACCTATCATTGATAGCCTTAATAGCAAACTGCAGGGATAGAAAGTAAATTTCCTAACCACAATAGGTAGGACCACCTTAATTAAATCCACTCTTGCAGCAATCCCTAACCATATCATGCAAATATATAGCTCCCAAAATCTAAGACTAAAAGTATTGACACAATTCAAAGAAACCTCCTACAGGGGAGCACATCCGAAAAAGAAAGCGTTACCTTATTAATTGGAACACAGTAACTAGGGACAAAAAAGAATGAGGTTTCGGGTTATATAAAGCAAATGGAAAAACCAATCATTCAATGCAACCCTGGCATGGAAATTTACAAGAGAAAAACAATCTCTTTGGGTTCAAGTCCTTCAAAACAGATACAACATCAATATGAATCCCTCCAGATGGAAGAATATGGAGAAAAAATGAGGAACTCATATCTGGAAAAATATCTGCATTGGAGGAGAAGTCTGCGGAAAAGGCATACACTGGGAAGTAGGGAATGGGGAATAATTAACCTCTGGCATGACACCTGGATCATAGACTCAGGGCTCTTACATTCCCTCATTTAAGGACCTCTGCTCCACAACGAATCCAATCTAACCCTAAGTTCTATCCTAGCGGAGGGATCCTTCAATATTAATACTCTCTCCTTTGAACTTCCTGAAACCATCCGTAAATTTTTTAGCACTTATATTAAACAAAGTGAGCCAACAGTTGATAAATTTGCTTAAGCAGAAGGTCCTTATGGCTCATTCTCGACAAAGACTGCCTATAACAACATCAAAGCCCAGTCACAAGAAGTAGGTAATTGGACTGACTTTTTATGGCTATGGAAGCTCGATACCTTAAACAAAATAAAATCCTTCTTCTGGAAAGTTGTCCACAATAGGTTACCCAACTCTAAAATGTTACACAACAGGAAAATTATTACCTTTAGCATTTGCAACATCTGCCAAAGCGAAGAAGAAGACATGGAGCATATGTTCTTTAATTGTAGGCACTCAAAACCTATTTGGGATCCATTGGGAACCTTTTACAAATACCCGAATGAACCTCACAATGAGCTCACAATACATAACTGGTTAAAACCCCTTTTCCACAATACATCACCCTTCAACAGATTCTTATCTAAGGGAGATATACTACCCTTTACCATGTGGCATATCTAGACTCACAGAAACAACTTCATATTTAACAACAAAAAATCTCCACATTCCTTTAAAAACATCACTACGAGTGCAACGGAATTTAAGTTGTTAACAGAGTCTTTCCAAAGTCCAAACCAATATGACAATATACATAAAATGGAAGCCACTTGATCGGGGAATTTATAAATTAAACATAGATGGATCTAGCTTAGCAACTCTGGGAGGGGTGGCATTGGAGGAGTTATCGGAGACTGGGACAATAATTGGATTATAGGCTTTACCATATCTATCCATCACGCTACAAATATTTACACGGAAGGCCAAGCTCTTATACAAGGTCTAAATATAGGAATACAACAAAACATTAGACGTCTAGTGGTTGAAACAGATTGCAACCTCTTAATTAACATGATTACTAACGAAAATAGTCTGTATCAAAATTAGATTACAAATTGCAGATGGATGCTAACTAGAGCGGGCGAGCCTCAGGTCACTCACATCTTCAGAGAAGCGAATTGTGACGACCCAAAGGGTCATCACCATAATTCGCCATTTTTTGTGCTTTTGAGGCATTGAAAATCTTGCTTTTAGTTGCCTCGATTTGTGTGCGCAGTTCGGGCACGAAGCCGGAAAATTTCTATGTTAAAATATGTGAATTCTGTGGAAAATTTAAAGAATTTTGATATTAATATTGATAAAGTTGACTTTGGCCAACTTTTTGGGTAAACGGATCCGAACCCGTGATGTGAACGTCCTGGGAGGTCCATAGAAAAATATGGAACTTGGGTATATTCCCGAAATTAAAATTCGAGGCCCGAGCTCGAGAATAGAATTTTCGAAAGAAATTATTTTTCTAAAAATGATATGAAATTTTAAAATAAAGACGAGTTAGAAAATATAGGCATCGGGCTCGTATTTTGGTTCTGATGCCCGATACATGTCTTAAATATGCATTAAGTGCTTTTTGTGAAATTTGATCGAAATCGGACGTCGTTTGGCGTGTTTCAAAACTAAATATGTAAAGTTAGAGGTTTATGAACTTTTAAATAAAAATGATGGGTTTGGGGTTTGATTCATTGAATTTGATATTATTTTAGTGATTTGATCGCTCGAGCAAGTTCGTAGGATGGTGGTGAGTTAGTGTGTGTTTGGTCGGGAGCCCCGAGGGTTCAGGAGTGATTCGAAGGTGGTTCGGGGTGGTTTTCACTTAGAAAAATACATCAGAATTTCATGTTGTTGCAGACCATCAGTTGTTCTTCACGAACGCGGCCCTAGGCTTGCGTTCGCATAGCCCAGCCTCCAGCCTTCTTCGCTTTCGCGGAAGCTCCCCGCGTTCGCACTTCTTTGCCTACCTCTTATACGCGTACGCATTCTCACCTTCGTGAACGCATAAGCCAAAGCTGGACCCCCGGCCCTTCAACGCGTTCGCATTAACCCATCGCAACGAGATGTGCACCCGGCTGCCTTCTTCACGAACGCGACGTAGTGTCGCGGACGCATAGCACAATTTCCCTTCAGTGATTTTTTTTAAAATAGAACTGTTCACTTTGGGATTTTCTCACTTCTTCTTACGAGCTCTCTTCTCCATTAGGATTTAGGACTCAGTTGAAGCTCCCCTCTTCCAAGACTCGTTGGATAAGTAATTCCCCACCCAATTCCTTTGTTTTCTTCACTAATTATTGAATTATTAGGCCTAAAAACATCAAATCAAAGTGGAAATAAGGGCTTCTGGGTAGAATTAGGGCTTTTGGGAATTTGGGCTATTCAACCTCAATTTGGGGTCGAATCCTAAAACAAATTACATATTTGAACTGCTGGGTTTATGGGTGACTGGATTTTGGTCCGAGCCTCGAGTTTGGACCATGTGGGCTTGGGGTCGAATTTTAGTATTTTTAGAAAAATGATAGGAAATTCATTTCTAGGCTATGAAATTGTTTCTGTGAGCCATTATTGATAATATTGAACTAAATTGTGCATAGATATCATTATTTCGGAGTTGAATTCTAGAGGAAATGTGGTGTTAGAGATTTGACTGCTATTTTCGGACCGAGGTTAGTGTTTGATATAATTCTGGCTTGAGGAAAAAGGATTAGAGTGCTTTGATTGCTAATTGTTAATATGATCGAGTACGGTGTATAGGCATGGTGATTATCTAGACACAGGTGTCTAGCATGACCGTGAGTCGTAATTGCTTTTAATTCGAAAGATGTGACACAACTTCCTTGTTTAATTGATAAATTCCATATAAAGTGTTAGATGAGAAGGAAATGAGTTAAAAGAGAATGTGCTGAAATGATTCCCTTGCCGAGATGAGCAGACTGTTATTATTGTATTCTCCCTTGCCGGGATATTTGAGCTGTTAATTGTACCCTTGCCGGGTTTAATCGTTATGTTGTTGAAATTCCCTAACGAGACCTCTTTTGGAGAGATTATTTGTGCTATTCATTATAATATGGGATCGTGTGGCACGCTGTCCACTTATGAATTATAATATGGGATCGTGTGGCACGCCGTCTACTTATAAATTATAATATGGATTGCGTGGAATGCCGTCCACTTATGAGATACGAATTGGGATCGTGTGGCACGCCGTCCACCTATGAATTATAATTTGGGATCGTATGGTATGCCGTCCACTTATGAGATATGAGTTGGGATCGTGTGGCACACCGACCATTTATGAAATATAAAAATGGGATTGTGTAGTAGTATCGTCCACTTATATATACTATAGGATCGTGTGGTACGCCGACCGCGTGAAGTATTATGCGTATGCCTTTTAAAACACTCATCGGTACAAGAAGGTAACATATTGTCCTATTTTCGTGTCATTTTTAACTGCTGACACCCCAATCTATACATGTGTGGAACCTTCGCCAAATGCCTATTCAAAAGGCTAAACAAACCTTTGACCAAACGCGCTTGCATCTGCGCATTTACCAAGTAGTAGGCAGTGGACAATTCTCCTTCCAGAAAAGCTCAAGCTTCCTTCCTCATCAAAACCCAACATTTTCTTTACTCTCTCTATATCTCTCTATCTCTCTCTGCCTTTGTCCCCTCAATTTCATGCATGCCTTTTGATTTAGAAAGCTAAGCAAGTAAACCTATATATCTATTCCTTTCAAGTCAAGCAAGAATACAATTCATCCAAAAAAAGCAACACAAAAAGAAGAAAAAGAAATTTAAAAATCCTATCTTTTTATATAGTTTTATTCAGACTTACCTCATTTTGCTAAAAAAAACGATCAATTCGAGGAGTCTCAGAAATTTCACCTTTGATATATCTTGTATTGATTCTTCATGGATATGGTGTCGTATGCTCACAGAGATGCAACGGCACAGAGACTATCAAGAACTAAGTACCACGAGGAAAGCACGGCAAACAACTTACACGAAAAACCAAAAATTCCCTTTTTACCCTCCTCCTACTCCGACAATGAATTTCCCTACCCATTTGGCGAATTGGATGTGGACTTGACGGAATCGGAGATCCGGGAAACCGCGTACGAGATCCTGATCGGAGCTTGCCGTAGCTCCACCTCCGGCAGGCCGTTGAAGTTTGTTTCCAGTTCTGAGAGATCGTCATCGTCGTCGATGTCATTATCGCCCTCGTTTCAGAGGTCGGTGGCGACGACGGCGGCGAGTAAGGTGAAGAAGGCGCTTGGCCTGAAGTCGAGGAAGAAGAATTCGGACTCAGTAGTGAGTGGGAATAAAAAGGGTTCTACGACTGAGGGTGAGTTGATGAGGGTCCAAATGAGGGTTTCGGAGACCACTGATTCTAGGGTCCGACGAGCCTTCTTAAGAGTAGCTGCTGGCCAGGTTTTTGTTCACCTTTTCTTTGCTGATAAAATTTTATGTGACACATTTCCCTTCTTATAGTATGTTTAGAATAGAATGACAACAATTAACTTTACACTTTCAGTTTTACCCTTAATGAAACTTTTAATTAATTGAGGACCCAAGGCTTATGGTTCAGCAAAGCCGGCACACGATAGAACGCTAGTATTTAAGTGGAGAAAGGGAGACGAGGGGGCCCATTGTCCATGGAGTTCCAAAGCTGGAAACTTCTTGGTTAACAAAAAAGGAATAAAAGGATTAATTGCAGCAACTGAACTGTACTAGTGATTTCAGATCCCATTTTTCTTATATGTTGACATGCCCAAGTGCTTTGGGCTCAAGGCTTCTCAAAAAAGCGATGAGCCTATTGTGCTGAGAAAGCACTGCCCCGACGCCTAGTCCACTGGCGTCGACTACAACAACAAATAGCTCCGTAAAATTTGGCAGAGCTAATACCGATGCTTGAGTCATGGCCCAGCCTTAGTAGCAGCATCGTTCCACTCGAAACCTCCCTTTTCAATAAGAATAGGCATGCTAATCACGGTGTAATTTAAATGAAGCGTCGGTAATAACCTGTTAAGCCAATGAACCCTCGTAGACCCTTAATGCAAACAGGTTTAGACCACTTTGAACGCTTAGCAAAGAGCTGATGCTCAATTAACAACTTAAACACCGTGCTGTGTTCTATATGTTCTCCTAATGAAGCAATGTAGGCCAAGATATCGTCAAAAGAGGACCAAAACAAACTTTCTTAAATATGGGCCAAAAATGTAGTGCATTAGGGCCTGAAAGGTAGCTGGTGCCTTTGTAAGTCCAAACGGCATAACTGTGTGCTCCCACCGCCCATTATGCGTCTTAAAAGTTGTTTTGTGTTCGTGAACCGCCTTTATCCTTATTTGATGATACCCAAATCTTAGGTCCAATTTAGAATAAATTTGAGCTGAAACTCCTTATAATAAATAAATAAATTTGAGCTCAATTTATCTTATCAAGCAAGTCTTCCATTACGGGAATCAGGTACTTGTTTTTAATTGTGGTATCATTGAGCCTCCTATAGTTATGCACATCCTTCAAGATGAATCCTTCTTTTTAACGAGGATAAGCTGGAGATGCAAAGGGAGATGAAGTTACTGTCCCTGATCCAGCATTTCACTGATACTCTTTTCTATTACATCTTTCTGCTTGTGTGACTGACCTTAGCTTAGTTGGTAGAGCGATGGACTGTAAATCCTTAGGTCACTAGTTCGAATCCGGTAGGTCGGACTTCTTTGTTTTTTGGAAACAACCTCTCTACCTTCATATGGTAGGGGTTAGGTCTGCGTTCACACTACCTTCCCCAGACCCCACGTGTGAGATTTTACTGTGTTTTTGTTGTTGTTGTTGTCTTTCTGCTCGTGTGAATACCTATAGGGTCTTTGATTAACAAGTTTAGAACCTGGTAATAGCTCAATTGCATGATCACATGTTTTTTCGAGGGTAAAGTGGTTGGTTCACTAAACACCAAATTAAACTCCTTCAAGATTTTTCCACTTGGGCTGGAATTTGTTCATTGTTGCCCCCCTCCCGATTCCAGTTGACAAGTTTGGGCCACCCAATTGCATTCTCCTTGGCATAATAAACCTGCAATCAGCTTGGTATCGTTTTAGCCCAATCCAATTGAATCATGATAACTTACCAATGTTACCATTATTGTGCCTCTCATTAAAGTGACACTACAGGGCCTGGTATGCAAGATTATTGGTGTCATCAAGTCAATCCAGTCCATGCCGAGCAACAAATTACATCAACCAACCTTCATCACACGGAATTCTAATTTTTAACCCTCTCCTTGCATCTGCCATCCATCCTTACAGCATATGGCTGTGGTAACCTAGACTTCTCCATTGGCAACCCGCACTCTCATAGGTCTGTCCAATTTTTGCACATCCAATTGTAACAAAGTTGCTAATTGTGGATCAATAAAACTGTGGGTGGCTCCACAGTCCACAAGCGCCACAATTGGTTCACTTTTCAAAAGCCCCGCAATTTTAACGGTATTTGGGCTTCAACATGGCCCTCCAACACACTAATCACCGCTTCCTCCTCTTCCTCGTTATTTCCCCGGGACTCATCTTTAACTCCTGAACTTTTCCCTTCCTCTATATAGTCTCATCCTCACTGCCTTCCAATGTTTTAAGGGCTTTTGCATTTATGCATCGGAGCCCCTTTTTCATGACAACTATAACATAGCTTTTTATCTCTTAGGGTTTCCAAAGAGGGTGTTTTATTCAAGTTTAATGGACTTTGGGCCACAATGATGTAATAGCTTTAATGTTTTGGGTGGCTTTTCGGCTTGGGGTCAAAAGTAGTCCTGGGTCGGGTAGTGGAAATTCTTGGGCCTTGGATGTTTTTATAAATGATGAAACTTCATTTATGGCAATCCGCTATAAACTAATATCAGCCGCTAGCCACAAAGTGCAGTATGCATTTTATAGCCCAAAGCTAATTAAAGGCTAGCTCAACTGCCAGTATTCAGAAAAGCGACCGCTTCCTCGCTTAAAGCGAGAAGCGAAGCGAAGCGAAGGGTCTGTCGCTACCTTTACCAAAAGCGACTCAGGTACATAAAAGCGTTCGCTTCTACCAAAAAAGCGAGAAGTGGGAGAAGCGGAAGAAGCGATCGCTTCTTGGAATAAATTGCCCAAACGTGTCTTTTTCAATTAAAAGACCCAAAATCGAGTGAGTCTCTGTTGTAATCATTCTTCAGCAGCAACCTAGGGCTTTAAATCAGCCCTTTCTTCCTCAAAAAACCAACGATTTCAAGATTCAACTGGTATGTTTTTATTTTCAATCTTCTTCTTTTTCTTTTTCTTTTTATTTCTAAACATCCAAAAAGCATTGAAATGCTGGCGAATTTTTTCCAGAAAATTTCTGCCCAGAAAATTTTTCCCTAATTATGAAGAAGATGAAGTTGAAGAAGATGGCGAGCAATACAATAATGATAGTGGAATACAAGAATTTAACAATCTTGAAGAAGAATAGGATGCTCATTTTGTGCTTTAATTGATGCTACTCTTTAGTGTTTTAATTCAAGTATTGAACATTTGTTAAAAATTACATGTCTTATCTATGCCATATTTGTTAAAAATTGCTTTATTATTTGATTTTGTCTTGCTTGTGTTTCTAATTTTATCTCTGTTTCTTAATGCAGCTTTCCCATTTTTACTCTACTCGCCGAGGGTCGATTGGAAGCAGCCTCTCTGCCCTTTCGGGCAAGGGTAAGGCTCGTCTACATATTACCCTCCCCAGACCCCACCTGGTGGGAGTATACTGGGTAGTTGTTGTTGTTGTTGTTTTTACAAAATTCCGGTTCACTTCAAAAAAGCGGGCGCTTCGCTTCTCGCTTTTCGTGAAAAAGGGGTTGTCGCTTTTTCTCGCTTCACGCTATTTTGAACACTGCGTCAAGACCACTGCCACTCTTCACCCTCTCTATGGCATCCTCCTCCGTTCTCTCTGCCGTTCCTCCGTCGCGGTAAGAATTCAAATCACACCATCTGTTCATCCTCACCGAACACAACAACGGCCACCCCGTCAAAACCCTAACTTCCTTTTCCCTCAGCAATCATATACATTTTCCTTAGCCGAAGAAGCCACTGTCGAACGCCGCCGTCGCAAGCGACACCTCCTTATTGAACGACCAATCTTTACACTAGCAACATTGGTTAAAATTTATATGTAATTATATTAATTTATAGAATTTAAATTCCTTTTTGGATTGTGGGCCGCATGGGTTGAGAATTCCTGGAGTTTGTGTTCACAAGATTTAATGGGGTTTTGGTGAGTTTTTTTAAAACTCTAAAGCAGCGTTTTTGAAGTTTGTCATTACATATGAGTTTTTCGATGAAATTCGTCTGCGGATATCTGTTTTCTAGTTTTGTGGAAGATTTAATTTTCTTCGAGAAATGTTTTTCTTTTATTAATCTTAGGTTGATAGCTACCTACTGTTTTGGTGAGTGTTAGTTTGTACACTTTGGAGCAGTCCTCATTGTCATGCCTCGGAGTTCCTCGACGAAATTCCTTAATGAATTTATTTGAATGTGATGCATCTGAAATGAGGGTATGCTTCAATATACTAACTCGTAGTAGTTGGATAATTCTTGCTCTTTGGCAAATTTTAACCACCAATCTTTACGCTAACAGAAGTGGTTAAAATTTATATGTAATTATATTAAATTATATAACTTAAATGCCTTTTTGGATTGTGGGCCGCATGGGTTAAGAATTTTGTCGTGTTTGTCTGGAGTGTGTGTTCACGAGATTTAATGGGTTCCTAATGGGCAAACATGGAAGTGTAAGGGAATTATACAAAATAGACTGTCACTATACAATTTATATATAATAGGCTGTTACTGTGCAAAATATACAAAAACAGACTGTCACATATAATTTATATACAATAGGCTGTCAATATACAAAATATATACAAAATAGACTGTCATTATATAAAATATATACTAAATAGACTCTACAAAAAAAATATACAAAATATATTGTCACTATAAAACAAATATACAAAATAGACATTTCGGACTATTAGATGTAATATTTTTGGGCCGGAGGGCCATTTTGTGTCAATGAGCAAAAATATGGGCTATTAAAATTTTGAGGGGCTATAGAGGGTAGTTTCCTCTTTAGAGATAGCTGATAGTGTATTCTCATGGAGTTTAGCCACCTCCATAGCGTCTGTCAATGTGGATTAGAAGCTCGAACCATGGAATATAGGTCAGATTTTACTCCACCCACAAAAGAATAAACAAAAGATGCTTCCTTTAATGAGGGATTAATCAGCAACAGGTAAAAACAAAGTTCTTCAGATTTTTTAAAATAACTTTCCACATCAGGCCACTGTTGCAGCCTATTAAAATCAATGACAATATCCATGGGCCTTATATTGCCATACCTATGACATGTGTCCAAACAAAAAGTCTCCCAAGCAATTGCTCCACCATCCATCATATAAACATCAAACCAGGTGTCCATTTTCTCCATGATGGGCACATTGACATAACTCATCTTTTCGTCTGCCGATACTTGATAAAGCTCAAAAAAAAAAAAAAATTCGCACCTTCCGATCCAACCCCTTGGGTTTTTACAGTCAAGCTTAGGGCCCAAACGGATTTTTATTTCGGGCTAAGTCACCTCGAGCCCCAGAAGCGCGCGTACCATGTGGACTTGTGTCATGACTTTTAAAGGTCTTCATTTCCTCTCCCATTTTAATGTGGGATTTGCCTAATGTGACATTTGTACCCCTTTTTCGGAAGTTTGCAAACCTAGAAACGTGGCAGTCCTGCTCGACCCGCCCTCCTCATGGCCATCACACTATATGGGCGTCACCTTCATTACTTGATGGTCTTGTTTATCTGAAGTGGGAAATTCATTGACATGGATTGGTTGAAAAATGGGATTCATTGAAAATGTGTTGCTAAATGAGGTTGATACACATTTATAGATAAAAATAGTACTGGAATGTTCTTTAAACTGCACCTTAATGGTTAGATTGTTTCTTGTACTTTCCAGCTTGGAAGACGTCTCGAGTCAATGGTTCTACCACTGGAGCTCTTGCAGCAGTTCAAAACCTCAGATTTTCCAAATCCGCATGAATATGAAGTATGGCAGAGGAGAAACTTGAAACTACTTGAGGCTGGACTTGTCTTGCATCCGTACTTGCCTCTGGATGAGACAGACACACGTCCTAGACAGCTTCAGCATATTATACATGGGGCACTGGTAAAACCCATGGATACGGGAAGGCACAGTGAATCAATGCAAGTACTCAGGAATCTTGCGACATCCCTCGCCTGCAGATCAATTGATGGGTCAAGTCCCGAGATATGCCATTGGGCAGATGGCACTCCATTGAATATTCGACTCTACCAAATATTGCTTGAAGCTTGTTTTGATGTGAACGATCAGACCTCTGTTATTGAAGAAGTTGATGAGGTCTTAGAAATCATAAAAAAGACTTGGGTAATACTTGATATAGACCAGATATTCCATAATATTTGTTTTTCATGGGTTTTATTTTATCGATATGTTTCAACCAGTCAAGTTGAAAACGACCTGCTATTTGCTGCTGATAATCTGTTATCGGAGGTAGCAAATGATGCCAAGGCAGTAAAACACCCAAGTTGCTCTCAGACCTTGAGTTCTCTACTTGGCTTGATCCTAGGTTGGGCTGAGAAAAGGCTGCTTGCATACCATGACAGCTTTTACAGGGACAATGTTGATATCATGCAAAGTCTTCTCTCTATGGGTTTATCAGCTACCAAAATTTTGGTCGAACACAACTCGCACAACTATCAGAAGAAGAAGAAAGAGGTCGATGTTGAATTTAGCAGCGTTGATACTTACATCAGGGCTTCGATGCTCAGCGCCTTTTCTCAGGCAAGTTGGTTTTTGCAGTTTAAGGGGGAGGTTAACCTCACAATGTAGTACAAACATCATATCAAGAACTCCAATTTGCATTATTAATTTAAGGGGGAGTTCAGTGTTTTCCTGCCCTCTTTCTCAAGAATCTAGAATGACTCCGTTGGTACTTTATCTATATTTGTCATCTCAGATACCCCCTGACTTGAAGCGAGAGTTTTTTCCTCTCTCACAGAAAGTACTTCCTGGCAGTGTAGAGCTCATAAGGATACTGAGAATCTGCTTTTTCGTGCTGAATGTATTTCACACTCCTTCTCACAGATTGCAAATTAGAACTATCTCTTGTCCTCTGAAATGCATTTGAATCTTTCTAGCTTTAGTTTTCCCTGGCATTTTCGAACTTTTCCCATTTATTTCTGGAGTTTAGTTAATCCTTCTAACTTTCATGATTTGCTGTAAGTTAATTCTTGCTCCATTGATGGAAAAAGTGACTAACTCTGCCTACTCTGCCTAAAGACAGGAAAAGGAGAGGTTGATATCAAGCAGAAAGTCCTCTAAAAAACAGCAGAATTCACTTCCCATCCTTTCCATCCTGGCCCAAAATGTTACTGATCTGGCTTTCAATGAGAAGGAAATATATAGTGCTGTTCTGAAGAGATGGCACCCTATTGCAACTGGTGTAGCTGTTGCTACACTTCATGCTTGCTATGGAAGTGAGCTGAAGAAATTTGTTTCGGGGATAAATGAGTTGACTCCAGATGCTCTACAGGTGCTGATAGCAGCTGACAAGCTGGAGAAAGATCTTGTACAGATGGCTGTTGCGGATGCTGTTGACAGTGAAGATGGAGGGAAGTCATTAATTAAAGAGATGACTCCTTATGAAGCTGAAGCTGTGATAGCAAACCTGGTGAAATCATGGATAAGGACTAGAATAGACAGACTTAAGGAATGGGTCAACAGGAATCTGCAACAAGAGGTATGTCTCCTCCTCCTGTTGTTTCTTTATTTTAGTGATCAGTAGCTGGCTTGTAGTAATGTCTGGTGCCATGGACCACCGTCACCATTGTGCTAAACACTCTTATCATCATATTCGGCATTAAGAAGCTGAAGGATTTAGGATTATGGTGTTGAAAATATTTCTTTCAGATTGTGAAATTCTTTTCCTTTAATTCCCTAATGTTTTGACACTACCCCTTGAGTGATAGTACAAAAGGGAAGAGGGCGAGCCCGTTTCCCTCAACAAAAGTATAGCATTTAACTGTCAAGTCTACCCAGTATTATAAGCCTAATCTGTAATTTGTGTCTTATCTGCTAGTCTAAGATTTTCCTTCACTCAACTGGTATGCCTGGAAGCTGCCTCTCAATCCAAAAGGGAGAAAATTAATGGGATCTGTCTTCATCTTTGTTTTTGGCTCTCATTGCCTAACCTTCCCCCATCCCACCCCCGGGAGGCCCCCCAAGAGGGGAGAGAGAGAGAGAGAGAGAGCTGTAGTACAAGTCCCAATTTTACTATTCTATGGCGCCGATTAGCGAATATTTTTGTAAGACCTCTTCATGGTATTGTTAATTAGAGAGGTTTAAAGTGTGATACCTCTTTTGTCGAACAACACTTGTTACTCTCACAAACTCTTTTTTGAGCTTGAAATGTGTGGAGGTGATAGTGCTGTTGCTTCCTTTATATGTTGACTTCTTTAATGATGTCTGACGTAAATCTTTACATTGACTACTTGAATCATCTGAAATTAAAGGGTAGCCCAGTGCACGAGGCATCCTGCGTTCAAGCAGGGTCCGAGCAACGCGGGATGCCTTGTGCATTGGGTTGCCCTTTATTTCAGGTGATTCAAGTAGTCAATGCAAAGATTTAGTTACGACATCATTAAAGAAGTGAACGTTTAAAGGAAGCAACATCGCATGAAATTGGAAAAGGAAAATGGATATGGTCTGCCCATGCTGCTTGGTCATGCTGTATACAAACCTTAAACACACAGCTAAGTAGTACAACATCACCTGACCTTTTGCCTTCTTTTGTAGGTCTGGAACCCTCATGCAAATAAAGAGCGATTTGCTCCCTCTGGAGTGGAGGTCCTACGCAGCATAGATGAGACTTTCGAAGCATTCTTTTTGTTACCAATACCTATGCATCCAGCTTTGCTTCCAGAGTTAATGAATGGCCTTGATGGATGCCTTCAGAACTACATATTGGAGGCTATATCTGGCTGTGGTAAATATTAATTTGGCTGCAAAGTATAAAATGATGTAACAGTTACGTTATAGACCATTAATATCTGGTGTGGTTGCAGGATCTCGAAGTACCTTTGTTCCAACTATGCCTGCTTTGACTAGATGCTCAGCTGGGTCAAAGTTTAGTGTGTTCAGGAAGAAAGAGAGGCCTCCTACGGTTTTGCTTAAGAAATCTCATAATGGGACCACTAATGGAGATGATTCTTTCAGTATACCTCAGTTGTGTGTCCGTATTAATACTTTGCACTGCATACGAAAAGAATTGGATGTGCTAGAGAAAAGGACAATTTCCCAACTGAGGGATAATATACGTGTTCATGATGATAATCTTGTTAATGTGTTGGGCAAAGGTTTTGAGCTGTCAGCAGCTGCTTGTCTGGAAGGGATCCAGCAGCTTTCTGAGGCAATTGCATATAAAGTCATCTTCCATGACTTGAGTCATGTCTTCTGGGATTACCTGTATGTAGGGGATGTTTCATCATCCCGAATTGAACCTTTCCTACAGGAGCTGGAGGAAAACCTTGAGATCATATCAGCAACAGTTCATGACAGGGTCCGAACACGTGTAATCACTAAAGTAATGAAAGCCTCTTTTGATGGATTCCTGTTTGTTTTGCTGGCCGGAGGACAATCTCGTTCTTTTTTACTGGCTGATGCTGCAATTATTGATGAAGATTTGAAGTTCCTAATAGATCTATTCTGGTCGGATGGGGATGGATTGCCAGCTGACCTTATAGACAAGTTTTCAACTACTTTGAAAGGCATTCTTCCTCTTTTCCACACTGATACTGCTATTCTAATTGAGCAATTTGAGCATGCAGTTCAAGATAATTTTGCCCCTTCAGCTAAATCCAGACTTCCCTTGCCTCCTACATCAGGTAACTGGAGTCCTACTGAGCCCAGCACCATTATGCGTGTTCTGTGTTATCGAAATGATAAAATGGCTACTAAGTTTCTAAAGAAGAACTACAACTTCCCAAAGAAACTGTAACCGTTCACATGGTTGGAAAATGAGTGAGGTGATGTTAACTAACTGTAACACTGGATCTTGGATTAGGTTGTTCATATTAGGAAGCTGCGTGATTATTTTGTACAGAATACGTGTGATTTATTGAGTGCATATGACTTGACTGTGAGTAAGTTAACAGAGGAAGACGACAGTTTAGAAAGTGAGATCTTGAGGATTACTGTCGAGGAGTGAAAGCATATCGTGTCTATGTGAAGATGTGGTACAAAGTTTATCTTGTAGACGACTACATTACCAGCTAAATGGATGTCATTCTTGTTCCAAACCTTCTATGTAACTTTCCCTTTCTCCCTGGTAGGTAAAATCCTAATGTTTTTGGATTTTTAGCTGTATTTTCTTTCTTTTATTTTTATTATGTAGTCCGAAAAGAAAGGTTTCTTGAGCTTATACCTATGGAAGTTGAGAGAAACAGTTTGGTTTTGTTCCTGAGATATGCTTAACTGCTTGAAGTGGGTGGTTTGATTAACTATATATGTTTCTTACTTGAAAACTTGCATTGCCAAAATGACGTTCCCAATTTTAGTATGGCGAACTATACTCGACAATGCTGCAAAAGTTTTTGGAAGTTCCTGCAAATGGTCCTTTCTTTTGCATTCCATTTAAGATTCCATTCCACTAGACGAACCAAATATGTTGATGTTAACAAATTTAAGAGTTCCACTAGACCATAGCTGCTGGGAACAAAAGATGTGACTTGATCAACAGTGCATGTTGATTCCAGATTCTATGCCACTCTTGTAAAATTATACTCTGGGTCCTTCTTTTGCATTTTTAGATGCGATACATTATAGTTCATATCGCGTGGCTTCATTGAACAAGCCGTCTGTGATATATGGGATTTATTTGTTAATAAGCATATCATACTTATAATTGATTGATGATCATAAGTAGCGGAAGCAATTTCAATATCAAAATTACATGTAATCTAGACAACTAGGCAATTGAGTTTTATAGGTTATTTCTTGAAGCGTGAACATAGCTTTTCAGTCATGTGAGCCTTCAGTTCTATAGCGTCTACACCGCCCACATGATCACGATACTCGAACGTTTCATGATGTTCTACTGTATTAACCAAATAATATTTGGATATAGCAATTTCGTGTAGGCAAAATTCTCTAGGAAAAAGAGGCCTAAGATTTGGTCACCTTCTCTTTCCTCCCTCTAGGTGGAAAACCTTATATATTTATAATTGATGTTTGGTTATAATTCCGTATTTTTAGTGCATTACTTACCTTACACTTTAGGTGCTTTAATGCTAAACTATACTGTATTTGTGTTAATTGAATTTTTTGTTTATGTGTATGTACATTGGAGACAAAAATGGGAATAAAGTAGAGATTTTATGTGTATTTTATACACTACAAGAACAAAGTATGATTATTTAATTAGTGGGTATTTAATTATAAACGAAGACAAAAGTGTAACAAATACAAAAAAAGACCCAAAGAAAAGGCAAGGATTTTGGAAAGGGAAACCAAAAAAAAAACGTGAAATGCAAAAGTTGAATTAAGCAACAGAATTGGATTGAAACAGCAAAGAAGTCAGCGACGCGAGCAATCTTGCTCGCTATAGAGCATGCAAAGCGAGGATTAAAGCTCGTGATGGAGCTGGCGATACGCGGGCTAAAGCGAGGAGGAGGCGCGCTACAGAGCTTGCGAGGCACGGTCTACAGTGGGTTTCCAATTTTTAAAGCCTATTTTGTCTTCTGTTTGATTTTGGATTTTGGTTATTCAGTTTATGTTTTTTTCATACACATATAAATAATGATTAAATATTATTTTTAGGGGAGTTTTTTTGGCGACCGGAGGCAAGAACACACACCAGGCTTGGAGGAGGCTTTTAATTAGTTTTTTTTCTCTTCTTTTCTTTTAATCTCATAATTTATTAGTTCTAGAGTTTTAGTGCTGCATAAAACATTGTAGTTTGAAGCTTGAATTGTTCTTATAATTTTATCATATTGGTTATTTATTCAATCTTGCGCTTAATTATTTGATTACTTGATCACCAATTAAATACTCTCTACGAATCTAGGATTGTACTCGGGAGAGTGAATTCTAGATTGCATATAAGATTAAGAGAGCAACATATTAACTCTGGGAGGGGGGGGGGGGGGGGGGAGAATTTGCTGTTAGGATAAGAATATACCTAATCGCCTTGCTTGGTTACTATACATGAATTATTAATGCGTTCTTGTTAATTCTAATTCCATAAAAATACAAGCGTTAGATTAGCTTGAATAGGCGAGTAGTACTTCGGGAGAAGGCTACGAGCAATATTAACCATGTCAACCAATAAATCAGATAAATTCGTTAGATGATTTAAGTGGAAAACTCGACGAGATTGTTAGCCGACCCATAGCTCTAGAATATTCGCTCACATTGAATTCGTCTTTAAGCTTGTCGTTGTTTTTTTATTCTCTTAATTTGTTATTCTGATTAATTTTAGTTAAGTATTCATATGTTATGATTCGCTTGAATAAATTAATTATTTGGTGTAATTTAGTTGATAGTTGAAAAAACCTGGCCAAGCTTGTGTCACTTTCTTACGTCAGGAGAAAGGGAGATCAAAGAAGCCCGTACTTATTCATTATACCAGCGAAGTCTCTGGATGTAACACCCCTCAAATATATAAAAATTTCAAGACGCGCTAAATATAAAATTTAATATAATTTTTTATTTTAAATTATACTTCTATTACGTTTTTAAACCTTTAATTTTTAAGTTAATTTTTTATTTATAAATAACTGAATATGCAAATAGGGAAATAATAAAAATTTTAATATTATTAAATATTAAAAGTGAGTATTAGTTAATACTAGTTAAGTCCAAACGAAAGGGGGGGGGGGGGGGGGGGGGGGGGTGGAAGACATAACAAAAATAAGACTCACGTGCCTTAGCCCATAAAGGGTGGGCAAACTAATAAGAAGCACGTTGCTTAGCCCTTATACAAAAAACAGAAATACTGTTTACGGAGCAGGGGCGAAAAGAAAATTCTAAGGTTTTATACAAACCATAAAGTTCTTGAACTCAGGTAAGTAAATTTCCTGATTGTCAATTATCCTATAGCAGTAATAGGTAAGAATGAAATAGTTAATTCCCTTCTTCCTCCATATCAATAATAAATTTTATATTTAAGTGTAGTACTTTAAAAAATTGATTAGAATGCACTGGTTGTTGTAGAAGTAATTGTTTGACTGGTGTCAATTGAATTGGGGCTTACGTATTGGCTCGAGAAGTTTTGAGGTGAGTTGATATAACTTTTACTAAAGTGGTTTAACTCACAAAAGCACGCATACAAGGCGTTTGATGAATTGCGTAAAAGATTTTATCTTTATTTAAATAGAGCGAGTAAGTACCCATTAATTTAGAATTGTTCTAGCAAAAGTTTAGATGATCTATTATGATATATGTGCTTAAATTTTTAGATTTTTGTGTTATTCTTTTATGCTATTTTCATATAAAAAATTTATGAACAAGAAAGAATCTTTAGAAATATTTTTATATATTTATTTTATTCTTATGCCATGCTTTACATTTAAGGACACCAATATGAGCATGCACACGATGTTCTATAAAGAAAAGATTTAAACTTGAAAAGTCACAAGAAGAAGTTTTAGAAAGAAAATATTATTAGGAGTATCCTTTATTATGAGAGGAGTCATCATCCAGGCCGAGGGTACTAACCAAGGGTTTGACTTCCTAAAACTACTTGTGCCAAAGTAGGGAGCACACGAGCCGAGGGTCTCGTTTCTAAGAATATACGCAGCCATGCTAAGATATGATACATGACTGATAACCACGAAGCGAGTGGCACCTCGTGGATTGGGCCTATTCGATCAGGCTGGGATTGAACCAGTGCCGATCATACGATGACTGAGATAGAATTAAGTCAGAATAGTTGGAACTCCCAAAGTATAAAGTGAAGTATTTTTATCAAGAAATAAAAAGAAAAGAATTTCTTTTAGAATATTCAATAACTGCTATTATGCAATTATTTTGAATTATTCTTATAAGCTTTATATTTTACAAGCATTTAGAACCTTTGCTCATAATGTATATATTAATAAAGTTTCTCCCCTATTGTTGAGACTCAGTGAGTACAATAGATGGTACTGACATTCTCTTTTGGGAACCTAGATTGGTCTGTGGTACAACGTAGGAACCAGATTTGCAGGCGAGCATGCTACGAGTTAGGACTTTCTTCCCTTCCAGTGCTATTGGTGAGCTCCGGTTTTATTCGTGGAGTATTCCTTAGAGTCATTTTTATTTAGCCATTTCTTTGTTTATTTAGAGCATTGGCCAGGAAAACTCATGTCCTGAGCAGTGCGTCGGTTTATCAGTAGAGGCTTCATAGACATAGTCATTGGGTTGTGATTCATATTATATTTTATAATAACTTAGAAATAATTCAGTAGTTACTATGAATAAAGTTTTGGAGTTGATTTATTTAAATATTTAAATTAATCAAGAGTATTTGGTTAGAGTATTGCTTTGTTGCATATAAAGTGTGGAGCTATAATAGATTGAATAAGCAGAGATGGTTCGCTCGATTATGTTTAGTGATCGAATTCCGGTCTCGGCTTGTTTATAAAATGGATCGTGACAAACTTGGCATCAGAGCCTCAGGTTTATGGAATCCTAGGAGTCTATGAAGCCGTGTTAGTGGAGTTTTGTTTATGGGTATGAAGCGCGCCATACTTATAAACAAGAGGCTACAAGCATTTAGGAAAAATATAATTTTGTTCATACTTCAGATCATGCAGTAGATCCTACCTCTAAGAAATTATCTAATGTATATTCTCCAAAACTCGCAGAAACGGCTCGTATTCACATCTCTGATACTGACACTCAGGATGCTGCTCAAGAAACTATTGCTACTATTATAGCTCAGGGCAAAACTAAAGAGGCCCCAACTCAAAAAAGGAAGGGTAATCCACAATGGGGGGGGGGGGGGGTTTCAAGTACCCTAGGTTGAACATGAAGAAGGGGTGGAGCATGATGATCAAGTACCTCAGGATCTAACACCACCACAAACAGTAGCTCCGGCCCAAACAACTATATCCCCAGATGTGGGTCAGATGTTCAAGGCAGTCAAAAATGCTATAGAGATGTTTAAAGCCTTTATGACCAACCAGAACGAGAAAAGAGATAAGATTCCACCTCAATGGCCAACCAGAACGAGAGAAGAGATAAGATCCCACCTCAATCAAATAGACAGAACAATTCTGAGTTCTCAAGAGTGGATGAATTTTTGAAGTTGAGTCCTCCAATGTTCCATGGTTCTATAGTTGATGAAGATCCAATGTTATGGATAGAGGGTGTTAAGAAAGCCCTCCGAGTGATGAAAACAATTGATGACAAAGATGTGTTGTTGGCTACTTATCAACTTAGAGATGTGGTTGGCGCTTGGTTTGAGATGTAGGAAAAGGAGAGATATGAAGATGATGGTCCACCTACTTGGAAGAATTTGAAGAGGCCTTCATAGCTAACTTTATCCCGAAAGAGGATAAGGCAGCTAAGCCTACAGAGTTCGAACAACTCAAGCTAGGGAATAAAAGTGTGCAAGAGTACTACATGGAATTCATAAGGTTAGCTAAGCATGCTCCTCACATGGTTAAGACAAAAAAAGCAAAGATTCACAGGTTTGTTGGCGGTTTGGCTTACCATATTAAGGATACGACATCAGCTACAGCGGTAGGAATGACAGCTTTCTCATATGTTATCGAGTTCGCCAAGAACTTAGAAAAAGACATACAACAAAGGAGAGAAGAGAAAGAGCATAACAAGAAAGCCCGGACAACGAGCAGGTTTAATGGTACATCTAGTGGAGGTGGAAGGGATTCCTCTAATAAGGAGTCATTAGCACCAGCTCAGTCCACTCATCAGTCAGGTGGTGGGTTTTCCTTCAGACGTACTCAGAGTTATGGAAATCAGTCTTGCCAGAATCAGAATTATAGGACATCATCCTCACATAACCAGAGTCATGCTGAGCAACATTCACATCAGTAAGGTATTTGTGGAATATGTAAGTGGCAACATTCAGGTCCGTGCAAGTTCGGGTTTCATGGTTTCTACCATTGTGGAGACATTGGTCATATAAAGGCCAACTGCCCAAAGTTGCGACGTAATTTCAGTGGTGGATCAACTCGTCCTTCTAGTTTCTTAGCTAATGCAGTTGCACCACTCAGGCTCGTGGATCTCATAATCAGACCGGGCATTGAGCAGGCAGAGGTGCAGACCAAGTTACTCAGGGAGGGGGACAACCCGTTTGTTTTCTACACTTGATCATCAGAGTGCAGAGGCATATGCAAAAGTTATTGCATGTATACATTTAGTCTGCTCACATAATGGTTATTCCATAATGGATCCAGTTCAACGTTTTCATAAGTGACTCCATACTTTGAAATTAACCTCGGGCTAGAACCTAAACAACTTAGTGAGCCATTCCTAGTATCTACTCCAGTTGGTGAGTCAGTGAAAGTCACCCGAGTCTATAAAGGTTGTATAATTTCAGTCCAAGATCGTAACACCAAAGTCGATCTCATAGAGTTAGAACTAGTGGATTTCGATGTGATAATGGGTATGGATTGGTTATCTTTCTGCTATGCCATGTTAGATTGTCATGAAAAGATAGTTAGGTTCCAATTTCCAAATGAAGAATTCTTAGAGTGGAAGGGTAGTTCAACATCGCTTGTAGGTAAGTTTATTTCTTACCTTAAGGCACAGCTAATGATCCGTAAGGGGTGTCTCGCCTATTTGGCTCACATCATTAATCTAAAATCAGAACCACCAGCTCTTCAATTAGTGCCAGTTATTAAGGAATTTCCACAAGTTTTCCCATATGACCTTCCCGGACTTCCTCCCGAAAGAATCATAGACTTTGGCATTGATCTCATGTCAGGCACTCAACCTATATCTATACCTCCTTATAGGATGGCTCTAGCAGAACTTAATGAGTTGAGAGAATAGTTGAAAGACCTTCTTGACAATGTCTTTATCAGGCCGAGTGTTTTACCGTGGGGTATCCCGGTCCTGTTTGTCAAGAAGAAAAATGGGTCTCTTAAACTGTGCATCGACTATCAGTAGTTGAACAAAGTTACCATTAAGAACAAGTACACACTGCCATTGATGATTTATTTGATCAACTTCAGGGTGCAAAGTACTTTTCAAAAATAGACTTGAGGTCAGGATATCATCAGTTGAGAATCAGAAAAGAGGATATATCTAAAATAACCTTTAGAACTCGCTACAGGCACTTTGAATTTCTAGTGATGTCCTTCGGGTTGACAAATGCTCCAGCTGCATTCATGGACCTCATGAACAGAGTTTTCAAGCCATTCCTGGATACCTTTATTATTGTGTTTATAGACGATATTTTAGTGTACTCTAAGAGCAAGGAAGATCATGCAGAACACCTTAGAATAGCCTTGCAGACCTTGAAGAAAAATGAGCTTTATGCCAAGTTTTCAAAATGTGAGTTGTGGTTGTAGTTAGTAGTATTCTTAGGCCACGTGGTATCTAGTGAAGGAATAAAAGTAGACTCTCAGAAGACAGAAGAAGTGAAGAACTGGCCTAGGCTGACAACGCCAACTGAAATCAGGAGTTTCTTGGGGTTATTTGGCTACTATAGAAGGTTTGTGGAGCGATTTTCCTCACTTGTAGCTCCATTAATTAAGTTGACTCAAAAGCAGTTAAGATCCAATGGTCATATACTTGTGAGCAGAGTTTTCAAGAGTTAAAGAAGAGGTTGACCATTGCAGCTGTGTTAACCTTGCCGACAGGTTTGAGTGGGTTCACAGTGTATTGTGATGCCTTCAGAGTGGGCCTTAGTTGTGTTCTGATGCAAAGTGCAAAAGTTATTGCTTAAGCTTCCAGGCAGCTAAAGAATCATGAAAAGAACTACCCCACACACGACTTGGAGCTTGTAGCAGTGGTGTATTCATTAAAGATATGGCGACACTACTTTTATGGCGGACATTCTGAAGTGTTTACAAACCACAAAATCCTCCAGTACATTTTCAAGCAAAAAGAACTAAATGAGACAGAGAAGGTGGCTCGAGCTATTGAAAGATTATGACATCAATATCCTTTATCACCCAGGCAAAGCTAATGTGGTAGCAGATGCACTTAGTAGGAAGTCAATGGGTGTCTTGGCCCATCTTGCAGTACAAAGGTGATATTTGGATTGAGAAATTCAAAAACTAGCAAATTATGGAATTAAATTGGATGAGACCGAAGAAGGAGGTATAACTGCTTATGACTTAGCGCAATCCTCCCTTGTTGCACATGTTAATGCTAAGAAAGACGAAGATCCGTACTTAGTGAAGCTAAAAGAAGTAGTCGAAAACAAAGAAATCACTGCTTTCACTCTAGCAAGTGACGGAGTTTTGAAGTTGAATGATCGGTTATGTGTGCCTGATGTAGATGGTCTTAGGAAGGCCATAATGGAGGAAGCTCACAGTTCGAAGTACTCTATCCACCCGAGTTCTACCAAAATGTATCTAGATTTGAAAGACTTGTATTGGTGGAAAGGCATGAAGAAAGAAGTAGCAGATCATGTCGCTAAATGTTTAAATTGCCAACAAGTCAAAGCAGAGCATCACAGGCCCGGTGGCCTAGCTCAAGATATAGAGATACCACAGTGGAAGTGAGAGATGATTAATATGGACTTCGTAGTAGGTCTACCTCACACATACCGTAAATATGATTTAATTTGGGTTATTGTAGACCGACTAACAAAGTCCGCGCATTTTCTACTAGTAAAGACGATAGATTCCGCGGAGCAGTATGTGCAGTTGTACATCAAAGAAATAGTACGATTGCATGGTACTCCAGTTTCAATCATATCTGATAGAGGCCCTCAGTTCACGCCGCATTTTTGGGAGGTATTTCAGAAAAGATTAGGTACCAAGGTCAATTTTGAGCACCACTTTTCATCCACAAACCGATGGCCAGGAAGAAAGGACCATTCAGACTCTCGAAGATATGATGTGTGCGTGTGTCATAGATTTTGGAGGTAATTGAGATGATCATATTCCAATTATAAAATTTGCTTACAATAACAACTATCAGGTCATACTGGTATGGCTCCTTATGAAGTGTTGTATGGGCGGAGATGTAGAACTCCAGTAGGTTTGTTTGAACCGGCAGAGGCGCCGTTGATTGGTCCAGAGTTTGTTTGTGAGGACTTGGAGAAAGTTCAGCTAATTAGAGAAAGACTTAAAGAGGCTCAAAGTCATCAAAAGTCTTATTCTGACAAGAGGCATCGTGAGTTAGAGTTCATGGTTGACGATAAGTTTTTTTTGAAAGTTTCACCAATGAAAGGAGTTATGAGGGCTGTAAGAAAGAGAAACTTATCCCTAGATTTATCAGACCTTATGAAATTCTAGAAAAGAAAGGAAACGTGGCTTGTAAGCTAGCGTTACCCATTGAGTTGTCCTCTGTTCACCCTGTCTTTCATGTGTCTATGCTTAGAAAGTGCATTCATGATGAGTCGCATATAATACCTGCCAATACCATATAAATTAAAGAAGGTTTGACTTATGAAGAGGTACCTATAGAAATTCTTGATAGACAAGTAAGAAAGTTGAGAACAAAAGATGTATCATCTGTATAAGTTTTGTGGAGTAATCATGATTCAAAAGAAGCTACGTGGGAGGTCAAGGAAGATATGGGGAAGAAGTATCCTCATTTATTTGAGTAACAAGGTATGTGAACCTAGGGTTGGCTTGACATTTATATTTCATTTATTAAATACAAGTTAGAAAGTGTTTATATCCTTCCTAGATTATATTTAGTTGTTGTAGTAGATTTATTTTATGCCAGAGTATATTTAATTCATTAAAGTGATTTACTTTTGCTAATGTATTGTGCTTTAGATTCTTGTTAATTATTGTGGTATCTCCTTGCCAGAATGTGAGTAATTAATTTATGAGCTGTGTATGGTGCCTATGAATGGCCAGATATGGTATATTTGGTTGTTGTTGGTGTGGTTGTCGTATTTGTGACAGGGATATTTTTCTGGATAGTCCAAATTACAAGGTAAACTCTACCGAGATTTTTGAAAATTTAAGGGGTTAGCCAAAATTTTGAGTCCCTTGAAAGAGTGAGCAGTGCTAAGAAAAACTTAAGAGGTTCAAGGTCCAAAGGGGTGATTTTTAGCTTAAGAATAAGACCCCAGCAACATTCGAGGATGATGTTTTAAGGAGGGAAGATTGTAACACTGCTCAAATATATAAAAGTTTCAAGACGCGCTAAATATAGAATTTAATTTATTTTTTTAATTTTAAATTATACTTATATTATGGCTTTAAACCCCTTTTGATTGATTTTTAAGTTAATTTTCTACTTATAAATAATTGGATATGCAAATAAGGGAATATTAATAATTTACGAGATTCATTCGACCGAGAGTGTCGTCGTGGGGTGCTCCGGTTCTTTTTGTCAGGAAGAAGGATGGGTCACTTCGGATGTATATCGACTACCGAAAGATTAACAAGATCACCATCAAGAATAAATACCCTTTCCCCCGGATAGATGATTTGTTCGACCAATTGCAAGGTGCGAAGTTCTTCTCCAAAATTGATTTGAGATCTAGGTATCACCAATTAAAGATCAGAGAGCGGGATATTCCTAAGACCGCCTTCAGAACCCGCTATGGTCACTTCGAATTCTTGGTCATGTCTTTTGGTGCTAACCAATGCCCCGACAACTTTCATGGATCTTATGAATTGGGTCTTCAAGAGATTTCTAGACTCCTTTGTGGTTGTTTTTATTGATAAAATCCTCATTTATGCGCGAAGCAGGGAGGATCATGTCGATCACCTCAGGGGAGTTTTGCAAACTCTTCATCAGCACTAGTTGTATGATAAATTCTCAAAATATGAATTTTGGTTGGAGTATGTCGCTTTTCTAGGACATGTTGTTTCCAGAGAGTGGATTCAAGTGGACCCCCAAAAGATTGGCCTAGACCCACGACCCCGACAGATCTGTAGCTTTTTGGGGTTAGCAGGTTATTATTGGAGGTTTGTGGAGGAGTTCTCTACCTTTGCCTCCCCATTAACTAAATTGACGCAGAAATCAAGTTCTAATGGTTTGATGTTTGTGAGAAAGGTTTTAAGGAATTGAAGTCAAGGTTGACCTCGGCACCAGTGTTGGATTTGCCGGAAGGCACGAAAGGATTTGTGGTGTATTGCGATGCCTCCAGGGTTGGTTTGGGGTGTATGCTCATGCAGCAGGGGAAGGTTATAGCGTATGCTTCAAGGCAACTCAAGAATCATGAGAAGCGTTACCCGACGCATGATTTGGGCTTGCAGCAGTTGTGTTTGCCTTAAAAATATGGCAGCATTACCTTTATGGGATCCATGTTTCTCGGACCACAAGAGTCTTCAATATTTGTTCAAGCATAAGGAGTTAAACTTGAGGCAGAGGCGGTGGTTAAAATTGCTCAAAGACTATGATATGAAAATCTTATCTCCCCGAGCGAAGGCGAACGTGGTGGCCGACGCCTTCAGTCATGAATCCATGGGCAGCTTGGCTCACTTGGGAGAGGATCGGAGGCCCCTATCTCTAGAGGTTTATCGGTTGGCCAGTCTTGGGGTTTATATCTCGACCCCAAATGAGGAGGATATTATGGTGCACAACGTAACAGAGTCGTCGCTCATAGCGGAAGTCAAGGAAAATCAGTTTATTGATCTAGCATTGGCACGAATAAAGGAGGCAGTTTAGAGTAGCAAGATTTCGGTATTCTCAGTCGGCGGAAATGATGGTGTGTTGTGATGTCAAGGCGTTCTGTGTATTCCGGATATAGATAATCTTCGGGAGTGAGTAATGGCGGAGGCTCATCATTTCAGGTATTCGGTGCACCCAGGTTCTACGTAAATGTATCACGATCTCAAGGAAATTTATTGGTAGAATGGTATGAAGAGGGATGTGGCATACTTCGTACCTAAATGCTCGAACTGTCAGCAAGTAAAGGCCGAGCATCAGCGGCCCGGTGGGCTAACCCAGCTTATGGATATACCAATGTTGAAATGGGAGATGTAAACATGGATTTCATGGAAGGACTACCTCGCACTCAGCGTAAGTTCGACTCAATTTGGGTGATAGTGGATCGACTCACCAAATCAGCTCACTTCTTTCCAGTCAAGTCCACCGACAGTACAGAACAATATGCCAGATTGTATATCAAGGAAATAGTGAGACTTCATGGAACTCCACATTCTATTATCTCGGATCGAGGGAATCAGCTCACAGCTAATTTTTGGAAGAAATTTCAGCAAGGGTTGGGTACTCAGGTGAAAATCAGCACGGCTTTTCATCCGCAGACTGATGGTCAAGCAGAGCGGACTATTCAGACAATCAAAGATATGTTGCGGGCTTGTGTCTGGGATTTCAAGGGTAATTGGAATGATCATTTTCCCCTTATAGAATTTGCTTACGACAACAGCTTCCATGCTAGCATCCAGATGGCCCCATATGAGGCATTGTACGGGAGGAGGTGTAGGTCCCCGGTCGGGTGGTTCGAAGTAGGTGAGGCATAATTGATAGGGCTGGATCTCGTACACCAGGCCATGAAAAAATTTAAAGTCATCCAAGGAAGGATGAAGAGTGCTCAGAGTCGCCAGAAATCCTATGTGGACCTGCGTCGAAGGGAATTGAACTTTCAAGAGGGTGATTGGGTATTCTTGAGGGTATCTCCCATGAAGGGAGTCATGCGATTTGGGAAGAAAGGGAAGCTAAGTCCTAGATATGTCGAGCCTTATCACATTATTCAAAGGATCAGACAAGTTGCTTATAGGTTAGAGTTGCCCCCTGAAATGTCGTTTGTGCACCCGGTGTTCCATGTGTCCATGTTAAGGAAAGTGGTTGGGGATCCGTCCACCGTTGTGCCAGTTGAAGACATCAAGGTTACTGAAGAACTATCATATGAAGAGATTCCAGTTGCTATTCTTGATAGACAAGTTTGTGGTTGCGAAACAAGGAGATCGCTTCGGTTAAGGGGTTGTGGCCAAACCAACAAGTCGAAGAGGCCACGTGGGAAGCGAAAGATGAGATGAAAGTAAAATACCCCTATTTGTTCGAGCAAGTCTAGGAGTGGTCATGTAAGTTCTTGTCCTTAAGCAAACTAGCATTGTGTCCCCTTTTGGTGTAAAAGTTCCTAAATACTTCACTATTATAATTCTTCAAGTTCTGCCAAAACTTTTGTGTGTTTTTGTGGTAGATAATTGGCCCATGGTAGAGTGAGTGGAAATAAATAATGGTTAGCTTAGCATGGAGGGATTGTATTGAAATGTTTAACTGTGCCGAACTCCCTAAAATAATCAGCTATGTGCAAAAGGGTATCAAGCAATTGAATGTGTTTAGGTATGAAGGTAATGAATTGAACTATAGGCAACCATTCTTATTAAATGGAGGTATTATACTATTTTGATTGTGATAAGTAAATGGCTTTGATAGTACAGATGATTAATGCTTAATTAAATTGCAGGTGGTGTACCAAAAGGGCTAAAAGTGTGTCGAGAGGTTGAATATGTATAAGTGTGAAGATCATGCATTGTATACATGTTATAGGGGTAGCAAGATTTATGTAATGGCGCTTGGAAATATGTTTTAGGACTCACTGATAGGTCGATAAGTCCATATTACAAAGGAAGCTCTGGCAAAAATTTTCTAAATTATAAGAGTTAGTGGAAACTTAGGAGCTTGCATACCATGCTTTCAACCCATTTTATTTTCGTTGTTCTCATTCGAGGACGAATGATTTTAAGCGGGGGAGGATGTAAGACCCCGTAAAAATGAGTGCTCAAGTCCCCGCAACTCATAGAGTCAGGTCCACCTATGTGTTGGGACCCATTTCTACTGATTTATTCTTAAAAATATATAGTCAAATTCTTCCGGAAAATGTCATTTTTGCGGTCAAGAATGCGGTTGCCTGATCAGGTATGTGGACCGCATCTCGACCGCAGAGTTTATCAGGGAATAGCCAAATTGGATGTTGAAAATGCGATCCATTATGCGATCATATAACAAATATTCGGAATGCATGGTCGTCGCAAAAATTTCTCGAGGATTTGATGAGGTCAGTTCTCTGGTGCAATATGCGAGCGCAGAACAGGTATGCGGACCGCATTCTTACCGCATACCCAAACTGAGAGGCCAGCAATTTGGGACCATTCTACGGTCCAATCTGCGGACCGCATGTTAGCTATGCGAACGCATAGGTGACCGCAGATCCTGCACGAGCATCAGTTTTCTAAAATTTTAAACCCGACCCCTTTTCTAATAAGAACCCCAACCCCTCATTTTTACATATTTTCTGAACTAAACAAGAGAGAGGGAAGGGAGAGTTCTTGAGAGAGAAAAGAGTCTTCATCAAGTTGATCCTCCAAAACTATCCAGGTCGAGAAAATTTTAAGTTATTGTCTTCATCTCCACCCTTTCAGGTAAAAATCCCTAACCTTTTCCCCCAAGTTTTCATATTTAAGCTAAGGGAGGGAATCTTATGCTTTATTTTGAACTAACAATTGAAAATCCTCATGCATGTCACTCAAAACCTAAAATCTGATAAAGGGAAATTAGGTAGAAGTAGAGAATTGTGCGTGATAGCCTAAAATAAACCGGGTAGTAATTGTGAATTTCAATTCTAATGTGCATGTGTTAATTTGTAAATTACTTTGACGTGGCTAGATAGCTTGGTGACTGAGAATAGGAACTTAAAAAGGGAATTCGACTCCAGGTATGTATGGCTAACCTTGATACTTGTGAAATCGCCTTGTTTGGTATGTGAATTGTTTGGTAGTCGATAACTATGTTGGTTATTTGTGAACTTTTTGTGACTGGCATGATTGTGAATGCACCTCGTGGTAAAAGATTAAAGAATAAGTTATTAAAGGGATTTGAAAAAGGATGAAGCAAGATTATCTATGATAGCAATGTATTTGAAATGTTGTGGGCATTTGTGGTAACTTGAATTGAGTACGAACTGTTGTAAGTAATGAAATTGATACTAATAGCTATGGAAACACTTGTAATATTGTTGTGGTGATGTCTTTAGGAGTATTGTTGTTTATCTTTATGAATTGTTGTTTGGTTGTGTTTGTTGTGAATTGAAACTGTACGGCGGTGTCGGGTTTCGCTCCGCAACACGGTGTAATAAGGTGTGGATTGGTGTGATAAGGGTGGCCGAGGTAATAAGGGTGGAAAAGTGATCGAAATAACTATTGAAATAAACATTTGAACAAATTGTGAAATCATTGATGTGGATTTGTGAAAGGAGACAACAGGAGAGTTTGTAACCTGTGGGGCACTGATTGCCCCTTTGTTTGACTAATTATAACTTCTATGTGTGTTTGGTTTGCTTATTCCATTGTTGTGTTCTACTTCCATTTGGCTTGAGTTTACTTGGGACAAGTTTTGTTCATGCATACCAGTACAATTCAAATGTGCTGACGTCCCTTTTGCCGGGGGCGCTACATTCGTGTTATGATTGTAGGTGAATCTATAGTAGGTACTTCAGTCCACCGTCCGTAGCTCTTCCTCATTCCTCATCAGTTGTATTGGTGAGCCCCTTTCCTCCCGGGGCCCTGCGTGGCTCATGCCACCCTTGTTCTTGTAATTCGACATCTTATTTTGGTATATGTATAAAGGTATAGCCGGAGCCTTGTTACGGGCAAGTAGTGTACTGTTATCTTTTATCCTTAGAGGCTCCATCGGCATGAAATGTTGGTCATGAACCATGTAGGAAGTACTTTGTATTTTGGGCTTTCTAAATTGTAAACCACGCTAATATCATCTATGCTATGTCTATTTTGTAAAAAGGGAGTTCAATTATAAATAAGTTGTTTCCACTCAGTTAGTAAGTAATAGAAAAATGTGGGGTAACTCGTGGGTCAGGTAAGGCACCCAGGTCCACTCGACTGGGGATACCCGGTTGAGTGCCGTCATGTCCCTCGGATTTGGGGCGTGACAAATGCACTTGTTGTTATGGAAGAAATTGTTTGACTAGTGTCAATTGGACTGGGACCTACGTATTGACTCTAGAAGTTTTGAGGTGAATTGATATAGCCCTTTACTAAAGTGGTTTAACTTAGAAAAGCATGCATACAAGGTGTTTGATGAATTCCTTAAAAGAGTTTATCTTTATTTAATTAGAGCGAGTGAACACCCATTAATTTAGAATTATTCTAGCAAGAGTTTGGATGATCTATTATGATATATGTGCTTAAATTTTCAGATTTTTGTGCTATTCTTATATGCTATTTTCATGTTGAAAATTTATGAATAAGAAAGAATCTTTAGAAATATTTTTATATATTTATTTCATTCTTATGCCATGCTTTGCATTTAAGGACACTAATATGAGCATGTACATGATGTTCTATAAAGAAAAGATTTAGACTTGAAAAGTCACAAGAAGAAGTTTTAGAAAGTAAAGATTTTTGGGAGTATCCTTAATTCTGAGAGTGGTCATCGTCCAGGCCGAGGGTCCTGACCAAGGCGTTAACTTTCTGAAACTACCTGTGCCAAAGTAGGGAGCACACGAGCCGAGGGTCTCGTTGCGAAGAATTTACTTAGCCATGCTAAAGTATGATACATGAGCACTCAGAACCATGAAGCGAGTGGTACCTTGTAGATTGGACCTATTCGATCAGGTTGGGATCGAACCCGTGCCGATCCCACGGTGACTGAGACAGAATTAAGTCAGGATAGTTGGAACTCCCAAAGTATAAAGTGAAGTATTTTTATCAAGAAAGAAAAAGGAAAAAATTTCTTTTAGACTATTCAATAACTGCTATTATGAAATTATTTAGAATTATTCTTATGAGCTTTATTTTTACATGCATTTAGAACCTTTGCTCATAATGTATGTATTATTAAAGTTTGTCCCCATGTTGTTGAGACTCACTGAGTACAATGGATGGTACTGACGTTCTTTTTTGGGAACCTACGTTAGTCTACGGTACAACGTAGGAACCGGATTTGCAGGCTAGCATGCCAGAAGTTATGACTTTTTTCCCTTCCAGTGCTATTGGTGAGCTCCGCCTTTGTTCATGGAGTATTCCTTAGAGTCATTTTCATTTATCCATTTCTTTGTTTAATTAGAGAATTGGCCAGGAAAACTCATGTCTTGATCAGTGCGTTAGTTTATCAGCAGAGGCTTCATAGACATAGTCATTGGGTTGAGATTCATATGTTATTTTATAATAACTTAGCAATAATTCAGTAGTTACTATGAATAAAGTTTTGGAGTTGATTTATTTAAATATTTGAATTAATCAAGAGTATTTGAATAGAGTATTTCTTTGTTGCATATAAAGTGTGGAGCTATAATAGATTGAATAAGCATAGATGGTTCGCTCGATCATGTTTAGTGATCGGATGCCGGTCTCGATTTGTTTAGAAAATGGGTTGTGACACAGAATTTATTTACTCTACCAACGGTTGTCGATTGATAGGCAACCCTATCTCTATTCAGAAGTAGTGGAACTTGAAGACTGCATTTAGTGTGCTACTCCAATCCGTATGAAAGGCCCTATAGCTCCTATTTTTCTGCTTTAAGAGAAGCCTTCTAGCTCGTTTTAAAGCATTGAAGAGAAAGATAGGACATTCTAAAGATAGTTGTTGAGGAAGCATCTGATTTCACAAGTCCCCGTGGGTACGATATATGGACTTACAATCCTTTATTACTTTTACGATCATGTATACTCTCATGTGCATTTGGGAGCAACACGGTTTAAGCGCCGTTGCCCGAGACTTAAAATTAACTATTCTACGAGATTAGGTTTTTACTTTTTGTATATTCAAGTTTTTAATTTATTTTTATCTTAGTTTAATTTTATTATCTTTGTTGACATGGAATCTTGGAATGATAATAGGTCGAATATTGGTTATTCTTATTTTTGCGATCCATGTCCATATTATGGAAGACCACACTTGTGGAATAATTGTGAATCTCAATCTTATAAGTGAAATTTGTGTAATGTGTGTGGTTGTCAAGGTTTCCATTAGGATGGTTGTCCTAATTCTTATTATCCCTCACATAGCTCTAATTATAATATTTCTAATAATTTTTATGAGTTTGATAGGATCAAGTAAGTAGAGGATATGGAATGCGTGGCTCGTATTATGAACATGATGAGTCAAGCAACCGAGCGACAGAACATGATCATAAGGCAAATAGCCGAGCAAAAAGATGAAAATTAAAAGGCTATACAAAGAATTAGTGCGTCAATCATGAGAATGAAGGCCGGGGCGGAAAAAGTGGCTGAAGAGAGCGAGTTCCTACAAAAAGATAATTTATAAGAAACAGATATAGTGAGCCAATCTTGGCTAGAGGAACAAGCTCAACTAATAAAATCTCATGAGTTTTTCTGTGATGGTCTTTCATATATGACAGAACAACTGATAGAAGGAAGAACTGAGTTCAGGCAAGAGATAAACCAATTTGGCTTAGATATCCGTTACATGCAGACTCAATTCAATAAAAAAGTTTGAGGCGTCTGATGCCCAACAGTTGATTATTGTAGATACTAGCCAAATTGTGGAGCGTAAAGAGGAATTCCATCAGTTCGACCAAATTATTAATGATGGCAAGATTGACGAAGTGTGCAAAAGTGAGGATGTCACAAGTGAAGAGATTCTAGAGTTGGAGCACATTGGACCTCATTCTAACCATTTTTCAACATTGTGTTTCATTGGTGACACAAGAATTGATCCATTTGAGCATATGGAGGAGTCAATGGATGAGGAACAAAGTTCTTATATTCTAAATCTATGATGCCAAGGAAACAAAATGACATACCGCACTTAAGGCCAAGAAGTGCAGAATGCGATACCTATTGCTTGGTTCCTTTATATTTACACCATCGCCGTATGAACGTGACAGAAAAATTGAGGCAAAATTTGGGGCGTAATTCATACCCGCAAAGTGGAAGGAAAAGTGGTGAAAGTGATGGAGTCGTGTCGTGACGCTATATGAAGCGCTTTTTGGGAGGCAACCCAATTATATTTTTTCTTTTTTCTTTTGTTTCTTTTTTTATTTTTTTTATTAATTTTTTATAGTAATATTTTTGTGTTTTATAGGAGTAGGAGCATGGAGTCAAAGCCAATAGGCATGTGCAAAATCAATCATGTGGTTGAAACTAAGTGTGAGGTATCCGCACAAAGGACCATATCTGGGAGAAGTCTGGGTTGATTTTATGTTTTAATTTAGAATTGGTGGTTGCAAACACCCATTCAATCTTTGTGGGTTTAACTCTTCTTAAGAAAGAGAGTCTATGACCCCAAAATTAACCCAACAAGGAATTGGGATGGACTCATGAGAAATTATAGTCCCAATTAACGGGTTAAATCTCGAGAGAATAATTACCCTACTTGAACCCTAGTTGCTTTGTCTAATTTGCCTACCCATTTGGTCTCGAGAGAGTCAATTAGGCAAAGTCACTCTCTTACCGAGAGGTGTGAGAGTGGGTAAAATGGTGCAACATTTATAGCGTAAGCCCCAATTATGTCAATTGAATCCTAGTAACATCTACCCGTCAATTAGCCACCTAGGTAGTGTCACGACCCTAGTGCCCTTCTTCCTATTAGATACAACTTAGCAATATTCTCGTAATATAATTTAGTGTTAATCAATAGTTTCATAAAAGTAGTTATAATTCAAAAACCCAAAAATGTTTGAAGTAACATTGGGAGTACAAACACATCTCTAGGCTAGGAAAAAAATCCAACTCCACTACTAGTTCCATGAGGAAACCGATGCCGACCCACGTATCAGGTAAAAGATATTGCGACCCGCTCTTCCTACCATAGTATAGCATCGAGGAGGCAGCGATGAGTATACCCGGATTATCATTTGGATATTCCTAGAAGGTTTCGACACTAATAGGAAAAAGTAAAGAAATTTGAAAGTTTGAAATGTTTATAAGTTGATTCAGGATTGACTTCACACAACCCATTCCAGACAGAAGAGTTATGCGGATCGGAAGATCCATGATTTTGTATTCATGGTTGGAGAGCCGGTCTTGCTCCGGGTTTCACCCATGAAGGGTGTTATGAGGTTCGAGAAGAAGGGAAAGCTGAGCCCAAGTTTTATTGACCCATTCGAGGTGTTGCGGTGAGTTGGGGAGGTTGCTTATGAGCTTGCCTTGACTCCCAGCCTAGCATAAGTTCATCCAGTATTTTATGTTTCTATGCTCCAAAAATATCATGATGATCCGCCTCATGTGTTAGATTTCAGCTCAGTCTGATTGGATAAGGATTTATCTTATGTTGAGGAGTCGGTGGCTATTTTGGATAGGAAAGTTTGAAATATGAGGTCAAAGAACATTGCTTTAGTGAAGGTTCAGTGGAGGGGTCACCCGGTCGAGGAGGCGACTTGGGAGACTGAGCAAGATATGCGCAGCCGTTATCCTCATCTTTTCACCACTTCATGTATGTCTCTATGATCGTTCGAGGACGAACAATTAATTTAAGAGGGGGAAATGTAACGATCTGGCCAGTCATTTTGAGAGTATTAGCCATGATCCCTTATTTACTGCTTTCCCCATATTATTTTATGCTTATGTGACTTGTCGGGAGGTCTTGTTTTTGGTTTTGGGGTGGTTTGTGACACTTAGCCCCTAAAATGGAAGCGTAAGTTCTAGGAATTTGACTGTAGTTGGAACTGTGTGAAGACAACTCCAAAGTAGAGTTTCGCCGGTTTCATTGGGTGATTTTGGACTTAGGAGCGTGTCCGGATTGTGACTTGGAGGTCCGTAGCTGAATTAGGCTATGAAGTGCGAAAGTTGAGTTTTTTGGAAAGTTTGACCGAAAGTGGACTTTTTGATGCTAGGGTTGGATTCCAATTTTTTAAAGTTGGAGTAGGTCCGTAATGTCAAATATGACTTGTGTGCCAAATTTGAGGTCAATCGGACGTGATTTGATAGGTTTCGGCATCGGTCATAGAACGTTGAAGTTTCAAAGTTCATTAAACATGAATTGGAGTGAGATTCGTATTTTTAGCGTTGTTTGATCTGATTTGAAGGCTCGACTAAGTCCGTATTATGTGTTAGGACTTGTTGGTATATTTGGTTGAGGTCCCGGGGGCCTCAGATGGATTTCGGGTGGTTAAAGGCTAGAATTGGACTTAGTGTTATAGCTGAAGCATTAGATTTTACTGGTGTCTGGTTTCCTTCTATGCGTTCACGAAGGTTATCACGCGTTCGTGTAGAGGAAGTTTGAGTGTTGCTGGAATTTGGCCTTTCCGTTAGCGATGTAGGTCTCGCGTTCGCAAATCTCTAAGGTACTAGGTCTACGCGTTCGCGATAGGGACCTTGCGTTTGCGTAGAGAAGCTAGTCCTTTGGGTCATTAGGCATTTAGCCTACGCATTCGCAATGAGGGTCCCATGTTCGCGACTAGGGTCTCACATTCGCGTAGTGCCAGGCAGAGTAAGCTTCCACGTTCACGCTTGGGCCATTGCAGTCACGAAGGAGATTTTTGGGCTGAAGCATTATTATGCTTCGCAAACGCGAGGATGTTATCGCATTCGCGAAGAAGGAATTACCTGGGCAGATATAAACATGCAAAAAACATAAGATGCATCCCGAACTTGTCCGAAAAAATCAGTTTCCAACTCAACCTTTACGAGCATTTGTTTTCAACTATACTTGTCCAGACTTAATTTAAAACCCCCATGAATGATGATATAGCAGAAATGGTGGTTTCACTCTCCCAAACTCGAGTAGAACCATAAAAAGAATATTAATTACATACTAAATCATACACATATTATATTTTCATAAGAAATTGATATGTTTTTAAAAATAAAGATAACATTGAGGGATTGAAAATAATTAAAAAATAAAAAATAACTGAAAAAAAAAGTTAAAATAAATTAGAAATTGACATGTGGCGGAGCATGGAGCACACAACCCTCCACATGCTTGGTTATGTATTTTTAGGGAGGAATTAAATTCAGTCTAGACAAGTATAAGGTGGAAAAAGAACGCTCGTAAAGGTTGAGTTGAAAACTATTTTTTTAGGACAAGTTCGGAGTGCATTTCATGTATTTTCCTTAAAAACATTTCAAAATCGAGGGTTTTGTCATTTTCATCATAACTTGAGCTAGAGAGCTCGAATTTAGACGAGATTTTGAGGATTTTCAGGGGCATAGATTGCGTAATGATTCTTGACTCGTTTTTGGTTATATCCCACTAATTTATCATTAATTTCATCTTTTAATTAAGGTTTTGGGTTGAGAAATTTGGGAGGGGGGGGGGGGGGGGAAGTGGGAAAGTTTTTCAACCTATTTTTTGCGTTTTGATTGAGATTTTTGTATCGAATTTGAGTAATTTTGATACGAGTAAAATCATGGTCGATTGTGTGTTCGTGTTTTGTGACTTCTACCCGATTCCGAGACGGGGAACCGGGACGACTTTTTGGGGCAATTTTTGAATTTTTTGTTTATGTCTTGATTTCATTAATTAGATTAGTTTCTTCTAGTTATATTTATGGTATATAATTTCTTTTGGTTAGATTTTGTCTAATAGGAAATCGAGGAAAGGGCATTCTTAGTGATTGATTGAGCTTGGTTCGAGGTAAGTTGCTGGCCTAACCTTCTGTAGGAGAAATCGCTTTAGGGTTTGTTATTGTTGTGATACTTCTATGATATGTGAGTGTCGTGTACGTGAGGTGACGAGAGCGTACATGGGCTAATTATTATAAAATCTAATTTTTACTAAACAGTAACCTATTTTACTTTAAATTATTTATTCCAGCATGTAGTTATCCTGTTTAGCCTAATATCGCATGTTTACTTGTCTTAAATGCTTATTTAAACTCTTTACATCATGTTTAGTTGAATTCCTACTTTTTCCTTGACTTGTACTCAGTCTTAAACGGTAGGATTTCTTGCTGTAATTGTTATTTACATCGATTTCGAGCTGTGTGTTTACTTTTGGGACTACGATGCGGTACCTCGGGAGATCCCCGCAGCGTATTTACGTTTGGTACTGCGAGATGGTATCTTGAAAAATTCCCTGCTGCATATTTACTTTTGGGACTACGAGACGGTATCTCGGGAGCGCCCCTTATTGTTTATCCCAATGTGTTGTGTTGTTATCTTCCTGTATTCCTCGTTAAATTCTCAGTCTTCATTATATTGCTATAGCTCCTGCCTTATTTATTATATACTAGTAGGGCCTTGACCTGACGTCATCACTACTCTACCGAGGTTAGGTTTGTAACTTACTAGATATCATTGTGGTGTACTCATGCTACTCTTCTGAATATGTTTTGTGTGCAGATCCAGGTACCTCCTACCTGTCCCGCTATTAGTTGCGTACTTGCTGCTACTCCGGAGATTTCAAGGAATATCTGCTATCGTCCGCAGACCTTGGAATCCGCCTCTATCCTACTTTGTTTTACTTAGTTATTGATATATAGAGATAGTTAGAATAGATTCTTAGCGCTTGTGACTTGTGGCTTTGGGGATATTGTTATAATGGAATTGCTAGTTTAAGTTGTTCATGCCGAGCGGCATTTTTCAGCCATATAGTTATCTGGTGGAGTTTAATTGTTAAATTTTTGTTATTATTTCAGTTATTCCCCAATTGTTAGACTTACTTAGTCGTAGACGTTAGGTGCCATCACGACATCTTACGGGGAGATTTGGGTCGTGACACTTACCTACTTGATTATTCTTAATTTAGAGGTTATATTGACGTCTATTCTGGATTCAATCACGATGCATAATAATTGTCGAGTCTTTTACTACCGTGTCTCCTCTTGGTTTCCACCAAACAGAACTAACAAGAACTTTTATCTCCCGGTCCTAATTAACACTGAAAGGTCGGATTTATCCTTCAAACACTATTAGAAAAAGAAATGTAGCTGGTCTGCACCGTCTCATAAGAACTTTACACTTGGATATCTGAATTTACCCTAGTTTTGCTCGTTTTTTCTTCAGTTGATACTACCAGTTTAGATGCTTTATCTTCAAAACACAAACACCAAGAAGTGGAGAGAAGGATCACACTTCCCATTTGGAGAAAAAAGTACAACATTTTGAACCCTTTTGTGGTCCGAGGACCCAAGAAAAAGTAAATATTTTCAAAGACAAAACCGATAAGCAAATGTCATTGCCAGATCAGTAATTAGGCAGCAGCTCCCAGCAATTTCATCTTTTCAGGATTTCCAAAATCCTGAAATGATGGAGGGGCTGGAAATCATGGCATAGCAAGTTGTTATTTTTGCAGCATCTTATCAGCTGGACCTCTCAGATAATAAGATAGAACTCAGAAAGGTTATTATTCTTGGGGATCGGCATCAATTATGCATAAGATCCACATCAAAACACCTATGCATACACTTCAGAATCAATTTGCTCGATATTTGGGAATATTTGTCTCAAAGAACTTGTATAGTTCGGAGATTGTGCCTGCAAACATAATACAGTGCATTAGCATGGCTATCATAGAACTAAACATCTACATTTATGATGTTAAGAAATCTCCTGTAACTGATCGAAGCAGATATTGAGGAATCTCCTGCAAGCATGAAATGTTAGTTCAATCTATATTGAGGTGCCAAAAAATATATACCAAGGACATTCCAAACAGAATTCGAGTGTGAAAAAAAGAAGGATTTTATGATTGAGTCTATTGTTAGACAAGGTTGCTCCAGTGGTCAGAGCATTCCACTTCTAACCAAGAAGTTCATGAGTTCAAGTCACTACTATCAGTCAACCCATCTTGTCTAGGACGCTTTTACAAGGCCCACTAGCCATCTTGTGGAGTCCATGATTGTACATAAATTCATGGACCCGAGTCCTCACATTCACCTAAGGTTGGCCATTTTCCGAAATGCAAAAGCACTAGTAGCCTAAGTTTTTCAGAAGAGAAAAGGAACGAATACAGATTTAGCACACAAGTCAAGCATAATGCCAACGTCATAGACAAAGTTTTGGGAAGGATCCACTTTTCCAGTCCCGTTGTTCACCCTGCAGCTAAAGACTAATATCCCTTCCAGCTGTCAGAGTCCACTGTCCAGTCTCACCTTGTTTGACTCTGCCTTTCCTAAAATGTTGCACCTCAAAATGTTCAACGCGCAATTCCAGTTCTGCACATTTATCTAACGGCCTACTACACCTGTACTGATTTTCATGGCCTTCTATATTATTTTCTTCACGCACTTTCACATCTCTGTGAGAACCCTTTGTTGGGTTTCTAATTTTAAAGATGACCAAAACAAGAGTCAAGTGCATACTACTAATGCAAGAAATACATGTGCAGGTCAGCTAAACCAGAATGAAGAAGAACTATGCAAGAAGCCAACTTGTTACTTGATAACGGCCAAATAAAGACCATCTATCAAAGCACAAATCAGGGTAGCAAAGAAGAAAAGAGAATCAATCAACATTGCAAGATCTGCGGAAGCCATCCATTAGAAGACCAATCAAGAGCTTCAACTCAACATTTATATGCATAGAGGAGGATTGCCAAGAAAAGGAAATTGAGGAAATTGTGAAGATCAACACTGTCGCTACCAAAGAGGATTTGACGAGCAAACTGATTTAACGAATCCAATCACAATCCCTATACTGGATTCAAGAGTACAGTCTTGGGCCCTACTTTTAGAATACAACTGCCTTAAAAGGAAAAACACAATTGGCGAGTATATAAAGAGCGGGAAGACTTGAAGATCACCATGCAGCTTTCATATAGTTTTAAGTATTTCTACTTCTTAGCAAAAACATTATATTCCTAAAAAGATAGAGAGAAAAAGAAAGCAAGTGAAAGGTTGTGTCAAGAACAACTAGTGTAACTCGGTGGTGAACGAAAGAAAACCACACGCTCATCTGCAACTCATTTCGATTGAAGATCTAAGAAAACCCTAGTGACCCAAGGGAACGGGATGTAGGTGTCATATCGGTATACAAACCAGTATAAAAATATATATCTGTTGTGCTAACTATTGCTTCCAGGATAATTGCAGTTGACTAAGAAGTAACCTAGTCGACTAAAAAAATTATTACAATTCACCATTTCCCTCCCCTTTTACTTTCAATTGGTATCAGAGCAGGTCTCACACACCGCGAAAAACGTTTGCTTAACCGCAAAGTGAGAAAACGTCAAGGGAACAAATACTGTTGTTGGAGCACTATTTTAGGAAGGGACATCACAAATAAGGCCACCTTACTTCAATGGACATCATTTCTCTCATTGGAAAGTGCGTATGGAAACATATGCAAAATCCTATGACGACAAAGTTTGGCGGATTATCAAGAAAGGAGATCTACCTATTCCACAAGCAAAAAGGACAAAGTAGTTGAAAGCCATGTATCATCTGATCCACTAGATTTAGATGATTATTTTGACGAACAAGCTGTTGTGGTGCAAGTCAATGCTAAGGCAAAAATCTCCTATACAATGCAATAAGCGGTGAAGAATATGAATAGATCTCAAACTGTGAAACCGCAAAAGAAATGTGGGATAAGTTCGAAGTCACTTGTGAAGGAACAAATAAGGTTAAGGAAACTAGAATGAACCTTCTGATTCATGACTACGAGTAATTTCAAATGAAAGAAGGAGAATCAGTGGAAGAATTTTACTCGATTCAGTAAAATTGTTGGGGATCTCAAATCTTTTGAGAGGCCAGTAAAAAATGAAGAACAAGTCATGAGAAGCTTACCTACAGCCTGGCAACCTAAAGTCATTGCACTGGAATGCCAAGATCTTGATAAAATTTCCTAAGATGAACTTCTAGGTGATCTCATTGCCTTTGAAAAGGCTTATTTGAACAGACGTGTGCAAGAAGAAACAAAAAAAGACTGTTGCATTCAAAACCAAAAAGGAAGAAGAAGAAAAAGAAAGTGGAGAACATCATGAAAACATAGACATTCTCTCAAAAGCAATATCAAACATGACGAGAAGAACTAGAAATGGTAAAAGAGGCAAGCCAAATTTCGGGAAAGGAAAAGCTGTAAATGAACATGACAAGCATGATTGAAGATGCTATGAATGTGATAAGATTGATCATATTCAAGCAGAATGTCCTAATCTGAAAAATAAAGTCACCACAAACTATCAGAATAAGAAATCTTTTGGTTCATAGAGCGATGAAGAAGTGTCTGACCATAAGGAAATAACAAACATGTGTTTCATGGTGATTGGAGAAAATAGTGATGAAGAGGAATCCGATCAAGAAGGAACAAATAACTTGAGTCTCATGGCAGCCGAAGGACTAGTGAGGTTCGTTCAACTATTCGTCATAAATGTAATGAGCTTCAAGAAATTATCGATATTGCTCTTGTCAATCTTGAAAAAGTTCTACACGAACTTCAAAAGATTCAACAAAAAAAGAAAGACTGGGAACTGAAAATAGAAGTATGTGAGATCGAAAGAGACATTTCAAGAAGAAGTTCATGAACTTCAGTTGCAGCTGAATGGTTTACGCATGTCCACCAGCCACATCTCCAGTAAGTCAAACTAGTCGACTATATGTAAAAACTCTAAAAGGGGATCAATGAATTACAGACCTATCGATGAATCTAGTCCCCCTTCCTGTTTTAATTGTGACAAATCTAGTCATGTATCTATTCATTGCATGTTTAGAAATATAAGGGGCTGGGCCTGACAGTCCAAAGCAACCAATCGGGCAAACAACCCAAAATCTAACCACAAAGGACCCAAGCAGGCTTGGGTACGTAAGAAAAACTAATTTGTTATTTTTGCAGCAACACCGTAAGAGGAATCAAAATAAAATGGCATCTTGATAGCACGTGTTCTAGATACATGACAAGTGACAAATAACTTTTCAAATTAGTCACTAAACTCGATGGAGGATTAGTTACCTTTGGAGACAAATCAAAAGGAAATGTAACTGGCACCGGAAAAGTTCCTCTCATCTCATCATGCTATGTAGATGAAGTATACCTTGTAGATGAACTTGGATACAATCTGCTCAGTAGTAGTCAACTATGTGATAGCAACTATGAGGTTCGTTTTAGAAAATATGGGTGGCTAATTGAGGATGAATTAGGTAAAACTATTCTCTCTGGAAGCAGGGATACGAATGTATATGCTCTTAGTAATGTTGATGTCACTTCAAACCATTTATGTTTGGCATCTATGATTGATGATCCTTGGGTATGGCATTGAAAATTAGGTCATGCTAGCATGCATACGGTTGGAATTTGGAAACTTTCTAAACATGATCTTGTTATCGGTCCTCCAAAACTATTTGCAATGTCAATTAGGCAAACAAACAAAATCTTCTTTCAAAGTCAAAGGACCGTTTCTACTACAAAACCTCTTCAACTGTTGCACATGGATCTTTTTGGACCTACTAAAACTTCTAGCATTGATGGTAGAAAATATTCTTTTATTATAGCAGATTTTTCTCAATTTACTTGGGCTATTTTCTTAAGCCATAAAGATGAAAGCTCTAAAAAATTTTGAAGTTTTCTGCAAAACAGTTCCGCGAGAAAAGGGCTGCTACATCTCCTCTACAATAAGAGATCATAGAGAAAAATTCGAAAGCAGATCATTTGAAAGCTTCTGCAATGATTAAGAAATCACCCATAACTTCTCATCCCAAGATCTCCACAATAAAATGTAGTAGTTACAAAATGGAGTAGTGGAATGCAAGAGCAGAACTCTACAAGACATAGAAAGAACCATGATTGCAGAAATTTACTACCACACCACTTCTAGGCTAAAGCAGTGAGCACAACATATCATGCTATAATAGGTATATGATAAGACATATTCTCAAGAAGACTCCTTACGAACTGTGGAAAGAAAAGAGACCAAACATAAGTTACTTTCATCCCTTTGGATGTAAGTGCTTCGTCCACAACGGGAAGGACAATCTTGGTAAGTTGATGCAAAAAACAAAGAAGGTATTTTTCTTCGATACTCTCCCTCAAATAGAGGGTAAAGGATTGATAATAAAACGTACTTTAGCTATTGAAGAATCCTGTTGTATTTGTTGATACTAACCTTTCTTCTAAGAATGAAAAATGTCCCGATGATGAGGTGATTGCTATAATATCGAAGTCTATTCAAGCGGTTGAAGATGCTCCCATAGAAGCAACAAATGACCAACCTCAGTTGCTACCATGGAATAGGTTGTCAAAAACCGGGATGTGACTAAAGAAACGGGAGGGGACATGGCAAGATTGAGACTTGGCCTCCAAACTATAAAGAAGCAGGGGATCAAGGCTATGCAGGATGTCAATGAGCAAAACAACAACAACAACAACAACAACAACAAAAAACTCTGTATATTCCCACAAGTGGGATTTTGGTGAGGGTAGTATGTTCGCAGACCTCACCCCTGCCTTTAAGAATGCAGAGAGGCTATTTCCGATAGACCCTCGGCTCTAGAAAGATAAAAGAAAGGGGCAATGACCAGCAAACCAATCAGAAAACCAAGCGAAAACACAAAACTAACACTAGGTAGTGCAATTAAAAAAACTGAATATTAGGCAATAACAAGTAATAACAGAAGTCCAAAAATACGAAAATACACTAAACACACTAAGTGATGTACTAAAGTTGTTGTAACAAATAATGGTAGCGCTCGGCTACCTAACCCTCTACCCTAATTCTCAACCTCCACATCTTCCTATCCATGGTCATGTCCTCCATGTCCTTAGAAGCTAGAGCAACGCCATATCTTGTCCAATCACCTCTGCACAATACTTCTTCAGTCTGCCTCTACCTCTCCGTTGACCCTCCAAGGTTAACCTTTCACGCCTCCTCACTGGTGCATCTGTGCCTATCCTATTTACATGCCCGAACCATTTAAGTCTCACCTCTCAAATCTTCTCCTCCACAAAGGCCACGCCTACCTTGTCCCGGATAACTTCATTTCTAATTTTATCTAACCTGGTATGTCCGCACATCCATCTCAACATCCTCATATCGGTCATATTCATCTTCTGAACATGCGAGTTCTTGACTGGTCAACACTTTACCCCATACAACATAGTCTGACCACTCTTCTATAGAACTTCTCTTTAAGTCTTGCTGGCACATTTTATCACACATAACACCAGAAGGGAGCCTCCATTTCATCCATACTGCCCCAATACAATTAGTGATATCCTCGTTGATCTCCTCATTCCCTTGAATAACTAACCCAAGGTACTTGAAATTCTCTCTCATTGGGATGACTTGTTAATCAAGCCTCACGTTTTCATCCACTACCTGAGTCGCATTACTCAACTTGCACTCCAGATATTCTATTTTGGTTTTGCTCAACTTGAAACTTTTAAACTATCATCTGCCTCCAAACCTCTATCTTCTCATTAACACCACCTCGCGTCTCATCAATTAGTGCAATGTCATCTGGAAATAACATGAACCACGGCACCTTCCCTTGAATGTGGCGCGTCAGTGAGTCGATCGCCAGGGAAAATAGAAATGGGCTGAAGACTAACCCTTGGTGCAACCCCATCACAACTAGGAAGTGTTCTGAGTCCCCTCCAACGGTCCTCACTCGAGTTTTAGCTCCATCATACATGTCTTTAATAGTCCTAATGTATGCAACAGGGACACCTCTAGCCTCCAAACCTCTCCACAAAACCTCCCTCGACACTTTATCATAAGCTTTCTCTATGTCGATGAACACCATGTGTAAATCCCTCTTCCTCTCCCTGAATGGCTTCCGTGGTCGAACGTCCCGACATAAATTCGAATTGGTTCTCAGAATTAGACATAATTCTCCTCACCCTCAACTCCACCACCCTCTCCCAGACTTCCATGGTGTGGCTTAGTAACTTGATACCCCGATAGTTTATTGCAATTTTGGATATCACCCTCGTTTTTATACAACAAGATCATTGTGCTCCATCTCCATTCTTCGGGCATCTTCGTCGTCCTAAAAATGATATTAAATAACCTAGTGAGCCACTCCAAGCCCGCTCTACCCACGCTCTTCCATAATTCCATCGGGATTTCATTTCGCGCGGTATCTCTCCCCCTACTCATCTTACGCATAGCCCCCCTCTACCTCCGCAACTTATATACGCCTACAATACCCAAAGTCCCCATGACTCTCAGAATGTTCTAAGTCACCCAGCATAATGTTCACATCCCCATCTTCGCTCAAGCGTTTATGTAAGTCTGCCATCTTCGTCTAATAAGTGTCACATCCAACAAAACTTTATCTTTCTCGTCCTTGATGCACTTCACTTGGTGCGGGTCACGGACCTTCCTTTCATGCACCTTGGCTAGCCTGTACAGCTTTTTATCCCCTCCTTTGCCTCCACGTTCTTCGTACAAGCGTTTAAATGCAGTAATCTTAGTCACAGTAACCGCTAACTTCACTTCCTTCTTAGCCACCTTATGTTGCTCCCTGTTCGTCCTCTTCTCCTCCTCATCCACGCTCTTCAAAAGCTCTAAATATGCCACTTTATTGGCTTCCACTTTACCTTGGTTAGAAATGGCTGTGAGGAATTTAAAATTACACAATAAAAGTTTGTTTTTTAAATGGTTGTGGAGGTATAGTAAGAGGGTGAGGAGGTCAGGCAAAAAATGCGACACATAATCCTGCTCAACTGAGACAATGTGGGGGAATTTGGAAGAGAATCAGTGAAGGATGGGATGAATTCTTACAGTATACAAATCTGGAGGTTGGCAACGAGCCTAGAATAAAGTTTTGGACAGATATTTGGAATGGAGATGAGAGTTCTAAAACCAAATTCCCAACTTTGTTTAGTTGTGCTTTGGATAAAGATGCTCACATTGCAGATTTTAAGCCATCTTTAGGTTGGCATATCACGTTTAGAAAATTTAAATGATTGGGAATTAATCAGCTTCTGTCAATTGCTTCAGCAACTGCACCCCTGATTAATTGAGATGAATAGAGTGGACAGATTAGTTTGGATCAATAGCAGGGATAAACTATTTCCAGTAAACAATTGCTATAATCAGAATAGTCAGGGGGTTCCTAACTGGCCTTGGAAGATGATCTGGAAAACCAAGGCCCCTGTAAAAGCAGCTTGTTTTGGTTGGTTAGCAGCTAGAGATGCCTGTTTTACACAGAATAAACTATAAAGGATTTTCCGTGGTGTAGCAGATGTTATTTTTTGCAAAAGTGAGAACGAAACTGTTGAGCATCAATTCCTTCACTGTAATTTCTGAAGACAATGCTGGGAGCTCTTTTTTACTATCATGGGTGTATCTCTGGTCATACCACAAAAGATCAGCAATTTGTTGGAAGTTTGGCAACCTCAGAAAATGAAAAGAAACCTAAAGGAATTATGGAAAACTATTCCTGTATGCATATTGTGGACTGCTAGTTGGGGAGAAATAAAGCATGCTTTGAAGATAAGAGGGTACACATTGCTAGAGTCAAGAACAAATGTGTATCAAGAATCTATTTTACTGGTGCTCAGTGTTGTCAAAGGCGCGCTTAAGCCCTGAAGCGAGGCTCAAAACACGTTAAGCGCTTTGCGTCGCTTTGTGGGCGCTTTAGTGGCACATCAAAGCTCAAAGGCATACTTTTCCTCGCCAATGGGTGTAATCCTGAAAATGTGACCTTAGACAATTGATATTTCACTTTATCGTGATTTTTTTTCAAATTCTTTGTCCATTTTGATGAAGAGTCATGTTTATAATCATTAGTCTTAGACTACATGCATATTTTAACTTTTTCTCCCGTTGTGCCTTTTTTCATTAAAGCCCACATTTTATTTGTGCTTTGCACTTAAAGCCCCAATGGACCTTAGAGCTTTTTTGTGCTTTTCGCCTTTGATAACACTTATGGTGCTCTAGCAATACCCTAGATAGGATGGAACAATACTTAGATTTTCTGAATTTTCTAGGGGGAAACAAGTAATATGTTTTGACTGGAATGCCGTGGTAGCATCTTGTACTCGTACTTGTACACCTTTTTTACACTTTTTTTACACTTTTTAATAAAATCTTTTACTTATCAAAAGAAAAAAAAAAGTAGTTATATTATTCGACAAGGACGTCTCTAGTTCATTTCCCCAGACCCCACCTGGTGGGAGTATACTGGGTAGTTGTAGTTGTTGTTGACGTCTCTAGTTCACAGAGCAATCACCAAGGCCTGATGTGTTCATGAGCTGATATTAATTACTTAAACCTTTGTATATCTTTCAGTATCCTGTTTATGCCATAAATCTAGAAGTTGACTTCACTTTTACGGAGGTAGAGCCCAATCGATAAATTATCAGAAGCCTCAAAGGAAATACATAGATAATTCACTCAGCATGACTTTGTATAAGGCAGAAGACAAAGATCTGGATATTAACCAACAGAGGATACTGATAATTCAATGATGAATTTTGATGAAGCAAGTTTAAGATTCAATGGATTTGCTTTCGCGGTGATGTATAGGCAGTGTAAGAGTCATTTTCCCTATCACATTGGGACTAGTCTCTCCCCTCCATGACACCAGGGGCTAGCGCGATGGAGTGGAGAAGATCTAGTTTAAGAACAACTTTCACTAAAAAAACCTTCAAAGCAGTTTTAGATAGAGGAAGAGAGATCAAAGGATACCCAGAAGAAACTACCAGCTCAAGTACAAGAAAATGTCATCCCAAAAAAGAACAAAAAACTAGTTGCTGCCATTTTATACAATAAGGATGTGCTAAGGTTTAAAAACACTTACACAAGGATTTCGCTCAAGGTAGATGGTTGTTAGCTTCTCTTTAGCACCAGCAACAGCTTCTGCCAGACCTACCAATGATGCTATATTGTTGTCATTAAGCCATAAGTCTTCTAATCTGCATAAAGTGAACATGAAGATGATGACAAGTCCTAGCATTATTAGAGTAGCTCAGACTTTGGAATTGCTAGGACAGCTTTCATACTTTCTCAAGTTCTCAATGTCATTAATTTCTGTAAGCTTATTTGCTGATACATCCAAGACCCGCAGGTTTACCAAGGTGGACAAACCTTCCATTTTTGCAATACCATTATGGCTCAAGTATAACTCTTCAAGGGCAACACATTCCTGCAAATCGAAAACAGCAAAATCAATCACTCTTAAAATTGAACTCGTCTACAATGACAACAAAGCACAACTGTTAGCTATCAGGACCTGAAACCCAATCATGGAAGTTAAACGGTTGCTCTGCAGGCTAATCTTTTTAATGCATTTCAAACCGCACAAATTAACGGTTCGTATACGATTGCGACCAAGCCATAGCTCTTGCAGATTTTTCAAATTTTCCAGAAGCTCCATAACCTGTTTCAAAGAACCAAAGCACTTCAAGGGTATACAATGAGCCGGGGAAAGCTATGTGGTATACTTACATTTACAAATATATATACTGAGTTTTGAAAATCTTTCCTTTTTATGTATGTGGAGGTGGGGAGTGGGAGGGAATTGTTCTGCCTATACTGTAAAGCTTTTCTGATTATTCATTTTTTTTTTGACAAAGTAAGATATAAGTTTATGATAAAGCTTTCATGATTACACATTTACATGTGTAAGCCGTTGGAAAATATCAAATTTCTTTTGATGTCATCTTCAAGAGAAACTAACCCGTAATCTATTGGACCCAAGTTCGAGTATTTGTAGCTCATGGAAATGCTCAATCTCCTCCATCTTGGTGACTTCATTTTTAGACACGTATAGTTCTCTGAGTGTACTGGAGGCCTTGGACAATCCATTAAGTGATGATATCTCATTGAAAGAAACATCAAATACCAGAAGCTTCTTGAATATCTCAACGTCGGGAATTTTCTTCAGCTGATTGTCCCTAAGCACTAGCTCCTAGAAAGAGAGTTCAACATGCATGATTTCAGCTAATTTCAACAGGTTTGTTTCTATCATGTCTATAACCAGACAATCATACAGGAACCAAAACAGGGAGAAGCTCAACTTTGGCAATAAGTTGTAGTTGCTAAACATTTTCCTTAAGTAATCTTGGGTGCATTCAAGGCTTTAAAAACTAAGGGGTCGCTTGGTTACCAGATGGGATAGACAAGGATATCCCATGGGATTAGCTATCCCACCTTCTATTCGGGATAGCTAATCCTGCCATTTTAATTTATCCCACCATTAGCTAATACCCATATCCAAACATGGGATAAATACAATCCTATATTCTATCCAGGGATTAGTATCCATATTGCAGTAACCAAACGACCCCTAAAAGTATAAGGACGAAATAACTGCCATGTTCAATCCCTTTACACACTAATCTTCCACTTGCAGAGGTGAAATCTGTTAAGCATATCTGACTAGCCAACACTATAACAACATAAAAAACGGACAGAACTTTTGTTTTCCTTTTCCTAAAAAAAGAAACTAGCTAAACCGGAGAAGAGAAAAAGACGACCTAAATATAAGAGATTCAAGTATCTGCCCCAGACTCTCCCATCCTCTGAAAGAGAGTGTGAGATAAGGTGAAAAGAACATGACTCAAGCATACTTAAAATTTCAAGGCACTCCCAGCAAATCCTCTCCAACCCCAATACTGAAATAAGTTGGAAAGTCAGGGATCAAAACATGAAGCGAAAGGTACCTATGCAAGAAAAACAAACATGAAGCGAAAGGTAAATGAAAGCAACAACAACAACTACTGCTACTACTACCCAGTAAAATCCCACGAAGTGGGGGTCTGCCAAGGGTAATATGTACACAAACCTTACCCCTACCCCCGAAAGGTAAATGAAAGCCTTGTCTTAAGTTTTAACAAATGAAACCATGCCGTCCAAGAGGAATGACTCAAATACTTTAATAGTCTTGCAGCTTAATTAATCCCTCTGAACCGTGGTGGTGCTCTTTTACAGCTTCTTCTACATAGGCTCCGTAACTTCTGGAATTGAAAAAGGAAGCTTTTCCCAAGACGCACCCAACAAAGCCCCTCCAACCCCATTACTGAAAGAAATTGAAAAGTCAAAAAGATATGAAAACCTGAAGCAGAAGGTAAATGAAAGCCCTGTAATTAAATTTGAGATAAGGAAACCATCCCGTCAGAAAGGAATGTTAACCATAATAAGTTCTGTATGTAAAGTGCTATCTTTCTTCATATACTCAATACCTGGTACCAAAACCTTTTGTTCCCTAGATCAACTTTCCCTCAGCACAAATTAAACAATTGGTCAAAGAGCAAGAAATGATCTACACGAAATTTGTAATGGTATGGATTTCAACGCAAAATTAACATACAACTGCTCTTTCACAAACCATAAAGCAAAGATAATTCCTATGAACATCGAGAAACAGTGAGAACTAGAAGTTTATTCTTTATTCAGATTCCGAAATGAACTTGGAAAATTTATTCAATAACAGATTCTAGCCAACGGTTGCTGAGAAAACAGATACACCAATTTTATGGAAAAAAATCAACAACTAGCACAGAATAGTTACAAGTTTATTCAATTTGAAAACCCCAACATCACCTAGCAGTCAGCAAGGTATTATATGTACATCAGAGAGAAGCTTTGCATGAATAAACCGGACGGTTACTATGTAACAAAAACCTCATGAATCATGAACTCAAAGAATAATTTTGAAACATACAAATAATATGAAAGCAACAAGATTTCAACAACAACAACAACCCAGTATAATCCCACTTTAGTGGGGTCTGGGGAGGGTAGTGTGTACGCAGACCTTACCTCTACCCTAGGGTAGAGAGGTTGTTTCCAAATAGACCCCCGGCATCCTTCCCTCCAAGAATTTCCCACCTTGCTCTTGGGGAGACTCAAACTCACAACCTCTCGGTTGGAAGTGGGGGTTGCTTACCATCAAAGCAACAAAATTTCAACTACGTAAAAAAAAGGAGAAGCAATCCCAATCAATTATGGTATTGTTTATAGGTTAAAAGTTGAAATGTTTTCATATTATAGAATTACTATGAAATATACCCCCTGAAGCCTCTCCATTTCTAATATGGTGCTATTAGGAAAATGGTTGCGTAGATTTGCTCAAAAGAAAATACTTTATGGAGAAAGGCTATAGTAGCTAATATGAGTTTCCAATGAAGGCTATTTACACATGAGGAAGGAGATTATGAATGGGGAGGGAGAGGTTAACCAAATGTCTACACCAATTTCTTGGTACATAAATTTTTTAATCCAATAAAAGCATACACCAGTCTTAAGTACATTTCAGGTTAGATAGCAAGTTGCAATCTCACTGAATTCACGAATCAAAGATGCAGCCAAGGTTACTACTAACACAATACAGGTAGACAAAAATTCACCATTTTTTTCTCTAAGCAGCTATAGCTCATGCGAATATGCTTGTAAACTCTATCTATTTCTGCATAAACCAATAATTCAATCAAATACGTCCCAATTCCGGATAAGTTGAGGTCCACTGTCAGGTCTATATTATTCGTATACTAAGTAATGGCTCTCCAAAACCTACTCTTATCTCTACATAGGTACCAAGTCACAACTAAATGGACTCTAGGAAAACAACAACCTTAATACAATTGAAATAACAATTATTATGCCTTAAACTTAACTAGCCAATTGCTTATAAGGAACATTCGCTTCCACGGCGGTGTATTCTAACTAAATTTCGTTATATCAGAGAGACTATAGGCCTTCTGAAAATATTTCCCTTCATGTGATTTTGACTGATTTCTCTCTTATCATGGCTACTGAAGAAACAAAATTATCCAAATTCAAATCCATTTGTGATTTAAAGGTAAATTCGCCAACAAATTCAATTAATCAATATCACTAAACTTCGCATCACTGCAAATTAGTTGAGAGATGCTACATAAATAGCTCTATATAAGTTCATTAATTCTTTTAATATTCAGAACCAATCGATATACTATTGGGTATTTATTTTGAATTTCATCATTTTCTCTATTTTGACAAAACAAAAAAAACATGGGCCGTATTGCTAACTAGACTCTAACATCAAAAATCATAATCATATTTAGAGTAATGAGATATAGATGAATACCTCAATGTCAGAAATGACGTGGGAAGATGAAAGAGGCTCAACGGCGGCATCGGTAAGAAGGTTCTGACGAAGAGAGAGCTTCTTGAGGTTAGGGAGTTGGGCAATACGGGGGTCTAAAGCGGACAAACGGTTCGTTGTTAAGTCTAACTCGGTGAGACTCGGAGGAAGCTCCACTGAGTTGAGATCGTGAAGCTGGTAACTCGTTAGATCAAGAACCGTTGGGGCTGCCTCATCCTCTGACATTGGATCGGTTCTGGGTTTGAGATTGGAGTTGTCAGTTACTGATTTTCTCCGCTGTCTTCTTTTGCCAAAAACGTAGGAAACAAGGGAATGCTGCTATGGCATACCTGGGAAAATACAGCACGAGATTATGCCTTTCCTTCTGAGTTCACTTTCAGTTAATTAAAAGTTACCCCCTTTCAATTTTCTTTCCAAGATCCAATTGTTTAAATTAAAATTAATCTGTATGATACATCTATAATTTATTTAGAAAAATTACCAGTTATGTCCATTTAAAATTAGTTTATTACAAAAATTGTCAATTGATAAAATTCTACTAATATTAGCCAAAATGGCCTATTAGCTATTTGTAGCAAAAAAATATCAAAATTTTACTTTCTTTTGAGTGAGTGCTATTAGAATAGATTGGGTATATCTTAAGGAGCTTGAATCTCAATTTTGGGATGATTTGGTGAAGTTTTGAGGTGGTTTGAATTGAAAATTCGAAGTAAAAACTGAATATAAAAAAATTATACGTGTATCACACTGCGTATCACATATGTATCATATTTTTATCGATTATGTATCACATGTATATCCATGTATATCTGTGTGAGATACATGCGTGATACATGTTTGATACATGTGTCACAGAAGAATTTGTTGACATCGATTTAATTATGAATTTTGATACAAAACCAGTCGAAATCACCTCCAGTCTTCCTCAAATTTATATTGACTTATCTATATGTTTTCAATGAATTTCGATTATACCCATTAAAAAAAATTTTGTTTGTTTCGATTTTTGGAATATTGGCTAGAGGTTGGTAAGTTAAAACTTATATGGGATATTTCTGTTAGTTTCCCAAAAATTATCCTCTATCCACCTATTGAGCCTAAGACCTCATTTGTTTGCACTTAATGGATGTATGAATCTTAATCATTCAGATTCAAATATTAAATGTGTTTGTTTTTAAAGTCTGAATCTTAATTATTCATATCTTAATCATTATCGACCATTACCATCCACCATTCTCATTATTTCGACCACCATCATTCTCACCCACAGTCAACACTTATCCACCGCAATTACAACAACTAATCAACATTGACAATCACAGTTGTCACCGTCCATCATTATAACCTGCCACCATCCTCCTCAGTCACAAATCACCATACGCCATTATTAACTATCACCACCCACCACCACCATACTTAATCATAATCTTCACCGTTACCAATTACTACTAGCTACTAGCATGAACCACTATCATCAATCAAAACTACCACCAACCACCGTTTTTAGTCGGCATTCACGCGTTAGCCATCACCAACAACAACTATCATAATTGAAAAAATTATATATTTTATTGATAAAATATTATATTAGTTAGTATTTCATTTAAATTTTATGTTTATTATTTTTCAAATAAAGATAATTTTTATGCATTCAGATGTTAAAAATCAAACAATCTTAATTTTTAGTATTTAAATCTTAATACACATCTTGATATTCAGATGTGTTTTGAGATCCAAACGTCTTAATCTTTAAAAAAAAAAGAAGACCTAAATTTCACATTATTATCTTCATGGCTCAATTATGCCCTTATTAATAACGAACTTATATTGAGGAAAATTGATTAATATTCACATGACTTCCGTTGGCCTAAATATAAATCCTTACTAAAAATATAAAAGACCATCATAACCTAGGTTTTTGATTGACCTACCCTGAGTTTAAATTAAATTAATGAGAACCTTTTGTTCTTAAAAGACAACGTAAGTTCTTTTTCTTCCTCTTTTAATTAGATTCTGCAAATGAGAGCTTACACTACCACAACAACAACAACAAAAAGGTAACAATTTAAGCAAGAAAACATTAACATTAGGACTTAAAATGAAGTAAGTATGAGAATAAAATTTCAGAATCTTGAGCTAGAAAGTAATTTCATAAATGATATAACGACTCGATCGGTCGTTTTAATTTATAGCATTTTGTTTTGTGATTTAAGATTTCGAGTGGATTCATACAGTATTATTATGACTTGCATGCATGGTTTTTTTTAAAATTTTCGGGTTGTTCAGGATGGGATTGATAGAATAATTTTTAAGTTGGAAGCTTTAAATCGGAAGAGTTGACCAAGGTTTGGCTTTTGATTAAACAACCTCGGATTGGTGATTTGATAATTTTTAATAAGTTCGTATGGTAATTTTGGACTTAGGTATATGTTTATATCTGAATTTGGATGTTCCTGAAAGGTTTTGGCTTTATTAGTCGAAGTTGACCATTTGAAAAATTGAATAGTTCGTAGGTATGACCGGGAGTTAAATGCGGTGTTAACGGACTCCTATTGTGGCTTTGAGACCTCGAATAGGTTCATTTAGGTTATTGGAACTTGCGTGCAAAGTTTTTTTGTAATTGGAAAAGTCTAAATGTGGTTCGGATGCGTTCAGCGAAGTTGGAATTTTTAAAAGCTAAAAGAATGATTTTGATCTTCGATTCATAGTTTTGATACTAATTATGGTATTTTGAGTCTTCGGATAAGTTCATATTAATATTTGGACTTGTTGGCATAAATGGACATGGTCCTGGGGGCCTCGGGTGTAATGCGAGATGGATTTGAACTATTTTTAGGCCCTTTTCAGTTGTTGATTTCTGGCTAAATGAGTATACATCGCGATCACAGATCTCTAAGTCGCGTTCCCGAAGAGTGAAGTGCAATGTTGGTCTTGTGAATCGCGATCGCGGAGTGCTTGCTTGACATCCCGCATAATATATTTCTGATGTCATCAAACTGATTTTGAAGCTTATATCTTGCAATACATAAGGAGTTGGAAATAATATATAGATAAAAATTATAGTCCTTTGTATCTAGTGTTTAGAAAATTAAATTGTTTGTGATTTGAAACTTTGTACGAAAATTTATAATCATTATACTATAGGATGTCTAGAAAAAGTTGAGCAAGTTTGTTCAAGTTTGTTCATCGCGATAGCGGGAGCTTCTTGGCCGCGGTCATGAAGGGTAAAATTATGTTGTATATTTCGTGAATCACGATCACAAGGTGAGTGATCGCGGTCACAAAAAGGAGGCCTGGCAGGGTATTTAATGTCTAATTTCGAAATTTTGAGCTCATTTCATATATTTTAAGGTTTGTAGGACGAATCAAGGTAATTTTGGTGATGTATTTCAACCAAAACATGAGGGTAAGTATTTCTAATTTGATTTTGATAACGGAAAAGGGACGAATATATTTCTCTACTTTGGTATAGTATTCACGAATACTTGTCGCCTTATGCAGATGATAGGGCAACAACTCTTTCTCTCTCTAATCCATTTCTCTCTCCCCGCTAGTCCCCCCTCTTTTCCATCTACTGTAAACCCTCTGGCGTGTCTGTCGGCGCTGGAAATCACAGGTAAGCTACCCTGTCTCCCTCTCTCTCTCTCGTTCCCCTCCTCCTCCCTTCCTCTTCCCATCCCCTCTCTCCTTCCCCCGTTTTCTATTTTTGCATCTCCTCTACGTCAGTTATCACCAGAGTTTTCTAGCCGATGACTGGTCTTTCTCATTCTCTCTCCTTTCTTATCTCTTATTTCCCTAAGCCCTTCTCTCTTTCCCTGCGGTTCGGGTCCCCAACCCTTCTTGTGTCCAAACTTTAGTTCCCACAGCACAAACCTTAGCACCCGTCGGTGACCTCTAGCAGGTGAACACCCTCTATTTTCGCGTCTGTCCAGGTCACCTGTACCCCCACCCCTACCTCTCCTTTATGTTGGATACCTAGAATCGTTGACCATCTCCGTTGCCTTCGGTGGCGGTTTTCCACATAGTTTAGTTGGACAGCCCGGGCTGTCGTGGAACTAATCTAGTGCAGCAGCGACAGGTTGACAACCAACCCCCTCCCCTATTGTTTTTGTGGTGGTTGTGTGTGATTTGCAGGGATCTAGCTGCGTTGAGACGAGCGCAAGTCTTACAAACAAGCAAGCGGAGCATTCTTGGTTGGTAGGTGTAAAGGCTGGTGAGATTTGGAAGGACGCAAGCGGATTCCGTGACCTGGGGTGTGCACGAGGTCATATCTTCAGGTTCTTCCAATCGGGAGTTGGTACCTCCCGCTTTCCTGTTTATCTCTTTGTGATAGTTAAATTCTGCCTATCTTGTTAGCATTACTTTAAGCATATTATTAGCGCACTTGTAGTTGCTACTTGTTACCTTCTAGTTGGGCCCTATTCTGTGCTAGTGCTTGTCCGTAGTCTATCATGGCTGTGGTTTGGGATGGTATAGTAAGGTCATGTTCTCGAGGGGTTCGGGGGGTGGGGAGGGTGGTGAGGAGGGGGGTCAGAGGATAGGGCGGGAGGCAATAAGGGTAAGGGGAGAAAGAGAGCTTGTAGGTTGAGGATCGGGACATGGAATATAGGCACGCTGACGGGTAAGTCTATTAAGATGGCGAATATTCTTTAGAAAAGAAGAGTAAATATAGCTTATGTCCAGTAAACAAGGTGGGTAGGGTCGAAGGCAAGGCATGTGGATGGGTATAAGTTGTGGTACTCTGGAGTCGTGAGGGGTAAGAATAGAATGGGTATCTTGGTGGATAGGGACCTTAAAGAGTCGGTGGTTGAGGTTAGGCAGGTGCATGACAAACTAATGTTTATTAAGTTAGTGATTGATGAGTGCACCCTAAATGTCGTTAGCGCTTACGCGCCGCAAGCGGGCTTGGATGAGGAGGTTAAAAGGCATTTCTGGGAGAGTTTGGACGAGGTTGTGCATAGTATTCCACTCACTGAGAGGTTATTTATAGAAGGGTACTTCAATGGACACATTGGGTCGGTTGCTATGACTATGACGAGGTGCAAGGTGGCTTCGACTTTGGGGATAAGAACGGAGGAGGTTCCTCACTGTTGGATTTCGCTAAGACTTTCGAGCTGGTGATTGCGAACTCGAGTTTTCCGAAGAGAGAGGAGTATCTAGTAACTTTTTGAAGTTCGATTGTGAAAACTCAGATTGATTAACTCATCCTCAGAAGGTGTGATAGAGGGTTGTGCAGGGATTGCAAGGTTATCCTGGGTGAGACTCTCACGACCAACATAGGCTCTTAGTATTGGACGTCTGTGTTACGATATGGAGAAAGAAGAGGTATGCTCGTGGTCAACTGAGGATTAAGTGGGGAGCCTTAACTAAGGATAAATCCTAGGAGTTGGAGGGGAGGTTATCGGCTATGGGATCAGGGAGGAGTAGTGAGGACACCAGCGCCATGCAGTCTACGACGGTGAACTGCATTAGGGAGGCGGCGAGAGAGGTGCTAGAGATTTTGAAGGGTCACTCTAGTAGGCACCAAGGTAACTGGTGGTGGAATGACATGGTCCAAGGCAAAGTGGAGGCGAATAAGGAAGCGTATATGAAGTTGGTAGGGAGCACATGCGAGGAGGAGAGAAGAGCGAATAGAAAAAGGTACAAGGTAGCAAGAAAGAAGGCTAAGTTAGCGATCACAGTGGCTAAGAATGTAGCGCATGGACGACTGTATGAGGAATTGGGGAAAAAAAGAAGGATAAGAAGTTGTTTCGATTGGATAAAGCGAGAGAGAGGAAGGCTCGAGATCTGGATCAAGTGAGGTGCATCAAAGACGAGGACGGTAGAGTCTTGATGGGGAGTCCCAGATTAAATATAGATGGTAGATGTACTTTCAGGGTCTTCTAAATGAGGAAGGGGACCGTGATATAGTGCAAAGGGATCTAGGGCATTCAGAGAGTCTCCGAGACTTGGGGTACGTAGGCGTTTAAGTTGGAGGAGGTCGTGGGGGCTATGCGTAAGATGAGTCGGGGCAGAGCGACCGGACCAGATGAAATTTCGGTTGAGTTCTAGAAGTATGTGGGTAGATCAGGCTTGGAGTGGTTGACTGGGCTATTTAATATTATTTTCAAGACGAAGAGGATGTCAGATGAATGGAGGTGGAGTACAGTGGTTCCATGGTACAAGAACAAAGGTGATATTCAGTGTTGTAAAAACTATAGGGGTATCAAGTTACTAAGTCATACCATGAATGTTTGGGAGAGGGTAGTGGAGGCGAGGGTGAGGAAGATAGTATCTATATCTGACAACTAGTTCGGGTTCATGCTGGAACACTCGACCACAGAAGCTATCCACCTTATTAGGAGGTTGGTGGAACAGTACTGGATAGGAAGAAAGATGTGCACATGGTGTTTACTGTCTTGGAGAAAGCTTAAGGTCCCCAGGGAGGTGCTATGGAGGTATCTGGAGGTAAAAGGTGTGCCGGTAGCTTATGTTAGAGCGATCAAGGACATGTATGATGGAGCTAAGACTATGGTAAGGACGGTGTGAGGCGACTCAGAACATTTTCCGATTGTTATGGGGTTACACCAAGGATTATCGCTTAGCCCGTTCTTATTTGCCTTAGTAATGAATGCAATAACACACCATATTCATGGGGAAATGCCATGGTGTATGTTATTCGATGATGACATAGTACTGATTGATGAGACGCGGGACAGTGTTAATGATTGGTTGGAGGTTTGGAGACAGGCTCTCGAGTCTAAGGGTTTCAAATTGAGCAGGACTAAGACGAAGTACCTGGAGTGCAAATTCAGCGCCGAGTCGAGGTAAGTGGGCATGGATGTGAGGCTTGAATCACATGTCATCCCCAAGAGAGGTAGTTTCAAGTACCTTGGGTCGATTATTCAAGGGGATGTAGAGATTGACGAGGACGTCACTCACCGCATAGGAGAGGGGTGGACGAAAAAGAGGCTAGCATCTGGAGTCTTATGTGACAAGAAAGTGACAGCGATACTCAAAGGTAAGTTTTATAGGGTAGTGATTAGACCGACCATGTTGTATGGGGCAGAGTGCTGGCCAGTTAAGAAATCTCATATCCAAAAGATGAAGGTAGCTGAGATAAGGATGTTGAGGTGGATGTGGGGGTACACTAGGATAGATAAGATTAGGAATGGTGATATTCAAGAGAAGGTGGGTTTGGCCTCTGTGGATGACCAAATGTGGGAAGCGAGGCTCACATGGTTTGGGCACGTACGAAGGAGAATCTTGGATGCTCCGGTGAGGAGGTGTGAGCTGCTGGCTTTAGTGGATTTGAGAAGAGGTAGAGGACGACCTAGAAGTATTGGGGAGAGGTGAATAGGCAGGACCAGGCACGATTGCAGATTTTCGAGGACATGGCCCTTGATAGGAAGGTTTGGAGGTCGAACATTAGGGTTGCAGGATAGGGTAGTAGTCGAGATTCTCCTCCTCCATTCGGGGGGTGAAGCGAGTCTGAGTAGGTTGGTCCTAGACATGCTTATGGTTATGTATAGTTCACACTAACCTTACAGTTTTTCATAGCTCTAGACCTTAGTTGTGGGTTATTTCATGTCATCTATTCTATGATTTTTAGGATGTTGTCGTTATTTCTATGGCTATGTTGACGTTATTGATGAATTATCTTTTCTTGTTTTCTTGTTTTATTTTTATCTTCGTGAGTTGAGGGTCTATCGGAAACAGCCTCTCTACCCTATCGGGGTAGAGGTAAGGTCCGCGTACACACTACTCTCCCAAGACTTTACTTAGTGGGACTTTACTGGACCGTTGTTGTTGTTATTTTTGGTACAGTATTCACATCTACCCTATTTATACGATCAGATCAAATTAACCTTGTCCCTAACAATTAACCACATTTTTTAAAAGTATCCTCCGGCTAACGGATATTCATCATATTAAAAAATGACCCTTTTTTTTAAAAAACCCCATTAAATCATAACCCGTAGCTCTTGAATTCTGATGTGTATGCTTCTGTTGCATACAATGGACTGGATATTGGGCTTTATCCAAAGATAGGCACTCCAAAACTACCAAAACCAATAATATTGAAAATGGTTAAGGGTCAAATATGTCCTTGTACTATTAAAAATAGGCTATATTTATCCTCTGTTTTAATTTTTTATCAAATATGTTCCCATCGTTATACATTAGGGCCATATATATCCCTGTGCCGTTAAAACACCCTTCCAGATTTTTTAGTAACACGTGGCATGTTATGGTTGGACCAGACGACCCGCCCAATTCATTTAATTAAACCCGCCCCGACCCAGCGTATTAAACCCGCCCCGACCCAAACGAAGAAGCAAAAGAAAATTTGAAATTCAAAACTTTGAGAAAAGAATTTTCAAGACAAGGCTTATTAATTCCCGTCTCTACTTCGAAACGATACAAGTGGATTTATTTATGAATGCGGGATGCATAGGGGCGTGTTATCCTGAAGCAGGAAAGAAACCCTGTTTGGACAATGAGAATCTATCTGAAAGGGAAAAAGCGGAATAAAATGTCAGATTGAAAACTCATCAGTAAATGTTGAATTGAATTAGAAGGCTTGGTTCCTACAATGATTACAAACATAGCCTGAACCTCATGGTACCACATTATAACATTGTGGTAGTTTCTGCATCGTGGAGTTGCAGTGGCTTGGAATTATTTAATTTGTTCTGTTTATCGTATGGCTGGAGTTTCAGGCTTACAGCTGTGTTGTTCGAATACACGATACATGTAACCTTATTGATATGGATTTTGATTTTCAGACTAACATGAAGAGCATATCTGAGGAAATGCACGAAGTTGGATGCGAGAGTAATCATCATGGTGTGTGCGCTATCTGTTTGAATAAGATAGTGCTTCAAGAAACTGCTCTTGTTAAAGGTTGCGAGCATGCCTACTGGTTTGTATATACAGCCAATCTCCTCCATCTGTTTACTGCCATTTTGATCACCAGATGCTCCTGCTAGGATCCTATTCAATTTACTGTTTTAAATAAATTGGTCATATAAAGTTTGTCCACTGGGCGGGGCGGGGCGGTTTTAATACGCTGGGTCGGGGCAGGGCAGGTTTAATACGCTGGGTCGGGGCGGGTTTAATTAAATGAATGGGTGGGTCGTCTGGTCCAATCATAACATGCCACGTGTTACTAAAAATTCTGGAAAGGTGTTTTAACAGCTGAGGGATATATATGGCCCTAATGTATAACGGTGGGGACATATTTGAAAAAAAACTCAAACGGAGGATAAATATGGCCTATTTGTACAAGGATATATTTGACCCTTAACCGTATTGAAAATTAAATCTCAACACATGGTGGCACTATATATATATATATATATATATATATATATATATATATATATATATATATATATATATATATATATATATATTAGTAAATTGAGGGAATTATCATGCAAGCAGATTAGAAATTATTTTTATTTTGTAAATGGTAATAAATCAAGACTCAACAAATTGTATATGGACTAGTTTATTATCATATTCACGAGGACTAATATTCTTCTGTTTTGTAGTCCACTCGTAGTAGCCTATTGTGCTGATGACTTATGGAGTTTGGAAGGATAAAGGGCATGGAGAAACGTCACATGTGGTAGGGCAGTGGGTTGCCCGTCTTTGCAATTTCAGGTTAATTGATAACTTATTGATTGAGTGTGTTATGATATATTTGGGGTTTTTTGTTATATTAAAGGTCCCGAGTTGTAGTTAGATTGTTTTTGAGTTGATGGTTGTATTTTGTTGTTGTCCCGCCTATAGTAGGCTTGAGGTAGCAGTAAAATCAGGTGAAATGCTGTCCGTTTTTATTTTAGAATTGAGCTATTGTTTGAGATACGCAATATACTAGCGCCATCTAAGTTGTACATATATTTCTTTGTTATAGGGTTGGTGTATTAGTTGTCGTAAGCTTGTTGTTGAGTTGCATTGGCGACTTGAGGTATGTTAATTCTATCCATTCTTTCCTTTTGGCATGTTCCATACGATACAACGAAAAAGCACCCAACTCTCACAAATGATTCTTACTAGTGTTGCCTATGTTCTTGATTCCTCATGTGTCCTACTATCATATCGTCTGTTCATGAGTCTCATGATATTTCGAGAGATCTTATTGACTTAGTTCATTATGCATTTTATTCATTTACACATGTATATTGATCCATGACCAGATGGTGTTATATACGCGTATAGTATATGTATATGGGGTATGGAAAAAGATTATGGCGTTATATGCGCATCACCACCTAATTAGTTGTTACACGTTGATGATTTTGTCCACATGAGTTGAGATGATATAGCGGGATGCCCTCAGAGTCTTGATGACGTTATGTATGCATATACTTATGCATAATATAACATTTATACGCACATGCATGACATTATAAATGTTTCATGATTCACAGAGATATTCGGATTTATATGATTGAGACCTTTACTCCATGTTTCTTTCATGTATTTTATATACTACTTTTCATTCCTTACATACTTGATACTTTATTTATACTGACGTCTCTTTTGCCTGGGGAGACTACGTTTCATGCACACAGATCACAATAGATAGGTTGACAGTACCTCCTAGTAGGCTATCAGCTCAGCGGAAGGTGTTGGTGTACTTCACTTGCTCCGGAGTTTTCCTATTTGGGTCTGTGTGATTTGGACTTGAATAGCCTTATTGGCCTATGTTTTGAATGTACAAATGACCATGTCGGCCTTGTAATCTCGTATATCACATGTATAAGTTTCTATATCATATTAGGTCGTCCTATGTCTAGTATTCCCTTATATATTATTTTGATTATCTCATGACAGCCCTCCTGGCCCATTTACCTATGATGGTGTGATAAGAAAAACACATTACGTTAGTATTGGTTGAGTAAGACATCGGGTGCCTGTCGCGACCCTTAGATTTGAATTGTGGCACTGTGTTCTAACATTCCTACTATTAATAAGGAGTTTGAGGAGCTTCAGGTCAACACGTCTGCTTGAGCTATTTGTTTAAGATTTGGGCCCACAAACGTATTTTTGTAATTATAACAAAATTGAGCAACACTATTGGCTGGAAAAATAGATTACTGTAGCTCCTTCATAAAATCTTTGTTGTGTTGACTAAACCACACTTCTGCTGATAGGCTATCATCAAAGTGGACCCACTTTCCAACCCAACCTACTTAATTTCCTTCTTACTGTCCTCATTAATCACGTCACACATGTCATTTATTTAGTGCAGATTTTGTAGAGAGTTTTGAGAGAATTAATTATTTCGTGTTACTCACGAAAGTATATATACAGAGTTACAGAGAGGTATCAAATCCTATGAACTATAGGACTGTACAATAATGAGAGAATATCTATCGATAATAAAAAGATACACAAAAGATATACACAATATATCCTAATACGCCCCCTCAAGATGGAGGGCCGGAGGACACGCCAATCTTGAACATCAGCAGAAGAAGTCGAGGACGAGATAAGTGCTTGGTGAGAGCATCAGCAAGCTGATCGGCAGATGATACGTGAGCAACACGAAGAGACCCATTCTGAACCAATTCACGAACAAAGTGATAATCAATGGAGATGTGTTTCATGAGCGAATGAAACACAGGGTTGGCACAGAGGTAAGTGGCACCAACGTTGTCGCTGTAAATGACAGGAGCAGCCAGAAGAGGGACATGAAGCTCGCGCAGAAGGGAATGAAGCCAATGGATTTCAGCGGCAGCAGAAGCAATGGCACGATATTTAGCCTCAGTAGAAGATCGTGCAACGGAACGCTGCTTTTCGGAGCTCCAGGATCGTGCAACGGAATGCTGAGAAAGAAAACACCCATTGGAGCTGCGCAGAACTACAACACCAAGAAAGTAGCTTAGATCACCCATGCCTTTAAGAGAAAATTTAGTCCCAAGAGAGTCAATCACACGGTTCAAGAAAGTAGAGTCACTACCAGTCAATATGAGATCATCAACATATACCAAAAAATAGGCTGTAATACCAGAATGCTGAAAGACGAAGAGCGAAGTGTCAGAGGTAGTGTTGATGAAACCCATAGCCAAATGGCATTGGCGGAGCTCACTGTACCATGACCGGGGTGCCTGTTTGAGACCATAAATAGCTTTCTGTAACTTACAGACATAAGATGGATAGGCGTTGTCAACAAAGCCCGGTGGTTGTGCCATATAAGCATCCTCTGTTGGTCTCCCGTGAAGAAAGGCATTGTTCACATCCATTTGACGAAGAGGCCAGCCCTTGGATACAGCTAGACTGAGAACCAAATTCACAGTTGCTGGCTTAATAAGCGGACTGAAAGTCTCCTGGAAGTCTACACCTAGACGCTGATGAAAGCCTTTCGCAACAAGCCGGGCTTTGAACTTGTCCACAGTACCGTAAGGAATTCGTTTGATACGATAAACCCACTTGCAGCCCACAACATTCTGTGAAGAATCTGGCGGAACAAGATCCCAGGTGCCATTCCGTAGCAGAGCATCAAACTCCAATGACATAGCAGCGCGCCAGCGCTCATCAGACATAGCACTAGATAAAATCTGAGGTTTCGTAACAGCTGGAGAGGTTACAGCAGACATACCAAGCTTCTTGTTGGGCGTATGGATGTTATTTTTGCTGCGAGTTTGCATTGGATGACCACCCTGAGAGGATGAAGGTGGCGGCATAGTGGGTGTAGTGGCGGCGGGGGCCGCTGGCGGTGCCGTAAGAGGCGCTGGTGGCGCGGGCGTTGGCGCCGGTGGTGCGTCCGATGAAGGATCGCGAGGGGGAGTGGCGGAAGGTACTAGCGGAGGCAGCGGAAGGACGTCTAGGGAGACCGGAATGGGTACAGGTGGAGACTCGGGGTTAGACAATTTGGAGAACGGGTAGATATCCTCATGGAAGGTGACATGACGCGAGACGAAGATTTTAGACGTTGAAGGATCAAAGCATAGATATGCGCTTTGAGTAGTAGAGTAGCCAAAGAAGACACAAGCACGAGATCTGGGTTTCATTTTGTGTGAGGTGTAGGGCCGAAGCCAAGGGAAGCATTGACAGCCGAAGACACGGAGTTTGGCAAGGTTGGGGCGCCTATGGAAGAGAGACTCAAAGGAGGAGAGCATCGAGAGATTAGTCTTGGGAAGACGATTATGAGATAGACTGCTGTGGCAAAGGCATAAGGCCAGTAGATGAGAGGTACAGAGGCATAATGAAGGAGAGTGAGACCAGTATCGACAATATGACGGTGACGGCGTTCAGCATAGCCATTGTGCTGAGGTGTATGAGGAGGTGAAGTGAGATGTGAGATGCCATTGGAGGCAAGAAAAGAGCGTAAAGCTAGGAATTCACCCCCATTATCAGTATACAGAGTAATGATTTTAGCAGAGAAATATTTTTCAACAATGGATTTAAAGGTGGGGAAGTTTTGTAAGACATCAGATTTGCGGCGTAAAGGAAAAAACCAAACATACTTAGAGAAATGATCAACAAAAATGACATAATATTTAAATCCTTCATTAGAAATAATTAGAGAGGTCCATACATCAGAAAAAATAAGCTCCAGCGGAGCAGTAAAAGATAAACTTGACTCAGAAAAAGGAAACTTATGACACTTATGAAGCTTGCAAGATACACAAGCAAAATCAGACACACTACTGGACGCTATACTGCTAGAAGACACTAAATGATCCAGGATTTTGGCTGACGGATGACCAAACCGAGAATGCCACAATGACGCAGAGAGCTTTTGTGCCGTGAGGGCTGACGGTAGACTGGAAGCCGCCGGCCAGTAGTAGGCGTTGGCCCTACGTGGGCCGCTAATGAGCGTTGCCCCCGTGCGATGATCCTTCACCTGAAAATCAGTATAAGAGAAAATAACATTAACATTATTGTGACGACATTGATCAAATTTTTACGCATATGTAGAACACCGAGAGCCCCAAACAATAAAAGAGAGGAATAACTGTTAAGTTGTCCAGTATGTGTAATTTTTAAACCTTCACCGCTACCAATAACCACATCATTGAAACCAGTGTAAGGACTGTGAAGAGACATGTTGGCAAGATTAGTGGTTATGTGATGAGAGGCACCAGAGTCCAGGATCCAATCGGATGTAGAGGGAATTGTCGGAGAGTGATGGGCTGTGTGAGCAGCCGGATAAGGCGGCGAAACGTATGCTGGCCGCCGCAGTGGTCCACCGTAAGGAGGCTGATTGGCGCCGGAGATGGGATAGGACGGACAACGGCGCACGGAGTAGCCAAATTCACTGCATAGCTGGCACTTCCCATTGTACCCGCGAGATTGGCCATTGTTGGAGTAACTACTTCGTCCGGAGGATGAACCACGGCTACCACGGCCGCGCCCGCGGCCACCGGAACGGTTACGAACGAACTGCTATCCGGCGACGAAAGCAGCCAACGGAGCCAAATCAGTGCGGCGGAGGAGGCCGGCGCACGAGCAGTAAGCTAAGCCTCCATGCTTAATAGGTTGTCATGTAATTCAGCAAAAGATATGGGAGATTCGCGGGCTTGGATGGCATGAGAGAGCTCCGTATACTGATCATCAAGACCATTGAGAACCTTAATGACAAGATCCTCAGAATCAACAGTAATACCCAGGAGAGATAATTTATCCACAACCACGCGAATACCGTGCATAAAATCAGTAACAGATTTAGAACTTTTTACCGAATTATGGATCTGCTGTTTAAGAGCCATGATACGACCACGAGAAGCAGTGCTGTATGTGCGCGCGAGGATGTCCCAAGCCTCCTTAGAGGTTTCCGTAGCGGCAATAAAGGAGATGATCGTCGGTGTGATCGACGAGATGATGGCACTGAGAATAAGATTGTCCTGGCGAATCCAGTAAGGATATGCTGGATTTGGGAAAGTCACCTCCATGTTGACGATAGTGGCTGGTGGGCACGGCTTCGATCCGTCCAAGAAGCCTAGGAGGTCGTAACCCGTAAGAAGGGTTCAGAATTGGAATTTCCACGCCAAGTAATTAGTGGAATCCTATTTGAGTGGGATCTGAGCCGATGCATTGATGGCAATCGGCTGGAGAAGATCATTTGATGTCGTAGCGGCCATGAAGCGCGAGGCAAAGGGGAGGAGGCGCTGATCGACGTCGAGAGGGAGGGCTGCCGGTTAGTGCAGCGGCGGCGCGGAAGACGCCGGAGAGAGGCGGCTGACCGTGAGGATCAGCGGCGCTGGAGATAAGAGTTAGGGTTTCTTTGGCGATAAGCCACTGGCGTATGATACCATGTAGAGAGTTTTGGGAGAATTAATTATCTCGTATTGCTCACGAAAGTATATATCAGAGTTATAGAGAGGTATCAAATCCTATCAACTATAGGACTGTACAATAATGAGAGAATATCTACCAATAATAAAAAGATACACAAAAGATATACACAATATATCCTAATAGATTTAAGAACATAAAACAAAAGCCTCAGTTTGTATACCTTTTTTGTAAGGCTAAGAAATTAAGTTTAATTAAAGTTGCTGTTGGAGTTATTGGGCCAAGTCAACAGCCCAATTCACTGAAGCAGCAACACAGCAGCCAGCAGCCCAATAGTCCATCTGTACATTTTTATTTAACTCTGGCCCAATGGCCCAATACACTGTATAGAAATTATGAGTATAGATATTTTGTATATAGGTCTTCCGGAAGCTTCTGTTTGTACACGAACACAGAGACTAAGTCTCATTTTTCATCAATAAACTCCTTATTCTCTCTTCCTTTTCTCTCTATCATCTGAAGCTCACAGTGATCATCCATGGAGATGAATGATTTTAACATGGTATCAGAGCGGGGAATATGATTCTCCTTGTCACGGCCTGCATTGCGATGTTACCCTCACCATCTCTCGTCAAAGTTTCGGTCTTCTCCGACAAATCTAGGTTTTTCTTCTCTTTCTATTTTTTCTGAATATCTTTCGGTGATTGTCAATTTTTCTATGTTTTTTCTAAGTTTCATTTTTTCTATCATCAGTTCAAACGTACGAGTCAATTGATTTCTGTAATTCTTTACCTAGGAACACTTAGGGTTTCTTAATCTTACAAATTTCAGCCCCAAAATCCTTTTTCTCAGTCCAAAAATGGTTAATGTTGGTGATACATCTGAGTCTAGGACTGACACTTTTGTGATCGACCCCTCAAATCCCTTGTTTCTTTTGTCTTCTGATGTTCCGAGAATTTCTTTGGTGAGCAACCATTTTTCAGGGGTTGGTTTTGGGGGTTGGAGACGTAATATATTCGTCTCGTTATCCGCTAGGAATAAAATAGGTTTCATTGACGGAACCATTCCCAAACCTCAAGAAAACTCTCCTCAGTTTAGACAATAGGATAGGTGCAACAATATGGTCATCTCTTGGCTTACGAATTCCCTTGCGCAAGAGATAGCCGAGAGTGTTCAGTATTCTGACACTGCTCAAAGCATTTGGAATCAACTCAATAGCAGATATGGGACTGTGAATGGAACCAGGATATTTGAGATTAAGCAGGAGCTGGCATCAATTAATCAAGGTTCTATGTATATAGCTTCTTATTTCAACAAACTGAAGAAACTATGAGATGAACTGAACTTCATGCATGCATCTCGTGGCAACACTTGCACATGCAATGCCAGAACCGAGCTTTAAAGGGAGGATGATGAAAACAAACTGCATCAGTTCCTTATGGGACTCAATGACATCTATGTGGGAGTCAGAAGTAATGTTCTTATGCTACAACCTCCACCAACTCTGGATTGTGCATACAATATCCTACTCCAAGATGAGAGACAAAGACAAGTATTGATTCAAGTGCCTTCAATGCTCATTTCAGCAACATACACAGCAAACCCTCCATCACTAGATTTCCCACAGCAGCTGATTACCCTAAAGAATTCAACCCAAGACTCAATTCTGATCCCAATAGGGCAAACCTAGTGTGTAGGTATTGTAAGAACCTGGACACCTGATTGAAAAATGTTATAAACTTCATGGCTTTCCACCAGACTTCAAATTCACAAGAGGATTTCCATCAGATTTCAAATTCACCAAAGGAAGGAGGAGTGCAGCACATGTTGAAGTGCAGGGGTATACAGACCCTGCTGGAACTCAGAGTAATAATGACAACTCTCAAGGGACTTCTGATTTAGAGTCTCTAATACCTGGTTTAAGCAAAGACCAATATTCCCAGCTTATGTTGCTGCTTCAACAGACACAACTTGCAGAGTCTAAGCAGCAGTCCAGTCTTATGGCCTCAGCCAACTTTGCTGGTAATTTTCCTTCAACCACTCATTTAGTTTCCTATGGGGCTTGCATGCTAACCAAAGTAAGTGATTGCATCTGGATTATAGACTCTAGTGCCACTGACCACATGACATCTAATAAAGAACTTCTATTTGACATTAAGCCTCTAGTAATTCAATACCTAGTTACCTTGCCCAATGGCTACAAGGTTAAGGTAACATGCACTGGTTCAATCCATTTCCTTTGTTTCACTCTTCATCATGTCCTTTACATTCCTAGTTTTCACTACAATCTCATTTCTGTGTCCAAACTTGTATGCCAGTTGAGTTCTATTGTCCTATTTACTAAATTCTCTTGTTTAATACAGGCCCCTTCTTTGAAGAGGCCACTGGAGATTGGTAAATTGGATGATGGTCTCTACAGGCTTGTACAATTTTCTTCTTTTAAATCTCTTGATCCTTGTAAGTACCATGCTCCATTCCCTGTTGATTCTGTTTCTTCTTCTCATTGTACATACCATTCTGAATTGAATAAAATGGAGATGTTATGGCATAATAGACTAGGGCATATACCTTTTGTTAGGATGAAAGACATGCCTTATATACCATGTAAATTTTCCACAAAGCAACCTTTTCTCTGTACTATATGTCCTTTGGCCAGGCAATCTAGACTACCCTTTCCTGACAGTTCAATCAAAACAACACATGCCTTTCAACTAATCCATGTTGATACATAGGGTCCCTATGCCACTTCTACTAATAATGATTGCAAGTATTTTTTAACTATAGTTGATGACTTTACCAGAGCTACTTGGACCCACCTTATGGGGCCCAAGAGCAATGCCTTTGCCCTCATTAAAGCTTTCATTGCCTTGGTTAAAACTCAATTCCAGTCTATGGTTCAAACCATTAGAAGTGATAATGCATTTGAACTTGGTTCTAGTGGCTGTGGCAGCAACTTCTTTGATGAACATGGCATAATCCATCAAACTTCTTGCTCTCACACACCCCAACAAAATGGTTTTGTTGAGAGAAAACATAGATATCTGCTAGAAACCTCAAGAGCTCTTCTCTTTCATTCTCAACTACCCCTTAGGTTTTGGGGTGATTGTGTACTTACTGCCACCTACCTCATAAATAGATTTCCTTCCAAACTACTTAACAACAAATCCCCTTTTGAATTACTGTTTGGCCAAACTCCATCCTACAACCATCTCAAAACATTTGGCTGCTTATGTTTTGCCTCAGTTCCTAAACAGAACAGGGATAAATTCCAGCCTAGAGCTGATCTCTGTGTTTTCCTGGGTTACCTATTAGCTAAGAAGGGTTACAAGCTCTATAACTTGAAGTCTAAGCTTACCCTGATCTCTAGGGATGTCCTTTTTCATGAGGATGTCTTTCCTTTTGCCTCTCCTGAGACTTCTTCCCTTGGCTCCTTTCCCCAGCCCAATTCCTCTTCTGCCTGGGTTCCTCCTACTGATGATTTTCTGCGCAATAATCCTTCCTCTTCTTCCACCCTTCAACCTATTTCCTCTCCCTCTTCTTCCCCTTCTTCTCCCTCACATATTTCTTCAGTGCCTTCTTCATCTGCTCCCAGAAGGTCAAATAGGGCCCATGTCCTTCCTACCCACATGCAGCAATATGTCTGTACTCTTCCCCCTTCTCTCTCTGCTCCCAGTTCTTCTTCCACTTGCCTTCACACCTTGGTTAGCAGCCCAGAGTCTGAGCCTACCTCCTACCAGCAGGCTGCTTCCATTCCTGCCTGGCAGGAGGCAATGGCCATGGAATTTGCTGCTTTGGAGGCCAATAATACATGGTCTGTTGTTCCTCTGCCCCCTGGTAAACGACCTATTGGTTGCAAATGGGTCTATAAGATCAAATATAGGGCTTATGGGTTTGTGGAAAGACATAAGGCTAGGCTGGTTGTTAGGGGTGACACCCAAGTTTAGGGGGTAGACTTCACTGAGACCTTTTCTCCAGTTGTCAAGTTCTCCACTATCAAGTCCCTCATTGCTATGGCTGTTAAACAGCATTGGTCTCTCTTCCAACTTGATGTGAATAATGCATTTTTGCATGGTGACCTAGCTGAGGAAGTTTATATGAAACTACCTCCTGGATTGGATGTTGCCTGTTCTTCTTCTTCTACTTCTTCTCCTTTGGTCTGTTTGATTCAAAAGTCTTTGTATGGCTTAAGGCAGGCTTCAAGGCAATGGTATGCCAAGCTCTCCCAGGCCTTATGTTCTAAAGGGTTTTCTTCTTCTCTCAATGACTACTCTTTCTTCATTAAGAAATCTGGCTCTTCTATTATCTTGTTAGTTGTGTATGTTGATGACATCATTCTCACTGGTAATAATTTGGAGAAAATCTCTGCTTTGAAGTCATTTCTGGATCATGAGTTTAAAAATCAAGGATTTAGGGGTGCTCAACTACTTCCTTGGTATTGAGGTCTGTTATCAGTCTGCTGGACTCCTGCTCCACCAGAAGAAGTTTGTCACTGACCTTCTCAAAGCTTATAACTGTGAGGATGTTTCCCCTGTTACTTGCCCTCTTGATCTCTCTATTAAGCTAAAACAGGACTTAGGAGATCCTCTTTCTTCTCCTGAAGTATATAGGTGCTTGGTGGGGAAGCTCAATTTCCTCACCCACACTAGACCTGACTTGGCTTTTGTTGTCCAACACTTAAGTCAATATCTTCAGAAGCCTACCTCCTCTCATATGCAAGCTGCCTTACACACACTGAGATATCTCAGAGGTACTTCTGACCTTTGTATATTTCTCAGCAACACAGCAGACCTCTCCTTGTCTGCTTATTGTGACAGTGACTGGGCATCGTGCCCAGACACCAGGAGGTCTATTTCTGGTTTTTGTGTGATGATTGGTGATTCTCTCATTGGTTGGAAAGCTAAAAAGCAGCCTGTGGTTTCTTTGTCTTCTGCTGAGGCTGAATATAGAGCCATCAGCAAGGTTGTTGGTGAGCTCACATGGCTCACTCGTTTGATGTCTGATTTTGGAGTCCCTGTTACCTCCCCTGTCCCAGTCTTTTGTGATAATCAAGCAGCACTTCACATTGCAAAGAATCCAGTTTTCTATGAGCGGACCAAACATATAGAAGTGGATTGTCATTGCATCAGAGGCAAGCTTCATGAAGGCCTCATTACTTTGCACCATGTTCCCACTACTTCTCAGCTTGCGGATATTTTACTAAGCCTCTCACTGGTCTTCTGCATCATTCTATCATGCTCAAGCTGGGGGTTCAGTCACCCTCCACCTTGCAGGGGGTGTTGGAGTTATTGGGCCCAGTCAGCAGCCCAATTCACTGAAGCAGCAACACATCAGCCAGCAGCCCAAGTAGTCCATCTGTACATTTTTATTTAACTCTGGCCCAATGGCCCAATACACTGTATAGAAATAATGAGTATAGATATTTTGTATATAGGTCTTCCGGAAGCTTCTGGTTGTACACGAACACAGAGACTAAGTCTCATTTTTCATCAATAAACTCCTTCTTCTCTCTTCCTTTTCTCTCTATCATCTGAAGCTTACAGTGATCATCCATGGGGATAGAATGATTTTAACAGTTGCTCCTTAATTAATTATTTTTAAGGGGAGCGAGTACTCACTGCAACTGCAATACTATTGCAGAGTTGCAGCGAGAGAACGACGTGGCCAAGATAAGGCTTAATCATTTAGCTATTTTTTTTGGAAAAATTGAGTATAAGAAAGAAATATATACAACATAAGTTAAATTATTGAGAATCATAATTTAAGTTATACCATAAGTTAGAGAGCTCTTATTTAATCACTATTAAACTGTGTGAAAAAAAATTGAATCATCCTTCTACTCGATTAAATCAGTTAGGTACTTTTTTGAATAACAAAATGGTGTTACATATTTTGATAACAAAGTATGAAATTGAGAAACTTTTCTTATGATTAGGGGTGTTTATGGTTCGATTTGTATAGTTTTTTCCCTAAAAAAAAACCAAATCAAGTAAGTCAGTTTTTCAAATATTAGAACCAACCCAAACCAATTAAGTCGGTTTTTTTGGATTCGGTTGATGTCGGATTTTGTCGGTCTTTTGATTTTTTCGGTTATTTATCGATTTTTTTCTTAAGTATAAGACATACACTACCAAACATGTATTTCGGCAACCATATTTTTAACGTAACACTATCAAATCAATTGCCCTTTGAGAAATCTATTATTTACCAAGATATATTGATGATAATTGAATTAGATAGCGATGAATAATTTAAGGACTCAATTAAAAATATATTATTTTTAACACTAAATGGATTCTTATACCTAACAAAAGAAAACTACCAATCAAATTAGAATGTAAAGGTAAAGAACTATACTAAAAATGTAAAATATTAACATTTACTATAAATTTCTTTCTATAAAAATATACATATATATAGGTGTAATAATGAATTTGAATAGCTACTCTTATAATCTATTTGGTTCGACTTTTTTTCTGATTAAAATCATAACCAAATCAAATTTGATCGGTTTTTAAATTCAAAACCAAAACCAAACTAAACCAAAAAAAATCAATTTTTTTGATCGGTTTGATTTGGTTTTCGGATTGGTTCGATTTTTCAAAATTTTATGAATACCCCTACTTACGATCCTTCGAGGAGACATAATCATCAATAAGGTAGTACATTAATATTTTCAGCTAATGGGATTTTAGAAGTTTACTATAGCTCAAAAAATCTATAATATCTATGCTTAAAAACATAAAAAAGTAGGAAAACATAGATAAACTAAAGAAAAATTGAAAAATGAAAAAGTTAGCAACTTCAGTTGCAAGAATAATAGTATGACAACATATTTTACATGTGAAGTAGAATAACATACTTAGAGTGAGGACTACAAACATTAAATATTAATTGAAATTATTTTCATAGTTGTTTGAATGATTGACTTATCAACATAATGAGATTAGAAAAGAAAAACTTTACCTCTATGAATTGCGGGATTTTATTAGGAATTTTTACATCCTATAAAAAACCTTAGTACCCTATTTATTTAAAATAAATATCATTTTAAAATATTATATCCTATAAATACCTTTTATCCTTTATAGCAAAAAATCTAAATATAGTTACATCCTACAATTAAGGCACCATATATGCTAAATATTATTTTTCAGTCTCCCTTTTTGTATTTTCTCTCACATAATTACCGCGTATCTGCAAACCCTAATACAATCTCTCTCTGTTTGCATACAACCAGACTCTCTTCTCCCACAAACCCTAGTTTCTTAACTCTTTTCCCACCCAAATTCTCAATTTATCCGTTATTATCAATCCCACATTCAAACTCTTCACTAGTAATCATAGGATACTAAAGTTTTCAATAGGGTATAAAAATTCCATAATAATATGTGTGACTGGTTGTCCATGTTTTTACTCTTGTTTCTATCGTTCAAAGATGAGACAACAATACATGTTGAAACAAAACCTTTGTGGCGATTGCTTGGTCCACTGTTTCTGTGAAGCTTGTGTCTTATGTCAAGAATATCGAGAGCTCAAAAATCGTGGAGTTGATATGTCCATTGGTAAAGACAATACTCCCACCAACCGGAATTAATGGCTGGCCGCTGGCCGGCCAAGTTCTAGGGCTGTTTCTCTCTCTAGATCGCCCAAATCTCTTATTTGTATTCAGTTGTATTCGAATGTATTCTTCAGTTGTATTCACTCGTATCCATGTTTAATCAGTTGTATTTAACTATTTAATTCTGCAGTAGTTAGTTATATTCAAGTGTTTATACAATTGTATTCAGTTGTAGTTAGTTATATTCAACTATGTTATTCAGTAGAAGTTAGTTGTATTTTGTTACATTCAAGAGTTTATTAAGATGTATTCAGCTGTATTTTTATTGTATTCAAGTGTTTTATTCAGATGAATTAAGGTATATTTTGTTGTATTCAACCGTATTATTCATATGTATTCCTCTTATTCAGCTATAATCTTTATTATGTATCTTTCAAATACAGATTAATGAGGGATCATTTTAGTTCGTTGAATTAAATTAGGAGAATATCATGTGATTTTACTTTCTTCCGTTTTTGGCGCAAATACGTTACTGTATTTAATGTTAATGTCGCTTGAATACAGCTAAATACATGTCAAAGTTAGCTGGAATTCCAGATTTTACGCCTATATTTTTGGTTGTATTAATGAACACAACAACTTAAATACATGAAATATATTATATAAAAATATAAAAGATATCTATAACACGTAATATAGCAAATGATCTATAAATGACATAGAAATTTGGGCATCGCTTGAGCACTTCCATTTTCTGGTTGGAATTGAGAATACCTAATTGAGTAGTTTAGGGTGCCGTTTCACTTTAATATGAGGTTACATACAATTAGCTGGATAAATAAATCTATCATAATAATACTCTATAAGTTTGAAAACAGTGACTCTAGGATTCAAATTTCACGCAACATTAACATGCAACAATTAACTTTTTACTAATTGTTATGAAATAGAAGATTATTACACTTCTATTTAAGGTGAATGTCTTTAATGTACTTAATTAGAGAGATTTTAGAGTCCTATTATTGGTAGCAAGATCTTCCTCCTCCCTATAAATAGAGGTGCTCTCTACTATTGTAATTCACCCCTCTCAACTCAATAAGAAGAACTCTCTCTACTCTTCTCTCTATTGCTATTGTTCTTGTTCTATTGTTCTTGTCTTTTGCTTTAGTTTATAACACGTTATCAGCACGAGACTCTACCGTCTCAAGTACCATTCTCGAAAATCCAAGGTATTTTCCCTCTTCCTAATTTAATTTTCGAGTATGTCTGACATTATGAAAAGAAAGTTCGTTGCCCTTGAAATTTCGGGCAAGAACTATATGACATGGGTGTTGGATGCTGAAATCCACCTAGATGCTATGGGTCTCGGAGGCACCCTCAAAGATAAAGAAAAAGCATCCACCCAAGATTGTGCGAAGGCCTTGATTTTCTTGCGCCACCACCTTGACGAAGGTTTGAAGATTGAATATCTCACCGTCAAGGATCCACTCGTTTTGTGGAACAGCTTAAAGGAGAGATATGACAACCTGAAGTTGGTCACTCTGCCACAAGCACGATATGATTGGGCCCATCTGAGGCTACAGGACTTTAAGTCCGTTTCTGAATATAATTCTGCTATGTTCAGAATTACTTCTAAACTGAAGCTATGTGGAGATAACATCTCCGATTACGATATGCTTGAGAAAACGTTTACAACGTTTCATGCCTCCAATATGGTACTGCAGCAACAGTACCGAGAGAAAGGCTTTACGAAGTACTCTGAACTGATTTCTCTCTTACTAGTGGCTGAGCGAAATAATGATCTGCTCATGAGAAATCACGAAAATAGACCAACTGGGTCTACACCACTGCCTGAAGCAGATATGGTGCACTCGCATTATGCCAAACATAAAAGGGACCATGATCACGGTCATAAACGGGGTCAAAGCCAAGGACGTGGACAAGGAAGAAATTCCAAAGAAGTCCGTCACCCCCCAAAGAGAGATAACCACCGAAAGCAGAAACGGGGTCCAGAAGATCCTAAGGCAAATAGTTCAGAAACTATATGTTATCGTTGCGGTGGAAATGGGCACTGGTCTCGGACTTGCCGTATACAAAGACACTTGGTTGACCTTTATCAAGCATCTCGAAAGAGAAAAGGCCCTGAAACAAATTTTGTCTATGACGACAATGAGGATATCACCCACCTGGATGTGGCAGACTTCTTTGAGCAACCCGATGGAAAAATAGACCACCTAATCGGCGATGGATCCGTGATGAAAGAAGATGGAGCTGTTTGATTCTACTTGTATTAGTCAATGAATAAATTAATAGTCATTAGCATTAGCTCGTATCAGTTAATTCATGATATGATGTTAGTATTAGCCCTTTAGAATGTTTCAATATGCTCAAATATTTTTATTGTACAGTAGAGGTAATCGACTAACCTAAAAACTAGTCGATCGTCTAATATTTAGCAATAAAACGAACTTTTTTCCGCCAGGCCAGATATTCGAATATCAGAGTCTGATATTCGAATATCTGGGCCAGATATTCGAATATCAGAATTCCTATATTCGAATATCTGGCAAGATATTAGAATATGTGCTTAAATATTCGAATATCTAATATTTTTCGCATTAAAGTATTATTTTTTCCGCAAGGCATTATATTCGAATATTAGAATACAATATTCGAATATCCTAAATAACTGCTTCCCAAAACGCTGTTTAAACGCGAAACAAAAGAATTGAAGTTGTTTATACTTATATTTATGTATTTTTTTTGTATGTTAAACTATGGGATAGCAAATACGGATATCTCACAAAGCGAACTTGGACCAACGTCCAATTGTAAAAGTATTTGCCTAGTTGATTCATGTACTACACATACAATACTCAAAGAAAAGAAGAGTAATTGTGTAAGGCAAACATTACTACAATCTATGGAAGTAGTAAATTGATTGAAGGCTCCGGAAGAGCAATTGTAACTCTGCCCAAAGGCATGACGTTAATCATAGAGAATGCAATGTTCTCCTCCAAGTCTAAGAAGGACTTGTTGAGTTTTAATGATATCAATCAAAGTGTTCTCCTCCAAGTCTAAAAGGAACTTGTTGAGTTTTAAAGATATCATTCAAAATGGATATCATATTGAGACAATAGATGAGAATAATCTTGAATTCTTCATGAAAACGAGGCTGCCCATTTCGGTTTGGGTTCACGCCATTTTGCATGCAACAATACTAGTTTGTCGGCTGCCCACTTCGGTTTGGGGTCATGCCATTTTGCATGAAGCAATGCTAGTTCGTCGGCTGCCCACTTCGGTTTGGGGTCACGCCATGTTGCATGCAGCAATGCTAGTTCGTCTCTGACTGACGAATTGACACAAATATTCCCCATTGCAATTGGTTTTGGGTCATGAACCCAATATATCCCATTTAAGAAGCTTTGGATGCGCAGTATATGTGCCTGTAGCACCGCCATCCCGCACCAAAATGGGTTTGCAAAGGAGGTTAGGAATATATGTTGAGTTTGACGCGTCCTCCATTATTCGCTACCTCGAAACATTGACAGGAGATTTGTTCACTGCACTATTTGCAGACTGTCAATTGGATGAGACACTTTTCCCAAAATTAGGGGGAGAAGTTGGTGAAACCAAACAGGAAATTTTGTGGAAAAATGCATCATTATCTCATCTTGATCCACATACCTCTATTTGAAAGAAAGAGGTACAAAAGACTATCCATTTGCAAAGAATAGCAAATCAAATGCCTGACGCATTTACGGACTTGAAAAGGATAACGAAACCCCACATTCACGCGGAAAATGTTCCGATCCGTATTGAAGTCCCTATTGGACAAATATCTAGTGTCATATCCAATGAGTCAAATGCACGCCAGAAGCGTGGCAGACCATTAGGTTCCAAAGATCGAAATCCTAGAAAGAGGAAAAAGAACGATCTAAATGACACTATGAAAAAAATCAGAAGAAATGATAAAAGCATTACATGCAGCTACAGATGCTAATGCACAGCCTACAACAGATGTGAGTAAAATACTTCAAAAATTTGTAATATCGATTACAGCCGAATTTAGTACGCCGGAGCAGAAAATTCAATGATTTGTAAAAATATAGAAAAAGCAAGAAATAATCTATTAAATTTAGTTATTTGTGATTTATGCTACTATGAAGAATATGTATGTGAATTTAGTAATTATTTTCATAAAGGGAGATTTAATAATAATGAGAAACCTATGATCTTAGACTTATTCCTACATAAACTACCATATCCAACTAATTTATTAGCATTTAAAGATTATAAAATAGAAGCTAAATCAATAGATACCTTAGGAACTAGGATAGAATATGTAAGAAATTGGATAAATGATAGATGTACTCAAGCAACAAATCTTAGAAATTTATTACAATCAGATTTACAATTATGTTGTGCAAAAGATAAACCAAGTAAATACGGATGTAGTAAAAAATACCCTAAACAAATAAGAAAACACTACAAGAAAAGAAATAAGAAATACATTAGAAGAAGTTACAATTTAAGGAATTTTACAAATAATAACAAAAAATGAAGATATATAAATAAAAGAAAATATAGAAATTACTTCAAAAGGAATCCTAAAAAATGTAAATGTGATAATTGTGGAAAAATAGGACACATATCCACAGAATGCAAAGAACCTAGACAAAAACAAATAAAAGAAATTCAGTTAGATAATGATGAATTTATAGATATGGATATAGTTAAGCAAGAAATAGATACGGATAACTTTTCTAGTGAAGATGAAATAATTGAATCAGATATAACAAGTGAAGAAGAAAATGAATCAGACTAAAATAGGAGAAACGAGTGATAAAGATATAATAATAAACTATACACAAGACATAGATTATGAGAAACAACAGATAATATTTGATGAAAAAATTTATGAGAAAATTAGGAAGAAGAATTAGACCTTACACCAGACTTAGTTTTTAAAAATCAATTTTGGAATGAAACCTTGAAAATTAAAAAACAAAATTATTATATAATCACTAAAAAGGAATTTGTATTAGACATAAAACATTTAAATGGAAAAACAATGATACCTTTAGTATCTAAACATCTAATTGAAGAAGAAACTAAAAGTATTAAAAATAAACACAATCTAAGATATTGTTATTTTGGAGGAATACAGATTATGTTATATGCACATTTTAAAGAAGGTATAGATACACCAATAGAAATATATTTAGCAGATGATAGAATAACTCATCCTATAGAACAATCCATATTAACACAATTAACCGGAAATCTAATATACCAAAAAGCTAAATTCTTATTTAAACCTGATTTTAATATAAGTATGACAGAACAAAATATAGACAAAGCATTAACGATTTATTGGAAAATTAATGGAATAGAAATGCTACCAGGAAGTAAAGTACTAACTATCAAAGAAAAACAATTATACGTATTAAGTAATAAACCAGGAATAAATAAAAATAAAAGAAAAGGATTAACACATAAAAGTAAAATCTTTGAACCTATCCTAAAAGAAATACCTAGGAAAGAACAATTATATATACTACCTAACCAAAACCAAGACTTAAAATTAGTAACTCATAATTTAGAGCAACGAAGAAATCTTCTTAATAGAAGTATGAGCAGAAGGAATATAAACATAATACCTAGAATTAGGAAAAATATATCAGACTAATATTATGAAAACCAATATTATATAAAAGGAAGAATAATAAGAAATGGAATAAGAATACTAGTACCAATCTTAATCGCTACTAATGCAGGAGAAAATTATATAGCTGAACAACTAATAAGTGAGATTGATAAAATAGAAGAAAGTAATCACACATATACTAAATTCATTACACAACAAGAAGTAACAAGTATGGGAAAAATAAATAGCCCAATAGAAATAGAAGGATTATTATTAAACATTACTCTAGAAATAATGGATAATGAACCAGAAATTATACTAGGAATTAAATGGTTAAATATGGTAGAACCATGGAATCTAACAGAATTAGAATTAGAAATAACAGTTAATACAATAACAATTAATATAAAAAGAGAAACAATTAATGCTATAAATATAATCAAAGAAAGTATATGAGTCATGAAGAAATACATATCTTAATTAAAGTAAAATGTGAAGGATATAACAGTAGATATTATACAACATATATAGATACAGGAGCTGGAACTAATATATGTAGAAGAAAAGTATTACCAGAAGAATATTGGAAGAAATTAAAAAATCCAATTATAATTGCTGGATTTAACCAAGAAGGAAATCTAGTCCGACACAAAGCTACAAATATAACAATACAAATATGGGATAAAGAACTAGTACTAAATGAATTATACCCATGTGAGGAAATATTTCATGATATAATATTAGGTTATAAAAAATTCAAAAAAAATTATGAACCCTTTACAATTACAAAAAATTATTTATTATTAACTACCCCTTGCAAGCAAAAAATAATAGCTAAAAGAACCTTGGAAAAACAAAGTGAACTAATACCTTGGATTAAAGGAGATAGTAAAATTAAACAATCACTACCTTGTAAAAGTAAAAATAATAAATTACAAATAAGTGAGATTAGTATTGAAGAAGAATTAACTAACGAATTTAAAGAAGTATTTAGTGAAGACCCATTAAAATATTGGCAAAAACACAAGACCCAAATACCAATTAGATTACTAAAAGATGATACTTTAGTTTATAAAAAACCTATGAAATATACTGAAGAAGATATGATTTAATTTAAATTACATATAACAGAATTATTAAAAGGAAATTTTATTAGATCTAGTGAATCTAAACATAGTAGTCCCGCATTCATAGTAATGAAACACAGTGAACAAAAAGAGGAAAATCCAGAATGGTAATAGACTATAAATACTTAAATAAAAAGACAGAAACATTAAATTATCCAATACCAAATAAAGCAGTAATATTAAACAAAGTTAAAGGTTATGAGTGGTTCAGTAAATTTGATTGTAAATCAGGATTCTATCATATTAAAATAATAGAAGAATATAGACATTTAACAGCCTTCTCAATACCCAATGGATTTTATGAATGGAATGTATAACCCTTTGGATTTAAAAATTCCCCAGGATATTTCAAAAATATATGGATACATATCTTGGAAATATAGATGGAATTATTGTATATATAGATGATATATTATTATTCACTAAAACGAAGGAAGATCATATAAATTTATTAAAAAGATTTAAGAAAATAATAAAAGATGCAGGAATAGCTCTAAGTGAAAAGAAAGCAGAAATATTAAGGAATAAAATAGAATTTTTAGGAATAAAGATAGATAGAAATGGCGTAGAGATGCAAGAACATATATTAAAAAAGATTGCAGAACACATGGAAGAATTAAAAGAAAAGAAACAATTACAAAGTTTTTTAGGATTAGTAAATCAAATTAGAAATTATGTACCTCATTTAAGTGAGAAATTAGTACCGCTACAAAAGAAATTAAAAACAAAAACAACGGTATTTGAATGGACTATAGAGGATAAGGAAAACCTGAAAAAAGTAAAGGAATATTGCAAGAAATTACCTAAATTACAAATCCCAGAAATAAATGAAAAATAAAATGGATAATTTATACAGATGCATCAGATTATGCTTTTGGAAGTATGTTAACATATTTAAATATGGAAAATAACACACAATATATTACATCATTCAACTCAGGAACGTTCAAAGAAAATAAAATAAAATGGGAAATAAACAGAAAGGAATTATTGAGCGTATTAAAAGCATTATTATACTATGAAATATATATAGCACATACACATTTTATATTAAGAACAGATAATACCCAAGTTAAATTTTGGTTAACAAAGGATTTAAAGAATCAATCAATTACTACCAGAAATATTAGAAATATAGTATGTCAAATATCTTTATTTAATTTTGATATCGAACTAATTAGTACTAAAGACAATTTTATTGCAGATTTCTTATCTAGACATACGATACAGGAATAGCTTATAAAGATGCATTTTATTATGATTGACAGGTACAACCTGAACAAGGGGAAATAGTACAAAAGCTATTACAAGACATATTACAAAAATTACAAGGTATGGAGAAAAGTATTGAAAAGCTGGAAAGCAGAATTAGCCAAATGGAAGATAGCAAAAAAGAAGAAATAGACCTGCAAGAATTTAAAGAGATAACAATTAGCCAAGAAAAATATGACAAAAAAGATCAAGAAAAAGAAATAGAAGTTACTACTCATCAAGCCAAAAAACTTAAACCTTTCAATATCCAACTTAGACCAGAACAACCTATTCCAAAAAGGACAGACTTTATTTACCAACTACCAAAACCCCAAACAAATACCTACAGTGAAATTACCAAAAAACCTACACAAAACCAATTTGTACAAAGGATATACAACTACCTCAACCAGTTTATACAAGTTGCCAATTACCTAAATAAAAATATACAATCGCCAGACTTTAACCCAGAAAAATTAATTGGATGGCAAACTAAACCTCTGAAAGGATATAATAAACTAATTGCCCTAAATAAATCAGATCCAAAATTAGTACAAACTATGTATAACTATGGACTATTGCATGCAGTATATACACAAGATGGAGATAACCTACAACATATACCAGAATTATACCAAGTAGTAAAAAAATACTTGGGAATTACCAAAGCAGACTTAATATTTATTAGAGATTTATTCAGCACCCTGCGAAGTTACACCTCAAGAAATATATCATTCTATCACAGCAGTGAAAATAGGACTAACAAGAACAATTATGTGTGAAGAGCCTATAGAACAACCTGATCTAACTATTCAAGAAATAGTAGAATTTCTACAAAACAAAAGAGCTATTATGATCAAAGTTATTATTCAAGAGCTAATAAGCAGTTATGAAGAAGGAGGAAAGTGGATCTACAACAGCAAAAATAGCACAATTATCTACTCAAATGTCAAGACGACAAAAGACATAGAAGAACTACCAAGATGGATTACTGCCCTTGCAAATTGGGAAACTACACCAACAACTAATGCATTAAGAACATATCCGAAGCAGCTGACGGAAAAGACAAAATATCTACTATGTCAACAATTAAAGGATTTATTCAACCTACACCATTGCAAATATTGCAATAAAAAAGAAGACATTCCTAAAGTTTATCTACCACCAACTATGGAAAAAGAAAAAGAAGAAGAAGACAAGCAAATTGAAGACTAAAGCAACTTTCGTAGAAGTCTTGCTAACAAATTCCAAGACAAATGTAGTATTTGGGCTAGCATTTTTCAATGTTTTGTCTTTTAGTTTTGTTTTTTAGTCTTGATTAATAATTTTGTTTTCTAGTCTTGATTGATAGTTCTGTTTTTTAGTATTGATTAAAAATTTTGTTTTTTAGTCTTGTATTATTTCAAGAAGTGTAGTATTTTTAGGATAGATTTTAGTCTTATTAGGAAAAGTTTTTTGTCTTGATTAGGGTAGTATCTATTCTTTGCCTATATATGTAGGACTTTGTAAAAAGAAGGGGGCATTATCAGCTCTTCTTACTCTTGTATAATAAAATCCCTCTTTGAAAAACACTCTCTCTCACATACGTTTACTCTTGCAAAAATCTAGCATCAACTAAGGAAATAATGGAGCAAAATAAGGTACGTAATACTATGACTAGCTAAATTTTTTTGGGCAAGATTTTAGGAAAGTAGTAATAATTCGAAAATGATAATGATCATGTGAACACAGGGAGTTCGGCGTAACATCGATTTAAAGGGTTAATAACAGCCAGTAATGAAAGCTAAAGTGGATTTAGCCGTGCACTTTGTTGGAAACACGTTTCAAATGCAATATACTAAACGTGTGTTCTTTTGTAGGTTTTGATGAATGTCAAACAAAGCAAAAAGCGATATATAGCAGTACTCAAGGACAAGCACAAAATGGATGCATTACAAGAAGCTCAAGACAAAGTTTAGAAATGTTATAATTGAGTCAATATTAATTGTGATCTTGATTCCTCAACTTGGCTCATAACATGGCTTCTCTACTAAAATTATTTTTCCAAAATCATGCATATTTAAATTAAGTGTCAAATGATTTTAAACTATGCATATTTACATTTGTTAAAATGTTTTCCAAGCATGCCTCAAAAATCTGGGCTAAGATAATCGATTATGTACTTATGATAATCGAGTATCTCTAAGCCAAGACTGCATGACAATCGATTGTGAATTAATGATAATCGATTGTGAGTAAGTCAGTTAACATCAGGATTTTGCAAACTGCATAACAATCGATTGTGTACTAATGATAATCGATTGTTAACTGAGGCAAAGTTTTCAAAACTCATAAAAATCGATTATGAACTAATGGTAATAGATTAGAATGAGAAAAATGTCTCCCAGTGATTTTAAATAAGATGATAATCGATTGTGGCTTTTGATAATCGATTATATATGAGACAGAGAGTTTTGAAATTAATTAATAATCGATTATTCCATTTGATAATCGATTGTTGAAGCTGACCGTTGTCATATATTTTCAATTACCTTCAGGTAATCGATTGTTGATATTTAACAATCGATGTTTTGCTTAAAATCTGGAAAAGATTTTCTGAACGTTGTTAAAATAATCGATTGTTGATTTCCGGACAATCGATGTTTTATGCCAAAAATTGGAAAGGATTTCTTAACGTTATAAATAATCGATTATTGATTTGAAGTAATCGATTGTTGACGTAAAATCTGGGATTGAATTTTTAATCTGATAGGCAAACAATCGATTGTTTAGTCTTGACAATCGATTGTCACTGAGTAATTTCAGCAATCCTTAATTGGCAATTAGACAACGGTAAGACTGAGTTTTTCACCTATAAATACAGCTTCAACTCAGTGTTTTCACAACAACAACATATACACTTTGAGTATTTTCATTGCTAAAAGCTTTCTTACATTGATCATCATTTTCCATTCATCCATAAAGCTTTTTGAAGAGCCATTCTATTGAGCTAAGTTGTTGTGATCTTGAGCGTACTATTTCTACTCATATCTACTCATTAAGGAGTGCTTTGTAAAGTGAGTGTGTTTTGTGTTTGTAAGAGAATTGCGATTCTCGTTTGTTGAGGAACTTGTGATTCCTCGGTTGAAGTCTTTGGGATTGTTATCCCCGAGCAGTTGAAGTCTTTGGGATTGTTATCCCCGAGCAGTTGAAGTCTTTGGGATTGTTATCCCCGAGCAGTTGAAGTCTTTGGGATTGTTATCCCCGAGCAGTTGAAGTCTTTGGGATTGTTATCCCCGAGCAATTGAAGTCTTTGGGATTGGTATCCCCGAGCAATTGAAGTCTTTGGGATTGTGATCCCCGAGCACCTAGGTGAGGCTTGTGTCCTCAGCTGTAACGGTTTGTTAAGCACCCGTAAGCTTGACAAGTTTAGTGGAAATCTCGAGAGAGTCTCTCGGGGACTGGACTAACCACGTTTGTGGCCAACCAGGATACATCATTGTGTAAGTTTATTCTACTGCACTTGTTTTAATTTCTGCAAAGTTTTTAAATTCCGCACTAAAACGCTTAATATTTTTAAAACGCTATTCACCCCCCCTCTAGCGTAAAGCGTATTGTCCAACAATTGGTATCAGAGCCATACTCTCTGAAAGACTTAACCGTTTGAGAGAATCTTTCCATGGCTTCTACTCTAGACTCTTTTGCAGGTATTGATGAAGGACAGTGCCCCACAAGACCTCCTTTGTTTAACGGGACTAATTATTCATATTGGAAAGAAAGGATGCAGATATTCGTCAGATCAAACAGCCCTTACTTGTGGAAGGTGTACACCAAAGGAAATGAGGTTCCTGTCAAAAAGGTGGAAGGAGAATGGGTGCCAAAATCAGAAGAGGAATTCAACGCCGAGGATAATCGAATGGTCCAAAATAATTTTAAAGCTATTAATTTATTACTTTGTGCTGTTAATGCTAATGATTACAGGAAAATCTCCTGCTGCAAAACAGCGAAAGAAATGTGGGACAAGCTTGAGGTCACTTACGAAGGGACTGACCAGGTAAGAGAAGCTAAAATTGACTTTTTAACTCATGCTTACGAATTGTTCCATATGAAGGAAGGCGAAAAGGTAGACGAGATGTTTGAGCGGTTCTCATCAATAGTGAATGATCTCCACGCGCTCAAGAAGACGTTCACAGACAAAGAACTAGTTCGAAAAATCCTTAGGAGTCTAACACCGGCATGGCGATCAAAGGCCGATGCGATTCAAGAGTCAATTGGAATCACGAACGTCACCATAGACGCTCTTAGAGGTAATCTTAAGACTTATGAATCCACTATTCTTAACCCTGTTATTGATGAACAAAGAAGGCAAAAGATTGCTCTAAAGGCGAGCACAAGTCAATCACCAATTGAAGAGGATGGAGATAGCGAATTCGGACTCATCATAAAAAAATTCCAAAAATTCATGCGAAAAGAATATGACCGCAAAGGGAAAAAGCAAGGTGAGCAAGTTAAATGTTATGAATGTGGTGAAACAGGGCATATCAAAACAAACTGCCCAAATCTTAAAAAGGAGAAGAAACCCTTCAAGAAGCAACGAGCATACATATCTTGGGGAGGAGATTCCGGAGACGAATCCAGTGAAGAAGAAAATGAAGAAGCGGCAAATCTCTGCCTCATGGCACAGGAAGAAAATCAAAGTGAGGTAAGTCAAATCTCTTCTCAAAATTTTTACACTCTTGATGACATGAGAAATGCCTTTGATGAATTGTATGCTGAATTTCTCAAAGTTACAAAAACCGTCACTAGTTTAAGAGAAAGTGCTTCTCTAAAAGAACAAGATTTTCAAAAACAGTTTTCATTAAAAGAAAAAGAATTGGAAAAATTGGTTTTGGAAAATGAGAAGCTACTAGAACAAAACAAGTTTTATGGGAAAAGAAGTTCTGACAAGCCCGAGAGTTCTACAAAAAATTGTGCTTCTTGTGTAGACCTTAAGAATGAAGTAGGTAGATTAAAAGGCACACTAGATAAATTCAACTCCTCTCATAAAAACTTGAATGTGGTGCTTGATAACTTGAAATCAACCAAGCATGGAATAGGCTTCATAAATGAAGAAGAGGTTGATGCAAAAACCCAACCACCTAGAGCTCAATCTAGGATTAATAACAAAAATGCCTTTCCTAAAACAAACATGCATGCTAGACAAAATATTAGGAGACCTAGACATGACCTTCCGCCTAGCAATCGTCACCATAGACATGATGCATATTTTAGGCACAACAGTGATCATGCTAGAAGATCCCGAAATGTTCAACCTAGAAATGATTATGGTGCTCAAATTAGGAGAAATGAAAATAGAGTAAACAATGTGCATTATTCTAGCTACTATGAGCCTAGACGCATGCATAATCCAAATGTGACATGTCATTATTGTAGACGAATTGGTCATATTGCTCCCGCATGCTTTACTAGACATAGACATGCTACTCAAACATATCATTATAGTATGCATAACCCTCAAGGACCCAAAATGGCATGGGTACCAAAAGAGCATTGATTTGTTTTGCAGGTGTTCTTGAAGGAATCAAGTGTAGTGGATACTCCAAACACTTGACGGGAGACGAATTCAAAATTCCTTAAATTAAAGCACAAAGAAGGAGGAAGAGACGGAAAAGTCGATTTAGGCATTTTTTTTCAAAATCGGAAGTATTTTCGAAAAATTTAAAAGACAAAATACAAGGAAGACAAAGGCAAAATTGTGGAAGAAGCTTCTTAAATTGAAGAATGAGCCAAAAGACCAAAATGAACGGAGGATGTTCAAAATCAGGTAATTGGCAAAGTCGAAGGGAAGGTAAGTACCCTAAACCCTCTTAAGAACATCCTAGGACAAAATTCTTAAGAGTTCACGTTTTTCACCCGACTACACTAGTTTCAAAGTTATTATTTCATTTATAGATTACTGACTTGAGCGTCGGAGATGTTTAAATCTATTTTGCAGGTATCCCCCAAAAGGTAAGAGGAAAGTATAAATTGTCTTGATACAAGAAAAATCGATCATAATCGATTATTTATGCTTACAATCGATTATCAATATCAATAATCGATTATTTGTTGATTCAATTTTTTTTGTCATGAAATCTTGTTGAATGTTTACATTGCTTGATAGAATTAAGTCTCATCATTTTAGCATCCCCCTTCCAAACAATCGATTATTTGTTCTGCCAATCGATTATTTGCCAAAATCCAAACTCTCTGTGAGTGAAATAATCGATTACTATATATTGACAATCGATTATCTGTTTTAAACTTATGTTACCGTTTTGGCTCTACAATCGATTCCTGTCAGGTCATAAATATGAAAAACAATCGATTACCAAGTTTGACAATCGACTATCTTTTTCAAATTTTTTTTACCGTTCTGGCGTGTAATCGATGTGTCAGATCATTTTCATTAATGACAATCGATTATTCTATTCAAACAATCGATTATTGAACGGTCAGTGAATTTATTTTTACCGTTTCAGACTTCAAAGCTCTTCAAATCTCTTCAAATCTTTTCAAATAAGTGTAAGATTCATTCCTTCTCTATATATAGGCTGCACATATGCTCCTGTATACTCACTCAAGCCTCCCAAGCATCAAATTATCTTGTTATCTTTGAAAAATCCTAGCACATCCTTTTCAAAAATGTCAAGCCGCAACTCCAAACGTGCTCGTTCCAAACAAGGTGCTTCTTCTTCTCGCCATCCATATCAAGATGGATCGGTTCTATTCTTTGAATCCGAGGAAGAGCTCACCCGTTTCATAACCAAATTTGAGAAACGCCTTATTCTCCCTCCTCGTTTTTCAACAAATGCTCTTGTTGCACCATTCATTCCAGCCGCGAATATGCTAAGAGAGTGCCAACTTTTCAATTTCCTACTCCTTACTCACCCCTACTACAACATTACTTTGGTTGAAGCTTTTTACTCCAACCTTCACAAAGATGATGAGGGTGAACTCGTTACCAATGTTAACGGCATTTCCATTCTAATTTCTGAAGATAACCTCCACCTCATTGCCGGCATTCCGCATGATGGTGAAGACATCTACCAGTACATAAATGATGCCGGGGACATGATTGATGAAGCTAATCTCTTCCGCCAAGCCGGAGTCGCCTATGATGAGTCTTCTTCCCGTCGTCCCACCATAAAGGGTATGGACCCGAATTATCGTTTCATTCTCTATTTCATCACTCGTGTTCTCAAACCCCGTAAACTCAATCACACCACCATTTCCCAAGAGGATGCCAAATTTCTTCATGCCATTATCACCGGTGTTAAAATCAATTGGTGCAAGCTTATTCAATCTCATATGTTCAATGCCACCAGAGATGACATACCTCTCCCCTATGCCCTCTTAATAATGAAATTTCTTGAAGCTTCCGGGGTCAATAGTGCTAATGGTCCTCTCAAAAAGAGCACCAAAATCTGGGAAATTTCGGAGTCTTCCTTTCATCATGATGGTGATCATGCTCCCGCTCCTCCTCAAAATCGACAAGCCCGTCGTGCTCATCCTCCTCAAGAGCCTACCCTCCGGACTATCTCTGACCAAATTACTCAATTAACCCGTGAGGTCCATGGTTACTTTGATCACGTGCATTATGCCTATGCTCAGGTGGTGCCATATCAAGCGCCTCCCAATGATGATGAAGGGGATGGGGGTGATGAATGATGAAATTGTTGTTTTTGATGATGTCAAATTGTTGTTTTTGATTTGTTTTTCCTTGGTTGGTTAGTTGTTGTTCGTTTTATTGTGTTTGGCTCCACCCATGTAATGTTATTTTCCAATAAATAAACTTTTGTTTATTTCATATGTTTTTTTGCATATTCTTCCCTTGTATATATTTTTGCTAATGGCAAAAGGGGGAAGAAACGGGATATCAAGAAGTATGCTATATCACTCTCAACTTCATTCATGCTTAAAGTGAGGGGGAACATGAATTGAGGGGGAACATCAAATTGCATACTTTACACTTGTCTTGGATTATCAAAATAATTATTGCATATATCCCGCTTATGTTTGCCATTATCAAAAAGGGGGAAATTGTTGGAAACACGTTTCAAATGCAATATACTAAACGTGTGTTCTTTTGTAGGTTTTGATGAATGTCAAACAAAGCAAAAAGCGATATATAGCAGTACTCAAGGACAAGCACAAAATGGATGCATTACAAGAAGCTCAAGACAAAGTTTAGAAATGTTATAATTGAGTCAATATTAATTGTGATCTTGATTCCTCAACTTGGCTCATAACATGGCTTCTCTACTAAAATTATTTTTCCAAAATCATGCATATTTAAATTAAGTGTCAAATGATTTTAAACTATGCATATTTACATTTGTTAAAATGTTTTCCAAGCATGCCTCAAAAATCTGGGCTAAGATAATCGATTATGTACTTATGATAATCGAGTATCTCTAAGCCAAGACTGCATGACAATCGATTGTGAATTAATGATAATCGATTGTGAGTAAGTCAGTTAACATCAGGTTTTTGCAAACTGCATAACAATCGATTGTGTACTAATGATAATCGATTGTTAACTGAGGCAAAGTTTTCAAAACTCATAAAAATCGATTATGAACTAATGGTAATCGATTAGAATGAGAAAAATGTCTCCCAGTGATTTTAAATAAGATGATAATCGATTGTGGCTTTTGATAATCGATTATATATGAGACAGAGAGTTTTGAAATTAATTAATAATCGATTATTCCATTTGATAATCGATTGTTGAAGCTGACCGTTGTCATATATTTTCAATTACCTTCAGGTAATCGATTGTTGATATTTAACAATCGATGTTTTGCTTAAAATCTGGAAAAGATTTTCTGAACGTTGTTAAAATAATCGATTGTTGATTTCCGGACAATCGATGTTTTATGCCAAAAATTGGAAAGGATTTCTTAACGTTATAAATAATCGATTATTGATTTGAAGTAATCGATTGTTGACGTAAAATCTGGGATTGAATTTTTAATCTGATAGGCAAACAATCGATTGTTTAGTCTTGACAATCGATTGTCACTGAGTAATTTCAGCAATCCTTAATTGGCAATTAGACAACGGTAAGACTGAGTTTTTCACCTATAAATACAGCTTCAACTCAGTGTTTTCACAACAACAACATATACACTTTGAGTATTTTCATTGCTAAAAGCTTTCTTACATTGATCATCATTTTCCATTCATCCATAAAGCTTTTTGAAGAGCCATTCTATTGAGCTAAGTTGTTGTGATCTTGAGCGTACTATTTCTACTCATATCTACTCATTAAGGAGTGCTTTGTAAAGTGAGTGTGTTTTGTGTTTGTAAGAGAATTGCGATTCTCGTTTGTTGAGGAACTTGTGATTCCTCGGTTGAAGTCTTTGGGATTGTTATCCCCGAGCAGTTGAAGTCTTTGGGATTGTTATCCCCGAGCAGTTGAAGTCTTTGGGATTGTTATCCCCGAGCAGTTGAAGTCTTTGGGATTGTTATCCCCGAGCAGTTGAAGTCTTTGGGATTGTTATCCCCGAGCAATTGAAGTCTTTGGGATTGGTATCCCCGAGCAATTGAAGTCTTTGGGATTGTGATCCCCGAGCACCTAGGTGAGGCTTGTGTCCTCAGCTGTAACGGTTTGTTAAGCACCCGTAAGCTTGACAAGTTTAGTGGAAATCTCGAGAGAGTCTCTCGGGGACTGGACTAACCACGTTTGTGGCCAACCAGGATACATCATTGTGTAAGTTTATTCTACTGCACTTGTTTTAATTTCTGCAAAGTTTTTAAATTCCGCACTAAAACGCTTAATATTTTTAAAACGCTATTCACCCCCCCTCTAGCGTAAAGCGTATTGTCCAACAATTGGTATCAGAGCCATACTCTCTGAAAGACTTAACCGTTTGAGAGAATCTTTCCATGGCTTCTACTCTAGACTCTTTTGCAGGTATTGATGAAGGACAGTGCCCCACAAGACCTCCTTTGTTTAACGGGACTAATTATTCATATTGGAAAGAAAGGATGCAGATATTCGTCAGATCAAACAGCCCTTACTTGTGGAAGGTGTACACCAAAGGAAATGAGGTTCCTGTCAAAAAGGTGGAAGGAGAATGGGTGCCAAAATCAGAAGAGGAATTCAACGCCGAGGATAATCGAATGGTCCAAAATAATTTTAAAGCTATTAATTTATTACTTTGTGCTGTTAATGCTAATGATTACAGGAAAATCTCCTGCTGCAAAACAGCGAAAGAAATGTGGGACAAGCTTGAGGTCACTTACGAAGGGACTGACCAGGTAAGAGAAGCTAAAATTGACTTTTTAACTCATGCTTACGAATTGTTCCATATGAAGGAAGGCGAAAAGGTAGACGAGATGTTTGAGCGGTTCTCATCAATAGTGAATGATCTCCACGCGCTCAAGAAGACGTTCACAGACAAAGAACTAGTTCGAAAAATCCTTAGGAGTCTAACACCGGCATGGCGATCAAAGGCCGATGCGATTCAAGAGTCAATTGGAATCACGAACGTCACCATAGACGCTCTTAGAGGTAATCTTAAGACTTATGAATCCACTATTCTTAACCCTGTTATTGATGAACAAAGAAGGCAAAAGATTGCTCTAAAGGCGAGCACAAGTCAATCACCAATTGAAGAGGATGGAGATAGCGAATTCGGACTCATCATAAAAAAATTCCAAAAATTCATGCGAAAAGAATATGACCGCAAAGGGAAAAAGCAAGGTGAGCAAGTTAAATGTTATGAATGTGGTGAAACAGGGCATATCAAAACAAACTGCCCAAATCTTAAAAAGGAGAAGAAACCCTTCAAGAAGCAACGAGCATACATATCTTGGGGAGGAGATTCCGGAGACGAATCCAGTGAAGAAGAAAATGAAGAAGCGGCAAATCTCTGCCTCATGGCACAGGAAGAAAATCAAAGTGAGGTAAGTCAAATCTCTTCTCAAAATTTTTACACTCTTGATGACATGAGAAATGCCTTTGATGAATTGTATGCTGAATTTCTCAAAGTTACAAAAACCGTCACTAGTTTAAGAGAAAGTGCTTCTCTAAAAGAACAAGATTTTCAAAAACAGTTTTCATTAAAAGAAAAAGAATTGGAAAAATTGGTTTTGGAAAATGAGAAGCTACTAGAACAAAACAAGTTTTATGGGAAAAGAAGTTCTGACAAGCCCGAGAGTTCTACAAAAAATTGTGCTTCTTGTGTAGACCTTAAGAATGAAGTAGGTAGATTAAAAGGCACACTAGATAAATTCAACTCCTCTCATAAAAACTTGAATGTGGTGCTTGATAACTTGAAATCAACCAAGCATGGAATAGGCTTCATAAATGAAGAAGAGGTTGATGCAAAAACCCAACCACCTAGAGCTCAATCTAGGATTAATAACAAAAATGCCTTTCCTAAAACAAACATGCATGCTAGACAAAATATTAGGAGACCTAGACATGACCTTCCGCCTAGCAATCGTCACCATAGACATGATGCATATTTTAGGCACAACAGTGATCATGCTAGAAGATCCCGAAATGTTCAACCTAGAAATGATTATGGTGCTCAAATTAGGAGAAATGAAAATAGAGTAAACAATGTGCATTATTCTAGCTACTATGAGCCTAGACGCATGCATAATCCAAATGTGACATGTCATTATTGTAGACGAATTGGTCATATTGCTCCCGCATGCTTTACTAGACATAGACATGCTACTCAAACATATCATTATAGTATGCATAACCCTCAAGGACCCAAAATGGCATGGGTACCAAAAGAGCATTGATTTGTTTTGCAGGTGTTCTTGAAGGAATCAAGTGTAGTGGATACTCCAAACACTTGACGGGAGACGAATTCAAAATTCCTTAAATTAAAGCACAAAGAAGGAGGAAGAGACGGAAAAGTCGATTTAGGCATTTTTTTTCAAAATCGGAAGTATTTTCGAAAAATTTAAAAGACAAAATACAAGGAAGACAAAGGCAAAATTGTGGAAGAAGCTTCTTAAATTGAAGAATGAGCCAAAAGACCAAAATGAACGGAGGATGTTCAAAATCAGGTAATTGGCAAAGTCGAAGGGAAGGTAAGTACCCTAAACCCTCTTAAGAACATCCTAGGACAAAATTCTTAAGAGTTCACGTTTTTCACCCGACTACACTAGTTTCAAAGTTATTATTTCATTTATAGATTACTGACTTGAGCGTCGGAGATGTTTAATTCTATTTTGCAGGTATCCCCCAAAAGGTAAGAGGAAAGTATAAATTGTCTTGATACAAGAAAAATCGATCATAATCGATTATTTATGCTTACAATCGATTATCAGTATCAATAATCGATTATTTGTTGATTCAATTTTTTTTGTCATGAAATCTTGTTGAATGTTTACATTGCTTGATAGAATTAAGTCTCATCATTTTAGCATCCCCCTTCCAAACAATCGATTATTTGTTCTGCCAATCGATTATTTGCCAAAATCCAAACTCTCTGTGAGTGAAATAATCGATTACTATATATTGACAATCGATTATCTGTTTTAAACTTATGTTACCGTTTTGGCTCTACAATCGATTCCTGTCAGGTCATAAATATGAAAAACAATCGATTACCAAGTTTGACAATCGACTATCTTTTTCAAATTTTTTTTACCGTTCTGGCGTGTAATCGATGTGTCAGATCATTTTCATTAATGACAATCGATTATTCTATTCAAACAATCGATTATTGAACGGTCAGTGAATTTATTTTTACCGTTTCAGACTTCAAAGCTCTTCAAATCTCTTCAAATCTTTTCAAATAAGTGTAAGATTCATTCCTTCTCTATATATAGGCTGCACATATGCTCCTGTATACTCACTCAAGCCTCCCAAGCATCAAATTATCTTGTTATCTTTGAAAAATCCTAGCACATCCTTTTCAAAAATGTCAAGCCGCAACTCCAAACGTGCTCGTTCCAAACAAGGTGCTTCTTCTTCTCGCCATCCATATCAAGATGGATCGGTTCTATTCTTTGAATCCGATGAAGAGCTCACCCGTTTCTTAACCAAATTTGAGAAACGCCTTATTCTCCCTCCTCGTTTTTCAACAAATGCTCTTGTTGCACCATTCATTCCAGCCGCGAATATGCTAAGAGAGTGCCAACTTTTCAATTTCCTACTCCTTACTCACCCCTACTACAACATTACTTTGGTTGAAGCTTTTTACTCCAACCTTCACAAAGATGATGAGGGTGAACTCGTTACCAATGTTAACGGCATTTCCATTCTAATTTCTGAAGATAACCTCCACCTCATTGCCGGCATTCCGCATGATGGTGAAGACATCTACCAGTACATAAATGATGCCGGGGACATGATTGATGAAGCTAATCTCTTCCGCCAAGCCGGAGTCGCCTATGATGAGTCTTCTTCCCGTCGTCCCACCATAAAGGGTATGGACCCGAATTATCGTTTCATTCTCTATTTCATCACTCGTGTTCTCAAACCCCGTAAACTCAATCACACCACCATTTCCCAAGAGGATGCCAAATTTCTTCATGCCATTATCACCGGTGTTAAAATCAATTGGTGCAAGCTTATTCAATCTCATATGTTCAATGCCACCAGAGATGACATACCTCTCCCCTATGCCCTCTTAATAATGAAATTTCTTGAAGCTTCCGGGGTCAATACTGCTAATGGTCCTCTCAAAAAGAGCACCAAAATCTGGGAAATTTCGGAGTCTTCCTTTCATCATGATGGTGATCATGCTCCCGCTCCTCCTCAAAATCGACAAGCCCGTCGTGCTCATCCTCCTCAGGAGCCTACCTTCCGGACTATCTCTGACCAAATTACTCAATTAACCCGTGAGGTCCATGGTTACTTTGATCACGTGCATTATGCCTATGCTCAGGTGGTGCCATATCAAACGCCTCCCAATGATGATGAAGGGGATGGCGGTGATGAATGATGAAATTGTTGTTTTTGATGATGTGAAATTGTTGTTTTTGATTTGTTTTTCCTTGGTTGGTTAGTTGTTGTTCGTTTTATTGTGTTTGGCTCCACCCATGTAATGTTATTTTCCAATAAATAAACTTTTGTTTATTTCATATGTTTTTTTGCATATTCTTCCCTTGTATATATTTTTGCTAATGGCAAAAGGGGGAAGAAACGGGATATCAAGAAGTATGCTATATCACTCTCAACTTCATTCATGCTTAAAGTGAGGGGGAACATGAATTGAGGGGGAACATCAAATTGCATACTTTACACTTGTCTTGGATTATCAAAATAATTATTGCATATATCCCGCTTATGTTTGCCATTATCAAAAAGGGGGAAATTGTTGGAAACACGTTTCAAATGCAATATACTAAACGTGTGTTCTTTTGTAGGTTTTGATGAATGTCAAACAAAGCAAAAAGCGATATATAGCAGTACTCAAGGACAAGCACAAAATGGATGCATTACAAGAAGCTCAAGACAAAGTTTAGAAATGTTATAATTGAGTCAATATTAATTGTGATCTTGATTCCTCAACTTGGCTCATAACATGGCTTCTCTACTAAAATTATTTTTCCAAAATCATGCATATTTAAATTAAGTGTCAAATGATTTTAAACTATGCATATTTACATTTGTTAAAATGTTTTCCAAGCATGTCTCAAAAATCTGGGCTAAGATAATCGATTATGTACTTATGATAATCGAGTATCTCTAAGCCAAGACTGCATGACAATCGATTGTGAATTAATGATAATCGATTGTGAGTAAGTCAGTTAACATCAGGTTTTTGCAAACTGCATAACAATCCATTGTGTACTAATGATAATCGATTGTTAACTGAGGCAAAGTTTTCAAAACTCATAAAAATCGATTATGAACTAATGGTAATCGATTAGAATGAGAAAAATGTCTCCCAGTGATTTTAAATAAGATGATAATCGATTGTGGCTTTTGATAATCGATTATATATGAGACAGAGAGTTTTGAAATTAATTAATAATCGATTATTCCATTTGATAATCGATTGTTGAAGCTGACCGTTGTCATATATTTTCAATTACCTTCAGGTAATCGATTGTTGATATTTAACAATCGATGTTTTGCTTAAAATCTGGAAAAGATTTTCTGAACGTTGTTAAAATAATCGATTGTTGATTTCCGGACAATCGATGTTTTATGCCAAAAATTGGAAAGGATTTCTTAACGTTATAAATAATCGATTATTGATTTGAAGTAATCGATTGTTGACGTAAAATCTGGGATTGAATTTTTAATCTGATAGGCAAACAATCGATTGTTTAATCTTGACAATCGATTGTCACTGAGTAATTTCAGCAATCCTTAATTGGCAATTAGACAACGGTAAGACTGAGTTTTTCACCTATAAATACAGCTTCAACTCAGTGTTTTCACAACAACAACATATACACTTTGAGTATTTTCATTGCTAAAAGCTTTCTTACATTGATCATCATTTTCCATTCATCCATAAAGCTTTTTGAAGAGCCATTCTATTGAGCTAAGTTGTTGTGATCTTGAGCGTACTATTTCTACTCATATCTACTCATTAAAGAGTGCTTTGTAAAGTGAGTGTGTTTTGTGTTTGTAAGAGAATTGCGATTCTCGTTTGTTGAGGAACTTGTGATTCCTCGGTTGAAGTCTTTGGGATTGTTATCCCCGAGCAGTTGAAGTCTTTGGGATTGTTATCCCCGAGCAGTTGAAGTCTTTGGGATTGTTATCCCCGAGCAGTTGAAGTCTTTGGGATTGTTATCCCCGAGCAATTGAAGTCTTTGGGATTGGTATCCCCGAGCAATTGAAGTCTTTGGGATTGTGATCCCCGAGCACCTAGGTGAGGCTTGTGTCCTCAGCTGTAACGGTTTGTTAAGCACCCGTAAGCTTGACAAGTTTAGTGGAAATCTCGAGAGAGTCTCTCGGGGACTGGACTAACCACGTTTGTGGCCAACCAGGATACATCATTGTGTAAGTTTATTCTACTGCACTTGTTTTAATTTCTGCAAAGTTTTTAAATTCCGCACTAAAACGCTTAATATTTTTAAAACGCTATTCACCCCCCCTCTAGCGTAAAGCGTATTGTCCAACACACTTTATCCGCTCCAGGCAGATGGCTGTTATGCGGTGTTGTGGTGTTTAAATTGACTTGGGATCCTTACCTGCTTTACTTACTGCTACCACATAATATGTACTCCTAATAGAGGTATCTCCTAATGGGTCCCTAACAGATGGGATCTATGAATCTCCTCCAAAGTATAGCCCATAGACATATTTGAAGGATCCATGCAGATACCCTTTCCATCAGCTCAATCAACGATGCCTCATTGCCAACCAGCTTGAGTCTGGGCTATAAATGAATTCTCTTATCTATTCGTTTTTATTTTGCTCTGTTTTAAGGCATATTAGGGGTTCTAAAAAACTATATATTCGCTAATCCTCAAAGTTATCATTTCACCAACATACAAGTCTCTAACCAGACTGAAAAGGACTTCTAGTCAGGGGGGGATCCAGCCTATTGAATGTGGGTTCCCGTGAATCCAGTAGCTTTTGCATATATCGTGTACATGTATTAAAAAATTCACTAAGTATCTATAAATATTTAATTGTGAACTCAGTTATTTATTGTAAATTTACTTAAGGTCGTTATAGGGACCCATTAACTTTAAATCCTCGATCCGCCTCTACTTCTAGCAAACAGGGGGCATAAACTAAATGTAACAACAATAACTAATACTCCATCCATTTTAATTTATGTGAACTTACAAGTTCAAAAGTCTTATTTATTTTCTTAAACTCTGTGCCAAGTCAAATGGGTTCACGTAAATTTAAACGGAGGGAGGATACGAATTTGCCTTATAATTAGCTGCGTTGGCATTACTCTACAGAAAGTAAACATGCGATAATAATTCTTGTGAATGGCAAAAGCTTAAATAACCAAAAAGGATTTAGAAAGAAAGCAGTTTTCCAAACCATCGGAGGGATTTGAGGTCCTTGGTCTCCTTATATGGCTTGGACAATCCTCACCTCATAAGCTAGCTTTTGGGGTTGAGTAGGCCCAATGTCCATTCTTATCATCAATAAATAGGCAATTATCAATAGACAGATAACTTGCTGATAAAGATCACAACTTTTCTTTCTACACACACATAACACATGACACATCTCACGAATTTCTCTCACTAACATATATACGAACACATAAGATGGACACGTGAGAGAGAGAGAGAGATACCTGTTTGAGGAGAGAAACAGAGGTATATATGTCAGGACTGGAGAGATCGATGCCGTGTAAAGCAGAAATGTTGGTGGAAGCAATTCCATTCTTGTTCGAATTCGCCATATATTCGTTCCTGCGTTTATCGTTACTCGATGAAATTGACGTTCCTCTCTTGTTTCCTCGAGAGAGTGCGTGGAGAGACAGTTCTAGTGCAAGCAGTGAAATAACGTCACACCAACGTATAGGGAATTTCATTTGTGTCAATTTTTTTTTTTTTTTTTGGTTTTAACCATTTGATATTTCAAACCCATTTCGCCCACTGATATATATTATGCGTACAAATTTGAAGTTTTCCATTTATATGACACTCCCGAAGGCTCTATTATTCTCAAATAGATCGAATAGTTCTTCACTAATATGATTCAAAATTTTAAATTCGAGTCACCGAATCATTCTACTATATTAAAAAGTCACATGGGAATTGGAATTAGGATTGAGTATAATTACACGTTTTGATATATTTTATTTGATATCTTCACTATTTATAATTGAGAGGGAGTAATTATACTTTTCAACTCTCAATGGATAAAGAATTGGATGTAATTACATAATATAATTATGAATGGACCTTTTCAATTTCTTTTTCTTCTTCTTTTAATATTATATTATTAATAGGAAACAAAAAAAAGATAAAAAAGGCAAATCATTTCTTACTTACTTTTTCCCAGCATCGTCTCTGCAAATTCACTCTAGGTAAAAATTTTTCTCTTTCGTTTTTTCTTGATAGTTGATTCCTTATTAAACTATTTTATTTCCTTAGCTTCACCTTGCCTGGAGTTACAACATTGAAATTTTTGACCATTCAATTTTAGAAGAATGAAATTTGGGTAGAAGCATAAATTTGGGCACATCATTTTTACTTCACAACTAATAATGCATACAAATATTATTTTTTTTCATATTCAGTTTTGATATTGTGATAGTTTATTATATTGGAAAGAGAAAAAAAGTATCTATATTAATAAAAAAAATGCCGTAATTTTTATGATATTATGTAATACTTTTGTTTATCCTGAAAATCGGATAACATTTGAATTTGTAAGTGATTTTACGGATATGCGGATTAACTTGACACAAAGCGATAAGTTAAATTGCAATTGAAATAAACAATGATAAAGTAAATTCAAACCATACGAATTGAACAGTTACAATCTTGGGAGGTCAGTCATACTCGAACTGGATGCACTTCGATCGGTATCAAGTTACAGAAAAATAAGAGCTTAAAGAGAGAAATAAAAAATTGTATTGCTTTGGAATGCGTGTACCATGTCTTTTACATGTAATCAGACCCCATTTAGACAGTAGGGGAATCCTATATTAGGCACAACCCTATAAAAGGTAAAACTCTCCTTATTAACTAATTGCCAATTTCTTCTCGGTACGTGCTGACATCTCTGCCGTGATATTTGTCCAATCACAGATATCACGGTCTTCTGTTGGCCGCGCTCGACCTCTTGACAACGTTCCTCGAAGTTAATCAAGTCCAGGGGCGATCCTGAATCGCAACCCGACATCCTCGAGGGCGGGCATCACGACTCGTGCTCCGTATTGTTGAGATTTCTACCTCGGTTTGGGCCACCTTGTTACCATATCTAGAGATTGGCTTATCATGTCACTGACCGGGTAGTACTATGAGATCGACTTTATCCATATACAGATAGTCCCCTCGTTTCTCGGAGAATGAGTTGATGAGAAACGACATGATATTCTCCGTTCCTTTTTGGGATGTCGTATCAGAAATGACAAAGATGTGAAACGTCTCGTCAGTCCTGTCATAATGGCATTAAATGCCTGCCAGTCGCCAGTCGGCTACCCCTGAATGCGAAGCGTCACTGAGTTCCTATAAGTACCTCCTTCTTTGTTCATTTTTACTATACATCAAACCTTCTGCCTTCGAGTTTTCAATATTTTTGCATTACTTTAGCGTTTTTACCTTCATTATTCAGGGTTCTTTGCAAAAAAATTCACCCATCTTCGTCCCAAGCCAGCAAGTTTAATTCTTCAACTTCCCTTCTCTCTTCATCTTTCTCAGTTTTTCTCCACTTTAGCTTTCCAAAGAAATGGTAAAGACTTCTAAGACTGTCCCCCAGAAAAGAATCCCTATACTTCGCGTCCGGTTTCTAGGACCGAGGCGACTATTTTGAACCAACAATTGACAAACCAACGGTCGAACCTCTCTTAAAAATGTTCTATCCCAGGGGCTGCTTGGTAAATAATGACTTCAAAGTTGGAAAAATTTCATCCGTACCAAGTTGGTGTGAAGACTTCTCTAGATGCATCTGTCGATCACTAAAGAGATCCTCCCTATGGTTCGGATAGATTGCAACTGGGCCAATGAAAGTGTAGTGGTCCCCGACCTCGAGGAGGCCATTACCATCCATGTCGAGGGATACCTGAGTGTTTACACTTATTCCTTTACGTTGGGGCCGATGGACCCGGTCATCATAGATTTCTGCAAGAGGTACGAAGTTTGTCATCATAGATTTCTGCAAGAGGTACGAAGTTTGCCTCAGTCAGATCCATCCTTCAATGTGGAGGATCGTGATCCTCCTTTGGTTCTTCGTGATCCGAGATCTTTTAAGGAAAATAAAGAAAATATGGAAAGTAAATCAGCTAGTAAAAAATAAAAATGTGATGCATGGTGTTTATGTTTAGCCTTGCTACCCCGAAGCTTTTTTGGACATGGTGGTTTTGATTGAACAATTGGTGAGGCATTATCCTCGGCTCACAGCTTGTATAGAAGGGCCTTCCTCCCCTTCCTCCTCGAAAATAACATAGCAGTCCATATCATCATCCTCCAAAAACAGATTATTTATTGCTGCCAATGCTTATCCTCTTCTGACCCATATATATAGTATCTACCGGTTGGAAAGTCTACTCTAGACGAGGTATAGGATGTTCCAGTGGGTAGTAGGGACCACGCAATTGTGGTGACCAGTCATTGAACTCTTTCCAAGCGTATTCATACCCCAAACCAAAAGTAGTACCATGTTTCTTCAGCTTGATGGGTTTGGTGATTCCTTGAAGGTTCTTACTAAGTCCGTTTTGATCTGTGCGGACTCAATAATAAGAATGAGCGGTTGCTAATACTTTTACCTGATAGTGGTATCAGGGTCAATTTCCACAGAGAGCTTCGATTTGGAGTTGAGTATTTTCTAAGTCTAGAAGTGCGTTTTGGCTCCTAATTGATCTTCTAACATTTTTGGTATTTCTTTTGAGTAATAAATACAATTTATCAACTACAATTTTAAAACTAATTTAAGCTAAAATTATGATTCTAAGTTGTATGCAATATAGAGAAGGGCACTAGGGTCGTGACATGTACCTAGGTGGTCAACTAACAGGTAAAGATTCCAAATGCACAAATGATGAATATGTAACTTATGCTATAACCGTTGCACTTTTGTAACCACTCTCACACCTCTCGGTAGAGAGAGCGATTTTGACCAATTGACTCTCTCGAGACCAATTGGGTAGGCAAATTTGCCCAAGCAACTTATGGTTAGAGCTGAGTAATTACTCTCTTGAAGTTTAACCCATTAATTGGGACTACCATTCTCATGGGTCCATCCCAATTCCTTGTTGGAATTAATCTTGGGATCATAGATTCTCTTTCTCAAGAAGAGTCAAGACCCACTAAGCTAGACTTGGTGTTTGCAACCACCAAATCTTGGTTAAAACATAAGATTAATCCAAATAACAAATACCCAACATCATTCATGCACTAAACATTCACATCCATTAATTACACACACTAGGATTGAGCCACAACCATAGCTAATGGGTTTATCTAGACATAGTAGTAACAGAAATTAAAGAAATAATAGATGAAATTGACATAATAATTAACTACAATAATAATCTACTTGAATCCACTTTAAAAGTAGAAGCAATTGCCCAAAATAGGCTAACAATATGAAGTCTCAAACTCAGCAGCTATTCTGAAAAAATCAAACTTAACCTAAAAAAGTAAAATGTTCTATTTATACTCCACAGGAAACATCAGACAAATATATCCCTGAGGGTCTGGCGTGGACCACATACAAATGTCATGCGGTCGTGTAGGGCAGTTGGTCTTCAAATCTTTACTTCTGGAACTGGGGGGTGTAGACCGCGTACAAATGTCACATGGCCACATAGGTTGAGACATGCGGACTGCGTAGAAATGGGGTACAACTGCGTAGTAGATTTTGTCAAAAAGTTTACTCTCTGAACTTTTATCCACGCGGACCGCGCTACTTTGATGTGCGGCCACGTGGGTCTCTGAACTTCCTTTAGTGCGATCCACATAGAATTGATTGCGCACCGTGCAACTTTACTTTAAAATTGCAAGGTCTTTGAACTCACCTGCATGGCCGCATGGCAAATCAGTGCAAACCGCACAGGTAGCCTTGATAATACTCAGCCTCTAAACTGTCCTGTGTGGCTGCATTGCAAGGCAGTGCGGACCACGCAGGTCATTTTGACCCCCATTTCAGTTATCTTTTGACACTGGGCAGATTTCACTCTTTTTGAGCCGATTTATGACATTTATCATCTTGTCGCTCAAAAATGCAATCAAGCGCAACTTGTAAGAATTTCGGGACTAATCTAGAGAAATTAATGCACAACGCTCAGGTAAGAAAGGGTATAAAACATGTACAATTCACAATTATCACCTTCACAGGCTCATATCCACACCAATTCAGGATACTCTCAATCTTGTTGTCCTACTATTTATCTTTATCCACAACATTGACCCGCTCGATGTGATGGTTGGTTTCTCCACCGATTATCCTCTTTTATCCAATTATGGGATGGTCTGACGACTGTATATGGGGTTGTTACCATCGCCATGAATAATCACCTCTTGGTGATTCCACTTGAACTTCACTGCCTGGTGCACGGTTGATTCTATAGCTCCAGCGGCGTAAATCCATGGTTGTCCCAACAACAAGTTATAGGATGCTGGGACATCTATTACTTGGAAGTCAGCGTCGAACCAAGTTGGTCCCATTTGCAGGCATAAACTGATTTCCCCAATAGTGGACCTTTGGGACCCATCGAAGGCTTTGACATTGATGGCCCCATCCTTAATCTTGTGCAAGCTCTTTTCCAATGTTCTCAGAGTTATCAATGGATAGATGTTGATGCTGGATCCTCCATTGATTAGGACTCTAGTGATGAAATAATCCTCGCATTGCACGGTGATATGCAGGGCCTTGTTGTGACTTAGTTCTTCCGGTGGCAGCTCATCTTCGTGGAAGGTGATTTTGTGGCTCTACAGTACTTGCCCTACCATGTTCGCCATTTCTCCTCCAATTATGTTGCTGGGCACATATCCCTCACTCAGCGTCTTCATCAAAGCATTCTTGTGTGTGTTGGAGCTCTGTAGAAGAGCTAAGATGGAGATTTTTGCCTGTGTTTTGTTCAGCTGTTCAATGATTGAGTATTCTTTTGCTTGTATCTTCCTCCAAAGATCATCGAGCCCAGTTTCAATAGGCTTTCCAGAGGCTTGCTTATTGGACTCATCTAGGTGTTCTGGAGTTTAAACCCTGCCTATTTTGGTCGTGCCCTGCAAAACAATTGCTTCTCCAGTTTTGGCCTTTCCTTTTCTCCTAGCTTCAGCAGTGTAATCCCATGGTATGGAATTTGAGTGGAATGGTACTACGTCTGTCGTTGCTACAGGAATAGACACCCTTGGTGGTAACACAACAACTTCAAAAGGTGCAAGTGCTTTCGGAACTCCAAACTCAACCTCAATTGGTCCGACCACCTTCGCAAAAGAAGGTGCTTCAAATTCGAGTGGAATAGACATGTTTACTTCGTCGCCCCCGGAGGGTTAGTTCTGGACAACAATCAGGTTAAGTGTGATTGTTGGTTTCTTTGGCTCATCACACTTAGTAATCAATCCTATCGATCCTTTAGGGTCCCAATCATCTTCGATCTCGATCATGTGAATTTCCCCACCCTTGTGGTCAGGCAGAGGGTTGTTGCAAACATTAAGAGCAGGATCCTTTGCCAAGATGACCTTATGGTCGATCAACATTTGAATCTTGTCCTTCGATAAATGACATTCGTCAATGGTATGTCCCTTTATGCCAGAATAGTACGCACATCTCTTGTTAGGGTTAACCCATTGGGAAGGATTTTTTGGAGTTATGGTAGGGATATGGGTAATGTAACCAGTAGATTTAAGTCTCTCATACAGATGGTCAATTGGTTCGGCGATGGCTGTGTATTGTATGGGAGGTCTGCGGTCAAAGTTTGGTCTTGGTCTAGGGAAATTTTGGCGAGTGGGAGGTGATTGGTAGTGAAAGGGTTGAGTATTATAATCTTGGTAGATAGGTGTGGGTTGAGAGTATCTGGGTGAAGTTGGTTGATATGTGGGAGGTAGAGATGATTGGTAAACGCGTGGTGGATTATGGTAAGAGGGTGTGTGTGCTTGGTAATTCGGGATAGGCTGATATGTAAGTGGGGTTGATGGGTAAGTGTGGTATTTCAGTGGTGATTTAGTTCTCTGTGCGACCATCACGACACTCACATCCTTCTTTTTGGACGTGCCACCAAACTGTAAAGCCTAGTTGCTTGCCTGCAATGCTTCAAGATTAGTAACCATACCATTCTTAATGCCTTCCTCAATTCTTTCCCCTAGCTTGATGATATCAGAGAATTTCTGGCCCTCGATCAACATCAACCTCTTCTAATATTGTGGATCCTGAGCTCGGATGAAGAATCTGTTCGTCTACTCCTCTTCTAGGGCTGGTCTGATCTTAGCGGCCTCTAATATCCAATGAGTAGCATACTCGCAGAATGTCTCGGTAGGTTTTTTCTTCAAATTTTAGATATAAAATACATCTGGTGCGTTCTCTCTTTTGAATCGGAAGCTGTCCATGAAATCTGATGCCATACCTACCCAGCTTGTCCACTTCTTGGGGTCCTGGCTGATGTACCAAAATAAAGCATCTCCTTTCAAAATCCTTATAAAGAGCTTCATACAGATCTTCTCATCTTTTTCGACTCCAACCAGTTTGTCACAATATGTCCTCAAATAGACTCCGGGGTCTCCCGTTCCATCAAACATTTTGAACTTGGGAGGTTTGTACCCCTCTGGAAGTTCAACATCTGGCTGAAGTAAAGGTCCTCATACTTTAGCCCCTCAATATCTTTGTTTCCTTCAATGCCTGGACTCCGCTAGTCAACTTCTTGAGCTCTGTGGCCAATTTCCTGATAAGGGAGTCTTTGTCATCAGACTCAGGTGCATTTGAGATTGGTTGTAGTGGGGTATGATCTCCACATAGAAAGGAGTGTTGTGTGTAGATCATTTGTGGTGTTCAACGGTTCAGGGATGAGTAATGGAGTGTTGTTGGGAATGTGGGATGTGTTGCAGTGTTGAGTATGAGTGGGTTGTTTCGGTGGTTGTGGGGTGTCCTGTGGAGGTGCGGGATTTTGGGTGTTGGGAAAGTTAATATCGGATGTGGTAAGGGAGAATGGAAAGTTGGCCAAGTTCCAAACTTGATCCAGTTCTTCTTGGAACATTAATAACTTCTGCTCAAGTTGCGCGACACTTTCCTTAGAGATATGGCTACCCCGCGTAACCTCTATCTGTTTACCCGAGTTCTCCTTTTTGATGTTGTTCTCGTCTTCCATTTTAGTGTTGTTCTTTTTTCTGATAAGACTTGGAAAATGAGGAGGTGGAGGGCCCTTGGATCTCGTACTATATGATGATGATGCCAAAATGCATGAACTAACCTTTTGGGAGGGGAATAAAAATAAAAGCAAAAGGTAGTAAGTTAGTGCGGGTTATGAAAAGAAAACACTACAATATTTAAACACATTGTGCGAGAATAAAAATTGCGTCCTAATTTGAGTGCCTCATTTTGCCCGAGGTAGGCCTAGTGACAAATAGTTTTGGAGAACTTATAACGCTAAATGTCCCATTTTATTGATAAAAATAAGACGAATCTAAATGACACTAAATAACAGAAAGTAAAATTTCACTAGTCGCCATTGTCCTTATTACTTCAATAAAGCAAAAGAAAAGACTCCTAACTACTTGGTCCTAGAATGACCTTCCCCAAATTCAGCCTCTTTATCGCCCTCGAACAATTTCACCAGCTCATGCAGTCCTTGGAGCAGATAAGCTCGGGCCAGATGTTCGCCCGCATTTCCCTCAGCATTTTGACAGTCGTCAATTCTCTTGATGAACTTTCCTTCCAGCTCCACCAAGTCCTCTCCAAATACCCTAGTCACTTGTTGGTGCTGACAGCCATATCTTTCCATTCTTCGATCAACTTCTGATGAGCTTCTTATATTTCCCGATGCTAACTTTCACATTGTCGAATTCTTTTGCACAGTTGGTTTTACTTAACCCGTGCTTCGGCTTTTTTGTGAAAACCCTGTGGCCTCAGATGAACCCGGACTGACCCAAACCATTGTGATCATCTTCCAACCAACCTGAACAATGTGATGAACAGCCGGCGTGATACTTGTCTGGCTTGATAGAATCCTTCCCCAAAATCATTTTGTAGTGCCACATGTTCTGAGCCTGGCATTTGTGAGGGATATCATTGTCCTGGAAGTCAGCCTTGAAGTGACTCATTTTGTTGACCCTTGGTATGATTTTCTTTCTTCCAGCCTGCCTCACGACTTAGAGGGGGACGTAGGGATAAGTTCCCCTCAGACCGATGAGTATGATAAATGGTACATCTCGGGATCGAATAATGAAATCTTCTGTAGGGAACCACTCGAACATCCACTGTACCTAGTCTTTTTTCAGATTTTCAAAGAACTATGCTCATCCTACAGTGTCCTCTGGCTGAGCAAACATGTTAGGCATATAATTCATACTCCTTGGCTGATGGAAGGCGATGTGATCATCCCAGTCTCTACGCAGAATCTCTTGCCAGTACTCACCTTTCTGGAGGTGCTCCATGAGCCAAAGCTGTAGTAATAGGTTGCAACCCTCAAAATGATTAGCCCCTTGCTGACAGTTGTCCAGGGCTCGGTATATCTCAGCAACTATCATAGGTCCTATGCTGAAAGGCTGCCCGCCAATTCCTTCTATCAAAGTCTTGGTTACCATGGCCAGTCTGGTATGGATCCTAGCCTTCTTCTTAGGGAATACTATCATTCCCAAAAAATAGAGCATAAAAACGAAGACCCTACTGTGGATATGCCCCAATGAGGTAAGGGCGAATTCATCTGAGTAGGTGCGGTATGACTTGCTATGGCCAACCTCTCGTACAGATAGTCGAATGGAATGTAAGAGTCTTTCAAACAGGTAAAGTATGGGTTTTTCTTCAATCCCATCATCTTAAGGAAACCCCTACCCTTATTTTTTTGGCATAAGAAAACTCGGAGTCTCTAAAGGAATACCAGCTAATCCTCCTTTTTCCTCGAGCAAATGAGTCATTTCAAGGTCCCCGAAGCGGAACATGGACCTGTCACTATCCAAGAATAGTGTTGTTGCCTCTATGATTTTGTTGTCAGGCTGGATCTCTAGAAGAAGGCAAATTCCGTAAGTATTTGCGGACGAGTGTCTAATTACTAGAGTGGAGGTATTTCTACCAATTTCGTAGCCTTGGGTGAATGTTGGTTACCATGCCAAATCTGGGGACTTCGTGCCTCACTTTTTGCAAAACAAAGTGTTAGGCCCATACCCCACCAGACTCGACTATTTAAAACAATAATTAGGATAGGTAGCATTTAGTTCCCTAAATAAATGCATAGAACATGGTGGTATCCATTTGGGTTTCAAGGAACACCGAGGGAATTTAGACAAGGCTATCTTAATAAGTCATTATGTGGACAACATAATTGACTTGGCTAGGTTTGACCATGATGCATGCACTGTTGAACAAATTAAGGTTTCTATTGGGGTATTAGACCGGTACCCTTAAGCGGACAACTCAAGAGAGAAAGGCACGGAACCGTCGATTGCACCACTGATCGACTGGTTTTACTGTAAATGTGCCTTTGCCAGATTTAAAGGTGATAATATTGGAAGAGCGCAACCACTCATTATAAGCGTAGCTATAGTATTTATTTGGTACGAGTGGAAGATGAAGTTGAAGATGCAATTACAAGAATGAAATAGATTGTCATGTATTTCCACGTTCATAAGATAACGATTACAATAATTGCTCGTAATTACAACAATATTGAACTAAAGTAGTGAAAGAAAGCATTTGAAGAAAAGCAAAGACAAGAAGAGCCAAGTCAGTTTCATAGTGGAGGAATAAAAGACAGTAAATAAAGACAATTAATGAGATAATAAAGTCATAAGTAGCATGCAATGGTAAAAGCCTAAAGATTTCCCCAGCAGAGTCGTCATGCTGTAGACGCACCCTTTTTCTCTCGAAAATCATTCGAAATGGGGTATACGACATTTGGGAGGACAACTCTATCCCCTTTCGAGAATCGGGTTTTTGGGGTTGAAGAGTCGCCGCCTAATGATTATAGTGCATTAGGACACTTTTAAGAATTTGAGATGAAAAAATTAGAGTTTGTGTAAGGGCTAGAAATTATCTCGAGAGGGAGGTGTTAGGCACCAGTCAAGATCCACTTGTGTGGTTTCCGACCATACTACAATTGTGACTTTAAAAAACAAGGAAACAAATAGAAGTCTCAAGTAGAAGCGATTTTCACATAATATTGCTCGTAAGTTTAAGAATTTCAAAATAAAAGGAGTAGAAAGTTTAGAAAGATAATTTTGAATATCTTAAAATAATAACAAGTAAAAGGGAAAGGGGTCCTAGCTTTGCAAATAATATGGATCACATCAATGCAATACCCGGCGTACACTCCTCAAAAGAGGGGTCGCTTGTGATATTAGCGCACCGGTCATCATATCCATATTCTACCATTTCTACCCTATTAAGGTATTAAAGCGCGGAAGGTATCATTACTTATTGCAAGCTAGTACCTGTCCCAATCCTATCAGTCCCGGAGGTATTTGGGACTACTAATCCTAAAGGGAAAGGGAGTTTGGGATCTTTGAGAGTTTTCAAAGGACAAAATACTAAGGCGACATTCAAAACATGTAATGCAAGTATGGGGAAGCAAATAAGCAAATAAGGTTCAAGTAAGCCTCCTTTAATCAAATAAAGGCATAAAGTTTAGCATATCTTGCACGTACTGGTTTAGTCTGGATTAAATTAAGGCGATAAGAGGACTGGTTCAATACATATTTTTAGACAAGAAGTATGCATTAGGTACGCTCGGATGCAGTTGTCTAAGACTGACCCTATGATTAATTAGCCAACCTTTTGTCTATGTGTTGAATAAAACTAGGTAGGGGATCTACTGATTTTAGGAAAAAGATGCAAACTGATCTTAGAATAAGGGTTACCAGTTTAACAGAAAGAAATGAATTTCAGAAAAGATGCAATCTGATTGTAGAAAAAATTACCAGTTCTTATAGAAAGAAACGAGTTTCAGAAAAGATGCAGACCGATTAAAGGGTTTATGAGTTTCAGAAAATTGCAGATTGATTATAGAAAAGCTTTACCAATTTTAGCGTGTTTCAGAAAAGAGGCAGGAGATTACAAGTTTTAGTAAAAGTAATACAAGTTCTAGTAATTGATACTGTTTTAAACGAATGAGGCTGTTCAAATTCGAGATTTCTAATAGGCATGCTTTCTATACGTTTACTGATTTGAACACCTTTCAAACGTTAATAACAGTCTTATGCACATGATGTATGTATGCAGCTTTCTTATTAAACCTACAAATAGTTTGCCTAATGACCTTTATATACGCAAAAATGCAAGAGCCCATAGACATGATATCTATATATTTGCAGAAAAAATCAGAAATTAACCCCAATAGGCATGGTATCTACCCTTGTGCATAAAAGTAAACCCCCTCCCTTTCTTAGTAAATCCCCATGAGCTTATTACAAATTATTACAGCACAATAAATCATACTAAAATTTAAAAATACATCAGAAGTTACAGCTACATCCGAGAAGCCTAATTCAGAATTAGTGTCTAACAATACGAGATGAACCACTTCCGGGACCAAGATTTCTAAAGCCTTCTCGTATCTAGGGTGTTTCAAAGTTCCAAGGAGTTTCAGGAACTCCAGGTAGTTCTTACACCCCATATATTAATTAGAACTGAATTAGAGTGCAGTGTGGAAGGGCCAACCCTCAAGTTTCCAAGTTATGAGGGATCTCATGGGTCCCAAGGCTAGGCTCACAAGATGGGGGCAGAACTTAGATTCTAGGAACAAGTTCAAGTGCAGTAAAGGGGGTTAAGGAGTGCCAAGGATGGCTGGTGGCCATTCCCAGCCATATGGTAGGCTGCCATACCCCTGACCAACCTATCAGCCAAATAATTAAGAGCAAGACCTATTGAGGGTCAGACTATGGCCTGCATAGTGATTATGATACTGCCGGACCAAAGTCTCAAACTCATCATACATAGAAAGGGAAATGGGGATGGGAGTTGAAAGAGCTTAGGATTCAAAGAGCCCAGTTCATATTCATGGACAATAATTTCAGGTAGTTCCATATTTTAAAACCATAACTCATCCACACAAAGGGAATTAGAGGTAGGGATTCATATAAGAACAGAAACAAAGAAAGAAGAAATCTCGCAGAAAGTTACAACATATAGACAGTAAGCCAAACAAAGGGTGAACTGTAGAATAAACACATTGGGGGAGAGGCAGAAGTTAAACAAAGAACATACTAGTTTCAGAAAGATAAGCAAAGAGCAGGACTCTGGCAAACAAGCTACAATCAGAGAGAACACTTTAGGTGTGTGAGTGAGTTAAGAGCAAGAACTCAAGTGTTTGTGTGAGAAATTAAATGTTTTTAGTTGGAAGTAGTGTCTTTGAAAGTATTCAAATTGATCTTGTTGAATGTGTAGAAGGGCATCCCCTTTTATAATGTAGATAAATAGGTAAGAACAGTAAAAAAAGTTTTGAAAAATAGTCTCATATATTCTCCCTTCAATTAATGGATTTGATTTCAAATGGAAGAATATAATTAGGGAAAGGGAATTTGAGTAAAAATCCCTCACAGTAGCATTAGAAAGGTAAATACATAGGGGTTATTTAATGAATGAGTCCAATGGTACTCGGTTTGTAGAAAAAAAGGTAAGGGAATCAATCAAACAACCAATTAAATCAGAGTGACAGGTTTATATTGAATGAACCAAGCCAGGAATAGGTAAAGAGGACTCAACCAAAGAAAATCAGTGGCGATCAGTAAAAACACCATCAAAGGAATTCACTATCAATCAATTAGTTATCAAAACCTTTTGAAAGAGGAGTTTTGTCATATATATAACACACAAAACATGTGAATCAAGAAGAGAAAGTCAAATTATTTAGAACATAGTTTAATCGAAGAGAAGTTCAGAATCATAAGCAAAAAGATACAAGTTCAATTTGCAGACTCATAATGAGTCTGAAAGTCTGGGGACCCAATGAGGAACCCTAATTTTAACTTGTCGAAGAAACCCCCAAATTCTAGGGTAATCGAATTAAATATAGAGATCAGAAAGCAAGTCAATGAAAACAGACTCAAAGATCTACTTCAGAGCCTCATGAGAAACATAACAAAATGTGATAGCAGGTTTGAAATGATCGAAGAAAGAAAATCGATTTGAGAGCATAAAAGGACATGTTCTAGAAAACTTGGAACTTAAGCAAGTTCATAAGAAAGAAAGGATACGGGCTTAAACAGAATATATGAAATATGCCAAGCAAAAACACAAACAGAGTTCAGGAAAACAAAAAATCAAGGAACTCAATGGTAAACACATATAGCAGAAGAGTAAGGAAAACCTAACACAGATTAACACGTGAGCACACGTATAAAAAATAAAAGTATAAGAACAACACATGCACAATAGAGAAGTCATATAGACACGATATGAACAAACACGAATAAAGAAAAGCAAAGGAAGAACCAGAAGGTATTTTTTCGAAAAACTTTGCAGAAACCCTAAATTGAACTCAAACGATTTTGAAAAAACTTGGGAAAATCACTTAAAAAAGTCAAGTATATCATTGATTCAACATAGATCTAGGAAACAAACAGAGAAAGAACCTCGAATAACTTTAGTGTTTAGAGAAACCCTAGAAACGACAAAGGCTTGGAAGACATCAGATCTTGAGTCGAGCAAGTCAGGAATCGGGTCTCTAAAGCTTGAATATGCCGGAGCGTGGCCGGAGAAATCATATATCCATAGATCTGAGAAGGATCTGAAGAAGAACCATCGAGGTCAGGTCTCCAAATTTGAGTAGCTTAGGTCTGATGGTGAGAAAGAGTGAGTACACACCATCCATGGCCGGAGATGCCATGGATTTTGGTGGAAACGAGGTGAGATAAGGTGGGAATTGATTAGGGTTTCGGTGAGGCTAGAGAGAGTTTTGAGAGACAAAGGGTTTTGAGGACGGCGTACATGCTATATATGCACGTACATGCTCTCGGGTGTGCATATATATACACGTACATGCTATCTTGAAAGTATTTTCGGTGCAAAAATACCTAGGGAAAAAATTGGGTATCAATAGCTGGATGATTCTCTATGGGCTTATAGGACTACTTACAAGAATCCGATTGGTATGTCTCCGTATCGGTTGGTATTTGGTAAAGCTTGCCATCTGCTGGTTGAGTTAGAGTGCAATGCCATATGGGCTTTTAGAAAGTTAAATCTTGAATGAGATATGGCAGCAAATCTTCATGTGGAGTAGCTTAACGAACTTGATAATTCTGATTCCATGCCTACTGCAGTACGTCCTTGTGCAAGGACAAGATGAAGTACCTTCATGATAAATATGCTTGTAGCAAGGAGTTCAAAGTGGGTGATATGGTTTTCTTGTTCAAATTTTGGTTACATCTGTTTTCGAGAAAGCTTAAGTAAAATTTGAGTGGACCTTTTGAAGTGGTATTTATGACCCCGTTTGGTGCACTTGATTTGAGAACAAAAATGGGGAAGTTTTTATAGTGAATGGGCATAGGATCAAGCACTGCCTGGGAAACATTGACGACAGCCACGTAGTGACAATTTTTCATATCAAATGATTTGATGGTAACCTACGTCTTGCGATGTTAAATCAGGCTCTTCTTAGGAGGCAACCCATGTGTTTTTCTTCTTGTTTTTCCTTTATTTTGATTGTAGTGTAGGATTTTTTTTGGATTCACTGGTTGTGAGATGCTGTAGGATTGTGCTGATGCGATGCAGGAAAAAGTTGGAAATGACTACTCTCTGAAAATTGTCAATGCGGACCGCGCTACCATTTTGTGCAGCCAAAAAGAACTCAGTGCGGGGGCAAGAAATCAATGGTGACCGCACTGATGAATTGGCAAAAGTGGAGGTTCTCTGAGTTTACCACCACGACCGTATTGCATTTTGTGCGGTCCATGGTAGTCCACTGCGGCCGCATTGTATTTTTTGCGGACCGCTGTGGTTGTCTTATTGAAGCCTTATGGTTTTGAGCAATGCAAACCGCAGTGCCTTTTTTTGTAGTCCGCGGTGGGAAGGTGAGTTGGGCCCAAGACCTTTTTCTATAAATAGGACGTGAGGCCCTCATTTTGAACTTTTCGAACTCTTTACTCTCATAGCTTAAAAATCACTATTCATATTCCTTCTTGCTCATAATTAACTACTAACGCTCATCAATCTTCAGTATTTATCACATCTAATAACTCTAACTTTGTCTTAATTTCTTAATTTGTTTATTTTTTTTTACTTTTTTTTGTTTTTCTCTGTTCTTCTTCCTAGCCTACATGTATTTCTTTCAATATGGTATCTTAGGTTAGTAAGTTTTTTTTAAAAGTTAGTGTAGGTAACTAAATGAGTGAACCAAAACTTTGGGACTCTTTAATAGGTGTAAAATTGGAGTAAAATTGATCAACACAAGAACCCTAGGTTGGTGATGCTACTTAGTACTCAGCGCGGACCACGGTGGAATTTGTGAGGTCTGCAATTCCATTTAGTGAGGACCATGGTGAACAATATTCTGTATTCGAATAAGTGAGGACCGCATCCGTATTGCATTTTATGCGGTTTGCGGTACCTCAATACGGACCACAATGTCATTTAGTGTAGTCGACGGTGCATATATCCAGAGAGTGGGTATTGTTAACCCCACCTCTGTGCAGACCACAATGCATTTTTTGCGGTTCACAATGGACTTTTTGCGGCGCACTTCATTTTGTGCGATCTGACCTCTGCAACAAGTGAACAGTCTGTAAGACTTTTTCTGCAACTGTGTATTACAATGTGTTACTAGTTACTAACAAGTCTGAATGGTTGTTGTTTGCAGACAATGGTAAAATCAAGAGAGAAGGGTGCTAAACAACCAGGAAGAGGAGATCCATCATAAGGTGGAAAACAAAAGATAATAAGGTTGACCCCATAGGCCCGGAAATACATAAAAAACACAAGGAAGATTATAAGAGCTGCAGATGGGGCCATTGACCAATCAGGGAGTGAGTATGAGCCATCCTAGGATATATCATCAGACTCCGTGCTAGAGTACATTCCTAACTGGTCTAAGAGAAATAGATTCAGAGACACACCTCCACCTTCCCCCACTGCCTAAGCTTTAGTGCGCGTATCCTCTGAGTCGTTTGTTGGCTCGGCTGCCGGTACTGGAAATGAATACTCCACCTCTCATACAACTTCATTGTCCGTAGAAGGCAGTGCCAAAGGAGGGGGAAGAAGCAGAAAGGGTTGAGCCCCAAGTTGGTGGGGTTAAGCAGACAAGGAACCTGTAAGCTTCCAGAGAGAAAAATCATTACCCTGGGTCTTTTGCCTCACAATACAAATGTGTTGGGCATGTGGATGATGCAAATTAGCATTTGGTTAAAGAATTCTACAGCAATGTGGCCCACATCAAAAAGGGTACCACGGTCACAAAAGCCTAGAACTTGAAACTGAAGTTTGATGGCTAGACCATCAATGACAATTTAGGCTTCATAGAGGAGGATGAGGCCCTTTACTTGGACAAGAAGAAGTTAGGGGAAGAAGCCCGTCTGTGTTTAGCAGAGTACTTGGCGATCCAAGGTACCACCCACATTGGCTGACTATGAGGGTAGACATATTGAGAAGGACATTGAATTTTGAGGCCAAGGGGTGGGAGAAATTCGTGTGCACCATACTAGATCCTACTACCGATGAAAATTCACTCCCACTTCACCGAGCGATCTTAGTTGCATCAATCATCGCAGGTTACCCGATCAATGTCGGGAATATGATGTCACGGGTTATTTCACGGGTAGTGAGTGAGGGTGACAAATCCTAGCCATTCCCCAACTTCTTGACAATTTAATTTGAGGACCTCAATATGGAGAAACACAAATATGTTGTGATGGTGAAGGCAAAGGCACCCTTCTTATGGTATAGCCTGCAGGGTGATGACAACTTTAAGGGAAAGCACTCAACGGAATATCCATTGCTTCAACTGGCCAGTCTGAAGAGCCAGTAGTGGTAGTGGCTACTCCACAGCCTCTTCCCATTGCAGCAGATATGGCCCCAGGTCCATCCACCTCTGTAGATCCTAACATACCATCCACCACTACCTATCCATTGACTGCCCACTGTATGAGCCATTCCCTCACTAGCATCAAAACTAGATACAGACAACTATTTCTAAGCTGTGTGTGTTGTCTTGTACCATGGCAGCTCAATCGGCACCTCCGCCTCCATAGGTCCACAGTCTATTGATGATGCTCTTAAAGATAATATGGAAACCAAAAGAAGATCCTTGATACTTAGAAAGTGCTCACAGAAACTATTAATTCACACGGAAAGGCTCTCAAGGAGCTTTCTAGAGAGGCTAAGAACATGAGGATGACACAGGCTTCCAAACAGTCCGTAAAGGAGTTACAGGTTGAGGTTGACAGGTTGAAGGCAGATCACCTTCCTTTAGATTTTTTTCTATATGACCCTGTGCCAGCAGCCTATCCCCAGCCAGAGCAGTCGGAGAGACTTCCTCCAGTTAGCCACAGGATGCATCCTAGGAGCCTGTCCAGGTCCAGGCCTAGGTCCCACCAGTAGAGCCATAGGTGACAATGAGCCAGTCTCAGGTTGTAGAGCATATTAAGGTCCCAGGGACCACTCAGGACCCCATGCAGACAGATGACCCATATGGAATTTCTGTATCCTCTTTCCTCTAATGTTGATGCTTATTTTTCTTAGTTGGCATATAGGACAATGCCAACTTTAATTTGAGGGGGTAGTTCCTATTTTGACTGATTTGGATAACTGTATATATGACATATTTTTATTTCTTTCTTTATTTCTTTTTCATCTTTTTTTTATATAACTGTTATATTTCATTGATCTCAAAGAATATGTACATCATAGATCTCTATAGTAGTAGTTTGGACTAGCTACTACTCATTTACAAACTATCCTCTATACTATCATAGCTATCTAGACACAAATATCATTACAGTAAAGGGATATCTAAATGCTATAGCTAAGGAAAGCAATTAAGCTGCCGCAAGCCAGTCTGCAAATGTTTGCATTTCCTGCCTCGAATATGTATAAGTAATGCAACTTCTCTGCAAATAAGTTCCTCCACAAAAGTAGTCGCTTCAAATCGAATGCTATTCCTTACTCTCCAGATGAGGGCAACAGTAGTGACCAAAGCAGAAGCTGTAATAGCATTTTGCCACAATCTGCTTTTTGCTTTGCTGAAAATCCAGTGAAGTTCTGTTTCCCAGCTACCAACTGTTCTGGAATGCCCCAGCCAGCAACAGATTCTGGTCCACAGTCTGTTAATAATTGGGCACTCAAAGAATAGGTGATTAAATTCTTCAACATTTTGATTGCAAAACACACAAGTTGCTGGGACTTGTATGCCAATGTTCTGCAGTCTGTCAACTGTAGGAAGTCTATGTTGAGCAGCTATCCATACAGTGAACTTATGTCGAGGTTGGATATTAGTGATCAACATCAAGTTCTTCCATTCAACCCTATTGAAACTAGGGAGCATTGTGAGGTATAGTTTTTGAATATGAAATATATCCAGTCTACATATACTTTTCAATCTGCCAAATAGATCTCCCTGAAGCTTCTGGCTCTCTAGAATCATAGTTCTGCTTTCCAGTATCTTCCTGACAACCCAAGAAGCTGATTTTGGAATGTTTACTGTGGCAATGTCACCCTGTTTGATGTAGTTAGAGTGAACCCATCTAACCCAAAGGCAATCTTTCTTGCTGGACAAGTCCCATTGCAATTAGTAATGGCTGTTTTGTTCCACACAGTCAAGTCTAGAATGTTAAGACCTCCAGCTGAGATTGGTCTGCACACCTTGGCCCAAGCAACCAGTGCCCTTTTGGACAGATTAGCGGTGCCAGTCCAAAGGAATGTTCTGCATATTGCTTCAATGGTTTTCAGTACTTTCTTGGGTAAAATAAAATCTTGTGCCCAATAAGTCTGAATACCAAACACCACAGCTTTGATCAATTGGCTTCTCCCTGCATATGATAGCAACTTAGCTGACCAGCAAGTAATTTTATCTGTTATCTTTTCAATTAGGGGCAGATAATGATGGATAGCCAGTTTTTTTGAATCAAGTGGTATCCCCAAGTACTTGAATGGAAGTTGGCCTTTAGTGAATCCCAACATTTCAATTATTTCTTCTCTAGTACTCTGCTGCACACCAGCCAGGTAAACTACACTCTTGCTAATATTTGCTTGAAGACCAGATGCTTCTGAAAACCGAAGGAAAGCTTTTTGCAAGATCTGGATAGATATAATATCAGCTCGACAGAACATAAGTAGTTCATCAGCAAAACAGACATGAGAACAATTGAGTTTCCTGCATTTGGGATGGAAGTTGAAGTTCCCATCCTTGTGTAACTGTTTCAGGATTCTGTTTAGGTATTCCATAGCCAATACAAACAAATATGGTGACATAGGGTCACCCTGTATAATACCTCTCTTCGCAGTGAATGGCTTAGTTAATCCACCATTCATTACTAAGGAGTAGGAGATAGAGGTGACACAAGCCATGATCCAGTGAATAAACTTTGCTGGGAAGCCCAAGTCAATAAGAATCTGCTTAAGAAAGCTCCATTCCAAGGTGTCATATGCCTTCCTCAAATCCACCTTGAGTACACATCTGGGGGATACACCTTTTCTTGAGTAACCCTTGAAGATTTCATGGCTTAGAAAGATATTATCAACAATACTTCTCCCTTCAATAAATGCAGATTGAGCAGGACCAACTAATTCTCCAATGACAGCTTTCATCCTCCTGATAATAACTTTGGAGATGATTTTATAGACAGTAGTACAACAAGCAATAGGTATATAGTCTTTAACAGTAGCATGTGCTTTGACTTTAGGAACAAGTGCTATGGCAGTGGTGTTGATCATATGAGGCATTTTGCATGTAGAAAAAAATTCCTTTGTAGCAGCTAGAATATCATCCTTCACTATCTCCCAGTTTTTAGTAAAGAATTCCACTGGAAAGCCATCTACTCTTGGGGCTTTATCTTTAGGCATCTCTTTTACAGCTTTTGTGATCTCTTCCAATGTAACCTCTCTAATTAGCATTCTTTGCTGTGCTAGATTTAAGCATTGTCCCTCTTTTATAATTTCAGAATTGACACAAGGGAGTTCAGAAGCACACTCCCCCATTAATGATTGAAATACCTTTATGAACTCCTATTCCACCGATAAAGGATCAGTAAGTTTCAAACCTGTATTAGTATAGATGGATCTGATGTTGTTCTAGCCTGTTCTGATATTCCACTGAGCATGGAAATACTTTGTGTTAGCATCCCCACACTCAATCCAGCAAGCCTTGGATTCTGCCTCAGAATTTGTTCCTCCACACAACTCCACTTCTCAATTTCTTCAAGTGCTGCTTTTTCCTCAGTAAATAATGACTGTGTTAGTGGGCTGTTCTACAGGTGAGTTTGAATAATACCCAATTTTTCTCTTGCCTGAGTAAGTTTCTGCTTGTATGAGGCCATATGAACATTTGTATCCTTTAAATGCTGTTTCATAGCCTTCAATTTTCCATATCTGCTGCATAGGTGTTCCATCACAATCATGTCTCGAAACATGCTGTAAAATGCTATGAAACTGAGGTTGTTCCATAATAGCTAGGTATAGTCTGAAAGGTTTAGGGTGCAGTGGTTTTTGATCTCCAAATTTGATAAGAATAGGGGAACGATCAGAGACTGAAGGATTCATGAAGTCAGCTTCCAAGTGCCCATACTGTTGTAACCACTGAAAATTGCCCAGAGCCCAATCAATTTTACTATAAAATCTAGTGGAAGTACCTTGCTTATTGGTCCAAGAATAGTGCCAACCTTTAACTTTAAGAGCAGTGAGTTGAAGGCGAGTGGTAGCATCTTTGAAGTCTTTGACTTTAGCATCAGTAAATGGAGAGCCAATTCTGTCATCAGTACATAAGACACAGTTCAAATCCCCACTGAGTAGCCAAGCATCTTGACTGGGAACATAGATTGACGTTAAGTCACTCCACAGTTGATTCTTGAGGTTTGCAGTATTATGGGCATATATAACACTTAAATGAGTTTTGGCTAGGCTAATAGTATCTCCTAAGAAGCATTGAATGAGCTGACCACTCACATAGGATATTTGGATCTGGATATGGGGTTTCCAAAGCAACCATATTCTACCATTTGCAGCCTTTGAGTAATTGCATTGAACCTTCCAATCCTTAGCGACCTTATCAAGTATCTTCTTAGCTTTATGCTTCTTTACTCTAGTCTCAAGACATCCCATAACATCTACTTTATTAACAGCAAGAAAGTTTTTCAACTCCTCTGTTTATGGGCTTGATTAAGCCCCCCAATGTGCCAAGTGACAATAATCATAGGAGATTAGGGGGTGATCTGTGAGAAGGCCCCGGGTCAATCTGTTGATCCCTGTTGCCAGCCACAACAATAGTAGCCTTCCCTTTATTGCAATTATCAACCATTACTCCACTGTTACCATTGGGTGCATTGACTGCAATCTCAAGCCTCTCTTGGACATCAGGTCCAGTTTGTGCATTCTGCTGAACAATAGCTATAGAAGAGAGGTTCTCATTCTCCTTGTTAGGTTCCTGTACTTCCTGTACTTCTGCATTGACTGCACTCTCAAGGCTTTCCTGTACTTCTGCATTAGCTACAGGCTGCTTGAACAGCCATTCTTGTTTAGTATTTTTTTCCTGCTTCTTCAATTTGCCTCTCTGCCTCCTTGGTTTACCCTGCTCCTCTATATCCTTCTCTGCATTGTTATCAGCATAGTACCAGCAATCCAAAGAATCATGACCAAATTTCAAACAATGATTACAGAAACTAGGCTTCCAATCATACTCAATTACCTGAATCTTAGGGCCATAAGAAGTTTCAATCTCTAATTGGTCAGGGAGTGGATGGGCAGCATCAACCTCCACTAGGACTCGAGCAAATGATATTTTCTCATAGTGCGCTGTAAATTTGTCTGTGTATAATGGCTTTCTATTCTTGCTTGCTTTTTAGTAGTTAGTGGATAAGGGTGCCTCAAGCAAAGCTTCACTTGGGCCTAGAACATTTGCCTTTGATCCAATGGTCAAAAACAAATCCTTGTGTATAGGATGGTGAAAGTTGTGGCCTTGATACTCTTATGTTGATCGCTAATCCTCAAGTGGTTTTTCGGGACCACTGTATGCTCAAATTTTATCTATTATTATTGTGGGCCACCGACTCTGTATCTTTAGCGATCCTATAGCTTGTTTGGTGAGAAATTACCTTGCAAGTCCAAGTCCCGAGCCATTAGCCTAGAACTTGCCTGAATGTTTGTCGAGGCGAAATTCTAAGTGTAATTTGACTTAAGACATGATTATAGGCTCTCCTTGATCCGAATGATAGCTTGAACACTTCCATATCCTATCAATGATAAAATCCCTAGGCAACCCTTTTGAGCCTTAGACCTTTTTCCTTCAAGAACCATGATATAAGCCTTTACCCGTTCTAAAAGAAACACTCTCTTGGCACCAAATCTTTACTTAGCACATGAAAAAAGTATAAGTTTGGGGGGAGAGACGAGGATTGCAACAAAGTGGTAAAAATGCACAGTATGAAGTAAACTAAAGGCAATGAAACAGAAAGAATAACAAAAAGATAAAAAGAATGTCCAATGTAGAAATGAATAAAAGGATTCAAGAAAAGCAAAGTGAAAGATGTGGAAAATTGAGAAAGGAGAAAAGATTTGAAATGAACAAGAAAGATTGAAAGTGTGTCTCTTTAACCCCTTAGAAAGAAGTGAAATGACCTAAAAAGTCAAGAGAATGCATGCCAAAATGAAGCAAAAGAACTGCTTAAGGGAAGATACAACCTACTTAGAACAAACATATCCTACCCTGAACTAAAAGTCTTCACTATGTCTCCACAAAAGCCCTATATGATCTTTAGTTGAATGAAGCTTACATTAGTGGTGAATCACATAAGGGGCAAGCATATTGTACTTAAATGCAGACTTGTAACTTTTCCTTGAGAGAGATGAGTATATTTCCATTAACCTCGTTTTGAGTGCCACTATCTTAAAGTGAGATTTGCTTAGGGAGAGTTGAGGATGTGTGAGTTTGGGTTCCACAATGATGAAAGTAATAGAAAGAGTTCTTTGATGTGTTGAGTCAACTCTTGATGCTCTTGTATCGTACTAAACCCATGATGTTTAAAAGAGTGAATGTTATTAATGATTCATTTGTATTGAGGGCAATTGTTAGTCCCAATTGATACTAGATTAGGTCACTTTAGGTCGACTGAATTTTCTTGGAATTTACTCTTAAAAGGTGGGTCTTTTTTTTTTCTTGAGGACAAGCAAAAGCTTAAGTTTGGGGGAGTTGATAACTGGTGACTATGATGCATTTTACGCTCCTTCTTGTTTAAATTTTGACTAGAAATGTGTACAAAATAGTCCCAAAGGCTCACAAGTTGTGCTTGATTGCAGGTTTGATCAACAAGGTGACAAGGTGTCAAAAACTAGCTCAAAACGGAGTGAAAGTTAAACAAGTACCAAGACAAGATAAGGCTCAGTCAAACAGCGCCAGTTCGGCCGCTCACCACTCTGTGCGGTCCGCAAAGATGAAGTTCAGAGAGGTTGATTTTTAGGACACAAGGCAATGCGACCGCAAAGGGTTTTGTGCGTTACATATTGGGTCTACTATTGCCGCACCCGATTTCATGCGGTCCGCAGAGCCAAGGTTCAGAGATGTGACATTTTTGAGGATGAAGCCCAATGCGGTCTACGATTCTTTTTGTGCGGCCCGCAATAGAAGCCACCGCGGCCGCGTTCGACTTTGTACAGTCTACAAAGCCAACTTCTGAGAGCTGGATATTAAAACCAAGAGCCTTGGTGCATCAACACTCTATTTTGTGCGGTTCGCACTAACCACACAGGTGTACTTTTGTCCAGAATTTTTAACCTAGTATAAATAGATTCTTTTCCCATTTTTAGGTCATCAGATAGTTTTGTACGTAGAGATGCGCTCGTGACTTCGTTCCTTTTACCTACTTTGAGTAATTTTAACTTGATTTTAACATTGAATCTTCAAGTTTAATTTAGTAATTAATTATTATGAGTTTTTCTTCATCTACTTCTTTGTTTAATTCTCTAATTATCAGTAGCTAAACCCATTAGCTAGGGTTGTGGCTTAATCCTAGTGTTGGTAATTGATAGGCCTTGTATTTTGATGCTTGATTTTCCATGGGTGTATGATATTTGGGCTAATTTAGGGGTTTACTATTGAATTAATGGTTGCAAACACTAGTTTATGCCTAGTAGACTTTGGCTTTTCTTGAGAAAGAGAGCCTAAGTCCATGAAATTAGTCCAACAACAAATAGGGGCGTATTCAAGAGTTTGATAGCCCCAATTAAAGGGTTAAAACTAGAGATAGTAATACACGACTTGAACCTTGATTTCTTGCACAAATTTTCATACTCAATTGGTTTTGAGAAAGTCAATTCGGGCAAAATCACTCGAATTACCGAGAGGTATAGAGTGAGGAGAATCGTGCAATGGTTATATCATACTCCCCAAATGTGAAAATCAATTTTTAGACTCAAGAATCCATCAATTGACCACTTAGGAGAATGCCACTACCCTAAAGCCTTTTACCTATTTGAAAAACTCGCAATAGTCTAACCTTAGCCTTATTTATCTTAATTAAATATTGTAGCATTATAAAATTAAAATTATAATCAAAACTATTAATGTGTAGAAGTGCAATTAGGAACAAATACCTAACTCTCATTTAGATAGACACTTAACTCCAATATTTAGCTCCCTATGGAAATTGATCCCCGCCTTAATCGGGTAAAAGCTACTTCGAGCTCTCTCGCTACTCAATAGTGGTGCAGGTTTGGCCTCAATCAACAGTCCTAATAGATATCCTAAATACATTGCCTGTTGTGTCTTTAGTACGATGCCAAGTCCGGATCCTTTTGTGTTTGAGGCGCCTTCTGTAAAGAGGGTCCATATCCTCGGAGAAATCCCCGAGTTCACCAACAACTCTCTTTAGACCTCGAGTATTAGGGCCGGTATAAATCCGGCCATGAAGGATGCCAAAATTTGAGATTTAATGGCGGTCTGGAGTCGATATTTAACATCGTACCTGCTGATCTCCACGTCCCATCTAGCCAATTGTCCCGAGAGCTAAGGTTTATGAATTATATTTTGCAATGGTTAAGTAGTCACAACACATATAGGATGCCATTGAAAATATCATTTCAGCTATTTAGAGGCGCTTAGAAAATCGAGTGCCAATTTTTCTAGGTGAGGGTACTAATTTCGGCCTCATGTAGAGTGTTTCTAACATAGAAAATTGGAAAATTATGTACCTTGCTCTTCCCGGACCAGGACCCCACTTAATGCTATCTCCAATACTGCCAAGTACAAGTATAATTGTTCATCTACCTTCGGTGTGTGAAGCAGTGGTGGGCTCGATAGATATCACTTGAGTTCCTCCAAGTCCTGTTTGCACTCCGGGATCTATGAGAAGTTATTCTTCTTCTTCTTCAGTAGTAAGAAGAATCGGTGGATCTTATCGAAGGACCTGGAGATGAATCACCCAAGGGAGGCTATGCATACGGTTAATCTTTGCACAACCTTCACTTTGTCCATTACCGTGATATCTTCGATGGCTTTGATCTTGTCGGATTTGATATCAATTCCTTGGTTGGACACCATGAATCTGAGGAATTTATCTGATCCAACTCCAAATGCATATTTCTCCAATTTCAGCTTCATATTATACTTCTTCAATATGCTGAAAATTTCCTGCAAATGTTTTGAATGGTACTCTACCCCCAGGGACTTAACCAACATATAGTCAATTTAAACCTCCATTTATTTTCCCATTTATTTCTCAAACATTCGGTTTACTAGGCATTGATAAGTGGCACCGGTATTTTTTTAATCTGAATGGAATCACGTTATAGCAGTATCTGCCATACTTAGTGATGAAAGAGGTTTTTTCCTGATCACTGGGGTTCATCCGTATTTGGTTTTACCCGGAGTAAGCATCGAGAAAAAAGAGGATCTCGTGGTCGACCGTGGCATCGATCATACGATCAATGTTTGGCAAAGGGAAGAAGTCCTTGTGACATGCCTTATACAAATCCTTATAGTCTATACACATTCTTAATTTATTCCCTTTTTAGGGACTACCACTATGTTTGCTAACCAATCCAGGTATTTAACCTCCCGAATGGACCCTATTTTAAGAAGTTTAGATACCTCGTATTTGATGAAAGTACGTTGACCTCGGACTAGGGTCTTCTCTTTGGCTTGATCCGGCGGAACTCTAGGTCCAGTGTTGGCTTGTCAGTGGTTATCTCTGGTGGGATCTCTGTCATATCAAGGTGGGACCAAGAGAAGCAATCTTCGTTAGCTATGAGAAATTGAATGAGATTTTCCTAAGCTTTGGGCTTAACCCCGTGGCCATGTATACCTTCCGATCGGGCAAGTGTTACGTTAGTATGACTTGTTTACTTCCTCGACCGTTGATTTTATAGCATTATTATCATTGGGGTCTACAAATATCTGGGGACTCCGTAGTGGTCGCCTTCGTCTACCCCTCATTCATTCGACTCTACCGATGCCGGTATCGGTAATTGCTATTTGGCCCCGTCTTTTGTCACGACCCAAATCGATGGACGGTGATGGGCACCCTATACCTTACTCAACCGAGTACCAACTTAATGTACCTCTCATATCATACTATTATAGGTAAATGAGCTGGAGAGGCTGTCGTGAGATAAGTAGAATAAACAAGAGAGAATACTTGACATAGAACGACCCAACATGATATAAAAATTTACATACATGATATACGGGCCTATAAGGACAACATGATCATTTGTAAACTCAAAACATAGGCCGGCAAGGCTATACATCTATCCGTATACATGACATCTATCTACAAGCCTCTAAGAGTACATAAGTATCACAAAGGTCAGTACTGGGTCCCGCCATACCAATCAATACATGTCCTAATTATACCGACCAAATAAGCAACTCCGGAGCAAATGGAATGCACCATCACCTTCCACTGAGCTAATAGCCAACTTGGTGGACTCTCAACCTGTCTATCGAAACTTGCGGGCAGAAAACACGGCATCCCCATGAAAAGGGGCATCGGTGCAAATAATATGCCGAGTATGTTTGGAATGAAAATCAATAAACAATAGACATGGGAGAAACATGGAATAATAGACTCAACATGTAAGTCTGGATAACTCTGTAAACCATAAAATACTTATAGTTTCATACATATATGTATGAATGTCATGTTGTGTATTGGTACATATGTTCATAACATCATCAAGCCTCTGAGAGCATCCCATTATATCATCTCGGCCACTGTGGGCAAAATAATCAACGTATATCAGTTGATCAGGTAGTGGTGTGTATATAATGTCGTAGCCTTTTCACATATCCCACAGATAAATAAAATATACATATATACGCGTATATAGTGCCATCCGATAATGAGTCAATGTACAAGTATAAATGAATGCAATGCATGAGAAGTACGTCAATAAATTTTTTTAGGATGTCATAAAACCATTATGCCTTTGATTAATATCATGCAGTAAACTTTTTTAACTTACGTATTTTCTGAGACCTATGAAGCGAAGACGTAGTAATAAGACACATGGGAATTCATTAACATAGGCACCTCTAATATTTCTATGAATAGAATCATTTATGGGAGTTGTGCATTTGCTCGTTTGTATCGTATAGATCATGTCAAATGAAAAGAAGGGATAACCTTAATATACCTGAGACGATTCTCTTGAAAATTCGTATAACACATATTGATTGTGACAAAACATGTAACAACGGATCAAAGTATGAGAAAATATGTATGATATTCTTAAGGAAGATTATACCGTGTTCTTTTAGAATCATATTTTACGCTATTGTAGCAAGACATCGGTTAGCAAAGCCTAGCTCTCTTAAAAAAGTTCATAAGAATTCTTTTTAAAGTGATATGCGTTAGTTGCAGCTCATGATTTTCCTCTTAAAGATATGTAACAATCTCCCATATTTTTAGATTTGTGGGCCCCTACAATTGGGATGTCTTAGCCAACAATATTCATCTTAATTTGCCACCTATTTATGAACTTTAAGAGTCACCATTCCCATAAAGTAAGGTTACCACATTAATGCTTTAATCTTAATCCCAAAGACTTCAATTTCCTAGTTAATCTTACCACCAAAATCATTAAGTAACCCAATTATTCACATAATTAAAAACGATCTCAAATTACTTAAAGTACTACTCACTTTTAATTATATACCTTATAATCATGGTCACATGGTACCTTGTATATCATTAATTTATAAATACATGGTATTATAGCTTTAATCATATTTTATCCCAAATTGTCAAACTTCGACGAAACTCATTTCCTTCAATTTGCTTACCCCCTTTCCTTCACAACATATTTGAAATAGCATAATGCTTATAATCTAAACATAACCTCATTCGCGATCTCATGTCGACTAGCTTACGACAAAATTTTATTGTACAAAAATACGGGATGTAACGTCTCATTTCCGAGCTTATATTAATTTACTTATAGCGTACTTCCACGTACAAAAATATTGTGTAACATATTTGACCATCTGATTTGGATTCTCCACCGTTGAGAGTTTGTATGACGGGATCACTTCATCGACCATGAACATATCCTTGGAAGTCGATTGTTTTCGATAAACTATTTTGACTCCTCTGAGTGTTGGGAATTTCAGCACATGATGCATCGTCGAGGGTATTGCTCTCATGTTGTAAATCCATGGCCCCCGAACATAGCGTTGTATCTCATATCCCTTCGATTACATAGAACCTGGCTTCCTATACGGTTCCAGTGACGTTCACCAATAATGTTATCTCCCCTTTAGTCGTCTCGCATACCATGTTGAACCCGTTAAGGACTCGGACATCAGGTAGGATCTGATCTTGTAGGCAGAGTTGTTCCACAACCCTTTATCTGATGATGTTGACTGAGCTACCTAGATTAAATAATACACGCTTATTTGGAGATTCATTTATGAGTACCATTATCACCAGTGCATTGTTGTGGGGTTGCACGGTCTCCTCAGTGTCTTCGTCATTGAATGATAAGGTTCTTTCCTGTACGTAATCCCCAATTTGTTTTTCCCTTGTGATGGATGCTTTGGTGCGTTTAAACATTGGACCGTGGGGAATGTCGATTCCATCGAGGATCATGTTGATAATGTGCTGAGGGTCTTCCTGGTCGGTCTTCTTATTAAAGTCCTTTTTTCCGAAGTGGTTCTTGGCCCGATCACTCAGGATTTCTCGAAGATGTACATTATTGAACAACCGAGCCACCTCTCCTCTTAATTGTTGGCAATCTTATGTTATGTGGCCATGAATGCCATGATATTTGCACATTACGTTGGGATCTTTTTGGGCTAGATCAGACTGTAAATGTCTAGGCCATTTGGTATCTTTGATGCATCCGATGGAAGGTACGATAGGGGTGATATCGACATTGAAGTTGTACTCCGATAATCTTGGTGCTTCTTTAGGCATGGCAGGCCCGTCGAAGGTGTTTTTGCTCATAAGTCCCCGGTTGCTCTGACCTGATCACTTCTACTTTCATTTGTATAAAGATTCGCCCGGACCTACTACTTCTTCGGTCTCTATTTTATGACTAATACCGATCACAGTCGATGTCTCTCTTGACTCTATCAATGGCTATGATGGGGTACACGGACCCGGAAGGGGCCCAAGCTGATTATCTTTGACCTTTTGTTTTGATTGATATTTGTTATGGACATCAGCCAAAGTGACATACGAATATTCTACCAGGTTTTGTTTTAACTGTTGTGAAGCCAACGATCTTCGAATGTTGAGTATTTGGGTGAAAGCCTGAACGGCCCAATAATCAATGACCTGTGGTAGATCTATTCGTACCATTTAAAAAGGGAAACAAACTCTCTGAGCATCTCATTATCCTTATATTTTACATTAAAAAGGTCCGACTTCATGGTCTCGACCTTGATAGCCCTGGAGTGTTCTTTCACAAAAGAATCTAGAAGCATAAAAAACGAATCAATAGAATTGAGAGGTAAATTATAATGCCATGTCATAGCTCCTTTTGGCAGGGTCTCTCCGAATTTCTTTAGCAAGACAGTCTCAATCTTATCATCCTTAAAGTCGTTCCTTTTGATGGCACATGTGTAGGAGGTAACATGCTCTTTGGGTTAGACATTCCTTTGTACTTAGTAATCTCGGGTATGCAGAACTTCTTAGGGATCGGCTTTGGAGCTGCACTTGGAGGAAAAGATTTTTGCATGAACTTCTTGGAATCCAGGCCTTTCAATATTGATGGCGCTCCTAGAATTTTGTCAACCCTAGAATTGTAGGTTTCCACCTTTTGTCATTAACATAGATTTTCTTCTCCCCTTATTCTACCCATTTAGTAAGTTCCGTGAGTATCTTTATGATCTCCGGGTTAGTCCTCGATTCATTTTCATTTGATCGCTCTACTATCAGTTCATCACTGCGGGTGATTCCCTGGGATGGATCTGGTTAAATTCTGCTCGGTGCGCGATTTTGGTTCTGTAGCTGGGCTATCACCGCATGTTGAGACTACAACATTTCAAAGATCATCCGTAAATCTATAAAGTCTCCTCCATTGTTTTGTGTATTTTGAGCTGCCGATTACGCTCCACCACAGACTCTATTCTCAGGGTGTGCAGGCAAATTTGTGTCAATAGCCACATGCGAGTTAGCGTCAATCGAGTCCGCGACCGAAATTATAATGGGATTGACCGGCGCTACCCCATCACTAATCACTATGTTGTTATTCTCAGTGTGATGGTTGGACTCATTGTAAACATACAGGGGTGCTGATTGTGAGTATGACATTTTGAGATATTACTTGGAATAAGAGGCACTTCAAAGAACAAGTGTAAAGTAGTGTGTGTTATAGAATTTGTATCAAATAACTGAAAGAACAGGGGGGGGGGGGTGAATTTTGAATAATTAAAACTAAAGAGTAAATAAGTCGACTTTATACTTTATTAGTCGACTGAATATGACGATATTGCATATGAAAATATTTAAAGATAATTATGCATAAAGTAAGTGCAGAAATATAATGACACCCAGAATTTTATACTGGTTCGGATTCAATGTGAATCCTAATCCAGTCCCCTTGGGTTGCAAGGGATTTCTTTCAGATCAATGATTTTCTTTTGAGTACAGATATGATATTTGTCGCACAATCTTCTTTCACTTGTTTGATACAATGCCTCACCAATTGAGAACCCTCTTTCTATATCTAACCTGTTACACTGTTAATCTATCTAGACTACTATGCTTGTTTGCAGTAAATTGAAGAGAGCTATTTGGTTTGATCAAAGTATATTCAAGCTAGGGTTCACAAGGAGGTATAAATCTTTGATGGATGGTAGAGGCTTGATAACCCAAGAGATTTGACCCTTGGAAAGAATTGATTCTTTCCAAGAATAAGGAATGACTCGTTGCTTTTCTTGATTGCTCCTTGATTGTTGGTTCTTCCAAATGTGGTCGCGTTCTAGGTCTCCTCTTTGGCTAGAGATATGATTGAACATAGATTATCTTTGATTGCGGACCTTCCAGTCTTGATTTCCGTCCATATCTTTCCGTTATTATGAATCATCAGAGATTTGCGTTATATCTAGGAAGATATGATTTCCCCACAATTTTGGGAGAATTCTTGATTTGCTGATGAGATGCTGATATTTTCCTTGGGCGTTGACAGCTTCCTTTAAGAAAGATTTCCTTCCTTATTTGCTACAACAATTTTGCTTCCTTGTTTGAACACAATGACAACTTATCTTTTATCTCTTTCCTTGTTTGCTGCATCAGTTCCAATAATTCATGCACATGTATATTAATTGCATCATTAAAATCTAATCTAACAATCTCCCTCTTTTTTGATGATGGCAAAATTAATATACAAGAGAGTAAACAACAGTTGACTTCCCTGTTTATGTGAAGTCGAATTGCTCCCCCTCAATGTATGGTCAACTGCACTATGTGTAATCGAATTGCAGTCGAATTACTCCCCCTCATTATGTGCAGTCAACAAATACCTATAAAGTATTATCTAACAGACACAAAGATCATGAGGTATTGACTGCAAAGTCAACCAAAACATATTTGTCCAACGTAGTCGACTTGTTCTGTTCATATTAGATAATAGCTATGCCACAACATAGTCAGCTTAAACATATATATCCTGCATAGTTGAGTTGTCTTGTATATTAACTATGCCATAGTATGGTCAACTTAACAAATATATCCTGCACATGAGAAAAGAAAAGATAGCATATATTTCTCTCACTTTTTGACATCAGCAAATAGGTAGCTTAAGTAAAAATAATATCCACAGACAAGAAAAAATAAAAACCATCCACGGGCATAGCCCAATTAACACGTTAAAACGACAAAAAAGTTATTGTCTGTAAACCACAACCATCAACGAAGAAGGAAATAGGTAAGGGTGTTGCAGATAGCCTCCTTCATTTTATCAAAGCTGGTGTTGGTAGCAATGTTCATTCCATCCAGCCTGTCATGCACCTCTTTGAACGCTTTGACTGCATTCTCTCATACCCTTTGCACAACCACCCTGATTTTAGAGACATCAGACCATGTTTCCTTGGAAATGGCGTGAATGGCATCCACAGTCGACTTGATGTCAAAACGTTGATATCCAAAGGAGCGTAGTTTTTACTGAGGTCTGTGGGAATAGGAGAGGGTGGAATGACAGAAGACGGCTTGGTTTCCTCAGGAGTGGGTTAGGCATCACTTTCTCCCTTTTTAGCCCAGACCCCTTTGATACTCACATACCCCATGCTAGAGAAGGCTCTAGAGTTTACATTTGGACATAGAAACAAAGGAGTAGTCGAAAAGAGAAATTTGGTGGGCTTCCAGAATGTGGGTAATGGCCATACCATACGGAAGGCTGGTGGGGTCTTCAGCACTCTCAATCATAAAGTTGATAACCCAGGAGGACAACTTGATTTTGAGTTTGGAGATGAGACTATAGACGAAAAAGGTGTCCCTTTGAGAGAGAGTTTAGAAGGAACCAGTTCTGGGAAGGAGAGTGGTTGCAACAATATAAGCAAGAACCCAAGTTTCAAATCTAACATCACTGGGCCCTAATTGATTTGGAAGATTGTCAAAAGCATGTTCTGCAATGATCTGTTTTGCCTGATCAAAAGAGATTTCGAAATCTTCAGGCCATACATTTTTAAACACAGCAGGGAAGCAAAAACATCGGCAGAGAAAAAGGAAATCAAATAGGATACAGTAAAGAACAATGCGCTTTCCAAGGACAAGGGTTTCAAGCCTATCAGATTTGCTAGAGTGAAGATTTGCATAGAACATACAGACCAGAGGTTCATACACTTTAGGCAAAGAAAGAAAGATAAATTTGTCCCACCCTTGATAAACAAAAATCTCTTTTACCTTGCATTTGAGGGATTTCATACTATCGAGATCTACCAGACGGCCATGAGCTATGGACTTGTCTTTGAGGGAAACAAAAAAGTCCCTATTTGGGGAGTCCCAGAAATTGAGGTCAGATTCAAGAGAGGTAGAGAAATCAAACTTGGTTTTCTTGGGGGTGGAGACAAGGGGTTCATCCATGGGTCGTGTACCAGTAGCTTTGTCACCTATAGGCAGGGAGTGCTCAGAATATACACCTTGAGAAGAGGCACACTCCTCAGACCGGTCAGACCTAGGTCTACTTGCTCAGGCAGAGCGGAGAAAGGTTTTGTTTTGGAATGAGTGCTTTTTCTTGTGGAGGCAGAGGGATTTTTGGAGGTCTTGGCCATGGCGGAGAGAAGGGGTTGGAACTGGAAGTGTAAGGGTTTGGTAGATAGGATGAAAAAGAAGAGAGATGAAAAGTAATATCTAAAGAAGTGGGATTTGACGGTTGAGTAGAAAAGGAAAAGTTGTCAGTTGGACTGACGCAGTGATTGGATTTCCATCTTTGGATGCAACTAATGGGAAATTAGACAAGAAAAGGAGGGAAAGGATGACAGCGTAATTAATGAACTAAACAAAAAACAATTATGAAAAGTTATGAAAAAAGATACTTTGACCCTAAGGATTTTTTGTAAAGCAAATAATTCCAAGAAGTACCCTTAGAGAACAAAATCCTTCTCCCAACAAAGGTTTAGTAAAAATATCGGTTAATTGAGCAAAAGTACCAACAAAAGCTAATTCTATATCACCTTTGAGAACATGATCTCCAATGAAATGATGTTTAATATCTATATTCTTGGCTCTAGAGTGATGCATAGGATTTTTCGAAAGACAAATAGCACTAGAATTATCACAAAAAAATTGTATAGGTTTGAAAGAGAGATCATAGCCACCAAGTTAATGGGACATCTATAGAAATTGAGCACAACATTGTCCAACATCAATATACTCAGCTTCAGTAGTTGACAATGCAACTGATGCTTGTTTTTTTTACTGTTCCAGGATATTAATGCTTTTCCTCGTAGTTGACATGTGCCACTTGTGCTTTTTCTGTCTTCTTTATCACCTGCAAAATCTGCATCTAAGAAAACTTCTAATTTAAAGGAATTAGATTGAGGATACCATAATCCATGAGATACTGTGCCAATAAGATATCGAATAATTCTTTTTACAGCGATTAGATGTGACTCTTTAGGAGCCGGTTGGAACCTGGCATATTTACACCGTTGAACATAATATCTGGTCGACTTGCGGTAAGATATAGTAACAATCCAATCATCCCTCTGTATTTGGTTTCATCAATTGGAGTACTCTGTTTATCCTTATCTATATTTGTAGCAGGGCTTATTGGAGTTCCAATAGATTTTGCATTACTCATACCGTATTTTTGAATCAACTCCTTAGTATATTTAGATTGACAGATAAAAGTTCCTTCTTCAGATTGATGAATTTGAAGTCCAAGGAAGAAAGTGAGTTCTCCCCTTATACCCATTTCAAATTCGCTTTGCATGAGATTTCCAAATTACTTACACATAAGAGGGTTAGCACTACCAATTATAATATCATCAAAATAAATTTGAATTATAAGATTGCCTTCTGAAGATCTTTTAACGAAAAAAGTGGTATCAATTTTACCTCAGTGAAACCATGATCAATAAGAAAGGTACTTAACCTGTCATACCAGGCTTGTGGAGCCTGTTTTAAGCCATACAAGGCCTTAGTAAGCTTGTACACATGATACGAGAATTTTGAATTCTCAAACCCCAGAGGTTGTTTCGAAAATATTTCTTCTTCGATGAATCTGTTTAGAAAAGCACTTTTAATATCCATCTAAAATAATCTGAATCCATTGAATGAAGCATAATCTAATAGGATTCGTATTGACTAGGTTTCATCGTAGTCGACTCCTTCCTGATATTAATAACCTTGAGCGACTAGTCTGGCTTTATTCTTTACAGTTTGTCTTTCTTCACTTAACTTGTTCCTAAATACCCATTTAGTTCCGATAACTGAAGCATTTTCAGGTCAAGGTATCAGCTCCCATACTTGATTTTTGTTGAATCTAGTTCCTCTTGCATAGCATTTACCCATCTAGAATCCTTTAGAGTTTCCTCTACCTTCTTTGGCTCTATGTGGGAGATCAGTGCAATATTCGCCTTCTTTTTGAGAGCTCCTCTGGTCTTCATCCCTTCGTTTGGATCTCCAATAATGAACTTTCATGGATATTCACCTTAATTTCTCCACTCATCTAGTCTAACAGTGTTTGTAGTTGACTCTACACGTTTCTCTGGAGTGTTATCCCTTGCTTGTTTAGTCGACTCTACTGCTCATGTGGAAATAGTTGACTCCTGTGATTTTTCCGTGTCCTGATCCTCTTGAGCTAGATGTTCATCACCTGCACTAGATTCTTTCTCGACCAAGAGATTATTTTCATTGAAATAACATGAACTGATTCTTGTACACATAAAATGCGTTTATTAAAAACTCTAAAAGATCTGCTATTTAATGAGTAACCGAGAAATATACCTTTATCGCTTATTGGATCAAACTTTCCAAGATTATCCTTACCATTTTTATGAATGAAGTATTTTCTTCCAATTGGATGAAATAGCTGATGTTAGGACGTTTACCTTTCCAGAGTTCATACAGAGTCTTTTTCAGAATGGGCCTTACAAGGCAGTGAATGAGAATATGGCAAGAAGTACTAACTCCTTAAGCCCAGAAGTGATTTGGCAATGAATGTCCCAAAAACATAGTTCTGGACATGTCATGCAACATTCTATTCTTTGTTTCAACCACTCTGTTTTGTTGAGGAGACTGGGGAGCAGAGAAATTATGGGTATAGCCTTCATTATTACAGAAATCTTCGAATGCCTTACTTTCAAATTCGCCTCCATGATCACTTTAAATTATGGAGATTTGATATCCCTTATCTCGTTCAATTTTCTCACAGAAGATCTCAAAGTTTTGCAAGGCTTCATCTTTGTGAGATAGAAAAATCACCCAAGTAAAACGTGAAAAATCATCAACAATAACTAATGCATATTTCTTGCCGCCTATGCTAGCAATTCTAGTTAGGACAAATAAATCCTTATGAAGTAGTTGCAAAGGTTTTGACGTAGAGACTATGTATTTGTTTTTGAAAGAGTTTCTAGTTTACTTACCTATTTGACATGCATCACAGATATGAGTTCTAGAGAAGTTCAGTTTAGGTAACCCGATGGCTAAATCATGTTTGGACAGTTTATCAATTAAATTCATGCTAGCATGTCCTAATCTTTTGTGCAATAACCAAGGATCATCAGAAATAGATGTTAAGTATATATGACCATCTATATTTTCAAAACCATCAAGTATATACATGTTTCCATACCTTTTTCCTGGAAGAATTATTTTACTAGACGCGTGTTCGATCGCACATCCAGTTCTCTTGAATTTTACCTCATATCTTGAATCACAAAGTTTACTTATGCTGAGGAGATTGTAGTTTATTCCATCAACTAGATATACATTAGTAGTATCATAGCTGTTGTTGAACGGAACAGTTCCAGTGACAACTATTTTGCCTTTTGAGTCGTCTCCAAATTTGACACTTCTTCCATCAATTTATGTGATTTCATTAAAAGATTTTCACCTGTCATGTGACTAGAACACACACTATCTAGATACCATTTTCCTTTGCATTTTACTGCGTGGCGTTCCTGCAAAACAAAATTATTACTTTATTTTAAGTACCCAAGTTTTCTTGGGTCCTGGTGAGTTAGTGTTGCTAGATTCAAAATTCTTAGGTTTCCGAATCCATCCGGACATATGAGATTTATGAAAGTGACAACCATAATATTTATGTCCGTCTTTATTGCAGTAATGACATTTAACACTAGACCCTTTTTCAGGTCTCTCATGAGAGTTGGAGTTAGCAGTTCTAGGATTTGCTGACTCATTTCTAGTTGACTTGTAAGTCGACTGGTTTGATCGACTGGTCTGATCGATAGATCGATCTAGTTCTGATTTGTTCTTTTCTGGTTGACTTGTAAGTCGACTGATTAGACCTAATGGAACTGTGACTGGTGGATTTGCGCAAGCTGTTTAACTACATTTGCAATTCCCCAAACTCTTATTGAAGTACTTGTTTTTCAATTTCACATACTTCATGCTTGTGTTTCCAGTGTTTGACTTCCCTGGTGAGTGTTTTAAGCTCGTTCATCATCTTTTGAGATTCTTTAAGTGTGGAGTCAAGAATGTCTTGCAATTCATTGCATATTTCACAGTCATAAGATCTTACCTCGCTAGTTTCTCCCTTTTCCATGAAGAAATTTTCATTGTCTGAATCATCTTCATCCGTCCAGCATTCTGAAGTTTTATTGATCTCGTTTTCTATGATCGTCCTGAAGCATAAATTTGCTATCTATTCATTGTCTGAATCATCCTCATCACTCCTGCTTCCAAACGATCTGTTCTTGTTGAATCCTCTAGATATTTGTTTCTTTAGTTCTTGGCACTCCACTTGGATGTGTCCAACCTTTTCACATTCATAGCACTTTCCATCATTCTTGTTTTGATCGTTGTATTGTCTAGATCTTCTTGGTGAAAATCTTCCTTTCTTTGTATTTCTATATCTTCTCAATAGTCCATCCATGTTCTAGATATCATAGCAATTTCTTCTTGTACGGCTTCAAGATCATCAGTTTCATCTTCAACTGCCTCAGCGGTAGCTTTGAATGCTACAGTTTTCTTTTTCTCTTCTTGATTTGTCTTCTTCAAATGTGTTCTTTCAAAAGCAATGAGTTCTCCTTGCAGTTCATCATAAGATAGTTTATTCATAGCTTGAGATTCCGACGTGACAACTTTAGTCTGCCAAGTGGTTGGTAGACTCCTGAGAATTTTCCTGACTTGATCGCCACTTGTGTAGGTTTTTCCAAAAGCATTTAAGTCACTGATTATCTTGCTAAACCTGGCAAACATTTCTTTGATGGATTCTCCTTCTTTCATGGAGAAAAGTTCATAGTCATGAACGAGCATATTTATGTGAGTTTCTTTTACTTTGCTGGTACCTTCATAGGTGACTTAGAGTATTTCCCACATTTCCTTTGTCGTAACACAACTAAAAATCTTTTCATATTTTTCACCACTTATTGCATTATGAAGTAGATTCCTTGCCTTGTGGTTTATTTGAACAGCTTCCATTTGCTCTTTTGAATATGAATCAATGTCATCAGGGATAGCGAACGGAGGAGTGCTGGTAGGCAATGGATAAATCCCTTTCTTGATAACTCTCCATACTTTGACATCATATTCTTTGGTAAAGATTTTCATGCGAATTTTCCAGTGGGAGAAGTGTTGTACATTGAAGTAGGGTTGTCTTACTTGAGATGTTCCCTCTTGAAACAGAGCTCCAACAACAACCTGATTTGCCATGATCTTTTTCTCACAAGCTGTTAAGCAAAAATAAAAAGTGTGAGCCTTGCTCTGATGCTAGTTGAAAGTACAATTAGGGGGGGGGGGGGGGACGAATTGTGGATAATTTAAACCTAATAGTAAATAAGTCGACTTAAAGCTTTATCAGTCGACTGACCGTGACGATACTGTAGATGAAAATATTTAATGATAATTATGCGAAAAGTAAGTGTAGAAATATAAAGACTCCCTGAATTTTATACTGGTTCGGATTCAATGTTAATCCTAATCCAGTTCCCTTGGGCTGCAAGGGATTTCTCTTCAGATCAATGATTTTCTTTTGAGTACAGATGTGATATTTGTCGTACAGTCTTCTTTCACTCGTTTGATACAATGCCTCACCAATTGAGAACCCTCTTTCTATCTATGACTTGTTACACAATTAATCTATCTAGACTACTATGCTTGTTTGCAGTAAATTGAAGAGAGCTATTTGGTTTGATCAATGTATATTCAAGCTAAGGTTTACAAGGAGGTATAAATACTTTGATGGATGGTAGAGACTTGACAACCCAAGAGATTTGATCCTTGGAAAGAATTGATTCTTTCTAAGAATAAGAAATGAGTCGTTACTTTTCTTGATTGCTCTTGATTGTTGGTTCTTCCAAATGTAGCCGCGTACCAGATCCCCTCCTTTGGCTAGAGATATGATTGAACACAGATTGTCTTTGATTGCGGACCTTCCAGTCTTGATTTTCGTCCATATCTTTCCGTTATTATGAATCATTAGAGATTTGCGTTGTATCTGGGAAGATATGATTTCCCCATAATTATGGAAGAATTCCTGATTTGCTGATGAGATGCTGATCTTTTCCTTGAGCGTCGACAAATTCCTTTAAGAAAGATTTCCTTCCTTATTTGCTACAACAATTTTGCTTCCTTGTTTGAACACAATGGCAACTTCTCTTTTAGCTCTTTCCTTGTTTGCTACATCAGTTCCAATAATTCCTGCACATGTATATTAATTACATTATTAAAATCTGATCTAACAACAGCCACTATTATCCTTAGCCCCACAGTGTGCGCCAAACTGTTTACCCTCAAATTTGGATAACAATTGAATTTGTAAATGATTTTAAGGATATGCGGATTAACTTGACACGAAGCGATAAATTATGTTGCAATTGAAATAAATAGTGATAAAGTAAATTCAAACCACGCGAATTGAACGGTTATAGTCTTGGGAGGCCAGTTACACTCGAACTAGATGCACTTTGATCGGTATCAAGGTACAGAAGGATAAGAGCTTAAAGAGAGAAATAATAATGTATTACTTTGGAATGCGTGTTACCATATCATTTACAAGTAATCAGACACTCTTTGTATAGTAGGGGAGTCCTATATTAGGTAAAACTATATAAAAGGTAATAATCTCCAAATTAACTAATTGCCAATTTCTTCTCAGTACGTGCCGACATCTTTACTGTGATATTAGACCGGTCACAGATATCACAATCTTCTTTTGGCCGTGCTCGAAAATGCTAACAATGTTCCTTAAAGTTAATCAAGTCCTGGGACTATCTCGAATCGCGGCCCCGACACCCTTGGGACGGGCGTCATGGCCCGTGCTCCGTAGTGGTGAGATTTTTACCTCGATCCGGGCGCCCCTGTTACCATATCTCGAGCTTGGATTATCATGTCATGGACCGGGAAGTACTACAAGGAGATTTTATTCGTATACAACTTTATTATTATTCAATATATTTTCTTATAAAAGAACATGTATTTATTTAATATGTTATAATATTTAATATCTATTATACATATAAATATTTATCATAAAGTGAAAATTATTTATTTGCTAATCTGAAAAAATAATTATCTATTGATGTAATTATACTTGTATAATCAAGCGTAACATATATATTTACATTGTAATTATATCATGATAAACAAACAAGTCATTATAATTATAATTTTATATAATTATCAAATTGTATAATTACTACTGTAATATTTAGATAACCAAATAATTACACATGACTTTCCGAGCAAACCCTACATAATTTCACATGCGAACTATCCAAGCAGAGTTTTTGTCATATTGAAGCAGTACTACGAGTATAGACAATTCAGCATCTTGACAAACAATCGAGTTAATAACTAGCAAATCCATTTGGCACATCATATCGTGGGGATTCCTCTTTGCTATTGTTGTTTTAGTTCATTTTTTATCACGAGTATGTGGATATGTCGAGTACCATTTCAGCAATGGGCCAATTTTAACACCCAATATTGGACTTTTGAGGTCAGTTGGCAATCTGCAACCTTTTAAAAGCCCAATATTAGCTAATCATTCCTGAACGATTCTTGAAGGTAATGCCATATTTATGAAGTGATTATTTAACCAGCTGATTCCTTCAAGAAGTTAAGAAGAATATATCGTTGTTTATCGCTCATGCTCAACTATGCTTTATAAAAAGAATTCAGCGGTCGCTGCAAATATATAATCCGATATAGCCTGGAGTTGAATCTCACAAGAAACTAATCTATTTACTACAACTTTTACCACTTCTAATGATAAGCTCAAATAATTTCCGGATACAAGATTTTTGATAGATAATGAGTATAATTTAGTTAACCAAGAAAAAATAGCAATAAAACTAGCAATAATCTAGAATAGAGTTGAATTCAATGGTAAAATGGTCTAGGGTTATTGATTTCCCTAATTGTCGGATTAATTCCTGACACATTAGCTATAATCTCGCCGTAACACTCTATAAGAAATATGAGTTCTGGGTTATCACAATTATCTATCGACCAATTACGATAATTTACTAGAAGCATTCTCTCGAACTACTCTAGCTAACAAACTATGCAACTCAGAAGTATCCCACCAAAGCTTCGTTATCTCTAACTCTGCTTTTAAATTCAAGTAATTAATCTCTTATCTTATCCGAAAGTGGTGTTGTTCACAACAATCTAACCAAGTGTTCTTTCTCAAGCAATACAAGATAACTAGACACAATTGATCGAAGGCCCTTTAAACTAATCGCAAGACAACACGTAGTTGAACAATCATGGAGTAAAACGGCTCAATTATATCAAAATATAGTCAAGACTTCATCCAACAATTGGTTCCATGAACCTTAGATGACGGGTTTAACTACTCATACTAAGAGATAAAATTTTACTAAATAAAGTCATAATCATCAATAGAATGAATAAGAAGAACAATAAAACTCTACAGAAAATTCTGTCTTTCTTCCGTGTTCTTGCCTTTAAATTTTCTCTAAAAACAACTTTCCTTCTCTCTTGGATGAATTAGGCTTCATATAGGTTTATGTTAGTCGCCCAGTAAATTACATAATTGACCATGGATTTTTGGCTCCCGTCAGCCCGCCCGTGATCGCGGATTGGACCGCGGACCTGACATCGGATTTGACAATTGTTCTATTCGCGGCCGCAGAGCTGGCACTTGCTCTTCTCTCTCCTTTTCGACCGTACTATGTTCCGATTGGCCTTCCATGCTCCATATTGATTCCAAAACACTCTTTAGCTTCCTCCTAGCTCGGAGTGGTTCCTACAAAACGTAAAACTCTTAATTAGAGCATTTTGTTATCTTTTACATTCAAGCAATGATAAATTGCGACTAAATTAGAGTGTAAATCGTATCTAAATTGCATAATTATCGTCTACTATCAATATTTTTATTCCAAAGGCTCAAATCGTGAAATATTTGATCAAGAATAAAAAAATATTATCCATCTCACCACTTCTCATGTTGAGGCTACTTGTTAGCTATATCAAAGAGAAGAAAGTTAGAAGAGGTTATTATTTCTATATATCTAAATAAAATGTACAACGTTTCAATTTGTTTTCATAAGAACTATTACGGAATTACGTGGCTATGCTCCTTAGTTTATCCAAAGTATTACTTCATGAGAAAAGAAGCCACAAGTAGATAGATGTACTCTGTTATCTATTACTCGATTGACAGAAGAAATTGCTGCATTTGAAGGTATGAGAATCGGGAATTTTCCGTTCAGTACATAGCCCACAGATAAGTAGGAGAAGAATTAAATTGGAAAGCCATTCTAAGGCTATTATTGAGATTGAAGTAATTGGGCAGAGATAAGACAGAACAAGATATTATTAATTAAAATCTAGATATTTCCAAAAATAAATCTACCTTATCCGAAATAGGAACCTACTTAGAAAAGCGTTTAAGAATATTTTGTGGTGGAGACATGGATAATTTCTTGTTAGTAGATATGAAAAATAGATAAAATACGCAAGTATCCTCTCTGACTTAGCCAAATTGTTTGACTCAAAAGATATTGGAATCTTTTTAACAAGTCAATTAAAAAAAGCAAAGGGGTAAATCTTAGCTAAGTATTATAATCTATAGAATAAAAGGTATATAAAATGAACACAATGAATAGTATTTCTTGGTCTTGTGAAGATGAATCATCGAACATTAGAAGATACTAATCGTTTATGTAGGCATGTAAGCAGAAAAGAGAGAGTTTTACAAGGTTGTTTCTCTACTATATATACGGGACAAACTCCTTCTAAGCCCTAAAAGACAAATCAAAGGGAATATTCGAAATAATATTCCTAATGCCTCCTAATGATCCTACACTACCGTAAAAGTCGTACAGTCTTTGTTCGCTTGTTCGGCGTCCTCTACAGTACGTCAAACTACGAGGATCTCGTTGTTTGTCGTTTTCATCAACGGTCGTGGTCGTTCAAAATTGGACTCATACCCAAGTTATAGTACAAATATTTTGACCGATATAAATATGTATCGTTGTGGCTGGAACTAGGGTGCTGCCAAATTGGCCTAAGCCCAAATGAACGTCCAAGGTTGGGTTGGTTATTGACCCGACCATTTATTGAACTTAGTCCATCTTGACCCAACTTATCTCAACCCATTTAAAGTTGGGCTAATTTTTAGCCCAAATTGATCCATGAATAAGTTTGTCAAAATATCTTAGAAATAATTTTATTTTTTGTTTAATATATTAAATATAACTATAACAAAAGCAAAAAGCCTTATTTAGTAATTATACAATTAATAAGAAAATAATATATATTAATTAAAGTTTAATAAGAGTTGGGAGGGTTGGGTTATGACCCAAATTTTAACCCATCTTGAACCAACCTATCTTAGCCCAAGTAACTTTTGGGAGGCTCATTTGACCCGACAATTATTAACTCAACCCATTTTTACCAGCCCAAGATTGACCCAACCGGCCCATTTGACATTCATAGTTGGAACTATCCTCAAAGACCAGCTGAAAACCGTAGATTGGAATGGTCCACATTTTGCTATAAAATATGTCAAAGTCTAACGAGTCGACATTTGCAGAAACTACACATTGAGATAGGATTAAACATCCAAATTGCATGATGTGTGGCACTTGGTGTATTGATAAACAAACCTGACCATCTGATGGTCACTAAACTGGCTCCGTGCCAATTGGTTACGATCACCGACCAAAACATCTACGAGTAATTGTTACCGTCTCCACAACAAGCACTGGGGATACGACCCTCCCATGCTCAGAAAGCGTCTCCTCGACATGGCTACGACAATCCATTGCCAGCTTATGCGACTCACAGCTATAAATACCAAGAAAGAGGACCTCAGAAGGGGCTCTTATTCAAAAACACCGTTGACAATAGAAAAAGCCAGACACATCATTTGTAACTCTCTGAGAGCAATTGGATTGTAAGGGTCTGAACCTCTTCAAGGAGAAGAATATCATGTTATCATGATAAATAAAACATTGAGTCTACGGCCCGTTAATCTCTATTATTTGCATTTTATCTCCATCTTTATGTCCAATGATCTATTACAGTTTGCTATGATTTACCCCGTGATTTATTTTAATTGTGTCTACACATAAAGTATTTGATAACTTTTGAGTTAAACAATATGGCATTGTCTGTGGGAATTGCATAGCAAGATTGCATAGTTCCTCCTTGAAAATTCCCAAAGAGGAAACAATCCAACTCAACGAGTCAAAATCAGTACATCGAGCGAAGAGAACACGAAGGCCTCAGCAAAATCCAAAATCCTCTGTTCTATTAATATAGAACTGTGCAAACAAGAAGAAGAGCCCCCAGAACAAGAGGAAGCCGATGTAAATCATCTCCCTTACCCTTGATATGGTGTCCAGCCAGAAGGTGGCACAAAGACGTCGTAAACCACAGATCGATCTATACAAGCCCAATCTCAATCGAGGAACAAGCTCAGGCCAAGTGCCCTCGCCATCAACGTGATCAAGTTTGACCTCAGTCGAAATAGGATTCAGGATAAGTGCTTTCACCATCAACATTATTAAGTTCGACCTCAGTCGAACTACGACTCAGGCTACGTCATCTAGTTTGACCTCAGTCGCACTGAGACTCAGGAAGAGTTACTTCACCATCAACGTCATTTAGTTCGACCTCAGTCAAACTAGGACTCAGGCTAAGTTCCTTCGCCATCAACGTTATTAATTTTGAACTTAGTCATACTGGGACACTAGCTAACTGCCTTCGCCATCAGTGCCATAAAATTCGACCTCAGTCGAACTGGGACTCAGGCCAACTACCTTTGCCATCAACGTTATTAAGTTCGACCTCAGTCAAGCTGGGACTCATGCTAAGTGCCTTCGCCATCAACGTCATCAAGTTCTACCTCAATTGAACTAGGACTCAGGCCAAGTGCCTTCACCATCAACGTCATCAAGTTCGACCTCAACCGAACTAGGACTCAGGCCAAGTTCTATCGCCCTCAACGTTATTAAGTTCAATCTCAGTCAAACTAGGTCTCTAGCCAGGTGCCTTCGCCATCAACATTATTACGTTTGACCTCAATCGAACTGGGACTCAAGCTAAGTGCATTCTCCATCAATGCCATCAAGTTCGACCTCAGTCGAAGTGGGACTCAAGCCATGTGCCTTCGCCATTACTGTTATTAAGTTCGACCTCAGTCAAAGTGGGACTCAGGAATAGTGCCTTCACCATCAACATTATTAAGTTCGACCTCAGTCAAACAAGGACTCAAGATAAGTGCCTTCACCATCAATATTATCAAGTTCGATCTCAGTCAAATTGGGTCTCAAGCCAAGTGCCTTTGCTATCAACATCATCAAGTTGAACTGGGACTCAGGCCAACTGCCTTCGCCATCAACGTCATGAAGTTCGACCTCAGTCGAGCTGGGACTCAGGCCAAGTGCATTCAAATCAACGTCATCAATTTCGAGCTCAGTTGAACCGGGACTCTGGGCAAGTGCCGTCTCTATGTATGTCATCAAGTTCGACCTCAATCGAACCGAGACTCAAGCAGAGTGCCTTCGCCATCAACGTCATTAAGTTCGAGCTTAGTCGAACTGGGACTAAGGCTAAGTGCCTTCGCCATCAACGCTATTAAGTTCAACCTCAGTCGAACTGGGACTCAGGCCGAGTGCCTTTTCCATAATCGTTATTAAGTTCGACCTTAGTCAAACTTGGACTCAGGCTAAGTGCCTTTGCCATCAACTCTATTAAGTTTGACCTCAGTCGAAATGGGACTCAGGTTGAGTGCCTTCGCCATCAAAACTATTCAGTTCGACCTCAGTCGAATTGGGAACTGGCCAAGTGCCTTCGCTATCAACGTCATCAAGTTCGACCTAAGTCGAACTGGGACTCAGGCCAAGTTCGTTCACCATCAACGTTATTAAGTTCGACCTCAGTCGAACTGGGACGCAGGCTAAGTTCCTTCACCATCAACACCACTAAGTTTGACCTTAGTCGAACTCTGACTTATGCCAAGTGCCTTAGCCATAAACGTTATTAAGTTCGACCTCAGCCGAACTGGGACTCAGGCCAAGTGCTTTCGCCATCAGCGTTATCAAGTTCGACCTTAGTCGAACTTGGACTCAGGCTACGTGACTTCGCCATGAACATTATTAAGTTTGAACTCATTCAAAATAGGACCCAGGCTACACGCCTCCGCCTCCAAAATAGAGTTCGACCTCACTTGAACTATAATGTCATGTTTTCTCCATCACAGTGAGTAGTTCAACCGCATTCGAACTGGGACTGGAGCGAAGATGAGCCAAGCGCCATTGCTCTAAAATGACGGCTCCACCTCGTTCATATCGTGTCGAATAGAAAAAACTGTTATCAATCAAAAATAACATGCCACGACCGACCTCAATCAAACTCAAATGCGAGTCATGTTTTTAAGCATATTCAATAAAAAGATACAAAGTAAACACAAGGCAAACAACGGAAAAGTGAATGCATTTATTTACAAAGTTGAGTGCGGGTCCTCGCTGCTTACACCCATTCCCGGCCGGTCAACACAAGAAAAAAAGAAAAATAACGAGAAACACCCTAACGTCAACCGACGAACAAAAAAAAATAGCAACAAATTCTTTTTACTCGGCCCCACCTATGCCGCCATTCGCACCATCATCAGCCTCGGGCATCGCTACATCATATCCATAGTCGGCACGGGCCTCATGAACCTTCTAACGTGCCATCTCAAAAATAGCCTCTATCACGGTACCTGCCTCTCATAAGTTCTTGAAAATGTCACATTGGGCTTTTGAATAGACCCAAAGGTCATAGGCCTGGTTGGGATTAGCAGCATTTGATGGCCCAGCTTGGTCCCGTGGCTGCTGGTTCTCTTCCACTAAGGCTGCAATCCGATCCGACATAACTTGGGCCTCCTATTCAAAAATACCAATCTGCTCCTCGAGCCCCGATTCTTTAAGGACCACTGTAGCCCTCTCTGACTCGAGCTGGGTCTCACGCACGTGAAACGAGGCCTCCAATGCCCCATACCTTGAAGAGGTGTCCCTCTCCAGAAGTTTCAAGACATCAACCTCGCTTTTTAGTGCCGCCAGTTTCTCACTCCATTCTGCAGCCATCTCCGGTGCCTCGACCTGGCTCTGCTCCGCTGCCAAATCCATCTCCCTCAACTTACCCTGTAAGTGTGCACACTCAGATGCGATCCCCCTCCTACCTCAAGCTCTTCATCCTTCTGACGGATCTACTCCTAATGAACACTTTTGCTGCCAAGCGCCTGCAATAGCTGTTGGTCCCTCCTTGCCAGCTCCTCGCCAGAGCCCGATTGTGTGGGTCGTTCCTCAAATGCTCGTGCAGCTCCCAAACACTGGTCACGCTAATGACGTTTCTTTCCCAGCAACTGAAGAAAACTCCTTGAGAAGACATTGGCTCTGCGAATACTCTCCACCTCCAGCAAGTAAGTCTGCAAAATAAAAAGAAGTAAAAGCTAAGGCCCAGGCTAAGACAAATAAAGAGAACGAACTAGGAACGTACTACGTACCCTCAAGACCATCACATCCACTTCATCCATTAATTCAATATCCAAAACGTTCCTCAAAGACGCGTTCTCGGCCTCCGAACACAACATATCAAACTACGACACCAACCTATTTCCTTCGGTTATTAAGTTCTAATCTGCGAGAACTTCAACAACCTGGGCCGGCCCCCCTGTGCGCAATGTAGAGTTGGTAATAACCTCCTCAAACATACGAACGTCGTCTGGGTCCAAATCGGACTCAGACTCATACTCGTCCTCCACCATGTTCTTTCCCCTCTCTGCCGCCGATGGTATAGAACCACCCACAGAGGTCGATGAAGGCGCGTTCGAGGTCATAGCGGCGACCCCTAGAGATTGACCGTCCACCTCAGTAGCAGGAACTTCCGACCGGGTCTCCAAAATAGCAACATTCTCTTGGCTTGAACTGAAGGGAGCAACTTCAACTAATTGCCCCCCCTCAATAGCAGACGCCATAACCGCCCCACTCTCTGAGTCCGTCGGAGGCGAATCCAAATTGATCACCATTGGACTATCCGCCACAAATGCCACCCTCCGCCTCTGTAATAGCCTTTCCTCTTCTCCATTTGAAGGTGAGCCCGTCAGAGGATGGACTATCTAAGACGGCCCCTCATCTTATGATGCGGCCCGTGTCGGAGAAGCGGCCGGTGATGATTTAACTGACGCCGCCCTCGGTACTGCACGAGGTGCAGGCGGAGGAGCTAGTCGGGCAACTGCAACCGGCACACAGAAAGCCAATTGAGGAGCTCTGACATGGCGTGTCATCTCTAACCATAATAAACAGACGAGTCAATGAGCATGGTCAAAACAAAACAAAAAGTAATAAAAAGAAAAGGGTTGACATTCCACCTGTCACGGGCCTAAGACCATGTCACTCCCAGAACGGTGCCCACGTAGGAATCCCTACTGTGTGAGGGAGAACACCCTCGACCCATTCGCGTATCCCTTCCAAATGAGGCAGCTGCAGTCTTTCAGCTACAACACATTAACATGAATCAGCTACAAATACAAAAGCGAAAAGGTTAGAACAAGGTATTTTTTTTGTCAAAGACTTACGTGTAAAATTCCAAACCTCTAGGAACCCGGTCGGGTCCGCCACGAGGAGCTTGGTTTTGAAATAGAAGAAATTCTCGAAGAAACGACGGTTGGTCCTATCATCCATTTGCACCACCAAGCCCCTTGACCCGCGAGGGCGCGCATGGATCATGGTGCCGCGAATCCTCTAGGGAGCGAAGAGGCTGAGCACGTGCCTCAGGGTGACCTCCCTACCGGCTAGCTCTGCATACTTGATAAACATCAAAAATAACTTGTAAGATAAGGGGAAAGCTGGGTCAGGCACACTTTTAGTAACGACACAAGTCGACCACAAGCATTGGCAGAGGAAGTGTGTATCCCACTATGAAGGGATAAGCATAGAACGAGTAGTACCCTTGACGGTCGATTTGAACCCTGTCCTCCCTTCTTGTAGGAAAAATGTCAACATAACTTGGAATGCCCCACTACTCCCTCATCTGAGCTATTCCGGCCTCCCCCATTAAAGGGCATTTTTCAATTTCTCTTCGCCACCGGGAGAGCCAAAGTCAGTGACCGGCCTCCCGGGGCGAGTTAGAATCTCGTCAACCGATGGAACATCTTCATTTTCCAACAATTCTAAATCTTCAACCGCCAGAACAGGATCCTCAACCACCGGAGGATCAATAAGAAAATTGCCACTAGAAGAAGTCCCTTCCATTGTTAACTCATAAGCAACAGAAAGAAAGGTTTCGTAGAAGAAACAAGAAAAAAGCGAAGATTGCAGCAGTTAAGAAGTAGAGAATAATGGGATTAAGCAGACAAGAAGTCTCTTAAAATTTCATTCAACTAAGCGATGAATTTGCAGAAAAGAAAATGACAATTCTTCTCTATATATAAGGAACAAATCCTGCCATCACGATACCCAAGGGTCATCATTAAATGCATGACATGGCACGAAACGACTCGGTTCCACAGAGTCGTGTGCCATTATAACCGTCCATGCGAAGCGACACTACATTTACCAACCGACATTTCAGTTCTGAAACTATCATAACATTAAGAAAACGTCGTAAAGGCTCCCCCGAGCGGTTGATAGAATCTCAAACGTCACCAATAAGCAAAAATGAACCTTAAACTCCTCTTAATCACGGCCCGCTAAATCCGTCTGCCGAGGCCGATATGGCACGACCCCGATGAACGGAGGGACTAACTATATTGTAAAAAACCTGACCATTTGATGGTCACGAAACAGGCTCCGTCCCAATTGGTTATGACCACCGAGTAAAACATTCGACTCCGAGTAATTGTTACCGTCTCCACTACAAGCACTGGGGCTACGGACCTCTCAATAGTTATTTTACTTGATTGTCGATACAAGAGAAAAACCAAAAATAAATTTATATGGTGCTCGACTAAGCTTATAAGCTGGTTAAACTAACTTATAAGTATTTTTTAGCTTATTCATATGATTGGTAAATACCAAAAGTACTTGTAAGCTAAGTGTTTATAATAAGTTAAAGTAAGTCATAGGCCATAAGTTGGTCACCCCCAACTTATTTTTTAATCTTATAAGCACTTTTGATTGACAAGCAATTTACTATTTTATCTATAATTTTTTGTAATCCATAAAAACTATTTCTAAAATGAAGCTCAAATTTTTTCCATGATTTCTATCATGATCCAAAAATCACACCAAGTTGTGACGACATCTAATCCAACCCGGTAGGTATAACAATTAATATGAATCATCAACCCGACCGAACATCAGCAACTAATATAGAAATAAGAATACATTTTAGATATCCCATGTTCCGAAAGTACAGGTCATGAGCAACTAGGATTTGAAAGTAACAACATTGGCAAAAAGAAACACATCATCTTTTGAAACTTTCATAAACAGAAATACAAATTCGACACTACCATGAACAAGATGATAGTAGAAGGTTGCAATGTTGTAGTCTTCAATTCTCACCCTTGAACTCCGCAGCTGCTTAGTTCCAAATATTTACACATAAGATGCAGAAGTGTAGTTTGAATACGATCGACACCATGTACTCAGTAAGTATCTTGACTAACCTCAATAAAATAACGGTGAGGTTTTTAAGTAAAAAAACTCACTTAATATATCCGTATAGTTTATAAGCATCGAAATAGCAGGAAAAATAGCAGCAGTAATAATAGGAATATAGGCGGAAAATAGTAAATGGATTCATTAAAAAAAGGCGAAATGGCTTCCTGCTACTCAAACTTGTGGCCGATTTTAAAGCCGATACACCAACTTTTGACTTTCCCATTAAAACATTTAAACTCGTGAAACCCATAACTAATAAACACATTTTATCCTTTACCATCCGTATGTGTATTACACATTCGCTAACGTGTCCATCCAGTAAGCACTGACCCAACCGTAATGTTATATGTCAGAGGTGGGAAAATAAACCTACTTGAGGTTTTCGAGATCGGTGCAGACCTGAAGCCACTGAGCTTGATCACTGAAGACGTGATCGGAGCTAAAGAGAGCGGCAACAACTGCCGGAACTCTAGTCCGATGTTTGAGAAGCCATCTCAGCAAAAAGTCACAATCTATCCTTTTCTCTAATTACTCCTCTCTCTCTACATACGTCTTGTATTAAAACTACTAGGTTGCATCGACCACGTCAAAGTTCCTTTTGAAATTAAACTCCACCTCAAATCCCTTCATTCATGTACCTTCTCTTCTTTATTCCCATTGCTTATCTCCTCCGTCAATTCCTAGATCAGGAAATTCGTGATCATCCCTTTTAGGCTCTCTTGGTTCTTGCTGGAGCATTTCTTTCTTGTACGTATGTTAAATTGGAACTTATTCGCCACATAACCATTTTCTTTTATGGTTTGTTTTTAAAGACTTAGATCTGTTGGTTTATTGAGCTTAATTAGCGTTTATCTGTTGTTATTCTTGACAGCTAACAAGTTGAATTTTGGCATGGGTAAGGACAAAGAGAAAATTGATGAGAAATTGACTGGTTGTGAGGATCAAAAGTTGTCTGGTTCAAAGGAAGGGAAAGGGAAGAGATTATGGAAGAAGGTGAAGTACCAGCTGGTTGAGAGGATCAAAAGTTGCAGCAGGAGTTCGTAGTTCTTCTGGATAATCTTCCATTGGTTATTGTGATGCTTTGATTTTGATGCCGTGAGAATTTACTGTTATTGACAATTGTGAAGAACTCGGGAATGGCGAGAAAATAAAACCCCATTGATTGAATTCTAAGTAATGGTGGTTTCATCATCACATAACATGGTGTAGATTTGCTTGGAGGGGTGGTTTGGCTGCTTTGCTTTTGTTGGAGTTGGGAAAGGGGCTCTCACTCTCCTAAAAGTCAGTGAGATCATGCACAGAGCTGACTAGGACCAACTCATGCCACATGAGTTGAGTTAACGGTCAAACATGTTTATTTGTTATGAGCTTCACGAGTTTGAGTGTTCAAATGAAAAACTCATAAGTTAGTATATCGGCTTTAAAGATCGGCCGCAAATTTGAGTGGACAGGAAGCCATTTCGCCTTAAAAAAGTAATAAACACGTTTCTCGAATAAAAACAAGCAAATATTCCTCAACAGCTTAAGTCAACAAGGATCGAAATGATAGCCAGAAACAACATTTACAAGCCACAAAGGAGGAAAACATCACAAGGCAGACACTAAACTTCATAACATATATGTTGGGATGCCAACCCGATCCATCACAACATATTGTGGGGTGTGCACCCGATCGAACATACTAATTCAATAGCACTCAACAAGAAACCAAATATGTAAAGATTTCTATCATATCACAAAGAGGGCGAATATGCATATTACTAAGGAATGATGAACACGAATAAGATAGGATATGCAATCCAATATCTGAAGCTAGTCTCAAACATATATCCCATCAAGGACTCCAACAAGTCATTAACACTTAAACAATTAAGTAGTCATATGATTCAATATATAATAGGAGAATAAGGTATATATGAACAAGTACAGACATAGAGCAAGTGGAGGCAATATTCAACACCAGCCAAAGCCAATGTGAACGTGCCCCGCAAAGCACTGCGCTAGCACTAGAAATTAGCAATTCTAACTTGTTTCTGAATGCGCTGAAATAACCCCGAGCTCTTCAGATACTAATATGAATATATTTGTTAGTTCAAAAACACTATCAAGACTTATTCAAGGTCTCAAAACATGAAATAAAATTCAATTACTAAAATCAAATCAATGTCAACACAATGAACTTTAATATTCAAATTAGCATGCAAGATTACCAAAATGCTTCGAGCCTTTCGATTAGCAACTCTAATTTGTTTCCGAACGCGCCAAAAATATCCCCGAGCTCTTCGAATACTAATATGAATATATGTATAAGTTCAAAAATACTATCAAGGCTTATTCAAGGTCTCAAAACATGAAATAGAATTCAGTTACTCAAATCAAAGACCAATATCAACGCAATGAACTTTAATGTTCAAGTTAGTATGCAAGAGTACCAAAATGCTCCCGAGCCTTTCGTAATCCGAGACACCCATACTCACATGTTTCAAATTATAATACGAATTTATGAGAAATCTCAAACAGGAGACCGGAGTGTTGAAACTCAAAACGTTGGATTTGATCGTTATAAATTGTTTAGCTCAAAGTTTTCATTCACTTTATAAGCATAAAACAATCAAAAATAAATGGAGAGCCAATCATAGCAGATCGTAATGAACCATAAGACCAAAGGAGAAAGATGTAAAAGACAACAGTTATAAGTTAAAGGGAAGAGGGTGAAGATCTTTTATTAATGATGTTGGTATGGTCTGCCTCTCCATGGAGAGGTTCAGAGCCTTACAATGATGTATTCTCTCTTCTTTCAGAAGTAGATGTGAAGAAGAAGAAGCAACCCCTCTTTAGGGTTCTTTCTCTTAGTATTTATAACTAGAAAATCTGCCAACTGACGCCAAGGGGATGGGACCACATTGAGGGGACACCCTCGTAAGGACGGCCAGGCCGTGGCCTCTGTTGTCAAATCGGGTAACTACACGATAATCTTATTAATAAATGGTCATACCAGTTATTAATCACAAATAGGCTTTAACAAATGCATCGGTCTAATTCATTATCAAGGAGTCAATTTTGACCCATACAGATAGACCCTCCGCTTATTGAGGTCGTGGCCAGGCTGATCTTGATGAGCGGATTCTGCCGATAACCGTAGCCGTTTATGCATTTGGGACGATCGTAGCCCTTTATTCTTTGGAGGTGGCCGTAGCCATTCATACTTTAGAGATGGCCTTAGCCCTTTGTTCTTTGGAGGTGGTCGTAGCTTTTTTTACTTTAGTGATGGCCGTAGCCTCTTTTTTTTCTTTGGAGATGGCCGTAGCCATTTTTACTTTAGAGTGGCCGTTTGGAGGTGGTCGTAGCCATTTTTTCTTTAGTGATGGCCGTAGTCTTTTGTTATCCACTAGAGATGGCCATAGCCATTTTCACTTTAGAGATGGCCGTAGCCTCTTTTTCTTTAAAGATGGTCGTAGCCTTTATTCTTTGGAGATGACCAAAGCTATTTTTACTTTAGATATGGCCGTAGCCTATCATACGTGCCCAGAGAGAATACGATCATGCTTACCGCGCATAAGGGGATGTCGTATGCATGGTGACGCATGGGGCATGCTCATGGTATCTTGGGGCCGTTACAACCGTTTCAGGGAAGACGTGCCGATTGACGGCTGAATGAACATTGCGTGGTATCTGTCATAATGGTGCCCGTTACTATAGGCCTGAACCGTTTTGCGGTTGGTCAGGTAGTTAATGGTGACCTTTGGGATTCATAAGAGTCATTTATGCTTCGTCTATAAATAAGGGGTTGTATCGTTTAGTTCTCACTTTTCCGATATTCTGTCTAAGTGAAATTCTGAGAGAGATAGCTCTTCTTGTTTCCAAATTAATTCATTTTTCACACTCTTTTACTCCGTTTGTTGTCGTTTATCCTCAAATTTTCGTCTTCTCTTGCTTTTCCAGTGACTTTCGCCTATTTTCTTTCATTAAATAGACAATGACAAGCAAGTTTCGTTCTGATATTGCCCTGGTGGCGGTTACAGCGGCTGAGGGCCCATCTATGGTGGTGAGAACCACCGATCCACCGAGTGTTGATCGGATCCCGTCGGCGACTGACATTCTGTCTTTTCCCGGTGGTCCGACAACTGATTTCTCTGACACCGAGGGAGAGGATCAAGTGGATGAAGCCCCATTAATGGGGGAAGTTGACATTGCCCAGCTGAAGGACCAGTGTGAAATTCCTCGCTTCGCTGACATAGTCCTGGCTAGGATCGGCGAAAGGGTACACATCGACCACTGGGGGTAGTGCGTCTTTGATTCCTACCCTTTCAAGTTGGGATTCCGTCTTCCTCTCCAATGCTGGTGGTGGACTTCTGTCACTACTATAGGGTGTGCCCTAGTTAGCTCGTCCCCTATTGTTACAACTTATTGGCGATGCTGATCAAATATGCAGAGTTGGCATGGAGGGAGATCACTATTGGGCACGTGCTAACTCTCTATTCCCTTCAGAGGGTACATGGCACCATGATTCAGTTTGTCCCTTGTAGGGTCACCGGCTTAATTGCGGAGCTCGATGACGAGGTCCCTACCCGTCCTTACGAGCATTTTTTTTACATCAGGATCGAGCACCTGGTGGCCTGCGCTACTTACTTCCCGGAGGAGTGGAACCATGCACAAAAGTTTCTTTTTACGCTGGACTTGATTTCTTTGGCTAAATGTCCTGCTTTACGTTCATACGTACTGATCTTCTTCTTGTGCAGTAGCGGGAGGTGCACCACCGGCACTATTTTCTGGCTTTCACAAGTGGGTCGAAGCCGTGCTCCCCGTAACATCAGGGGATTCGTACGTGGGCATCTTTCTGGGAGGTCCATGGCAGTAGGCCAGCTACTGGGAAGAATCTTACTTGTTGTTTATTAGTCTTCTTTCATAGTACTTAGTTTCTTTGGCTTAACCCTTCTTCCTTGGTTGGTCAGAATGACCACGTCGCAGGAGGGCTCCTCAGCTTGCATTCCGCAGGCCGCGGGTGACTGCCTGATTGATTACAATGCCAGCACCTCGCCCAGTCCCGAGGGCGACCTCAGTAGAATCCTCGGCAGCCCACTCCCCGACGCGGTCCGGTCATCGAGTGGAAGAATCTCCAGGGGCCGTGTGATCCAGGGCGGAGCTATCACGGAATGAAGATGATGAAGAAGACAGGAGGCAGCTGGTAAGGAGTAGGGTGGCGTTTACCCCCTCCCTTCTGGTGGTGATGAGTTTGGAATCTTTGCCATCAGAAGCGGAGGGGGACGCAGCAAACCTTGCTCCAGAGTTCGAGCATTCAGTGGGGATTGCCCCGATTGGCTCAGGCCTAGGTGATACAATCGCTTCGGCGATTCAAATTTCTGTTCCTATTGCTGAGAGGGAAGGCAGTACCTCAGCAACTGTTTTGGTAGAGGATACAGGCACCGATATTTTGGTGAGTATGGGCGCTTCAACGTCCTGAGTGGCAGAGGCCTCGACTTCCAGGGCGGTGGAAAGAAGGGGCCCCTCGGGAGAGAGGGACGATTTGGAGTCTGACATGGATCCTGAAGACGTCCGTCTGTTTCAGGAGGGTTACACCCGCCCAGTGGTGCTTGCCGAACGAGATTATCATTATTTGGAGATCCCTAACGACCTGAACCTGCTGCTCGAGGAGGAGAACCTGGTGACGCTATTCAGGGTTCTGTGCTTTTGGATACAGAGAGTGCATCCTCGAGGAACATCTCGGATGTTGGGTCGATGGGCGAGGTGGCCGCCGTGAGTATAAAGGTACGTATAATTTTTTTGCCATTTTTCTTCCTAAGTACGTCTTCTTGTATTAACTGTCGCTCTATTTTTTGTAGTCATTTTTGTTGGAGGTGGAGAGCATCAGGCGGGCTAATGTCTGCTCGGCAGTTTTCGTGCGGTTGTTGGTAAAGTACTGCCGCTACCGTGATCGGTGCCGTGATATGTGGGAACGCATAAGGAACAACCTACGGAACCGGGAACTGGTAGAAGAGTTGGCGCAGAGGGAGCTTCATATGCAACAGACCATTAGCAGGGTAAATGCTATTGAGGGGCAGCTCCGCCAAATGAACGAGGAGATGGGCGCCAAGAGAAAGGAGGCTATTGAGAGAGAGCGCCAAAATCAGACTACTGCAGCAGAGGCTGCGGAAGCTTTGACTAGGCTGGTGGCTGCCCTGGACACAAAGACTGCCGCTTTGAGGAAGCAGGCAGAGGACGCCCTGGCGAGGGTTGAAGCACTGCAGGCGGCCAACCGTGCCCAAGAAAGAGAGCATGGATTAGAGAGGGCCGCCTATACCTTTCGAGAGCGGTCGTTGGAGGGGCGCATTTCCATCTGTGAGCAAGACGCCCGTGGTGCAGCAGACTGGATTGCAGCCTTGGAGGCCAACAACCAGCGCCTGAGGGATCAGGCCGCTTCTTTTGGTCCTGCTCATGAGCTTTGGACGTATGCCGAGGCCCAAATCGATGTGTATAGGTGATTATGGGAAGCCGGTGTCGTGTCTAAGGCCACTTATGAGGAGACATGCCAAAACGCTCGTGATGCCTGCCTCGACTGCGATTTTGACCCGTCTACGCCTGGGGGTGATTAGGGCACCGAGGGCGCTGATAATGTTGAATAGGGCATTTTGGGCGCCGAGTGAACAATGGGGAAGTTTGTAATGTTTGATTAATTTTATTTTCTTTTTCTCTTTTTTCTTTGCCGGCCTTGGGCCAATGTAATTGGGGTAAACCATGTAAATATTGTAAATATATGCGCCTTTCTTCACTTCTGTTTGTTTTTATCGAATACATTTTATTCTTTTTTTGTTCTCGTTTGAAAGGGCCTTGCCTTAGAGTTTCTTTATTGAGCATCTTAATAGCCTCAACCGGTTAGGTGATTTTGACCATTGTCGAACTGATTCCTTGCCTTAAGGAAAGTTGGTGTAGATGGCCTTGGCCATAGATAGACGCTTTTGGTCATCACCTTCCTCCACTTGGTGGGAGTGGGTTGTAGCCGCATTTGGGCAGTCGCGTCACATAGCCTTAGTCCCAGTTCGGGCTTAGTCGAACTACTGGCCGTGGTAATGAGAAGCACGGCCTTGTATTTTGACTCGGGCCGAACTTTGGGTAGGCCAAACTATAGTTTTGAGTTGGTCGTACTTACTTGAATGGCGAGGGCATTTGGTCCGACCTGGGGTTCGTCCGTTTTTGGACATTTGGGAGCGCTTGTCCTTGGCTGATCGTGGCCCAGCTCATAGCCTTGGGGACGTGTATCCTTAGCTTTGGTTCGTCCGTGGTTGAATTTGCGGGTTTCGTGAAAGAGGCGTGTAGCCCGAGTCCTGGCTCAATACATAATTGAATTCTTTTGTAATTCATAATGGCGGGGGCACTTGGCCTGAGTTCTACTCCAATTCGTAGTTAAACTTTTGTAATTCTGGAAGTCGAAGACACAAAGCCTGAGTCCCAGTTCAATCGTAGTTGAACGTTTTTGAGTGAAAGAGCGTAGCCTGAGCTGACGCTAACCGTAGTTGAACCTTCGTAATGTTTAACGTCGAAGGCACGTAGCCTGAGTTCCAGTTCAACCGTAGTTGAACCTTTTGGGTGAAGGCGCGTAGCCTGAGCTGACATTCAATCATAGTTGAACCTTTGTGATTTTGAAGGCACGTAGCCTGAGTTGCTGTTCAACCCTAGTTGAACCTTTGCAATTTTTGAAGGCGCGTAGCCTGAGTCCCAGTTCAACCGCAGTTGAACTTTTTGGTGAAGGCACGTAGCCTGAACTGCTATTCAACCGTAGTTAAATCTTTGTAATATTTGAAGTTGAAGGCACATAGCCTGAGTCCCAGTTCAATCGTAGTTGAACTTTTTGGGTGAAGGCGCGTAGCCTGAACTGACGTTCAACCGTAGTTGAACCTTTGTGATTTTGAAGGCACGTATCCTGAGTCCCAGTTCAACCGTAGTTGAACTTTATGGGTGAAGGCGTAGCCTGAGCTGACGTTAAACCGTAGCTGAACCTTTTTGATTTTGAAGGCGCGTATCCTGAGTTGCCGTTCAACCGTAGTTGAAACTTTGTAATTTTGAAGGCGCGTAGCCTGAGTACCAGTTCAACCCGTAATTGAACTTTTTGGGTGAAGGCGCGTAGCCTGAGATGACGTTCAACCGTAGTTGAACCTTTTTGAATTTTAAGGCGCGTAGCCTGAGTCCCGGTTCAACCGTAGTTGAACTTTTTGGTCGAAGGTACGGTGCCCGAGCTGACGTTCAAACGTAGTTGAACTTTTTGGACGAAGCGCATAGCCTGAGCTAATGTTTAACCGTAGTTGAACCTTTTTGATTTTGAAGGCGCATAGCTTGAGTTGCCGTTCAACTGTAGTTGAACCTTTGAAATTTTTGAAGGCGCGTAGCATGAGTCCCAGTTCAACCGTAGTTGAACATTTTGGTTCTCCCATATGACCCGCTTTGTTGGGTGTTGGAATTCGATTCTGATTTAGGATTTCGCACAACTAAAGCTTAGAGTCTTCTCGACTGGTTCGCACAGGTCACCCGTTGCAGATCTCGGTTCGAGATATTTTTGTGCTTTCCTCCTTTCTGGCAGGATCCCTTGTGAGAAGGAGGTGAGGTACCTTGTGCACATTTTTCCCGTAGGGATGCGGGATCTGCTTCTTCTTCTTCTTCTTCTTCTTCTTCCCCTTGCTCGGAGGCGCGGACGTGGAAGAAAACTCGTCTCGAGGCTTTGACTCTCTCTTATTTGACGTGCCGTGTTGGTTTGTTCGAGCTGGGTTGTTTTCTTTCCCCTTTTGTTCTAAGGATGAACTACTCGATTCTGCTATGAAATCCCCACAGACGGTGCCAAATTGTTTAGCTCAGAGTTTTCATTCACTTTATATGCATAAAACAATCAAAAATAAATTCAGGGCCAATCATAGCAGATCGTAATAAATCATAAGACCAAAGGAGCAAGATGCAAGAGACAACAGTTATAAGTTAAAGGGAAGAGGGTGAAGATCTTTTATTAATGATGTTGGTATGGTCTGCCTCTCCATGGAGAGGTTCAGAGCCTTACAATGATGTATTCTCTATTCTTTTAGAAGTAGATGTGAAGAAGAAGAAGAAGTCCCCCTTTAAGGTTCTTTCTCTTAGTATTTATAACTAGGAAATCTGCCAGCTGGCGCCAAGGGAATGGGACCACATTGAGGGGACGCTCTCGTAAGGACGGCCAAGCCGTGGCCTTAGTTGTCAGATCGGGTAACTGCACGATAATCTTATTAATAAATGGTCATACTAATCACAAATAGGCTTTAATAAATGCGTCAGTCTCATTAAATATCAAGGAGTCAAATTTTGACCCATACATAAATGAAAAAGACATTTTAGGAATAGTAAAGCGGTATGGAGGAATATGTTACTAGATCAAACCCACCTCAACAGTATGATGGCATTTTCTTTTAGCAATCACACTTTCTTCATGCGTGTGGGGGCACTACAATTGATGCACAATGCCCACTTGTTCAAAGAAGATATCGTACATTCATCACTCTAACCTAATTGAACCAATTTATTTTTACATTTAAACAAAATTCTCAGCTTTTGAGATACACAAGAAAACAGTAAGTGTTGAGATCCATGATGTTGTACCATATTGTAATAGTGTATACACAATGTATTTATAGTGTATAGTTGGTATACAATTGGGCAATGATGATAAAGTCTGAAATTGGGCCTTTCCCGAGCCCAATACTGAGAGTCATATCTGAGCCCAGATATGTGACCCGTCCATACCCATCCATTCTTTATTCTGGTGGGTCATTGACCCGACCCGAATGTGTAAATATAAATATAGGGGTCACCGACATTAGTGACCCCCGGACTTCATTTTCTTTCTTTGTTTCTCGGTTAATGCAATTCTCTCTCTGACATTCGAGAGACTTCTCACCTACTCTCCTCCTTCTCTCTACTTTCTCTCTCTATAATTTGTATGATTCTCTCGTTTAATCTTGATGTTAACATGGTATCAGAGCCAGGCCCATCCCAATTATTGTTACCGATGTTGGGCCCCCATTTATATTGTCCACGCTCCAGAGATCTGGGCGTGATGGGGGGTGTTGTGTTGTCCCACATCGGAGGGATTTGAGGTCCTTGGTCTCCTTATATGGCTTGGGCAATCCTCACCTCATAAGCTAGCTTTTGGGGTTGAGTTAGGACCAAGGTCCATTCTTATAGTTGAGTTGTCCCACATCGGAGGGATTTGAGGTCCTTGGTCTCCTTATATGGCTTGGGCAATCCTCACCTCATAAGCTAGCTTTTGAGGTTGAGTTAGGCCCGATGTCCATTCTTATCATGGTATTAGAGCCAGGCCCATCCCAATTATTGTTGCCGATGTTGGGCCCTCATTTATGTTGTCCACGCTCCAGAGATCTGGGCGTGATGGGGGGTGTTGAGTTGTCCCACGTCGGAGGGATTTGAGGTCCTTGGTCTCCTTATATGGCTTGGGCAATCCTCACCTCATAAGCTAGCTTTTGAGGTTGAGTTAGGCCCAATGTCCATTCTTATCAGTGAAAAGAATGGACGTTGGACCTAACTCAACCCCAAAAGCTAGCTTATGAGGTGAGGATTACCCAAGCCATATAAGGAAACCAAGGACCTCAAATCCCTCCGATGTGGGACAACTCAACACCCCCCCTCACGCCCAGATCTCTGGAGCGTGGACAACATAATTGGGGGCCCAACATCGGTAACAATAATTGGGATGGGCCTGGCTCTGATACCATTATAAGAATGGACATTGGGCCTAACTCAACCCCAAAAGCTAGCTTATGAGGTGAGGATTGCACAAGCCATATAAGGAGACCAAGGATCTCAAATCCCTCCGATGTGGGACAACTCAACACCCCCCTCACGCGCAGATCTCTGGAGCATGGACAACATAAATGGGGGGCCCAACATCGGTAACAATAATTGGGATGGGCCTAGCTCTGATACCATGATAAGAATGGACATTGGGCCTAACTCAACCCCAAAAGCTAGCTTATGAGGTGAGGATTGCCCAAGCCATATAAGGAGACCAAGGACCTCAAATCCCTCCGATGTGGGACAACTCAAAACCCCCCATCACGCCCAGATCTCTAGAGCGTGGACAACATAAATGGGGGCCCAACATCGGTAACAATAATTGGGATGGGCCTGGCTCTGATACCATGAAAAGAATGGACTATTTCTATGCATTCTCATGTTAATAGTTCCACTTGTAATAATGATTTTAATTCTGATATGAATTACACTTGGCACTTAAGACTTGCACACATTCCATTTGCTAACATGAAATGCATTTCTGGTCTTCCTTTCCAATTTGCTCCCAAACAGTCATTTCCTTGCTCTGTCTGCCCTATGGCCAGACAAACCAGGCTCCCTTTTTCTAATAGCTCCATTAGAACTTCTAAACCTTTCCAACTGATTCATGTGGACACTTGGGGACCTTACCATACTTCAACCTCTTCTGGTTGCAAATACTTTTTTACCATTATTGATGATTATTCAAGGGCAACCTGGACACACTTGTTAGGCTCCAAAAGTAATGCCTTTTCTATGCTCAAGTCCTCTATTGGCATGGTTAGAACTCAATTTAATTTTGTAGTTCAGACTGTTAGAAGTGATAATGCTTTAGAGCTGGGCTCCAGCAATGAGGGCATCTCTTTCTTTAGCAGTCAGGGTATCATTCATCAAACTTCTTGTCCTCACACACCTCAACAAAATGGTGTAGTTGAGAGAAAACATAGGACCCTTCTTGAGGCTTGTAGAGCTTTGCTCTTTCAATCTGGCTTGCCAGTATCCTTTTGGGGGGATTGCCTATTAACTGCTACTTACCTCCTTAACAGGGTCCCAACCAGACTGTTAAATAACAAGTCTCCTCATGAGATTCTGTATGGCCACATTCCTTCCTATGCTCATTTGAGGGTTTTTGGTTGCCTAGCTTATGCCACTGTTCCAGTTCCTCAAAGGGACAAATTGAAGCCTAGGGCTATTCCTTGTGTTTTTCTGGGATATCCTTTTGGTAAAAAGGGTTACAGGCTTTATGATTATACTTCCAAGAAGTATTTAGTTTCCAGGGATGTCCAATTTCATGAATCAGTTTTTCCTTTCAAACATGCCTCTCTTTCTGTTCCTTCATCCACTCCTATTTTTCCTTTCATTCATTCTGGAGAACATGATGCTACTTCTAATGATTCTGATTCTCCTCTTCCTTCATCTCCTTCTGATTCTGCTTCACCTGTCCATCTACCTTCTTCTGCTCCACTCAGTCCTCCTGTCTTGGATACTACCTCTGTTCCACCTCCTAGAAAATCTAGCAGACCTCATAATCCCCCTTCCTACCTTAAGGATTATGTGTGCCAACTTCCTGCCTTCTCTGGCTCTTCTTCCTCCTCTATGGAAGTTGAACCTCAATACTATTCTCAGGCAGCATCTGTTCCAGCTTGGCAAGCTGCCATGAGACAGGAGTTTGAAGCCTTGGACACAAACCAGAATTGGGATGTTGTTCCTCTTCCTCCTGGTAAGAAACCCATTGGTTGCAAATGGGTTTACAAAATCAATTATAAGGCAGATGGCACTGTTGAAAGGTATAAGGCCAGGTTGGTTATAAGGGGTGACACTCAAGTTGAGGGGATTGACTTTACTGAAACTTTTTCCCCTGTGATAAAAATGACTTCTGTCAAGTGTCTCATTGCTGTGGCAGTCAAAAACCACTGGCCCCTATTTCAGCTGGATGTGAATAATGCTTTTCTTCATGGTGATTTGGATGAGGATGTTTATATGAAACTTCCTCCTGGTTTGACTGTTTCTGCTGTTTCTGGCTCTCCTTCTTCTCCTTCTCCTCCTTTGGTTTGCAAACTCAAAAAATCTTTGTATGGGTTAAGGCAAGCCTCCAGGCAGTGGTATGCCAAGCTATCTTCTGCTCTTTATTCCAGGGGTTATCATCATTCTCTCAATGATTACTCTTTGTTTCTCAAGGGTAAACCTGGTTCTTTTGTGGTAGTTGCTGTGTATGTGGATGATATTATTATCACTGGGGATGACAATGATGAATTGACTGCTTTGAAGCAATTTCTGGATGCTCAGTTTAAAATCAAGGATCTAGGGTCCTTGCATTATTTTTTGGGTCTTGAAGTGTCAGCTGTCCCAGGTGGGATGCACCTTAATAAGCACAAATATATCTCTGATTTGTTGCACCAGTTTGACTGTGTAAGTGTGTCCTCTGTTGTGTCTCCTTTGGACATCAATGTCAAACTACATGCTGATTCTGGTGATCTTTTGCCCTCTCCTGATCAGTACAGGAGCCTTGTTGGTAAAATGCTCTTCTTGACTCATACCAGGCCTGATATTTGTTATGCAGTTCAACATCTGAGTCAATTTCTTAAGTCCCCCAGACTTCCCCATATGAATGCTGTCCTGCATGTATTGCGATATCTCAAAGGCACTCCTTCCTTGGGTTTGTTCTTTTCTGATCATGCTGATTTTTCTGTTACTGGTTATTCTGATAGTGATTGGGCAGCCTGCCCCGACACCAGACGTTCTGTTACTGGTTTTTGTGTGCTTTTGGGTGGTTGTTTGGTAAGTTGGAAATCGAAGAAACAGCCTGTTGTTTCTCTTTCCTCTGCTGAGGCAGAATATCGTGCCCTGAGCAAGGTTGTGGCTGAATTAACTTGGCTGTGCCGCTTATTGGGTGATCTTGGGGTCTTTGTTTCCACTCCTGTTTCTGTTTATTGTGATAGTATGGCTGCTGTACATATTGCTAACAATCCTATTTTTCATGAACGCACGAAACACATCGAGGTGGATTGCCATTTTGTCCGGGATTTGTTGCTCTCTGGTTTCTTACGGTTGCTTCATGTACCAACTTCTCGTCAGCTGGCTGATTTGCTCACCAAGCCGCTTCTGGGTACTCTGCTGGCTCCGCTGCTTTCCAAGTTGCAAGTGGTTCCCCCTTCCAACTTGAGGGGGGGTGTTGAGATACATGATGTTGTATCATATTGTAATAGTGTATACACAATGTATTTATAGTGTATAGTTGGTATACAATTGGGCAATGATGATAAAGTCTGAAATTGGGCCTTTCCCGAGCCCAATACTGAGAGTCATATCTGAGCCCAGATATGTGACCCGTCCATACCCATCCATTCTTTATTCTGGTGGGTCATTGACCCGACCCGAATGTGTAAATATAAATATAGGGGTCACCGACATTAGTGACCCCCGGACTTCATTTTCTTTCTTTGTTTCTTGGTTAATGCAATTCTCTCTTTGACATTCGAGAGACTTCTCACCTACTCTCCTCCTTCTCTCTACTTTCTCTCTCTATAATTTGTATGATTCTCTCGTTTAATCTTGATGTTAACAGTAAGCGCTTCACATATTTATGCTTCATGTAAAACATACTAGAAACAAATAAAGGGGAAGTTCAGAAAATACCAATCCCATGGAAAATAATTACCTGCCCCTACCCATGCCTTTTCCCCTGCCTATTTTTTTAAGAAAAATTACATAAATGGTCCCTTCAAGTTGTACTCAACGACCAGCTAAACACCCAACTAATCCATCTATCATTTAGACATTTCAAGTATTTATTATGCATATCTCATATAAACCTTGCGCTGACATAGCAAGTTACGTATATTTTAGTTTAAATTGGGCGCATGAGATTTTATCAGACTTTTTCTCTCTTGTTTTCAAAATTAAATTAAATCTTGTATGTGGATCCCACACTATATTATTATATTTTTCTCTAACCTTTTTCACCCAACTAGTTCAGGCGTATTCTTCTTCCTCATAAGCAGCCGCCTATTTCCACTTTACACGACGAACCACCAAGTTTTAGCCATGGATAACCTTGAAAACCACTGGATTTGATGTCATTATTTAGTCTTTGAATTTTCGAGTTCTTAAATTTTCCTATAGTTAATAAAGGAAAAAAATAGAAGAAATAGAGGGAGAAAAAAATGGAGTAGTGGAACCTTCACTGAAGTGGCCGAAAGTTTGACTAGATCCTTCACTGGTCCAGTTTTTGTTTTTTGAGGCAGAAAAAAGAATCAAAAATAAAAGTAGTACTTCACCATATCAAATAATCTCATATACAAAAATAAAAATATTTAAACAATCTCATTTGCTTGGAGAATAATTTTTAAATAAAGGAGGTCGCATAATCCAGCGAGGTCAATTAATGATTCCTTGGTGGGTTTTCTATTTGGCTATTCTCTGTTACTTCATATTGGTTTGAATATTAATTTATCAGCGAGAAGAGATTTAAGAAAATGGGATGGAGGATATGACTGATGCAAAGAAGAAGATGAAAGGGAGGGGAATGGGGAGGGCGAAAGGGGATGGAGGAGGGGTGGTGCTGGTGAGGGTCTCTATTTCAACTTTAATGTATTTTTTTTTTACTTATGTGGTAATTTTTTATTCCAATTTATATGTGTCTTTTTTTTAATTTGCTTATTAGTCACGTCATTGGCAAGTGTAGCTTACGCGTAGAGTCTTTCAGCACTCAGATATTTATTTGATACACTTAATAAATATTTAAAGTGTCTAATTAGTAAATGGATCAGTTAAGGTGTTCAGCTGGTTGTTGAGGACAACGTGAAGAGACCATTTATGTATTTTATCTTTTTTTAACCCAACCAAATGACTAAGCTACTAAATTGCCACTTCAAACAAAGCCAAACCAAATGAAGCTAAGCTAAGCCAAATAGGTAAACAAAGTTGGGATGGGTGGGTAGGTACGTTAGGTAATTAGTTTTCATTAAGTAGGTGTATATTGTAATAACTTTCAAATGAATAGAGAAGGGTAATTATTTTATGCTCAATTGGTATTTTGCATATATTACTCATAAATAAATAAACCCGCTGCCTAAGAATTGCATCCGCTACCGTTAATAAGATCATTTTTACTTGGAGGGGATAAAATTAAGGCAAGTATTTTAGTAAAAATTATGTGGGGCAAGCACTTTGTAAAGCGGTATTTACTTTTTATCCAGTATTTTTAATGCTCAGAAAAAGTAGCCACCAATCTATTAAAATTAATATGAAAAGACGATGGTACTCTTTCTTCTATTTCTTTTATATTCATGTTCTCTTCCTTACCAGCCTCTCCGTCTCCCTTTACTCTGGCGAATTTTATTCCTAGAATTTGCAACTGCTGATGTTGCTGTGGGTACTCGTAGTATTGTTGATGTTGAGGGTTAAAAGGAAACTGATTGAATCCACAAGCATTATTATCCATCAAATCCTGCGAAGGAAAACCAAGATTCTCCGAGTGCAACTGCACTTGAATGGCAATATCAACTAGTTTTTCACCACAACAAAAACAGTGACTTGATATGTTCTATAAAGAAAGGGAGGTAGTCCAGAACTTACAGTAACAAGCTCATAATTTAAGGAGACTTGGTTCCTGAATTTAGAGTTACAAGTTAAAAAGTTAAGGACAATAGGTCCTGAAGTCTTGAACTTTAGACTAACAAGCTCAAACGTTAAGGACAATAGGTCCTGAACTTAGGGTATGAAGTCCAAAAGTTAAGGAAAATAGGTCCAGAACTTAGAGTTACAAGTTCAAAAGTTAAGGACAATAGGTCCTGAAGTCCTGAACTTTAAGGACACTGGTCCTGAACTTACAGTTACAAGTTCAAACGTTAAGGACATGTAGTCCTGAAGTTAAGTTTAAAAGTTAAGGACATGTAATCCTGAAGTTAATTTCAAAAGTCAAGGACATGAGCAGAAGGGTACTTTCATCCGGTCACTTAAAATTTATTAAAGCAGTGACTAAAGACTAAAGACGTTTTAAACAGTAGCTTAACAATAAATACGTATGTTATTAGTGGCTAACCGTGCATCTCCCAAGATTTTAGGCTATATAAAGGTGGGCAAAACACTATCTAGCTCTTTTATTTGTCGTTTGACCATTTATTAAAAGTGCATACAAATATTTCGTCTTGCATCAAGTGTGAAATAGAACAAGGTTACAAGCAAATTATATGACAATTTGAGTAAATAAATGCAAAAATTTTAACGAGTTAAAAAGATATTTTCCTCAATAAATTATTTATAAATGATATCACTAGCGATATTCCATTGCGGTAGGGGTAAGGCCTGCGTACACACTATCCTTCCCAGATTCCACTTGTAAAATTTTACTGGATCGTTGTTGTTGTTGTTGATATCACTAGTAATTAGGGGCGGCAATTGGACGGTCGGATCGAATATGGGCGGGATGAAAACGACTTAAGCAAAAACAAATAAAATATTCTACCCTCCAATATTTAATATGAATGAAAATTAGGTTAATCGATGAATAACATAAATATTCATATTATTCATGATTTCTTGAATGGTCATTTTTGACTTCTTTATCTTAATATATATTACACTACACCATTTATGCAAAGGAGGAGATATGTTTACTTTATTTCCTTAGGTGTTTCTTTTAAAGAAAGAAGATAATCTCTGCCAAAGTATGGACCACTTTTTGCTTCGTATTGTATAGATACATTAATAGCGATATTTAATTAAAATTAGCATTATTATTATTTACCGTAAAAATAGAAACAATAATTAAATTTGTAAATTAAATTTTAAAAATACGCGATCTATTTTCGAGCTAGATGTTAGAGTAGTTGATGCTAAGCACGCGAAGTATAATGATGAAATGCGAGCTAAAACGAGGTAGTAATAAAACAAAAGGGCTTGTTGCCCGGGTGCAAGGCCGGTTGATCGGGACTTTGGGGCCAAGGCTCGAACCAAGCTTGAGTTATCGGGGGCAATCGGGAATGGGATAACAAGCAGATATATGATTAAGCAAGGCTCTATGCTGCCAATATTGAATGATATAGTGAAGAACAAATAATAAAACAATAAATGCTAAAGCGGCCTCGGGCCAGTGAGTACGAACAAATTAAAAGATATATATATATATATATATATATATATATATATATAGAGAGAGAGAGAGAGAGAGAGAGAGAGAGAGAGAGAGAGAGATAGAAAGAGAGAGAGAGAGGGAGAGAGAAAGAGAGAGAGATTATTGCACTTGTAGAGAAATAGAGCAACATCAATTGTTCTCCAAATGGGGATCCCCTTTATATAGGAGGAAAATTTCTTGTAATACAAAACGTGTTAGTCGTGAAAGTACAAAGATGGGACGGCTAGATGTGACACCTCAAAAATACACCTCAGATAAGCTGACCTTGTCAGGTTGAATCGCGTGAATTGGGAACTTCCCCTTGCTTGCTGCAGCCCGCTGCATTAGTCGGAATGCTATACCCTTGGATTATCTCTAGGCAAACCGCGAGGATGAGTCTCGACCTTCGCTCTGAGCTTCGAGGGAATGACCGCGGATGACCTTATGATAGGGGAATTTTGGCACCCGAAATTCGTTGCATACAGATAGTCTCTGTGTTTCTTAGAGTGAAGGCGACTAGAAGCAATGAGAAATGGTTCTGACCTTCCTGCTTCCTCCAGCATCTCGAGAATGGTTGCGGGCTATCAACGCGTGCCACATGCACCGTTACTGTGGATTCCAGCATTGACTGCGACGGTTGGCCTCTTTTAGTGTACCCATAATGCTCTTATAAATATTTGCTTCTTCCCTTTCGGATCCAATTCGGAACCTTTTAGTGAAGTTTGTTTTTCCATTGCTCGTTGCTTTTTTCTTTTTAGGAGTGCGACCCTCCCCCATTTTCTTCTTTTCTTTGACTTTCTCGAGGACGGCGAATATTTCCACTGTTGCTCCTCAGGAGGTTGCGGGCTCATCTTCTTCATTCCTCTCTAAGGTGAAGTGGCTATTCCACCCCGTGTCGAGGAGTGCGTCCCAGGACCTTTTGCGATGACTTCAGATTTTAGGGTCGAGGACCCTCCTCGAAGTCACTATGCCATGAACCAGTAACTCGATATATTAGTTCTATAACGGATATTGGGAGAGTGAGGGCCGACTTTTGCTGGGGGGATGCTGTGTTTGTTGAGATTCCTGCTCAGGATCAAGACATTGCAACTTATAGGGCCGACTTTCTGAGCATGTACACCTACCATTTACTTTTGGGTCGGCCGGACCGTCTTCGCCCCTGATCGGCCCTATGATTATCGATTTCTGTCGTAGTTACCCGGTGACTATAGGTCAAATCCATCCTTCATTATAGCATGTGGTTTATATGATCAGGCATTACTCGAGCATGATAGAGGGAATGCCCTTCACTCTGAATCATTTGATCCGGATGTATAGTCCTCATCTCCTTCGCAAGGGCTTAATCAAGCTTCGCTGTCGAGTCCCCAGATCCGCTTTCGCCTTTATCGAGGAATTTGGGTACGACAGGTGGTTGAGTCAGTTTGTCCGAGTTAGGAGTCTAATCTAATCCCAATGGAAGAGATGTCGTTACTAAAGAGTGGAACGCCACGTGAAAGTGAATGCGGAGGCTCTGCTTCCCTTTGATGATTTCTCCTTACATGCATGACTCTATTGTTTCTTCTTTGTCTGTTTAGACGCAACGATCTACCCTGGAGCGGTACCATATCTTCAGGGTTGGGTTGTCCGTTTATACTCAATCTACTTTTATAATGATCGTGCATGGCGGGATTTATCCCGAGCCTGATGAGAAGTAAGTAATCATGGTAAGTTTCGAGTTTTGACGTATCTGCGCATTATAGCGCAGCTTTCTGCTAGCGGTTCTTTTCTTTCTTTTCATTTTATCCATACATATATGTAGGTTTGGGAGGAGTCCTTTTGATAAAAGAGGTACCTCCCGTCGGGGGGGGGGGGGGGGGAGGGGGACATCCTGGTACTTGACGAGGAGAAGAAAAGGAAAAAGGGCGCATGTGCTGAACCACCGAAGCTCAAAAGGACCAAAGTCGGGGAGTCCAAGGTTGACTCATTAGTTTTGACTTCTAGCGCGGCAGGAAATCCTCATGCTAAAAGTGAGGGAGAATGCAGCATTTCGGCACCGTCCAAAGATCGTTTGGGATAGATTGCTCCTTGGGCCGAGGGGATAAACGCTTCCGGACAGGAGTTTGATGCTGGCGCAAACTGTCTTTATGGTGCCGAGGAAACAGATGGGATATCGAGTGCTGGTTTCAATTGGGAAAGTGGCCGGAGTCCTTCTCGAGCTGTGACGCTCTAGTACGTGATCTGAAAAAGCCTCGATCGGGGATCCAGAATGAACGGGGTCAGACATTCTGGCTGACCCTGTTGGCCCATTTGTTATTGTTGATTCCTCAAAAGGGGAACACTTCCATCTTCCGAAATGCGAGATGATCTACGCAAGGATCTTTCCGAGGCAAGAGCACTAAATGAAGGCGAAGAAGAATTCGGGAGGCCGTGATCACTCTTGAGGGTACCTCTCGGATCATCGGTTCTTCTATTTTTGGCGAGATGGGTAGGATTTATGAGAGGGTAACTTCATCAATCCTCATTTGTTGATTTGGGCTGCTTCGATCTTTATTCCCCTAACTTTTTATGTCATTTCAGGTCAAAGCGCTTTATAAACAAGCCCTCGCCCAGTGTCAGGTCGAGGTGAGCGGTCGCGAACATGAGAAATACCTTTTAACCGAACATGTTATTCATCTCCTATTCTCGCTATTATTTAAGCTTATGTGGGATTCTATTGTTTTTAACCCCCTTTGGCCCTGATTCATGCAGTTGAGAAGGAGAAACTTTTACTGAGAGGGGAGCTTCGGGCCAAGGATGCAGAAATCTTCGAGATTAGTCATCATGTGAACGAGGTGGTTTCTGAAAAGGATAACCATATGAGGAGGGTCATCTCGCGTGATGGAGGATGTTGGCAAGTACAAGAGTCTACTTTCCGGGCTGGTGGCTGCACTACTTCGGATCATAGCCGAGGCTGAGGTGCTTGTATCTTTACACTAGGAAGGAGCGGTCGCTAAAGATTCTTGTATTGATAGGACCTTTGAGGGGGTAGACCCAGATTTACTCGAGCAGCAGACCGCGCTTGGACGGACCTTCGAATGTTAACCATTGAGGGTGCATTGGAAGGAAGCTCGAGCGATGTTAAAAAAAGGGGTAGATCTCAAGAGAGAGGCGATATGGCCTCTGATGTGAATTGCCGCAGGGGGTCTCTCCCCTTTGCTTGCCCTTTTTGCGTTGAATCTGCGGGTCAGATTTGTCCCGAGCTTTACTGATTTCCGCTTTCCTCCGTGACCGAACGATGGAAACTTTTTTATCTCGTGGCCTTGGGAATTTTCTATTTTTAACTGTTTTGGTTCCAGCCTCCGAGTCGCATTGTGATTCGAGCTGTAATTAACCCTTAAGTTCCTTTCTACTTGCATGGGCAGATGATGATGGCGTCCTGTGCTTTAAGCCGAGATTACCTTACAAGTATGTGGTATGGAGGCTCGCTCAACTGGAGATAATGGCATTTATGCCATGCCCTTAGGGATTTTGCAGTTTAACTACTCCGGGTCAAGTTTTTGAGTCATGTTGCGATTCGACCTATAATCGATCATTAAGTTTCGCTGATTCTCTAGTCGGCGATAAAATGGAATTTATGTCGTGCCATTAGGCATATTACAATTTTTGGGTCCAGTCTCCGAGTCGCGTTGCGATTTGAGCTGTAGTCGACCCTTAATATACTTGAGTTTGTGGCCGACGATAGTGGTATTTATGTCGTTCCCTTAGGCATATTGAATTCTCAGGTCGAGTCTCTGAGTCGTGTTGCGATTCAAACTGTAGTAGACCCTTAAATTTCCTTGAGTTTCTTGTCGGCAACAGTGGAAGTTACACCATTTGGTCGTTGAGACCTTTTAGTATATGGCCCGGTGGCCTACATGGTTAACTATTTTGGATCTAGTCTCTGAATCAAGTTACAATCCGTGCTCATTTTAATCCTCAAGTTGTCAATTTTCAAGACGGCAACATTGACTCTTACGTTGTTTAGTTGTAGATACCTTTAAATGTGAGGCTCGTAGGCTTGCTTAGCTAGCGACAATGGCTCTTACACTATTTCTGTCCGTGGGCTTTTTTGAGGCTTTGTTTCCGTTCGTTAAGCTCATTTTAGAGTTTTTTTGCTTGACCCGTCGTCGGTTCAAGAGGAACCTCGATTTCAAGTCGTTGTCGGCGATGTTTCCAGCACCTTGTAAGGTTAATAGCTCATAGGTCAAGTAGATTGATGCTCTTGTGATTTGGAGCTGATGCGGTCGGAGCTCATTTTTACCGGTTGAGGGAAGCCTGTTTTAATCGGTTCTGTCTGAAGTATATCCGAAATATTGGCATGCGATTTGTGAGCGACAGTGGAGCTCCCTGAGTCGCATTATTTTGGATGTATCAGCCATTTTGATCGTAGCCATATACGTTTGGCCTTAGCCATTTTTCATCCCAAACGATAGTTTAGGCGTCTATAACGAGAGTATGCCCTTTAGGGATTCCTATAAATGTGATGTATAGCCTAATCTTTGGGATTTTCATGCCAGTTGAGGTCTTACAGTTTGTGTAGAATAGATGTGGTTATGCCGAGTCTGTCCACTAGGGTCTTATGGTTTTAGATTTTCTAGTGCATGGCGATTGAAGATAGTTTCCGAGTCATCAAGTTTGTTTAGGCGTGAAGACCGCTTCACATGAACTCAGAGTTGCATTGTGAGGGCTTTGTGAGCTCAAAATTCCGACAATTGGGTCGTGTGGGCGCTGAATTATTTAAGTATTCGAGTATATCGAAATGTATTTGGCGAGGAGGCATTCGCCTTGAATATGCTGAAATAGCCTTTTTCGAAGTATGAAATTGCGAAAAGATATTCTTTATTGCTTGGCGCAAATATAGGCCGTGAATACATATTTTCTTGTTGCTGCGAGCTCAGGCCGCGTGGGTATGGATCCTCGGGTTGCTTGGCCCGGTTGATTGCCTCTTGTCGAAGTCTCGTTTGTCATTTTTCCAAAGCTTGGCTGGTTTCAAAGGAAATCCCGTAGGCCCTTTTGAGTTCTTTTTTATGGAGTGTGCGAACGTCGCCTCGTTAGAAAATCCTGTCGGCGAGAAACCTGTTTCGGAATAAAAGCCTGATTGAGGGAAAAAGAGTGCGACGCTTGTTCTAGGGCTCCTGTGGTGTTTCATGATTTGATGCCCTAACAGTAATACCGTCTGAGTATCGACACATTTAAGTTGCTCGGGAGCTACCCGCCTTAGATGGTGCCAAGCTTATATGAGCCGTTGCCAACTATCCCGAGGACATGGTAAGAACCTTACCAATTTTGTCGTAGCTTCCTTTCATTGGGGTTTCGGGTGTTGAGAGTAACCTTCCTTAGGACCAAGTTTCCGATTCCAAAATATCAGAGGTTTGTTCTCCTGTTGTAGAATCTTTCGATCATCAGCTTCTGGGCAGCCATCCTAACCTGCAAGGCCTCCTGTCTTTCATCGACCAGCTCGAGGGCCGTTTCTATAGCCTCGTGGTTTGATTCTTCGCTAGCATGCCAGAAACTAGTGCTTGCTTCCTGGACCTCTACTGGTATTAGTGCTTCAGAACCATACCCTAGAGACAAAGGTGTCTCCCCTGTGCTTGATTTTGAAGTCGTCCGATATGCTCACAGTATCTCGGGAAGCGTTTCTCGCAATTTTCCATAGGTACTTTCTAATTTCTTCTTCTGCTTTTGAATGATGGTTTAATTTGTGGATTCCACCTGGACGTTCGCACATTGGTGGTATGGTGTTGAAAGGATCCTTTTGATTTTGTTGTCCTCAAGGAACTGTGTTACATTGCTCTCGTTGAATATCCTCCTGTTATTGCCTGTTATTTCGGATGGGATCGCGAACCGGCATATTACATGTTGCCGTATAAAGTTGATGACTTCCTTCTCTCTTATTTTTTTTGAAGGCCTGTACTTCCAGCCATTTTGAAAATTAATCAGTCAGAAATAGAATGAATCTAGCTTTACCTGGTGTCGTTGGCAAAAGGCCGATGATGTCCATTCCACATTTCATAAATAGCCATGGTGATAAAATGGATTCTTCGCCGGGTTGGTGGATCATGGGGGCGAATCTTTGACACTAGTCGCATCTTCGGATGAACTCATTGGCGTCCCTTTCCCTGTTATCCCAGTAGTGGCTTGATCTGGTCACCTTTCAATGTAGGGACTCTACCCCGAAGTAGTTTCCATTGGTGTCCTCGCATATTTCTCAAAGCACATAATCTGTGTCGCCCGGTACTAGGCATACTGGCAGAGGTCCATTGAATGTTCTCCAGTACAAAGTCCCATTTTCGTCGAGCGAGAACCAGGCCACTTTGGTTCACAAGGCCCTTGATTCCGTTGATCGGTGGGAAGTTTCCCTTCCTTCTGATAAACGATGTATTTGTTTCTCCAATCCCATTATAGGCTGGTGGAGTTGATTTCTGCTTGACCTTCCTCGACCACGGACTTGATTAATTGGGCCCAACTCTCTGCCTATGTCTGCTGTCAAAATGCTGTCCGCATAACAACAATGAAACTACATTCCTACCGCAGAATTCACCTTGCGCCCTTTTATGCATCCTTACCAAGAGTTGAGATCTTTTGAACCCTCTGCACTCTAACATACACTTTAAAATGTTCAAATAAATCTATTTACCAAAAATTGAAAAATTCAAGGAACAAAAGGATGTTACCACACATGGGTTGCCTCCCATGAAGCGCTTGATTTAACGTCGCAGCAAGACAGAATTGATCTTTTTTTTGATTTCACTCAATGATCATGCATGGACCATCTTTGAGGGCCAGAAACTCCACCAAATGGTTTTCACCATCAGTGCCCAAATAATGCTTGATATGTTGGCCATTTACCTTGAATGTCTAGGACCCATCTGCCGACTCTAATTCCACTGCTCCATAAGGAGAGACAGTCACCACCTTGAATGGACCAGATCATTTTGATTTAAGCTTGCTCGGAAACAATTTGAGCCTCGAATTAAAGAGCAAGACGAAATCACCTGCTTTAAACTCTATTTTAAAGATCTTCTTGTCATGGACAAACTTTATCCGTTATTTGTACACAGTTGCACTCTCATAAGCATGGAATCAGAATTCCTCCATTTCTTTGAGTTGTATCAACCTCAAATTTGCTGCCTCAGCCCAGTCTAATTTTAGTCTTTTCAAAGCCCACATAGCTTTGTGCTCCCATTCCACGGGTAGATAATATGCCATACCAAAGACTATCCAATAAGGAGAAGTACCAATAGGCGTTTTGTTGGCCGTGCGGTATGGTCACAATGCATCATCCAGCTTCCTTGACCAGTTGGTCCTATTTGCTTTCATAGTTTTTGCTAGGATGCTCTTGATCTCCTGGTTGGAAACCTCAACTTGACCACTTGACTACTGATGATAGGGTGTCGTCACCTTGTGCTTTACGCCATCTTTCTCAAGTATCCCCGCAAAAGCCTTGTTACAGAAATGAGATCCACTGTCACTAAGAATGGCTCTAGGGGTGCCAAACCGAGTGAATATGTTTTTCTTCAAGAAGGCGGTCACACTCCTCGCCCCATTGTTTGGCAAGGCAACTGCATCAACCCATTTGGACATGTAGTAAACAACTACCAAGATGTATTTCATTCCAGAAGAACTTACAAAGAGACATATGAAGTCAATCCCCCATACGTCGAGGATCTCTATCTCCATCTCAAAGTGCTTTGGCATTTCACGCCACTTGGATATTGAACCTTGTCGTTGACTTTTGTCGCAAGCCTTGACCATTTGATTGAAATCATAGTAGATGGAAGGCCAATAATATACACATTCAAGAACTTTAGCCGCCGTTCGATTTCATCCATGATGACCCCCAACCGGTAAGTAATGGCACGCCTTGAGAATCGGCATAACCTCTTATTCGGGAACACACCTTATGATAATATTGTCAGCACACACACGGAACAATTCCGATCCGTCCGGGATAAGGTCACTAACCAAGTAGTTAGTAATATCGGCATAACAAAGAGAAAAAGTGCTAGATAATGCCAATATGTGCTCATATGGGAATGCATCATTGATTTTAAGATCTCCCTTTGATCTTCCTACCTCTTTAAGCCTTGACAAATGATCCGCCACTTGATTTTGCGTTCCATTGCGATCCTTGGCCTCAAAGTCAAATTCTTGCAACAATAAGACCCATCAAATCAATCGAGGATTTGCATCCTTCTTTGACATTAGATGGCAAAGAGCCGCATGAATTTTGTATACTACAACCTTGGACCCAAACAAATATGCACGGAATTTTTCAAAAGCATACACTATAGCAAGAAGCTCTTGCTCAGTTACCGTGTAATTCATATGATCCCACTGAGATTATTACTTGCATAAATCACCGGGTGAAGAACTTTGTTGTGACGTTGGCCAAGCATTGCTCTAATGGCTACACTACTGGCGTCACACATTAGCTCGAAGGGAAGTGATCAATGGGGTGTGACAATCATGGGTGCTGTGGTGAGCCTTTTGTTTAATTCCTCAAAAGCTTTGAGACAATTATCGTTAAACACAAACTTGGCATCCTCTTCGAGGAGTTTGCACATGGGGTTAGCAATCTTGGAGAAGTCCTTGATGAAGCTCTTGTAAAACCCGGCATGCCCTAGAAAACTTTTAGCACCTTTCATGGAAGCTGGCTTCTTTGCCCGGTCGACTTCAATACCATGCTTTGAAATGTTGTGCCCAAGCACAACGCCTTCGTCCACCATAAGTGAAACTTCTCCCCATTTTGCACAAGATTTGTTTCTATGCATCTCTTGAGCACTTGTCTAAGGTTGTCATGACAGTTCTCAAATGAATCACCAACCACAGAGAAATCGTCCATGAAGCCTTCAAGAAAAATCCTCAACAATGTCGGAGAATATGGACATTATACACCTTTGGAAGGTAGCCAGAGCATTGCACAAACAAAATGGCATCCAGCTAAAAGCAAACGTGCCATACGGGCAAGTGAAAGTAGTTTTCGCTTGGTCTTCCAAAGCGATGTTTATTTGATTTTAGCCAATTTGATTTTGGCTGGAATACCCATCGAGGAAACAATAGAATGACCTCACCGCTAGCCGTTCAAGCATTTGACCAGTAAAAGGCATAGGGAAGTGGTCCTCACAAGTTTCATTGTTAAGCTTCCGATAGTTCATACAAACTCGCCATATATCCACAATTCGTGTTGGGATGAGCTCATTCTTCTCATTCTCGATCACGATCTGGCCACCCTTTTTTGGCACACATTGTACTGGGCTCACCCACGACTATCCGCAATGGGGTAAACTACCCCGGCATCCAACCACTTGATAATCTCCTTCTTTATGACCTCTTTTATTGACGGGTTCAACCGCCTTTGATGTTCCATACTTGGCTTTGTCTCGCTCTCCAATTGGATTTTATGTCACAAATTCCCGCGTGGATCCCATGAATGTCCGCAATAGTCCATCCGATGTCTTGTCTGTGTTCTTTCAAGACCTCTAACAATTAGTTTATCTGCACATCATTTTGTAAGACCTCGTTTAACCTTGTTTGGAAATCATTGATATATTTGATATGTGTGCTTTGGTTGTATTAGCATGATTTCCAGGTATAAGTTTTGATGAATGACAAACAATAAAGTCAATTGTCAAACAACGATATTATATGACAAACGATGAAGATGCATTAGCAAACAATCGAGATGGTTGACGAACCAATGATGATGAATCAAACAATCAAGATTGGATTCCATGAAGCATATTGATGAAGGGATTGCTTAGACAAGCCAAGACGAGCTCAAAAGTTCAAGACCGAAGACCCAAGGCGTAGGTCGTTAGGTAGAACCAATGTAAGAGCAATATTTAAGTTATCTCGTCTTTTGGCTCAACATAGGTCATCATTAATATGCATAAAATCATTTTATTAAATCATATATATCATAAACATTTTTAATATACTTCAAACAAAATGATTTTAACGTTTTCATTTTAACCAAAATGGTTTTTGAAGTAAGTTTTCACTTCTGGACAGAATGGGCAATAATCGATATTCACAACTTGATAATCCATTATTTGGAATCTGGCAATTCCAGCAAACCACAATAATCGATTATGCACAAGGTGATAATCGATTATTGGGCTAGTCCCACAAAATAATCGATTATCACCTTGTGCATAATCGATTATCTTGTATCCGTTGCCTTCCAACGACTAGTTTTCTGAACGTTAAAGTCACATAATCGATTATGCAAAGTCAATAATCGATTATTCTGTTGGAAAATCAGATTTAGTGTTTGAACGTTGGGCAACGGCTATATCACCTCCACACCCCATAAATAGAGGTCTTTGGAGCTGATTTTAGAGGAACAACATCTCTCATTATTCTTGAACATATTGATAACATTTATGCATCATATTTAGAGCTTTTGTTGAGCCATTTGAGAGACAACTTTGTGTTGTTCATAGAGCTTATATTGTATCTCTTTTTCTACTCTTCTTAGAGAGTTTTTGTTGTAAAAGAGAAAGGTTCTTGAGAAGACCATACCTTCTCATTGAGCGTTGGGTTTGCTAAGTACCTTCAACCTTAGTGTGTGAAGTCTTGTGGTGCGGTATGAACGAGCAAGGTAAAGTCTTGAGGTGAGGTATCCTCGAGCAAGTTGAAGTCTTGTAGAGCGTACATCTGCGAGCAAGTGTAACGGTTTGTTAGGCACTCGTAAGCTTAACGGAGTTAGTGTAAACTCGAGAGAGTCTCTCGGGAGACTCGACTAACCACACGTTGTGGTGAACCAGTATAAATTCGGTGTGTCCTCTCCTTACTCTTTTAATTACTGCACTTACTTTACTCCTGCAATTTTTATTCCGCAAAATTTACCGACATTCTCGTGCCTCACTATTCACCCCCCCTCTAGTGAAGGGCATAAATCCTAACAGTTGGTATCGGAGCCTAACTCTCTGAAAGCCTTAACCGGTTGAGAGAACGATATATATTTTTTTGAGAATGTTGAACGCAGGTATGATGAGCGAAGGACACTCTACCATTGGGCCTCCACTATTTGATGGAACCAATTATACATATTGGAAAGAGAGGATGAGAATATTCATCCAATCAAATAACTTTCGATTATGGCACATCATAAAGAACGGTGAACAAATGCCGACAAAGAAAGTTGGGGAAATCATGGTTCCAAAAGAGGAAGATGAATATAATGCCGAAGACATCAAGAAGATTGAAAATAACGCAAAGGCCATCAATATGTTGTATTGTGCCGTGAATCCGGATGACTATCGGAAGATGTCTTGCTTCACAACCGCCAAAGAGATGTGGGATAAGCTTGAAATCACTTATGAAGGTACGCCTCAAGTCCGAGAAGCTAGAGTTGATTTTCTAACACATGAATATGAACTCTTTAGAATGAAGGAGCCTGAAAGCATAGATGATATGTTTGATCGATTCTCAATGATCATCAACGATCTCTATGCTCTTGGGAAAGTATATTCAAACAAAGATCTTGTTCGAAAAATCCTGCGGAGTCTCACTCCCGAATGGCGTTCCAAAGCCAATGTTATCCAAGAGTCGATGGGAATCACGGACGTCACAATTGATGGACTAAGAGGTAACCTCAAAACTTATGAAAGCACTATTCTTAATCCTTCATTTGGAAATAAGAAAAGTCCAGGTATTGCCTTCAAAGCCTCATCGTCTAAAAGAGTAGAAGAAAGTGATTCGGAAAGCGATGATGAAACTATTTCCAACGATTTAATTGAAAAGTTTTATAAGTTTATGAAGAAGGAAATGAAGAAGGAAGAACCAAGTCCTTCATGCCATAATTGTGAAAACTTGGCCACACCAAGTCACATTGTCCAAAACCTAAGGACAAGAAGAAGAAGAAACACCAAAGGCGCGTGACATGGGATTCGGACAGCTCGGGTGATGAAACTGCCGCCCTATGCCTCATGGCCAACGAGGAAGAAGAGGTAAGTACTCCTAACTCTTACTCTTATGAAGAATTACAAGAAGCTTTTCAAGAATTATATGATGAATTGAAAAAGTCTTCAAAAATCTCCAAAGAGGCCAAGGCTAAAATTAATGTTTTAGAAGAGAAAAATAATTTTTTGGAAAATGACAATATTGATCTTAGAAATAAAATTAAGGAGATGAATGAAACTTCTTCAATTGATCAAAATTCTAATTGTTCATCTTGTGATTCTTTGAAATTAGAAAACATAGAACTTAGGAACATACTAGAAAAACGTAGTGTAGACAATCCTAAAATAGTTGAAGAAATTAAAAAGAAAAGGCCCTGGAAAAATAAAAGGCGTAAAAAGAATAAGAATCATGTTAGAAATTGCGATGCACAACCTAGAAATAATTCTAGGAATTTTGTAAATGAGTCTAGAATTAATCATTTTAGACCACCTAGAAATGATTCTAGGAATTTTATTAATGAGTCTAGAATTAATTATTTTATACCGCCTAGAAATGACTCTAGGAATTTCAACGCTTCTAGGAATAACGACTTTAGATCACCTAGAACGTTTTTGGCTCAACCAAGACATATGCACAACCCGAATGTTATATGTCATTATTGCAACCGGGTAGGACACATAGCACCCGTGTGTTTTGCAAAACATAAGGATTTATCTTTTAGCTATGATTATTATTTGCCTAACCCCCAAGGACCCAAAAGTGTTTGGGTACCTAAAACCAATTTTTAGGTACGTTTGCAGGTGTGCTTGCAGACTACAATATCGTAGTAGATGCACCAAGCACGAAACCTTATTGCATCGAGGGGGAATTTCGGTTAGTTATCATATTTTTGATAAAAACGTAATAATTGATATGTGTTAACGATTGATATGTCTTTGTTCACAATTGGTATCAATTATTCTTGTTGATTCATGTTCTGATAACTTTTATTTTGAATAACAATTGGTATCAATTATTTTTGTTAAAAATAATGATTGATTCATGTTTTGATGAATATTATTTTTGGTGTGAATAACAGTTGGTATATTCTTGAAAAATAAATGATTCATGTTTTTAATACAACTATTGGTTTGTTAAAAATTAACAGTTGATATGTTTTTAAGTAATATGATTTGCTAAAAATAACCTTTAATATGGTTGTTATGTTTTTACTAACATTTGGTATCATTTTATGTTGGCATGTTTTTTAATTATTTGAAAATCGTCATCATGTATATTCTTCATTGTATTTCCTATTTTATTTTTGACACTAACAGTTGGTATACCCAAAAGGGGGAAGTGTCAAAAGGGGGAAGTAGGCTTTGTATAATCTTTTTGCTAATGCCAAAAGGGGGAAGAGCTTAGGCGATAAGGGGGAATGTCTCTGCCTTTTAGTATGCCTTATTTGAGGGGGAATACTCAATTAAGGGAGAATATTTTGCATGACTTATATGTTGAGATATAGCATGTCTTTAGGGGGAATCCGATATGCATATCTCCTATTGTTTGTCATTATCAAAAAGGGGGAAATTGTAAGACCTCGTTTAACCTCGTTTGGAAATCATTGATATATTTGATATGTGTGCTTTGGTTGTATTAGCATGATTTCTAGGTATAAGTTTTGATGAATGACAAACAATGAAGTCAATTGTCAAACAATGATATTGTATGACAAACGATAAAGATGCATTAGCAAACAATCGAGATGGTTGACGAATCAATGATGATGAATCAAACAATCAAGATTGGATTCCAAGAAGCATATTGATGAAGGAATTGCTTAGACAAGCCAAGACAAGCTCAAAAGTTCAAGACCGAAGACCCAAGGCGTAGGTCGTGAGGTATAACCAATGTAAGAGCAACATTTAGTTGTCTCGTCTTTTGGCTCAACATAGGTCATCATTAATATCCATAAAATCATTTTATTAAATCATATATATTATAAAAAATATTAATATACTTCAAACAAAATGATTTTAACGTTTTCATTTTAACCAAAATGGTTTTTGAAGTAAGTTTTCACTTCTGGACAGAATGGGCAAATAATCGATTATTCACAACTTGATAATCGATTATTTGGAATCTGGAAATTCCAGCAAACCACAATAATCGATTATGCACAAGGTGATAATCGATTATTGGGCTAGTCCCACAAAATAATCGATTATCACCTTGTGCATAATCGATTATCTTGTATCCGTTGCCTTCCAACGACTAGTTTTCTGAACGTTAAAGTCACATAATCGATTATGCAAAGTCAACAATCAATTATTCTGTTGGAAAATTAGATTTAGTGTTTGAACGTTGGGCAACGGCTATATCACCTCCACACCCTATAAATAGAGGTCTTTGGAGCTGATTTTAGAGGAACAACATCTCTCATTATTCTTGAACATATTGATAACATTTATGCATCATATTTAGAGCTTTTGTTGAGCCATTTGAGAGACAACTTTGTGTTGTTCATAGAGCTTATATTGTATCTCTTTATCTACTCTTCTTAGAGAGTTCTTGTTGTAAAAGAGAAAGGTTCTTGAGAAGACCATACCTTCTCACTGAGCGTTGGGTTTGCTAAGTACCTTCAATCTTAGTGTGTGAAGTCTTGTGGTGCGGTATCCACGAGCAAGGTAAAGTCTTGAGGTGAGGTATCCTCCAGCAAGTTGAAGTCTTGTAGAGCGTACATCTGCGAGCAAGTGTAACGGTTTGTTAGGCACCCGTAAGCTTAACGGAGTTAGTGTAAACTCGAGAGAGTCTCTCGGGAGACTGGACTAACCACACGTTGTGGTGAACTAGTATAAATTCGGTGTGTCCTCTCCTTATTCTTTTAATTACTGCACTTACTTTACTCCTGTAATTTTAATTCCGCAAAATTTACCGATATTCTCGTGCCTCACTATTCACCCCCCCTCTAGTGAAGGGCATAAATCCTAACATATTTAACAAAGATGAAACGATTACAGGTAAAGCATCATTAGAGCCAAGAAATTTATACCTTAAGTGCGGCGGGAGAGGCTTGAGCTCTAATTGCGGTGGCTCAGTGATTGATGGCTTGGCGGGAGGTGTGGCCCTATTGTCCAAGTCAATAGAAAGCTTTGCCGGAGTATAAGTTTAGGATCCAAGACCCTCCAATGCATTTACCGACTCCATGTACCCATCCATGTCCGCACCATCAAAGTTCACCAAGATAGCCATCAATACCTCACCAGTGCATTGCTCTTCCATTTTCAATTTGACGGCATCTTCCACCTCATCAACCACATCTTTCATTGAAATACTCTTATACACATGGGGTAATTTTATACCCTTGCTCGCTTGAAAGGTGACTTCTTCATCATTCACCCAGAACGTAATTTCATTTCGCTCTAAATCCATGAGTGCTCTTACCTTTGCTAGGAATAGTCTTCCCAAGATGATAGGGATTTATTTATCAATAGCACAATCGAGAATCAAAAATTCGGCGGGCAAATTGAATACTCCAACTTTAACCATCACATCATCAACAATGCCTATCGGTCTCTTAATAGATCGATCAACCATTTGTAACCTCATGCTTGTTGGCCTTGGCATCCCTAATCCTGCTTGCTTGTAGATGGCAAGTGGAATCAAGTTGATGCTAGCCCCAGTGTCACATAGGGCTCTTGCAAATTCATTCTCTCTGATAGTGCATGGGATAGTAAACGCTCCCGGGTCCTCTTTCTTTTGGACAGGGCTTGTGGCAATAATGGAGCTAACCCGATAAGTCATGTTTACTACCTTGTTCTTTGTGGTCCTCGTTTTGGTGATCAAGTCCTTCAAATATTCGGCAAACCCCAACATTTCTTTGAAAGATTCTAAGAATGGAATGTTCACCAACAATTGCTTAAGGATATCATAGAATTTCTCAAGCCTTTTATCATCAACCCTTCAAATAAGTCTTTGTGGAAAAGGCGGAGGAGGTCTAGGAATAGGAAGTGGAGATTTTGATGTCTCATTCTCCTTTTCCTTAGCCTTTTATTGGATTACCTCTTGCACCTTTTCTTTTTCTGGAACCCTTTCAACTTTAACAACCAGTTGCTCTTCGGCTTCAACTTCTTGTTCCGGCATCCTTTCAACTTCAACAACCTCTTGTTCAATGTCATCTTGTAAAAACCTTCCTACTTCTTGTAGTTATCGCCATGATGTGAGAGGTTGATCTACCTCCACCACTCTTCGGGTTCGCAATGGTATCACTAGGAAGTTGCCCTTTTTGCTTTGTGTTTTGCTCTCTTGAAAGGTCTCTCATTTGCATCTCTAGCTTTTGGATAGATACAGTGTGAGAGCTAACAACTTCAGTAATGTTTCTCATGGATGTGTCAGATTTCTCTTTGTTTTGCAACACTCTTTCAAGCATGCTTTCTAACTTTGACTCACTCTACGAACCTTGACTTGCATATTGACCTTTTGGGGGGACATATGGGTTGGAGCTCCGATTTGTAAAATCGTTGTTCTAATTTCCTTGATGCGATTTACCTTGATCATTTCTCCCTCGTTGTTTGGCTTTCCCTCGCAGATTTGGACTCCATTGGCGTTGTTGCCCTTGACCAAGGTAGGGTTGACTTTGATACCATCCTTGAGGGTTTTTGATATAATTTTCTTCCTATAATTTTTCCTCCATGTTGGGTTGGATATCCTCCACTGTATTTACATTTTTTGTCTGATTCTCAGTAAACATCTTTATTAGCACATTCACATTTGTAGGTGGCCCAGCAATCACTTGATCTCTCTCCCGATATTTCTTGATCAAATTGCTCGAAGAAGGAGAGCCATAATATATTCCTTCGGTGGTATACTCTAAATGCCATGATTGTTTGTGCTTTGCCATTTTGTCCAGGATTTTTGTCACTCGAGAAAATGATTTGTCCATGAAAGATCCGTCAGTTGTATTAGGCGATGGCTTGGTTCATAGGATCCAAACCCATGTAAATATTTTCAATCAACATCGAATCCGGGAACCCATGGTTTGGAGACCTCACCAAGTATAATTTGAAGCGATCCCATGCCTCATGTAACTGCTCCCCCTGTATCTGATTGAAGAAGAAAATCTTATCCGGCAACTCAAACTTTTTTCTTTGCGGTAACCATTTGGACAGAAATGCCCGAACAAGCTCGGGCCAAGAATGAATAGAGTTGGGAGGTAGATTCTGGAGCCATTTCCTTCCATCCCAGCTAGATAATACTTGAAGCATCTCAACCTTAGGGTATCGTTGGATACATTGTTTTGTTTGTGCATTGCGCACACACCCAAGAAATTCCTAAGGTGTTATGCTGGATTATCGTTCGTGGAATTATTGAAGAACCCTTCTTCCTTAAGCATCAGAATTATACCATGTTTCACTTTGAATGTTTCCACTCCAATAGCCTGAGGAACAATGGCATTTGTATCCTTAATGTATATTTTGATGTCTTCGAAAGGATTTTTGCCCATTTCTCCCTCCACATCATCACTATAAGCTGACATGTTTTCCTATCAACACCAAGCAAAGCAAGCAAAGCGTGATGGAATAGAAATAGACGTAAAGTAAAGTACACACTAAATAGTAATTTAAAAACTGTATTCCCCGGCAACAGCGACAAAATATGATATGCTCAAATTACACTTTAATTTAGAGTGTAAGGCGGTCGGTGTCAAATATAATAACCCAACAAGGTTGGGGTCGAATCCCATAGGGAATAGGTGTGAAAAGGTAACTTGTTCAGTGTGTTTCTCGACTAAAGTCTTATCGCTATTCGGTTAATAATAACAAGACAGTGGTTTGTAGTAACAAGAGTATGTAAGAAGTTTTATTTGAAGTAACAACTAATTTAAATATTTAATGAGTGATCAATTTCATTAAGCAACTAAGGTTGTGTCCCCTTTAATGAAGTGTAATGTTCATAGGTGCTAATATGATATATTTCTAACGGAAGGTTCTTTTGATATGCAAATGATGCCTAATATACTACCCAATATTTCCCAATAGTTGAGTAGTATTCCCTCTTTATAATTTTCCCAAATGTAAAAGAATTGCAATGAAGAATCATCAATATATGCCAACTAAAACCCACTTATTCCTAAGCGATTTTATTAAACAAGGTTTAAAGCCTTGAGTTATTGATATTTACTTCTACCATATCGATTTCCCATGAAAAACAAGAATTTAATGGCTTTTGTTAATGTTTGCAACCACCCACAATAAATGAAGAATGAGAAGTAAATAAATATAAACCAACCATTATACATATATTCAATGTTAAACACCCATTAATATAACACTCACCTAGGGTCCACAACCTTAGTATTTAAAGTTAGCTACACATTTTAAAATACAAGGACCAACTAATATTTAATGCCATGAATGACTACAAAGTAGGGAATATTCAACCAAAAGCTTCCAAAAAGAGAGAATATTTTATGTCTAGGAATGTAGTGTAAAGACTAGACAAGATGAGCCCACAAAGCTTCAAAAAACTATTTATAGTGGGGTAAAATCGGGAAATAAAATGGACAAAATTTCCCTTTAGGTCTAATATGCGACAACATTCCATCGCAGAACAAGTATGCGGTTCGCATTTTGAACACCCAGACCGCGGAGTAAACCTCTAGTTTACAGGTCTTCATCGCATTACCATTATGCGGTCCGCATTTGAGTTATGCGGCCGCATTTTATCTCGCATCTTTGACGTTCAGTTTTCTTCATGGTTGGTTGTGCTATCACTGTGCGGACCACATTTTGATTATGTGGTTGCATCTTGAACTGCATTCTTCACTTGAAATTAAGCTCAAGCCTCTACTTCAGTCTGCGATTCTTTTTTCCATTATGTGGCTCCCATGTATGATCTTCGATCGCATAGTAAACGACCGATCAACATTTGTGCAACATTTTACTCTTTCCTTGTCTTTTTGCTTCCATTTCCATATTTTTGAGTTTCCCTTCCTTATGTACTGCAGAGTAACAAAACTACATAAGTATCGGTTATAATTGCATTAAAATAAGCTAAAATCTAAGCAATTAGTATTGAAATGTGCCAAAATTCTCTGGCACATCACTTAGCATGTTTAAAACCCTAATTTTTGGGATTTTGTTTGAGTTTCTTAGTGTGTTTGTTAATATTTGTTTGATTTACCTTATTTTTCTATCTGAGTTAGCATGTTGAAAACCCTAATTTTTGGGGTTTACTCGAGATTCTGAATTTGTTTTCTTGTTTCACTTGTTTATCGCCTCTAAACCTGACTGATTTTGAAAACCATAGTTCTTTGGGGGTCTATTTGAGCGAGGCTCTTCGTCTGTTTGGAATTACTCAATCTTATTCCTTTACTTCAACTCTCTTTTCTTTTTGTAACTCTTTTGGTTCTAAGTTCTTGCTACCTTTCAAACTCTGACTATGATTTTCACTTCACTCTTTGCATACTTCTGATCTTCTTCTCTATTATTAAACACTGAAACCTAACTATGATGCTTCGAAAGTTTTCTTTTGAGCTACTACTATATGATGTTCTTTTTCCATAGCTTGGCCTCATATGTATATTACTTGTTCATTCATTTATATACTGGTTCTCTTATGTGATTGATTTTTCAAACTCGTTAGTGATTTAAAACTTTTCCTTTCGTGAAATTCTGATTTTTACTCACATGTCAAGGGTAATTGATTCTCTTTCTTTGTTTGGCCTTACTAAACCCTTTCCAAAAACGAGTACAATCATGTACTTAGACTTAAATACCTACTATATGATTTTACTGCTCCTTTTATGGCAATAGCCATTCTGGTTACATACTAATTTTCTTTCCTTGTTTTGATCTTGTTAGTACCGGTTTGAAAATAATCCCTTGATTAAGGGGAAGTCTTGTGTTAATTGATTCTGATTGTGATCATACCCATATTTGTATTAAAGCTGTACTCGTTACCTTATTCTCTACTCATTTTTGAAACTATAAATACCTGTATCCTTTCTCTTTCAAGGACAAGTTCTAATAGAACAAAATCATTACTTCTTCTATCTACATTTATATTCTTAAGCCTTCAACTTCTCTGAACTCACAAGTTTGAAACTTTCTTATCTTATTGTGGTTGTGACTGAAAGAATACTGTTGTTTCTTTGTTTACTTTCTCTGCGACTGGTATGTCTCTCCTTGTTTAAATTCTGCCTCTCCACTACATGTTTATTTTTTAACCTTTCGTCTATTTGTCTTACTGTTTTGATGTTGTAATTTCTGTAAGTTTTACTAACTGCTTTCCTCTGTGCTTACATAAATTTCCACTCCCCAATTCCCTTTGTATGTTGTGTTATGATTAAGAAAAAACATGACAATACTTAACATTATGGTTGATGTATATGGACTCGACTCCCTAAGTCCTAAACTCTTTCAATTTCCATTCCCCTTTTCTCCTTTATGTGTATTCTATGCCTGAGACTTTGGTCTGTGCTACTCTTTGTTGGCTAAACAGGCTTGGTCAGGGGTGTGCCAGTCTACCTTATGACTAGGTATGGCCACCAGCCTGCCTTGGCACTCCCTAACCCCTCTATTGCACTTACACTCATTCTTAGAACATTTAGTTCTGCCCCTCTGTTATGAGCCTTTCTTTGGGATCTATGAGCTCCCTCCGAACTTGGACACCTAAGGGCTGGCTCTTACACACTACACTATAACTCTTTAATATCTTGGGTGTAAGCACTGCTCGGAGTTCTTGAAACTCATTGGATCTCTAAAGCACCCTAGATAAAAGAAGGCTTTAGAAATATAGATCTCGGAAGTGGTTCAATATCATATTGTTATATACTAAGTCTGAATTAGGCTTCTCGGATGTAGCTTTAATTTCTGTTGTATTTTAATTTCTGTCTCATTTTTCTGGTCTGTAATAATTTGTATAAACGTGGGAATCTAGTGAAAAAGGGAGGGGATTTACTTTTATGCACAAAGTAGAAACCATGCCTATAGGATTTCCTTTACTATTAATATGCACAATTTCACAAGTAGAATTCATGACTATAGGATCTAACTTGCTCATTTCTGCAGCTATGCATATAGACATCCCGCCTCTAGGAATTTGCATTTTAATTAGTCAAACAACTAGGTTCAATAAAAATTAGCATATAGATATCATGTTTATAAGGTTGTTAACATTTGAAAAAGGTATTAAAATCAGTAACTAGTAGAAATCACGCCTATAGGAACTTTAAACCAGAACTGTCTCACTCATCTAAAACAATACCAATTTTTACCAAAACAAACAATTTTTTGCACGCTTTCTGAACTATTTAAACTTTTCTCATAATCGATTCAATGCATGTTTTCTGAAACTTACTGCTTTCTGATTAACAATTTTTCAAATCAATCTGAATTTACTTCTTATCTGATAAACCTTTTGAATCAGTCTGCAATTCAGTTCTTTTGAAAAAGCTTGAAAAATCTTTTTCTTAAATGATCTGCTTTTTTTAAACTCATTTGAAACCACTTTTGTATTAAGTCTACAATCTATTTCCTGAAACTTATTTTATCCTACGACTCTTCTATGCCATTCTGTTTTCAAAATCAGTAGTCCTATTCAACACTTAGATAAAGCGTGTCAATCAAGTGTCTCGGTCTTTGACAATTTCATTCGAGTGAGCCTAATGCGGACTTTCTGTCTAAAATTATGTGTTGAACCATTCTGCTTACCGCTTTAATTTAAGACCAATCCAGTATTTTCAAGACGTGCTAAACTCTATGGATTATCTTGTTTAAGGAGGTTTTCTTGAGCCTTACTTGCTTATATTTCCTTCCCCTTTATTGTATTATGTGTTTTTTGATTGATGCCTTAGTATTTTGTCATTTGAAACTCACAAATGGCCCCAAATCCCTTTTCCTTTAGGATTAGTAGTCCTAAACGCCTCCGGGACTGATAGGATTGGGATGGGTACTAGCATGCAATAAGTAACGAAACTTTCTGCGCTTTAATACCTTAACGGGGTGAGACGGGTAGAATATGGATATGATGACCAGTGCGCTAATATCACGTGCCACCTCTCTTGTGAGGAGTGATTGCTAGATATTGCATTGATGTGATCCATATTATCTGTAAACCTAGGACCCCTCTTCCCTTACTTGTTAATTTTTAAGTTTTCTATTAAATTAATTTTCCGAACTCGTTACTTCTTCAACTCTTAAACTTGTTTGCAAAACTATGTGAAAACCCTCTTCTTAATTTTCTACTTGTCCGCGTCATTGCTAAAAGTCACAATTGTAACATGGTTGGGAACTACACTTGTGGATATTGAGGAGTTTCTAACAGCTTCCCCTAGGGATAATTTCTACCCCTTACCCAATCTCTGGTTCTTCATCTCAATTCTTTTCTTAAAAAATGTCCTAATTTACTATGATCATTAGGTGGCGACCCTTCAACTTCTATACCCAATTCTCGAAAGGAAGTAGGGTTGTCCTCCCAATGTCGTATACCCGATTTTGACCCATTAGAAAAAGGGGGCATCGACAAATATGTATTCGCTGACCAAGTCAACACACTTTATTCATGTGTGTACTACCTATTCTTCAGATCGGTTGGCTGAGATTTACATCATAGAGATTGTTGGACTTTATGGAGTGCCAATTCCTATCATTTTAGATAGAGGCGCATAGTTTACACCACAATTTTGGAGAGTCGTGCAGCAAGAGTTGAGCACTCTGGTAGAGTTGAGCACGACATTTCATCCTCAGACGGACGGGCAGTCCGAGACTACTATTCAGATTTTGGAAGACATGTTACACGCTTGTGTCATTGATTTTTTGGGTTTATGGTACCAGTTCTACCTCTCGTGTAATTTGCTACCAATAATAATTATCAGTCGAGTATTTATATGGCTTCGCATGAGGCCTAATATGGGAGACGGTGTAGATCTCCAGTAGGTTGGTTTGAGCCGAGTGAGGCTAGGCTTTTTGGTACAGACTTAGTACATGATTCTTTGGACAAAGGAAAGTCATTCAGGAGCGCCTTCATACATCACAGTCAAGGAAAAAGAGTTATGCCGAAAGAAAGGTTCGTGATGGGTATATATGGTTGGGGAGAAGGTTCTACAAAAGATTTCACCCATGAAGGGTATTATGAGATTTGGAAAGACGGGTAAGCTGAGCCCTCAGTTCATTGGGCCCTTTTGAGCTGCTTCGGAGGATAGGGGAGGTGGCTTATGAGCTTGCTTTGCCACATAGCTTGTCGGGTGTGTATCGAGTATTTCATGTTTATATGCTCCAGGAGAAGATCAGTTATCTGTCTCATGATTTGGATTTCATGATGGTTCAGTTAGACGATAATTTGAAATATGATTTGGAGCCAGAGGCTATTTTAGAGCGGCTGGTCCGAAAGTTGAAATCAAAGGATAAAGATTTTGTGAAAGTGCAGTGGAGAGGTCAGCCCATAGAGGAGGCCATTTGGGAGACCGAGCGGGTGATGCATAACAAGTATCCACACCTATTTTGAGGCATCACGTATGTTTCTAGACCCGATCAAGGACGAACATTTGTTTAAGAGGGGGAGGATGTAATGTTCTGGATGATCGCTTTGAGTGTTATAGCATAATTTTCATTATTTCCTTTTTCTATTGACTTCTTCAGCTATAGTTTGACCTATCGGATTAATTGGTTTGGATCCGGAGTTGTTTTCGGAGTAACCAGAGAGACTTAGTCTTATATTTGAAAGCTTAAGTTGGAAAAGTTGATCGGATATTGACTTGTATGCAAACGTCCTCGGATTTGAATTTTGATGGTTCCATTCTAGGTGATTTTGGACATAGGACCGCATCCGGAATGTCATTTGGAGGTATGTGGTATAATTAGGCATGAATTGGCGAAAGTTGAAATTTTGGCCATTTTGGCCGGTAGTGGAAAATTTGATATTAGGGTCGGAATGGAATTCCGAAAGTTGGAATAGGTTCGTGGTGTCATTTATTACTTGTGTCCAAAATTTGAGATCATTGGGGGCTGATTTTATAGGTTTTGGAATCATTCGTGGAATTTGGAAGTTTAGAAGTTCGGCTTGAATCTGAGGGTAACTCGTGTTTTTGGTATTGTTCAAGGTGATTGGATACGTATGATGTTATAGGGCGTATTAGTATTTTCAGTTGAGGTCCCAAGCGCCTCGGGTTGATTTCGAATTGTTAGCAGAACAAGATTGAAGTTTGAAGTGTTAGGATTTATGCCCGTCACTAGAGGGGGGGTGAATAGTGCTGCACGAGAATATTGATAAATATTGCGGAATTAAAATTGCAGGAGTAAAGTAAATGCACTAATTAAAAGATTAAGGAAAGGACACACCGAATTTATACTAGTTCACCACAACGTGTGGTTAGTCCAGTCCCCGAGAGACTCTCTCGAGTTTCCACTAACTCCGTTAAGCTTACGGGTGCCTAACAAACCGTTTCACTTGCTCTTAGATGTACACTCTACAACACTTCAACTTGCTCGAGGATACCTCACCTCAAGACTTCACCTTGCTCGTGGATACCGCACCACAAGACTTCACACACTAAGATTGAGGGTACTTCGCAAACCCGACAATCAATGAGAAGATATGGTCTTCTCAAACACATTTCTCTTTTACAACAAGAACTCTCTAAAAAGAGTAGATAAAGAGATACAATATTAGCTCTATGAACAACTCAAAGTTGTCTCTCAATTGGCTCAACAAAAGCTCTAAAATGATGCACAAATAACATCAATATGTATATGAATAATGAGAGGTGTTGTGTGTTTCAAATCAGCTCAAAAGACCTCTATTTATAGGTGGTAGAAGTAGTATGTCCGTTGCTTAATTGGCAATCAATTATGCTGATTTAATGCCAAGATAATCGATTATCAGATTTGCATATTCGATTATCAGCTTACCGTTACAAAATCGGAAGCTCATTTTGTGCTAGAATAATCGATTATTGGATTTGCATAATCGATTATCTGCCTGTCGTTCAAAAACTTTGGCAACGGATACAAGATAATCGATTATGCCCAAGTGTATAATCGATTATCCTACTCTGCGGAAATTTCCAATAAATGGAATTTCCCAGAATAATCAATTATCATTTTTGCATAATCGATTATTCACCTATGCTGACCAGAATTGAAAACTTACTTCAAAAACCATTTTGGTTAAAATGAAAACGTTAAAATCATTTTGTTTGAAGTATTTGAAATATGTTTATGATAAATATGATTTGATAAAAAAGATTTTATGCATACTTATGATGACCTATGTTGAGCCAAAAGACGAGATAACTTAAACGTTGCTCTTACATTGGTTCTACCTAACGACCTACGCCTTGGGTCTTCGGTCTTGAACTTTTGAGCTCGTCTTTGGCTTTTCCATGCAATCCATTCATCAATATGCTTCTCGGCATTCAATCTTAATTGTTTGTCATATAATAACGTTGTTTGACACTTGACTTCATTGTTTGTCATTCATCAAAACCTATACCTGAAAATCATGGTAATACAACCAAAGCACACATATCATGGATAGAATGATTTTCTACAATTTTCCCCTTTTTGATAATGACAAACAACAGGAGATATGCATATCGGATTCCCCCTAAATTCATGTTATATCTCAGCATACAATTCATGCAAACGATTCCCCTTAATGATAATTCCCCCTCAAATAAGGCATACTACGACGTAGATACATTCCCCCTTATTTGATGCATATCGCCTAAACTCTTTCCCCTTTTGGCATTAGCAAAAAGAGAGTATGCAAAGGCTACTTTCCCCTTTCGACACTTCCCCCTTTTGGGTATATCAATTGTTAGTGTCAAGAATAAAATAGGAAATACAATGAGAAATATACATTGACGATATTTAAACAATCATACCAACATGAAATAATACCAAATGTTAGTAAAAACATAACAACCATAATAACGGTTATTTTTCGCAAATCATATTGCTTAAGAACATATCAACAGTTAATTTTTAACAAACCAATAGTTGTATTAAAAACACGAATCATTTATTTTTCAAGAATATATCAACTGTTATTCAAACCAAAGATAATATTCATCAAAACATGAATCAATTATTATTTTTAACAAACATAATTGATACCAATTGTTATTCAAGATAAAAGTTATCAAAACATGAATCAACAAAAATAATTAATATCAATTGTTAACAAAGATATATTAATTGTTAACACATATCAACTATTACGTTTTTATCAAAAATATGATAACTAACCGACATTCCCCCTCGATGCAATAAGGTTTCGTGCTTGGTGCATCTACTACGATATTGTAGTCTTCAAGCACACCTGCAAACGTACTTAAAATAGGTTTTAGGTACCCAAGCACTTTTGGTCCTTGGGGGTTAGGCAAATCATAGCTCAAAGATAAATCCCTATTTTTTTCAAAACATACGGGTGCTATGTGTCCTACCCGGTTGCAATAATGACATATAACATTCAGGTTGTGCATATCTCTTGGTTGAGCCAAAAACGTTCTAGGTGATCTAAAGTCGTTATTCCTAGACGTATTGCGATTCCTAGAGTTATTTATAGGTGGTCTAAAATGATTCATATTAGACTCATTACCCAAAATTCCTAGAGTTGTTTCTAGGTGGTCTAAAATAATTAATTTTAGACTCATTAGTGAAGTTCCTAGAATTATTTCTAGGTGGTGTAACTTCATTTCTATCATCCTTTCTAATATTCTTCTTAATTTCTTCAATTGTTTAGGATCATCAACACTACATTTTTCTAGTGTGTTCCTAAGTTCTATGTTCTCTATTTTCAAATCACAACAAGAAGAACAATTGGAACTTTGATCAATTGAAGAGGCTTCATTCATCTCCTTAATTTTATTTTTAAGATCAAGATTATCATTTTCAAAAAAATTATTTTCTTCTTCTAAGACTTTAATTCTAGCCTTGGCCTCTTTGGAGATTTTTGAAATCATTTTCAATTCAACATATAATTCTTGAAAGGCTTTTTGTAATTCTTCAAAAGAATAAGAGTTAGAATTACTTACCTCTTCTTTCTCGTTGGCCATGAGGCATAGTGCGGCAGTTTCATCGCCCGAGCTGTCCGAATCCCATGTCACACGCCTTTGGTGTTTGTTCTTCTTCTTGTCCTTGGATTTTGGACAATGTGTTTTGGTGTGGCCAAGTTTTCCACAATTTTGGCATGAAGGACTTGGTTCTTCCTTCTTTATTTCCTTTTTCATAAACATATAAAACTTTTCGATCAAAGCATTGGAAATATTATCATCATTGCTATCCGAATCACTTACCTCTTCTCTTTTAGAGGATGAGGCTTTGAAGGCAATACCTGGACCTTTATTTCCAAGATAAGGATTAAGAATAGTGCTTTCATAAGTTTTGAGATTACCTCTTAGTCCATCAATTGTGACGTCCGTGATTCCTATCGACTCTTGGATGGCATTGTCTTTGGATCGCCATTCGGGAGTGAGACTCCGCAAGATTTTTCGAACAAGATCTTTGTTCGAGTATACTTTCCCGAGAGCATGGAGATTGTTGATGATCATTGAGAACCGATCTAAAGAGTTCATATTCATGTGTTAGAAAATCAACTTTTGATTCTCGGACTTGAGGCGTACCTTCATAAGTGATTTCAAGTTTATCCCACATCTCCTTAGCGGTTGTGCAGCAAGAAATCTTCTGATAGTCATCCGGATTCACCACACAATATAATAAATTGACGGCCTTTGCGTTATTTTCAACTTTCTTGATGTCCTCAGCAGTATATTCATCTTCCTCCTTTGGAACCGTGGTTTCTCCAACTTTCTTTGTCGGCATTTGTTCACGGTTCTTGATGATTTGCCACAGACGAAAGTTATTTGATTGGATGAAGATTCTCATCCGCTCTTTCCAATATGTGTAATTTGTTCCGTCAAATAGTGGAGGCCTATTGGTGAGTGTCCTTCGCTCATCAATCCTGCGTTCAATATTCTCAACAAAAAAATATATCGTTCTCTCAACCGGTTAAGGCTTTCAGAGAGTTAGGCTCTGATACCAATTGTTAGGATTTATGCCCGTCACTAGGAGGGGGGGTGAATAGTGCGGCACGAGAATATTGATAACTATTGCGGAATTAAAATTGCAGGAGTAAAGTAAATGCAGTAATTAAAAGATTAAGGAAAGGACACACCGAATTTATACTGGTTCACCACAACATGTGGTTAGTCCAGTCCCCGAGAGACTCCCTCGAGTTTCCACTAACTCCGTTAAGCTTACGGGTGCCTAACAAACCGTTACACTTGCTCGTAGATGTACACTCTAATAGACTTCAACTTGCTCAAGGATACCTCGCCTCAAGACTTCACCTTGCTCGTGGATACCGCACCACAAGACTTCACACACTAAGATTGGGGGTACTTAGCAAACCCGACAATCAATGAGATGATATGGTCTTCTCAAACACATTTCTCTTTTACAACAAGAACTCTCTAAAAAGAGTAGATAAAGAGATACAATATTAGCTCTATGAACAACTCAAACTTGTCTCTCAATTGGTTCAACAAAAGCTCTAAAATGATGCACAAATAATATCAATATGTATATGAATAATGAGAGGTGTTATGTGTTTCAAATCAGCTCAAAAGACCTCTATTTAAAGGCGGTAGAAGTAGTATGTCCGTTGCTTAATTGGCAATCAATTATGCTGATTTTATGCCAAGATAATCGATTATCAGATTTGCATAATTGATTATCAGCTTACCGTTACAAAATCATAAGCTGATTTTGTGCTAGAATAATCGATTATTGGATTTGCATAATCGATTATCTGCCTGTCATTCAAAAACTTTGGCAATGGATACAAGATAATCGATTATGCCCAAGTGTATAATCGATTATCCTACTCTGTGGAAATTTCCAATAAATGGAATTTCCCAGAATAATCGATTATCACTTTTGCATAATCGATTATTCACCTATGCTGACCAGAATTGAAAACTTACTTCAAAACCCATTTTGGTTAAAATGAAAACGTTAAAATAATTTTGTTTGAAGTATTTGAAATATGTTTATGATAAATATGATTTGATAAAAAAGATTTTATGCATATTTATGATGACCTATATTGAACCAAAAGACGAGATAACTTAAACGTTGCTCTTACATTGGTTCTACCTAACGACCTACGCCTTGGGTCTTCGGTCTTGAACTTTTGAGCTCGTCTTTGGCTTTTCCATGCAATCCATTCATCAATATGCTTCTCGGCATTCAATCTTGATTGTTTGTCATATAATAACGTTGTTTGACACTTGACTTCATTGTTTGTCATTCATCAAAACCTATACCTGAAAATCATGCTAATACAACCAAAGCACACATATCATGGATAGAATGATTTTCTACATGAAGGATTGCTGAGGTGGTCTAGTATGGTGTATTTGCACCTGCGATTGGGAGACAGCATGTGCGGACAAGCAAAGAGGATGCTCGTAGGTGTTAGCAAGAGAGGCCAGGGTTTATCACATGGACATCCTTCCATTCTTCCGCTTTAGGTGTAGACTCATGTAGGCTTTTGTAATTGCATGTAACCACCCCTCGAGGGCTGCTTGTACACAAATTTTTATGAATAAGAATACATTTTACTGACTTATGCTTTCCTCACTTCCGCGTGCTTTTATGCCCTTTGAGACCTTTTATATGACTTATTTTATTTGTTGACTATTGATATTTGACTTGGGCACAAGCGTCCTTTCCGATATTCTGCTGATCGACACGCCTCTCTTTCAAACCCGTCACCGCACTTCGGACTAGATAATTCTGATAGGCCCGGGCTACCAAGGGCCCTCCGAGTTATATAGAGATCATGCGTCAAATTCTGAAATCTTCGAGAACGTTATCCTGAATGAAGGTTAGCTTCAGTTACCTAGGGATCCCTTTCGATCTTGATGTAGATAGCTCATTTAAAATGTAAAGGATAAAATTTCACCAAGGAGTTGCCTCTACTCAGCCGCTACCTCGAACTTTTGTGGAGCTTTTCGTGATCAGAGCTTTCCGTGCATATTCCTCTCTTTCAAAACAGGGGGGAACCACGAGACCAGGTACCTCCCTTGCGTTGGGTCCTGGCGTCGAAAGCTTCTCGAAGTCTATCTTCTTTAGGTCAGGGATCCTCGAGATAGAATGCTATCTCGATCTTGGAGATAATATGGATGGCTTCTCGAATCTTGACTTCTCATTGAAGGATGGTGTCTAGATCGAGTATCGACCCGTCGATTTGTATCTAGGATGCAGGCTTCTTGGGGCTCGCCTCGGCTTGGCGAGTCATCGCAGCTTCTCACGTATACGTGAGAAGATTTCGGCTTTTCTGCCAGACCTCTCTATTTTCTTCCGCTTTGGCGTAAGGTTCCCCATTTATAACATTGATTCACGACCTTTCTATGATCTATTAGATTTACCAGCATCATGGTGAGCGCTTCGGGGCCGGCCCGTCGGGAAGTAGGGGTTCTGCTCCCGACGCCCAAGATCCGCTGGGGTTTCTTCTGAAGATTGTTTCTTCAGTAAAGGAGGAACATTTGGAGATGGTGAGGAGATACTGTGGGTGGAGCGAGGGGGTAACACTACAAGTACTTTCCCCAGATAAGACTATTACGTACTTCATTGATGGATTCTTGAGTGTATACCTATACCCTTTTGCATTTGCCCACTCATAGAGTTGTACTTGATTTTTGCTTAAAGTATCGAGTTACTCTGGCGGAGATACATCCGTCGTTTTGGTGAGTAGTGCTGACATAAGGTTTTTTGCGGAGAAACCTGGGCATAAATTTGCGCTTGATCACCTCATTAGGCTGTACAGGCACTTTCATCATCGAAGCCTGCTAACTATGAGGTGTGGTTCATCCAAGCCTTTTTTTGTTGACAACGAAGAGGATGGGAATCAAGAGTGGGATAGCTGGTTTATCTGGGTCCAGATGGCCGACATTATCCCTGTGGGGGTTTTGCCATTTCCTGATGGGTGGAATAATGAACGTGAGTGGGTCGTGTGGTGCTTTTTCATATTTTGCCTATAGCAAAAATCCATTGAGTTATAATGTTGTCTCCCTTGTTGCAACAACTTTGTCGAAGCCGGGCGAAGTCCTTGACCTGCCCGACCGGATCAAGAGGCTGGGAACCCATTCGACCTGGACGAGCACATGTGGCGATTTGTATTTCGTACCAGATGGGGAGTGAAATAACAAGGTATGTGCGTATGTTGCCTTCGCCGTTTGCAGATATCGGGCGTTTCTTTGGGATGAGGCAATGCCTTTTCGAAGAGGGGTAGGAGTAGTCGACCTCTATGCCAACGGACGATGGTGATAAAGGGGTTCATCACATGTGGTGTGATGGAGCTATTAGTGGAACTGGGTGGGGCTGTATATTTGAGAGAAGGCATTGTCCGAGTCTGATGTTGCCGGGGTATCATATTCTTGGGCGGCGGTTCCCCCGAGTGAATATGCTCTGCCCTAGGTTGTTTCTCCTAGGGCCAGAGAGGTAGGATCAATAGGAATGTGTTCTGATTGGGACGGAGGCTGTCGGCTTCTCGTCGAGGTGAGTTTAGGCGCATTTTTCTTGTAAGTCGCGCCTCCTCTCTTTATTGGGTTTTCCTAGAGTAGGCCTGTGATGGGCTTATGTCTGAGCTACTCCGACAAGGGGCTAGGCTCCAGAAAATCCTGAACGAGGGTGAATCCCTTAGGCTCCTTAGCAATTAAAAGGAGGTTAAGTTGGTGCATTGGAGATATGAGGCGTATCGAAGCTCAAACTATAAGAGCTATTTGATGGAGCAGATAACTTGATGTAGTACGCACTTTGCTCTTCTCTAATCTTAAGGCTAACCCTGTTTGTTATATTAGCTGTAGAAAAAGACGGAGGACTTGGAGTACCACAAAGATGAAGTCAGTCGCGTCAGAGTTGCATGTGGTGAGCTATGGGCTCAAGTGCAGACTCAAGCTTCAGAGGAGTTAAATGCCTCGGCCAAGATCCCTGCCTTCGACGTCAACCTCCGGTTGACTCGTGAAAATGACAAAGTTCAAGAAGAAATGATTTAGAAACTTGAATTTGATCTATGAAAGGTCAGAGCTGAGATAATTGATTCCCAGGCTGAAGCGGTGCCAAGCTGGAGCAAGGTTGATCAGGAGATTGCGATTCTCATGAAGGATACTGTTGACGCTCAAGCTGAGCTGAAGCGAGCCCTAGAAAAGAGGATCAAGGAATATGTTTGTTGCAGATCCCAAAGAGACTTACTCGAAGAGGTCAGTACAAAGGGATTTGTTCTCTCCGATGAATTGAGCTCGAGCAAGGGCAGATGAGTGTGAGACTCGATCATTTCTCGCTGATATCACGGAGGAAGAATTTGACAAGCTGTAGCCCTTTAGCGCGATGTGTGGATTCTGAAATTTTGTCGCTTTGTTTTTGATATATGTAGAACATGCCTGTAGATGGAGAATGCGCCTTTTTGTGCACATAATATGTAGGAAGGAACTTGAAGCTTTATCTCTTCTATGCCTCTTTTTTTGATCATTGCTTTCAACCGGGTAAGCTGGTTTTGGTGTTTGGCAGCATCCTCGTAAGCCCGGAACTAATTGGATGGACCGAGGACTCTCAAGAGTGATCCTTGGCATGAGTAGGTGTGGGGGCCTCCGTGCTTGACCCTTAGCCTTAGCCTCTGAGTCGGGCTTCGACTCGAGCCTTCTTATCCTTGAATCTTTTATGCCGGTGCAAGCAGAGAGTATTTGTTTTTGTTTCTTGTCCTTGGGCATTTGTTGTTTTGACTATTTAGGGTCCAGTCTCTGAGTCGCATCGTGACTCCAGCTTCAATTGACCCTCAAGCTTTTTCCTGCCCGCATGGGCGGATGATGATGGAATTTTGTGCTTCGGCCTGAAGTGATCTTACAGGTGCGTGGCCCGAAAATTTGCTCGGCTGGCGATAGTGGAATTTATGCTGTGCCTCTAGGCATGTTGTAATTTAACTGTTTCGGGTCCAGTCTCCGAGTCACGTTACGATTCGAGCTGTAATTGACAATAAGGTTCTTTCTTGCCCATATAGGCGTACGGCGATGCCCTTTTGTCTTTTGGGTTGAAATGACCTTATAGGTGCGTGGCTCGGGTACTCACTGATTGTGGCATTTTTACCACGCCCTTAAGCATGTTGTAGTTAGCTACTTTTGGTCCAGTCTCCGAGTTGCATTACGATTCTAGCTGTAATTGACCCTTAAGCATTTTGTCTTCCTACATAGGCAGATGGCGACGAACTTTATGCTATTTGTCTGTAGAGACCTTTTAATATGTGGTAGGTACGCTTGCTTAGTTAAATATTTTGGATCCGGTCTCGGAATCGTGTTACAATTCGAGCTCACTTTAATCCTCAATTATCGATATTTGGTTGGCTACAATGGCTCTTACGCTGTTTGGTCGTAGAGACCTTTTAATATCTGGCCCATAGGCTTGTTTAGCTGGCGACAATGTCTCTCACGCTATTTTCCTTTCGGTTTTTTGTGGACTTCATTTTTCGCTGCTTAAGGTCTTTTTGAAAAAAACTTTCCTTACCCATTATCAGTTGTGGAGAACCTCCATTTCAAGTCGTTATCAGCGATGTTTCGAGCACCTAGGAAGGTTCATAGCTCGTAGTTCGAGTAGATTGATTCTCTTGCAATTTGGAGTTGACATGGTCGAAGCTCTTTTTTGCTTGTTGAAGGAATCCTGTTTTAAATGGTTCTTTTCGAAGTATATTCAGAGTAGTCACCTACGATTTTAGCGATAGTCGGGCGTGAAGACCGCTTTTTGTGAGCTCGAACTTGCCTTGGGACGCATTTGGCGGAGAGGTCCTTGCCGCGAGTATGCTGAAATACCATTTTTTCGAAGTACGAAATGCCAAAAGAATATTCTTTATTTCTTGGCATGAATACATGTTGAAAATACATATGGTCTCTTATTGTGAGCTTGGCCCGCATAAGTACAGTTCTTCGGACCATCTGATTTGAAACTCAATCTTTTATTTTTGGTCCTTCCGAGGGGATGGTGCCTATAAGAGAAGGTCATCGATCGTCATCCGATTATAGAAGAAGGTCTGTGATGTTGTCGGATACTCCTGGCAGGACCCTCTTTGGGGGTACGCTGCTCAGCTAATAATCTTGCTGGCGGGACCCTCTTCTGGTCTGAAGTCTGATCGAGGGAAGAGAGCATGGCGGGCCTGCTAATGCTTTGCATCTCCTAGTGGAGTTAGAACTTGCGAATGCTCTGGAACACTACCTTCATGTAGGTTAGTGAGAAAATAACGAAGGAGGGAAGTAGTTCTTCTTCACCACTGGATGTATAGGTAATATTTCAAGGTTCAGTATGTTTATGTCGTTGCGAAGCGCGAGCCCTAGTACATTCTTCTGCTATGTTCAACCAGGCTTGGCGAAAGGTTTGGTACTACTTACCCTTTGTTACCTCTAAAGGTAGAGGCATTGATGCCAGTGATGCATTATGTGGTGAGGAATTTTCTCTTATCGCGTGTTTCCCATTGCCGCCTTATTTTAATCCTAACTTTGCGTGGGATTTCATATTTTTGGTGAAGCAATGTTGATGATATCTCCGGGTGGTGTGCCGGTGGCCGTCAGAATAGGATGCCTATGCCTTGCGAGCTCGGCATTCCAGTCCTCGCGTAGAAGGACTGTATAGTGGGGCGGTCTTCCAGATTGTTGTGGCGATCTGCGTTTGGAACCCGTCAATGATTCGAGATCTTGGAGTCACTTTGTTTGTTTGTCCGGACCGTTCATTTGATAGTGGTCCGATATTATTGGTGTACTTGATCGAATCTTCTAAACTCATGAACATACATTTTATTGAAAATAGATTAAACGAGGAAGAGGGTTACAATTGTGTCAGTGTGAGACTGAGGCGAGGTCTATGTGTCCTTTCCTCTGGATGTAAGGGTGCCCTCTGGAACATTTCCCCGGACCCATTTTTCTCTGGCGTTGAAGAGTTTTACTTTACATTTTATGGGGTCTTGGTGGGGGGGGGGGGGGGGGGTGTCGCCGCTCCTTCATTGCCGGGGTAATACACAGTGACTTGTCTGCTTCATTCTCCCCGATAGCTTTCCTCCCTTAGGGCTGGGTGCAAATCTGACTGCTCGATGATAATTGGCGTGATTTTTAATAAGTATCATGGTTGTCGCCCTTCAGACCTGGTGTCCGTTTTCGACCTCGTGGCCGCACGTGCTCTGCAGTTCCCCTGCTAGGTTGAGGTTCTTCTGAAGGGGTCTTGGTCGAATAGGTCCAAGTCGTTTGGCATCCCTAGTTTCTCTTATGGTGATCATGATATTTTGTATAGCAACACTAAAATCATACTCTGCTGGGCGGGGTTCCCCTACCGGTCGTGCCTTGTTGAATATGGTTCCACTGGAGATTCCTCGAGGCTGTTGTCCTTAGGGCTATTTCCAAATTATTGCTTGGTAAGTTACATCTTGAGCAATTCTTCCCACACGTGATGTATGGATGGTACCTCTATCTGTTTGGCATTATCCCTTTATCGGGAGTCTGGTTGGATGTACCGAGTCAGAGGAAGTTCCTGGGCGGTTGTCCACGGTCTTGCTCCATGGTTGGTATCAGGTACAGGTATCGGACAGAATCTCGGATGGGTATCTGATCAAGCTTCATCTAAAAATCCTGGAGTCATTGGGCATGCTTTGTTTAAGGTTTAGGCGATAGCCTATATTCCCCAATTATCTGAAACCTGGAGTGATCTCATTCATTCCCTGAAGGAATGAGGTGTGACTTCCTTGGAGCTTTATTATCTCTTTGTTCGGCATCCGATGTATCGGTCTCTTCCATTACTGCTTCACTTGCATTGGCGTATGCTTCTGCGGAGGAATCTACTAATGTGGTAAGCGAGTTTGTGAGGCCATGTACCTGGCTGCAGCACTGCGTCATTGTTTATTTCGAGAGTGCTTCCTCGAACTTCCACAATGAGATGGACTCATACTCATCACCTTGGAGGTCACTGACTCTGAATGAGCACATGTATGTAGTGGTGCGCTCGTAGGGATCCTAGGTCGTGTCACACCTTGGGGGTTTCGGCATTTCGGATTTCCATGAAGCGAGTTCTGGGACCGCTTCCTCGGGAGAAGATTGTTGAATGAACATCCACAAACCTGACTCGATCCTTTCAAAAATATCTGCAAATGTCCTCGCTGCGGTGGGGTCGGTTACCGATGTGTTGTTGCTTGATATTTCAGGTACTCCTTCAACGTAGGGAGATGTTTCCAGTGCTACTATGCTGGGAGTCTCGGGGTGACTTTGAAACTGAGCGATAGCCAACTGCTGTGCCTGCAACATATAAAATAACATGAATACTAGTTTTTTGTTCTTCACGGGTCGGGGTTTTTTGAGCTTCCTGTTGATCGGTATGTTGTATGTTGTCATCGGTGCGCGAGGCTTCATCAACTTGATATGCGTCCTGCGAATCTGCGTTTTCTAGAATCGGTCCGGGCGAGATATCAGAATTCTGTGGAGGTGCTCCAGTGACTGAGAAAGCCACGCCATTTTCCTCGTGATTTTTAAGGTTGTCTTTTTCGATTTCGTTTACCGAGCCAGACATTTTAACCTGAAATCAAAATATTTTGGACAAGAAAAAGTGTGAAAGATAATGTGTGTTTGTGTGACGAAACTAGCAAGAAAATAATCACTACTATTTTTATCCCCACGTTGGGCGCCAAACTGTTTACCGTGAAAATGGTAACAATAGCTGAATTTGTAGATGGGATTCTCTAAATACGTGATCTATTTCCGAGCTAGTTGTTAAAGAACATGATGCTAAGAACTTGAAATTTATGGATGAAGTGTGAGCTAAAACGAGGTATTAATCAAACCGAGGGCCATGTTGCCCGGATGCGAGGCTGATCGATGGGGAATTCGGGATCTAGGTTCTGGTCGAGATCGAGGCATTGGGGGCAGCCGGTAATGGGATAAGAATTAAGGATACGATTAAGCAAGGATCTACTTGACCAATATTGAGCAATATAGTGAATAACAAGTAATGAGGATGACAGATATAAAAGGGCTCGGTCCAGTAAGAACGATTAAGTTAGGAAGAAAAGAAAAGAGAGAGAGAAAGAGAGAGAGAGAGAGAGAGAGAGAGAGAGAGAGAGAGAGAGAGAGAGATTATTGCACTTGGGAAGAAATGGAGCAACACCAGTCCCTTACAAGGTAGGGTGAGTCCCCTTTATATAGAAAGTATGGAGATGGGATGGCTTGACGTGATGCCTCAGCATAGGCTATGGATAGGCCGGCCCTGCCAGGCCAAACCGCACGCCTTGGGGGCTTCCCCTTCGTTCCCAATGCATGCTTCCGAATTGACTTGACATCGAGAAATTAAGTCTTCCAAAGTTTTCCACGTACAATTAAGTAAATGAACTGTAAATCATGCTAGATATCATGTTAGGTATTTATGCCGATACTATTGGGATTCGGAGGTCTTTTCTTGCTGTTATATCACTATTTTCATTGATATTTTGTACTCATTCTTATTCATCATTTCATATCATGTCTCAGCCTTAGTTGTTATTTATTGGCACATAATACCATTGTTTTGGGATAGTTTCATGGCGTTGTGAGCCTGTGTGTAAGATTGGAGAGTGATGACTGAGGTAGGCCGAGAGCATGATTATGAGTGACAATTATGGGATTGGACTGCATGCAACAACGGTTATGTTGATGATTATGACAATGCTTGGGCTGTAGGAGCTCCTCTGGAGACTGTAACGCACTCATAGTGAGCGCAAAGGATATTATTGAGAGATGGATCTTCCCTGGACGTGGATCTTGTCCAAACTATTTATACCTGGAGATAAATCTTCTCCACATGGCTGGAATAGCCTTCCTCGGTACTCAGTGACTGATGTTAGAGGTGTGTATATATTCTGGGATGGATCTTCCTTGGGCTGGATCGCCATATACAGTAACGAGTGGTTGAGCACTTGAGAGCGGAGATGCATGTTACATTTTCATACTTTCTATGCATTAGCACATAGGAAATTAGCTGAGCTTTATACTTCAAATTGTCCAGATCTGTATCTACTTTACTGCTTGAGCTGAATACTTGAATTGACAGCATCCCTACTTTTCTACATAGTTTATTTATGTTACGTGTTGAGGTTAAGTTAGTCACTACCTATTAGTCCATAGTTTGGACTTCTTACTTTCTAAATTGGTGTACTCATGTTACCCCCTGCACCTTATGTGTAGATCCAGGTTTCTCTGGCCACGGTAGCGGTTGTTGATTTACTAAGTTGTAGATCATCGGAGATAGCGAGGTAGGTGCCTGGCGATCACAATCGTGCTCTTCTCCCTCTTATCTTCCTCTAGAAGTATTTAGTTATTTTCCCAAACTATGTTAGTCTCGATATTGTTAGACAAATTGTAGTAGATTCTCATGACTAGTGACACCCCGATGTCGGGTTTTCTTTTTTGTACTTCTGTTTTGATTTGACATCATTTATGAATGTTTTATATTAAATAGCTTTGGAATTATCTTTGAAACTAAAATATTATTTTTTTATAATGTGTCGGCTTGTCTAGTACCACGATTTGCTCCATCAAAACAAGGTCAGTTTTTGGGTCGTGACACTCCATAAGGCGCAAAAAGTGAACTAGGGCATCCTTAAGTATGGGAATAGCAAAGAATCTCGTCGGGACCTGAGCGAGTCCAGCTAGTGCGGTTTGAATCGGGATCTCATCCTCATGATCGATCAGAGGCTTAGCAAAGTGTGTTGATGAATGTGCTCTAGGCTGAGCTCTGTCTCTGCCTCGATCCCTACCTCGTCTCCTATCCCTGGTAGTGGCTTCAATAGGGGGCTCTGGCTTGTGCCTGAATATAGATGTTGTGCGTGTTTTCACTATTTGTTAGTGTAAAAGTTAGAATGGAACTTCAGTAATAGAATAAAATCGCACGATAGAGAAAGAAAGAAGTGAAAGTTTCCTAAAGCCTTATAGCCTCTAGAAGATAACTAGAGACGTCTCCGTACCGATCATCGTAAGACCTAAGGAGCCTAGTTCTCTGATCCCAACCTTGGGGCGCGGTAGCGGCTAACATCTACTTGCTAGGCAAGCCAAAATTAAATAACTACTTAACTAGTTTTAGCAATTTAGGTCGAGAAATCATGGTAAACTCTTAAATGAACCAAAGTATTTATATAAATAGCATGGTACTAGATCTACTCGTAGATATCTAGATTCACAAGTACATGAGCAACTAGAACACTACAAATATGGTCTGAAATAAGGTATAATTGTTTGAAATGAAATAAAAAGTAAAACAAGATAGAAGGAGACTTCAAGGACTGCGAACCCCAGCAGCTCTACCTCAAGTCTCCGTAAGCAGCTGAATCTGCGCAGTCTCGCTACACGCGGCTAGAACCAACACCAAGATCTGCACAAGAAGTGTAGAAGCTTAGTGTAAGAATAGTCGACCCCATGTGCTTTGTAAGTGACGAATCTAACTTCGACGAAGTAATGACGAGGCTACGGAAAGTAACTCACAATAAACCTGCACGAAATAATAATAATAATAATAATAATAATAATAATAATAATAATAATAATAACAACAATAATAATAACAGAAAACAGGAATAAAAATAAATTGGTATACTCATACAACAGACCCGAAGGTCAACTATCAGATGGCCCGAGAATTACATAACCTCAAACCTCGTATCACGATATGAAGAATAAACTCTACCACTGCAACACAACTACAACATATCAAATCTATTAACCATGCAACTCGATCCCAACAATTAACACGATACAATGATCCAATTTCCATTATCATACCATATCATCATCTATCCATATCATTTTATGTCCCAATCTCTATATATCATATCATTTGCAGTTCTATTGCGGCGTGCAACCGCTCCTCAATATCAATTCGTTTCAACACCATTACGGCGTGAAACTTGTCACCCACTATTAAATTATTTACATAAATAACTCAACACCAATATTTACATAATATCAACACAAAATAGTATAAAATGTACGAAACGATATGGAACCACCAATACAATGGAGCTAAATAGCTCACCTAAGCAAAAAATATAATAGAGTGCATCCAGTAATATAAAGACAACAAAATTAGGTAAAACATGTGACAATGAGAATATACAAATAAGACAAGTAGGAACACGTAGCAGGTCAGTAGATTATTGAGTGAGAAATGAACAAATTAAGCAAGCAACAAATAACAAGTAAAGCACATATGTCAAGTAGGAAAATGCAACAATTAAAGCATATATCAAGAGATAATACGGAAAGTCGCATCTATGCCATCTGGACCTCCCCTTCCTTCCTCGCAATTGCGATGTTGGTGCTCACAATTGCGAGTTCTACAACACCAGCACTCTAGTCACCTATAACAAGTTCAAAATCATCTTGAAATACATCTGAAATTGACTCAAATATTCGAGACTCCAAATCAAATATATATATATATATATATATATATATATATATATATATATATATATATATATATATATATATACAAGTTTAAGAATAACATACAAACTCACTCAGGAAATGAAAATACCAAAATAATATCTAGAACCACGAACCATATATCAAAATGCATGAAATTCAAAACAAAACTGTCACGACCCAAAAAATCCCGGTCGTGATGGTGCATATTACAGTACTAGGCCAGCAAAAACAACACGAACAATATAAAGACCCTTTGTAAATTTCATTTTTATAAACAGATTAGTTCTCAATCTTTCATTTTTTCAGTATCAAAATAAATACGCAAAAACAAGTACGTAAATACATCAACACAGCCAAATCTAGTGTTACTAATCATGAGCCACTAAGCACAACTCAACAATGTCTGCTTAATACAAAATAAGTCTGAAATATAATGTACTAGGATATGAAGGAGAAAGGCAGGGTTGCGAATGCCGTGCAGATACCTTGCTAACTCCGAAACACACAGAAGCTATTGAAAGCTTTCACTCTGATGCTCGGGCAACTAGATTTGTACACAAGGTGCAAGAAGTATTGTGACTACGCCAACTTAAGTAACTAAAGTAAATAAATTCTGAGTGCAATGACGAGCACTTAAAATCATATGCATACTTAATCAGGAATCTCAAAAGAAATATCAAGGTCAAAATCTAGAGTTCAATAATGAAATACATCGTAAAAATTCCAGTTTCAATGAACATCTTTTCAAGCATTTATTCAATATTTTTAAGTAGGGACTCAGTATGAAAGAAAAGTGAAAATAAAAAATGTCATAATCAAGCCCCTCGGGTAAACCAGTGTGAGGAAAGTACAAAAATACACCTAAGGGTCTAAACAGTTTGGCACAAATGCCCCTACGGGTGCATATACAAACGCCCGACACCTCGCATGTGCATCACCTTATTTATCAAAACAGTACGAAATTCTGGGGTTTCATACCCTTGGGTCTAGATTTATACTCATTACTTACCTCAAACCGGATAAAATCTTGCTCCGCGATGCCCTTGTCTCTCGACTCGGCCTCAACTCGCGTCGAATATATCCAAAATCAGAATCGGAACATCAATATATGCTAAAGAAACAAGGCCCATACAAAAATAATCAAATTGCATCCAAAATCCCGAAATGTCCAAGCCCGACCCCCGAGCCCCCGTCTTGGAATCCGATAAAAATCACAACATTAGAATCCTTATCCTCCCACGAGTCTATACATACAAAGAACATCGAAATCAGACCTCAAATGGCCCTTCAAATCCCCAATTTTACCTCTCCAATTTCAAGCCCTAACTTCCCAATTTTTCACCCTTAATCTCATAAATTTCATGCTTAATCAATTGAAAATCAACATATAATCGAGTTTTAGATATATGAAACTCACCAAAATGAAACCCCATTGGTTTCCTCTTCAAAACCCTGTAAAAAGATTCAACCCCGAAAAAAAATGGTGGAAAACAACCCAAATTTTGCAAAGGCGGGTTTGAATAGTTTCTGCCCTGGCATTTCCGCATCTGCGGATAAATTAACGCATCTGTGGATTTTCATTTAAAACCACTCGACCGCACCTACGAGCTTGACGGTCCGCCTCAACTCACGCTTCAGCGCTGCCCAAGCGCATCTGCTGCCTTTCCTTGCTTCTGCGCTCTTTGCACCTGCGGTCCCCTAGCTGCAAGTGACGATATGACAGAACCAACAACTTTAGCTGCATTCTCCAAATTCCAAAATTTCCAATAACCTTCTGAAACAATTTCGAGGCCCTAGGGGCCTCATCCAAAAATACGAACATGTCATATTTCACTATTCAAACTTATACCAATCTTCGGAACAGTCAAAACAATATCGAATCATCAAAACACCTGTGGATTCAAGCCTAAGGTTTCCAAAACTATCGAATTTCGAAAACTACCAGAAAGCCTAGCAAAACACCCCCGAATGACCTGAAAATTTGCACATACTTCACAAATTACACAACGGTCCTACTTTAATATCTGGGATTCCATGCCGATCTTGATATCAAAATTTCACTACCAAACGGAAAACGAATAATTTCCAATTTCGTTAATTCAAGCCTAAGTCAAACACGGGCCTCTAAATTATATTTCGATCACGCTCCTAAGTCCCAAATCACCTCACGAAGATATCCAAACCATAATAACCTTGTTCCAAGATCATCTACTCACAAGTCAACTTCCGATTGCCTTTTCCAACTAAAACTTTCCAAAAAGACACTAAGTGTCTTACTCCTTTTCAAAACCACTCCGAAACAGAATCAACCAACCCGAATGAACAATACACAAAGAAGCAAAAATGGTAAAACCGAAGCGGTAACTCATAAAACGACTGGTCGTTACAAAAACTCAAAAATCTTTAGTATCACGGCCAAACGTCTGAATGCTATCAAACTTACTCCAAATTATATCAAATTTTGCAAACAAGTTCCAAATAGCAAAAAGTATATTCCAAGCTCCAAAATAAAAATTCGAACCCGATAACCATAATGTTAACCTAAGGTAAAACCTAGTAAAGTTCCAAACATTCAATTTGTTAACTTTCAATAAAACAAGCATATCAACCTAAGGACCTCCGAGTTAAATTCCAGGCATATCTCCAAGTCTAATATCACAATGCAAAGCTACAGAATCATCAAAATACTTATCCGGGATCGTTTACACTAAATATTGACTGTAATCAACTCAAGTGCCATTTTAAGTCAAAAATAACTTTTTTTCAAATTTTTACATAAAAACTTTCCAGAAAACAACATGAACTATGCCAACAAATTAAGAAATATCAAATGAAGCTATTAGAGGTCTCGAAATACGAAAATAAGGGCTAGTGCTCAAAACGACCTATCGGATCGTTACAGTATCCACCATCAATAACTTGGGCAACAAGTATCTCAACCATGTTTAGACAAGATACTTATCCTAAATAAGCCAACTTATTAATCCAAAAATGCCTTCTCACGTGAAGCGAATTTGAACGGCTCAAATTTAGCCAAAAACAACCCAATTAAATCAAATAAAGCCATAGGAAACAACCCAAACAATAAAGCTTCGATCTTTATATAAATAGACAAAGTAAACACTAGCCCACATCTCGAAACCTGACCATTCTCGCAAATTTCAGTTACGTATTCCAAATATATAAGTCTCACCTTAATCCTACTTCAAATCGCGGTTCAAATACCATATAATCACTCTAAAAAATCTAGCATAAAAACTCCCATTTTCTCTCTTCAAAACCATGTTCCAAGTGTATAAGACAAAGGGGAATCAAGATCAAGTAAAGATTACTTGGACTTCAATGTATGGTGAAAAATTCTCCAAAATTGCCTCTCGCCGAGATCCAAACCCCCAAATAATGAAAAATAAGCTAACCCTTTGACATAATAAATTGCCAAGTGATCTCCGCATCTGCAGATAAATACCTCGCATCTGCGAGCCCACATGTGCGGTCAAAATTGCGCATTTACTCCCTTCACTCTGGTGACCAAACTCGCAGGTGCAGAACTTTTTCGTAATAGCATCCTCTGCATCTGTGGACCTTCATCGTAGATTCGGCTCTCATAAAAGTGGCCTAGAAAACCAATCCGAAAAACAATCGAGCACTTTAGGACCCCGTGCACAATGACAACAAGTCTTAGTACTTCACTCAAACCTATCCAAAGGCTCAAAATACCGATAGTTACACAAAAACTAAGAATCAACGATCAATCAATCTCTAAGTTCATAAACGTCCTACTTCAAATCAAGCGTCTGATTCAAGTCTAACCAATCTGAAATAAACCCAAACTTTGCATACAAATTTCAAATAATAAAATGGACTTTTACCAATTTTCGGAACAACAATCCAAACACGTTATCATTAATGTCAACTCCCGGTCAAATATATTCTTATGTTCAAAATTGTTGTACAACCCTATTATAACCAACAAAACGAGGTCCTTTACAAAAAAGTCAAACCTTGGTCAACTCTTACAACTTAAGCTTTTAAAATGAAATTAAGTGTCACAACTCTTTTCGTAACCTTCGTGAAACCAATCTCAACCATCCTCGCAGATCACCTGACATCAAATACACATATGAAAAACACAAAGTAGGGAACATGGCTTAAATACACAAAGCAAATTGCCGGGTACACTAAATATTCTACTATATAAGCAAATGACATTTTGAATGTATGATTTATTTAAAATTTTATAAATATTAAATAAATAATTTTAACAATAAATACTATATTCAAATCAACCCAAATTTAATAATATACATCCCAACTAATACGTGCAATACTTTAAAGTTGTATTCTTCTTGTGGCCCTCCACCAAACCGTACCACTTCTTCAACGGGAAAAAAGGGAAAAAGATAGTGTCCAGTTTCGATAGTAGTGATGTGAATTGTCGAAAGAAGAGCAAGAGGTTGAGTTGAACCACAATTGTCAGTGTAGAAAGGTCAATAATATGATATTAGGTGGCAAATACTGAAAAGGTTGAACCACAACTTGGCAAGTGACGATGCAAATGGGCCGTCTCTTTGGACAAGTTTATAAAATTCCATCCTCATTGACCTCACTTCTTAATCGGTAAATTTCTTTTTATTTTATATTTGGAAAGATATGAGGAGAATGTCAAACTTGTGATAAGTCTCACTAAAATTAAAACCTGTTATTGTACAAAGTTCAATCCTAAACCAGCTCTTTGGTTGTCATGGACCATGGATTTAGAAATTGAAGATACTTGCTTTTTACTTGACAAAAGACGAAGATTTCGGAGTATTTTTACTTTTAGCACGCGTCAAAAATTATTTATATTCGGTAATTAAAAATATAAAATTTATATAATTCTTGCATATAACACACACACTCACACACACACACACACACACATATAATATATATATATATATATATATATATATATATATATATATATATATACATATATATATATATATATATATATATATATATATATATATATATTTATATATATATATATATATGCAGCTTTTATTTAATTCAATCAAATGGTAGGGCTATAAAGAGTAGGCGATTCGTATCTTTTTATGACACCAGAATAAAAAGTAGGAGGATAGGGAGAGCAAGAGCTCTTGAAGTCTACCAGGGCGCCCTTCTTCATTCATCTATTTAGGCCCGGCTAGGAACACGTGGATCTAGAGAACCTAGCTCGGGAACAACTTCTTAGTAGTAGGAGCTAATCACAGTAATAAAGTCCATTCTCTTAAATAGATATTACCCCCCCACCCCCCACCCCACACACACACACATACACACACACACACACACCCACACACCCACACACACACACATATATATATATATATATATATATATATATATATATATATATATATATATATATATATATATATATTCAGCTATTATTTTGAGAGCGGCTATACAGTGTAATTTTTACAAGATTATCTTTTTCTAGCCAACTTATCAGCATATAAATTGAATTTAATTTTACAGTATCAATGAATTTTAATTTGTAATCGCATACTTGTTGTTGCTTCTACAAATTACAACTTAATGCATATTAAGAGATTTATCTATAATCAACTGATAAATTATCTAGTTACGTAAATAGTTTTTACATGTTCAGGACCTAATGTTGTTGGGCTAATTGTTTAATCAAAAAATGTAATTTGGTCAAAGCTCGAATTTAAAGAAAAGAAATCGAGTTAATGATAATCTAGAGACCAAAATAAAAGGCTTTCAAAAAGTAGAAATAAAGCAATAGGAATTTGTTATTTCAATATGATGTCAAGAATGTAATGTGTGTTTACAAATGATGAAACTTCCTCCTTTTATAGCTAATAAGGAGTAACGACTTAGTCTAAATAATAAAGACTTTTTAATGATAATACACAATCATTGCAATTAAATGTTGATTCTGTAACGTATCAAGCATTTAATAATAATTTTGGACTACTTTCGCCACCAAATTCGCGTCTTCAGCATTTCTTTTTACCTGTTGGCATTAAATGACTTGAATTGGTATGCGACTCTTATCTAAATTCCTTTCCGTACCTTTTTTCATTCCTCCTGTATCTGTCATTTCCCGTGCCTTTTGCTGGTTTATCACACTTTGACTATTTGACCAGCCCACTTGTCATGCCACGTCATCTTCAATTTAAATTGAATTTTTTCCAATACAGATAGTCCCCCCACTTTCCATTTATTTGTCAATTAAATAATTGGGAAGTAGATCTACATAAAAAAGGAAATTTTTGTCACAATTAATGCATCTGACAATATTGACGTCTTAGTTGTCTTTCTCATTTATTGCTCCTTACACGTGTTATCTTTTGATTGGATTGACCGTTTTACACCTCTTCTCAAAACCTCTTTACTCCACTATTCACGAAGTGATAGTTGTCTTTATAATAGGTTTTCCATCATTACACTTCTGAGTTTTGACGGCTGGCATCGTATACATATTTAACCTTTTTTGTTCTTTGTCTTCTTCTCTAGCAAACACTCTCTTCTTTACTTTCACTTTCTCTTCAATCCCTCTTTGTTCAACTATGGCATCTTCAAACCCGAACCCCAAAAGAGTTCCGATATTGGATAATTTTTCAAATGCCCCTATTAGACATAGAAGAGGCAGAGGTTGTAGACTTCGACCAAAATCTACTCGAGGTGGATCTTTTGGTTCCTCTTCCAGGAGTTCTATTTCGAAAATACCTTCTTCTAAAGGTAAAGAAATTTCTGATTCTTCTAGAGAACTTTAGTAGAGGAAATAGTACCCAGCGATTTATCTTTTATCGGTGATAGACAATCTCTTGAAAAAGAAGTCGCTGGTTTAGATAAGGTTGATGCTTATCCCACTGTAGTTACCGAACTCACACTCCCTTCTATTAGGAAAGATTGTAATTGAAAAAACAATCTTAGAATGTCTATTCCTGCCCCAAATCAAAGGATTTTTTCGTTTAAGATTGGGTATTCTTTTGTTTACGCTTATCTTTTTACTTTGGGATTTAAACCTCCAATTGTCCCAGTGATTCTTGATTTTTTCCGTTTCTTTAATATCTGCTTAGCCCAAGTTGGTCCCTTGGTATGGAGGACAGTGGCTTGCATAAGATTTTTATCCACCAAAGCCAATATGAATTTCACTTTTGTTTTTAGCTTGGTTGCGAGGAGTAAGAAGGTTTTGGTAAGCCCAGAAGATGACAAAGATATAGGATGGTACGCCTGTTACGTTGTTGTTCGTAGAGTGGACTTACTTGGTAAAACAAACATTCCCTTCCCTAAGAAGTGGAATTTTGCACGTAATTTTTTCTTATAGTACCGTACTTATTTTTGTTTTTTAATTTTGACTCTAACTTCACCTCTTCTTGCTTTTTTGTAGAAACCATGGGAGATGTGGAACCTGTTCCCAACTTCCATGGTGGTGTAGATTCAATTTTGAAGATTTCTCCTAAGGAGCAAAGAACTTGGAAATCAATTTCTGCCATACATGACTGGAAAGTCAAAACACATGGTACCGTATTTTTTTTACACATGTTTTAGGCCTTATGCACCTTTTCATTAATTTTGATTGCGTATCCTTCTTTTGATCAGGATTTGGTTACAAAGGAATGGCAGACGAAGTGGCTATGGCCATTCATATGTCTGGTAATGCAGCATTAGACTTGAACAAGGCACTATCATTGCTTCAAAAAAGAAAAGCTTTAGCAGAAGGTAGTGAGAATGAAGAAGAGGAAGATACCTCATTAATAACCACTCCAAGAGTTAGGAGACGAGTCATCCATGATGATTAAATTGAAGATATTCCTACTCAACCTTCAACCACCGAGCCTGTTTTAATCCTTTGAGGAGACCGTGCCAAAAGACACGAATGAACCAACTCAACCCCCCTTTGATAGGGGTTTTTGGAGTGGCGAGCTTGGACATGTTTTTGATTAAGCTCCTCTTTCTTCATTTGTTCCTACTTCTTCCATTCCTTTGCCAATTGTAAGTGTTTCATCACCAATGATTGCTTCTTTTTCTTCACCAGTTTTGAATACTTCCATTCCCTTTCCTGAATCAGTTTCTACAGCTTCTCCTTCCCTTCCTGCCTCAACTTCTACGACCCCTATAGTGTTTACTTTTTCTACTATGCCCCCCTCTGTTGTTCTCTCTTCATCTGCCCCTCCAGTAGAGGTTAGTTCCCGTAGTAAAGGCGTGGCTATGAAGAGTGTTACTCTTGAATTTCCTGCCACTCAAAGCCTTTTAAGAAAATATAGAGGTGCAGAAACTTGACTCGAGCCTCTTACTGGGGATATTGAGAGGAACAAGATGCAAAGCCACAGCTGCTACACCTTGATGAATGACATAGTTGCTTCAACTTTAAAGGTAAGTTTCTTGGCCTTGAATTTTTTTGTTCTCTTTTTAAGTCCTGACTTTATGTTTCATAATCCTAGGCTAATCTCATTGGGACTGAGCTAATGGGGCGAGTTTCTTTGTTGGAGAAAAAGGATCGTGAGTCTACAAAGGCTATCTCCGAAGCTAGGAAAATAGCTGAGGATGCATTACTTGAAGCAGCAAATTGGAAGGACCAATATGAAAATGCTGAAGGGATTATAGAAGAATTATAGGGGAACGAAGTTCATTTGGAGCAGCAGAACCGTAGCTTATCTTCAGAGTTAGGAATTGCTAATGCCTCGTGGGGTCAAATAAAAACGATAAAGATATTTTGGAATGCTCTTTATCTAAAGCCAATGATTAGGTTAAAGAGATCAAGGCTCTTTTGGAGAAAAAGGAGGAATATGCAAGGGAATTGGCAGAGAACCTGTCTTGTGCTCAGAATGATTTGAGGATTTCTTCCGAAAAAATTCGTATCTTGGAGAATTCTCATGCCTCTCTTGAAGCTTCACTGGACTCCCACCTAGCTGAGCACCAAATAGTAAAAAAAGACATTGCTATGTGGGAGAAGGAATACAAGGCCTGGAAAAAGAATACAATGCCATTGAAGAGAATTTCAACATAGAAGTGAGTTGGGCTTTTTTGAATTCTCGCCGTGATGTCTTAGTGGAGGCTTCCTAGGAAAATATTGATTTAATCTGAACTGGCCAAAGTTATGGACACTATTGAAAAAAGCCAACAACTTGCTGATACTCCTTCTCCAGCCCTTAGAAGTGTTAGTACCCCTTCCCCAGCTCTTGAAGTTCATGGAGAAGACAAATTATTGAACTCAGAAGCAGTTACTGATATGGATGAAGCTGCGATTCCCGTTTCTGAAGGTGAATCTTCTACGACAAAGTCTATGGGAATGGAAGTTCCCATGACTACTACTACCCTTGCTGAAACTGTAGAATTCACTGGCTCCATCCCTGTTGCCATTTTCTCAGAAGTTGTTACCGTGCCAATTAGTGCCTCTGAAAATGAAGTTTCAACTTTTGAAGTTCCATCTCCTTCACTGAACAATTAAGTTCTTGCTGTCTCCGTTCTTTCCTCTTTGATGATGTAATTTTTTGGTTCCTTAGTGAAGTCCCCAGTATCCATTACGGGGCTTTTGTTTTAAAAAAATACATTCTAATGACTAAGTTTTTCTCTCAGCCTTTTATGTCAAGAAGTTTGATTAATAGTTCTTTATTTTGGTCTGTTTACTGCATTCTAGACTTTATTGAATAGTTTTCTATTTACCCTATTGTTGCCTATTAAGCTTTTTAGGACTTAGAGAATAAGTTAGCATCTTTACCCTTTCACAAAATGCTTCCATGATTCTTCTCATGTGTTATCATCATGAGGAAAATAAAATAGGACCCTTTTATTTATTGACACTTAATAAAAAAGACGTATCAACTTCATAATGGTGTTATTATACAATGAAAGAAATAGGAATATACATGTTTTATAAACCTTGACAGATTTTCATTCATAAACTTTGACAAGTTTGAGAATTACATGCATTTGAAGTACATCTACAACTTTCTCGTAACCGTTTTCTTTCAATAGATTTCAAAAAGGAAATAAAACACAAGGTTTTTACTTGTAACTCGTTTTACTATTTTGAATCATACACAAGGTTTTTACTCATAACCTCATTTCACTTAAATAATTTACAAGATTTTCATTACATTGCCTTTTAACCTATAAGGGTTTTCTTTGGACTTAGCTCGTGACTTTGCTCATAATTTTTTATTTGTTGGGTAGACCTCAGGCTTGACTTGAATTTTGATTTTTGTTCTTAAATGTTGCTCACTCGTACTTGAATTTTGATTTTTGTTCTTAAATCTTCCTCACTCGTATATGTTTTTCTGTACTCGTATTCATTCTTCTGCACATACTCATGTGCTATAGCATAGACCCCCAAGTGTTTAAGCGGTGAAGTATGAAGCCTCGAACACTTGTGTATTTGATCCCAATTTTTGGTCATTTTCCTGAAACAGAAAAATATACGGGACTCGGAGGTGCGATTATAGATTAAGACTGCCTAACTCGTGTGTATTTCCATCAGATTAATGTAACCCTGGGCTAGGAATTTAAGAGTATTCCAATTTGCCGCGCAGGCCGTGACTCATCATTTGGCACGAGTTAGGGTTTTTGCCTAGCATCTAAAATCGTTAGTATAATATTAACAATTTAAAGGAAAATATTTAACATGGCAATACCTGACTGTGGGTACTTCCCTAGAAGTAGTACCTCTTTAAATGAACGGCATTCCAATGTGAAGGTAAAGCCTAGCCATTCATTGTCTCTAGCTCGTATGTTCCCTTCCCCGCAATTTCACGAATTCGATAAGGTCCTTCCCACCTTGGACTTAGCTTTCCTGAATTAGCTGACCTTGTAGATTGGAAAATTTTTTTCAACACGAAGTCCCCAATTTTGAAAACCCAGAGGCGTGATTTTCTATTGTTATATCGTTCAATTACTTTCTTTTAAGCTGCCATCCTTATAACCGCGGCTTCTCTTCTCCCTTCAAGTAAATCAAGATTTACTCGTAACTATTCATTGTTCAAGTTTTCCTATGCTTGAACACGTCGTATACTAGGTTCACCTATCTCAACTGGTATCAAAACTTTCGCACCATAAACCATTGAAAAGGGTGTTTCTCTTGTACTTGTCTTTGCCGTCGTTTGATATGCCCATAATACCGCTGGTAATACTTCAGGCCAATTGACTATTGAATCTTGTAACCTTTTCTTTAGGTTGTTGATAATTACTTTGTTTGTAGACTCTGCTTGCCCATTACCTACTGGATGATACGGTTTCGTCGTAATTCTTTTGATTTGCCAACTTTGAAAGAATTCTGTGACTTGAGCTCCTATAAACTGTGGTCCATTATCACACACTATCTCCTTCGGAACACCAAAGCGGAAAGCTATATTTCTCCAAATCAAGTCTTTAACTTCTTTCTCTTGTACCTGTTTAAACGCTCATGCTTCTACCCATTTAGTGAAATAATCAGTAAGTATGAGTAGAAACTTTACCTGACTTTTTCCTGGGGTAATGGTCCTACGATGTCCATTCCCCATTTCATGAAGGGCCACAAATCTATGACAAGATGTAATAACTCATCTGGTCTATGCATGTTATTCCCATACCTTTGACATTTTTCACACTTAGATACGAAATCATTCGCTTCTTCTTCCATTTTAGGCCAGTAATATCCTGCTCGAGTCAATGTCTTTACAAGTGATCTGCCTCATGCATGATTTCAACAATGCCCCTCGTGTATTTTTCTCATCACATATTCTGTTTGAGAAGGTCCGAGACACCTGGCTAATGGTCCACCAAACAATTTACTATAAAGGTTTCCCTGATATAGGCAATAACGAGCGTGTTTCTTTGTTAGTGCATGAGTCTTCATCTTGTCTTCAGGTACAATTCTGTGCTGCAAAAAAGACACGATTTCGTTTCTTCAATCCTAAGTTAAGTGGTTAAAGTTTACCTTATTTTTATCAGGGTCAAGAACGGAGTGGAACAAATGTATGATTGAAGCATTCGTATCTTTCGCTATATCTACTGTAGATACGTGATTGGCCAATGAATCCACTTCCAAATTTTCTTTTCTTGGAATTTGTATCACTTCCAAGTTTGGAACTGACTTATTAATTCCCGTACCTTTGCGAGATTCTCTTGCATTCGAGCTTCTCTAGCCACGTAAGTTCCCAGCATTTGATTTACTACGAGCTCTGAGTCGCTTTTGATTACGATTTTCATAATACCTAGTTCTAATGTTAGCTCTAAACCTGTAATCACATCTTCATATTCTGCTTTGTTATTAGTTACAGGGTGACATTTTATAGCTTGTCTAATTGTTTCACCTGTAGGTGGCATAAGAACAATTCCTAAACCTGCCCCCTTTACATTAGATGAACCATCAGTAAATAATAGCCAAGTCCCTGGATTAGCACTATTATAAACTTATAATTGTTTTTCTGCTTCTAAATGCATGCCTTGACTAAAATGAGTTACGATATCGGCGAGTACTTGGGATTTAATAACATTTCGTGGTTGGTAAATTATTTCGTATTAACTTAGTTCTATAGCCTATTCTGCTAATCTCCCTTATAATTCATGTTTATGCAAGATATTTCATAAAGGAAAAGCAGTAACAACAACAATAGGATGTCATTGGAAATAAGATCGTAGTTTTCTAGATGCCATGATGAGAGCTAGTGCCAATTTTTCCAGTTGTGGATACCTTGTCTCTGCATCTAATAAAGTTTTACTCACATAATAAATTGGATATTTCTTAACTTGGTCCTCACGAACTAAGACTGCACCTACCGCCACTTCTGAAACTGCTAAATAAATAACTTCTCACCTTCCTTAGGTTTTGCCAGAAAGGAGAATTTGATAAATAAACTTTCAAATATCACAAGGCTTTTTGAAAATCTTCATTCCACTTGAAATGATCTTGCTTTTTTGAGCGCAGAGAAAAATTTGAAGCATTTTTCTGAAGATTTTGAAATAAATCTACCCAGGGACGCTATCCTTCCCGTTAATCTTTGAACTCCCCTTTTACTGGTAAGGACATCAGGTATTTCTTCAATTGCTTTAATCTGGGAAGGATTTACCTCAATGTCACGGTTAGAAACAAGAAAACCTAAAAATTTACCTGAAGCAACTCCAAATGCACATTTTTCATGATTGAGTTCCATATTAAATTTTTGCAAGATTCCAAAGGTAGCAGTCAAATGGGAAATATGGTCATGAGAATACTGGGTTTTGACGAGAATATCGTCTATATATACCTCCATAGTTTTTCCCATGTTCTGGAAACATTTTGGTAACTAACCTTTAATAGGTTGCTCCAACATTTTTTAGACCGAAGGACATTACTTTGTAACAGTAAGTCCCCCATTCTGTGATGAAGGAAGTTTTTTCTACATCACTGAGGTCCATTTTCATTTGGTTATACCCCGAATATGCATCTAAAAAACTTAAAAGTTCATGACCTGCAGTTGCATCAATCAATTGATTTATATGGGGTAAAGGAAAAGAATCTTTTAAGCAAGCTTTGTTTAGCAGTGTAATCTACACAAACTCACCACTTACCATTCTTCTTAGGTACGACCACCGTATTAGCTAACCAATCAGGATATTTTACCTCATGAATTGACCCGATTCAACAACTTTTGGACCTCATCCTGGTTTACTTGATTTTTGAAAGCTCCTTGCTTTCTTTTATTTTGCTTAATTGGAGTAAAAGATAGGTCTTCATTAATCTTATGAGTCATCACATACGGTGGACTACCTGTCATATCAGCATGGGACCAGGCAAAACAATCCATGTTAGCTTTTAAAAATTCAATTAACATACCTCGCATGTCGGGATTTAGATTGGCTCCTACGTAAACATTTTTCTCTGGCCATTGTTCAAATAACACCACAACCTCGAGTTCTACTATTGTCGTTTTGATGTTCTCATTTTCTTCAGGTTCTTGAATTACATCAGGCATCGAATCTAAATCCGTTTTTTCAGTTGAAGATTGGTTGCTGACACCTTCAACTGTTTCCAGTAATTGCTATTTCTCTTTACTCGTGGTACTCGTATCTGTTATCGCATTGATACTCTCGCCTATCTGTTGATCCCCTCGAATTTGACATATTCCCCAGGGTGATGGAAATTTAATGACTTGATGTAAGGTAGATGGAACAACATCCATATCATAGATCCATGGTCTCCCCATAATTATATTGTATGCCATTTCCATGTCAACTACCTGAAACTTAGTTTGTTTAATAACACCTGCAGCATAAGTCATCAGAATTACCTCACCTTTTGTTACCACACTTGAATTTTCGAAGCCTGACAAAGCATGCGCCTTTGGTATCATTTTATCTTCAGCTTGCGTTTCCCGTAACACTCTTAGTAGAATGATATTTACAAAACTTCCTGGATAAATCAAAACTCTTCTTACATCAGTGCCATGTATAATTAAAGATATTACCAGAGTGTTGCTCTGAGGTGTAGTCACTCCTTCCGTATCTGCATCATCGATGCTTATACTCTCATGTTCTAAGGTTTGCCGTACTCACATGCCGTGTGTGATTGTCATCTTGGAAACTTTGTTTTAAGACGTGTAAGTTACTCCGTATATATCTTCCCATCCATTAATGACATTGACCGTTCTCTTAGGTGAAGGTGGTTTCGATGGCTCCTACCTATTTTTCATATAGGCTTGCTTTCCCTTTTCACTAAGCAGCTCCGTGAGATAGCCTTGTTTCAACAAATGATCTACTTCACTCTGTAGAAATCTGCATTCTAATGTTTTATGTCCATGGTCGTTGTGAAATTCGCACCAGTGATCTGGGTAACGTCTATTTGGATTCGACTGCAACTCTTTTGGCCACCGTACCTTATCTCCCATACTTCTTAGAACAGCTACGAGCTTGGAGTTAGTTACATTGAAACTATAACCAGGAAATCGTGCCATTAAGTACCGATCATCATCTTGTGGCTCTTGGTTGTTTCGATCGCCTTTGAACCTGGATGAAGATCCGGTTCCCCTATCTCTCGACCTTTGATCATAATGTTGATTGTGTTTCCTAGAACGTGGGTCTTTTCCTGCGGATCCCATATATGGATCGTACCTGTTCTTACCTGACCTTTTTTGGCTTCAGATCTTCTGGACCCGCTCCTTTCTTCTCGTTGAGGTTGAGATACGGTATCTTCTTCAATTTTGAGCTTCGTACTGTACCTGTTATAAACATCGTTCCAATTAGTAGCGGGAAATTCATGAAGGCTTTCTTTAAGTTTTCTCGTGTCTTCTGAAATTTTGTCATTCAAATTACTGGAATAAGCTATTGCTGCCCAATTATCTGGTACACGGGGTAACATCATTCTTTCACGTTGGAATCTATCAACGAAATCTATGAGCAATTCAGAGCTCCCTTGCTTGATTTTAAAGATATCCTCCATTCTTTATTCAACCTTCTGAGCTCCCGAGTGTGCTTTTATAAAAGAATCTGCAAGCTCAGCAAAAGAATTTATAGAATTTTCAGGTAAAAGAGAATACTAGGTTAATTCACCCTTGGTGAGTGTCTCTCCAAACTTTTTATCCAACAATGACTCAATTTCTTGTTTGGTTAAATCGTTGCCTTTCACTCCTATTGTAAATGCAGTTACATGGTCACGTGGGTCTGTTGTACAATCGTATTTTTGGATATCATGCATTTTGTTTTTTTTTTATTTGGAATTGGCATAGGAGCAGCACTTGGTGTACAAGGTTGTTGCGAGTATTTATCCACATCCACTCCTTTTATCACAGGTGGAACTCAAGGGATTTGCTCGATCCGCTGATTTTGCTCCTAAAGTTGTTTCTGCAAGGTTAGTACCAAAATTTGAAGATGGGAATTACCTGCATTACCTGGTTCTCCTTCCTGCGAGTCACTGAGAGTTCCTGCATTGCCAGAAGTAACTAGACCTGAGCTGGGGTTTTCTAACATATTGTTATTTGGCGTTGCTGGTGCAGCAGGCAATCGATTAACTAAAGCTTGCAAAGCTTTGTCAATTCGTGAGTCAATTATTTTCTTTAATGTTCAACTCCTCCATCAACATGTTCAGACATATCGTTTGGAGTTCCTTCTCGAGATCCACGTGGAGAAGCTTGAGGGTTAACGTTGTTGAATTCATCATCATCCACTTGGTGAATTTGGTTTTCCTGGTTATTGTTGTCGTTGTTGTTTGACATGTTGATAATAGGTTGAATGTTATTTTAGCAAGGATGGATTATCAGATTCTCGGTAATGGAGCCAATTTGTTTAACCAAAAAATGTAATTTGGTCAAGCTCGAATTTAGAGAAAAGAAATCGGGTTACTGATAATCGAGAGACCAAAATAAAAGGATTTCAGAAAGTAGAAATAAAGCAATAGGAATTTATTATTTCGATATGATGTCAAGAATGTAATGTGTGTTTACAAATGATGAAACCTCCTCCTTTTATACCAAATAAGGAGTAACGACTTAATCTAAATAATAAAGACCATTTAATGAAACGTTACACAATAATTGCTATTAAATATTGATTCTGTAACGTATCAAGCATTTAATAATGAATTTGGATTACTTTCGCCACCAAATTCGCGTCTTCGGCACTTCTTTTTACCCGTTGGCACTAAATAACTTGAATTGGTACGAAACTCGTACCTAAATTCCTTCCCGTACCTATTTCATTCTTCTTCCTGTATCTGTCATTTCCCGTGCCTTTTACTGGTTTATCACACTTTGATTTTAATCAGCCCACGTGTCATGCCACGTCATTTTCAATTTAAATTGAATTTTTTCCCAATACACTAATGAACCATCATCCACAAAGCTTTCAGGATATCAAGGACATAAAAATTAGACTAAACTATTTTTGTAATGAGAAAAGCCACCCAACTTTCTTAAGTATCAAAAGATAGTCACAAACAACTGTTTTAACTAATTGACCCAATTTTATCTAAGTATCATATTAATTGTCTTCGTTGTTACTTCCTAGCTTAGTGACTTTCTGTGAAAAGTAAGCAAAATTGAGTAATTTTTTCGTTAAAAGATAATAATCTAATGACTGTAATAGTTAGATAAAGCTAGATTGATTTTTCTATTACGAAAAATAATATAATTACTTTGGGGCAATAAAAAAAATTTAAGTTGTTATCCATCAAAATTTATAACTCCTGTCATATTGCACAAATACTTTAGTTATGACTTAAAGTAAAATAATTTAGTTAATAGCACTACCAAAAAAACTGGCTAAATACGTCCAAAAAAACCGATCGAAATTGATCGAAAATTTAAAAAAAGCGATCGATTACCGGCCGTTTTTAATTAATCGGAAAAATGATGGTCGTTGTGGTGTTGCGACGTAAATCAGTTGAAATTTTCTGACCGAAAACGGTCGGTTTATTCAAGCGTCGACTAACTGTCAAACTGCATTTACCGAACGAAATCGATCGATAGTTAAAAAAATATTTAATTTCCAAATATCGACCGAAATTGGTTGGAATTTTATATAAATATATAATTAATTATAAATGGTAATAAATTGTTAATTTACTTAAATATATTAATTTAAATTTAAAATTAAGACCGAATTCAACTGGAAAATTTCAAAAAATTGGAGATTTCATTTGACATTTTTTATTGAATTCGAACGGAAATTTTGAACTTCTAGGCGGAAAAATGATGTTTTCGACCGATCTCGATCGATTTTTTAGGTAAGAACTAGATAGAATATGTTTGCTATTAAGCTACACCACCTGTTTATTATAGCCAATAATCATCCTATAATGGCAGCATTACATTGCTGTCATTCAACCATAATTAATCAACAACAACAATTAATTAGCAACAACAACAACAATTAACTAGCAACAACAATAACAATTATCTAACAACAACAACAATTAACCAACAACGCTAATAACAACCACAACAACAACTCTAATAACAACAACAATGCCAACCACAACAACAACTATACAAATGTTCAGTAACAAAATAATATCAACAATACAATCATCATTCAAAACTAGTCCCAACTAAATGTTGACATGTTCAATACTTTGTTTAGCAATACGCACCATTCAATGAGTGTTTGTATATTGCATCATCTCCATTTTCGTTACTAGAACCTTCATTGTTGGTATGGTTCGCAGAATCACGACGGGAAGAATTAGCACATGGGGAAGGCTAACGAGATTGGAAAAGTATGACTAGGTCTTGGTCAACTATTAACAATTTTCCAACTGAAATCGGTAGAAATTTTTACATATTTGCTGTGGGACACCTTTCCCCTTGTCGAAAATATTTTCTTTGACTTTTGCGATTAATTTACTTAATTTTCAACGGATTTTGATTGGCTTTTTTTTTTTTTTTGACCAATTTCGGCCGGTAATCTGTGAAGGAAATTTGACAATTTTCTAGTAGTATATCCTAAAATTCCCCTTAACTATCAACTTTTGGCGTGTTTTCTATTTAATTATTAGATGTGCCCAAAGTCCCCCCCCCCCCCCCCCCTCCCTCCCCACACAACTATTCCCCCACCGTAATAAAACCCTCTTCTTGCTTACCTAGCATAATGCGTTTAATAATACGTTGAAGGCGCGTAAAAGCTGTAAACAATTGTCATAATTGGCCACTTGACATGGTATAATGGCTAATTAGCCTTAAACATTTATAAACTGTTTTTTCATTTATTTTCACCTCATTTCCCATTTATTTGACTTTTCGTCCTCATTTTTTCACTTTACTTCTTTTTTCATTTTACTTCTTCATTTCTGCATCTGGTCCCCTCTGAAATTTTCCCTATCTTATTATTCCTGAATTGAGTATTTAATTTTCTCTTTTTTCCGATCTCGTTTTATATGAAAGAAGGAACACACATTCAATACATTATAGAAAATGGGGTTGCATGTGCGGGCATGTGTTATGACCCAAATGGTCATCTTTTGTTTAGAATCCGAATTTGTATTTCGAGGCTTTGAAAATATCCTTTTGTTTCACCTCGATTTACGTGCACACTTCCAGCGTATTATTCAGATTTTGGAGTATATGCTTCGAGCATTTGTTATTGACATTGAAGGTTCTTGGGATCAGTTCTTGCTTTTAGAGTTTGCCTACAACAACAGTTACCAGTAGAGCATCCAGATTGCTCCCTATGAGGCATTATATGGTAGGCAATGTCGGTCGCCGGTTGGGTGGTTTGAGCCGGGAGAGGCTCGGTTGTTGGGTTCAGATCTAGTACAAGATTATTTTGACAAGGTTAAGATCATTTAGGATAGGCTCCGTACAGCCTAGTCCAGGCAAATGAGTTGTGCCTACCGCAAGATTCATGACATGGCATTCATGGCCGGAGAGCGAGTGTTGCTTCGGGTGTCGCTCATGAAGGGCGTGATGAGATTTAGGAAGAAGGCCAAGCTAAGCCCTAGGTTCATCGGGCCTTTTGAGATCCTTGATAGAATAGGCGGGGTGTTGTACAGACTTGTGTTGCCTGCGATTTTATCAGATATGCATCAAGTGTTTCATATGTCCATGCTTCGGAAGTATTACAGTGATCCAACCCATGTGTTGGACTTCAGTATTGTCCATCTGGACAAGGATTTGACCTACACGGATGAGCCAGTGGCTATTTTAGACCGGTAGATTCTTTAGTTGAGATCGAAGAGTTATCCTTTGGTTCGTATGTAGTGGAGAGGTCATCTTGTTGAGGCAGCTACTTGAGAGTCCAAGTCTGATATGCAGAGCCGATATCCCCATCTTTTAACCGACTCAGGTACTTTTTTTGTCCGTTCAAGGACGAATAATTATTCTAGAGATGGAGAATGTGATGACCCAAAGGGTCATCTTTTGTTTTAGAATCTGAATCTGTGTTCCGAGACCTTAAAAATATCCTTTTTCTCACCTTGATTTCAGTGAATAATCCGAACGTATATTCGGAAAGCTTTTATGTGAAAATTTGAGAAAACTGCTAATTTTACCTTTAAAATTAAATTTAAGTTGATTTCGGTTAACATTTTGGATAAACGGACCCGGACCCGTAATTTGATGGTCTTAAAGGGTTCGTAAAAAATATGGGTATTGGGATCATGCCCGAAATTGAATTTCGAGGTCCCTGGCTCGAGAAATAAAGTTTCGAAGAAAACTATTAAATTGAAAATACAAGAGTTATAGAATTTTATCGATGTTTGAATTTGATGGTATGGGGCCCGTATTTTAGTTTCAGATCCTAGTACAATTTTTATGGTATTTAAGTTATGTCTGTAAAATTTAGTAAGAAACTGAATTCATATAACGTGATTCAGACCCTCGGTTGTGAAAATAGAAACTTTACGAGTTCTTGAGATTTTTCCTTGATTTTGATACTAAACTCGTATTTCTAGTGTCATGTTGGCAATTTGATCGAATGAGTAAACCTATATGATGTTCTTAGGATTGTGTACATGTTTGATTGGGAGCCCCGAGGGCTCGGATGAGTTTCAAATAGGTTTCAGGATGTTTTGGACTTAGAGATTCTTGCTGTTTTTGCTTTTGCAAGTGCACATATGTTCCTTTCTTTGCGTTCGCGAAGGAACTCTCATGAACGTGACGAGTAAAATTTTCTGAAGGAAAAGTCCTTATATGCGAACGCGAGGCACAGGCCGCGAATGCGGAGCGTCTGGGGCATTACCCTTCGCGAATGCGACCTGGCTATCTCGAATGCGAAGGCCATTCTGGCAGGGACCCGGGGGAGAGGGAAAATATTCTATGTGAACGCGGTGACTCGCTCGCGAACACGAATGTCAAGGGGGGTGAACCTTCGTGAACGCGTACAGTATCTCGCGAACGCGAACATGACTTGTCCAGCGAATTTAAAACATAACATAGGTGGGATTTCTTCAAAATTTCATATCTCCTTCCATAGAATCCGACCTTGGGAAATTTTTTAAGAGGCTTTTCAATACCAAATCATAGGTAAGTGTTCTTAGACTCATTTGTTTCATTTTTATCAACACATATTAAATTTCTAGGCATAAATCTTATTCTTTAAGAGTAGAAATTAGGAACTTTAAGAAAATTGGGGATTTTACAAATTTGAAAATTTTGACCTTGATTTGGGGTTGGATTTCGAAACTAATTACATATTGGGATCGTGGTTAAATGGTTGAATAGATTTTGGTTCGAACATGAGTTTTGACAAAGCGGACCCTGGGTCGGGTTTTAACTTTTTGGAAGAATGTTGGAAAATCTGTAATTTTTTATTTGAATTGGTTTCTTTGGCTTCAATTAATGTTAATAAGTTAATATTGGATACATACAAGCAGATTGAAAGTAGAAATTAAGGGAAAAGTGGTATTTGAGGCTTGAATTTTAGACGTGGAATCAAGGTAAGTGTTTGATCTAACCTTAGCTTGAGGGAATAAGTGTTGTGTCTTATTTTCTATATGTTAGTGTTGAGTACCACGAATATGTGAGGTGACTGTATCTATACGTTGGTGTCAAGCATGCCCGTGAGTTATATACTATGGCTGTTATGATTTTTATGAGGTACTGTTCATGCTTAAATTGATGGTTATCACTGTGGAACAAGACTTCTGATAAATTCTTAGTAATTAACCATTTTCGCATATTGCCTCAAGTTGAGGTTTATTTTGTGAAGTAGCTATTGTTGAAACTAAATTGGTTATAGCTAATTCCCTTGTTGGGGTGATGTTGTTTCTATTATTGACTCCCTTTCCAGGACGGTGTTGTTTCTATTGTTGCTTCCCTTGTAGATATGTAATTATTTCTATTGTTTGGGTGAGGAAGAGTGTAAATTATGAAGTGTGATGCCGTGCATGATATTGTGGGTAGTATTAATGCTGATGGGTGATGACGTGCCAATTTTGTGAGTGTATAAGCATGAATGGGGATGTCGTGCCATATAAATTGAAAGTAAAAGCATGAAGGGTGATGTTGTTCCATGATTATGAGAGAGTAAAAGCACGAAGGGTGATCATGTACACCTCTTACAGCGTTATCATTTCCCCTGCTTCAAGTTCGATATTAACTTTGTCACCTTACTTTATTATTGTCATAACCTAATACCCCTTCACCATGTTTCCCCTTTTCCCGTCTTATTCTGCTAAATTCTTGTTATTATTGCTTCTCGTATATGATTTAACTACACAGATTTATATGTTTGTCGCTTCCTAGCCTCGTCACTACTTAGCTAAGGTTAGGCTCGATACTTACTGGTACATGGGGTCAGTTTTACTGATACTATACTCTGCAGTTTTTGTGCAGATTCCGCAAATGGACCCTATGGACCGTAGTTCGAGGTTGCTGCCTTCAGTCCAGTGGAGACTCGAGGTAGTCTTACAGGCGTCTGCATGCCTTGACGTCCCCTTCTATCATATTTTTATATTGTTGTTATATTTTTTGCGAGATATATGAGTATTTTCCTTGTTCAAACAACTATTTATAGTATTGAGAGAGTCCGTAAAATTGTGACAACAGTTATGCGTAGAGTTTTATTATGGATTTCGTATTAGTATTAAGTTAAACTGTTAAATTCTATTCTTATGCATTTTGATTTCCACTGATTTTCTTATACCATCTGGTAAATTGTTAAGGATAAAAGAAAAAGGTAAAATAATCAATAATCTTGACTTGACTTGCGGGTTCAATATTAGGCGTCATCATGTTTCCGATGATGGAAAATTCGGTTCGAGAACATACATCTTTGAGAACTTTAACGACAAATGCTAATCCAGTAAGATGCTTTTTCGGATGCAATTATTACGGGGTAATTGTCTTTAAAATTATTATGTATTATATTAGATTTTCTGTCCAAGACTTTAATATATTGTAATTGTCTTGTGTAATTTCTCAGGCTGGGTGGCCTGTGGTTTTTTTTTTATTTTTCAGTGTTACAATCCGAAATTCCATGGACAGACAAAAATAATCATCAATTTACCGAAAAGCCCTATTTTTTATATGAAAGAAATTAAATCAAAACGAAAATTTTGCAACTAAGAGTTCAATTTATACAGAAGCCGAACCTCTCGGTCGATATCTTCTTCAACAGCTGGAATTTTGGTCTTTTCCTTTCAACAATCTTCAGTCAAAAATACCCAATAAATCCTAGATTTTTAATGAAACTCGAAATTCTTGTATTTCCCTCCAAGAATCCCAAACATCGGGTTAATTTCATTGATTTTCATTCAACTATTTTTTAATTTTATTAAAGTCACTCAATTAGTTTTTGTCACTTAAAAGTAACTAAATTTTATTATTGTCACTTAAAAGTTATTTTAGCTCAAAACTCTACCATAAATATGATATAGCTGTTATTAAAGATGACGTGGCATGACACGTGGATTGGTCAAACAGTTAAAGAACAATAAATGATTAAAAGGCACAGAAGACAACAGGTATGGTGGAGGAAAAGAAAACAGACACGAGAGGAAATCTTAGATACGAGTCTCGTGTCTATTCAAGTCATTCAATATCAACGGATAAAAAGGGCATAAAAGACAAGAATCTGATGACAAAAGGTACTCTACATTCACTATTAAATACCTGATAATTTAGCTATTCAATATTTAATATCAATGATTATGTAACGTCTCATTAAATGCTCATTTATTATTTAAAATTAATCCGTCACTCCTTGTCAACTATAAAAGGAGGAAGTTTTATCATTTTTGGGGACACGGAACATTCTTATTATCATATTGAAATAACAAGTTCTTATTATTTTATTCTGATTCTTTGGAAGCCAATTATATCTCGGTCTCTTTGATTATCAGTAATCCGATTTCTTCTCAATTAAATTCGAGCTTTGACCATATTACATATTTTGGTTAAACAATTTGGTTCCGTTACCAGGAATCTGATAATCCGTTCTTTCGAAATTAACAATCAAACTATTGTCAGTATGTGGAACAACAATGAAAACAATAACCAGGAAAATCCGAACCATCAAATTGATGATGATGAACTCAAAAACGCTAACCTTCAAACTTTTCCACATGGATCTCGTGAAAGAACTCCAAATGATATGTCCGAACATGTTGATGGAGGAGCTGAAACAAGTGATGATCTTTTAAAGAAAATAATCGACTCACAGATTGACAAAGCCTTGCAAGCCCTAGTTAATCAACTGCCTGCTGCGCCAGCAACACCAATCAATAACATGTTGGAAAACGCTCGCTTTGGTCTAGTTGATTCTGGCAATGGAGCAACTCCTAGTGACTCACAAGATGGAGAACCAGGTAATGCATGTAATTCTCATCTTCAAAATTTGGTATTATTAACCTTGCAGAAATAGCTCAAGGAGCAGAACGAGCGAATCGAGCAAATCCCTAGAGTTTCACCTGTGATAAACGGAGTGGATAAGGATAAATACTCACAACAATCGTGGAAACCAAGTGCTGCTCGTCTACCAATTCCAAAGAAATTTAAAATTCCCGATATCCCAAAATATGATGGTACAACGGACCCTTGTGACCATGTAACTGCATTTACAACATGTGGAAGGCAACGATTTAACCAAACAAGAAATTGAATCAGTATTGGTTAAAAAGTTTGGAGAGACACTCACCAAGGGAGCATTAACCTAGTATTCTCTTTTACCTAAAAATTCTATAAATTCTTTTGCTGAGCTTGCATATTCTTTCATAAAAGAAAACTCGGGAGCTAAGAAGGTGGAGAAGATAATGGAGGATATCTTCAAAATCAAACAAGGTAACACTGAATTGCTCAGAGGTTTCGTTGATAGATTCCAACGTGAAAGAATGATCCTGCCCCGTGTACCGGATAATTTGGCTGCAATAACTTTTGCCAGTAATTTGGATGACAAAAGTTTAGAAGCCACGAGAAGACTTAAAGAAAGACTTCGTGAATTTCCCACAACTACTTGGAACGGTGTTTATAACATGTACAGTACGAAGCTCAAAATTGAAGAAGATACTGTATCTCAACCTCAACGAGAAGATAAAAGCGGGTCCAGAAGATCTGAAGCCGACAAAAGGTCAGGTACGAACAGATACGATACATATATAGGACTTGCAGGAAAAGACCCACATTCCAGGCAGAACAATCAACATTATGATCAGAGGTCGAGAGATAGGGGAACCGGATCTTCATCCAGGTTCAAAGGTGATTGAAACAACCAAGAGTCACGAGATGATGATAGGAATTTAGTGGCACGATTTTTTGGTCATAGTTTCAGTGTAACTAATTCCGAGCTCGTAGTTGTTCTAAGGAGTATGGGGGATAAGGTATGGTGGCCAAAATAGATGTAGTCGAATCCAAACAGACGTAACCCAGACCATTGGTGCGAATTTCACAACGACCATGGCATAAAACCTCAGAATGCAGATTTCTACAAAGTGAAGTAGATCATTTGTTGAAACAAGGCTACCTCACGGAGCTGTTCAGTGAAAATGGAAAGCAAGCCTACATGAAAAATAGGTAGGAGCCACTGAAACCACCTTCACGTAAGAGGATTGTAAATGTCATCAGTGGAGGAGAAGATATCTACGGAGTAACATACATTGCTTTAATCAAAGTTTCCAAAATGACGATCACACACGTCAAGCGAGTACGGAAAACCTTAGAACATGAGAGTATAAGCTTCGATGATGCAGATACAGAATGAATGATTACACCGCATAACGACGCTCTGGTAATATCTTTAACTATATATGACACCGATGTAAAAAGAGTTTTTATTGATCCAGGTTGCTCTATAAATATCATTCTACTAAGAGTGCTTCGGGAAATGCAAGCTGAAGATAAAATGATACAAAAAGATGCATGCTTTATCAGGCTTCGAAAATTCAAGCGTGGTAACAAAAGGTGAAGTAACTCTGACAACTTATGCTGCAGGTATTGTTAAAGAAACTATGTTTCAGGCAGTTGACTTGGAAATGGCATACAATATAATCATGGGAAGACCTTGGACCCATGATATGGATGATGTTCCATCAACCTTACATCAAGTCACTAAACTTCCATCACCTTGGAGAATATGTCTAATTCGAGGGGATCAACAGATAGGAAAGAGTATCATTGCGATAACAGATACGAGCACCACAAGTAAAGAGAAATAGCAATTACCGAAAACAGTTGAAGGTGTCAGCAACTAAACTTCAACTGAAACAATGGATTTAGATTCGAGGCCCGATGTGATTCAAGAACCTGAAGAAAATTAGAAAATCAAAAGGACAAAAGAAGAACTCGAGGCTGTGGTGTTATTTGAACAATGGCCAGAGAAAAAAATTTACGTAGGATCCAATCTAAAACCTAACATGCGAGGTATGTTAATTTAACTTTTAAAAGCTAACGTAGATTGTTTTGCTTAGTCCCATGCTGATATGACAGATATTCCACCGGATGTGATGACTCATAAGCTTAACGAAGACCAATATTTTACTCCAGTTAAGCAAAAGAAAAGAAAGCAAGGAGCTTTCAAAAATCAAGTAATCCAAGATGAGGTCCAAAAGTTGTTCGAAATCGATTCAATTTGTGAGGTAAAATATCCTGATTGGTTAGGTAACACGGTGGACGTACCTAAGAAGAATGGTAATTGGCGAGTTTGTGTAGATTACACTGATCTAAACAAAGCTTTCCAAAAGATTCTTTTCTTTTACCCTATATAGATCAATTTATTGATGAAACTACAGGTCATGAACTTTTAAGTTTTTTAGATGCATACTTGGGGTATAACCAAATTAAAATGGATCCCGGTGATGAGGAAAAGACTTCTTTCATCACAAACCGGGGGACTTACTATTACAAAGTAATGCCATTCGGTCTAAAAAATGCTGGAGCAACCTAGCAAAGGTTAGTCACCAAAATGTTTCAAGAACAATTGGGAAAAACAATGGAGGTATATATAGACGACATGCTCGTAAAACCCAACATTCCCATGACCCTATTTCCCATTTAACTGCTACCTTTGAAATTTTTCGAAAATTCAATATAAAATTCAATCCTGAAAAATCTGCATTTGAAGTTGCTTCTGGTAAATTTTTAGGTATTCTTGTATCTAACCGTGGAATTGAAGTAAATCCTTCCCAGATTAAAGCAATTGAAGAAATACCTGATTTCCTTACCAGTAAAAAGGAAGTTCAGAGGCTAACGGGAAGGATAGCAGCCTTAGGGAGATTTATATCAAAACCTTCAGAAAAATGCTTCTCTGTGCTAAAAAACCAAGATAATTTTGAGTGGAATGAATATTGTCAACAAGCCCTGAGGGACTTGAAAGTTTATTTATCAAATCCTTCTTTATTGGAAAAACCTAAAGAAGGTGAAGAGCTACTCATTTATCTAGCAGTATCAGAAGTAGCGATGAGTGCCATTTCAGTACATAAAGACCAAGGTAAGCAATCCCCATTTTATTATATGAGTAAAACTCTATTAGATGCAGAGACAAGGTATCCGCAACTAGAAAAATTAGCATTAGCTCTCATCATGGCATCTAGAAAACTACGACCTTATTTTCAATGCCATCTTATTGTTGTTGTTACTGCTTTTCCTTTACGAAATATCTTGCATAAACATGAACTATCAGGGAGATTAGCAAAATGGGATATAGAAATAAGTGAGTACGAAATAATTTACCAACCTCGAACCGCTATTAAATCTCAAGTACTCGCCGATTTCATAGCTGATTTTACTCAACGCATACACCTAGAAGCAGAAAAAGAATTACAAGTTATTAATGGTGCTAATGCGGGGACTTAGCTATTATTTACTGATGGTTCATCCAATGTAAAGGGGGAAGGTTTAGGACTTGTTCTTATACCACCTATGGGTGAAACAATTAGACAAGCTATAAAATGTCACCCTGTAACTAATAACCAAGTAGAGTATGAAGCTGTGATTGCAGGTTTGGAGTTAGCATTACAACTTGGTATCATGAAAATCATAATCAAAAGCGATTCACAGCTCATAGTCAATCAAATACTGGGGACATACGTGGATAGATAAACCCGAATGCAAGAGTATCTCGAAAATGTACGAGAGTTAATAAGACAGTTCCAAACTTGGAAAGTGATGCAAAACCCAAGAGAAGAGAATTTGGAAGCACACGCTTTAGTCAACCTCGCATTCACAGCAGACATAGCCAAAGACGTGAATGCTTCAATTATACATATGTTTCATTCTGTTCTTGACCCTGATAAAAATGAGGTAAACTTTAATCCTTTAACTTGGGATTGGAGAAACGAAATCGTGTCTTTTTTGCAGCACAGAATTGTACCTGAAGACAAGGTGAAGGCTCATGCTCTAAGAAAGAAAGTTGCTCGTTACTGCTTATATCAGGGAAACCTCTATCAAAAAAAATTTGGTGGACCTTTAGCCAGGTGTCTCGGACCTCCCAAATAGAATATGTGATGAGAGAAGTACATGAAGGATATTGTAGAAATCCATGCAGGAGGCAGGTCACTTGAAAAGACATTTATTCGATGAGGATATTACTGGCCTAAAATGGAAGAAGAAGTGAATGATTTTGTTGGAAACACGTTTCAAATGCAATATACTAAACGTGTGTTCTTTTGTAGGTTTTGATGAATGTCAAACAAAGCAAAAAGCGATATATAGCAGTACTCAAGGACAAGCACAAAATGGATGCATTACAAGAAGCTCAAGACAAAGTTTAGAAATGTTATAATTGAGTCAATATTAATTGTGATCTTGATTCCTCAACTTGGCTCATAACATGGCTTCTCTACTAAAATTATTTTTCCAAAATCATGCATATTTAAATTAAGTGTCAAATGATTTTAAACTATGCATATTTACATTTGTTAAAATGTTTTCCAAGCATGCCTCAAAAATCTGGGCTAAGATAATCGATTATGTACTTATGATAATCGAGTATCTCTAAGCCAAGACTGCATGACAATCGATTGTGAATTAATGATAATCGGTTGTGAGTAAGTCAGTTAACATCAGGTTTTTGCAAACTGCATAACAATCGATTGTGTACTTATGATAATTGATTGTTAACTGAGGCAAAGTTTTCAAAACTCATAAAAATCGATTATGAACTAATGGTAATCGATTAGAATGAGAAAAATGTCTCCCAGTGATTTTAAATAAAATGATAATCGATTGTGGCTTTTGATAATCGATTATATATGAGACAGAGAGTTTTGAAATTAATTAATAATCGATTATTCCATTTGATAATCGATTGTTGAAGCTGACCGTTGTCATATATTTTCAATTACCTTCAGGTAATCGATTGTTGATATTTAACAATCGATGTTTTGCGTAAAATCTAGAAAAGATTTTCTGAACGTTGTTAAAATAATCGATTGTTGATTTCCGGACAATCGATGTTTTATGCCAAAAATGGGAAAGGATTTCTTAACGTTATAAATAATCGATTATTGATTTGAGGTATTCGATTGTTGACGTAAAATCTGGGATTGAATATTTAATCTGATAGGCAAACAATCGATTGTTTAGTCTTGACAATCGATTGTCACTGAGTAATTTCAGCAATCCTTAATTGGCAATTAGACAACGGTAAGACTGAGTTTTTCACCTATAAATACAGCTTCAACTCAGTGTTTTCACAACAACAACATATACACTTTGAGTATTTTCATTGCTAAAAGCTTTCTTACATTGATCATCATTTTCCATTCATCCATAAAGCTTTTTGAAGAGCCATTCTATTGAGCTAAGTTGTTGTGATCTTGAGCGTACTATTTCTACTCATATCTACTCATTAAGGAGTGCTTTGTAAAGTGAGTGTGTTTTGTGTTTGTAAGAGAATTGCGATTCTCGTTTGTTGAGGAACTTGTGATTCCTCGGTTGAAGTCTTTGGGATTGTTATCCCCGAGCGGTTGAAGTCTTTGGGATTGTTATCCCCGAGCAGTTGAAGTCTTTGGGATTGTTATCCCCGAGCAGTTGAAGTCTTTGGGATTGTTATCCCCGAGCGGTTGAAGTCTTTGGGATTGTTATCCCCGAGCAGTTGAAGTCTTTGGGATTGTTATCCCCGAGCAGTTGAAGTCTTTGGGATTGTTATCCCCGAGCAGTTGAAGTCTTTGGGATTGTTATCCCCGAGCAATTGAAGTCTTTGGGATTGGTATCCCCGAGCAATTGAAGTCTTTGGGATTGTGATCCCCGAGCACCTGGGTGAGGCTTGTGTCCTCAGCTGTAACGGTTTGTTAAGCACCCGTAAGCTTGACAAGTTTAGTGGAAATCTCGAGAGAGTCTCTCGGGGACTGGACTAACCACGTTTGTGGCCAACCAGGATACATCATTGTGTAAGTTTATTCTACTGCACTTGTTTTAATTTCTGCAAAGTTTTTAAATTCCGCACTAAAACGCTTAATATTTTTAAAAACGCTATTCACCCCCCCCTCTAGCGTAAAGCGTATTGTCCAACAATTGGTATCAGAGCCATACTCTCTGAAAAACTTAACCGTTTGAGAGAACCATCCATGGCTTCTACTCTAAATTTCTTTGCAGGAATAGGTGAAGGAGAATGCAGCATGTCGCCTCCAATATTAGACGAAAACGACTACTCAGTCTGAAAATATCGGATGCAAGTTTTTACAATGGCAAACGATTTGTATCTATGGCAAGCTATTAAACACAGTGATCAACTGACGACAAAAGTCGGGAAAGATAAGGTATGTGAATACAACACTAAAGCTATGAATATATTACATAACGCCTTGAACCAGGAACTTTGGCGAAAAATCTCCCACTATAAAACTGCTAAGGAAATGTGGGACAAACTTGAGGAATTGCACGAAAACACGCCCCAAAAAGCGGTCAGCACAAACGATGAATCAACTGGTCAGTGCCTCATGGCAGACGAAAAAGACGAGGTAAGTACATCTAACGATATGAAAATTGCTTATAACAAACTGCATGATGAGTTGGTAAATGCTTCTAAGACTATTAAAGATTTACAAAGAACTCTTTCTTTACAAGAAGAGGACTTTCAAAAACAACTCTTTTTAAAAGACAAGGACTTTGAAGAACGTCTTTCTTTAGCTCAAAAAGGTGTTGAAAATCTGTCTCGTGATAACGAGAATCTTGCAAATGAAAATCAATTTTTGCTAAATGATAGTATAGAACTTAGACAAGTCATCAAGACTATGCATGAAGCCTCTTGTGTTGATAAATGCTCTACTTGTACTGCTTGTGAGTCCTTAAAACTAGAAAACACAGAACTTAGGAAAACATTAGAAACACGTAGTAAAGAAGTTCCTAAAGTTGTTGAAAAAGAAACGCCTAAGAAAAATCAACGGCATAAAAACAAAAACTTCACTACTCCACCTAGAAATAACTCTAAGGTATTAAACAAGCCTAGAACAAATTCTTTTAGACCACCTAGACATTATGCTAGAATGTATGAAAATAAGGGTAGAACTAATATCTTTAGACAACCTAGATCCGAATCTAGGATTCTTGCAAACAAGCCTACAAATAGTAATTTTCGGCAACCAAGAAATAACTCTAGGAACGAGCTTAGACCACCTAGACATGACACTAGGTCCTTCAACAAGTCTAGCACTAATGACTTTAGACCATCTAGATATTATACTAGAAATGGGAACAATATGTCTAGTGTTAATCATTTTCATTCGCCTAGAACTTTGTTGGCTCAACCTAGGCATCAACACAACCCGAACGTAGTATGTCATTACTGCAATTGTATAGGTCATATTGCACCTATGTGTTTTACAAAGCATAGAGATTCCTCATATTATTATGGTCGTTATTTGCCTAACCCCCAAGGACCCAAAATGGTATGGGTACCAAAAGAGCATTGATTTGTTTTGCAGGTGTGCTTGAAGGAATCAAGTGTAGTGGATGCTCCAAACACTTGACGGGAGACGAATTCAAAATTCCTTCAATTAAAGCACAAAGAAGGAGGAAGAGACGGAAAAGTCGATTTAGGCATTTTTTTCAAAATCGGAAGTATTTTCGAAAAATTTAAAAGACAAAATACAAGGAAGACAAAGGCAAAATTGTGGAAGAAGCTTCTTAAATTGAAGAATGAGCCAAAAGACCAAAATGAACGGAGGATGTTCAAAATCAGGTAATTGGCAAAGTCGAAGGGAAGGTAAGTACCCTAAACCCTCTTAAGAACATCCTAGGACATAATTCTTAAGAGTTCACGTTTTTCACCCGACTACACTAGTTTCAAAGTTATTATTTCATTTATAGATTACTGACTTGAGCGTCGGAGATGTTTAATTCTATTTTGCAGGTATCCCCCAAAAGGTAAGAGGAAAGTATAAATTGTCTTGATACAAGAAAAATCGATCATAATCGATTATTTATGCTTACAATCGATTATCAGTATCAATGATCGATTATTTGTTGATTCAATTTTTTTGTCATGAAATCTTGTTGAATGTTACATTGCTTGATAGAATTAAGTCTCATCATTTTAGCATCCCCCTTCCAAACAATCGATTATTTGTTCTGCCAATCGATTATTTGCCAAAATCCAAACTCTCTGTGAGTGAAACAATCGATTACTATATATTGACAATCGATTATCTGTTTTAAACTTATGTTACCGTTTTGGCTCTACAATCGATTCCTGTCAGGTCATAAATATGAAAAACAATCGATTACCAAGTTTGACAATCGACTATCTTTTTCAAATTTTTTTTTCCGTTCTGGCGTGTAATCGATGTGTCAGATCATTTTCATTAATGACAATCGATTATTCTATTCAAACAATCGATTATTGAACGGTCAGTGAATTTATTTTTACCGTTTCAGACTTCAAAGCTCTTCAAATCTCTTCAAATCTTTTCCAATAAGTGTAAGATTCATTCCTTCTCTATATATAGGCTGCACATATGCTCTTGTATACTCAATCAAGCGCCTCCCAATGATGATGAAGGGGATGGGGGTGATGAATGATGAAATTGTTGTTTTTGATGATGTGAAATTGTTGTTTTTGATTTGTCTTTCCTTGGTTGGTTAGTTGTTGTTCGTTTTATTGTGTTTGGTTCCACCCATGTAATGTTATTTTCCAATAAATAAAATTTTGTTTATTTCATATGTTTTTTTTCATATTCTTCCCTTGTATATATTTTTGCTAATGGCAAAAGGGGGAAGAAACGGGATATCAAGAAGTATGCTATATCACTCTCAACTTCATTCATGCTTAAAGTGAGGGGGAACATGAATTGAGGGGGAACATCAAATTGCATACTTTACACTTGTCTTGGATTATCAAAATAATTATTGCATATATCCCGCTTATGTTTGCCATTATCAAAAAGGGGGAAATTGTTGGAAACACGTTTCAAATGCAATATACTAAACGTGTGTTCTTTTGTAGGTTTTGATGAATGTCAAACAAAGCAAAAAGCGATATATAGCAGTACTCAAGGACAAGCACAAAATGGATGCATTACAAGAAGCTCAAGACAAAGTTTAGAAATGTTATAATTGAGTCAATATTAATTGTGATCTTGATTCCTTAACTTGGCTCATAACATGGCTTCTCTACTAAAATTATTTTTCCAAAATCATGCATATTTAAATTAAGTGTCAAATGATTTTAAACTATGCATATTTACATTTGTTAAAATGTTTTCCAAGCATGCCTCAAAAATCTGGGCTAAGATAATCGATTATGTACTTATGATAATCGAGTATCTCTAAGCCAAGACTGCATGACAATCGATTGTGAATTAATGATAATCGATTGTGAGTAAGTCAGTTAACATCAGGTTTTTGCAAACTGCATAACAATCGATTGTGTACTTATGATAATCGATTGTTAACTGAGGCAAAGTTTTCAAAGCTCATAAAAATCGATTATGAACTAATGGTAATCGATTAGAATGAGAAAAATGTCTCCCAGTGATTTTAAATAAAATGATAATCGATTGTGGCTTTTGATAATCGATTATATATGAGACAGAGAGTTTTGAAATTAATTAATAATCGATTATTCCATTTGATAATCGATTGTTGAAGCTGACCGTTGTCATATATTTTCAATTACCTTCAGGTAATCGATTGTTGATATTTAACAATCGATGTTTTGCGTAAAATCTGGAAAAGATTTTCTGAACGTTGTTAAAATAATCGATTGTTGATTTCCGGACAATCGATGTTTTATGCCAAAAATTGGAAAGGATTTCTTAACGTTATAAATAATAGATTATTGATTTGAGGTAATCGATTGTTGACGTAAAATCTGGGATTGAATTTTTAATCTGATAGGCAAACAATCGATTGTTTAGTCTTGACAATCGATTGTCACTGAGTAATTTCAGCAATCCTTAATTGGCAATTAGACAACGGTAAGACTGAGTTTTTCACCTATAAATACAGCTTCAACTCAGTGTTTTCACAACAACAACATATACACTTTGAGTATTTTCATTGCTAAAAGCTTTCTTACATTGATCATCATTTTCCATTCATCCATAAAGCTTTTTGAAGAGCCATTCTATTGAGCTAAGTTGTTGTGATCTTGAGCGTACTATTTCTACTCATATCTACTCATTAAGGAGTGCTTTGTAAAGTGAGTGTGTTTTGTGTTTGTAAGAGAATTGCGATTCTCGTTTGTTGAGGAACTTGTGATTCCTCGGTTGAAGTCTTTGGGATTGTTATCCCCGAGCGGTTGAAGTCTTTGGGATTGTTATCCCCGAGCAGTTGAAGTCTTTGGGATTGTTATCCCCGAGCAGTTGAAGTCTTTGGGATTGTTATCCCCGAGCGGTTGAAGTCTTTGGGATTGTTATCCCCGAGCAGTTGAAGTCTTTGGGATTGTTATCCCCGAGCAGTTGAAGTCTTTGGGATTGTTATCCCCGAGCAGTTGAAGTCTTTGGGATTGTTATCCCCGAGCAATTGAAGTCTTTGGGATTGGTATCCCCGAGCACTTGAAGTCTTTGGGATTGTGATCCCCGAGCACCTGGGTGAGGCTTGTGTCCTCAGCTGTAACGGTTTGTTAAGCACCCGTAAGCTTGACAAGTTTAGTGGAAATCTCGAGAGAGTCTCTCGGGGACTGGACTAACCACGTTTGTGGCCAACCAGGATACATCATTGTGTAAGTTTATTCTACTGCACTTGTTTTAATTTCTGCAAAGTTTTTAAATTCCGCACTAAAACGCTTAATATTTTTAAAAACGCTATTCACCCCCCCCCCCTCTAGCGTAAAGCGTATTGTCCAACAGATTTCGTATCTAAGTGTGACAAATGTCAAAGTATGGGAATAACATGCATAGACCAGCTGAGTTATTTCATCCTGTCATAGCTCCGTGGCCCTTCATGAAATGAGGAATGACATCGTAGGACCATTACCTCAAGCAAAAGGTCAGGTAAAGTTTCTCGTACTTACTGATTACTTCACTAAATGGGTAGAGGCAGGAGTATTTAAACATGTATGGGAGAAAGAAGTTAAGGACTTCATTTGGAGAAATAATTTACCGCTTTGGTGTTCCAAAGGATATAGTGTGTGATAATGGACCATAATTTATAGGACATCAAGTCACAGAGTTATTTCAAAGTTGGCAAATCAAAAGAATTACATCGACACCGTATCATCCAGTAGGTAATAGGAAAGCAGAGTCTACATACAAAGTAATTATCAACAACTTAAAAAAAAGTTACAAGAATCAAAAGGCAATTGGCCTGAAGTATTACCAGCAGTATTATGGGCATATCGAATGACGACAAAAACAAGTACAGGAGAGACACCATTTTTAATGGTTTATGGTGCGGAAGCTCTGATACCAGTTGAGATAGGTGAACCTAGTACAAGACGTGTTCAAGAAGAGGAAAACTCGAACAACGAAGAGTTACGAGTAAATCTTGATTTACTTGAGAAGAGAAGCTGCGTTGATAAGGATGTCGGCTCAAAAGCAAGTAATTGAGCGATATTATAATAGGAAAGCATGCATCAGGTTTTTTAAAGTTGGGGACTTTGTATTGAAAAACATTTTCCAATATACGAAGTCAGCTAAAACAGGAAAGCTAAGTCCAACATGGGAAGGACCTTATCGAATTCGTGAAATTGCAGGGAAAGGAGCATACGAGCTAGAGACAATGGATGGCAAGGTTTTACCTTCACATTAGAATGCCATTCATTTAAAGAGGTATTACTTCTATGGAAGTACCCATGGTCAGGTATCACCATGTTAAATTTTTTCCTTTGAATTGTTAAAATTATACTAACGATTTTAGATGCTAGGAAAAAAACCTAACTCGTGCCAAATGATGAGTCACGGCCTGCACGACAAATTGGTATAGTATTAAATTCCAAGCCCAGGGTTACATTAATCTGATGGAAATACACACGAGTTAGGCATTGTTCATCTATAATCGCACCTCCAAGTCCCGTATATTTTTCTGCTTCAGGAAAAGTACCAAAAATTGGGAGCAAATACACAAGTGTTCGAGGCTTCATACTTCACCGCTCAAACACTTGGGGGACTACACTATATACACACGAGTATGTGCAGAAATAGATATGAGAGAGCAAAAAAGTTGTATCAGAAGTATGTAAAGGAAGGGACATGACTATGTATCAGAAACAGGTTATGAAAAACCTTACCTTGTATATTTTGTAAATCTGTTAAAAGAAACTAGTTGCAAGAAAGTTGTAGATATGCTTCAATGCATGTAATACTCAATAAACTTATCAAAGTTCATGAATAAAAACTTTACAAAAGTTATTTTATTCGAAACATGTATGTTCCTATTTCTTTCATCGTATGATAGCACAATTATGAGGTTGAGACTTCTTCTTCATTAAGTGTCAATAAATAAAAGGGCCCTCTTTTATTTTTCCTCATAATGATAACACATGAGAAAAATTATGAAAGCATTTTTTGAAAAGGATAAAAATGCTAACTTATTCTCTAAGTCCTAAAAAGAAAAATAGGCAAGAGTAAGATAAAAATAAAATTATTCTGCAAAGTCTAGAACAGTGAATAGACAAGGATAAAATGAAGAAGTATTATACAAACTTCTCAACATAAAAAGCTAAGCGAAAAAACTTAGCTATTACGATACAGTTGTTTTCAAAACAGATGCCCCATTATAGAAACTGGGGACTTCATTAAGAAATTACATCATCAAAAATAAACAAAAGAGGTAAGGTTAAACATTTTCACTAGTCACTGAGGAAATTCAAATGTTAGAAGTATCAGCCTCATTAGGCTCGGTAGAAACTTCCAAAGGAGCAGCAATAGAGGGAGTCTCAGCTGAAATTGAAGTATCGACATTCTCGAGAGAAGCAGTAGACATAGGGATTTCCATTCCCAAAGACTGTGTTGTAGATAAGTTACCCTTGGTCACTGGAACTGTAACTTCAATAATTTCAGCTGTTGACTCAAAGTTGAAAGGCTCTTCAACCCCGGGAGTTTTGACTGTTGGAGAGGAGATATCAATTACATGATCAGGAGAAGGAGTTTCAGTAGGTTGCTCATTCTTCTTAATCATGTCTAAAACTTTGGCCAACTCAGATTGCAATTCAAAATTTTCTTGAGAAGCCTCCATTAAAGCATCACGACGAGATTTCAAGAAAGCCCAGTTAACCTCATAATTGAAATTCTCAGCTAAGGAATTATAACCCTTCTCCGGGTTTTCATAATCCCTTCCCCACTTAGATAAGGAGTTCTTCATTGTTTCATGCTCAGCTAAGTGGAAATCAAGGGAAGATTGAAGGTTGACACAAGAACTCTCCAACACACGAACCTTATCTGAAGAAATCCTGAAATCAGCCCGAGTCTGGTTCAAAGATTGCACTAGTTCTTTGGCATATTCTTCTTTTTTCTCCATTAGTGCTTCAAGTTCTTTGATTTCTTCATTAGCCTTTGACATAGAATCCATCAAAATCTCTTTATCCTTTTTTTGCTTGGATCATAGAAGTCATGGCAATCCCTAATTCTGAGGATAAAGCCCGATTTTGCTGCTCAAGTTGAAACTTAGAAGACTGCAACTTTTCAAATGCTCCCTAAAACACCTTCGAATTGTTCCTTCCAATTTTGAGCCTCAAGCTGGGCTTCTTCAGATATTCTTTTAGCCTCATCAGCATCCTTAGAAGATTCACGTGCCATTTTCTCTAAAATAGAGATCCTCCCCATCAACTCAGTTCCGATCAAGTTTGCCTACAAACATAAGGCATAAAAATAAGAACTTAAGGCCAAGGAAAAGTAAATAATCAGGGGTAAGGAATTTACCTTCAGTGTTGAATGAACTATGTCATTCATTAAGGTGTAGCAGCTGTGGCTCTGTATCTTTGTTCTTTGCACATCTCTGATAAGAGGCTCGAGCCAGACATCCGCTCTACCTGTCTTCCTTAAAAGACTATGAGTAGCACGTACTTCAAGAGTAACCTTTATCATAGTCATACCTCTGTTATTTGGGCCAGGTTCAGAACGAGAAAAAAGGAGGAAGGAATAGTGGAAGGAGGAGTAGTAGAGGAGGTGAAAACAATAGGAGCGACAGAAACTAGAGCAGGAGCTGAGGGAATAGGCACAGGGGATAAAAAAGGAACAGGAGAAGAAGTTGTAAGAGCAGTGGAAGATGTCAAAGGGGAAGAAACAGGTACGGTTGAAGGAGAAATAGAAGAATCTGGAGAAATAGGAATGGAAGTAGATGAGCGAATTTTACTGAGAACGGGGCCAAGTTTCCCACTTTCAAAACCACTCTCGAAGAGACGGTGAACAGATTCACTCGTGTCTCTAGGAGAAAGATCTTCATCAGATTGGATTAATACATGCTCGATAATGGAAGTAACTGTAGAAGAAGTAATTGCAGTAGAGGTTCGGGCAGGAGAATAGTCAATTTCTTCATCCGTAACAACACGTCTCCTAGCTCTTGGTCGAGATACCAAAGAGGTATTATCTTCTTCTTCCTTATCAGTTTCCATTACCACAGCTTTTCTTTTGAATAAAAGTTCTTTTGCCTTGTCAAAGCCAAAGGCGGTGTTGGCAGTAGTACACATGGCTATACCAACGTCCGATGCCATCCCATTTATTCCAAATCCTGATAAAAAGAAGGATTTGAGTTCATCATCAAAATTTAGTATATGTATCTAGAAAGCTCATATAAAAAGAAATATATACCATGTGTTTTCACTGTCCACCCATGTAAAGAGGAGATAGATTTCCAAGTCCTATCTTCCTTAAGAGCAACTTTCAGAATTGAATCTACCCAACCACGGGAATTGGGAACGTTTTCCACATCTCCCATGGTTGCTACAAAAAACCAAAAAAGAGATAAATTAAAAGAGAAAATCAAAATCTCATAAAATAGGTACAGGAAAAGTAAAATAGAAACTTACGTGAAAAACTCCACATCTCGGGGAAAGGAATGTTTCATTCTCCCAGTAAATCCACTGTATGAACACCAATGTAACGAAGATACCACTCACGATCTTTATCGTCATCGGTGTTTACCAAAACTCTTTACTCTTTGCAATTAATGTACAAACCCCATAGCGTAATAAACTATGGTGGTATAAGTGGATAAGATGGGGGAAGGTAAAAGTATCTTTTGCCTTATTAGACAAAAATCTTAAACAAGCTACAACCCTCCAAACTAAAGGTCCAATGTGGGCCAAACAAATGTTGAAAATCTACAAAAATCAAGGATAACTGGATCTATGGCAGGCTTAAACCCCAAGTGAAGGGTTTGGTATAAACATAGGAATACCCATTTCAATAAGATGAAATTCTATGGTTTATAAGGGATTGATAAACGAACGCTTTCTTTCCAGTTGCAATCTTTCCTAATGGTGGGGATTGTGAGTTAAGTTATAAGAGAAGGAAAATGATCAGTCTTTTCCAATTTTGCAATTTGCTTTTGAAGGAATGCTTTATCACTTGCAAAAGATAAATCATTTGGTATAATTTCTTCAACTGTGGGTTCTGTAGAAGGGTCTGAAATTTCTTTATATTTTAAAGATTGAGTTTTGCAAGAGGAACCTTTCATTCCAGAACCAGAAGAAGGAACTATAGAACCAATTGAACCACCACGTGTAGATCCCATACTTCAGAGTCTTCCTCCTCTGCCTCTTGAATGTTTAATAGGAGCAAGTTCACTTGGGAATTGATCGAGAAGTAAAACCTTTCTGGGGTTAGGGTTTGGAGATGCCATTGTAAGATAAATTTGAAGTATGTAGAATTTAAAGAAAGAAAAGAAATGTGAATGCTTGATGGAAATTGATGAAGAAAAGGACAAAGAAAGTGTGAATGAAAAGTTTATATGAGAATAGCCGTCAAAATTAAGGGGAGCAATGATGGAAAGCCTATTTTAATGATAACCATCACTTCGTAAACAGAGGAAGTTGAGCAGGCTTGGAAAAATGAGAACAGAACTGCAGATTCAACCAGAAGTTGACACGTATATAGAGCATTAAATGAGAAAGACAGATGAGGCGTCGATACTGACACAAACATTAATTGTGACAAAAATTCTTTTTCAGGATCCACTTCCCGATTCTTTAATTGATAAATAAATGAGAAGTGGTGGGACTATCTGTATTGGGAAAAAAATTAGTTTGAATTAAAGATGACGTGGCATGACTCGTGGATTGGTCAAACAGATAAAGAGCAATAAATGATTAAAAGACACAGAAGACAACATGCACGGTGGAGGAAAAGAAAACAGACACGAGAGGAAATCTTAGATACGAGTCTCGTGTCTATTCAAGTCATTCAATATCAACGGATAAAAAGGGCATTAAAGACAAGAATCTGATAACAAAATGTAGTCTATATACATTATTAAATACCTGATACGTTTGTTATTCAGTAGTTAATAGCAATGATTATGTAACGTCTCATTAAATGCTCATTTATTATTTAGATTAATCTGTTACTCCTTATCAACTATAAATGGAGGAAGTTTTATCATTTGTGGGGACACAGAACATTATTGATATCATATTGAAATAACAAGTTCTTATTATTTTATTCTGATTCTTTGAAAGCCAATTATATTTCGGTCTCTTTGATTATCAGTAACCCAATTTCTTCTCTCTAAAATTCAAGTTTTGACCAAATTACACTTTTTGGTTAAACAATAACATAAACTTTAATGATAAAAATCTAAACAAAATGCCACATAAGCTTAAATGGATCATACATATTACCCACTTTAGACCCATTTATTACTTAATGTGATTTTAATAAATTTGATCACGCCCAATAATGACTTATTTCAGAACAATGCGGTCGCTGCAAATATAATTCAGTTTACAAGTCCAGAGTCGAATCCCACAGAGAACTAAGGTTTAGCTACAGCTGTTCACTATCACCAAGAAGACAAACTTGAATAATTCCTAACTTATAGATAAATAGATTCTTGTGTTTAACTAACTAACTAACAAATTAAAATAGTAAATTAATAAAGATACTAAGAGTTAGGGACAAGATTAAGGAGGTCGAGAGTAATGATTTCCCAAATTGTCGGAATCCTTCCCGCTATGTCTTCTATAATTTCGCCTAAGTATTCTCTACCGATCATGAGCACTCTTATTACCGTAAATCTCTCCCGAGTAATCACGATAATTTACTAGACGCACTCTCCCGAGCTACGCTAGCTGGCTTTTAATACAACTCACTTCAGATCGCACCCAAGGCTTCGTTATACCTAATCCCGCCTTTAAACCCTCGGTTATTATTCCCTCATATACTCTGGGAGTGGTTTTGTTCAAAAATTACCTAAATATGCACTCTCTCCCGAGTTATGCATACTAAATAGGCACATCTAATTGATAGCTCTTCGATTAACTACAACAAGAACTTAGTTAAACAAACAGAGAAAAACTATGGCTCAATTATAGTATAAAATAACAAGAATTTATCGTACAAAAGGTTCTATCAAAACTCTAGGTAACAAATTAGTAATTCAAAATAGTATGTAAAACTACAATATAAAAAATCATAACCAACCATGAAAAATAGGAAGAGGAAAGAAAAACTTGTAGAAGAATTCCCAAGCCTTGCTCCCATTGTGTCTGCCTCCTAAGGTCAAATCTATCTCAACAATATGTTCAATTCTTGTTCTTGGATGGCCTCCTTTGTTTTATATATGGTTTAGGGCTTAAAATCCCATGTTTCGCACATAAGTCCCTAAATTTTCCGCCTCCTGTCGCGGTTTTGCCGCGGTCGCGGTCAAACCGCGGCCAAACATTGCCTCTGATTCTTCAGTTGTCTGCTTTTGCACTCTGCCACGGTTCTACCGTGATCGTAGTGAAACTGCGGTGTTTCACCCTGTTTCGTTTGGAATTTGGAAAAACTCAAAACATGAAATTTGTAGCCCTTTTGAGTTAGATTTCCAACCATATATTATGGAACCCAAAGGGAGTTCTGAGCAAAAAGTTATGTCTATTTTACTAGACAGTATGCAATATGCCTCATCGAGTCTTTGTTTGTTCTCAACTATCAAATTTGACCACCGAACATGATCCTGGCTTATTTCCGTGAGCTTTTACTCAGACTTCAAAGCTTTAAACCACTTAAGTTCATTCCATAACATCTATATAGCTCGGAATTACACCTACAAGGTATAAAAACACAATTAGCGCAAAACACTAGCGATTAAAGCTCAAACTCAATTAAAGTACAGTAAAATCGAGTGTAATAAGCGACTAAAATACGTAATTATAGCCTATCATCAATATCTTCTTCAACAGCTTGGAATTTTGGTCTTTTCCCTTCAACAATCTTCAGCCAAAAAATACCCAATAAATCCTAGATTTTTAGTGAAGCTCAAAATTCTTGTATTTCCCTCCAAGAATCCCAACAGCGGGTTAATTTTAATGATTGTCATTCAACTATTTTTCAATTTTACTAAAGTCACTCAACTATTTTTTGTCACTTAAAAATAACTAAACTTTATCATTGTCACTTAACAGTTATTTTAGCTCAAAACTCTACCATATATATGATATAACATAAACTTTAATGAGAAATCTAAACAAAATGCCACATAGGCTTATATGGATCATACATAACCCACTTTAAACCCATTTCTTCCTTAATATGATTTGAATAATAACTCAAAGGCTTTCAGTAAAAATATATATTAAATTTACATTAGTTTAAAATAATTATTCTATACTATAAAATTCTTGTCTTTTCTGTTACATAATGCCTATTTATAATTATTCTATACTAAAAAAATTCTTATCGTACTTGCAAGCTCCATTCGAGTCGTTTTATAACTCTATTGAAGTTAAAATACTACTGTATCCAACTCGCATAATATATTTATAATTTTCTAATGAAATTTAAATAGTATTAATATTCATCTCACATAATATATTAAGGTATCATAAGTATACAAGAATAATAATAAAGCTAATAAGAGTCTATTTTCACAATGAATATGCAATTACATACAACATATTGTAATTATTTAGACAAAATAAAGGTTATATTTGTACGATAAAAATCCCATAAAAAAATTATAAGACCAAAATTTATTAGGGGGTGTGTGTTTTTTCCCCTATTGAAGTCCATTTGGGTTATGGGTCAAATCACATTAAGAAAGAAATGGATCTAAAATGGCTATGATCCATTTAAGCTTATGTGATAATTAATTTTAGATTTTTGTCATTAAAGTTTATGTCATGTCATATTTATGGTAGGGTTTTCAGCCAAAATGACTTTTAAAAGACAATGATAAAATTTAGTTACTTTTAAGTGACAAAAAATAATTGATTAATTTTAGTGAAATTAAAAAATAATTAAATGACTATCAGTAAAATTAACCCCAAACAACAGCAAAAATAGAAAGGGAAATCGATGGTTAATGGAGAAGAATCAAGATGAGATCCATGATTAATGGAGGAAATCACTATCTTGAAGGCTCCATTGAGGAAAGGGATTCTTACAATTGACCGTCTATCATTTATCCTAGCTCCCTTTGTTTAATTTTAACAATGTTGTTTTTTAATAAAATTTGTTTAAAATTTAAACCAATAACTAATCCAGTTTTTAGATTAATAATCGACATGAAATGCTATGTGGGAGCTCCTTAAAAATAATAAAGAGCGTGTACATAACGCACCTCAAAGAAAGCAAGGAGGGGGCTTTATTATAAAGGGGATAATATTTTTGATTGTTTTGACCAACCAAATAGGAAACTCGCGAAAAGTTGAAAGTTAAAAGGGGTTTCAACGTATTAACTCAATAAGTAATGGTCAACATGACCTCTGCATTTAGACATGTTTCATTCATACTTTATTTGTGCAAAGCGTAAAGTGAATTCCATGGAATGATCTTCCAATTTTGAAGTTACCTGGAAATGCAAGAGCCAGCCACCTTGCAACAGTGTACCATGTGCTATGAAATTAAACAATTTTTACATGTTCAGAGAATAAAAGTAGCGGACGTGAGGATGCTTCGTTAGATGTGCAGGTCCACCAGGTTGGATATGATTAAGAATGAAGTTATTCGAGAGAAGGCATGGTGGCCCCAGTGAATGAAAAGATGCGAGAAACAAGACTCAGGTTGTTTGGGCATGTGCGGAGGAGAAGCCCTGATGCCCCGGTAAGGAGTTGTGAGTGGCTGGCGGTGGTTGGCGCGAGTTGAGGCAGAGGGAGGCCTAAGAGGTATTGGGGTCAGTGGCGGACCCAAGTGGTGTCCAGCGGGTTCAACTGAACCCGCTTCACAAAAATATAATACTGTGTATATGTATAAATTAAGATTAAAGCTGTATAAAATTTGTATATATATTTATTTGAACCCACTTGATGTCTACTATTTTACGACTAAAGTTATATACTTCTAAGATTTAACCCGCTTGCACAAAATCCTGGGTCCGCCACTAATTGGGGTGAGGTGATTAGGCAAGACACGGCTAGAATGAGGATTTCCGAGTACATGACCCTTGATAGGAAAGTCTAGAGGTCTAGTGTAAGGGTTGTAGGATAGGGGCTTCAAAAATTTTTTGTACTTCTGTCCGGGGCACTTGAATGGGGTTTGGTAGGGCTCTCCATAGATGATTTGTGTATTGTATTGTGCCTCTTATGGTAGTTACCAGTTGGTATTATTGCATGCCATTTTATTTATAGTTTTATGTTAGATAATTATTCATATGATTTCTGTTGGATTTACTAATACTCTTTTGTTTTTCTTTTGATTTTCTTTCCCTTTTCCTGAGCCGATGGTCGATTGGAAATAGCCTCTTTACCCTTTCGAGTAGAGGTAAGGCCTGCGTACGTATTACCATTCTCAGATCCCACTTTGTAAGAATATACTGGGTAATTGTTATTGTTGTTGTTATTTTTTACTTGTGGTCGATTATTATTAAAACATTTTATAGTCAAGGTAAAAAAAAAAGGCTGAAAAATGATGAACAGTTATAGTCAATAGTAACTCACTTACCTTCTATCGGAAAAATAAATGGACAATAATGCTGATCTTATTAGACAAGGTTAAAAGAATAAAAAGAAAAGAGTTTATAGTACTATATCTTCATCTATCATCAAGTGGTGCAACGGAAAGAAATAAACTCCTGATAAGAAACACTTCCTTCTTTTAACGGATCCTACACGATGCGAATATAAATTGGTCAAGCAAATGGGTATATGGTTTAATTAAAAAGGTATATCCTGATCTTGTTAAAGAGGCGTTTTCTGGCCGGCGGCGGTGACTTGGAGCCGGCAAAGAGGACAAGAATTGTGGAGGGAAAGCCAGTTTGTGAGGCAGATAGAATGGAAAACATGGCAGCAGGATACTTGTTTGCCACCAACACTTGATTCGAAGCCTTCCATGCACACTGTACAAACACTATCAACAACTTTAACGGTTGGCATTTCGTCAACAATTTGGGCAAAAGAAACACTCATCGTTTCTTTCCTTTTACTGTCATTACAGACAGAAGTTGTAGGCTCAGGCATCGTCAAAGCCATGTCGAGATCGAAAAGTTGATCCAACACCATCGTGCTTGATATTTACTTTTGTAATGCCTACTTTGTTAGTATGCTACTTTGTATTTGATGCTACATGGAATAGCTCTTAGACAAATATATATATATATATATACATATATTGGTCTAAGATCACGTGTGTTTCCTGGATACAGTTGGTTGGGTTCGAAGAAGCAACCATATCTTCCCTTCTCTTTTATTTTTGATATAAAATTACAAAATACATATAATACCGTCCTCCAAAATTCATGTGGCTCTATTTGATTGGACACATATTAAAAAAGAAAGACTTTTAAAGACTTGTAATCTAGGAAAGGTCAAAAACATTTGTGTGAGTAAAATCATCTCATTAATGATAAATGAAAAGTTCAAAATTAATGTATTTCTAATATAGAAGAAGATATTTTTTAAGGGAAAGACTAAAAAGAAAAATATGAAAGAGACAGGAGGAATATTTTCCTAGCTTTTGCACATTAGAATTATAAAATTTAGGGAAAAAAGTGGAAATTGTATTTTAAAGTTAGAGTTGTGTTTGGACATGATTACAATTTTAGTTTTTTAGAATTTTTTTGTGTGATTTGAAATGAAAATTTTGGAAAACAATCTTTTGGAGTTTAAATTTTCAAAATTCATTTTCAAGCGAATATTGAAAATTTCATGGCAAAACGCTCATATTAAAATTTTTTGCCAAAAAAGTAAAAGTTTTTGTGGGGACAAACGGCCCAAGTTTGTTTCCTCCGTTTTCAAAAGAACATGATTTAAAATACAAGAATGCATTAGTCTCTGTTCCATGTCAATTTGAACATCGGTTCTTTAATATTTTATCTTAATTTACAGATATATACTTTGTAGTTAAAATAAACATACCAATATAAACTACAAGTTTTGATAATAAAATACTAGTATTAAGAACATTTTCCCCAGATCCACCTGGTGGGACTATACTGGGTAGTTGTTGTTGTTGTAAGAACATTACAAACGTAGTTAGAGAGTTTTCTTCTTTTTTTTTTCCAAATTGAAGAACTTTTATTGAAAGCTGGAAATTAAATAGAGTTATTAAGTACAACATGGAATTGATATTACAATTCAGTCCCTAAGTAATCTTTGCGAAATATTACGATGGTTCATTCCAAAATAAATTTATCATTGTGTGAGGCTCAGGGACTCCCATATCTTGTTAGGGCGTGCACTACTTTATCACCTGCGCGGTAAATATGAAAAAAAAATGTATTATGAAATGCAAATGAAAATAATTTCAACTAACTACAAAAACTCCACCGTAAATAGTGTCAAATTGGCCGGTTATCATGATTTATACTCCTTAATTTTGTATAGCAATTACATAAACGTTCTAAACTAGTTCATATTGATGGCCACCGATTAACTTAATTATTATAACTGAATATCATTAGTATTTACTCGTAAAATAATACGGTTGAATTTTATCTTATACAATTAGCAACAACTAACAATCTCACCCCACACCCGGTCTCCCAAAATATATTAGAGAGAGACTCCACCTTCTCTCCAACTCTCCAATGCAAACCATTAACCTAAATCACCAAATTCAACCAAAGCCATTGGACATTAACCCTACCCAATCCATTCCAACCAGCAATCTTCCTAGCATGAGCTTCAAACACAAACTATTGGAAGGATCTCATGAAGGCCACATTCACATGACAAATGATCCCTTGATGGAAGAATATCCAAATCATTATATTGATGCTATAAACCCCCGTGCAACAAACTCAAAAGATGCCCAAGATCAGTCAATTCACTTATCTAAGAAAGACCTCCTAAGAATTACCATCCATGGAGATTCTCTATCATCATTAAACTCCAAGGAAAAAAGATCCTACACCATATCCTTAAGAGAAAAAATCAAGAGCTATGGAAAATAAAGGAAAACTTCCCATTAATTGACTTGGGATCCGACTTCTATATTACAAAATTCAATAATGAGGATAGTATGATTAAAGTCCTACAAAAGGGTCATTGGTTCGTCTTCGGTCACTTCCTATCAGTACAAAAATGGGTCCCCAATTTCATTGCCTCTGAGGCAAAAATAGCAAACACAGCTATTTGGATACGCCTTCCCCAATTAACTACTGAATTCTATGATAGCATCATACTAACAAAGTTGGGTAACAAGATTGGAAAATTACTCAAAATTTATGTCTGCACATCTTCAACTTTAAGGGGACGATATGCATGACTTTGCACTGAATTTCCCTTAGACATTCCTGTTCCACCACATGTCTTCTTAGGAAACCATAAGCAAGTTATTCTTTTTGAATGTGATAAATTCCTATGTACTCAATGTGGAAGATTAGGCTACTCCATTCTATACTCTACCTATTCTCCTCCTAGTGTCCCTAAAACCAACAAAACAGAAGCCCTAGACAATGAACACCCTTTGCTAAATAACTCCTACCAAAAAGAAGATTCCTATGCTCAAGCAAGAGAAGATAATTGGCAAATGGTCCAATTTCCCAAGAAGAAGAAATTTGGTAAGTTGTATCCACCAATTACAAATTCCGCAGGTATGTCTCTCCATTCTCTATTAATTAACAAAAACACACGTGATTCCAACAATGATGGCCTTGCCATTACTACTTCACAGCCAAAATCTGGAGGCAAAATCTAAGTAAAAAAATATGTTGCAACTGGAAATATGTTTGATGCATTGGTCTCTTCGCCCAAACCAATTAGAGATAACAACAATCAATTAACTAGTAATGTGATTAACACTCATAACATTTGCATGTCATTGGACGTGGAAGATGGCCAAGTAATAGACGGCCAAATGGCAGGCCACTCAAGTGACAAATTAAACTACATGCAAGCTAATCATACCTTAGCTAAACGTATTGAGGATATAATCCACCCTCCCCATGCCTAAACCCCTTCCCCCCTCCAACCACTCAATCTCCTCTAATCGACCCCCTAAACCTTCCTGAGGTGGACCACAATCACGTATGCATGGCAAGCAATTGAAACCATCACCAAAGCCCCCATGTGTCCAACCTTTCTTTGAACATAACACAAATGGCCATATTTCTAACTCCAAATCTAGAGAAAATCTCTCTTCTACTACTAGCACAAGTAAATGCAACTACAAGCTAACTGAATCCCCTATAATTACAAACTCCACTCTTGTGGAACTTCCCGAAAAAGATAAAGACAACAACTCTCATCTCAATAGTATAAACGAGACCACTCATCACCAAAATTCCAAGCTTCCAATATCATAAAGGAGAAGGTTCAGTCTGAATCAAATACTAAGGCATCAAAGAGCAATAACAATGTCCAATCCCACAATCCCACCAAACAATCAAACAACCAACCAAATTTACTACATACAAAAACCACTTCCTCAAGACCATCAGCCATTACCATGGGTGGAAAAAGCCTTAAGGGGCCATGCAATCACTTTCAACATGATTCTGGACGGTCAAGAGACGGTGATAGTCCTCCAAAACTCTCATTTCCTTGGCCAACTAGTATCGAAGGGCGTGCACATGGCAATGAACAACTACCTCAACCAAGTATGGATGAACAACATTCTACAGCCCCTTGCACCTACAATGAACCTGGAGCAAGCTCAAGCTATGAGAAAACAATGGAATATTCTTCACCATTTCAATCCAGTTGTGAATCCCCCCCCCCCACGTCGAGATTCCATTCTTCCCTCCAGGGGAGATATCAAACATGAACCCAATCTTCATGCCATGGTCCCTCACATCCATCAACCCCGAAACTCATCCCAATCACAACATGCAAGCCACATCCACCCATGCAAACCAACCACCACCGGAAAACCTAGAAATTCCACCACCTCAAATCCCTCAACAAGTTCAAATCCCTCCCAATGCCCCCCAACCAGAAAATCAACCAATGTTAGAGGAAGAGGATATCAACCTACTAGGGTCAGGACAAGTCCTCGAATTTTCAACCCTCAACGAGGTAAATGTTTATCTTTTCAGGGAACTCTTAGAGAAAAGATATGTTCTCAGTTGCCCTCCAGCTCTTTACAAGTGCTCATTGACGTGAGGCCACCCCAGTATCTAACAGTAGGAACTCGTGCAATGATACTAGTTCCAAGCCTGAGAAGGAACCCACTACCTCCATACCACCCGGACAATGGTCCGACAAACAACCATGTCACGATGTTTAGGCCAACAAACTTCATTATCTAGAACGTTCGAGGGGGAAACAATGATAATTTTAGGGTCCATTATAGGTAGACGTTTGGTACCCACAAGCCATGCATGGTGGTCCTTTTGGAGACTAGGATTGAGAGCCATTTTCACTCCTAAGTGACTACTCCTTCTCTTAGAAATAGAGGTGCCAAGTGATGGCCAATCTGGTGGCATGATCATACTATGGGATGCAACCATGGTTAAGGTCCACAACTTCATTAGAAGAAATCAGGAGATACATGCACTCATCGAGGTAAGCCCCCATAACTTTACCTGGTTATTATCCTCTATCTATGCTAGTACGAAATTAGAGCAAAGATATGTCCTTTGGAAAAACTTAGAGAATATTACCAATACGTATAAAGGGCCATGACTAGTAGGAGGAGATTTTAACGATTTTATTAGCTGTAATTATAAGATGGGGGCAAGTCTATTAACTGTAGACGAAGTAATGCAATATGGAAATCCATTAACAATTGTCGTCTTATGGACCTTGGTTGTCATAAATACACTTGGTCAAATCTTAGGAAAAAATCCAAAGGGCTTATATTAATAAGGTTAGACCGTATCTTTACAAATGAGGATTGGTTATCCTTATACCCAAGGCCATGGTAGTTCATCTACAAAAAATCCATTTGGACCACAATCCTCTCTTACTAATCTTATGCCCAGAAAATGTTAATTATCTAATAAGCCTTTCCGACTAGAAACAATATGGTGCAGACATCCTAATTTAATTAACATTATTAACAAATGTTGGAATATTGATAATGTTGAGTCTTCCCAACACTTCTTTAAAAAAGAAGTGATTAAATGGAAAAACTATACCTTTAGTGACATCTTCAAAAAAAAAAAAGATTCTTGCCAGGTTGAATGGCATCCAACTCTCCCCTAATTATCATAATAGTCATTTCCTACAAGACCTTTAATCCTCTCTTCAACTAGAATATAACTCAATTCTAACTATGGAACAAGACTTCTGGAAACATAGATCTAGAATAAATTGGATTAATGAAGGGGAGGCGAATACTAAGTTTTTTCATCTAGCTGCCTCCGATCGTAAACGCCGGAATACCATAATGTTCTTTACAGATGACAATGGGCATAGGATAACTGATCCAAATCTAATCCTTGACCATGCCCAAAAATTTTTCAAAGAATCATTTACTACCTCTAAGGCGTTTTCTCGTAATCTGCTTGGTAATAGTAACACCTTCACAAACACCATGGATCTAAGTGTTTTTGACAGTCCGCTAAATAATGTCGAAATTACAAAGGCCCTTTTTTCTTTCAAACCTTTTAAAGCCCTGAGCCCGGATGGTATTCACCCCTTTTTGTACCTAAAATATCGGCATAAGATAGAATCCTCTATTATAAATTACAGTAAAAAGGTTTTCGAAACCCAAACCCTCCCTAATGGTATTAATGACACCTTTATCTGCCTAATCCCAAAATTTCCCAATGCCAATAATCTTAAAAATTTCAGACCAATTGGCCTGTGCAACACCTCCTATAAATTAATAACAAAGATCATTGCCAATAGGATAAAGCCTTACCTTCCCCACTTAATTAGTCCAATATAGGCCAATTTTATTAAACATAGCAGAGTTTTTGATAATGCTATAATAATCCAAGAATTTAATGAACAAGTTACACAAGAGGAAGAATTCTTCTTCAAACTATCATATGATCATCAAGCTAGACTTAGAAAAATCTTTTGACCGTCTAGAATGATCTTTCGTCTATAAAACCCTTAGATTCTTTAACTTCCCACCAAAACTAACCCGTTTAATCATGCATTGCATTTTTACAAGTTCAATGAGTATTATTGTAAATGCTATACGTACCACCTTCTTTCAACCTAGTCGTGGCATTCATCAAGTGGATCCCCTCTCTCCTAATATATTTATACTTTGTCTTGAACTACTGTCCCAACTCATCAACTACCAAGTGGACACACTACAATGGGATCCTATATCTTTTAAGCAACATACTCCGAGTATTTCTCACATATTCTTTGCTGACGACATTACACTGGTTGGCAAAGCCAATTAAAAAACTCGTCAATGCATAAAATCCTATCTTGAGTTGTTTTGTTATGAATCCGACCTTAACATTAGCAAGAAGAAGTCTAAAATTTTCCTTCCAAAAGTCCTGGCCTCCTGACCTTAAGAATTATTCAACATCTCTATTTCAAATAAAACCCACCATAATCTTCGGTAAGTATTTAGGGTTTCCCATACGTAACCATTCTCCCACACTCAAGGACTTCCAATTTATAATTGACAAGATGCATTCCAAACTCGCACATTGGAAATGTTCCTTCTTAAATATGGAAGGAAGAACCACATTAGCTTCTAGTACTCTGAATGCTATCCCTACCCATGCCATGCAATATACCATGTTACCCCCAAAAATATTTAGAACAATTGATAAGATTCAATGGGACTTTATTTGGGGATCCACTAGTACAAATAAAAAGCCGCATTTGATAAATTGGCAGGTTATAACCAAAGCTAAGTAGGATGGGGGACTGGGGATCCATCAAGCTAGGACCAAGAATCTGGCTCTCCTATCTGGCCTAGCCTGGAGATTTCTTAATAATATTAGTTCTACATTGATCCAAGTTATAGTGTCAACTTATGGTTCCAAAAGGTCACTACAAAATTCCTCCTTCATTTGGAAATCCATTTTGCAAGGTTGGAAAATATCCAACAAGGGAATTCTCTGGCACCCTAAATCAAATTCCACCATAAATATTTGGATCGATGTTTGGATGTTCAACTATAAGTCGCTGAGAAGCTAAATTGAGAGGCCTCTTACTATTAATGAATAAAATTTATGTATAAAAGATATCATCCATAACAATGAATGGTATAGTGGTAGTATCTTTTTTGATCTCCCACCAGAAATCCTAAATAACCTCCAGTCGACCCAAACCCCTACCAAGGAAGCTATTTCTGATCATATAAGCTGGCATCGTAACTCATCGGGGCTTTTTTCAACCTAGTCTAGTTATAAGCTTATTCTTAATCAAGAACCCACCACGAAACCCTTTAAATGGATTTGAGATCTCCATTGCCTTGTCAAGATTAAATTCTTCTTATGGTAATGTATGCATAATTGTGTCTCTTGCCGAGCTTACTTAGCCAAAGTAGGTATTAACATCAACCCCTAATATACTTTTGTAAAACAGATCTAGAGGACATTCAACACATTTTCATTACCTGCTCTATTACTACCTCCCTTTAGCAAAAACTAGGGTTGTCTTTAACTAGCTTAGTTCGTAACCAAAGCTGGCTCATTACCTTAAGGGATAACTTTGTCAATCACTTTAATCAACATGGAAAATGGACCACGGTATTCCCCTATTTTTTTATGGGAACTCTGGAAGAATAGGAATAACAACAACACTAATAATCTAACCAACACCCTTAATGTTAACAAAGTATTGCATGCATCCTGGGAGTTCACATTCTTCACCGAAAAGAACCTTACTACTGATAAAACATATATGGTAGACATTTGTTGGGGAAAACCTAGAAAATTATTTACCAAGCTAAATTGCGATGGAACTTTTAACAAGAAAATCAACAAGACAAGACTGAGAGGTGTTTTTTGAAGCAACAAATGAGACTGGATCTTGGGGAATAAATCATGAAAGGCAATATCTCCAATACATGCAGAGATACTGGCACTACTGGAAGGGTTAAAAATGTCAATGACATTGAATCTATTGGCAGTAGAAGTTGAAGTCGACTCCACGGAGGTTATTAAAATATTTATGAAAAAACTTCTAACTTTTCAAACTTGGTTTGTGAATGCAGATGGCCAATGTACCAACTGAAGATCCAAATGCTCCAGCATAACTTCAGAGAAAGGAATATGGTGGCTCATCTGCTAGCCAAGCAGGCTATCACCAATGCTTCACCCTTCATAAGTTTCAAGCATATACGCCCCCCTTTTGTTGGGCAAGCTTTTGTTAAAGATAGGGATGTTGTAATTTATAGTTCTAGATTAGTAACTACTACTGTTTGTAACTATTTGAAAACATTGGGCAATATCCATGCCCTAAAACTATCTGTCATATTCATGTAACTTCGTTTTAAGGTTTTAATACTATATCCGTTTGTTGCGTTAAAAAAAAAACAACTAACAAGCTCATTGACAGATTGATCTATATCTTAGAGTATCTTTTGTTTTCCTTGTTATTTTTCTATTATCATAGTAAGTAATAAGAAATTAAAGAGAGGGAAAAACAAGAGAAATAAAATCTCTCTTAAAGCAACTTCACTAGAGACCAATATTTTAAAAGGCGAAGGTATAAGGTAGGGTATTTTAATTAATGTGGAGAGTTTTGTGAGCTTCGATACATAGAATATAAGTGATCACTTCCATGTCACACCCAAAAATAATAAAATATAAAATGGTAGTTGTAATAATCATAATTCAACGCGAGTCGGGGGCGAACCTCAAGGAGTTTAGTATGGGCATTATGGTAAACACTTAAGTGCGCAACTTAAAGTAACTCAATTTATCTTTCAAACAAAGGTGGATATTTATTTCACTGATTAAAGTAATAAGATTTTTGACTAAACTAGCAAACAAGTACTCGCTCTGTTCCAGTACGTTTATGTGAATCCTATTTACTTTTTTGTCTGTTCCAAAAAGAATAACCCCTTTCTAAATTTGATAACAGTTTAGCTTAAGCTTACAATTCTACTCTTAATGAGAAGCTTTTATAACCACACAAATACTTGGGTTTTATTTTTGACTTGTTTAGGACCACAAAATTCAGAAGTCTTTTTTTATTAAACTACGTGCTTAGTCAAACAGGTTCACATAAATTGGAACAGAGGGAGTAATAATCAAAATATTTTTGATGTTTTATCAGATAGAGAAAGGCCTAGGGTTGTAATATTAACATAGGTGTAAACCTAATGGGTAAATTCAATTTATGCTTGCTTGATAGATCGAGATTGTTATGACTCTGAAATACTCAAGTACTCACTCTCTTGCTTAAGGAGTGATTATGCCCAATTCAATTTTCTCAAGTCCAGTGGGTAGCTATAAGTACACTGTAATACACGTTCAAGTTAGATTATCCATTTCTCTAGTTTAAATTTTTTGATTAATCTAATCAATAACCCAATTAGTTCAATTTTTTGTTAGCCAATTTTCCTAAACTAAGTTCATCTTTCTCAAGTAAGAACAAGATCATAAAGGCATGAACTAATGTTTGCAATCATCAATTCTAATTTTAAATCATAAACAAGGCTAAATAACATTAACTCAATCAATAGCATACATAATATTAATAACCCATAAGAATTACACATTAGGTTTGGATCACAACGCTGGATAAAAGTCTAACTACTCATATTAAGAATCGTGAAAAGATGAAAATAAAAAAAGTCAAAAGATATAAAACCCGAATTAAATAAAAAGTAAATGATTTTCTCAAATTGTACCTCAAACATGCTCCAGATAGCTAAATATAACTGATTCGTAGTTGTTACATTTGAAGGATGCCCTAAAGTTCTATTTATATAACTCCCGGAATCTCTAATAAAAAGACCCTTTGCAGGGTTTTGCGGCTGCACATCAACTTTTGTAGTATGTACTTTGCTAAATTGACACTGCTTGCTTTTAGTAGGAGAAGTTCTATGGGTGTACTTTAATTTCTACGTACCGTACTTGAGGAGGCTTCAAACTTATTCAGTTGCTTCTTCTCTGATCTTTCAACTTGTCAGTGCGAACCTATTTTGCTTATCAAGTGCAGCCATATATTTTATTATGTGGACCGCTCTTCTGCCAAAACATTCTGAAGCTTTAGTTCTTCCTCTACTTTTGAGTCATTTTACTTCGTTGAACTTATATTTTCTATCACACATGTAATTCAACCATTTTTATATAATTAAGAGACAAATATCAGTACTTCAAACTAATAACTATAACAAGAAGGTATCCATACTTATCAGTAAGCCCCATGAAGTTTTAAAACTTTTACTTTATAAAGTAAGAAAATAGCATAATAACCATAACATATAAAGTACATCAAAGTTAAAGTAAACTAAAAAGGATTAAAATAACTCATAAAAAATATCTAGAATTTTTAATAAATATAAACAATTCAATACTGTAAAAGTTACTATGAGATAAAAATCAACTATTCTTATCTTTGAAATAATACTATGAGATAAAATCAACTATTCTTATCTTTCAAACAATCAAACATTTATAATTTCATTAAAATATTATCAAACTACACAATTTATTTCTCTAAAAGTTAATAATTAATAAATTTCATCAGTATTGTAATTTAATATATTACTCTTATGAGTAAATATAACATTATTTTGAAATAGCAAATAGTATAAATGAATAATTTCGAAAGAAATAAAACTAAGATATGAAGACCTATAGTACATGAATATATATATATATATATATATATATATTCACAAGAAATATTCTCAATTACTAAATGTATACTATTATTACTCATTATTTGGTGTTATTGTCAATCTTTATATTTTTACTGTACTGACCCGATCGATTGTTTTGACTATTTTATCCCCATTTTCCTTATTTGATGATCTACTTGTGTGTACTTTTGGATATGTGACTTACCATGGGTGGTTGGTTTGGTTTTGAGGAGGTTTTGGAGTGAATCGGGACACTTAGTCCCAAGATTGAAAGTTTAAGTTGCAAGAGCTGACCGCAGTTTAATTTTTTTTATAAAAAACTCCAGACCCGAGTTTTGATAGTTCCAATAGCTTTCTATGATAATTTTGGACTTAGGGATATATCCGGATGTGAATTTTGAGGTTTGTAGGTTGGTTTTTGATTTTTGGAAAAGTTAAAAAGTTGAAGATTTGGAACATTGATAGGCCTAACCGAAAGTTAACTTTGTGGATATCGGGTTCGGGAGTAGGAATATATCCGTTGTTTCATTTGAGTATGAAAAATTTGAGGTCATCCTGAGGTGTTTAGACATGTTTGGTGTATGTTTTAAATTTGAAAAGTTCATTAATTTCCTTAGGCTTAAATTAAGGTCCGATTTGTAGTTTTGATGTTGGTGTGATTTGAGGCAATGTTTTACTTTGGGATTGGACGGAGTGACTACATGGGGTCCCGGGCGTGTTTCAGCTGGGTTTCAGACCATTTTCTTCATGTTTTTTGCTGATTCTGAGTTTCTGGTTTCCTTTTTCGCGATCGTGGAGATGATGTTGCGATAGTGGAAGGTATTTTGGTGGCAATGGGGTTTATCATCGCGTTCACAAAGCTTTAAGAGGCAGTGGTGATTGCGATCGCGAGAGTTTGGATGCATTTATAGGGGAGTCCAGTTGGGGGTATCATGCTACTAACCTACAAGATCGCGAGATGATGGCCACGTTTGTGAAGGCTCAGAGGTGGAGAGCATCGCGTTCGCTGCCTAGATGTCGCGTTCGGGAAGAACTATTTTTGGTAGTGTTTTGTTGCGCTTCGCGATCGCAAAGTTGATTGTGATGGTTATGCCTGGGTAGACCATAAGTACTCTATTTTCGAGGTTTTAGTCATTTTGACATATTTTGAGTTGTAGAGCTCGGGTTTGGGTAATATCTGAGGAGATTTTCATGATATGAATTGGGGTAAATAGTTTTTACTCAGATTTATTTATTATAGATGATTTCAACATTAATTTAGCATTAATAATTGGTGAATTAAAGTGAATAAATTGGAGATTTTAGTAAAATCTTTTTTAAAGTATAAATAGATGATTTGAGGGCCGATTTGAGGCGAGATTTGGATGAAAATTATATATTTGGACTCTTATCAAATAAGTGTTAGGAATTTGTGAGTGGTCAGGTTCCCGGTGCGGCGTGAGGTTGATTTTAATTTTGGTTAAATGTCTTAGCTTCATAATTATAAATCATTTCATATGGCTTTTATTGATGATATTATTTTGGCTAGATTTGAGTCGTCCGAAGGTTGATTTAGCAGAAAGGGATTATTAGAGGATTGATTTGGATTGCTTAAGGTAAGTATCTTACTTAAACTTGATTGAGGAACTAATTGCTTGAGCTATTTGTGATAGCTGCATGCTATAGGTGGCGTATTTATGTGGGATTGAGCACATGTGCGTGCACAGGGTATATATTCATGCTCGAGATAGTGCTTAGGCAATGACATGCCTTGAGTTGATTGCTAAGCTTCATGCTGTGGCTTTTCTCCTATTTGTACCTCTTTTTATGAGCTATTTCTACCATGTTTGAGGTTATATGGAGGTTAATCTCGTGATTGATCCTAATAAATTACTAATTTCGTGATGTAATTATCTGATTGAGCTGTGATAGCACACTTTGCGTATGCCTACACCATGACATGTTACTTATACCATTCGAGGAGTATGAAATTTGATGTTCATTGACCATGTACATATATTCTTGTATATCTGCTTTCTGTGTGATGTGGATTTGACTGGTAGCCTGCGACCATGCCAGGCGAATTGTGGTATTGAGCCTGTGACCATGCCGGGTAGATTATGATATTGAGCATGTGACCACGACAGGTGGATTGTGATAATTGACACATGAATTGTCCATATGGTTGATATTATTGGCACATGAGTTGTCCGTGCAAATTTAAATATTGATATTATTGGCATGTGAATTGTCTATGCAGCACGTGAGTTGTCCATGCGGTTGATATTATTGGCACGTGAGAATATTCGTGTAGCGTGTGGATATGGATATATATCCCTAGGATCACCCATTCATGTTACTTCTTGGTGGTGTACATGCTGCTATCGAGAAAAATTATTAATGGTGGTACTATTATGGAAATTCTATGGAAAATCTGGCGTATGTTTGATTTGGTTATTGCATTTCATCTTTACTTGTAACTTCTTGACTGCTATGTGTTTTATTTGTATATCTGCTTCATATGTTGGATATTGACTGAGCAGAGTATGTTAAGTAATTTTGTGCACCATGGTGGTTCTTTTGTTATTCATGACTCGATCATATTATTATTTTCTACTTGTTGTATTTTTGAACTGCATAGGTGATTAGAGAGTATCATTTATAATTCTTGTTTCTTTTATCTCGTCGAGGTTAGTTATGATACTTATTGAGAATATGAGGTTGGTTGTACTCATACTATACTCTGCATTAAATTTTACAGTTCTCGGTGTCGGACGAAGTTATGGCTAGATATGAGTGTTTTGGAGAACGAGGTGGAGCTGCATTGCAACTGTTGTGTTGGCGTCTCTTTTCCTTTTTGTACTGTTATTACATTCAGATTTGTACTTGGGTAGAGCTCATGGCACTGCATTACGAGTTTTGGGGAGTTATTGTATTTCGAAACAGTTATTCATATTATTGGCATTAGACTTGTATTATTTTATTGCTATTTCTGTTATTACGGTATATAATTGTCATGTTAGCCTTCCTAGCAAGTGTGTTAAGAGCCATCACGACTGGTTTGCGGCTTCGAGTGGTGACAAGCTAGTATCTGGGCCCTGGGTTCATAGGTTCTACAAGTCATGAGCAAATTTAGTACAGTCTTGCAGATTTGTAAGGAGACGTCTGAACGTATATTCGAGAGACTACCGAACTGTTAGGAAAACTTAATTTTCTTGCATTATTGTCGTGCAGATTCTTTATTTAAGAAGTTTTAACCTTTACACTTCAATTCTTTCACAGATGATGAGAACATGTTCAGCTGGATCAGGTCGACAAACACTAGCACATGTGGAGCTACCGGTTGCTCTAGTTGAGGAGCATGTTTCGATAATATTGATGTGATTTTCTAAAATCCTGGGTATTGAATAATTCGAAATCTACATGCAACGCACGTGACGAAAATTTATATATATATATATATAAAATGTAATCTAGTCTACTTTGTAAAAATTTAATGCACTAATAATAACAAAAACATAAATTATTATTTTTGAACTTTGATAATAAAGTATGCGCCGCCTATAATGATTTTTATTTTGAAGTGCCACTTGCAACATTGATATTGTACTGATAGTCAGGTTCAAAGTTTGCGGAGTGGGTCGTCATCCTTTTCATGTCTTTTGCTCTACTTGCCAGTGAGTGTGTGGAAGAGAATGAGTCTTGCGGGAATTATTCAAATATGGTATGGTACTACTAAGAAATCTAATACACTATATTAGTTTAAATTGATCCTGTAATTAATTGATTAAACTTATCCATTTTCCAGTTTCTTCGCCACCAAGTGATAATAATAAAAGTTTTAGATGCTCATTTAATAATTTTATCCAATTGTGCTGTCAATTATTTTTTATTCTTTCTTTGTTGACAAAGCTAACACGTGAGAGTTTAGACTTTTGAGAAACAGAAAGCTTGATCATGGTTGTTGGCGCCACAAGGATGGCCACCACATTTGATCATGGAAGCAGTTTATTTTTAGATAATCTTTCTTCTAATAGAATATTATGTAGTCGTACTTTGTAATTCTTATTGTAGAACCAAAGATGGACTCTGTTTGGGTTGTGTATACGGTCAAAGATCGAATGCGTTCGATCCATATATTCAAGAGGATGTTCGAAGTCCGAGTCCGTCGAGTTCGAGACTACCTGACCACACATGATCTCCAAGGCAGAGTGTAAAACCCGAGGATGGGAGTTCGAGGAATACCGTGGCGGATCCATGATTTTAAAGTCGTGGATGCTCACTGATAAAATTATTGAAAGAAGAGGAAAAAAGAGTTTAGTTATAAGTGCTCAATCAATATTTATCTAAATATTTTTATAATTACCTATACAAATTTACTAAATATTGTTAAAGATAATGGGTGCTTGAGCACCAAAACTCAACATGTAGATCCGCCTCTGGAGGAATACCGAGGACATGTATGCTTTACCCCGAAATAATACCGTTATAGATTTATACCAGAATGAGCTAGATTTAAGTCATGTCCCCAAAGTCATGAGCTAGATTTAAGTCAAACCCCATAATAGCATTGTACGATACCGTACAAGGCGGTTAGACGGTTGTACTGTGATGAACCAAAAGATTATCACTTGATTTATGAGTAACTTCTGCGTTCCGAGCCGTAGAAGCATCCTCTTTTCTTACTTATATTTGTGTGCGTACTTCGGAAAGACATTATGTGAAAATATGTGAAAAAATGGTTAACTTTGCCTTTAGAATTAAATTAAGTTGACTTCGGTTAATATCTTAGGTAAACGAGCCTTGATCCGGACCCATGATTTGACGGTCCCGGAGGGTTCATTGGAAAATATGGGACTTGGACGTATGCCCAGAATAGAATTCCGAGGTCCCATGCCTGAGAAATAAATTTTTTTAAAAAACTATTTTCTGGAATATTTATGAGTTTTTGGAAATAAAATGTGTTTGATATTTGATGGTATCTTGCCAGTATTTGAGTTCCGGCGCCTAGTAAAGGTATTATATGTGATTTAAGTTGAGTCTATGAAATTTGGTAAGAAACGGACTAGAAATGACGTGAATCGAATCGTATTTGAGAAAATTTGAAAATTTGATGTTCTTAAGTTATTTCATGAATTTGATACAAAATTCATAGTTGTTGATGTTATATTGGCGATTTAATTGCACGAGTAAGTCAATATGATGTTTTTGAGTTAGCGTACATGTTTGGTTTGGAACACTGAGGCCTTGGGTAAGTTTCAGATAGGTCTCGGAAGGTTTTCGTGCTTAGGAAAGGTTGCAGAAATGCTGTTTGTGATGCACAGACACTCTGTGCTTCGTGATCGAAAAGCCTATCACGCGATCACGAAAGGGAAAGTGGTGCTGGATTGAAATTGTTCTATGCGATCATGAAGTAAGGGACGCGAATGCAGAGCACTAAGGTGCTGCTTTACGCGAACAAGACCCATGTCCTGCGAACGCGTAGTGTAAAATGGGGGGCCGGTATGGGATGTTATCGTTCTTCTACACGAACGCATACACTGGTCTGCGAACGCTAAGGTCGGGGGGGACAAACCATTTGCTAACGCGTAGAAGGACCCGCGATTGTGTAAGTCCACGTCTGGCAGTTCTTCGTTATCACGATAGTAATCTCACGAACACGATGAACACTATCGCCTAGCTCATTTAAACATTAGCAGAAACGGGAATAACCCATTTTCTCACATCTCATTCCCCAAAATCAAAACCTAGGCAATTTTTTAAGAGCAAAATCAACACCAAATCATAGGTATGTCTTTCTCAATCCGTCTCTTTCATTTTTCATCAACAGCCATTAGATTTCTAGGCCTACATATATTTCTTCCATGGTAGAATTTGGGATTTTGAGTAGAGTTAGGACTTTTTGAATAATTAGAATTTATACATCATTTTGGGGTCGAATTTCAAAATTAATTGCATATTCGGGCTTGTGGTTAAATGGGAAATCAAGTTTTGGTCCGAACTCGAGTTTTGACCAAGTAGGCCCGGGGTCGATTTTTGACTTTTTGGAAAAAATGTTAAAAAACCTATAATAATATGAATTCTTTAGCATTTATTGATGTTGTTAAATCAATTTAGACTAGATACGATTTATTTGGAGACGAAATTCTAAAGGAAAAGTGGTGTTCGAGGCTTGAGTTAGCCGTGGAAGTTTGAGATAGGTGTTTGGTCTAACCTTAGTCTGAGGGGTTAGGAGTGTTGTCCTATTTACTATGTGTTATTTCTTGGGTACAACGTGTAGACATGGTGACGAGTATCTACACATTTGTTTCAAGCATGCTCGTGAGTCTTAATTTAAAATTGTTGTGTTCTTAATAAGTACTATAAATGCCAGGTTGTTGATTTAATGTGTTGGGAAAGAATTAGGAGTATTCTTGTGGAAATTGCTTATGGTTATGTATTGGCGCTTAGTTGAGGTATCTTTTGTGAAGTTAAATATAGGAACAAGTTTGGTTATAGATGACTCCCTTGTCGGGACGTGGTTACTTGTATTGTCTATTCCCTTGCCTGGATAGTGTGGTTTCCTTAGTGTTCCCTTGCCGGGACTCTTTTCGTGTGATTGGTGTTGAATTTTATATTGGGATCGAGTTGCACGCTGCAGTAATATTATATTGGGATCGGGTTGTACGCCGCAAAATAATATATTTTGATCGGTTTGCACACCACAACAATATTATATTTGGATCGGGTTGAACGTCGCAATAATATTATATTTGGATCAAGTTGCATGCCGCAACAATATTATAATTGGATCGGGTTGCGTCACAACAGTGATAAATGATATGGATTGGGTAGTACTCTGCAACACTATTTTTATGATTTGGATCGGCTTGCATGCCGCAACAATAAATGATAAATGTGGTTATTGATTTGTTACAATTTTCGTATTCTTTCTGCCGCAAATTTGAAATTGCACGTTATGCCTTTCTCATGAGTTATGTTGGTAAATGATATGTCCCCGCAACATGTTCCCCCTTCCCATCCTTAATTGTATATTTTCATTTTGTTTTTTTCTGTATGTGATATAACTATACAGGTTTATTTGGTATTCTGGTCCTAGCCTCGTCACTACTTTGCTAGGGTTAGGCCAGACACTTACCAGCACATGAGGTCGGTTGTAGTGATACTATACTGTGCATTGTGTGCAGATTCCGGAGCACTAACATTCAGACCTTAGTTTGGGCGGCTACCTTCAGTCTAGTCAGAGACTCCGAGGTAGTTCTGCAGGCATCCGAGGCCTTGTCGTCTCTCTCTATCCCTTGATCATGTTGTATATACTTTTTTTTCAGAAACAGTGTATTAGTTATCTTTCAGACCTTTTTTATAGTAATTCTAGATTGTTTGTGAAGCGTGACACCAGTTATGGGTAGATTTTGCTTAAGATGTTGTATTGGATATTTATTCAAATTTCTTATCGTTTCTTCCTCATGTTTAAATTCCGATGTTTATAAGCTGTTGTTTCATAATTGTAAAAAAATTAAAATGAAAAAAGGTAATTTGTACAAACAGTTGGCTCGCCTAACTTTCATTAATAGGCGCCATCATGACTCGCGGGGATGGGAAATTCGGGCCGCAACATGTACCAAATATATTTCTTACTGTATATTGAAATATTCCTTATTTAGGATTCTCCTATTTAATAAAAAGGACCTCAAATCATTTGTAACATCATCTAATCATTGAGTAAAGAATATACTCTCTACTTTTTGCCTATTGTTCATAATAATTGTCGTTCAACTTTATTGTTCTTACTTAGCTTTTCCTACTCAATTGTTCATACTTCCCTAAACCACCTCGAGGTCACTAAGCTCGAGGTCATTGCTGCTAAGTAACATTGGTTTGATTCACTTCTACCTTTCATTTCTACTTCATATCTCTTGATTATTAATTGGTATTGAACTAAATCACACATCTTTAAAATCAATAATCAAATTTAATTGTTACTCGTATTTTTGGGGTAAATAGTTTGGCACCCACTGTAGGTCTAAAGATAATAATGATTATTTCTTTACTAATTCTCGTTACACACGTTGCTTTTACAATTTTTCTTGTCCAAATTTTTTGATTCTCAGGCTGAAACATGTCTAGCTCCTGAAACGCACTCATTCATGGCAACGAAGGTCTTGGAGAAGATTACAACGTAGGAGTCGGTGTACCATCAATAAACCTAGGGGAAGTTCGGAATGTGGGACCTATTGATGCTAGTTCACATATCTCTTTGAATGAAGATCTAGGCGCATTCCGAAGAAGATATATGCAGGGATGCTTGGCCCGGTGGACAAATGTAAACGATGAAGTTGGAGGGATCTATTTTTCGCCACTAAGATGCATTCGGGGAGTCATATTGGTAGCTCGGGCTGCATTACTACGATCAATCTCCCTCCCCCGAATTTTTTCTTACGACCTAACAAAGATTCTGAGGGTGGGGAACTCCCGAGGCGAGCAACTAGCATCAGCAGAGACTAGTATAGTGCCTAGCCATCCCATCCCCCTGTCTTTACATTATATGCATTATGTACTATATTGTATTCCTTCTCCTATATAAAGGGAATCCGCACCACTTTTTAAGCGGCTGATGTTGCTCCAACTATTCTCCATAAAAACAATAATATCTCTCTCTTTTCTCTCTCTAACTTACTCGCTCTTACTAGCTCGAGGCCACCTTCGGCATTTATCGTTTCCATACTTGTTCTTCGTTTATTGCTTGGTCTTGGCCATAAAGAGCCTTGTTACATTATTTTATAAATGTTACCCCTTTTCGGTTTCTTCCAATGTCTCAAGCTCGAGCTGAACATTAACTCCGAGGCCCTTTATTGACTAGTTCGAAGCACGGGCAGCAAGCCCCCCTGTTCAATTGCAGCCCTAATTTAGCTGCATCTCATTATCAAACTTCATATTGTTAGCATAAACTGCTCTAACAACTAGCTAAAAATAGATCACGTATTTTTAGAATCTCATTTTAATAATTTAATTGTTGTTACCATTTTCACAGTAAACAGTTTGGCGCCCATCGTGGGGATAAAAATAATACTGATTATTTTCTTGCTGATTTCATAGCAGAAACGCAAGTTTTTTTTCACACTTTTTCTTGTACAAGATCTCTTTATTTCAGGTCAGAATGTCTGGCTCGGTAAACGAGTATGAGAATGACTACCTCGAAAATCATGGAGAAAATGGTGTGGCTATTGCAGTAATTGGCGTGCCACCATAGAACCTTGATAATGCACCAGGACGGATTCAGCAGATGCGGGTTCGCAAGACACGCAGCAGGTCGACGAAACCTCACAAAATGACAGAAGCATACAACATAGCGACCTACAGGAAGCCCAAAAGACCCCGGCTCGGGAAGCACAGGAAGTTAGTCTTCACGATATTATTGAAATGTTGTAGGAATAGAAGTTGGCTATCGCTCAGTTGCAAAGCCACCCAAAGACTCCCATCACAGTAGCGCTGGAAACTACTCCTCCATAACGGGTTACGGAGAGGTCAAGAAACGACGGATCATTAGCCGATCCTGCCATCGTTAGAATGCTGGAGGACCTCACCAAAAGGATCAAGTTAGGAGAGAAAATGACAAAAACCAATGATAAGAAGGTCGAAACTTATAACTTCAGAGTCGACCAAATTACAGGCGCGCCCTTGTTCCTGAAAGGTGTAGATTCGAAAAAGTTCATACAAAGGCCCTTCCCCAAAGAAACGGCCTAGAAGCGCATTCAAAAGAAGTTTAGAATGCCAGAACTCCCTAAGTACAACGGGACCACCAACCCTAATGAACACATTACTTCCTACACATTCACGGTAAAAGGAAACGATATAAAGAATGATGAGATCGAGTTCGTATTGCTTAACAAATTCATAGAAACGCTCTCGAAGGGGGGCATGATGTGGTACCACAACCTAACTCCCAACTCCATATATTCATTCGCCATGTTAGCAGACTCATTTATAAGGGCACACGGAGGTGCCATCAAGGTAGCAACAAGGCAGTCCGACGTATTCAAGAATAAGTAGAGCGAAAACGAAATGGTGCGAGATTCGTATCTTGTTTTCATATAGAATTAATGGAACTACCCCCGGTCTTTGATGACTACGCAGTGCATGCCTTCACTCAAGGCCTAAATGAACAAAGCTTGGTGGCATCGAGGCACCTGAAAGAAAATCTGATCGAGTATCCCGTTGTAACCTGGTCGGATGTCCACAACCGATACCAATCAAAGATCAGGGTAGAGGACGACTAGCTAAAAGCCCCTTCGGGCTCAAGAGCGGACTCTTGGAAAATGAGGAAAGATCAAATAAAGAGAGGTACCAACCGTACCCCGATGATAGGAGAAATGCTCCCAAACTCAGTCCGTGAAATAACGATCTATTTGTAAACCGAGGAGAGAACCCTCGAGGACTCCTCAATAGAGGTAGCTCCGACTGGAACACGGGGCCAACACGGGTGCCCCTTCTATCAGAGTTCAACTTCAATGTCGATGAATCCGACATCGTGTTTGCCATTAGCCCAGACCAGTACACTCTAATCCTTCCTGAAGAAACTACAATTTGGTTTGCGAGTTTTACATTTCACAAGGGCACCGAACCGAGGATTGCAAACAACTCCGAGAGGAAGTGGCCCGATTGCTCGATAACGAGCATCTTCAGAAATTTCTCCACAACCAGGCTAAAAACTAATCCCGAGAAAGAGAAACAGCCAAAAGGAACAAAGTGGATGAGCCCAAACATGTCGTCTACACAATTTTTTATTGATCGCCCAGATGCATTCCAATAGTGGACCACATAGCAACCGCCAAACGAACGCCCGAAATTGAAAGCGCCATCACCACCAAGGTATAATCACCTCTCCCTTTTTCTATTTTCTACTTTACAATAATTCTTTTGCAGGCAAGCGACCAAGGCAACCAAGCCGTCGCTCCAGCTCGAGAACCCTGAGGTGTCAAAGCATCCCTTGCACTCTTGTCCTTTGGTCTGTTTTTATCCCGAAACAAGTTTTTACCGGCAGGGTATTTAACGAGGCAGCATCCACGCATTTCCCGAGAAGGATTCAATGAGCCTACAAAATTTTCTTTGAAATTGCCTTGTTTCAGAAAATGACGAACGAGACTCGAATATGAAATGATGTACCAGGACAGACGCTCGAATGAATTGTGTCCACATATGCCCGGGCTAAGACAATCTAACGTCATGTATTCAGATCAAGCAATCAGAGAATATCTTTCACCAAAAGTGTCTCGTACTCCACAAGAAAGCTTAGCATGTTCACGATAAGGGTTCCTCCATCGAACATGTGCCAAAGTACTCGGAGACTTAGCGTAAAAAATTTGCCACGCCAATAAGGCAATTCCAAACTCACGAGTAATGGTCTCCGGGCCTAAGCAAACTCGAGGACCGTAGACTCGCCATACACTGGAAAACTCGAGGCCATAAGACCCAGAGCGGCCAGACTTGGTCTAGACAGATCTATTTTACATAACAACAAAAACTTTAAGACCTCAACAGGCATGAAAAACTGTAAGATCACAACAAGTATGATATACTATAAGACCTCAACAGGAATTACAAACTATAAGACCCCAATAGCCATGACAAACTGTAAGACCTCAACAGGCATAAAATTTTTGTAAGACTTTACTACAAGCATAAAACTCAATCTCGATGTTAGGCTATATGTCGCATTTGTAAGACTCCCGAAAGGGCATACCCTCGGTATAGATGCCTAAACTATCACACTGGATAAAAAATAGCTCCAGCCAAACACATATGACTACACTCAAAACAGCTGCACCATCCAAATTAATGCGACTCAAGGATGCCCGACGATCGCTAACAAAATCATAGGCCATTACATAAATTCTACTTTGAAAAGAACTGATTAAAACATGCTTCCCTCTGTAGGCGCACTAGCTTCAGCCATGTCAGCTCCAAATCACAAGGTTTCGAGCTACTCCACCCACGAGCTAAACCTTCCGAGGTGCTCGAACATCGCCGCTAACGACTTGAAATCGAGGTTCTTCCCGAATCGATGATGGGTCAGGCAAAATTCTTTCAAAAAGACCTTAATGAGAGGAAAAAGAACATACAATATGCCAACGAGCAAAAGTGTAAGATCCATTGTCACCAGCGAAACGAGCCTTAGTGCCGCACACTAAAAGGTTGCAATGACTAATAGCGTAAGAGCCACTATCTCTAGCTTGAAAATGGAAAACTTGAGGATTAAAATAATCTCGAGTCGTAACCGGATTCGAAAACCGGATCCAAAATAGTTAACTACACATACCTAAGGGAACAACATAAGTGCCATTGTCGCCAGCTCCACAATCCTCACGGCCACACACATAAAAGGTTTCTCCGACCCAAGTCATTAGAGCCATTGTCACCACCCTATGCAGACATATAACTCGAGGGTAAATTGAGCTTGAGTCTGAGCCCGCTTAGAGAATAAACCCAAAAATAGTTAAAGTGCGTATGCCCAAGAGCACAAAAAACTCGTTGTTGTCGGTCTAATTAACATCAGGGCCATATTATAAGTTTTGAGATTTCTATCAATCCAAAGGTCTAATCTACCCGATTGAGATCCTAACAAACAAGAGTACAAAAGATCAAATTGCGGGGTTCCCCCTCTTATTTTTACATACTGACAGTGAAGAATAATCTCAATCTACGACATATTATGAAAGCTACATACACAGAGAAGAAGGAAGGGAATAAACATCCCCCTTTCAACAACTATGGCTAGGTGGCCCCTCCTCACTGTCTTCAGTATCAGAAAGAAGGAACTTGGCATTATACTCCTCTCATTTGTCTTGCTCGATCTCCCCCAGAGATCGACGCCTCCGTCATGAATCTCCTCGAGGATTTCCCTCTAGGATCTGCACCTCGCATATTCCTTGCTATTACTAGCACGATCAAGGGCCCACTTATGCTCAACTTTAGCAACAACAACGCTCCTCGAATAGGCCATCACTTTCTTTCCTGCCCTGGTAATGCTTATCACAACCTCGGCTCGGACATTCACCAACTCAATTTTTTCCTTTGAAAGCTCGGACGAAAGCCTTGCAATCATTTTCTTCCATGTAGAATCCTTCGCATGAATAGTCTGGATTTGTGACTCAAGAGTAGAAGCCCCGGCATGAGCCCTTTCTTTGGCCACAAAATAGGCATTCGCATGCACCTGCATCTCGATGAATTCACGTTTAACTCAGACAACCTGACCCTAGAGTTTTCCTATCTCATACGCGTTATACTTCAACAAAACATCAAAACGTCAAGACACCAAGATATAAAGGGAGTGCAAGCCATCAAAAAATACAGGGTAGCTATTTCTCCAGGCGGATCTCCCAGATCCCGCTCCGATCTACCCCACGCCTTAAGGAGATGAGCTCACTTTCCTTTGCCGCACAAAGAAGCTTGTTGGATTTCTCCCTATCCAGAGCCTCCCACAACGGGGCCTTTTAATTAAGCAACTCAGATTTAAGCATGCCGAAGGCCTATGAAAGAAAGCCATATAAAGAACCATAAGAGGGGAAAAGGAAAAGCGCGGGGCCAAAACATTCTTACCACAGTCAAAACTAACCATGAGGCCAAAACGATGAGCCTCGCCAAAGGCCAAAGCAATGTCTGATGGCGTACCACTTCTAGAAGGTTACCGATCGATTGAATCACTTCTCCTTAACCGCTGTGAATGAGTCGCTTCAGTGTAAGACTTTTCGAACCTCGGAACAACTTTTCTTTTATCGGCACTCCTTGATCTTGAGGCCAGCAATCTCTCATTCACCCCCGTGGGACACGACCTTGTTTTGAAAGGATTCTTAGCACCAGCAGCATTTAAATGAAATAAACTGGCAAGAAAGGTTCCATTTTTTAGGAGTTAGAGTGCGGGGAACCTACCATGATGCTTCACCTCCCTTCTCCCTTTTGACAGATCTCGCCACCGCCGCCTATCATAAATCGAGCAAGCTGCCAGCTTATGAGACCACTCAGCTAAATTAGGGTCCTCGCCGGGAGACCAATGAGCTGCTAAAAATAAAGAACATAAAGATACCATTACATAGCCAACCTCTGGTCGAAACAAAAACAGTTCATATAGACATTTACGTGTGAGCTTCCATTTCTCAGGAAATGGAAAATTCTCTAGGAATGAAGTCGGTCGTTCGTATCTGAACGAACCGATTCATCCATCCCCGATCCTCGTCCTTCTCGCTGCCAAATACAGGAGCTCGTGTGGATAGACACTGAAGAGCAATCAGGCCCCAGTAGTGCAATGGTCGATACAACCTCACGAGGTGATTGACAATAAACTCTATCCCGATCTTGTCGGTAAAATATCTCATCTCTTGCACTATTATCCAAAAGGAGGGATGAACCTGCACCAGAGTTACTTGATATTCTTGGCAAAATTCGAGCACAATCCTGTCGGGGAACCCGACGCGAAAACATGAGTGTATACACTCAAATTCCGTCCAAATATGTCATTACTCTCTCCTCGAGGGAAGATACTTGCAAAATCATGCCTTCCCCCCATCCACAATCTTTTCTAATCATCTCAAGATTTTCCCCCCCCACTAATAAAATGATCCTTGACACATTCTCCCGATGTCCCAGAATATTGGGACGTTTTCTCGGCATGACAGTTATCTTTGAGGCTCACTCCCCTGACGTCGGAGGCAAGCCGCTGGCACTAATCGAATGCAAAATGTAGTAAAGAGTCCCTCAAATCGATGATTGGACGTCAAAGCAGTAGCCATGCTTACGACAAACTATGAGGGGAGGTAGGGATCTGAGCAAACTTTTTCAAAAATGGTAAAGCAAAAGGACTAGCCCAAAACGCCACTTATGAGACAAATGAACAAAAATATAGAGTCAAATAAACAACTGCCCCCTTCCCCAGGGGGCCAATTAATTCTGGCCACATTAACGTCATTCTCTCCTCGGGAAGCGTACTGGCTGAATAACCCAAGCCCCATGTAACTCAAAACCTGCGGGACCTCGGGGACCCCCCAATATCACAAGCATCGGTCTGAGTGGAGCTGTCGAATTAACCCCGGGACATAGATAATTTCAGGGTCCTGGTTGATCTGAGAGTAGGCTCGGAAGAGCCGATGCTAAGAGTCAAAAATTCAAACTTAAAAGCAAAGGGGCAAGGAGAACAGCTAACAAAATGAAAACACCTTTTTTACATTGTCAAAAAGAAAAACATTTTTACACAATTCATTCCTCGAGAGCCGTATACAAGGGGAAGGGGAAGGGATACAAAAATGACTCGGGGACTACTCCTCGTCACTATTATCTTCGTCCTTATTGGGGGAACTAAAAGAATCCAGTTTTTCCTCCACTTCACGGGTCTCCTAGAGATTAGTTGAGAGGTTGGTACCTCCGGTTCCGATTGTCTCCATGGTCTCTCTCCTCACCTCCACCTTAGCGTGCTCAATAACTCGGGTAAGTTTCTGCTCAGCTGCTATGGACATGCACAAGCTATCCTCTGTGTCGTGGCTGCATCCTCCTGATAAGAAATGGCATATCTTCGACCTCAGACTTAGCCGTGGCCAACGCAGTATTCTACCTGAGAGGAGCCTTAATTAGACCCCGGGATGTCGCCAACTCCCCAGTCGTTATTTCATTTTGCCCCCTCAGCTCGAAAATCACCGCATTTAGTTAATTAATTTGTGATCCACTCTGCACGACCTACATAAATGAGGTAAGCCAATATATATGTGAATACGAAACAAAAGGTCGGGCATAATCAAGGAAAATTACTTGAGCAACAAGATTGGCATTCTCAGAGCGCCGTTTCCAAATCGGCCTGAAGTTCTTCCAGTTTTTTCCCTCCTCGGGCAGAGCAAGCCTCCGAATCATGCAACTTCAAAGTAACTTTCTTACACTCCTTTTTCATGATAAGAAAGCTCCCCGCCGAGCCGAAGGATGGCATGATCATAAATCTCCTTGCACTACGACTTAGTGGAAATGTTAGAATGATGAAGAATGATGTTCAAGGATGAAAGAGATGCACGAGAAATGGCTATAACTTGCTGCAAGAACTTTTCTACCTCTTTGACGGAACTAGGACTATCGAGATCAGCTTTATCAATAACACCATAAAAGATATTGGCAATAGAGTCTCCCTTTTTGAGAGGAATATCAGTTGTGGCGCCGATTATCTCGTGAGCCTCCCGCAGTTCCCTTGACGATACTGGAACACATAAAAAAGCTATTTAGGTCACAGATTTCTCCAAATGGCATCCCATGCTCTTGGAAGGCTCCAAGCCCCAACCCCTCCGGATTAACAGTAGTGGTCCCCCTGCCAGAAACTACATCGAATCCAGTTGTGCAATTTGAAGCTACATCAACATCTTCTCCGAGGGTCCCCAGCTCATGAGCTTGACCTGAACAAGCCGTTCTGGACTCAGCAGCCTTCGAGCAAGGTGCCTGTATGTCTCTCACACTCTAACTTGTTCACCACCCTAGCGGGCATTCAGAATCATTCTCTCCCTCGGTATCAGGATTCCCCCTTGGGGTGAAGCAGCTGTCCCAGCAACGGCTCGATGGTCGAGTGGCCTACTTTTCTATGCCACACAATGGGCAACAGCTGCCCCACTTTTCATCTTCTTACCATGTCGAGCTGGAAAGCCCCTTCTTTGCAACTAGGGAGCATCATCATCTACATCACGAAGACCTGTACCAATGCAGTAATTGCAAGATATTTTCTTAATGGCTTAAAAAGAAATACAAAATAAAAGGCATAGGCTATAAAGGAACCTAACCATAATTCTTAGCCACCCAACGCTTATTGTCCAGGTTGGTCCTTGATGGAACGCGATATGGGAACTTATAATTCATCTGCCCGATCCATCCCGACTAATCTTGAATCGCCTCCGGGTGCCTAGCAGCGGCTGCAAAAAATACAAAGATATAATTTTTTCGAACGGAAGAATAGTTGAAAATTGGCTAAGGAGAAAATTTCTTACGTCGAGTATTCCATCTCTCTTGAAAGGGCATCCTCTAGGCCGAGATGATGTTTGAGGTCTTTACCTAGAAAAACTTGCTCATCCATCCTCGATCCTTTCCCTCATCGACGCTCAAGAAAAAATATTTTCTGGACCAATGGTGGAGCCTGATTAAACCTCTATATAATCAAGGGTTGTACATCCGATCAGATGATTGAGGGTAAATATCTCACCCTCAACCCCTTTGGTGAAATGGCGAAGCATCAACACTATCTTCCAAAAATAAGGGTTGATCATACCAAGCGTCACTTGGTATCAGTTGCAGAAGTTATGGATAACGGGGTCTATCTCCAGGAGAGTGGACTCTGTAGAAATATGGGACCTATGGTGAAGGGGTAGGCGTACATGTGAAGGAAGCCAGCCTTATTATTACTTATGTTATTGTTGGGATCGGAAATATCCACCCCCACTACCTCCCTCCATCAGCAGTCCTTCCTCACCTTGCTAATATCGGTCACGACGCAAATGTACGGGGACACATGCTTGCACCGGCCTGGTGTAGATGAAGTGGCATCAACATTAATATCCTCTGGTTGATCAAGATAAAGTGGGGTACACTGGTCCAAAGAGGGAAACACTGGTCCAAAGAGGGAATCTCTCTAGTTTCTTCCTTATGCGATCGAGATGATGATGCAGCATCATCCCGTCGGGGTACCGTCCTAGAAGTCCTAGCCATAAAAATGGTAAAAATTCTTCTTTAATAAGATGAAAGTGTCAAATACAAAACATTCTAACTCGTGAGCTTGGAAATGGGGTGAAAAGAGGAAGTGTCAAGCAACCGATGCATTTATAGGAGCCGTTGGGGAAGCGGAAAGGACGAGCCAATGGCAGTTCACAGAATTCTTGATTACCACATCTGAATGTGACCTTGCACAGTTCTTAGGAATATGGAATTAATTTGTATTAAGCGGTTAACATCACAACTATGATGACCTTGAGACAACGGTTCAAAATCGTTTCCTATTACATTGTTCTAGGAAACGCGAAGACTATCTGTATACGGTGAAATCAGAGGGATATATTTCTCACCACTAAGGTGCATTCGGCGAGTCATATTGGTATGTAGAGGCTGCCGGACTATGATCCATCTCCCTCCCGCGAGACTTGCCCACGACCCAACAAAGATTTCGAGGGGGGAACTCTCGAGGCGAGCAACAAGCATCAACAGAGTCTAGTATCGTGCTTAGCCATCCCATCCATGTGTTTTTACATTTAATGCATTCTGTACTATATTGTATTCACTCTCCTATATAAAAGATGTCCAAACCACTTTTTATGCGCCTAATGTTTTTCCAACTATTCTCCACAAGATTAACAATATATCTCTCTTTTTTCTCTCTAACTCACTCGCTCTTACTAGCTCGAGGCCACCTTTGGAATTTATCGTTTTCATACATTTTCTTTGTTTATTTCTTGGTCATGGCCATAAAAATCCTTGTTTAATTATTTTTTAACTGTTATCCTTTTTAATTGCTCCCGATATCTCAAGCTGGAGTCTAATATCGACCCGAGGCCCTTTATCGACCAGTCTGAAGCCCGGACAGCAAGCCCCTCAGTTTGATTACTGCCCCATTTTAGCTGCATCGTATCATCAAACTTCGTATACTTAGCATCAACTGCTATAACAACTAGTATAAAAACAAATCATGTATTTTTTGAATCCCATTTTACAAATTTAATTGTTGTTTCCATTTTCATAGTAAAAATCAAAGAACACAAGGAATGGAAGAAAAGAGAGTCAGCTCCAACTGATATTTGAGATGCATCAAGCTCAGAAAATTGCCATCACTCAACTTCAGAGTCGGAATGGACCTCCAAACACAACTGAACCAGTAAATACTCGGCGTAGAACCAGCATTAGAAAGGCCTATTGAATATGGCTCGGGGAATGACCCAACGATTATGAGAAACTTGAGGATCTAATAAAGAGGGTCGAGTCCCGAGAAAAGAATATTGAAGAAAATTATTAGAAGGTGGAAACTTACAACTCCCGGGTAGATAAGATATTGGGGGCACCTCCTGTTTTGAAAGGTCTAGATGCCAAAAAGTACATAAAAAACCATTCTCCCTTAAGGCGGCTTCGATGCCCATTCCTAAGAAGTTTTTCATTCTTGATATACCCAAAAATAATGGGACGGTTGACCCTAACGAGCGTATAAATTCATACACTTGTGGGATTAAAGTAAATGATTTGAATGACGATGATATCGATTCAGTTTTGTTGAAAACATTTGGGCTAACACTATCAAAGGGAGCCATGATTTGGTATCAAAACATAGCTCCTAACTCTATTGATTCATTTGCTATGCTAGCAGATGCCTTTGTCAAAGCATACCCTGGGGCTATAAAGGTAGGCACAAGAAAATCAGACGTCTTCAAATTAAAACAAAGGAAAGATGACCTGGTTTCAGATGGAAAGAACGGAATTACCACTGTCTTCGATGACTGGGCAGTACATGCCTTCACATAGGGTCTGAATGAAAGGAGCTCGATCATGTCTTGACAGATAAAGAAGAACTTGATCGAATATCAAGCTGTAACATGGTCATATGTGCACAATCATAGTCAATTAAAGATCAGGGTTGAGGACGGCCAGTTGGGAGCACCTTCAGGTTCAGTTCATCCTTACATATTCATATCTAAGACCTCAAGGGTCACATACCAAGAATTGAGACAAAACAAGAAAAGGTGTCATCCATATGTCGATTGGAGAAGCAACAGATCAGGTCATAACACTCATCTGAGCGATCGATCGAAGAAACAATCGAGATCGATGCTATCGGGGATGTATAAGTAAAAGTGGGTTTGATAAGCACATCAACCCTGCCAAAGCCCCTCGATTATCAGAGTACAACTTCAACATGCATCAGGGATTGTCTAAGCTATTGGGAGAATTGAAGACATCAAGTGGCCCAGAACAATATAGACCGATTCTTCTCAAAGGAACCTAAACTTGATTTCATGTCACACACGGTTATATAATAGAGGATTTCAGGCAGCTAAGGGAAGAAGTGGTTTGGTTGTTCAACAAGGGCCACATTTTAGAATTCCTAAGTGATCAGTTTAGAAATCACTTCAGAGAGAGAGAGAGCGAGAGATGCAAGGAAAAATGAACAAGTATAACTACAACATGTAATCTACATGATCATTGGCGGAGTTGATGTCCTTCAATGATTTGTATTCAAGCGCACTAAAGTATCAATCACTAGAGAAAAAAGGACTCAGAGCTATGTGCCCGAGGATGCCTTATCATTCTACGATGCAGAAGCAAAAGGCATTTCTTAACCTTAGAACGATGCCCCATTAATCTCTATCCTATTGAATAAAATTCAAGTTGAACATGTGTTAGTGGATCCGACTAGCTCAGCAAATATAATCCGATCGAGGGTCAAGGAACAATCGTGCCTTCAAGATCAGATTTTACCTACATCCCCGGTCCTGAATGGCTTCAACATGGCAAGCAAAACAATAAAGGGAGAGATTATCTTTCTAGTAAATGGGGCCAAGGCCATACACAATACGAAGTTCCATGTTGTCGAATGTGATATGAGGTATAACGCGCTCCTCGAGAGACCATGGATAAACAACATGAGGGTAGAGGAAGGAGTTAAAACAGTCAAGGGGGAGCAACAAGCTGCAAATGATATGTTTGCGATCAAGGAAGTGGTGCCAATGCCAGAGCCTTCGACCTTAGAGAAATTGAGAATCGAAGGGAAACATGCGGCTAAATTGCAATCTTCGCTTACAACCTCGATTGAATTGGAGCAACATGTAATCGAAGGCGAAGAATCCGATGCTATCAAATCAACCATCGAGGAGCTCGAGCAGGTCATTTTCATCAAATACATGCCTGAGAAAAAGGTATACATGGGAACGGGAATAACCCTCGAACTCAAGAAAAAACTCATTCAATTTCTTATTGATAATATGTATTGCTTTTCTTGGTCCCACTTAGATATGATAGGTATTCCAATAGAGATCACCATGCATTGGTTGAGCACCGATCCCACGTTCAGACCGGTGAAGCAAAAAAGGAGGCCTCAGTCTTAGTTAAGGCATGCATTCATAAAAGAGAAGGTAACCAAACTCCTTATAATATGATCTACTCGGGAGGTAAAGTACGTCGAGTGGCTAGCCAACATAGTTGTATTTCCAAAAAAAGGAAACAAACTTAGAGTGTGTGTAGATAATAAGGACTTGATTAAAGCATATCCAAAAGATTCTTTCCCACTTTCCAACATCGATCGTATTATCGATGCCACGGCCGGCCACGAGATCTTGACTTTTCTCGATGCCCACTCCGGGTAGAAACAAACTCAGATGAACTTGGGGGACCAGGAAAAGACTTTATTAATAAAAAAATATGGGACTTATTTGGGCAAATAAATGTAGGAACTACATACAAACGCATAGTTAACAAAAATTTTTGAAGAAGAAATAGGTAAAAAAATGGTTCTTTACATTGATGATATGTTGGTTAAGTCCCTGCGCGTAGAGGACCATTTGAATCATTTGCAGAGAACACTCAAAATCTTGAGAAAATAGAATATGAAGTTCAAGCCAGAGAAATGTGCCTTCAAAGTCAGCTTAGGCAAGTTCCTCAGATTCATAGTGTCGAGTATGTGAGTTGTAATTAACCCCGATAAGGTCAAGGCCATCGAGGACATCTCTGTTATGGATAGTGTGAAGGCTGTGCAAAGGTTAGCAGGTCAAATATTTGCTTTGGTTCAATTTGTTTCGAGGTCATTAGATTGGAGTCACCAGTTTTTTTCCTTGTTAAGAAAAAAAACGAATTTCGCATGGACCCTAAATGTCAGCAAACCTTAGAAAAATAAAAGGGATATCTGTCTAGCGCACCTCTGATTCACACCTTGAAGGTAGATGAAAAACTTTATCGATAGTTAGTAGTGTCCGAGATAGCAGTAAGTCGGGTACTAGTTCGAGAAGAGAAAGGTATGAAATTTCTTCCTTATTACATCAGTCGAACTCTGGGAGATGCTAAAACTAGGTACCCTCACTTAGAAAAATTAGCACTTGCATTGATGATTATATCTATAAAGCTAAAACCATATTTTGAATGTCATCCTATTTGTGCATTAACCACATACCCCCTTCGAAATATTTTCCATAAGCCTAGATTTTCGGGCATATTTAACAAATGGGCTATTAAGTTTAGCAGGTACGATATCGAATATCAACCCCGAACGACCATCAAGTCTCAAATCCTTGCTGACTTCGTAGCTGATTTTATGCCAGCCCTTTTACCTGAAGTGGAGAAAGATCTCCTGCTATTATCGGGTACATCATCGGGTGTATGGACCATTTTCACGGATGGTGCCTCGAATGTGAAGGGGTCCCAGGATCGGTATTGTTTTAAAGCCACCCATAGGTGATACCATTAGACAGTCTATGAGAGCTCCAAGATTAACTAACAATGAGACTGAGTGCTACGACCACATCATACGCCGATTCCAAATACCTGCCGATATTGTATGTGACAAATAGAAAGCAATTCATTGGCAGCAAGGTCAGGGAGTTCTCTGAAGCACATAAGATAAAGAGTATTATCAACAACGTACTATCTGACTAGAAACAGGCAGGCTGAGTCAACAAACAAAACTATCATTCAAAATCTGAAGAAGAGGTTAGTTGATGCAAAGGGAAAATGGAGAGAAGTTTTAGCCACCGAACAAGGATATTGATTTTGGCTTTTATTTGGTGTCAGGGACTCATCCCATCTCTATTCTACCATATTTCATGGTACCAATAGAGTTGAACGAGATGAAGGAACGATTTCATGAGTTGTTTGATAAGAGTTTCAGCAGGCCTAGTGTATAACCATGGAATTCACCATCACTATTTGTGAAAAAGAAAGAAGTTCTATGAGGATGTGCATTGACTACAACCAACTGAACAGGATTACAATAAAAAATAAGTACCCACTACCACATACTGATTGTAACGACCCAACCTATCATTATGAGTGTTATCACGTTGTTCGGTAGTTTGAGGCCTTGAGTAACATCACTTCAGGTATTATGACTTGTACATGTGATCAGAATTGAATTTCGGGATGTTTGGTGTTAATTTTGAATGAAAATTCTAATTTCGAAAGCTTTATGTTAGAAGAATTAACTAATCCTTGAATTTTGAGCAAAGTACATCGAAATCGTTATTTGAAGGTTCCAGCATGTTTGTATGATAATTTTGGACTTGGACATACATTCGGATTCGGTTTTGGATAATCCGGGAGCATTTCAGTTCCAATTGTGGAAAGTTAGAATTTTGGAAGAATTTCATAAATTTGGGTTGAATTTTATTTTAATGTTATCAATGTCCCTTTGGAATTCTGAGCTTGGGAATAGCTCCGCATGGTGATTCTGGTCTTGGGAGCATGACCGGATGTGGATTTGGAGGTCCGTAGGTCATTTTGTGGTTATTTGAAAAAAGTTAGAACTTCTCATTTTTGAAAGTTTGATAGAGAGTGGACTTTTTAATATGGGGATTGGATTCTGATTCTGAAAATTGGAGTAGGTCCGTAGTGTCAAATGTGACTTGTGTATAAAATTTGAGGTCAATCGGACGTGATTTCATCGGATGTGGAATTTAGAAGCTCAATAATTCAATAGACTTGAATCGATGCGCAATTCATATTTTCATGTTATTTGGTATTATTTGTGGCCTCTATCAGGTCCATGTAAGGTATGTAACAGCTTGGTGTGATTGGACGGGGTTCTAGGGGCCTCGAGTGTTTTTCAGATGTGTTTGGGTTGTATTGCGCTCTTATTTGGTATTTTAACTTAGTTTCTTTGGATATAAATGGTACACCATATTGAGAAAAAAACCTTTGATTTGTGATTAAACTGAACCATTAGATCCGTATCATATTTACGGAATCATAGCAACACGAATAATTAAATTCTGATGTCGTATGAGAGAGTTATGTCCATTTCTGTGTTTGGAAAAATTGCTGGTTTTTGGTGCGTAGTTTGTTCCCCGCGAATGCAAGGTAGTTCCCATGAACGCGAAAAAGGAAATTTGGTTTTACCAGTAAACGCGAAGAATTGGTCATCACAAACCGAAAAGGAAAGATTGCCCGGACAACATTTTAAACCAAGAATTTTAGATTTTCGGCATATTATGAGTTCTAGAGCTCCGTTTAAGGTGATTTTTGTGGTGTTGTTCTCGTTTCAAAAAGGGGGTAAATGTAAAAACTTTATTCTGATGTATATTTTTAATTATTTCTATTGGTTATTTTTTTATCTGTGTTTGAATTGTAAAAATTGAAATTTTAAGCCCAAAAGTTAGGAAATGGTAAATCCTTGATTTGTTGGTCGATCCATGGACAAAATTAGATGCGTTTTTTGGATATAGACCATATGAGTTATGAGTATTTTTTATTTTCAATAATTATAAGAATTTGGGCATGTAGTCCTGATGGTTGATTTTATTGACTGTTTGAGCGGATGTGGGAATTGTTATAAATTGATTTATTATGAGTATTAGAGTATATGTTTAATTTTCACATTGCTAGACTATTTTTAGAGCGACTGGCACCAGTTTGAGGTGTTAGAGCGGCGTTGGAGCCGGTTATGGAACTATGGAGTGAGCTAAGTCTCATGTTTAACTATGTAAGGGGAAACTACCCCTAGGTATTGTAATTGATATGTATTACTTGTTGTGGGGGAGCTCACAGGGTGACGAGAGTCCGTACGTAGCCACATTAGTATTATTATCCGTGTAGACTCAGGTTCACGCCATGCCATAACTGTACTATTTGGGTTATCTCTTGCTTATTAAATTTTTTTAATTTCATTATTTCTTGAGACTAGACGGACGTAAAGAGATAGACTTTCTATTGTAGAGATTTGACAAGTTTCATGATTAGCCGCTGAATAATTGTAATCCGCTTACAAATGTCTCCCAAGTTAAGCGTTCTTATCGAAAGGTTTCCTTAAAGGTCCTTATAACTAACATGTTTCTTCGTGAGTGGGGTCAAGGACCCGTCAAAGGTTATTGTTCTAATGGCATTGGGCCATTCACCTCGGTAGAATAGATACATGTATTGTTCGTGCCATTCGACCCTCGACAGTGCACGGATTATAATTGAATCGGGCCATTCGTATCGGTAGGATTATATATCACACTCTTATTGGAGGGGGCCATCCGCTTCGACATCATAATAGATGTATATATGGTTTATGTCATTTGAACCTCGGTAGTGCACAAATTAAGATGTGATAGGGCCATACACATCGACATTTCTATAAATTACTCTCATGGAAATCGTGTGTAATATCTGACAAGAAGGCAGTGTATCTGTGAGTCTTCCTAATTTCAATTATGATAACTTATTTGGTGAGGTCCGCTATATATATATATATATATATATATATATATATACATACATATATATATATATATGCATGCTCCGGATAAGGTGGTAATTGCTAATTGTGAGCTTGAGTCTATTGTAGAGAGGATGAACGTATCACGTATTTACACTTGTTTAATTCATTTATTTGCTCTTCCCCATAACTGTTTACATCTTACTGTATCTGTTTTATTGTACCACTAGTAAGTGTCGATGTCGACCCATCGTCAGAACTTCTCAATGTTTAGGCTAGATACTTAGTGGGTACGCATTGATTTAGTATTCCGGTGATCTTTTGGGAGCTAAGGCACAACTATTATAGGGACTTATGGTGAGCTGCATTTCATGTTACGATCCGCAGCCTGCAAAGTCTCTATCAGAGTTATTTGTATTCTCTTGTCTAATTTGTATTGCAAACAGATGTTGTATTCTATTTTATTTCATAGTAGATACTCATGCAATTGTGAAACCGGGGTGCTTATGTCTTGTCCTTTATTGAAGTTTTGAAAACATTCAGTAACCTTGTAAATTCTATTTTTTACTATTTAACTGATGAAAATTATGATTTAGAAATACTAAAACATTATCAGTAGCCCTGTAAATTATATTTTTTTTACTATTTAAGTTCTGAAAATTATGATTTTAGAAATACTAAAATGAGTAATTAGTTAAACATTAGACATTCGATTTCCTGACGGTGATGATAAGCGACATCGCGACCTCTAGAGTATTATTGGTTGTGATAGCTTGGTATGAGAACTAGTTTTATTTAGGTCTCATGAGCTATGAGCTAGTCTAGTAGAGTGTTGCGGATCGGTGCTTATCTTCGAGGAGACTTCTGTACTTATCTTTGAGATGCTACCTGACTGTTAGGAGCACTTCCCTTTCCTGATTCCTCATCGTGCGATTTTATTCCTTTGAAGCTTATGTCATTATATCCTTCCTACATATTTGCATATGATTTTCAATGCTTCCGTCAATTGGGCATGGAGGAGTTGTAGTGGTACTACAAATATGGGCAGGATATTTCTCTCTACGCATTCGAGCAAGTCATTATCGTCTTCCTGCAAAAGTATGTTTTGTCATTTTGGCTAAGTAGCTTTTCAATGGTTTCGAGGCTGTGTGTTTGCAGATTGATGTGATGCTCGATGTTGTTATTGCACCATGTTGGTATAGTGGTAGGGTTCTTGTTTATCGCATCGAGGCAGTGAATGAATCGCAAGGAGGTTATTCTCAATGCATGATTTAGAGGTTCAACATTATATTTCCAGTGAAGGAAAGGTAATCGGACTATAAATGTTCAGATTTGGGATAATGGAGTAACGAGACTTGGTATTTTTTAGCGTGGTGAAATTCTCGATTGTGATGTGGTATCATCATTCTTGTTGAACACGTTATGCTTCGTCAGGGTTATGGTCTTCATTAATTTTACTTCGGGGCATAGTAGTTTGAAATGGCGCTGGAGAAGTGGGTGTCAGAGATAGCAGAGTGTAGCAATTTTGGAATCAAATGGGTATTTCTAATGTTGATGGCTCGAGAAGGATGAACGTTTAGGAGGCTTGGTGTTGGTGGCAATTTATTAGCTCAAGTGTTACAGAGATGGATATGGATAGGTAACAACTGGGTAGCAGAGGATGAGGAAGGACATGTGGGAGATATTTTGTGGTGGTTGAATTGCTAAAAGGCCAAGTATGAAAGGCAGAAGTCGAGGAGTGGCTTAAAGGAGAGCACTTAACTAAAGTGCGAGGGTGGCAGAGTAACATATGGGTTCTTTGGTAGGATGGACACACGCCTTAAGGAATGTTTGGCGCCATTTGAGAATTCATGGTGGACAGTGACTAGGTCCACGAATTTTATTTGGATGCAGCATGACTTCAAGTTTGGAATGTGTTGTTGGATTTCAGCTGATGTAATTGGGGAAAAAGGAATCTCGGTGGGTCCCAGGGTTATGTAATTATAGCTTAAAGCTATGCGTGAGAGCCCTACTGTCTAAGATTGGTTAGCGTTGTTGTCTACTTGTGCGGTTTCTTGTTATCTGTGTATTGGTTGGTTATTACGACTAAGGAAAGAAAACATCAAAAGTATTTTGAGCAAAGGATTTGAAGAATGTGTGCTATTTTAGACTTATCGATTCATGTGCATATTTAGGGAAGACTTAGAGTTTATGCTTCGTGTGGATATGATGTACAAAGAAAGCAATTCAACTGGTTGCTTCTTTGAGTGGGTGTTCATGTGCTAACAAGGCCTTGGAGTTTGATTATATTCAAGAACAAGTCAAAGTGGGTGACTCTCAATGATGATCCTAGTGGGTTCAAAAACTAAGGTTCAGTGCCTAAGGATTTCGAGTACATAGTGTTGTTAAGTATGTAGCATTTGGAGTGGATTATGACAGGGACTTGGTGTGTTCTCTGTTAATATTGGTCTGCAGTATATCATTGGGAGAAATGGGAGAAAATAGCTTCAGATTCATAGAGAAATTATCAGAATGAGTGTACCAGTTGAAGATACGAATATGCAGACAATGAGGATATGAGATAGTACTTGGGTTTGGAGACAACTTGGTGTCATGACATGGGGTCACCAAGGATGAGTGCAAACTGAGTTCGTTATACTGTGAATAGAGCTATTATTTTTTCTGAGGTAAGTCTAGAGTAAATTAGAAAAACTTGGTTCAGTTAGCAATAATTTTAATCGGCATGATGGTGGCAATGATCAACTCCCTCAGCATGTTAATTTATGCAGGTGATTTGTGGTGGTACGTGTGAGGCTTGATGACCGTTGTAATTTCATTTGTTTTGAGGCATTCAATTATTATGGCATGTTACATGTAGATGGATCCCCGATGAGTTATGGTAATTTAGACCACAACTTGAGGTTGGTGTTTTCTTTGGTAATAGGAATTCAGTCACGTGTTGCAATGGTTCTCCTAATATGAGTTAAGTAAAAGGTTTTGATATGATAAGTGTTTATTCTACTAGTAGTTGAAGGGTTATGGTGAATACATGTATTATCGCATTGCGACATGCTGGGTGCAGTGTGTGGCATGGGAATTGGAAGTTGAAGGTCAAGGCCGCAGTTCGGTGTTGGTAAGAATGTCACGAGCTCGGATGAGGAGGAAGAAATTCAAACGTTTAGAGTAAGCTAGTATTTTCTTTTGTGTCACGTGAGAATGGTGTCCGATGTAAGAGGCTTTATGTGCTGATTTTTGTATTCTCGATTTGCTTTACAACATTATTATGGCGGGTGGTATGGATGTGTGAACTTGTTGCAAGGTGCGAAAGGTCGTGGGAGCGTATCCCATGGGAAGATTGTATAAGTTTGACATGTAGTCACTTGACTAATAAAAGATTGAAACCAAGTATTGAGATTGTGGTAGTATCGCTAATGTGAGAACTTATTCCCTAAGGGCGCTCAATTCATTTGGTCGTAGAATGTGGAGGTTTGTTTCGGATTCGATGGTTGTTCTTCTTGTAAAGGGAAAAAGGTTATTGTGGATCCTTGAAAGGTTATTAGCCTAGTATGATACCATGATAATTGGCTTGATGTCTGTGGATGGATCTAGATGTGAATGTATGCTCTATATCAGGCATGATGTTTTTATTTCATCTTACAGAGGAGTCTTTGGGCTTTGGATGTTATTCCTATCATAAGCTATTTCGTGTAATCTATATTGTGCCTTGTTGGTTGTGAGACAATTTGATTATTCGCACACGTATTAAGATCTCATGTAGTTTGTGGTGTTGTGAGAGCAGGGTGACTCTCGATATGCAAGTTATTTATTGCATTTAGTCGTGCTTGAGTTTTTAATATATGAAGCTATCTATCTCCCCAGGGATCATATTATACACTTGGCATGCTTATGGTCGACATTTGGGTATTTCATAGGTATGAGCATTCTCGCACGATAGGTATTTCCTTATAGATTACTATGTTAGGATAGAGTGGCATGCCGCCATGGGTATGTTTTTTGGATTGAGTGTCACGCCGCCATGGGTATCATGGTTGGATCGGGTTGGACTCCACAAAAGCATCATGTGTGGATTGAGTTGGATACCACAACAATGTGATGTTGACTATAGTTCCCTATATCTATTCTTGCGTGTTTTGTTTCTCATTTCCCGAGAAAGGTTCAAAACATATTTTCAGTTGTTTAATTAATTAAGTGGGTTGAGTATTTCTTTCCAGAGTTCATATTTGCTTATGTATTTGTTTACCTTGAAAATGGTAACAACAATTATATTTGATTTGTGGTTCTAAAAATACGTATTTTATGTTAATACTAGTTGTTATATGAGTAATGCTATGTGTAAAAGAGCAAGAAATGATAAGCAAACCAGTGTGGTCGTAAGATTGATGGCCTCGAGATCGGCGATGTAGGACCTCGAGGGCGGCCTTTATTGGATGATAATGAAGAATAAATGAACAAGTAATAAATTTGTAGAGTAATTGTTGAGCACGTTTAGCCAAGAAAAGCAGAGAATATTCTATTGTTCTCAATATTCACGTGTGTTACAAAATGACAAGGGTCCCCTTTTTATATAGGGGAAATACTAACATAATACATGTCTAATAATGACAAGGGAATACTATTGGTACAATTGTGTAATGGCCTAATACGGATTATTACTATTCTTGCAGACCTGGTAAGCTCTAACCATGTGTACTTGGGAGCTTTCCCACCTTTCCATGACGATCAGCGATTGGTACTGCTCCGAGATTAACCATAGTAAATCTTTGGTATGCTCCCTCGAGGGACTCACCTCGGGGTCACACTTCGCATTCTACTTTGATATTCTCAAGGTTTAAGTGGAGTTCCATAGTAGCCCCAAAGTCGGACTTCCCAATTTTGGTCATATACAAATAGTTCTCACATTTCTTAGAATGAAATGATAAGTAATGATCTTGACTTCTTGTCTCTTCGATAATCCCATTATGACGTCAGCCACGTGAGATCATTAAATGGCGTGACAAAAAAGTTGTACAAAAGCCTTGTTAAATAAGGTTTTCAAAAATCCCACTACCCGCTATTGCTCGCCCTTTCAACTCCTCTAATATACTTAGATGACTCTTATAAATATTCCAATTCCTCATATTTTAAACCTTTACAATATCTTCAAGTCTTCCAACCTTTGTTAACAGTTTCCTCTCTTCATCCTTCTTCTGTGTTCCCTTCTTCGCCAGCTTACTTTGAAACTTTATTGTAACCTTGTCCAAAACTTCTATGACAGTGCCCCAAAAGAGGAAGCCCCTTCTTCGTCATGATCGACAAAGAGCAAAAAGGTAACGCCTCCTCGTATTGAGGAATGTATTTCTGGGCCCTTTAGATACATCCTATTATTTCAAAATTGAAAAACCATCTTCGAAATTGAGCCGATGCAAGTCCATATCTCGGTTCAATTGTCTAATAGCCAACATAAAGAAAGTGAAAACAGATTGTTGCAGGGTTAGGAAGTACAAGTAGAGATCCCTTCATTGAAAGAGGATATAACCACATACATAGCTGGTTTCCTTAGCGTATATACGTATATCTTGATCTCAGGTCCTGTAGATTATTATTCTCTACCGATAGACCCGGTGATCCTCGATTTTGCTAACAGTGACGAGTGACGCTTGGTCCAATTTATCCGTCTTTTAGGAGAATAGTCTATTTGATTAGATATTTCTCGAACATGGTCATAGGGATGAATTTCACCCTCGATCATCTGATTTGATTGTATATCCTACGTCTATATCGAGCGGGCCTAGTCAAATTGCGTGTCGATCTACCAAAACATGTTTTGCCAGCATCGGTGAAGATAAAAAACCGGGGGTGGATTAGCCGCTTCGTTCGAGTCACAACATCGGATCTCATCCGTGGCAAGAAGATGCCTTTCCCTTCAAAATGGAATATTAGACGTAAGAGTAGTTATACCGAACATGTTTTATCATCTGAATGTCCCCTTTTCCCTTTTCGAACTAATTCATTTCTAGAATATATTTTATTCTAGTTATGTAGCCACCGCATGGTTCCCTAGTGCGGTCAAGGACCTCCCGGGCTAGGTTAAACTCTTAGACTCTGCCTCTTTATCTAACAAGCGTGTTTGGAATGATTTGGCCAAAACTCGATGGGAGGCCGAAATTCATGGTACGCCTCACCTCTTTCACTTCTAAATTTCTTATAAATAGATTTCTTGGTGGTACGTTTGGAACTTTGCACTTGTCCAAGCCTCGGAGAAGCTTTCGGTGAGAACGCCTCCTTCTAGAGAAGAGGAGACCCAATAACCTTCGAAAGATAGAAAGAGAAATAAGTACCCAACTCGTGCCGATGCAGTCCCACCTCGTATTTGTTAGGATTTATGCCCGTCACTAGAGGGAGGGTGAATAGTGCGGCACGAGAATATTGATAAATATTGCGGAATTAAAATTGCAGGAATAAAATAAATTCGGTAAATAAATTAGCAAGGAAAGAACACTCCGAATTGATCCTGGTTCACCACAACGTGTGGTTAGTCCAATCCCCGAGAGACTCTCTCGAGATTCCACTAACTCCGTTAAGCTTACGGGTGCCTAACAAACCGTTACACTTGCTCGTAGATGTACACTCTACAAGACTTCAACTTGCTCGAGGATACCGCACCTCAAGACTTCACCTTGCTCGTGGATACCGCACCACAAGACTTCAATCACTAAGATTGAGGGTACTTAGCAAACCCGACAATCAATGAGAAGATATGATCTTCTCAAAAACCTTTCTCTTTTACAACAAGAACTCTCTCAAAAGAGTAGATAAAGGGATACAAATTTAGCTCTATGAACAACTCAATGTTGTCTCTCAAATGGCTCAACAAAAGCTCTAAAATGATGCTCAAATAATGTCAATATGTATATCAATATTGGGAGGTGTTGTGTGTTTAAAATCATCTCAAAAGACCTCTTTTTATAGGGGTTAAAGGGTGGATGTCCGTCGCTTAATTGGCAATCAATTATGCTGATTTTATGCAAGGATAATTGATTATTTGATTTGCATAATCGATTATCTTTTTACCGTTACAAAATCGGAAGAGATTCTGCTCAAGAATAATCGATTATTTGGATGGCATAATCGATTATTTTGTTCCAGTGTTCAAAACTTTGGCAACGGATACAAGATAATCGATTATTTAAAAATTATTATCGATTATATACCATTGATATACACTGTATATACCACAGTATACCAGAATTGAAAACTTACTTCAAAAACCATTTTGATTAAAATGAAAACGTTAAAATCATTTTGTTTGAAGTATATTAAAAATGTTTATGATATATATGATTTAATAAAATGATTTTATGCATATTAATGATGACCTATGTAATATACCAGAATATACCAGAATTGAAAACTTACTTCAAAAACCATTTTGGTTAAAATGAAAACGTTAAAATCATTTTGTTTGAAGTATTTAAAATATGTTTATGATAAATATGATTTGGTAAAATGATTTTACGCATATTTATGATGACCTATGTTGAGCCAAAAGACGAGATAACTTTAAACGTTGCTCATACATTTGTTCTACCTAACGACCTACGCCTTGGGTCTTTGGTCTTGAACTTTTGAACTCGTCCTTGGCTTGTCTATGCAATTCCGTCATCAATATGCTTCTTGGCATTCAATATTGATTATTTGTCATATAATATCGTTGTTTGACACTGACTTCATTGTTTGTCATTCATCAAAACCTATACCTGAAAACCATGCTCATGCAACCAAAGCGCACATATCATAGATAGAGTGATTTTCTACAATTTCCCCCTTTTTGATAATGACAAACAACACGAGATATGCATATCGGATTCCCCCTAAATTCATGCTATATTTCAACATACAATTAATGTAAACAATTTAATAACAATATAATTCCCCCTTAATTGAATATTCCCCTCAATTAAAGCATACTAGAAGATGAAGACATTCCCCCTTATTCGATGCCTATCGCCTAAATTCTTCCCCCTTTTGGCATTTGCAAAAAGAGTATACAAAGGCTACCTTCCCTTATCGACACTTCCCCGTTTGGGAATACCAACTATTAGTGTCAAGAATAAAGTAGGAAGTATAATAAGGAATATACATTGACGATACCAATTGATAGATTAAAAAAAAATCATATCGACCTAGAATAATACCAAAAGTTAGTAGAAATATACCAACCATAATAACAGTCATTTTTCGCAAATATACCAACTGTTATTTAAACTAAAAATATTCATGAAAACATGAATCAATCATTTAAAATAATTTATTCCACTTGTTGTTCAAAATAAAAGTTATCAAAACATGAATCAATAAAAATAATTAATATCAATTGTTAGCACATATCAACTATTACGTTTTTATCAAACATACGATAACTAACCGAAATTCCCCCATGATGCAATAAGGTTTCGTGCTTGGTGCATCTACTACGATTTTGTAGTCTTCAAGCACACCTGCAAACGTACCTAAAAATAGGTTTTTGGTACCCAACTTCTTTTGGGTCCTTGGGGGTTAGGCAAATAATAATCATAATCAAAATATGAATCTCTATGTTTAGCAAAACATACGGGTGCAATGTGTCCTACCCGGTTCAATAATGACATATAACGTTCGGGTTGTGCATATGTCTTGGTTTAGCAAAATGCGTTCTAGGTGATCTAAAGTTGTTATTCCTAGAAGCGTTGAAATTCCTAGAGTCATTTCTAGGTGATCTAAAATTATTCATTCTAGACTCATTAATAAAATTCCTAGAATTGTGTCTAGGTGGTTTAACCTCATTTCTATCATCCTTTTTAATTACTTCACTTGTTTTAGAATCATTTACACTACATTTTTCTAGTGTTTTTCTAAGTTCTACTTTCTCTATTTTCAAAGAGCTACAAGAAGAACAATTTGAACTTTGAACAATTAAAGAGGCTTCATTCATCTCCTTGATTTTATTTTTGAGATCCACATTGTCATTTTCCAAAAATCTATTTTCTTCTTCTAAAATTTTGATTTTATTTTTAAGAACAGAATTGTCATTTTCTAAAAGATCATTTTCTTCTTTTAGTTTTTCATTGTCACAAGTCAATTTTTCAATATCTTTTTCTTTTAAAGAAGGTTGTTTTTCAAAATCTTTTTCTTGCAAAGAAAGTGTTTTCTCAAAATCTTTTTCTTGCAAAGAAAGTGTTTTCTTCAATTCTTTTATGGTTTTGGAAGCTTTAACAAATTCACCATATAATTCATCATAGGCATTTTGTATTTCTTCAAACGAGTAAGAGTTGGAATTACTTACCTCTTCTTCCTCGTTGGCCATGAGGCATTGAGCGGCAGTCTCGTCGCCCGAGCTATCCGAATCCCATGTCACGCGCCTATGGTGTTTCTTCTTTTTCTTGTCCTTGGATTTAGGACAATGTGATTTGGTGTGACCATGTTTTCCACACTTTTGGCATGAAGGACTTGGTTCTTCCTTCTTTATATCCTTCTTCATAAACTTATAAAACTTTTCAATTATATCATTAGAAATAATATCATCATCGCTTTCCGAATCACTTACCTCTACTCTTTTAGAAGATGAGGCTTTGAAGGCAATATTTGAACTTTTACTTCTAAGATAGGGATTTAGAATAGTGCTTTCATATGTTTCGAGGTTACCTCTTAGTCCATCAATTGTGACATCCGTGATTCCTATCGACTCTTGGATGGCATTGGCTTTGGAATGCCATTCGGGAGTAAGACTTCGTAGGATTTTTCGAACAATATCTTTGTTCGTGTATACTTTCTCGAGAGCATGAAGATCGTTGACGATTGTTGAGAATCGTTCGAACATAACACCGATTGGTTCATTCTCCCTCATTCTAAAGAGTTCATATTCATGTGTTAGAAAATCAACATTAGATTCTCGGACTTGAGACGTACCTTCATAAGTGATCTCGAGTTTATCCCACATCTCCTTGGCGGTTGTGCAACAAGAGATTTTCTGATAGTCATCCGGATTCACCGAACAATATAACAAATTGACGGCCTTTGCATTATTTTCAACTTTCTTGATATCCTCGGCATCATATTCATCTTCCTCCTTTGGAACCGTGGTTTCTCCAACTTTCTTTGTCGGCATTTGTTCACCGTTCTTGATGATTTGCCACAAACAAAAATTATTTGATTGGATGAAGATTCTCATCCGCTCTTTCCAATATGTGTAGTTTGTTCCGTCAAATAGTGGAGGCCTATTGCTGGAGTGTCCTTCGCTCATCATTCCTGCGTTCAATATTCAAAAAAAATATATACCGTTCTCTCAACCGGTTAAGGCTTTCAGAGAGTTAGGCTCTGATACCAATTGTTGGGATTTATGCCCGTCACTAGAGGGGAGGTGAATAGTGCGGCACGAGAATATTGATAAATATTGCGGAATTAAAATTGCAGGAATAAAATAAATTCGGTAATTAAAATAGCAAGGAAAGAACACACCGAATTTATCCTGGTTCAGCACAACGTGTGGTTAGTCCAGTCCCCGAGAGACTCTCTCGAGATTCCACTAACTCCGTTAAGCTTACGGGTGCCTTACAAACCGTTACACTTGCTCCTAGATGTACACTCTACAAGACTTCAACTTGCTCGAGGATACCGCACCTCAAGACTTCACCTTGCTCGTGGATACCGCACCACAAGACTTCAACCACTAAGATTGAGGGTACTTAGCAAACCCGACAATCAATGAGAAGATATGATCTTCTCAAACACCTTTCTCTTTTACAACAAGAACTCTCTCAAAAGAGTAGATAACAAGATACAAATTTAGCTCTATGAACAACTCAAAGTTGTCTCTCAAATGGCTCAACAAAAGCTCTAAAATGATGCTCAAATAATGTCAATATGTAAATCAATATTGGGAGGTGTTGTGTGTTTAAAATCATCTCAAAAGACCTCTTTTTATAGGGGTTAAAGGGTGGATGTCCGTTGCTTAATTGGTAATCAATTATGCTGATTTTATGCAAGGATAATCGATTATTTGATTTGCATAATCGATTATCCTTTTACCGTTACAAAATCGGAAGAGATTCTGCTCAAGAATAATCGATTATTTGGATGGCATAATCGATTATTTTGTTCCAGTGTTCAAAACTTTGGCAACGGATACAAGATAATCGATTATATACCATTGATATACACTGTGTAGACCACAGTATACCATAATTGAAAACTTACTTCAAAAACCATTTTGGTTAAAATGAAAACGTTAAAATCATTTTGTTTGAAGAATAGTAAATTTTTTTATGATATATATGATTTAATAAAATGATTTTATGTATATTAATGATGACCTATGTAATATACCAGAATTGAAAACTTACTTCAAAAACCATTTTGGTTAAAATGAAAACGTTAAAATCATTTTGTTTGAAGTATTTAAAATATGTTTATGATAAATATGATTTGGTAAAATGATTTTATGCATATTTATGATGACCTATGTTGAGCCAAAAGACGAGATAACTTTAAACGTTGCTCTTACATTTGTTCTACCTAACGACCTACGCCTTGGGTCTTTGGTCTTGAACTTTTGAGCTCGTCCTTGGCTTGTCTATGCAATTCCGTCATCAATATGCTTCTTGGCATTCAATCTTGACTGTTTGTCATATACTATCGTTGTTTGACACTGACTTCATTGTTTGTCATTCATCAAAACATATACCTGAAAATCATGCTCATGCAACCAAAGCGCACATAGCATAGATAGAGTGATTTTCTACAGTATTGAGGAGACCCCAGAGGAAGGTTTGGATGTAGTAGCCAAGCGGACCACTGAACAAGATACAACTCATGCCGATAAGAACTTGGCTGGCGCATTCGGAGGATCTAGCTCTGAGGCCCTTTGGGGGCGAGAAGAAGCCCATATAGGGGTTCACATCATAGGTGATCTTCAACCATGCCCATCATTTTCCCAAGGGAAAATACGAGATCCCTAGAACAGGAAGACTCCAGATGTGGGGTCATCCCAGGGAGGGGATAAGGCATTTAGGGATTTTTTTGCGGCGTTGAAGAGGATGCTGATCTCGATGCCCCAATCGTCCTCGAGCAGGCTATGAAACTCAAAAAATATGTTATTTTTATATAACCTTTATTCCTTGACTTTTGATCTTTGTTTTTATAACTTCTTTCCTTTGTGTTATAGGTCATGATGATGTATAACTAGTTCTTCTCCAAGTTAAGAGATGAACTGACTCATTGTAAGGAGGAGTTCGAGAATCTTACATTGGGGTCAAAAGAGCTAAAAACACTGTACTTCCGAAGGGAGGTAGAACTGCAGCTTTCGAGCAAGCTCGAAGAAAGTGCTCCATGAGCGCATGAACTTCATCGAGAAGATAGTTCGGTATTCATGAGCTTGAATTTTGTTTTCATAACTTATTATTTATGAACTTGATTTGGCATTTGTAGATTAAACGCAAGGATGTCCTAGCATTCCAGCTTCAGGAAGAGATTGCTGCCAAAGGTGTCTAGATCCTGGAGCTGAAGCAGTACAAGGATAACATGGCCTTGGAAAGGGATGCTCTTCAAAAGTAGTTGGCATCGACCCAGAGTCTTCTTCAATGTGCTAAAGAGGAGGCTCACAAATTCAAGGTGCTTAATGTTGAGTCGGCCGATGTGTTATCGATGGCCATGTTTGAAGCCGATGCACTCCTATCCTCGTATCGAGGTGACGCTACTGCAGCGAATACTCGAGCTAGGGAGATTTCTGAAGAGGCCGCGCTCAAAGTGGCTCGCACCCTAGCACATGCTCGATTAGAAGTTCAGAGGCAGGCCTTTGAGGAAGTGCATGCCATCGGTTTCGATCTCTCTTCTTAATCGAAGAAGCGGAGGCTTTGGAAGAGGAGGCAGCAACTCCGACTACTTCGGAGAAGGGATTTACGAGCAACTCTTTGCGCTTTTTACTTATTATTCTTTTGTAAATGGACCTTTGTAATATATATTTTTGGAATGCAAAGGATTTTTTTGGATTAATGTCTTCGTAGTTTTCCTATTAGTGTTCATGCCGAAGTTAAGCTTTGAACATGAATTTAACTTCTTCGAGCTCGGTCTTAAAGACCCTTGATATCGGGTTGTTCTGGTTTGAATCACATAGATTTGCTGGGTCGGTTTGGTAGGGAATCAATTTGAATCCTCGATGCCAGACACGGTGCATTGACATAATTCTTGTGACATGTCCGTGAAATGACAAAAATGGCCACGTCGGTACATTTCACAAAAAGTCATAATCTCATTGTGAGAGCTGATTGTCTATCAAATTTAATGAATAATCGCCCGTCTTCTCATATATATTTGTTTGCCTTTCATTGAGCGATTTGCCGGTTTGTGCAACTATCTATCTATATAGAGTTCCTTTTTGTGCTAGGTCTAGCGCCACATCACATCCAAGCTTCCACCTAATTTTTCATCTTCCCTTCCCTTTTTAAAGAAGCTATGGCTACCATTCCCAAATTTGCTCATGAGGAAGAGGGAAGTCCCACCTCTGCTTTTCACCGGGCCGGTGGTACACCGCTGGCATTCAGTGAGCTAACTTCAAACTTTTTCATCTTGATGAGAGATTCTACAATAGAGAAATCTCTCAACGTGCCGAGCCATCAAGAATGTGCATCGAGGTTTATTCGATCAGTAGAAGAGAGACTCCTGGAGGCTGTAAGGAGAGATTCCGGGAAGAGGATATTATGGCCCAGGTAGAGGGATTTCTGAACGTGTATATGTACCCTTTTACATTGGTTCCTCTCAATCGACTCGTTCTTGAATTATGTGGAAGATACCGAGTTACTTTGGATCGGATCCATACGTCTTTCTGGCAGATTGTCTTGATGATGAGATTTTTCGCTGAAAAGGCTGAGCTTGAGTTCACTCTCAGCTATCTCCTCAGGTTGTTTCATCCTTTGCATCATCAAGTTCACTCACGTAGAATCACAAAATCCCATTGCTATTATGCCAAGAAGTCTCGTATTTCTCTGGTTGAAGTTACTCACTTTACTAGGAAGATAGATATATATCTCTTTTGAATTTTATCCTAATCTTGTATAATCTTTCTTTGTTGAAGCTCATCCATCACTTTAGAAAACTTAATTATTTTAATTTTGTGAATTCAAGAAGACTTTATGTCTTGGTGGTTTGGGCCCTACCTTGAGAAGTATGATTTGGCAAAAGAATGTCCAAATTATGCCATCTTTCAACCTAATATAAGAGTCACATTTACCTTGCTCGTGGCTGCCATGTTGAGGCTCCCTAAGACTTATCCAAATATTAACCCCCTTTAATTAATCAACTCATTTATCCCCCATTAATACAATAATTTATAAATTATTTACATAATTAAGAATTATCTCAAATTACTTATAATACTACTCATTTTCAACATAATTTATACAGCTCACTATCATTGTCATGTGGTACCTTCTATAGCACTAATCCATAAATACGGGGTATTACAGCTCGAACCATATTTTATCTCAAATTGTCAAACCTGGATGAAACACATTTTCTTTGATTCGCTTAGCTTTTCACCTTCACAAATTTATTTATCACTTGTTTGAAATAGCATAATACTTATAATCTCCAAATAATCTTGTCCTTGAACTGATGTTAATTATCTTACGACAAATTCAACATACAATACAAGTTGACGTAACATCATCTTGATACAATATAATGGGGTGTAACATCATCGTCATATAGTACTGTAGAGCGTAACATCGACGTAGTACTGTAGGGTGTGACATCATTCCCCCCTTTGGAACATTCATCCTCGAATGTTGACTGATGCACTTATCATTTTCATATCTTATGTCTTCTGAATACTTTATACTCACCTTGCCATATAGACAACTAGTCTGTGAATAATTTCAATGTCCAAGGCATTCCCCCCTTTAGTCCTCTTTCTCACACCACGACTTGTAGTCATAATTCTTCCAATATCATAACTATTGCTGCCTTCTATCATGCAGGTTGTACACGCTTTCCTTGTGGGTGTTCCTATGCGATTCTTCTCTCCTTTTTCTTCTATTTTTAGCCAACCTTTAGGCCTCTGTTTGTAAACATTTATAAAGCTTTACAAGATGTCCCTCTGGGCATCTATAGGTATAATATAGTTCTTTGCTCAATACTTTGTTAAACATACGAATATTGCTATATCCTGTTTCATAGACCGAGTTATCTATTCGTATGACTTTACTGCACATAGATAGGTCATACTATATCATAACTCTTACTTCGATTTATTGTTGCTGAGGTCTTCTTCCAAACTCCATGTTTCTCTCATTGCTTATCTTATATTTATAAATGTCATTCCATTAATACTTTTTCATTATTGTTCATCTCATAACTAATGGCCTAATCTCATCTCATACTTTGTAACTTTTATCCATTTATTATTGATTCACCTCAATAATTATCTACAGTCTACCACAAATAACTTGAACTTCTTAAGTAATACATTGCAACTAAGGCTTACATCCCATCGGGGGATATCTGAAATGACCTACCTTATCCACTTACGGGCGATACCATTCTTCAATAATCGTATTTCATAGCATGCCAACGTGATTCACATTACTCGGGTATTTTAATCATGTACAATTCATGAAATACCCTCTTTTTTTTTTCTTCAAATCATTACTCAATTAAAGTCCCAAATGTCATCATTTATCTATCACAAATTCACCCTTATAATACTTCTAGGGCATCATTCCATCTCTTCTAAATTCTACTAGTCTTAGACTCCTTTGAGTTCATTTGCACTATTCTGAGCTTTCTATAACTTAGATAAACCATAACTCTCTTGTTTTTATGGGCTTAATCCTGAGTACTATCCATTCTCGTCACCTTCTAACTCGCCCTTTCTTATCCTTACTCCTGTCTTCTAGAACCTTGTCGCTTTACTATACAATGGCTTGCGAACTAAACATATTTACCTATATTACTTGCAACATTTAAACTTGCTTGCATTATAGATTTCCTTATGTCCTTCTGGAACATCAAGCAAGATATGGCGTTGTCTCTAACTCTTCTTTACTCTCTTAATCAGGCTTCTCGATACCTAGAAACCATAGGCTGCAAGACATGCCATTGATGATGCTGCTATTTCTTGATATTGAATCCCCACACTTCTAGCCTTCTATCCAAAGTAAGGGCAATTCACAACTTTTTGCATTTGAGTATCTCGTATGTTGTTTACCTTTACCTTACTTACCTTAAAATCTTGCATCTTATCTTCTATCTGTTTCATGACCGCTGCTATGCCCCAACCTCAACAGGCGCGACCGGCGCTGAATCAGTGATGCCAACTGAGCAAGCCTTGCTAACACTTTCTACTCAACTAAATATGACTGGGGAAACATGCTTTCGTTTATTTAGGCAATATGAGAGATTGAGCATTCAACATTGTCTATATCACAACCTTTAACCGTTGTTAAGTTTCGAAGATTCCATACAATTACAATTTAGAAAAACAAGAGTTTAAGATTACAACCTAGTTCATAGACACATCCAACACTCGTACATAACCCACACAAATATCTACAGAGCCTCTAAGGATACAAAAGATAATTATGATAATGCCGGCAACAAGGCCTCGGCTATATCTCTAATATGGCAGTCCACAACAAAAGATGTGGAACATAACCCTTTGAAGGAAAAGGGGTTTCACTAAGACTATGAAAGAAGGATACTTCGCAAAAGAGACATTAGTACCATGGAATAGTACTAGTATATATAACTAAGCACCATGTTATTATAAAGAACTATCATACAAGAACAAGGAGATCATAAGAGACAATCAAAGCTTTAACGGAACACTACATTATCAAATAAAGAGTCATAAAACTCTCACACGATTTCCATAATTTTCGTTTTGGGAATTTCATATGTTCATCATCGTTCACAATACTACCATTGTCTTGAGTGGAGTCTGATCACGACCCAATCGCCTAGGTTGCCTCATTTGAGACATATACCTCAATCAATATCTAATTTTCTTTTTTCGGAATTCAATATCAGCACATTACTACATGTGTGCGGCATGGTGTCTGATCACATCCCATTTGGCTAGGCCACATTATCTAGGTGTTGTTCATTTCTCATTATTCATCTCATTTCAATCTTTATGCCACATATATCATGTCAATTCATTGGCACTTTGGGCCGCAATTTTCACATCTTGTCCACATTCAATACCAATGTTGCAATTTAGGATAACAGACACAAACATGAGCAATTCAAGTATAAACATAAATATTATTTCACATAGTTGGCTTGACAATCTGAGTTTGAATTCTGACATATAGGTCTAGGCATTCCAAAGCATGGTTTATATTCTTCACACATCTTTAAAATAGCAAGAATAGTATATTTAACATATTGAGGCACCCCTATCACATATATACAGTTGGAAAACCAATTCATGTGAAATAAAATCAATTCATTAATCCAATTTTAGTCTTACCACATTTTCATATACACCAACGGAGCTCAATTTTATATAAGAGGGGGGGTTTTTGCCATACATACCTCAATATAGCTTTCCTTAAATTCTTACAAAATTCTGGGATTCTTAGCAACTTCAATCTATTTAATGAAAATTACAAATTAAACCAAGAATTAGGGACAAGATTAAAATTCTAGCTCATTTAAGTATATTATCAAGTACTAAGTGTGCATTAGGACTTAAGGACTCTTTTCTGAGAGATTTCTATCATTTTACACCCAAATTGCTATCTTTTTAGTTCACAGCCTCCCATACCCTATTATCTTTTATGCATGAAGGAAAATCCATTCTTATACCAATGAGCCTCCAAGTAAATTATTCATTCTAGTGTGAATTTAGAAACCAAAGGTTAGGGCTCATGTTTTTACCTCTTGAAAGTCTTCAAAGAATTGGCAAGGTTTGAGAGTTAGTTTCTCCCTCTAGAGCCCCCTCTCACTCTCTATTTGCAGTAAATATAATATAAAAGACGTCTAATGGAATTGGATGGGGTCGGGTCTTAAAAGTTAAAAAATAGGATTCCCGACACAATATGCGATCGCATAATGGACACGTGGCCCGCAAAATGGATAGCAAAAAATGGTCCCAAAATCTGAACAAACTGTCTGGCTACATGACATAAATGCGTTCCACATACCTGTGTTGTAGTCTCATAATGCACCACAGAACTTCTTCTCACCAAAATTCTATGGGTATTATGCGATGACTATGCGGCGCGAATATTAATTATGCAATCGCATAATTGGCCACATAGTTGACCTCAGATTAACCATCAAACTGTATGTCTCTGTAGTGACTATGCGGTCTGCATTGCTATTATGCTATCACATAGTGGACCGCAGAAATGAACTTCTCTAGAAAACAGTATTCCTTAATATTTTTTATGCATATTCCAAAGGGTCCGAACAGTGGCGAGCAAGCTCATCACGAAGGATTTTACAAATTTCTAACACATATTCAAAATTTGGCTCTCAAGCTTTAGAGTTTTTTTTAGTAGATATTTTATGGGCCATACAACCTCCCTTCCACAAGGTATAATTCATGTCCACAACTTGAAGCTTTATTATAATACTTGTATATTTGGTGCATACACAATCCGGTGGGAGCTTCATATTGACTTCTAATGAGGCTGGTAGTTCTTCTAGTTGGATTTATTGTAGAACCATTATAGAATGTGATATTGTACTATTTCTATTATACCTCAGATATCTAAGATTAATCCTACAATGTTCTCAATCATGAGGTCCATAATTTTCTGGGTCTATTTATCAGATTACTGATTTACTTCATTGATGTAACTCTTTAGTTTCATCCTCCTTCCGGTCAACATTTAAGTAGGCTTAAACAATCTTCCAATTTGCGGCATGGTATTAATTATTATTTTTAGACTTTCATGGGCGCTATGGAATATCCATGATACAATCTTTTAACAATTCAATCATTTGTCCATGACCGGCGCTCAATTCCTTCCTTTAACTTATACCAAAATCTTCTACTGCTGTATGATTGCCAATGTATATGTTGGATGTAAAAAATATGAACTCTTAAGTGTGTTCATAACATAACTAACTCTAGGTCATTAATCGAATAATTATATTTGTTCCCTCTCACCTTTCTATAAATGTAAGCAATTACTTTTCCTAGTCTTTCTACCCCCTTGTTGCGCGCACACTTAGCTTACCCTAGTGCCCACATATATTGGAATTCCATACAACTTATATGATCTTTAATATCACTACTGATTTTACTTCTCGTTCATTATCCATGGTATGTGCCACTTTCTTATGGAGTGCACAATGTTGTAGTGAGATTGTTGCTACAAGACCATTCCCTCTTTAGGTCACTGAGATTTGGTTGAAGTCTTCTTCCTTACTTCCTTATCTTATCTTTCATTTTAGTACTTAGGGAGGAACCTATGACTCGTGTAAAGCAGTGAGCTTATTTCATAGTATACTCAACGGTCCTTTTGATTCCCTTCATTGCCTATAATAATACGTAGTTACTTATCTCTATGCCTTTGTGCTTGTAGGGTTGCTTCTGAACTGATAGTTTGACTGTCTTCCCAGTGGCACTCCTTTTATTCCTATAACATTCATACGGTAACTTTAACTACCCCAAATCCTATCTAAATATATATCAATTATCAAACTATGATGTTTAATTCACTCTATTCGGTTTTAATATGTTTATTTGTTTGTACCTTCTTGTCTAGACATAACTAGGCTCTTTCTAAATCAACTACTAACTACTCTTTGGCCCATTCTCATATCAATATTTTGCATAATCTTTCTTGGGTTATTTCCTTTGCCTTAGCTTATCTCTCGCCTGGCTCCTTATTTATCAATAACATCCCGGGCAGGAACCCTTACATTCTTTCCTTGACATCGTGCTTGCATAATGTAATGGAATCGTTGAATATATGTAGGATTCAGATAAGTACAATCTCATTCCTTTCTCATTTTTATCGTATTTTTTTTCGCAACTCAATAGTTACTAGAACCACTTAATTTTGACTTAATGCCACATCACGACATATTCCCTTTTTAGGGGCGTACTAAGATCTAATGTTACGACGAGCTACCTATATATGTTTTACCTCTTTCTCTTAGGCATCTTTTCACATCATCGATGATTGCTACTCGCATTCGGGTAAACTTTCTGTACCGAGTATAACAAATTTCCTTACTCACGAGGGTGACACTTAGTGTAACTGGAACATATACACCCTTAAGCTTAAATTTGCTGTCATTTCTTTCTTTTGGGAAGCGTCTTCCTGAATGACCATTCTTAATATTTCTCATGAGTCTCCTTCTATTGTCAATTCTATTATTGCCATAATTTAAAGTGAAATTCTCATGATGCCGACCATTATCAAATCACTCAGCCCCTAATTCATATTTAGTTTATCATGTTCACTAGCTCGTACAAGTTTCTATTACTGTGGGGTGTAACTTTTCCTTCTGGTAGTCGAGCTATAGTCATAAATGATTTTCTCGAAATAAGGATATGACTTTATGGCCTATCCTCTTTGTTGTCTCAAGGCTTGTCATTTCTCGTCTTTTCCTTCACTTGACTATAGACTCTGTAATACTGTCATCTTTTTTATCTCCGGTTGTCATCCATGTACCACATTTACTCATAATGCTTTATTAACTCTCTTCTTATTTCCCACTAAAATCTATGTCTATCACTTTATTCTGAAAACTCGAATAAGACATTATTTTTCTTTTAGCTCCCCTTGCTCCATCCATTGGCTCTTCGAATTGCCTAACATTCTTTCTCTACTAAGGGTGGGAGGCACACTAAGGTAATAGTTATTCCTTTAAGGCTTACAGTGCCTATCTTTGTAGTACTCATATCTAGCTGTACTATTTTAGAGTGTGTTATCTGGATGTCTCACAAGGAGATCTATTAGCACATTTGCAATATACTTCAGAAATTTAAACAAAGACAAATAATCTATCCACCATTTTGGGTTACTCTAACCCCAGTCATATCATGATATCCCATCCTTTTTTTAAAGTATATATGTTAGCTCCCGTAGGGCATAACTAAGATGGTTGTAGCCAATTGTACATACCTCTGTTACCGTTAAAGGTAACTGAAAATGCTTATATCTCTCTTCCTGAATTCTAGATAATGATCATCTTCACTAACTGTTTACCTCGTGCCCTTCTTCACCTTGCTTCTTTTACTTTTTGAAACATTTATCTATCTTCTAGATCTCTCATTTACTTTCACCATCGCGGTGGAGATATTCTTGCCTTACGGCTCGTTATCAAGAGGCTCACACGTTTTAGTACACACATGATCTACTGAAGACCTTACATTTACTTATCATAAACATCATGAGAAATCGAGTTCCTCTAACTCAACCTTGCATAGACACATTCAATCTCTTACCAATTGTCTGTATGTATGTAGGTATCATCATATTTCCAATAAAATAGAAGTTAGGAATTTGAATTTTTATAAGTGCGCTCTATCACACGATCTAGAGTAAGAAGAAAGTGTGATAATCTTAAATGCCATACAGCCTCCTGCTTATAAGTGTGGTGATCAACACACCTATAATTAATACTCTACTAGACACGACTTGTAGATTCCCTAGGATTGAACTGCACTGATACCACTTTTGTCACGGCCCAAACGGAAGGGTCACGATGGGAACCCGGTGCCTTACTCAATCGAGTACCAACGTAACAGATATTTCCTATTCTACAATGGGCCAACATGGCCACAACTCACAATGTATAACTATAAGTGGGAAATAATTGTATCAATGAACAAACTTTCTTAATACATTACTGCATATGGGCCGTCAAGGCCTCTAACATACTACACAAAATAAACCGCTGTCTATAAAGCCTATAAGAGTATCTGACATCAAACAGGACAGGGTATCTACCTACCCATAAGTCTGTAGCCAAATTCTGACACGATGACTCATAGACTCGGCTACACTCCGAATGAGGTGGACTCTTACCGATCCTTCACTGATTGCTAACATCATTACTATAAGGACTCGTTAAATTGAATGTCTATACATACAGGCAAGAATTTAACATCCCCATAAAAAGGACGTCAGTACTAATGATGCAGTGTCGATACCCTAGTTCATCAACTATGAACCTGTCATGACGGCACCCAGTCTTCGCCACTAGGTAGCCTAACACATTGCAGAATTTAACAGTTCAAAATAAAACAGTAAACAAACACTCAGTAGAAAAGGAAATGTACAACGATGCCGCTTGGAACATTGATCCAAAACCCGGAATCCCACGGGGAACATAGGCTACAAGAAGTCTTTCGCTGCTCTAGTCACAAGAATTTATCTAATACAAAGAGGGGAATCAAAATAACAACTAATAATTAGAGATGAAATGAGAAGGAGACTATGCGGATCTGCGGACGTAGCTGATGTATACCTCAAGTCTCCAATAATGCTCCACGACAACTACTGGCGGTATGCCTGATCAGAAGTACCTAGATCTACACATGAAAAACATGTGCATAAGAGGCGTGAGTACAGCATAGTGGTACTCAGTAAGTGCCAAGACTAACCTTGGTGGGTTAGTGACGAAGAAAGTCGAGGCCCTACTTAGATAAACATAAAACAAAATTTGAAATGAATAAACAATACGAGTATAATAAATCTCGAGTATCTAGCAGAAGTATATAAGTAGAACGAAAACATAATACAAATACAATCTACGAACAAAAGAACAATAACTACATCCTATTTATCATCGGGGATCTCTAGGTATCCCGAGGATCTCCTGGTAACCTCATCATATACACAAGGGAACTCCAAGTATCCGGAGGATCTCCTTGTATCCTCCATTTAATCACGAGGGATCTCCAAGTATCCCAAGGATATCCTAGTATCCTCCATTTATTCACGAGGGATCTCCAAGTATCCAGAGGATCTCCTTATCCTCCATTCAATAAATCCTTTGCTCGAGATCTCTTAGTATCCCGCACTTCCATTCTCAAATCACAATGCGTACAGGGGAACTCCCGGGAAACCAACCCGTACACCGAATCATAAACACATCACATCAATTCAAAAATAAACAGAAAGAAGCTAAGTATAGACAATAGGAAGAATCTAGAGTCTAGCATACTTCACAAAATGGGCAGATATTGAAATTTAGGCAAATAGAGCAATAATTTACAAACAGGCTTTCCCTAAGCTAGAACAAGTGAAATTTCAGTTTTAACAGTTAAATACGAGAAGAAACACAGTCTTGACGAGAAGTACCTTAAACTGTATGATATTAACTTTGCTTAACTGCTTTGACTAAAGTGTCTTGACGAGTCCAATCTTAAGTTAGTTATATGCTAGGTGTGTGTTAGGTTTTGAGTTATTCTGTGTATTGCAGTTGATACCTAGAACTTGACCCGTGTGTTAGCAAAATAAAATAGTAGTTTTATTCAATCTTGGAAGTGATATAAACATTTATTTGTTGAGCCAGTTATATCCTTTTATCCACCTAATTTATATGTATCTTTGTTAACCCCTTTGAGCATGTAATCATGTTTCTTTGGTGATCTCACTACAGGCCTTGCCATATTGTTTGAATTGACTGTCTATTTGAACCTTTTCACCTCTCATAAGCTCTTCAATTTGTTATGAACTTTATAAAAGTTAATGTGTGGGGTGTTGGTTTGACTTTTGAGTGGAGCTGTTAAAATAAAAGGAACGGCGTAATGCTTTAAGAAAGTAAGAGCCACTTGAACTAAATTATAAAAGAAAGAAAATATGGGTATATTGGCATGAAGAAAAACATATTCATTCATAACTGGTGACGCTTGATGTAATTGTGCTTCAAGAAGTGGGGAGTTAATTTATATTGACGTGAAGGTAGAGTTTTGTATGAAATAAATGTGTGCTTTTTGAAAGTTAAATTGAATGTATTAAAAGTCATTAAAGAGGTGTAGTCGCATTCATATCAAAATGTATCATACCCGTCCCACAACCCACATTCAACCAATTAAAGTCCTACTTGATCATTGATTGAATGAGCTAAGTTAGTAAAGTACTAGACTATAGGCAAGCCTATGGTTTATTGTCACGTCCCAACCTCAGGAGGCACGACCGACGCTCAATCAAATGGACACAAGTGAACAAGCCTTATCAAGCGCTTCCTACCCAACTCAAAATGAACAAGGAAACCGTCATTTCATTTTATAAGATAGGGAATTATAGCACATTCAACTATTTTAGTTTATTTTATATCACAACATTAAATCGTAGTTAAGGATAGTTTCAAGGTTCTCGTGGAGTAACAATTTAAAGATAAAACGAGTGTAGAATAACAACATATTCCACACACTCCTCAAATACCCGTCATAATCCACAAATGTACATGTGTATATGGAGCCTGTAAGGATGTAAAAGACAAGTAAGATAGTTCCGGCGACAAGGCCCCGGCTATACCTCAAAAAGTGGAAGTCCACAACAACAAAAGATGCAATAAAACCCTCTTGAAAAAGAAAGGAGCTCACCAAGGCTTTGAGAAGAAGGTACTCCTTTAGGTGCGATCAACACTATCTGCAATGGATCCACCTGCATTCATTAAAAAATGTGCTTATGTATTGAATGATTTTTATCCTTTTATGAAGTGAGTTATTGTTACTTTAATTATTCTTATTTTTTAATGTTTCCAAAGTAATTAGCTAGCCCTAGGACTCGCCCATTAACTCTGAATTGATTTTGGAAAAAAATAGTTTGGGGTTGAGAAAGATTAATTAACAAGAACTTGAGGCGTTAACCCTCATTTTATAGATTCTACCTAGGGATAGGATTGAACTACTTGTAGCCTTCCGGGTATGCTTAATCTTCTAACTGTGATTAGGGATAATTAAATTAGGATGTTTTGTTAGTCTTCAGAAGAAGCTAATTAGGAATTATTATCCGTGGCTAATTAAAATAAACTCGCTCATATTTTTAAAATCATAAATACATTGGATCGTTACTTGAGTGTAATTCCTGATGCATTATTTCTTGTAGCCATTGATTATTTTTACTTTCTTTCTAGTTTAGTTTACATTTCCGCAATTATATATAAAAATATTTTCCAACCAAAATTCTTAGTGTTTGGTATAGTGCAACTAGCGATAATTTTCTTACGTTCCTAATTGCCTACACATTGTTCTCTGTGGGATTCGACCAGGACTCATAGTTGTATAAATTATATTGCTTGCAGCCGTACCGATTGCATTTTAGCAATGGATTTGGACGTCATCAAAATTGGCGTCGTTGTCGGGGTATATATTGATTAGTCGCGTTTATGTATTTATTTTGCTTTCGTTATTTATTTTTCTTCTTATTAGCGCATAATTTTTTTAGTAGTAGTAGCTTCTTTTATATTAGCTTATATTATTAGGCAGTAGTAGCTTCTTTTATATTAGCTTAAATATTTTTGGTAGTAGTAGCTTCTTTTATTTTTGTTTCCTAAAATAAAAATTCCTTGCATATTCTTCAAGCTCCGGTTCTTTCCCAAGTAGCACTTTTGAAGTTAACCGGGAGACCTTTCCCGATGATGGATAGATTAAAAACTTTCTTAAGGGAATAAGTCTTATTTTGCTAGGATGAGGCTTTTGGATTATTTGGTACTAATAATATTAGTCTCTTGTATGTAAATTATAAATTAACAATACCCCTCCAAAAATTTGGTGCTTTGATGTTGAACTTAAACAAGTAAGTGCTTGGTGCAAAAAATATTTTGTGATGAACTACTAGTTTAAATATTGCTCTAGATGCCATTATTAGAAAATAAAATTGATCCATCTTTATTAGTTCATCTGGCATGCGTGTTAGTGTTTGTTCAAATAAATCTTATATTTACTTCTATCATTTAGCACTTGCCCGGTTGGTTTTTCAATTCTAATGATAGTATGTTTGGTTGGAGGAATGCTCGTAGGCATTCTTTGTTTTTATTTTCAAAACTTCTTTAGCCTTTCAAGCCTACCTTTTCATAAATAGTACAACTAGTATCCAATTTGAGCCTTTAAACCTTTTCTTTGGCCAACTCATTACAAACCTTTCCCTTTTGAAAAATAATTCCCTCTCTTGAACCCAACCCCCTTTGAACATTGAGAATGAGGCTAAAAGCCTAAGTTGGGGGTGGGGTCGAAGTGGAGATCGGTAAGGTTGTACGTTGAGATTAGGACGACATGCCTCAAAATGTGTTTGTTTAAATTATTCAAGCTCCAAGAAAAAAGAGAGAGAAAATATGTGTATGTATATAATGTATGGAGTCTTGAATAAAAATTAGAAGAGGTATGTGAGGTGGTTCTATATTGGGAACTAGATGAAAACGAGGCTATGGGGGTTTGAAAAAGAGCAAGTTACAAAAGAATAGAAAATTGTGAGTAGTGTTCAAGGAGGGTGAAGTCACTTGTACCCAAACGTCTATCAAACTCTTCCCTAAACCTACATTTCAAGCTTAAAAAGTCCTTATGGGACCTCCAACTTAATATTCTTGAATAAGTGAGGAATTAAAATAAGGGCAAACTTATGGTATGAAATGTTGTAATACTTGAAGTTCTTTGTGAGAGTGAGTGTTTTTGAAGAATTTGTCCCTTATGTTGTATTGTAAATATAGTAATTTTGGGACTTTATTTCTTGTGAGGGCACATGAATTAGAAAAGATTGGTGAAATTGCGTAAAGTGAGCATTTTTAGTGAACTAGTGCTTTTGAGTCACTTCTTGAGGCTTATGTTGACCACTTGATTATCTTGGAACTCTGTTGCACATTCTTGAAGTTGTTTTTCTTTATGAGGGAGTCACTTGGGAAAGATGTGCATACTCGAGCCTAATTGTTAATACGAACGAAATCCATTAGTATGGTGTTTAAATTGGAGAATGTGTTATGTAAATAATAGCTATACCACTTGTGTTTTAAATGGTGAATCCTCAGTTTTGGTTTTGATCTGCTTGAGGACAAGTAAAAGCTTCAAGTTGGGGGTGTTAGAATCATAAATAAACATACAATTTTCACATCGTATTTTGATAGCCTTTAGATTGGGACATTTCATACTATTAAACATTGCTCACATTATCACTAATATCTTGAGCAGAGTCTGATCGCGACCCGATCGGCTATGTCGCGTCAACTGAGACATTCACATAAATCACAAACATATTACCACCATGAGCATAGCATGGCATCTGATCTCGGCCCGATCGGCTAGGCCACCTTACCATGATATTTCCATTTTCAATCAATCGTCTTGTTTCGATCTTTGTTTCCCGTAAATCATTTTATAGGCACTTGGGACACAAATGCCACCTCATATCTTAAGCAATAGGAACAATCAAACACCATTCCCAATTTCAATGATAGCTTTGCAATTTAGGAATGTATGGGCACACAAGAGCATTTAGGATTGTAATTATAGATGAGACTTCACGTGGATAACACAACATATGCAACTTCAATCTCAAATTTATGGTCTAAGAATTTCAAGACATTATTTGTATCTTTTTCCCCTTTTAAAGTTATCAAGTTAGCATAGTGATTTTGTTGAGACACATTCTTCACGCATACAATGTTACAACACCAACTCATGTAAAGTATTAATCAATGCAAAAACCCAAATTTCAACCTTAACACATTTACACAAGCACCATTAGAGCTCAATTTATGAAAGTTGGGGTTTTTGCCGTACATACCTCAACTGAGCTTTTCTTAACCCTATAATGTTCCGGAATGTTCTCACCATAATCTATTTAAGGAATATGTCACACTTTAACTCCTAATCAGGAAAAGATCATAATCAAAGCTCCTTTGAGCATTCTAGCGAGCGTCTACTGTTAATTAAGGCCTTATGGTTCTTTTATGAAAGATTACACTATCTCATTCCCCATGACTCTTCATTTATAATTCCCTATATTCCTCAAGAACGCATGCATGCAATGAAATACCCCTTATCCCCATGAATTACCTCAATAATGACCCCTTATAGCTATGTGTAAAAATAAGAGCTCAGGTGATGCATTCTTACCTCTTGGGATGAAGTTTTAGGTCTCTCACTTGATTATATTCAATGATTTAATCATGGATTCATGGAGACAATTTGATGGGAAGAACTTTCCCTCTCTTAGACCCCCTCTCTCTCACTGTAGAAGTATACGGAAATAGGCTTAAAATGAGCTATTGAACCGGATATAACGACAAGGGGTCGAGTTTAAAAATTAGAGAATTGGAGCCCCGACTCGGATATGAGGTCGCATATGCAATCACAAAGTTGACATGTGGCCTGCAAAATGGACTGCCAAAAGGCTCCAAACAAAATGAATAGTTTATCTAGGTATGTGACATAAATGAGGTTGGCGTACCTATTCTCACATAATGCACCGCAGAATTGCCATTCACAATTGGTTGCATAGTTGACCTCAAATTAACCAACACAGTGACTGACTATGCGAAAATTATGCGGTCTGCATACCTACTATGCGATCGCATATTGGATCGCAAAACTTAACCTTTCAAGAAAACATAACTTCTTAAATTATTAATGCACTGATCAATCCAAAGGGTCCAAACTGCAGTGAGCTAGAATGTTTATGAATTTCTAACACTTACTCCTGAATTTGGCACCACGAGATTCTTATTTTTGAGTAGGAAATTTGTAGGGCATTACATCATCGCCCACTTAAGTCTATTCTTCCTCAAATGAGGATCAATATTCACTTATTTACCGTCTTTGTGCAATCTTCTGCTCTTTACAACCTGAATCACATTAATAGTCCCCAAAATTTTTGTAACTCCCTAAATTTCAAAAACTTTCGCCTGAGTTTCCTTTGTTTTTTTTGGCATATCCACCTATCAGAGGCCCCCGGATACATATCCTAACAGCAAATACATATTACCTAGACATAATATAACTCATATAATACTAACCATGGCCGCATAGGCAACATATATATAACCAAAACAGTACAATTTTACATAGACTAAATCAAAAGATAATAGTTCATAGGAGCTAAATTTACAAAATCTATTACATGAATATTCAAATAAATGTGGGTACTTCTCTTTCATTTAATCCTTAGCTTCCCAAGTGGCATCCACAACTTGCTGGTTCCTCAATAAGGTAATTTCCTTATTTGTCAATTTTCGAACTTGCCTATCAAGAATGGAAACTGGAACTTCTTCATACGATAGTTGTTCATTAACATGAATAGTTTCAATTGGCACAATAGTTAATGGATCTCCCACTACCTTTCTTAACATTGACACATGAAAGACCGGGTGTACCAATGCCATTTTGGATGGCAGCTCGATCTCCTATTCCACTTGACCAATCCTCTGGATGATTCTGTCTGGTACAACATACCTTGTACGGAATTTTCCCTTCTTTCATATCCGTATGATACCTTTCATAAGGGAAACCTTCAAAAATACCCAATCATCATTTTTGAACTCTAAATCTCTGCGACAAACATCTGAGTAAGACTTTTGGTAACTCCGAGCAGTTTTCAACATCTACTTAATAATCTTGACTTTCTCCATTGGCCTGATGCATGAGGTATAAGCCTATCAATTCCACTTCTCCAACCTAGAACCACCAAATGGGAGACCTACACCTCCTACCATACGATGCCTCGAATGACGCCATCTAGATACTAGCATGGAATCTGTTTTTGTAAGCAAATTCTATTAGTGGCAAATGGTTATCCCAGCTACCCTTGAAATCAACAGTACAAGCGCACAACATGTCTTCAAGTGTCTTAATAGTCTGTTTTGCTTGCCCATTAGTTTGAGGATGCGAAGCTGTGCTAAGGTTTACTTGTGTACCCAATCCATCCTGAAACATCTTCCAATAATTGGATGTGAATTTAGCCCCTCAATCTGAAATGATGGAGACAGGAGTGCCATGCAACATGCCTAATTCGCTGATATATAACTGAGCATACCGTTCCGCATTATCAGTAGATCTAACTAGCAAGAAGTGCGCTAATTCGTGAGTCGATCCACTATCACCCAAATTGAGTTGAACTTGCGTGGAGTGCACGACAACCCTACCACAAAATCCATGTTGATCATATCCCATTTCTATTTTGGAATTTCTATGCTTTTAGCCAAATCTAGAGTCTGTTGATGTTCGGCCTTCACATTCAAACAATTCAGACTTTTTGCCATAAAGTCCGCCACATCTTTCTTCATGTTGTTCCACCAATAATCTTCCTTGAGATCAAGATACATTTTCGTAGAACCTGGGTCCACGGAATACCTGGATGTGTGAGATTCTGCCATGATCCTTTCTCGAAGACCATTGATATCAGGAACAAATAGGCGGTCTTTGTACTGTAGGGTACCATCATCCATGCCAAGGGAAAAAGTTGTGGTCTAGTGTTTGTGAATACACTCTTTCAGTTGTGCTAACAATGGATCGATGAATTCATTTTCTTTCACCTCCTTCACAAGTGATGATTCATCCATATTTTGCATAACTACACCTCCCTAACTAGAATCCGCAAGGAGAACTCCAAAACTAGCCAACTGTGGAACTGTCCAGGCTAACGACCTCTTATATGCCTCCAAATGGGCCAAACTACCATAGATTTTTAACTAAGTGCATCTGTCATGACATTAGCCTTTCCCAAGTGATAGAGAATATCAATGTCATAGTCTTTGAGTAACTCTAGCTATCTTCTTTGCCTCAGAGTCATCTCCTTCTGCTTGAAAATATATTGAATGCTCTTATGACCCGTGTATACATCCACATGGACCCCATACAAATAATGTCGCTAAATATTTAACGCAAACACCACTACTACCAACTCTAAGTCATAGGTTGGATTGTTCTTCTCATGATTCTTGAGTTTCCTAGAAGTGTAGTCTATAACATTGCCCTATTACATTAACACGCACCCAAGCCCGACCCTTGAAGTATCTCAATATGACAATAATCCCTCTGGACCCTCAGGTAGGATAATGCCGATACGGTTGTCAACCTTTATTGTAGTTCTTGGAAAATCCTCTTACAAGCATTAGACCGTTCTTTCTATGTCAATTTAGTCAATGGAGAGGCAAGAGTAGAAAAATCCTCCACAAACCACATGTAGTACGCAGCCAAACCCAACAAATACGAGTCTCCATTGCAGTGTTAGGTCTACGCCAATTCTTTACTATTGCAATCTTTTGAGGATTAACTATAATTCCTTCCCCAGAAACGACATGACATGAATATGACAGATTCAAGCCATAATTCACATTTTGAAAATTTTCCTTATAACTAATGTTGCTGAAGAATCTGCAGAATTTCCCTGAGATGCTCAGTATGGTCCTCCTGACTTTGAGAATACACAAGAATATCGTCAATGAATACTATCACAAATGAGTCTACAAAATTCTTGAAGACTCAATTAATAAGATCCATGAAGGCCGCCGAGGAATTCATTAGCCCAAAAGACATACCACAAATTCAAAGAGCCCATACCGAGTTTTGAAAGCTGTTTTTGGAATATCGTTCTCCCTTATCTTCAATTGATGATACACTGACCGCAAGTCAATCTTAGAGAAACATGTAGAACCTTGCAATTGATCAAACAAGTGATCTATTCTTGGTATAAGATATTTATTTTTGATTGTGACTTTGTTTATTTGCCGGTAGTCAATACACATACCTATTATACGACCGCATATTGGACAACAAAACTGCACCTTTCCGGAAAATACAACTTCTAATCTTTTTAATGCATTGATCATACCAAAGGGTCCTAACCATGACGAGGTTGCTCTCCATGAAGAATTTTTATGAATTTATAATACATGCACCTAACTTGGAACAACGGGATTGGGGGTTTTGAGTAGGAAATTCACAGGGCCATACATTCATCTTTTGTGGAATGTAAATTTTTAATGAATTCCATTAATCTTAAATAGCGATTTTAAAATAATTAAAAATGTTAATAAAATTAATAATGCACAATAGGTTTAAAGCATGTAGTAAATCTGATAATTAGGACAATTTTAATAGTTTAAGCGACCATGCTCGAACCACGGAATTTGGGAATAACTAACACCTTATCCCCGCAACTTCTGAGTTAGGATTGCTGATTCAGCCTTAGGTTCTTCCACTTTGTCTTTTTTGGATTTCGGAGAACGAGTCCCTGACCTCCTTTGCCTTTTCCTTTCTTCGTCGTGTTTCGGGGTGTCTGCTTCATCAAGCAGTGCTTCCCTTATAAAGGGAACATCCCCCAGACCATCACAACTGGAAAATATAAATACAAGGAATAAGGACGCTACCAGTAATAGTTCTTTTGTGAGATGCAATTACAACAGAAGTGGCGGCTCAACATGGTGCCTGGCTTCCCATAAAGCCTTGGACAGATCACGCCACGCGTGATAGGCTTATGGGGAAATTGAATCCAGATGGTTAACCGAACCCTAGAGGTCCTTAACCGTATTAGGGTACACTGCGGTGACTACATCAGCGGACGAAGTGAGTTCATAGGGAGATGTATCCAGAAAGAAGTAAGGGAACATTTAATTAATATATCTACTTATGTTTCGTGTTCCACCTTTCAGGGAACGACATCCCTTCCAATAGAATGAGGTCCAAAGTCTTAACTCGGACAAAATGGCTCATCCACCCTACATTTCTTACCTCGTCGATACAAGCAAAAAGGGCTCTTGAGGTCCGACAATTGAGCTTGATCAGGCCCCCGTGTAAAAGTCGAGGACTATACATTCTGACCAGGTGGACGAGGGTGAAAGGCATCCCCTTAATCTTGTTCGCATAATATCTGGTCATGTAAACAATGTGCCAGATTGAAGGATGAATTTAGCCGAGGGTTACTCAATCTCGTTTGAGGAAGTCGAGGATCACGGGGTCTATTGGAGGCAAGTATGGCTCCTCAGGGCCAAAGGTAAATTGATAAGTATACACATTGAGAATGTCGACCTTGTATGTGATTATATCCTCCCCCTAAGAAGGATTATCCACAAGCAACGCGTCACCCCAAAGGCAGTCGACCTTCACCCTTCATACGTTTACTATTGAGCTAACATATTGGGACATAAGTTCGCATCGTCCGAGTTTCGAAGAAGATTTTTTGGTTTGAAAATCATAAGTCATTTCAAAGGCTCATGGAACATATTCCCCAATGCGAGGAGGTATTTGTATACGGTAAAGATCGGAGGTCAGATATTATGATCATTGTGGTACTTCGTAATACCACCCCAAGAAGGCTCGAGTATCTTCTTGGGGTTCAATCCCGAGGGTTCTCAATGATCAACCTCGAGGTAGTACAATTCAGTTGCTATGATGGACAAATGAGAAGTTCTCAAGGCACGTGACTAAAGCTGACCAAGTCTACTAGGCTAGTTTAAGCCTGCACCGTGGCATTAAATGGTGGCACCAGCTTCAAATCCTTGTAATAAATTTGTCTTTTCTATGTTGGTATTCCCCCTCATATATAAAGGGGACCATTGTCATTTTGTAATAGACAGAATTTTCAATATTCAAGAACAATCTTTGCTCTCTAAAAACATATTTTTTCTTGATTCGATTATTTACATTTATTGTGTTCCATTAACTGTTCTTCATGTATTGCTCATTAATGGTCATAAATAGCCTTCATCAAAGCTCTCAAAACTGTTAGTCCTTCATCAGTTTCCCATAGCTTGGCACCTAGCTCGACCTCGAGACCCCGTATAACATGGCTCGAGGCCCCGATTCTCAACCACTTGGTTTTCCTAACTATTCTGCTTCCAAGTTCTTATCTGATTTTCTAGTCTCACACTTATCATCTACTGCCTAATAACTAGCATAATAATAAATCAAATATTTTAGGAACAAAAAAATTAAATTTAATTTTAATTACCATTTTCGAAGTAAACAGTTTGGCTCCCACCATATAGCTAAAAATAATAGTGATTGTTTTTGTTGTTGGTTTACTACACAATGTAAGTTATCTTTCATGGATTTTCTCATCCAAGAATATTTGATTTCTGGTAAAAATTTCTTACTCAGTAAACGCAGATGAAAAAAACAGTCTTGAGGACCATAGAGAGAATGGTGTAGTTATTCCATGTGTTTGTATACCACCAGGAAACCTTGAAGATGCACACGAACAAACGATTAACATGTCAATATCAGCTCCCACCCCAATAGGAGCACATGCCAAAAAAACAAACAAGAAGATCAGGAAATCCCAGCACGAGGGGAATAAGAGGTTTGCCTTCAAATTCTTTTTGAGATGTTACATGTACAAAAGTTGGCAGTGCTCAACTGCAAAGCCATAAAAAAACTCCAAACACAACAGCAATGGAAATGGCTCCTCGAGCCGAACAGGTACCATAAAGATGGAGTAACATTGGGTCAGCAGCAGACCCTAGTATTATGAAGATGCTTAAGGACCTCACAAAGAGGATTCAATCAGACCAAAAGATGATAGAAACTAGCGACACAAAGGATGAGACCAATAACTCAAGGGTCGACTAAATCCCAAGCGCACCCACGATCCTAAATGGTATTGATTCAAAGATATTCATACAAAAGCCATTCTCGATAGATATCACTCAAAATCCCATCCCTAATAAATTAAGAAAGTATGCCCTTCCGAAGTACAATTGAACCTCAAACCCCAATGAGTATGTCAGTGCTTACAAGTGTGCAATGAAGAGCAACGACCAGAGGGACTATGAAATCGAATCTGCCCTGCTAAAAAAGTTCAAGAAACACTTTCGAAAGGGGCCATGATATGGTATCAAATCCTAGCTCCGAATTTGATAGACTCATTTTCCATACTGGAAGACTCTTTCATAAAAGCACATATCGGTGCCATCAAGGTGGCTACAAGCAAATCCGATGTCTTAAAAATCAAGAAAAGATAGAATGAGATGCTGCGGGAGTTTGTATCTCACTTTCAAATGGAGAGAATGGGATTACTACCAGTCTCCGATGAGTGGGAAGTATAGTCCTTCACCCAAGGCTTGAACGAATGAAGCTTGGTGGCATCGAAGCAGCTGAAAAAAAAATTTTGTCAACTACCTCGCCGTGACTTGGTCAGATCTCCGTAAGTAATATTAGTCGAAGATTAGGGCTGAGGACGAAAAACTGGAGTCCTCTCGGGCTCATTATATCCAACAAGATTCCTGGGAAAGGAGCTAAAGCTAAACAAAGAAAGATACCAACCATAAACTGAAGATTGGAAAAATGCCCCAAGGCATAACATTCCCTGAAATGATTTATGAACAGACTGAGGTCTGAACCTTCGAGGAATCGTGAGTAAAGTCGGATTTGATAGACACAGAGGACCGACAGAGGTACCCCGCCTGTCATAATACAACATTAATGTTGACATTTTCGGACATCGTATCTTCCATCAGTAAAGTTAGAGACACTAGGTGGCCTAGACCAGTATTATCAGATCTGTCCCAGAGGAATCCCAACTAAGTGTGCGAATTTCATGACACACACGTTCATATGATTGAAGATTGCAGACAGCTCCGAGAAGAAGTAGCCTGGCTACCCAGCAAAGGGAACTTCTGGGAGTTCCTTAGAGACCGAGCAAAAAGTCAGTCACGGGAAAGAGAGGCAAACAGCAAGAATAAAACCGATGAGCCGCAAAATGTCATCCATATAATTGTTATAGGAATCGAAATCTCACAGAAACACATTGTAAAAAGAAAAAACTATCCATCACCAGGGAGAAGTGAACTCGTGATTACATACCCGAAGATGCTCTCACATTCAACGACGACAACATCGAGACCTTGTCTCAACCTCATAACGATGTCGTGATAATCTCTTTTCTTGTGAATATATTTCAAATGCAGCGTGTTCTTCTAGATCCAGGTAGCTCGGCTAACATTATCAGGTTGAGGGTGGTGGAGCAGCTTAGACTGCTCGACCAGATCGTACTTGCCTATCGAGTCCACAGTGGATTCAACATGGAAAGTGAAACAAGGAAAAGGGAAAATTCCGTCACGGTCAAAATTGATGGAATGACCGAAAAAGTCAAACTCCATGTCGTCGAAGGAGAAATGAGGTACAACGCCTTGTCGGAAGCCCATGGATACACCCCATGGGAGCAGTACCATCAACCCTTCATCAAATGATGATGTTTCAGATGAAGGACAGAATAAAAACTGTGCATGGGGAACAACATGCACCGAGCGAGATGTTTGCGGGGCACGATGTGGCACAGGTATCAGTTCCATCAGCATCAAAGGAGCCAACGGATAAGCAAATGGTAAAGTAGCAATCATGAGACACATTATCGGCTACTACCGAATAAAAGAAGTAAATGATCGTGCCACATCTTTGAAGCAAACTTTTGAAGTATATCAAGGCTCAAAGTGCCATCACCACTTAGGTATAACTTTCTCCCATTTTTTTTTCACATCTTACACTAAACTTTGTGCATGGGCCCGATCAGAACTATCGAAGCACTGTCCAGGTCGAAGACCTTAGGTTTCAAAAGCATACATTGAAATCATTTCCTTTGATCGGGTTTTATCCCAAGAAAGGTTTTACTGATAAGGTGTTTAACGAGGTGAACACGCCCAAATCTAGTCGTAAAAAAGATAAGTGGTCGCTGCAAATATAATCTGGTCTAAAATTCAGGAGTCGAATCCCACAGAGAACTAAGGTTTAACTATATCTGTTTAACATCACTAAGAAGACAAGTTTGTAAAATATTCTAAATTATAAAAATTATATTTATATTTCTAACTAATTAAATAGCGACTACTATAAAATGGTAAAATTATCAACAAACGAAACAAAGGGTTGGAGACTAAATTAAGAAGGTGTAGAGTTATGATTTTCCCAATATTCGGAATCATTCTCGCTATATTCTCTAAAATTTCGCCAATGTATTCTCTAGTGATAGTGATCACTTTAGGTGTTATAATTCTCTCTTGAAAAACTACAGCAATTTTCTAGACATATTCTCTCAAACTACGCTAGTTGGATTTATCTAACCTATCATTATGACCACGTCAAGATTTTGTTATTTCTAAACCTGCCTGTATTGAATTCTCACATACGTTAGAAGTGACGTTGTTCAATAACTACCTAAATATGTACTCTCTCTAGAGCATTACACTCTAAATAGGCATAGGCAATTGATGGCCATGCAATCAACAACAACAAACACATAGTAGAACAAGTAGAGAAATCCAATGGCTCAAATATATAAAAAATAACTAGAATTTATCCTAAAAAGGTTCTTTCAAAATGCTAGAAAACAAATTAGCTATTCATAATAGTATGTAAAACTACAATACTAAAAGTCATAACCAACAATGTAAAATAGGAAGAGGGAGGAAAAACTCGTAGACGAATTCCCCACCTTGCTCCTATTGTGTCTCTGCCTCCTTAGATCGAATTTGTGTCCAAATCATGTCCAACTCTTAAAAATACCATTTTTCATTTATATATACCAATTAGGGTTAGGCCAAAATAATTATCACTTCTCCAATGTGGAAAAGGATATTTTTCATGGGTATGACTAGTGTGGCCGCGCTAATGCCCGTGCTAGTGGGGTTATATTCTGCCTGATGATCGCAACCGCACAATTGACGCAGACTTTTCACTCTTTTTCGCTTCGAATTTGTAAAAACTTAAAACATGAAAGTGGTAGCACTTTGAGTTAGCTTTCTAAAAATTTATTTTGCAATTAAAATGGAATTCTTAGCAAAACGTTATATCTATTTTACTTGACGGTGCGCAATATGCCAACTCGGTTCTTCGCTCGCTCTAACTATCATCCGTTGACCCTAAACACAATTCTGTATTAATTCCCTCAGCTTTTATTTATAATTCAAAGCTCCAAATTACTTTAATTCATTCTATAATGTTTATATAGCTCGGAATCACTCATACAAGGCATAAAACACACCGTTAGTACAAAACACTTGCGATTAAAGCGCAAACTCAACTAACGTGCAGTAAATATGAGTGTAATAAGCGACTAAAATACGTAATTATAGCCAATCATCACAACCCCACACTTAGAACATTGTTCATCCTCGAGCAATAAAGCTAAACCTTTTTATAGACACGTCCGTTTTACACAATTCTCCTAACTTATCACACCAAGACTATTTATAATAGACTAAGCAGAAAACTGTAACATCTTCACCTCAAGATTTGACTCACAAGTACCACGCATTATTTACAACTCACCCACTTATTCTAACATAGAGTTCTGTGACATTACCTTGCCTTTCATGAATCAAGTTCCCTTACACTTTACACTACAACAAAGAGAGTAGTTCCACACAATGAAATTTAAAAACACTTAGGAACTCAAGATAGAAAGAATTCACTCACTCTCAGAAATAACAATCATATGCTCCAAAAGATGCAGCTTATGCATTCCCGTAGTGTACTACTACACTAATCGAGATCATTTAATCTAGCATCAATTAGGACTTTATTTGGCTGTAATATAGGCTACGGGACGGGTAGGATATATTTATATATAAGAGTGACTACGCGTCCTTATGCACTTTATTACATAAAATTCAACATTCAAACCCATACTTATGAACAAAACTCCACCTTCACATCAATGTATATCACCCCATTCTTCTATTAGCACAGTTACATCAAAAGCCACAACTTATCAAGGATTTTTTTTTAATACAATTCCACTATTTTTTTTCAATGGAAGTGGCTCTTACTTTTTCAATATAGTGCACCTTTCTCCTTATTTAATTAGTTCCACTCAAAATCCAAACCAACCACCCCACACTTTAACCTTTACAAAGTTCATAAACAATTCAAGTGCTCAAGAGAGAATACAATGGTTCAAATAGATGGTTCATTCAAACAAATGGGTAAGGCTTGTAATGTACTTTCCAAAGAAACAAGATTACAGGCTAAAAGTGGTTAACTACGATAGATAACCATTAGGAGGGTCATATATATATATATATATATATATATATATATATATAAACAAAGAAACGCCAATATCACTTCCAAGACTGAACAAAAATACTATTTTGCTTTGCACACATACGGGGCAAGTTCTAGTCATTAAATGCAATACACAGAATAACACAAAAACGTCACGCCCAAATAGTACATAACTCACTCAGGGTTGGATTCATCAAGATCTAGTCGAAGCAGCTAAGCAAATTTAGAATCATGCAATTTAACGAACTTATACAAGAGTCAAAAACTGAGCCTAAGTGTCACAACCAAAGTACTCACTATTCTCATGGCATAACAAAGTCAACAGATATTGCTTCAATTCAAACCAAAACACAATGGCTCCTATTCCTAACAAAAACTAACTACACCCAGTTCAAATAAAACCCTTAGAAAAGAACCATGGGTTAAAGAAAAATAAAGGGGTAATTGCTACACTACCTAACAAAATAAAATCTTTTAATTTTTTTATTTAAAATTAAATCTCTCAAAATAATTGTCTAATTGATCCATCGTCGGAAAAATTCTAATCATTTTTTTTGTTTTTTCTAAAAAAATAAATAAATTTGTCAATTAAACTAACACAACTAAAATACCATAGAAAGTCACCCAGAAAATCTCCTTACCCCACACTTAAAATTGTGCATTGTCCCTAACGCACACCATACTAATAAGAGGGTAAAAGAAACTCCCTGGTAGGCAAAAGGCCAAAGCACTAGCAGCTCATGGGGTACTAAGATTTCTCCCAAGCTCGGTCCTTCGTGCGGGTACCTCACACTAAGTTGCATCCTCTCAATACATTTTCGTTCCATGCTCCTAGAAATTAAAAACTGACACTTCAAAAATAGCAGTTAAAAAAAATAAAAAAAATAAAGGAAAGCAATAAAGCTAGGTTGCCTCCCAACAAGTGCTTGATTAACATTGCGGCACGACGTGAATCACTTTTTGCCTCCACCTCGAGCTTATGAGTTTAACCCCATGTTTTGATTCAATCTTATGATTATGTTCATGGGGCGGTAGAACGAACCTAACTGGCCCAAGGATACAATGTGGTATTATGCACTCCTTTGCCTTTGTATGAGGTATGTTATCCAACTTTCTGGCAAGAAGAAGTCCAGAATATATGAATCTTGTTCCTCATTCCTTGACTCTTCAATTTGTTCGGATGGCTCTATTTTCGTATCATCATCCAAACATAATGTGGAAAAAGGCTTAGAGTGCGGGCCAATGCGCTAAAACACATGAACATTAGGAATTTCAACATCCTCAAAATCAATAATATTAGAGTCAAAAAAATTTATGTCCTCAAAGTCCTTGGGTGGCGGTAGTTTCACTTCTTCAACATTGACATCCTCGAATTGTAGTTTGCTAGGTTGTTGATGTTCTAATGTGACCTCCCCAATTAACATCTCAAATTCATGCTCTTCCTGGCTTCTATCCTTAATATTGGCTTGTTGAGCATTAAAAGCTCCAACCACATGACTCAATTTAGCCTCCAACTTGCGAATACTTGCCTCTTGCCTTTTTATCTATAATTGTTTTTCATTATTTTGTTTCAGAAGGCACATTAACATATCCTTGATCTCCATCCCCAGGTTCTTTATTCCTATTAACTTCAAAAGAAAAGGTAGAACCATAATAGTAAGGGGTTGGGGGAAGATAAAAAATATAAGCACAACCATTAAGGCAACCATTTTTACCACAACACACATCACACACATTCCACAAATAAGATTGAGTTGTTGCACATAACTTGCTCTGGAAATATTTTGATAATTTTGATACGGGTGGTTTCCTTCATAATATGTATGAGGATCAATAGTAGAATGATATACACCAAAATTCCCATAATTTCAAGATATCATATTTCTCAAATAAACAGATATATATATATATATATATATATATATATATATATATATATATATATATATATATATATATATATATAACATAAACAAAACAAAATAGAAGTTCAAAGTTGAACCCAAAAAATATATACAACTACAAATACACTGTTAGCTCTCCGGCAACAGCGCAAAAATTTTATCACGCCTAACTCTAGTTGTAAAAAGGATAATTGGTCGCTGCAAATATAATCCGGTCAAAACGTCTGGAGTCGAATCCCACAGAGAACTAAGGCTAAGCTTTATCTGTTTAAATATCACTAAGAAGACAAGTTTGTAAAATTTTTTTATTGAAATTTATATTTCTAACTAATTAAATAGAAAATACTAGAAATCGATAAAATTATCAACTATCGAGACAAAGGGTTGGAGGCTAAATATTAGAGGTCTAGAGTTATGATTTTCCGATTTGTCGGAATCCTTCTCCCTATGATACCTAGAATTTCGCCAATATATTCTCTACTGATCGTGAGAACTTTCGGCGCCGTAATTCTCTCTCTCGAAACTATATCAATTAACTATACATATTCTCTCGAACTACGTTAGTTGGTTTATCTAACCACTCATTAGGACCACGTCAAGACTTTGTAATTTCTAAACCTGCCTTTAAACCCACTGTATTGATTTCTCACATACGTTACAAGTGATGTTATTCTACAACTGCCTAAATATATACTCTCTCTCGAGCACTACACATTAAATAGGCACAGTCAATTGATGGCCATTCAATCAACAACAACAAACACGTAGTTGAACAAGTAGAGAACTCCAACGTCTCGATTATATAAAAACATAACAAGAATTTATCCTACAAAAGGTTTTATCAAAATCCTAGATAACAAATTACCTATTCATAGTAGTATGTAAAACTACACTACTAATAGTCATAACCAACAATGTAAAATTGGAAGAGGAAGGAAAAACTCGTAGAGGGATTCCCTGCCTTGCTCCTATTGAGTCTCTGCCTCCTTAGGTCGAATCTGTGACAAAAGCATGTCCAACTCTTAAAAATACCATTTTCCATGTATATATACTAAGTAGGGTTGGCTCCAACTAAATATAGCTTTTCCAATATGAAAGGGACACTTTTCCCGGGTTTGACTCGCACGGCCGCGCTAATACCCGCACTAGTGGGGTTATATTTTACCTGACGAGCGCATCCACGCTATTGACAAGCACTTTATGCCATGTTTCGCTTTGAATTTGGAAAAACGTAAAACATAACTATTGTATCCCTTTGAGTTAAAATTCCAACCATATGATGTGGAACCCAAATGGAGTTTTAAGCTAAATGCTATATCTATTTTACTAGACAGTGCGAAATATGCCTACTCGATTATTCGTTCGCTCTAACTATCATTCGTTGACCCCAAATACGATTCCGACTTAATTACTTGGGCTTTTACTCAGACTTCCAAGCTCCAAATCACTTGAATTTATTCCATTTCATTTATATAGCTCGGAATCACTCCTACAAGTCATAAAACACAGTTAGTGCAACACACTAGCAATTAAAAGGCAAACTCAACTAAAGTGCAGTAAATTTGAGTGTAATAAGCGACTGAAATACATAATTATAGCGTATCATCATGAGGTTACATCTGTATTCATCCTAAATTTAACTCCACTAGTTTTCAAGGCTTCTCTTCAATCAACCTCGAACACTAGAGGCGTCCCCCCGGAAGATCACCCTATCGAAGAAAACAGGATGACTATCGGGCCAAAAGGTCGAATGAACTGTGTCCACATAGAATATTTGAGACCTTGATAGTAAAAACATGTATACTTGTACCAAGTAATCAAAGGATTATCTTTAACAACCAAAAATGATTGCTATATTTACAAGAAACGACTCCAGGGCCTTAAATTTCCCTAACACTCAAGGACTGACATCAAAAACTTGAAGTCATATGACCTCTAGGTTGGAAACTTCGAATTTGTAAGCTCTCAGTGAGGAAACACAAAAATTACAAGAATCGGCTCTAGAGCCAAGGACTTTTGATGCCTCGGGACTGTAATCTACTACCACCCGCACCGATTTGCTGAAAACCCAAGGCCATAAGAACCTATATGGTCAACCTCGTGCTAATAAGACCTTTATAGGTCAATACCTAATCTGTGAGACTTCAAGCAAAGCATGAACCACACTTATAACAAGTAACTTGTCCATATGACCTCAAGTAATGCGTGCATTGTACTTTTACCAAGTAACTTATCTATAAGACATCAACCAAGGCGTGAACCATATTTGTACCAAGTAACTTATCTATTAGACATCAAGTAAGGCATGCTAAAATTTGTAAGACCTTACAAAAAGAATAATTCTGATCTTAAAGTTAAGGCTTTATATTCAAACTTATAAGACCACTAAAAAGGCATAACCTCAATATAAATGCCAAAGCTACTTCACTCGGGGACTGAAAGACTACGACCAAATGTAATGACTCGTGGTCACAATGCTCCAACCAAACTTACGTGACTCGGGGACACCCGACGGTCGCTACAAAATCACATGCCTTAATTTACTTCAAAAAAATTTAAAAAAGAACCACTTTATATGGCTACCCTCGGCATAGGCAAAAGTGCTTTGATCATAGGTTTTGAATAAATTCATCCATTGAGCGAAACCTCCCGTGGTGCTTATTTATTGCTGCAAAATGGCTCACAAATGAGGCTCTTAGAAAGCCGTCGAAGAGTCAGGCAAACAGAAGAACTTAAAAAAGTCTTTAACGAGGGAAAATAAAGCCTATATTAGAGGTCACACCAACCCAATATGTAAGATCCACCGTAACCAGCCTTTATTGGAGGTCCTATAGACCCAACGCGTAAGAGCCAATATTGCCAGCATATATTAAGAGGTCGTACTGACCCAACGCATGAGCAGAGGCGCCAGCTTATATTAGAGGTCGTAGAGACCCAATGCATAAGAGCCTAAGAGCAGACTTAAAATTAAAAAACTTAAGGGTCAATGAGCTTGAGTCAAAATATGACTCGAAGACTGAGCCTGAAACAGCTATGTAAAAATGCATAAGGGAAAATTTGCAGGCTTAATCGAGACATCTTCTCTAGGCCTTCAGGTAAGACTTGTCTCAGTATTGTTGATACCCTATTTTTTCATATATATTTCTAAACATGAACATACCTTCAAAATAGTATATGTATGCATATATAATTATGTCCTAGTATTTTATTATTTTTCCATAACTTTTAAAGGTTTTTAGATCAATTTATTTCGCTATTTTATCCATCAAAACAAATAATTATTTCACAAATTATTATTTTTTGGTGATTCACTTGTTGAACTTTTTTATTTATGTGAAAATGTAGACAAGATAAGTTTTGAATATTTTAATAAATTTATTGAGTATTTTAAAAGCTAAATTGCATACAATTGAAATATTAGCCTCTTTTAGGATTTATTGTGTTTACATTTATAAAATTAAGTTAAGTATTTTTAAATTTATAATTATATGTTATAAATCACTTAAGCACTTTAAATTACTTCCCATAAATTAATTTTCTATTTTTATATGATAAATTGGGAAAATGACTATTTAAAATCTAGCCATATTTCATTTCAATTATAGTTTGAAATTGAGCACAAATCAAGACCCAATTCCCCAACCTAATTGCAACTCAAACGCGACCCACTAACTCAATTCACACGACTCAATCTGGATCCCCACCTCACCTCTTTAATCCCAGCTGTTTATCATTTAGATCAACGACCACCGACTTCCCTTTCCTTTTTTAATTCCAATTCACATTTGCGAACAATCTCTCGCAAATGCGAAATTCCCTTTATTTCTTCCCAAATGCAATTGTGAACTCCATCTCGCAATTGCGACATCTACAACTGTGCAACTTATACTTAGCCGATTTCAAACTTTATTTTTCATATTTTCAAAACCCAAAACCTCCATTGGCAATTTCTCTCGAACCCCTTCGTCCCCAAACAACCTTTAAGTCAAACTTTACTAGTTTTCTCCAATCGTTAACATCTTTTAACATGATTACATCTATAAATCAAGCTTTAATGGTTAAAAATGAGGATTTGGGTAGAATTTAGGTTTTTCAACAATTTGGGCTTTTGGATCTCGATTTGATGTCCGATTTCAAATCTAATCATAGATATGAACTCGTAGGGGAATGGGTAACCCAATTTTGGTTCAAACCTCGGGTTATTACCACGTGAGCCCGGGGGCATTTCTGAAAATATTGGGCAAAACTTTGGGAATTTCATTCTTATGCATTCAAATTGATTTAACTAGCATTTGTTAATACATTTGAGTAAATTGTGGTTAGATTCGACCAGTTTTGAGGCGAATTCGAGGGGTAAAGCTATTCTAGAGTCGTGAGTTATGTTGAAAGCTTTCGAGGTAAGTGTTTTATCTAACTTTGTCTTGAGGGAATAGGATTAAGTTGATATTTGCTAAGTGCTATGTGGACTCGGTGTATAGGTATGGTGACTGTTACCTATGCGCCCGAGTCAAGCATGACTATGGGTCATATTCGCTATTAAAAATTGCAAAAGAAGTGAACAATTGTGATAATTACTTGTTACGAGAACTATGAAGTGAAAGTTGAGAAGTAAATGGACTAAAGAGGAATTTTTTTGGGTATTTTTCCCTTGCCGGGACCTATTGCTGATTTATCTTTCCCTTGCCGGGATCTACTGTTGATTAATTCTCCCTTGCCGAGATATTTTTGGAATGTTAGTTGTACCCTTGCCGGGTTTAACTATTATGTTGACGGAGTTCCCTAATTGAGCCTCCTTTGAGGAGATTGTTAGAGTTATTTAATCATAATATGGTATCGTGTGGCACGCCGGCCACTTATAAATTATAACACGGGATCGTGTGGCACACGGTCCACAATCAAAATTGATATTTTTGTTGGCCTGAGATGCCAGTGACATTGTGCACAGAGAATATGGAACCCTATGGCGCGCCGTCCACTTACATATTACATTATGGGATCGTGTGGCGCGGCGTCCACTTATATCTTACATTATGGGACCGTGTGGCGCGCCGTCCACTTGAATACTACGTTATGGGATCATGTGGAGCGCCATCCATGATAGATGTGTATAACATGAAATTTGGGATAGAGTTAATGTTGTTTATGGATGATCCACCTCTATCTAGTATCCCCCGATAGAATGTCCCCTCCCAGTTTTTATTTGAACTAATTTGCTGCTGTTTCTTTCCCATATTTGTATATCATAATTGTGTAGGTTAATTATGGTAGGTCCTGCCTAACCTCATCACGACTTCGCCGGGTTAGGTCAGGCACTTACCAGCACATAGGGTCGGTTGTGCTGATAATACACTTCTGTGCCTTTTTGTGAATAGGTCAGGACGCAACCCGAGCCGCAGTAGTAGTTAGGCGCGATCCTTCAGTATGGAGATTCTGAGGTAGTTTGCTGGTGATCGCGGGCCCTGAGTCTCTTCTATCTCTTCTAGTTTGATTTTATTGTATCAAAACAGACTCGTGATGTATTTCTTTTAGACTATTTCTTTGAGTAGACTTTTGTCGTCCGTGAGTAGTGACACCAGATATTGGGTAGAGGCATGTTGTTAATTTCTGCATTTTGCTATCAGTAATGTTGCTAAAAGACTTCCGCGTGTTTTAATTAATGATTTCAGTACTTAATATTTTTTAGGTTTAACTTTTGTGAAAATGATTATAAAGGTTGGCTTGCCTAGCTTCGACAATAGGCGCCATCACGACTCCTGATGGTAGGATAATTTAGGTCGTGACAAGTTGGTATCAGAGCACTAGGTTACTTGGGTCTCACAAATCATGGACAAGCTCGGTAGAGTCTGAGGGATCGGTACAGAGACGTCTGTATTTATCCTAGAGGCTATAGATTTAGGAAAAATTTTCACTTTGTCATTCTACTTTGTTCATTTACAGATGGCGAGAACACATGCGTCTTATTCTTCTTCCCTGCAGCAACCCGAGCCCCCAGCAGCAGCTCTTGCAAGGGGCAGGGGCCGGAGCCGTGGCAGGGGCAGGGGTCAGCCCTAGGCAGCAGTTCTAGAGGTGGAGCGTCATATTGACTTTGATGAGGAGGTTCCAGCTCCACCAGCTCCAGTGGGCCCAGCTCAGGTCCCAGGAGGAATGATGTTTTCTTTGGATCTCCAGGATGCTCTTGTCCGCATAACATGTTTTATGGATAGTGTTGCTAGAGCGGGATTGCTGCCAGTAGAACCAGCCACTTCTTAGGCTGGAGTAGGGGTTCAAACTCTTGTTACACGTACTCCGCAGTAGGTGGCTCCCCAGACTCAGGTTCCGTTGGTTCAGCCCGCAGAGCCAGCTCAGACAGTCATTACAGCTCAGGTCAGAGATGGGCCGGCCATGTCTTCAGATGCTTTGTGGAGACTTGATCAGCTCTCCAATCTTTTCACTACTACTTTCAGTGGTGCTTCGTCGGAGGATACCCAGGATTTTCTATATAGTTGTCATGAGATCCTCAGGACTATGGGGATAGTAGAGACCAATGGGCTTGATTTTTGCACATTCAGACTTGTGGGGTCCGCATAGACTTGGTGGAGGGATTATTTCCTATCTAGACCAGCAGGGTCAGTAGCTTTGACATGTGATTAGTTCGCAGAGTTATTTTTGCAGACGTTTTTCCCCGTCGCTCAGCGGGAGGCAATTCGCATAAAGTTTGAGCACCTTCAGTAGGGCTCCATGACAGTTACACAGTATGAGACTAGATTTGTTGACTTGGCACGCCATACAGTAGTGATACTCCCTATAGATCGAGAGAGGGTCCGGAGGTTCATTAACGGATTGATTCAGCCGATTCGCCGTCAGATGGCTATTGGAGTTGGCAGTGATATTACTTTTCAAGAAGCGGCCAATGAGGCCTGTCCAGTAGAGATGGAAATGGCTCGAGGAGGTAGTCAGGGTTAACACAAGAGGCCTCGACATTCTGGAAGATTTAGTGGTACCTCATCTGAAGGTAGGGATGTCCATGAAAGAGGCCATCCCCCGAGACCTTTCCTGTCAGCACTACAGGCTTCTCTTAGTGCTCTAGGTAATGCTATATTGTGGCCCAGGCCTGGGCCTAAACGGGCCTGACGGGCCGGGCTTGGTGTTCCGGGCCATGTGGGCCTGGCAGTCCTCACGGTAGAGACCGGCCCGTTACGGGCCTAAGCCCATCGCGATCCTGGGCCTGGCGGGCCTAACGAGCCTGACGATTTTGTTTTTTTATTAAGGCAATATCTTGTATAGTAGTCATTAGTATAGTGTAGAATATATTTTAGATGGTGTACTAAGTTATTAGTATAGTATATATTGTGTTGTAGTAATTAGTATATATTGTATATTATGTATATATTGTGTTGTAGTAATTAGTATATATTATATATTATGTATATATTGTGTTGTAATAATTAGTATATATTGTATATTATGTATATATGGATATATATTATGTATATAATGTGTTGTAGTAATTAGTATATTTTGTAATATGTATATAATGTGTTGTAGTAATTAGTATATATTGTATATTATGCATATATGGATATATATTATGTATATATTATGTTGTAATAATTAGTATATATTGTATATATTGTATATAATGTATATATTGTGTTGTTGTAATTAGTATATTCTGTTGTATGTTATATATTTTATGTTATATATATATTCAAGGATTGATATCGAAGTAAAGACAAAGAAATATTGAGAAAAAAGATATTCAAGGATATGATAAAGAGCATTTTTATTGACCAAAATGGCATATCTTTGTTTGTCTTCCTTCCCCCAATGGAATGAGCATAACAAGGTACTAATACCACAATTAAAAGGAAAAAAAACTAAAAGAAGATGTGCCAATCTACAAGTCACATCATAATTTACATTGTATCGCTAACAAATCACATAAATCCGTCGAGGTTGGGAGGAGGTTGTGTTGGTAGTGGTGGAAATGAAGCTTGTTCATCACCACTTCCGGCGAAGCCGATTCCTCAGAAAGTTCTGCTATCATTTCTTCATATGCTTCATCTATCGCTGGTTGTGATTCTTCAATGCCAAAGTTTCTTCTTTCCGCGCGGATCCAAGCTCTTAAAAGCACCGATTTTTCCAAGCTCTCCCTCATCGACGCTCTATGATCACTGATTTGTAGTCTTGCTTGACTGAAAGCGCTCTCCGATGCAACGGTTGAAGCTTGAATTGACAAAACATCCCGAGCCAATACTTGGAAGAACAAGAAAATGTTTTTTCCCAGAAACAGGAACAAAGGAAATATGGGAGATAATGAAGCAAGGAAGGAAATTGAAGGAACTTCTCATGGTACCCCGATCACCAAAGAAACTGATGCTAACTTGGAACAAACTTTGCTAATGTTCCGAGAGGAATTGGACGGGGTCCGGAGTTTTGCAAGCTTGTCCATCTCCCTTGATGGTGCAAATGTCTATAACCAGGTTCCTACACCTCGACAGAAGATGACAACCCAATCTCGCAACAATGCTCCACCGCTCATCCCTGAGCCTCAAAATGCTCCAACCCAAACCATTTACGAGTGCTGCTTGTTATAGGACAAAATCCACACCTTAATTGACAACAAGGTCATCATAGCTAAATAGCCTGCTCCTATTGTTCATGACAACCCTATTCCAGACCATAAAGGTGGAGGCATCCACATTATTGAGGTAGAAGACGACTGGGACACCGAAGGGTCGATTGGTTCGATATCTGAGGGGATATGCCCAAGAAATCGGTGGTCACTCTTACTCATATTGTTGTGCAAATCCAGCCATCTGAGGACAACATGGTGAATATATCTGTACCATTTAAGTTTGAGGCACCTCCTCCAAAGGTGACAAAACCAATTGAGGTGGAGTTCGGGACTCCAACAACGCCCGCACCAATTGAAGTTGCTATGTTACCTCAAAGAGTACCCATTTCGGTCACCATGTTAGACATAACCCTATTTTAGTCAAATTCCATACCTTGGGACTACACAGCCAAGGCGAGAAGCAAAGGAAAAGCGCGCACCGGTGAAGCAGTTGCCGCGCAAGGTATGACTAGAACAAGCAGGGTATGCACACCAGAGCACCTAGCTGAGTCCAGCAAGCACGCCTTTGGACGGCCCATTAAAACTAGACCTGATGATCTCTACAGAAAGATACAGGCTGAAGAATATTAAGATGTTGAACAACTAAACAAGACTCCCGTAGATTTCCATCTTAGCATTGCTGTAGAGTTCTAAGGCGCATATGAACACCTTGATGAAGATATTGAGCGAGGCTTATGTCCCGAGCAACATAAGAGGAGGAGAGATGGCAAACATGACAGGGCAGGTGTTGCGAGGTCACAAAATCACTTTCCACGAGGATGAATTGCCACCTGAAGGGCTCAGTCATAACAAAGCATTGCACATCCTTGTGCAATACGAGGATCATTTCATAACCAGAATCTTAGTTGATGGAGGTTCGGATCTCAACATTTGTCCATTGATCACCCTCAAGAAGTAAGGAAAAGGATTATATGGGATAAAAGATGGGCTATTAACGCTAAGGCTTTTTAGGGTTCTCACAGGTCCACTCTTGGGGAGATTAGCCTGTGTTGGAAAATGGGGCCTACTTGGTTTGATGTCGACTTCCAAGTCATGGACGTACCAGCATCGTACAACTTACTGCTGGCCATGAAATTCGAATGGAACCATCAGGAAGTAATCATCCATGGTGATGGTAGCAACCCCATACACAATCGCCGGACTATTCCAATGATCGGAGGGAGAAGAATAATAGGTTGAGAAACATATCATCGTATTGAGCGGGTCAACGCAGTGTACAAGGACAAATGGTGGAGCGACAAGGTTGAGAGCATTCATAATTAGAGTGGGTATGAACCAGGGAAAGAACTTGGTAAGAATCTTCAACGTATCACAAAAGCTATCCGGCTGAAGAAATATGGTACTACCTTCACTTGGAACGAATTCAAGAACTGGTCACCAACATGGCGCGGCCCATATTACCCATTGGAACGCCCCATACCTGAGTTAGAGCAGATATTTCAGCCAGCCGACACTCCCTACGGGTCAGTAGAAGACAAGGCTCCTGCGGCAATGAAAAAACTGTATTTGGAGGACATGGACTGTTGTGTGATCTTTGAAGAGGAAGGAGAGGAAGGCCCTTCCATTCAGCCTGTAAATCGAGGGGAGCGCCTCACCAACTGGTCAATCAGGACCACCATCGCCCGGAAACCTTAGGGATAGCAATGCTGAACAAGCATCATGCATCTTTGTTTTAGTTGTTTTCTTTATTTTCCGCAGTCGTCTTTACTTCCCAAAAGAGCTCCGATATTTTGAACATTTATGAATTTAATCAAAGCATTTTTCAGTTTTATAAAATATCTCGCTATTCATTACTTTTCTCTGCTATTTACCTTATTTTCACACAGCATTACTATTACGTATCTTGATGATGAACTAAAAACTGTAACTTGCGACGAGGATTTGCAACAAACGCACATAGACTCAGAGGAGGATGATATACCAAAGAGGTTGTCCAAGAGGCCGAAAATTTTGAGAATAAACCAAAATCCAAATTGGATGAAACCGAAGTCGTCAATGTGGGAGATGTAGAGAATGTCAAAGAAATGCGCATCATTGTGCACTTATCACATATAGAGAAAGAGGAATACATAGAATTATTGAGGGAATATGAGGATATCTTTGCATGATCTTACGACGATATGACTGGCCTCAGCACGTCCATCGTCGCTCACAAGTTGCCGACAGATCCTGTATATCCGCCGGTAAAATAGAAGCTCAGAAAATTCAAGCCTGCTATGAGTTTAAAAATCAAGGAGGTGGTCACCAAGCAGGTCAAAGCCAGAGTTCTTCAAGTGGTAGAGTATCCAATTTGGTTGGCTAACATCGTGCCAGTACCGAAGAAATATGGGAAAGTTAGAGTTTGTATCGACTACCGGGATCTCAACCGAGCCAGTCCCAAAGACGATTTCCCCTTGCCAAACATACACATTATGATCGACAATTGTGCCAAGCATGAGTTGCAGTCATTCGTTGATTGCTTCGCGGGATACCATCAGATAGGGATGGATTAAGAAGATGCAGAGAAAATGGCATTTATCATGCCTTGGGGAATGTATTGCTTTAGAATTATGTCGTTCGAATTGAAGAATAGGGAGCTATTTACATGAAGGCCATGACTACCCTATTTCATGACATGATACACAAGGAGATTGAGGTATATGTGGACGATGTCATCATTAAGTCGAAGAAGGCTACAGATCACATGGAGGACCTCCGAAAGTTTTTCAACAGACTGAGGAGGTATAACTTGAAACTGAATCCCGCCAAGTGTGAATTTGGGGTCGATGCAGTAAAGTTATTAGGTTTCATCATGAGTCGCGGAGGAATAGAGATGGATCCAAGAAAGGTCAAATCTATTCAAGAGTTTCCATCGCCGAAGATCAAGAAAGAGGTAATGAGTTTCCTGGGAGACTCAACTATATCAACTGGTTCATAGCTCTGTCTACCGTCATCTGCCAACCTATCTTCAAGATGATGAAAAGGGATGCCTCCACCAAATGGACCGATGAATTTCAAAAAGGCTTTCGAAAGAACCAAGGAATACTTGCCTACGCCTCCAGTCCTGGTTCCACCTGAGCCTGGGAGGTCGTTATTGCTCTATCTAACAATTTTGGAAGGAGCATTTGGTTGTGTCTTGGGACAACACAATGAGACGGGGAAAATAGCAAGCTATTTACTACCTCAGCAAGAAATTTACCCCGTATGAGGCTCGGTATTCCTTGATAAAACGCACCTGCTGTGCTTTGACTTTGATAGCTCTGACGTTGAGGCATTATTTTTGTGCTTACACAACCTACCTTATATAAAGAATGGATCCACTAATGTATATTTTTCAGAAGCCCATGCCCACTGGAAAGCTCGCCAGGCGGCAAATTTTGTTGAGTGAGTTCGACATTGTCTATGTCACCCAGAAGACAGTTAAAGGAGAGGCCTTGGCAGATCATCTCGCAAAAAATCTTGTGGAAGGGTAGTACGAACCATTGAAGACGTATTTTCCCGATGAGTAAGTAGCTTTCATAGCAGAAGATATTTCAAAGTCCTATTGCAGTTGGAGGATATTTTTCGACGGGATTGTAAATTTCAAAGAACTTGGTATCGGAGTAGTCTTGGTATTAGAAACCGGTTAGCATTACCCTTTATCTGCCAAGCTCATGTTCCCATGCACCAATAATATGGCCGAGTATGAAGCTTGCAAATTAGGGTATAAACTGGCCATTGATATGAACATTCATGAGCTGCTAGTGATTAGGATTCCAGCATGTTCCAAGAATACAGAATGAGTTCGCAGATGCACTTGCTACTTTATCATCCATGATTCAGCATCCAGACACAAATTTCATTGACACTATCCAAGTCAGGATTCAGGATCAACCGGCTTATTGTGCACATGTTGAGGAAGAAATCGATGGAAAGCCCTGGTTCCATGGCATCAAAGTATACCTGACAACATGGGAATATCCAGAGTTTGCTAATGCTACTCAGAAGCGCACGCTTCGAAGGTTGTCCAACAATTTCTTTCACAGCGGAGGAATCTTGTATAGGAGAAATCTGATTTGGGACTATTAAGGTGTGTCGATGCGATAGAAGCAACAATGTTAGTGGAAGAAGTGCACTCAGGGACTTACGGACCACATATGAACGGTTTTGTTCTGGCAAAGAAGATACTCAAGGCAGGATACTTCTGGATGAACATGGAACCAGACTGCATTCAGTATGTTTGAAAGTGTCACCGCTATCAGATACATGCAGACATGATAAAGGTACCTCCAAACGAGCTCACTTCAAACCAGCTAAGAAAATCACCACCTTCCTCTCCTTTATATTTCTGCATTCTCCTAGGCTAAGCTCCGCCTCTACCATGTATAAGGCTATTTTCTACCTTCCTAGGATATGCTCTGCCTCCACCCTGCATAAGGCTACTCTCTACCTTCCGAGGCTAAGTTTCGCCTTCATCCTGCATAAGGCTATCTTCTGCCTTCCGAGGCTAAGCTCTACCTCCATCCTCCATCTTTCATAAGGCTACTCTCTGCCTTCCGGGGTTAAGCTCTGCCTCCATCCTACATAAGGCTATCTTCTACCTTCCGAGTCTAAGATATGCCTCATCTTGCATTGTATAAGGCTATTTTCTACCTTCCGAGGCTAAACTCTGCCTCCACCCTGCATAAGGCTACTCCCTGCCTTCCGAGGCTAAGCTCTGCCTCCATCCTGCATAAGGCTATCTTCTGTCTTCCGAGGCTATGCTTTGCCTCATCTTGTATTGCAGAAGGCTACTCTCTGCCTTCCGAGGTTAAGCTCTACCTCCGTCCTGCATAAGGCTATTTTCTACCTTTGGAGACTGAGCTCTGTTTCCATCTGCATTTTTGCATTGCATAAGGCTACTCTCTGCCTTCCGAGGTTAAGCTCTACCTCAATTCTACATAAGGCTATTCTCTGGCTTTCGAGGTTAAGCTCTACCTCCATCTTGCATAAGGTTATCTTCTGCCTTTCGCGACTAAGCTCTGTCTCCATCTTCATTGCACAAGGCTATTTTCTGCCTTTAGGGGTTAAACTCTACCTCCCTTATTTTGCATTTGGCTGAAAAATCGCCACCTTGTTTCATTTGGCTGAGATATCGCCACCCTTTATATTTAAATTCTCGCTTTGGCTGAAACATCGCCACCCTTGCATTAATCCGGTTGAAAGATTGCCACCTTTTCATGGGCTGAAATATCGCCAACTTATTCAAAGGCGTCATAGTTCAGAGGCACCATCCGCATAGCCCGAGAACACCATTTCATGGCCTGCGAATCTTTACCTTTATGCTCTTCATAACCCAGGACGTCATAGTCTAAGGACGCCATCTTAATCGTCCGAAGATAGCATTCATGGTCCAAAGGGAACTTGCATCAGGCTTAAATTATGCAAAATATCCGCACACTATTCATTTGAAGGTACACCGGCCAGCATGGTTGTCTCAGCGGAAGCGATCCCACTCAAGTTTTTCGTAATTGTCCGATCTACGAACACTTGACAAAACATCAAACCCCGTTGTGTCCGCCTCTATCAAAATTTTCATTGGCATATTCCACCAATGGCTCCTGAACTATATACGGCCTGATTCCTATAAAACCAGGGATATGTAGGCAGCTCGGAAGCTAGAGCGCGATCGAAATTCTCTTACAGTCATCATTTCCGATCAAAATTGGCCATCTTATCTTTACCCGACAACTCTTTCATCCTCCTCGGTTAAAGAGGGCCAGCAATTGATTCCCAATTTTTCCCACATAATTTTGCACCCAAAATATCTTGTGAATGTATATATATGCATCCACAAAATGTTAGTTTTTTTCTACATTTGTTTAAGTATTTTATAACCAATTTACAACTTACTTTGTACTATAAAATATAAAATTTAGTATCAAATCTTGTTATTTTAATAACTAATTTATTTTATTCTATTATTTACATAAATATATAATTAATGTAATTTTTATAGATTTTTTAAAAAGTCATTAGGTATTTTTAAACGAAAATTGCAATAAATTGAAATTTTAGCCTATTTCTCAATTTAATAAGTATTTTATGTATAAAATTGTTCCTAATATTTTTAATTAATTACTAATCATATTTTTATTGGATTTTTACAAAATTAAATTAGGGAAAATTTAGGCATTTAAATTCTAGCCATTTAACCTTTCAATTTTGGCCACATTTTAAACCAAATTTCACCCCCCAATCACGAATCAATTACAAAATAACTCGACCCATACCTATTTGGACCAACCCACCCGGATCCCTGTTTAAATCGTGGTCGTTGATCATTTTGATCAACGGTCCACAATCAATATTACCTTAATTGAACCAATGACCCCCGTTACCCTAAATCATTTCTATCAATCTGCCGTCCTTGTATCCCATTTCACTCCCAAACACTCTCTAACAATTCGTCTCCCTAGAACCTTCTGGTTCTCTCATGGCCTTCATCAGCATACCATCTCACTCCTCCCAAACTTCTCTCGACTTCCGGCAACAATGGAGTCCCTATATCGTGGTTTCCTCTCTCAATCTTGAAGCCTAGCAGGTTCCGCCATGGAAGACGGTCACTGAAGCTCTATTTGGGGTCTGTTTCCGTCTTTTCTCTGGTGGTCTTTGAACGATGATGCCTTCTATGGCATTGTATTCGAGTTTCACAACCAGGTTCTTCATTTCCGTAATCCGTTTGAAAACCCTATTTTTTTATCTTTAATATTTACCGTATTAAAATAACTCTTAGTTTGATTTTTAAATTTCTACTATATTTCTACTTAGATTTTCCGATTATTTCAAATTTTTTCGATGATTACCATTCTTCCATATTAGGGTTTCTAACCCTTTCTTCAAAATTGTTTCTTCTACTCTTTCTGGGTGCTATGTATTCGTTTGTACTTGTTTATTTCACTTTTTTGTTTGTTTTCTTTGTTAACCTGGGTTTCATACTGTAATTTCTAGGGTTTCTAAACCTCCTTCGAAAATACTTATTCGTAGCACTAATTTGTGGCTCTCGGTACTACTCCTAAAGTATTTCAGTAAAATCTGATAAAAAACCCTAACCCTACATGTTTTATTTGTATTTGCCTATTTGCATGTTTCTTCTGGTTTCTTATATGAGCTTTCTGCCCTTTGCTTTGATTTTTGTTGCTAATGTTTCGTTCGCATACCATGCTTTTGTTCTTCTCTTGAGGTTTTTGGTTGTTTATATGGTGATTTTATGCTGACTCTTACCATCTCATTAAGGATATGATTACTAGCTTTATGATTGTTATTTTGTATTCTCTTTATAGTTTGGCATTGATTTTCCTCAATCAAAGAGATACATTTCCCAATTAATAATTTATTTCCTAGGTTTTCAATCTCGAAAATTATTTTCCAGAATTAGAGTGGTAATTTTCCTTATATATGTGTACAAGTATGTCTACTTATTTGCTTGACAGATTTCTCTGATTAAAGTCTCATGTACCTACTCTGCATTATATACCTTATGCTATTTTTATTTCCTTATGTGGTCAGGCCATACCTCGTGGTTCTTTTCGTTTTAAATGACTGCTTGTTCCATTTGACTATGATTCCTTATTTAATGGGAAGTCCCTGTACTTATTTGATTATGGTTGATATCAGTTCCTTAAATAGGGATTGACACCTTATTTGTTTATTCGTTTTGATACTATTAATAATCCTCACTTCTATCTTTGAAAAACACAACACGCACTGCTTTCACAATCTAAAACTCTATGAATTCTCTCTGTCGCTGCTATTACTAAACTCTCTCACTCTCTTCTTTGAACACTCAATCGGCTAACAACCAATATTAAGTAATTTGATTGGTTACTTTACACTACTGGGTTATATTTGTCTACATTGGGTCTATTGCTGCTGCTATTCTCCAATTGTTGCTACTATCTTCCTGCTGCTGTTATTCTCACACTGCTGCTCTCATTATTTGCACATTTTGCTCTCCCTTTATGCACTATTACATTGCTATTGTATCGTATTTCCTATAACTGGTATGTCATCTATTTGAGATACAGTTTCCAAAACAACATGTTCCTACTAATTTTTCAATTCATATTATTTCTTCTGTGCTTTTATCTATGGTTTTGTTGCTATCCTTGTCACTAGCATGTTACTTACTAGTCTACTAGTTTAACTTAGCTTGTTTTCCCCTTTCCCCTTTCCCTATTTCAATGCATGTTCTTATCCGATGTGCACTCCTACTTGGCTACTTAACAGTCCTGAAATCTCTCCATGAGGTTGATTATATTTGGGGTTTGGTACAGTAAGAGCTAACCCCTTTTTTAACCAGGTCTGAATACTTTTGCCAAACATGTTGTCTGTTACCTTTACTTGTTTGCATTTTATTTATTTGATCTCTTATCCCCTCTCTGTCTCAATGAATGTTTTCTTTGAATGCTACTACCATGCATCCATGTCTTCTTGGCTACTTGTTTAAAGTAAAATCTCTGTTTGAAGCTAAGTGAACTAGACTTTGATGCAGTATGAAATTGAACCCTTGGCTTACAATCATATCTGATTATTTCCTCCAACATGTCGTCTGTATATCTGTAGTTCACTTTAATTATGTGTCCCCTTTCCCTTCTTCCTGCTTGTATGATGTCTTGCTGTCCTAAAAGCTGGTCAGTCTAAAATAATTTCAAAAGTGCCTTTTTTTAACTCTTTCGACTGTTTCTTCAAGCTGCCTCAACTTTTCAATTTATTCCAACTGTTTTTCTTAAATTGACTCTCAATTGTTTTCAACTCTCTCAAATTAAAATCTCATTCTTAGAGCTTTAGGGTCATCCCCCTTACTGTAAGCACTTCCATGGGAACCTTGAGCAACCAAGGAACTCTGATGCACAAGGTTGGCATTTCCAATGTTTGCACTTGTCTAATTGGGACATTGTTTGGTGCCTGTTATCGGCCAGGGGTTCAAACGAACCCTTAGGGAGGTTTGCCGCACACAAGCCTTGGTAATGGCTGTGAAACGCGAAAGGAGTGAGGTTGGAGATGTTTGGGCCTGGCTGAAGGCTCTCTATAGAATAACTTCTCATTTTCCTTTTATCACTATTGTATTTTTAAATTACTTGGTTGTAATAATTTGTAAAGAATAATGGGGGATTATAGTGAAATTTGTGAGGGTTATGCATGATTATTAAATATATGGGTAGAAAGCATGTTATAGGGTTTATTTACCTATTTGCGTAATAGAAACCACGTATAGGGCATGCATCTCACATATAGAAATCCTGTTCTTAGGGTTTTTATTTCTCTGCTTGTTATCTTTATAATTACAATCGGTTAATAATAAAATTACTACTCTGCATTTAGATACCATGCTTTAGGGCCTTTATATGCATTAGATATCATGTGATTAGGGTGTTCTTTTTAAACTACTGAACGCCTCACTAATCTCACTAAACAAAAACTGTAAAAACTGACTCCCTGTTAAAATCACAAACCATTGTATGCTCAACATTTTAATAACGCCTAGGCAAACCTTAGGCCAGATAAAAGGATAAAATGGGCTAATTACTTTCAAATCTGGTTCAAGTTAATTCCCCTCTATCTGAATTCGTTTGTTTCTGAAAGCCCTCTCTATTTTTTGTCAAAGTTTTGTCACATCTTAAAATCATCTATGCAAACAGGTTTTGCTGCATTTCCCGTCCAGATTAGACCATTGTTTCAACTATTTGCGTACTAATTTTTTTTTAAAAAAAAAACCTCAAAAGGCTTGTGTGTTTACTGTTCTGTAACTTCAAAATGCTTTCACACTCATTCTTTTACTTTGCCTGACTAAAACTGTTTTACTAAGCTTTTCAAATGTTCCTAATTGACTTCTGCAGATTTCTAAAAATAACTTATATTGCCTCCCTTAAGTTCTGAACGTTTTTCTCTTATGTTTTTCTGCAAACTCCACCACTTCTGTTTCAATTCATACTTCAGCTTTTAAAACTTTTCCTTAGACCTTACATGTGCATGAGACGTGCTAATTACGTGTTCTCTTATAGGGGGTTATTTGAGCCTTTACATGCCTTATATGATTCCATTATATGCAAGTCTTATTTGTTTTTATATGTCGCTCAGTATTTTAACCTTTAAAATTAAGGGTTCGGCATAGTTCCAACCTTATAGGAATACTGATCCTACATGCCCTCCAGGATATATAGGACGAGACGGGTAATAGCACACAATACGCATTAGTGGACAATTCACACGTTTAAATAACATCTTAGGGTTTGGAAGGGTAGAATATGGAGATGATGACGATGTGATAATATCATACAGCGACCCCTTTTTGGGAATATGTGCGGGATATTGCATCGAATGATCCATATTGTAGTTAAACCTACGACCCTTCTCCCTTCTGCATGTTTTATTCAAATGTTCTTTCATAGTAATACTTATTTTTAATCAACTTTCTTTCATTTTATTTTAAATTTGCGTACCTCTTTATTCTTCAAAGTCTTTTTTTCAAGTTATATGAATGCTATATTTGTGAGCCTTACTTGCTTAATTGATTAACCTTTCATAAAGTCACAATTAACATGGCCGGGAACCACACTAGTGGATCTTGAGAGATGCCTAACACCTTCCCCTCGAGATAATCTCAAGCCCTTACCCGAACTCTGGTTTTCTTTTCAAAATAATCTCTCTTAAGTGTCCTAATGCATTATAATCATTAGGTGGCGACTCTTCCAAATCCATAATCCAATTCCCAAACGGGAAAAAGGGTTGTTTTGCCCATAATGTCGTAAACCCGATTTTGTTTTCTTCTAAGGAGGGAAAAAAGGGGCGTCGACATGTAGACTCATGAGAGTACGAGGGTTCAAAATATGTGAAAATTATTTGATTCTGAGACGTTTGCCCGAGGCGCATTTTAGTTATTTTACCTATTTTCGTGCCTTAGCTTTAATTATAATAATGGAATTACTTAGTTGTGATGTTATTTATAATATGTAATTGGTTTGAATAGATGTGGGCCACTCAGAGTCGGATACTCGTGGCAAGGGCATCATTCCTCATTGATTTTTGCACCGGTTCGAGGTAAGTTGCTTGTCTAACCTTGTGTGGGGGACTTTGTCCCTTAGGATATGATATTTGGTAAATGGATTCCTTGTAAGTGAGGTACTTGAGCTAACTTAAAATACTTGAACTGAGTTTCTTTCGTATTTGCTTTATTCTACTTGATACTATAGCCTGTGCTAGTATTGAAAAACATGTTTAGAGGATCCAAATTTTCCTATTTGCTTTATTTGCCTTAGATGTAATTACGTGAAGCATGTTAGACCAGAATTATTTGTTGCTTTGTATTGTTGCACTTCAACTTCTGAATATTTTTTTGATTTGGTTGCGCATTTCAATTAGGACTACGGATGTAGGATTACGGTAGCTCCCCCTTGTTTGTTTAATTTGGGACAACGGGTTCGATTGCCGATAGATCCCCCCTGCATAGTTATATAGAACTACGGCAATGCAGCCGGTAGATTTCCCCCAGTACTGGTATTGATATGTTTGACTACAGGACGGTATCCCAAGAGATCCTTCAGATATTCAAATGCGATGGACTACGGGTTAGATTTCTGGGAGATCCTCCAGATATTCAAATTTAATGGACTACGGGTTAGATTCTCGGGAGATGTTTTAGATTGATAAAATGGACTACAAGACGCAATCCTAGAAAATTCTCATTATTGGTGCTGGTATTGAGCTATTTACTCCGTGTTATCTTACTTTTTTGCGGGTTAATGTTGTTGTGTACCCCCAATTTATTTCATAGTTGTATATCCTTATTCCTGCTTATCTCAAATTGTTTTCACCCTTATTATATATTTTACCTCAGTAGGGCCCTGACCTTTCTCGTCACTATTCGACCGAGGTTAGGCTTGGCACTTACTAAGTACCGCTGTGGTGTACTCACGCCTCTTCTACGCATGTTTTTCATGTGCAGATCCAGGTATTTCCGGTCAGGCACACTATCAGTGATCCAAGAGCTATATTCGGAGATTTGGGGTATACATCTGCCGCGTCCGCAGATACGAAGTGTCTCCCTCTCATTCTACCTATAGATATCTAGATGTTATTGAGATCATCTTTGTATTAAATTATTCTAGGTGATTAAAGCATCATATGTTCCTCCGTAGACTGTGTTACCCGTGGGATTCCGGGTCTTGGGAGTTGTTTAAGCATTTTGGTATTTAAGTGTATGTGCCATGCGGAAACTCTATACATTTCTTTATATTATTCGGTATTCTTTGATTTTTTTTCGTAGAGATTGTTTATTCCGCAATGTGTTTGTTTTACCATGTCGCAAAGATTAGGTGCCGTCATGACAGGTTCGTGGTTGGACAAAAAGGATCATGACAAGTTTGTATCAGAGATCTAGGTTCATAGGAGTCACGACACATAGGCTAGTTTATTAGAGTCTCATTGATCGGTACGGAGACGCCTGTACTTATCTACGGGAGGCTATGTAACTGTTTAGGAAAATATTCACTTCATTGAATTCCTTGTCTTGCTATGTTTTTTACATCGACTCTAACCTCTATCTTCTATTCACTCACAGATGGTGAGGACACGCACAACCCAATATGATCAGGCACCCGCACCCCTCCTATAGCCGCTAGAGGCAGGGGTCGTGGACGCACACGTGGTGCAGCCAGAGAACCTGCACGAGCTACCGCCGAGGTACCACCAGCGGAGCCACCCAGGACTCGGGCAGCTAACACGCCAACCGCCACCACTTCTCCAGCTCTTCAGGAGGCATTGGCACAGTTTATGAGCATATATACTATGCTAAGTCAAGTAGGGTTGCTTCCTAGACTCCCGAAGCCCGCACTTCAGAGCAGAGGGTGCATATGGGGCAGGTTCCCGATATTATCCATGTCTATCCTGCAGTACGGGTTCAGCCCGAGGATGGGGCACCTGCTTCTAAGGATGAGCAGCGTAGGCTGGAGAGGTTCAAGAAGTATAACCCTCTGGTTTTCAGCGAACTAGCTACGGATGATTCTTTGGGGTTTTTGGATGATTGTCGCCGTATTTTTCGCACTATGGGTATTACTGCGTTGAGCGAGGTTTCTTTCGCAACTTTCCAGCTTTGGGGATCCGCGTATGACTAGTGGCGCACCTTTGACTTAGACAGTTCGGACGAGGCTGCCTCCCTGACTTGGACTCAGCTTTCAGACATGTTTTAGAGGGATTTTGTTCCCCAAAGCCTCCGAGATGCATGGCGCATGGAGTTTGAGCATTTGCGTCAGGGCCCTACGACTGTCTTTGAGTATGTCATCTGTTATACTAGGTTGGCGAGACATTGGCGGCTATTATTCACGAGAGGGTTCGCTAGTTTATTTAGTGTCTTATTCCTCCCATCAGGTCTATCATGGCTCGAGAGTTGGAGATCCACATACCCTATCAGCATGACATGATCACAGATAGGAGGATAGAGGGTATGCACACCATAGAGTGAGAGGAGAGAGTAAAAGAGGTCTCGAGAGTCAAGTCACTACTCTGGTACACGTACATCCGCAGGATGTTATGGTAGGGGCTCTATGGGTCGCCCAGTCCACTCAGCTCTTCCTTCATCTAGCAGTACTCCAGCTCCTCCCAGATCTGAGGAGCCTTATTATGCACCTACGGTTTCTAATGTGGCTCCTGTGCAGGGTACTTCTATATGTCAGTGTAGTTGGGTTGGGCTAGTCATCCATAGCCACCGCGCCCTCCCTGAGCTTGTTTTGAGTGTAGGGATACCCGCCACATGGTTAGGGAGTGCCCCAAGCTTAGGAAGGGAGCGCTTTCTCATACTCCACAGCCTCAGCATGCTCCACATAGTTCGCAGACTATTGTTCTAGCTCCAGCTACCACCCCACCTACTTAGCTAGTAAGAGGCAGAGATCGGGGAGATAGAGGTTGCCCTCGAGTGAGGGGCCGAGCTAGATATTATGCTCTTCTTTCTCGTGCCGAGACTGTTGCCTCTGATTCGGTTATCACAGGTATAATATTGGTCAGTCAAGGAGGGGCATCGATTCTCTTCATTCCAGGCTCTACCTATTCTTACGTGTCATTTTATTTTGCTCCGCATTTGGGTATAGCTAGAGAGACCTTGAGCTCTCCAATTTATGTTTCTACTCTCATGAGAGATTCCCTTATTCTCTACAACATTTATCGGTCATGCTTGGTTACTAATCGTAGTTTTGAGACTAGGGCAGATCATTTATTTCTGGATATGGTTGATTTTGATAGTATCATTATTATGGACTGGTTGTTGCCCAGTGTGTTATTCTTGATTATCACGCTAAGACCGTGATGCTTGCTATTCCAGGTACTTCGCGTAATTAGTGGAGTGGTACTTTTGATCACACTTCCAGTAGAGTTATATCTTTTCTTAAAGCTCAATGTACGTTTGAGAAGGGTGCCCCGCATATTTAGATTATGTGATAGATGTCAGTGCTGATACCCCTTCTGTTGACTCTGGCCCAGTTGTACAGCATTACCCCGATGTGTTTCTAGCTGATCTTCCGGGCATGGCCCCTGATCGGGACATTGATTTTTGTATTGATTTGTTTCCAGACACTCAGCCCATATCCATTCCTCCTTACCGTATGGCTCTTCCTGAGTTGAAAGAGTTGAAAGATGAGTTACTGGTATTGCTTGATAAGGGTATTATTCGACCTAGTGTTTCACCGTGGGGTGCTCCTGTCCTGTTTTTAAAGAAAAATGATGGTTCTATGTGCATGTATCTCGATTATAGTCAATTGAACAAGGTTACAGTGAAGAACCGATATCCTTTGCCTCGTATTGATTATATATTTGAGCAGCTTCGGGGCGCACAAGTGTTTTCTAAGATTGATTTGAGCTCAGGTTATCTCCAGTTAAAGATTCGGGAGCCGGATATCCCAAAGACTGCTTTTAGGACTCGGTATGGTCACTACGAGTCCCTTGTCATGTCATTTGGGCTGACCAACGACCCAGCAGCTTTTGTGCATTTGATGCATAGTGTATTTAGGCCCTATCTTGACTCGTTTGTCATTGTTTTCATAGAAGATATTATTGTACACTACCGGAGTCGGGAAGATCATGAGCAGCACCTGAGGATAGTGATTCAGGCCCTGAGAGAAAAGAAATTATATGCAAAGTTCTCAAAATGTGAGTTTTTGTTGATTTCTGTGGCATTCCTAGGCCAAGTGGTATCAAGTGAGGGCATTCAGGTCGATCCAAAGAAGGTGGAGGCCGTGTAGAGTTTTCCTAGGACCTCATCAGCTATTGAAATCCATAGTTTCCTTGACCTGGCGGGGAATTATTGTCGTTTGTTGGAGGGTTTCTCATCAATTGCAGCTCTTATGACTATATTGACCCAGAAGGGTGCTCACTTTCAGTGGACAGACGAGTTTGAGGCGAGCTTCCAGAAGCTCAAGACGACTTTGACTTCAGCTCCTATTCTGATTTTGCCTACTGGTTTGGGTTCCTATATAATTTATTGTGATGCCTCGCGAGTTGAACTTGGAGCGTTGTTGATGCAGGACGGTAGGGTGATTATCTACGCGTCCAGACAGTTATAGGTACATGAAAAGAACTATCCTGTCTATGACCTTGAGTTAGCTGCTATTGTTCATGCCTCAAAGAGGTGGTTCATTATTTGTACGAAGTGCCTTGTGAGATTTATACGAATCATCGGAGTTTACAAAACTTGTTCAAGTAGAAGGATCTAAACGTGCGCCAGAAGAGATGGTTGGAGCTACTGAAAGATTATGATATTACTATTCTTTATCACCGGAGCAAGGCCAATGTGGTAGCCGATGCCTTGAGTCACGGGGCAGAGAGTTGAAGGAGTTTGGCATATTTACCAGCTTTAGAGAGACCTATTGTAATGGATGTTCAGGCGTTAGCCAGTCAGTTTGTGAGATTGGACCTTTCAAAGCCCAGTCGGGTTCTAGCATATGTTGTTTCTCGGTCTTCATCGCTTGATCGTATCAGGGAGCGGCAGTATGATGATCCTCATTTGCTTGTCCTCAGGGACACATTTCAGCATGGCAATACTAGAGATGTGACTATTGGATATGACAGGGTATCGAGGATGCACGGTGAGATTTGTGTACCCCATATTGACAGAGGCCCACAGCTGGCGGTACTCCATCCATCCGAGTGCCGCAAAGATGTATCAGGATCTGAGGCAGCATTACTGGTGGAGGTGGATGAAGAAGGACATAGCAGCGTTAGTAGCTACATGCCTCAACTGTCAGTAGGTAAAGGCTGAGCACCAGAGATCGGGAGGGTTACTCCAGCAGATGGAGATTCTGGAGTAGAAATGGGAGAAGATCAGTATGGATTTTGTATCTGGTCTCCATCTAACTGCGAAGAAATTTGATTCTACTTGGGTTGTTGTAGATCGGCTGACCAAGTCTGCTCATTTCATTCCAGTGTGTACTACTTAATCAGTTGAGTGGTTATTGGGGATTCATATCAGGGAGATTGTCCGTCTGCATGGCATTCCAGTTTCTACCATTTTAGACAGGGGTTCAGTGTTTACATCACGGTTCTGGAGAGCCATCCAGCAGAAGTTGGGTACCTAGGTGACTATGAGTACAACTTTTAACCCTCAGACGGACCGGCGGTCTGAGCGCACCATTCAAGTTCTTGAGGATATTCTCCGTGTGGGCGTGATTGAGTTTAGAGGGTCTTGGGATCAGTTATTGCAATTGGTTGTGTTTGCATACAACAACAGTTATCAGTCCAGCATCCAGATAGCACCGTATGAGGCTTTATATGGTAGGAATTCAGATACCCGGTGGGTTGGTTCGAGCCGAGTAAGGCGAGGCAATTGGGCACTGAGTTGGTCCACGATGCAGTGTAGAAGGATAAGGTGATTCAGGATAGACTCCGTACGGCCCAATCCAGATAGAAAAGTTAAGCGGACTGGAAGGTTTGTGATATTTCCTTTATGGTTGGTGAGCGGGTTCTGCTTCAGGTCTCGCCTATGAAAGGCGTTATGAGGTTTGACAAGAAATGGAAGTTGAGCCCGAGGTTCATTGGCCTTTTGAGATTATGAAGCGAGTTGGGGAGGTTGCTTATGATCTTGTATTACCTCCTAGTTTGGCCGGGGTTCATCTGGTATTTCATGTCTCGATGTTTCGGAGGTATCACGGCCTGTCTCACATGTTGGAGTTCACTTCAGTCCAGTTGGACAATAACTTGTCCTATTGTGTGGAGCCAGTGGAGATATTGGATAGGCAGTTCCGAAAGCTCAAGTCAAAGGATATAGCTTCAGTAAAGGTTCAGTGGCTGGGTCAGCCAACCAATAAGGCGACCTAGGAGACCGAGCGGGATATGCCAGCGATACCCTCGTCTTTTTGTTACTTATGGTATGTTCTCTATGCTCGTTCGAGGATGAACAAATGTATAAGTTTAGGAGGATGTGAGGACCCAATCGATCATATATTGAATTTATGGGTTGTTTCCCCATTTACTATTTCCCATAAGTTCTTTTCTACTATTATGGTTTGCGGGACGTTAGTGTTAGAATTCGGAGTGTTTTCGGACACTTAGTCCCTAAATAAAAGCTTAAGTGTGCGAAAGTGGTCTGTAATCGGATCAGTATGAATACAACCTCGAAATGGAAATTAGATCGTTCTGTTAGCTCCGTTAGGTGATTTCGGGGATGGGAGCGGGTTCGCAATGACTTTTAGATGTCTGTAGCTCATTTAGGCTAGAAATACAGAAAGTTAGAATTTGGAGGTTTATAGTCCGTTAGTGAATTTTTCATCCGAGGATCGGAACGGGCTTTCGGAAGTTGTTGTTGTACCATCAAGTCATTTGGGACATGCATGCAAAGTTTCAAGTCAATCGGACGAGTATTGATTAGGTTTTTGACCGAAAGCATATTCTTGATGAACTTGAAGTTCTTAGGCTTGAATCATTGATTTGGTCAGGTTTCCGGTGTTGTTTTGGAGTGTATATGGATTTGTACAAGTTCGGATAAGGCGTTAGATGGTTTTGCTATTTTTGTTTGGGGTCCAGGGGACCCCGGGTGTGTATCTGATCCTCAACGGGCAAGTTTTTGGAGTTGGTGGAGAAATTGCAGCAGGCTCCTATCATTTTTGCTTCTGCGACTGGGGAACTGCAGAAGCGGAGCTGCAGAAGTAGCTGCAGAGATCGCAGAAGTGGATTTACGATTTTGGGTAGAGACCGCAAAACCGGTATAGTATCCGCATAGGCAAAACCACATAAGCGGTTCCTTTGACCGCAGATGCGGAAGCCCGGGGATTAATGAGGATCCAAAATGCGACTCTTAGTCCGCATGTGCTGGACCGTGTAAGCGATACCTTGTCCGCATAAGCGGATACCGCTGTTCAGATAAGAGAATATTCGAGGGTTAGTTTTCAAAAGTTAAGACAATCAAATTGAGCTCAAGGAAGGGCGATTATGAGAGGATTTTGAAGAGGAGATTATTGGGTAACATTTCTATGATTCTTTGTAGTTATATTTCATCATTTGGTCATTACATCTATCATGTAAATTCAATTTGAGGATCAAAAATTGGGTAAATTTTTTTTTTTGGCAATCCGCTAGGCTAAAGCCTAGGGCTAGAATTTATAAAATAATAAGTACACACAAAAATAATCTTTGGTTCTGACAAAATGAGATAAATACAATTTGACAATTACAATCATCCTATAAGCACGCAGAAGAAAGTGGCTGAATTACTTTAGGAACAGCTTTGATGCTAGAGCGTTCCAATAGCACATTGTTCGAAAAAGCGTGCAATAAGAAGACATGTGATGACTTGTGATATTGCCTATTTTTAAATCCCTTCCATTGGATTGAATGCAAAGCATTGATACAACCATAAATTTCATTAAAAAATAGACAATGAAGGCATGCCAACATATGAAATTCCCATATAACTATTCATGCTATATGGGATTCTGGAAACAGGCACTAAGCTAGCGAGAAAACAAATCCATTGAAGACCGTGCATCATAGACACGCTTGGACATTGAATTAACATAACCCATTCTTGAATTAACAAATCCAATGAAGCTGGAAGAATGAGCATCACTGGTCGCGCATGCAGGAATGTGAAACTGGCGTTGCACAACATTGAAGATGCTTTTTGCGAAAAGCATATGAGATTCCCATATAACTTCTCATGGAATCTTGGATTCTTGGACACAGTCCAATAAGAAAGCGTGAAATAACAAAACATGTGCTTCATAAGTCACGCTTGCACTTTGAATTAACAAAAAACATTCTTGAATTAAAAAATCCAACGAAGCTGATTGAAGACCAATCTTCAGTCATCGCGCATGCGGAAGAAGCATGCTTGAGAAACGATTCCCCAGCAATGGAAATCATTCGAATAAAAAATGTATGATTCACTTGTCTAGAAAATCCTTAGAGTAAGGACTCCATATCCCTAAGCAGGCAGCGAGCAAGACTGCTGCATACAACAGTATCAAACAAATATATCATGCTGGTTACTGTGCATTATTGCCCATGTGAAAAGACCAAGCTTCACTCTTTTCCATGATATTGTCCAGCATGCGTGAATTAAAAATGACCAATTTTCCCAATGCAATAAGTCATGTGTATCCCTTTCAGCATGAAGTGTATCGAGCTTCATGTGAGACAGCATGCAGCTCACGCATGAGATGCAAAAAATTGTGTCCAAGTCTCGATTTCTGTTCCTCCATCTTATGCAAGTGATCAACATTAATGTTATTGAGTTGCATAGCCAAAGTGACTCACAACTTGAAAAGCCGAAGCTGTACATTTGTACTTGAACTCCCAAATGTCTGTGTCTCAATTAAAATCATTGAGAAATCTTCACAGAATATTCCATTTATTAATCTCCATGTTTCTTCTATTCTTATGTATACCCTTGGTATAATAACAAAGCTTTCTTGTTTGATGACGCTTCCATAGGTTGTACCTCTGTTCAGATTTAAGATATATACAGTGGAATGAAAAAAATTGGGTAAATTAGGGTAAGGTTCTTAGACCTAATTGTGAAGATTTTAAGGGGCATTTGACCTCTGATTTGGATGAATCTTATATGGGTAGACTCGTGAGAGTATGAGGATTCTGAAAATTTTAAAATTACTTGATTCCGAGACGTTGGCGTGAGGGTAATTTTGGTCATTATACCTATTTTCGCTCCTTAGCTTAAATTTTAATAATGGAATTAGTTACTTGCGATGTTATTTATAAATATAATTGGATTAATTAGATTTGGGCCACTAGGAGTCTAATATGCGTGGCAAGGGCATCGTTCCTTATTGATTTTTGCACCGGTTCGAGGTAAGTGACTTGTCTAACCTTGTGTGGCAGAGTTTTTCCCTTAGGATATGATATTTTATAAATGAATGCCTTGTACGTGAGATGACAAGCATGTACTTGAGGTAATTGTTGAAAACCCAAATTTTTACTTAAAATACTTGAAACGAGTTTCTTTCGTATTTGCTTTATTCTACTTGCTACTATAGCCTGTGCTAGTATAGAAAAGCATGTTTAGATGATCAAAATTTGCCTATTTGTTTGATTTTCCTTACATGTAATTACGTCAAGCATGTTAGGACAGAATTATTTGTTGCTTTGTACTGTTTCACTTCAATTTCTGAACATTTCTCTGATTTGGTTGCGCATTTACATTGGGACTACGGATGTGAGAATCATATAGCTCCCCCTTGTTGTTTCCATTGGGATTGCAGGGTCGATTCTCAACAGATCTCCACTGCACAGTTATATGGAACTATGGCAATGAAACCAGTAGATTTCCCCCAGTAACGGGTATTGATATGTTGATTACGCGACAACACACCAAGAGATCCTTCATATATACAAATGCGATGGACTACGGGTTAGATTCCAGAGATTCTCCAGATATTCAAATGCGATGGGCTAGGGGTTAGATTCCCAGGAGATCCTTCAGATTGATAAAATGGACTACAAGATGGTATCTTGGAATATCCTCATTATTGGTGCTGGTATTGAGCTGTTTACTCAGTGTTATCTTACTTTTCTGCGGGTTAATTGTTGTTGTGTACCCCAATTTATTTCATAGTTCTATATCCTTATTCCTGATTATCTCATATTGTTGTCAGCCTTATTATATATTTTTCCTCAATAGGTCGCTGACCTTCTTTGTCAGTACCTGTCCTAGGTTAGGCTTGGCACTTACTAAGTACAACTGTTCTGTACTCACGCCTCTTCTACGCATGTTTTTTATGTGCAGATCTAGGTACTTCCGGTCAGGCGCACTATCAGTGATCCAGGAGCTATATTCGGAGACTTGAGGTATACATCTGCCGCGTCCGCAGATCCAAAGAGTCTCCATTTCTTTCTACCTATAGTTAGCTAGTTGTTATTCCAATCTTCATTATATTAAACTATTTTGGATGATTAGAGCAACATATGTTCCTCTATAGCCTGTCTTACCCGTGGGATTCCGGGTCTCGGGAGTTGTTTCAGCATTTTGGTATTTAAGTGTATGTGCCACGCGGCAATTCTATTCATTTCTATATATTATTCGTTATTCTGTGATTATTTTTCGCAAATATTGTTAGTTCCGCAATGTGTTAGGCATACCTAGTCGCGAAGACTAGGTGCCGTCATGACAGGTTCACGATTGGTGAAATGGGGTCGTGACAATTAACTCCCTAAAAGTTCAATGTTGGTTTTGGGAAATTAACCCATAGGAGAATTTCAGTGGGAATGTCCTTAAAATCAAACTCAGCACTCCAAGGCTTTAGAATTATAGCTCTATTATTAGTTGTAAATGGTCCAGAGTAGTAAATCTCTTTCATATCAGCTTCAGAGTAAAATTTGGTGATGTAATAACACTCCTCATGCAAAAATATATCTGGTTCTCTAACACTTTCCCAATTAACATTTATGTATCTCTTCATAGTGTTATATCTTGTGGTATCTCCTAGTATCTATACAATTAATGCACATTTCCACTTCTCAGTTTCAGATTCAACCTCCTCCTTATCCAAGTGCACAATTACTTGACAATCAACAATTTCTGGTGGAATATAAGGGAGAGACATACCATTTTCTGCAGATCAGTTCTTCTGAAATAGATTTGACCATGGATTAGGGCCAACATCTTTTGTCACTAAGACTGGTTTCATCGCTCCTTGTTCTTCTCCCATAATTGTTACTGTTGCATTGGCTACTGTAGCGTGTAGACACTGTTCCTTCATCTTTTCCTCCAATTGCACTTTTATTGCAGAAATTGGAGGTGTTCTGAGGTCTAGCTTCTTTGAAACTCCTTAGCTAGACGCACCCCCAGTGTTCCTCAATTGAGCTCTTCTGTTCGAGTTAAGATCTAGATCTGGTGTTTGTAGATTAGTTTCGTTTTCTAATTGTTTGCTATATAATGTTGTTGGATTCTCTGAGCTGATAACGATTATTTTTTTGGGTCTTCCTCACCCTTTCACCCTCCCTCTCACCATGGATGACCAAGTTCAGCGCATTTTAACTAACGTGAGTTGAGAGCATCATAGAGATAGGAAAATCTAGTTTGACTGTGCAATGTGATCTTCAATTGCACCTTGATAATTATTGGTATTAAATAGTCGAGGTTGGAGGGAGTAAGGGCTTAACCTTATTTGTCTTGAAGAACAAAGAGGCACAAAATCCCTAGACTCGGCATGGTCACAACCATCCACCCAAGACTGCTATGCTATTGGAAAGATCATCACTCTAGTGATCAAACACTTGTCCAAAATTATTTGGGAAATCTACCTTCCCTCCTAGTAATCCAACCCAATAAAAACATCATATAAGCTACCACACTGTTTTGGGACCGTGAAAGGGCCCGCATTCCGCTTTGGGGATATTGAAATGACACCCTTGCTAGAGAAGATAAGAGCATTGGCCGGTCTAGTCTGGAAAACTCCGGGTCTGCCGATGCCTGATAACCTTAAAGGAAGGGGTTTCCTCAAAATGATGGGTTTAGAGAAGAATAAAGAATTGACAGGTCTGCAGGAGTCCTAAATCCCTTTTGACTATTTGTATGAAAGGTACAGTTATAAAACATCCTACCAAACCTACCCTGACGAGTTTGCCATCACACCATTAGGAACATCTATCGAAGGGTTTTCGTATTCATGTTTTGTTTCCTGGGATTGATCGTGTTTTCGATCAAGAAAGAAAGAATCCACACCAGGCTAGCCATGGTAACTAAGACCCTAATGGAAGCGATTGGTGGGCAGCCGTTTGGCATCGTGCCTATGATCATTGCCGACATATATTGAGCCTTGTATAAGTGTCAACAAGGAGCAAAATACTTTGAAGGATGCAATATATTACTTCAACTTCTGCTCATGGAGTACCTCCGAAGGGCTGAATACCAACAGGAGATTGATAGAAGGGACTGGGATGATCACATTACCTTCCATCATCCAAGGCGAATGGATTATGTCACTGATATGTTTGCTCAACCAGAGGATGCCAAAGGATGGGTGGAGCTATCTGATAATCTTACCGAAGAACAGGTCCAATAGATGTTCGAGTGGTTTGCGACCAAGAAATGCATCGCTCAATCCAGAGAGGCATATTTCTTGATATTGATCAGTCTGAGAGAACCTATCCCTACGTCCCTCTTCGAGTTATGAGGAAAGCTGGTAGGAAGTAGGTAATACCTAGGGTCGACAAGATGAGCCCTTTCCAAGCTGACTTCCAGGATGATGATAGTTCGTACAAATGCCAAGTTCAGCATATGTGGCACTGCAAGATCATGATAGCAATAGATACCATTAAACTAGACATGTATCATACTAGTTGTGCTACTTTCTACTCAGGTTGGTTGGAAGATAATCATGATGGCCTGGGTCAGCCAGGGTTTGCTCGAGGTCATAAAATAATAGATATAAGGGCAGAGGCACATGTTAAATACAACAAAATGCGTACAAGAATTTAGGAGTGCGAAAGCAACCACCACAAAGTACAAGACTCCAACAAGAAGTTAGTTGAGGAATGGAAGGACATGGCTGTCAGTGCAAACAAGCGACTAGGATACTTGGAGCGAGGCATCGTGGTGTTGGAGAGAAAGTTTCTCAAGAGGGTCGAAGATTGCCAAAATGCTGAAGGGACCGAAGGCGAACAAATATCCAGGGCCTACCTATTGCTGGGACTTTGCGAGTTGGGGAAGCTTTTCGAAAGAGCCAAGGATGCGGAATCTGGGGAAGATCTTTCTTGGACAAAATAGATAGGAGTTTATCTTTTCGCTTTATAAAATATAATAATGTCAATGGCCATTAGTAATTTTCATTTCCTTTTTATTTAGTGTAAATTTATCATTTGTCTAGTTTTTATCAATAAAGTGAGGGAATTAGCATCCTAAGTTCTCCAAGTCAATTTGTCGCTAGGACTACCTTGGGCACAAAGAGGTCCCCAAATTAGGACACAATTTACATTCCCACATTATGTGTTTAAATACTGCAATGCGTTTTATGATCCTCACTAACTTTGTTACCTTTTTGTTTTTATGTTTTGTTTTATTATTTTCCTCCCCAAAGGTTAGTTGTGCACTCTCGCAACATCATCATATTCTACAAGTTCCAGGGGCCCTCCATCCACTCCTTCTCTTAGTCCCATCAGAAACAAGATCAAAGGCAAAATTACAGATTTGAACAACGTTAGAAAGGAGAATTCAACTGAACGGGTAGAGGCTGCCAATGGCCACGGTACTCGGGTTCTTAAGAAAAATGTATCCCAACTTGGATAGAAACTACTGAAATTCGACGAAGAGGTCGATCAGGTTCGGAATCTGAGAAGCTTGTCATTTTCCCTCAACACACCAGATATCACCTTTCCCAGTACTCAAAACCCTACAACACCTGAAAACATCCCAAAGCAAGAGAATCATCCCGCTCCTCACAGAATTCTAGCAAAGACCCAGTGCAACATGTGACATACACCAAATAACAATCTGTTACTCATCCTAGAAATCCAAAACTCCACAAATGACCCGTTAGTACCCACCATAACACCCCATCTACGTGGAGACCATGCCACACTCTACCCAACCTATATCAAGCATACCCGAGTATAACGATAAGACTTGATCATCAAGAACCTTGATGAGGAACTTAAGAAATTGACAAGCCGAATTCAAGGTGTTGAAGGAAGCCAGGGAATTGAGGGGCTGAACTATAAAGATCTTTGCGTATAGCCCGTGTCGAATTGTCCGAGGGATAAAAACCTCCATAGTTAGAAATGTTTTATGGTACAAGGGATTAAAGGTTCCATTTGAGAAAATACTATGAGAAGCTGGTTTGAATGGGGAAAGACGAGAGAATCCGTATGAAGCTGTTCATGAGGATCCTTGAGATGATGCCCAATCTCGAGGACCTTTGATGCTATAGAGTGGGCTCCAAAAGGGTGGTAAACCTAGCCCTAAGATGGTACCCTATCTTGAGGATATATGATATTATGAGTGCAGGTCATTCACCCAATTCTTTGGCCCTAGAGCTACCTAAGCCCGAGCTAGTTCTCACTCAAGCGTTACTAATAAAGCCTCATGGTTATCTTCCCCATCAGATCAAGTTAAACGCTCTTTTGGTTACTTTAGCTAGGGGTCACTCGTGTCCGAGAGTATCCTCATTCCGGATCTATCTTTAACACCTTAGGGATATCTTCACTCTACGTCCGAATCATATTTTTTAGGTCACCCGAGCTCAAGAAAAACACTTACCCGGGGACTGTCCGTGAAACTTTAAGGTCTATCCTTATTTGTAGATAATCGAGCACATTCTCCCTATAGGACTATCAACATGGCATAAAAGGCTAAATGTAATCCTAAAATTCGAAGCTAACTCTTACTAAATTAACAATCAGGGGTCACTGCATCCAAAATTTGTATCATGTCAATCTGGACTCAGCCCGAGGAAAAACAAAGGGTTTGAGGGAATATCATATTAACCAATGAAGACTGAGAAATTCCTATGCTCGGGTCCTGTATTCAGACCGATCGCTAAAGTCCCATACTCAATTTCTTTACAAACGCAGACAAACAAAAATCTAGAACAAATCAAAGACAAGTTGAAGAAATTGCTAAATTGTCGAATACTTGTTGTTTATGAGAATTTGGTTGGAAATCTTTAACACCGGGTATTGATTTAATTATGTGAAGAAAATATTGAATAAGTTTGGCTATAGATTTATCACGTTTGCCGGGATAGTTGAATTGAGATCTTGTTCCCTTGCTGGGATAGTTGAGTTGATATCTTGTTCCCTTACCGGGAGACTTATTGCATTGTCTTTATCCCTTGCCGGGAATTTACTTTGTTACCTTACTCCCTTGTCGGGATTTCTCTATGATATGGTGTTAAAAGGAAATGGGAGCATGTGGTACGCCTACCACGAGATATTATGAAATGGGATCGTGTGGTACGCCTACAAGGTAATATTATGATATGGGAATGTGTGGTACGCCTACCACATGTGTAAGGTCCCGTAAATAATTTAGTCTCAGAACTTAGTAAACCGTGGTGTCTACTCTGATTATGTGTAGTAGAGTTCTTATCGCAAGCTCGCTGCGGTTTGGACCCTTGGTAGTGATTTAAGCCTTTAAAAAATTGAAAGAAATAACTTTTCAAGAAAAGTGTCAAAATGCGGTCCAGAATGCGGCAGTAGATCAGTTGTGCGGACCGCATTCCTACCGCAGAATGAATCAGAGAGCAACCAAATTTTGATGTTGAAAATACGGTCAAATCTGCAATCGCATAATCAATATGCGAACCGCATAGTGACCGCATATTGTCCTTGAAGAATTTCAAAGGTCAGTTATGCAGTGCATTCTGCGACCGCAGAACGCAAATGCGGACCCCATGGTCACTACATTCCTAACCCGAGAGGTTTGAAAGTTGAGCCATTTCTGCGGTCTATTCTGCGGACTGCATGTCAGGTCTGCGATCGTAGATAGGCGTCGCAGATCATGTTCGCTCATTTATTTTTTCTAAAATTCTACGCCCGACCCCTCTTTTAATAAAACACACCATCTCTAGTTTTTAATCCATTTTCTGAACAAAATAAGAGAGCGGAAGAGAGGGTTATAGAGAGAGAAAGTTATTTCTTTATCAATTGATCTTTCAAAAATCATCAAAGCCTGGAAAATCTTGAGCATCTGTCTTCCCCTCTGATTTCAAGGCAAAATCCCTAACCCTTTTCCCCTAATTTTACCACTCAAGTTTGGGGAGGGAGTTTCATACTTTGATTTTGAAAATTCTTGTTAGAAATCCACATGTATGTCTTCAAAACCCAAAAATCTTGTAAAAAGGGAAATGGGTAGTAAATTGTGTATTCCTATTCTAAAGGTCTATGTATTAATCATGAACTAGATTGATCCTTCTTGATTGCTTGATGAATTGGAGTAGAGGTTAAAGAGGATATTCAATTCCAGGTATGTATGGCTAACTGTGATCCTCGTGAAATCGCCAATGCTAGTTGTGAAATTTTTGATAGTTGATATTCATGTGAAAATCATTATGAAGCTTTCATGTTATACAAATTGTGTGGTAGTACCTTGTGGTGAATGTTGTGGAACTTGTAATTGGAACAACGGAAATGGAAACAATGTGAAATAATGGGAATGGAAACAATGTGGAACACTTGAAATGAAAATATTGTGGAATAATGTGTGTGGTTAGTTGTGAAAAATAGTTGTGATGATCTAAATTGTGTATCAACTTTGATGAACATGAGGAAAATTGTTGTTGCTAGTTTTGGGATGTTAATACCCTTGTTGTGGAATTATTTTAACAAAGTGCCATGATTGATTTCTTCTACGTTGATGTGTTGTTTGTTGTTGTGAATTGAAAACTGTCAGGTGGGGTTGGGTTGCGCGCCGCAACGCGGTGAAATAAGGTGTGGGTTGGAGTGATAAGGGTGGCTGAGGTAACAAGGGTGGAGGAGGCAATAAGGGTGGAAATGTGATGCAACATCACTATTGATATGAATATGAATCATGAAATGATAAATGTGAAAATGTGAAAGGAGACAATAGGAGAGTTTGTAACCTGTGGGGCATTGATTGCCTCTTTGTATGACTACATGAATAATCTTGTGAAATGCTTGGTTTTTTACTTCTAGGTTTTGCTTGTACTATTGTTGTTCAGTTCTATACTTTTTCATGCAATTTTGCTTGAGTTTACTTGGGACAAATTTAGTTAATACATGCCAATACAATTCAAGTGTACTGACATCCCTTTTGGCGGGGGCACTACATTCGTGCTATAATTGTAGGTGGATCCGTGGCAGGCACTCCAGTCCACTGTTCGTAGCTCCTCCTTCTCCTCAATATCGGTAGTATTCGTGTTTGGTGAGCCTCTTTCCTTCTGTGGCCATGTGTGGCCTACGCCACTCTTGTTATTGTATTTTGGAGTTTGTATCTTTTGGTAATGGCATAGCCGGGGCTTTGTCACCGGCAATTGTTGTACTACCATTCTCATAGAGGCTCCATATACAGTGGTATGTAGGTCAGGACTTATGTATAAAAGTGTATGTTTGGGCGTTGTAAACTTGTGTACCAAGTTCCTTGCTAATCAAATATATGTTTTGCAAAAGGTGTCCCTTGTTAATCATAATGTGTGGTTATAAAAGAGAAATCCTACATTCTTTTAATTGAAATTTTGTATCTTTTGGTTAACTATCATTGAATAATGTGGGGTAACGCGTGGGGAATCGGAAAGGCACCCAGGTCCACTCGAGTGGGGATACCCGGTTGAGTGCCGGTCATGCCCACGGATTTGGGGCTTGACAAACTTGGTATCAGAGCCATAGGTTTTGAAGGAGTCCTAAGATGTCTCGGAGCCGTGGCTAGTAGAGCCCTTCTTATCGGTGTGTTGTCAACCACATCTATAAGTTGGGGGCTACACGGGCATTTAGGAAAAACTATCTTCTTTGATATTTCAAGTTCGCGCGGTGCAGTGATGCCATGTCTAATTCGTGCTCTATTTCAAATTTTCAGTGATGGCACCTACGAAGAAATATAGACTCGGTCTAGGGGCCAATGCCTCTTCTAGTGCGGCTGTGGATCATGTGTCGTCTACCGTGGGGGAGAATTATCCCCTCAGTTCTTAACTTGCCTGATCCATCTGTTCCTAGCCCAAGCGATCCTATTCCAACGGCGGCCAAGAGTGCCACTATCTCTCCTGCCAATGCCCCAAATCTTATATAGCTCCGTCTTCCGATCCCGGCCTCTATGATGGGGACCTTATAGGAGCTATCCGTATGTTGACCCAGTTAGTGGCCGCTCAGGCCTAGCGATCTCATGATGCCCCTATGTCCTCCAGTGGACAAGGAGATTCCTCCAGCTCCAGATATCATCAGTTTCTGCGGCTGTCCCTTCTAGAGTTCTCAGGTACAGACCCAGAGGCCGATCCGCAGGAATTCCATAATGAGATGTACAAGACCCTTCGGGCAATGAGAGCTACAAAGATAGAAGGGGTAGAATTGGCTTCATACATGTTGAAGGGAGCTGCGCGTTCATGGTTTAAGATGTGGGAGGATTCCCGTAAAGAGGGGAGCCCTCCAGCTAGATGGGATGATTTCGTAGATACCTTCATGGACCACTTCTTGCCAGCCGAGACCATGGAAGACCGTGCCACCGTGTTTGAAGTTCTTATGCAGGGTAGCATGAGTGCTTAGGAATATCATATGGAGTTCGTGAGGTTGTCCAAGTATGCCCCTTAGTTGGTATCGACTATGGAGGCCAGAGTTCGGCGATTCATTCAGGGTCTCAGCCCTTTCATGGTAAATGAAGCTTCAACAGCGGATTTTCATTCAGACATGAATTACAGAAAGATCGTGGGTTTTAATTGAGATACAGAGGCCAGAAACTTGAAGATTCGGGCCGGCAGGGAGAGTAGCAGCAAGGCCCGGTCTATGGTCACTAAGGGAGGTCAGCTCCAGCGAGAGGGTTATCAGGACCGTCTCAGTCTTATGCTCAGTCCTCAATTACTGCACCTCCATCCGCGCACCGTTCCCAGTAGAGTGACCCTTCAGGGCCACGTTCATTCGGGGATGAGAGCTCGACAGCAAGGGGGTATATGCCCCAAGTGTGGGAGATTTCATACAGAGGCTTGTTACTAGGATGCTCCTGTGTGCTACAATTGTGGAGTAAAAGGTCATATGCAGAGAGACTGCCACGCACCCAGGCAGGGAGCGGGCGGGGGCCACGCTCAGCCTTACAGTTCATTAGTTGCTACGTCATTAGTGCGCCCTCCAGCCCCAGCAGGGCGTGGTGCAGCCAGAGGTGGAGCTCGGCTAGGGAAGGACCTAGCAGGTTTTATGCATTGAGTGGTCGTTAGAGTGCTGAGACTTCCGCAGATCTTGTCACAGGTATCTTATCTATTCAGAAAGTTGATTGTTAAGCTCTTATTGACCCGGGGTATTCTTTTTCCTATGTCACTCCATTTCTTGCTTCGATTTTTGGGATTGAACCTGAACAACTTCTCGAGTCATTCTTTGGATCGACTCCTGTGGGCTATTCCATTACAGCCACGCGTGTCTATAAGAATTGTGTTGTTTGGGTAGGTGGTCATGTTACCACGGCCGACCTTATTGAGCTTGTGATGGTGGATGATGATGTAATCATGGGGATGAATTGGCTCTATTCGTGCTTCGCTAAACTTGATTGCCGAACGAGAGTCATGAGACCCGGTTCCCTAATGAGCCAATTGTTGAATGGAAAGGAAATTGTGTTGTGCCGAGGGGTAATTTTATTTCCTACCTCAAGGCTTTGAAGATGATCAGAAAAGGGTGTAGTCATCATTTAGTCCGGGTGGCGGACACTATCCCAGAGGTTCTTTCCCCGAGTCTGTGCCTGTTGTGAAAGAGTTCCTTGAGGTATTTCCAGATCAGCTTCCAGGGATCCTGTCATATAGGGAGATCGATTTCTGGATTGATGTATTGCCAGATACCCAGCCAATATCTATTACCCCGTACAAAATGGCGCCGCCAGAGTTGCGGGAGTTAAAAGAGCAGTTGAAGGATCTATTGGAGAAGGGGTTTATCCGGCCAAGTGTGTCGCCGAGGGGTGCTCCAGTTCTTTTTGTCAGAAGGAAGGATGGGTCCCTTCGGATGTGTATTTATTATCGGATAGATGATTTGTTCGATCAATTGCAAGGTGCAAGGTTCTTCTAAAAAAATGATTTGTGGTCCGGGAACCACCAATTGAAGATCAAGGAGCAGGATATTCCTAAGACCGCCTTTAGAACTCGTTATGGCAACTTTGAATTATTGGTAACGTCTTTTGGGCTAACCAATGCCCCGACATATTTTATGGATCTTATGAATCGGGTCTTCAAGTCATTCTTAGCCTCCTTCTTGATTGTGTTCATTGACGACATCCTCGTATATTCGCGAAGCAGGGAGGATCATGCCAATCACCTCAGAGCTGTTTTGCAGACTCTTCATCACCACCAATTGTATGCCAAGTTTTCCAAATGTGAATTTTGGTTGGACTTCGTCGCTTTTCTGGGTCATGTTGTTTCTAGTGAGGGGATTCAGGTGGACCCCCAAAAGATTGCGGCAGTGAAGGATTGGCCTAGACCCATGACCCCGACAGAGATCCGTAGCTTTTTGGGGTTAGTAGGGTATTATCGGAGGTATGTAGAGGGACTCTCAACCCTCACCTCCCCATTGACCAAATTGACACAGAAATCAGCCAAGTTCTAGTGGTCAGATGCTTATAAGAAATGTTCTCAAGAACTGAAGACAAGGTTGACTTCGGCACTAGTGTTGGCTTTGCCAGAGGGCAGTGAGGGATTTTTGGTTTATTGTGATGCTTCCATGGTTGGTTTAGGATGTGTTATGATGCAGCACGGAAAGGTCATAGCAAATGCTTACAGGCAACTCCAAAATCACAACAAGAATTATCCGACGCATGATTTGGATCTTGCGGCAGTTGTGTTCGCCTTGAAAATATGGCGACATTATCTTTATGGGGTTCATGTAAATGTTTTTCAGATCACAAGAGTCTCCAGTATTTGTTCAAGAAGAAGGAGATAAATTTGAGGCATTGGCAGTGGCTCGAATTGCTTAAGGATTATGATATGGACATCTTGTACCATCCAGGGAAAGCAAACATGGTGGCCGACGCCCTCAGTCGGAAATCCATGGGTAGTTCGGCTCACTTGAGGGCGGATTAAAGGCTCCTATCTCGAGATATACATCAGTTGGCCAGCCTTGGGGTTAGTATCTCGACCCAGAACGAGGAGGAACTTATGGTGCATAATACAGCGGAATCGTCACTCATGGCAGAGGTTAAAGAAAAACAGTTTGTTGATCCAGTATTGGCACAGTTGAAGGAGGCAGTTCTAAGAAACAGAATTTTTGCATTATTGCTCGGTAGCGATGATGGTGTGCTACGGTGCCATGATAGGTTGTGTGTCCCAGACGTGGATAATCTTCCGGAGAGGATAATGGGAGAGGCTCATTATTCCACGTATTCAGTGCACCCAGGCTCTACAAATATGTATCACGATCTCAGGGATACCTATTGGTGAGGTAGTATGAAGAAGAGAGTAGCAGACTTCATCTCTAATTGTCCGAATTGCCAGCAAGTGAAGGCCAAGCATCAGCGGCTGGGAGGGTTGACTCAGTTTATTGAAATACCGATGTGGAAATGGAAAATGATCAATATAGACCTCGTGAAAGGACTACCTCGTATTCAGCACAAGTTCGACTCAATTTGGGTAATTGTGGATATTCTCACCAAATCAGCTCACTTCTTGCCAGTCAAGTCCACCGATACTGCGGAACAATATGCTCGATTATATATCAAGGAGATAGTGAGGATTCATGGTACGCCACTTTATATCATTTCAGATCGAGGAGCTCCGTTTACAGCTACCTTCTGGAGGAAATTTCAGCAAGGTTTGGGTACGCAAGTGAATCTTAGCACAACTTTTCATCCGCAGACCAATGGCCAGGCAGAGCGGACTATTCAGACGCTCGAAGATATATTGTGGGCATGTGTCTTGGATTTCAAGGATAATTGGGATGATCACCTGCCTCTTATAGAATTTTCTTATAATAATAGCTTCCATGCTAGCATCCAGATGGCCCCGTTTGAAGCATTGTACGAAAGAAGGTGTAGGTCCCTAATTGGGTGGTCCAAAGTTGGCGAAGCGGAACTAATAGGGCCAGATCTCGTGCACCAGGCCATGGAGAATGTAAGAGTCATTCAGGAAAAGATGAAGACTGCTCAGAGTCGCTAGAAATCTAATGTGGATGTGTTTCGGAGAGAGTTGAAGTTTCATGAAATAGATTGGGTATTCTTGAGGGTGTCCCCTATGAAAGGAGTCATGCGCTTTAGGAAGAGAGAAAAACTAAGTCCTAGGTACGTTGGGCCTTATCAAGTCCGTCGAAAGATCGCTCAAGTTGCGTATATGTTGGAATTGCCCCTTGAAATTTCCCTAGTGCACCCGATGTTCCATGTGTCTATGTTAAGGAAAGTTGTGGGTGATCCGTCTAAGATTATGATAGTGGAAGACATCAAGGTTATAGAAGAGTTGTCGTATGAAGAGATTCCTGTTGCTATTATTGATAGGCAAGTCCAAAAGTTGCGGAAAAAGGATATTGCTTCAGTCAAAGTGTTGTGGCAAAACCAACAAGTCGAGGAAGCCATGTGGGAAGCAGAAGATGAGATGAAGACGAAATACCCCCATCTATTTGAATAAGCTAGGAATGATCGTGCAAATCTTGTCCCTCGGGAAGCTAGTGTTGTGTGCCATTAGGTGTAAGAGTCATCCCTTCTCTTTCCAAGTGCCTTATTCTTGTAGTTCTCCAAGTTTGGCTAACAAAATTTATGTGATGTTATTATTTGAACAATGTGCAGTCCTTTTTGGTAATGAAGGTTTTGTGCTCACATGATAAGGTGATGTAAGAGGCAATGGTTAATTTTGCATGGATAGAGAGTATGAAAGTGTTCTAATTGTATAATGACTAGTTTTTGCATGGAGGATTTGTATTGAGATAAATAACTGTGTCGTACTTATGCGTCAGGTAAACGATTTTGGTAGTGTAGATAATTAATGCTTAATTTGATTACATGTAGTGTGCCAAAATGGGTTGAAATGTGTCGAGGGGTTGAATATGTGCAAGTATGAGAATTCTCCATTTTATAATTTTTGTAAAGGTAGCAAGTTGTTTAATGGTTCTTAGGAACGTATTTTGGGGATTCTCTGACTCGTGGTTATGTCCATATTAAAAAGGAAACTCTGGGAAACTTTTCTAAGAAAAAGTTGAAAGTTAATAAAAGGTGTACAAACTTGCATGTCATGTTTTCCAACTCGTTGATTTCCGATGTTCTCATTCGAGGACGAATGATCTTAAGCGGGGGAGAATGTAAGGTCCCAACATAATTTTGTCTCACAACTTAGTAAATCGTGGTGTCTACTCTTATTATGTGTTATGAATATGTAGAGTTCTTCATGCAAGCTCGCTGCGGTTCGGACCCTTGGTAGTGATTTAGGCCTTCAGAAATATTGGAAGAATTAACTTTTCCTGAAATGTGTCAAAATGCGGTCCAGAATGCGATCACATATCAGTTATGCGGACTGCATTCCTACCGCAGAATGAATCAGATAGAAACAAAATTTTGATGTTGAAAATGCGGTCAAATCTGTGATCGCATAATCAATCTGCGGACCACAAAGTGACCGCATATTGTCCCTGAAGAAATTCAAAGGTAAGTTCTGCGGTGCATTCTGCGACGGCAGAACACAAATTCCGACCGCAGAGTAACCGCATTCCCAACCCGAGAGGTTTGAAACTTGAGCCATTTCCCCATTTCTCATTTTTAACCCATTTTCTGAACAAAATAATAGAGCAGAAGAGAGAGTTCTAGAGAGAGAAAGTTATTTCTCCATCAATTGATATTTCAAAAATCATTAAAGCCTGGCAAATCTTGGGCATCTGCCTTCCCCTCTGATTTCAAGGTAAAATCCCTAACCCTTTTCCCCTAATTTTTGAACTCAGGTTTGGGAAGGGAGTTTCATGCTTTGATTGTGAAAATTCCTGTTAGAAATCCACATGCATGTTTTTAAAACCCAAAAATCTTGTAAAAAGGGAATTGTGTAGTAAATTGTGAATTCCTATTCTAAAAGTCTATGTATTAATCATGAACTTTATTGATCCTTCTTGATTCCTTGATAAATTGGAGTAGAGGTTAAAGAGGATATTCAATTCCAGGTATGTATGGCTAACTGTGATCCTCGTGAAATCGCCTATGCTAATTCTGAAATTGTTGATAGTTGATATTCATGTGAAAATCATTGTGATGCTTACGTGTTGTACAAATTGTGTGGTAGTACTTTGTGGTGAATGTTTTGGAACTTGTAATTGTAACAGCGAAAACGATAAAAATGTGGAAAAATGGAAATGGAAACAATGTGGAACACTTGAAATGGAAATATTGTGGAATAATATATGTGTGGTTAGTTGTGAAAAATTTTTGTGATGATCTAAATTGTGTATCAACTTTTATGAACATGAGGAAAATTGTTGTTGCTAGTTGTGGGATGTTAATACCCTTGTTGTGGAATTATTTTATCAAAGTTCCATGATTGATTTCTTGTACTTGTTGTGCTGTTCGTTGTTGTGAATTTAAAACTGTCAGGCAGGGTCGGGTTGCGCCGCAACACGGTGAAATAAGGTGTGGGTTGGGGTGATAAGGGTGGCCGAGGTAATAAGGGTGGACGAGGAAATAAGGGTGGAAATGTGATCCAACATCACTATTGATATGAATATGAATCATGAAAATGTGAAAGGAGACAACAGGAGAATTTGTAACCTGTGGGGCACTAATTGCCCCTTTGTATGACTACGTGATAATTGTTGTGAGATGTTTGGTTGTTGCTTCCTGCTTGTGCTTGTACTATTTTGTTCAGTTCTATACTTGTTCATGCAATTTGGCTTGAGTTTACTTGCGACAGAGTTAGGTCATACATGCCAGTACAATTCAAGTGTTCTGACGTCCCTTTTGCCGGGGGCGCTACATTCGTGTTATGAATGTAGGTGGATCCGTGGTAGGTACTCCAGTCCAGCGTTCGTAGCTCCTCCTTCTCCACTTTATCGGCAGTATTCGTTTTTGGTTAGCCCCTTTCCTTCTGGGGCCATGTACGGCCTACGCCACTCCTGTTGTTGTATTTTGGAGTTTGTATCTTTTGGTAAAGGTATAGTCGGGGCCTTGGCACCTGAAAGTGTTGTACTACCATTCTCGTAGAGGCTCCGTGGACAGTGGTATGTGGGTCAGGACTTATGTATAAAAGTGTATGTTTGGGCGCTGTAAAAGTGTGCCACGTTCCTTGCTAATCAAATATATGTTTTGTAAAAGGTGTCCCATGTTAATCATAATCTGTGGTTATAAAAGAGAAATCCTACATTCTTTTCATTGAAAATTGGTATCTTTTGGTTAAGTATCATTGAATAATGTGGGGTAACGTGTGGGGAATAGGAAAGGCACCCAGGTCCACTCAACTGTGGATACCCGGTTGAGTGCCGGTCATGCCCACAGATTTGGGGCGTGACAACATGATATGAGGAAATGGGATCGTGTTGCACGCGTCCAAAAAGAGGAATTTGGAACAAGTGAAAGTGGTTTGTTTCCCTTATTCTGTGTTAGAAGAACTCAGATGTAGTTTTATTTTATTATTCCTGAAATTCTGTTTTATCTACTACCCCATAAGTATGATTCCCCCTCCCAGATCTACTTGTTACTTTCTGCTATTATTTCGTTATGCTTGTACATATATCTGCACAGGTCTGTTTGGTAGTTCGATCTAGCCTAGTCACTACCTCTCCGGGGTTAGGTCAGGCACTTACTAGCACATGGGGTCGGTTGTGCTAATGCTACACTATGTTCATCTTTTTGCATAGTTCATTGTGCCAGAGCCGCAACTTTTGGACTGTTGTAGGAAATTTGGGAGCTGACTTCAGTCCAAAGCGACATACCCAGGTAGTCTTTAGCGTCTCCCTTGTCTTGTTTTAGTTGTTATTCCATTGTTTTTTGGGACAAACATTTTTATTTCCTTTCAAAAACACTATATTTAGATTACTCTTCGACGTTTGTGAGATATGTGACACCATATTTGGGTTAGTATTATGTTAAAAATCCAATATTTTATTTGGTTTCTATAAATGTTAAGTCTTCCACACTATTGTTTTAAATGAAAAAGGTTTTATGTTATTATTATGTGATAAAAAATGTAGTTAAGTCGGCTTGCCTAGCTCCTATTAGTATGCGCTGTCACGACTCCCGAGGTGGGAAATTCGGATCGTGACAAGTTGGTATTTAGAGCACTAGGTTACGTAGGTCCCACAACTCATGGACAAACTTGGTATAGTCTGAGGGATTGGTATGGAGACATATTTATTTAACCCCAGAGTCTACAAAGTTAGGAAAATTTCACTTTTTTTCTTTATTGTCGTGCAATTCTATTTCTCAAATATTGATGGTCTTTCTACTAGGTTCTTTCGCAGATGGCAAGAACACGTGCTTCATCTTCCACCGGGCACTAGCCAGAGCCCCCAGCAGCAGCTCCTACAAGGGGCAGAGGGCGACGGCGAGGCCATGCCAGAGGCCGAGGAAGGTGCCGAGATCTGCCCCGAACAGAAATCCCAGAGATAGAGCATCATGTTTATTATGACGAGGAGGTACCAGCTCCAGCAACTCCGGTTGGCCCAGCTCAGGTCCTAGAGGGGTTTATAGCCAGCCCATTTCTTTAGGACACTTTGGTTAGAATAGTAGGCTTCGTTGAGAGCGTCACTCGAGTGGGTTTGCTTCCAGTAGCACCAGCCACTTATCAGGCTGGGGAGGAGTTCAGACTTCTGCTACACGTACTCCGGAGCAGGTAGCTCCCCAGGCTCAGATTCCAATGGTGTGGCCAGTCGTGGCAATTCAGCCAGGATTCTAACTCAAATCGGTGATGGTGAAACTATGTTCGCACATGCGTTATGCAGGCTAGATATGTTAAGCAAGTTCTACACTACCACGTTCAGTGGTGCTTTAAGAGGACCCCCAGGATTTCTTATATAGCTTCCATGAGGTTCTTCAGACTATGGGTATTGTTGATACAAATGCGGTCGACTTTCCCACCTTTCGTCTAACAGGATCCGCCATGACTTGGTGGAGGGACTATTGTTTTGCCAGACTAGCAGGGTTGCCATCCTTGACTTGGGACAAGTTTGCAGAGTTTTTTTGGAGAAGTTTCTCCTAGTTACTCTGTGAGAGACTCTTTGCAGGCAATTCGAACGACTCCAACAGGGCTCTATGACAGTCACACAATATGAGACCCGGTTCATTGATCTATCTCGCGGTGCTATTGTTTTAATCCCCACCAAGAGATAGAGGGTACAGAGGTTTATTGATGGCTTAGTTCATCTGATCCGTCTTCAGAAAGCTTTGGGAGCCAGGAGTGAGATTTCTTTTCAAGAGGTGGCTAATGTGGCCCGTAGGGTTGAGACGGCTTTACAACAGGGAGGGGGTCATGGGTCTTATAAGAGGCCCCATCATGCAGGTAGATTCCGTGGTACCTCGTCTGTAGGTATAGATTCTTATTGTAGAGGGCATCCTCCTAGGCCCTTTCAGTTGCCTCTTCAGGTTTCTCATGGTACTTTAGGTGGTAGTGGTTCCCAGCCGCATTGTCCTGATCAACATTCTTTCATTGCACCATCAACACCTATAGGTGCACCACCACTTTGTTATTCCCAGTGTTTGAGGCTTTTTTTTATGGGTTGTGATACAAGGCACATTTCTATGTATTGCCCTCAAGCTTTTGACAGCTCTTAGCATCAAAGTTCTCGTGGTATGATTCAGGCACCGGAGGTTCCATAGCCTGCCTAGCCAACTAAAGGCAGGGAAAGAGGTCATAGAGGTTGAGGTAGATGTCATAGAGGTGGAGCTCAAACCTCCAGAGGTAGATATCAGCAAGCAACCGAACGTCCTAGAGATATGATTCAGGGATGCAGGGCCCAGCCTTGTTGATATGCTCTTCTAGCCAGGCCAGAAGGTGAGTCCTCATATGCAGTTATTACAAGTACTATTCTAGTCTCAGATAGGGATGCTTCCTGTGCTAGTTCCCCCTGGGATTATGTATTCTTATGTGTCATCCTATTTTTTAATATTCTTGCTAATGCTTAGTGATGCTTTGAGAATTCATGTGTATGTATCTACACTGGTGGGTGATTCTATAGTTGTTGACCAATTGCACCGTTCCTTCGTAGTAGATTTTGAGGGTCTTGAGACCCGTATTGTTTTGTTTCTCTTAGACATAGTAGATTTCGACGTTATATTGGGGATGGATTGATTGTCCATGTATCATGCTATCTTGGATTGTCACGCCAAGACCGTGACCCTGTTTTGCCAGACTTGCCCCATTTGGAGTGGAGAGGGACCCTAGGTCATGCAACCCATAGTGTTATTTCATATGTAAAGGCTCAACGCATGGTCGAGAAAGGGTGTTTAGCTTATATGGGGTATGTTCGCGATTCCAACGCAGAGGTCCCTTCAATTGATTTTGTCCCCATTGTTCAGAAGTTCCCCGAGGTTTTCCCTTCAGACCTGCAAGATATTAATTTCTGTATTGATCTAGCTCCGCGCACGTAGCCCTTTTGTATTTTGCCGTATCGCATGGCCCCGCCAGTGTTGAAAGAATTAAAGGATCAGTTGCAGGATTTTCTTGAAAAGGGTTTCATTAGGCCCAGCGTTTTGCCTTGGGGTGCTCCAGTGTTATTTATGAAGAAAAAGGATGGTTCAGTGAGGATGTGCATTGATTACCGGCAATTGAACAAAGTGATGATCAAGAATAAGTATTTGTAGCGGAGGATTGACGATTTGTTTGACCAGCTTTAGGGTGCCAAGGTTTTTTCAAAGATAAACTTGAGATATTGCTACCATTAGTTAAGGATTAGGGCGTCCGATGTCCCTATAATAGCATTCCACACTCGTATGAGCATTTTGAGTTTTTATTCATGTCATTTGGGTTGACAATTGCCCCAGCAGCATTTATGGAGTTGATAAACCGAGTGTTTAGACCTTATTTGGACTTGTTCGTGATAATTTTCATTTACGATATTCTGATATACTCCCGCAGCCAGGAGGAGCATAAGCAACATCTCAGGCTAGTTCTTTACAATATGAAGGATAGTTAGTTATATGCTATGTTCTCGAAGTGTGAGTTCTAGTTGAAATCGGTTTCATTTCGGGGTCACTTAGGGCTGGCAGGCTACTATAATCGGTTCTGTTAGATAATACGCTTAACGCTAGAGGGGGGGTGAATAGCGTTATAATAAATATTAGCGTAAACTTGCAGAATTTAAAAATTGCAGGAAATAAATAAGTGCGATAAATAAGAAAGAACGCACCGACGTATCCTGGTTCACCACAACCCGTGGCTAGTCAAGTCCCCGAGAGACTCTCTCGAGATTTCCACTAACTTCGTTAAGCTTACGGGTGCTTAACAAAACTTTACACTTGCTCAAGGATACCACACCTTAAGACTTCACTTGCTCGAGGATACCTCACCCCAAGACTTCACTGTTAAGCTTACTGGTGCCTAACAACCCTTTACAACCTGAGGACACAAGCCTCAACAACCTTTGCTCGGAGATACAACACTCCAAGACTTCAACCAAGGAAACACAAGTTCCTTCTTACAACAAGAGAATAACAATTCTCTTCAAGTGTACAAAACACTAAGCACTCAAACAAGACACTCCTTAATGAGTAGATATGAGTAAACAAATACGCTCAAGAACACAACAATAAATTCAAGACCTTGGCTTTCAAAATATGATAAAAATGATCAATAAATGATATTGGAAATGAATGAAAGCTTATGAATGTTTTGGTCAGAAGTTGTGTGTTTAATGAGTGATTTTGAGGTGTATTTATAGTTCCAAAATCACTCCTAGCCGTTGCTATGATCATAAATACAGATTCTGAAAATCTGTTAGATAGTCGACTATCCAATATGGTTATTCGACTATCTTGGCAACGGTCACAAGGATAGTCGACTATCTGATATGGATATTCGACTATCTTGGCAGCGGTCATCAGGATAGTCGACTATCCAATATCAGATATTCGACTATCTGACCCTGCGGAAATGGTCCGATTTTAAAACAACTAACTTATTGAAAATAAGTTATAAAATGTTTTTCAAAGCTTTGTTTGAAGATATAAAATATTATAAATATCTTAAACATGAAAAACAATTGTAATGACCATTCCGAAACAATAAAAACATTTAAAATCATTTTGTTTTAAATGTATTGAAAATATTTATTATATAACATTTAAAACCAATTTGTTTTAAATGCAATAAAAATATTTATGATATGCATATATTGTAAAACCATTTATGATATGCATATATTGTAAAATCATTTGTGATATGCATATATTGTAAAATCATTTATGATATGCATATATTGTAAAATCATTTGTGATATGCATATATTGTAAGATCACTTATGATATGCATATATTTTAAAATCATTTATGATATGCATATGTTGTAAAATCATTTCATGAGAGAAGCCAAGACTCAAACTTAAAGTCGGATCAAGATCATAATAAAGACAAAATAAATAAGACTCAACAAAAGTCTTCATTTATTTTCATTGCTTCTCTCGATCTTGTCTTGAACTTCTTGGACTCCAATTTTTGTCCTCTCAAATAACGTTGCATAGCCTTTTCCTCCTCTATGCTCATTGTAATTTTGCATATCAATTCTTTATCTTCCTTTTGCATATCTACAAAAAGAATAGCACTTTAGTTAAAATATAAATTAAAGTGTATTCAATAATAACTCACATTTATTTGGCATATATTATTTTCCATTAAATTGGATTGTCTATTATCAAAACATATATGAACATATACATATGTTCCAACAATTTTCCCCTTTTTGATAATGGCAAACCTTAATGGGAATATGCATATACCCTTTATAAAAGACTATGCCATATGTAAGACAAGTTATTATTGAGTTCCTCCTCAATTTATGCTATAAATATGCATATAAATAAATAAGTATGCATATACCCTTATCTTTCCCAATGCATGGAAAATAAATATACCCTTAATCTTCCCAAAAGCATGACTAAAGATAAATATGCATATACCCTTAATCTTCCCCCTTTTGACATTAACAAAAAAATAATTTCATTAATGAAGAAGGAAAATTACAATAAGAGTACAATAAATAAAAATACATTTCAAATAATGAAAATACAAATCAAGAACTTTCATCGTCGTCGAAATCATCGTCATCGGTAGAAGTACTTGCGGAATAGACGTGAGGATACGAATAGTTGACATGGTCAAAATATCCGTGGATTTCGTCACTAAGCCTACGCACATTTCTTTCCGTGCGAGACACATTACTATCGATTCGATTAATTGAGGTCGATAGAGAGGCAAGTTGATCCAAGATGGCTTGAGACACATCCGGTTGGGCACGAGGACAACGAGCTTGAATTGGAGGAGAAGGATTTGGAATTTGATTATGTGGTTGGTCATGGCCATGAAAAGAGGTCTCTTGAATTTCCCAATGTTTGGTGCGAGTTTTCTTGATACCAACATTGGTGTTGACTTGAGATGCTTCAAGAAGATGCATTATAAGTAATGCATAAGGAAGGGGTTTGTCACTTCCTATTGAGTCAAACATATGTGTAAGAACAAATTTACACCAATTTATGCGTGCTTTGGAAATAATAGCATGCATGATTTTTGCATCTTCACGGCCAATTGTCGTGTGATTGCTTTTTCTCGGTTTAAGAATCCGAGTGACAACATAAAGAATCAAACGAAATTCCGAAAAAATTCCTTTAATAGGAGCTCTCTATTGCTCTTGAGAGAATTCAAATTGTCCAATTCCAATAAGGTTGAAGAGGACATTTTCATCATAGAGAATTCCTTCGACACCGGTATATTGTTCGATGTCTTGGCCATCACGAGGAAGATTTGTGATAGCTTGAATACTTTCTTTACTTAGAAGAATATGAATACCATTTACTTTGGTAGAAAGAACTCCATCTTCATCTTTCTTAAGATTCGAATAAAACGCTTGAATCAGAAGAGCATGAATAAAATCATACTTCAAATAAACAAAGTCAAGGACTGAACTCTGTAGGAGTATATTGGAATGATTAGAATCCGCTAGGTATCTTGCGGTTGTGAATCGAGGTGGAAGAATATCTCGATTTTCAAAGTTTCTAATAAATCGTTGAAGCTCATTTTCTTGTTCAAACCAAAGAACGGATCCATCATCTTAACAATGTAGAGATGGAGGAGGATTTGAAGAAGAAGGGAGATTCTTTCCGGCACGAGAGCGTTTAGAGCTTCTATTTGCCATTGAAATTTGTAGGCAAGAAGAACTTTTGGAAGAAGTTTGGAATAGAATTTTTGAAGAGAATTTCTTGAACAAAAATGATTTTGGTGTGAAACAAAGAGTGCACACTATTCCTATTTATAGAGTTCAAGAAAACATAGCATTGAATGACAAAAATCAGAATTTTGGACTGATTGGAATGGCTATAAAACGGTCAGATTTTTGAAATTTGACTGAGGATAGTCGAATAACTTATTGGATAGTCGACTATCTGGGAACGATATTCGAATATCTTCTAGGATAGTCGAATATCTGGAAACAAATATACTCGAATAACTTCTGGTTAGTCGAATATTTGGAGAAATAGCTTGATTTTCTGGATAATCAAGTTATTCGAATAACTTCTAGTTAGTCGATTAACTTCGACGACCTTAAAAAAATCATTTAAGCAGAAAATATTGGAAAAATAATTTTCATTATATGGAATTCGTTTATTAAAGAATAAACTATATTTTTGGTAAAAAAGTATATCATAATTTTATGAACATAATTTATCAAATCAAATATGCTATTTCTAAATTCACAAGTCAAGTAAGAAAAATAATATTGACTTGAATTGAAATTTTTATCTTGGTTCCCCCTGAATTTACGGCGATACCTGCAAAAGAAAATACGCGTCTTCCACGCTCAAGTCAGTAATATTCAAAATATAAATGCAACAAAAAAATGTATGCATTTAGATCAACGTTTAACCACATTAGGACGTGACTCCTTTGAACATGATTTATATTTAGCACTTCAATAACCGCTAAATATTATATCAATTCTGCTAGCAATAAGGTAAAGTGAGGAACGATCATACCTTTGTAATTCTTGGTATTGCTTTCCTTACCTTTCACATTTCTGTCAAGACGGTCATATGAATTCATTGAATTGGCCATTGCTTTGGTGTTGCTTATTTCAAAGCGATTTAGCAACTCATTGCAATATTGAGCATGACAAATGAAAGGTCCCTCTTTCATTTGTTTCACTTGCAACCGCAAGTTGAAATTTAGTTCGTCCATCATGATATTTCAAGAATTTGCTAGTCATGAGTTTTAAACTCCTTGCATACAAATTTATTAGTTGCTCCAAATATAATATCACCAATAAGAATACAAGAAATATCATCAATGAAATTTATGCAATCTATTTTCCTTAAAAAAAATTCCCTATCAAATATGCAAACTAGAATGTGAAAACATTCCCCCTTACTTGAAGCATATCACCTAAACACTTCTTCTTTTTGGCATTTAGCAAGAAGAGAGTATATTAAGGAAAAACTATGAGAAGTATGCAGTATGAAGATTTATAGAAATTTATCAAGACATACCAACAAAACATAAATCTACCAATTGTTATAAAATAATGATAAAACCATTTGTTGAAAAACATACACAACAGTTGCCTAATTGCCAATTAAGAGTTGCTGAAATTACTCAGTGACAATCGATTGTCAGGAAGCCACAATCGATTGTTTGCCAATCGTTCCAAAAATCAATCCCAGATTTTACGCTTAACAATGGATTGTCCAAGATCAACAATCGATTATTTGCAATGTTCAAAAAAATCATTTCCAGATTTTACGTAAAACAATCGATTATATAAAATCAATAATCGATTACTGGCAACGTTAAAAAAATCCTTTCCAGATTTTAATTAAAATAATCGATTATAGGAAATAAATAATCGATTACCTGACGGTATTTGAAAATATTTTGGCAACGGTCAGTTATACAATCGATTATACTAAGTTAACAATCGATTATATATCAGTCTGGAAAAATCGATTATCATAAGTTCACAATCGATTATTTAATAACTTTGAAAAAGTTTGAAAGACACTGCCTCAACACAATTGATTGTCATTAGCTTCACAATCGATTATTTTGAGCGTTGAAAAACTTTGATGTACACTGCCTCATCACAATCGATTATCATTAGCTTCACAATCGATTATTCTGAGTTTTGAAAAACTTTGATGTACACTGCCTCATCACAATCGATTGTCATAAGGTTCACAATCGATTGTCATGCAGGTTTGAAAAACCTGATGCTCACTGCCTTAACACACTCGATTGTCATTAGTTCACAATCGATTGTCATGCAGTCTTGGCTTAACATAATCGATTATCATAAGTACATAATCGATTATCTTAGTCCATATTTTAGAGGCATGTTTAAAAATCATTTTGACTAAAGTAAGTATGCATGATTTAAAATCATTTAGCATTAAATTAAATATGCATGATTTTGTAAAAATAATTGTTATTGGAAAACATAACTGATGTATCAACTGTTATTTAACAACTATTACGATTAAGCATATTAGAAATTTCAACAGTATAAGAACTAAATTAACAACAAATATGTTAACATTGGTTGCTTGCACATATCAACAATTCGGTTTTTATCGAAAGGAGAACTAACCGAAATTCCCCCTTAATGTAATGAGGTTCCGTGCTTGGTGCATCTACTACAATATTGTAGTCTTCAAACACACCTGCAAAAGTACCTAAACATAGGTTTTTGGTACCCAAACACTTTTGGGTCCTCGGGGGTTAGGCAAATAATAATTATAGCCACAAGATAAATCCATAAGTTTTGCAAAACATGTGGGTGCTATGTGTCCTACCCGGTTGCAGTAGTGACATACAAACTTCGGGTTGTGCATATGCCTAGGTTGTGCCAAATACGTTCTAGGTAATCTAAAATCAACATTCCAGGGAGCGTTGAAATTCCTAGAGTTATTTCTAGTCGGTCTAGAATAACTATTTCTAGATTCATTTGCACAATTTCTAGAATCGTTTCTAGGTGATCTAAAGTTATTAATTCTAGACTCATTGAACACTCTAGTATCGTTTCTAGGTGGTCTAGTCTCATTCCTAGAATTATTTCTAGGTTGCCTAAAATCATTATTTCTAGGCTCATTTGTATGATTCCTAGAATCGTTTCTAGGTGGTCTAAAATTATTAATTCTAGACTCATTAAAAAAACTAGGATTATTTCTAGGTGGTGCATCACGATTTCTAGCATGATTCTTATTCTTTTTACGCCTTCTGTTTTTCTTTTTCTTCTTGATCTCTTCAATAGTTTTAGGAGCATCTACACTATGTTTTTCTAGTGTGTTCCTAAGTTCTATGTTTTCTAGTTTCAAGGAATCACAAGATAAACAAATAGAACTTTTATCAATTGAAGAAGATTCATTCACTGCTTTAATCTTATTTCTAAGATCAAAAATGTCATTTTTCAAGAAATCATTTTCTTTTTCTAAAACATCAATTTTATTTTTGAGAACACCATTTTCATTAGTTAATTTTTCAAAATCTATTTCTTTCAAATAAGAGGATTTTCCAAAATCTTTTTCTTGTAAAGAAAGTGTTTTCTGCAAAGAAAATGTTTTCTTCAAATCTTTTATCATTTTGGAGGCATTAACAAATTCACCATACAGTTCATCATAGGCACTTTATAATTCTCCAAAAGAGTGAGAGTTAGATGTACTTACCTCTTCTCCTTCGTCGGCCATGAGGCATTTGGCAGTTGGTTCATCACATGAATTGTCTGCTTCTTGAGGCGCATTTTCATAAGTGTCCTCAAGCTTATCCCACATCTCTTTAGCAGTTTTGTATTGGGAAATTTTCCGATAGTCCTCCTGTTTCAAGGAACTATACAACATATTGATAGCCTTGGTATTGTATTCACTTACCATGGCTTTTCCAACTTGTTTCGTCATTTGTTCACCATACTTGATGATTTGCCATAGACGAAAGTTGTTTGATTTGATGAAGATTGTCATCCGATCTTTCCAATGTGTGTAATTGCTTCCATCAAATATTGGAGGTAAAAGGATAGAGTGACCTTCACCTATTCCTGCAAAAGCACTACTAGTAGAAGCCATAGAAGGATTCTCTCAAACTGTTAAGTCTTTCAGAGAGTTAGGCTCTGCTACCAATTGTTAGATAATACGCTTAACGCTAGAGGGGGGTGGTGAATAGAGTTATAATAAAGATAAGCGTAAACTTGCGGAATTTAAAAATTGCAGGAAATAAATAAGTGCGATAAATAAGAAAGAACGCACCGACGTATCCTGGTTCACCACAACCCGTGGCTAGTCCAGTCCCCAAGAGACTCTCTCGAGATTTCCACTAACTTCGTTAAGCTTACGGGTGCTTAACAAACCTTTCCACTTGCTCAAGGATACCACTCCTTAAGACTTCACTTGCTCGAGGATACCTCACCCCAAGACTTCACTGTTAAGCTTACTGGTGCCTAACAACCCTTTACAACCTGAGGACACAAGCCTCAACAACCTTTGCTCGGAGATACAACACTCCAAGACTTCAACCAAGGAAACACAAGTTCCTTCTTACAACAAGAGAATAACAATTCTCTTCAAGTGCACAAAACACTAAGCACTCAAACAAGACACTCCTTAATGAGTAGATATGAGTAAACAAATACGCTCAAGAACACAACAATAAATTCAAGACCTTGGCTTTCAAAATATGATAAAAATGATCAATAAATGATATTGGAAATGTATGAAAGCTTATGAATGTTTTGGTCAGAAGTTGTGTGTTTAACGAGTGATTTTGAGGTGTATTTATAATTCCAAAGTAACTCCTAGCCGTTGCTATGATCATAAATACAGATTCTGAAAATCTATTAGATAGTCGACTATCCGATATGGTTATTCGACTATCTTGGCAACGGTCACAAGGATATTCGACTATCTGATATGGATATTCGACTATCTTGGCAACGGTCATCAGGATAGTCGACTACCCAATATCAGATATTCGACTATCTGACCCTGCGGAAATGGTCCGATTTTAAAACAACTAACTTATTGAAAATAAGTTATAAAATGTTTTTCAAAGCTTTGTTTGAAGATATAAAATATTATAAATATCTTAAACATGAAAAACAATTGTAATGACAATTCCGAAACAATAAAAACATTTAAAATCATTTTGTTTTAAATGTATTGAAAATATTTATTATATAACATTTAAAACCAATTTGTTTTCAATGCAATAAAAATATTTATGATATGCATATATTATAAAACCATTTATGATATGTATACATTGTAAAATCATTTGTGATATGCATATATTGTAAAATCATTTATGATATGCATATATTGTAAAATCATTTGTGATATGCATATATTGTAAGATCACTTATGATATGCATATATTTTAAAATCATTTATGATATGCATATGTTGTAAAATCATTTTATGAGAGAAGCCAAGACTCAAACTTAAAGTCGGATCAAGATCACAATAAAGACAATATAAATAAGACTCAACAAAATGTCTTCATTTATTTTCATTGCTTCTCTCGATCTTGTCTTGAACTTCTTGGACTCCAATTCTTGTCCGCTCAAATAACGTTGCATAGCCTTTTCTTCCTCTATGCTCATTGTAATTTTGCATATCAATTCTTTATCTTCCTTTTGCATATCAACAAAAAGAATAGCACTTTAATATATAAATTAATGTGTATTCAATAATAACTCACATTTATTTGGCATATATTATTTTCCATTAATTTGGTTTGTCAATTATCAAAACATATAAGTATGAACATATACATATGTTCCAACAGGTTCGTGGAGGGGTTTTCATCTATCACAGCCCCGACGACAAGATTGACCAAAAACGGTGCCCAAATAATATGGTCGGATGAGTGTGACGCGAGCTTTCAGAAGCTCAAGACAGCTTTGACTACGGCACTGGTATTGGTTTTACCCACAGGTTCAGGGCCATATGCAGTCTATTTTGATGCTTCCCATATTGAGCTTGGTACAGTATTGACATTCTTCGAGGCAGCTGAAGATCAACGAGAAGTATTATCTGGTTCATGATCTAGATTTGGCTGCCATTGTTTATGTGTTGAAGATTTGGTGGAATTATCTATATGGTGTGACGTGATAGGTGTACAGTGATCACAAAATTCTTCAGTACTTGTTAAAGCTAAAGGAGTTGAATTTGAGGCTGAAGAGGTGGTTGAAGTTGCTTATAGATTATGATGTTACTCTTGTACCACCCGGGCAAAGCAAATGTGGTGGCCGATGCAATGTGTAGGATGTCTGCCATCATGGGTAGTCTTGCATATATTTCGGTCATCTAGAGACCGCTTGCCTTGGATGTTCAGGCCTGGGCCAATCGATTTGTGAGGTTAGATATTTTTGAGCCTAGCAGAGTTTTAGCTTGTACGGTCGCTCGTCCTTTATTTTTGAAGCGTATCCGTATATGGCAATTTTATGATCCCCATTTGTGTGTCATGAGAGACACGGTGCCACGTGGAGGTTCCAAGAAAGTGACCTTAGATAAAGATGGTATAAGATTGCAGGGGTGAGTTTGTGTGCCCAATGTTGATGGGATTCGAGAGTTGATCTTAGCGGAGGCCCACGGTTCCCGGTATTCTATTTATCCTGGCGTCGCGAAGATGTACTAGAATCCGAGGCAGCACTATTGGTGGCGCGAATGAAGAAAGATACTGTTTCATAGGTTGCTCGATATTTATATTGTCAGCAGGTTAAGTATGAGCATCAGATGCATTGTGGGTTGTTTCAGAGGATTGAGCTTCTTGAGTGGAAAGAGGAGAGGATTACTATGGATTTTGTTACCGGACTCCCGTCGACCCGGAAGAAGTTTGATGCAATTTGGGTCATTTTGGATAGGCTGACAAAGTCGACGCATTTTGTTCCTCTTGCGGTCACTTATTCATCCGAGAGGTTATCTGAGATCTACATCATAGAGATTGTTCAGCTTTTTTGGGTGCCAGTATCTATTACTTTGGATTGGGGTACACAGTTTACCTCGCGCTTCTAGAAAGTAGTTCAGCAAGAGTTGAGCACCCTGGTTGAGTTGAGTGCAGCATTTCATCCTCAGACAGACGGACATTTTGAGTGGACTATTCAAATATTGGAGAATATACTCCGAGCCTATGTCATTGATTTTTGAAGCTCATGGGACAAATGTTTGCCTTTAGTGGAGTTTGCCTACAACAACAGCTACCAGTCCAGCATTCATATGGATCCTTATGAGGCTTTATATGGTAGGAGGTGTCGATCTCCGATCGGATGGTTTGACCCGGGAGAAGCTCGGTTATTGGGTACAAATTCACTTCAGGAGGCCTTGGATAAGGTCAAGATCATTTAGGATAGGCTTAGGACAGCTCAATCCAGACACAATAGTTATGCAGATCGCAAGGTTTAGGATGTGTCATTCATGGTTGGTGAGTGAGTATTGCTCCGAGTGTTCCCCTATGAAGGGTGTGATGAGATTTGGGAAGAAGGGAAAGCTTAGCCCTAGGTTTATTGGCCCATTTGAGATTCTCGATCGTGTGGGGAAGGTGGGTTATATACTAGCCGTGCCGCCTAGCTTATCAGTCGTGCATCCAATTTTTCATGTGTATGCTTTGAAGATGTCACGGTGATCCAGCCCACGTGTTCGATTTATGCACTGTACAGTTGGACAAGAATATATTCTATAAGGAAGAGCCGGTGGCCATTTTAGACCGGCAGGTTTGACAGTTGAGTTCGAAGAGTTTTCGTTCAGTGCGTGTTTAGTGGAGAGGTCACCCTTCTAAGGAATCGTCCTTGGAGTCCGAGTCCGATATGCGGAGCCATTATCCTCATCTTTTTCCTGACTCATATGATTCTTTCTTTTGTCCGTTCGATGATGAACGATTGTTTTATAGGTGGAGAATTTGACGACCCTTCTTACTTTGTTTGTGGATCTGAGGCCTTGAAAACCTTGTTTAGGGTTGTCTTGATTTGCATGCGCAGTCCAGGCGCGTAGCCAGAGAGCTTAAATATGAATTCTGTGAGAAAAATAATGAATTTTGATATTAATATGATTAACATTGACTTCGGTTTTGATAAACGAACCCGGACCCATTATTTGATGGTCCCAGAGGATCCGTAGAAAAATATAGCACTTGAGCATATTCCCGGAAACTAATTCTGAGGTCCCAAGCCCGAAAAATTAATTTTTAAATGAAATGGTTTTTGTGAAATTAATATGAAAAATTGAAATGAAAATGGATTACAAAGTGTTGGTATCGAGCCCGTATTTTTGTTTCGGTGCCCGATGCATGTCTTATATGTGGTTTAAGAGCCTTGTGTAATGTTTGTTTGAAAACTAACTTCGATTGACGTGTTTCAGACTTGAAATGGAAAAAGTAGTGATTTATGAAAAGTTGGAAGAAATCATGTGTTTTGATGCTTGATTCTATGTATATGATGTTATTTTGGTTATTTGATTGCCGAGTAAGTCCGTAGGATGTTTATAATGTCGTGTGTATGTTTGGATTGGAGCCTCGAGGGCTCGGGTGAGTTTTGGAAAGGTGTTGAGTTGCATTTTTATATTGGAAAATAGCAGGTATGATCTTACCTGCAGACTGCGAAATGTGGCTTGCAAATGCGAGATCCGCAAATGCGACGTTTTATCGTAAATGTGATATTGGAAAACCTGACCCTCCATCGCAAATTCGATGATTTGTTTCGCAAATTCGAAGATGCTCATTCTTGTCAGGGTTCGCAAATGCGACAGGAAATTTGCAAATGAGATGTCGCAAAAGCGACATTGTGTCCGCAAATGCGAAAGTGCGGAATTTCTGTTGGGTTCGTAATTGCGAACCCCATTTCGCAATTCCCCTAATTGGGCCCAGCAATTTCATACTTGGACGAATTTTAAACCCCTTTTCTTCGTTCTTTCAAAACACAAACTCCATATGCGATTTCCCAAGAAACCTATCTCCTCCAAATCATTTTTAAGTGAACTTTTACTTAATTTGTTCAATATTTTAAATCATTAAACATGCTTTCATCTTCAAATGAAAGATTTTCATGGGTGATAATGGGGATTCTGGGTAGAACTTAGGTTTTCTTAAAATCTGGGGATTTGGACCTCAAGTTGAGGTCCGATTTCAAAACTAATCATAGATATGGATTTGTGAAGGAATGGGTAAACGGGTTTTTGTTCGAACCTCAAGTTTTGACCACATGGGCTCGGCAGCATTTTGGGAATTTTGAGAAAAACTTTGGGAAATTTATTTTTATGCGCTCAAATTGATATAATTAGCATTAGTTCATACATTCAAGTAATTTGTGACTAGAATCGAGAGGTTTTGTGGTGAATTCAAGGGGTAAAGCTATACTAGAGGCTTGAGTTGAGTTTGGAGCTTTCGAGATAAGTGTTCGGTCTAACTTTGGCTTGAGTTATTAGGAGTGAGTCTTACTTGATACTTGCTATGTGTTGTGTCCAACGTATAGGCAATGTGACGAGTATCTATACATTGTGGGTCGACCATGACTATGAGTCCTAAATTGCTGAATTGTCGAATTCCTAATTATTGTTTATGAGAACTTGGTTGGAAATATTTAATAGTGAGCCAGTGATTGTTGGGACTAGGTATTGATTAATTGTGTTAAGTAGAAATTGAATAAGTTTGGTTATAACTGGATCTTCCTTTTCGGGATAGTTGAATTCAAATCTTGTTCCCTTGACGGGATAGTTGAATTGATATCTTGTTTCCTTGCTGGGAGACTTATTGTTTTGTCTTGAGCCCTTGCCGGGAATTATATGGTATTGAAATGAAATGGGAGCGTGTGGTATGCCTACCGTGAGGTATTATGAAATGGGAAAGAGTGGTACGCGAATCACGTAATATTATGAAATGGAAACGTGTGGTACGCCTACCACGTAATATTATAAAATGGGAACATGTGGTATGCCTACCATGTAATGTTAGGAAATGGGATCATGTGGTATGCCTACAACTTGATATGAGGAAAGAGGATCGTGTTGCACGCCTGCAACAAGAGGAATTTGGAACAAGTGAAAGCGGTTTGTTTTCCCTTATTCTATGTTAGATGAAATCATGTAGTTTTCTTTTGTTATTCCTGATATTCCCTTTTATCTTCTACCGCATAAGCATGTTTCCCCCTCCCAGATTTACTTGTTTACTTATCACTATTATTTCATTGTACTTATATATATATCCGCACATGTCTGTTTGGTAGTCCGATCTAGCCTCGTCCCTACTTCGCTGGGGTTAGGCTGGGCATTTTCCAGCACATTGGGTCGGTTGTGATGATGCTACACTATGTGCATCTTTTGCATAGATTAAAGTGCAAAAGCAGTAGCTTTGGAAAGCAGTGGGAGATTTGGGAGCTGACTATACTCCAGAGCGATATACTGAGGTTTCTTTGTAGGCATCTACAGGCCCGTCGTCTCCCTTATCTTATTTTAGTTTTTATCCCATTGTGTTTCGGGACAAAAATTTTTACTTCCTTTCAATGATACTGTATTTAGATTACTCTTAGACGTTCGTGAGATGTGTGACAATAGATTTTGGGTAGATTGTGACAAAATTCCGTTGTTTGTTCAGTTTCTATAAATGCTAAGTCTTCCAGACTATTGTTTAAAATGAAAAAGGTTTTATGTTATTACTAAGTGCTTGTCGATGCCCCCTTTTTCTCGCGAATTCCTTCAAAATCGGGTATATGACATTTGGGAGGACAATTGTATTCCCTTTCAAGAATTGGATTTTTTGGAGTTTGGAGAGTCGCCACCTAATTATTATAGTACATTAAGACACTTTTAAGGAGAATTTGAGATGAAGAAACCAGAGTTTGGGTAAGGCCTAGAAATTATCTCGAGGGGAAGGTGTTACGCAACCCTCGAGATCAACTAGTGTGGTTCCCGGCCATACTACAAGTGTGACTTTAAACAACATGGGAACAAATAGAAGTCTCAAGTAGAGGGATTTTCACATAATATTGCAAGCAAGTTTTGAAAATAAAAGGAGTAGAAATTTTAGAAAGGTAATTTTGAATAACTTAAAAAGAACAAAAAGTAAAGGGGAATGGGGGTCCTAGTTTTGCAAATAATATGGATCACATCAATGTAATACTTGGCGTATACTCCTCAAAAGAAGGGTCGCACGTGATATTAGCGCACTGGTCATTATATTCATATTTTTTTGTTCCCACCCCGTTAAGGTATTAAAGCGCAGAATGTATCGTTACTTATTACATGCTAGTACCCATCCCAATACTATTAGTCCCCGAGGCATTTGGGACAACTAATCCCAAAGGGAAATGGAATTTGGGGTTTTTTGAGAATTTTCAAAGGACAAAACATGAAGGTGGCATTCAAAACACCTAATGCAAGTATTGGAAAGCAAGTAAATAAATAGGATCAAGTAAGCCTCCTTAAGTCAAATAAAGGCATACAGTTTAGCATGCCTTGCATGTACTAATTTGGTCTGGATTACATTAAGGCGATAAGTGGACTGGTTCAACACATATTTTTAGACAAGAAGTCCGCATTAGGTTCGCTCAGATGCAGTTGTCTAAGACTGACCTATTGATTAATTACCTAACATTTTGCCTATGTGTTGAACAACACCATAGGCATGATATCTACTGATTTCAGAAAAGATGCAAACCGATTATACAAAAAGGTTACCAGTTTTAGCACAATATTACGTGTTTTAGAAAAGGATGCAAACTGGCTATAGAAATAGTAACCAGTTTTAACAAAATAAATACAAGTTCATCAGTTGATATTGATTTTTAAACGAATGAGATAGTTGAGATTCGAGATTTCCTATAGGCATGCTTTCTATACATTTACTGGTTTGACACCTTTTCAAATGTTAACACAAGTCCCATGAACATGGTATCCATATGTAGCTTTTCTTATTAAACCTACAAACAGTTCGCCTAATGACATTTACATATGCAGAAATGCAAGAGCCTATCGACATGATATCTATATATGAATTTGAAGATATCTCAAAAAGTTAATCGCATAGGCATGATGTCTATATATGAAGTTGCATAAATCATAAGTTAAACCCGAGAACGGGATATCTATGTGTGCAGCTGCAGAAATCAGAAGTGAACCCCTATAGGCATGGTATCTACCATTGTGCATAAAGTAAACCCCATCCCTTTCTATACTAAATCCCAATGAGTTTTTTATAAATTATGACAACCCAATAAATCGAACCAAAAATTAAAAGTACATCAAATATTACAGCTACATTAGAGCAGCCTAATTCAGACTTAATGTCTAACAATATGAGATGAACCACTTCCTAGATCAAGATTTCCAAAGCCTTCTCTTATTTAGGGTGTTTTAAAGTTCCAAGGAGTTTTAAGTACTTCAGGCAGTTCTTACACCACAGATATCAATTAGAATTGAATTAAAGTGTAGTGTGGAAAGGCTAGCCCTCCAGTGTCCAATTTCAAAGGGAGCTCATGGGTACCAAGGCAAGGCTCACAAGTGGGGGCAGAACTTAGATTCTATGAACAAGTACAAGTGCAATAAAGGAAATTAGCGAGTGCCAAGGCAGGCTGGTGATCTTGCTTGGCCATATGGTAGGCTAGCATACCCCTGGACAGCTTGTCGGTTAAACAATTAAGAGTAATGACCTATTGAAGGTTAGACCATGTCCTGGGCAATGATTAGGACACTTCCAGACCAAAATCTTAACTCAGCATACATAGAAGGGGAATAAGGGATGGGAATTGAAATAGCTTAGGACTTAGAGGGCCCAGTTCGTATCCATGGACAATAATACCATATATTGCCATGTTTTTGAATCATAGCTCAGCCACACAAAGGGAATTAGGGTAGGGATTCTAATAACAACAGAAAAAAAGGAAGAGACAAAGCTTGTAGAAAATTACAGCATATAAACAGTAAACCAACCAAAGAATGAACTATAGAATAAACACATTGAGGTATGGCAGAAGTTAAATAAAAAACATACCAGTTTCAGAAAGATAAGCAAAGAAAGCAAGATTCTTGGAAACGAGCCACAGCAAGAGAGGTTACTTTATGTGTGTGAGTTAGTTCAGAGGAAAACTCAAGTGCTTGCGGAAAATATTTAATTCTAAGTGTGTTTTAATGTATTCAGTTGGATTTTGTGTCCTAAAAGTGCAGAAGAGCATCCCCTTTTATACTGCAGAAAGACAAAGAAAAAAAGTAAGAAATAACTTTTAAAATTAGTCTCATATGATCTCCCTTCAGTTAAGGGATTTGATTTAAAATGGGAGAATGTAATTAAGGAAAGAAAATTTGAGTGAAATCCTTCCGAGTAGCACAAGAAGGGTAAATACGTAAGATTTATTTAAGGAAAGAGTTCAATGGTACTCTGTTTGTAAACAAAAGGAAAGGGAATCAATCAGACAACCAATAAAAATCAAGGTGGCGGGTTTAATTAGAATGCACCAAGTCAGGAATAGGTTAAAAGGCATCAACAAAAGAAAATCAGTAGTAATCGGTCAAAACCCCATCAAAGAAATTCAGAATTAGTCAATTAGTTGATAAGACCTTTTGAAAAATGAGTTTCTCACATATAAAGTAGACAAACCAAACAAAAGATATTGTCAAGTTATTCAAGAAAAGAGTCTACAATTGAGAGGTTTAGAATCATAAACAAACCGAATATGAGTTCAATTATAGACTCATGGTCAGTCTGAAAGTCCAGGGTCCCAAAGTGGCACCCTAATCCAACTTGTCAAAGAAACTCCCAGATTCCAGGGTTTCAAATCGAATCAAATATAGAGTTGAGAAGGCAAGTTAATGCAAAACAGTCTCAAGTATCTATTTCAGAGCCTCATGAGAAACAAACAAATGTGATAGCAGGTCTGAAACAACCAAATAAAGAAAATGGATTTAAGGCATGAAGATTATATTTTAGAAAACTCGGAACTTAAGCCAGTTCAGGAGAGAAGGAGTGATATAAACATAAGGAGCAATAGCTGAAACATGCTTAGTAAGAACACAATAGAGTAAAACAGAGCAAGAAAAATCAAAGAATTTACAGCAAACACATATAGTAGAAAAGGGAGGAGAACATAGTAGAGATAGCATGCGAGCATAAACTGAATCGTAGTAAGATACATCTGCATAGAAGAATCATGCTTAATAGAAAGAAAGACAGAACAGCAAACACATGCATAGTAAAAAAGGAAACAAACGGGAATAACACGGTTAAACACGAGTACAAAAAAGAACTGCAAGAATTAGAACGACTTTCAGAAACCGTAAATTGAAACAAACGATTTTTGAAAACACAATTTGGGGAAAACACATAAAACGGTCAGTAGAACACCGAGATAGCTCGGATTTAAGAAAACAAATATAGAAGAACCTATAACAACTTAGGGTTTTTGAGAAACCCTAGAAACAAAAAAGGCTTAGAAGAACAAGGTCAGATCCTTGGTCGAAGAGGTTAGGAATCAGGACGTTGTTGCTTGAATATGCTGGAGCGTGCCCGGAGAAGTCATATATCTATTGATCTGAGAAGGATCTTAATAAGGATCATTGAGGTTAGGCCTCCAAACCTTGAATCGCTTAGGTCTGATGGTGTGAAAAGGTGAGTACAGACCTTCCATAGCCGGAGACGCCATAAATTCCGACGGAAACATGCTGAGATAAGGTGAGGGGCGATATAGGATTTTGGAGAGGCTAGAGAGCACTTTTAGATATGAAGGGTTCCAAAGGCGGCGACTTAAGTGAAATGAGTTAGGGTAAGGTGGGTTAGGGCCTTAAAAGGAAAGAAAGTATCATGGTCGTTGATTAAAGAGAAAGCTGGGTGGGTTGAAAATTGGGTCAAAGAGTCGGGTAATTGGGTTGTTTTAATTTGTGCCAGAATTTGGTCAAATTGAGGGCCAAAATTGAAAGAACAAAGGCTGTAATTGAAATAAAAATGGTCTAAGTGTTAAATAGCTATTTTCCATTTTTATTTCATAATAGTAGAAATAATGTTTTAAATGTAAATTAAAAACACTAAGCAAACAAATACTATATAATTATTAATATAAATATACTGAAAATAACTTATAATTATAAAATGCTATTAATCGTAAAATAAGCTATAATTGCAATTATACGCAATTTAGTTTTAAAAATACCAAATAAATTTATGAAAATACAAAAAACACCTTTATTATATTCTTGTGTTAATATGAGAATGAGATAATTTGTTCACCAAAAATGATAACTTTTGGGAATAATTATTGAGTTTTGTGGTATTAAAATAGACAATAAATTGGTTTATAAAATCATTAAAAATTTGGAAAGGTACCAAAACTCTTGGGTGTGCTTATATATACACGTACATGCTATTTTGAAAGTATTTTGGGTACAAAAGTATCTAGGGAAAAATTGGATATCAATAGCTGCCCTTTTTACCCGGGAAGGATTAAAGAGTTGTTGGGTAAAGATAAGACGGCCAATTTTGACCAAAAGCGGCGATTTGAAAGAATTTTGATAAAGCTCTAGTTTCTGAGCTGCCTACATATCCATGTTCTTACAAGAATCAGGCCATATATTGTTCAGGAACCACTGACATAATGTGCCGACGGAGATTTGAAAAGACGGATGTGGTGTTTAGGTTGCAAGCAGTATTTTAAATATAATAGGCTGTGGGAAATTGAGCGGGATTTTTTCCTAGCCAGCGTACCTGTAAGTAGGCAATGCAACATATATTGGGCATAAATTAAACGTGTTTGACTATGAATGTTGTCTTTGGACAGTTAGTATGACGTCCTTAGACTATGACGTCCCGGGCCATAAAGTGTGTGATAAAAGATTCATAGGCTATGAAATGATGTTCTCGGGCTATGCGGATGGTGCCTCCGAACTATGATTCCTTTGAATAGGTTGGCAATCTTTCAACTCATGTAATGCATAGGGTGGCGATCTTTCATTCAAAGAGAAATTTAAATGCAGAGGGCGGTATTGCAACCGTACGAAAAAAATAAATTGGCGGCATTTCAGCCATGTAAGATGGAGACAATTCTTAGTCCCGGAAGACAGAAGAGTAGTAATATGTAGAAATGCAGATGGATATAGGGCTTATACTTGAAAGGCAGATAAGATAAGCTTATGCAGAATGCGGATTGAGACAGTGCTTTGTCTTGAAAGGCAGAAAAGATAGCTTTATACAGAGATGTAGATGGAGGTAGAGCTTAATTTTGGAATGTAATAAAGATAGCCTTATGAAGAGATGCAGATGGAGGTAGAGCTTAACCTCGGAAGTAAGAAAACTTGCCATATGCAAATAATGCAAATGAGGACATTGCTTAGTCTCGAAAGGTAGAAAAGTAACCTTATGCAAATAAAGATAGAGACAATGCTTAGTCTCGGAAGGCAGAAGCGATAGCCTTATGTAGAGATGCAGATGGAGGTAGAGCTTAACCTTAGAATGCAGAAAAGTAGCCTTATTCAATGCAAGAATTTAAAAGGACGAATAGTAGTAAGATCTCTTAGCTAATAGATGATTACGATATCATGACTCCAAGGATGTTGTGTACGGATAGCAGTTGCAAATGAGTGATGATTCTGAGAAGTTGTATTCTTGGGAAAGTATGAGTGCATAAATATACCTAATGATATTGTCAGTCGAGTGCCTCCATCCAAAGAAAAATCGTGAGTTTAGTGAAGAAGGAAAGGTTAGTTCTTCTTCCCTAGGCTCCTAACATTGTGTATAATTGGGGTAGTGTCGCTAAACAATAGCAATTCGCATAATATTTATGCATGATTTAGTAAATATGAAGCAAGTATATAATCGAAATAGTACTCTTTAGATAAACCAACGACTATGACGTTGTTCAAGATATTGTAACCTCTCTTGCCCAGGAATATTGAGGGTCGTCTTCAAAATATTGCCCCAGTTTGCTGAGCTGGCACTTCTGGCGGCCGCGTGCGATGAATGGCTGAAAATCAACTTCGGAATTTTGAGGGTCCTCCTCACAATTCCGCACCAGTTTCCAATAGCAGGGGGAAATGGAACTTTTATTAAATTTTGACCAAACCCATAGGGCTGCCTACACCTCTCTTAAAAGAGAATCAGGCCAGGCGTAGTTCAAATTATATCATAAAAAATCATAACTGATTACACATATTATCATTTCACTACATCTGGATTGATTGGCTTTGGACAGACTTTTCCGTCCATTTCAGAAAGTATGAGGGCTCCTTCTATCAGAAACCGATGAACCATATACGAACCTTGCCACTTGGGAGAAAATTTGTAACCTTATCTTGATGAGAAAAAATATTTTTCAGCACTAGCTACCTCGGTGTAAACTTCCTCGGCTTGAATCTTTTGTTGAAAGCTCTGAACATTCTATTCTAATACAATTGACCATGGCAAACTGCATTCATTCTTTTCTTATCTGTAAGGGCTTGATGCTCGTAGCGACCTTTTACCCATTCTGTGTTATCCAACTCTACTTCTTGTATGACCTCTGGAAAGGAATTTCTACCTCAGCGGTAATGACCGCCTCTGTACCTTAAACCACCATGTAGGGATTTGCCCCGGTTGATGTGCGGACCATGGTTCGGTACCCCAATAAAGTGAATGGTAACTTTTCATGCCATTGGTTATGCTTCTCCATCATCTTTCTTAGTATCTTCTTGATATTCTTGTTGACCACTTCCACAGCTCCATTCAACTGAGTCATGTAAACTGTGGAGTTCTTGTGTTTGATCTTGAATGTTTCACATATTTCTTTCATCAAGTCTCTGTTGAGATTGGAAGTATTATCAGTATTGATTCCAGAATTCTGAACCGTCAAAAAATACGGTCGCGGATGAAATATGCCACAACTTTCTTGGTTACTACTTTATATGATGCTTCTTCGATTCATTCGATAGAATAATTAATTGCCACTAGAATGGAACTTTGCTCGTTTGATGCAGCATGCTCGACATGTCCGATAATATCCATTCCCCAAGCGGTGAATGGCCATGGCGAGCTTGTTGGAGTGAGCTCATTTGGAGGTACCATTATCATATCTGCATGTATCTGACAGCAATGGCATTTGCGAACATACTAGATACAGTCTGCTTCCCTAGTCCTCCAAAAATACCTTGCTCAGAGTTTCTTCTTTGCTAAGACAAAACCATTCATGTGTGGCCTGCAGGTCCATGCATGCACTTCGTTCAATAGTCTGGATGATCCTTTTGCGTCAACACATCTTAATAGCCCCAAATCAGGAGTTCTCCTGTATAGGATTCCTCCATTGTGAAATAAGTTGTTAGACAATTTCCGAAGGGTACGCTTCTATGTAGCATTGGCATGCTCTAGGTATCCTCTTGTCGTCAAGTACCATCTGATGTCATGGAACCATGGTTTCCCATCTGCTTTCTGCTCGACATGAGCGCAATGAGCCGACGGATCATAAATATTTACTGGGATGGGATCAATTAAATTCTTATCTAGATGTTGGATCATGGATGATAGTGTAGCTAATACATCTATGAATTCATTCTGGACCCTGGGGACATGCTGAAATTCTGTCTTTGTGAATCTCTTCCTCAATTCCACTATGTGATGCAGATAAGGGAGTATGTTAGAGTTTGTAGTTTCCCATTCTTCTCAGACTTGATGTATGAGCAGATCTGAATCCCTGATCACTAGTCACTCCTGAATGTTCATGTCAAGGGCCATCTTGAGCCCCAAGATGCAATCTTCATAATTAGCCATATTGTTGGTGCGTGTGAATATGAGCTTGGCAGAAACACAGTAATGCTGGTTGGTTTTGGACACTAGGACTGCTCCTATGCCAACTCCTTTGAAGTTTGCAACTCCTTCGAAAAACATTCTCCAACCATCATAAGATTCTGCAATGTCTTCTCCTATGAAAGATACCTCTTTATCGGGAAAATACGTCTTTAGAGGCTTGTATTCTCTGTACGCGGGATTCTTGGCGAGATGATCTGCCAAGGCTTGTCCTTTGATTGCCTTGTGATTCATATAAACTATGTCAAATTCACTAAGCAGGATTTGCCATTTAGCTAGCTTGCTAGTGGGCACAGATTTTTGAAAGATGTACTTCAGCGGGTCCATTCATGATATGAGTAATGTAGGCATAGAAATAATGCCTCAACTTTTGAGCTACCCAAGTCAGAGCACAACAAGTGCGCTCTAGTAGAGAAGATCGGGCCTAGCACGGGGTGCACTTCTTGCTGAGATAGTAGATGACTTGCTCGTTTCTCCCCGTTTCATCATGTTGTCCTAGAACACAACCGAATGGTCCATCTAATACTACAAGGTAGAGCAACAGAGGTCTACCTAGTTTGGGCGGAACAAAAACTGGCGGGCTTGACAGATATTCCTTGATTCTGTCACAGGCTTCTAACAATAATCCGTCCACTTGGTAGCGTCCTTTATAAACATTTTAAAGATAGGTTCACAAATGACAGTGGACTGAGCTACAAACTGACTGATATAGTTGAGTCTCCTCAGGAAACTCATCACGTCCTTCTTGTTCTTTGGTGGTGGCAGTTCTTGAATGGCTTTGACCTTTGATGGATCCAATTCTATTCCTTGACGACTCACGATGAAACCCAATAATTTTTCAGCAGGAACCTCGAATGCGCAATTGGCGGGATTCAATTTCAAATTGTATCTTCTTAGTTTGTTGAATTACTTCCTCAAGTCTTCCATATGATCCATGGCTCTTGGATTTGATGATGACATCGTCTACATACACCTCGATCACCTTATGTATCATGTCGTGAAAGATAGTAGTCATGGCCCTCATATAGGTGGCACCAGCCTTCTCCAAACCAAATGGAATCATGTTGTAATAGTACATCCCCCAAGACGTAATAAAAGTCATTTTATATGCATTTTCTTCATCCATCCATTCAATCTCATGTTGGGTTTATACTTTCTGAGCCTTTGCTTTACCGGCGGACATGTAGGATATGTTGGCAGTTTTTTAGCTATAATGGATGTATTGAGACCAGTCATATCATCATACGACTAGGAAAATATGTCCTCAAATTCCTTTAAAAACTCCATGTACTCCTTTTTTTCTGATGGTGACAGGTGAACACTAATGCGCGTCCTTTGATATTCTCTGTATCTCCCAATTTAATGACCTCACTTTCGTCCAAGTTAGACATAGGCCTATTCTAAAAATCCTCAACCTCTCTGACGACCTCTTCTGGTATATCATCGTCTTTTGAATCAATATTCGTTTGTTGCATTTTCTCGTTGCAAGTCACACTTGTTGGTTCATCATCAAGATAAGTAATAGTATGTTGTGTAAATATAGTAAATAATAGAGAAATAATAAGAGGATATATTTAATAAACTAAAATGCTTTGGTTAAATTCATAATTGTTTTGAACATCGGAGCTCTTTTCAAAAGTAAAGACAATAAGGAAATAAAATCAGCTAGTAAAAAGTAAAATTTGATGCATGGTGCTTCGTTTAACCTTGCTACCCCAAAGCTTTCCGGGCCCTGGTGGTTCTGATTTACAAATTATTGAGGCGTTCTCCTTGGTTCACAGCTTGTATAAAAGGGCCTTCCTTCTTGAAAATAACACAACTATCCATATCATCATCCTCCAGAAATAGATTCTTCATTGCTGTCAATGCCTTATCTTCTTTTGACCCATATATAGTATCTGCCAGTTGAAAAGAATGCTCTAGATGAGGTATCAGATGCTCTAGTAGATAGTAGGTTCGTGGCATGGTGGCGACCAATGGTTAAACTCCTCCCAAGAGTATTTATGCCCCACACAAAAAGTGGTACCATGTTTCTTCAACTTGATGGGTTTTTGCCAAGTCCTTTTCCAGGCTCATATCCACACCAATTCAATATGCTCTCAATCTTGTTGTCCCACCATTAATCTTTGTCCACAGCATTGACCCGCTCAATGTTATGATGGTTTGACGACTGTATATGGGGTATCTAACATCGCCATGAATAATCACCTCTTGGTGATTCCATTTGAACTTCAATGCCTGGTGCAGGGTTGATGCTACGGCTCCGGCAGCATAAACCCGTGGTCGTCCCAAAAGCAAGTTGTAGGATGCCGAGACATCTATCACTTGGAAGTCAACGTCGAACCAAGTTGGTACCATCTTCAGGCATAAAAGGATCTCCCTAATAGTGGACCTTTGGGACCCATCGAAGGCTTTGCAATGATGGACCCATCTTTGATCTCATGTAGGCTTTTTCTCAATTTTGAGAGAGTTATCAATGGATAGATGTTGGGGCTGGATCCTCCATAAATCTGGACTCTAGTGATGAAGTAATCCTTGCATTGCATGGTGATGTGAAATACGTTGTTGCGACTCGGCCCTTCCGTTGGTAGCTCATCTTCGTGGAAGGTGATTTTGTGGCTCTATAGTACTTGCCCCATCGTGTTAACCATTTCTCCTCCAGTTATGTTGCTGGGCACATATTCCTCACTCGGTATCTTGATCAAGGCATTCTTGTGTACGTCGGAGCTCTACAGAAGACTAAGGATGGAGATCTCTGCCGGTGTTTTGTTTAGTTGCTCAATGACTGAGGATTCTTTTGCATGTATCTTCCTCCAATTATCATCGGGTCCAGTTTCAATAGGTCTTCCAGAGGCTTTCTTACTGGACTCAGCTAGGTGTTCTGGAGTGTAAACTCTGCCTATTCTGGTCATACCATCTGCAGCAATTGCTTCTCTAGTTTTGGCCTTCCATTTCCTCCTAGCTTCAGCTGTGTAATCCCATGGTATGGCATTTGATTGTAACGTCACTATGTCTGTCGTTGCTACAGGAATGGGCAACCTTGAGGTAAAAATAGTGACTTCAAATGGTACAGGTGTTTTTGGAATCCCAAACTCAAAGTCAATTGGCCGGGAACCTACGCAGAAGAAGGTACATCATATTCGAGTGGTATAGACATGTTTACTTCATCTCCCTTGGAGGGCTGGTTCTGGACAACAATCAGATTAAGTGTGATGGTTGGCTTCTTTGAGTCATCCCCCTCAGCAATTAATTTTATCGACCCTTGGGGTCCCAATAATCTCTTATCTAGATCATGTGAATGTTTCCACCCTTGTGGTCAGGCATAGGGTTGTTGTGAACGTTAGGAGCAGGTTCCTTTCCCATGATGACCTTATTGTCGATCAGGGTTTGAATTTTTTCATTCAATGATCTGCACTCGCCAATGGTATATCCCTTCATGTTGGAATGGAATTGATAGGTCTTGTTAGGGTTGAGCCACTTGGAAGGATTTCTGGAGTTATGGCAAGATATGGGTGACGTAACTAGTAGCTTTTATGTCTTTCATACAGCTAGTCAATTGGTTCACCGATGGTTGTATATTTTCTGGGAGGTCTGCGGTCAAAGTTTGGTCTAGGTCAAGGGAAATTTTAGCGAGTGGGTGGTGATCGATAGTAAGAGGGCTGGGCATTATAGGCCCGGTAGACGGGTATGGGTTGAGAGTATCTGGGTGTAGGTTGATATGTGGGAGATGGTGATGATTGGTAAATAGGTGGTGGATTATTGTAAGAGGGTGTGGGTGCTCGATAATTTTGGATAGGATGATATGTAAGTGGAGGTGATGTGTAAGTGTGGTATTTTATCGGGGATTCTTTCATCTATGCGACCATCACGGCACTCACATACTTCTTCTTGGACGTGCCACTAGACTGTAGAGCCTTGTTGGTCGCCAGCAATGCTTCAAGATTAGTAAACATAACAATCTTAATGCCTTCCTCAATACTCTCCCCTAGCTTCATGACATCAGAGAATTTCTGGCCCTCGATCAGCATCAACCTCTCATAAAATTGTGGATCCTTAGCCCAGACGAAAAATCTGCTCATCTGCTCCTCTTTTACTGCTGGCCTGATCTTAGTGGCCTCTAATCTCGAACGATTACATACTCCTGAAATGTCTCTATAGGTTTCTTCTTCAAATTTTGGATGTAGAATAAATCTGATGCATTCTCTGTATTGAATCGGAACCTATCCATGAAATCTGATGGCGCACCTACCCAGCTTGTCCACTTATTGGGGTCCTTGCTGATGTACTAAGATAAATCATTCCCTTTAAAAATCCTCATAAAGAGCTTCATACATATCTTCTCATCTTTTTTGAGTCCAACCAGTTTGTCGCAATATGTCCTCCAATGGACGCTGGGATCAACTGTTCCATCGAACATTTCTAACTTTGGAGGTTTGTACCCTTATGGAAGTTTGACATCTGGCTGAATGCAAAGGTCCTCATCGTTCATCCCCTCAATACCTTTGCTTCCTTTGATACCCTGGACTCGGCTAGTTAGCCTTTTGAGTTCTGCAGCCAAGTTCCTGTGAGGGAGTCTTTGTCATCAGACTCATGTGCACTTGAGATTGGTTGAGTGTAGTGGTCCACGTAGATGTGATTGTTGTGGGTAGGATCATTTGCGGTATTTAGTTGTCTTCGGATGAGCATTGGGGTGTTATTGGGAATGTGGCATGTATTGTAGTGTTGAGCATGAGTTGCTTCTGTGGTTATGGCGTGCTCTGTGGAGGTGTTGGATTTTGGGCATTGGTAAAGTATATATCAGGAGTGATAAGGGAGAATGAAAAGTTTTCCAAGTTCCTAACTTCATCCAGTTCTTCTTGGAACATTAATAAATTCTACTAAAGTTGGGCGGCACTTTCCTTAGAGATCTGGCTACCCTGCGTAACCTCTATTTGTTTACCCGAGTTCTCGTTTTGATGTTGTTCACATCTTCCATTTTAGTCTTGTTCTAGATTCTGATAGGACTTGGAGTAAAAAGAAAGTAGAGGGCCCTTGGATCTCGTATTGTATGATGATTATGCCAGAATGCAAGAACTAACCTTTGGGAAGGGGAATAAAAATAAGAGAAAACAAAAGGTAATAAGTTGTTGCGGGTTATGAAAAGAAAATGTTGCAATATTTAAAGACATTGTGTGAGAATATGAATTGTGTCCTAATTTGGGTGTCTCGTTGTTCCATAGGTAGGCATAGCGACAAATAGTTTTAGCAAACTTATAATGCTAAATGCCTCATTTATTGATAGAAATTAGACGAATCCAAAATGACACTAAATAACCGAAAGTAAAATGTTACTAGTAGCCATTGGCCTAATTACATCATTAAATAAAAGACTACTAACTACTTGGTCCCAAAAGGACCCTCTCCAGATTCGGCATCTTTATCACCCTCGAACAGTTTCACCAGCTCGCGTTGTCCTAGTGGCAAATAAGCTCGGACCAGATGTCCCCCCGTATTTCCCTCGGTATTTTGACTGTCTTTAATTCTCTTGATGAAATTTCCTTCTAGCTCCACTAGGCCTCACTCCAAATACCCTAGTCGTTTGTTAGCACTGACAGCCATATCTTTCCATTCTTCGATCAACTTCTGATGGGCTTCTTATATTTCTTGGTTCTCACTTTAACATTCTCGAATTCTCTTGTGCAATTGGTTGTACTTAACCCGTGCTTCAGCTTTCTCGTCGATGACCCTGTGACCTCGAATTAAACCGAGCTGATCCAAGCCATTGTGATTTTACTTCAACCAACCTTAGTAGTGTGGTGCACAGTCGGCGTGATACCTGTCTGGCTCAATAGAATCCTTTCTGAAAATTATTCTACAGTGGAACATGTGCTAAGCTTGGCAGTTGTGAGGGCTATCATCGTCCTGGAAGTCAGCCCTGAAGTGACTCATCTTGTCAACCCTTTGTATGATTTGCTTTTTCTAGCCTTCCTCATGACTCAGAGGGGGACATAGGGATAAGTTCCCCTCAGACCGGTAAGTATGAGAAATGGGGTGTCTCGGGACCAAACAATGAATTCTTCCGTAGGGAACCACTCGAACATCCACTGCACCTAGTCTTCTTTCAGATTCTCAAATAACTCTACTCATCCTCCAGCGTCGTGAGCGAATACGTTAGGCATATAATTCATACGCCTTGGCTGATGGAAGGAGATGTGATCATCCCAGTCTCTGTGTAGGATTTCTTGCCGATATTCACATTTATGGAGGTGCTCAATGAGCCAGAGCTTAAGTAGTAGGTTGCAACCCTCAAAATAATTGGCCCCTTGATGACAGTTGTCTAGGCTCGGTATATCTCAGCAACGATCATAGGTACTATGCTGAAAGGCTGCTCGCCAATTCCTTCCATCAAAGTCTTGGTTACCATGACCGGCCTGGTGTGGATCCTAGCCTTCTTCATATGGAGCACTATCATTTCCAAAAAGCAGAACATAAAAATGAAGACTCTCTTGTGGATATGCCCCAATGAAGTAAGGGAGAATTCATCTGATTCGGTATGATATGACTTGTTATGGCCATACCTTTCTCATAGATAGTCGAATGGAATGTAAGAGTCATTCAAACAGGTTAAGTCTGGATTCTTCTTCAGTCCCGTCATCTTAAGAAATCTCCTACCCTTGCGATTTTCTAGCATAAGCAAACCCGGAGTCTCCCAAGGAATACCAGCTAACCCTCATATTTCTTCGAGCAAAGGAGTCACTTCAAGGTCCCCGAAGTGGAACACGGACCTGTCAATATCCTAGAATAGTGTTATGGACTCTATGATTTTGTTGTCAGGCTGGATCTCCATAAGGGAAGGAAAATTCCCTAAGTATTTCCATATGAGCGTATGATCAGTGGAGTGGAGATCTTTCCACCTATTTAGCAGCCTTGGGTGAATGTTGGTTACCATGCCAAATTTGGGGACTTCTTGCCTCATTTTCTACAACGAAAAGTGTTAGGCCCTTATCCGACCATACTCGAATATTTAAACCAATAATTAGCATAGGAAGAATTTAGTTTTCCAAATAAATGCACTAAACATGGTGGTGTCCATTTGGGTTTCAAGGAAACCCGGTGGACTTTGGACAAGGCTATCTTAATGAGTCATTATGTGGACAATATAGCTGACTCGGATAGGTTTGACTATGATGCATGCACAGTTAAACAGAGTAAGGTTTTCATGGGGTATTAGACATGTACGCTTAAGCGGAAAAATTAAGAGGGAAAGGCATGGACCATTGCCTGCGCCGCTGATCGACTGGTTTTATCGTAAATATGCCTTTTCCAAATTTGAAGGGTGATAATATTGGAAGAGCACTACCACTCATTATAAGCGTTGCAATGGTATTTGTTTGGCACGAGTGGAATCTGATGTTGAAGATGCAATTAGAATAATAAAATAGATTATCACGTATTTCCATGTTCATAATATAATTATAATAATTGCTCGTAATTATTACAATGGTAAAGAAAGCATTGAAGAAAGAAAAGACACAAAGAGCCAAGTCAGCTTCATAGTAGAGGAAATAAAGGCAGTAAGTAAAGGAAATTAAAGAGATAATAAAGTCACAAGTGGCATGCAATGGCAAAAGCCTAAAGAAATCCCCAGCAGAGTCGTCATGCTATCAACGCCCCTTTTTCTCGTGAAACCGATCAAAATCCGGCATACAACATTTGGGAGGACAATTCTATTCCCCTTCGAGAATCTGGTTTTTTGGAGTTTGGAGAGTCGCCACCTAATGAATATAGTGCATTAGGAAACTTTTCAGAAGAATTTGAGATGAAGAAACCGGTGTTTTGGTAAGATCTAGAAATTATCTCGACGGAAGGTCTTAGGCACCCCTCGAGATCTACTAGTGTTGCTCCCGGCCATACTACAATTGTGACTTTAAACAACAAGGGAACAAATAGAAGTCTCAAGTAGATGGTTTTCACATAATATTGCAAGCAAGTTTTTAAAATAAAAGGAGTAGAAAGTTTAGAAAGGTAATTTTGAATAACTTAAAAAAGGATAACAAGTAAAAGGGAATGGGGGTCATAGGTTTGCAAATAATATGGATCACATCAAAGCAATACCCGGCGTACACTCCTCTAAAGAGGGGTTTCACGTGATATTAGCGCATCGATCATCATATTCATATTCGACCATTCCCACCCCATTAAGGTATTAAAGCGCGGAATGTATCGTTACTTATTGCATGCTAGTACTCGTCCCAATCCTATCAGTCTCGGAGGCATTTGGGACTACTAATCCTAAAGGGAAAGGGAATTTTGGGTTTTTTGAGAATTTTCAAAGGAAGAAACACAGGCACTATTCAAAACACGTAATGCAAGTAATGGAAAGAAGAAAACAAATAGGGCTCAAGTAAGCCTCCTTAAATCAAATAAAGGCATGTAGTTTAGCATGTCGTGCATGTACTGATTTGGTCACGATTAAATTAAGGAGATAAGCAGATTGGTTCAACATATATTTTCAGACAAGAAGTCTGCATTAGGTCCGCTCAGATGCAGTTGTCTCAAACTGAACTAATGATTAATTACCTAACATTTTGCCTATGTGTTGAACAAGACCATAGGCATGATATCTACATATTCAAAAAATTTCAAACTGATTATAGAAAAAGGTTACAAGTTTAACAGAATATTATGAGTTTCAGAAAAAGATACAAACTGACTAGAGAAATGGCTACCAGTTTTAAAAGAATAAGTACGAGTTCAGCAGTTGATGTTGCTTTAAACGAATGAGACAGTTCAGATTCGAGATTTCCTATAGGCATGCTTTCTATACGTTTATTGGTTTTGACACTTTTCAGATGTTAATAGAAGTCCTATGAATATGGTTTTTATATGCTGCTTTTAATTATTAAACCATAAACTGTTTGCCTAATGATATTTACATATGCAAAAATGCAGGAGCCTATAGACATGATTTCCATATGCGAATTTGCAGAAATCTAAAAGTTAATCATATATGCATGATGTCCATATGTGAAGTTGCAGAAATCTGAAGTTAATCTGATAAATGGGATATCTATGTGTGTAGTTGCAGAAATCAGAAGTGAACCCCTATTGGCATGATATCTACCTTTGTGCATAAAGTAAGCACCCTCCCTTTCTTTACTAAGTCCCCATGAGTTTATTACAAATAATAGCCCAATAAATCAAACTAAAGATTAAAATTACATCAGAAATTGCAGCTGCATCGGTGCAGCCTAATTTATACAATGTCTAACAATATGAGATGAGCCACTTTCGAGATCAAGATTTCCAAAGCTTTTTTTCATTTAGGGTGTTTCAAAGTTCCAAGGAGTTTCACGAACATCAGGTAGTGCTTACACCCCATATATCAATTGGAACTAAGTTAAAGTGCAGTGTGGAAAGGCCAGCCCTCAAGTGTCCAAGTTCAAAAGGAGCTCATAGGTCCCAAGGTAGGTTGGTGGTCATGCTCAGGCATATGGTAGGCTGGCACACCCCTGACCAGCTTGTTAGCAAAACAATTAAATGTAAGGACCTATTAAAGGTCAAATCAGGGCATGGGCAGTTATTAGGACACTGCTAGACCAAAGTCTTAACTCAACATACATAGAAAGGGAATAGGCAATGTGAATTAAAAGAGCTTAGGACTTAGAGGCCCCAGTTTGTATCCATGGACAACAATACCAGGTATTGCCATATTTTTGAACCATAGCTCAGCCACACAAAAGGAATTAGGGGTGGGGATTCATATAAGAACTGAAACAATAAAGAGGCTAAGCTTGCAGAAAATTACAACATATAAACAATAAGCCAACCTAAGAATGAACAATAGAATAAACACATAGGGGTGAGGAAAAAGTTAAATAAAGAACTGAAAGTACAAGAGGTGGGGTGAATTGTAAATAATTCAAATTTAATCGTAAATTAGTTAACTTAAAATTTTATTAGTCGATTGAATGTGACGATATTGCAGATGAAGATATTTGAATATATTTATGCACAAAGTAATTGCAGAAATATAATGATTCCTAGAATTTTATACCGGTTCGGATTCAATGTGAATCATAATTCTGTACCCTTGGGTTGCAAGGTATTTCTCTTCATATCAATGATTTTCTTTTGAGTACAGATATGATATCTGTCGTACAGTCTTCTTTCACTCATTTGATACAATGCCTCACCAATTGAAAACCCTCTTTCTATCTCTGACTTGTTACACAGTCAATCTATCTAGACTACTATGTTTGTTTTCAGTAAATTTAAGATAGCTATTTGGTTTGATCAATGTATATCTAAGCTAAGGTTTACAAGGAGGTATAAATACTTTGATGGATTGTAGAGGCTTGACAACCCAAGAGATCTGATCCTTGAAAAGAATTGATTCTTTCCATGAATATTGAATGAGTTAGTGCTTTTCTTGATTGCTCTTTGATTGTTGATTTTTCCAAATGTGGTCGCGTACCAGATTATAACTTGGAAAGGTGCAAGAAACATGAATCATGTATTGAAATTCCTAGACAATAATTTGAGATTGAAGAATGTAAAGCATATGCCAAACTGCCCAAATTTCAAGTCAAGTTTAAACTGTGATTATTTTGCCGAATCATGATAATTCATCTTTATGCTTATAACTTAAATTTCTCATGTGTACTTCACATCTTGAATTGAATGTCTTGTTGTTGAAATTGATGTTGATGTGAAATATGTGAAAATAATGTGAAATGCGAGAAAGAAGTATGAAGTGATAGTTGTGGCCCCAATTTCCTATGAATTGATATATATGAAATAAAAATTGAAATGAGATTATTAATGAGAAAGTAACAATGCCTAGGTAAGGCGGCCTAGCCGATTGGGCCGTGATCGGACACCATGCTGTACAGATGGTGGTATCTGATATTGAATTTTGAAAATTAAGAATGAGATTGTGACTGAGGTAGATATGTCAAATGAGGCAACCTATCTGATCGTGTCGTGATCGGACTCAGCTTAAAAAAGCGGTGGTATTATGAATGATGATGAACAATATTAAGTGGCCCAAACAATGTTATGAAAATTATGTGGAAGATTATATGGTTCGTTTATTTGATGATGTGGTGATTGTTAAATCTTTTGAATTACCTTTATGATTTCTTTATCCTTGTTTGATAATTCTTTCTAAAGAAGAGGTGTTAATGATTTTTTTATTCTTTTTTTATAGTTCTTTCTAATTAGATGGTGTTTAGTTATACATACCAGTGCTATTCAATGGCAAAACGTCCCTTTTGCCGGGGTTCTGTATCGTTTTATGATACAGGTTGTTCCACAGCGAGCGACATCATCTAGTGATAGCAGTATTCTCTTCCCAGAAGACTTGGTGAGTCCCACTATATCTCGGGGTCATGCCATGTATCTTGTGTCCATTTTCCCATCATGTACTTGTATTGCCGGAGCCTTGTTGCCGGCAAAGGCTCCATAGTCAGATTGTGGGTGGTGTTTGGTATCGGAAATTAAAGTAGAAATATTGGCATTTGGAAAAAGATTTATAAACTTGCAATAATTTGATAATCACGTTTTAAGTTTCTAATGGAAATAAAATGAAAGTTATTAATGAAATACTTACTAAATCTGCTTAATAGACTTCATATCCAATTTAATCATGAATTAGTTTGGATAGAAAAAAACATAACAGGCTTGCTCAATCGGATTCACTCGGTTGAGCGCCGGTCGCGCTCCTCAAATTTTGGCTTGACACAACGACTTGGTCATGAAAGGCACTTTCCAGTAGTTATTTTAATTTTAATCAATCATAGGGTTGTTTGGGATACTAAATGAGTGTGTTAGTAAACCTGAAAGTTATAATAGCTAAATGAAGTAATCAAGTTGTTTAGTTTATATATTTGATTTTATATTCATGAGAATTTTGTTAAATCGGGTCCATATTTTCAGTTTAGTTTTTTTTTTTTTTTTTGCCTTTAGTCATAAACGAACATAGAACTGCTCTTTAAGATGGAAATCAGTACTTCAATGTAGAGAAACCCAACGTCCAGATAATGGTATTCAAATTTAAGATCATCAGGCATTCACTTGGATTAGTTGTAATCACCAATTGTTAAACCTGAATGTTACTCTTGGGCCTAAAGGTTGTCTGTTTGAAGCCCAATTCGAATTTTATTTGTGTATTATTCTTATTAGATTGAGCTTGAGGCCCAAAGGATATGCTGAAATTTTGAATGAGGGTCATGGACCTTAGTACAGCAGTGCTTAAACAATAATAATTAGTTAGGGCTTTTTTTTATTAGAGACAAAATAAGCAGAAAATTGTAGTTTGCTTTAGGATATTCATAAAAATAAATGAGGTAAGCCCCACCGAATAAAATGAATAAATTGCGAGGGCCTCTTTCAATGTCTATATTAAAATGCTTAGAATTTGGGACAGTCCGTTTAGTGAATTTCACAACTTTCCCTAAAGATAATAACGCGTTAGTTGCATTAAGAGCGTATTTTAATAACATTATCTTCTTAAATTCAGGTGTGCATTTGTGTGACCCAAATCCAAATCCCAACAAAGTCGAAATGTGTTAAAAATTATGAGTGCATTTATGTGATATAGTTCGATACATGTTTTCACGACGTTGCAATTCTCTTTGAAAATAATAATAAAAGCGGTTCAAAAAAAGTATATAAGTTGAAACATGTTTTTAAATCAAATAACTAAGCCAAATATGACAGTTGAGCGACCGTGCTAGAACCACGAAATCTGTGAATGCCTAACAGAATTCCTTACTCGGATTTCTGGACCGCGGAATGTTAAACAGATTCATTCTTTTCCTCGATTTAGGATTAAACCGGTGACTTGGGACACCATTAACATTCCATGTGGCGACTCTGAATTTTAATAATAAATCCCTGGAAAAACTCTTGTATGCCCTTGCAGGTGTAATGAAAAAGGAGGTGTGACAGATACCTCTCACAGTACTAAAATACTCATCACATAGTTATCCAACCATACTCCCACTAATAGGGACACTACCAAAGGAATAATTTAGAAAACAATTGCTCACAATCAGCATCTCGGTGCTCAAGCCATATGCAAAGATCCGACCTCAAGTCCTACAGACTGGCCCAACATCAAACTCATAAAGACCACATCTCTCCCCTTGATCAGGTAATCATGCGCGCATGCGAATGCGTGGAAGGAATAGCAAGATGTTTTTTTCAAGATGAAACAAAGACGCACGATAAGAGTTCAAGAATGTAAAGTTTTCCTAAAGGTTCTGCAGCCTCTCAAGGATAAATACAGACATCTCCATACCGATCCATGAAACTCTACTAAACCAGCTCATAACTCGTGAGACCTGTGTAACCTAGGCTCTGATACCAACTTCTCACGGCCCAAACCAGGATCCGTTCATGATGGCACCTCTTGTGAGGACAAAGCCAGTCAGCTAAACCGAGTTCATCTTATTAAAGTAGTTAAACGGTTATTAAATAGTTTAAATATAACTTAATAATAATAATTAGCGGAAGTACAACCCGACACAACCCAAAGTTGGGTTTTACAAGTCACGAGCATCTATTAAAGGATAAATACAATTACAAGTTCTGATATATACAATACATGACTGATGAATGGAAAGGGAGAAAACCGGTGCTATGAACGCTGACAGCTACTTTGCTAAACTCCAATAACTCTACCTCTGATCAGCCAAAACTCGCTACCGCATGTATAATTACTTCCATTTTCACATAAGGTGCATGAAATAAAGTGAGTACTCCGACTCAGTAAGTAATAAAGGAAATAACAACTGTGCAGTAAGAAATCTTGTAAAGCATATTAACATGCTGTATAGAAGTAGTGTAAATTCTTTTGAGAAAAAGCAATGAAGCTGTTAAGTCTCATAAAAACATCTTGGCTCAGTTTATATATCTTTTGAAAATGACTTTTCCAATAGTTATACAAATGAATGCAAAACAATTAGTCAGATAAGCAAAGAAATCTGCCTCTCGAACACAACACATCTTTAACAGGTAATGCCAGGCAATCAAGAAGATAACACATAAAATAACACAATCAACAAGTAGTGGCTAACAATTGAAAGAAAGTAAACACATAAACCAGTACCAGCCCCTTGGGTTCACTCTCACGATAATATCATCTCCTCGGGCTCACACTCAGATCACAACGGGTATCCACGCACACTAGGGTGTGCAGACTCTGGAGGGGCCCCTTACGGCCTAAGTGCAATATCAAGCCATCTCGTGGAATCAAATCTAGGCCCTCGACCTTATATCACTCAAGCCACCTCATGGCGTAGTATATGTATTTTAGGCCCTCGACCTCGTATCAGTATCAGTGTATCCTTACATCTGGCCCTGGGCCGTACTCATTCCGAAATTCACATATGCCCCTCGGACGTTAGTAAAATAGTAGTTCTCAGCCCAAAACGTCATTTAAGTCTTAAAACCGCGTACAAGTGACTGAGTCATAAAATAGTGGAAAACAGCATGACTAAGTTTAAGTAATAAGTCAAAACAGTGAGTAAATAGTGATAAAAATCTCCGATGCACTCAAATAGTTGGTACGAAATCCAAATATGGCAACTAGCCCAAATCATGATGATTACAAATAGGTTTTCAGACAAATACATGGAAAATCATCTATCGGGACGAACCAATTTACAATTCCCAATAGTAAACGACCCCACGCTCATCATCGAAAGCGTGTCTAACCTCAATATAGCACTACGATGTGCAATCCCGGATTTCAAACACTCAGAGTATTATTTACGATCATCATCACCTCGAATAGGTGAAATCTCTAGCTCGCGGCGCCTTTGCCCCTCAAATTGACCCCCAAGTGCATCTAATCTATCCATAATCAGAACAAATACGTCACAATATGTTAAGGGAACAAAGCTCAAGCGAAAATAACTAAAAATTAATAAAAATTCCAAAATTAGCAAACTCCGAGCCATGGGCCCACTTCTCGAAACTAAATTTATTTACATCATTAGATTCTTCTTCCCACTAGTTCATACACATCAAGAATACAAAAATAGGAGTTCAAATGACCCCTAAAATCCTCAATTTAATGCCCCTTAAACTCAAGCCCTAATCCTCCTTTTTTAGTCCTTTAATTCTTTTAACTACAGCCTTAATCCGTGAAATACTACCATAGAAGTGTGTTTTAGGTCCTAAATTCCTTATATTTACGAAGTCTCTTGATCCTCTCTTAAGAATAGCCCAAAAGCTCCAAGATCGAAGTAAAAAATGGTGGAATAACCCAAACTCACGAAATGAAATCACATATATGCTCTGCCCAGCCCTTTCCGCATCTGTGATCAAAATATGCTTCCGTGGTACCGCATTTGCGATCTAAACCTCCAGTTATGCGGAATCATTTAAACAGGCCAAAGCCGTTTCTGCGACTAAACTCTCACTTCGCGACATCGCAGATGTTGTCACCATACTGCTTCTATGGTCTCTCCCTATCTGACCCTTTTTCTCTTCTGCGATGAATTACCCGCATCTGCAGTGTCGCATCAGCGGTCCCCCAACCGCAGATGCAAAAATACCAGAAGTAGTAAATCTAAAGCTGCAACAAAATTCAAATTTCTCAGATAACCATGCGAAATTACCCCGAGGCCTCAACCAGAAGAACAAACATATCCTATTATCTTATTAGGACTTGTTCCAATCATCAAAACACTTCAAACAATATCAAATCAACCAAAACGCCTCAGATTCAAGTCTAAGTTTTTAAAATCTTCCAAAATACGTTTTTGATCAAAACTCAACCAAATCACGTCCGAATGACCTGAAATTTTGCACATACATCCCAAATGACACAACGAGGCTATTGCAACTCTCAGATTTTTATTCCGACCGCAATATCAAAATCTTACCTATCAATCGAAAAACGTCGAAATCTCAATTTTGCCAATTCAAGACTAAGCCTTCCATGGATCTCCAAAATGCATTGTGATCATACTCCTAAGTGCCAAATCATCCATCAGAGCTAACCAATCAACAAAATTCTAATGCAAGGTCATATACAAACAATTTAAATCTTGGTCAAACCTTTCAAATTTCAAACTACAAGTTGAGAACTATTCTTCAAAATTCATTTTGATTTCCCTGAAACCAAAACTATCTACATCAGCCATAACATATCACACGAGGCAAGTCATGCTCGAGAATAGACGATCAAAGTGTAAAAGCTCAAAACGACCGGTCGAGTCGTTACATTTTCTGTTACAATTGAATAGTGATAGCAAGTAACGTGATTTGGTCATAAACGTTAACATGACAAATATGAGCACATCAGAGACTTAAAGCATGAATTCCTCGTTTTAGTTCAACGACAAATATCATTGATACATTTACAACAGATAAAGAATCAAACTTAAAATATTCTTTTCTAAACAAACAAAGTGACTTAACAAAGGGAATAAATCGAAATAGGTACAGACTTTACCTTCCACGAGTCAGTGAACGGAGCTTAAAGCTCGCTTAAGATCTACTCATTTGGATTTCAAATTTCGAAGCTTGAGAGAGAGATAGAGTACAAAAATTTAAAGTACAAATATAATTTTTTTGAGAGTCCAGAATGTCTTCTTTGGCTAAAGGTATAGACATATTTATAGGGAAAAAATCTAGGGTTTCAATTTTTGGGGGGAATTTCCTTTCAGATTTGAGCATGGTCAAACAATTTTGAATTTCAAACATTTGAGATTTTGATCACATATTTGATTCATCCAAGAATAGCTAGAAATGGTGAGATTTGGGACTGATTTCCTCTTGATTTCGATATGCCATCATTCACGAAAATAGAAGAAAGACAAGGGTTAGGGAACGGCTATAAAAAAGTACAAAACTTACACACTAAAATGGAGTAACAAACACAGTTAAGGTTGATCGAGCTTTGGATTATTGTCCAAGAGGGGAAATGGGAGAGAGGCAGCTAGGAGAAATTGGGATTAGGCCCTATAGTGAGTTTATGTTTTAGGGACTAAAGGGGTCTAACATATTTGGATTTGTTTGGGTTGGGCTCCCATATCTTAATAATTTGGACGTAATGACTCGACTTGTCATTTGTATTTTAAAACCCCGTTTCCTTATAGAAGGGCGAGGTTCACGCAGCTGAGCCTATCCCGGTAGATTTCATGACAGCGCCGGAATTTCAGGAGGTCATGGGTCGTATGCTACGGTATCATGGGCACTATAACTCAGTCTTATTTATTTCCAGCAGACCCAGTTGCTTCACAGGCAGGAGGCGGAGCCCAAACCCTTACTGCTCAGGCTCCAGGTCATGCAGCTGCAGTATATCAGACTCCGGGTGCACCACCCGCAGATGGGGTTCAGCCAGTTGTTTCCGTGGCGCCCCAGCCCAGGCTAGCTGTGGATGGCGATCTGCAGAAGTTACTAGACAGATGGACTAGATTTCACCCTCCAGCCTTTAGGGGTGAGCGTCATAAGGATTCCCAGGATTTCATTGACAGGTGCAGGGACAGACTGTATAACATGAGGACATTGGAGTCACTTGGAGTTGACTTAACTTCTTTTCAGCTTGAGGGCAGGGCTCGTAGATGGTGGCAGTCCAATGCACATGACAGGATAGCAGATTTTCCTCCCCTCACCTGGGGTTAGTTCATTCAGTTATTCCTTGATAGGTACATTCCACCCTCTGAGAGGGAAGAGCTGTGTCATCAGTTTGAGCATCTAGAGCAGGGTTAGATGTCAGTGACCGATTATGAGGAGAGGATCTCTAAGTTGTCTTTCCATGCAATCATGATAATTCCCACAAAGATAGATAGATTACGGAGGTTTGTTGCGGGGTTACACCCTACTATTTGATCTGGTATGGCCCGAGAGTTAGAGATGGGCACAGGGTACCCCCTAGTGATTGAGATTGCCCACCAGATCGATGGATACCATCAGAGGGGTAGAGAGCATATACAGTAGGACAAGAGGGCCAGATTCTTCAGAGAGTTCAAAGGTGCCCCAACTACGGGTGGAAGTCAGATAGGGAGAGGCCAGCCTAGCAGGCCCCCACATCTATCACCACCACCCCCTCCCCAAGGTGCCCCAATGAGGCCTTATTTCACTGCGATGCCGGAGAGTTCTTACCGCCCACCAGCCCCTCACGGTCCTTCCGACGGGTATTCCAGTCATCAGAGTTCTTCTGGTGCTCACTTCGGTGTTATGCCGGAGAGTTTTTATTGCCCACCGGCTATCCAGGGGTCTTCTAGTGGGTGTTCGGGTCTGCAAGCTCAGACTTCAAGGCATCAGGCTATGATTCCAAGAAGATGTTACGAGTGTAGAGATCCGCGTCATATGAAGAGGACTTGTCCCAGACTTTGGGGCAAGGTGGTGCAGCAGGGTCAGTAATCCATGGTTCCAGCACCAGCAGCCTAGCAATCTAGAGGTGGAGGCAGACTTGTTAAGGCCGTCCCAGGGGTGGAGGCCAGATGGGGAGAGGTCAGCCAGCTACTACTCAGTCAGGTGGAGGCCAGATAGCTGGGCATCAGCTAGATTCTTTGCCCATCCGGCTAGGCTAGATGTATTAGCCTCGGATGCCGTCATCACATGTATGATTTCCGTTGATAGTTGGGATGGTTCCGTATTATATTATATGGGGCCTACTTATTTATATCTATCATCTTTGTTTGCTCGTTTCCTGGTTATTTCTCCTTAGCCCTTGGGTGTTCCTGTTCATGTGTCCACTCATGTGGGTGATTCTGTGGTTGTGGATTGGATCTACCGGTCTTGTGTAGTTACTTTTTATGGTTTCGAGACTAGTGCTGATCTTCTGTCACTCGACATGTTCGATTTTGAGGTCATCCTAGGTATGGATTGGTTATCTCCATATCACGCCATCCTTGATTACGATGCCAAGACTATTTCACTAACGATGCTAGGATTGCTGAAATTGGAGTGGAAGGGTTCCGCAGTTGATATTCCGAGCGGGGTTGTTTCTTTCCTGAAGACTCAGCGCATTGTTTAAAAAGGGTGTTTGGCTTATCTAGCGTATGTTCGAGATACCACCGCGGAGTCTCCCACGATTAATTCAGTGCTAGTAGTCTGTGAGTTCACTGATGTTTTTCATTTGAATCTTCTTGGAATACCTCCGGATCATGATATTGATTTATATATGGATTTTCCTCCAGGCATAGAGCCTATATCTATTCCCCTATACCATATGGCTCCTAAAGAGTTGAAGGAGCGGCAAGAGGAGTTTTCAGCAAAGGGGTTTGTTAGGCCCAGTGTATCAACTTGGGGTGCACCAGTACTATTTGTGAAGAAGAAGGATGAGACTATGCAGATGTGCATTGATTACCGCTAGTTGAACAAAGTCACCATCAAGAACAAATATCCATTGCCCCATATTGATGATTTGTCTGACTAGGTTCATGGTGCTAGGGTGTTCTCAAACGTTGACTTGAGGTCAGGGTATTATCAGCTGATGATTCGCGATTCAGATGTTCCGAAGACTGCATTCAGGACTAGATATGGCCACTATGAGTTTTTGCTGATGTCATTTGGCTAGACTAATGCTCCAGTGGCATTTATGGACTTGATGAACAGGGTGTTCATGCCTTATATTGATTCTTTTGTTATCTTCTTCATTGATGACATCTTGATATACTCACGTAGCCTTGGGGAGCACGAGCAGCATTTGAGAGTAGTGCTTCAGACATTGTGAGATAAGAAGTTATATAGTAAGTCCAGTTTTGGCTAGACTGAATGGCGTTCTTGGGGCATGTAGTGTCAGGAGATGGTATTAAGGTAGATCCCAAGAATATTGAGGCAGTTCAGAGTTGGCCACGTCCTACTTCAGTGACCGAGATAAGATGTTTCTTGGGGTTAGCAAGTTACTACCGACGATTTGTAAAGGCCTTTTTATTTATTGCGTCACCTCTGACCATATTGACCCAAAAGGTTGCTCTATTCCATTGGTCAGATTTTGGTGAGGAGGGTTTCAGAAGCTCAAGACGGCTTTGACAACGGCACCAGTTCTTGTATTACCTTCCGGTTCAAGGATATATATAGTATATTGTGACACTTCTCGCATTGGCTTGGGATATGCATTGATGTAGCAGGGGCGAGTTATTGCATATGCTTCATGTCAGCTGAAGGTTCATGAGAAGAATTAGCCTGTGCACGATCTAGATTTGGCGGTGATTGTTCGTGCTCTTACGATATGGAGGCAGTATTTGTATGGATTGTCATGTGAGGTTTAGACCTACCATCACAGCTTGAAGCATTTGTTCAAGTAGAGGGATCTTCATTTGAGGCAGCGCAGGTGGCTTGAGATACTAAAGGATTATGACATTACCATTATTTATCATCCGGGCAAGGCGAATGTGGTCGTTGAATCCTTAAGATGAAAGGCAGCAAGTATAGGTAGTCTAGCTTTCATTCCAGCAAAGGAGAGGCCACTAGCCTTTGACATCCAGTCCTTGGATAAGAGACTTTTGAGGTTGGACATTTCAGATCCCACCGGAGTTTTAGCATCCGTGGTTGCTCAGTCATTGTTGTTGGGGCAGATTAAGGCCCGACAGTTCGATGATACACATTTGGCAGTTCATAGAGAAAGGTAGTTCAGGGTGTTTCCAAGGAGGTTTCTATTGGCGAGGATGGTAATTTACGGCTTCAGGGCCGTCTATGTGTTCCTAATGTCGATGGATTAAGAGAGAGGATTATAGAGGAGGCCCATAGTTCGAGCTACTCCATTCGTCCAGGTACTACGCAGATGTATCGTGACTTGAGGTAACATTACTGGTGGTGAAGGATGAAGAAGGACATTATGGAGTATGTAGCTAGATGTTTGAATTCCCAGCAGGTCAAGTGTTAGCATCAGGGTCCAGGTGGCCTACTTCAGCAGATGCCCATTCCGGAATGGAAGTGGGAGCACATCACCACGGATGTCTTGGTTGGGTTACCGCGGACTTTGTGGAAGGTTTATTCAGTATGGGTCATTGTGGATAGGTTGACCAAGTTGGCCCACTTCATTCTAGTGGAGACTACTTGTACGTCAGAGAGGTATGCTCAGATCTATTTTCGGGAGATAGTTTTGTTGCACGGTGTGCTTGTTTCCATCATATCAGATAGAGGCCCTCAGTTCACTTCTCATTTCTTGAGCGCTGTTCAGAGTGAGTTGGAGACCCACGTATATCTTAGCACGACATTCCTTCCTCAGGCCGATGGGAAATCGAAGCGGACTGTTTAGATTTTAGAGAATATGCGTAGAGCATGTGTGATTGACTTTGGAGGCAGTGGGATAAGTTCTTGCCTTTAGCAGAGTTTGCATACAACAACAGCTATCACTCCAGCATAGAGATGGCTCCGTATGAGGCTTTATATGGTCGGCATTGTCGTTCCCTTATCGGGAGGTATGAGCCTGGTAAAGCTAAGTTACTTAATACAGATTTGGTACAGGATGCCTTGGATAAGGTAAAGTTGATTCAGGAGAGACTCCACACAGCTCAGTCCAGACAGAAGAGTTACGCGAATCAGAAAGCGCCTGATGTATCATTCATGATTGGCGAGAAGGTTCCCTTGAAATTCTTGCCAATGAAGGGCATTATGAGGTTCGGGAAAAAGGTCAAGCTAAGCCCAAGGTTTATTGGTCCCTTTGAGGTATCAAGGAGACTTGGAGAGGTTGCCTATAAGCTTGCTTTACCTCCCAGTTTATCGGGAGTTCATCCAGTTTTTCATGTATCGATGCTTTGAAAGTATCATGCCGACCTATCACATGTGTTGGAGTTCAGTACCATTAAGTTAGATGAGAAACTAGGTTACAAGGAGGAGCAAATTGCCATTAGTGATAGACATGATTGTCAGTTGAGGTCCAAGAGGATTTCTACGGTGAGGGTCCAGTGGAGGGGTCAAGCGGTTTAGGAGGCGACCTGGGAGTCCGATGAGGAAATGCGGAGCAGATATCCCCTCTTATTCAGCGGTCCATGTACTTTTTTATGTACGTTCAAGGAAGAACGTTTATTTATATGGTGGAGAATGTAATGATCCGACTGGTCGTTTTGCATTTTAGAACTCCGTTCCTTTAAATAAAACTTCCCGTGTTTGATTTAGCTAATTTATAACTTGCAGGGACAATTGGTTTGGAAGTTTGAAGAGTTTTGAGTAAGAATATGACCATTTACTTCTTTAAGATTTTCTTAATAGACCAAGTTTGACTTCGATCAACTTTTTTGGCAGACTCGGATTTATTATTTGACGGTCCCGAAGTGTCCGTGTGAAAATATGGGACCTGAGCATATGTCCGGAATCAAATTTCGAGGTCCCCAACCCAAGTAATGGATTTTTATGTGAAATTATTAAATTGAAATTTTAAGGAATTAAATAAACTAAGTATTCCTTGATTTCCTAGATACCGGGCTTTGATTTTGGTTCTGAAACTTGGAACAGATCTGAAATATCAATTAAGACTCACTCCTAAAATTTTGTGTCAATCCGAGTAGTTTAAGGGCGTTTTGACCCGTTAAGAGGAAATTAAGAACTTGGAGTTCAATAGATTGATTCATTTGGTTTTAGGACGTGATTCATAGATTTAACGTTGTTTTAAGTGATTCGACGATTCGACTAGGTCCGCCTTGTGACTTCACACATGTCGGTATGTTCGAGCGTGGCACGGGAGCCCCGAGCGTCAAACGATTGAGGTTCAAGTAAAGTTGAAAGTTGAAGAAGTGTTGAGTTTTTCCTGCTTCTGTCATAACCGCATCTGCGGTTCGAGGACCGCAGAAGCATTACCACTGAAGCGGTCAGCCCTCCGCGGAAGCGGTCAAGGGGAGCTCAGGGAAAATCGCAGAAGCGGTTCCGCTCTAATTCGATCGCAGAAGCAGTCCCGCTCAATTGGCCCAGAACAGTAGAAGTGGCCCATAAACCATAGTAGCGGTGCCGCTTATGCGATCCCCAGACCGCAACTGCGGCCAGTCCCCAATTTCCCAAAGTCGTAGAACCAGAAAAGGCACCACAAAAGCGGATATAGCAGGGGCAGAGAGTTTATTTAATTTGAACTCAAAGTCATTTACTCTATTTTCAACTCCACACTTAGGCGATTTGGGTGCCTCCAATGAAAGGGTTTCAACATAACTTTGTAAGGTATGTAATTCCTCTTAATCCGTAGCTTAAATACATGTGCATTAGGGTAGATTAAACACTAAAAACTAAGTAAAAATTAAGGGTTAGAGCAAGACCCAGGGTTTTAATAAAACTAAGATTTAATCATGTAATTTTCTACGTAATGAACTAGAAATCATATATTAGTGATCCTTAGGTTATGGAGAACAACTTCCTTCAAAAAATCTTGGAATACGGGCACGTGGGCCCGGGGACAAAAATTAGAAAATTTGTGAAAAGGGTTGGGAAATGGCTTAAATAGCTAGAATTCGATCTTATAAGCATATATTTACTAGTTATTATTTCCTTTAACTAGTTTGTGATCAATTGGCTCCTAATTAAGGGATTGGACTCGTTCTTAGTATTTGGAAGCGCATTTTGGAGCGAGGTGAGTCTCCTTTCTATCCTCGTAAGAGAGAAATATCCCCACAGGTATAATAAATGACTAAATTACCTTTAAATGCGGGGGCTGCGTATGTACTAGGTGATGAGAGTCCGTGCGTAGCGACTTATATGACTGTCCGGATAGTATAGAACCCTAAGCATGCTATACTTGGAATATCTGTAATCCTGTTGGCAGTCGAATTTCTTAGATCCTATCGAGTTGGTAAATTTCTAATAGGATTTAACTTTATTTTTTTAAATTACTAAAAGAGAATTGGCTTGTATTTGGAATAAAATTTATTCCGATAAATTGTTAATTGGGCGTTCGAGCAAATATTTCTACGTGTACCTGCGTCGCATGTATGATTCGCGAGCGGGGTAATTGTTTGTTTACATTTTTACCGCATCGCATGTATAATTCGCGAGCAGAGTAATATATTCATCTATGGTTCGATCCGTTCGACCCTCGGTAATGCACATTTATTTTTATGTTGGATCGGATCGTACATTCCTCGGTGATTATCTGCGCATGAGTTATTTGGCTTTCTACTTGTCGGTTAGACTTCATAATTGTTTAATTATATATAAACACACTATTTATGGTAGGTTAAAGAAAGAATTTCTATTTCATATGTGTTATTCTTATGACTTGAGTTATTCTTCTTATTATAAATTCTTCTCATTTTACTTGACCATAGTGAGTATCGAGTCGACCTCTCGTCTCTACTTATTCGAGATTAGACGCGATACTTACTGGGTATATGTTGTTTATGTACTCATGCTACGCTTCTGTCCTTAAATTTACAGGATCTGAGGCAGGTGGATTTGGATATTATTCTTGTGCGCATCAGTGAGCACATTTGGGACTTCTATGGTGAGCTGCTTCTCCTTCACGCTGATCCGCAGCCGAAGAAGTCTTTCTTTGTACTTTTGTTTTCTGTCTATCCTGCTTCAGACAGTAGGATAGTGTATTATTCTTTTGTGTATATTTTACTAGTCGCCCGTAGCTTGTGACACCAGGTTCTGGCACATACATTGGTAGATTATTTTGGATTTGTAATATTATTTTATTTATGACATTTATCTCTTTAGTCTTAAATTCTAATTTGAAAAGGTTATTTCTCGTGAAACCGGATAAAATAAATACAAATTGTTAAAAATGTTCCGCAGCGGATTGCCTCGCAATGGTGTCGGGCGCACATCCTATTATGGAAAGCGATCGTGAAATTGAACCCAATAAAAATAGTTGAGCATACACAGCATTACATATTAAAATAAGTAATTAATTCAATAATAGTCATATTACGAATAATATAAATAATAATGCTAATAGTAATAGTAAAATAATAATTTATGTAATAATAGTTATAGCTTCAATTATTATTATTATTATTATTATTATTATTATTATTATTATTATTATTATTATTATTATTATTATTATTGTTATTATTATTATTACAAATAGTAATAAATAACTTTAAAAAATAGAGCATCAGATTATTAAGGACTACGGAGCACAAGAAAAGCTATTAGAGGAAATGTAAGCTAAAATTGGGTATCAACACTTCTCGAGCCTTCAAAATCGGGCATTTCTAATTTCGACCATATACAATCTTCAACAACTACATTCAACAATAACTATTCTAAAACTATCTCCACATATGTACCCGAATCTGTCATTCGTCTAACAATCTTTGTGGGTGCTTCATTATCGCTTATTGCATTGACGTCTATCTTTGACTGAGTAAATTAGAATCAAATGCTGTTTGTGAAACCAATCCATTCTTGATCAAATTTTGAAGAGAAAATGGAGATGAATAAGTTAATAAGGTGGTTGTATTCGTGGGGAAGATACTGGGTTGGGCGAGAGATAGTGGAAGAGATCGTGGGAGTAGCAAAGTTGTATACTATATGGTGTTAGTGTGAGAAAAAATAGAAAGTAGGAGAGAGAAAAATATTTCACAACGTATTTAAAGGCTTAGAGGTATGAAGTGACCATAAATAAATAATTTGCTATAAAACCTAAAAGGTAGCTATTAGAAGATAATTTTTGAAAAAGATATTTATTTATAATAAATAAGGTATAAGATTTTCTATAGGAGGTTAAATTTCCTTTTTTCGTACCGGGCCAACTTATAAAGTGAAGTCCCCCTCCCCTCCCATACGTTTAGGCTGCTTTATCGGGTGGATTGAGCGGTTAATTACTCTTAACGTTTTGACTTAATCGTTATCGGCTTTTAAATGTATTAATCTGCTATCCACCCGATAAGATATCGAGCGAATTTGTATCGATTTAGTTCTTATCGGGCGGTTATCGGATGATTTGTCAGCCTAATTCAATATATATTGCATGCATTAATTGTTTGATGGCCACCTAGCATAGAAATAAAGATTAGGAAATTACACATTAAATTCAGATACACGTGTTTGTTAACGCATACGTAAGAATAATGTAGTGTGTCGTGTTGTAGAGTGAAAAGATGAAGCAATGGAGGCCAACTTAATTGATAGAAAAGCAAGAATATGGATAGGAATCACTGTACCAGTCATTATTTGTATGCATTGAAGAGCGATCATAATCATCAAACATGAGAAAACAACATTTCCTCATTCATTACATACAATAACATTATACAAGTAGCCCAGTAATGTTTCTACGAAGGAAAAGCCTTTTGTTTCCTTATTGATTTAAAATCATATGCTACTGAATATCCATTCAACTAAACCATTCAAATTGCAACGAGAGATCATACAAAAAGGTTACACATACTTGCTGGTCGAAATGTAGGCGTCACGGAGATTATTTAGGAATTAGGCGTTAGAGATAAAAGCATCGGAAGTGGAATAGTATATATATATATATATATATATATATATATATATATATATATATATATATATATATATATATATATATATATAGGGTTAACGGATTATTCGTTAAAAAAATTGAATAATTCATCCTAAACAGATAAGTCGTTAATAAAAAAATTTCAACTCGTTCTCCGTGTGTTAAACCGTTAACTCAATACCAATAAGACAATAAATTTCGGTTCCGATTTGGTTTTGAACACTGCTGCCTACGATCCTTTCTCCCACATTATACGAGATGCGGGTGACGTCTAAAAAGAGCAAATCTAATCGGAAAATCATAAAATGTAACATAATAATGGGCGAGCCGAGTGGTTGCACGAAGGAAAAATCTAATCAATTATAATTGAGACTGAAATCGGGGAAAAGGCGAAATATAGATTTTCAAGCCTCAAATCATTTTAATCTACAAACACATTTCAGAAAGATTGTATTCTGGTTATATCCTATTTCTATAAAGAGTTTTTAACCACTTTTGAATCACATTTTCACATATTGCTAGATTTAGAAAAAAAAAATCAGCAAGCTTTTTGAGAATCTTGATGTTACAAATTCTTCTTTAAAGAAATGGGAGATCTACAAGAGGCTACAAGAGTATTTGTATAAGTAAGTGAAGATAAGTTGGACTTTCTTGAAGACTTCTTTTTAGGGATTTTTACATATACATCCCATATAACAAATCTTATAATCACTTATGTTTAAGGTTAGTATTTATTACATTTAAGTATACCATATTTTAATATATGTACCAAGATTGAATTTTAAGTTTTAATTACCAATCATTAATTAGGGGATTTATTTGTGGAACAAAATAATATTTCCATATCTTCTTTCCCCAATTATATACTTATTAATTGTAATTGATTATCCCTTAATTATAGCTAGGTAATTCCATTACAATTAAGCAAGAAGACCACTCCCGGCCATAGATAACTAATACTCCTATGATTCAATCAAAAACTAAAGAGGCCATTTCACCAGGCATCAAATCCTTAAGCAACAGAAGCCATATGGCAGATCAAATCAATCACACGAGAGCTGTAACCCCATTCATTGTTCATACCACGACACAAGTTTCACAAAGTTCTTGCTCAAGGCAATTTCAGCTCACCGTCCGGCACCGGAGTTGAAGCATCCCAGAGAAGCTCACACCCTTCCCAATCAGTAACAATGCCGCCGGCGCCCTCAACCATCGGAACAAACGCGAGAAAATCGTACGGATCGAGAACACAATCAACCACAACATCAACAAATTCTATTTTATGAATTACACCATTATTTTGACCTTTGAGATTTTATTTCTTTATGGTAGCCTTTTAAATATCTATTAATCCTTTCATTCATTTGTATAGAAATGTATTTTTGGTATCACGCCAAGCATAAACTGATGACGAGACTTCTACAATATTACAGTCCCTTGGTGAAACTACATAACATACATGTATAATATCTAATTCACCATAATATACTTAATTCTATAATAATTTTTGTTATGAAGTTTCGCATCTCTGTGGAAGTCAACAGACCTGATGTATGGGTTTACGTTAGGATTTTGTTTGTAAAAGGCTGTCTTTGTTCAGGAGGTTGTTGATAGAAATATAGTTGGAGATAACGATGTCTTTATCTCATGAATATGAACTACAATGTTTTGTCTTTATCTACAACCTTTTGTCTTTATCTATTATGAACTACATTTACCTATATTTGACTACATTTTAAAAATTCACTAGAAACACTTCATATAACCTTAACTACATTTAACTACAATTGTCTACATTTTTAAAACTCTCTGGAAATACTTCATATAACATTAACTACATTTAACTACAATTATCTACATTTTTAAAACTCTCTGCAAATACTTCATAAAATATTAACTACATTTAACTACAATTGTCTACATTTTTAAAACTCTCTGGAAACATTTCATATAACATTAACTACATTTAACTACATTTGGCTACATTTTTAAAACTCTATGGAAATACTTCGTATAACATTAACTACATTTAACTACAATTATCTACATAAATTCACTATTTAGGAATAGAACTATACTTCCGCCTGTCCATCTATTTTATATGTTTGTCGAAAATAAGTTTTCCAATATATTCTTGTCGTTTTAGAAAACAACGAAAATATTAATGAATTTCTTCAATTTCACTCTTCGCAATAAAGAATAATATTCAGTGGAGAGATTGATGCGCTGAAAGATGAAAGAGTAAATTAATCAAATAACATTTATTATTAATATTTTTTATAAAATACGTGTAAATAAAAATATGACAAGTAACATAAAAGAAACATCATTTCATTAAAGCCACTCCAGGTCTCTTCAACGATTTTTTGGTTTTATGATTTGGAGTGATTAATATATTCGAGAAAAATCTACTTTTACGTTTGTTTGTATATATAGAATTCATATGGAGTGATTAACACTGCCAAATTTAGTTTACAGGAGATATTTTGAGCATCACATATGTTACCTTACTTGATTTACAATTTAAATGGTAGAAAATCAAACATTAATTATCAACCATAATGATAGGCGTTATTTTTGGTGTCTCTTTATTAAGTTTCGGATTTTGCCTTAATTGTCTAGTGTTAATTTTGGATGGAAAATCAGCAAATATCTTGTTTGGTATATATTATGTAACAAAAACATGGGATATGAGGGTAATAAACAAACAATGCACAATAATGGTAGTAAAGTTTATTATATGGGATGTATAGGTAAAAATCCCTTCTTTTTAACGGTAGCTTTTGGACCAAACAATGTTCTTTTGCCATCTAAACCTCCTCTGAAGCTCTTACATGAATTCCCATTCTTCGCAAGATCCTCGAACCTCTTCACACTCCCTAAACACCCAAAAGACTGGCTTTTCCCTTTATAATACTTTGATAGCCCTCTCCTGTACAAAAGAATTCATAAATATTCATTAGTTCACCCTCCTTTTTGCAAAACCAAATGATAAAACAAGACAATTTCTTTAATAAATAAATTATAAGTTTCTATAAAATAATCTATACAATTACATACTACTAGTGCTTTCTCTTTTCAAGCAAACGATCGACCAATTTGTATCAAGTCAAAATACATTCTAGTTGTGAACTGTGCCTCTTCACCGTATAAGAGGATCAAGAATTTTAACTCAGGTTTTCAAAGTTCTTAATTCCTTTAAAACTCAATATCTTGTGACTACTTTTCAAGATTTTTTCCATATATATTTATGCCCGAAATTTATATTCAATTGCTCTCACTCCTAACACTCTAGGTCCGCCTATAGTGATTCAGAGGCTGATTCAAATTTGAATTAGCTTATGAATACGAGTTCAAAACACTATGCTGAGCCAATTTTATTTACTAATTTTGAGATGTATTATTTATATGTATTTAATAATTTAGTTGATAATATTCGAGCTAAAACTATTGGTTCGACACTTTAGGTCCGCCTGTAGTTATCCAAAGGCTTTACCTTATGAATTCGAGTTGCACTTCTACTCGAGTCCATTTAATTTACTAAGTTTGAAATTTAGTACTCCATCCGTTTCAATTTATATGAACTTATTTATTTTTTGGTTCATTTCAAAAGAATGATCCATTTTTAAATTTGGAAAGAATTTAACTTAAACTTCTAATTATACCCTTAGTGAAAAGATTTTAGAACCACACAAATGTTCAGAATCATTTTTAACTAATATAGGACTACAAATTCTAAAAAAAATATTTTATCTTAAACTCCGTGCTCAATCAAATAAATTCAAATAATATGAAACAGATGGAGTATTAGTATTTATTTAATACTTTTTTATATATACGTTGTCGGAGCTAAATAAAAGATATGACTCGATTGAAGCCAACTTGTACGCTAAATCAGCCCCGGCCTATTAAGGTACGTTGTGCAAATATCGATTGTTTCTTGAATAGTTATTTTCATGTAAATCAGAATAATAGAAATATAGATAAAATATAGACTTACTTGATTGGAAGTTGAGCCATTAGTTCAGACAACTCATACAAAGGCCCATAAGACGATGATGAAGACGATGCATCATCCTCTACCGACTCTACAGAAGAAGATTTTGCTGAGTCTTCAAAACCTGACTCAAATGATTCTGAGAAATCATCGCAACTATCTGTGCCAGCACTTTCCATATTAATCACCCATTGAACATTCCATGGACTAGCACCATGTTTTTGCTTCAACCCCATTTCTGCTTCAAAAGTTTCCTTTGTTCCTCCCATGAAATTTAAGATCACCAAATCGCGAGTCTTGATCAGTTGGGTCTTTTTGATTATATTTCTAGCAAGCCACTCCTAAAGAAATATGTATACCTACAATGTCTCTTGTCTCAAGGCAGAATAATATATAGATAAACATAAAACCTTTGTAGTTTTGGATGTATGGATGAAAATGAAGGCTTTTTGAGGGGTGGGGTGGTGTCTAGAAGGGGGGGGGGGGGGTAAGGCTGACATTTATAAATGTGAGATATGAAATTATTTCATTTATTATAATATATGATTTGTTGGTTATTCATGCTGTTTGAATTTGTACCATTTATTATAGTTTAAGGGGTTTTGTCATTCTAATTGGAAAAGAGGATAAGGTGAATTTCTGAAAACACCAGAATCTGAGTCATCACCTTCCATTAAGGAAACAAAGGTCAGAATCCTAGCGAACAGCGCCCCCCACCCCCCTCCTCGCCCCCCAAAACCCCAACCCAAAAGTAAGAGTGAAGAAACAAACTCTTTTCACATTTTATTGTAATCGTGGATTTTATTATTCAACCAAAAACAATTATCAAATGCTTCAACATACTTCTCACTCAGCTCTGGTTTCGGAGACAGAAACGAAGGAGGAACGTTTTTGCTGGACTTTGCTAGAGCATTTGATTTGATGATAGCAAATTCGAGTTTCCCGAAAAAGAGGGAGTATTTGATCACTTTCCGAAGTTTCGTGACCGAGACTCAAATTGATTATGTACTTTATAGGAAGTCCGATAGAGGCTTTTGCACGGATTACAAGGTCATCCCATGTGAGAACCTCTCGACCCTTCATAGGCTCCTAGTCATGGACCTTGAGATCACGAGGAAGAGGAGGAAGAGGGCGATGTGTAGCCAAAATAGGATAAAGTGGGAGCCTTGACGGAAGCTAAAGCGCAGGAGGTGGGGGTCAAGCTGGTGACTATGGGGGCTTGGAAAAGTAGTGGGGACACAAGCTCTACGTGGACCATGACTGCACAGTACATTAGGAAAGCCGCGAGAGAGGTATTAGGGGTCTTAAAGGGTAACTCTGGTAGTCACAGGGAGACTGGTGATGGAATGGAGAGGTGCAAGGAAAAGTGAAAGCCAAGAAAACGGCGCATCTGAAACTAGTGGAAAGTGTAGATGAAGAGGAGAAGAGGGCGAATAGGGAGCATTATAAGTTGGCTAAGAAAGAGGCTAAGCTAGTAGTTACGGAGGTAAAGACTGCAGCTTTTAGTTTGGCTTATAAAGATGAAGAAGGTAGAGTATTGTTGGATGGGGGGCTTATCCGTCGGAGATGGAGGACCTACTTCCATAGTCTCTTGAATGTTGAAAGGGACAACATCATTGTACTAGGTGATTTGAAATTCTCCGAGAGCGTTGTGACTTTAGGTATTGTAGGCGGATTAAAGTTGATGAAGTTAAGGGTGCTATACGTAAGATGAGCAAGGAAAAAGCGACAGGACTGGATGACATTCCGGTAGAGTTTTGGAAGAATATGGGCAAAGTGGGCTTGGAGTGGCTCATTAGGATATTTAATGTTATTTTTCGAACGAAGAAGATGCCCGAAGAGTGGAGGTGAAGCAGATGGTACCTGTATACAAGAATAAGGGTGATATCTAAAATTACAATAATTATCGGGGTATCAAGCTATTTAGCCATACTATGAAAATCTGGAGAAAGTGGTAGAGCTGAGGGCGAGAAGAAGTGTGACTATTTCTGAGAACTAATTTTTGTTTATGCCGGGGGTTTGACTACAGAAGCCATCCACCTTCTTTGGAGATTTATGGAGCAGTATAGAGAGGGAAAGATGGACTTGCATATGGTGTTCATCGACTTAGAAAATGCGTACAATAAAGTTCCGAGGGAGGATTTATGGAGATATTTGGAGGCTAGAGGTATTTCTGTCGCTATATTAGATTCATTAAGGACATGTATGATGGAGTAAAGACTCGAGTGAGGCCGATGGGGAGTGCTCAGACAATTTTTCGGTTATGATAGGGTTGCACCAGGGGTCAGCACTAAGCCCATTTTTGTTTGCTATGGTGATGGGCGTACTGATGTGCCATATCCAAACGGAGGTGCCATTGTGAATGCTATGATATTATATTGATTGACGAGACGCGAGACAATGTGAACGCACAATTAGAGGTATGGAGGCAGACTCTAGAATCTAAGGGTTTAAAGTTGAGCAGGACCAAGATAAAAATACTTGGAGTGTAAGTTCAGCGGCGAGACTTTATGAGGGGAAGGGGAGGGAGAGTAGACTCGCAGGTCTTCCCTAGGAGAGGGAGTTTTAACTACCTTGGGTCTATTATTCAGGGGGATGGGGAGAGTAATGAAGATATGGCACATCGTATTGGAACAATAGATGAAACGGAGACTTGCTTCTGGTGTTTCGTGTGACAAGAAGGTTCCATCAAAACATAAGGGTAATTTCTACAAAGTGGTGGTCAGACGAACGATGTTGTATGGGGTTGAGTCTTGGCCAGTCAAGATACCTCATGTCCAAAACATAAAGGTAGCAGACATGGATGTGCAGACACATCAGGTTACGTAATATCAGAAATGAAGTTATTCGCGATAAGGTAGGGGTAGCCTCTATTGAGGACAAGATGCGGGAAGCGCGACTTAAGTAGTTTTGTCATGTGAGGAGGAGGAGCAGAGACGCCCCGGTGATTAGGTATGAGAGGTTGACATTAGAGGGCCTTTGGAGAGGTAGATGTTGGCCAAAGAAGAGGCGGGGAGAATTGATTATGCAAGACATGGTGCAACTTCAGCTGACTGAGGACACAACCCTTGATAGGAAGCTATGGATGTTGAGAATTAGAGTAGTATGGTAGGTAGTGTGCAGTGTTCATAATTTTATTATTGGCACGCCGTCACGCAGTCTCGTTTTCTGTTAGTAGTAGGTTTTTATGACTAACCATTATTTTCTTTCATTGTTGATCACTTTACTGTCTTGTTGTGTTATTCTGCTTTTATATGACTTTTTGATACTGTCTCTTCTTGCATATATTTTAATTAATGTCGTGCTTATACTATCTTGAGGAGAGGGTCTATTAGAAATAACCTCTCTATTCTCACAAGATAAGGGTAAGGTCTGCATACACACTACCCTTCCCAGATCCCACGGTGTGGGATAATACTGGATATGTTTGTTTAACAAAAAAATAACATTTTAGTCAAAGTTAGAATTTAGAAGAACACGGGTTACTGATAATCAAAAGAATGTGAAGGAAGTAATTTAGGTAGCAAGAGAGATATCAAGAAAAACAAGTAAATCAAAGTATATTCCAATAGTATTTCGTGTCCTTACAATTGATCAGATCTCTCATTTATATAGATATCTTGGAGATATGCATTTTGCCAAATCATAATGATGCTATTATGAGTAATTAAAGACATTGAATACTACATTAAATAATCATTACATTCAATACAAATTATCTAACGTATTCAGTATTTAATACTCATTAAATGTCGTATCTGCACTCTTTGCTATTGTCAGATTCGTTCATTCTAATTCTCGGATATAAATGACGACTTAAATAAACGTGGGCGCTAAGGTATTTGAATAAAGCTCGTGCCTCTTCCTCTGCCTTTGCTCGTATCTATTCTAACTCTGCCTCTTGGAATTGTACTTTTTTGACTATTTAACCAGTCCACTTATCTTAATACGTCTGCTTTATATATGAATACAATTTTTCCCAATTTGTTGTTGTTCTACGTATAATTCCAATAACGGATAAAAAAGATATGTTGCTAATTTATCAGAAAAAGTGATTGCCGTAAAGTGAATTTGGTTTTGGGCTTCCTAAAATGGAAGTCGCCTTGCTTAGTAGTGTACAGCGATTCCCAAGGAGTTTCCACAGGAATGATTTTGTTGTATAAAAACTTAATTAATTTTAGTGAGTTCAAGAATTAGACCTTACTCCATTTGCAGATTTCATAAGAAATTGTTCCTCCCTTACAAGCATATACCAGATTTCGTCTACAACAATTAGATGGTTCTACATATTGATATAAGTTTGAAAGTAAACTTAACTTTCACTAGTAACTACCAGAACTATATTATCTGTCTCATCATACAATCTTTACTTTGACAAAATAATGTTCAAACCTATATAAAATCACAATAGCAGATTAACCATATATAGATACCACTGATTGGAATTACTGTAAGGTTATCTATTCTTGATACTTCTTACCTTATTTGTCTTTACAGTTTTGGCTAGTTTATGATTTACGTTACCCTAGCCTTATACCCGATTATCATAGGAAAAATAATCTAGCTCTAATTCAGCGAGAATCTACTATTTTGGTGGTGTGTGAGAAGAAAGTATGACGTGTCAAAATATTTATATAAATAAAAGAAAGTTAATAAAAATGTTACGTTATTAATGAAAAGATAAAAAAATTTAATTAGCATTTACTAGAATTAATTAGAAGCGGCTAAAAGAGGAGTTGCTAATCATCATACGTAATAGATATCTTAATAAATTGAATGGATAAGAACGGTGCAGATTTATCTTTAATTTACTTTGAAATATTTGAAGAAGTTCTACCACGTATATCTTAGATGGTATCCTACTGAGCAAAGCTCATTCGTGGTCCACGGTTCAGCGCATTGCCCTATTAAACTACTCTATTCATATCCACAAGTTGAATCTATGTGCCTACCAGTTTGCTTGACACCCATAGCATCAGGCTTCCTCCTCGTTTGTTTGATAAGAAAGATTTTTGTATGCGGGGGAAAATCGGGGTAATGCATACCTCGATTTTCCGGTGACGAAAACAGAAGGAGGGCACGAACATACGAGGATAAATTGGGGCTGGAAGCCTTTCGTAGCAAAATTCATGAAAGATGAACAATGGGCTCATAAATGGGCGTGATAATCTAACGCTCCTCAGACCCGAAACGAGCTCTTGAACCTCAGAGATATAGCAAACGATTACTCAAGGCTAATGAAGGATCGTGATATCCGTTATTAACCGGATCTCACAGCGTGAATCTTGTCAGATGTTGGTTACAGATCAATAATTAACAAGAAAGGAAGACTTTTACCCGTTTTAGATTTGCATTTTCAAAGCATGCTTGTAGACGGAGATTGCGCTTTTTTGCACATGTGTATGAAAGAAAACCTTGCAGCTTTACTTCTTTTGTATCCCTTAGTATCTTGAATTTGGCTATGTAGACTAGTGTTCGAGTTGGTAGGAATCTTTAGAGTCATGATAAGGCCCTGGGGATCATTGGAATGACCCGTAGTCTCTTACACACTTTCGTTCTTAGGCATATTTAGGCTATCTACTTTGGGCGCAGTCCTTGAGACGGGCATAAACTCGAGCTTATAAGGCCGTGGAATGGTCAGAATTTAGGCTGGCGACAGTGGCTCTTACGTTTTTGGTCGATGCGACCTTCTAGTGTATGTGGGCTGCCAACAATGGCTCTTACGCGATGGGTTGATGCAGCCTTTCAGTGAAGGTTGACGACAATGGCCCTTATGCCGTGAGCCGATGCGACCTTCTAGTGTATGTGGGGTGGCGACAGTGGCTCGTACGCCTTGCTCCTATGCATATTTAGTTAACTGTTTTGGGTCCGGTCTCCAAATTGGATTACGACTCGAGCTCATTTTGACCCTTAAGTTTCAGATTTCAAGCTGGCAACAGTGGCTCTTACGCTTTTCATCGATGCAACTTTTTGTGTGTCTGGCCCCTAGGCTCATTTGGCCGGTGACAATGGCTCTTACGCGCTTGGTCTATGCGACCATTTATGTAGGCTTTATTTTTCCTCTCGTTAGATTTTGAAGTAATTTTTGCCTGACCTGTCGTTGGTTCGGGGGGAACCTCCATTTCGGCTAACTTGCGGCGATTTTCGAGTACCTCGGGAGGTTTGGCTCGGAGGTTGAGTAGCTCGAAGCCTGTGATCAGGAGCCGACATGGCCAAAGCTCATTTACCTATGCCGAGGGTAGCATGTTTAACCAAATCTTTCCGAAGTAGATTCAGAGTAATTGAAGGCCTATGTGAGCTAGAGACAATGGCTCTTATGCCTTGTAGCAACATTCGGGCGTCCCTGAGTTGCATTAGTTTGGCTGGTACAGCCGCATGACCGGAGTCATTTGTGTTCGGCCGGAGCCTTTGAGTCCCGAGTGAGATAGTTTCGGCGTCTATATCAAGGGTATGCCTTTTTATTGGTCTTACAACTTCGATATATAGCCGAAACTTTAGGATCAGATTTACGCCTTTAGTAAGGTCTTACAAGTTTTACATGCTGTTGAGGTCTTATATTTTATGCTAATTAGTACAAGTATTGTTCATGCGTTTCTTGAGGTCTTATAGATATAGTTGTTGCCTTTTATAGGACTTATGAGACCGAGTCTGCCCACTCGTGGTCTTATGGCCTCGAGTTTTGATAAGTCAACGGGGATGGCGCTTGACGACAGCCCCAGAGTCATCGATGGTTTCTCAATTCTGGAGCCATTATTTGCACACTTTGTACTGCCTCATCGAGGGCTTATGGTTTGGAGATCCCGACCCTGGGGTCGTGCAATTTTGGAGAAATCGACGCCAGTCCCCGAGTGTTCGTGGCGTGTTTTGACTTGGAGATGTTTCAAATTTTTCATGTTGCCTCATCGAGGGCTTACGAGCTTGGAGTCCTGACCCGGAGGTCGTTCAGGTGTTGAATTGTTGATGCCAGTCCCCGAGTGCTGAGCACGATTTATGAAGGTGTTGAGGTTCCTTTGGCGTGTGAGATGCCTTGATAAAAGATATTCTTCAATTATTTGGTACAAGTGGACATGTATTCATTGTCGGGGGCTCGGCTATACGGACACATCTCGTTCGACCGTTTGGCTTGGTACATTTTTTCCTATTGGTATCCCATTTTGAATTTCTCGGCTATTCTGAGTGGATGGCCTTCCGGGGGGATGCTTCCCAATGTTCGAGGTTGATTGCAAAAGAAGACTCGAATACTTGTTGAGTCCCCATTAGGAAGCATGTAGATGTTTCCTCGTTAAAAACCTTACTGGAAAAAACCCTTGTCGGGATAATAAAACTCTGTCAAAGTAAAATAGTGCAAAGGATGCTTTAAAACCTTAAGGTATTCGGGCTGGGTAATGCTTTGACAGCTTCAATCGGGTGCCTACATGAGGGTTAGTGTGAAATATAAAATGAAAAGGGAGAAGGTTATACCTTTGTGTAGGATGTGCCGACGATGTTTCAAGGACCGATACGTCCTAGTTACTCGAGATAAGGATGTAGTATGGTCCCTTACTTTGTGTAATCGGGCTTAATCAAAGGTGTGGCTCGATTACCCATCGGCTCCTTTTCGGGCGAAGATATTGGTGCCGGTACCACGTCATGAATCGCAAGCATTTCCCTTGTCGCATGTTATTCCCCATCGATGGTTTTAGTTCCCTCCTTTATTGGGAATTTCATCATTTCGTGGAGAGTGGATGGTACTGCTCTCATGTAGTGTATCCAAGGCCGTACGAACAATGCTTTGTACCTCATGTCCCCTTCAATGACATGGAATTTAGAGTTTGGGTTATGCCGACCACAGTGACTGAAGGGTGATTTCTTCTTTCGTTGTCTCACTTGCCATGTTGAATCCGTTGAGGACTCGAGTGGACGACACGATTTTGTCAAGCAGTTCGAGCTGATCTACCACCCTTGACCTGATGATGTTGAGCGAGCTACTTAAACCCACGATTACACGTTTTATTTGAAAAGAATTTACAAGGAAATAGATTACCAGCGTCATTGTGAGGTTGAGACAAGGTCTCAGTGTCCTCTTTCACTGAAAGTGAGGGCATCATTGAATATATACCCCTAGGTTCGCAGTTATCTCGTGATGGATATTTTTGTCTTTCTCATCACGGGTTTCTGCGGGGGCATCCACACTTCCTACAATCATGTGGATAACATGGTGTGGATTATTTGTTTCGTTCTTGTGTGAGACCTCTCTTTCTCAGAATTAAGTTTTGGCTAGGTTGCTGAAGAATACCCGGAGATGACCTTTGTTAAGTAGTCGAGATACCTCCTTTCGTAGTTGGTGGCAATCCTCGGTCCTGTGGCCATGCGTGTTATGAAACTCGCATACTAAGTTATAATTCCTCTGTGAAGGGTACGATTGTACATGCCTGGCCACCTTGCATCTCTGATTTTACTGATGGCGAACACGATGTCTGATACATCGACGTTGAAGTTTTATTCTTATATGTGAGGTGCCACTTTGGCCTCGCGTTTCCATCGAATATGGCTTTGTTGATGGGTCCCTGAGGATCCTATCCTCGGTTTATCCTTCGATCATTGAAAGGTGGATTTCACCTCGGGGCGTTCCTCTTATCTTCGGTGTATGGATGTTACCTTTCTTTGTTCGGCTTTGGTTCCTTCATCAGAAACCTTCTTGGATATACTCAGCCCGAGGGGGCTCCCAACTGGTCATCTTCGGCCCTGATCTTCGACTGGTATTGGTTGTGGACATCTAACCAGGTCACAACGAGATATTCGATCAAATTTTGTTTCAACTGTTGTGAAGCCACCGAACTTCATTCGTTCAGACCTTGAGTGAAAGCCTACACTTCCTAATCGTCAAAGACTGGCGGTAGATCCATCCATTCCATTTGGAAGAGAGATACAAACTCTCACAACATCTTGTTCTCTCTCTGCTTGCATTTTGAAAACGTCGAATTTCCTCGTAGCTACTTTGATGGCACCGTCATGTGCTTTTATGAAGGAGGTGGATAGTATGGAAAGTAAATCTATGGATTTAGGAGCTAGTTTGTGATACCACATCATGGACCCTTTCGAGAGTGTTTCCCCAAAATTCTTTAACAAGACGGACTCGATTTCGTCCTCCTTTATGTCGTTGCCTTTTACCGCACATGTGTAAGCTGTAACGTGTTCGTTGGGTTCTCAGGCACCATTGTACCTTGGGAGCTCTGGCATTCTGAACTTCTTTGGGATGGGTTTCGGGGTTGCTTACTTGGGGAACAACTTTTGTACAAATTTCTTCTAATCCACACCTTCAGGATAGGGGGTGCGTCAGGAATTCGGTCAACCCTGGAGTTGTAGGTTTTGACCTTTTTGTAATTGGCTTCTATCATCTTCTCTCCCGACTCGATCCTCATAGTGAGGTCCTTGAGCATTTTTACAATGGCGGGATCGATCATCGAACCGGTATTGCTTGATCTCTTCTGGTACTTATCCAGCTGAGGGAGATGTCCCCGATGCAACCATGCTAGAAGTTTTCTTGTGACTTTGTAGCTGAGCAATAGCTAATTGTTGTTCCTACAACATTTCAGAAATAACGTGAAGGCTAACCTCGCGTTCTTCCCAGGTAGGGGTTTTCTGAGTTTCTTGTAGATCTTCCTAATGCACATTCATGTCAGTATGCAAGCTTATATCGATGTGTTGGGTGTCGCACGAGACTGTGTCCACGGGGATTAGTTCACGCACATTCCCAGGGTTTTGTGGTAGCATACCAAAACCCGAAACATCCACACTGTTCTCCGTGTGGTCCTGAAGATTGTTGTTTTCGCCTTCATTAATTGAGTTTGACATACTGACCTAAAATCAAAGATCTTGGATAAAGAAAGCATAAAAGATAAATTGCGTTGTGTGACAAAACCAGCAAGAAAATAATCACTAATATTTTTAGCCCCACAATGGGCGCCAAACCGTTTATCGTGAAAATGGTAGTAACAAAAAAATTTGTTGATGGGACCCTAATAATGCGTGATCTATTTTTATTCTAGTTTATTAAAGAAGTTGATGCTAAGTATATGAGATTAAGTGACGAAATAAATTAAGGAGAAAGCTATAATCTAACTGATAGGCCAATAATTAGGGCCTTGAGGTCGATCCCGAAGCCCGATTATGAGCTATCAAAGGCAGTACCTATGTGACTAACAGTTACAATAAAATTATTGGAGGCTTTTTATGGCCAATGATATGTAAGAAATTCAGAACAAGTATGAAGAAAATAAGTGGAAGAAATAATATTTAGAGAATGTGCTAGAGAGCAAAGAGAATGTTCTTGTATATTTCGTGTGGAGTAGATGAAGCAACATAAGAGACCCTCCTTTACAAAGTGATAGGAATCCCCTTTTTATAGGAGGGGAATCCCATCATAGTACAATAAGAATTAATTACAAAGATTCGGAGATGTGAAAACTAGATGACACCCTGACTCGGATCTTAGAGTAGCTCTCTTGGCTCTCTCAGTCCTAGCCACGTTCCTTGGGAAATCCATGTTTCTACCATGACCGTGTGCAACATTATCCTAAGATCGAGTGTCGACGAGCCTCGGGAGAGGATACTCGATCATAACCTTGTAGCCTCAAGACTTTGATATGGTCTTTTGAGGTTCTTTGATAATTAGAAATTGGACCCTCTGATTTCACAACACAAGTTGCTTCCCGTATTTTCTTAAAAACACTTTCTTCAAATTCGTAAGGACAAAATTATCAGGGTTGTTGATCAAATAATCCAATAGCCCAGATCCCATCTCTCACCTTAATCCTATGAGACCAACTAAAGGACCTGAAACCTTTATCATTTCCCCCTTGAACGACAGTTTCTCTTTCCCAAAACTCTTTACATTCTCTCAAACTCTCCACACCTATCAAAACCCCAAACAATAGACCTGCTTCATACGACCGCGAATTCTGCTTGATTATTTCCTCTTTCATAATAATATTTAAACTCCCTAAAATCTGAAGCTATAGATTCAAAGATGAAATTTCAAATCATTATGTTTCTCCTATGTTCTTTCAAATCAAAGCATGTATGAAGATTTTCTCTGGTCTGATCAATGTTATTCGTTGTTTAGAGGTTAAATGCAGTGACCTCTAGACATTGAAGCTTTGACTGGTGGGTTTTCCCTCTCAATAGTATCCTCACTATTTTTCCTCTATGTTTCTCTGATTTCACCTAACTGCTATCATCATTTTACCATCATCATATTCGAATATTATTTTGAATTCAAATGGAACCCTAGACTTGAATGAAACTATAAAAGGAGGAATTCAATGCAACCTAATAGTACCTACCAAGAACCTAACAGATGAACACACTTAATATTACTAGCAGAATCATCAAAAGATTAACTCTTTTCAACTGAGTTCTTAGGTTCCAGTAGCATTTTCCTAATTTCTCCATTTATTCTTTCATTTCTACTTGAGTTTGTGTTTTGTACATGACTTGTTGGAGTTTTTATTCCTAAATTGTTAAACAAATAGCTCTTGTTTAACGATCCGGCCGATCGTTTTGAGTATTCTAGAACTATTCCCCCATTTATTGCTTAACTAATATTTCTTTGTTGTTATGTGTCTTCTCGGGGTGGCTGCTTTTGTTTCGGGGATGTTTTATAATGAATTAAGACATTTAAGGCTAAGGTTGGAAGCCTAAGTTAAAAGAGTTGACCACATATTGACTTATCAGTAAATGACTTCAAAATGGAGTCTTGATGGTTCTAATAGCTCCATATGGTGATTTTATACTTAGGAGTGAATCCAGATGTTTGATTTAAAGGTCCGTAGATGATTTTGTTTTGAATTGGCAAAAGTTGGAAAAGTTGATGTTTAGAGATTTGAGAATTTTGACCGAGGTTGATTTTATTGTTACTAGGTTTAGATTTTAGTTTCGGAAGATAGAGTATGTCTATTGAATCATATATGTGCTTTATGGAAAATTTTGAGGTTAATCGGAGTGGTTTGGTATGTTTCGGCATTAGTGTTAGAAGTTAGAAGTTCACAAGTTAATTAAGCTCGAATCGATGTGCAATTCATAGTTTATTGTTGACTGATCTGATTTGAAGGCTTCGAGCGAGTCCATGTGATGTTTTAGGACTTCGTGGTATGTTTGATTGAGGCCATGGGGGAATTCAAGTAGATTTTAGATGGTTAACATATTGAAATTTGACTTAGAAAATTTGTTGAATGTTCTGATGCCTGTGCTTTATGTTTCCTTATGCGCGATCGCGAGTTGATGTCCGCGATCATGAAGATTTTTTTTTGGTGACTGGAAAAAATTGTTCTATGCGACTGCAAGAAATGGTCTACTATTGCTAAGCTTTGGCTGCTATGAATCGCAAATGCAGATGTTGGGGCTCGTCTACAAACAAGGAAAGGGGATGCCTAGGAGTCCACGAGATTGTTCTTCACGATCGCATGGAGAAGTATGTGATCGCATATGTTGATGATTTTGTGAAGCACGTTCGTGATGGATTGCTCGTGTTCATGAAGAGCTTTGAGGGCAGCATAATTTTTGTTCTTCATGATCGCAAGGGACATCCCACGATCGCGAAGAGGAGCGTTAGGGCAGATTATAAAATTTTAAAAACGAGGGTTACAATATTATTTTACATTGGAACTTTGGGAGCTCGGATTGAGATGATTCTTGGAGGGATTTTCATGAGGGTTAGAGTACACATAATAAGCTCTGTTGAGTTATTAGGAAGTGTACAATTACAACTAATTTGAAATAGCTATAAACATTTGCAATATCAGAAGATAACACCGAGACTTGTGAACGTAACAAGTGGTTTACCTTGAGTCTCTACAGCAAGATTTGTATAGCTAGCTAGCACTCGACTGACTCCGAAATACATGAATCTGCACGAAAAACATAGTATGATCTGTCACGACCCAAACGCATTGGCCGTGACGGGCACCCGGTACCTTACTCAGCTGAGTACAAACGTAACGTATCTTTCTTATGACATCATCATATACACATGACATACGTGCCTAATAGGCCAACATGATAATTAATAAACTCAAAACATAGGACGACAAAGCCATACAATCATTCACTAAGCAGATAGCCTACTCGGAGGGCTATCGACCTGTCTATCAGGACCTGCAGACATCAAACGCAGTGTCCCTAGGCAATAGGGATGTTAGTACAAAAAATGTACCAAGTATGTAAGGCACATAAATAAGTACATAATAGACATGGAATAAATATAGAGTAATTGAATCAACCTATTAGTCTGGATAACTCTGTATATCATGAAATACCTTTATTGTCATGCATATGCATATAAAAATCATGTCGTGCATAGGTATATGTTTCATAACATCATCGACCTCTATGACGTCGCATCATATCATATCGGCCACTATAGGCAAAATCATCAAAATATACTAGCCGATTAGGTGGTGATGCATATAAAATACTATAACCTTTCCCATATATATATATATATATGTATATATATATATATGTATGTATATATATACATGCGTGTATATAATGCCATCTGGCCATGGGTCAATGTACATGAATGCAATGTATGAAAGGTACATTAATAAAATCTTTCGAAATGTCATAAGATCATTTTGCCTTTGAGTAATATCATAAAGTAAACTCTTTTCAACTTTCGTATTTTTGTGAGACCCATGAATAGATGATAAAATACTATGACACATGAAAATTCAAAAATATAGATATCTCTAATATTTCTATGAATATAGTCATTTATGGAAATTATGCATTTGCACGTTTTCTTCATATAGTATGGATCATCTCAACAGAAAGAAGAAACACCCTTAATATACTTGAGTTAGTTCTCTTTGACAATCCCTCTGGCACATGTTAATTAAGACAAACATGTAACGGCGAGATCGAAATATGAAACAATCTCAGTGAAATTCTCAGAGCAATAACGTTGTTGCTGCAAAATCATCCTTGTCTCGGCTCTTTCACAAGAGATTTACAATTTTTTTATGTATATGAAATGGACAGTTTGATGAAACTTTGCTCAAGATATTATAAAAATGTTGCATGTTTGTTGAAACTCTCTTTCTCGAGAGGTTATAACGTTGATATGCATGGAATTGAAAGTTTGCTGAAATCCTTTCTTAAGAGACCAAAATGACTTAGCCTAGCTTTTTAATTCAAGAATTGTACGTGTAAATAAGGCATCTCTGGCCTAATGACTCAGCAAGACTGTTGTTGCCACTTTGTCTTAGATTAATGCCAGGCGGCCCCAAAAAGATATTCATTCACATAATTTATTATTTAATTAGGTAGTATCTCATTACTCGATAATTAATTAATTATTAATAAAATTAGAAATTATTCCTACTTAATTAATATATTACTTACTTTTCATATACCTTATATACCTAACTAATATGGTCATGTGGTATTTTGTATGGTACTAGTCCATAAATACCAAGTATTTTAGGCCGAATCGTATTTTATCCCAACATGCCAAGCTTGTATGAAAATTTATTGTCATTGACTTGCTCCCCTTTTCATTTTTACTAATAACTTGTGAAATAATATGTGACGACCCGACCCGTCGTCACGTGAGTTACCGTTCCGTTTTCTCCATTTTATGTTTCTTTTTGTTTCATCATATGTGTTTGAAAAGTTTGAAGTGGTTCGGTCAGAGTTTGATTGGAATTGAGACAACTAGTCTCTTTAAGAAAAGGCTAGTATGGAAAAGTCAATCGGATGTTGACATATGATTTATATTGTTCAAAATGGATTTCTGATGATTCAGCTAGTTTTGGGTAGTGATTTATGACTTGGGAGTGAAAACTGAACTGAATTTGGAGGTCCGATGTAGAAATAGGCTTGAATTGGCTAAGTTGAATTTTTGGTGAATTCCGGTTGAACGGTGAGATTTTTATCTGGGTGTTGAAATGGAATTCCAAGACTTGCTCTAGCTTCGTTAGGTGATTTTTGATATGTCTGCAAATTTTCAGGTCAATCGGACGTCGTTTGGTCGCGTTTTTGATCGAATGTAGTTTCGAAAGTTATAGTTTAAACTTAGGTTTGAATCCGTCATGATTTGATGATTTTTGTGTTGTTAGTCGCGCTTTTGTGATTGGAACAAGTTCGTATGATGTTTTGGGGGTATGTTGGTGCCTCTTTTTGAGATCTTGAGGGCCTCGGGATAGTTTAAAGGGGTTATAGGAGAGCATTTGCATGGTTGAAAGTTGCAGATTGAGGTTCAGCAGTTGTAGTTCTATGCGATCACAGAAGGCTATTACGATCGCATAGGAGGTTGGGTCTGGTCCTAATTTTTTTGTTGTGCGGCCGCGTAAGTGGCTATGCGATCGCGTAGTATTGGGAAGTTGTCTTGTGCGTTCGCAGAGGAAATGATGCGATCCCGTAGTTGGATGCCTGGGTTCATTGGGATCGCATGGGGTATATTGCGATCACATAGGCGGAAAATTGGAGGTTTTGAATTTGTGCTCTGCGATCGCAAGCCAGAGGCTGCGATCCCATATAGGAGATTTCAGCTGGGCAGAAGACTTTTAATGAAAAATTTCAGTCGCGAACCTATCATTATATCCTCCTGTTACATCACCTTGAGAGCTTGTTAGTAGATTTTGAAGGGGATTTCGACGGGAAGTTCTTGGAGGTAAGTATTGTGGCCTAAATACGTCATTTAATCGAACAATCATCCATTAATTCTCTGAAATTTGGGTGAAAATTGAAGAAACTAGGGCTTGATTATTAAAAACAAATTGGGGAATTTGATTGCCCATTTGGACTCCGATTTTGATGAATTTTATATGTATGGACTTGTGGCGAGACGAGGATTCCTGTGATGTGAATTTTGTAATTTTTCGAGAAGTGGGCCTGGGGCTCGGGTTTTGCCAACTTCGTGCATTTGGGTGTTTTCGAGTTGTTTCTATTAGGTTATGTTCCATTAGCTTATTATAACATATTCCTTGTGGTTTTGATAAGATTCCACACCCGATGAGGTCGATTTGCGAGGAAAACGCAAGGCGAGTAAGGATTTTGGCCGGTTCGAGGTAAGTAATGGTTATGAATGATATACTGAGGGTTTGAAACTCCGTATTTGCACTCTGCGGTGCTATGTTGAGTTGAGACACGCATCTTGTGATGAGCGTGGTGATTTATTTACTGGGGATTCGGACTTGGTCCATCCGTACTGGTGATTTATTGAACTTTTGACTGAGACTGAGCTTGTACTCGTATAATTTAGGCTAGTTTCCATGTTTGGGGCCTTTGCCGATCTGTAGAACTCCTAGGGAACATGTTGAGCTGAGTGACCTCAATTTACCTATGGGACACATACCATCTGTACTGATTTTTGACTGTAATATATGAAATAAATTGGAGGTAGTAACTTGCATCCTCAATGAGAAATACCTAGAGTTCAATACCCTGTTTTAGCTGAGTCGGCCCGGGAGGCCAAGTCTATATTGACTGAGAGGGGTCAAGAACCATGTAGTGAGGGTATTTTATATATACCGGATCGGGATCACGCCGCAGCAGTATATACATATACATGTATTTTATCGGGCTGCACGCCGCAACATTATAGATACTACATTGGATCGGGCTGCACGCCGTATCACTATATAAATTATATTGGATCGGGCTGCACGCCGCAGCATTATACATATTATATTGGATCGGGCTGCACGCCGCAGCATTATATATATTATATTGGATCGGGCCGCACGCCGCAGCATCACACATATTTTATGGATCGGGCCGCATGCCGCAGCGATATATTATATGGATCGGGCTGCACGCCACAACAATATATTATATGAATCGGACTACATGCCGCAGAATTATAGCGCTTGGGCTTAAGGAGCCTCTCCGGAGTATGCACACACCCCCAGTAAGCACAAGTATATATTATATTTGATTGGGCTGCACGCCGCATCATTATATACATATATTGGATCAGGTTGCACGCCGCAATATTTTATATATTATATTGGATAGGGCTGCGCGCCGCAACATTATATATATATATATATATATATATATATATATATATATATATATATATATATATATATATATATATATATATATATATATATATATATATATATATATATATATATATATATATATATATATATGTATATGATATTGGAGCGGGCTGCGCGCCGCAGCGGAGAGATGACTAGTCGGACGGAAAGAGAACTAATTACCAGAATGTTCTCCCTGTTTAGCATTATTCACTGTCGTTGCTGTTGATTTTATAAATGTATAGTGATTTTACAGGATTTCTTTCTTTTGGTTGTTATTTATTGCCATTACTCACTGAGTTGGAAGTACTCACTCTACTCCCTGCACCTTGTGTGCAGATCCAAGTACCTCAGGGCTGAGTTGATCTTGCAGCAGAGTTTTAGAGTATTTTTCGCAGTCTCTCGAGGTAGCTGCCTGGCGTCCGCAGGACCCGACTCCTCCACTACTTCTGTATTTTGTCATTTCTGTGTACTCAAATTATGATTTGATTTTGTGTTATTATGCTATTCTGGTAGATGCTCTAGACTCATGACCCCCAGATATGTGGGAGATTTCTATCACTTGTTGTTGGGATAATTTCTTTATAACTGCTAAATTTTGGATTCTCTCTCATTATTAATGATTCTGAATTACGGATGCGAGCTTGTAGCTCGGAACGCGAGGTGATTGGTCGGGCTTGCCTAGCAATGTGCTGGGCGCCATCACGATCAGGGTTGGGGTCGTGACAAGTTTGTATCAGAACCTAGGTTACTAGGCCTCATGAGTCTCGATCCGGTTTGGTAGAGTCTCGCGGATCGGTACAGAGACGTCTGTACTTATCCTCCAAAGGCTGCAGAACCTTTAGGAAAACTTTATATTCTTGAAATTCTTGTCGTAAACGACTTTGTTGATCTGAGAACTAAAGATCTGTATTCTATTCTCTCGTAGATGGCGGGAACGCGTGCGACCAGACGTGTCGGACGACCACCATAGCCACCCATTAGAGGCCGATGCTGCAGCCGTGGTCGTGGTCGAGTAGAGTAGTAGGGGCATCGCTAGTTGAGCCACCAGTTGCCCCCATTCTGGATCAGCCTCCAGCTGCAGAGGTATTAGCAGCACCTGCTCAGGCACCAACAGTGCCTATTGTGATTCCGGGTCTTCAGGAGGCCTAGGCTCAAATCTTATCGGTTTGCACTGTCTTGGCTCATGCAGTCTCGGCTACTACCGCAGCTACATCTTAGACCGGGGGTGGTCATCAGACCCTCGCAGATCGCACCCAGGAGCGGGGTGTTCAGGGTTTGCAGACCCCAGAGGCACCACCAGTTCAGCTTGTTGCCCCTGTTCAGCCCGTTGCACATGTTCATCCGGTTGTTCCAGTTCAGGGTGATGGGGTGCAAGTGATTCCAGATGATGAGCAGCGTCGTCTAGAGAGTTTCAGTAGATATTACCTCCCACTTTTAGTGGTATTCCGGGCGAGGATGCCTAGGGGTTTATCGACAAGTGTCGATGCATGCATAGGACAACATGGATTTTGGAGACTAGTGGGGTATCTTTAATCACTTTTCAGTTCTCAGGAGCAGCCTTTACCTGGTGGGAGGCTTATAAGCAGCGTATGGCAGCGGTGCAGCTTCATTGTCTTAGCAGGAGTTCTCCACTATCTTTCTGGAGAAGTGGGTTCCTCGATCTTAGAGGGAGGAGTTACGCATGCAGTTTGTGTCTTCGTCATAGCGATATGTCAATGACGCAGTATGAGATGAGATTTACAGAGTTATAACGATATGCTCCGTGATGATTCAGACGGATCAGGAGAGGATTAGACGATTTGTGGACGTGCTCATTTGTCCGATTCATATTTCTATGACTCGTGAGAGGGTACTGAGTCACACCTTTGAGGAGGCAGTTGATATAGCCTGCGATATTGAGATGGCTCGCCATCAGGAGATAGAGGAGAGGGAGGCCAAGAGGGCGCGAGGATCAATTGGCTCCAGTGGTGCTCCGTCTAGGAGCCGGTTCTATGAGCGCAGGGGTCGTTCTTTCACGGCTCCACAACCAGCTCGATCAAAGTACCATGGTCCATCTTCTTGTCGGGGTTATCAGGGCTCTCAGCAGAGTCAACCATCTTTGAGTGCACTTCCAGCGCAGATTTTGCCTCATGCCCTATCTATTCAGGGTTCATCTCGGCCTAGTTCTTCAGCCAGCTACTCTGGTGCCAGGGGTTCCCTTCAGTCCCAGCCCCCAGGGCCAGGGAGTTGTTATGTGTGTGGCGAGTTTGGGCATTTGCAGAAGGATTGTCCCCGCCATGCATCCAGTTCACCTGAGCAGAGGGGTGAGCCTTCATCTTCTAGTCTAGTGTCTTCAACACCCGCCCAGCCAGCTAGGGGTGAGGGTCCGACACTTAGGGGTCGCCCCAGAGGGGGGTCGATCCGGTGGTGGTCACGCTCGTTGTTATGCTCTTCAGGGTAGGTCAGATGCTGTTTCTTCGGATACTGTTATTACAGGTATTATATTAGTCTGCCATAGGGATGCCTCCGTTTTATTTGATCCTGGATCCATACATTCATATGTATCTTCTTACTTTGCTTATTATATAAGAGAACTACCCGAGGGTGTCTAGCTTTACCTGTGTATGTATCTTCCCCGGTGGGTGATACTGTTATTGTGAACCACGTATATCAGTCCTGTCTTGTTACTATTGGGGGTCTGTAGACCCAGTTGACTTGCTGCTATTGAGCATGGTAGATTTTGATGTTATTCTGGGCATGGACTGGCTACCACCGTGCCATGCTATTTTGGATTGTCACACTAAGACAGTCACATTGGCTATGCCGCGTATCCCGAGAATCGTGTGGTGTGGTACGGCTAATTATATACCCAGCAGGGTAATATCTTTATTAAAGGCCCAATGGATGGTTGGGAAGGGATGTTTATCACATCTAGCATTTGCCAGGGATGTTGGAGCTGAGGCTCCTAGTCTTGATTCGGTCCCCGTTGTGAGGGAATTTCCTAATGTATTTCTAACAGACCTGCCGGTCATGCCGACAGACAGGGATATTGAATTCGGCATTGATTTGGTGTCGGGCAGTTAGCCCATTTCTATTCCTCCCTATCGTATGGAACCAGCAGAGTAAAAGGAATTGAAGGAGTTGCTGTAGGAGCTCCTAGATAAGGGGTTCATTCACCTGAGTGTGTCGCCGTGGGGCGCACCAGTGTTATTTGTAAAGAAGAAGATGTCACAATGAGAATGTGTATTGGTTACAGACAGTTGAACAAAGTGACAGTGAAGAACAAGTATCCATTACCTTGTATTGAGGATTTGTTTGACCAGCTTCAGGGGGAAAATTTATTCTCCAAGATTGATCTCCTTTCAGGCTACCACCAGCTGAAGATTAGAGATTCTGATATCATGAAGACAGCTTTCCAAACGAGATATAGGCATTATGAGTTTCTGGTTTTGTCATTCGGTGTCACTAATGACCCAGCCGCATTCCTGCACTTGATGAACAGTGTATTTCGTCCGTATCTGGATTCATTTGTAATCATTTTTATTGATGATATTCTGCCGTACTCACGTAGCCAAGAGGAGCACGTGTAGCACTTGAAGGTGGTATTGCAGAGATTGAGAGAGGAGAATCTTTATGCAAAGTTATCCACGTGTGAGTTCTGGCTAAGTTCCGTGGCTTTCTGGGACACGTTGTGTCCAATGATGGTATTCAGGTAGACACAAAAAAGATTGAGGCGGTGCAGAGTTGGCCCAGGCCGTCCTCAGCTACTGAGATTCGGAGATTTCTTGGTCTAGCAGGTTATTACCGCATGTTCGTTCAGGGATTTTCATCTATTTCTTCGCCTTTGACGAAGTTGAAGCAGAAGAATGCACCATTTGTGTGGTCAGATGAGTGCGAGGAGAGCTTCCAAATGCTCAATTCGGTGTTGACTACAGCTCCGTTCCTAGTATTACCATCAGCTTTAGGCTCTTATTCGGTGTATTATGATGCTTCGAGAGTTGGTATCGGATGTGTTCTGATGCAGGAGGGCATAGTTATTGTGTATGCTTTGCATCCGCTTAAGCCTCATGAGAAAAATTAACCTGTTCATGACTTGGAGTTGGCTGCTATAGTTCATGCTTTGAAGATTTGGCAGCACTATCTGTATGATGCGTCCTACAAGGTGTTCACAGATCATCGTAGTCTTCAACACTTGTTCAAGCAGAAGAACCTCAATTTGAGACAGCGGAGGTGGCTTGAGTTATGTAAGGATTATGATATTACCATATTGTATCATCCGTGGAAGGCAAATGTAGTTGCCGATGCTTTGAGCCGGAAGGCGGTGAGTATGGGTAGCTTGGCATATATTCCAGTTTGGGAGAGGCCCCTTGCGGTTGATGTTTAGGCTTTGGCTAATAAAACAGTAAGGTTGGATATTTCTGAACCCAGTCGGGTGTTGTCTTGTGTGGTTTCTCGGTCTTCTTTGTATGGTCGCATCAGGGAGCACCAGTATGATGACCCGCATTTGCTTGTCTTGAAGGACAGGGTCCATTATGATGATGCCAGAGATATGACTATTGATAGTGATGGTATGTTGTGGATGCAGGGCCGGATTTGCATGCCAATTGTGGATAGGCTCCGAGAGTTGATATTAGAGGAGGCCCACAGCTCGCGATATTCTATTCCCTGGGTGCCGGGAAGATTCATTAGGACTTGAGACAACATTATAGGTGGAGGAGAATTAAAAAGGACATTGTGAGTTATGTTGCTAGGTGTCTCAATTATCTGCAGGTCAAGTATGAACATTAGAGACCAGATGGTGTACTTCAGCAGATGGATATTCCCGAGTGGAAATGGGAGAGGATTACTGTGGACTTTGTTAGTGGTCTCTCTCGTACCTCGATGAACTTTGATTCTATTTCGGTGATTGTGGATTGGCTGACAAAGTCTGTGCACTTCATTCCGGTGTGTACCACCTACTCTTCGGAGCGGTTAGCAGATATTTTCATCCGTGAGGTTGTGAGGTTGCATGGGATTCCAGTTTCTATTGTCTCAGACAGAGGTACTCAATTTTATTCCTAGTTTTGGAAGACTTTTCATCGGGAGTTGGGCCCTCAGATTCAGATGAGCACAACTTTTCATCCTCAAACGGACGGACAGTCTGAGCGTACTATGCAGATGTTAGAGGACATGTTGCGTGCCTGTGTTATCGATTTTGGGGGTTCTTCGTCTGAGTTCTTGCCGCGTGCAGAGTTTGCTTATAAAAACACTTATCAGTCCAGTATTCATATGGTTCCCTTTTGAGGCTTTATATGGGAGACGGTGTATATCTGCAGTTGGCTGGTTTGAGCCCGGCGAGGCTAGACTATTAGGGACAGAGTTAGTTCAAGATGTCTTGGAGAAAGTGAAAGTTATCCGGGAGAGACTTCAACGGCTCACTCGCGTTAGAAGAGTTATGCGGATCGAAAGGTTCGGGATGTATCTTACATTGTTGGAGAGAAGGTTTTGCTGAAGGTTTCGCCTATGGAATCCTATAAGCATTCTTTCTAATTTGTAATAATCAAAGAAGAGTAGGTTGTTTAAAACTGGTTCAGAATAGTATCAGTTAAACTGGTTTTAAACTAGACTGGTTTCAGATCCTACAGGCATGATATCTATTATTGATAATATCCAATTTCTATAAATTTGATATCTAGTTGAAAATGAATTGAAGTAGGTAGGATTTACTTGAAGTTCATATAGGCACGATTTATAAAAGAAATACTTATTTTAATCTTATAAACAATGACATAATTTTAAAACCTGATTTTTAACCTTGTAAGCATGATGCCTGATTTTTAGCCATTTAGATCCTATAGGCATGGTGTCTAAATGTGGTAATAAAACATGCACAATTTGAAACAGGTCCTATAGGCATGATCTCTACCCTCCTTATAGCTAAACATGCATAATTACCTATGCCCTTTTTCACTAAACGACCCCAATGTTCGGTATAAATTATTACAGACTGGATACTAAATTACATCAGAAAAGTGAAAAAGAAGATGTTACAACCAGAGGAAACCTGATTCTTAACTTCCTCTCTAAGTTGTAGAATAAACAATCTGAAGCACCACTTGTGTCAAAGCCTTTCTCAGGACTGGGTGTGTCAAAGTTCCCTATGGGTCTTAAGGGCACCCCGTACTGTGCTTACACCCTGGTTTGCATAACTAAATAGAGATGAGCGTAGTGTGGAAGGGCCATTCCACATATGTCCAAATTCAGAGGAATCTCATGGGTCCCAATGCAAGGGGCACACAAGAGGGCCAGAACCTAAGTCTAAGAGTATAACGAAAGTGCAGAAATAGAGATTTACTTAAACTAGGTTGAGAATAGTAAAGGATAAGAGTGATTGGAAAAAAATAGTAATAAAACATAAAGTTCACAAGATCAGTAGTAGCACAAAGGGGTCACATGTTTGGGAATACATTGCATGAGGCATGTAACCCTTGGAGGAGTTAGGTTTGGACATGCACAACAATAGATGATGCTGGCATTCCCATAAACCAGCCATGGAACATAAACACATAAGGTAACATGGGATTTGGGATTTATAAGTCAGTAAATCACATAATCAAGTGACTGAAAAAGTACATACATAAGGGAACACACTAATATAGATGGGGAGGGAACATATTACATCATGGTTAGTAATGAAACTGATTGCATATGCATAAGTTGAAACATGTAAGAGTGAAGGAAACAGCTAAAGCAACATGTTGTTTTTGATTCTTGAAGATTAATTAGAATGTACCAGTAAGAAGAAAATGAAGAAAGGAAAAGTAAGCAAATTTTAATAGCTTAGCCTTGGTTTTCAGCCAGCTAGACAAAGCAGTAATACAAGTAGTAACAGAGAAAAGAGAGAGAGTTTTGAGTGAAGTGTGTGTTCTATATTAGGATGGTTCATGTGTATCTTTAAAAGAAAAGAAGGTGGGTATTTATAGTGTTTAAAGTAGGTGAAAAATAAGGTAATAAGTAAAGTTTTAATACAAATATAGAAACAATCAGCAGTCAGAATCAAAATCAATCATAGAAGTGATTCCGTTTAATTAAGAAATCACTATTTAACAGGTAGTAACAAGTTCAAATAAGGAACGAAATCAGTTTGGGAGTAGATTGATTATTGTCATATAAATGGTAGTAAAAGCACTAGTGAACAATCAAGTTTGAGTATGAAAATATGGTAGTAAAAGCACTAGTGAACAATCAAGTTTGATACTACCATGACTCGGATTTCCCAACCTTGGGAGTAAACCTAGAGCTTTGATACCGACTTACCACGACTCGGATTTCCCAAACTTGGGAGTCGTGATTGCGCTTATTAGTGAATGCTAGGAAAACCAATCATTCAAAATATTTTACCTTTTCCATTTTTAATCCTTCAATAATGTTGAATTAACATTATATAAACAACAAAAATAATAAAGCGAAAGAAAATGAATTGTTATAATTTAATAATAATATTTATGCCAATCCATAAACATAAGCTACCAAGAACTAGCGTCACAATGTCACAAACTATCTAAGAATACTACAAACAGGGTCCAAACAAAATATATACATGTCTGTCTCTGATATAATAAAGAACACAAGGAAAGATAGATATGAAGGGGATGCCAAGGCCTGTAGACGCCTGCAGGACTACCTCGGGTCATATGATGGACTAAAAGAAGAAACCTCACTGTGGTCCAAAAGCTGCAACACCTAGATCTGCACATAGTGAAGAGTGTAGTATCAGCACAACCGACCCCATATGCTGGTAAGTGCCTAGCCTAACCTTGGCGAAGTAGTGAAGAGGCTAGGACAAGACTACCGAATAAAGCTGTGCAGCTAAATCATATACAGAGGAAAAATAAAGGCAGAAATTTACAATTAATGAAGGAGAGAGAAAACATTTTGTGGGGAATTTCAGGAAACAACAAAAAACCAATAGAATAATGTAAAGAAAGCCATAATTCAATTATATGCAAGAATCAAGAACTCAGTAACACGTGCACAACATCAACCTTCATGCTTTTACACTTATCCTCACCATAAAAATCAATAGAAACAGCATGGCATAACCCTTCATTCTTGTACACAGTGAAATTAGAAGACTTGATTTCTTGATGTTGCGACATTTTGAAAGCATGTCCCGGGACCCCGAGGGCAGGGGGTCACGACCGAGTTCCCAAACTCAAGTCTTGTCAAAGCCCGATTCGGAGAAGACGAAGAGTGAAGCCGGGACATATAGGGAAGCCCTCTAGGTACTGGGCTACATCTGACAGACCTGACCTATCATGGGTCTTTGCTAAAGCATCATGCTAAGTACCCATGTACTTTTAGTCCAGTCTCCCCTCCTATATAAAGGGGACTCGCCCAATCTTGTAGAGGGTGGATGCTGCTCTATTTCTTGATGAGCGCAACAATATCTCTCTCTCTCTATCTCTGTCTCTCTCTCTTTTCTTCTAACTGGTTCATCCTCACAGGCCCGAGGCCTCCTTTGCATTTATTATTTTCTTACGTGTTCTTCACCATATCGTCTAATATTGGCAATATGGAGCCTTCATTAATAATAACTCTAATTGTTACCCTATCCCCAGCTATACCTCCAATCACTCCACCCTCGAAGCAATCAAAGGGTAAGCAAAATCGCACTTTGACTGAGCCCGGTATAACACGGTAGAGGCTACATGAGGGTTCGTGCGTCGAAACAGCATGAATCTACCTGACCTAAAAAACATCGCCTACACACCCCGCAGTAGGGAAGGACTACTCCGCTCCTTCAATTTTTCAATCCTTTCACTATCCTACATGCAGGTTTTCACTCAAGGCATTCAGAAATTCTAATACTCCACTCATAGATCCAAGGCCTCTACAGGACCCCTCTATCTCTCTCTCCTCAATTGGTTTTCAGCCTAAGCGACCTACCAACTAGATTATTAATGAATCAATGTGTCCCTAAGAAAGGGGTTCGACAAGATCACAGTCCTTTCTTCAACAGTCAGACGACGTGTGATGACCTCCCCTTAAAGGGCACCATCCCCTGAGAAGTGCTAAAAATTGGCAGGCTATGTTCCAAACACGGAATCATGTAAATGGATCATATAATAGAGGAGCTGCACCCATGCGGGCCGAGCTCATGACAATGGGACAATATGTATTTACAACATATATTTGCGCCAAGCAATAAAGAATACCATTTCGGCATTTCTTATTCAAGGAAGATTTCTACATATTCGCAGCAAATGCTCCTTCTTTAAATGAGCCCCGATATACCCGGAGACTCAGCACCAACAATTCAACAACTTGCACGACCTCAGGGTCAGAACTCCGAACTCATCAAGCCCCTGGAATGCGACTCTTAGCTCACGAGAAGCTGTATTTAAGCTTAAACCAATTCGATGACTCGGGGACGTCCGACTGTCACTATAAATGGTAGGCATTTACCTTGAATATACTTCAGAAAGAACTGGTTAAAATAGGTTTCCCTCCACATGCAAAGACGAGCTCCAACAATGTCGGCCCCAATATGCAAGAGCGTCGATCTACTTGACCTATGAGCTATGAACCATACGAGGTGCGCGAAAAGATGCCAACAACGACTTGAAATCGATCTTCCTCTAGAACAAATGATGGGTCATGCAAAAATACTATAAAAAGACCTTAGCAAGCGGATACAAAGCCTACAAAAAGCCCACAGGCGAAAAAATAGCGTAGGAGCTATTGTCGCCAGCTAACTAAGCCTACGGGCCACATACTAAAAGGTCTCTACGAAAAAAGAGCGTAAGAGCCATTGTAGCCAGCTAAAATTTCTTGACAACTTGAGGATTAAAGTGAGCTTGAATCATAATCCCATTTGGAGACCTGATCCAAAATAGTTAACTATGCAAAGCCACCGGTCCACATACTAAAAGGTCTCAAATGACCAAACGACATAAATGCCACTATCGCCGGCCAGGGAATCATAAAGGCATATGGGTCAATTACAGCTCAAATCGCAAAGCGACTCCGATATTTGACCTTGAAGCTGCGACGTGCCTAAAGATGCAGCATGAACACCATTGTCGCCAACCAAAAACAAAATGAAATTTATGGGTCTAGTACAGCTCAAATCGCAATGCGACATAGAGATTGGACCTATTATTTTAAACGTGCCTAAGGGCGCGACATCAATACCACTGTCACCAACCTAAAACTCAAAGAAATTTACGGGTTGATTACAGCTCGAATCGCAACGCGACTCGTGTTGATACCCAATTTTTTCATATGTATTTTAATGCTCAACATACCTTCAAAATATCATGTATATGCATACATAGGCATCCCCAAAGGTTTTGGTATTTTTCCCAAATTTTTATAGATTTTTAAAACCAATTTATGGTGTATTTTATACTATCAAATCCAATAATTATTCCCAAAATTTTTTTTTTGTAAATAATTTATTTTATGCTCAGTTTTACATCAAAATATAATATGCATATATTTATATAATTTCACAAGTCCATTTGGTATTTTTAAACTAAAATTGCATGAAATTGCAATTTTAGGCTATTTTGAGATTGAATAGTATTTTTTAATCAAAAAATCATTTTCAATATTTTTAAATTAATACTTAATTATTTTTTATCGACCCAATACTTTTAGTTTGATTTTAAACAGCTTTTACTATTTTTAAAAATTCAAAATGGGAAAAGTGGCTATTTTAGTTTTAGCTTATATTACTTTCAGTTATAACCGAATTTTGACCCAAAGCCCAATCCCTAATCAAATGATCCAATTTCAACAATTACCCGACCTAGACCCTATTAAATAAACCCACCTGGATCCTTTCTTTAATCGTGGCTGTTGATTATTCTAATCAACAGCCCTCATCCGCCTTTCCTTAATTAAACCCACAAGCCCCCTAACCATAGTCATTTACACCAAGCAGCTGCCCCTGAAACCCTTTCGTTCCCAAATCCTCTCAACTTCTCTCTGAACCCTAGCCTCTTTTTCAACCGGTTTTAGCCTTATCTCATTGAAAACATGGCCTCCCAAGCCCTGGGTGGCCTGTATTCACCCCCAAGTGCCCTTAAGTTCCAAGGTCCGAATTTGAAGAACCTAGCTCAGAATCCCTCTGATTCAGGTTCTATGGCCATCTCCGGTTTGCCCTAGCTTTGCGAGTTCACTTCCGACTTGGACTAGCCTTTTTCCAGGCCTTTCTCAGTTTCTAGGGTTTCTTTGAAACCTCAAGCCATTTTCGAGGTTTTTCTTTTTCTTCTTTAGATGTACCTAATATCCGTGCTATTTCTGAGATTTTCAAAGTTGTTCTTATATCGTTTCCGAATTTTTTTTTTAAAAACAGTTCGTCTTCTCGAACCTCGGGTTTCCTTGATTTTTTCACTTGTTCTATTGTGATTTCTTACATTGTTTCACTTCACTATAATTACTAAATGTTTCACTATAATTTCTGTGCATTTTCTCTACTGTATTTTCCTCCTAGGGTTTCTATGATTTCCTTCACTGTGTTTATTTCGATGAAGTGCCTGTGTTCTTTGGGTTTTTCTGAGTTTATTTTGCCTGATTTTCTATGTTTCATCTTTGCATGTAAGCTGTGGAGGAAAAACCCTAAACTTTGGGGGTTTTCAAACGTTTGTGTATGATTGTTTTATTCTTGTGTTGCTTATTGTTTGATTTCAGAGAACCCTAATCTTCGAATTTTCCTCTGATTCTCTAGTTCTTGCTAAGCTTTGCAAGACCTTCTAATTCTTCTCTTGGCTATGTTCTTCTACTTTCTATTGAATGACTACTTTGCTCTATTTAGTTCTAACCTCAGCATGTTTAAGTTTATGCACCCTTTCTAGTCAGACCCTTTCTCTTTCAAAAACAACTCTAATTTTGGGGATTACTTTCAAACCACCAATATGTGAACGTATTAGAATTTTTCAATGTCTGATTTAGACCAGTTTACTGACTTAGTTCATTATTTAAGTACAAATCCTTATTTCCTTAATTTACTATGTGTTAATTGATTTTATTCTTACCTTACTTATCTAAACTGTGTATTTTTAAAATTTCTCATATGTAGTTACCCTTTACTACATATGTGTTCTTGATTTGATTTACTTATATAGAAATCAACGCTCTCCTATTCAGATTCGAACTCCTCAATCAAAGGAGTTCTCTTCTCCTGATTAATTATGATTGATACTGAGTTATTTCCTTGCCTTATTCTCTACCTGCTTTCAAACAATAAATACCTTGCTCTTCTTATTTAAACACACGAACAGTTAGGTTCAAAAACACACACGCACTCAAAGCTCCATCTTATTTACTATTACTTGTGCTATTGTTCTAACTAGCCGGTTGAAAGCCAAGGCTACGCTTTGGAATCTCTCTTGCTTTAATCAACTGTTTGCTGAAGGGTTCCTGGTTGTTTTCTTGATTTTTTATTCTGTTGTTTGAAAGATGCAACTGGTATGTCCCCTTAAGTAAACATGCCCACAACTATGTGTTTACTTCTCCTTTTTGCATGTCCCTTACTATATGTTTAGCTTTCTCACATCATGAAATTGTGCTGTAGTTTGCCATGATCATTCTTCAATTTTCTACATATTTAAGTTCTGCTACTTGATGTTTTTCTATACATGTTTTTTCCATGTGAACCCTTTCCCCTGACTCTTTTCTGTGTGAGTACTGTTCTAGGTTAGGGTAGCATCCCATTGCTATCCATGACCTGGGACCAGGTTCTCTTGGACCTTTACTCAAATCACTCCCGTTCCTTTTTCCCCTTTATGTGTTGATCCTTGACTAGGGTTTGGAGGTGTCCTAATCACCACCCAGGACCTTGTCTAACTTCTAAAGTCTGCTCTTTATATGTTCAAACAAAGTGGAGGGTCACGCGTGTGCCAGTCTTACCCATGACTGGGTATGACCACCCTTTGCTTTGGTTTCTCTAGCCCCCTCACTTTACACTTATTCTTAGTTATTTTAGTTCTGCCCCCTATGCTAAGCCATGCATAGGGACCTTAGAGTTCCCTATGAACTTGGATGCCTAAGGGTTGATAATTCCATACATTGCGCAACTCTGTTACCACATTCAATCTTTAGGATGTAAGCATTGCATGGGCTTCCCGAAAGCCCTTGGAAATATGAAATACTCTAAGTGAAGGCCTTGGAATGTGGAATGCGTATTTGGTGAAACACATGTGTTGGATTTTGAAGGTTTCATTGAGCCTCCTCGGGTCTGACTTTAGTTTTGATGTATTTATTTCAGTTCTTTTCATTCCATTTTTGTAATAACTATGTAATAAAACTCGTAGGAATTTTAGTAAATGGTGTGGGATGGGTTTACATTGCTTGCATAAGTCAATGGGTTGAAATCATGTCTATAGTATCTTTTATGCTTCTATAATCTAGAGAGCATGCCTATTGGATTCTAATATTGCATATCATTTAGAAATCATGCCTATAGGATCTTTCATGCTTCAATCATCTAGTAACCATGCCTACAGGACTTTGATATTACAAATCATCTAGACACCATGCTTATAGGACTTTAATATTGCAAATCATTTAGAAACCATGCGTATAGGATTTTGATATTTCAAATCGTGTAGAGAGCATGTCTGTAGGACTTTGCATTGTAAGCACCTAGAAGTCATGCCTATTGGAAACACATGAAACGCTAGGCAAATAGTAGGTTAATTAATTACTCAATTCCTTAATGTTCTAAAAGAAGTAACAAATCAGATGAATTCAATGTAGATATCATGCCTATAGGGCTCCGTCTTAACTTGTCTAATTCGCTTTAAGTGACAACAGTTCATTAATTGGCCATTAATGTCCTAATGTAATGTTTTCAATAAAACCCCTGTAAACCAGTATGCTTTTATAATGTTTCAAATTTGCATCTTTTCTAAACAACTATTTCAAACTTTCTGCCTAAATGTTTTACTAACCCCTGAAGCTGTCTTTTAAAAATAGTCCGGTAACTCATTCTTTTCTTAAGACATTCCTGCCTCTAAAACATCTTTCATAACTTCTGCATTTCCCTACTCAAACGGTCAATTGATTTCAAATTTTTTTACAAATTTACTGCAGTTTTTACTTTCTTTAAACTCTTCTGCATTAAGACCTCATTAACTAACAAATCAGACCAGAGGGGCTCGATGTACAATTTTTATCAAACTTTTTGAGTTAAACTAATTAGTTCAACTCTTAATTTCCTTAATTAAAGACCAAATCAGTGTGCAAGTCATGCTAAACTAATTGGTGTTATGATCTACGGGGTTTTGTATGAGCTTTTGAGTTTTTGATTTATACCCCACTTATTTGCCACTATTTTTGATTAACAATTATTATTTTATCTTTTTAAATATGCATATATGCCTCTATTCCCCTTCTCCCTTTTAAGACTAGAAGTCCAAATACCCCGGGACTGATAGGTTGGGATGAGTACTAGCATGCAATTAGTAAACGAGACCAATCACATTTAAATACCTTAACAGGTTAGGGAGGGTAGAATATGGAGATGATGACGGTGCACTAATATCTCGTGTGAGAATGATTACTGGGTATTGCACTGAATGATCCATATTATAATTTGTAACGACCTGACACGTCGTCTCATGTATCTCCGCTCCGTTTTCCCCATTTTATGCTTCTATATGTTTCATTATTTATGTTTGGTGAACTTGAGGTAATTTGGATTGAGTTCGGCCAAAAATGAGACAAATAGTCTCTTTAAGAAGGCTTATGTTGGAAAAGTCAATCGTATATTGACTTATGTGTTAGAGAGCTCAAAATGTAAATTTTATGGTTCAGATAGCTTTGTTAGGAGATTTTGGACTTGTGTGCAAACTTTCGGTTGATTTGGAGGTGTTTAGGTCGGGTTATTGATCGAATGCATGTGTTGGAAATTAAAAAAAATAAAAAAAAAATAAAAGACTTGGACACACATTTTGAGTTGTTACACGTGAGACCCGTTATATCTATTGAAGATATTAGAGGACAAGAAAACAAAACAAAAATATTAAAACAAACCTAAAAACCCTAAAGAACAAAGAGGACAACTAAAGAAAAAAATCTCCAACAACCTTCTCCGCCCACTGCATGCGTCGACCACTCCAGCAACACTACCAAACAGCCCCAACGTCAGCCATTCCGTCCAAAACAATACCCCTCCGATCAAAAACCAAACACAAAAAAACCCTCGCATCTGTAAAACAAACCACCCTAACGCCTACTGCCTGAAACCAGTGAGCAGCGAACCAAGCCAGCCATTCTAACGTCCAAAAAACCTCACCAGATGCCCATGCCCCCATCGGCAATCGTCGACTAGCAGAAAACCAAGCTACTGCGTCGACCAGCTTCCTCCACGATGCGACAACGGCGAGCAGACTACCAAAAATAGTTCTTGCATCGTCGTCACCCTTCCAAATGACCACCTCCTGCGACGTCTATCTTCTCCAGTCAGCCAGCGAAACAAATGAACCAACTGCTGCCCGCTTCTGCCCAGTTGAGGTTCTGTCCAATTTCGAACTCTGCGACGATCTTTATAGTTGTATGTGGTCGTTGTCCAAGGTTCCATCGCAGTTCATACATATTAGACGTTAATCACAAATTTGACGCGCGAGAAGGTTGATACAAGAGGAAATGGCATTGCGGACCAGTCTACGGCCGGTTAGAGGTGAGTACTTTATATAGATGATGGCCTGTGGGACCCTGATTTATGACATCGTGAGGATATGGTAGGGCGTGAATCGCACCCCATGGTAGGTGCGGGATGGTATATGATTGGGCATTGTGACTTGGTCCATTCCGAGAGCTGAATATAAATTATTGGCGGCTGATACGCATATTGTGTTGTTGATAATTGGGCTTAATGACATGTTTGAGGCCTTCTGCCAATCTGTAGTACCCGTCTAGAGTGAATATCTGTGTGATAACATGATTCGCATAATCATTGATCTCGGTCCTGTGCTAAATCACTGTTATTAAGTGCTAAGTCACCTTATTCCAGAAATTGATTAGTTAAATTACATTTACCTTAATAATTGGAAAATGGGAAATTAGATTGAATCTGTTATGTGACTCATATGCATATTGTGGACTGAGCATGGGTCGGGATGCATGCCGCAGCGGTGATATAATGATATTGCGCTTGGGCTGAAGGAGCCCCTCTGGAGACTATACATACCCCTAGCGAGCGTCGTCGATGTTAAACGGATTGGGCTGCACGCGGCAGCCAATTTATGTGCATTGCATTGCTTCTTTACATGATACTTGACTACTATATTTGATATCTCTTTGCTATTTGTTCGTAGTTAAGGAATAAGATTGTTAGTTTTAGCATTGCTTTGTCGCATTTCGTGGATTTCTTATCTTCAGACATTTTTCTATGCTTATTATTCACTGAGTCGGTAGTGCTTACCCCTACTCCCTGCACCTTGTGTGAAGATTCAGGTACACCGAAGGCTAAGCGCACACTCGTAGTCTCCAGATATTTTCCGGAATTGTTGAGGTAGCTACTTGATGTTCGCAGGACGTGGCTCCTCTTCCCATTTCAGTTTCAATATTATATGGGCGTGTTTATCGGTTTTCGTATTTTTCCATAATACTCTATTAATATTTTTGGATTATTATTCTAAAATTACTATTATATTCTTAGATTGTATGTTTTGACACTTAGTGTAAATTGAAAGCGATTGTTGCCCAGGTTTGCCTAGCTTTAGGGTTGGGCGCTATCACGACCGGGTTTTGGCCGTGACATAATTAAACCTAGGACCCCTCTTCTCATGCTTTTCCTTTATTTTTATGTTTTCTTCAAACTAAGCTTTCTTTTCACTTGTGCCTTTCTTCTTTTAAAATTGTCAACTTGTTAATATTTCCTATGTGCAAACTTTGCTTGTGTATTCCTACTATTCTAATAGTCACAACTAAGCAAGGCCGGGAACCACACTAATGTATCCCTAACACCTTCCACTCGAGATAATCTCAAGACCTTACCCAAACTCTGGTTTTCTTTCAAATTCTTCTTTTTTCACTAAAAAGTGTCCTAATGCACTATAATCATTAGTTGGCGACTCTCCAAACTCCATTGCCCAAATTCCCCAAAAGGGGTAAAAGAGTCATTCCACCCATAATTTCCTAAACCCAATTTCATCCCTTGAGAAAAAGGGGGTGTTGACAACATGGCGACTCTGCTAGGGATTCTTTTAGGCTTTTACCGTTACTTTCTTTTGTGACTATATCGCTTACTTAACCGTATTTATTTCTTATCCTTGGTTATTTCATCACAGTTACTAACTTGGCTCGTCATGTCTTCTATTTCCTTTAATTGCCTTCTTTATTGATTTATTTCAATACCATTATAATTTCGAGCAATCATTGTAATAAGTTATCTTTTGAACGTGAAAATACGTGTAATTTGTTTGATTATTGTAACTGCATTCCTCAACATCATATTCAACTCGTACCAAAACAAATCCTATAGCAACGCTTATAATGAGTTGTTGCACCCTGCCAATATTATAAACCCCCTAAATATGGTAAAGACATATTTGCGGTAAATCCAGTTGATCAACAGTGTTGTCGACGGTTCCGCGCCTTTCCCTCTTTAGTTGTCTGCTCAAGGGTACCTTGTCTAGCACTTCAAAAGTAGAAACTTTATTCCATCAATTTGTTCATGCATCATGGTCAACCCTAGACGATTCAGCTATACTGTCCATATAATGACTCCTAAGATGGCCTAAACCAAAGTTCATCGGGTTTCCTCGTAACCCAAATGGATGCCTTCACATTATGTGCATTTATTTGGATAACTAAATGCCTTTTGCTAGTTATTGATTTAAATAGTTGAGTCTGGTAGGGTTAAGGGCCTAACACTTTGTTTTGCAGAAAATGAGGCACGAGGTCCCCAGATTCAGTATGGTATCCCACATTCACCCAAGGTTTCTAAGCTGGTGGGAAGCTCCTCATGGTAGCGACCAAACCCTCATCCACAAGTACGAATTGACCCTCGCTTCTAGAAATCCGGCCTAACAACAGGATCATAGCGGTTGCCACTTTGTTTTGGGATAGTGATTGATCAGTGTTCCGTTTCGGAGACTTGGAAATGACCCCTTGCTAGAAGAGATAGGGGGCCTAGCTGGTATCCCTTGGGAGACTCCGAGTTGCTTATACCGGAAAACCGCAAAAGTAGAGGCTTTCTTTAGCTAATGGGACTCTAGAAAAATCTCGACTTCTCTTGCTTAAAGGACTCCTATATGCCATGTAACTTCTTGTACGAGAGATATGGCTACACCAAGTCCTATCGCGCCTACATGGACGAATTTGCTCTCACTTCTTTGCGACATATACATAGAGGTGTCTTTGTGTTCATGTTTTACTTCTTGGGCATGATAATATTTCCTATGAAGAAGGCTTGGATCCACACTAGACTAGCCATGGTTACCAAGACCTTAATGGAAGCAATCGACGGGCAGTCTTTCAGCATAGTGCCTTTGATCATCGCGGAAATCTATCGAGCCTTGGGAAAGTGTCAGCAAGGGGATCCACATTTCGAGGGGGGTAATCTGCTACTTCAACCTTGGCTCATAGAACAATTTCAGAAACGAAAGTATAGATGGGAAATCATACGTAGGGATTGGGATGACCGTATCTCTTTTCATCACCCAAAGCGAATGAACTTCATTTCCAACATGTTCGCTCAGCCAGAGAACGCCAGTGGATGGGTAGAGTTGTTTGAGAATCTAAAAGAACAGCAAGTTCAGTGGATGTTCGAGTGGTTCCCAACAGGGGAATTCATTGTCCGTTCTCGAGATACACCATTCCACATACTTATCGGTCTGAGGGGAACTCAACCTTATGTCCCCCTCCGAGCCACGAGGTGAGGTGGAAGGAAACAAATCATACCCAGGATAGAGAAGATGAGTCATTTTAGGGCTGACTTTCAAAATGATGATAGCCCACACGGGTGTCACGCTCAGCATATGTGTCACTGCAAGCTAGTCTTAGGAATGGAGTATATTGAACCAGACTGGTATCATGCCGGGTGTGTTCCGCACTATACAAGTTGGTTGGAAGATGATCACATTGGTTTGGGTCGTTCAGGATTCGTCCATGGTCATAGGGTTATTGATGAGAAAACTTAAGTGCAAGTCGAATACAATAAACTGTGCAAGAGAATGCAAGAATGTGAGAATGAACACCGAGAAATACAGGAAGCCCACGAAAAGCTAATCAATGAATGGAAGGACATTTCCGTCAACGCCAACAACCATTTGGGATATTTGGAGCAAGATATAGTGGAATTAGAAGGGAAGTTCTTGTAAAGAATTGAATACTATTAGAATGTTGAAGGAAGTGCAACCGGACATCTGGCCCGAGCCTACTTGGTGTTAGAAATGCGCGAGTTGATGCAGCTGTACGAGGGAGGCAAGAGTACCAAATATGGGGAAGGTCCTTCTGGGACCAAGTAGTTTGGATTCTTATTCTTCTACTTTCTTAATTTAATAAGGCCTCCGGGCATTAGTGACATTTTTTATCATTCAGTTGTTTTAAGACTCGTCTTATTTTTATCAATAAAATAAGGCATTTAGCATTATAAGTTCTCCAAGTTTAACTTGTCGCTAGGCCTATCTCAGGCACAACAAGGCACCCAAATTAGGAAACAACTTATACTATTGTGCAACATGTTTAAATATCATAATAAATATTTTATCAGAATCCACACTAACTTTTTACCTTTTTGTTTTTCTTTTTTATTCCCCTCCCTAAAGATTAGTTCGTGCATTCTAGCACTATTAGTATACCGCACAAGATCCAAGGGTCCTCACCTCCTCCTCCTCCTCCAAGTCCTACCACAATCAGGAACAAAGGCAAAATGGGAGATACAAGCGCTAGAAACGAACTTGAAGAAACTTCTCAGAATGTTGTAACCACCAAGGAGACTGTTGCTCATCTGGAGCAAACTTTTTTAAGATTCCGAGAGGAATTGGACCAAGTCAGAAACCTAGCGAGCCTGTCAATCACTCTTGCCTCTCTCGATGTTAACACCCAGAACCCTGCACCTACATAAGACATCCCACAAACTCCGATGCAACCGACTCATAACACTCCACTGCTCATTTCTGAGCCACAAAACGCCACAAAAGACCATAACACTCCAATCTTTGTGGATACTATGCCGTAATACACTCAGCCAATCACCAGTGCAGCCGAGTCAGATGACAAGAGCTTCCTTATTCAAAATTTTGCCGCTAAGATCAAGAAGTTGACTAGCCAGATTCAAGGTTTCGAAGGTAACAAATGTGTCGAAGGGTTGAATTACAAAGATCTCTGTGTTTAGCTAGATGTTGAGGACCTTGAGGGGTACAAAACTCCCAAGTTTGATATGTTCGATAGTACAATTGATCCCAGGGTCCACCTGAGAATGCATTGTGAAAAGTTGGTAGGAGTCGGAAGGGATGAGAAAATACGCATAAAGCTGTTCATGAGGAGTTTGAAGGGTGTTGCTTTATCATGGTATATTAGACAAGATGTGAAGAAATGGACTAGTTGGGTGAACATGGCGTCTGACTTTATGGATCAGTTTAAGTTCAACACTGAGAAATTAGCAGATGTGTTCTATATCCAGAATCTAAAGAAGAATCCCACAGAGACTTTCCGTGAGTGTGCTACTCGTTGGAAGTCACAGGCTGCTAAGGTTAGACCTGCATTGGAGGAAGAACAAATGAACATGTTCTTCATCCGTGCTCAAGATTCGTAGTACTATGAAAGGCTGTTGCTAATAGAGGTCCAAATGTTCTCCGACATCATCAAGTTAGGAGAAAGGATCAAAGAAGGCATCAAAACGGTATGGTCACTAACCACGAGGCATTGCAAGCTACCAACAAGGCTTTACAGTCAGGTGGCTCGTCAAAGAAAAAATGATGTAATTTTCGTAATGACGGCGCAAAGAAACAATTCCCTGATGAAGTACCAAACCTATCCCTCAGCTCTACTCACTTATCAACCTACCCTAAACTATCAAGCACCATCACCCAATTACTAAATTCCACCACTCGCTTACCAATCACCTCCATTACCCATGTATCAACCCACCTCACACAGATATTCCCAAACCGCACCTATATACCAAGAATATAACTCCCAACCTTCTCACTACCCGTCACCACCTACCCACCAAAACTTTCCTCGACCTACACCAAACTACGACCGTAAACCTCTCAGACAATAAATTGCCATAGCAGAACCAATTTACAATTTATATGAAAAACTCAAAGCAGCAAGTTACTTTGCCCATATCCCAGCTATAACTCCAAAAAATCCTTAACAATGGATCAACCCAAACAAGACTTGCGCATTCCATTCCCAGATGAAAGGCCATACCATCGACGAGTTACGCTCGTTGAAACACAAGATTCCGAATCTGATCGACAACAAGATCATTATCGCCAAGAAGCCCACTACAAATGTCCACAACAACCCTCTGCCTGACCACAAGGATAGAGGCATCCACATGATCGAGATAGAAGATGATTGGGACCCCAAGGGGTCAATCGATTTGATAGTTGAAGAAGATGAGCATAAGAAGCAAAAAATTACTCTCAATCCCATTATTGTTTAGATTCAGCCCTCTGAGGGCAATATGGTAAATGTTTAATAACCGCTTGAGTTTATGAAACTTCTACAAAGGGATCAAAACCGATTGAGGTTGAGTTCCGGATTCCAAAGGTGCTTGTGCCATTCGAAGTTACCGTGCTACCCCCCAGGGTGGCAATTTCGGTCTCCATGACAAATGTGACCCCATTCAAGACAAACACCATACCTTGGGATTACACCGTTGAGTCTGGAAGGAAGGAAAAGACATATACTTCGCACAGGGTATGGCTAGGATAGGCGGGGTATACACCCCAGAGAACTTGGCTTAGTCAAGAAAGCAAGCCTCTGGGTGGGCTGTCGAAACTGGACTTGATAACCATTGGAGGAAAATACAGGCCAATGAGTATTAAGTCATTGAGCAATTGAAAAAAACGCCATAACAAATTTCTGTTGTGGCTCTTCTGCAAAGCTCTGAGGCACATAAAAATGCCTTAATGAAAACATTAAGTGAAGCGTATGTTCCCAACAACATAACAGAAGGAGAAATGGCAAACATAGTGGGCTAGGTACTGGAAAGCCACAAGATCATCTTCCACAAAGATGAATTACCGTAATAAGGGCTTGGTCACAATAAAGCGTTTCACATCACTGCGCAATGCAGGGATACTTTATCACCAAGATTCTAGTCGACGGGGGATCCAGCCTCAACATTTGTCCATTGATAACTCTCAAGATATTGAGTAAAGGACTGCACGAGATCAACGACTGAGCTATCAGTATCAAAGCTTTTGATGGATCTTAGAGGTCCACCATTGGAAAAATTAGTCTATGTATACAGATAGGACCCACCTGGTTTGATGTTGAGATCCAATTCATTGACGTACCGGCGTCCTACAATTTGTTGCTGGATGACCTTGGATCCATGCTGCTGGGGCTATGTCTAACTTTGAATGAAGCTATAAATTTCGAATGGAATCATCAGGAAGTTATCATTCATAGCGACGGTAGCAACCCCATATACAGTTGCCAGGCCATCTTGATGATCGGAGGAAGAAAGAAGATAAGTTGAGAAACATACCATCACATCGAGCGAGTCAACACCATAGACAAAGACAAGTGGTGAGATAATAAAATTGAGAGATTTCTAAATTGGAGCGGGTATGAGCCCGGAAAAGGACTTGGAAAAAATCTCCAGGTCATTACCGAGCCTATATAGTTGAACAAGCATGGTACTACTTTTGGCCTAGGTTATGAGTATACTTGGGAAGAGTTCAACCACTGGTTCCCACATGACGCGGTCCCTACTACCAGCCGGAGCACCCTCTACCTCAGTTAGTGCAGACCTTTTAGCCAGCTGATGTCATATACGGATAAGAGGAATATGAGACACTGGCGGGAATAAAGAACTTGTTTCTGGAGGATGATATGGAATGCTGTGTTATTTTCGAGGAGGAATGGGAGGAAGGCCCTTCCGTTCAAGCAGTAAACCTAGGGGAACACCTCTCCAATTGGTCAATCAGGACCACCAATGCCCGGAGAGCCTCGAGGTAGCAAGGCTAGAACGACGCATATGAATCGCATTTTACTTTTTGTTGATATTACTTTTCCACGTTGTCTTTACTTTCAAAAGAGCTCCGATGTTTCAGACAGTTATGAATTTAATCAAAAAACCTTTTCCAAGCTTATCTTTATATTTCGCTCTCATTTATTTTCTTTACTATTTACTTTATTTTACACAACATTACTATTACCTATCTTGATGATGAACCAAGAACTGTAACTTGCAACGAGACAGTGAGACAAACAGACATAGATTCAGAAGAGGATGAAATACCAGAAGAAGTTGTCAGAGAGGTCGAGAATTTTGAGAGCAGGCCTAAGTCCAACTTGGACAAAACTAAGGTTGTTAATTTGGGAGACTCAGAAAATGTTAAGGAAACATGTATCAGTGTGCATCTCTCGCCATAAAAAAGAAAGAGTACACAGAGTTTTTAAAAGAATATGAGGATATATTCGCTTGGTCGTATGATGATATGACCGGTCTCAGCACATCCATTATGGCACACAAGTTGTCGATAGATCCCGCATGCCCACCAGTAAAACAGAAACTCAAAAAGTTCACGCCAGACATGAGTTTAAAAATCAAAGAAGAGGTTACCAAGCAGGTCAAAGCGATGGTTCTCAAAGTGGTAGAATATCCAACATGGTTAGCCAACATCGTTCCGGTACCAAATAATGATGGGAAGGTTAGATTCCGTTTCCACTACCGGGATATCAACCGGGCCAGTCCTAATGATGATTTTCCTTTACCAAACATACACATATTGATTGATAACTGTGCCAAACATGAGCTGTAGTCGTTCGTTGATTGTCTTGGTGGATACCACCAGATATGGATGGATGAAGAAGATGCAAAGAAAACGACATTCATCACACAGTGGGGAATGTACTGTTACAGAATGATGCTGTTCGATTTAAAATAAATGCTTGTTCTACCTACATGAGAGCCATGACCACCATCTTTCATGACATGAAAAATAAAGAGATCCAGGTATATGTGGACGACATCATCATTGAATCCAAGAAAGCTATAGATCACATGGATGATTTAATAAAATTCTTCAACAAACTGAGGAGACACAACTTGAAACTGAATCCCGCCAACTGTGCTTTCGGGGTCCCAGCCGCAAAGTTATTGGGTTTCACTGCGAGTCACCGGGGAATAGAATTGGACCCATCAAAGTTCAAGTCCATTCAAGAGTTGCCACCGCCAAAGAACAGGAAAGATGTAATGAGTTTTCTGGGAAGACTCAACTATATCAGCCAATTCATAGCTCAGTCCACCGTCATTTGTGAACCCATCTTCAAGATGCTAAAGAAGGATGCCGCCACCAAATGGACTGAGGATTGTCAAAACGCTCTTGACAGAATCAAGGAATAATTGTCAACGCTACCAGTCTTGGTTCTACCCGAGCCCAGGAGAACTCTATTGTTCTATCTTGTAGTAGTGGATGGGGCATTTCGTTGTGTTTTGGGACAACAGGATAAAACAGGAAGAAAAGATCAAGCCATCTACTACCTCAGCAAGACGATTACCCCGTACGAGGCTCGGTATTCCTTATTATAGCGCACTTGTTGTGCTCTAACCTGGGTAGCTCAGAAACTAAGGTACTACTATTTCAGCGCCTACACCACTTACCTAATATCAAGGATGGATCCACTGAAATACATCTTTCAGAAGTCCATGCCTACAGGCAAGCTCGCCAAGTGGAAAATACTGTTATGTGACTTCGACATTGTTCATGTTACCTAAAAGGCAGTCAAAGGACAAGCTCTAGCAGATCACCTCACCGAGAATCTGTAGGAGGAGGATATGGACCTTTAAAGATGTATTTTCTTGATGAAGAGATAGCTTTCATAGGAGAAAACATTGCAGAATCCTATAATGGTTGGAGGATATTTTTTGACGGAGCCGCAAATTTTGAAGGAGTTGGTATAGGAGAAGTCGTGGTATCAAAAACCGGTCAGCATTACCCAGTATCTCCAAAACTCAGACTCCCGTGCACCAATAACATTGCAGAGTACGAAGCCTGCATCTCAGGGCTCAAACTGGCAATTGACATGAACATTCAGGAACTATTAATGATCAAAGACTCAGACCTACTTATACATCAGGTTCGAGAAGAATGGGAAACCAAAAATTCAAAAATACTCCCCTATCTACTTCATGTACATGAGTTTAGGAATAGATTTACAAAGACGGAATTCCTTAGCCACTTTATCATGTATGATCCATCATACGGATACAAACTTTATTAATCTCATCCAAGTCAAGATTCACGACCAACCAGATTATTATGCTCATGTCAAGGAAGAAGCCGATGGGAAACCTTGGTTCCATGATATCAGAGTATAGTTGATAACAGGAGAGTACCCAGAGCATGCTAACGCTACTCAGAAACGCACACTTCAGAGATTGTCCAACAACGTCTTTCACAGCGGAGGAATCCTCTATAGGAGAACTCCCTATTTGGGATTATTAATATGTGTCGAAGTAGGAGAAGCGACCAAACTATTGGAGGAAGTGTGCGCAGGAACCTGCGGACCGCATATGAATGGCTTCGTTTTGGCAAAGAAGATTCTCCGAGCAGGGTATTTTTGGATGATTATGGAAACAGACTGCATCCAGTATGTCCGAAAATGCCGCCATTGTTAGATACATGCATATATGATAAAAGTACCTCCAAACGAGCTTAGTGCAACAAGCTTACCATGTCTGTTCGCTGCTTGGGGAATGGATGTTATCAGACCAATCGAACCAGCCGCGTCAAATGGGCACAGGTTCATCCTAGTGGCAATTGATTACTATTCTAAATGGGTTGATGTAGCATCATACAAAGCAGTCACCAAGAAAGTAGTATAATATTCAGTGATCGTATTGTTTGCCGGTTCGGGATTCCAGAATTAATCATTACGATAACAGTTCCAATCTCAACAACATGATGAATGCAGTGTGTGAAGCATTTAAGATTAAACAAAAGATCTCTACGGCTTACAGACCTCAGATGAATTGAGCTGTAGAGGTAGCCAACAAGAACAAAAAGAAGATACTAAGGAAGATGATCGAAAAGCACAAGAAGTGGCATGAAAAGTTGTCGTTCACCTTACTGGGTTATCGTACAATGGTCAGCACATCCTCTGGGGCCACTCCCTACATGCTGGTTTGTTGTACAGAGGAAATCATCCCCGCTGGGGTAGAAATGCCCTCCCTGAGGGTCATACAAGAAGCAGAGTTAGATGATGCAGAATGGGTCAAGAGTCGCTACGAGCAATTATCCCTCATAGACGGAAAGAGAATGAATGCAGTTTTTCATGGTCAATTATATCAGAACAGAATGTCCAGAGCCTTCAACAAGAGAGTCAAGCCAAGGAAGTTCAAGCCAAAACAATTGGTATTGAATAAAATATTTCTGCATCAAGACGAAGCAAAACAGAAATTCTCTCCTAATTGGCAGGTTCCGTACGTGGTTCATCAGGTTCTAACTGGAGGAGCTCTTATTCTCACAGAAATGGACAAAGAAGTTTGGACGAAACCTATCAACTCAGACGCAGTGAAAAGATACGACATTTAATCACATGCGTTTTCTTTCATGATGTATTTGAACTATGCCTGACCTAATTCTCGTATAAGAGGGGATACTTAGGCGGCCCTATGGGTTTGGTCACATTTTAATAAAAATTCCATCTTTCCCCCACAATTAGAAGTAGGGTAGAATTTTGAGGAGTTCCCTAAAACTTTCGAAGTAAGTTTTTAGTCCTTTAATCAGCACCAACCCAGTAAACTAAGGCAGAATTGTGAGGAGGACCTTTAAAATTCTTTAATCGTTTCGCGTTTAGTTACCCAGCACAGCTGTCAGCAATGCCAGGCAAATAAACTCCGGCAGAATTTTGAGTAGGACCCTCAAAATTCCGAAGCAAGTGAGGTCGCCGCGTCTTGAAACATATTGTAGTTGTTGGTTCATCCAAAAATCATTATTATATATATATATATATATATATATATATATATATATATATATATATATATATATATATATATGAGTATTTGCATTTACTAAGTCATGCATAAATATCATTTGCATCACCATCGTTTAGCAACACTACCCCGTGATACGCGACGGCAAGAGCTGGAAGATACGAACTAACCTCCCCTCTACAAAACTCACAATTTTTCTTTGGATGCAGGAATTCATGCCACAAATAGAAGTATATTTGCTCTTCAGAATCAAAATCCTCAAAAGAGTCATTATCCACACCTAACATTCCCTAGAAGTCCTAGAATTAGAAACCGTCTATCAGCAAAGAAAACTTACTACTATTCGTTCTTTTACATTCCTGCATTGCATAAGGATATTCTCTGCCTTTAAAGGTTAAGCTCTACCTCCATATTGCATAAGGTTATTATCTGCCTTTCGAGACTAAGCTCTGTCTCGATCTACATTTTGCATAAGGCTACTCTCTGCCTTTCAAGTTTATGCTCTACCTCCATGTTGCATAAGGCTACTTATCTGCCTTTCGAGACAAAGCTCTATCTACATCTGCATTTTTTCATAAGGCTACTCTCTGCCTTTCGAGGTTAAGCTCTACCTCCATATTGCATAAGTCTATTATCTGCCTTTCGATACTAAGCTCTACCTCCATCTGTATTTTGCATAAGGCAACTCTCTGCCTTCTGAGGTTAAGCTCTACCTCCATGTTGCATAAGACTACTTATCTGCCGTTCAAGAATAAGTTCTATCTCCATCTGCATTGCATGAGGCTACCTATCGGCCTTCCGAGACTAAGCATTGTCTCTGCCCTGCATGGCTGAAATATCGCCGCTTTATTTTTTCACTGGCTGAAATATCGCCACCTGCAATATAAATTCTCATTCGGCTGAAATTTCGCCACCTGCCTTTTAAATTCTCGCTCTGGCTGAAAGATCGCCACCCTTTACATTTATCTGGTTGAAAGATCACCACCTTTTGCATTTATCTGGCTGAAAGATCGCCACCCTTCGCATTCATTTGGCTGAAAGACTACCACCTCCTCATGGGCTAAAAGATCTCAAACTCGTTCAAAGGTATCATAATTTAGAGGCAACATCTGCATAGCCAAAGAAAACCATTTCATGGCCTACGAACCCTTATATTCATGCTCTTCATGGCCCAGGACATCATAATATGAACACGTCATCCTGATCGCCTAAAGACAAACATTCATGGTCCAACATGAACTTGTATCACGTTTTAAATTATGCAATATCAACGCACATCACCCATTTGCAGGTACTCCGACTGGACTCACGGCCGTGTCAGCAGGAGCGATCCCGCTCCAGTTCCAAGCACCCTCTCAAATATAACCATCACGTCCGTCTTTTTTGAATTTCCATCGGCATATTCCGTTAATGGGTCTAGAACTACATATGGCCTAATTCCTATAAAACTACGGATATGTAGGCAGCTCAGAAACTAGAGAGCAGTCAAAATCCATTTACATTTGCCGTTTACGGTCAAAGATGACCATCTTATCTTTACCCGACAACTCTTTCACCCCCCCTCGAGTAAAGAGGGACAACTGTTGATACCCAATTTTTCCTATGTATTTTTATTCTCAAAATACCTTCAATATAGCATTTATATGCACATATAAGCATCCCTAAAGGTTTTGGTATTCTCCCAAATTTTAAAAGATTTTTAGAACAAATTTATAGCCTATTTTGCACTATAAAATTAATTAATTACTCCCAAAACTTGTTATTTTGGTGAATAATTTACTTTATTTTCACATTTACATCAAAATATAAATATAATAATGTTTACATAATCTTACAAGTCCATTTGGTATTTTTAAACTAAAATTGCATGAAATTATAATTTTAGTCTATTTCTCAATTTAATAGCATTTTTTAATCACAACATCATTTTTAATATTATTAGATTAATACTTACATTTTGTTCATTGACCCAGTATTTATAATTTAATTTTAAACAGAATTTACTATTTTTAAAAATGCAAAATGGGAAAAGTGGATATTTCAATTGTAGCCCATTTTACTTTCAATTATAACCTAATTTCGACCCCAATCCCAACCCCCAATCAAAAAACCCAATTTCAATAATTACCCGACCCGAACTTTATTGAATAAACTGATGTAGATCCTTTCTTTAATTGTGGGCGTTGATTATTCTAATAAACGGCCCTCATCCGCCTTTCCTTAATTAAAACCACAAGCCCCCCTAACCCTAGCCACTTACACCAAGCAGACGCCCCTGAAACCCTTTTGTTCCAAAATCCTCTCAACTCCTCTCCGAAACCCTAGCCCCTTTTCCATCGGTTTCAGCCTTATCTCGCCGGAAACCATGGCCTCCCAACCCCTAGGTGGCTTGTATTCACCCCCACGTGCCCATACACTCCTTTTGTTCGAAGTTCCATGGTCCAAATTTGAAGACCCTGGCTCAGAATCCCTCATATTCATGTTCTATGGCCATCTCCGGCTCCTCCCCAGTGTTTCCTAGCCTTGTGAGTTCACCTCCGACTCAGACCAGCCCTTTCCAGGCCTTTCTAATTTTCTAGGTTTCTATGAAACCCTAAGCCATTTTCGAGGTTTTTGTTGTTCTTCTTAAGAACTACCTTAAATCCGTGCTATTTATGAGTTTTTCAAAGTTGTTCTTACATATTTTCTGATTTTTGCTTTCAAAACGGTTCGTCTTCTGGAACCTAGGGTTTCCTTGATTTTTTCACTTATTCTACCATGATTTCTTACATTGTTTTGCTTTACTGTAATTACAAAATATTTTCACTAGAATTTCTGTGTATTTTCTCTACTGTATTTTCCATTTAGGGTTTCTAGTGATTTCTTTTACTATGTTTGCTTCCATGAAGTGTCTCTGTTCTTTGGGTTTTCCTGAGATTATTTTTCCTAATTTTCTATCCTTCATCTTTACATGTAAGTGTCGACGCCCCTCCCCCCTTTCGACTAAAAGAAGCAAAATCAAGTTTACGATATTATTGACAAAATAAGTCCTATTCCCGTTTGGGAATTGGGTATTGGAATTTGAAGAGTCACCACCTAATAATTATAGTGCACTAGGACACTTTTAAGAAGAAGAGAGTATTTTGAAAGAAAATTAGAGTTCGGGTAAGGGATTGAAATTATCTCGAGGGGAAGGTGTTAGGAACTGCTCAAGATCCACTAGTGTGGTTCCCGGTCGTGTTAATTGTGACTTTAATAGGTAATAATAAGGTTTGCATATAAAGCATTCAAACAACTTGAGAATTTTGAGAAGGGGAAAGGCATAATTTAAATAAAAGCAGAAGGGAGAATTAATTTGAAAAGCATTACTTTAGGAAAAGTGTTTAAATAAAGCAAGAAAAAGAGAAACATGTCCTAGGTTTGACTATAATATGGATCATTGGATACAATATCCCAAACATATTCCCAAAGAGGGGTCGCTTTATGATATTATTGCATCGACATCATCTCCGTATTATACCCTTCTCACTACTTAAACGTGTTTGGTCTCGTTTACTTAATGCATGCTAGTACCCGTCCTAACCTATTAGCCCCGGGGCATAAGGACTTCTAATCTTAAGAGGCGGAGAGAAAGATAGAATATACATGGAGTTTAAGAAGGTAAAAATACTAAGTGTCAATCAAAACAAATAACATATGAAGGTATACAAATCAGACATTCAAAGGCTCATATAAAACCCCGTAAATCATAACAACAAATAGTCTAGCATGACTTACAAATACTTGTCTAGTTTTAATATTAAAGCTGATCTTGAATAGATTAGTTAAATACATAAAGCTTGATAGAAAATCTGCTTCGAGCTCCCTAGGCACATTATCAGGAGTTGTTATATTTAAGACGGCGGCGGAGTTTTAAAAGGCAGTAAAGGAAATAAGAGATTGAAAAAAAAACAGCGGGTAATTTAAGTAAGATATGCGGAAAAGTTTCAAAAAGACAGCCAGATAAAAAAAACGAGTTGCACGACTGTTTCAAAAAATAGAATAAATGTTGAGGCAGAATAACTTTTCGTAGAGGTAAAGCAAAAGCAGTTGAGGAGGCATATTATTTGAAAGGATTGTTTTAGAGATAAACCCATTGGGTAAAACTTATTTTTAAACGGACTGTCTCACAGAACAAAGATGTTTCGGGAGAACTTTTTTATATTTTTTAAAAGCATGAGCACTTAAACAATGTGCGCGAAACATTATTGGTAATCATTAAGGCTTAGATGACTGACTATTATTAATTAAGCGAATAGAGCGAGTTTGACAGTTAATCTTATCGGCATGATGTCTATGCTTCTGATTTTAAAAGCTGTTAAGGAATTGATGAATAATTGAGCGTTTAACCCTACAACTTTCCTATCGAGTATGCAAGTCCTATAGGCAGGATTTCTATTTGATTACAAAAAAAAATCTGCAAGTTTTATAGGAAGGATTTCTATTTCTATATGCATTTGATTACAAAAAAAATATGCAAGTCCTACAGGCAGGATTTCTATATGCATTTGTTTACAAAAAATATGCAAGTCCTATAGGCATGATTTCTATATGCATTTGATTACAAAAATATGCAAGTCCTATAGGCAGGATTTCAATGTGCATTTGATTACAAAAAATATGCAAGTCCTATAGGCAGGATTTCTATGTGCATTCGAATACAAACAATATGCAGGTCCTATAGGCATACTTTCTATGTGATTTGAGCAGAGAACCCTATGAATATGGTTTCTACCCTTTGATTGATGTAATAATGTAAACCCCTCCAATACCCTTTTGACTATATCCACAAGTACTTTGCACAATTATTACAAAACTCGGAAAGAAAGGATTAAAAATAAGGTAAATATACAAAACTACAACAGGCCCGGAGAGTCTCGAAGCAACCTTAATGTACAACATATACATTTCACTAAATCCGGGCTCCCAATTCTGAGGCTTTATCTTAGAGTGTTTCAAAGTTCCAAGGGCTTTCAGGAGAAACACAGGCAATGCTTACAACCTAAATGGTTAGAGTAGTGTATATTGTGGAATTACCAGTCCTCAGGCTTCCAAGTTCAGAGGAGACTCGAGAGTCCCTAAGCATGGCTTACCAGAGGGGGTAAGGACTTAAAGAACTAGGAACAAGTGTAAAAGTGAGGTATTAGAGAAAGACTAATGCAAATGGTGGTCATACCTAGCCATAAATAGGAGTGGCACATCCATGACCCTTTACACGACTTAAACAAATAAGAGCAGACTTGAAACAAAGTCAGACTTAGGCCTGCATGATGATTAGGGCATCAGCAGACCTGAGTCGAAGCTCTACACATAATGGAGGGTTAAGGGAATGGGATTACTTTGAGTACAGGTTGAGAGCCACCTGGTTCTAAACTAGGAATAGCAATGGAGTGCCATCCTAGCCTAAAACACAACTCATACACAAACAGGGATTAAGGGAGTAGGGGTCACATAAGAACATTTGCAAAAATCAAAATTAAACTAGAGGGATTTGGAAAAGGGATGTGCAGGAATGTAATGATACACATATATAGCTTAAAAACACAGGGATACGGGGTAGGGATGTGCATGCTGAAATTTAACTACATACCGAACATAAACAGTCATGGGGGAAGGGGTAAGAAACCATATAGCTTGGAGTAAATATGTAAATCAGGAACCTACCAGTTGTATGAACTTAAATAGTAGAGAAAATACGATAGGTGAGACCTTATAGTTTAGCCTTGGCTTTTAGCCGGTTTAACTCTCAGAAATAAATCAAGTAATAGAGAAGAACAGAGAAGAGAAGATAGAGTTTTAGATGAGTGAACTTAGGATTGTTCCCTCTCTTGAAGTGAAAAGAGATGGGGTGTTTTATAGTTTGAAAGTAAGCAGCCAATAACGCATGAAAATAAATTAGCATCAATTATAAGCAACTAGGGAAAGAGTTTTCTCTAATTAAGGAACCATACTTGAGGTAAATAAACGCAAGTTTTATTTTTGGGAAGAAAATCAATAATAAGTCACAAAATACATGGTAAATACGTACAAGGATTTTTAAATTAACACGGTTTAACACATATGGTAAGTCATTCACATATATAATCAAGGAATGTGAGATAAAAATTGATACTGAACTTAGTCAAAGAGCGGGTCCAAATTACAGAATCAAATAAGTTTGTAAGAAATAAACTTCCCAAAATTAGGGTTATTCAGAAAAAGGGGAAAATATATAAAGAGGTGTACAAAATCGAACATGTAGTACTGAAATTGGTCAATCAATCATGTGATCAAAGAGCAGAAATACACAAGAAAGAAATCAGAAGCAGATATGGTTGACCTATTAAACATGTAGCAAAAAATTACACAGAGAGAAACGGAAAATCCCTAAAACCTTGAGTTTTCATCACATATCGAGTATAAAGAAGAAGCCTAGATGAAGATAGACTTAGGAAGAACAACATATGGAAAAACAAAGAACTCAGTAAAACATTTAACTCGGATACCCGACAAATAACTACATAAAAGAAAATACTTAGGAGCCATAGTAGAAAATACTCAGAAATCACAGTAGAGTTTAAAAGAAATCACAGTAGAGTAGATAAAGTAAAGAAATTGAAGAAACCCTAAATTTTAGGAAGAAGAACAGTATGAAAACAAAGTCGGCGAAGAAACGTGAGAAATATTCTGAAATTTTAGAAAATAACTAGGATCTAGAGTAGATTGTAATGATAAACACAGAGAAAACCTTGAAAATTAGGGTTTCAGAGAAAGAACCATATAGACGAGAAAGCTTGGAACGGATTGGTTTTGAGTTGACGATGGACTCACAACATCAAAGCTTGCCGCAAAGAGACTGTTCATGGTCGTAGAAACTCAAGTCGATGGACCTCTAAAATAGTGGTCTTCACAGTAGGGTTTCAATCCTCGAACAACAGGGTCGTAGAAGGGATTGAGGAGTAAGTGCAGGTAGCATGAAGCCTGGATAGCCATAGTATACGGTGGAAAGAGGTCAGAAAGTGATCGGAGGCGGCTAGGGTTTCATAGGGGCTTGGGAATTGAGAGAGGAGGGGGATACAATGGCAGATGAAGGTGAAAAGTGATTAGGGTTAGGGGGTGTGTTGGGTTTAATTATAGAAGGGATTATTGTGGACCATTGATCTGAATGATACAGGGCCACGAATTAATAAAGGGAACGGTGCGGGTGAGTTTAATGGGTTAATGAGTAGGGTAATTGGGGTTAAATTGGGGCGGAAATTGGGTTACAATTGAAATAAAAAAGGGCTATGATTTAAATAGCCATTTTCCCCAATTTAAATTTTATGAATTAGCAGAATGATGTTTAAAAATGCAATAAAAATAGTGAGTTAATAAACAAATTATAAATACTAATTTGAAAATATTAGAAACGTTTGATGGTTAAAAATACTATTAAGTCGAGAAATAGGCTAAAATCACATTTCAAGAAACTCTAATTTAGAAATAATAAATGAGCTTGTAAATTTGTACAAAAATTGTGTAAATTATGTTTTTATGTGAATTAGAGAATAAAATACATTACTCACAAAATAACAAGTTTTGGGGCTAAATATTGGATTTTATAGTGCAAAATAAGTCGTAAATTGATTTTAAAAATCATGAAAAAATGTAGAAATTGCCAAAACCTTTGTAGATTCTTATATATAAATCTACATGTTATTTTGGGAATATTCTTGAGCATAGAAATATATGGGAAAAATTGGGTATCAACAGCTGCTCCTCTTTACCCCAGAAGGATGAAAGAATTGTCGGATAAAAACAAGATGGCCAGTTTTGACAGGAGATGGCGACTATAAGAGAGTTTTGACCGTGCTCTAGCCTCTGAGCTTCCTACGTATCCCTGGTTTTACAGGAATAAGGCCATATGTAATTCAGAAACCATTGGCGGAATATGCAGATGGACGTTCGGAGAAGACGGATGCAACGAGGTTTGTGATTGGATAGGGGTTTGGAGGTTGGCCGGGCTGCGAAAAATTGGAGCGGGATCGCTCCTGCTGAGACGGATGTGAGCTAGTCGATGTACCTGCAAATGAACGATGAGCATATTTATTGCATAATTTAAACATAATGCAAGTTCCCATTGGACCATGAAAGCTGTTTTCGGACGATACAGATAGCCTCCTCAGACAATGACATCTTAGGCTATGAAGAGCATAAAAGTAAAGATTCGCAGGCCAAGAAATGGTGTTCTCGGCCTATGGAGATTGTGCCTCCGAACTATGACGCCTTTGAATGAGTTGGCGATATTTCAGCCCATGAGAAGGTGGAAATATTTCAACTGAATGAATGTAGAGGTGGTGATGTTTCAGCCATAGCGAGAATTTAAATGCAGCGTGTCTATATTTCAGCCAAATGAAACTGAGTGGAAATTTTAAAACCAAATGCAGAATAAAAGAGGTAGAGCTTAACGTTGGAAGGCAGAGAATAGCCTTATGCAATGCAGGATGGAGACAGAGCTTAGTCTCGAAAGGCGACGAATAGCCTTATGCAGGATGGAGGAAGAGCTTAACCTCGGAGGGCAGAGGATAGCCCAATGAAAAATACAAGATGGAGACAGAGCTTAGTCTCGAAAAGCAGAGAATAGCCTTATGCGGTATAGAGGTAGAGCTTAACCTCGGAAGGCACAGAATAGCCTTATGCAATGCAAGATGGACAGAGCTTAGTCTCAAAAGGCATAGAATAGCCTTCTGTAGGATGGAGGTAGAGCTTAACCTCGTAAGGCAGAGAATAGCCTTATGCAAAATGCAAGATGGAGGTAGATCTTAACCTCGAAAGCCTGAGAATAGACTTATGCAGGATCGAGGTAGAGCATAACCTCGGAAGGCAAGGAATAGCCTTATACAATGCGAAAGTGTAAAGGAGAATATAGTAATGATTTTCATAGCTGGTATATGATTGCGATATCATGACTGCTAGGGAAATGTTTGATGTAAGTAGTAAGCTTTTGCGAAATAAGTAGTTATTTCGGGAGTTTTGGTCCTGTAAGGCACATGCGTCGCCCATTTGTACCCTGAATTCCTGCATCCAAACAAAAATTGTGAGTTCTATAAAGGGGGAGGTTAGTTTGTATCTCTCAGCTCGTGACGTCCTATGCCATTTGGGTAGCATTGCTGAACGATATTGATCCGAATGATTTCATGCAATTGATTTGGCACACATGATGAAAATGTATGTATTAGTAAAGAAAAGAATAATTTTTTTTTATGATGAACCCCCAACTGGAACGTGGTTCAAGACACGACAACCTTGCTTGCTTCGGATTCTTGAGGGTCCTCCTAAAACTTCTGCCCCTATTTATTTGGCTGGCGCTGTTGACGGCGGTGCTGAATGACTGTCCATAGAATGTTGAGGGTCATCCTCAAAATTCTGCCCCATTTTACGGGGTCGATCTTGATGCGAATGCTTGGTAAATTGACTTCGGAATTTCCTCCTAAAAATTTGGCCCAGTTCCAAATGCAGGGAAATTGGATTTTAGTAGTAAATGTGACCGAACCAATAGGGTTGCCTACATATCCCCTCTTAAACGGGAATCAGGTTTGGCGTAGTTCTAATTACATCATAAAAGAATACATGTGATCAAATATAGTATCTCTTCACTGCACCTGAGTTGATAGTCTTTGGACAGACTTCTCCGCACATTTCAGTGAGAATGAGGGCTCCTCTAACTAGAACCTGGTAAACCATGTGCGGACTCTGTCAGTTGGGAGAGAATTTCCCTTCGGCTTCATCTTGATGTGGCAATATCTTCTTCAACACCAGCTGACCTAGTGTAAACTTCCTTGGTCGAACTCTCTTGTTGAAGGCTGTGGTCAGTCTGTTCTGATATAAATTGTCGTGACAGACAGCGTTCATTCTCTTTCCGTCGATGAGGGATAACTGCTCGTAATGACTTTTGATCCATTCTGCATCATCTAATTCAGCTTCTTGTATGACTCTTAAGGATGGGATTTCTACCTCAGCGGGAATGACTGCCTCTGTTCCATAAACCACCATGTTAGGAGTGGCCCTAGTTGATGTGCAGACCGTGGTGCGGTAACCCAAAAAGGTGAATGGCAATTTCTGATGCCACTGCTTGTGCTTTTCAATAATTTTCCTTAGTATCTTCTTGATGTTCTTATTGGCTACTTCTAAAGCTCCGTTCATCTGAGGTCTGTAAGCTGTAGAGTTCTTATATCTCATTTTGAATGTTTCACAGATTGCATTCATTAGGTCGTTGTTGAGGTTAGAGCCATTTTCGGTGATGATTGCCTCGATAACCCTGAACTGACAAACCATACGATCTCGTATGAAATCTACAACTACCTTTTTGGTGGCTCCCTTGTATGTCCTTCTTCAACCCATTTGGTAAAGTAATCGATTGCCACTAGGAAGAACTTGTGCCCATTTGACGCTGCTGTCTCAATTGGTCCAATATCGTCCATTCCCCAAGCGGTGAACGGCCATAGTGATCTTGTTGCAGTAAGTTCATTTAGAGGCACCTTTGTCATCTCTGCGTGTACTTTACATCGGTGTTATTTTCGGACGTATTGAATGCAGTCAGTCTCCATAGTCATCCAAAAATAACTTACTCGAAGTATCTTCATTGCCAAAATGAAACCATTCATATGTGATTCCTCCACTGTGAAAGAAATTATTGGAAAACCTCCGAAGTGTTCATTTCTGAGTAGTATTGCCAAGCTCTGGGTACCCTCCCGTTGTCATGTATTCCCTGATATCGTGGAACCAAGGTTTCCTGTCGGCTTCTTCCTCGACGTGAGCACAATAAGCTGGCTGGTCGTAAATCTTGACCGGAATGGATCAATAAAATTTGTATCCAAATGCTGGATCATTGATGATAAAGTGGCTAAAGCATCGTAAAACTCATTCTCTGTTCTGGGAACATTCTGGAACTCCGTCTTTCTGAATCTTTTCCTCAACTCCTGCACATGATTTAGATAGGGGAGTATTTTGGAATTTTTGGTTTCCTTTTCTTCTCGGACCGTATGTATGCAAGCTTTGTACTCGGCCATATTGTTGGTACAGGGCAATCTGAGCTTGGAAGACACCGGGTAATGCTAACCAGTTTCTGAAACCAAAACCGCTCATATACCCACTCCTTTGTAGTTTGCGGCTCCGTCAAAAAACATCCTCCAACCATCATAAGATTCTGCAATATCTTCTCCTGTGAAGGCTATCTCTTCATCAGGAAAATACGTTTTTAGTTGTTCGTATTCTCTTCCTACAGGATTCTCGGCGAGGTGATCTGCCAGGGCCTGTCATTTGACCGCCTTCTAGGTGACATAGACAATGTCAAATTCGCTTAATAAAATTTTCCACTTGCCGTGCTTGCTAGTAGGCATGGGCTTCTTGAATATATACTTTAATGGATTCATCCTGGATAATAGATGAGTGGTGTAAGCGCATAAATAATGCCTCAATTTATGAGTTACCCAGATTAAAGCAAAACAAGTGCTCCCTAATAAGGAATATCGAGCCTCATAAGTGGTAAACTTCTTGCTGAAGTAGTAGATGGCCTGATCCTTCCTTCTTGTTTCGTCATGTTGTCCTAAAACACAACAAACTGACCCATCAAATACTGCAAGGTAAAGCAATAGAGGCCTCCCGGGCTCAGGTGGAACCAAAACGGGAAGTATTCCATCATTTTGTCGAAATCCGTTTGGCAATCATCAGTTAGTGGCGGCATCATTCTTTAGCATTTTAAATATGTACTCACAAATGACAATGGACTGAGCGATGAATCCGCTGATGTGTGTGAACCTCCCTAGAAAGCCAATTACCTCTTTCTTATTCTTTGGCGGTGGTAACTCTTGAATGGCTCTGACCTTTGAAGGATCCAATTGTATTCCTCGGCGACTCACGATGAAACCCAATAATTTTTCGGCCAGGACCCCGAATGCGCACTTGCCGGGGTTCAGTTTCAGCTTGTACCTCCTTAGTTTGTTAAAGAATTTTATCAAATATTCCATGTGATCTGAAACTCTTCTGGATTTAATGGTGACGTCGTCCACATATACCTTGATGTCCTTGTGTATCATATCATGAAAGATTGTGGTCATGGCTCTCATGTAAGTAGCACCAGCATTCTACAAACTGAACGACATAATTATGTAACAATACATTCCCCATGGCGTGATGAATTCCGTTTTCTCTGCATCCTCTTCATCCATCCATATCTGATGGCACCCAGCAAAACGGACTGACCCGATTGAGATCCCGGTAGTCGACACAGACTGTAACCTTCACGTCCTTTTTTGGCACCGCCACAACATTAGCTAACCATGTTGGATACTCCATTACTCTGATAACCCTGGCTTTGACTTTCTTTGTGACTTCTTCTTTGAATTTTAAACTCATTTCTGGCTTGAATTTCCTGAGCTTCTGCTTTACCGCCGGACATGCAGGATCTATTGGCAACTTGTGAGCGATGATTGAAGTGCTGAGAACTATCATATCATCAATAAACCATGCAAATATATCCTCACATTCTATTAGAAACTCCGTATATTCTTTCTTTTGTGTCTGTGACAAGTGCACACTGATGCGCGTTTCTTTGACATTCTCTGTATCTCCCAAATTGACAACCTCAGTTTCATGCAAATTGGACTTAGGCCTATTTTCAAAACTTTTGACCTCTATAACAACCTCTTCTGGTATTTTATCCTCTTTTCAATCTATGTCCATTTGTCTCATTGTCTCGTTGCAAGTTACAGTCGTGGGTTCATCATCAAGATATGTAATAGTAATGTTATGTAATAAAATAAATGGTGGAGAATATAAATGAGAGCGAAATATAAAGCTATACTTGAAAAATGCTATTACTAAATTCATAATTGTCTAAAACATCAGAGCTCTTTTTCAAAAGTAAAGACAATGCAGAAAAGTAAAAATCAACTAAAAGTAAAGTGCGATGCATATGTGTCATTTAGCCTTGCAACATAGAGGCTCTACGAGCACTTGTGGTCTTGATTGACCAATTGGTGAGGCGCTCCCCTCGGTTTACAGCTTCAATGGAAGGGCCTTCCTCACTTTCCTCCTCGAAGGTAACACAACAATCCATATCATCCTCTAAAAATAGGTTCTTCATGGCTGCCAGCGTCCCATCTTCCCCTAATATGGCATCAACGGGCTGAAAGGTCCGCTCTAGCCGATGTAGAGGGTGCTCCAGTGGGTAGTAGAGACTGCGCCATGGTTGCGACCAATGCTGGACTCCTCCCAAGTGTATCCATAACCCAAACCAAAAGTGGTCACATGCTTCTTCAAATGGATGGGCTTGGTGATACCCTGGAGATTCTTGCCAAACCCCTTTCCGGGCTCGTATCCGCTCCATTTCATTATGCTCTCGATTTTGCTATCCCACCATTTATCCTTGTCTATGGCATCGACTCGTTCGATGTGATGGTATGTTTCTCCACCTATTCTCCTTCTTCCTCCAATCATCAGCATAGCCTGGCGACTGTATTTGGAGTTGCTACCGTCGCCATGAATGATTACTTCTTGATGATTCCACACAAATTTCATGTCTTGAAGCAAGGTTGACACCACATCCCCAAAGTCGTGGATCCAAGGTCGTCCTAGCAATAAGTTGTAGGATGCTGGTACATAAATGACTTGGAATTCAACATCGAACTAGGTGGGCCCCATCTGCAGGCACAAACTGATTTCTCCAATGGTGGACCTCTGAGATCCTTCGAAAGATTTGACATTGATAGCCCCGTCTTTGATCTCGTGCAACCCTTTGACCAATGTCTTGAGAGTCACCAACGGACAAATGTTGAGTCTGGATCCCCCGTCGACTAGAATCCTGGTGATAAAGTGATCTTCGCATTGCACAATGGTGTGCAATGCTTTGTTGTGACCAAGCTCTTCCGGAGGCAATTCATCTTCTTAGAAGGTGATCTTATGGCTTTACAGTATCTAGCCCACAATGTTTGCCATCTCGCCTCCAACTTATGTTGCTTGGAGCATAGGCTTCACTTAGTATCTTAATCAAATAAATTTTATGTGTCTCGGACCTTTATAGGACGGCCAGAATAGAAATCTGCGCCGGTGCCTTCAACTGCTCAACGACCGAGTACTCCACGGCCCGTACCTTTCCTCATAGTTCATCGGGTCCAGTTTCAACGGCTCGCCCACAAGCTTGCTTGCTAGACTCAGCCTTTTTTTTTGGGGTGTAGACCTTGCCTGTCTTAGCCACGCCTTGTGCGGATATTGCTTCTCCAGTATACACGTTTACCTTCCTTCTAGCCTCATTGGTGTTATCCAAAGGTATAGCATTTGCTTTGAATTGGGTCACATCTGTAATGGAGACCGAAATAGGTACCTTGGGACGCAACACAACAACTTCAAACGGTGTAGGTAGTTTCGGAATTCCGAATTCAACCTCAATTAGTTTTGTTACCTTTGTGGAAGGTACTTCAAATTCGAGTGGCATGGATACATTTAGCACGTCGCCCTCAGAGGGCTGAATCTGGACAACAACGGGATTGAGAGTAATCGTTGGCGTCTTAGGCTCATCTCCTTCAGCTATTAAACCGATTGACCCCTTAGGGTCCCAATCATTTTTGATCTGAATCATGTGGATGCCTCCACCCTTGTGATCAGGCGGAGGGTTGTTGCGGGCATCACGAGGAGGCTCATTTGCTACAATAATCTTGTTTTCAATCATGTTCTGAAACTTGTCTTTCAACGAGCGACATTCGTCAAAGGTATGGCCCTTCATCCCGGAATGGTATGCGCAAGTGTTGTTTAGGTTGATCCACCAGGAAGGATTTTCTAGAGTTACGTCTAGGAAAGGGGTGGCATAACCTGCTGCTTTGAGTTTCTCATACAATTGGTCAATCGGCTCGGCTGTGGCGGTGTATTTAGTAGGGGGTTTGTGGTCGAAATTTAGTCTAGGTCGAGGGAAACTTTGGTATGTAGATGGTGATGGGTAGTTAGAAGGTTGGGAGTTATATGCTTGGTATACGGGTGCAGGTTGGGAATATTGGGGTGAAGTGGGTTTATATGTGGGTGGTGGGGGTGATTGGTAAGTAGGTGGCGGAATTTGGTAAGTGGGTGATGGTGTTGGGTCATTTGGGGTAGGCTGGTATGCGAGTGGAGCTGAGGGATAGTTTTGGTATTTCATGGGAGAGTTGTTTCTTTGCGCAGCCATTACAGAGTTTACCTCCATCCTCTTTGTCGAGCTACCAAACTGTAGAGCTTTCTTGGTGGCTTGCAATGCCTCTAGGTTAGTGACCATACCATTGTTGATGTATTCTTCGATCCTTTCTCCCAAATTTGATGATATCGGAGAACTTTTGACCCTCAATTAGCATCAATCTTTCATAGTACTGTGAGTCTATTGCACGGACAAAGAATATATTCATTTATTCTTCCTCCAAGGGCGGTCTAACCTTACCAGCTTCCGACCTACAACGAATAGCATACTCGCGAAAGGTCTCCATAGTCTTCTTCTTAGGATTCTGAATATAGAATACATCTAGTGCGTTCTCAGTGTTGAACCTGAATCGTTCCATAAAATCAGATGCCATGCTTACCCAACTAGTCCATTTCTTCGCACCCTGGCTAATATACCCGGATAAGGCATCACCCTTCAAACTCTTTATAAATAGCTTCATACGGATGTTTTCGTCCCTACAACTCCTACTAGCTTGTCACAATACATACTCAAGTGAATCATGGGATCCACGGTACCATTAAACAGTTCGAACTTGGGAGGTTTGTACCGCTCCGAAAGCTTAACATCTTGTTGAACACAGAGATCTTCTTAATTCAACCCTTCAACCCCCTTGTTACCTTCGAAACCCTGGACCCGATTAGTCAACTTCTTAATCTCAATAGCCAAATTCTGAATTAGGAAGCTTTTGTCGTCCGGCTCGGCTACATTGGTGATTGGCTGACCGTAATGTGCTACAGTATCCACAAAGATGAGAGTGTTCTGGTTTTCTGTGGTGTTTTAGGGCCTTGGGATAAGTAGTGGAGCATTGTTGCCTGTGCTGCGGACTTGGGTCTGAGCAGGCTGGGCTGGTGGCGGTTGTGGTGATTTGTTAGAGTCAGCAGCAGCAACAGTGAACGACAGGCTCGCCACGTTTCGGACTTGTTCCAACTCTTCTCGAAAACTCATCAAAGTTTTCTCGAGATGAGCAGCAGTTTCATTGGTGATTGAAGCCTCTCCGACTTCTTTTCTAGAATTGGTATCTTCCATTTTGTTCTTGTTCTTGTTTCTTGGAGGACTCGGAGGAGGAGGAGGTGGAAGACCCTTTGATCTTGTGTAGTATGCTGATGCTGCCCGAATTCATGAACTAACCTCTAGGAAAGGGGAATAAAAATAAAAGAACATAAAACAAATGGTAAAAAGTTAGTGTGGATTCGAAGAAGGAAAATATTGCGGTATTTAAACACATTATTGCAATAATATAAATTGTTTCCTATTTGGGTGCCTCGTTGTGCCTGAGGTAGGCCTAGCGACAAATAGAATTTGGAGAACTCAAAATACCTAGTGGCTCATTTTATCGATAGAATATAGAAAGAGTCAAAATGAACTGGAATAAAGAGAAATTGTTACTAATGGCCAGCGACCTTATTACATCAGGAAACCAATAAAAATCCCAACTACTTGGTCCCAGAAGGACCTTCCCCCGATTCGGTATCTTTGCCTCCCTCGTATAGCTGCATCAACTCGCGCACTCCCAGCAACAAGTAAGCCCGAGCCAAGTGCCCACCTTCGTTAGCTTCAGTTTCCTAACAGTCATTGATCCTTTCCAGAAATTTGCCTTCCACTTCTAGTAGCCCCCGCTCCAAGTACCCTAAGCGGTTGTTTTCATGGTAAACCATGTCCTTCCATTCATTGATTAGCTTCTCTTGGGCCTCTAGTATTTATCAATGCTCACTTTCACACTCTCGCATCCGTTTGCGTAGCTGATTGTACTTGACCTTTGCTACAGTCTTCTCATCAATAAGCCTGTGACCATGGACGAAACCCATTTTTCCAAGGCCGATGTGATCATCTTCTAACCATCCCAGATAAAGCGGTGCACACCCAGCCTGATACCTGTCTTGTTCCATCGATTCCTTTTCCAAGATGAGTTTGGATTGCCACATATGCTGAGCCTGACACCCGTGTGGGCTATCGTCATCTTGGAAGTCAGCTCTGTAGTGACTCATCTTTCCTATCCTTGGTATAATCTACTTTCTTTCCACTTGCCTCATGACTCGGAGAGGCAAATAAGGGTATGTTTCTCTTAAGCCGATGAGTACAAGGAATGGCGCAACCCTAGACCGAATGATAAACTCCCCAGTTGGAAACCACTCGTACATCCATTGTACCCGCTCTTCTTTCTGATTCTCCAATATTTCTACCATCCACTGGCGTCTTCTGGGCGAGCGAGCATATCCAGCATGAAGTGCATTCTCTTTGGATGATTGAAAGCGATATTGTCATCCCAGTCTCGGCATATGATCCCCTGTCTATAATCTCCCATCCAAAGATGTTCAATGAGCCAGAGTTGTAGTAGGAAATCGTACCCTTCAAAGTGTGGTGCCCTTTGTTGACATTTCTCTAAGGCTCGGTACAGTTCGGCGAGGATCATGGGTAATATGCTGAATGTCTGCCTGTTGATACCCTCCATTATGTCTTTGGTCAATATGGCTAGCCTTGTATTTATTCTAGCCTTCTTCATTAGAAAGAATATCATGCCCAGGAAACTGAACAGGCTCTCCAATGTATATGCCTCAAAGAGGTGAGGGAGAACTCGTCGATGTCTTTGCGGTAGGATTTGCTACGTCCGAACCTTTCATACATGAAATCGAAGGATATGTAGGAGCCCTTCAGACCTGTCAAATTATGATTCTTCTTGAGAACTTTCATTTTCAGGAACCCTCTACCTTTGCGGTTCTCTTGCATATGCAGACCTGAGCTATCCCAAGGAATTCCGGCTAGACGCACATTTTCTTCCAACATCGGCGTCATTTCAATACCCCCAAAGCGGAAGACAAACCGTTCACTATCCCAAAACAAAGTAACAGCTTCCACAATCTTGTTATCTGGCCTAACTTCCAGGAGACAAGGAAGATTCCCTAAGTGCTTGGGGACAAGAACCCGATTACTACCATGCAGATCCTCCTACCAGCTTAGTAACTTTTGGTGAATGTTTGATACCATACCGAATATGGGGACCTCGTGCCTAATTTCTGCAAAACAAAGTGTTAGGCTCTTAACCCCACCAGACTCGACTAGATAAATCAATAATTAGCAAAACGTACTTAAGTTCTCCAAATACATGAATATAATGTAAAGGCGTCCGTTTGGGTTTCGAGGAAACTCGATGGACTTTTGGTTTAGGCTATCATAACGAGTCATTATGTGGACGAAATAACTGACTCGGCTAAGTTACGAAATGATGCATCAACAATATAACCGAATAAGGTTTCTATTTTGAAGTGCTAGACAAGGTGCCCATGAGCGGACAACTCAAGAGGGAAAGGCACAGAACCGTCGACTACACTGTTGATTGACTGGTTTTACCGCAAATATGCCTTTGCCAGATTTAGGGGGTTTATAATATTGGAAGAGCGCAACCACTCTTTAAAAGCGTTGCTATAGGATTAGTATTTCACAAGTGGAAAATGATGTTTAAGGATGCAATTACAACAATGAAAATAATGCATGTATTTGACGTTCATAAAATAATGATTACAATAGATGCTCGGAATTTAAGGCGGAATTTAAATGAAGTAAAAGCAGTAAAGCAGAAAAAGAAAAAAACATGAAGAATCAAGTTAGTAACTATGAAGAATTGATTAAAGCAGTAAATAAAGGCAGTAAAGAAAGCAGCAAAGTCACAAAACACTAATGGTAAAAGCCTTAATGTTTTCCTCAACAGAGTCGCCATGCTGTCGATGCCCCCTTTTCCGACTAAAACAAGTGAGATCAGGTTTACGACATTATAGAAAAAACAACTCTTATCCCCGTTTGGGAATTGGGTATCTGAATTTGAAGATTTGCCCTAATAATTATAGTGCATTAGGACACTTTTAAGAAGAAGAGAGTATTTTGAAAGGAAATCAGAGTTCGGGTATGGGCTTGAAATTATCTCAAGGGGAAGGTGTTAGGCACCCCTCAAGATCCACTAGTGTGGTTCTCAGTCTTGTTAACTGTGACTTTAATAGGAAATAAGGCAAATAAACAAATAAGGTTCGCATAATAAAGCATTCAAACAACTTGAGAATTTTGAGAAGGGGAAAGGCATAATTTAAATAAAAGCAGAAGGGAGATTTAATTTTAAAAGCATTACTTTAGGAAAAATGTTTAAATAAACCAAGAAAAAGAGAAAGAGGTCCTAGGTTTTACTATAATATGGATCATTCAATACAATATCCCGCACATATTTCCAAAGAGGGGTCGCTTTATGATATTATCGCATCGTCATTATCTCCATATTCTAAACTTCCCATCCCGTTAAGGTACTTAAACACGTTTGGTCTCGTTTTATTATTGCATGCTACTACCCGTCCCATCCGATTAGTCCCGGGGTATTAGGACATCTAATGTTAAAAGGTGGAGCGAAAGATAGGACATATATGGAGTTTTCAAAGGTATAAATACTAAGCCTCAATCTAAGAAAATAGCATATAAAGGTATACAAATCAGACATTCAAAGGCTCATAGAAAACCCCGTAAATCATAACAGCAATTAGTTTAGCATGACTTATAAATACTGGTTTGGTCTTAATATTAAAGTTAATCGCAAATAGATTAGGTAAACACATAAAGCTGGATAGAAAATCTGCTTCGAGCTCCTTGGGCACGTTATGTTGTTGTATTTATGAAGGCAAGGGATTTTTAAAAGGCAGTAAAGGAAATAACACATTGAAAAACAAACAACGGGCAGTTTAAGTAAGATATGCAGAAAAGTTTCAGAAAGACAGGCAGATTTAAAAAAAATACGAGTTGCACAACTGTTTCAAAAGACTGAATAAATGTATAGGTAGAATAATTTTTCGCAAAAAGTAAAGCAAAAACATTTGAGTAGGATGATTATTTGAAAAGACTGTTTCAGAGAAATACCCCTTGGGTAAAACTTAATTTTAAACAGATTGTTTTAGAGGACAAATATGTATGGGCAGAACTTGTTTCAAAAGATAGAGAACACAGATTTGATATGTGTTTTAAAACCATGCATAGTTAAATAGTGTGCGGGAAACGTTGTTTGGAAACATTAAGGCTTAGATGAGTGACTATTATTAATTAAGCGAATAGAGCGAGTTTGACAGTTAATCTTATAGGCATGATGTCTATGCTTCTGATTTTAAAAGCAGTTAAGGAATTGATAAATGATTGAGCGTTTAACCCTACAACTTGCCTATCAAGTATACAAGTCCTATAGGTAGGATTTCTATTTGATTACAAAAAAATATGCAAGTCATATAGGCAGGATTTCTTAAATATGTATTTGATTACAAAAAAATATGCATGTCCTATAGGCAAGATTTCTATATGCATTTGATTACAATAACATGCAAGTCCTATAGGCAGGATTTCTATGTGCATTTAATTACAAAAAATATGTAAGTCCTATAGGCACGATTTCTATATGCATTCAAATACAAAAATATGCAGGTCCTATCAGCATACTTTCTAAGTGATTTAAACATCGAACCCTATGAATATGGTTTCTTCCCTTTGATTGATGTAATAGTGTATACCCCTCCCATACCCTTTTCACAATATCCCCACGTTTTTCTGCGCAATTATTACAAAACATGTAAAGAAAGGATTAAAAATAAGGTAATTATACCAAACTACAATGGGCCCGAGGAGTCTAGAAGCAACTTTAATGTCCAACATATGCATTTCACCAAATCCAAGCTCCCAGTTCCAAGGCTTTTTCTTAGAGTGTTTCAAAGTTCCAAGGGCTTTCAAGAGAGACCCAGGCAATACTTACACCCTAAATGATTAGAGTAGTGCAAAGGGTTGAATTACAAGCCCTCAGGCATCCAAGTTCAGAGACGACTCGAGGGTCCCTAAGCATGGCTTACAAGAGGTGGGTAGGACTTAAAGAACTAGGAACAAGTGTAAAAGTGAGGGATTAGAGGAAGACCAATGCAAAAAGTGGTCATACCTAGCCATAAATGGGATGGTACACCCCTGACCCTTTACATGTCTTAAACAAATAAGAGTAGACTTGAAATAATGTCAGACTTAGGCCTGTATGATGATTATTGCATCAACAGACCTGAGTCAAATCTCAACACATAATGGGGGGGGGGGGGTTAAGGGAATGGAATTACTTTGAGTATAGGTTGAGAGAAACTTGGTTCTAAACTAGGAATATAATGGGAGTGCCATCCTAGCCTAAAACACAACTCATACACAAACATGGATTAAGGGAGTAGGGGTCACATAAGCACATTTGCAACAATTAGAATTAAACTAGAGGGATTGGGGAAAGGGATGTACAGGAATGTAATCATACACATATATAGCATAAAAAAAGAGGGATATGGGGTAGGGACTTGCATGCTGAAATTTAACTACATATTTAACATAAACAGACATGGGGGAAGGGGCAAGTAAACATATAGCTTGGAGTTAATATGTAAATCAGGAACCTACCAGTTGTAAGAACTCAAACAGTAGAGCAAATAGGGCAGGTGAGACCTTATAGTTTAGCCTTGGCTTCCAGCCGGCTAAAGTCTTAGCAATTGAAGAAGTAACAGGGAAGAACAGAGAAAAGAAGAGAGATTTTTAGATGAGTTAACTTAGGATTGTTCCCTCTCTTTACGTGAAAAGAGATTGGGGGGGGGGGTTATAGTTTGATAGTAAGCAGGCAATATGGCAAGAAAATAACTTAGCATCAATCATTATCAATTAGGGAAAGGGTTTCCTCTAATTAAGGAACCAGAATTGAGGTAAGTAAACCCAAGTTTTATTTTTTGGAACCAAATCAATAATAAGTCACAAAATACAGGATAAATACGTATAAGTATTTTGAAATTCACACGGTTTAACACATAAGGTAAGTCAATCACATAGAGAATCAAGGGATGTAAGATACAAATTTATACTAAACATAGTCAAGCGGGTCCAAATTAAAGAATCAAATAAGTTTGTAAGAAATAAACTTCCAAAATTAGGGTTATTCAGAAAAAGGGGAAAATAGGACTATATAAAGAGGTGCAGAAAATAGAACATGGAGAGATGAAATAGGTCGAACAATCATGTGATAAAAGAGCACAAACACACAAGTAATAAATCAGAAGCAGATAGGCTTGAGCTATTAAACATGTAGCAAATAATGATACGGAGAGAAAAGGAAAATACCTAAAACCTAGGGTTTTCATCACATATCGAGTGTAAAGAAGAAGCCTAGATAAGATCACCTAGGAAGAACATGATAAGGAAAAACAAAGAAAACAGTAAAACATTTAACTCAGAAACCTTAGAAATAACAACAGTAAAGAAAATACTTAGGAGCCATAGTAGAAAATACTCAGAAATCACAGTAGAGTTTAAAAGAAATCACAATAGAGCAGATAAAGTAAAGAAATTGCCCTAAATTTTAGGAAGACGAACAATTTGAAAATAAAGTCGGCGTAGAAATGTGAGAAATACTCTGAAACTTTAGAAAATATCTAGGATATAGAGTAGATCGTAAAGATAAACACAAAGAAAACCTTGAAAATTAGGGTTCTAGAAAAAGAACCACAGAGACGAGAAAGCTTGTAATGGACTGGTTCTGAGTCGACGATGGACTCAAACCATCAAAGCTTGTCGGAGTGAGAGCGGTCATGGTCGTAGAAACTCAAGTGAATGGACCTCTGAAACAGTAGTCTTCACAATAGGGTTTCAATCCTCGAACAACAAGGTCGTAGAAGGGATTGATGAGTGAGTGCAGGTAGCATGAAGCTTGGATAGCCATAGTTTTCGGTGGAAAGAGGTGGGAATGTGACCAGAGGTGGTTAGGTTTCATAGGGGCTTGGGAGTATTTCAAGGAGCAGGGAGATACAAGGGCGGCTGAAGGTGAAAAGCGATTAGGGTTAGGGGCTTTGTTGGGTTTAATTATGGAAGGGCTCATTATGGACCGTTGATCTGAATGCTCAACAACCTTGATTTAAAAGAGGGAACGGGGTGGTCCGGTTTAATGGGTTACTAGGTACGGTTTATTGGGGTTAATTGCGGCGTAAATTGGGTTACAATTGAAATAAATGAGGGCTACGATTTAAATAGTCATTTTCCCCAATTTGAATTTTATAAATTAGCAAAATGATGTATAAAAATCAAATTAAAATAATGAGTTAATAAATAAAGCATAAATAATAATTTAAAAATATTAGAAACAGTTTTATGGTTAAAAATACTCTTAAGTCGAGAAATAGGCTAAAATTTCAATTTCATGCAACTCTAATTTAGAAATACTAAATGAGCTTGTAAAATTATGCAAAAATTATGTAAATATTTTTTTATGTAAATTAGATAATAAAATACATTACTTACAAAAATAACATGTTTTGGGACTAAATATTTGATTTTATAGTGTAAAATAAGTCGTAAATTGATTTGAAAAATCTTGAAAAAATGTAGAAAATGCCAAAACCTTTATAGATTCTTATATGCATCTACATGCTATTTTGGGAAATTTTTGAGTATAGAAATATATGGAAAAAAATTAATATCAACTTTAAGTTGTGGAGGAAAAACCCTAAACTTTGGGGGGTTTCAACCATTTATGTACGAATATTTTGATTCTTCTGTTGCTTCTTGTTTGATTTCAGAAAACCCTAATCTTCAAATTCAACCTCATCTTCTCTGATTCTTGCTAAGCTTTGCAAGACCTTCTGATTCCTCTCATGGATATGTTCTTCTACTTTCGATTGCATGACTACTTTGCTCTATTTAGTTCTACCCTCAACATGTTTAAGTTTATGCTCCCTTTATAGTCAAAACCTTTTGCTTTCAAAAACGACTCTAATTTTGGGGATCATTTTCAGACCACCATTATGTGAGACTATTCAAATTTTTCCTTCTCTAATTTGGACCAATTTTCTGACTTAGTTCACTATTAAGTACAAATCCTTAATTCCTTAATTTTCTATGTGTTAATTGATTTTATTCTTACCTTATTTATCTAAACCGTGTATTATTGAAATATCTCCTATGTATTTACCGTTTACTACATAATGTGTTCTTGATTTGATTTCCTTAAATAAAAATCTACCCTCTCCTATTCATATTTGAACTCCTCAATCAAAGGAGTTCTCTTCTCCTGATTCATTATGATTGATACTGAGTTATTTCCTTGCCTTATTCCATGCCTGCATTTAAACTATAAATACCCTACTCTTATTGTTTAAACACACTAACAATTAGATTCAAAAACACACATTCAAAGCTCCATCTTCTTTATTATTACTTGTGCTATTGTGCTGACAAGCCGGCTAAAAGCCAAGGTTGGACTTTAAAATCTCTCCTGCTTTCATCAAGTGTTTGCTGAAGGTTTCATGGCTGGTTTCTTTCTTTGTTTATTCTGTTGTATGAAAGCTGCAACTGGTATGTCTTCTTAAGTTAACATGCCCCAAAACTATGTGTTTATTTCTCCTGTTTGCATGTCCCTCACTATATTTTTAGCTTTCTCGCATCATGAAAATGTGTTGTAGTCTTCCATGTTCATCCTTCATGTTTTTGCTTCTTTAAGTTCTGCTACTTGATGTTTTTCTATACATGTTTTTTCCATGTGAGCCCTTTCCCCTGACCCCTTTATGTGTGAGTACTGTTCTAGGTTAGGGTAGCATCGAATTGCTATCCATGACCTGAGACCAGGTTCTCTTGGACCTTTACTCAAATCAGTCTCATTCCCTTTTCCCCCTTTATGTGATGAGCCTTGACTAGGGTTTGGAGGTGTCTTAGTCACCACCCAGGCCCCTCTCTGTCTTCTAATGTCTGCTCTTTATCTGTTTAGACCAAGTGGAGGGTTAGGATTATGCTAGTCTTACCCATGGCTGGGTATGACCACCCTTTGCTTTGGTTTCCCTAGTTCCCTCAGTTTACACTTATTCTTAGTTCTTTAAGTTCTGCGCCCCTATGGTATGCCATGCTTAAGGACCTTAATATTCCCTTTGAACTTGGATTCCTAAGGGCTGGTAATTCCACACATTGCACTACTCTGTTACCACATTGAAGCTTTAGGGTGTAACCATTGCCTAGGCTTTCTGAAAGCCCTTGGAACTTTGAAACACTCTCAGAGAAGGCCTTGGAATCTGGAATCCGAATTTGGTAAAACACATGTGTTGGATGTTGAAGGTTGCATTGAGCCTCCTCGGGCCTGGCTTTAGTTTTGATGTACTTATTTCAGTCCCTTTCATTCCAATTTTGTAATAACTATGTCAGAAGACTCGGGGAAATTTTAATAAAGGGTGTGGGATGGGTTTACATTGCTTGCATAAGTCAATGGGTATGAATCACTCTATAGGATCTTTTATGATTTGATCATCTAGATATCATGCCTATTGGATTCTAATATTGCATATGATTTAGAAATCATACCTACCGGATCTTTAATGCTTCAATCATCTAGTAACCGTGCCTATATGACTTTGATATTGCAAATCATCTAGACACCATGCTTATAGGACTTTGATATTGCAAATAATTTAGAAATCATGCTTATAGGATTTTGATATTGCAAATCATGTAGAGATCATGTCTGTAAGACTTTACATAGTAAGCATATAAAAATCATGCCTATAGGAAATGCATGTAATGCTAGGCAAACAGTAGGTTAATTAATTATTCAGTTCCTTAATGTTCTAAAAGCAGTAACGAATCCAATGAATTCAATATAGATATCATGCCTATAGGACTCCGTCTCAACTTGTCTGATTCGCTTTAAGTGACAACAGTCTGTTAACTGGCCTTTAATGTCCTAATGTAATGTTTCGAATAAAACCGTGTAAACTAGTATGCTTTTAAAATGCTTCAAAACTACCTCTTTTCTAAACAACTATTTCAAACGTTCTGCCTAAATGTTTTACTCAGCCCATGAAGCTGTCTTTTAAAAATAGCTTTCATAGCTTCGGCATTCCCCTACTCAAACGGTTTGTTGATTTCAAATCTATTTACAAATTTACTGCAATTTTCTACTTTCTTTTAAACTCTTCTGTATTAAGACCTCAATAACTAACAAATCAGACCCGAAATGGTCGATGAAGACTTTTTATCCAACTTTATAAGTTAAATTTATTCGTTCGCCTCTTAATTTCCTTAATTAATTACCAAATCAGTACGTTCATGTCATGCTAAACTAATTGCTATTCTGATCTACGGGGTTTTGTATGTGCCTTTGAGTGTTTGATTTATACCCCACTTATCTATTATTTGGTTTGATTGATTCCTTAGTATTTTATCCTTTTAAAACTCCATATATTCCTCTAACCCTCTTCTCCCCTTTCGGAATAGAAGTCCAAATACCCCGGGACATTATAATTAAACATAGGACCCTTCTTCTCTTACTTTTCCTTTATTTTAATGTTTTCTTCAAACTAAGCTTTCTTTTCACCTGTGCCTTTATTATTTCAAAATTGTAAACTTGTTAATATTCCTTATGTAAAAACTTTTCTTGTCTATTCCTACTCTTCTTAAAGTCACAACTAAGCACGCTCGGGAACAACACTAGTGGATCTTGAGGGGTGCCTAACACCGTCCCCTCGAGATAATCTCAAGACCTTACCCGAACTCTGGTATTCTTTCAAATTCTTCTTTTATTCTCTAAAATGTGTCATAATGCACTATAATCATTAGGTGGTGACTCTCCAAACTTCACCGCCCAAATTCCCCGAAAGGGGATAAAAGAGTCATTCTAGCCATAATGTCGTAAACAAGATTTCTTCCCTCGAAAAAAGGGGCGTCGACAACTCGGAGACTGGACCCAAAAGCTACAATATAGATAAGATCACGGCACGAATGTCACTGTCACCAGCCAGAGAATCATGAGATTTTACAGGTTAATTACAGCCCAAATCGTAACGCGACTCGGTGATTGGATCTGAAATCTTCAATATGCCTAAGGGCATGACATAAATATCAGCATGCTAGCCGAGTAAACCTCCAACCCAAGCGCCCATAAGATCGCTTCGACCTCAAAGAACAAAAGTCATCATCATCCACTCACGAAGGCATGAAAGATATTGAGGGACAATAGGAGCGCAAGCCACAATGCAACTCGGGGACTAAGCTTAATTGGCCAAGCTGGTCACGGATGCCCCAACACATGCTCACGTCAAAGATCGCACTGAAGGATCCCCTGGCATGTTCGATCCATTCCAAATTTGAGAGGACCTTTCCAAACACCAATACTGGCTCGACCAGTCAGAAAATAAAGAAGCATGAGAGAAAAGAAATAAAGCTTCAAATTCTTTCTTATACATTACACGCGGCAAAAGGGCACATTTTCCATCTATAGGCATGTCCTACGTATCGGAGACAAAACAACAAAATGGAAATATCTACACCATATGCCAAAAGGGATATATCTTGTCAAATTTTCCCTCTCCAATGTCAATAAGAAATAACCAAGTGGCTTGCTCGTTGGCCCTCGCTCGAGCCTATTCCTCCGAGATAACAGAGGTCCTTGCACCGACCTTGTCAAGTACCTTTCTCCGGCACCTATAGCAAATGTATTACTTGATCCACTTCTCCTAGTTTAGGGCTCTCTTCAGTTGAGCTTGGGCATCAACAACATCTTTCATACAAAATGCCATCTCACGATCAGTGTGGTTCGTCTTATCGCCGCTCCTACCCTGGCATCGATTATCTCGGCTCTGACCTTCGAGAGATCAAATTTAAGTTTCCCAATCATGTCCGCTTGAAAATTGGCGTTTTCATGAGTCAAGACGAGTTGAGCATCAAAGGAAGAGTCCTTATTCTCATCTCTTGTAGAGCTCGAGCCTGCACCTGAGCGCTATTATTGTCGCAAGCAACTCTAAACCGATTGACGTCACCCTTGAGGTACTCCAAGGCCTCCAACCTTTTCTACAACTAATACGAGAAATGGTAATTAACCTTAAAATTAGAAGGGGGAAAAGAAAGTACTACAGGAATTTAACTGCTCCATCAAATAACTCTCATATTTGAGCTCCGGTATACCTTATATCACCAACGCTGCAGCTCAACTTCCTTCTCCTCGCTAAGGAGCCTAAGAGATTCGCCCTCACCTCGAATTTTCTTAATCTTGGCCCCTTCACAGAGCAACTCAGACCTGAGCCCATTATAGTCCTGCAGGAGGAGGATTCAGTTGAGGAAGGAAGACCTGTAATACAATGAAATTGTATGTACAACTCACCATAAAGTGAAGACGGCACACTTTCTCGAAGTTAGAACACGCTACTGTTGGTCTTGCCCTTGAGGGCCTGGATGAACCGACCCCGGGCACGGTATGTTCGCTCAAATGAATTGCCAGCCAGGAATCAGGCTCTTCGAAAGCAATAGATTTGGGGGACGACCTTTCCTCTGAAAAGTGAGCCCGACCGGTGCCACTTAACGCTCCATCACTATGCAGTATCTGATCTCTAATATTGCCATCGCTACTCTACCAAAAAGCCGATGAATCCTTCCCCTCTTTAGAAGAACATTGCCTCGTTCTAGGGAACCGATCGATATTTTAAAATGGCACCAACAGAAGGGGAAAAGGTTACCTCGGGTGTACCAAGGCAGGACGAAGGTAGCATACACACATACCTTAGTACAACGCTCCCCATCTGATATGGAGTACAACTCACATCTACGTTCATCGAAGGATGAATAGGTCACAAACCTCCGGACCCAGCTCGACAGGTCATGAACCTCACACTGCATCAACGAAGTTGCGGTGGCAAGGGAAACAACTTTAATATTTAGCTAATTTTTGCTATGTGTAGAATCTAGTCAAATGCAAAAACGCCTCACTCACGTGCATAATTCCACCCTTCGAGAAATGGCAAAAATTCTATTGGGATAATATCGTTCGTTCGGACCCGGATAAACTAGCCAGCCCACTCTCGGTCCCCACTGTCATCATCGTCAACTATGAAGTGTGTGGACAAATGAAACCAGAGAGTTAGCAGGACTCGATTATGAAATGGTAGATATACCCTGACAAGGTGGTCAAGCGTGAATTCAAGCATGACTTTCTCCGCAAAGAGTCTCCTCATTAGCACCATTCACCAAAATGATGGATGAATCTATGCCAGGGAGACCCGATACTTCAAGAAAAAATCAAGACAACCTTGTGGGGGGAGGGGGCGAAATTATGAAAGGGTATTGGTTTACGCTCAAGAACCCATCACTGTAGTTCGCGATGCCCTCATATAGGGCAAGCACATGTAGTGTTACCCTCTCGCTCCAGCCACAATATCTCCTCGACATCACCAGGTGTTTCCTCTCTTATCAAGGATGTCGTTTCCGGAATAAAGTCCCTCGGTTCTAGAGCAGCAGGAGCGGTGCAACTCGTCACCTGCCGAATCGGCCCGAAATGGTTCCCATGACTATGGTTAAACTAACTGGTCGAGGCAAGGGCGCGCGCCAACATTTTTTCGGCTAAAGAGATAAAGTATACCATGCCAAAGTTGAAAGGCATGTATCTAAAAGTAGTGAAGTCTTGCTAAAGAGCGGATGCCGGCCCACATATATGCGAGAAGCAGCAATGATTTGCCTGCCTGAGGCAAGCCCCAGAAAAGCCAACAACCTCGATACATATCGATGGATCGACACCCAATCCGGAAAGCACCCACCAACGAGGATTCAAGACTGAAGGGGTCGTTTGTATTACCTCCATGCTCAGGGCAGCTCTCTATGTCAAAAAACCCCTTGCCAAAGAAGTCGGACCTCAGTAACTTTGAATGCCGACACTCAATGCAAGGCAAGCACCTAATCTTGATTATCCCCTCTTCTAGAAAAGAGGAGTAACTACGGTAATCTGTGATCGCGAAAGCTCCACGAAGGTTCCAGGAAGCATCCAAATATGAGTAAACTCTGCAATGGAAGTCTACCATATTCATCCTAAAGGGGTTATCTACACCAAGGTCCATAGGGACCCCCAGTTACTCGGAGATGACCTTCATCCGGGGTAACGTTCCCAAAGTACCTGAAAGTCAACGCATGATCTCCAAACAACTCGGGGGACCTCGGTAGCCCAGAGCTATCAAAATGAATCCATGATTGGTCTAAAGTATGAACAATAGGTCGGAGGGAAGTCATGTCAATCAGCACAAGATCGGAATAAGCCTTCGTGCTCAAGTCACATATCATCGAACAACAAATAAAGGATAGCATTAAAAGGGCCTCGAAGGATATGGTAGCATACAGAGGCAAAGAAAAGTAAGGAAGGCATAAATCGACAAAGTATATTCTTATTCATAAAAATTTGCTTACAAGGAGCCCTCGAGGGGTGGTTACATACAATTACAAAGGCCTATATGAGTCCACGAGGAAGAGGCAAAGGGATGCACACGCGAGATGAAAGCCCAAAGATCAATCCACTTTCAAAAGTCCACAGCATGCACCTTTGGACACCTGTCCTCAGAAGTTTCATCACAACTTTCCACACTAATATCCCTAAGAGACAAGGCAGGTGGCAGGGAGGGATGAAAAAGCACCATAGATTTCTAAGTCTTGAGGACATTCTTTGGCCAAAGAAGCCTCGGAGAGACAGCGGACCGAACAACCACCGATATCACTTGCACAACTACTTTACACTTCTTGGGATGTCCAACCATGCAAACCTCCAACTCTGAACAGAGCACCACATCGATCCGGTATATGAAGGTGACCGACGGTGTATAATATGAGCCCCCTTTGAGTAAAGGTGCATAATCCGAATAGCTATCTACATAAAAAGGAAGCCGTCTCCCGGTCCACCATCATCTTAGGCAAGCAATAACAACAAAGGATAGCATATCAACGACCAATGCAATAGAAGGACAACACACTTACGTTTGAGGAACTCCTCCAAATGACCTTAAAGTCACAAGCACCTAACATGATGTTCAATGGTAAAAGAGAATAGGAGAAAGGAATAAGCAAGAAAGCTAGCAGAAGCACTTTTATAGGATAAACAAGGCCAAGGCATCCACATTTATATGGATTACGACACGGTCATCTATGTTTTGGTAGGCTGACCGATGGGCCAAGTTAATGTATCTATGAAAAACTTAATCGGCGGCGGTACCTATACCTTGGGAAGAAAAATCAGGGAGTGTAATGAATGAGGCTAAAAAGAACGAGCTAGGGTATCATCGATAGGCGTCGCCGAAAGAAGTTCTAGAAGTCAAGTATCAGAACCATTTCCCATATCTTTGATATGGAAAATGCGGAGACTATCTGTACAAGAAAAAATCAGAAGACTTGATTTTTAGCAACTGAGACATTTCGAAAGCGTGTCCCAGGACCCCGAGGATGGGGGTCGCAGTCGGTTCCCGATCTCGGGACTCATCGAAGCCCTATTTGGAGAAGACGAAGAACGAATATGAGACAGAGGGGGAATCTCTCTAGGTATAGAGCTATACCTGACAAACCTAGCCTATCCAGGGTCAATGCTGAAGCATCATGTCAAGCCATCCCATTATTGTAATTTATAATTAGTCCCCAGGTAGTTGTAGACTTGTCTCATCTCCTATATAAATGGGACTCGCCCCATCTTGTAAAGGGAGGATGTTGCTCTATTTCTCCACGAGCGCAATAATATCTCTCTCTCTCTCTCTATCTTTCTCTCGTTTCTTCTAAGTGGTTCATCCTCATAGGCTCGAGGACTCCTTTGCATTATTATTTTCTTACTTGTTCTTTACCGTATTGTCTAATATTGGAAACATAGAGCCTTGCTTTATCATATCTCTAGTTGTTGTCCCATCCCCGGCTATCACCGATAGTCCGAGATCGATACCAATGCCGACCCCAAGGTCCCATCAACCATCGCTGAGCTCAGGTGACATGCCCCTTTAATTTGATCACTGCCTCGTATTAGCTCGTATTTGATCATTATATTTACGTTCTTAGCATTAGGTACTTTAACAGCTAGCTCGGAAATAGATCACGTATTTTTAGAGTCTCATTTACAAATTTAATTTTTGTTACCATTTTCATAGTAAATAGTGCTTTTAACTCAATAATCATGGCATGAAATTATCCTTCGTGCATTATCACACATATCATGACACGACATTGTAAATAAGACACAACACAGTTCAAGCATCAACTATCTTTTTACCACTTGTTTCCACCACCAATTCACTTGTATCTAGTCACAATTTACTTAAGAATATCAATAAATGTTAAATAAATCAATTCAAATGCATGAAAATAGGTTTTCTAAAGATTTTCCTAAAAAGTCAAAAATTGACCCTAGGATTACCCATTCATCCACGAACTAAAATATATAATTTATTTTGAAATCGGACCTCAAATCAAGGTCCAAATCTTCAAAATATGAAAATCCTAAGTTGTACCTAAAATACCCAATTTCCCCCATGAAAACCCTTGATTTTGAATTGAAATCATGCGAAAAGATGTCGTAGATTAAAGAAAAAGAGTTAGAAATGACTTACAATTTATTTGGAGAAGTACGTTTCTTTATAAAATCGCCAAAGAGAGCTTAGGGGTTGAGAGAGTGAAAAATAAAGAAAACTTTATCGAAGTCCAAATTAAGTGGTCGTAGATGTTGCAATTGCAACTTGGATTCGCAACTGCAAACCCATTCAAGACATGTTGTCTTCAGAAATACGAAGAATATGTCGCATTTGTGACCGTGGGAAAATCCTGTCACCTTCGCAATTGCAAAGGGAACATCGCATTTGCAATTGGAGGGCTTCATAATTCCCACCCGGTGTTTGCATTTGCGAAAAGGGCCTGCCCAGGCTTGGTTTGTATTTGCGACACTGGGGTCGCATTTAACAAGCCTGTTTACATCGCAATTGCGAAGCTCGATGTTGCAATTGCGAAATCAGAGGCCCTGAAAAAAATACCTGATACAAGAACTTGCTCCTAAGTTCGATTTCACTCCGTGGACTATCAAAAATTCACCCGAGCCCTTGGGGCTCCAACCCAAACATGTGTTCAATTCTCAAAATATCATACGGACTTGCTCATGCAATCAAATCATCAAAACAACACCAACAACTATCAATTAAACCTCAAATTCGTGAAATTACTCAAGAACATCAATATTATTATTATCTCATTTATAGGCCGGTTTTATACCAAACAAATTATGATCGTTGCCAAATTTTACAGTTTCAACTTTGTTATTATTTCAAACTTGTACTAGGCTCTGAAACCAAGATACACGCCCGATACCATAAAAAAATGCATCAATTCACTTCTAAAAACCTTTATATTTACTACAGAATAATTTTCCTCAAAAGTACATTTTCTCGGGCTTGGGACCTCAGAATTTGATTCCGGGCATATGCCCAAGTCTAATATTTTACTGACCCTATGAGACCGTTGGATCAACGGTCTGGGTCCGGGTCTATTTTTCAAGAATGTTGATCAAAGTCAACTTTATTCAATTTTAGAAGATAATTTCCTTATTTCACTTTGTTTTCATATAAAAGCTTTCTGGAAATGCGTCCGGACTATGTACGCAACTCCACGTGAAACAAAAAGAGATTTTTAAGTCTTCGAAACATAGAATTTACTTTCAAAATGAGTGGTGACCATTTGAGTCATCACAGGAAGAATAGCAGTAATAGAATAGTTAACACTTCAATTAAGGCACACAAGAGTCAATAGGCAATATCATGAACCAATTAACTCCAGTTAAATCAAGTAAAAATGAAAACAGTAAATGGGAAATTTAATCATAGTAAAAAAACTCCATATCTAATGCACTTAAGAACATGAGATCCCAAAAAGGTCAACCTTCCACAAATAAGCTCGACCATATGCTCGTGACCTCGCGTACATAGACGTCGCGTAACACAATTAGTATAAAAGACTTGAATCCTTAGGGGTAGTTCCCCCACAAAAAATTAGACAAGATACTTACCTCAAATAAGATAGATCGTTACTCTAATGTAAATTTATTGAGTGAATAACCTCTGGATAGCTCAAACCAAACCAAAATAACTTTAAAGAATAAATAAAACTCATAAGAAGCTATTTCATATAATAAAGCATCAATATTTATCAAAACAAAAAAAAACAACCAAAACGTTGACCATCATGCCCGCACCTTGGATCCCAAAAAATTTTAAATAATCCAAATACCCATTTCAATACGAGTTCAGTCATACCAAAATTATCAAATTCTGATACAAATTCATCCTTTAAATTATCGTTTTACATTTTTAATTTTTTTTTCAAAAATATCCATTTAACCTCAAGTCAAAACACTAATTAAATCACAAAAATAAAGATCGAATCATGAAATGTGATAAATTACGAGTGAAGAAAATTTACCTCATTGATTTTCTTGAAAACCCCACAAACAATCGCCCGAAATCGAGCCCTACAACCCTAAAAATGATAAAACTAGCTAACCCTCAAAATAGAGCTCTTTTACATTCAATCCAATGACTAATGCATTGCAATAGCGGAATATCCATTGTGATCACGCAGAATAAAAATTAAGGCTGCCCCAAAACGGGCTACGCGAACACGACAGCGAGAATGAGGTGACCAATTCTCTACACCGTACGTGAATGTGTCTGTGCACTCGCGAACGTGAAGAGAAGTTAATTAATTTCATATTCTACCTTACCTCTTTGAGATTGAGGACCACTGAGTGCGAACGCATAGGCAACGATCTTCCAACCTTCCCAAACGCGAGCCCCTATTCGCGAATGCAAAGAGTAAATGATGTCTGCATCTCAATAACACTATCCGAACACAATAGCTTAATCGCGACGATGAAGGCACACGAGTTCAAAGAACCAGCTCTCTAAAACATGATGAATTGGTCTGAAGCTCGTCTGAAACTCACCCGAGCCCTTCGTAACCCCGTTGAAACACACTAACAAAACTTAAACTGAAACCTATCACATTAACTCTGAATCATATTAAATTTTTCTTGCAAGTTCCAAATAACACAATGGAGCTATTTTGACAGATAGAATTATATTCCGATCCCAATATAACAATAGTCAACTCTTGGTAAAATCTCTCAACCTTCCAAATTTATAACTTTCCAATTGTTGCTGAAATGCTTTAAACCTTACGGACCTTGAAATTTAAATCCCACGCACACCATGGTCCAAAATAACCACGCGCAGCTGTTGGAACCATCAATATACCATTTAAAAGTCGTATACACAAAGGTCAAATTCCTTTTAAGTTTTACCATTTAAGCTTCCAAAAATAGAATTCTTCTTCCAAATAGACTCTAAATCATACGATAATTGACCTCGGAAACACACGCAAGTCAAAACACAAAATTTGAAGCTGCTCAAGACCTTAAGCCACATAACGGAACTTTAATTCTCCAAATAACCGGCCGGGTTATTACATATTCGAATAATTCGGAGGCCAATTAGCCCGGAAATGGCTTGTTGGAGCAGTGATTTTCATAGTTTGAGGTTAGTAACAGTTCTAAAGTTGATACTAGGCAGTATAAATCCCCAAACTACATATTATATTGTTGGTGTTGAGTTGATAGATATGCTGGGGGACCAACGTGTGGGCCTACTCCATAGAAATTGTGACTTGGTTGATTCTATGAAACTGTGTGTTTATCAAATCTTGATGTTATTCTTTTTTTCTCCATCTGTTAGAGAAATCCAATTGTGAATCATGTTAGAAATGATGCGCATGCTATATGTGTGTGCTGTTGGGACCCATATAGGTCCTTTTTTTGTTGAGTTATTTGCTTAAATTGCAGTTATCTACTCAGTCACATTCATCATTTGTTTATCATATCTTACTAGCTTTACATCATGTGCCATTATTTTATGGTAATTGGCATGAGTGGTTTGAGCACAAGAGACTTGAGAGATTGATGACTGAGTGAGGCCGACTGCCTGATTGTGAGTTATATTTATAGGTCGGGCTACACATTGCTGCAGGTTTTGTTGATTTATGATGGGATGGGGTTGCACGCTGCATAAGGTATTACTGATTCATGATGGGATCTGGCTGCATGCCACATCAAATTTTATTAGCAAAAGGGCAGGGTCTGCCCCTCCGAAATCTGACATACCAGTTATTGACTGTAATGATTGACATTTATGACAAATAAATTGAGTAGTTTGAGAGTGTGAGTACATAAGGTTACAATTTTGATGCATTACATGTAAAATGCACATTTGACATATAGAAATAGAGATGTAATATTCCTCATATTAGTCGCACTTGGAATATTTTATTCGTATTCCATTAAACAATTAAACTTAAAGCATGTCTATATTTTGGTACTGTATTCACACAGATTATGAGATTCCTCTGAGATATTATTGTCCTTTTTTCGTCATATTTGTACTGTTATAATCTACAATTGGACTGTACCTATTTAATCTCACTAGTTGTCACTGCCGTCAGCCCAAGGTTAGTCCTATTACTTAATGAGTATATTAGGTTGGCCGTACTCATACTACACTCTGCACTTTATGTGCAGATCCAGGTACTTGTGGGCACGACGATTGCCAGATTTGGAGACTCCTCTATGGAAACTATCGAGGCAGCTACCTTGGCATCCGCAAACTTCGACTCTCCTTATTTTCAAATTATAACATTTTTTATCTTATCTATACAATTGTTTTAGTAGTTAGAGTGTATTGTAATTTAGATGTTCATGTACTCAGTAATACCAAAATTTTGGGAATGTTGCATTTGAGTCGCAATATTTCTTATTAACTATTTATGACAGTTATTACTATCAAACTTGTTTCACGTTTTTCTTAATATATAATTTGCGTAGTGGATTGTGATTGTCAAGTTGCCTAATTTTGTGATAGGCTCCATCACGGCATGCCTTGCAGAAGGTCTGTGAACACTGACCCTCCCTCTTTCTTTGATTTTTGTGTTGTTTTGTGTTTACAATGTGATCTATGTCGGCTAGTTTTAGTTCTTGATATATGTCTGTAGTTTGTAGTTCATAATTGGACTAAGGCTAAACCTAACTACTTGGCCTACATTGATGAATTTGCTTAGCCAAGCAAGGCCATTAGTATAGGTCTTTGGTGTAGTAAGATCTTAATCATGTGTGTGTGTTTGCCCTTGACTGTTTTTGAAGATCAGTGCAACTTGGTATTTTTTTGACTTGGATAAAGGTCGTGAAATGATAAGGCCACTAAAACTAATTAGTGGATGCCTCTACTTTTATCACTAACCATTTTCAGATCACTCAATTACGTTACTTGAACATGAATTAGCTTACTGACAGTTTGCTTCATATTCTATTGGATTTACATCTTTGTGATTAACTCCTTATGTTTTCTACTACATGCTATGAACGGACACTGACACAGTAAGTGCATGCAGTAGTTTTCCTCCTTGTGTTTGGGTTCTGACATTGAAGACAATGGCATGTAACTCTAAAGTGTTGAGTCCCCTGTTGCTTCTAAACTGTTTGTATTGCACCTTTTTTGTTCATTGCTGCAGTAATGCTAACTATCAAGTGAATATCTCATTTGTATCTAAACCATTAAGGAAGAGTGAATGTGAGTGATTACGGGTATTTGGGGTATGACCTAGCGTGTGTATTGAGATTCCCTTCATTTACAAAAGCACAGCTTGGGGTCCATGAGACTCTAAAGTGTCAGGGATTCAAAATTTACTTTGTCCATGAATAAGGTTTTATCCCAAGATCTTGGTCATTAACTCTCACTAATCCACTTAGGACTAATACAAATTATCGTTGGTCTTCACTCAAATCATGTCTACTTGTTATAACTTTATTTCTAATGGGGCTCATATGGAATCCTTAATGTTCTTTTCTATCTTTTTGTATGCATGTTTGAAGTTTGGACATGCCAAAGGGGCATTTGCATCTATACTCGCTTTTTATGTCACGTTCTAACTTGCGACTGTTACGCAAAAAAAATTGCAACCGTATCTGCTTTTTCACATAACTTGAGCATGCGAGGCAGAAGTAGCAAAGGCAATCGCGTAAAACTTCAGCATTCAAGTAGTCGGGCCTGAAGTTTAGCTCTAGAGCTGAAGTTTTTGTTTTGTGACTGTCGAACTTTAGCTCTAGAGATGAAGTTTTTATTATTTAACTATCAAACTTCAGCTTTAGAGGTGAAATTTTATTCTTTAACTATCAAACTTCAGCTCTACAGCTAAAGTTTTTGTTTGTAAGCTTCAGCTCTAAAGCTGAAGTTTTTTGTTTTTTAACTATCGAACTTCTGCTCTAGAGCTGAAATTTTTGTTTTTAACGATCGAGCTTCAGCTGTTGTGACGACCCGACCCGTCGTCTCATGTGCTACCATCCTGTTATTCCCGTTTTATGCTTCCTCGTGTTTCATGATATGCGTTTTGTTAGTTTGAGTTTGTTCGGATTGAGTTTGGTAGGAAACGAGACACTTAGTCTCTTCAAGGGATCTTGGGTTTTGAAATGTCAACCAGATGTTGACTTATGAGTTAGAGGGATCGGATGTGATTTTCTCGGAGATTCGGTTAGCTTTGGAGAGTGATTTGTGACTTAGGAGTGTGATCAGAATTGATTTTCGAGGCCCGGTGAAGAATTAGTCTTGAATTGGCGAAGTTAGCATTTTGGCGATATCCAGTGGATAGGTGAGATTTTGATCCGATGATCCGAATGAAATTCCGAGTGTTGCAGTAGATTTGCTTTGCTAGGTAATTCGGGATGTGTGTGCAAAATTTCTGTTGATTTGGAGGTGTCTAGGTTGGGTTTTTGATCAAATGTGTATTTTGGAATACTAAGAAGAACTTAGGCTTGAATCCATCGCGAAATAATGATTTTTGTGTTGTTGGATGTGTTTTGATGATCAGAGCGAGTTTGGATGAAGTTTTAGAATAGGTTGCAACTATTGGTTGAGGTCCCGGGGGCCTCGGAATGAAATTCTATCTCCACAAATTTTTGAAAGAACTCAATATTTCCACTTCAAACTTAGAGGATTTTATGCGATCTTGGAAAGGGAATCAAGGTACTTCAATGGGGTAAGAAATTCTGACCCTAAAACATAAATCTAATGTTACGACCCAAAGGGGTCATCACCGTAATTCTCCTTTGCTATGTGCTTCCGAGGCCTTGAAAACCTATTATTTGGTTGCCTCAATTTTGCGTGCGCAGTTCGGGCGCGATGCCGAAAAATTTTTATGTGGAAATATATTAATTTGGTGGTAAAAACTATGAATTTTGATAATAATATTGATGTAGTTAACTTTGATCAACATTTTGGGTAAGCGGACCCGGACCCGTAATGTGACGGTCCCGGAGGGCCCGTTGTAAAATATGGGACCGGATGAATTCCTGGAATTGAAATCTGAGGTCCCAGGCCCGAGTACGGAATTTTTCTGTGAAATTATTTTCTGAAAATATTTCAGGAAAATGAAAATGAAATTTGATCAGAAGTAATGGTATCCGGTTCGTATTTTGGTTCCACGCCTGGTACATATCTTGAATGAGTGTTAAGCGCTTCCGGTGAAATTTGGTCAAAATCGGACGTCATTTGACGTGTTTCGCACTAAAAATAGAAAATTTGGAAGTTATGAACTTTGAAATGAAATTATGAGGTTTAAAAATTGATTCATTGATTTTGATGATATTTTGGAGATTTGATCGCCCGAGCAAGTTCGTAGGATGATATTCAGTTAGTGTGTGTGGTTGGTTTGGGAGCTCTGATGGCTCGGGAGTGATTTCGGGGGTGGTTCGGGGTGTGTTTGAACATAGAACTTGGCAGATTTATGCAATTTTTACTCAGATGCTTTGTTCTATCGATCGCACTCATCCAACCGCGATCCTATAAGGTTGTCCTCAGGTAACTGAAATTTATTCTAGTGCATATTCTTACCCGCGATCGCATAGGTTGGCCAGTCATATTAGTGCGATCGTACTCCCCTTACCGTGATTGCATCGTGTTCAGACCCAACCAGGCTAGGTCCCGTCTTTCTTCTACGCGAATGCGGCTCCTCTCCTATTATCGCGATGCTTAGCCTCCCCATCTCTATGCGATCGCAATCAATTCCAGCGATCGTATAGGCCAAAATCCTCCAGTATAATATTTAATTCCAGCACTGATTCAATACAGGATTCATTCAAATTCTCACACGAGCTCCTCCTAAATTCCTCTATTTCCGAGATTCAAGCTCTCCTTTCTCCATAACTCTTTGGTTAAGTATTCTTCACTTCATTTCTTCATTATTCCTTCATCTAATTATCAACTTCCTAACCCTAAAACATAAAATCAAGGTAGTTAATGGGGGAATGGGTAGAACTAGGGCTTTTGGGATTTTAGGCGAATCAACCTCAAATTGAGGTCGACTCTTAAAATAAATTACATATTTGAACTCGTGGGGTTATGGGTGATTGGGTTTTGGTTCAAGCCTTGACTTTAGACCATGTAGCCCCGATGTCGGATTTTTGTATTTTTGGAAGAATGATAGAAACTTCATTTCTAGGCTATGGAATTGTATTTTAATCTATTATTGATAATATTTAACTAATTATTGCTAAATATCGTTATTTCATTGTCGGATTCTAGAGGAAAAGCGGTGTTAGAGGCTTGATTGCTATTTTCGGACCGAGGTAAGTGTTTTTTCTAACCTTGGCTTGAGGGATTAGGATATGTTATTTGCTACGTGTTAACTGTGGAGTACGGTGTATAGGCATGGTGACAGTTATCTATGCACCGTAGTCTAGCATGACCGTGAGTCGTCGTTGCTTTTAAATTCGAAAGATGGGAAACAATTGAGCTAATTACTTGCTAATTTAATTATGAAGTGATAGACCAAATGTGTTAAAGGAGGAAGTGTGGTATTTTTCTCTTGCCGGAACTTATTGTGGACTTATTCTCCCTTGCCGGTACCTATTGTTTATTTGTTCTTCCTTGCCGGGATGTTTGATCTTGTTGTATATTTCCTTCCTCGATTGGTTGTGACCGTTGATTGGGTGAGGAAGAGCAATTATGCATGAAGGGTCTTTCCGTGCCATGTTTTTCATAATGATGCATGAATGGTCTTTCTGTGCCATGTATTGATTATTTGAGCACGAAGGGTGATTCCGTGCCTCGATATGAGAGTTACGTGAGGAAAAGCACGAAGGGTGATGCCATGCACTATATTTGACAGTTTTGGTGAGAATTGAGAGTAAAAGCACGAAGGTTGATGTCGTGCAGTTGTTGATTCACTGGCTCTCTTTTTATTGATGTTAATTACTCACTTTCCATTTCGTTGTTCATTGGTCTTATAATTGAATTGTTACACCCCACAGCATGTCCCCTACCCATTATCTATTTAAATTTTGTTATCTTTCCGTTATTGCACATATATCTTTACAGGTTGATTATGGTAGTGTGGTCGTCACTACCTCACCGGGATTAAGCCAGGAACTTACCAGCACATGGGGTCGGTTGTGTTGATACTATGCTTCTGTGCCTCTATGTGCACAGATTTAGGAGTATCTTACGGACCGCAGCAGCAGTAGGTTTGGAGCGTGCCTTTAGTCTAGAGACTCCTAGGTAGTTCGCTGGCGTGCGGGGGCCTTGAGTCTCATCTATTTAATTTCTGTTTGTCTCATTGTTCGAAACAGTCTTCTTATGTATTCCTTTCAGACTGATGTTTTTAGTACTACTTTTAGTAGTCCGTGAGTAGTGACACAAGATACTGGGTAGCGACATGTTAAAAATTCCGCACTCTACTATTATTTTTGTCAATAGTCTTCCACGTATTTTTAGTTAATTATTTCAGTTATTATACCGTTTTAGATTAAATTTTGTGAAATGTTTAAAAGGTTGGCTTGCCTAGCTCCGATAGTAGGCACCATCACGACTCCTGATGATGGAAATATTCAGGTCGTGACATCTAAGTTGCTATTACACGAATTAAGTATGAAAAATCAAGGAACTAAAGGGCAAAAGTGGAGGCTAGGGCGTGAAAATTAGAAGAATTTAAACTGGTGATTTTTATCCTCTTTACTTTTTTGCATTCTAGACAAACTATATGTATAGGTTGCTACTCATACTTGTATTAGAGGCTCGTGACACAAAATCAGTGGGATTTGTATTACTATTGTATGGTTTTCCGCACTGTTTTAACTACTGTTTCAAGATTATAATCATGTTAATTTGGCTTTAATTCATGTTAATTGGAAATAATTTCTACATAAGGGATTGAGAGTGCTGAATTGGTCGGGCTTCACTAACACTATTTTTGGCGCCATCACAATCGAAGATTTGGGATCGTGACAGCTCTAGAGCTGAAGTTTTCATCTTTTAACTATTGAACTTCAGCTTTAGAGCTGAAGTTTTTGTTTTTTAACTATCGAACTTCAGGTCTAGAGCTAAAGTTTTTCTTTGTGAGCTTCAGCTCTAAAGCTTCCATCTCCTTGAGTTCGCGTCATTTATATCCAGACTTGACATGTGAGAATGCAAGAATCATTGAAAGAATATTACTTTTTTCTCTTTCGGTCTATTTAACATATACCTAATTGTTCAGCATTTCACTAGATAGAGCGTTAAATGATGTTGCAGCCAATGTACTATGTAGCTAGCTGTAATCAAATTTCTTTGCACATCCAGTTCATATCCTTTGCATAGTTCATCAGAAGCTAATAAACTTCTTTGACCAAGGTGATTTAGGCCTAGTTTAGGATGACCTTTCGCAGTACTAAAATTGGCCAATCAGAAAACTTTGTTCGTAAATGCCTTCGGTAAATAGAAACAAATTATGACATATTTTTTCTTTATGCTTGAAACCATGTTCCTGGTTAATTCATGGTAAATAGCACGTATTTGGTCTTGCATTGGGATATAACTTTGAGGAGGAGAAGGAGAAGAAAGGGAGAGGAGGAGAAGGAGAAAGGGGGCTGAAGTTGTTTAAAAAGTGCATACAAGTTAAAAAAATTTTTAAACAATGGTTATAAGTTAAATGGGGTGACCAAATAGGTCATCCCGTGCAATTTTTACCGAGATTCTTTGCAGCTCAGGCCAAATTTCAGTCCAAAACACCGTCGCTTGAACAAATTCTATCGCTGCTTAAAATCTTCTGGGCTGGTCTACCGGTCCAATATCAAGGAGTCCAGTTTCTTTCCCATCCTGCTTTAAGATACTACAGTTTGCTGTTAAGTTCCATGTATATATTTGATACTAACGTTGCTATTAAATAGAGAAAATATCACTTTTTACCTATTAGGCCCAAACTATCTACCTTTTAATACCCATCCCAAAAGTATTTACCCTACCTACCCAGTTGGCCCAATCTATTTACCTGGCCCCCATATTTCACGTGGCCTAATCTACCCATCTCTCCCTTATCTGCAATCCATCCCATTCTTCCCACGATCTACCCATCTCTCCCTTTTCTTCGATCTAGCCCATTCTTCTCACGCTTTCCTTCTTTCTCTATCAATTAACAGAGTACACTCTCCAAAATTCGTTAGCCAACCAATGAGAACGCAAAAGTAAAATACATTCGATTTGTAATTTTCTTCTTCCAACTCCGTTATATCTCTTTGTCTAGTACCTAATTTTGGGTGAATGTTTTTCTTCTGAAAGTACATTTTCGTGAAAGTGGGTTTTGAAAATCATAGGATTTTTGTGTTTTCCTTTGTACTTTTGTGAATCTATGTCTATGGGTTGTTGTTTTCTCTATGGGTCAGAAGAGTTGTACGCGTATAAGGTGGAACTTCGGACAATATAATGCTTCAAAATAAGTAGCTGCTTAATTCGTTGCCTCAGCCATGTCCGGGCCTAGTTTTTCCTTATTTTCTGATTCTCAGTCTCCACTTATACCCTAGCAGTAGTAATGTTGTAAACATAATTGAAAATGTTGAATTAGAGGGTGTAAAAGGCAAAAATATTAAAGTTGCGTCACTGGATGAAATTCCCTAACTTTCATTACCAGACACATTATGAACTAGTCATAGGAGGTGTTCCTGTGACTGATAAGGGAAAAGGTAAAGTTGTTGAGGATTCTGAGTTAGGGGGAAGTCGATGTGTATCCGTGCTTGAAACAGAGACTCAACCAGTAGATGTTGATTGTAGCGATGATTCTTATTTAAAGAAGAGAAAAATTGGTGTCGCACCCAAGAAGGTTATTTTCTTACAGTTATAATCATTGTGATTTTTAATGTATAGTACATTGTTATTTTTTGATTTTCTGTTATGCTTATGTATTATATTATTAGTTATAGTCAGTTGTGTTAATTTTTTGAATTAAATAGATAGATTAAATTAATGTTCTGCTTGAGGTTTAAGAAAATGGTCGATGATTCACTAGTGCGTCAATCAGTAGATGTTGTTGTCAACCAAATTTATTGAAGCCAGAGCTACTTTGTGTGATTTCTGATTTTCAGCTTTCCATTAGATGATTTTGTACGTGATCTAGTTTTTAGGCTAGTTGATAATTGTGGTGAGAAGCAAGAATGGAAGGAATGGGACCATGTAAGTTATGTCAGCACAATGAGATTTTTTTTTAGGTGGCATGGTGTGGATGGGGTCAATGTGCAAAAGCCCCATAGCTTTTGGCTGGTGACCACTACTTGCATTGATCATTGGCAGGCATCGAGGTAGAGAAATTATGTATAGGGCGTTTTCTGAATAACACCCATTGTCCCTTTTGAACCATCTGAAGAGCCCCTTAACCTTAAGTAATAAGTTATGATTGACTTATTTTCTAATGAAAATAATTTCTTAAATTGGTGCTAAGTAGTAGACAAAAAAGATGCCAGGCACTGAGTTTCATGATTGACAAAGTACTTGAGTCTGGAAGGGGAGGCAATGTTATTGGGTTAAAGAAATCTTTTGCTCAGAAAGCATGTCCACGAATGAGCGGCCCATGATTTTAAAATTTTGTAAGGATATCGGTTGTCACTAGGTAGGCAAAGTTTAGTTTCAAAAGCTTGAAGATGCTATTCAGAGCTAGTTATGAATCATGGTGAAGCTCTGTGTCTTTCTGCTCCTATGTTTGTTTGACAAAGATTTCCTTGCATATCCTAAGAGCCAAGTGTGATGTTACCTATTAGATACTTCTTAAGAAGAAATATGTCCCACTTACCTTGGATTAGGAATCAGCTTCTCTTTTTGACTTTAGATTGTCATTCCGATTAAAAAAGGGGTTCCCTTCTTTAATCAATTAACCATACTTGCTGCTTTTATTTTTCCTTCATAGCAACTCACCAGATTGTTTGGTGATATCATGTGATGTAGTCGGTAGTTAGTGAAATAAATATCTTTACAGCCAAATCTGCTATATGTCCCCCATCCAAACCTTATTGGTTATGCAGAGAAACTTGAATAAGCGGTATTAGAGAGAACCTGATGAGTTTAAGGAACATAATGAATCACCTTATGAAGAAGGTGGTAGGATAAGTTGAGCTTTATTCGTTATTCACAATCTAAACATTTTATAAAGACACTCACCCTAAGGTTGTAAAACTTGTATAATTTTGTGGTGCATGCAGCAACTCTTTTGACTTCTGAGGTCTTCTTCTAAATAATAGCATTTATGTTCTTTATCTTATTGTTGCGTAACTTGTGTTTTGTCGCAGTGGCAATGGCGCGCATGATGTTTCCCATTAAAGTTGTGTGCCTATGGACATAATGTATGTGTGTTATGTTGTATGGCCCCGTGAAATGAGTGCTCAGATGTTAGAAACTCATAGAGTCGAGTCTACCTTGAGAATTAGATTCTCTTACTGTTTAGAACTTAAAAACACAAATAGAAATTTTGGGCAAAATGCGGTCAAGAATGCTCTCGCAGATCAGCTATGCGGACAACATTCCTACCATAGAGTGAATCAGAGAGGGCCAAATTTTTGATGTTGAAAATGCGGTCAGATATGCGATCGCATAATCAATATGCGGACCGCAGAGTGATCGCATATTGTCCTTGAGAAAATCTGAGGGTCAGTTCTACTGTGCATTGTGCGACCACAAAATGAAAATTCGGACCGCATATCTACCGCATTCCCAACCCGAGAGGTTTGAAACTTGAGCCATTTCTGCGGTCCATTTTGCGGACCACATGTCTGTTCTGCAAATGCAGAGTTGCATCGCAGATTGAGCACGCCCAGTTATTTTTCTAAAAATCTAACCCTAACCCGTCTTTAATAAAAACACCCCATCCCCCAGTTTTAACACATTTTTCGAACAAAATAAGGGAGAGGAAGAGAGGGTCCTAGAGAGAGAAAGCAAGTTCTTCATCACTTGATCTTTCAAAATCATAGGAGTGTGGAAAACCTTTGGTGCATTGTCTTCTCTATTGATTTCTCAAGTAAAATCCCTAACCCATTTCCCCCAGCTTCGAAGCTTGGGAAGGGAATCCCATACACTTGCTTTGAATGTTTTTCATAAAATCTTCATGCATGTCTTCAAAACTCAAGAATCTTGTAAAAAGGGGATTGGGTAGTAACTATGAGTTTAAGTTTTTAAGACTTAAGTGTTGTTTATGAACTAGATTGACTTCTTGATTGCTTGGAAAATTTGGGCTAAAGGCATAAAGGGGAAAAACTCAACTCCAGGTATGTATGGCTAACTGTGATCCTTGTGAAATCGCCCTATGCTAGTTGTGCAATTGCTGATAGTATATATTCATGTGAGAATCATTGTGAGGCTTTGTGTTGTATAATTTTCTGGTAATGCTTTGCGATGAATATTGTGGAACTTGTAATTGGAACAACGGAAATGGAAAGTAATGTGGAATAATGGAAATGGAACAATGTGGAACAATAGAAATGGGAATAATGTGGAATAGTGGAAATGGAAGTATTATGAAACAATGTGGGTGATTAGTGGTGAATTATTGTTGTGATGATCTAAAGTGTGGACCAATATGATAAACATGAGGAAATTGTGGTTGCTAGTGGTGGAAATGTGTTTCCCTTGTTGTGGATCTATGTTATCAATATGCCATAGTTGATTCCTTGTATTTGTTGTTGAGATGTTTGTTGTTGTGAATTGAAAACTGTCTGGCGGGGTCGGGTTGCGTACCGCAACACGGTAAAATAAGGTGTGGGTTAGGGTGATAAGGGTGGCTGAGGTAATAAGGGTGGATGAAGCAATAAGGGTGTATAATCTGATCCAATTTCATTATTGATATGAATATGAATCATGAAATGATAAATGTGAAAATGTGAATAGAGACAGCAGTAGAGTTTGTAGCCTGTGGGGCACTAATTGCCCCTTTGTATGACTATTTGAATGAATTGTGTGAGATGTTTTGTTGATTCTCCATGGTTGTAATAGTACTATTGTTATTCAGTTCTATGCTTGAATATGCATTTTTGCTCGAGTTTACTTGGGACAGAGTTTGTTCATACATGCCAGTACAATTCAAATGTACTGACGTCCCTTTTACCGTGGGCGCTACATTCATGTTATGATTATAGGTGGATCCATGGAAGGCACTCCAGTCCATCGCTCGTAGCTCTTCCTCCTCTCTATCGGCGGTATTCGTGTTGGTGAGCCCTTTTCCTTCTGGGGCCTTGTGTGGCTCATGCCACCTATGTTGTTGTATTTTGGAGTCTTGTGTCTTTTTCTAAAGGTATAGCCTGGGCCTTGTTGCCATCAGGTGTTGAACTTTCACTCTCTTAGAGGCTCCATAGACAGTGGTATGTGGGTTGGAACTTATGTATAAAGGTGTATATTTTGGGGCACTGTAAACTTGTATACCACGTTTCCTGTTAATCATAATATATGTTTTGTAAAAGATGTTCCCTGTTAATCATAATGTGTGGCTATAAAATAGGAATCGTACTTTCTTTCGTTTGCAAAATTTAGTATCTTTTGGCTTATTATCATTGAATAATGTGGGGTAACGCGTGGAGAATAGGAAAGGCACCAAGTTCCACTCGACTGGGGATACCTTGTAGAGTGCCAGTCATGCCCACGGATTTGGGGGCATGGCAAACTTAGCATCAGAGCCTAAGGTTTTAACATAGTTCTAAGATGTCTCGGAGCCGTGCCTAGTAGAGCGCTTCTTATCGGTGTGTTGTCGACCACATCTTTAAGTTGGGGGCTACACGGGCATTTAGGAAAAATGATCATCTTCTTTGTTACTCCAAGTTCGTGCGGTGAAGTGATGTTGTGTCTAATTCATTCTCTATTTCAAATTTTCAGTGATGGCACCTAAGAAGAAAGCTAGACTCAGCCGGGGCCAATGCCACTTCCAGTGCAGCTATGGATTATGTGACGACTGTCGTGGGTGAGAGTGATTCCCTCGTTATGAATTTGCATGCTCCATCCGTTCCTGATCCAAGCTATCATGTTCCAGTAGCGGCCGAGGGTGCTACTATCCCTCCTGCCAGTGCTCCTCATCCTGATGTTTCTCCAGCTTCCGATCCCAGGATTTCTGATGGAGACATTAGGGGAGCTATCCCTATGTTGATTCAGCTAGTGGCCGCCCAGGCCCAGAGATCTCACGATGCCCATGTGTCCTCCAGTGGATAGGGAGATTCCTCCAGCTCCAGAGTTCATCAGTTTTTGCGATTGAATCCTCCAGAGTTATCAGGCATAGACCCAGAGGCCGATCCGCAAGAGTTCCTTGATGAGATGTACAAGACCCTTCAAGTGATAAAGTTTACGGAAATAGAGGGGGTAGAATTGGTTTCATACAGGTTGAAGGTTGGTTGTGCGTTTGTGAATTGAGATGTTGGAGGATTCCCCTGAGGAGGTGAGCTCTCCAACTAGATGGGTTGAGTTCGTTGATGCCTTAATGGACCACTTCTCGCCTGCCGAGACCATGGCAGCTTGTGGCACCGAGTTTGAGGTTCTTAAGCAGGTTAGCATGAGTGTTTGGGAGTATCATATAGAGTTCGTGAGGTTGGCCAAGTATGCTCCTCAGTTGGTATCGACTATGGAGGCTAGAGTTCGGCAATATGTTCAGGGTCTCAGTCCGTTGGTAGTAAATAAGGCTACTACAATGGCTTTGCATTAGGACATGAACAATGGGAAGATCGTGGGTTTTGCTCAGGCCACAAAGGCCAAGAAGTTGAAGATTCGAGCAGATAGGGAGAGTAGCAGCAGGGCCCGGTCTATGGGTCACTTAGGGAGGTTAGCTCTAGGGATAGGGTCAGCAGGATAATCTCAGTCTTATGCTTAGTCCTTAGCTAGTGCACAACCATCGATTCACCATTTCTAGTAGAGTAGCCCTTCGGGGCCAGGTTCAGACAGTAGGAGGTCCCACCAGTTTAATCATTCGCGGATGAGACCTTGACATCTGCGAGGTATATTCCCCAAGTGTGGGAGATTTCATACAGAGGCTTGTTACATGGATGCTCCAGTGTGCTACAATTGTGGGGTGATAGGTCACATACAACGGGACTGCCCTGTGCCCAGATAGGGCACGGGTAGGGGACTTTCTCCGCCATCCAGTTCATCCGTTGCTATGTCATCGATGCGCCCTCCAGCCCTAGTAGGGCGTGGTGCAGCCAGAGGTGGAGCTCGTGGTAGGGGCGGACCCTGCAGGTTTATTCATTGAGTGGCTATCAGAGTGCTGAGGCCTCCCCAGATGTTGTCATAGGTATCCTATCTGTTCAAAACTTGATTTCTATGCTCTTATTGATCCGAGGTCTTATTTTTCCTATGTCACTCCATCTATTGCTTCGAGTTTTGGGATTGAACCTGAGCAGCTTCTTAAGCCGTTCTTTGTATCGACTCCGATTGGTGATTCTATTGCAACCGCGCGGGTCTATAGGAATTGTGTTATTATGGTAGGTGGTCGTGTTACCACGGCTGACCTTATCGAGCTTGGGATAGTGGATTTGATTTAATCATGGGGATGGATTTTCTCTACTCGTGCTTTGCCAAACTTGAATGCCGGACGAGAGTCATGAGGCTCGATTTCCCTAATGAGCCAGTTGTTGAATGGAAGGGAAATGGTGTTGTGCCGAAGGGTAGGTTTATTTCCCACCTCAAGGCTTCCAAGATGATCAGGAAGGGGTGTATTTATCACTTAGTCCGGGTGGTGGACATTACTCAAGAGGTTCCTGCCCCGGGTCCGTGCCAGTTTTGAATGAGTTTCTTGAGGTATTTCCAGATGAGCTTCCAGGAATTCCGTCAGATAGGGAAATTGATTTCGGGATTGATGTGTTGCCAGATACCTAGCCAATATCTATTCCACTGTACAGAATGGCGCCTGCAGAGCTGCGAGAGTTAAAGGAGTAGTTGATGGATTTATTGGAGAAGGGGTTTATCTGGCCAAGTTTGTCACCATAGGGTGCTCCGGTTATTTTTGTCAGAAATAAGGATGGGTCTCTGAGGATCTGTATCGATTTTAGGCAGCTTAATAAAGTCACCATTAAGAATAAGTATCCTTTGCCTTGGATAGATAATTTGTTCGATCAATTACAAGGTGCAAGGTTCTTCTCAAAAATTGATTTTTGGTCCGGGTACCACCAATTGAAGATTAGGGAAGATGATATTCCTAAGACAACTTTCAGGACGCGTTATGACCACTTTAAGTTCTTGGTCCTGTCTTTTGGGATAACCAATGCCCCGACAGCTTATATGGATCTTATGAATCGGGTCTTCAAGTCATTTTTAGACTCCTTCTTGATTGTTTTCATTGACGACATCGTTGTATATTCGCGAAGCAGTGAGGATCATGCCAACCACCTCAAAGCGGTTTTGCAGACTCTACATCAGCACCAATTGTATTCCAAGTTTTCCAAATGTAAAATTTGGTTGGAGTCCGTCGCTTTTCTAGGTCATGTTGTTTCTAGTGAGAGGGTTCATGTGGACCCCCAAAAGATTTTTGCAGTGAAGGATTTGCCTAGGCCCATGACCCCGACAGAGATCTGTAGCCATTTTGGGTTAGCATGGTATAATCGGAGGTTTGTAGAGGGATTCTCAGCCCTCGCCTCTCCTTTGACTAAGTTGACGCAGAAATCAGCGAAGTTCTAGTGGTCAGATGCTTGTGAGAAAAGTTTCCAGAGGGGTTCGTAGTCTATTGTGTTGCCTCCAGGGTTTGTTTAAGGTGTTTTCTGATGCAGCAGGATGGTCATAGCATATGCTTCCAGGAAAGTCAAGAATCACGAGAAGAATTATCCGAAGAATTATTTGTAGCTTGCGGCAGTGGTGTTCACCTTGAAAATATGGCGGCATTACCTTTATGAGGTTCATGCAGATGTGTTTTCAGAACACAAGAGTCTTCAATATTTATTCAAGCAGAAGGAGCTCAATTTGATGCAGCGGCGGTGGTTAGAATTGCTTAATGATTATGATATGACATCTTGTAACATCCAAGGAAGGCGAATGTGGTGCCCAACGCCCTCAGTCAAAAATCCATGGGTAGTTTGGCTCACTTGAGAGCGGATCAGAGGTTCCTAGCTCGAGAGGTACATCAGCTGGCCAGCCTTGGGGTTTGTATCTCGGCTGCGAATGAGAAGGAACTTAAGGTGCATAATACAATAGAATCATCTGTCATGGCAGAGGTTAAAGAAAAGCAGTTTGTTGATCCAGCATTGGGGCAATTGAAGGAGGAAGCTCTAATTAACAAAATTTCTGCATTTTCACTCTGCACCAATGATGGCATGCTACGGTGCCATGACAAATTTTGTGTCCAGGATGTGGATAATCTTTGGGAGAGGGTAAAGGCGGAGGCCCATCATTCCAGGTATTCAGTGCACCCAGGCTCTACAAAGATGAATCACGATCTCAAGGATATCTATTGGTGCAGTGGTATGAAGAAAAGTGTAGCGGACTTTGTCTCTAAGTGTCCGAATTGCCAGCAAGTGAAGGCCGAGCATCAACAGCCGAGAGGGTTGACGCAGCTTATAGAAATACTGATGTGGAAGTGGGAATTGATCAATATGTGTTAGGATTTATGCCCTTCACTAGAGGGGGGGTTAGTAATGAGGCATGAGAAAGTCGGTAAATTTTGCGGAATTAAAATTGCAGGAATAAAGTAATTGCAGTAATTAAAAGAGTAAGGAGAGGACACACCGAATTTATACTGGTTCACCACAACGTGTGCTTAGTCCAGTCCCCGAGAGACTCTCTCGAGTTTACACTAACTCCGTTAAGCTTACGGGTGCCTAACAAACCGTTACTTGCTCGTAGATGTACACTCTACAAGACTTCAACTTGCTCGAGGATACCTCACCTCAAGACTTCACGTTGCTCGTGGATACCGTACAACAAGACTTCACACACTAAGATTGAAGGTACTTAGCAAACCCAACGCTCAATGAGAAGGTATGGTCTTCTCAAGAACCTTTCTCTTTTACAACAAGAACTCTCTAAGAAGAGTAGATAAAGAGATACAATATAAGCTCTATGAACAACACAAAGTTGTCTCTCAAATGGCTCAACAAAAGCTCTAAATATGATGTAGAAATGTTATCAATATGTTCAAGAATAATGAGAGATATTGTTCATATAAAATGAGTCAAAAAGACCTTTATTTATAGGTGGTAGAGGTTGTATGTCCGTTGCTTAATTGACAATCAATAATGCTGATTTTATGCCAAGATAATAGATTATCTACTTTACATAATCGATTATCTGATCAACGTTCATAAACTGAACGTTGGAAGGCAGCGGATACAAGATAATCGATTATGCACAAGGTGATAATCGATTATTTTACTTCTCGGGAATTTTTAGCAAAGCTGGAATTTTCCCAGAATAATCGATTATTGCTTATTGCATAATCGATTATTGAGGCTCTATGGAATTTCCAGCTTTGCTGGAAGTTTCAGATAATCGATTATATATATGGCATAATCGATTATGCCCCCATTCTGTCCAGAAATGAAAACTTACTTCAAAAACCATTTTGGTTAAAATGAAAACGTTAAAATCATTTTGTTTGAAGTATATTAAAAATGTTTATGATATATATGATTTAATAAATTGATTTTATGCATATTAATGATGACCTATGTTGAGCCAAAAGACGAGATAACTTAAATGTTGCTCTTACATTGGTTCTACCTAATGACCTACGCCTTGGGTCTTCGATCTTGAACTTTTGAGCTCGTCTTGGCTTGTCTAAGCAATCCCTTCATCAATATGCTTCTTGGCATCCAATCTTGATTGTTTGATACATAATAACATTGTTTGACAGTTGACTTTATTGTTTGTCATTCATCAAAACCTATTCCTGGAATCATGCTAATACAACCAAAGCACACATATCATGGATAGAATGATTTCCTACAATATGTATTTCGTGACAGGACTACGTTGTACACAGCACAAGTTAAATTCCATTTGCGTAATTGTGGATAGGCTCACGAAATCAGCTCACATTTTGCAAGTCAAATTCACCAATACTGCGGAACAATATGCATGGTTGTATATCAAGGAGATAGTGAGCCTTCATGGTATGCCACTTTCTATCATTTCGGATCGAGGAGTTCAGTTTACAGCTAACTCTTGGAGGACATTTCAGCAAGGTTTGGGTACTCAAGTGAATCTCAGCACATCTTTTCATCCGTAGACCGATGGCCAAGCTGAGCGGACTATTCAGACGCTCGAGGATATTTTGCAGGCATGTGTCTTGGATTTCAAAGGTAGTTGGGATGATCACCTACCCCTTATAGAGTTTTCTTATAATAACAACTTCCATGCTAGCATCAAAATGGACCTATTCAAAGCATTGCACGGAAGGAAGTGTACGTTCCCGATCGGGTGGTTCGAGGTTGGTGAAGCGGAGTTATTAGGGCCATATCTCATGCATCAAGCCATGGAGAAAGTACGAGTCATTCAGGAGAGAATGAAGGCTGCTCAAAGTCGCCAGAAATCCAATGCGGACGTGCGTCGAAGATAGTCAAAGTTTCAAGAGGGAGATTGGGTATTCTTGAGGGTGCTTTCCTATGAAGGGAGTCATGAAATTTGAAAAGAAGTGGAAACTAAGTCCTAGGTATGTTCTGCCTTATCAAGTCGTTCAAAGGATCAGTCAAGTTGCGTATATGTTGGAATTACCCCCTGCATTGTCCTTAGTGCACCTGGTGTTTCATGTATCCATGTTGAGGAAAGATGTGGGTGATCCATCTAAAATTGTGCCAGTTGAAGAAATCAAGGTTTCGGAAGAGTTATCATACGAAGAGATTCCGGTTGCTATCTGGATAGGAAAGTACTAAAGTTGCGGAACAAGGAGATTGCTTCAGCTAAAGTGTTGTGGCGAAACCAACAAGTCGAGGAAGCCACGTGGGAAGCGGAAGATGAGATGAAGATAAAATATCCCTATCTATTTGGATAAGTTAGAAACGATCGTGCGAATATTGTCCCTATGAGAGCTAGTGTTGTGTTCCATTAGATGTAAGAGCCATATCTTGTATTTCCAAGTGCCTTATTATAGTAGTTTTCCCAAGTTGTGCTGACAAAACTCATGTGTTGTGATTATTTGAACAATGTGCAGTCCTTTTTGGTAATAGAAGTTTTGTGCTCTCATGGTAAGGTGATTATGGAAGTAATACTTAATTTTGCATGGCGACTGTGCAAAGTGTTCTAATTGTGTAATGATTAGTTTTTGCATGGAGGAATTGTGCTGAAGTGAATAACTGTGTCGTACCCTTGTGAAAGGTAAATGGCTTTAATAGTGCAGACGATTAATGCTTGATTTGATTATTTGTTATGTGCCAAATGGTTAAAAGTGTACCAAGAGGTTGAATATGTCCAAGGGTAAGGATTATGCATTTCACAACTGTCGTAAATGTAGTAAGGTTGTGTAGTAATGCCTCGGAATGTGTTTTGGGGATTCTTTGACAGATGGTTATGACCATATTACAAAGGAAACTCTGGCAAAATTTTTCTAATAAAAACTTGAATGTTAATAAAAAGTGTAGCAACTTACATAGCGTGTTTTCGAACTCATTTGGTTTCCAAGTCCTCATTCGAGGACGAATGATCTTAAGCAGGGGAGGATGTAAGGCCCCATGAAATGAGTACTCAGATGTTAGCAACTCATATAGTCGAGTCTACCTATGAGAATCGGATTCACTTAATATTTTGAACTTAAAAATGTGAGATCAAATTTTTTCCACAAAATGGCCAAAATGCGGTCAAGAATGGATCGTAGATTAGTTATGCGGACCGCATTCCTACCGCAGATTGAATAAGAGAGCAACCAATTTTTTATGTTGAAAATACGATCAGATCTGCGATCGCATAATCAATATGCAGACCGCAGAGTGATCGCATATTGTCCCTGATGAAATTCGAGGGTAAGTTATGTGGTGCGTTCTGCGATTGCAGAACGCAAATGCGGACCGCATATCTACCGTATTCCCAACCCGAGAGGTTTGAAACTTGAGTCATTTTTGCGGTCCATTTTGCGAACCACATGTCTATTCTGCGACCGCAGAGTTGCATCGCACATTGAGCTCGCCCAGTTATTTTTCCAATAATCTAAGCCTGATCCCTCTTTAATAAAAACACCCCATTCCTCATTATTAACATATTTTCTGAACAAAATAAGAGAGAGGAAGAGAGGGTCCTAGAGAGAGAAAGCATTCATCAATTGATCTTTCAAAATCATTGGAGTGTGGAAAACCATTGGTGCATTGTCTTCTCTATAGATTTCTCAGGTAAAATCCCTAACTCATTTCCCCCAATTTCGAAATTAAGCTTGGGAAGAGAACCCCATACACTTGCTTTGAATTTTCTTCATAAAATCTTCATGCATGTCTTCAAAACTCAAGAATCTTGTAAAAAGAGGATTGGGTAGTAACTATGAGTTTAAATTTCTATAACCTAAGTGTTGTTCATGAACTAGATTGACTTCTTGATTGCTTGGAGACACGGTGAAAAACTCAACTCTTGGTATGTATGGCTAACTGTGATCCTTGTGAAATTGCCCTATGCTAGTTGTGAAATTGTTGATAGTAGATATTCATGTGAGAATCATTCTGGGACTTTGTGTTGTATGATTGTGTGGTAATACTTTGTGATGAATGTTGTGGAACTTGTATTTGGAACAATGGAAATGGAAAGTAATGTGGAATAATGGAAATGGAACAATGTGGAACAATGGAAATGGGAATAATGTGGAATAGTGGAAATGGAAGTATTATGAAACAACGTGTGTGATTAGTTGTGAATAATTGTTGTGTTGATCTAAACTGTGTACCAATATGCTGAACATGAGGAAATTGTGGTTGCCAGTTGTGGAAAGGTATTACCCTTATTGTGAATCTATGTTAACAATGTGCCATAGTTGATTCCTTGTATTTGTTGTTGTGAATTGAGAACTGGCAGGCGGGGTCTGGTTGTGCACCGCAGCATGGTGAAATAAGGTGTGGGTTGGGGTGATAAGGGCGGCCGAGGTAATGTGGGTGGACGAGGAAATAAGGGTGGAAAATATGGTCCAATATCACTATTGATATGTATTGAATCATGAAATGATTAATGTGAAAATGGGAACGGAGAGAGTAGGAGAGTTTGTAACCTTTGCGGCACTGATTGCCCCTTTGTATGACTACTTGAATCAATTGTGTGAGTGTTTTGGTTGATGCTCCATGGTTTTAATTGTACTATTGTTGTTCAGTTCTATGCTTGTATATGCATTTTGGCTTAAGTTTACTTGGGACTGAGTTTGTTCATAAATGACAGTACAATTTAAATGTATTGACGTCCCTTTTGCCGGGGGTGCTACATTCGTGTAATGATTGTAGGTGGATGTGTGGTAGGCACTCCAGTCCACCATACGTAGCTCCTCCTCTTCTCTATCGGCAGTATTCGTGTTATTGAACCCCTTTCCTTTTAGGGCCTTGTGGCTCATGCCACCTATGTGGTTGTATTTTGGAGTCTTGTGTCTTTTTGTAAAGGCATTGCCGGGGCCATGTAGCCGGTAAGTGTTGTACTATCTCTTAGATGCTCCGTAGACAGTGGTATGTGGGTTGGAACTTATGTATAAAGGTGTATGTTTTGGGGCGCTGTAAACTTGTATACCACGTTCCCTGTTAATCATAATATATGTTTTGTAAAAGATGTTCCCTGTTAATCATAATGTGTGGCTATAGGAGAGGAATCGTGTGTTCTTTTGTTTTCAAAATTTAGTATCTTTTGGCTAAATATCATTGAATAATGTGGGGTAACACGTGGGGAATAGGAAAGGCACACAGGTCCACTCGACTGGGGATACCCGGTTGAGTGCTGGTCATGCCCACGGATTTGGGGGCGTGACATATGTGATAGTTTTTATATTTATAGGCAGTTGTATGAATAAACCTGTACAACTATTTACCCTATTAGTATAGCTATATACTATGATATGCTTCTGGATCTTTCTTAGCTGTCATTGCTATTTGTTTCTCCTTTAATAATAGTAGTATCATATAGTATCTTGAAAATACATTATAGTTGGATTCCTTTTTGCCTTTTATCTTTATTCCTATCTGTTATGTAATAGTAGTATACTCATTTGTAGTTGCCAGAAATTTGTCAGTATAATTGTATACCCTGCTTGTATAATTATATGTCATGTCGTTATCGTGTGGTAGTTGTGATATTTTTAGTTGGTTTAATTTCATTTTAAGTGAAATTTATTTCTGAAATTATTTTATATGAATATGTTTTGCAGTGCTGGGATTTCCTTGTGCTTATTGACATAGATTATAAATCAAAGGTTGATCAGGATACCAACTGCCATGTTACTCATCAATTGAAAGCGAATTTATCAAAGAGGCAACTTCGATTGTTTAAGAAAACATGATTTGGCTATTTTTTTATCTGCCACCAGTGATTGTGCAGATTCGGGTTATGCACCATTTGTTTATAAGAGAAGTACATCATGAGGTGAAAAATGAGATGCGGCTTGTAGTGAATGATTCTAGGTTGTGGTTTGGCTTGGCTGAATTTGCACTTGTTACTAGGTTGAAATGTAAGGGTGATACAAGTATAGAGAGCATAGTAGAGAATAAGTTGATTTTATAATATTTTACGACTGCATTCATGAGATTTTCCCAAATAGCAGACTATTTCAAGAAGAATAAATGGGAAATGGATGATGATGCGTTGAAGATAGCAGTTCTTCATTTTGTCAATAGCTTCTTATTTTTTCAACTCAAAACAAATGCTATTTCACGGTCTTACATTGTATTGGTTGAGTCCGATGATTGTAATAATTATACCTGGGGCACAGATGTTTATAAAGCTACAATTTACTCGTATTCCAACGAGTTTTAAGATAAGCCTTCTTTTTATAGACTTGGTGGCCTCCAGTTGGCTTTACAGACTTGATTGTATGCATTTTGCCCAAGTTTGGATGGTCTCTTTGAAGATCATCATAGAAACAAACTTCCACGAATTTTAAATTGGGTAGTCATCGGTCAAATCCCGAATGAGCCAGTTGCTTTGCGAATGTGTAGCTTACAACGCATGCAGGTAATTTTCTCATAGTCTTATTGCCTCTCTTAATTTTTTGGTACAGTAATTTAGTCACAGTTGTAGCAATATGCCAGTTTAGTGATATACTTTGTTGGTATACATGTATACTATATTGGTATCATGCATACTATATCCTAGTTCAGTGATATACTCTGTTGGTATACACGCATACTATATTGGTATCATATGGAAATATGGATCTTTTTTCTTTCATACTATGTTATCATTTCTATTTCCAACTAGTGTGCTTAATAATTACAGCAAAAGAACATCACCCCAACTGATGATGAGAAGAAAAAATTTGATGTGCTCGGTCTAAGCTTTGAAATTGAAGTTGAGTGCACTGACATGCAGCCCAACCAGCCCGATAGCTTTTAGGTTTTTGGCGCTCTATTACCGAAGACACAAAGGTTTCCTTAGAGTACTCAAGGTGATTCCCAACACACCAATGCTGAATTAATGAAGGAGTTACAAGCTTTGAACCTTTTTGTAGAGAACAAGTTTGAGGAGGTGCCTGCAGCTATTGGTAGGCAGTCAATGAAACCGGAGGGTAATTCAGCGGTATTCATCTTTTCTATAATATAATGCTATAGTAAATTGTTCAAAGATGCAATATATGCTTTTAGGATACTATTCCATTCTACAATATTAGTGCACATAGTATTCATGTAATATACATAATACTAAAATTGTTAATTTCTCATTTTCAGCATGAGCAACAGTATAATGAACCTGACTTTCGTGAGATGCATAATGATTATGACAAGTTTGAAAGTAGCCACGCTGGGAATGATCCTGTAGTTATTGGAGATAGCATGCCCAAAGCACCTTCTAGTATGTAAATCACATATTTGATTGAGTTTTTTTGCTGTTGTTTTTTGAAAATAGAACTCTTGCTTATACTTTTATATGTTTAGTATCTAGTTTTGGCGGGGTTGGTCAAGATGGATGTTCCACTGGTGTCAATGTGAAGAACGTCACAAGTGTTGGCGTAGTTAATGAGGATTTTCCTTCTGGTAAAATGTTGTACAAATAAATTTTTTATTCTTTTTATTTATTTATCTATATGTATTTGTGCATTGACTAACCTTTTTTAAAGAAAATGTTTTTCAGCTCTTTCAAAAATGAGCATGATTTTTGCTTTGGTTCTAACTTTGAACTGTCTGCATCTGCAATTGATCAAATCACTGCCATTACACAACAAGCAACATATAAGCAGTCATCTTATGATGTTAAAATGTTGGGTACTGCTCTAGTGCCATCAGGAATCCCTGTACAGACACGGGCAGATATTCTTATTGAGTCTAATATTGCTCCGTAGGGTACGATGTTGATTTTACTATTTCGGTTAAGGGTCAAATATATCCTTGTACTATTAAAAATAGGCCATATTTATCCTCCGTTTGAATTCTTTATCAGATATGTCCCCACCGTTATACATTAGGGCCATATATATCCCTCAGCCGTTAAAACACTCTCTCATATATTTAAATACGGTTAAGGGTCAAATATATCCTTATGCTATTAAAAATAGGCCATATTTATCCTCCGTTTGATTTTTTTATCAAATATGTCCCCACCGTTATATTTTTATCAAAACACCCTCCCATATATTTTTAGTAGCACGTGGCATCTTATGATTGGACTAGACGACCCGCCCCACTCCTTTAATTAAACCCGCCCCGACCCAATGAAATTTAGTCTTCTTCTCCGTTCAATCCCTTCAATATGCTTATGCTTCTGCTAAATGCATGCTTCTTTGCTATTTGATGAAATAGTTTTTTGAGGGTGCCTTAAAAAGTAGGGAGTGATAACAATCCTCTGCCATAAATATGAGATGGACCGAAAAAAAAGAAGAAATTGAGTATGTTATTTACTAAATGGGTGGTTTTTGTGTCTGGTTCATTGCATAACTTATGTAGTACAACACCATATTGATTTCTAAACTATTATCCATTTGAATACTTATCGGATACTAGTACTACTATTGCTATTCTATTTTTTTCCTTAATAATTCATGTACTTGCAGCTATACGATATGCGAAAAATTTAGTAAGCCTAGAAGCCAAAAACATAGCAGACCCGCAACTCTACATGAAGATGCCTATTTGGAAAAAGAAAAGTACAAAATAAAAGAAAGCTAGCACAGAAATATAGTTTCACACTTCCATCTGCAGCTTCATGGGTTGGGAGTGAGATTCACCAGATATCATTAGAAGAATAATAATTATGTTTTTAATATAGAAAGAGTACTCTCATGGCGTTAAAGAGTGACCGCGCAACATTCAAGAGTGGACATTTTATTCATTGATGCATGTAACTAATATCCAACAATTAGCATGCATTTTCGTCTTATCCGATTCTGAGGGTCATTTTCATGAGCCAATTTATATAGCTATAATTTTATATAAAAATAGAGTTTTAGCCTTTGTGTTATTGGGCACATGCTAACATGGGCCATCACTGCCTAGAATTGAAGGGATTGAATGGAGAAAAAGACTAAATTTCATTGGGTCGGGGCGGGTTTAATTAAAGGAGTGGGGCGGGTCGTCTAGTCAAATCATAAGATGTCACGTGCTACTAAAAATATATGGGAGGGTGTTTTGATAAAAATATAACCGTGGAGACATATTTGATAAAAAATTCAAACGGAGGATAAATATGGCCTATTTTTAATAGTATAAGGATATATTTGACTCTTAACCGTAATTTAATTATATGGGAGAGTGTTTTAACGGCTGAGGGATATATATGGCCCTAATGTATAACGGTGGGGACATATTTGATTAAGAATTCAAACGGAGGATAAATATGGCCTATTTTTAATAGTACAAGAATATATTTGACCCTTAACCGTTACTATTTTTGTAGTTAGTATGTAAATGATAGGTTCTTGATTGTTTTTTATTTTTTATTTAAGTAGTTATGTTGATAATGTTTTTATGTTTTCAGCATGTCAGGTTGATGGTGTTGGTCTAGTGGATGTTGGTTGCAGTAATGTGAATTTGCCTTCTAGTAATGTCTTCTATGTATAACTATTCATTCTTTTTTTCTAAACTTATTAACTTTGCGTATTTATTAATTCACTAGTATTTTCTAATTTAAGCTTCATGTCGACGTGGGGATGACCTTCACTTGGATTATTATTTTGAATATACTGATTCTCAACTTGATCATATTGCTGCCATTACACAATGAGGGAGATGTAAGGTAAATCAATCAAGAAATGAACTGAAAACTGGTACTGTAAATAAGTCTAAACCTGATCAGTCGATATCAAGAAGTATTGTCAAGATACAAAAAACCGTTGAAACTACTCTTGCAGTTTTGACACGAAAAAGGCGCCCCGCAGCTGTAAAACAATTGACGTATATGAATGATTGGAAATCTGGTGTTAGTCCAGTTGGGGGATCCTCGAAGGTTATTAAAGGACGATTTCCATTTGTAATTGACATTTCAAAGACTGTTGATTTTAAGCTTACGACTGCATTCTCAAACTTTGTTGAAGCAAACATGCAATTGGGAGAGTGCGTATTCGTTTCCATGTACTTTTGTTTCATTTTTTCTTAATGTTTGTTGGTATATTTCTTATCCGTATCTTCTTTGATACGAAATAGGGAAGTGTATTTACCTGCGGGTCAAAAGTTAGAGCCTTGTTTTGACTTTGGAGTTGAACAAATTGACTATAAGATGTTTTTCCATACCTTAAACTATTCTGGCAGGCCGCTTTCTAGCTCGGTATGTGTACTTCTTTTTATTTTTGTTGTTGTAGTTTTTCATTCATATTGTTAGTGGTAATCATATTTTCTTCCTATCTTTTTGCAGCAATTGAATATTATATTATACTACCTTAGGAAGAAGGCAAAATATGGAATTAATATGCCAATCAAAGTTACAACTACATATACTCTTTTTAATAATATCATTCAAAGGGGTTTTCAAAGAATTTGTAAAAGGTGCGAAACATGATCATTTGATTGATAGATCAGACAATATAATGCAATACATAAAAGAATTTAGGATGCATTGCAACACTCCATGAGACTAGGTTAATCATGTCCTTATTCCAATTAATTTGGCAGAAAGTTAGCATTGGATATTGGGGTGTGTGTCATTCCAAAAGAGATGTTTGTACGTATATGACTCGCTACATAGTTGAAAGCACAAAAAAGCTATTCAAAATGTGAAAGAGGCTTATGCTATGTTGATCCCTCTATTTCTAGTTAGTACTGAATTTTATAACCAAAGAAGTGACATTGTTGTAGAATATGGTCTGCACATGGGAAAGAATTAGAGCGATCCTTTTGAGATTGAACTGATTGCAAATCTCCAACACACCAAAATTCTTATGAATAGTTACTTTATTTTTTACTTTCTTTTCCTTATTAATATTAAAATTTTCAATTTATTTATTTTACTATTCTATTCATTTGTTTTATTTTAGAGATTGTGGAGTATATGTTGCTTGATTTGCTGAGTATATTATTGAAGATCTTCCAATCCATGTTGCCAATTTCGATGTGGATGGTCTTCGAGCTAGGTTTGGTATACTGTTGTGGCACTATGGGAGGAGAAGCAGTTGAATAGAGAATCATGTGAATCTGAGGCTCCGGTAGCACCTAAAAAGACTCGTGGAAAGAAACACAAGAAATAGTATATGTCTTTTTTAGTTATAATTAATTGTATCATTAAAACATTGCAGGATTTTAATAGTATTTTGAAGTGTGGTAATATAAGTAGTAAATGACCTTCTGCAAGTGAAAATTATGGGCATATGAAGCAAAGTTAAATGATCTGCTTTCTGAATGTGTTGATGCTATAAGCTTTAATGTTCATTTGTAGTTTTAGCATAAATGGTGTAGTAGTCCAGTAGAATTATATACCAATCATGTATATTGATATACCATTTGGGTATCACATTGTATTTGATTCACCTTTTCTCGTACAACAACTAGATGCAAGTACTGGCATAAGTTGCAAAGCGTGCGTATTTTGGGTATTACGTTGTATCTGGTGCACCATTTGTATTTCTGCGTTTATTTTGTTTTAGTCATATTAGTACAATACCACTATATACTAGCAAGGTATACAAATATAGCATTTGGGTATCACCTTGTATTAATGTACATGATCTTGTACAATAACTGCATATAAATGGATTCAAATTTGTTATACTTCAATATAGATATGAGTTGCAAAGTGTGCCCATTTTGTTAACAAAGTATATGCAAATGTTGCATTTGCAGCGCCACTTATATTTCTGCACATATTTTGACACTAATAAGATATATAGATATACCAATAAGATATATATATATATATATATATATATATATATATATATATATATATATATATATACAACTTGGGTATCACATATCTATTGTAGGATCTTTTTTCCCTAAAGCAAGTAGATGTAAATGCATCTCAATTTGATATACTAAATAGAAAACGAACAGATTCTTATTGAAAATACAAGTAGCCATATAAAATTGTTGCCAAAAACTAATTTCGCAAAGAATCATCATACCAAATATTTGTCTAATGCAAGAAATGTATTTTACTTCTTTGCAATTAAAATGCTATGATTCCATGATATATGAGTTCTATAAAAACATTGAAGCATTATATCAATGTTTCTTTGGAATATTTCAGCATGTTGTCCGGTTGTGTTCTTTTCTCCCGCTTAGTGCACATGTAACTATATTTCCTTCCCAGCCTCCTATGCCTCTCTTCTTTTTTGGTCTTCATGGTTTGATTTGTCCTTTTGGTGGCAGTACCACCTGCGAAGAGACATGTTCTAGAATTTGCCACGTTGTTTCATTAGGCAATGTATTTACTGATACCGCATATGTTTTCAGCAAGTAGCCTATGCTGTGGTAATCTAGTCAATACTTGTATGAAACCTTATGGAATTTTGGTATAACTGCCATTGCATGTGGACATGAAATATAGTCTAACTGAAACTTCCCACAAGTGCAGTTTCTTTCATGTAAGCGCACCACATTTTTTGTTTGGCCGTCAATTACTAATGTAAGAATTCAATTCATGTCAACATCTAATGTAATATTAATTAAGAAAAGTCATTAGTTATATGAAGTAATAGAATTTTTTAAATAGAAATATTCAGTTGTTTAGTGAAATCACAAAGGTAAAAAAGTAAAAATACAGTACATGCAGTATTTTTATGATTTTTAAAATGCATACCATCATCGTTTGTGATAAGATGGTATTATCTGCCAATACTTTTTCATACTTTGAACCACTCTTTATAAATTATTCCACTTCATCCTTCCTATTGGTGTAATTCCATTTTTGAATCAATGTTGTCATAAAGTAAAGAAAATTCACAACTGGGAGGTCTCTTGCATGCTTGTTTGTTGCATTTATTGATTCCGTAATATTCGATGTCATGGTCATGATTCTATTTGCGTTGGAATGTGCCCGGGACCATTTATCATATCCAACATCCATCAGGTATGTTTTCACTCTGTTATCAATAGCTTCTACCTCTGCCATATGCCTGTTGAATTCTTCAACAGTGTATGCTCTTGCTAACGCAACATATAGTTCTTTGATTAGTTTTTGGCTGTTCTCGAAGTTTGTCTTTATGTTGTTCCACAGATGGAAAATACATGCACAATGAGGGACTAATGGATAGACAATTGAAGTTGTTTTCTATATAGTATCATGCCTGTCTGATACAATGCACATTGCCTGTCTTTGTCCATAGGTTTCTGTGAACTGCACGAAGAACCATTCCCACGATGCATCATTTTTCGAATCAATAATTGCATATGCGAGGGGTAGAATTTGTCCTGTAAAACCAAATAAGTAAATATCAATTACAACACACTATATTAATTTAGCATCGCATATAGTAGTATAGCTATAGGTAAGTGCAGGTGTGTAGCAAAATAACTATATACCATGTTGGTATACTTGTATACCATACAGGTATCATATAATATTTGATGCAGGTGTGTAGCAAAACAACTATGTACTCTGTTGGTATACTTGTATACCAGATCTTCTACTGATGTTCCTTTATCCCAGGTTGGGACAGATTCATTTAAACCTGAGGTGCTGTAGGGAAATTCTCCGCAGACTGCACTAACGAGTGAGGTTAATTCTGTTGCAACTATAGTGGAAGAGGCGTTTGCGACACCTAATGCTAGCAATGATTGCTCGATAGGAAATCTTGACTTCCTTAGCAATGACTACCCTGGAGATGCTGCTTTGTCTTCTAGTTCTGGTAGGAAATGGTCCCCTACTCACTAAATGTTGAAGACTCAAGTGCTTATAGCACTGTAGGCAGTGATCTAGTTTTAGAACTGGAATAAAACTTATGACTCATCTCAAGCATAATCTACCTGATGACATGCAGTTTGGATCTGGAATGCAAGGAACTTCTCATAGAAGAATACGTTTCCAAATGAAACTTTAAGCTGGAAGTGTTCATTTTTGTGTGCCTATTGATTCTGATAAGGCTTGAGCAAATTACAAAGGACCGTTAAATGTGTCTGAGGTAAGTTTCCCCAATCCCTCATACACAAAAGAATAGAAAAAATGACAAAAATGTGACAACATTGAAATATATTATAATTGGCATGTGCAGAGTGATAAATTCTAAATTGAAAACAGTTCGACTACCGGAGGTACTATCTCTAGTGATGAGACACAAGATACTATGTGCAAAGAATTTAAAGGGTATGGTCGAGTCGCTGAAGACATGAGTGCAAATGCGAAAGATATATACCATACTGGTATCATATAATATTTGATGCATATGTGTAGTAAAATAACTATATACTCTGTTGGTATACTTGTATACCATACTGTTATCATATAATATTTGATGCAGGTGTGTACCAAAACAACTATATACTATGTTGGTATACTTGTATACCATACTGGTATCATATAATATTTGAAAATATTTTTTGTTTTTTTATTGAATATAATTGGATTGTATTCTTACCCTTTATGTCTTGTGTGGAAGCCGTGAGTATGGTCCTTTTATATGTTGACTTTAACAAACTTCCATCAACTAGAATTGTTGGCCTACAATAGATGCATTCTCTAATCGATGCATATGTAGCTATGAATGCATACAAGAAGCTCCAATCTAGTTCAGTGTGTAGTCATGTCATAAATCCTGGGTTAGCGTACTCTAAGATATAATTATATGTTGGAATTTTCTTCTATGACTCACTTGGTGATCGTTTCAATAATTACATTGCTTTTTCTTTTTATCTCCATGCTTGCATGTAACTCAATTCCATACCATATGATATTTGGATGTCTCATTGGATATTTGTTGGTGTATACATAGTTTTCGGGTTGACAAGTTTATCTTGTACCACAGCTGTAACAAAAGTTGAGACAACTTGCTTTTGTGAACAAAATCTCTTAGCAGTTAAACAAAAGTGGACAAAATTGAAATCCGTCATTTTGAAAAGATTTGATGCTCGCAGGCTTGATGCTTTAAGTCTCCAAATGAATCTTTCATCCACGCATTCAAGGATATACCTATTTATGATGCAAATACAGTTATGTATCATGTGTTTTTGATAAAAAACACATGAAAATCCATACAATTAAATAATCACATTGTATACTCTATTGTTATACTTATATACTTTGTTGATATACTTATATCCATAGAAAATTTCAATTCTGATTGATGAAAAAAGTGTCGATCCCGGGGCTCTAGTATCAGAGTTTGAAGATGACCACGCACTTTACCAGTTGATGATGAACCAATTACCAATAATGCTTTTGGGAATACGGTCTTATTTGGGGGACCATGTTCCAAAAAATAACTTAATGACAATGTAGTATGTTTTTCTAGTTAGGCCTAGTATAATAAATTATTTCCAGTTAAGCTACCGTTGTTTGCATCGTAGTATCAATTATAAATAAATGACATAAGTAAGTGTTGGTCAAACATGAACTTGTGCTTATTTTTATCTCTATTCCCTGTGTATCTTTCAATTCGGTTTCAACTCCTAAGTCACCAAGCTCTTAAGTCGGTTTTAACTGCTCTAAGTCTAAAAAGACCCTTCTCTATCTTTAGCAGTACATATGTCTGTAACTTAAATGTAAAAGTGAAACATATAGGTTACACTCATCCAAGACAAAACAAAAAACAACTAACCATTTAAAGATGATACTTTTGTTTAAGCACTCCACATCCATGTTATGTCATTCTTCTTTTAATGTATGTTTCTGATACCTAAAATGATTCTATACTCACATAGTATACTGATTTAACATTCACATATACTATATTGGTATTATGTTTTCCTGATAATAACAAAGACAAACCAATACAGTGATATACTCGCATGGTATACTGATATATTACACTTATATACTATAGCAGTATCACTGATAAAAAACACACACAAACCAATACAATTCCATACTCGTATAGTATACTGATTTAGCATGCTTGTATAATATATAGGTATCACGTATTTTTTTACTTGAAAACATGTAGACAAACCTTCTTGGGCATGATTTATGAACTCGATACTGACATTTTTCTCTAACGGCATACTGTTTCGTAACGAGTGCTAGCATGTTGTTGTCTTCATAGGTTTGTCCTTTCTCAAAACTTTGATCAAATTGATCACTTATGATGTTTGCATCATCATGTTCTAAAATGGCTTCATCTCCTTCTTCCACACTAAACGCAATAATCATATCAATGCTTTCAAATTCTGCAATTTTTGATGAAATTTGAGCAACACCGATATTGGATGTGTTTGCAGCAATAGTGTTTTTAACAAACGACACACACAGGGGAAGTGTTTTCTTCCCCGCACTTGATTTTTCAATGGCATATAAACACTAACACTCATATCGCTGCAAATTTTAATTGGTGGATATCCTTGAGCAATAGCATACTGAATAACTATTGATTTACTATCCTTTTGCAGTTGCTTTGCAATTTCTCTGAGAAGTTGTTCAAATCTCCAATAGGTCTTTATTACAATTGTATCAACAAGAAAATTTATGAAATTATTGTTATTATCCCATTCTCCACTATGTTGCACTAGAATTGGAATATTTTCTATAATTCTAAAGTGATAATAACTTTTATGTCCAAAATTGAATCTCAACAATGCAAATTTCAACAGTGTTCGAAATTTCAACAAAACTACAACAAAATCAAACCTCTAGATCTCCAGATCTCCAAAGCTAGAATAGAATTTCTAGCTAAAATTCCGAAGTTTAGCTCCGAAATCAAAATCTAATCAATAGCGAAATAAAAATCTGAAGAGAACACCGAAATTAAAATACGAATCAGCATCTTCGATATGTTTTTTCACTCTTACCACTCTTCGATCGGTGGAAATCTCAATTTTTTGCACTAAGTTTCTTATATTTTGAGGAACTTCTACGTTTTTCCATGTTTGTGCGCTAATTTTCTGAAATTTTGAGCAGCTTCTGCGTTTTTATACGTAGTGTTGATACCTAATTTTCCCTACGACATTTCGTACCCCAAAATACTTCTAATATAATATATATGTGTTTATATATGCACACCAAAGGGTTTTGGTATTTTTAATAATTTTGAAACAAATTTATGGCCTATTTTTACACCATAAAATTCAATAAACATTCCCAAAAATTGCCATTTTGGAGAATAATTTATTTTAGTCTCATATATACATCAAAATATAGTTAATATACTTTTTTACATATTTTTACAAATATGTTTGGTATTTTTAAATCTGAATTGCATGAAATTACAATACTAGCCTCACTAAGATTTTATAGCATTTTATAATTACAAAATCGCTCCCAATGTTTTTAACTTAATATTTTCATATTGTCAACTTGTTCATAATTTGCATAATTTGCTTTTAAAATATGCTTTTAAAATATTTTCACTATTTTTATATTTAATAGGAGAAAACTAGCTATTTCAAGTGTAGCCTCAATTCGTTTCAATTTTAACCACAATTCCATTTCAATTTCAGCCTCTTTCAATCCCAAATTAGACCAGGCCAATTCAAATTTAACCCGACCCCTGACCCATTAACTAAACTCGCGCAGGACCTCTGTTAATCCAGGACGTTGATCAAAAAGATCAACGACCACAATTGATACTTACCTTTTTTAATTGTTCCAACCCCCAACCGCAATCCCATTTCTCTTAGACAGGCGCCTTCGAACTCTCCTTCTCTCAAATGCTCTCAAACACTTGAAACCCTAATCATCTCCCTCATCTTCTCTGATCAATCTTCACCAGAGTCCACGGCTTCTCAGTCTATGGACAGCCTGCACTCCTGGTTTAACTTGTAGGCCCTGGTTGTTTAAGGTTTTGAGGTCTGACCTCAACGATGCCTGTTCTGATCCTCCACCAATCTGAGCTCCTATGGCCTCTCCGAATCTGTTCCGACGTGTTTTAGCCTTAAGATCCTAGCTAAGACTCAGACCTATTCAAAACCAGACCTCTTCAAAGCCTTCTCATTTCTACGGTTTTTTAGAAACCCTAACGCTATTTCGAGGTTCCTTCTTTTTTTATTTGCTTAGATCTGTGATGAATATAAGTTGTACTCAATGTTTTAAAGCTTTTCCCCAATTTTTGTTTTTCAAATTTAGCCTGTTTCAATTTAGGGTTTTCTGAAAATCTTAAAACAACTTTTATCTCTTCTACGTCTTCTTCTCTTTGTGTGAATCTATGTGTATATGTATTGTTCATATGAGTTTTTAGCTTGTCATCTTATGTCCTCTCCTATGCTTTTGTGTTTGCCTTATTGTGCATGTTCTCCATTCTTTCTTCTACTAGTTTCTATAGCATGCTTTCACATGTTTATCTTATATATTCATTTACCCATGTGTTCCTTTATTGTATTTTTCTACTAAGTGTCAGTTCTATATCTGCCTTTTTCTAAACTTGTTTAAGTTCGAAGCTTCTTAAAACGTATTCTTCATGCTCTTACTATGTTTCAAATTAGTTTTATTTACCTTGAATTTGCTATTTATTCTCTAAGCATGTTTCAATTATTTTCTTTTCTTCTCTGCATCTTACTCAAGTCGAAAACCCTATGATTTAGGGGTTTTGACAAGTTTGGATCTTGTTTTTGGAACTAGGGTTCATATATTTGAACTATTGGTTTCTCAGAATCGTCTGAGTCTTTGTACTCTTCTTTGACTATGAACTTTTCTATGCTAGGTTTTTCTAATTAGCGTTAAAATTCATTCATGTTTGGCATGCCTGTATGCTTTGTATATGAGGAATTTTTCGTTCAAAAAAGGGGTTTCCAACTCATGATTGGATTCAGAATCTCTTTGGGTTTTGATTGATTGTCATTGATTTTCCTCAAGTAAAACCCTCTCTTTACTTTTCTTGACTTGGTTCATCCGAACAAAAGCTGCATTTTTTATTTTTTATTGATTCCATTTCCTTATTCTTGCAAACCATGTGCCACTTAACTTTTTTCTTGAACAGTTTCTATGTATTTACCCTTCTTATGCAACTTTGGCAAAAGATTTTGATCAAAGTCTTTCCTTAATTATCTTTTACACGTTTGAAATCAGAATCCCTTAATTGAAGGGAATCTTGTGTGATTGATTTCTCGATTATTTTTTTGCCATTTTTTTACTTGCTCTCTACACTATAAAGTGCATAACTCTTCTGCACTTTTAAAAGGCACTTCGAATTCAACACACATACGCTCAATTCACTACTTTCGCTGCATTACTTCTGCACTCAAATATACAACTTTTCTGCACTCTCTCACAATCAAACTGCATTTGCTCACTTATAGTATTGAGCACCCTTCTCCTAGTCTCCTATTACTTTCAAATACATTCTCAAGTTCCCTTTGAACTCTCAAGTATTTGCTGAATACCTAGGTCTACTCCTGCTGATCTTTTGTTATTTGCTTACTCTGTTGTTCAGCAACTCTAGTACTTTGCATATGGTATGTCATAATCCCCTTTCACTATATGTTTATTCCTTAATTGGGTATGCTTCCTTTTACCATGTGTTTGTTTCTAGACTTTTATGTTTTCCTCCATCATGGTGCTGCAACTATGTCTGCTCTTTTCTTATGGGAACCCCTTCCTTTTTATCCCTTTGTATGAGAGTACAGTTCCAATCATGGCAGCACTTTGTTAATGCTGCCTATGACTTTGAAATAGCTTATTTGAACCCTTAACTCAAATCAATTTCCACTTCCCTTTTCCCTTTATGTGCTGAGCCTGGCTTGAGTCTGGTGGTACCCTAATCACCATCTAGACTCAAGTCTGACCTTTAAGGTATGCTCTTACCTTGTTTGGACCAACAAATGGTTTGGGGTGTGCCTATCTACACCTATGGCTGGGCATGCCAACTATTTGATATGGTTCCCCAATAACTTTGCACTTACTCTTAGCTATTAAGTTATGCCGCTCTCTTTCAAGCCATGCCTTGGAACCTCTAAGCTCCCTCTGAACTTAGATGCCTGAGGGCTGGATATTCCACACTGCACTATTATAATTCTAATGATATCCTAAGTGTAAGCACTACCGGGAACCCTTAAGATTCCTTGGAACTTTGAAACACTTTGGATAAGCGAAGACTTTGGAAATATGGATTCCGGAAGTTGGTATATCACATGTTATTGGACATTAAGATTGAATTAGGATTCTTGGATCTAGCTGTTGGTTTTGATGTACTTTTATGTTTTCTTTCCTCTTTTCTGGTTTTATAATAATTTGTATAAAAGAACTTCTCGGTAATATAGTAAAATGATGTGGGATGGGTTTTACTTTCTTACATACATAAATGGTAGATACCATGATAGGGTTTAATGCTTAAATCCATATAGTTATCATGTCTATAGGGTTTAATTTTTAATTATGCTACATACCATGCCAATAAGGTTTAACGTTTAATCACATTGGAAGTCATTACAAATCCTGCCTATAGGACTCAATATTCTGTAATGACCTGACCCGTCGTCTTGTGAGTTATCGCCCCGTTTTCCTCGTTTTATATTTTCATATGTTCCATTATATGTGTTTGGAGAGTTCGAAGTAATTCAGATTGAGTTTGGGTAAAAAATAGACAATTAGTCTCTTTATGAAAAGGTTAGTTTGGAAAAGTCAACTGAATCTTGACTTATGAGTTAGAGAGCTCAGAATAGATTTCTGATGATTCGACTATTTTTGGACGGTGATTTGTGACATATGAGCGAAATCAGAACTGAATTTGGAGGCCTGGTGTAGATCTAGGCTTGAATTGGTTAAGTTAGAATTTTTTGCAAAGTCCGGTTGATAGGTGATATTTTGATCCGGGAGTCGAAATGAAATTCCAACATATGCAGTTGCTCTGTTTGGTGATTTTTGATATGTGTGAAAATTTTAAGATCATTCGGAAGTGTTTGGGTTGGGTTTTGGAGCAAATGCAAGTTTCGGAAGTTTTAGTTCAACTTTGGCTTGAATACGTTGATATTGGATGATTTTGATGATTATGATAGCGATTTTATTATGCAATCAAGTTTGAATGAAGTAATGGGACATATTTAAGCATTTGATTGGGGTCCCGAGGACCTCGAGGTTAAATCGGATGATTAAAACCAAGATTTTTGAAGATGCAACAGGTCTATTGCGCAGGCTTCTGGTATTTCCACGAAAGCGGAAAAGTTACCGCAACAATGGCCACCGTAGAAGTGGTAATCAACCGCAGAAGCGGTCTTGGTCCAACTAGGCGATCGCTGAAGCGGCCAAGTCGATCGCATAGGCGGAGACTGCAAACGCGGTTAAGGACAACATAAGAGGTCCCAGTCGACTAAAGGGAGACAGCAAAAGCGTTCTATTGACCGCTGAACTGGTCATTGTATCGCGGAAGAGGAAATCGCAGGGGATTAAATAAAACAGTGTTTACAAATTTCATAAGTTAAGAAAAAACTTTTGGACTTCGGGAAGAGACGATTGTAGGCGATTTTAAAGAGGTTTTCGAGGGTTTGTTTCATGTAATGATTCTTGGCCTTGGATTATGTCTATATGGTGTAAAATATTAGATTAAACAATCAAATTCAAGGTTTTTAAGGTAAAAAATGGTGGTTAGGGCTTGAAGCCTAAGAGAGATTAAAATGGTGATTTGAGAGGGTAAACGAACTCCGTTTTTGATAAACCTTATATGTATGGACTCGTGGCGAGACGAGGAACCCAAAGATGTATCTTTCTGAATTTTTCGAGAAGTGGGCCCTGGGCTCGGGTTTTACCAACTTCGTGAGTTTTAACGTTCTTTCCAATTGTTTAGATTGGGTTATGTTTATTTAACCTATAATAATATATTCGTTGTGGTTTTGAATAGATTCGACGCACGTAGAGGGATATTCAAAGGGAAAAGGCATTGCAGACCAGTCTACGACCGGTTAGAGATGAGTAGTTAGTATAGATGATGGCCTGAGGGCTTGAAACCCTGGCTTATCACATCGTGACGCTATGTTAGGGCATGTCTCTCACCCTATGGCAGGTGCGAGGTTGCAAATTATTGGGGATTGTGACTTAGTCCATCCCTTGAGCTGAATAAATTGTTCGCATCTGATACACACATTGTGTTGTTGATAATTGGGCTTAATGCCATGTTTGGGGCGTTGTGCCGATCTATAGTACCCGCATAGGGTGAATATCTATGTGATAACATGATTGCATAATAATTGATCTCAGTCCTGTGTATAATGACCGAGTTAAAATGCTAAGTCACCGTATTTTTGAAATTGATTAATTAAAGTATATTCACTGTAATAATCGAAAAAACACGAAATTAAATTGAATCAATTTATGCGACTCATATGTATATTGTGGACTGAGCTTGGGTCGGGCTGCACTATCCACAGCAGATATATATATTGATATTGGGCATGGGCTGAAGGAGCCCCTCCGGAGTCTGTACATACCCCTAGTGAGTGCCATCGACATTAAATGGATCGGGCTGCACGTTCCGCAGCGAATTCATGTGCATTGCATTGCATATTTATCTGATACTTTGTTGTTGCTGTGATACTGTGAAGCAGTTTGCCTGTAGCTAAGTTATAGGATCAATAGCTATATCTTTGCGTTATGGTACTTTGAGCATTTCTTGTTTTCAGTCATTTTGTATTCTATTTATTCACCGAGTCGGTACTACTCACCCCTACTCCCTGCACCTACTGTGCAGATTCAGGTACACTGGAGGCTTAGCTGATTCTAGTAGTCTCCAGAGATATTTCTGAGTCGTTGAGGTAGCTGCATGACGTTAGCATGACCTTGCTGCTCTTCATTATTTCTTCATTTCATTATTATTATATACTTTCCCAGATTTAGGTTTTAGTATTCAGATTCTATTATTATTATTATTCAATTTTTCTTAGAGGCTCTAAAATCGTGACCCCAAGATCATATGGGTGTGCTTTTTAATTTTGTATCCTAGTTAAATCAAATTATTAATATTTTTGGATTATTATTTTGATAATTTCTCGGGTTGAGACTTAAATGTTTTCGTCGGAAGCGATCGTTGGTCAGGCTTACCTAGATTTAGGGCTGGGTGCTATCACGACCGGGTTTGTGTCGTGACAAGTTGGTATTAGAGCCTAGGTTACTAGGCCTCACGAGTCATGAGCTGGTTTTATAGAGTCTTGTTTTTGGGTGTGTCGTACACCACACTTATAAGCAGGACACTACAGAACCTTTAGGAAACACTCCACTATCTTGAAATCCTATCGTGCGTCCTTGATTCAGCTTGAAAGAGTAACTCTTGAAATTCCTTCCACGTGTTCGCATACACGCATGAGCGCTCGGTATTATATGTGCTTCGATGGCTTACGATTCCCCGATCGAGGGGCGCGATGTAATCTTCGCGAGGTTGATGTTGTGCCAATATGGAGAACTTGAGGTCGGGCCTTGCCTGGGGCTTAGCACTGAGGTGCTGATCATATGATCAAGTGTGTTGAATGTATATGTTTGGCATTGTCGCTATTAGCCGAAATGGAAATTAGGTAATCGTGTGATGAGTATGCATAGTGCGAGATGCAATTATATGACCTGGTAGTGACAAAGGAGTCTGCTAGCTAATGGATGAACTGTCAAGTGATTCGTTTCCTATGGTAGTTCGATGAGTAGCCCGAGTTGTGTGCGCGTAAAGAATCTTTTTGAGTCTCCTAGCAGGAGTGAAGTAAATTGCACGATACGATATGAGTTCAGACTCTGGAAGACTAAGTAGTTGTGTAATGTGTATGACGGTGGAAGGTAAACAGAAATGTTATATGCGGCAAAGCAGATGGGTTATCTTCTGCAGAGTGTTCTAAAGTGATGCGGTTCCTATGTATATTGTAAGAAGATTTCATGTGTAATTGAAAGGTATTTTCCATGTGTTATGATTCAAAGAGGTACAATGCATGCCCATGTATTAATTTTGATAATATAATAAATGTAGTATGGAGATTAATGTCGTTGATACACATTGTGTTGCTTTGATCAGTCGTGGACGTGTTGTTAGGATAGTTTTGGTGATTCTCTGGCAGGTGGATAGGCCCAGTTACAAAGGAAACTCTCCCAAAATATTTGACAAAAAATTGGGACTTTGTATAGAATTTTGTCTCTCGAAGAGTGGGCTCAACTGTTATGTTAATGAATGCAAGAATTGCAGAAGAGTTAAAACTTCTGATGATTCGTGTTTCCACAAGCTTATGAAAGAGTGAGTTTAATCTCACCATGATATTATGACAACAAAAGAGTATATGTGTTGTGGTATATATGGCTTCGAGCAAAGTTGGGGAGGTGGCAGTTGATTAATTGATCGCACGATTACGTGCTATGTTAGTTTCGATTTGATGCATATACGGGTGAATCGGTTCTGGTTGCAGATATTGAGCCGAGGATAGCACAAGTGAAGCACAAATTTCGACAAAAGGTTATATGGTGCTTCGTAGAATTGAGGAGATAATATGATGCTTTGAGTTGTGGATAACGAGTGCTTAGTGTAAAGAGAAATAAGTTGTTTGGTTTATCGGAATGAGATGATGTTTTACGATGTCAGAGTACTGATAAGGCACGAGTGGTTAGATTCATTAACTCAAGTAATTGTAGTGGGTATAAGAGTGGATGACTCTTGAGAATGATTTTGATGTGTTGACGATTCTATGTGTAGCACTCAGATGTTATAAGGTTGAGTATGTGATGAAGATAGTGTTTTCATTAGAACATGTCAAGACTTGTTGTATTTTAACGTCAATTACGGGATTCTATGTATCCGTATCTGGGAAGTAAAGGCAGTGGACTTAGATTCACATGAAGTTCTTGAAAATAGGGTATTTTAGAAGTGGTATTTTTCGGAACGTTTAAGAGAGTGTGTAGTGGCCTATTGGTCTTAGACAGTGTGGCCTTACGTTCGAGTCTCGTGTGGTAAACCTGGTTGAGGCATTGTGGTGCTAAAACAAGAGAGTATATCAAGCTGAAAATAATTCAGAAGGAAATCTAGACAGATGAAGTAGCTTGTTAGCGGACTGAATCAGTATGGTAAAGATATAATCAATTCCTTATTTGTGTTCGAGGTAATGATCCCTTACGGGGTATTGGACAGCAGAGCTTTTGAGCTCGGACAACTTGCTTAGGCTGCTGTGGATAGAAGCATTTAGTCCTGGCAGTATAGCTTGTGGTTATGAAGAAGGAGATGGAGTCCTCAGGATACCCTAGTATGGTATGGTATGTGCGGTCTATTGTGGAGGATTGGGATTTAGGTGTGTTGTACGGTTCAGTTCCGAATGGAATGTCATAAATTCTTAAGCTACTCGAGCTACTTCATGTGATTTAAGAAGCGGCCCTCAGATGATTTAGGAAAATAATATTACTTGTCGAGTTATTTGACGGGAGTATATGTTCAGTAAGAGGGGAATGTGATGTAAATTGATGACAATTCGGCGGGATTGCGACAGTTTCCCATTGGACCGACTGTTAGAAAATGAGTCTCTCGATGGCAAAGAGAAACTTTAGAATATATTTAGTGGAATGACTTGGGTACTTGATGTGCAATATGTATTCCTACAGTGGAATATGGGACAAGGTACAGTGATTTGTATGTTTTACGGAGTTGGAGACTGGGAGTTCTACGGTGCAGTCGATGTAGTGGTTGTGGATGCTGTGCATTGGCACCGCAAACGACTATTGGGATTGGGAAGCCCGAGTGGATCTTTATTTGTTGATATGTTAGATTTTTGACATGATGTTGGGGGTAGACTAGCTGTCTCAGTGTTGGGTTATTGTAGACTATTGTGCTATGGGCTAGGTGGAAAAATACCAGAGGTTGCGTGGTGAGGTGCATCAGACTATGTTCTAGCGGAATAGTTGTGTACCAAGCACCAACAGACGGCTGGTTGGAGATGCTTTTCTTATTTTGGCCTCTGAGGCGGGAGGCAGTGTAGAGGTTTCTACCAGTGATTCAGCTCCTGCATTAAGGGACTTTTTGGATGCGTGTTCCATTTTGAGTCGACTTGGTTGGCACCGAATAGAATTGTTACGGGATAAGTTGACTCGACCATTGCTGAGCTTATCAATGATCTGGGGAGATCTATGAGTTATTTTCCATGTTGCGAGAAATTATAATTTGCGAACTATGAGCACATATGGTGCGACGCTATTGAGATTTATAATGAAAGTTAAGCTTTGGAGGTTACACCGCCATAAGTAGATATGATAAAGCATTCAGTTTGCTTCTGATCGATACTCGGTACTGTGTGATTATGACCAAATTTGGCTCGATGTGCATGTCCCTATGTGAGATAGTTGAGTGGATCGGGTGGCACGCTGCCACAGGGTATGTTATCTGGAGCGGGTTGCGTGCCGCAACAGTGTGAAATTGAGGATAGTTTCTGTGTGTTACTTTGTATGTCTTGTTTCCTGGTTTCTCAGGAAAGTCCATATTGGGAGTTGCTCAGCGAATAGCGCATCGACTGGGTTCTTTCAGGATTTAATTGTGTATATAACTCACTTCACCGTGGGTGTGATGGATTGCTTGGGTTCAGACATCAATCTGTGCATAGTTGTCAAGTTCCAGTTAGCGACTCGAAGCCCTTCATGTGGAATGATGTTGGATGAGATCGTACATTATAGGAGGCTATTTAGAGATTAGGCCCTTTGGGAAAGGTTCAGGTATTCTATTCCTATGATGTGAGATGGGGTCTCAGCCTTGTGTTGTAACGGTATTGATGAGCTTATGGTGCAACTCTTCCGTTTGAGTCATTTTCATGACTTGAGTATGTTCAGACCGTCTCTTATTGGTGTGTGTGTGTTATGTAAGTTGTGGCTCAGGACGTATTGAAGTTTCATGTCACCAGGATGGTGTGTTTGGTCAGAAGAGACCTTTGGGGTCATTAATGGATACGAACGGATTTGGTTTCAACTTGTCGGACGGTTACTATCGAGTTTTGGCTCGGAGATTTGTAATAGTATTAGTCAAAGGGGAAGAAATGTCATCGTGAATAGTTGATTTGAGAAATGGTTATGATCTATTGTGTGTTCATTATCATTGATAGAGAATAGAAGCGTTGGAATAAGACCTTAGCTAATAAGAGGTTCCTATTGATAATCGAGTATTTTGGGCAACCTTTGTGAATAGAAACAATCGTGTCGAGGATCGAATTGTGTGGTTTGTTGCATGGGTTCAGCTGAGGTTGCAGGTAAGGGTTATGAATGCCGGTTCAGGCTTATTCTTAGTATAATGAGAGGTTGTGGTCTTGTTATGGTTTTGGAAGCGCAATGTTACTCTTCGGTTATGGTCTAGACGACCTGTAAATCTTAGTTGTGTTGTATTATTGGGCATATGTGAGTTAGGGTGATGTGGGATCACCCCGGGTATATGTTTGGTAAGGTCATTCGGAGATTGGTTGGCCCCTAGTACAACTCTAAGCATGCTCGAGGACGAGTGTTTGTTTAATTTGGGGAGGATGAAAAGACCTGACCCATTGTCCCGTGAGTTACCACCCCGTTTTCCTCGTTTTATATTTTCATATATTCCATTTTATGCATTTGGAGAGTTTGAAGTAATTCAGATGGAGTTTGGGTAAAAATGATACAATTAGTCTCTTTATGCGAAGGTTAGTTTGGAAAAGTAAACCGAATGTTGACTTATGAGTTAGAGGGCTCGGAATGGATTTCCGATGATTCAACTAGTTTCGAACGGTGATTTGTGACTTCATAGTGAAATCAGAACTGAATTTAGAGGTCCGATGTAGAATTAGGCTTGAGTTGGCTAAGTTATAATTTTTGCGAAGTCCGGTTGATAGGTGATATTTTTATCTGAGAGTCAGAATGAAATTCCAACAGTTGCAGTAGCTCCATTAGGTGATTTTTGATATGTGTGCAAATTTTTAGATCATTCGGAGGTTTTTAGGATGCGTTTTTGAGCAAATGCAAGTTTCGGAAGTTTTAGTTTAACTTGGGGTTGAATCCGTGGAAATTGGGTGATTTTGATGTTTATGTTAGCATTTTTATGTTGCAAGCAAGTTTGAATGATTTAATTGGACATATTTATGCATTTGGTTGGGGTCCTAAGGACTTCGGGGTGAAATCAGATGATGAAAATGAATATTTTATAAGATGCAACAGGTCTGTTGCACAGGCTTCTGGTATTTCCATGAAAGCGGAAAAGTTACAGCAACAGCGGGGACCGCAAAAGCGGTCTTGGTCCAATTGGGCGACCGCAAAAGCGGTCAAGTTGATCGCATAGGCGGGGACCGCGAAAGAGGTAGGACCGCAGAAGCAATCCTAGTCAACTCAAGGGAGACTGCAAAAGCGGTCTACTGACCGCGGAAGCGATCATTGTATCGTGGAAGTGCAAATCGCAGGGGATTAAATAAAACAGTATTTACAAATTTCATAAGTTAAGAAAAAACTTTTGGACTTCGGGAAGAGACGATTGTAGGCGATTTCTAAGAGGGTTTCGAGGGTTTCTTTCAGGTAATAATTCTTGGCCTCAGATTATGCCTATGTGGTGTAAAATAATAGATTAAACAATGAAATTCAAGGTTTTTAAGGTAAAAAAATGGCGGTTAGGGCTTGAAGCCTAAGAGAGAGTAAAATGGTGATTTGAGGGGGTAAACGAACTCCGTTTTTGATAAACCTTATATGTACGGACTCATGGCGAGACGAGGAATCCAAAGATGTAACTTTCTGAATTTTTCGAGAATTGGGCCCGGGGCTCGGGTTTTACCAACTTCGTGATTTTTAACGTTTTTCAAATTATTTAGATTGGGTTATGTTTATTTAACCTATAATAATATATTTGTTGTGGTTTTGAATAGATTCGACGCTCATAGAGGAAGATTCGAAGGGAAAAGGCATTACAGACCACTCTACGACCAGTTACAGGTGAGTAGTTAGTATAGATGATGGCCTGAGGGTTTGAAACCCTGGCTTACACATCGTGACGCTATGTTAGGGCGTGAATCGCACCCCATGGCAGGTGCAGGATTGTAAGTGATTGGGAATTGTGACTTTGTCCATCCCGTGAGCTCAATAAATTATTGTCGTTTGATACACACATTGTGTTGTTGATAATTGGGCTTAATGCCCTATTAGGGGCATTGTGCCAATCTGTAGTACCCGTGTAGGGTGAATATCTTTGTGATAACGTGATTGCATAATCATTGATCTCAGTTCTGTGTTTAATGACCGAATTGAAATACTAAGTCACCTTATTTATGAAATTGATTACTGAAAGTATATTCACCGTAATAATTGGAAAAACGGGAATTTAAATTGAATCTGTTTATGCGACTCATATGCATATTGTGGATTGAGCTTGGGTCGGGCTACAAGATCCGCAACAGATATATATATTGATATGGTGCTTAGGCTGAAGGAGCCCATCGAAATCTGTACACACCCCCTATGAGAGCCGTCAACGTTAAATGGATCTGACTGGATATTCCGCAGCGAATTCATGAGCATTGAATTGCATCTTTATCTGATACTTGGTTGTTGTTGTGATACTATGAAGCTTTTAGCAGGAAGCTAAGTTTTAGGATCGGTAGTTATAACTTTGCGTTGTTGTAGTTTGCAGATTTCTTACTTTCAGTCATTTTCTATACTATTTATTCACTGAATCGTTAGTACTCACCCCTACTCCTTACACCTTGTGTGCAGATTCAGGTACACCAGATGCTTAGCCGATTCTAGTAGTCTCTAGAGATATTTTGAGAGTCGTTGAGGTAGCTGCATGACGTTCGCATGACCTGGCTGCTCTTCATTATTTCTTCATTTCATTATTATTATTATTATATAATTTCCCAGATTTTGGTTTTAGTATTCATATTCTATTACTATAATTCAGTTTTGTTTAGACGCTCTAGACTCGTGACCCTCAGATCATATGGGTGTGCTTTTGAATTTTGTATCCTACTTAAATCATATTATTAATATTTTTTGATTATTATTTTGTTAATTTCTCGGGTTGAGACTTAAATGTTTTCGTCGGAAGCGATCGTTGGTCAGGCTTACGTAGGTTTAGGGCTGGGTGCCATCATGAACGGTTTTTTGGTCGTGACAAATTTAATCAGTTGCATATAGAAACCATTCTTATTGGAAGTGCATATGCGTTAGGCAAACTTTAGGGCTAATTAAACAAACATCTTTTTTCAATTCCATAACAAGTTTAAAAGACCAAATATAGATATCATGCCTATAGGATTTTGCATCAAACTCGATCAATTCATTTAAAGCAATATAAATCAGTCAAATGGTCTTTAACGTCTTAATTCAGTGACGTTTCAAAAGCTTCCACATTTTCGTAAAAATCTTTGAACCAATATACTTTTTCATCAAATCTGCATCTTTTCTGTAACCGTTTCTCTTTTAACGTTTTGCTTGAGCATTTTCTACTCAAATTGGTCTTCCTGAACTCATATATTTAAAGTTGTTCTGCAATTCGCTCTTTTTCTTTTAGAAATTTCTCCTTCTTCTCTGAAATTCTTTACACCTATGTTTAGGGAGTCTGCCTACCTTTCTTTAACACTCACTTTTCAATTTACTACAAATCTTTACTTTCTTTTAAAAACTCTTCTATAATTATTTCTTTTTGAAACCAGTGCTTTCAAAATTATTCGCGTAAAATACCTTATCTTCTGATAATTGGATAAGGGTTGCCTAATGCGGACATTCTATCTAAATACCTGTGTTAAATCAGTCCGTTTCACTGTTTTAATTTAAAGACAGAACCAGTATGTGCAAGACATGCTAAACTAAGTAATGTTTGATTAAGTGGTTAACTTGAGTCTTACTTATTTGTGTTGTTCATCCCTATACTTGTTATATGTTTTGTATATCGCACTTAGAACTTTGACATTCGAACTTGTCACGACCCGGATTTACCCACCATCGGGAGTCGTGATGGCGCCTACTGTTGAACTGGGAAAGCCAACCCCTTTTTAATCATTTTCACAATAATCTTAATCTAAGGCAAATTAAATACTGAAATAATTAATTAAAACACGCGGAAGACTTTTAGTAATATTAGAAATTATGAAATGCGGAAATTAACAACATGCCTCTACCCACTATCTGGTGTCACTACTCACGTACGACTAAAAGAGTACTAAAAACAACAATTTGCAAGAAATACATAACATGTGTGTTTGAAATAGATAAAAAAAATTAAAAAAATATATAGAGGAGACTCAAGGCCCGCGAACACCAACGAACTACCTTAGACTCTCTGGAATGAAGGATCGCCCCCTAACTACTGCTGCGAGCCATAGGCTGGGTCCTGACATGTGCACAAAAGGCACAGAAGTGTAGTATCAGCACAACCAACCCCATGTGCTGTTAAGTGCCCGGTCTAACCTCGGCGAGGTAGTGACGAGGTTAAACCGGACCTACAACAAACAACATGTATAGATGTATATGCAATAACAGAAAGAGAACAGGAATTTAAACAAATAAAAGGGGAAGGGACATGTTGTAGGGAGTAGTAGTTCAATTACAACTTCAACAAACAAGAGACAAAATAGAATAAATAATAACTAATAAAGAAAGCCAATGAATCAACAACTGCACGGCATCACCCTTCGTGCTTTTACTCTCATTCCTTTACAAAAACTGTCAAATATAATGCATTGCATCACCCTTCGTGCTCTTACTCTCATTTCTCACCAAGAGTATCAAATATAATGCATGGCATAACCCTTCGTGCTTTCTCTCTCGATATACAGTGCATGGCATCACTCTTCATGTTTTTACTCTCAAACACATAGTGCACGACATTACCCTTCGTGCTTTTACTCTCTCTTCCTCTCCCAATAATTGGTCACAACCAAACGGCAAAGGAAATATATATCAAAACAATATATACCGGCAAGGGAGAATAATTGAACAATAAATTCCGGCAAGGGAATACAACTCAACAATAGGTCCCAGCAAGGGCAAAACAGCTCAACAAGGGAAAAGTACCAAAGATTCCTCTTAAGTTCATTTACTTCTCGACATGCACTTCGTAGTTCTTGTAACAAGTAATTATCACCACTGTTCACTTCTTTCTCAATATTAATAGCAAATATGACTCACGGTCATGCTTGACTCGGGCGCATAGGTAATTGTCACCATACCTGTACACTAACTCCACATAGCACGTAGCAATATCAACCTAATCCTATTCCCTCAAGCAAAAGTTAGATCAAACACTTACCTTGAAAGCTTCCAACTCAACTCACGCCTCTAGAATACCTTTACCCCTCGAATTGGCCTCAAAAACGGTCGAATCTAACCACAGTTTACTCAAATATATCAACAAATGCTAGTTAAATAAATTTGAATGCATAAGAATGAAATTCCCAAAGTTTTACCCAAAAATTCCCGATATTCCCCCAGGCCCACGTGGTCAAACCCGAGGTTCGAACAAAAACCGGGTAGCCCATTCCCCCAAGAGTTTATTTATGAAATTTGTTTTGAAATCAGACCCCATATTGAGGTCCAAATCCCCAATTTTATGAAAACCTAGGTTTTACCCCAATCCCCATTTTTACCATTGAAGCATTGATTTTAAGTTGAAATCATGATAAAACATGTTAAAAATTGAAGAAATTGAGTAAAAGTTGACTTACAAGTGATTTGGGAGAGAAAGAGTCGAGAGAAAATGTATTCCAATGGAGGTTTGGGTTTTGAAAATATTGAAAATGAAGTTTGATTCCAGCTAAGTATAAGTTGCATAGTTGCAGATGTCGCAATTGCGAGATTGACTTCGCAACTCCGAACTCAGCAGAAGAAAGGCGGAACTCGCTTTTGCGATAAAATGTTCGCATTTGCGAACCCATGGCGTAGGTGGGGAAATTCGCAATCGCGAGATAGACTTCGCAATTGCGAATTCTGGTTGCAAAGGGGAAGGATTGCAATTGCGAGAAGTATTTCGCAATATTGGAGATTGGCCAAACAAAGGAGGATTCCAATTGCGAGATTTTCCTCGCATTTGTGAAGAAGCAGGCAAAAGGGGAAGCTCACATTTGCGAATATTGCTTCGCAAATGCAAAGACTGCAGACACTAGCAGTTAAAATGCTTCAAAATGAGCCTAACGCCTATCCGAAACTCACCCGAGCCCTTGAAGCTCCAACCCAAACATGAACCCAACCTCAGAAACAACATAAGGACTTACTCGTGCAATCAAATCTCCAAAATAACATCAAAATCAAAGAATGAACCTCCAAAACTCATGATTTTCATTTCAAAGTTGAAAACTTTCAAAATTTCCATTTTTACTCCTAAACACGTCAAACGACGTTCGTTTTCAACCAAACTTTACAGATAGCGGTCAACGCTCATTTAAGACTTGTACCAGGCGTCGAAACCAAAATACAAGCCTGATATCATCACTTTTGATCGATTTTCATTTTCATTTTTCCTTATGCATTTTCTGAAAACAATTTCATAGAAAAGCTCCGTACTCGGGCCAAGGACCTCGTATTTCGATTCCGGGAATACGCCCGGGTCCCAAATTTTATTACGGACCCTCTAGGACCGTCACATCACGGCTTCGGGTCTGTTTACCCAAAACATTGACCAGAGTCAACTACAACAATATTATTATCAAAATTCATAGTTTTGACACAGGATTCAAATATTTCCACATAAAAAATTTGCCGATTTCGCGCCTGGACTGCACATGCAAATCGAGTAACTAACTAAGAGGTTTTCCAAGCCTCAGAAGCACAAAGAAAGGGAGAATTATGGTGATGAACCTTTGGGTCGTCTATTCTGCACCTCCAAAATAATCGTTCGTCCTCTAACGGACAAACGAAGGAAGTACCTGAGTCGTAGAATAGATGGGGATAACGACTCTGCATGTCGTACTCAGACTCCTAGGTCGATACCTCAGGAGGCTGACCTTTCATCTGAACACGCACTGAAGGAAAACTCCGTGACCTCACATGTCGAACATGCGGATATAAAATATCCACCGGCTCCTCCTCATATGACACATCCTTGTCCAATTGGACAATACTAAAAGCTAACACGTGGGTGGGATCACCGTGATACTTTTGAAGCATGGGTACATGAAAAACCAGGTGCACAGCTGACAAGCTAGGCGAAAATGCAAGTCTATGAGCCACATTCCCCACACGGTCAAGAATCTAAAATGGGCCAATATACGTAAGGCTAAAATTCCCCTTCTTCCCGAACCTCATCACACCCTTCATAGGTGATACACGGAGCAATACCCGCTCACCAACCATGAAAATAACATCCCTTACCTTACGATCTGCAAAACCCTTCTACCTAGACTGAGTTGACCGAAGTCTGTCCTGAATGATATTGACCTTATCCAAGGCCTCCTGTACCAAATTTGTACACAATAATCGAGCCTTTCTCTGCTCAAACCTTCCGACTGGGGACCGACACCATCTACCATAAAACACCTCATATGGATCCGTCTGAATACTAGACTGGTAGTTATTGTTGTAGGCAAACTCTTCTAAAGGCAAGAACTGTTCCCACGAGCCCCCAAAGTCAATAACACATGCTCAGTGCATATCTGTAAGAATCTGAATAGCCCTCTAGGAATGATCGTCAGTCTGGGGGTGAAATGTTCTACTCAAATGGACCTGGGTGCCTAACTCATGCTGCACCGCTCTCAAGAAATGCGATGTAAACTGCGGATCACGATCCAAATTAATATATATGGGCACCCTATGAAGGCGAACGATCTCCGTGAAATAAATCTCAGCATACCTCTTGGATGAATAGGTGGTGGCCACTGGGATGAAATGCGCTGACTTAGTCAACCTATCAACAATAACCTATATAGCATCAAACTTCTTTTGAATCATCGGAAGGCCAGTAACAACTTCCATCGTGATTCTCTCCATTACTTGTCACCAACCATATTAACCCACCATCAGGTGTCGTGATGGCGCCTACTTTTGAAGGTAGGCAAGCCAAACCCTTTTTAATCATTTTCACAATAACCTTAATCTAAAGAAAATTAAATACTGAAATAGTTAATTAAAACACGCGGAAGACTTTTAGCAATATTAGAAATGACGAAATAAGGAAATTAACAACATGCATCTACAACAGTCTAAAAGACATACATACCATGTATGTTTGATACAATTAAACAAACTGAAAAAAATGATAGAGAAGAATCAGGGTGGCGAACGCTAGCGAACTACCTCAAAGCCTCTCGACTGCAGGATCGCCCCCTAACTATTGCGGCGGTCCGTAGGCTGGGTCCTGACCTGTGCACAAAAGGCACAGAAGTGTAGTATCCGCACAATCGACCCCATGCGCTGGTAAGTGCCCAGCCTAACCTCAGGAAGGCAGTGATGAGGCTAAACCGGACCCCACAAACAACTTGTACAAATGTACATGCAATATTAGAAAGAAAACAAGAATTTAAACGAATAAAATGGGAACGGATATGCAGGGGAGAGTAGCAGTTCAATTACAACTTCAACAAACAAGAGATGGAATAGAATAAATAATAACTAAATAAAGAAAGCCAATGAATCAAAAACTGCACGACATCACCCTTCTTGATTTTACTCTCATTCCTCACCAAAGCTTTCAAATATAATGCACGACATCACCCTTTCTGCTTTAACTCTCATTTCTCACCAAGAGTATCAAATATAATGCACGACATCACCCTTCGTGCTTTTACCAGGTATCTGGTGTCACTACTCATGGACGACTAAAAGCGTACTAAACATAACAGTCTAAAAGAAATACATAACATGTATGTTTGATACAATCAAACAAACTGAAAAAGATAGATAGAGAAGACTCAGGGCCCGCGAATGCCAGCGAACTACCTTAGAGTCTCTGGACTGAAGGATCGCCCCTAACTATTGATGCGGTCCGTAGGCTTGATCCTGACCTGTGCACAAAAAGTCACAGAAGTGTAGTATTAGCACAACCGACACAATGTGCTGGTAAGTGCCCGACCTAACCTCGACAAGGTAGTGATGAGGCTAAACCGGACCTACCACAAACAACCTGTACATATGTAAATGCAATAACAGAAAGAGAATAAGAATTTAAAAAAATAAAAGGGGAAGGGACATGGTGGGGGAGTAGCAGTTCAATTACAACTTCAACAAACAAGAGATGGAATAGAATAAATAATAACTAATTAAACAAAGCCAATGAATCAACAACTCCACGGCATCATCCTTCGTGCTTTTACTCTCATTCCTTGCCAAAACTGTCAAATATCATGCATGACATCAGCGTTCGTGTTTTACTCTCATTTCTCACAAAGAGTATCAAATATAATGCACGGAACCACCCTTCATGCTTTTACTCTCAATATACAGTGCACGTCATCACCCTTCGTGCTTTTACTCTCAAACACATAGTGCACGGCATCACCCTTCGTGCTTTTACTCTCTCATCCTCACCCAATTAATGGTCACAACCAAATGGGAAAGGAAATAAATATTAATACAAAATATCCTGACAAGGGAGAATAATTCGACAATAAATCCCAGCAAGGGAATACAACTCAGCAATAGGTCCCGACAAGGGAAAACTGCTCAACAATAAATCCCAGCAAGGGAAAAATACCAAAAATTCCTCTTTAGTTCATTTACTTCTCAACTTTCACTTCTTAGTTCTTGTAACAAGTAATTATCACCATTGTTCACTTTTTCTAAATTTTAATAGCAAATATGACTCATGGTCATGCTTGACTCGGGCGCATAGGTAACTGTCACCTTACCTATACACCGACTCCACATACCACATAGCAAATATCAACCTAATCCTATTCCCTCAAGCCAAAGTTAGATCAAACACTTACCTCAAAATCTTTCAACTAACTCACGCCTCTAGAATAGCTTTCCCCCTCGAATTTGCCTCAATACCGGTTGAATCTAACCATAGTTTACTCAAATGTATCAACAAATGCTAGTTAAATCAATTTGAATGCATCAGAATGAAATTCCCAATGTTTTACCCAAAAATTACAAGAATTACCTCGGGCCTACGTTGTCAAAACTCGAGGTTCGAACAAAAACCGGGTTACCCATTCGCCCATGAGTTCATTTATGCAATTTGTTTTGAAATCGGACCCCAAATTGAGGTCCAAATCCCCAATTTTATGAAAACCTAGGTTCTACCCCAAATCCCAATTTTTACCCATTGAAAGCTTCGATTTTGAGTTGAAATCATAATAAAAGATGTTAAAGTTTGAATAAATTGTGTAAAAGTGAACTTACAAGTGATTTGGGAGAGAAAGAGTTGAGAGAAAATCGCCAATAGAGGTTTGGGTTTTGAAAATATGAAAAATAAAGTTTGAATCGGCTAAGTATAAGTTGCACAGTTGCAGATGTTGTAATTGCGAGATTGACTTTGCAATTGCGAACTCAGCAAAAGAAAGGTGGAACTCGCATTTGCGAACCCATGGCTTAGGCAAGGAAATTCGCATTTGCGAGATTGACTTTGTAATTGCGAGGTCTGGCTGCATAGGGGAAGGATCGCAATTTCGAGAAGTATTTCGCAATTGCGGAGACTGGCCAAACAAAGGAGGATCACAACCGTGAGATTTTCCTCGCATCAACGTAGAAGCATGCAAAAGGGGAAGCTCGCATTTGAAATATTGCTTCGCAAATTCGAAGACTGCAGACAGTAGCGGTTAAAATGTTTCAAAATGAGCCTAACACCTATCCGAAACTCACCCGAGCCCTCAGGGCTCCAACCAAAACATGCACCCAACCTCAAAAACAACATAAGGACTTACTCATGCTATCAAATCACCAAAATAACATCAAAATCGAAGAATAAACCTCCAAATCTCATGATTTTCATTTCAAAGTTCAAAACTTTAAATTTTCCGTTTTTACTCCGAATCACGTCAAACGACGTCCGTTTTCAACAAAACTTTACAGATAGCACTTAACGCTAATTTAAAACGTATACCGAGTGTCGGAACAAAAATACGAGCCTGATACCATCACTTTTGATCAATTTTCATTTCATTTTTCCATAAGCATTTTCCGAAAACAATTTCACTGAAAAGCACCGTACTCAGGCCTGGGACCTCGGAATTCGATTTTAGGAATACGCCCAGGTCCCAAATTTCCTTATGGACCTTCCAGGACTGTCACATTATGGGTATGGTTCTGGTTATTCAAAACGTTGGCCAAAGACAACAATAGCAATATTATTATCAAAATTAATAGTTTTTAATAAAAAATTCAAATATTTCAACATAAAACTTTTTCCGGCTTCGTGGCAGAATTGTGCATGCAAATCGAGGCAACCAATTAAGAGGTTTTCAAAGCCTCAGAAGCGCAAAAGAAAGGGAGAATTACGGTGATTACCCTTGGGTTGTCACAAAACTCAATATATGCCTATGTCCCTTCCTTCCCCTTTAGGATTAGAAGTCCTGATACCCCGGGACTAGTAGGATGGGACGGGTACTAGCATGCAATAAGTAAATAAAAGTAACCATATTTAAATACCTTAATGGGGTGGGAAGGGTAGAATATGGATATGATGACTGATGCGCTAATATCTCGTGCGAACCCTCTTTTGAGGAGTGATTGCTGGATATTGCATTAATGTGATCCATATTTTGCATAAACCTAGGATCCCCTTCCTTTTTTTTTATTTGCAATGTCTTATTTAATTTTATCTCTTTAAATTAACTCATTTTACTAAAAGCTGTCTATTCATATCTTCTTTTCTTTTTTTAAAGCATTAAACTTATTTGTAATGCATACATTATTTACTTCTTCTATCTCTTTAATGTCATAATTATCGCATGGCCGGGAACCACACTAATTTATCTTGAAGAGTGTCTAACATCTTTCCCTCGAGAAAATCTCTAAGCTCTTACCTGAACTATGGTTTACCTTCTTTTCAAAACTCTTCATCTTTTTAGTGTGTCCTAATATGCGGAATAATCATTAGATGGAGGCTCTCAAAATCCAAACCCAATTCTTGCAAGAGAATAAAGAGTTGTCCTCCCATAATATTGTATACCCGATTTTCGGACTCTCCGTCCGAATGAAAAAGGGGGCATTGACAGCATGACGACTCCGCTGGGGATTCATTGGGCTTTTTACCATTACATGTTTTTGTGACCTTATTTTTTTCATAACTTTCCTTTTTTTTCTTGCTTTTAATTACTTTATCACGAAACTAACTTGGCTCTTCATGTATTTTCTTTCCTTTACCGCTTTACTATTTAGATACCGTTGCAATTTCGAGCAATTATTGTAATCATTTATCTAATGTACGTAAAAATATATGTCAATTTTTTTCCTTCTTCTAATTGCATCTTCAGCATCATACTCCACTCTTTCCAAAACAAATACTTAAGCAACCTTATAATGAGTGGTTGCGCTCTTTCGATATTACCACCCCTTATAATTGGCAAAGGCATATTTACGGTAAAACCAGTCGATCAACAGTGTAGTCGACAGTTCCGCGTCTTTCCCTCTTGAATTGTCCACTCAAGAGTACCTGTCTATCACTTCAAAAAAAAGAAATCTCACTCTGTTAAACTATTCATGCATCATGGTCGAACCTAGCCTTGTACGTTCTGTTGTCTGCATAATGACTCATTAAGATAGCCTACTCCAAAGTCCATCGGGTTTCCCTAATACCCAAACGGACACCCCCATATTATGTTCATTTATTTGGAGAACTAAATTCCTCTATGCTAATTATTTATCTAAATAGTCGAGTCTGGGTCTAACCCTTTGTTTTGCAAAAAATGAGGCACGAAGTCCCCAAATTCGGTATGTTAACTAGCATTCACCCAAGGCAACTAAGCTGGTGGGAAGACCTTCTTGCCAACGATCAGAACCTTGTCCGCAAATACTTTGGGAATTTCCCTTCACTTATGGAAATCCAGCCTGACAACAAAATCATAGAGGCTGCAACTCTTTTCTGGGATAGTGATCGGTTGGTGTTTCGCTTCCGGGATTTTGAAATGACTCCTTTACTGGAAGAAATATGGGGTATGGCTGGTATTCCTTGGGAGACTCCAAGTCAGCTTATGCCGGAAAATCGCAAAATTAGAGGCCTTCTTAAGATAATGGGACTCAAGAAAAATCTGTATCTAGCTTGTTTGAAAAGCTCTTACATACCATTTGACTACTTGTATGAGATATATGACCATAGCAAGTCCTACCGCACCTACACCGACGAGTTCGCCTATACCTCCTTAGGGCATATTCACATAAGGGTTTTTGTCTTCATATTTAGTTTCTTGGGGGCAATAATCTAACCTATGAAGACGTCTAGGATCCACACCAGATTTTTGGGGGCAATAATCCAAACTATGAAGACGGATAGGATCCACACCAGACTAGCCATGATAATGAAGACCATAATGGAAGGGATCGACGGGCAGCTTTTCAGCATAGTGCCTATGATCATCACTGAAATCTGTCAAGCCTTGGGAAAATGTCAAAAAGGGGCCCCACTCTTTGAAGGTTGTAATCGGTTACTTCAACTCTGGCTTATAGAACACCTTCACAAGGTTACTGCCGGCGAGAGATTATAAGAAAGTATTGGGATGATCATATCACTTTCCACCACCTAATGCGAATGAAATTAATGCCCAACATGTTCGCTCAGCCTGAGGACTCTGAAGGAGGGGTATAGATGTTTGAGAATCTAAAGGAAGAGCAAGTACAGTGGATGTTTGACCGGTTCCCAACAGGGCAGTTCATTGTTCGTTCTTGGGATGCACCATTCCTCATACTCATCGGCTTGAGGGGAACTCATCGTTACGCCCGTCTCCGAGCCAGGAGACAAGCTGGAAGGAAGCAGATCATACCAAGGGTAGAAAAAATGAGTCACTTCAAGGCCGACTTTCAGGACAATGATAGCTTGCACAAGTGTCAAGCTCAGCATAGGTGGCACTGCAAGCTCATCTTGGGAAGAAAAACTATCGAGGCAGACAGGTATCATGCAGGAAGTGTACCACACTACTCGGGTTTGTTGGAGGACAATCACGCTGGTTTGGGTCATCCAGGGTTCATCCAAAGTCACAGGCTTATTTAAGAAAAGGTTGAAGTGCAAGTTAAGTATAATCAATTGCGCAAACAAATTTTGGAATGCGAAAATAAACACCAAGAAATACAAGAAGCTTACCGGAAATTGATCGATGAGTGATAGGACATGGCTGTCAACACCAACAAACGGTTAGGATATCTGGAACGAGGTCTAGTAGAGTTGGAAGGAAACTTCTTGAAGAGGATTGAAGACTGCCAAATGTTGAGGGAAGTATAGGCGGGCATTTGGCTCGAGCCTATGTGCTGCTGGGACTACGTGAGTTAATGCAAGTGTACGAGTGAGGCGAGAATACAGAATCTAGGCAAGGTCCTTCTGGGACCAAGTAGTTAGGAGCTTTTATTTTCAATTTTCATAATCTAACAAGTCCATCGGTCATTAGTGACATCTTTATTTCCATTATTTGAAATTGCATTTTTAGACTCGTCTTATTATATATAAATAAAATGAGGCATTTAGCATTATAAGTTCTCCATATTTAATTTGTCGCTAGGCCTACCTTGGGCACAACGAGGCATCCAAATTAGGAAATGACTTATTTCATGCAAAAATGTATTTAAATATTTAAATATTTCAATACTCCCTTTCTCAAAATCCGTACTAACTTTTTACATTTTGTTTCTTTGATTTTTATTCCCCTCCAAAAAATGTTAGTACGTAAATTCTTTCACCATCAGCATACTCAACAAAAACAAACGGTCCTCCACCTCCTCCTTCGAGTCCTATCAAAAACAAGAACAAAGTATAATGGGAGACGCCAACGCTAGAAAGGAAATTGAGGATACTTCTCAGAATAATCCAATTGGGGGCTGCTGTTCATCGTGAGCAAACATTGCTAAAATTCTGGGAAGAATTGGACCAAGTTCGGAACTTGGCAAGACAATCAATCACTCTTGCCGCTCCTGATGTTAGTGCCCAGAACCCAGTACCTCCACAAAATACCCCGCAACCACCACTACCACCCGCTCACGCCCAAGCTTACAACATACAAACGCTCCACTGCTCATTCTCAAACAGTAAAATACCACAAATGACCACATTAACAACAATCCCGCCTTAGTGGAAAACATACCCCATTATACCCAGCCAATCTCAATTTCATCTGAATCAGACGACAAAGACTCCCTCATTAGGAATTTGGCCATTGAACTCAAGAAGTTAACTAGCCGGGTTCAGGGTGTCGAAGGTAGCAAGGGCGTTGAGGGGCTGAATTACGAAGATCTTTGTGTTCAGCCAGATGTTTAACTCCTGGAGGGGTACAAACCTCCCAAGTTTTAGATGTTTGACGGTACAGTTGATCCAAGGGTCACTCTAAGAATGTATTTTGATAAGCTGGTAGGAGTTGGAAGGGACGAGAAAATCTACAAGAAGCTGTTCATGAGGAGTCTGAGAGGTGACGCCTTATCTTGGTACATCATCCAAGATTCAAAGAAATAGACAAGTTTTGTGAGTATGGAATCTAACTTTATGGACCGATTCAGGTTCAATACAGAGAATGTACCAGACGTGTTTTATATCAAGAATCTGAAGAAGAAACCCACAGAGACATGTCATACCATGAGAGGCTAATTCTGATAGAAGGTCAGAAATTCTCTGACATCATCAAGTTGGGAGAAAGAATTGAGGAAGGTATAAAAAATGGTATGGTTACTAATATCAAAGCATTAAAAGCCACCAACAAGGCTTTACTGTTTGATGACACGTTAAAGAGGAAGTATGTGAATTCCGTAATGGTTGTGCAAAGAACCAAATCCCCAATAAAATACCAAGTATTTTCCTCAACTTCACTCACATATCAACCTTCCCTAAATTACCAAGCACCCTCACCCACCTACCAATCATCTCCACCTCCACCGCCTACGATCAACCACCTTCACCAAGATATTCCCAATCGCACTTGTGTACCAAGCTATAATGCCCAACCTTCACACTATCAGTCGCAACCCACCCATCAAAACTTTCCTCAACACACCAAATTTCGACCGAAGACCTCCCAAACAATATACCACCATCACCGAGCCAATCAATAAACAATATGTATGACTCAAAGCAGGAGATTACATCGCAAGTATCCCAGTCATAACTCCAGAAAATCCCTCCCAATAGATCAATCCCAACAAAATCAAAACATACCATTCTGGAATGAAATGTCATATCTACGACGCGTGTCGCTCGTTGAAAGATAAGATTCAGACCTTGATTGAAGATAAGGTCATCATAGCAAAAGAGCCCGCTCCCAATGTTCGTATCAACCCCGTGCCTGACGACAAGGGTGGATGCGTTTATAAGATCGAGATTGAGAATGATTGGGACCATAAAAGGACGATTGGATTGTTTACCGAAGGAGATGAACCAAAGAAGCCGACAGCCATCCTCAATCCTATTGTTGTCCAAATCCAACCCTCTAAGGGCGATGAGGTAAATGCGTCTATGCCGCTTGAGTTCGAATCGTCTCCTGCTCAGGCACCAGGACCAATAAAGGTCGAGTTTTGAATTCCAAAAGCACCTACACCATCTGAAGTTTGTGTGTCACCCCCTAGGGTTCCTATCCTTGTTTCAATAGTAGATGTAACCTCATTCAACTTAAACCCTATACCCTGCGATTACACAGATGAAGCAAGAAGATGAGGGACAACAAAAACTGGGGAAGCAATTGCCGCACAGGGCATGACCAGAACAAGCAAGGCATACACTCTGAAATATTTAGGTGAGTCTAGCAAGAAAGCCTCTCAACGGCCTATTGAAACTGGGCCTAATGAACATTAGAGAAAAATAGAGGCTGAAGAATACTTGGTCGTGGAGCAATTGAACAAAACACCAACGCATATTTCTATTATGGCTCTTCTGCAAAGCTCTGAGACACATAAGTATGCTTTGATGAAAATATTGAGTGAGGCTTATGTTCCAGGCAACATAACTTGGGGTGATATGACAAATATGGTAGAACAAGTGTTGGAAAGTCACAAGAACACCTTCCACGAGGATGAGCTACCACTAGAAGGACTTAGTCACTACAAGGCGTTGCACATCACTGCGCTACTAATGTTAATGCCTAGAACCCCATACCTCCACAAATACCCCACAACCACCAGTACAACCCGCTCACTCCCAAGCTTGCAACACATGCAATAACACTTCACTGCTCATTCCCGAACCAAAAACTCGACAAATGACCACATCTACAACAATCCCACCTTTGTGGACAACATAATACAGTATACCCAACCAATCTCAAGTGCATCTGAGTCGGATGACAAAGGCTCCCTCATTAGGAATTTGGCCACTAAACTCAAGAAGTTAACTAGCCGGGTCCAGGTTGTCCAAGGTAGCAAGGGAATTGAGGGACTGAACTAAAAAAATCGTTGTGTTCAGCCACATGTTGAACTTCTGGAGGGGTACAAACCTCCTAAGATCGAGATGCTCGACGTTGCAGGTGATCCCAGGGTCAATAAGAATGTATTGTGATAAGCTAGTAGTAGTTAAAAGGGACGAGAAAATCCACATGAAGCTGTTCATGAGGAGTCTGAAAGGTAATGCCTTATCTTGGCACATCAACCAAAATTCATAAAATAGACGAGTTTGGTGAGCATGGCATTCGACTTTATCAACCGATTTGGTTCAACATGGAGAACGCAGCAGACGTGTTTTTATATCCAGAATTTGAAGAAGAAACCCATAGATACCTCTCATACTATGAGAGGCTAATTCTAATAGAAGGTCAGAAATTCTCCAACATCATCATGTTGGGAAAAATAATTGAGGAAGGTATCAAAAATGGTATGGTCACTAATCTCGAAGCATTACAGGCTACCAACAAGTCTTTACAGTCTGGTGGCACGTTAAAGAAGAAGGACGTGAATTCCCTAATTTGGTGCGCGAAGAACCAAATCCCCTATGAAATACAAAACATATCCCTCAACTAAACACAGATATCAACCTTCCCTAAATTACCAAGCACCCTCGCCCACATACTAAATTCCACCAACCACCTACCATCAATATCCATCTCCACCGCCTACGTATCAACCTACTTCTCAAAGATATTCTCATCTCGCACTTGTGTACCAATCCTATAATGCCCACCCTTCACACTATCAGTCACCACCCACCCGCCAAAACTTTCCTCGACCCTGACTAAATTTCGACCGAAGACCTCTCAGGCAATATACTGCCATCACCGAGCCAATCAACCAACTATATGAAAGACTCAAAGCAAGCGGTTATGTCACACCTATCCCATCCATAACTCCAAAACATTCCTCCCGATGGATCAATCCGAACAAAACCTCCGCATACCATTCTGGAATGAAAAGCCATACCCTGCCTGACCACAAGGATGGAGGCGTTCATATGTTCGAGATTGAGAATGATTGGGACCCTTAAGGGACGATTGGATTGATTGCCAAAGGAGATGAACCGAACAAGCCGATAGACACCCTCATTCCTAATGTTGTCCAGATCCAGTCCTCTGAGGGCGATGAGGTAAATGTGTCCATACCACTTAAGTTTGAACGGCCTTCTACAAAGGCGCCAGGACTAATTGAGGTTGAGTTCGGAATTCCAAAGGCACCTGCACCATTTGAAGTTGTTGTGTTACCCCCGAGGGTTCCTATCCCGGTTTCAATGATAGAAGTGACCCCATTCAACTCAAACTCTATACCTTGGAATTACACAGATGAAGCTAGGATAAGAGGGAAAACAAAAATTGGGGAAGCAATCGCCACACAGGACATGACCAGAACATGCAGGGTATGCACTTCGGATAATTTAGATGAGTCCAGCACGCAAACCTCTGGACGGCCTGTTGAGACTAGGACTAATGAACTTTAAAGAAAGATACATGCGAAAGAATACTCGGTCGTGGAAGAATTGAACAAAACATCAGCGCAGATTTCCATTCTTGCTTTTCTGCAAAGCTCTAAGGCACACAAGGATGCTATGATGAAAATACTAAGTGAGGCTTATGTTCTCGGAAACATAATTGGGGGAAAGAAGACAAATATGGCAGAACAATTGTTGGAAAGTGACAAGATCACTTTCCATGAGGATGAGCTACAACCAGAAGGACTTAGTCACAACAAGGTGTTGCACATCACTGCGCAATACGAGGATTATTTCATCACCAAGATCCTGGTTGACGGGGGATCCAACCTATTTATTTTTCCACTAATAACCCCATGACATTGGGGAAAGCATTGCATGAGATAAAAAATCGAGCTATTAATGTTAAAGACTTCAATTGGTCCAAAAGATCCACCATTGGCGAAATAAGCATATGCTTGCAGATGGGACCTACCTGGTTTGATGTTGACTTTCAAATGATAGACGTCCAAGCGTCCTATAATCTATTGTTGGGACGACCTTGGATACATGCAGCTAGGGCTATGACATCGACCCTGCATCAATCAATGTAGTTTGAATAGAATCACCGGGAGGTTATCATTCATGGCGACGATAGCAATCTTATATACAGTCGCCAGACCATCCCATTGATTGGGGGTAGAAGAAGATAGGCGGAGAGACATACCGCCATATTGAGCGAGTCAACGCCGTGGACAAAGATAAATGGTGGGGCAGCAAGATTGAGAGTATCCTATAGTGGAACGGGTGTGATCCCGGAAAAGGACTAGCCAAGAACCTCCAAGGGATCGCCAAACCCATCAACCTGAAGAAAAATGGTACTACATTTGTTTTGGCGTATGAATACACCTGGGAGGAGTTCAACCATTGGTTGCCACTATGGAGCGGCCCCTACTAACTTTTTGAACACCCTATACCTCAGCTGGAGCAGACTTTTCAACCGGCAGACGTCATATATGGATCACAGGAAGATGAGGCATTAGCAGCGATGAAAAAATTGTTTCTGGAAGATGATATGGACTGTTGTGTTATCTTCGAGAAGGAAGGGAAGGAAAGCCCTTCATATAACATATGTAACTAATTGGTTGATCAGGATCGCCAGGGCCCGGAGAGCTTCCGGTAGCAAGGCGAAACCGGCAGCATGCATCACATCTTTACTTTTTCCTAGTAGATTTTTCTTTCCGCATTGTCCTTACTTTTGTAATGAGCTCCGATGTTTCAAACAATTATGAATTCAATCAAAGCATTTCCAAGTTTATTTATATATATCACTCTAATTTGGTTTCTCTATCATTTATTTTATTTACATACAATTATTGTTACCTAATTTGATGATTAACCCAATGACTGTGACTTGAAACGAGACAGCACAACAAACGAATATAGATTTAGAAGAGGATGATATACCAGAAGAAGTTGACAGGGAGGTCGAGAACTTTGAGAATAGACCTAATTCCAACTTGGATGAAACTAAATAGTTAATTTAGGAGATACCGAGAATGTAAAGGAAACGCGTATCAGTGTGCATTTGTCTCCATCAGAAAAGAAAGAGTACCCAAAGTTATTAAAAGAGTTTGAGGACATCTTCGCATGGTCGTATGATGATATGACTGGTTTCAACACATCCATTATAGCTCACAAGTTGCCGACAGATCTGGCATGTCCGCCAGTAAAGCAGAAGTTCAAAAAGTTCAAATGCGACATGAGTTTGAAAATTAAAGAAGAGGTTATCAAAAAAATCAAAGCCAGGTTATCAGGGTGGTAGAATATCCAACATGGTTAGCCAATATCGTGCCAGTACCAAAGAAGGATGGGAAAGTTAGAGTCTATGTCGACTACCGGGATCTCAACCGGGCTAGTTCCAAAGATGATTTCCCCTTGCCGAATATACACATCTTGATTGACAACTACGCCAAGCATGAGCTGAATTCGTTCGTTGATTGTTTTGCGGGATTCCACCAGATATAGATGAATGAAGAAGATGCAGAGTAAACAGCGTTTATCACACCATGGGGGATATTGCAACAAAATAATGTCATTTGGTTTGAAGAATGCTGGTGCCACCTATATGAGAGCATTGATTACCATATCTCATGATATGATACATAAAGAAATTGAAGTGTATGTGGACAATGTAATCATCAAATACATGAAAGCTGCAAACCATATGGAAGACCTAAGGAAATTCTTCAATAGATTGAGAAGGTACAACTTGAAGTTGAACCCCACTAAGTGTGCATTCGGGGTTCCTTCTGGAAAGTTGCTGGGTTTCATTGTGAGCCGCTGAGGGATAGAATTGGATCCATCAAAGGTCAAAGACATCCAAAAATATCCACCGCAAAAGAACAAGAAAGATGTGATGAGTTTTCAGGGAAGACTCAACTATATCAGTTGGTTCATAGCTCAGTCCATCGTCATTTGTGAACCTATCTTCAAGATGCTGAAAAAGGATGCCGCCACCTAACGGAATGACGAATGTTATAAAGATTTTGACTCAATTAATAAATACTTATCAATGCCACCGGTCTTGGTTCTGCCTGAACCAGGAAGACCTCTACTTCTTTATGTCGTGGTGTTGGATGGAGCGCTTGGTTGTGTTCTGGGACAACACGATAAAACTGGAAAAAAGGAACAAGTAATCTACTACCTCAGCATGAAGTTTACCCAGTACGAGGCCCCATGTTCCTTATTAGAATGAACCTGTTGTGCTCTAACCCTGGTGGCTAAAAAACGAATACATTATTTCTGTGTTTACACCACTTACCTCATATCAAAGATGGGTCCGTTAAATTATATCTTTCAAAGACCCATGCCTACTGGCAAGCTCTCCAAATGAAAAATATTTCTATGTGAATTTGATATTGTCCACATAACTTAGAAGGCAGTCAAAGGACAAGCCTTGGCAGATCACCTCACTGAGAATCCCGTGGGAAGAGAATATGAGCCACTAAAGACGTATTTTTCATGATGAAGAGGTAGCTTTTATAGGAGAAGACATTGCCTAATCCTATGACGGTAGGAGGATATTTTTTGATGGAGCCGTAAATTTCAAATGAGTTGGCATTGGAGAAGTCCTAGTATCATAAATTGGTCAGCATTACCCGGTATCGTCCAAGCTCAGGTTACCATGCACCAACAACATGACCAAGTACGAAGCCCGCATCTTATGGCTCAAACTTGCCATCGACATGAATGTTTATGAACTACTACTGATTGGAGGCTCATACCTACTCATATATCAGGTTCGAGAAGAATGGGAAACTAAGAATTCCAAGATACTCCCTTATCTGCATAACATGCAGGAGTGGAGGGAATGGTTCACAAAGACTGAATTTCAGCATGTTCCCATAATACAGAATGAGTTCACTGATGCACTAGCAACTTTGTCATCCATGATCCAGCATCCAGATACAAACTTTATTGATCTCATTAAGGTCAAGATCTATTACCAACCAACTTATTATGCTCATGTTGAGGACGAAGCGGATGGAAAATCGTGGTTCGATAACATCAAAGAATACTTGACAATAGGAGAATATTCGGAGCTCGCCAATGCAACTCAAAAGCGCACACTGCGGAGGCTATCTAACAATTTCTTTCATTGCGGAGGAATCTTGTATAGGAGGACTCCTGATTTGGGATTGCTAAGGTGTGTCGACACGAGAGAAGCAACCAAACTATTCGAAGAAGTGCACGTAGGAACCTTTATACTGCACATGAATTGTTTTGTACTAGCAAAGAAAATACTCCGAGCAGGGTATTTTTGGATGACTATGGAAACGGACTGCATCCAGTATGACCAAAAGTGTCATTGCTCTCAAATAAATGCATATACGATAAAGGTGCCTCCAAGCGAGCTTAATGCAACAAGCTCACCATGGCCATTCACCGCTTGGGGAATGGATGTTATCGGACAAATTGAGCATGCCCCATCAAATTGGCACATGTTCCTCTTAGTGGAAAATGATTACTTTACTATATGGGTTGAAACAACATCGTACAAAGCAATGATTAAGAAAGTTGTGGCAGATTTCATCCGCGACCGAATTTTTTGTCTGTTCGGAATTCTGGAATCTATCATCACCAACAATGGTTCCAATCTCAACAGCAACTTGATGAAGGCGATGTGTGAAACATTCAAAATCAGGCACAAGAGCTCTACAACCTACAGACTGTAGATGAATGGTGCCGTAAAGGAAGCCAACAAGAATATCAAGATGATACTAAGGAAAATGATCGAAAGACACAAGCAATAGCACGAGAATCTATCATTTTCCTTATTGGGATACCATACCATAGTCTGCATATCAACCGGCGCAACTCCCTACATGTTGGTTTATGGTACAGTGGTGGTCATTCCCGCGAGGTAGAAATTCCATCTTTAAGAATAATACAAGAAGCAGAGTTAGACTATGTAGAATGGGTAAAAGGTCGCTACGTGCAGTTAGCCCTTATAGATGGAAAGAGAATGAATGAAGTTCGCCATGGTCAATTATATCAAAACAGAATGTCTAGAGCCTTCAACAAAAGAGTTAAACCGAGGAAGTTTACGCTAGTGTAGATGGAATTGAAGAAAATATTCCAATATCAAGATGAAGCTAAGGGAAAATTCTGCACTAATTGGCAGGGTCCGTACATGGTTCACCGGGTACTGACTGGAGGAGCCCTTATTCTTGCATAAATGGACGGAGAAGTATGGCCAAAGCTAATCAACTCAGATATAGTGAAACGATACTATATATGATCACATGTTTCTTCATGATGTAATTTGAACTACGCCTGACCTGATTCCCGTTTAAGAAGGGATACGTAGGCAGCCCAATGGTATGGTCAACTTTTAATAAAATTCCATTTCCCCCGCTATTGGAACTAGGGAAGAATTTTGAGGAGGACCCTCAAATTTCCGAAGTCACCTTTTCAGTCTTTTCCATCAACACCGACCCATTAAACTAGGGAAGAATTTTTAGGAGGACCTCAAAATTCTAAGGTATATCGTTTTGAGTCATTCAGCACAACCATCAAAAGCGCCAACCTAGTAAACTAGGGTAGAATTTTGAGGAGGGCCCTCAAAATTCTGGAGGAAGCGAGGTCGCAATATCTTGAACCTCGTTGCGGTCATTGGTCAATTTGAAAGAAAAATATTCTTCAAATATATACTTACACTATATTTACTAAATCATGCATAACTATCATTTTAATTGCCATCGTTTAGCAATGCTACCCCAGCGATACGTGATGTCAGGAGCCACAGGAAGATAAACTAACCTTTCCCCCTCTACAGAACTCACGGTTGTTCTTTGGGTATAGGACACAAACTGTCTGAATACATTCACACACTCGTACCTTCTAGGCGGAAAACCATTAGAATGATCGCTTATTCACAAACCTACTATTTACACACAACATCCCTAACAACCACGATGTTGCAATCAGCTACCAACTAAGAAAATCTCACTACTATTCACCCTTTACATTCTTGCATTTTTTTGCATATGGCTATTTATCTGCCTTTTGAGGTTAAGCTCTACATTCATTATGGATAAGGTAACTCATATGCCTTTCGAGACTAAGCACTATCTCCATTTGCATTTCCAACATAAGGCTATTAATCAGCTTTTCGAGGTTAAGCTCTACCTCTATCATGCCTAAGGCTACTTATCTGGGCATTCGAGACTAAGCCGTGTCTCTATCTGTATTTCTTGCATAAGGCTATAATCGGCCTTTCTAGAGTAATCATTGTTTCCATTTTCATTTTGCATAAGGCAATATATCTGCCATTCGAGGTTAAGCTCTACCTCCGTCCTTCGTAAGGCTATTATCTGCCTTTCGAGACTAAGCCCTATCCCCATCTGTATTTCCTTCATAAGGCAATCATCTGCCTTTCGAGACTAAGAATTGTCTCCATCTGCATTTTTCATAAGGCTGTTTATCTGCCTTCCAAGGTTAAGCTCTACCTCCATCCGGCATAAGGCAACTTATCTTCCTTCCGAGGTTAAGCTCTACCTCCATCCTGCATAAGGCTATCTATCTGCCTTTCGAGACTAAGAACTTTCTCCACCTGCATTTTCTGCATAAGGCTATCTATCTGCCTTCCGAGGTTAAGCTCTACCTCCACCCTTGCATAAGGCTACCTATCTGCCTTTTAAGACTAAGCAATGTCTTCATCTGCATTTTGCATAAAGCTACTTATCTTCCTTAGGCTACTTATTTGCCTTTTTAGACTAAGCTCTGTCTCCATCTTGCATGGCTGATAAATTGCCACTCTATTTTTTGAATGACTACCATATCGCAACATGCATTTAAATTATCGCTTTGGTTGAAAGATCGCCACCATTTGCATTTATCGGCTGAAAGTTTGCCACCTCCTCTTAGGCTGAAAGATCGCCAACTTATTCGAAGGCATCATAGTTCGGAGGCACCATCTGCATAGCCCGAGAACACCATGTCATGGCCTTCAAATCTTAATTTATGCTCTTCATGGCCCAGGACATCACAGCCTAACGACGTTATCTTAATCGTCCGAAGACAACATTCATAGTCCAATGGGAACTTGCATCATGTTTAAATTATAAACAATACACACCGCATTACTTAATTTAGGGTACACCGGCTAGAAAATAGCTGTCTCAGCAAGAGCAATCCGCTCCGGCTCTCCGCAACCTATTCCACTCCAAATATCTTTTTTAACTTTAATCATCGCGTCTGTTCTTTTCAAAACTCAATAGGCATACTCCGTCAACGGTTCCTGAACTACATATGACATGATTCCTATAAAATCAACGATATATAGTAGCTCAGAAGACATAGCTTGGTCAAAATTCTTTTCAAACACCGATCCGGTCAAAATTGGTCATCTTATCTTTACCCGACAACTCTTTCATCCTCCTCGGATTAAGAGGGGCAAGTATGGATACTTAATTTTTTCCTTATATATTCTTGCACCCAAAATATTGTGTATATATAAGCAGGCCAAAGGGTTTTGCTATTTTTATTGATTTTAAACTAATTTGTGGCCTATTTTTACCCCATAAAATTAAATAATTATTCCCAATACTTACTATTTTGAAGAATAATTTATTTAGTCTCATATTTACATCAAAATATAGTTAACATGATTTTTACGTATTTGTTGAAAATTCGTTTGGTATTTTTAAAACCAAATTGCATGAAAGTTTCAATTCTAGCGTATTTAAGATTTAATAGTTATTTATAATTACAAAATTGATTCCAATATTTTTAAATTAATATTTGCATATTATCAACTGATTCTGTATAATTAATTTGCTTTTAAAATTTCTGTACTATTTTTATAAAATAATCGGGGAAAACTATCTATTTAAATTGTATCCTCAATTCGTTTCAATTTTAGCCACAATTCCATTTCAATTTCAGCCAATTTCAAGCCCAAATTAGACCAAACCAATTCCAACTTAACCTGAACCTGAACCAATAACATAACCCGGCCGGGATCTTTTTTAATCCAGGATGTTGATCTTTTTGATTAACAGCCATAATTGATACATACCTTTTTAATTCTACCAACCCCTTAACCCTATTCCCATTTCTCTCAGACACCCATCTTAGAACTCTCTTTCTCTCAAATTCTCTCAAGCCCTCTAAACCCTAATCATCTCCCTCGTATTCTCCGATCAATCTTCACCTGACTCCATGGCTTCTCAGGCCATGGACAACCTGTGCTCACCTACTTTAACCTTCAGGCCCTAGTTGTTCAAGGTTATGAGGTTCGAACTCAACAATGCCTGTTCAGATCCTCCACCGATTTGTACTCCTATGGCCTCTCTGTCTCTGTTCCGAAATGCTTAAGCCTTAAGAGCCTAGCTACAGCTCAGAGCTATTCAAGAAAAGACCTTTTCCAATGCTTCTAATTTCTAGTGTTTCTGAGAAACCCTAAAGCTATTTCGAGGTTTCTTCTTCTCTTATTTGCTTAGATCTGTGATGAATCTGTGTTGTATTCAACGTTTTAAAGCTTTTCCCCAATTTTTCTTTTTCAAATTTAGTCAGTTAAAATTTAGGGTTTTATGAAAATCTTAAAACGACTTCTGTCACTTCTTCGTCTTCTTCTCATTGTGTGAATCTATCTGTATACGCCATGTTCTTGTGAGATTTTTGCTTGTGTTCTTATGTTCTTTGCTCACATGTTCTCCTGTTCTTTTGTGTTTGCCTTATTAAGCACGTTCTCTATTCTTTCTTCTACTAGTTTCTATAGCATACATTCACATATTTATCTTATGTGTTTATTTACCTATGTGTTCCTTTATTGTATTTTTCTACTAAGCGTGAGTTCTTTATCTTCCTTCTTCTAAACTTGTATAAGTTCCAAGCTTCTTAAAACGTATTCTTGCTACTCTTACTATGTTTTAAATCAGTTCTATTTGCCTTGAACCTGAGATTTGTTCATTTTTTTCATGAGTCTCTGATCCTGTTTTCAATTATTTACTTTTCTTCTCTACACCCTACTTAAGTTGAAATCCCTAGGATTTGGGGGGTGGGGGGTTTGAGAAGTTTGGATCTTCTGTTTGGAACTTGTGTTCATATTTTTGAACTCTACGTTTCTCAGAATCGTCTGAGTCTTTGTACTCTTCTTTGAATCTGAAGTTTTCTATGCTAGGCTTTTCTAATTAGCGTGAAAATTCATTCTTGTTTGACAAGCCAGTGTACTTTATATATCAGCATTTTTTCTTTAAAAAAATGGGTTTCCAACTCATGATTGCAATCAGAATATGTTTGAGTTATGATTGATTGTCATTGATTTTCCTCAAGTAAAACCCTCTCCTCACTTTACCTGACTTGGTTCATGCGATGAAAGCATGCAATTTTGATTTGTGATTTATTCCATTTCCTTATTCCTACAAACGGTGTGTCACATGACTTTTTCCTTAAATGGACTTCTATGTATTTACCCTTCTTATGCTACTTTGGGAAAATATTTTGATCAAACTCTTTCCTTAATTATCTTTTACTTGTTTTAAATAAAAATCCCTCAATTTAAGGGAATCCTGTGTGATTGATTTCTGGATTATTTTCTTACTAATGTTTAACTTGCTTTCTACACTATCAAGGCAATGACTCTTCTTCACTTTTAAAAGGCACTTCGAATTGAACACACAGACGCTTAATTCACTACTTTCTCTGCATTACTTATGCACTCGAAAATACAACTTTTCTGCACTCTTTCACAATCAAATAACTTTTGCTCACTTATAGTATTGAGCACCCTGCTCATCTTCTCCGTGTACTTTCTGAAACATTCTCAAGTTCCCTTTAAACTCTCAGGTATTTGCTGAAGAATTAAGTATGCTTCAGCTGATCTTTTGTTGTTTGCTTACTCTGTTGTTCTGCTACTCTAGTACTTTGCATCTGGTATGTCATAATCCCTCTTCACTATGGGTTTATTGCCTAGTTTGTTATGATTCCTTTCACCATGTGTTTGTTTCTAGACTGTTATGCTATCCTTCATCATGTTGCTGCAACTCTATGTGCTCTTTTCTAATGTGAAGCCCTTCCTTTCCCCCTTTGTATAAGGGTACAGTTCCAGCCATGGTAGCACTTTGTTATTGCTGCATATGACATTGAACTAGGTTCTTCGAACCCTTTACCCAAATAAATTCCCACTTCCATTTTCCCTTTATGTGCTGAGCTAGACTTTAGTCTAGTGGTGCCCTAATATCCATGTAGACTCAAGTCTAGCCTTTAAGGTCTGCTCTTAACTTGTGTGGACCAACAAATGGTCAGGGGTGTGCTAGTCTACACCTATGGCTGGGCATGACCGCCATTTTATATGGTTCCCCAATCACTTTGAACTTACTCTTAGCTATTAAGTTCTGCCCCTCTCTTGCAAGCCATGCTTTGGGACCCTTGAGTTCACTCTGAACTTGGATGCCTGAGGGCTAGCTATTCCAAACTGCACTATTCTAATTCTAATGGCATCCGAAGTGTAAGCACTACCGGGAATCCTTGAGAATTCTTGGAAATATGAAACACTTTGGATAAAAGAAGGCTTTGGGAATCTGTATTTCGGTAATCACATGTTATTGGACTATTAAGATTGAATGAGGCTTCTTGGATCTAGCTGTTTGTTTTGATGTGTTTTTATATTTTCTTTCCTCCTTTCTAGTTTTGTAATAATTTGTACAAAAGAACTTTTTGGAAATGTAGTAAAAGGGTGTGGGAGGGGTTTTACTTTCTTGCATCAATAAAGGGTAGTACCATGCCTGTAGGGTTTAATGTTTAAAACAATCTAGATATCATGTCTAGAGGGTTTAATATTTAAATATGCCAGATACTATGCCTTTTAGTTTTAATGTTTAATCACATTGCAATTCATTACAAATCCTGCCTATAGGACTCAATATTTATGTAATTAGTTGCATATAGAAACCATGCTTATAGGAAGTGCATATGCATTAGGCAAACTTTAGGGCTAATTAAACAATCATCTTTCTTCAGTTCCATATCAATTTTAAAAGACCAAATATAGATATCATGCCTATAGTATTTTGTATTAAACTCGATCAATTCATTTAAAGCAATATAAATTAGTCAAATGGTCTTTAACGTCTTAATTCAGTGACGTTTCAAAAGCTTCTACCTTTTAGTAAAAATCTTCTGAACCAGTATACTTTTTCATCAAATTTGCATCTTTTCTGAAGCATTTTCTCTTTTAACGTTCTGCGTAAACATTTTCTTCTAAAATTTTGTCGTCCTGAACTCATCTCTTTAAAATAGCTGCAATTCGCTCTTTTCCTTAAGAAGTTCCGCCTTCTTATCTGAAATTCTTTACAACTATGTTCGGGCAGTCTGTCTACCTTTCTTTAACACTCACTTTTTAATTTACTACAAATCTTTACTTTCTTTTCAAAACTTTTCTACAATTACTTGTTTTTGAAACCAGTGCTTTCTAAATTATTCGCTTAAAGTATCTTACATCTGAAAATTGAATCCGGGTTTCCTAATGCGGACTTTCTATCTAAATACATATGTTAAATAAGTCTGCTTTGTTGTTTGAATTTTATGACCGAGCCAGTATATGCAAGACATGCTAAACGAAGTGTTGTTCGATTAAGGGGTTAACTTGAGCCTTACTTATTTGCTTTGTTCATCCCTATACTTGATATCTATTTTGTATGTAGCAATTAGAATATTGACCTTTGAACTCCATATATTCCTATATCCCTTCCTTCCCCTTTAGGATTAGATGTCCTGATACCTGGGCAGTGGTAGGATGGGACGGGTATTAGCATGCAATAAGTAAACGAGACTAACCACGTTTAAATACCTTAACGGGGTGGGAAGGGTAGAATAAATATATGATGATCGGTGCGCTAATATCTCGTGTGACCCCTCTTTTGATTAGTGATTGCTGGATATTGCATTGATGTGATCCGTATTTTGTATAAACCTAGGACCCCCTTTCCTTTTCTTTTATTTGCAATGTCTTCTTTAATTCTGTCTCTTTAAATTAACTCTTTTTTCTAAAAACTGTCCATTCCTATCTTCTTTTCTTTTTAAAGCATTAAACTTATTTGTAATGCATTCTTTATTTCTTCTTTTATCTTCTTAAAGTAACAATTATAGCATGGCCAGGAACCACACTAGTGGATCTTGAGCGGTGCCTAACACCTTCCGCTCGAGATAATCTCTATGCCCTTATGCGAACTATGGTTTACCTTCTTTTCAGAACTCTTCATCTCTTTAAAGTGTCCTAATGCACTATAATCATTAGGTGGTGACTCTGCAAATCCAAAACTCAATTCTCTCAAGAGAATAAAGAGTTGTCCTCCCATAATGTCGTATACCCTATTTCCGGACTCTCCATCCGAATGAAAAAGGGGGCGTCAACATGTAGGACATTAAAATCATGGGTAGTTATTTTGTTAATGCCGTTAATTTATTAAATGGATAAGTGTTTTATTATTTAGTGAGTAGAATTCATTAATAGGTAGGACAGGGTAAATAGTTTTACTTTTATAGGTAGTTCTATCTTTTCCCCATTTAAATACTCCTGCTTATGCTTTGATTGTTATAGGGACATAGGCAAACCAAATCACATAGGTAAATAATAAAAAGAATTTGAGCCCACACTATGAATCATGAAATATCCTAATGTTTTAATCTTTTATTTTCATAAGAAATACAAGGCTTCATTTTAGTTATTACTAATCATTTACAATGATGTTTTGACCTTTAAAACAAATTTGAAAGCAAACGACCCTTCTCTTAAAAGTCATAATTGAAAGTATGTTTAAAAGGTTGGATTTCGACAGACAAAAACATTCATGAACCTAGCCTAAGTTCTAAGGAACTAGCCCAAATAGATTATAGGGGTGACAAAACCTTCCACCCAGAAGAACAAGAACTCTTACCCAAATTTCACCAATTCGTAGACCAATAGGATAATAATCCAATTAAACATAAGTACCTTAATATACCTTAAAATATTAGGTAGCGACTCTTTTTTATAAACAATTGAAGAACCACTGGTTAAATCTTGCTTTGGCCTTTGCAAAATAGGGGGAAAACAATACAACGCTTTTACCGAGGATTTTACACTTACTTTTTTGATCTTCGCAGACTTAGGCAAGATCTGAAATTTGCGGATGTTTGTTTATACATTACATTAATTATTTGCATAACTTTTCGAAAATCTGCTTACTTGCTTTACCTATTTAAAAATACTTAATTGTCTGTTTTTAATATAGTTAATGCAGTCCCAATTATTTGTTACCGCTTTATAAGCTATCATCACATTCTTTCCGATCTAGTCTTGGTCGTACATTATCATACACAAATGACACCCAGGGATTGTAATTTACACCCCTCCGAACCTTCTTTCAAAATACTCTAGTTCTAGAGAACATCTTAGCCATCTCAAGTGACATAACGTCTCGCAGTATTCACTCCAACTCCAAAACTAGAAAAGACTATACTCTAGGAAACATAGGTCATACTGCATAAACCTTAGGTGAGTCGGTCCTTGGTATCGATTCCCAATTAGGAAAGACACCTTAATGTCAACAGGTCATGCACCCACTCAACATGCCATTTGTGAAAAGATGAACCAATCCAGAGAACACGCTAAAGATATGGAGCTAATACTTAGCAAACCCTTTAACCCTTTTAGATGAAACCAACCAGAACATCCATGAAATAAATATGGTCATGGGTACACCACACAAAATGAAGCCATGGTAGAGAATCGTTCGCCGAGATCATGGAGATGAGATCAGAGCACATTTGGAAGATAGGACCTCTTTGATAAACATCCAAGCTGAAAAGAATCCTTACCAAACTACTAATTAAGTGATGGGACACAAATAAGGTGGTTTTCAGGTTTCTCAATCATTAATTTACACCAACACTTGAGGAAATTACTAGCTTGACGAAGTTATCATTTTCCGGAAAACCAATAGTGGTAGTTGTTATGCCTGACCATGAGTTCCTTTATGCATTAGATCTGACAAACAACAGGAATTTGAGAAACATTGAAGATGAATGGTTATAACGGACAAGTTGTTCAACGAATTTGGTCATCAGGAAAGTACGAGTGGCATCTAGAGAAGTTTCCATGAAATCAAGCGACATGGGAGAGTATGCATCCCACAGCCTTTTCTCTGGCATTGGTGGGATTGATGGTCTTCCCGTAAGGCCACTGAGTTTTGCTTTTTGGTAGCCCACTACACAAGACATGAATAAGGAATTGGGTAATACCTGAGGTGCTCTTCCTATCCACTAGGAAACCTATGCAATCAATATTAGCATATCCAACTAGATTGAAATTACTACCTTTGCGGTACCAAAGACACAAATCAATGGTGCATTTAAAATATCTTAGTATGTTTTTGCTAGAAGTCAAGTGAGACTCTTTTGTATTTGCTTGAAAACGAGCATAAAACCCTACACTGAAAACAATATCAGGTCTGCTGGCAGTGAGATACAAGAGTGAACAAATCATACCCCTACACACCTTTTGATCAACTTATGAACAAGAATCAACAATGTTTAATTTAGTGGCAGTTGCAATGGGTGTGTCTATTTCTTTTGATTCTTCCATTTTAAACTTTTTGATAAGCTATTTTGCGTACTTCTACTTATTGGTCATGGTTCCATTAGGACTTTGTTAGATCTGCAAGCCTAAGAAGAAGTTAAGCTCGCCCATCATACTCATTTCTATATCACTCCCCTTTAATTTTGCACAGTCCTTACGTAGCTTATTAGTGGTGGCCCCAAAGATTATGCCATCAACCTATATTTGCATCACTAGGAGATCCTTAACTTTTTCCCTTAAAATAAGGTACTATCAGTTTTACCTCTTTTGTAACCATGCTCCAGCAGGAATTTGGACAATCGTTCAGACCATGATCTTGGAGCTTGCTTGAATCCATAGAGAGCATTGTCTAACTTGTACACATGCTCAGGACATTTCGTGCTTTTAAACCCTAGAGGTTGTTTCACAAATACTTCTTCTTTTAGGTAGCCATTCAGAAATGTACTTTTGATATCCATTTGATGAAGAGTGAATTCCATGTGTGCTATAAAGGCTATGCGGAGTCTGATTTCCTCTAGTCTTGCAACTGGAGAAAATGTCTCATCATAACCTAAGCCCTCATCTTGGCTGTAACCTTGGACCACCAGTCTTGTCTTGTTTCTTGTGACTGTTCCATCTTGATCAAGTTTGTTTCTAAAGACCCACTTTGTACCAATGACTGATCTATCCTTGTGTATTGGAACTAGATACCAAACTTGACTTCTCTTAAACTTATTGAGTTCATCTTGCATTGTAATCACCCAATCTGTATCCTGCAAAGCCTCAACAACTTTTTAATGTATAATAAGAGATAAAAAGGCATCAAAAGCACACCGATTTTTTAATTGTGATTTTGACTCCAGATGTTGGATCAGTGATAATGTTCTCAATAGAATGAGAACTTTGATACTTATGAGCTTTCACAACCAACTAGTTTCTACTAGATGTTTCTCCCATTTTTTGTTGCTGAGGACAGGGCCATGAATAGGTTCCTTTAAAAAATGTATTTCAATTCCTCTTTGATATTTTCCATCTCTCAGGTTGCCCTGGATGAAAGAACCTGTTCCATCACATGTTCCTTCTATTGATGCCTGTTTGACTTGTGTTGTGGCTTCAGTCAAGTCCTTTACCAATCCCATGGCTTCATCATCGTGTTCTTGTCTCTCAGAGAGAATGTTAGTTTCATCAATTACTACATGTACACTTTCTTCTACACACAAAGTTCTTTTATTGAACACTTTTTTACTTTGCTTATCAAGAATACTCCCTCATCACTCTGGGATCAAACTTACCTAGGGAGTCTTTTTTATTATTATGCACAAATGCCCTAAGATGGGATATATTTTGTTTTCTCCCTTTAAGTAACTCATATGAATTCTTCTCTACAAGAAGTCTAGCCATACATCTATTCATAATGTAACATGCAGTGTTAGAACCTCTGCCAAGTAGCTATGCGGTATTTTACTAAAAAGAAGCATAGTCATAGACATGTCTTCAAGAGTCATTTATTTTCTTTCAACTACTCCATTTAGTTGAAATTTCATAGGGGTGGTGAAGTTATGATCTATACCAGTTTCATCACAAAATTCAGCAAACATAGTATTTTAAAATTCAGTTCCATGATCAGACCCAATTAACACAAGTTGATTTCCTAATAATTTCTGAGTTTTTCTAACAAAGGCAGTAAATATGTCAAATGTTTCATCTTTAGATTTTAGAATAGTACCCATGTAAATCTAGAATAATCATCAACAAGTACCATTAGATACTTCTTTCCACCTCTGCACATGGTTCTCATTGGTCCTTAGAGATTTATATGGACCAGCTCCAATGACTTGGATGTACTTACCATTTTCTTTCTTTTGAAAGCTGATCTTACCCGGTTCCCTCTTGCACAAGCCTTACAATCTTTGACTTCCTTGAACTTGATATTAGGTAGCCCTATCACCAAGTCCTTAGAGACCAATTTGTTTAACTGATTTAGACTAGCATGACCAAGTCCTTTGTGCCACATTAGGGGATCATTGTCTAGCACACTTAGGCAAGTTAGTTAATTTTCTGAGAGAGTAGACAAATTTACAATGTAAATATTATTAGCTCTCTTTCCATGCAAAAATCCTTTCAGTAGTAAGGTTAATCACAAAATATTTGGTAGAGGTGAATTCTATAAGGTTACCTATCTCACACAGTTGTGGCACACTGATCATGTTGTATTTCAAGCCATCTATGAAGTAGACATTCTCAATGGAGTGAGAGTCTATCTTACCTACCTTTCCAACCCCAATGATCTCACTTTTTTTCCTATTTCCAAAGGAGAAATTACCTCTCTTTATGTCCTCAAGTGAAAGGAGCTGATTCTTGCTTCCAGTCATATTTTTAGGCAGTCACTATCCGTACCATATTTGGCTGCTTCCTTTCACTTGGACCTGCAAAAAGAAATCAAGGCTTAGTCTTAGGAACCCAGACTAGTTTGAGTACCTTTCTATGGGCAAAAGGATAAATAAGATTCCTTCTAGACCATCCAGATAGCCTATTGCTTTCCTGAACAAATGTTTTGTTCATTTGACTGGCCATTTCTTTTGCATTACATTCATTTTTGTAATGGTCGGTCTTTCCACAATGTGTGTAAATTTTGTTTTGAGGAATAGTGAGTTGCTTGATTTTAGGATCCAACTTAGGTGCTTGAGTCCCTTAACCAAGTACTCTTTTGTTTCTACTATGATATTCTTGTAGCCAAGAGAGTGCATCAAAAGTCTTGTTCCATTTGCCACTTCTATCTAGTTCATGTTTCACCTTCCCTAGATCTTCTTTTAATACTCTTATCTGCTAGTCTTTCCTGTACAAATCATCCTTCATTTTTCCTAAATTTTTTCTAGGGTGAGATGAGTGTGATCATCTTTCTGCTTTCCTATTCCTAGTTTCAGTTTTAAGTTCTCTGACCTAAGTTCAACGACATTAGTGTCAAGTTCAAGAACCTGGTTCTTCATGTCAGTATTTTTACTTCCACTCTAATTAGCCCTAGACTCTAGATTTTTGCACTTGGCTTTTGTGATCATACATTCCCTAGAAAACTCTTCCTTCTCATTGATTATTATCTCAAACTCATCAATGATGTCCACCAGTATATCAGACAACCTTTCTTTAGAAAGGAATTTAATCTTATCTTCGATATGAAGAATACATGCCTTTTTTTATCATCTAATTCTCTGACAGCCATAAGAGCTTGTTCCTCTCCAGCTTCATCTTTTGATTCATTAATGATGTTTCTCTATAGGCATCAACCATAGCATTTGTTGATCCTTTGTTTCTTTTTTTTTTTAGAACTTGTTCCTTTGTTCAGCCCTTTCCTTCTTCCACTCAATTTCCCATTGAGGGCAGTTCTTGATCATGTGATTAGCCATACCACACTTGTAGTAGCCCTCATTGGTATGTTTCTCATGAGCCCCTGGTTTGATTAGGGTTGTACCTCTCGAAGAACTCTTTCCTCTCATCAGATACTTTTTAAAAACTCTAGTGATCATAGCCATTTCATCATTCTAGATCTGAGCCTTCAGAAATTTTGGATCCAGACTTCTTTCCTTGTTGGGTGCATCCATTTTATATGGTTTTCCTTCTCATTAATAGGAAGTAAGGTTTCCAAATGGTTCATCTTGCTTGAGGATAGCAATGTTCTATGATTCCTGAATAGCAATGATTTTTCTTTCCCAAAAGACAGACAGAACCCTTGTCAAAATCTTCTCATCTTTTCTTCTTCAAGGATGATCCTTCCAAGAGGTTTAAGTTTATTTGTCAGGGTGGTGAACCTTGTATACATCTCTTGGATTCTTTCTCCTTCCTTTATGGTGAAGTTCTTAAACTAAGAATACAACAATGTTCCTCTAGACTTCTTCACTTCAAGTGTTCATTCACGAGCCACTTGCAAAGTGTCCTAGATTCCTTAGAAGTGGTACAACATTGAATTCTACTGTACTCATCTAAACCTAGACCATATACAAGCTATTTCATGGCCTTGGAGTTCTTCTCCCACTTTTTTTACGTCTTCAGTAGTACAGTCTGCTTTAGTCTTTGGCACATCTACTCCTTCAGCATTCTTCTTTGTAGTAGCTAGTGGACCATCAATGACTATATCCAAGAGTTCATAGTCTTCTCCTATGATATGATCTTTTATTCTGTTCTTCCACCAGGAATAGTATTGACCATGGAAAAGTGGAGGCCTAATAGTGGATTGCCCTTCCCAGTTCCCAGGTGGTGTACTCATGTTGATCTTTTTCTAAGGTATTAACCTCTTTAAGGATAACCTGCTCTGATACCAATTGATATTTTAAGCGTCTATACCACACAAGACCTGGGGGGGGGGGGGAGGAATTTGTGTGGTACCTAATTTTCGATCTAGAAGAACCAGGTTCTTCTAGATGTTCTAACTACTATAGTTTGCGGAATTAATGGTACATAAAATAAAGAACACAGATTTTTTTACATGGAAAATACCTAGGTCAAAAGGTGAAAAGACCAAGTCCTACTACTCAGTATGATTTTCCAAATCTTCCACAAAAACCACTGAACCAAAACAACATTTACAAACTCTTTGTAATCTTAAGGGTTAACTTTAATCCTGCTGCAACACACATCCTCAGTTGTTGCGACAACTTCAAGTTAGCCTACATCTTTAACTATCAAAGTACCTAATACAATTGTTTCTATGAAATCTGGAAAGCTAAAACTATAAACCACCTACTACAATTGAACTAGAATAAAAAAACAATACAATGGAACTGGTTCTTCTATCTCGTCCAAGTAGATTCAAGAATGCACACTCAAATCTCACATAAATTGCTTGCAAAACCACCTTTCTCAACTTATTTTAACTTCTGCGTGTGTGCAATACCTATAAAAGAGATCAATCACTGTCATTTAATAGATTAGTAATCGGAGTTTTATTGGGACTCAATTGCTGATCTTATATTATAGTTGAGTCCTTGAAGATCTCAAAATTCAACACTATCTCTTATAGAGATTGTGTTCTCTTAATATAAGGAGACCTTCTCTCCTTATCCAATATGCAACCTTTTTCGATAAATTCAAGAGATATTGTTGATGTCTTATGTCCTTCACGTCCACCTCACATGTATAGGCAAATCAAAATTGTGTTTCACATGATGGACCTGGTCCATGACTGAGTTCATTTGTTATTCTTCAAAACTTCATCTGTTATTGGACCAACACAACTATTATTAGAGAAGGGAGTGTACTAGAGTGGGAAAGTGTCCCACTTCATTTCTTGCTCAAATCTTGAAAGATTAAAAAGGAAAACACACACAAGATCTTCAAATAAAAGGTAAGGATCCACACACTACTCTTTAATTTCGAGTTTGGGGTATAAGATGAGTTATTGAGATATAATTCTTGGGTGTAATAGTATTATGTATCCATTCATGTACAGATTAGGTTTATGGGAAGATTGTTGAACATAAATGAATAAAGATTAGGTTGGATAACAAGGGAAGTCTTGTAGAGGAGCTTTAAAATCAAGATGCACAACTAGAGTTTGATAAAAGGCTAAAATCGGCTGAAACCATAAAGATCTCCCTAATTGGGATTGCTAAAATTTCCGAAACGTTGTAGTAACTTAAGGAAAGATTCAACAAGGTATAATGGCTAAACATTCTCTCTTGGAATCGAATTCCATAAATATTTTAATAAGTTTAAGTGTGGTGGCTCAAAGTTCATAAATCTTATATTTCGGGTTATTATCCATAAGTATAACTATTCCGAAATGAGCCTTATGATTATATATATATATATATATATATACACACACACAAACACACACTAAGTATGAGTTGTATATTAAAATATTATGGCTTGAGTCTTGTTTCAAATAAAGGCTAGTGTGCCAAATTGTGTGAGAACACTCGATATGGTTGATACTCCTAATTTTTCCTATGTGTATCAAATATTTTTGGTTGATTGTGTCTAGTTGTTGGTAATCTATAAAGATGTTTGAAATGATTTAAATGAATTTAGGAAATAGAGTGTGGCCAATGTGCCGAGAACTTGAGTTATGAATTATGTCTATGACATGAGAATATGTGAACAGATTATGAAATGAGCCTTGACTTTAATTTTCGTGAGTGACTTCAAAAATAAAGTGGCCTAAAGTCTTTGTACTCAATTTATGTCTATAAGTGGATATTCGAGATATTGTTGCCTTACAAGTACATCCAATGTGATCCAAGTTTTTACATACTCCGATGTTGAAATTATACATTGTCGAGATTGGAAAAGAGTAATTGAAGAATAATTTGTGTAATATCTTGTTATGACTTTGATGTGTGTTTCTATTGTGGTTTGGTGTATCCCTTTCTTTTGGAAGAATCCTTTTTTTAAAGTTCCTTTGCTAATGAACTTGAGGTGTATGATTTCTAAAATAATCTATATTCTCATGATTCATGTTTCCTCTCAATTGTACTTGACATTGAATGGATTGTTGTTTAAATTGATATTGATGTGAAATATGTGGAAAGAAATTGAATTATGAAATGCAACCAACTTCCATGAATATGTAATGAGTGTGGCCCCTAATTCCATGTTCTAATATATGTGAAAAAAAGATTGAAATGAGATGATTGACGGAATAGGAAAAACGTCTTGGTATGACGGCCTAGCCGATCGAGCAGATATCGGATGCCATGCCTCACACGTGGTGGTATTGTGCTAATATTGAAACTGGAAAGGGACAGTAAAATTATGACTGAGGTAAATGTCTCAAATAAGAAGGCCTAGCCAATCGGGTTGAGATCGGCTCCGTGCTAAGATTTAACATGGAATGTGTATATGTATACATTGGCACCTAAATTGTGAGTGAAGTTGGGAGTTGGTTATGCTGTGCATATTGTGAACGATGGTATTATGAACAGTGTTATTGTGAATTGTGGTGAATCGGTGTTGAATTTCTTCTATCTAATAATAGTATTGTCTTCATATCCCGAGCTTCATTTTTACCATATGAACTTTCGTATATTAAAAAATTGCTATGTTTAACTTAGCATTTCAATATCATTGATGGCTACTTTTTGTTTAAGTGATTGTCTTTCTGCATGGTTTAACCGCTGAGCATTGTGCATGGCGTTGTTTACCATACTTTCTCTAGAGAGAGACTCTATTTTATTCCTTTTTTCCTCAGAAGCTAGAGTCTTCAGCTAATCGGCAAGATGAAACCCGATAGAGACCGATAGGGAAATGCTCCTCCTCATCTAAGGATGTTGGGGGGGGGGAGGAGTAGTTATTCCCCAAATTCCCATAGTTTGGGGACTCGGAATGTGGAACAACCTCTTCCAGGGTGTCTTCGACCCATGGAGATGAGGTTAAATTGATGGGGTTGTTGGTTAAGAAGCAGTTGCGGCAAAAGTAGTGGTAGTTAGTGGATGATTGTCAACCGATAAGGGAAAAAGCCTTGTATCTAGCCTCATGGTATTAAGAGTATCGACGGGGGCCTGAATGCGATAGTTGCGTCTTCCACTCTATCACATTTTCCCTAGAGCGCATGTATGTCATCCTCGGCCGATGTAACTAGCCCAATAGGTTGAATAGTCTTTGAGATGATGCAGGTTCTCATCTTCTATGTAGAGAAGCCATCGCAGGTTTCCAAATCATTGTCGATCACCGCGGTTCTGCACACGAAGTACAAAGTGTAGTATAAGTACAACCGACCCCACGTACTTTATAAGTAATATAACTAACCTTGGGTTGAAAGTAATGACGAGCTTAGAAGCGAATAGACACGATCATATATAATGACAATGCAGATCTAATGATGATAATAATAATAAAAATAAATATCTCAAAGAAATTATCATTATTGGCTCGTTCATGTTTAATAAAGTTAGACATGCTTTGAGCTTAAAATATTGCAACCCAACACTTAATTGAGCATGTCAATTAAATCTAGCATGAGGAGTGGTACATCTTTATGCCTACATGTCAAGTATGCATGTCAAATTATTGATTTCATTGTGATATCCTCAATCACTCTCCCTCTTAGAATACTTAATCAATTCCCCTCAGCAAAGCACTTGCATATTTCACTATGTCTAGAAATAACATCAAAGAATAATGTTTCGATGTTTATCAAAATAAATAAATAAACTGCGGGCCCACTCCCTGAAACCAGGTAAAACACAAAAATTCCGAACACACATTCAATTGTGAGTTCAACAATACCAATTTCATCCAACTCGGACCTTGATGCGACCTTCAAAGCCTCCATTTTATAATTATGAAGTTTTACTCAAACCCCCCAATTTCGTTACATCAAATCCCAAATAGATGATAAAAACAAAGATGGAATCATGACTAATGAAATAATCCAATGTGTAAATCATCTACAAAATTACCCAAAATCGAGCTCTACAACTGAAAGTATGAGATAATAACTCTAACCCTTAAAATGGGATTTAAAAAAGTCTGCCTATTCATTACACTACCCGAATACAAGAAAATGCCTCACATTCGCGAAGAAAAACTCTCACCATCTGCTAATTCCTCTTATGAGAATATGACAACTCATTCGCAAACACAATGGTCAACACACAAAAGCTATGAGATAACGGTCCAAGTATCATGACCACGAAGAACAAACGTCTGCCACCCTGAGACTTACCTTCCTTATATGGCAACACGTTATACAGCTCGTTTTCACACTGAACAATCTAGTTCATCCTTCGTGAACGCATTCCTGAATTGGAGAACGTGACACATAATTTTCCCCATCCACTAAATAACTCTATGCAATCGCAATCCTCTCTTCGTGATTGCAAAAGGAAACCAAATACACGGGTTATGAAGTTCATCAAAGTCCTAAATGAAGCCGAAGTTTATCCAAATCATACCTGACGCCCCCAAGACCCAATCCGAACACACTAACTATTCCATAAGGAAGATACGAACTTACTCCAACCTTAAAATCACATAAAACGACTCCAATATAATGAATCCCACATCAATTCAAGCCTAATGAAATTAATCAATATTAAACTTAACAAACGCCTAACCATACCAAATAGAATTTGAATGACCTCAAATTTTGAATATTATTCTCAAATGACTCAAAGGACAAATTCTAACCCATTGGAACAAAAATCTCAACCCGATATCAACAAAGTTAACTCTCCGTCAACCCTCTTAGCCTTGCAAACCTTCAACTTTCAAACTTTTGCAAAAAAATCTCAAACCAACCTACGACCTAAAAATAACGTTATGAAGCTATTAGAGCCACCAAATAGCTTGTACGAGAATCCTAGTGCTATGAATCGTCAACTTGTAAATCAGTACATACATCGTAAGTTGCAGGCATCGGCAAAAGGGGACATCAGTGCATTTGAATTACGATGGTGTGTAAATTAACTAAAATAAAGAGTTATATCCGTTGAAAACGAAACTAAGATGATAACAGAGAATTGATAATTGATTACTGAAATGATAACTATTGAAACTAAAAACAGAAATGGTAACTGATAATTGATAATTTATAATTTAATTGAGCAAAGGAAGTAAAGATATGAATACTCCCTCTTATGAATGATGAACAACATGTTAAATATTAAACTATCGCCTCAGGCCCAATACATATATGCACAAACTGCGGCTACATGCCTAAAGATTCATAAAGCATAAACTGTAACTTCAGGCCAGATGCAGGGGTTCAACATTCGGGGACTCAAAATCAGGAACTAAGAATCATACTGAATTAGTTCATGAATACATGATACTGAAATACAGAATCATATTGAGTTACCCAGTACTCGAATGCTAAATAGAACTTGATTAAGACATATATTCATGAACTGATAATACATGATGAGTAATCTAGACTGAGACTCATGGGCATCAAACCTAAGTCTAAATTGATTCTTCACTGATTTCACAATGTTTAAAATGAAAGTCATGAATGAGTTGTTGAAGCTAGAGAATATAAGTTCTACGACTATTCATGGAAATAATTCACAATTACTTTCTGAGAAAACTAGTAATAGTGATAATGAATGGGACGTAGGGAGAATCATAGACATTCCCAAATATAAAGAGAGTTAGCCTCACATACCTAAATTTCACCCATTTGTGAAACTGCAACGATCAGCTACCCTAAGAACCTTAAATACATCAAATGGAACCAATATTAGTAACAATTTCTATAACTTAAGCCATTTAGGCATATTATCAAATACCTTGCAGGTATAAATCTCCACATCTCAACACCATATGATTAGTTCATCCAACTACCACCATGCATCAACAATTTATCCCACCGTCATGATAAACCAATTTTTAACTTCCAACATCACATATATGGCCATCCATCAACACCCAACCAACAAGGTCCATTATATAATCATCTTTCAATCTCTACATAGTTATGTAATTAACTTGGGAACTTATGGCTTCCAATAGCCATACAAATAGTTCCAATACTTATAGATGCTCATATTCCCTTAATAAATCCATACGTGTAAGTCTAAGCGTATAAGATTACCTTTTCGGAAGAAATCTTGCAAAACCCTCGTTTGAGTTTTTCAAGAAATCTTTTGAAGATCTAAATATTTTATGTGTAGATTTCAACAATACTAGTGTATAAATGATGGAATTCACACCACGATAATCAGGATTTCTTACCTTGAATATGGGAGGAGTTGGAGGTCTTGAGAGGGTGTAGGAAAAACCTAAAATTCATCAAATAGAAATAGGGGAAGTAACCCATGAATTTGCTTCAAAAGAACGTAGATATGGCGTGCCTAGTCAGGAGAAGTGAGACTTTGTTCATATCCAGCACCTTAAAGGGAAGGAAAGATCCGTAAACGGTCTAGCAAAGTGAGTCTCACTTCCCTTTCTGCCAAAATAACGGTGGTCTGATTTTGGTAGTTTGATCATAAAATTTTGTAGGAATGTCTAAATGATTAAAGGTTTGGATCACTAGAAGCTAGACTCGAAAATATTGCATTTAATAGGTTTTGAATCACATTACACCCTATATATGTGTAGGTATGTTCATCCAAAGTGTGGTCTTGTGCATAATCATTTGGAATTTTTGTCTATCATGTAATTTTCCAACATGTCTTAGACTTAGGTCTCTCCTTGGACCCCAAATGACTTATAATATGACTCGTACACTTATTATCATATCCAATTGATAACCCTCACATTGATACTCAATTAGTGACTCTACAACTGATTCAAATTTATGGGGTGTTACACTATGGTCTTTGACCTCAATATCCGAACTTCACCGATATAAATAGCCACCGGCTCCCCATCATAAGTCTTATCCCCATCTAAGAAAATCGTGATGAAGTCCAAAATGTGTGACGGATCACCATAGTACTTTTGGAGCATAGAAACATAGAAAACTAGGTGAATACTCGATAGTCTATATAGCATTCCAATTATATAATCCACCTCATCAACTCTCTCAAGCACCCAAAATGGGACAAAATACCGATGGATCAACTTGCCTTTCTTCTACAGCCTCATCACACCCATTATGGGAGAAACTCTAAGAAAAACCTTTTTACCCACCATATATGCAACATCATGAACCTCCCAATCAGCATAACTCTTCTGCCTAAAGTGAGTTGTACGAAGCCTATCGTAAATCAACTTGACTTTATCCAAGGCATCTCAAACAAGATCGCTTCCCAACAACCTAGTCTCTCTGAACACAAACCAACCAACTATAGAACGTCACCGCCTCTCATATAGGGCATCTTAAGGAGCAATCTTAATAATCGATTAGTTGTTGTTGTACGAAAACTCTTCAAGGAGCAAGAACTAATCCCATAAACCCCCTAAATCAAATAATCAAGAGCATATCATGTCCTCTTAAACCTGAATGGTGCGCTCGGGCCGGGGGTGAAATGATGTACTCAACTCAATTCCTATACAACCCTCGCTGCACTTCTCTCCAAAAATGCAATTTGAACTGCGTGCCTCGATTAGAAATAATAGACAACAGCACAACGTGAAGATGAACAATCTCACAGATATACATTTGAGCCAGCTGCTCTAATGAATATGTAGTCATAACTTGAATGAAATGTGCATAATTGGTCAATCTATCCATAATGACCCACATTGTGTCAAATTTCTTTAAAGCCTATGGGAATCCAATAATGAAATCAATGGGAATACACTCGGGATTCTCAAGTCTCTAACACAAACCACCGTCCCTCTAGTGCTCGTACTTCAGCGGCTTATAGCTCAAACATCAAGCCACATACTACAACATAGCTTTCTTCATTATTCTCAAAAAAAGTGTTGACTCAAATCCTGATACATCTTGGCGGCACCCCGATAAATGGAATACCGTGAATTGTAAGCATCATCAAGAATGAACTCACGCAACCATCCACCTTGGGCTCAAAAATGCGACTCTACATGTGCATCATCCCATAATCTTCTATGGAAAACTCTTCGCTATCATTGTGATGCACCGTTTTCTCAAGGACAAACAAATGAGCGTTGTGATACTAACGCTCAGTGATGCACTCATACAAAGAAAATCGAGAAACCATGAAAACAAGAACCTTAGTAGGATATGAAACATCTAAACTCATGAATTGACCGGACAAAGCCTGGAAATCAATGCAAGCCTGCCCATACGCTCAGCCTTTCTGCTTAAGGCATCGGCAACCACATTGCACTTCCCAGGATGGTACAAAATAGTGATGTCATAGTCTTTCTACTGCTCCAACCACATGTGAAGCTTCAAGTTTAGATCTTTTTGCTAAAACAAGTATTTAAGAATCCGATGTTCTGTGAAAATGACACACCACATGTCGTAGAGATTGTTCCTCCAAATCATCAATATATGAACAATGACTGCCAACTCTAAGTCATGAACATGGTAGTTCTTCTCACGAAGCTTCAGTTGATGCGAACCATAGGCAATCACCCTACCTTCCTCTGTCAAGAAACACCCAATGCTAATCTGGAAAGAATAACAATATGTTGTATATGAGCCCTATACTGATGGAAAAACTATAACTAGAGTTGTAGTCAAGGATGTATTAAGCATCTGCAATCTCTCCTCACAGTCATCAGACCACCTGAAACGAGCACCCTTCTAGGTTAATCTAGTCAAAGTAGTAGCAATAGATGAGAAACCCTTCAAAAAGCAGCGATAATAACCTGTCAAACAGAGAAAGCTTCTAATCTCATTAGTTGAAGGCGGTGTAGGCCAACTCCGAACTGGCTCAATATTCATTGGATCAGACTTGATCCCCACATTAGACACAACATGGCCCAAGAACGGTATTGAATCAGGGAAAACACCATATTTTGGAGAATGTAGCGTAAAGATTCTTCTCCCCTAGGTCTTCAGTACAATCCTCAAATGTTATTCATGCTCATCCTGGAGTACACCAATAAATCATCAATTAATAATATGACAAAAGTGTAAAGATACGGCTGGAACACATTTTTCAGTAAGTACAGGAAAACTACTAGGGCATTGGTTTTACAAAAAGACATCAAAAGAAACTTGTAGAGCCAAAAGCAGGTCCTAGATGTCAGATTTAGAATATTAGAATCTTGAATCTTCAACTTATGATACCACATCCTCTAATCAACCTTCAAGAAAACTCTATCCCCCTGAACTTGGTCAAATATGTCACCAATGTGTGGTAATAGGTACTTGTTCCTAATTTTAACTTAGTTAAACATCTTTTAACCAATGCACATCCTTATAGTACCATCCTTCTTCTTCTCAAATAGAATTGGCGCGCCCCAAGGTGAAGCAGTAAGCCTAATGAATCAAACAACTCTTGAAGTTTTTCCTATTACTCTTTCAATTACGCTGGTGCCATGCGATATGGTGTAATAGATATATAATGGATGCCCAACACGAAATAAATGCAAAAATCAATGTCCCTAAAGAGTGTCATGCCTGGAATGTCAATAGGAGCACATCCAGAAAGTATCTCACTATCAGAACACTCTTAATGGTAGGAGTATCAACACCACCATCTGTCATAAAGGATAAATATGCCAGATATCCCTTCTAAACTATCATTTGAGCCTTCAAATATGAAAAACTCAATTGGTGACATAATACAAGGAACATTTCCACTAAACCCAAGGTAATTCCGGCATCGCCAATGGCAATGTCAAGGTCATAAAATGAAAATCCAAAATACCGTGACATGGTGACAACAAATCCATGCTTAAGATCACGTAATATAAACTTTGCTTAGCAGTAAAACATCAGATCTCGTTTAAAACACCAAATAGTCATCACACACGATTCATACGTGTGGTCCACAACGATTGAGTCACCCACTTGGTAAATACATGAACAAGGTTAACTGATGTGCCGGAGAATTTCACTACATTTAATACAAGTTGCTTAGATTTTAGTTAGATGCAATTATCTTTTATACTTATGTAATTTTAGTTTTTGCAATGTACGAGGTTAAACGACATTAGAGCATGAAAATGGAATCAAAAAGCCACAAAAAGACAAGAAAAGAGCAAAATGCATCGCAAATGTTGAAATGCGGACCACAAATCAAACATGTAGGCTGCATAATGGTCAAGGAAATCGCAAAGCACAACAAATTGTTGGGAAAAATCTAGTGCAAGTAATGCGAACCAGTCTGTGATCTCATAACCAGTTTGCGAGCCGCATAATGAACTGCAAACACGACAAAAAGGTTGTTGAAGGCGGAAAATATGACCTGAAATGCGATTGCATATCTGCAATACAAACCGCAAAACGTGAATGACAAGAAGGCTTAGAAACTAGGGTTTGAAGATGCGATGGAAACGTCAAGAATGCGGACCGCGTCTCTATTATACGACAGATATGCAGTCACATATTTAACCAGAATGGGTATTTTTTTCCAATGTTATGACCTACTATAAATAGATTTATTAGGGTTTTGTAGGGTCATCTTGTCTGATTTTGAATCTACAATAAAAGGCTTTATTATTCCTCTGCATTGTAAGCTTTTGAAGGAAGAATCTTGCACTTTTAAAGGTTTAGCATTAAGTACTCTCAACCTTTTATATTCTAGTATGTGTAGCTAACTTTAAATACTAAGGTTGTGGATCTTAAATAGGTGTTATGTTAATGGGTGTTTAATATTGAACATATGCATAATGGTTGGTTAATATTTATTTATTTCTCATTCTTCGTTTATTATTGGTGGTTGCAAATATAAACAAGTTCTATTAAATTCTTACTTTGCTTGGAAAAGTGGATTAGAATTTGGTAGAAGTAAATATCAAAGGCTCAAGGTTTTAAACCATGTTTAATAGAATCGCTTAAGAATAAGTAAATTTTATTTGTCATATATTGATTGCTCTTAATTGCAACTCTTTTGTATTTGGAAAAATCATACAGATGAACCACTACCCAACTATTGGAAAATATTGGGTAGTCATTTAGAAATCATTTGCATATAAAAAGAACATTCCATTTAAAATATATCACATTAACATCAATAGCATTACACTTTATTGAAGGGGACACAACCTTGGGTTCTTTAATCAATTTGAGTGAATCATTAACTAAAGAATCATGAGGGCAACTAAATAATGAGCAAAGTATGATGACATATATGAATAAGTGGATCCCTGATCAAATAATTTTGAAGAATCTCTATGTCACACTGAAACATTATATGTTAACACAACATTAGAAGAAACTACTTATAGCTTGGCAAGTAATGCATAGCATCAAGCCTCACCACCACCTGATCCAATCTCCTCATCTAGGGTGACACCGAACTGCCTTCAGTCCCACCCCGAGCTGGCTGAGCATGTTGGGTAGTAATTGGTGCGAAAGTAGCACCCTGACCTCTTGGCTAAACGGGACCTCTATTCAGATGAGGACAATACTTCCTCACATGCCCTAAGACCCCACACTCGAAGCAACCTTGAATTAAGGATGACTACATGACCAGAACTGGGACTAGAGAGCTAAAAAAACCACTTGAAGAACCTAGTACTAACGAACAATGAACTTATGGAGCACGGTAAAATCTCTGAGCTTACAGTGCATTGAATAATGATTGAACTAGGAGTATACTATATGAACCATGTCTAGCTAATGCACCATGATTAATGTGACGACCCAAAGGGGTCATCACCATCATTCTCCCTTTTTCCGTTCTTCTGAGGCCTCGAAAACCTTGCTTTAAGTTGCTTCAATTTACGTGCGTAGTCCGGGCGCCAAGTTGGAAATTTTTTACGTTAAAATATGTTAATTATATGAAAAATTTGAAGAATTTTAATGTTAATATTGATAAAGTTGACTTTTGACAATATTTTGGGTAAACGGACCCAGACTCGTGATGTGATGGTCCGGGAGGTCCGTAGAAAAAAATGGGACTTCGACGTATTCCCGGAATCAAAATCCGAGGTCCCAAGCCCGAATATAGAATTTTAGAAAAAAATTAATTTTCTTAAAATGATATGAAAATTTTAAATGAAAATGAGTTACAAAATATAGGTATCGGGCTCGTATTTTGTATACAATACCCGGTGCATGTCTTAAATACGAGTTAAGCGCTTTTTGTGAAATTTGGTCGTAAACAGAAATCGTTTGAGGTGTTTCGGACCTAAATATCAAAAGTTAGATATTTATGAACTTTGAAATGAAAATGATGATTTTGGGGTTTGATTCACTGAATTTGATGTTATTTTGGCGATTTGATCACCCGAGTAAGTCTGTGGGATGTTATTAAGTTAGTGTATGCATTTGGTTGGGAGCCCCGAGGGCTCGAGAGTGATTCAGAGGTGGTTCGGGGTGATCTTTCACTTAGAAAAGACATCAGATTTTTCGAAAATGTTGCACAACAGTTTTAGTCTTCGCAAACGCGGCCCCACGCTCGCGGTTTTAATGACTTGAGTCTCCCCTCCTTCATGTTCGTTGTACCCTCCCTGCGTTCGCATAGTGCAAACCCTGGACCCCCAGTTTTTCCTTCTCCGTGTTCGCAGATAAGCTCCCGCGTTCGCGTAGCCCTTTCAGGTCTATCATCGTGTTTGCACCAGCCACTCACGTTCGCATTGACTATTTCCCCAAGACCCCAGTATTCCTTCTTCGCGTTTGCGGACTCCTAATCTCAAATGTGATGCCCCCCATTCAGTTCCCTTCGTGAATGCGACCCTCTGTCGCGAATGCATAGCACAAAAGTGCGCAGTAATTTAAATGCTTAAAAACAGAACCCATTTCACGATTTAATCATTTTCTTCACACGAATTCCTCTCTAATACACTCCATAGACGGATTTCAAGCTCCTTTTCATCCATATCTCTCTAGGTAAGTGATCTTCCATTCATTCTCTTTTAATTTTTTCATCAAATCACTAATTTCCTAGGCTTAAATCAGGAATTCATAGTAGAAATTGTAGGTAATGGGTAGAGATAGGGCTTTGGGAATTTTGGGTAATTCAACCTCAATTTGGGGTCGAATCTCAAAACAAATTACATATTTAACTCGTATGATATGGGTGATTAGGTTTTGGTCTGAGACTCGAGTTTGGACAATGTGTGCTCGGGGTCGGATTTTGGTATTTTTGGAAGAATGATACGAAATTCATTTCTAGGCTATTGAATTGTGTGATTTAATCCTTATTGATAATATTGAACTCAATTATGCCTACATATCATTTTTTCGGAGTTTGATTCTAAAGGAAAGGCAGTGCTTGAGATTTGATTGCTATTTTCGGACCGATGTAAGTGTTTGATCTAACTTTTGCTTGAGGGAATAGGATTAGAGTGTTTTGATTGCTATTTGTTTATATGATCGAGTACTGTGCATAGACATGGTGAAGAGTATCTATACACTGGTGTCTAGAATGACCGTGAGTCGTAATTGCTTTTAATTCAAAAGATGTGGCACAACAGTCTTGCTAAATTGATAAATTTCATATAAAGTGTTAGATAAGAAGGAAATAAGCTAAAAGAGAATGTGTTGAAATGATTCCCTTGCCGGGTCGAGTAGACTGTTAGTATTGTATTCTCCCTTCCTGGGATATTTGGGCTGCTAGTTGTACTCTTGCCGGGTTTAATCGTTGTGTTGTTAAATTTCCCTAGTGGGACCTCTTTTGGAGAGATTATTTGTGCTATTCATTATAATATGAGATCGTGCAGCACACCATCCATTAATTAATTATAATATGGGATCGTGTGCCACGCCGTCCACTAATGAACTATAATATGGGACCATGTGGCACGCTGTCCGCTTATGAAATGTGAATTGGGATTGTGTGTCACGCCATCCACCTATGAATTATGAAATGGGATCGTGTGGCACACCGTCCACTTATGAACCGATAAATGGGATTGTGTGGCGCGTCATCCACTTATATATATATATATATATATATATATATATATATATATATATATATATATATATATATATATATATATATATATATATATATATATATATATATATATATATATATATAATATGGGATCGTTTGGCATGTCGTCCACTTATGAATTATAATATGGGATTGTGTGGCACGCCGTCCACTAATAATTGTAATATGGGATCGTGTGGTGCACCATCGGCTTATAAAATATGAATTGGGATTGCGTGGAACGCCATCCACCTATGAATTTTTAAATTGGGATTCGTTGACCTATTTTTCACTGTATCTCCCCCAATATGCCCCCCCCCCCCTTTTGTTGGTATTTCCTTGTTGTTACTTCTGTTGCTTCGTATATATATATATATATATATATATATATATATATATATATATATATATATATATATATATATATATATATATATATATATATATATAGGTTGTTTTAGATAGGTCCTGTCTAGCCTCGTCACTACTTCGTTGTGGTTAGGCCAGGCACTTACTAGCACATGGGGTCGGTTGTGCTGATGCTACACTCTGTGCATTTTTGTGCACAGATCAGGACGCACCTTAAGGACCGCAGCAGTAGGATTTCTTGGAGCTATATTCAGTCCAGGTACTCTTGAGGTAGCCTAGCTGGCGTTCACAGGCGGAAGTCTCTTTTCCTTATTTTTATTCTTTTATCAGAAATGTTGTAATGTTGGCTAGCCTAGCTTCGATAGTAGGCACCATCACGACTCCAGATGGTGTAAAATCCGTATTGTGACAATGAACCGGACGAGTAATCTAGGCAAGCCTATAAGGACAATGTATTTTGTAATATGAATGACCTCTAGATGAGGTACCACAGAAACCACCTGAAGCACGGACCTCTAGCCCCCCCCCCCCCCCACTTCTTGCACCCCATCCTCTGAACTGACTCCAAGCACCAAGAAATCTCTACCACCATGTCAAACCTAATATACTTCCGAGAGTTAAAATAAGAAATGTTAGTTCTTAGGTATTAGTTATCTCATTTTTAGGATCAGAACACCCCATGAATCATTGATTGATATAAGAATCTTAGATAAAAAAGAAACGTTCGAAGCAAGAGAAACATTTCGTTTAAAAAACAACTTCATAGAATCAGAAGCAATTTCGTTCGAAATTTCAAAGAATCAAAAGCTAATTTCGTATAGTCTGTAGGTAATTTCAAGCTTATAATAGAGTACGGTAAAATCTTTGCAAATATAAACAAGTTCTATTAAATTCTTACTTCGCTTAGAAAAGTGGATTAGAATTTGGTAGAAGTAAATATCAAAGACTCAAGGTTTTAAACCATGTTTAATAGAATCGCTTAAGAATAAGTAAATTTTATTTGTCATATATTGATTGCTCTTAATTGCAACTCTTTTGTATTTGAAAAAATCATACAGTGGAAATACTACCCAACTATTGGAAAATATTGGGTATTCATTTTGAAATCATTTGCATATAGAAAGAACCTTCCATTTGAAATATATCACATTAACACCGATAGCATTACACTTCATTGAAGGGGACACAACCTTGGGTTCTATAATCAAATTATTATATTCTCAATATCATAATTAGTTATTTCTTCTAACCACAGTCATTTATACTCTTGTTACCATTAACTGAATAGAATTACGACTTTAGTCTAGTAACACACTATTTGAGTAACCTTTTCATACCCATTACCTGTGTGATTCGACTCCAACCTTGTTGGGTTATTATATTTTACACCGACCACCTTATACTATTTAATTAAAGTATTAATTTGAGAGTACTAAATAATGAGCAAAGTATGATGACATGGATGAATAAGTGGATCCCAGATCAAATAATTCTGAAGAATCTCTATGTCACACTGAAACAATATATGTTAATACAACATTAGAAGAAACTACCTATACCTCGGCAAGTAATGCATAGCATCAAGCCTCACCACCACCTGATCGAATCTCTTCATCTAGGTTGACACCGAACTTCCTCAGTCCCACCCCGAGCTGGCTGAGTGGGTTGGGTAGTAATTGGTGCAAAAGTAGCACCCTAACCTCTTTGCTGAACAGGACCTCTGTTCAGATGGGGACAATACTTCCTCACATGCCCTAAATCCCCACACTTGAAGCAACAGTGATTTAAGGATGACTACTTGACCAGAACTGGGACTGGAGAGCTAAAAAAACCACTTGAAGAACCCAGTACTAACGAACCATGAACTTATTGATCACGGTAGAAACTCTGAGCTTACAGTACGTTGAATAATGATTGAACTAGGAGTATACTATATGAACCATGGCTAGCTGATGCACCATGATTAATGTGACGATCCAAAGGGGTCATCACAATAATTCTCCATTTTTCCGTGCTTCTGAGGCCTCGAAAACCTCGATTTTTGTTGCTTCAATTTACGTGCGTAGTCGGGGCGCCAAGTCGGAAAAGTTTTACGATAAAATATGTGAATTATATGAAAATTTGAACAATTTTGATGTTAATATTGATATAGTTGACTTTTGTCAATATTTTGGGTAAACGAACCCAGACCCATGATGTGATGGTCCCGGGAGGTCCGTACAAAAATATGGGACTCCGACGTATTCCCAGTATCAAAATCAGAGGTCCCACACCCAAATATAGAATTTTAGAAGAAAATTAATTTTCTAAAAATGATAAGAAAATTTGAAATTAAAATGAGTTAGAAAATATAAGTATCGGGCTCGTATTTTATAGCCGATACCCGGTGCAGGTCTTAAGTATGCGTTAAGCGCTTTTCGAGAAATTTGGTCGAAACCAGACATCGTTTAAGGTGTTTCGGACCTAAAAATCTAAAGTTAGATGTTTATGAACTTTGAAATGAAAATGATGATATTGGGGGTTGATTCACTGAATTTGATGTTATTTTAGCAATTTGATCACTCGAGTAAGTCTGTGGGATGTTATTGAGTTAGTGTATACATTTGGTTGAGAGACCCGAGGGCTCGGGAGTGATTCAGAGGTTGTTCGGGGTGGTTTTTCACTTACAAAAGACATTAGATTTTTTTAAAAAGTTGCACAACAATTTTACTCTTCGCGAAAGCGGCCCCACGCTCGAATTTTGCAATGACTTCAGTCTCCCCTCCTTCATGTTCGTTGTACCCTCCCTGCGTTCACATAGTAAAGCTCCTTGACCCCCAGTTTTTCCTTCTCTGTGTTCGCGTACATGCTCCTGCGTTCGCGTAGCCCTTTCAGGTCAATCATCGCGTTTGCACCAGCCACTCGCGTTCGCATAGACTATTTTCCCAAGACCATAGTATTCCTTCTTCGCGTTTGCGGACTCCTTATCACAAATGTGATGCCCCCAGTCAGTTCCCTTCATTAATGCGACCCTTTGTATGCATAGCACAAAAGTGCGCAGTAATTTTAATGCTTAAAAATAGAACCCATCTCACGATTTAACAATTTTCTTCACACGAACTCCTCTCTAAAACACTCCATAGACGGATTCAAAGCTCCTTTTAATCCATATCTCTCTAGGTAAGTGTTCTTCACTTCATTCTCTTTTAATTTTTTCATCTAATCTCTAATTTCCTAGCCCTAACTCATGGATTCAAAGTAGAAATTGTAGGTTTTGGGTAGAGATAGGGCTTTGGGAATTTTGGGTGATTCAACCTCAATTTGGGGTCGAATCGTAAAACAAATTACATATTTAACTCGTAGGATATGGGTGATTGGGTTTTGGTCTGAGACTTGAGTTTGGACAATGTCGGCTCGGGGTCGGATTTTGGTATTTTCGGAAGAATGATAGGAAATTTATTTCTAGGCTATGGAATTGTGTCATTTAACCCTTATTGATAATATTGAACTTAATTGTGCCTAGATATCATTTTATCGGAGTTGGATTCTAAAGGAAAGGCGGTGTTGGAGATTTGATTGCTATTTTCGGACCGAGGTAAGTGTTTGATCTAACTTTTGCTTGAGGAATAGGATTAGAGTGTTTTGATTTCTCTTTGTTAATGTGATTGAGTACTGTGTATAGACATGGTGAAGAGTATCTATACACTGGTGTCTAGCATGACTGTGAGTCGTAATTGCTTTTAATTCAAAAGATGTGGCACAAAACTCTTGCTAAATTGATAAATTTCATATAAAGTTTTAGATAAGAAGGAAATGAGCTAAAAGAGAATGTGTTGAAATAATTCCTTTGCCGGGTCTTGTAGACTGTTAGTATTGTATTCTCCCTTGCTGGGATATTTTGGCTTCTAGTTCTACCCTTGTCGGGTTTAATCGTTATGCTGTTAATCCCTGCAGATGAGGAGTGACGTATCGGAATCGAAACCCTGCGGTACCCCAAATTGCACGTGCTATATCATTAAAGATACAATTATTAAATGAAGCATGCTTTAATTCGTGCATTGTCATGGACTCAAGATAATTTTACAGTGAAAGTGAAAAGTCCATAAAAGGCCCAGCTAATTTTGAAAATCCCAGACTTCAATTCAACCTCAAATTCCATTTTTATAAGTCTTTTTCTTTTGTTAATTCCACAAGGTATACACATCAACTAAGGAAAGAAAACTGAACAATGAACCTGTAAACTTAATGGACTACGTCTTAAGCCATACTTAACAGGTCTGAACACATATTTGCAAGAAATGTAAACTCAGCTCAAATTTACTAGAAGAAAAAATGCATAAATAGTTTTGGAACAAGCATCATGCCATCCATAGCTGTGAAACATTTTCAACATCAACCAACTTCAAAGTCCAACTGAGGAGAGCAACCTTCATTTTATAACTATTACAATTAAATCTAAACGAATCTCATGAGTCAATTATACTTTAGTATGTGATACAAAGTTAGCCAATAAAACTAACATGAATAAGCAAATCAGAACAAGCCAAAGACTAAGTTATTACAAAACAAATGAAATTAAAGGCCATCAAGTAATACATTCTAGCAATAATATAGTATGACTAATGTCTCCATTTAGGTTCAAACTCATTCAAGGTAAGAACTCCATATTACATCTACAAGTAACTACAAAATGATCATTAAAGCTAATTTAGATAAAGATCACAATAATTTAAAAGACAACACAGAGAAAGCCAAAAAAGGAAAGTTTTCATGCTTTTATTGTCATTTTTCAATCCATTCCTGAAGTTCTCACTTCACAATCAACAGGGTTACAGAGTTATGTACCTGGGAAGGCAAAATAAAAGGAAAGTGATGGAATTAGCAAAACCAGGACAGTATCACCAGTGAAGATCAGCTCAGCCAGCAATGTAACAGTCATTTTCCAATATTAAACTCGAACCAGCTCTAAAAATACCTTGACTTCAAGTCATTTCAAACCAAAATGACCCAGGAATGGTTTCAAAAGTTGGGGACTTCGAATAATCACCCATGAAATCAATGAAACAGTGTTTCTACAGAAATATTATGAGCTTCTCTTAGATATGCCTTTATAGGCAAGCTACTAAGGAAACAAATATAGGCCAGGTTTTGATCTTTAGATCTTTCTTATATTTTCTGTTTGCTACTTAATCACTAGATTATTGACTTATTGGCCAAGTAAAACCTAATTTTAGCTTCTAGGAAGCTTCTTTAAGCAGTTATGAAAAGATTCCCTAGGTAAACTCCCCCAATTACACCCCCCATTTACCCCTAAAATTACTTTCGGCAAACCAAATGGGTGAAGTTGACCCAAATGGATTGAACCAGCCATGGGCTTAACGAAGAGGTTGAGTCCAATGTTTAATTGGGCTTCCTGATTATTTAGGGTCCAAATGACATCAGACAAAATTCCCAATTTGAAAAACTAATCCAACATTGAAGTAACTTTCCTAAGCTAGTGATTAAAACACAGGGAATTAATAGACTATTTAAACAAACAAATTAGTTAAACAAAATATTCTTAATTAGTCATGCTTGAAAACAAAACAAAAATATAGTACGATAAGGAAAAGGAATAGGAATAGAAAACCAAAAAAAGAAAACTAAAGAAAAGATGAATGCAAGATATTGCAGAATCCTATGACAGCCGGAGGAAGTTTTTCGATGGAGCAGAAAATTTCAAATTAATCGGCATAGGAGCAGTCCTACTATTAGAAACAAGTCAACATTATCCAGTATCTGCCAAACTGAGATCCTCGTGCACCAACAATATGGCCGAGTATGAAGCCTACATCTTAGGGTTCAAGATGGCCATCGATATCAACATTCAAGAATTTCTAGTGATTGGGGATTCAGACTTGCTTATACATCAAGTCCGAGAAGAATGGGCAACTCCAATTAGCTTCCTTATCTGCATCGGGTATAGGAGTTGAGAAAGAGGTTCACAAAGACAGAATTCCAGCATGTTTCCAGAATCCATAATGAATTCGCCGATGCACTGGATACTCTATTATCCATGATACATCATCTAGACAAGAATTTCACTGATCCCATTGTAGTAAAGATCCTTCATCACCACCTTACTCTTCTCATGTCGAAGAAAAAGAAGACGGAAAGCCTTGGTTTCATGATATCAAGGAATACTTGGCAAAATGAGAATACCCAGAACTTGCAAACGCTAGTCAGAAGGCACACTTCAGAGGCTATCCAACAATTCTTTCACAGTGGAGGAATTCTGTATAGGAGGATTCCTGATTTAGGATTACCAAGGTGTGTCGACGCAAAAGAAGTATCAAGTCAATTAGAGGAAATTCATGCAGGGACATGCGGTCCACATATGAATTGTTTTGTCTTCGCAAAGAAGATACTCTGAGCTGGTTACTTTTGGATGACTATTGAAACATACTGCATCTAGTATGTCTTAAAGTGCCACCACTGTCAGATGCATGCATACATGATAAAGATGCCTCGAAATGCGCTAAATGCAACAAGCTCGTCGTGACCATTCGCCGCTTGGGGAAAGTATGATATCGGACCTATCAAACTATCAACATATATGGGCACAGGTTCATCCTACTAGCAATTTATTATTTCACCAAGTGGGTTGAAGCAGCATCATATAGAGCAGTGACTAAGAATGTCGTGGCAGATTTCGTCCGCGACCGTATCGTTCGTCAATTTGGGATTCCAAAGTCAATCAGTATTGATAATGGATGCAATCTCAATAGTGACTTGACGAAAGCAATATAAGAAACCTTCAAGGTCAAACACAACAATTCTACAGCCTACAGACCTTAGATGAATGGAGCCGCAGAGGTTGAGAATAAGAATATCAAGAAGATACTAAGGAAAATGATAGAGAAGCATAAGCAGTGGCACGAGAAAGTATCATTTGCCTTATTGTGGTACCACACCATAGTTCATACATCAACCAATGCAACTCCCTATATGCTGATTTATGGTACGGATGAAGCCACTCCCGCTGAAAAAGAAATTCAATCCCTAAAGATTATATAGGAAGCTGAGCTCGACGATGCATAATGGGTGAAGAGTCGTTACGAACAGCTAGCTCTTATAGCCGATAAGAGAATGAATGCAGTTTTTCGTGGTCAGCTTTATCAGAACAGAATGTCCAGAACCTTCAGCAAAAGTGTCAAACAAAGATAATTCACACCAGGGCAGCTGGTGTTAAAGAAGATTTTCTCTCACCAAGATGAAGCCAAAGGGAAATTGTTTCCCAACTGGTAGGTCTGTACATGGCTCACCGGGTTCGGATAGGAGGAGCCCTTATACTTGCATAAATCGACGGAGAAGTTTGGCCAAAACTAATCAATTCAGATGCAGTCAAGCAATACTATGTAATCTTTATTCTTTCCTTTATGATGTAATTTGAACTATGCCTGAAATGATTCTCGTTTACGATGGGGATAAGTAGGCAGCCCTATGGGTTCGTCTCGAGTGAATAATATTTTCATTTCCCCCTGCTATTGGAAATTGGGGGAGAATTTTGAGGAGGACCCTATTAATTTCTGAGTGATTTCAGCCACTCGATGAAAGCAGCTATTAGAAGTAGTTGCCTGATAAACTGGGGTAGAATTTTGAGGATCCATTTTGTGGTGGATCCTCAAAATACCGGAGCAAGATAGTTGTAATGTATCGAACCACGTCACAGTCGTCGGTTAATCTAAATAAACTATTCTTAATTATGTATTTATGTTACATTTTATTTACCAAAATCATGCATATTTATGGCTAAAATTTCCTTGTTTAGCAATGCAACCCTAATTATACAAGCAATATCACTAGATCGAAACCGTGCAGGTCAACCAAAGCCAGAAGGGGACACAAACTAACCTCCCCCTCTACAAATCTAACAATTTTTCTTTGGATATAGGCGACTAAGTGTTGCACCTTCTTTTTCACTACACCCGCAAGGGCGTAAAGGTATTTTTCCAATTAAAGGACAATCGGAACGAGATTTTTTAATAATATTCAGAGCCGAAACTTGGGAGATTAATGGTGTCCTGAGTCATCGGTTGAATCCCGAACCGATGAAAAATATTACTCTATTAAAAGGCCGTGAACCAAATATTCTAGTAAGAAATTCTGTTAATCCGGTAAAAGGTGTTAGGCATTCCCGGGTTCCTTGGTTCTACCACGGTCGCTCAACTATTAATGTTGGAATTATCTGATTTCAAAACATGTTCTAGCTTATGTGCTTTATAATTGTAGATCGCTTTTATAATTATTTTTTTAACAAGAACAGCAACGTCGAGAAAATGCTGCTCGAACCAAATCACATCAATGCACCCGTTGTTGTTGACACATTTCGACTTCGTTGAGATTTGGATTTGGGTCGCATAAATGCGCCCCTGAGTTTAAGAAGGTACTTTACTAAAAAGTGCGCCTAAAGCAACTAATGCGCTTAAGATCTTTAGGGAGGGCCGTGAAATTCACTAAACCTCCCATCTCGAATTTAATAATATTTTATTGAGGGCCCCGTAATTTTGAATCTTTATTTGACGAGGCTCATCTCATTTATTATTTAAAAGTCCAACCTAAAGTAAACTATGATTCTCTATTTAATATTGTTTCTAAGGACCCTAATTAATTATCAAATCCAAAAGGCCCAATACTTATGATTCTAATTTCAAAAAAGTTTAACCCAACAAAGCAAAGACAGAGTAACTTGTCCAAAACAAGCCTGATTAAACTTGTAAAGAGCGGGACAGTTTGGGCCTGTGATGAGCCCATAAACCTTTGGTTCAATGTAATTCTCAGTTGCCAATCTCAAAGTTCCCCTAATGTGTAATTCCGCGGGTGTGGAAATTTATGCACTCACTACCCAAACAATTACAAAAGGCTATAAATCATACCACACAAATTTAAGTCAAAGAACCAAATCACGAGGGACATGTGATGATTAACTTGCTATTTACCCATTGCACATCTGATTTTGTGTCAAGTTGATCTCAAGGATTTATTTATAAACTGCTTTATGCGAGGTGTAATTATTTATTTTTGAATGAGACCTTGGACTGTCAAATTAGAATATACTACAATTTGAAGTTGAATTTTGATTCTTCAAACGCCGCCTTTTAAGTAGTTGAAATGCAATTACTGCGTGCCAAAGCTAGTGAGATCTATTGGAGAAAACCGATTTTTTTCTACTTAATGCTAAGAGACTTCAAGAGATTAATTCCATGAACAACTAACAATTATATTGAAACCCTAAACTGGAACACCTATTTTGATTTATTTAACCAAACCACTGCAACACTAACTCAAATAAATCAACATCAGTGTCAAATGACTCCAAGCACGTTCATATTTCAAATATTGGACAGAAAGAGCAAAACACAAGATTTTTTTTGTTTCCAAATGAGCTAAAGATTTGAGTTAAAGCTCGATGACAAAAGTAACCTAAAGAAAAGCAATGAAACAATGTTTGTTTTTGGATTTTTTATTCCATTTCTACTGATTTTGATTTTTTTTTTTTTGAGTTGGAGAACAAACTTTCGGGGGAATTTTTAGATCTCAAAACTTTTGATTCAAAGCATGTGAATTCCATTTATAGGCACCATGAGGTACAACTAAAATTTTGCTTTCTTTTCACATCAATCCCTTTTGTTTTTAGTTTTAAACCTTGTACCCTTTTTACTGACTTGTGCCTCAAGATAATGCCTCAAACTTCCTAAATTCTAGGTATATCCCTATCTAGAAGGTTCTAGGATACTCTAGCATGACTTGTGTTTTAGAGAAAGCCTATTTTACCCCTATGCACCTTTGATTTTACTACTACTATGACAAAATCTAAGTAATGAAGCTAAAAACAGATTAATTGCTAATCAAAACCAACAATGATCAAAGAATCTAATTCAACTACTAACTAATTCTATCAACTATTAATTATTGAACACCTACTCATAGAAACTTATTTGGAACATGAATTTCATCAAAATAAAGACTAACTAATCCTAATGAAAAGACCATTAAACAAGCACATTTATTACCACAATGAAAACAAACATATCAAAACTGAATTGAGTCCAATTAAGCAAACGATTAATCATTTAACCAAATGAAATTATCATTTGAACATTCACACTAACAGACATGAAATAAAATTAACATCAGAATTAGCCTAATTTAAAATAAAACCATAAATATAACAAAGGAATAGAAAGTCAATCAAACTAGGTTCAAACAACTAATTAACTAAGAGATACGCATATAAACCTAAGGAGACTCACCAGCTATTTAATACTCAAAATTAAACCTTATCTGGTGGGATGTGAACGCCATCGACCTTGATTTGGTAGGGATTGGAGGAGTTAGGGTTTTGGCGTAAAAATGTTCAAATTGAGATTCGAACCATTCCGGCAATATTTGAGAACCAAAGCCTTGGGGGTTCGATAGAGGACACATAGGCGATTTCATGGTGTTACTTTGGTGTCATTTGGATGAGGTGGTGTCGTGGCTGAAAAAGCTTCGAAAGAAAATTCAACGATTTAGATACTGATATGATGAGACTGAGGGGATTTCAGGGTTTCAATTTGAGCCAGAAAAGAGCCTGCACGACCATCACTGGCGGTGAAAAATTAGGGCAGTGCCGTTAGGGTTTCTGTGAGAACAACGTGTGAAGAACAGACGATATGGGTTAGGGGGTTGTTCTGACATTTTAATATTAAGAGATGGGGGCTTTTGGACCGTCGGATGAGATAACCTCGACGGTGCAGATCTATTTGGACATTAAACGGTGTCGTTTGGTTTAAGCATTTGGGCGGACTGGGTCAGGGTTTTATTGAGCTTGGATGTGGAGTGATTCTGGGCTTGATATTTGGGCTGAAGAAATGGCCGAATTGTGGCTAATGAGAGAAGACCTCGTTTACTATTTTCTCTTTATTTATTTTGTTTTTTTCCTTATTTTCTGTTTTAGTGTTGTGTTTCAATTTGTATTTTTGTATTTTTCTGATTTTATAAAAAAGAAAAGTTAAAAAAAGACCTAATTTATTTCCAGCACTAAGCTAATTAATTCCTAAAACTTAATTAAGTAAACTCATGACAAATTAAACCATTACCAATTAAAAATTCAAAAATAGACTATTTTTTTAATTTTCATTATATTTTGTTCAAAAAATAACTTAACCCCTAATTAATCCTAAAATATGAAATTAAATACTAAATGCAAATGCCAAATGTATTTTTTTTATTTTCTATACAAATGAAAATCAATAAATAAAAATGCAAATAATTAAAAGAAAATAACACAAATTGCAAAATCATGAATGAAATTATTTGTGACGACCCAAAGGGTCATCACTGTAATTCTCCCTTTCTCCATGCTTTGGAGGCCTTAGAAACCACTAATTTATTTGCCTCAATCTGAAAATGATATAAAAAATTTAAATTAAAATGAGCTAGAAAATATAGGTATCAGGCTCGTATTTTGGTTCTAACGCCCGATACAGGTCTTAAATAAGCGTTAAGAAATTTCTATGAAATTTAGTCGAAAACGGACGTCGCTTGACGTGTTTCAGACTTGGGTATCTAAAGTTGAAGTTTGATGAACTTTGAAATGATATTTATGAGTTTTGGAGGTTGACTTCTTTCATTTAGATTTTTTTTAGCAATTTGATCCCTCGACTAAGCTGTAGGATGTTATTGAGCTAGTGTGTGTGTTTGGTTGGGAGTCCCGATGGCTCGGGAGTGATTTCGGGAGTTGTTCGGGATGTTTTTGCTCTTAAAACTTAGCAGATTTGCTGCATTTTCTGCATAGATCTTTTCCTCTATGCGATCGCATAGCCAGATCTGCGATCGCATAGGGTCTCCTTGAAGCTGCCACACTTTGATCAATGTGATCGCATGACTTCATATGCAATCACATACCTTGGCCAGTCGCGTCAATGCAAACGCAATGCCCTAGTCGCGATCGCATAGTGTAAAGCCCCAATTCGGACCAGGACCTATCTTTCCTCTACGCGAATGCAGCTCTTCTTATGCGATCGCAATGACCAGTGGCCCCATCTCTATGCAATCGCAATGCACTTCCTGCGATCACATAGACCAATTCCCGTCCACTTACTTAATTACAGAACAGTCCACTTCAGTATTTTTCACAAAATTTCACACGGGCTCTCCTCATTCACCCTCCATTGACGAAATTCAAGATCTCCTTTCTCCATAACGCTTGGAGTAAGTAATCTTAACATTATTTCCTCATTATTTCTTCATCAAGTCACTAAAATCCTAGCCTAAAAACATGAAATCGATGTAGAAATTACGGCTTTTTGGGTAGAGTTAGGTTTCTGGGAGTTTTGTACGATTCAAACTCAATTTGAGGTCGAATCTTAAAATAAATTATATATTTGAACTAATGGGGTTATGGGTGATTGGGTTTTTGTCCGAGCCTCGAGTGTGGACCATGTTGGGCCAATGTCGAGTTTTGGTATTTTTGGAAGAATGATAGAAAATTCATTTTTAGGCTATGAAATTGTGTTTTTAAGCCATTATTGATAATATTGAACTAATTATGGGTAGATATCTTTGTTTAGGAGTCGTATTCTAGAGGGAATGCTGTGTTAGAGACTTAATTGCTATTTTCGTATCGAGGTAAGTGTTTGTTCTAACTTTGAATTGAGGCATTAGGATTAGGATATTATTTGCTACGTGTTAACAGTGGAGTGCAATGTATAGGCATGGTTACAATTATCTGTGCACCGGAGTATAGCATGACCGTGAGTCATAGTTGCTTTCAAATTTGAAAGATGTGAAACAATTAAGTTAATTAATTGCTAATTTAATTATGAAGTGATAGTTGAGAGGCAAATGAGTTAAAGGAAGAAGTATGGTATTTTTCCCTTGCTGGGACTTATTGTTGACTTGTTTTTCCCTGCCGGGACTTATTGTTGATTTGTTCTCCCTTGCCGGGCTGTCTAAGCTTGTTGTAAATTCCCTCCCCCGATTGGTTGTGACCGTAGATTGGGTAAGGAAGAGCAATTATGCATGAAGGGTCTTTCCGTGCCATATTTTTATAATTATGCACGAAGGGTCTTTCTTTGCCATGTTTTTGATAATTTGAGAACGAAGGGTCATTCTGTGCCTTGATATGAGAGTTATCTAAGGAAAGGCACGAAGGGTGATGTCGTGCACTATGTTTGAAGGTTTTGGTGAGAACTGAAAATAAAAGCACAAAGGTTGGTGCCGTGCAGTTGTTGATTTACTTGCTCTATTTTATTGATGTTTATTATCCAGTTTCCATCTCATTGTTCGTTGTTCTTATATCTAACTTGTTACACACCACATCATGTCCCCTCCCTATTATCTATTTAAATTTGTATATCATTCCATTATTGCACATATATTTTGTATAGGTTAATTGTGGCAAGTCCGGTCTAGCCTCATCACTACATCGCCGAGGTTTGGCCAGGAACTTACCAGCACATGGGGTCGGTTGAGTTGATGCTATAGTTCTATGCCCTTTTTGTGCACAGATTTGGGAGCAGCATACGGACCGCAACAGCAATAGATTGGGAGGGTGCCTTCAGTCCAGAGACTTATTGGTAATTCGTTGGCGTGCGCGTGCCCTAAGTCTCATCTATTTCATTTCTATTTTGTTTCATTACATCTAAACAGACTTCCTATGTATTTTCTTTCACGCTCTTATTTGTAGTATTTCGTAGTAGCCCGTGAGTATTATAACACTAAATCTTGGGTAGATGATGATGTTAATTTTTCCGCATTTCTTTCGTTTAATATTAAATTGAGACCTTCTGCCTAAATTTACTATTATTATTATTATATTATTAAATAAAAGTTGAAAAATATTTGTTTAAGTTGGCTTGCCTTGCTCCGACAGTAGGCGTCATCACCACTCCCAATGGTGGAAAATCCGGGTCGTGACAAGTTGGTATCAGAGCACTAGTTTACTCGGGTCTCAAAACTCACGGACAAGCTCGGAAGATTTTGAGGGATCGGAATAGAGACGTTTGTAGTTATCCCCCAGAGTCTACGGAGTTAGGAAAATTTCACTTTGAACATTCTTATCGTGCGATTTTGTTTCCCAAGTATTGATTGTCGTTCTACTCTGTTCTTTCACAGATGGCAATTACACGTGTGTCTTCTTCAACTGCAAAACAGCCCGAGCCCCCAACAGCGGCTCTCGCGAGCGGCAGAGGCCGAGGACGTGCTAGTGGCCGTGGTAGGGGCAACGCTCAGCCCAGGTAGCAGTTCCAGAGGTGGAGCCTTATATTGACTTTGATTATGAGGTTCTAGCCTCAGTAGATCTAGTAGGCTCAGCTCAGGTCCCAGGAGGGGTTATGTTTCCCCCGGATATACAGGATGCTCTCGTCCGCATACTAGGTTTTATGGATAGTATCACTAGAGCTGCGTTGCTGCTAGTAGCACCAGCTACTTCTCATGCTGGAGGAGGGGTTCATACTCATGCTATGCGTACTCCGGAGTAGGTAGCTCCCCCAACATAGGTTTCAGTGGTTCAGCCCGCAATGGGAGCTCAAACTGGTATTACAGCTCAAGTCGGTGATGGAGCGGCTATGTCTACGGATTCCTTGCAGAGACGTGATCGCTTCTCCATGATTTTCACCACCACTTTTCTGCGGTGCTTCATTGGACGATCCCCAGGATTTTCTATTCAGTTGTCATGAGATCCTCAGGACTATGGGTATAGTGGAGAGCAACGGGGTTGAGTTTTCACTTTCAGGCTTGAAGGATCCGCCAAGACTTGATGGAGGGATTATTGCCTATCTTGACCAGCAAGGTCTCCAGCTTTGACATGGGATCAGTTCACAAATTTATTCTTGGAGAAGTTTCTCCCCGTCACTCAGCGGGAAGAACTTCATAGGCAGTTGCAGTGCCTCTAGTAGAGCTCCACGACAGTTACACAGTATGAGACCAGAATTATTGATTTGGCACGCCATGCAGTTGTGATACTCCCTAGAGAGCGAGAGAGGTTTTGGAGATTCATTGATGGATTGATTCAACTGATCCACCTTCAGAAGGCCATGGGAGTGGGTAGTGATGTTTTCTTTCAGTAGGCGGCCAATGTGGCTCGCTAGGTAGAGATGGCACTTGTTCAAGGACGTAGTCAAAGCTCATATAAGAGGCATCGCCATTCTGGTAGGTTCACTGGTACCTCGTCTGAAGGTAGGGATTCATATGACAAAGCCCATCCTCAAAGGCCCTTCCAGTCTGCACTTCAGGTATCGCATGGTACCTCAGGTGGTGGTGGTCCTCAACAGGATTATTCAGATTAGCAATCTTTCAGCGCACCACCTACCCCCATCACTGCAGCGCCACTTCACAACTTCAGGGGAGGACATACAGGTCAACAGGGCCAGTAGTCTCAGCTGCCGAGGACGTGTTATGGTTGTGGTGACCCGAGTTACACTGTTAGGTTTTGCCCTCGAGCCTCAAGTAGTTCTCAACAGCAGGGTCTTCACCCTATCACTCAGGCAGCTGTTGATCCACATGTCACCAAACCAGCTAGAAGCGGGGGTAGGGATCATAGAGGTGGAGGGAGAGACCATAGAGGTGGAGCTCAGACTGCCAGAGGTAGGGGTCAGTCGGTAGTAGATTGCTCCAGAGACATAGTTCAGGGAGGTGGGGGTCAGCCCCAGTTTTATGCTTTGCCGGCCAAACTAGAGGCCGAGTCATCAGATGTCATGACTAGAGGTATTATTCTGGTCTGTGAGAGGGATGCTTCTGTGTTATTTGATTGGGGATCTACGTATTCTTATGTGTCATCCTAGTTTGCTCCCTATTTGGTTATGCTTAGTGAGGCTTTGGGTATTCCTGTATATGTGTCTGCACCGGTTAGTGATTATATAGTGGTCGACCGATTGCATCACTCATGTGTGGTGGCATTTGAAGGTCTTGAGACCCGTGTCAACTTATTGCTGCTAGATATGGTAGACTTTGACGTTATGTATGGGATGGATGGATTGTCCTCGTGTCATGCTATTTTGGATTGTCACGCCAAGACCGTGTCCTTGGACTTGCAAGATTTTCCCCAAATTGAGTGGAGAGGGACCCCAGGTCATGCCACCCGTAGTGTTATTTCGTATGTAAAGGCTCGATGTATGGTCGAGAAGGGATGTCAAGCATATCTGGCGTATATTTAGCAACTCCAGCATAGAGGTTCCAACTATTTACTCTGTTCCTATTGTTCGTGAGTTCCCCGAGGTTTTCCCTTCATACCTGTCAAGAATGCCGCCTGACAGGGATATTGATATCTGTATTGATCTAGCTCTGGGCACTCAGCCTATTTCCATTCTGTCGTATCGCATGGCCTTGGGAGAGTTGAAAGAGTTAAAGGAGCATCTTCGAAATTTGCTTGATAAGGGTTTCATTAGACCCGGTGTATAACATTGGGAAGCACATTGTTATTTTTGAAGAAAAAGGATGGGTCGATGACGATGTGCATTGATTACCGACAGTTGAACAAGGTGATGATAAAAAAAAATCCACTTCTGAGTATTGACGATTTATTCGACCAGATTCAGGGTGCTAACGGATTCTCGAAGATAGATATGAGGTCTGGTTATCATCTGTTAAGGATTAGGGCGTCTGATGTCCCTAAGACAGCATTTCGCACTCGGTATGGGCAGTATGAGTTTCTGGTCATGTCATTTGGATTGACCAATTCCCCGACAACATTTATGGAGTATATGAACCGAGTGTTCAGGCCCTATCTTTATTTTTTCATGATTGTATTCATTGACAACATTTTGATATACTCCCGCAATAAGGAGGAGCATGAGCAGCACCTCAGAGTGGTTCTAAGGATAGTTAGTTGTACACCAAGTTCTCGAAGTGCGAGTTTTGGTTACGTTCAGTAGAATTCCTGTGTCATGTCATATCAGTAGAGGGCATTCAGGTTGACCCTAAAAAGATAGAGGCAATCAAGAACTGGCCACTACCAGCTTCAGCTACAGAGATTCGGAGCTTCTTGGGATTAGATGGTTAAATACCCACGGTTCGTAGTGGTGTTTTCATTCATTGCAGCCTCGGTGAATAGATTGACCTAGAAGGGTGCCAAATTCATGTGGTCAGATGAGTGCGAAGCGAGCTTCCAATAGCTAAAGACAGCTCTGACTATGGCATCGGTATTGGTTTTGTCCACGGGATCAGGACCTTATACTACTTATTGTGACGCTTCCCGGATTGGGCTTGGCGTAGTGTTGATGCAGAATGGTAGGGTCATAGCATATGCTACGAGGCAGTTGAATATCCACGAGAAGAATTATCCAGTTCGTGACCTAGAGTTGGCAGCCATTCTTCATGCCTTGAAGATCTGGAGACACTATTTATATGACGTGACGTGTGAGGTGTACACGGATCACAAGAGCCTTCAGTACTTTTTCAAACAGAAGGAGTTGAATTTGAGGCAGCAGAGGTGGTTGGAGTATTTGAAAGACTATAATGTTTCTATCTTATACAACCTGCGAAAAGCCAATGTGGTGGCCGATGCATTTAGTAAGAAGTCCGCCCGCATGGATAGTCTTGCATATATTTCGGTCATTCAGAGACCGATTACCTTGGATGTTAAGGCCATGGCCAATCGATTTGTGAGATTGGATATCTCTGAGCCCAGCAGGGTATTTGCTTGCATGGTAGCTTGTTCTTCGTTGATGGAGTGCATTCGAGAGCGGCAGTTTGATTACCACCATTTGTGTGTCTTGAGGGACACGTTACAACAGGGAGGTGCCAAGAGAAATGACTTTGGGAGATGATGGTGTATTGATATTGCAGGGGAGAGATTGTGTGACCAATGTGGATGGTATTCAGGATTCGATCTTAGCGGAGGCCCACAGTTCTCGCTATTCTATTCATCCGGGTGTCGCGAAAATGTATCAGGATTTGAGGTGGCATTATTGGTGGTGCAGAATGGAGAAAGACATTGTTGCATATGTTGTTTTTTTTCTGCATTGTCAGCATATTAAGTACGAGCATCAGAGGCCCGGTGGATTATTTCAGAGGATTGAGCTTCCCGAGTGGAACTGGAAGAGAATCACCAAAGATTTTGTTACTAACCTTCCGATGATTTGAAATAAGTTTAATGCAATATGGGTTATTGTTGACTGGCTAACCAAATCAGTGCATTTTATGCCAGTTTCCATCACCTATTCATCTGAGAGGTATGCTGAGATTTATATCTGAGAGATCGTTCGCCTTCATGGGGTGTCTATATCTATTATTTCGTACGGGGTCCACAGTTTACCTCGCATTTTCGAGAGTGATACAGCAAGATTTGGGCACCCAGGTTCAGTTGAGTATAACATTTTACCCCCAGACGGACGGTCGGTCTGAGAGGACCATTCAGATTCTTGACGACATGCTCCGAGTCTGCGTTATTGATTTTGGAGGATCGTGTGGCCAGTTCTTGCGTTTAGCATAGTTTGGCTTCGACAACATCTATAAGTCCAGCATTCAGATGGCTCCATATAACGCGTTGTATGGTAGGTGGTGTAGGGCCCCAGTCGGATAGTTTGAGCAATGAGAGGAGCGATTATTGTGTACAGATCTAGTATAGGAGGCCTTGGATAAGGTCAAGATCATTCAGGACAGACTCCAATTAGCTCAGCTTAGGCAAAGGAGTAATGAAGATCGCAAGCTCAGGCATGTTGCTTTCATGGTTGGTGAGCGAGTACTACTCTGTGTATCGCATATGAAGGGCGTAAAGAGATTCGAGAAGAAGGGCAAGTATAGCCCTAGGTTTATTGGCCCATTTGAGATTCTTGATCGCGTGGAGAAGGTGGCTTGTAGATTACCTTTCCGCCTAGCTTGTCAGTCATGCATTCGGTTTTTTATGTATCCTTGCTTCATAGGTATCACGCCGATACCGCTCACGTGTTAGATTTCAGCACTGTCCAATTTGACAAGGTTCTGTTATATGCGGAGGAGCCAGTGGATATTTTAGACGGGCAAGTTCGACAGTTCAGGTCGAGGAGTTTTCCTTCAGTACGTGTTCAGTGGAGAGGCCAGCCTCCTAGGGCATCGACCTGGGAGTCCCAGATTGATATGCAGAGCCGTTATCCACACATATTCCACGACTCAGGTACTTCTTTCTTTTGTCCGTTCAAGGATGAACGGTTGTTTTAGAGGTGGAGGATGTGACGACCCAATGGGTCATCATCGAAATTCTCCCTTTCTCTATGCTTCTGAGGCCTTAGAAACATCTTATTTGGTCACCTTAATTTGCGTGTGCAGTCCGTGCGCGAAGCCGGAAAATTTTTCTGTGGAAATATATAAATTTTGTGTTAAAAACTATGAATTTTGATAATAATATTGACATATTTGACTTTAGCCAACATTTTGGGTAAACAGACTTGCACCCGTGATGTGACGGTCCCGGAGGGTCTGGGAAAATATAGGACTCGGACGTATTCCCGAAATCGAAATCCGAGGTCCCAGGCCCGAGTACGGAATTTTTGAAAGAAATTATTTATTTAAAAATGATATGAAAAATTGAAATGAAAATGAGCTAGAAATAATAGGTATCGGGCTCGTAGTTTTGTTCAGACGCCTGGTACAGGTCTTTAATGAGCGTTAAGCGCTTTCTCTGAAATTTGATCGAAATCTGACGTCATTTTACGTGTTTCGAACTTAGATAACTAAAGTTGAACTTTTATGAACGTTGAAATGAAATTTATGAGTTTTGGGGTTGATTCTTTGATTTTGAAGTTATTTAAGCGATTTGATCACTCGACTAAGTTGTAGGATGTTATTGATCTAGTGTGTGTGTTTTGTTGGGAGCCCCGAGGGCACGGGAGTGATTTTCGGGGTGGTTCAGGATGTTTTTGCTCTCAAAGTTAGCAGATTTTGCTGCATTTTCTGCACACATCTTTTCCTATATGCGATCGCATAAGAAGCTTCGCAATCACATAGGGTCTCGTGGAAGCCGCCCCACTTTGTTTAATGCGATCGCATGACTTCATACGCGATCTCATACCTTTGCTAGTCCCTTCAGTGCGAACGCAATGCCCTTGTCGCGATCGCATAGTGTAAAACCCTAATCCGGACGAGGACCTATCTTTCCTCTACGCGAACGCAACTCTCTTCCTGCAATCACAATGACCACTGGCCCCATCTCTATGCGATTGCAATCCACTTCCTGTGATCGCATAGACCAATTTCCGCCCAGTTATTTAATTCCAGAATAGTCCACTTCGAGATTTTTCAAAAAATTTCACACGGGCTCTCCTCATTCACCCTCCATTGACGAAATTCAAGCTCTCATTTCTCCATAACTCTTGGATTAAGTAATATTAACATTATTTCCTCATTATTACTTTGTCAAATAACTAAAATCCTAGACTAAAAACATGAAATCAAACTAGAAATTAGCTCTTATAGGTAGAGTTAGGTTTTATGGAATTTTTGATGATTCAACCTCAATTTGAGGTCGAATCTTAAAACAATTTATATATTTGAACTCATGGAGTTATGGGTGAATTGGTTCTGGTCCGATCCTCGAGTTTGGACAATGTGGGCCCGTTGTCAAGTTTCGGTATTTTTGGAAGAATAATAGGAAATTCATTTCTAGGCTATGGAATTGTGATTTTAAGCCATTATTGATAATACTAATTATGGCTAGATATTGTTGTTTCGGAGTCGGATTCTAGAGGGAAAGCAGTGTTAGTGGCTTGATTGCTATTTTCGGACCGAGGTATGTGTTTGTTCTAACTTTGGCTTGAGGGATTAGGATGAGGATATTATTTGCTACCTGTTAACTGTCGAGTACAGTATATAGGCATGGTGACAGTTTTCTATGCACCGGAGTATAATATGACCGTGAGTCGTAGTTGCTTTCAAATTCGAAAGATGTGAAATAATTGAGTTAATTACCTGCTAATTCAATTATGAAGTGATAGTTGAAAAGCAAATGAAATAAAGGAAGATGTATGATATTTTTCCCTTGCCGGGACTTATTGTTGACTTTTTTTCCTCTGCCGGGACTTACTCTTTATTTGTTCTCCCTTATCGGGGTGTTTAAGCTTGTTGTAAATTCCCTTCCCCAATTGGTTGTGTCCGTTGATTGGGTGAGGAAGAGAGATTATGCACGAAGGGTCTTTTCGTGCCATGTTTCGATAATTATGCACAAAGGGTCTTTCTGTGCGATGTTTTTTTATTATTTGAGCACGAAGGGACATTCTGTGCCTTGATATGAGAGTTGTGTCAGGAAAGGCACGAAGGGTGATGACGTACAGTATGTTTGACGTTTTTTGTTAGAACTAAGAGTAAAAGCACAAAGGTTGGTGTCGTGCAGTTGTTTATTCACGTGCTCCCTTTTATTGATGCTAATTATTCAGTTTCCATCTCTTTATTCGTTGGTCATATATATAAATTGTTAAACCCCACAGCATGTCCCCTCCCTATTATATGTTTAATTTTTTTATATCTTTCCATTATTGCACATATATTTTGTACATGTTAACTGTGGCAGGTACGGTCTAGCCTCATCACTACCTCGCCGGGGTTAGACAGGCACTTATCAGCACATGGGGTCGCTTGTGCTGATGCTTCACTTCTATACCCTTTCTGTGCAGAGATTTGGGAGCAGCTTATGGACCACAGCAGCAAAAGATTGGGAGCATGCCTTCAGTCCAGAGACTCCTAGGTAGTTTGCTGGCATGCTTTCATTTCTGTTTGGTTTCATTGTATCGAAACAGACTTCTTATGTATTTTCTTTCATACTCTTATTTGTAGTATTTCATAGTAGTCTGTGAGCATTGTGACACTAAATCTTGGGTGGAGGATGATGTTAATTTTTCTCCATTTCTTTTGTTTAATATTAAATTGATACTTTCGCCTATATTTACTGTTATCATTATTATCTTGTTAAATAAAAGTTGATAAACGTATGTTTAAGTTGGCCTAGTTCTGACAGTAGGTTCCATCACGACTCCCGATGGTGGGAAATTTGGGTCGTGATGTTATTTTGTTTGGAGTTTTTGGGAATATTTGATATACAGGGAAAAAATCACGAGCTCACAGTTGCCCCTGTTTGCTCGGATAAATGAAAAGTTTTTGGGCAAATATAACTGAGCAAATACGAGTGATTGTTGCCAGTTCGAATATTCCGTATGAAGCATTTGTGAAAACCTTGACTTCACCCTGCTATAGAGGTTGCCTACAATATCCTGGGCTAAACAGGAATAAGGTCAGTATAGTTCAGGAGTGTCTGGTAGTTGGGACTACTAGGAGTGGTGATTTCACTGTGCTTGTTGCTGCTACTACTTGCTGACCTACCTTATTACACCATGTCAAAATAAAAAGAAGCTAGGCTAAGCTATAAACTATGAATTACAAAGGTCCTATATAAATTATTCAAACTTGTTCTTGTACTTCCTATTGCCTTATTGTCTTGTGTTCTTCCGGTGAAATCCATTGTTGTTAGTTCAAATTGTAAACTAAGGTTTTGTTCCTTTTCTTCAAACTTGAACTTGAATGTATTCCCTTGTTGTATGGGTGAGATCCCGACTTCTGAACTTGGACTTGAATGTATTTACTTGTTGTATGGGTGGACTCCCTACTTTAATATTCGAACAGTATTCATCTATTCACCAGGCGGGCTCCTGAATTCACGAAATAGACAAAACCAAGAAAACTTTATGCCCCAATTTTGAAACTGGGTACATGTTAGCAGAAATAAATAAAAATTTAAACTAGAACTTGAATTGAGATACCTCTATTCTCCAAGCAGGCTCCAGACTTCAAAACTTGAACTATATTCCTCTATTCTCCAGGCGGGCTCTTGACTTCATAAAAACAGACAAAACAATGAAAACTTTCTGTCCCAGTTTGTAAACTGGGCGTTACGTTACAAGATATTAATAAGAACTTGAAAGATAAAGCTTTAAATGAAATACCTATGTTCTCCAGGCGGGCTCCTGACTTCATCAACAGCAACAACAACAACAGAGTATAATCCCACTTAATGAGGTCTGGGGAGGGTAGTGTGTGCGCAGACCTTACCCCTACCCTTGGGTAGAGAGGCTGTTTCCAAATAGACCCCCGGTATCCTTCATTCCAAGAACTTCTCACCTTGCTCTTGGGGATCCTGACTTCAAAATAGAACTTGAATTGAGATACCTCTATTCTCCAAGAAGGCTCCTGACTTCAAATTTTGAAATGTATTCCTCTATTCTCAAGGGGGGATCCTGACTTCAAAATAGACCATGAAATCAATTAAAAACAAAAATTTGAATTGTAGTAGTTCTGTTCTCCAGGCGGGCTCCTAACTGCTGAAATTTGAAATGCATGTGTATGTTCTCCAGGCGGACTCCTGACTTTAACAAAATAGGCAAACAAAATAAATTTTCTGCCTCAGTTTAAAAGTTGGGTATATGGGTGAGTGTTAACTAAATCATTATACCAGCTATTACTAAAAATTGAAAACTAAGTCCTATTATTCAGGGAGGTCCTGACATCTCCTATCCTAACTCATATCTTCTAAAGGTATTGCTCTCACTAAGTCATGTTATCTACATGGGTTTTAAACTAAATCCTATTGTCCATGCATGTCCTAAAAACTCCTATTTGAATCCTATTTTGATCATGCAAACCCTAGAACCCACTTTTATTTTTTTAGGATACATTTCTACAAACTTATACTACTCATGATTGTTTTGAACTTTAACTAAGCCAAATTTCCCAAATGTTCCCGAGAGTTTACGGTCAAACCTGTTGTGGTGTTTGCTCTTTCCAATGCGGGGCGTTTCTCTGAAACGGATGAAATTTTTTCCCCTATTTTAATCAAAGAAAAATCTTGTCAGTTGAAATGGTGGTTGGTTTGTCGCCTTGAACTTTACGGAGATTTCCCATTCACTCGCCATGATGACTTAGTTTTACTCAGAAACCTTGCTTGTTTATGGACCAACCCCCTTTTGTGGCCCTCATCCCATAAGGTGCTCATGGAATGAACAAGCATCTCCTTAACCTTTTGTCTTTCACTTGAATCCCACAGCACGTCCATTGCACCACTCCGTGTATATGATGTTCTTTCTTGACTTATCCGATGGCCTTGGCCCTGAGGTCTGTCGCTACCTTACTTTCGCTGCTAACATTTGACCATTTGTTTCTCGCCTAACCACTTTCTTTGTCATCATTAGCACAGAACATACCTCTTCTTCATTAAAACCCTATACCTTCGGTTTGTTGCACTGCTGCTGAACTGACGTGTACTAACATTTGTGCCTCACGTGAATTCAAAGCATGTTGACAGCTACCCACAACATGTTTTTCTTATAAATTGAACCCCTACACCCCTCGACCTTAAGGTGTATTGCTCCTTTGCTGCCATGACAACTTTGATCTCACCTAGAAAGACATTGCTTGCTTATTGACTAAACCATCTTTTATGTCATCTTTGCCCTAGAAAATACCTCATCTCCATTAAGATCCAAAACCCTCTATCTGTTTCATTGATCATGAACCGACATCGACCACACTTTGTGTTTTACCAGGATACCCAAATTATGTTGAGTCTTACCAATCCAGTGTTATTGTTGTTTTTCTTTACTTGTAACACTTTGATATGCTAGCGAGACTCCATTTTGTGCAATGGAAAAGCTGGTGGAAAATTTTGAAGTCATTTCTCACTTGTTATGACTAGAAAAACTCAGAAAGGGAAAGTTAACTAAATGAGGAACGGAGTGAAGGACAAAGGAAACAGACGATTCCTAAAGAGGAGACTATGAAGTAGAAACCTATCAGATGTTGGTACCCACTCTAATGACTACGACATGCACCTACAGATATTTCCTCAATCAATACTAATGTTCAGCTCTAACTGTAACCTTTCATTGTGAAACTGGTTTTCATTGTTTCATTTATCCAATCTGATTCACATTCCTTATTCGACTTGTAGTGCCCGAAGTGTTGTTACCATCAAGCCTCTCTGACTTTGTTCTTTTCTCAACTTACTGTTGCCTCAAGGTTCTCGTGAAGGTTTTCACCAATAAGACTCTCATTTTCTTTTCTCTTAGCTTACTGCCGCCTCAAGGTGCCCGTGAAGGTTCTCACCCATAAGACTCTCTCACTTTTTTTTCTTAGATTTCATTACCCTGCGGTACCCCGTAAGGGTTTTCATCACTAATATTATTTCATTCTCATTTTCCATGACCGGACCGGAGCGTTGCCTGACATGAATTATCTTTACATTCTTTACTTGGCATTTCTCTAAGACTAATCGGAAGGTCTTTCTTTGGACCGTAATGTAGGCTCTTGGATGGGTTTAGAAAGAAATGGTATGAAGGCTCAAATATAATTCAGAACGGGGTAAAAAAACTACTACTTTCGGAATCAGTTCTTTCGCAACAATCACAACTTATGCCCCAGTTTCTTGCTTGAGGATTTGTGGATTTTTATTTTGGTATGACTGAACCTCAGAGAGGCTGCCTACATACCCTTTCGGGATTAAGTCAAACGTAGTTCACCTCATAGAATTTACTTTGTTTTGTGGCTTTTCTTTCTCTTTTTTTGTTCTTCTTTTATCCTTTTCTTTTTCAGTTCTTTTCCTTTTTTGCCTTTCTTTCCTTTTCTTTTTCCCTTTTTTCTTTTCCCTCTTCTTTTTCTTCTTTCCTTTTCTTCTTTTCTTTTATTTCTTTCTTTTCTTCTTCTTTTCCTTTCTTTACTTTTCTCTTTTTCTTTTCTTTCTTTCTTTCCTATAAATATTTTCTTTTCTTTTCTTCTTTCGTTTCTTTTTATGTACTCATCTTCGTCATTTGCATTTCTTATTTGTGTCACTGATTCCGAGAGAGGGTTGTGAACGAAAACAAATATGGCTCAAAAAAGGTGACAACGGATAAAGTTTTTAAATAGCAGAACAAAACGCCTTCTTCATCTCTATCTTAGGAATATGCCAAGTACAAACAAATACATTTAAACACATAAATTATTCGTAGTATCTCTTGACCGCATCAGAATGGATGGCCATTTCTATATATTTTCCTTCCACATCTGTTGGACAACACTTTCACTCTCATTACCGTGAACAACCTCTGTTAATGTGGCAAACCTGCCTTTAGGGTTCCTTTATGGTATATCTACCCCAGTTTCATATGGTTCGGGCTTCAAACAATCTCAAAACACCGAAATTTATTCTTATTTCCCTCAAGTGCCCCTATCAACTTTAAAACGCTATCATTGATTCCCGACTAATTTTCAAAGATGAGACTGAAAATTATGCATGCATGTCATGTCACTAGAACCAGCATTAGACAAATGACAAAAGGATAGAAAAATAAATAAGATGCCTAGAAGTAACAAAAGATGTGATTTTGCATTAGATAAACGACGAAATAGTTCGAATAACAAAAAAAAAATAGGGGCTTGTTTTGCTTGGAAACGACTCAGTCAGAGGTAGTTTCCAGCGGCTGGAAGAGCACTACATGTTGCGTGGTATCCGCTGCGTCCCCGGCAGCCCTTGAAAATCCAGAGGGCCGAGTGTCTTCCACGCCCGGTTGTACTCATAACTGCATCAGGTCTCCAAGGTGAACAACCTCATTTCAGTGGAACAATGTAGGCAAGGGAAGTCAGCAAAATAGATACGTATCATCGGGAAAAGGATTGGCTCAGAGGGTTGGGCACGGGGGTCCCAGTCCCGAACCCGTCAGCTATTGGCGGACTGCTCGAGCTGCTCCCGCAGTGAGAGCGGGTCGCCGCGTGCTTGCCGGGGGACGGACTGGGAACGGTTCCTTCGAGGGCCTTCCTCGGGCGTCGAACATCCAACTCACAACCGGTACGGACAAGGGAAATCCGACTTTTAAGTTAAAAAAAGCATTGTGATGGTCCCTGCGGAGGTTTACGTAATGTGATTTTTGCCCAGTGCTCTGAATGTCAAAGTGAAGAAATTTAATTAAGCGTGGGTAAACGGCAGGAGTAACTATGACTCTCTTCAGGTAGAAAAATTCCTCGTCATCTAATTAGTGAAAAGCATGAATGGAGTAACGATATTCCCACTGTCTCTGTCTACAATCCATCGAAATCAAAGCCTAGAAAATGGGCTTGGCAGAATAAGTGGTGAAAGAAGACCCTATTGCGCTTGACTCTAGTTCGACTTTGTGAAATGACTTCAGAGGTGTAGTATAAGTGGTTGCAGAAAGGCGAAAGTGAAATACCACCACTATTAATGTTATTCTACTTATTTTTTGCTTGCAGGCCTATTTGGATGGAAGACATTGCCAGGTGGGAGTTTGGCTGGGGCGGACATCTGTTAAAAAATATCGAAGGTGTCCTAAGATGATCTCGTTCAGAACAGAAAGCTCATGTGCAAAAGAAGGGTAAAAGCTCGTTTGATTCTTATTTCAAGTACAAATACGAACCATGAAAGTGTGGCCTAACAATCCTTTAGACCTTCAAAATTCGAAGCTAGAGGTATCAAAAAAGTTACAAAAGGAATAACTGGCTTGTGGTAGCAAAGAGTTCATAGCGACGTTGTTTCTTGATCCTTCAACGTCGGCTCTTCCTATTATTGCGAAGCAGAATTCACCAAGTGTTGGATTGTTCACCCAACAATAGGGAAAGTGAGCTGGGTTTAGATCGTGGTGAGACATGTTAGTTTTACCCTACTGATGACGGTGTTGCATTAGTAATTCAACCTAGTACCAGAGGAACCGTTGATTCACACAATTGGTCATCGTGCTTGGTTGAAAAGCTAGTGGAGCAATGCTACCGTGCACTGGATTATGACTAAGTGCTTCTAAGTCATAATCTAGGCTAGAAGAAATGCATGCGCCCGCCGTCCTCTTGCCGACCCCCAGTAGGGGCCTTTCCCTCCCTAGGGCACGTGTCGTTGGCTAAGTCATCGCGGAGGAAGAGCTGTGGTGGCCGCCTTGAAGTAAAATTTTTATCATGCGGCAGGAAGAAACCTTTGCAGATGACTTAAATATGCAACGGGGTATTTTAAGTGGTAGAGTGGCTTTATTGCCACGATACACTGAGATTCAGCCCTTTGTCGCTCCGATTCATCCCACCCCCTCCAATCCAATCAATTTCTAACGTTTCCATAAACAGGTTCACTCCTACCTTGATACTATATTATACTAAGTATTGAAAAAATTGAACAAGTCATTAAGACCTTGGAACGAATACTATTTGTGTATTAGGTGGACAATGTGACTTGACACTTGGTCACATCGAGGGAAATACCAAACCAAATTACACTACTATAGGATTTACGGGGGGGCCCTTGAGAGGATATGCCAAGGCTTTTCAGGGTGTCTCTTGAGAGGCCAAGGCCTATGCCACGAGTGTAAGGAATGGCCATAGCACGTGTCAGGACATCGCACAACATGCCATGGCGTGGCCATGGGGGTGACGACTTTTCAGGACGTCGCAAATCATGGAAGGACACGGGTCGGGACTTGTCATGATGTCGCAGGACAAGGCTATGACACGTGTCAAGACATCGCAGGACATGGCCATGGCACATTTCAGGACGTCATAGGACATGGCAGGACACGGGTTAGGACATCGCAAGACATGGCCATGGCACATATCATGACGTGTCAGGACATTTCAGGACACGGCAGGGCGTGGCCATGGTACGGGTCGGGATGTGTCAAGACGTCGCAAGACATTGCCATGGCACAAGTCAATACGTATCATGACATGGCCATGGCACATGTCAGGACATGTCAATAAGTTGCAGGACATGGCCATGGCATGTGTTAGAACATATCAATATGTCGCAGGACAAGGACATGGCATGTGTCAGGACGTCACAAGACATGGCCATGGCACGGGTCCGGACATATCACGACATCGCAGGACATGGCAAGGCATGGCTATAGGACATGTCAGGTCGTCGCAGGACATGGAAAGGCATGGCCATAGGACATGATAGGACGTTGCAGGACGTGGCAGGAGGTGTCAGGACGTGGCAGGACGTGTCAGGACGTCGCAGGACACGGACATGGCACGTGTCAGGACGTGTTACGACGCTGCAAGACATGGATATCGCACGTGGCAAGATGTATTAGGACATAGCCAAGGCATGTGTTCGGACGTCACTGGACATGGCAAGGTGTGGCCATGAGACATGTCAAGACGTCGTAGGACATGGAAAGACATGGCCGTAGCACGTGTCACGATGTAGCAATATATGTCCATGGCATGTGTTAGGACGTCTCAGGACGTCGCAATAAATGGACATGGCACGTGTCCGGACCTGTCATGATATGGCATGGCGTGGACATAGCATGGGTAAGGAAATGTAAGGACATCGCATGAAATGGAAGGACATGGCCAAGGCATGTGTCATGACGTCGCAGGACATGACCATGGAACGTGTCATGATGCTCAGGACATGGCCATGTCACGTGTAAAGACATCGCAGGATGTGTCAGGACACATCAAGACATGGCCATGGCACGTGTCAGGACATGGCTGAGCGTGGCAATGGAAAGACTCATGAAATCGCATGACATGGCATGGCGTGGCCATGGCACGAGTCAGGATATCGCAGGACGCGTCAAGACATGGCCATGGTACGTGTCAGGTTGCGTCAGGACATGACCATTTCACGTGTCAAGATGCATCAGGACATGGCAGAGAGTGTCCATGGCATGAGTCCGGATGTCGTGGACATGGCTAGGCATGGCCATGGCACGAGTCAAGACATCGCAGGACGTGTCAGGAAAAAGCTATGACATGTGTCATGACATGTCAGTACATGGGAGGGAGTAGCTATGGCACGAGTTAGGACGTCGCAAGGACATGGCAGCACGTGGCCATGGCATGAGTCAGGACATCGCAGGACGCGCCAGGACATGGCCATGGTACTTGTCAGGATGCGTCAGAAGATTGCCACGGCACGTGTTAGGACACGTCGTGACATGGCAGGACATGGCCATGGCATGAGTTTGAACATCGTAGGGCGTGGCCAGTGTACGAGTCAGGACATCGCAGGACATGGCATGGTGTGACATGGCACGAGTCAGGACATCGCAGGACATGGAATGGTGTGACATGGCACGAGTCAGGACATCGCAGGACGCGTCAAGACATTGCCATGGTAGGTGTCAGGATGCGTCAGGAGATGGCCATGGCACGTGCTAGGACCCGTCAAGACATGGCAGAGCGTGGCAATGTCATGAGTCCGGACATCGCAGGGCGTAGCCATGGTATGAGTCAGGACGTCGCAGAACTTGGCACGCAGTGACATGGCACGAGGAAGGGCATCGCAGGACGCGTCAAGACATGGCCATGGTTCGTGTCAGGACGCGTCAGGACATAGCCATGGAAAATGTAAGGACGCCTCAGGACATGGAAGGGTGTTGCCATGGCATGAGTCAGGAAATTGCAAAACATGGCTGGGTGAGGAATGGCACGAGTCAGGACATCGCAGGATGCCTCTGGACATGGCCTTGGCATGTGTCAGGACGCGTCAGGATATGAGCATGGCACGTGTTAGGACGCATCATGAAATGGCAGGGCATGGCCATGGCTTAAGTAAGGACGTCACAGTACATGCCATGGTGTGTCCATGGAATGATTCATGACGTCACAAGACGCATTAGGACATGGCCATTGTACAGGTAAAGAAGTGTCAGGACGCGCTACGACATGGCCATGGCACATGTCAGGGCAAGTCTGGACATGGTAAGGCGTGACCATAGCAAGAGTCTTAACATCGCCTTATATGGCAGGGCGTGTCCATGGAACGAGACTCGATATCGAAGGACGCATCAGGACGTGTCAGTACGTCGCAGGACATGGCCATGGCACATGTAAATACGTTGCATGACATGGCCATGGCACATGTCAGGACTTGTCAATACGTTGAAAGACATGGCCATGGCATGTGTCAGAACATGTCAATACGTCGTAGGACAAGGCCATGGCACGTGTCAGGAGTCGCAGGACATGGCCATGGCACGGGTCCAGACATATCACGACATCACAGGACATGGAAAGGAATGGCCATAGGACATGTCAGGTCATCGCAGGACATGGCAAGGCATGAAATGGTACATGTTAGGACGTTGCAGGACGTGTCAGGACATCGTAGGACATGGCCATGGACGTGTCACGACGTTTTAGGGCGCCGCAAGACATGGCAATCGCACGTGGCAAGATGTATGAGGACATAGCTGTAGTACGTGTCAGGACGTCAGAGGACATGGCAAGGTGTTGCCATGAGACATGTCAGGACGTCAATGGATATGGAAGGACATGGTCGTGGCACGTGTCAGGATGTCGCAAGATATGTCCATGGCATGTGTCAGGACATCGCAATACATGTCCATGGCACGTGTCAGGCCGTGTTATGACATGGCAGGCATGGACATGGCACGGGTCAGGACATGTAAGGACATCGCATGACATGGCAGGACATGGCCAAGGCATCTGTCAAGACGTCGCAGGACATAACCATGGAACGTGTCATGATGCTCAGAAAATGGCCATGTCACGTGTAAAGACATCGCAGGACGTGTCAAGACACATCAAGACATGACCATGGCATGTTTCAGGACATGGAAGAGTGTGGCCATGGAAGGACTCATGAAATCGCATGACACGGCAGGGCGTGGCCATGGCAGGAGTCAGGATATCGTAGGACGCATCAGGACATAGCCATGGTACGTGTCAAAACGCGTCAGGACATGGCCGTTGCACTTGTCACGATTCATCATGACATGGCAGTGAGTGGCCATGGCATGAGTCTGGACGTCGTAGGACATGGCAAGGCGTACCCATGGCACGAGTCAGGACATCGCAGGACTTGTCAGGACGTCTAAGGAAATAGCCATGACAAGTGTCGGGACATATCAGTACATGGCAGGCCGTAGCTATGGAACGAGTTAGGACGTCGTAAGGAAATGGCTGCACTAGCCATGGCATGAGCCAGAAATCCCAGGACGTGCCAGGACATGGCTATGGTACGTGTCTGGACGTGTCAGGAGATGGAAACGGCACGTGTTAGGACACGTCGGGACATGGCAGAACATGACAATGGCATGACTCGGGACATCGCAGGGCATGGCAGGGTGTGACATGCCACGAGTCAGGACATCGCAGGACGCGTCAAGACATGGCCATGGTACGTGTCAGGATGCGTCAGAAGATGACCATGACACGTGCTAGGACGCGTCAGGACATGGCAGGGCGTGGCCATGGCATGAGTCTGGACATCGCAGGGCGTAGTCATGGTACGAGTCAGGACGTCGCAGGACATGGCAGGGTGTGACATGGCACGAGGCAGGACATCGCATGAGGCGTCAAGACATGGCCATGGTTCGTGTCAGGACGCGTCAGGACATGGCAATGGCACATGTAAGGACCCATCAGGACATGGAAAGGTGTGTCAATGGAATGAGTTAGGACATACCAAAACATGGCAGGGTGTGGAATGGCACGAGTCAGGGCATCGCAGGATGCCTCTGGACATGGCCATGGTATGTGTCAGGACGCGTCATGAAATGGCAGGGCATGGCCATGGCTTAAGTCATGACGTCACAAGACATGGCATGGTGTGTCCATGGCATGAGTCAGGACGTCACCAGACGCCTCAGGACATGGCCATTGTACTGGTCAAAACGTGTCAGGCTGCGTTACAACATGGCCATGGCACGTGTCAGGGCACGTTAGGACATCGTAGGGCGTGACCATGGCAAGAGTAAAGACGTCGCAGGATATGGCAGGGCGTAGCCATGGAACGAGACACGACATCGAAGGACACGTCAGGACGTGTTAGGACGTCATAGGACAAGGCCATGGCATATGTCTATAGGTTGTATGACATGGCCATCGCACATGTCAGGACATGTCAATACGTTGCACGACATGGCCATGGCATATGCCAGAACATGTCAATACGTCGCAAGACAAGGCCATGGCACGTGTCAAGACGTCGGAGACATGGCCATGGCACGGGTCCAGACATATCACAACATCGCATGACCTGGCAAGGCATGGCCATGGGACATGTTAGGACATTGCAAGGCATGTCAGGACATGGCAGGATGTGTTAGGACGTCGTAGGACATGGCCATGGCACGTGTCAGGACGTTTTTGGACGCCGCAAGACATGGCCATCGCACGTGGCGAGATGTATCAGGAAATAGCCGTGGCACGTGTCATGACGTCACAAGACATGGCTAGGTGTGGCCATGAGATAAGTTAGGACGTCGTAGGACATGGAAGGACATGGCCGTGGCACGTGTCAGGATGTCGGAAGATATGTCCATGGCATGTGTCAGGACGTCGCAATACATGGCCATGGCACGTGTCATGACTTGTCAAGACATGGCAAGGCGAGGACATGGCACGATTTAGGACATGTAAGGACATCACATGACATGGCAAGACAAGGCCAAGGCATGTGTCAGGACGTCGCAGGACACGAGCATGGCACATGTCATGATGCTCAGGACATGGCCATGTCATGTATAAAGACATCTCAGGACATGTCAGGACACAACAAGACATGGCCATGGCACGTGTCAGGACATGGCAGAGCGCGGCCATGGCAGAACTCATGAAATCCCATGACATGGCATGGCGTGGCCATGGCACGAGTCAGGATATCGCAGGACGCCTCAAGACATGGCCATGGTACGTGTCAGGACGCACCAATACATGGCCATTGCACGTGTCAGGATGCATCAATACATGGCAGGGAGTAGCCATGGCATGAGTCCGCACGTCATAGGACATGGCATGGCGTGGCCATGGCACGAGTCAGGACGTGTTAGGAAATAGCCATGACATGTGTCAGGACATGTCAGTACATGGCAGGGCATGGCTATGGACTGAGTTAGGACGTCGCAAAGACATGGCAGCACGTGGCCATGGCATGAGTCAGTACATCGCAAAACATGCCAATACATGGCCATGGTACGTGTCAGGACGCGTCAAAAGATGGACACAGCACGTGATAGGACACGTCGGGACATGGCAGAACGTGGCAATGGCATGAGTCCAAACATCGCAGAGTGTGGCCATGGTACGAGTCAGAACATAGCAGAACATGGCACGAGTCAGGACATCGCAAGACGCATCAAGACATGGGCATGGTACGTGTAAATATGCGTCAGGAGATTGCCATGGCACGTGCTAGGACACGTCAAGACATGGCAGGGCATGGCCATTACATGAGTTCGAACATCGCAGGGCGTAACCATGGTATGAGTCAGGACGTCGCAGGACATGGCAGGGTGTGACCTGGCACGAGGGAGGACAACGCATGACACATCAAGCCATGCCATGGTTTGTGTCAGAACCCGTCAGGACATGGCCATGGAACATGTAAGGACATCGCAAATCATGGTAGGACATCGCGTCAAGAAGGGTGTGGCAGTGGCATGAGACAGGACATCACAAAATTATGGCAAGGTGTGGAATGCCACGAGTCAGGGCATTGCAGGATGCCTCTGGACATGGCCATGGTATGTGTTAGGACGCGTCATAAAATGGCAGGGCATGGCCATGGCATAAGTCATGATGTCACAAGACATGGCATGGTGTGTCCATGGCATGAGTCAGGACGTCGTAGGACGCATCAGGACATGGCCATTATACTGATCAAGACGTGTCAAGACACGTTACGACATTGGCATGGCACGTGTCACGGCACGTCTGGACATGGTAGGGTGTTACCATGGCAAGATTCAGGACTTCGCACGATATGGCAGGTCGTGGCCATGGAACGAGACACGACATCGAAGGATGCATCAAGATGTGTCAGGACGTCACATGACATGGCCATGGCACATGTCTATACATTGCTGACATGGCCATGGCACATGTCAGGACATGTCAATACGTTGCAGGACATGGCGATGGTATGTGTCAGAGTATGTCAATACGTCGCAGGACAAGGCCATGACACGTGTCAGTACATCGCAGGAAATGGCCATGGCACGGGTCTTGACATATCACGAAATCGTAGGACATGGCAAGGCATGGCCATTGGACATGTCAGGTAGTCGCAGGACATGGCAAGGCATGGCCATGGGACATTTTAGGACGTTGCAGGATGTGTCAGGACGTGGCACGATGTGTCACGACGTCGCAGACATGGCCATTAAACGTGTTAGGACGTCTTAGAACGCCGCAAGACATGACCATCGCACGTGCCAAGATGTATCAGGACATAGCCGTGGCACGTGTCAGGACGTCACAGGACATGGAAAGGTGTGGCCATGAGACATGTTAGGACATGGAAGGACATGGCCGTGGCACGTGTCAGGATGTCGCGAGATAGGTCCATGGCATATTTTAGGACGTGTCGGGACGTTGCAATATGACCATGGCACGTGTTAGGACGTGTTAGGATATGGATGGGCAAGGACATGCCACGGGTCAGCACATCTAAGGACATCACATGACATGGCAGGACATGGCCAAGCATGTGTCAGGACGTCGCAGGACACGACCATGGCACGTGTCATGATGCTCGGGACATGGCCATGTCACGTGTAAGGACATCGTTGGACGTATGACGACACATCAAGACATGGCCATGGCACGTGTCAAGACATGGAAGAGCATGACATGGCATGGCGTAGCCATGGCACAAGTCAGGATATCGCATGACGCGTCAAGACATGGCCATGGTATGTGTCAGGACACGTCAGGACATGGCCATTGCATGTGTCAGGATGCATCACGAGATGGCAGGGAGTGGCAAGGCATGAACAGGATGTCGTAGAACATGGCAAGGCGTGGCCATGGCACGGGTCATGACATCGCAGGACGTGTCAGGACGTGTCAGGAAATAGTCATAACATCTGTCAGGACATGTCAGAAAATGGCAGGGAGTAGCTATGGAACGAGTTAGGACTTCACAAGGACATGGCGGCACGTTTCCATGGAATGAGTGATGACATCACAAGACGTGTCAGGACAAGGCCATGGTACGTGTCACGACGCGTCAGGAGATGGACACGGAACGTGTTAGGACACATCGGGACATGGAAGGCCATGACCATGGCATGAGTCCGAACATCGCAAGGCGTGGCCATGGTACGAGTCAGGACATCGCAGGACATGGCATGGTGTGACATGGCACGAGTCAGTACATCACAGGACGTGTCAAGACATGGCCATGGTACGTGTCACGATACGTCAGGAGATGGCCAGGGAACGTGCTAGGACGCGTCAGGAAATGGCAGAGCGTGGCCATGGCATGAGTCCGGACATCGCAAGGCGTAGCCAAGTTACGGGTCAGGACGTCGCAGGACATGGCAGGGTGTCACATAGCTTGAGGCAGGAGATCGCAGGACACGTGAAGACATGTCCATGGTTCGTGTCAGGATGCGTTAGTACATGGCCATGGCACATGTAAGGACGCATCTGGACATGGAAGGGTGTGGCCATGGCATGATTCATGACATTGCAAAACATTGGAGGGTGTGGAATGGTACGAGTCCGGACATCAAGGGATGCCTCTGGACATGGCCATGGTATGTATCTTGGTGCGTCAAGATATGAGCGTTGCACGTGTTAGGACGCGTCATGAAATGGCAGGGCATGGCCATGGCCTAAGTCAGGATGTCACAACACATGGCATGATGTGTCCATGGAATGAGTCAGGACGTCATAGGACGCATCAGGACATGGCCTTTTATTGGTCAAGACGTTGCAGGAAGCGTTACAACATGGCCATGGCACGTGTCAGGGCACGTCTGGACATGGTATGGTGTGACCATTGCAAGATTCATGACGTCACAGGATATGGCACGGCGTGGCCATGGAACGATACACGACATCGAAGGACGCGTCAGGACGTGTCAGGACGTCGCAGGACATGGCCATGGCATATGTCGATACGTTGCAGGAGATGGCCATGGCACAAGTCACGACATGTCAATATGTTGCAGTACATGGCCTTGGCATGTGTCAATACATGTTAATACGTCGCAGGACAAGGCCATGGCCCATGTCAAGACGTCGCAGGACACTGCCATGGCACAAGTCCGGACATATCACGACATCGCAGGACATGGCAAGACATGGCCATAGGACATGTCAGGTCGTTGCAAGACATGGCAAGGCATGGCTATGGGACATGTTAGGACGTTACAGGACGTTTCAGGACGTGGAAGTACGTGTCACGATGTCGCAGGACATGGCCATAGCACATGTCAGGACGTGTTTGGACGCCGCAAGACATGGCCATCGCACGTGGCAAGATGTATCAGGACATAACCATGGCACGTGTCAAGCTGTCAAAAGACATGGAAAAGTGTGTCCAAGAGACATGTTAGGACGTCGCATTACATGGAAGGACATGTCACGTGTCACGATGTTGCAAGATATGTCCATGGCATGTGTCAGGACATGTCAGGACGTCGCAATACATGGCCATGGCATGTGTCACGACGCATCAGAACATGGCATAGCGTGGCCATGGCATGAGTCCGGACGTCGTAGGACATGGCAACGCATGGCCATGGCACGAGTCAGGACATCGCAAGACGTGTCAGGACGTGTCAGGAAATAGCCATGACATGTGTCAGGACATGTTAGTACATGGCAGGGCGTAGCTATAAAACATTATTCAAGACACCGCAAGACGCTCCAGGACATCTCCATGGTACGTGGGAGGATGCGTCATGAGATGGCATGGCACGTTTAGGACACGTCGGGACATGGCAGGGAATAGCCATGGCATGAGTCCGGACATCGCAGGGCATGGCCATGGTATGAGTCAAGACATCGTATGACGCATCAAGACATGGTCATGGTACGTGTTAGGATGCGTAAGGAGATGGCCATGGCACGTGCTAGGACGCGTCAGGACATGGCAGGGCGTGGCCATGGCATGAGTCCGAAAATCACAAGGCGTGGCCATGGTATGAGTCACGACGTTGCAGGACATGGCAGGGTGTGACATGGCACGAGGCAGGACATCGCAGGACGAATCAAGACATGGCCATGGTATGTGTCAGGACGCGTTACGACATGGCCATTTCACAAGTCAGGGCGTCACAGGACATGGCATGGTGTGTCCATGGCATTATTCAAGACGTCACAAGACACATCAGAACATGGCCATTGTACGGGTCAAGATGTGTCACGGAACGTCTGGACATGGTAGGGCGTGAGCATGGCATGAGTCAGGACGTCGCAGGATATGGCATGGCGTGGCCATGGAACAAGACACGACATCGAAGGACGCATCACAATGTGTCACGATGTGGCAATGAAATGTGTTATGCCGCGCCAGGACATGGCAGAGCGTGGCTGTGGCACGAGTTAGGACGTCGCAGGACATGGAAGCACGTGGCCATGGCACGAGTCAGGACATCATAGGACGAGCCAGTACATGGCCATGGTACGTGTCATGACGCTTGAAGACATAGCCATGGCACGTGTAAGGACGCGTCAGGACATGGCGGGGCGTGGCCATGGCATGAGTCTGGATATCGCAGGACATGGCAGGGAGTGGCCATGGAACGAGTCGGGACATCGCAGTACGCGTCAGGACATGGCCATGGTACGTGTCAGGACGCGTCAGGACATGGCCATAGAAAGTGTCAGGACACGTCAGGTCATGGCAGAGCGTTGCCATGGCATGCGTCATTACATCGCAAGAAGCGTCACGAGATGTCCATGGTACATGTCAGGACGTGTCAGGACGCGTCACAACATAGACGTGGCACGTGTCACAGAACGTCTGGACATGACAGAGCATCACCATAGAATGAGTAACGACATCGCAAGATATGGCCGGGTGTGTCCATGGCACGTGTCAGGACGTGTCGATACGCGTCACGACGTGGACATGGCACGTATCAGGGCACGTCTAGACATGGCAGTGCGTGACCTTGGCATGAGTTAGGTCGTCGCAAGACATGGCAGGGTCTGGCCATTGCATGAGTCAGGACGTGTCAGTACACGTCACTACGTGGATATGCCACGTGGCAGGGCACGTTTCGACATGGCAGTGGGTGACCTTGGCATGAGTCAGGACGTCGCAAGACATGGCCTAAGTTAGGTCGTCATAGGCACGAGTTAGAACGTCGCAGGATGTGTCATGACATGGACATGCCACATGTCTGGGCACGTTTCGACATGGCAGGGCGTGACCATGACTTGAGTTAGGACGTCGCAGGATATGGCAGGGCATGGCCATGGCACTAGTCAGGACAGCGCAGGATGTGTGAGTACATAGCCATGACATGTGTCAGGATGTGCCGGGATGTGGAAGAGCAGGGCAATGGCACGAGTATGCACATCGCAGGACATGGCAGCACGTGGCCATGGTACGTGTTAGGACGCGTCAGGACATGTCCATGGCACGTGTTAGGACGCGTCAGGAAATGCTAGGGCGTGGCCATGGCATGAGTCCAGACATGGCAGGGCGTGGACATGGCACGAGTTAGGACATCGCAGGACATGGAACGCTGTGGCATGGCACGAGTCAGGACATCGCATGATGCATTAGGAAACGGCCAGGGTACGTGTCAGGAATCGTAAGGACATGGCCAATGCACGTGTCAGGACGCTTCAGGACATTGCAAGGCGTGACCATGGCACGAGTAAGGACATGCATGACATGGCAGGGTGTGGAATGGGCTGAGTCAGGAAATCGGAGGACACTTCAGGACATGGGCATAGTACGTGTCAGGACACGTCAGGACATGGCCATGGCACGTGTCAGGACGCGTCAGGACATGGCAGGGCATAGCCTTGGCATGAGTCCGGATGTTTCAGGACATATCAAGGTGTGGCCATCGCACGAATCAGGACATCGCAGTACGCATCAGGACATGGCCATGGTACGTCTCAAGATGCTTCAAGAGATAGCCATGGCACGTGTCAGGACACATCAGAACATGGAAAGGCATGACCATGGCATGGCATGAGATAAGACATCGCAAGACATGGCATGGCCATGGCATGGCATGAGATAAGACGCATCTAGACTTGGCCATGGTACGTGTCAGGATACATCACGTCATGGCCATGGCACGTGTTAGAGCGCATCTGGACATGGCAGGGCGTGGCCATGGCATGAGTCAGGACATTGCAAGACATGTGTCACGGGGTCGATTTTGGCCACTTAAATCCTGGCCGAGGTTTCGCCTCCGTGCGGCAGTCAAGCCGTGCCTGACTCAGCCTTCCCCCAAAACTTGCCAATTGCACACAAGTTTGGCCTTAGACGAATTTAGGCAGCAAACTGAATTTAAATGAGACAAGCATATACGGGAACAACTTCCCAACCTTTATATTAATATGGAAAAGAATACAAAGGACCCTCACTCTCGCTATGAACAATGCCGCTCACAGCCCACTCTCCGACTAAGATGACCTTGTCAATCTTGGCCGAACACTCGGATTGTCCCACAACCCAAGTCCCCTTTTTCCTTGAAACACTTAGAACTCCTCACGTTTCTCTCGTGTTTCCCAGCAAGCAACTACACACGAATTACTTGACTCACTTGCTTCGTTCTGCCTTAGCCTAGGGGTCCTATTTATAGCACATAGGAACCCCTTTACATGCACATTTTCGTCCAACAGCCCACTTCCCCACTAAGCTAACATGTTCCTAACTTTGTGGCTGACACCCCCAGCCACTTAGGATCCACTACTCACGAAATGGGGCATTATACAAGCATTACAAGATAATGGGGATCATGGGGGAACATGGGAGATCATGGCCTACAAACAAGGAACTCCTGCCAACCGCTTCCATGTGCTTCTCATGTGCAATTCGGACCAGCTGCATTTCGCCCTAAGGATGCTCGAGCCATGCCTTAGTTAATTTAACATTGTCCCATACCAATGCCGGCGCAATCCGCTGCCATCATATTTCCCGCACACTGCCCGGCGCCCATACACCGTGCGCACACTGCCTTTGGCCCTTGTCCGTTGCCATGTTCCTTTCTGCCTCATTTCCCTCGTGCCATCACTTGTATTTTCTTCCCTATAGCCTTGCCTTGGCTATTGAAAGCCTTTGCCGTCAACCCGCATTCCCGCTTTGCCTTAGCTTAGCCCGCATTTAGCTGTCCCGACCAATGTCATGCCGACTGTCGTTGGCGCGCATGCCGTGCCATGCCGCCCCATTTTGCTGATGCTGACTTGTCAAGCCCTTTCCAAGCAAACCTTGTCCGCCCCAAGGTCTTGGCCTTGCTTGCCCGTTCCAGCCCGTCGACCCACTGATATTGGCGCGCATGCCATGCCATGCTGCCGCCCGTCCGTTGCCTTGTCAAGCCCTTCCAAGCAACCCTTGCCCATGCCAAGGTCTTGGCCTTGCTTGCACATCCGTTTGGCGCGCATGCCGTGCCATGCTGCCGCCCGTCCTTGCCAATACTGCCTTGTCAAGCCCTTCCAAGCAAACCTTTGCGCGCCAAGGTCTTGGCCTTGCTTGCACATACTAGCATATCGACTTCCCGTCCATTGGCGCGCATGCCGTACCATGCTGCCGCCCGTCCTTCGCCGACTTTCAAAGTTAGGGTCCTAACAAACCACCCACACCCTTTGAAATCGACATCCTCGTCGAGTCGTCTCAATTGACGTACCTCGGAGGGTCATTGACATACCCCCCTTCTGGTTCATCATCCTCTGCCACCTTGTCCTGTCCCTGTGCCGCAAGTACTGCATTTATCTTAGCCTGCACTGACAGTTCCTTTTCAAGTGCGGACCACCGCAACTGAAACAGCCATCAAACTTGCTGCTTCCCTCCTTGCCTTTGTGAAGTTCCCGTCTCACAGTGTCGGCAAGTTCACCACTTCCAGATGCTTGGCCCTTCCCGTTTCCCTTCCATTCCCTTGCCTTCCTTCCGTCGGCCTTTGAATGCGAAGTATCCATAGGTTCACCACCTATCTTCAGGTCTGCCAACGCATCTGCGGCCGCAATGGCAGTAGAGAGGCATTGCACATTTTGCCTTCTCAACTCCAATTGCGCCCAATTCTTCAACCCACTCATGAAGTAATGCAGCTTGTCTTCTTCCGCCATATTACTCACATTGAGCATCAAGGATGAGAATTCCTTTACATACTCCCTCACCGTGCCACTTTGTTTCAAGTGACGCAGCCCATCGCGTGCCATCCACGATGAATTCGTTGGAAGGAATTGGGATTTTAATTCCTTCTTCATCAACTCCCAAGTTTCAATCCTTGGCAGTCCAGCACCTTCTCCATCCGCACTTCGTGTACGCCACCACACCTTTGCATCATCCGTCAAGTACATTGGTGTGATCACCACCTTATCGGCATCGGCTATACGTGCAGCCTGGAAATACTGCTCCACGTCCCAAAGGAAATTTTCCAGTTCCTTGGCACTTCTTGCACCACCATAAGGCTTCGGCTCCAGAATCCTCAACTTAGTGCGCTCATCAGTTCTAGGGGCAGAATCTTGCAATGCCCTTCGAAGATCAGCCACTTCTCGTCGCAACTCTTCCTTCTCTTGGCGTACCAAGGCCATTTCTGCCAGCGTTGTCTCGTGCCTCGCCGCATAATCTGCCTCCAACCGCGCCATTCTCGCAAGAACAGAAGAATCATCATTCTCGAGAGCTTGCCCAACTAGTGTTTCCAACTGCTCAACTCTTTGACGCAGCTCCGCATTTGTGCCTCCCGCCATGTTCTCAAAAATTTCAACGTAATCTGCCACTGATCGTTCCGTCACTGCCACAACTTGCTATGGCACGTCGTGTCTCCGCTGCACACGATCTGCCTTCAACCGCGCTCTGATACCAACTGTCACGGGGTCGATTTTGGCCACTTAAATCCTGGCCGAGGTTTCGCCTCCGTGCGGCAGTCAAGCCGTGCCTGACTCAGCCTTCCCCCAAAACTTGCCAATTGCACACAAGTTTGGCCTTAGACGAATTTAGGCAGCAAACTGAATTTAAATGAGACAAGCATATACGGGAACAACTTCCCAACCTTTATATTAATATGGAAAAGAATACAAAGGACCCTCACTCTCGCTATGAACAATGCCGCTCACAGCCCACTCTCCGACTAAGATGACCTTGTCAATCTTGGCCGAACACTCGGATTGTCCCACAACCCAAGTCCCCTTTTTCCTTGAAACACTTAGAACTCCTCACGTTTCTCTCGTGTTTCCCAGCAAGCAACTACACACGAATTACTTGACTCACTTGCTTCGTTCTGCCTTAGCCTAGGGGTCCTATTTATAGCACATAGGAACCCCTTTACATGCACATTTTCGTCCAACAGCCCACTTCCCCACTAAGCTAACATGTTCCTAACTTTGTGGCTGACACCCCCAGCCACTTAGGATCCACTACTCACGAAATGGGGCATTATACAAGCATTACAAGATAATGGGGATCATGGGGGAACATGGGAGATCATGGCCTACAAACAAGGAACTCCTGCCAACCGCTTCCATGTGCTTCTCATGTGCAATTCGGACCAGCTGCATTTCGCCCTAAGGATGCTCGAGCCATGCCTTAGTTAATTTAACATTGTCCCATACCAATGCCGGCGCAATCCGCTGCCATCATATTTCCCGCACACTGCCCGGCGCCCATACACCGTGCGCACACTGCCTTTGGCCCTTGTCCGTTGCCATGTTCCTTTCTGCCTCATTTCCCTCGTGCCATCACTTGTATTTTCTTCCCTATAGCCTTGCCTTGGCTATTGAAAGCCTTTGCCGTCAACCCGCATTCCCGCTTTGCCTTAGCTTAGCCCGCATTTAGCTGTCCCGACCAATGTCATGCCGACTGTCGTTGGCGCGCATGCCGTGCCATGCCGCCCCATTTTGCTGATGCTGACTTGTCAAGCCCTTTCCAAGCAAACCTTGTCCGCCCCAAGGTCTTGGCCTTGCTTGCCCGTTCCAGCCCGTCGACCCACTGATATTGGCGCGCATGCCATGCCATGCTGCCGCCCGTCCGTTGCCTTGTCAAGCCCTTCCAAGCAACCCTTGCCCATGCCAAGGTCTTGGCCTTGCTTGCACATCCGTTTGGCGCGCATGCCGTGCCATGCTGCCGCCCGTCCTTGCCAATACTGCCTTGTCAAGCCCTTCCAAGCAAACCTTTGCGCGCCAAGGTCTTGGCCTTGCTTGCACATACTAGCATATCGACTTCCCGTCCATTGGCGCGCATGCCGTACCATGCTGCCGCCCGTCCTTCGCCGACTTTCAAAGTTAGGGTCCTAACAACATGTCAGTGTGTGGAATGGCACGAGTCAGGACATCACAGGACGTTTCAAGACATGGCCATGGAAGGTGTTAGTATGCGTCGGGACATCTCCATGGCACGTGTCAGGACACGTCACGACATGGCAGCTATCATGCCCCAATTCTGACAGCATGACTGGCACAAACCCGGGTATTCCCAGTCGAGTGGACCTGGGTGCCTTTCCTATTCCCCACGCGTTACCCCATATTATTCAATGATAATTAGCCAAAAGATACTAAATTTTGCAAACGAAAGAACATATGATTTTTCTCTTATAACCACACTTTATGATTAATAGGGAACGTCTTTTACAAGTTTTACAGCACCCAAGACATACACCTTTATACATAAGTTCTAACCCACACACCACTATCTACGGAGCCTCAACGAGAGAGATAGTACAACACTTGCCGGGGACAAAGCCCTGGCTATACCTTTACAAAAAGACACAAGACACAAAAATACAACAACATAGGTGGCATGAGCCACACAAGGCCCCCGAAAGAAACGAGCTCACCAATACAAATACCGCCGATAGAGAGGAGGAGGAGCTATGAATGGTGGACTGGAGTGCCTTCCAGGGACCCACCTACAAGCATAACACGAATGTAGCGCCCCCGGCAAAAGGGACGTCAGTACATTTGAATTGTACTAGCATGTATGAACAAATTATGTCCCAAGTAAACTCAATCCAAAATGCATATACATGTATAGAACAGAACAACAATAGTACAATTATAATCATGGAGCAACAACCAAACATCTCATAACAATTGATTCAAGTAGTCATACAAAGGGGAAATCAGTGCCCCACATGTTACAAACTCTCCTTTTGTCTCCTTTCACATTTCCACATTTATCATTTCATGATTCATATTTATATCAATAGTGATATTGGATCACATTTTCCACCCTTATTTCCTTGTTCACCCTTTTTACCTCGGACACCTTTATCACCCCAACACACACCTTATTTCACCGTGTTGCGGGCGCGCAACCCGACCTCGCCTGACAGTTTTTCAATTCACAACAACAAACAACACAACAACAAATACAAGGAATCAACCAGGGCACATTGTTAAAATAAATCCACAACAAAGATATTGAAATCCCACAACTAGCAACAATAGTTTCCTCATGTTCATCAGATTGATACATAATTTAGTTCATCACAGCAGTTATTCGCAACCAATCACACACGTTGTTCCACAATACTTCCATTTCTATTGCTCCACATTATTTCTTTTCCATTGTTCCACATTGTTTCCATTTCCATTATTCCATATTATTTCTGTTTCCGTTGTTCCAATTACAAGTTCCACAACATTCATCACAAATTATTACCACACAATCATACAACACAAAAGCTTCACAATGATTCTCACAAGAATATCTACTATCAACAATTTCACAACTAGCATAGGGCGATTTCACAAGGATCACAGTTAGCCGAACATACCTGGAGTTGAGTTTTCCCCTTTGAAACCTCTAGTCCAAATTTTCCAAGCAATCAAGAAGTCAATCTAGTTCATGAACAACACTAAGTTCTTAGAAATTTAAAGTCATTGTTACTACCCAAAGATATTAGGAAGAAAATTCAAAACAAGTGTATGGGGTTCCCTTCACAAGATAAATTTCGAAATTTGGGGGAAAAGGGTTAGGGATTTTACAAGAGAAATCAATAGAGAAGAGAATGAACCAAGGGTTTTTCATCCTGTCTTCCTCTCTCTTATTTTGTTTAGAAAATGGGTTAAAATGAGGGATGGGGTATTTTAATTAAAGTGGAGTTGGGCTCAGATTCTTAGAAAAATAACTGGGCGAGCTCCATCTACGACGCAACTTTGTGATCGCAGAATATACATGCGGTCCGCAGATTGGATCGTAGAATTCGCTCAAGTTTCAAACCTCTCGGGTTTGGAATGTGGTGAAAATGCGGTCCGCATTTGAGTTTTGCGGTCGCATAATGCACCCAGAACTGACCTTCGAATTTCCTCAGGAAGAACATGCTATCACTATGAGGTCCTCATATTGATGATGCGGTCGCAGATCTGAATGCATTTTCAACATTAAAAATTGATTGCTCTCTGATTCACTCTGTGGCAAGAATGTGGTCAACATAGCTGATCTGTGACCGCATTTTGACAATATTCTGGAAAAAATTCGATATCACATTTTTATGTTCAAAACAGTAAAAAGGATCTGATCAACATGGGTATACTCTACTCCATGATCTGCTAACATCTGAGCAATCATTTTCATGCGGCCTTACAGCAACGCGTAGCAATGACATGAGTCCGGAAGTTGCAGTACATGGTAGGGCGTGGCCATGGCACGAGTAAGGACATCGCAGTACGTGTCAGGACGCAGCAGGACATGGCGATGTCATGTGTAAGGACGCGTCAGAACATGGTAGGAGGTGTCCATGGCTTGAGTCAGGACGCCGTAGGACATGGTAGAGTGTGGCCATGGAACGAGTGAGGACATCGCAGGAAGCGTCAGCACAAGGCCATAGTTCGTGTCAGGACGTGATAGGACGCGTCACGACATGGACATGGCACGTGCCAGAGCACGTCTGGACATTGCAGCGCGTGACCATGGAATGAGTGAGGACGCCGCAGTATATAACTAAGCATGGCCATGGCACGTGTCAGGACGCGTCACGACATTGACATGGCACGTGTTAGGGCACGTCTGCATATGGTACGGCATGACCCTGGCATGAGTCACGACGTCTCAAGACATGGCAGGCCGTGGCCATGGTACGTGTCAGGATGCGTCAGGACGCGTCAGGACACAGCCATGGTACGTGTCAGAATGCGTCAGGACACAGCAATGGTACGTGTCAGGATGCGTCAGGACATGGTCATTGCACGTGTCAGAACGCGTGGCATTAGAACGAGTCAGGACATTGCAAGACATGATACGGTGTGGAATGCCACGAGTTAGGACATCACAGGACGCATCAGGACATGGGTATGGTACGTGTCAGGACGTGTCAGGACGCGTTACGACATGGACATGCCACGTGTCGGGGTATGTCTAGACATGTCAAGGCGTGATAATGGCATAAGTCAGGACGTCGTAGGATATGGCACGGCGTGGCCTTTGCATGAGTTGGGACATTGCAACACATGGCAGTGTGTGGCATGGCACGAGTCAGGACATCACATGACGAGTGAAGACATGGCCATGGTACATGTTAGGATTCGTTAGGACATGGCCATGGCACGTGTCAGGACACGTCAAGAGATGGAAGGGCGTGGCCATGGCCCGAGTCAGGATGTCGCAGGATATGGTAGGGCATGGCCATGGCACGGGCGAGGACTTCGCATGACGCATCAGGACTGTCGACAAACTCTTTTTCCGTAGAAAAAGCGAAATTGGGTTTTACGACATAATGGGCAAAAGTATTTTATTTCCCATTTGGGAGTTAGGTTATGGAATTTGAAGAGTCGCCACCTAATCATTATAGTGCATTAGGACATTATATGAAGAGAGTATTTTTAGAAAATAATAAGAGTTCGGGTAAGGGCTTGAGATTATCTCTAGGGAAGGTATTAGGCACCCCTAAAGATCCACTAGTGTGGTTCCCGTCCGTGTTAATCGCAACATTATAAAATGATGAGGCAATTAAATAAAACTCACACATATAACATTCACACAACTTGAAAAAGATTTCAAAGAAAAGGAAGGACGTAAATTTAAAGTAAAAAAGAGGATTGATTTGGCAAAATATTATTATAAAGGAACATTTAAATAGAGCAAACATAGAGAGAAGGGTCCTAGGTTTAACTACAATATGGATCATTCGATGCAATATCCCGAACATATTTCCAAAGAAGGGTCGCTTTATGATATTATCACATCGTCATCATCTCCATATTTCTAAGCATCCCACCCCTTAGAGGTTATTTAAGCGCGTGAATTGGTCACGTATGCTTATTGCGTGCTATTACCCGTCCCGTCCTATAGATCCTAGAGGGAATTTAGGATCATTTTTCCTATATGGTAGGAACTAGGTTGACACTTAAGTTTAATGGTTGAAATGCTAAGCGACAAGTGAAACAAATAGGACTTGCATACAAAGGAATTATATAAAACATATAAAAGGCTCAAATACCCCTCCATAAGCGAACACGTAATTAGCATGTCTCAAACACATGTAGGGTCTAAGGAAAAGAGAGTTTTTTTTAAAGGAAGCTGGAGTATAAATTAAAGAAGAAGTTGGAGAGTTTGCATAAAAGGAACGTAAGAGAAAAACGTTCAGAACTTAAAAGAGGCAGTATAAGTTTTTAGAAATCTGCAAAAGTCATTTAGAAACATTTGTGGAATGCCTAGTAAAACAATTTTGGACAGGCGGAGTAAAAGAACAAGCGTGAAAGCATTTTGAGATTAGAGAAGCGTAAAAAAATGGTAAACACACTGGCTTTTGAGCATTTGAAAATTAGAACTCAGATAGTTGAAATAGCGGTCCAAATCTGGATGAGAAAATACAGTAGAAACCTTTCGCATAGACGGATTAAAAATATGGCAGAACTTTGTAAAACAAATAAAGAGGGCTTCAGAGACAAACGAATTCAGACGGAGGCGGATTAATTTTAACACGACTTGAATGTTATTAGCCCATTTTGTTTTTATCCGGCCTAAGGCTTGCCTAGGCGTTATTAAAAATGGTGAGCATGAAATGGTTTCTAGTTTCAACGAGGAGTTTGTTAACCAGTTTCACGTCTGTTTAACAATATTGGTGAGGCATTAAACAGTTGCAAAATAACAAAAAAAACCCTAAGTACATGATATATAATGCATATAAAGGCCCTAAGATATGGTATCTAAATGCAATGGCAGTAACTTGATTATTAATTGAGTATGATTACAAAATAACAAGCTGAATGTAAAGACCTAGGAACAGGATTCCTACATGTAAAATGCATGTCCTAAACATGATTTCTATTGCAAAAATAGGTGAGTAAAATCCCACAAACATGTTTTCTACCAATACCCTAAATAATCATGTATAACCCTCTCCAATTTCACTATAATCCCCATTGTCTTTTACAAGATAATACATACCATAATTTAAAAATACAACAGTGAACAAAAAAGAAGCTATTTAATAGGGAGCCGATAGTCAGGCCCAAGATCTCCAACCTCACTTCTTTCGCGTTTCACAGCCATAACCAAAGCTTGGGTGCGGCAATTTGTGACTATATCTATTTCTTAGTTATATTTGTGATTTTAATTTTTAATTAGGCTAATTCTGATGTTATATTTTCATGTCTGTTAGTTTGAATGTTCAAATTATAATTTCATTAGGTTAAATTTTAATCGTTAGCTTAATTGGACTTAAATTCAGTTTTTATATGTTTGTTTTCATTGTGATGATAAATGTGTTTGCTTAATGGTCATTTGATTAGGATTTGTTAGTCTTTATTTTGATTAAATTCATATTCAAAATCAGTAACTGTTAGTAGGTGTTGAGTAATTAAAAGTTGATTGAATTAGATTCTTTGACCATTGTTGGTTTTGATTAGCAATTAATCTATTTTTAGGTTCATTGGTCAGATATAGTCATGGTAGTATTAAAATCAAAGGTGCATAGGGGTAAAATATGCTTTCTTGAAAATAGAAGTCATGCTAAAGAATCTTAGACCCTTCTAGATAGGTGTATACGTAGAATTTTAGGATGTTTGAGGCACAAGTCAGTAGTATAAAACTGAAAACAAAAAGGGATTGAAGTAAAAAGAAAGCAAAATTTGAGTTGTACCTCATTGTGCCTATAAATGGCATTCACATGCCTTGAATCACAAGTTTTTGAGCTCTACAAATCCCCACCACCCCCCCCCCCTCGTCTATTCTCAGTATTCAGATTTAATATTAGAAGTTCAAACTCAAAAAAACAAAAAATGTATAAATACAATAAAATATATCCTAAAACAAACACTGTTTCATTGCTTTCTTTAGGTTACTATTGAATTCCAGCTTTAATTCAGTTTTCTAGCTCATTTCGAAACCAAAAATAGCTTGAGTTTTGTTGTTGCTGTCTATTATTTGAAATCTAAACATGCTTAGAGTCATTTGAGCACTGCAGTTGATTTATTTGAGTTAGCCTTGGGTTGTTCATCGAGGGTGTGGATTTCTGGGTTCAATTCTGGACATTTTGGTGACGTTCTGGTAGATCTATTGGTGTTGTTTGGTTTTTCTAAAACACTGATAGGCTATTGAACTTTTATGGGCTGCATTTAATCCATGCTAGTGATTGATGCTGACTTCTACATCTTCTTCTCACCTTTCAAACATACATGTACATGTTCCATAGCTCTCAAGTCTGTGGAAATGAATTAAAAGTGTTGTTTGAAGTTGATCTGAAATCATCTTGTTTCTATTCGATTTTAATGAGTAAAACAGTCAGCCTATTTGAAATGATGTGTCATTTGTATATCTAGACTAATTTCGGACTATATAACAGACTTCAATGTTCGTATTTTTAGCATTCAATATTCAATTTCTGTAGTTAAAAGTGGACTGTACTGGACTGTTGAATTTAGACTTGAGTTTGTTCATTCTATAATAACAGTCTTAGTGTTTCAGTGGTTTGGTTAAATGAATCAAAATAGGTGTTTCAGTTTGGGGTGTCACACCTGCTTTTTCACTACACCCGCAAGGGCGTAAAGGATCTTTTCCAATTAAAGGGCAATCAGAACGGGATTTAATTATTAAGATTTTAGAGTCACCACTTGGGAGATTAATGGTGTCACAAGTCACCGATTGAATCCCTAACCGAAAAAATTATGACTCTGTTAACAGTATGTGAACCACAAGTTCGAGTATGAAATTCTATTAACCCAAGGGAAGGTGTTAAGCATCCCTGGATTCCGTGGAGATAGCACGGTCACTTAATTGTCATATTTGATTTTATCTGATTTCAAAACATGTTCTAGCTTATGTGACTTTTATTCGTAACCTGCTTTTATCATTATTTTAAAATAACTCCAACATTGTAAAAATGCATCTCGAACCACGTCGCAATCAATGTACCCGAGGTTGTCTACACATTTCGACTCCGTTGAGATTTGATTTTGGGTCACATAAATGTGCACCCGAATTTAAGAATGTAATTTTGTTAAAATCGTGCTTAAAGAGTCTAACGTATTATTATTTTGGGAAAGCTGTGAAATTTGCTAAACGGCACTCCCGAATTTCTTGTATCTTTAATCAACCATTTATTGAGGGCCCCGCAATTTGTAGTTTATTTGGCGAGGCTCGTCTCTTTTTTTTAAAGCCAACCTAATAAAACTACAATTATCTACTTAATCTTGTCTCTAAAATAAAGGGAAAAGTCCTAATTAATTATTGCTATGTAAATAAATCACGCCTATCCTTTGGGTATTACCAATCAAAGTTCCATTTAACCTCAGTCCCAAATACACCAAATCGTGTGACCCAGACCAACTAAATTGGTTATACCTCATTGGTGGTCGTGGGGTCGATTCCTTGAGCGGGATAGACCAGGGATTTTCCCAACTAAAATCCCACGTCTCAGAAAAATTGGCTTGGCAACCTTGTCCCTCAAAGCACAATAACAGGTAAAACTAATAGACTGTACTCATTTCATATTATTCACATTTTCCAGTAATTAAAACAAAGAAAATCAAAGTAGGTTTCGACTTTCATTTATATTAACGGGAATTTAATTTCATACCGATGTGATATCAAGCCTGAAGTTATTAGTACTATAATTGATGTTTATGTTTTTGCTCTTAATAGATTAAATCAACATAGCTCCAGAATCAATTTCTAAATCTAATGATACTCTAGTTTTAAACATTTAGCTAAGTGAATGAACTAAAGTGACTACAATTAATTATTACAAAGTGATGGCCAAAAAAGTTCCAATCGACCTAAGGCAATCTCAATAATACAGTCCAGTACAAATTAAATAATCCAAATTTGTCTTTAAACAAATAGACCAAATGAAATAACTAACAACCACCACAATTCAAACAAATTAATGATAGGCAACCACATGTCATTTGGACTGATTTCAACTACTCGAATGAACATAGATCTGGAACATTACTTCATTTCAATCCAACTGGAAGATACATCAGTGATTTCAGACTGTGTACCTGAATTTTTAATGGACAGAAAAAACAAGAAGGTCAACACCTAATAATATTACAAGCAGCAGTTGATTCAACCCAGAAACGAATTTAACACTCCAGGAAAGTTTCAAAACCAAATAGCAAATAGAGACTCAACCCCAAATAGACTCAAAAGTGAATTCAAAGTACCTTTGAAACCTCAGCAAAGCAAACTCATCCTCAAATCAACCTAATTAGACCCAAATTCATCCGACATAAATCTCTGAACTTCAATTATCAGAATTTCAACCATTGAACCACCATCTAGATCAAACTACTCATATTTCGAAACAAAATTGAAAGTAATCTAAGAATATGCCATGAAACAGTAATAATTTTTTTTTGAGTTTCAGATTTTTTCTATAATTTTTATGGTTTTTCAATTTTTGATTTCAAATCAAAATCAAAGAACTAGAGAGCATTTGGGGGGAACTTTCAGGCTCCGAAAAACTTCCTTCTCAAGGCATTTTGATACCTTTTTATAGGCATAAGGGAGTGACTCTCTCTATTTTGCACTTTTCATATTAGTCCTTCCCCTTTTCAGCTTTTAATCCCTCATCTTTTAACCTGTTGCCCAAGTTACTGCATTAAAAATGCAGAAACTTTCACTAAGGCCCCCTTCTAGAAGGCCCTACGGTGTTCTTTTACTTATTCAGTACCTATACTACCCTCATTTTGATTTTGAAATTACTATTGTTAACAAAAAACCCTTTTATATGCCCAAACCACCCTTATTTGCTACCTGAAATTACTAACTCCACCAAACCCATTAACCTTAGTTAAAATCTAAATAAAGTTAATTCAACTATTCTACTCATCTATACCCAAACCTTAAGCCTAACTAAACTGCCAATGAATACTAAAGATCAATTAAACTAAGCTTAAACTAATAAAAGAATTAATTCAATTAAACGAAAATCAAACAGTTTCAAAGCAAGTAGAGAACAGTATTTGAATTGAAAATCTAAAAGAAAAAAAATTTACCAGAAAAATATTCAATTAAAATCGAACTGAGCTAATTGAAACCAAACTAACACCTAACAATTAAACTATCGGCCGAATAGTTAAGGCTAGAATTGGACGAAAATTAAACAGAGCTAAAAAAATAGTAATTAACCTAGACATTTGTTACCTAATTAATTAAGTGACAGAATTGCATTGAAAACAAACTACCAATTAAGAATATCCGGGAATACTTAATTAACATATAACACATGAATCAAATTAGACCAAAACTAAAATGAGAAGAAGACTCACTGAACTTTGTTCTTCCCAACTGACTGATTTTTTTCGAATCGAGTTTCGATTAAAGTTATAGGTTTATTTTTTGTCAAAATAAACATATAACATTAATCGAAAGCCATCCATATTCTTGAAACTTCTAAACAGATCGCAATATAAAAAACCTCAGATCCGAAATTCGTCGAGTTTCAGGGATATTCAAGGGATTTCGACTATGGATTCAAGATCAGGGAGGTCAGGGGATAATCAGGTATCAATTTGTGGCCATTTGGATAAAATACGGTTTTTGGGTCGGATTTTTAAATCAAGATTTGAGAGGGTTGGGTTTGATTCGATTGAAACTAAGCTTGGTTATGGGAAAAGAGGTTAATGAGCATCCATGGTGTAATTTTGGGTTCATCGGAGATCGGCCACCGCCGTGAGACGATTTTCAGCGGCGGTTTGCGGCGAAAGGAGGTGGCCGAATTTAGGGTCTGTGTGAGATGGGGTTCTGAGAGACGAAAGGAGGTGGGGGTAGAGGATACGACACATTTATATCAAGTGAGTCCCTACTCCTGGCCGTTAGATCGAGATACCTCGACAGCCAGGACTTAAGAGATACGAAACGGGGTTGTTTCAAATGAGAGTGGGGCGAACCCGGTTGGGGACGCGGGTTTGGGCTGGAACTGATGGATTCTTGGTTTGGGCCGGTGGAATTAATCAAAATTTGGCCCAAATTGGGTTTCTAATAAAGATCAACATTTTCAATTTGTTTTCTTATTTTGCACTTATTTTGTATTTTTTTTATTTTGTTAACAATGATCTTAATTTCCCTTTGCACAAATTCCTAATTTTAATAAAAAATAAAACAAACTTAAACTAAAACTACAAAAAGGATCATTATTGTTATTTTTTTGTATTTGTTCTAAAACAATTTAACCACTAATTAATCCTAAAATATGAATCTCAATCTTAAACAAATGCCAATTATATTGTTCTATTTTTCATATGAATAAAAATGCACAAATAGAATGCAAACAACTAACACAAAAATGACACAAAATTCACAAAATTACAAAATAATGAAACGAATTATTTTGCTTGGATTTTTTGGGAATAATTCATATATAGGGCAAACATCACGTGCTCACAGCTTCCCCTATTTGTTCGAAAACATGAAAACTTTTCAGGCAAAGATAAGTGAGCAAACACGAGCGATTTTGCCCGTTTGAAAATTTTCGTGTGAAGCATTTTGGAGACGTTTGACAGCACCCTGCTTCAGAGGTTTCCTACATATCCTGGGCTAGACAGAAATTAGGTCACCGTAGTTCGGGAGTTCCTAGTAGCTGGGGACTACCAGGAGCTGTGATTTCATTGCAATTGTTGCTGCTACTGCTTGCTGACTTCATTACACCGTGTCAAAAAATAGAAAGAAGCTAGTCTAAGCTAGATACTTCAAACTTTCTCTTGTACTTCCTCGTTACTTTGTTGTCTTGTTTTCTCTTGGTGAAATCCATTATTGTTACTTCAACTTGCCATTTGAGATGTCGTTCCTTCTCTTCAAATTGATGAACTTGAATGTATTCCCTTGCTATACGCGAGGCTCCCGACTTTGAAACTTGAACTTGAATGTATCCCTCTACTATACAGGCAGGCTCCCGACTTCAAAACTAGGACTTGAATGTATTTATCTGCTATACGGGCGGGATCCCCACTTCACAAAAATAGACAAAACTACGAAAACTTTCTGCCCCAGTTTGGAAAACTGGGTGCTTGTTACCATATATTAATAATAATTAAAAAATAAAACTTGAATTTTGATACCTAATTTCTTGAACTTGAATGTATTCCTCTGTTATATGGGCGGGCTGTCAACTTCAAAACTTTCAAAATATAAAGACTGAAATATATTCCTCTGTTATATGGCCGGTCTCCCAACTTCAAAACATAAAAATGTAAAGACTGAAATGTATTTCCCTGTTATATGGGCAGGCTCCCAACTTCAAACCTTAAAATTTAAAGATGAAATGTATTCCCTTGTAATATGAGCGGGCTCCCAACATCAAAACATAAAATTTAAAGACTAACATGTATTTCTCTAATATATGGGTTGGCTCCCAACTTCCAAACTTAAAATTTAAAGACTAAAATGTATTCCCTTTTTATATGGGCGGGTTCCTAACTTCAAAACTAAAAAAATAAACACTGAAATGTATTCCTCTATTATATGGGTGGTCTCCCAATTTAAAAATATAAAAAAGTAAAGTCTGAAATGTATTCCTCTGCTTTATGAGCGGGCTCCGAACTTTAAAACTTAAAATGTAAATACTGAAATGTATTCCTCTGTTATATGGGCGGGCTCCCAACTTCAAAACTTAAAATGTAAAGACTTAAATGTATTCCTCTGTTATATTGTCGGGCTCCCAACTTCAAAAAATACTTCCTAAGAACCATTGTTAACTTGCTCTCCCTCACTTAAGTTTACTTACCTGTTCTTCAGATGGGTACCTATCTTCAAGAAAATTTTTGAAACGACAGAAAATTTTCTACCCATGTTTGATAATCTTCCTTGTGCCATATTTTCCGCCATCAATGACATTTCTTGTTCTTGCTTCAAATCAAAGAAAAATTCTGTTAGTTAAAAACGTGGTTGTTTTTTGCAAGACTCCTGCTGGGGAGGGCCTTCCTTTCCTCCTTTTCATGCTCCACGTTGTCCGACCATCTTTGAAACTTGGCTGATAACTTCAATCCTTCTTGACGAATACCTCCCAATTGTTACTTCTAGTCTTCTTTTCTAACCCCATATATTTTCTATGACAGCTGATTCTTCTTGAGGATCTTGCATGTTTACTGATAAACCACTTTCTCCGTCATCTGTGTCACCAAATACCATTTTCCCCGTTTAGATCCAATATCTTGTTTTGGGGCATTGCTCGTGAACTAGAGTATTCCAAACCTTTGTGTATTACATGAAATCCCAGAGTACATCCATCGCTCTCCACATTATGTTGTTCATTTCTTGACTTATCCGATGAGCTTGGTCTTGAGGTCTATGGATCCCTTACTTGTCATGATAACTTTCGCTTTACTCGAAGACCCGCTTGACTCTTGCCTAACCACTTCCTTTGTCATCTTTGGCATAGAACATACCTTTTCGGCATTCAAACCCTATTCCTTCTGTTTGTTGCAACGCTTTTGAACTGACATTACCAACCCGTGTGCCTTAGATAAGCCCCAATGCATGTTGATTGCCGCCTACACTATGCTGATCCTCCAAGTTGAAAACCCTTTCCCCCTGACCTTGAAGTCTATTGCTCTTTCGCTCGACCCTTGTCATAGAAAATATCTATTCTTCGTTCAAACCCAATACCCTTTATTTGTTGCATTGCTCATGAACCAACGTCTACCAAAACTTTGTGTTTCACCAGGATCCCCATATCATGTCGATTATTACCAGCTCACTGCTCTTGTTATTCTTCTTGACTAGTGACACTTTGACACGCAGGGCACGCCCCATTTGTGCAATTGGCAAGCTGGTGGCAAATTTTGAAGTCATTTCTCTCTTGTTATGACCAAACACACGCATAAAGGGGAAGTGAAAAAAATAGAGTAACAGCGTGAACGACAGAGGAAAGAGATGATTCCATAAAGGAAACTACGAAGTAGAAACCAATTAGCCGAGGATGCCAACTCTCATGACCATGACATGCACCTGTAGATATTCTGCCAATCAAACCTGATTTCAGTTCTTGTTGTAACCTTTCGTTGTGAAACTGGGCTTCCATGCTCCGCTTTTTCAATTTGATTGACATTTTTTATTCGTCTGGTAGTGCCCGAAGGGTTGTCACCATCAAGCCTCTCTCATTTTATTTGTTTTTTTTAACTTACTGTCGCCCTATGGTGCCTGTGAAGGTTTTCACCAATAAGACTCTCTCATTTTTTTTTGCTTGAACCTGAGTGTTGCCCCTGTCACGAATATTCTCTACCTGCTCGACTTGGCATTTCTCAAAAGATGGATCAGAAGGTCTTTCTTTGGATCGCAATGAAGGGTTTTAGATGGGTTAGAAAGAAGAGTAGAAAAGGCTTAAAATAATTTAAAAATGGGTTAAAAAAACTATAACTTTCGGAATCGGATCTTTCACAATAACCATAATTTCTGCCCCAGTTTCTTGCTTGGGGAATTTTGATTTTTATTTTGGTATGACTGAACCTCATAGGAAGTCTGCTTACGTACCCTTTCGGGGTCAAGTCAAACGTAGTTCACGTCATAGAATTTACTTTGTTATTTTGTGATTTTTCTTTCTTTTCTTTTCTTTTTTTGTTCTTCTTTTCTCTTTTCTTTTCATGTTCCTTTTCTTTTTCTCTTTTTTCCTTTATCTTCTTCTTTTTCTTTCTTTCCTTTTCTCTTTTTCTTTTCTTTCTTTCTTTCCTTTCTTTTTTTCTTTTTCTTTCTTTCTTTCCTTTTCTCTTTTTTCTCTCTTTTCTTTTCTTCCTTCTTTTCTTTTTCTTTCTTTCTTTCCTTTTCCCTTTTTTTTTATCTCTATTTTTTTCTTACTTCTTTTCATTTATTTTCTTCTTCATTCTCTCTCTTTTCTTTTATGTACTCATATTCGGTACTTGCACTTCTTAATTCTGCCATTGATTTCAAAAGAGGGGTATGAAAGAAAACAAATAAGTCTCAAAGGGGGTAACAAAAGGGTAAAGTGTTTAGATAGCAGAACAAAAGGCCTTCATCATTTCAAACTTCTAAGTATGCTAATTTCAAACAAGTACAATCAAAATAAGAAAATCCATACACAGCATCTCTTTACCACATCGGAATTGTCGGCCATTTTCACACATTTTTTTTCTACATCCGTTAAATATAATGTGTCGTTGGGCAACACTGTTACTCTTGCTACCACGAACCCTCTCCCCCCCCCCCCCCCCCCGTCAATTTGGTGAGCTTGCTTTTATGGGGATTTTTTATGTTCTATTTGACACAGTTTCACATAGTTCGGGCGTCAAACAATCGCAAAACTTCAAAATTTGTTCTTAATTTCTCAAGTGCCCCCATCGTCTTCAAAATGGTTACATTTCTTCCCAACTAACGTAGCCTTAAAAGATCAGACTGAGAATTATGCATGCATATCATGTCGCTAGAACTAGCAAAAGACAAAACAAAAGGATAGAAAAGAATTAAACAAAAAATGGTTGGGAGTAACAAAAGATCGGAATTTGCAGTAGACAAATGATGAAATAGTTCAAATAACAAAACAAACAATACAAACTAGAGTACAACCCTAGAATAATCCAGCAACAAACTTGGAAAAGACTAGACAAACCAATAAAACTAAACATGCTAGACGAAATGTAAGGATAAGATGGTTTGAGTGACAAGACAATATCTGGATCACCCCGGCAAATAACCCAGACAACACAAATGACAACAAAATGAACCACCAAGACTTCTCCCTGGCTAACCAAGAAAAGAGCGTCTTCCCAATTACCAAGCACGGTATACTAGCCACTAAATTCTGCATCAACAATACTAAGTAGTTCAAATGACTTTTCCAAGTAAATCATATCTATCATGTGCGTCTCGTTTTGTACAGGTGAGGGACTTTGGCTGGTGTCTGTTGCATCTAGATTTGGCATAACAATGCCACCTACATCAATAAGCCCCTGAATTGCTTTCTTCAACCTTCAACATTTTTCTGTGTCGTGTCTCGGGGCATTTGAGCTATATGCGCACCTTTGGGAAAAATAAAACTCTTGGAAGAGGGTTTGGTACTTTTATTTGAATAGGTTAGCTGCTGGAACAGATTGGTGTATGACCCTTCTAATGGAGTGTAAGCTTTCTTCATCTGCAACCTCTTATTCCTACATACTTGATTGGGCCGGAAACCTGATCCAGGGAGTTTTTGGCATTTTGAAGGGTCGGATAACGGTAAATTGATACACAACTCTAAGGGTTCTGTGGAGAGACACTTGGGGCATAACGATATACATGGGGACAACTTCTGGGTTGGGAGTGTTGATCAGGAAAACTCATTGGATCATCTTTTCTGCTCTTCCCTCCCCCACCCAAGCTTGCTAGGATATTCTGGAAATTTGTCTTGAATTGATTCCCATTTATACCTACTCCCCCATTCTTAAAACCTCATCAAAAGGTCTACCCATGCCCCGGATCAAATGATTGAAGTGGATTGACCCCTGGGCTTGTAGGAAGAGCTCGACCATTTCTTTTTCACCAATCAAGGTACCGACTCGAGCAGCTTGCTCCTTCCATCTAAGCCCAAACTCCCTAAAGCTTTTCTCCGTCGTCTTTTCCCACTTAGATAGGGAGGAGCTGGCTAGGGTAACACTTGATTTACATTGAAAGTATTGGACAAATTCATGTGAAATGTCACCAAATGTAGGCCACTTATTAACATCTTGACGATCATGCCAGTCTAAAGCTGCCCCAGTTAGGCTCTCGCTGAAATGCGCTATCATCAAGTCATCTTTCTCTCCCACACTTCTCATTTCAGTGCAATAAACCTTCAGGTGAGCCAATAAATCCCCAAACCCATCATACAAGCTGAACTTTAGTACCTTAAATACCATGGGTAGGCGAATTTCGGGAGACACAGCCAGTTCTTTCAGTTTCCTGGAAACCCTATCTATCAATTCTCTTCTGGTGGACCATTCATTTTCATGATGATGCCTATCTTGTGGGCCCTGCTTATGCGAGTTGGAAACCTTGTGAGCAATCTCGGAGGGGTAATATTGGGCATTATAAGTTTGGGGTAGGTGTTCATTGTCGAGAATAGTGGATGTGACCGGAGGAAACTTTTGGAAGAAGATAGTTGGATGACCAGTGATGGAGCTACCGGTGTTGTTAGGAAAGTTATTATAAGTGGGAAAATGTGGAGAGTGAGGAGGATCATCCGGCATTGTGTTCGGAGTTTGGGTAAAGACAATGTCCAGGAAGTTGGGTGGTGGTGGTGGTGGTGCTTTCCTAGACATCTATGCATGATACATGTGTGCCACATGGTGTCTCAATACTTTTACTTTTTCTGCCAACCCGTTGCCCCATTTTCGGCCATCGGTACCAACCCACTCGGTTCCGTTGTTCTCTGCCATTGAATTTTGTCTTTGTGTTGCAAGGAGAGTTACCTTAAAACCATAAACAAACCACCTTTATGGAATGACATTCCAAAATGAAACCATCATATTAGCGTTACGTCATTTAACACATTGGCAATCGCACATTTAGGGAATGCATGCACCAAAGCAGTTGGCAATTTCTATTATGCATTTGCTCGATAGCATGTGTCGTCCCGGCCTTTTCTCGTTTTCAACTGCAAACTTTCTCTCCTTCTTTTTTGTTTTTAAATTTTCTCTTAATTCTCTCTTTTCTTTCTTTCTTCTCTCATCTCAGTCTTGCCTTTTATTTCCTGCTTGTTTTTCCGCTCTTTTCTTTTTGCCTTTGTTTTTGCCTCATTTTCTTTCTTCTCTCTTTTCCTTGTTTCTCAGTTATTTGCTTTTCTCTCTTTTTATTTGGTTGTGGACGAATTCTATGTGAATTGCCTGCATATCATGACCCTACATGAATCAGACAAAACATTGTTCATGCAAATAAGTGAAAAAATAAAGGAATAATTTTTGGGAATTTTCAATTTTTCATTACTACAACATTCTATTACAAACTAAACAGTTTGAAAAGGAAATTAACATACTCCAACTAAACTCAAATGGAAACTCCAAACAAACCAGCATACTCGGATACAAAAAGAAAACAGACAGACAAACAACATACTCTAAAATGGAAAATACAAACTCGATCTATGAATACGTTAGTGCTTCCAAAGGGGGTGCCCTCGGGGCATCGTTCGATCTCACCGCGATCTTAGGTGCCAAATCCCTTTCAAGTTGCTCTAGCTCATACATGGTTCACTTGACGTAAATCATCACTGCCAAGAAGAAGGTAGTGCCGGTCATGTCTTCACATGCCCGACATCTACTAAGGATGGCGTGGGCTATGGTCTCAATCCTGCCTCTTGTTCGACCCTTTTCTATAAGCAATCGTCTTATTTGATTATTACGAGCCTCTAACATATGAGAATCCTGAAGAAGCTGATCCTACAGTTGTTGTATGTCTACTTCCATTTGGGTCAGTAAGTCATAGCAGTGTCCACTTTCGGTCTCAAAAGCTTTGTCTTACTTAGCTGCTTTATCCTCTAGAGTGATCACTTTTCTTTTCAGACTAGCAATGATCTTTTCATAATACTTATTCAACTACTGCAAGTAATATGTGCGTTCTTCTATTCTTTTTGCCCTCTGTGCCCGAAGACCCACTACGGTAACCTCGGATTTCTTCAGCTCATCCTAGCACTCAATGATTTCCTCTTTCAACCCCTTTATCAACCGCTCATCCGACCGGCTCCTTTGTTGTTTGTCAGCGTCTATCCTCATTTGTTGGATTTTGGCCCTAAGAGCCTCGTTTTCTCGGGCCAACCTGCTCTTTTCTCCCTAATCAGAAGCAACTTGAACAGTGTTATGAAATTTCAAAGATCTAATCTACTATTTGAGATTGCCAATTTTAGCCTGATAGCCTTCTTCCTTTTGCTTTCCAACCCCATCATTCTTGTGATGATTCAGCAAAATCCTAGATGTGGGTCTTTTAGCTGGACTCTGATGCTCAAGGTCTCATTTGTACCATGCGACGTGTTTTGGCGACATTTATCCTTTGGCCCGATCCTGTAAACAAGTATCTTCTTGTGGATATTGACATTCATTCCGAATCTGGAAGACTCTTGCTTTGGGAAACTTCTGTCACGGCTAATCTCAATTACTTGAGCACTAAGATCTTCCTCCTATGGCACTGTATTGCATCTCCCGAGTTGTCTTAGACCCCGACATGGAGCATATGGATGGATGCTCTTAAGTCCCATCAAAAGAAAATGCGACGTAGCTGCTGGCATGTATATGATTTCTTCAAAAGGCAACCATCCTAATGTCCATTGTATTTGACTGGTCATGAGAGTCCGAAAGTATGATATCCACTCGTTACCCCTTCAGGCAAACTGACCCCGTCAATCCTTGTGTAAAACTCTCCTATACAATTTTTTTCGGACGAACCATAACTCAAGAGCTAGGAACGGTGGCATAGATGCTCGGTCATCCAGATTTGTAGCAGCAAGTTACACCTCTCGAAAAAGTTACCTCCGCCTTTGCAGGCAGTGAGAGCTTGGAAGATGTCTAACACGATCATAGGAGCAATAGTGCTTTCATCTTGAGTAAGCAAGGTACTGACGACCCCGACTTCTTTTATTTCAATATTCTCGTCTTTCCTTGGGAATACAAAGAGGCCCAAAAAGTTTATCATAAAAGCCACCCGTCTGTGCTCATTTCACTTTTTATGGTTATTTTTTACTTCATAGATTGATGTTCGTCTTGTTATACCCTCCCACGTGGCCATATCTGTCGTATATGAAGCGCACTGGATTATGAATTGTCCTAGGTATCTTCGATGAATCTAAAAATCGATGCACCATGATGGCTCTTGGAGCAACTAGATATTTTTCTCTTAACGGAACCTCAACATTTCTAATGTACCCAGCTATTTCCTCCAAAGTCGGGGTGAGCTCAAAATCTGAGAAGTGAAAGACATTTTGCGGCGAGTCCTAGTAGGTGACCAACGCTCTTATAATATCACCCCAAGGCTTGATTTCCGATAAACCTATAAGACCTTTCAGATATTTCTTGACTTCGTCTTGCCCTTCTTTGCCTAAATCATTCTACCATAGCCGCAACACGAAAGAGATTTTAGTCATTATTAAGAAACGTTCATTTTGCATCGTGCTCGTCCTTCACATTTATTAAGGTGATTGAAGCAAAAACAAAACATTAATTTGACTCAAAAAAAAAAATTAACTATTTTCATTTTTCCAAATTTAAAATGAAAGACACAGTTTTCGAACACGTCCTTTCAGCACTTCCAGGGACGAAGAATTTCAAGCTGTGAGAAACAACCAGTCAAAAATCAAAATTGACCACAAATGGTCATTTTAGCAAGGTCAACCTTCCGGTGTCCCGTTTGGGAACATTCAGCTATTTTTGACAAGACAGCAATACCTGACTTATTTATAACTCTTTCCCTGTTTTTCAAATTAAAATAAATGACCTATTGTTGCAAAACACGGCCTTTCAGCGCCTCGGAAACAAAGGTTATAAGGCTGCATTGGCTAACCGTCCAAAATCTTAATAATGACCAAAGGTGGTTGTTCTTGCAAAAGTAGCCATCCGGCGTCCCTTTTGAAAACATTCGGCTACTTTTGACTAAAACATCGTCACCCGACTTACTTATGACGCAAACCAAAATGTTGACATTTTTTGGCTATTTTTTGCAAAAGGGGAGGTTGGACCCGATGAAGGTTGCCTACGTAACCCACATCCGGTGAGAATCAAACCTGCGCAGGTCGGGCCAAGAAGCTAACTAGTTTTGAAAACAAAATTCTTTTTCCTTTTCTCATTTTAATTTTCGAAAAGATGAATACGAAAAACCAAGACTCTTTTTTTCATTTTCCACAACACAAACTATTTTTACCTTTTCCACTTCTTAATCAAAACAAAAAAAAACTCTTTTTCTCGCATTTTACTTTTTGCGTAAAACAAACAAAATATTTTCTAATAATTTCACTAGAGTTTCTACAGTACTTGGTCATTGTTTTTTCTAAAATAATTAATTAATTCCCTAACTTCCATTTCTCTCTTTTTCTCGTTTCCTCTTTTTCTCAATTTTCCAACATTCCCGAGATTCAAAAGCCGGTCAACATGCAGATTCGAAACAAATATGTGCACAAAAAAAGTAGGATGCATCAGAATGATCTTTTCATTTCAAGTTGCTAGCCCTAGACGGACCCAACCCCTGTGTTGAGTCCCCTAAGTCAAATGCAGCATGATGCAAATAAGAGCTCCTACTAGGGATCCGTCATGAAGTCACGTTATTCTATGTTCAAAGTCTGGGTATGTGTTCTAAATAGTGTACCCGAGCGAACAAGTCGAGTCGGGGAGGGGGCAACGTACCGGACACCCGCGAGATCATTCCGCTTTGTTATATATACAAGTCTCTTTTTTATTTTTGGGTATGACACTAACGGAATAGGGAATCTCAACCATTAAACACATCCCCGAATGTGAAAAGAGAAGGGTTTTGGCACAGTTTATACACAGTTCAGATAATATCAAAGTGGTAACATTTAGCACATACAGCATCAAAACATGTAGGAAAATCAGATATAGCAAAATACAACAATTTATCTAAACTCAAATTCTGAACCCTGAACAAAACGTTATGGGTTCTTGTCCTCAGTAGTGTTGTCAGAGTTGTCACACCTTCTTTTTCACTACACCCGCAAAGGCATTAATGAGCTTTTCCAATTAAAGGACAATCGAAACTAGATTTAATTATTAAAATTTCTAAGTCGCCACTTGGGAGATTAATGGTGTCCCAAGTCACTGCTTGAATCCCGAATCGAGGAAAATATGACTCTGTAAATAGTTCGCGAACCAGAAATCCGAGTAAGAAATTCTGTTAAACCGGGGGAAGGTGTTAGGCATCCCCGGATTGCGTGGTTCTAGCACGGTTGATTAACTGGCATATTTGATTTTATCTGATTTCAAAACATGTTCTAGCTTATGTGCCTTTTATTCATAAAGGGCTTTATAATTATTTTAAAAGAATTACAACGTTATGAAAATGCATATCGCTCCATGTCGCAATAAATGCACCCATCGTTGTCAACACATTTCAACTCCGTTGAGATTTGGATTTGGATCACATAAATGTCCACCCAAATTTAAGAATATAATTTTATTAAAATCGTGCTTAAAAAGTCTAACGTATTATTATTTTGGGAAAGCCGTGAAATTTGCTAACTGAAACTCGCAAATTTCTAAGTATTTTTAATCTACCATTTATTTATAGTAACACAATTTGTATTTTTATTTGGCGATGCTCGTCTCAATTTATTTTAAAACCAACCTAAAAGCAACTACAATTATCTACTTAACTTTGTCTCTAATATAAAGTAAAAAGTCCTAATTAATTACTCTTATGTAAAAAAAACCACGCCTATCCTTTGGGTATTACCAGTCCAAGTTCCATTTAACCTCATGCCCAAGTAGCCCAAACCGTATGACCCAGACCCATTAAATTGGTTAGAACTCGCGAGAGAGGTCGTGGGGTCGATTCCATGAGCGGGATAGACCAGGGATTTTCCCAACTAAAATCATACGACTCAGAAAATTGGGCTTGGAAGCCCTGTCCTTTAAAGCCCAATAATAGGTAAAACTAATAGACTACACTCATTTCAGATTATTCACATTGTCCAGTAATTGAAACAAAGAAAATCGAAGTAGGTTTCGAGTTTTATTTATATTAACGGGAGTCTAATTTCATACAGATGTGATATCAAGCCAGAAGTTCTTAATACTATAATTGATGTTTATGTTTTTTCTCTAAACACTTCGAATCAACACAGTTCTTGAATGAATTTCTAATTCGAATTATACTCTAGTTCCAAACATTTAGCTAAGTGAATGAACTAAAGTGACAACAATTAACTATTACAAAGTAATGGCCAAAACAGTTCCAATCGACCTAAGGCGATCTCAATAATACAGCCCAATACAAATAAAACAATCAAAATTAGTCTTTAGACAAATAGACCCAATGAAATACTTAAAAACCACCAATATTCAAACAAATTAAAGCTAAAAAACCACATGTCATTTGGACTGATTTCAACTACACAAATGAACATATATCTAGAACATTACTTCATTATAATCCAGTTGGAAGATACATCAGTGATATCAGAATGTGTACCTGAATTTGAATGGACAGGAAAATGAGAAGGTCAAGAGCTAGTAATATCACAAGCAGCAGTTGATTCACAGTCAGAAATGAATTTAACACTCCAGGAAAATTTCAAAACCAAGAAGAAAACAGAGAATCAACCTCAAATAGACTCAAAAGTGAATTCACAGTACTTTTGAAATCTCATCAAAGCAAACTCCTCCTCAAACCAACCTAACTAGACCCAAATTCATCCGAAATAAACGTTTGAACTTCAATTATAAGAATTTCAACCATTGAACCATCACCTAGATCAAACTACTCAGATTTCGAAAGAAAATTGAAAGTAATCTAAGAATATGCCATGAAACAGTAATAATTTTTGGAGGGAACTTTCAGGCTCCGAAAAACTTCCTCCTCAAAGCATTTTGATGCCTTTTTATAGGCCTAAGGGAGTGATGCTCTCTATTTTGCAACTTTTCATATTAGTCCCTCCCTTTGTCAGCTTTTAATCCCTCATCTTTTAACCTGTTACCCATGTTACTGCATTAAAAATGCAGAAACTTTCACTATGGCCCCCTTCTAGAAGGCCCTAGGGTGTTCTTCTACATATACAGTACCTATACTACCCTCATTTTGATTTTGAGATTACTATTGTTAACAAAAAATCCTTTTCTATGCCCAAACCACCCTTATTTGCTACCTGAAATTACTGACTCACCAAACCCCTTTACCTTAGTTAAAATCTAAATAAAGTTAATTCAACTATACTACTCATCTATATCCAAACTTTAAGCCTAATTAAATTGCCAGTGAATACTAAAGATCAATTAAACTAAGCTTAAACTAACAAAAGCATTAATTCAATTAAACGAAAATCAAACAGTTTCAAAGCAAGTTGAGAACAGTATTTGAATTGAAAATCTAAAAGAAAAAAAACAATTTACCACAAAGATATTCAATTAAAATCGAACTGAGCTAATTGAAACCAAACTAACACCTAACGATTAAACTGTTGGCCGAATAGTTAAAGCTAAAATTGGACGAAAACTTGAACTAAAACTACAAAAAGGATCATTATTGTTATTTTTTTGTATTTGTTCTAAAAAAATTTAACTACTAATTAATCATAAAATATGAAACTCAACCCTAAACAAATGCCAAGTATATTGTTCTATTTTTCATATGAATAAAAATGCACAAATAGAATGCAAACAACTAATTGAAAAATGACACAAAATTCACAAAATTGCAAAATTATGAAAGGAATTATTTTGTTTGGATTTTTTGGGAATAATTCATATATAGGGCAAACATCACGTGCTCACAGCTTCCCCTCTTTGGTCGAAAACATGAAAACTTTTCGGGCAAAGATAAGTAAGCAAACACAATCGATTTTTGCCCGTTTGAAAATTCCATGTAAAGCATTTTGGAAAAGCTTGACCTCACCCTGCTTCAAAGGTTGCCTACATATCCTGGGCTAGACAGAAATTAGGTCAGTGTAGTTCGAGAGTTCCTAGTAGCTCGGGACTACTAGGAGCTGTGATTTCACTGCAATTGCTGCTGCTACTGCTTGCTGACTTCGTTACACCGTGTCAAAAAATAGAAAGAAGCTAGTCTAAGCTATGAACTATGAATTACAAAGGTCCTATCTAGATACTTCAAACTTGCTCTTGTACTTCCTCGTTACCTTGTTGTCTTGTTTTCTCTTGGTGAAATCCATTGTTGTTACTTCAACTTGCCAATTGAGATGTCGTTCCTTCTCTGCAAATTGATGAACTTGAATGTATTCCCTTTCTATATGCGCGGGCTCCCGACTTTGAAACTTGAACTTGAATGTATCCCTCTACTATACGGACAGGCTCCAGACTTCAAAATCTGGACTTGAATGTATTCATCTGCTATACGGGCGGGCTCCCAACTTCACAAAAAGAGACAAAACAAAGAAAACTTTCTCTCTCGGTTTGGAAAAGTGGGTGCTTGTTACCATATATTAGTAAGAATTAAAAAATAAAACTTGAATTTTTATACCTGATTTCTTGAACTTGAATGTATTCCTATGTTTTATGGGTGGGCTCTCAACTTCAAAACTTTAAAAATGTAAGGACTGAAATATATTCCTCTGTTATATGGGCGGTCTCCCAACTTCAAAACATAAAAATGTAAAGACTGAAATGTATTCCTCTGTTATATGGGCGGGCTCCCAACATCAAACCTTAAAATTTAAAGACTGAAATGTATTCCCTTGTTATATGGGCGGGCTCCCAACTTCAAAACATAAAATTTAAAGACTGAAATGTATTGCTCTATCATATGGGTGGGCTCTCAACTTCCAAACCTAAAATTTAAAGACTAAAATGTATTCCCTTTTTATATGGGCGGGCTCCCAACTTCAAAACATAAGAAATAAATACTAAAATGTATTCCTCTATTATATGGGCGGTCTCCCAACTTCAAAACATAAAAATGTAAAGACTGAAATGTATTCCTCTGTTTTATGGGCAGGCTCCCAAATTCAAAACTTAAAATGTAAATACTGAAATGTATTCCTTTGTTATATGGGCGGGCTCCAAACTTCAAAACTTAATATGTAAAGAATGAAATGTATTCCTCTGTTATATTGTCGGGCTCCCAATTTCAAAAATTACTTCCTAAAAACCATTGTTAACTTGCTCTCCCTCACATAAGTTGACTTACCTATTCTTCAGATGGGTACCTGTCTTCAAGAAAAGTTTCGAAACCACAGAAAATTTTCTACCCCTGTTTGATAATCTTCCTTGTGGCATATTTTTCCGCCATCAATATTACTTCTTGTTCTTGCTTCAAATCAAACAAAAATTCTGTTAGTTTAAACCGTGGATGTTTTTTGCAGTACTCCTACTGGGGAGGGCTTTCCTTTCCTCCTTTCCATGCTCCACGTTGTCCGACCATCTTTGAAACTTGGCTGATAACTTCTATCCTTCTTGATGACTACCTCTAAATTGTTACTTCTAGTCTTCTTATGTAACCCCATATGATTTATATGACAGCTGATTATTCTTGAACATCTTGCATGTTTACTGATAAACTACTTTCTCCGTCATCTGTGTCACTGAAATACCCTTTTTCCCCGTTTAGATCTAATATCTTCTTTTTGGGGCATTGCTCATGAACTAGCGTAATCCTAACCTTTGAGTATTGCATGAAGTCCCAGAGTAGATCCATCGCTCTCCACAGTATGTTGTTCATTTCCTGACGAATCCGATGACCTTGGTCTTGAGGTCTATGGATCCCTTACTTGTCATGATAACTTTCGCTTTATTCGAAGACCCGTTTGATTCTTGCCTAACCACTTCCTTTGTCATCTTTGGCATAGAACATACCTTTTCTGCATTCAAACCCTATACCTTCTGTTTTTTGCAACGCTTTTGAACTGACTATACCAACCCTTGTGCCTTAGATAAGCCCCAAACATGTTGATTGCCGCCTACAGTATGTTGTTCATCCAAGTTAAAAACTCTTGCCCCCTGACCTTGAATTCTATTGCTCTTTCTCGACCCTTGTCATAGAAAATATCTATTCTTCGTTCAAACCCAATACCCTTTATTTTTTGCATTACTCATGAACCGTCGTCTACCAAAACTTTCTGTTTCACCAGGATCCCCAGACCATGTCGATTATTACCAGCTCAGTGCTCTTGTTTTTCTTCTTGACTTGTGACACTTTGATACGCAAGGGCCCTATTTGTGCAATTGAAAAGCTGGTGAAAACTTTTGAAGTCATTTCTCACTTGTTTTGACCAAACACACGCATAAAAGGGAAGTAAACAAAATAGAGTAACAGCGTGAACGACAGAGGAAAGAGATAATTCCTTAAAGAAAACTACGAAGTAGAAACCTATTAGCTGAGGACACCAACTCTCATGACCATGGCATGCACATGTAGATATTCCGCCAATCAAACCTGATTTCAGTTCTTGTTGTAACCTTTCGTTGTGAAACTGGGCTTCCATGCTCCGCTTTTTCAATCTGATTTACATTTCTTATTCGTGTTTTAGTGCCCGAAGGATATTCACCATCAAGCCTCTCTCATTTTATTTGTTTTGAACTTACTGTCGCCCTATGGTGCTTCTGAAGGTTTTCACCAATAAGACTCTCATTTTATTTTTGTTGCTTAAACAAGAGTGTTGCCCCTGTCACGAATATCCTCTATCTGCTCGACTTGCATTTCTCGAAGACGGATCAGAAGGTCTTTCTTTGAATTGCGATGTAGAGTTTTGGATGGGTTAGAAAGAAGAGTAGAAAAGGCTCAAAACAATTTCAAAATGAGTTAAAAAACTATAACTTTCGGAATCGAATCTTTCACAATAACCATAACTTCTGCCCCAGTATATTGCTTGGGGAATTTTGATTTTGTTTTTGGTATGACTGGATCTCATAGGAAGCCCGCATACGTACCCTTTCGGGATCAATTCAAACGTAGTTCAAGTCATAGAATTTTCTTTGTTATTTTGTGATTTTTCTTTCTTTTCTTTTCTTTATTTGTTCTTCTTTTTTCTTTTCTTCTCATGTTCCTTTTCTTTTTCTCTTTTTTCCTTTTTATTCTATTTTTTCTTTCTTTCCTTTTCTCTGTTTCTTTTCTTTCTTTCTTTCCTTTCTTTTTTTCTTTTTGTTTCTTTCTTTCCTTTTCTCTTTTTTATCTCATTTCTTTTCTTCCTTCTTTTCTTTTTCTTTCTTTCTTTCCTTTTCTCTTTTTTTTATCTCTACTTTTTTCTTGCTTCTTTTCATTTTTTTCTTCTTCATTCTCTCTCTTTTCTTATGTACTCATCTTCGGTACTTGCGCTTCTTAATTCTGCCACTGATTCCGAAAAAGGGGTATAAAAGAAAACAAATAAGTCTCAAAGGGGGTAACAAAAGGGTAAAGTGTTTTGATAGCAGAACAAAACGCCTTCATCATTTCAAACTTCTAAGTATGCCAAATTCAAACAAGTACAATCAAAATAAAAAAAAACCATACACAGCATCTCTTTACCGCATCGGAATTGTCGGCCATTTTCACACATTTCTTTTCTACATCCGTCAAATATAATGTGTCGTTGGGCAACACTCTTACTCTTGTTACAATGAACAGCCCCCACCCCCACCCCCCACCCCCGTCAATTTGGCCAGCTTGCTTTTATGGGGATTTTTTATGTTCTATTTGACACAGTTTCACATGGTTCGGGCGTCAAACAATCGCAAAACTTCCAAATATGTTCTTAATTCCTCAAGTGCCCCCATCATCTTAAAATGCTTCATTGCTTCCCAACTAATGTAGCTTTTAAAGATCTGACTGAGAATTATGCATGCATGTCATGTCACTAGAACTAGCAAAAGACAAAACAAAATGATAGAAAAGAAATAAACAAAAAATGATTGGGAGTAACAGAAGATCCGAATTTTCACTAGACAAATGATGAAATAGTTCAAATAACAACAATACAAACTGGAGTACAACCCAAGAATGAACCTGCAACAAACCTGGCCAAGACAAGACAAACCATTACGACTAAACAAGCTAGACGAAATGTAAGGATAAGATGGTTTGAGTCACAAGACAATATCCGGATCACCCCGGCAAATAACCCAGACAACAGAAATGACAACAATATGAACCACCAAGACTCCACCCTGGCTGACCAAGAAAAGAGCATCTTCCCAATTACCAAGCACGGTATCCTACCCACTGAATTCTGCATCAACAATACTAAGAACTTCAAATGACTTTTCCAAGTAAATCATATCTATCATGTGTGTCTCGTTTTGTACAGGTGATGGACTTTGGATGGTGTCTGTTGCATCTAGATTTGTCATAACAATGCCACCTACATCAATAAGCTCTTGAATTGCTTTCTTCAACCTTCAACAATTTTCTGTGTCGTGTCTCAGGGAATTTGAGCTATGTGCGCACCATTGGGAAAAATAAAACTTCTTTGGAAGAGGGTTTGGTATTTTTATCTGAATAGGTTAGCTGCTGGAACAGATTGGTATATGACCCTTTTAATGGAGTGTAGGCTTTCTTCTTCTACAACCTCTTATCCCTACATACTTGATTGGGCCGAAAACCTGATCCAGGGGGTTTCTAGCATTTTGTAGAGCCGGATAACGGTAAAGTGATACACGGCTCTAGGGGTTCTGTGGAGAGACGTAGCATTGGGGCGGGTTACTTGGTGCACAAGGATATCCATGGGGACAATTTCTGGGTTGGGAGTGCTGATCACCAAAACTTATCGGATCATCTTTTCTGCTCTTCCCCCCCCCCCCACCCAACCTTGCTGGGATATTCTGATTGATTTGTCCTGACTTGATTCCCATTTCTACCAACTCTCCCATTCTTAATACCTCATCGAAAGGTCTACCCATGACCTGGATTAAATGATTGAAGTAGATTGACCCCTGGGCTTGTAGGAAGAGCTTGACAATTTCTTTTTCACCAATCAAGGTACTGACTTGAGCAGCTTGCTCCTTCCATCTAAGCCCAAACTCCCTAAAGCTTTCCTCCGTCGTCTTTTCCATCTAGATAGGGAGGAGCTGGCTAGGGTAACACTTGATTTACATTGAAAGTATTGGACAAAGTCATGAGAAATGTCACCTAAAATAGGCCAGTTATTAACATCTTGACGATCATGCCAGTCTAAAGCTGCACCAGTTAGGCTCTCACTGAAATGTGCTATCACCAAGTCATCTTTCTTTCCCACACTTCTCATTTCACTGAAATAAACCTTCAGGTGAGCGAACAGATCCCCAAACCCATCATACAAGCTGAACTTTTGTACCTTAAACACCATGGGTAGGCGAATTTCGGGAGACACAGCCAGTTCTTTCAGTTTCTTGGGTACCCTATCTATCCATTCTCTTCCGGTGGACCATTCGTTTTCATGATGATGCCTATCCTGCGGGCCCTGCTTGTGCTGGTTGGAAACCGTGTGAGCAATCTTGCAGAAGTAATATTGGGCATTATAAGTTTTGGGTAGGTGTTCATTGTCGAGAATAGTAGATGTGACCGGAGGACACTTTTGGGAGAAGATAGTTGGATGACAAGTGATGGAGCTACCGGTGTTGTTAGGAAAGTGTTATAAGTGGGAAAATGTGGAGAGTGAGGAGGACCATCGGGCATTGTGTTTGGAGTTTAGGTAAGGACAATGTCCAGGAAGCAGGGTGGTGGTGGTGGTGGTGCTCTCCCAGTCATCCATGCCCGATACATGTGTGCCACATGGTGTCTCACTATTTTTACTTCTTTTGCCAACCCGTTGTCCCATTTTCGACCGTCGGTACCAACCCACTTGGTTTCGTTGTTCTCTGCCATTGAATTTGTCTTTGTGTTGCAAGAAGAGTTACCTTACAACCATAAACCAACTACCTTTATGGAATGACATGCCAAAATGAAACCATCATATTAGCGTTACGGCATTTAACACATTGGCAATCGCACATTTAGGGAATACATGCACCTAAGCAGTTGACAATTTCTATTATGCATTTGCTCGATCGCATGTGTCATCCCGGCCTTTTCTCGTTTTCAACTGCAAACTTTCTCTCCTTCTTTTTTGTTTTTCTATTCTCTCTTAATTCTCTCTTTTCTTTCTTTCTTCTCTCATTTCAGTCTTGCCTTTTATTTCCTGCTTATTTTTCTGCTCATTTCTTTTTGCCTTTGTTTTTGCCTCATTTTATTTCTTCTCTCTTTTCCTTGTTTCTCTGTTCTTTTTTCTTTCTCTACTTTTATTTGGTTGTGGTCAAATCCTATGTGAATTGCCTATGTATCATGACCCCACATGAATCAGACAAAACAATGTTCGTGCAAAAATAGAGGAATAATTATTGGGAATTTTCAATTTTTCATTATACAACATTCTATTAAAAACTAAACAGTTTGAAAAGGAAATTAACATACTCCAACTAAACTCAAATGAAAAATCCAAACAAACTAGCATACTCGAAAATTAACAAACTCTAGAGTGATCACTTTTCTTTTCAGACTAGCAATGATCTTTTCATAATACTTCTTCAATTGCTGCAAGTAATATGTGCGTTATTCTATTCTTTTTGCCCACTATGTCCGAAGTCCCGCTATGGTATCCTCGGATTTCTTCAACTCATCCTGGCACTCAATGATTTCCTCTTTCAACCCATTTATCAACCGCTCATCCGACCTCCTCCTTTGTTGTTTGTCAGCGTCTATCCTCATTTGTTGGATTTGGGCCCTAAGAGCCTCATTTTCTTGGGCCAACCTGTTCTTTTCTCCCTGATCAGCAGCAACTTGCACAGTGTTCTCAAATTTGAAATATCTAATCTACTGTTTCAGCTTGCCGATTTTAGCCTGATAGCCTTCTTCTTTTGCTTGCCAACCCCATTATTCTTGTGATAATTCAGCAAAATTATAGATGTGGGGTCTTTTAACTAGACTCTGATGCTCGAGTTCTCTTTTGCACCATGCGAGGTGTTTTGGCGACATTTATCCTTTGGCCCGATCCAGTAAACAAGTATCTTCTTGTGGATATTAACATTCATTCCGAATATGGCAGACTCTTGCTTCAGGAAACTGTCCGTCACGGCTAATCTCAATTACTTGAGCACTAAGATCTTCCTCATATGGCACTGTTTGGCATCTCCCGAGTTGTCTTAGACCCTGACATGGAGCATAAGGCTAGATGCTCTTAAGTCCCATCAAATGAAAATGCGACCTAGCTGCTGGCATCTATACGATTTCTTCAACAGGCAACCATCCTAATGTCCATTGTATTTGACTGACCATGAGAATCCGAAAGTATGATATCCACTCCGTTACCCTTTCAGGCATACTGACCCCGTCAATCCTTGTGTAAAACTCTCATATACATGTTTTTTCGGACGAACCATAACTCAAGAGCTAGGAACGGTGGAATAGATGCTCGATCATCCAGATTTGTAGCAACAAGTTACACCCCTCGAAAAAGTGACCTCCGGCTTTGCAGGCAGTGAGATCTCGGAAGATGTCTGACACGATCATAGGAGCAAGAGTTCTTTCATCTTGTGTAAGCGAGGTACTGACGACCCCGACTACTTTTATATCAATATTCTCATCTTTCCTTGGGAACACCAAGAGGCCCAATAAGGTTATCATAAAAGCCACCCGTCTGTGCTCATCCCATTTTTTACGGTTATTTTTTACTGCATAGCTTGATGTTCGGCTTGTTAAACCCTCACACGTGGCCATATATGTCGTATATGAAGCCTATAGTGTAGAGGCCTTTTGCCAAATCTGGATTATGAATTGTCCTATCTTTAATGAATCCAAAAACCGATGCACCATGATGGCTCTTGGAGCAACCAGATAATTTTCTCTTAACGGAACCTCAACATTTCCAATGTACCCAGCTATTTCCTCCAAAGTCTTGGTGAGCTCAAAATCTAAGAAGTGAAAGACATTTTGTGCCAGGTCCTAGTAGGTGACCAACGCTCTTATAATATCATCCCGAGGCTTGATTTCAGATAAACCCATAAGACCTTTCAGATATTTCTTGACTTCGTCTTGCCCTTCTTTGCCTAAATCATTCCACCATAGTCGCAAGACGAAAGAGATTTTAGTCATTATTGAGAAAGGTTCATTTTGCATCGTGCTCATCCATCACATTTATTAAGGTGATTGAAGCAAAAATAAAACATTAATTTGACTAAAAAAAAATTAACTATTTATTTTTTTCCAAATTTAAAATGAAAGACACAGTTTTCAAACACGTCCTTTCAGCACTTCCAGGGACGAAGAATTTCAGGCTGTGAGAAAGTACCGGTCAAAAATCAAAATTGACCATAAATGGTCGTAATAGGAAAGTCAGCCTTCCGGTGTCCCTTTCGGGAACATTCAGCTATTTTTGACAAGACATCAATACCTGACTTATTTATAACTCATTCCATGTTTTTCAAATTAAAATAAATGACCTAGTGTTGCAAAACACGGCCTTTCAGTGCCTCGGAGACGAAGGTTTTAAGGCTGTGTCGGCTAACCGGCCAAAACCTTTAAAAAATGACCAAAGGTCGTTGTTCTTGCAAAAGTAGCCATACGGCGTCCCTTTTCGAAACATTCTGCTACTTTTGACAAAAATAGCGTCACCTGACTTACTTATGACGCAAACTAAAATGTTGACATTTTTTTGGCTATATTTACAAAAGGAGAGGTTGGACCTGATGAAGGTTGCCTACGTAACTCACATCCGGTGAGAATCAAACCTGCGTAGGTCGGGCCAAGAAACTAACTAGTTTTGAAAACAAAATACTTTTTCCTTTTCTCTTTTTAATTTTTGAAAAGATGAATACCAAAAACTAGGACTCTTTTTTTCATTTTCCACGACACAAACTATATTTCCCTTTTCCACTTTTTAATCAAAACAACAAAAAACTCTTTTTCACGCATTTTACTTTTTGAGTAAAACAAACAAATTATTTTCTAAAAATTTCAGTAGAGTTTCTACTTTACTTGGTCATTTTTTTTTTCTAAAATAATCAATTAATTCCCTAACTGCTATTTCTCTCTTTTTCTCAATTTTCCAACATTCCTAAGATTCAAAAGCAGGTCAACATGCAGATTGGAAACAAATATGTGTACAAAAAAAGTAGGATGCATCAGGATGGTCTTTTAATTACATGTTGCTTGCCCTAGACAGACCCAACCCCTGCATTGAGTCCTCTAAGTCAAATGCAGCATGATGCTTATAAGCGCTCCTACTAGGGATCCGGCATGAAGTCACGTTATTCTATGTTCAAAGTTTGGGTATGTGTTCTAAACAGTGTACCCGAGCGAAGAACTCGAGTAGAGGAGGGGGCAACGTACCGGACACCCGCGAGATCGTTCAGCTTTGTTATATATACGAGTCTCTTCTTTATTTTAGGGAATGCCGCTAACGGAATAGGGAGTCTCAACCAATAAACACATCCTCGAAGGTGAGAAGAGAAGGATATTTGCACAGTTTATATACAGTTCAGATAATATCAAAGTGATAAACATTTAGCACATACAGCATGAAACATGTAGGAAAATCAGATATAGTCAAATACAACAATTTATCTAAGCTCGAATTCTGAACCATGAACAAAACGTTCTGGGTTCTTGAAACAATAGAGTTGTCAGAGTTGTCATACCTCCTTTTTCACTACACCCGCAAAGGCATAAATGAGCTTTTCCATCTAAAGGACAATCGGAACTAGATTTAATTATTAATATTTCAAAGTCGCCACTTGGGAAATCAATGTTGTCCCAAGTCACTGGTTGAATCCCAAATCGAAGAAATTATGACTCTATAAATAGTTCGCGAACCAGAAATTCGAGTAAGAAATTCTGTTAAATCGGGGGAAGGTGTTAGGCATACCCGGATTGCGTGGTTCTAGCACGGTTTCTTAACTGTCATATTTGATTTTATCTGATTTCAAAACATGTTCTAGCTTATGTGCCTTTAATTCGTAAACGGTTTTATAATCATAAAATAATTACAACGTTATGGAAACGCATCTCGCACCACATCGCAATCAATGCACCCATGGTTGTCAACACATTTCAACTCCGTTGAGATTTGGATTTGGGTCACATAAATGTGCACCCAAATATAACAATATAATTTTGTTAAAATTGTGCTTAAAAAGTTTAACGTATTTTTATTTGGGGAAAGCCGTGAAATTCGCTAATTGGAACTCCGAATTTCTAAGTATTTTTAATCAACCATTTATCGATGGCCCCACCATTTGTATTTTTATTTGGCGATGCTCGTCTCAATTTACTTTATAGCCAACCTAAAAGCAACTACAATTATCTACTTAACACTATAATTGATGTTTATGCTTTTGCTCTTAACAGTTCGAATCAACATAGTTCTTAAATCTAATTCGAATTATACTCTAGTTCCAAACATTTAGCTAAGTGAATGAACTAAAGTGACAACAATTAACTATTACAAAGTAATGGCCAAAACAGTTCCAATCGACCTAAGGCGATCTCAATAATACAGCCCAATACAAATAAAACAATCAAAATTAGTCTTTAGACAAATAGACCCAATGAAATACTTAAAAACCACCAATATTCAAACAAATTAAAGCTAAAAAACCACATGTCATTTGGACTGATTTCAACTACACAAATGAACATATATCTAGAACATTACTTCATTATAATCCAGTTGGAAGATACATCAGTGATATCAGAATGTGTACCTGAATTTGAATGGACAGGAAAATGAGAAGGTCAAGAGCTAGTAATATCACAAGCAGCAGTTGATTCACAGTCAGAAATGAATTTAACACTCCAGGAAAATTTCAAAACCAAGAAGAAAACAGAGAATCAACCTCAAATAGACTCAAAAGTGAATTCACAGTACTTTTGAAATCTCATCAAAGCAAACTCCTCCTCAAACCAACCTAGTTAGACCCAAATTCATCCGAAATAAACCTCTGAACTTCAATTATAAGAATTTCAACCATTGAACCATCACCTAGTTCAAACTACTCAGATTTCGAAAGAAAATTGAAAGTAATCTAAGAATATGCCATGAAACAGTAATAATTTTTTTTTTTTGATTTTCAGATTTTTTCTATTGTTTTTTTGGTTTTTCAACTTTTGATTTCAAATATGAATCTAAGAGCTAGAGAGCATTTTGGGGGAACTTTCAGGCTCCGAAAAACTTCCTCCTCAAGGCATTTTGATTCCTTTTTATAGGCCTAAGGGAGGGACACTCTCTATTTTGCACTTTATTAGTCCCTCCCTTTTTCAGCTTTTAATCCCTCACCTTTTAACCTGTTACCCAAGTTACTGCATTAAAAATGCAGAAACTTTCAGTAAGGCCCCCTTCTAGAAGACCCTAGGGTGTTCTTTTACCTATACAGTACCTATACTACTTTTATTTTTATTTGGGAATTATTATTCTTAACAAAATAGCCCTTTTCTATGCCCAGATTACCCTTATTTGCCACCTGAAATTACTGACTCCACCAAACCCTTTACCTTAGTTAAAATATAACTAAAGTTAATTCAACTACACTACTCAGTTATATCCAAACCTTAAGCTTAATCAAAGTTCGAATGAATACTGAAGATCAATTAAACTAAGCTTAGTCTAACAAAGGCATTAATTAAATTAAACAAAAATCAAATAGTTTCAAAGCAAGTTGGGAATAATATTTGAACTGAAAATCTAAAATAAAAAATACCAACTTACCATAAAGATATTCAACTAAAATCGAGTTTAGCTAATTGAAACCAAATTAACACCTAACAATTAAACTATCGGCTGACTAATTAAAACTAAAATAGGACGAAAATTAAACAGAGCGAAAAAATAGAAATTAACCTAGACATTTGTTACCTAATTAATTAAGGTGATGGAATTGCATTGAAAAAAAACTACCAATTTAGAATATCTTGGCATACTTAATTAACAGATAAAACATGAATTAAATTAGACCAAAACTAAAATGAGAAGAAGACTCACCGACCTTTGTTCTTCCCGACCGACTAATTTTTTTTGGAATCGAGTTTCGATTAATGTCATAGGTTTATTTTTGTCAACATTATCTTATAACACTCATCGAAAGACATCCGAGTTCTTGAAACTTCAAAAAAGGTCACCATTTTAAAAACCTTCGATCCAAAATTCATCGACTTTCAGAAAGATTCAAAGGATTTCGACTATGGATTCAAGATGAGGGAGGTCAGAGGATTATCAAGTATCAATTTGGGGCTATTTGGACAAAACAGGGTTTTCGGTCGGATTTTTAAATCAAGATTCGAGAGGGTGGTGTTTCATTCGATTAAAGTATCCTTGGATATGGAAAGGGAAGGTAAATGAGCATCCATGGTGTAATTTTTGGGTTGATCAGAGACCGGCCGCCGCCGTGAGACGATTTCCGGCGGTGGTTTGCGGTAGAAGGTGTGACGACCCAAAAGGTTATTACCGTAATTCTTCCTTTATTTGCGCTTTCGAGGCCTTGAAAATCTCTTATTTGGTCGTGTTGATTTCTGTTCGTAGTACGAGCGTGAAGCCGGGAAGTTTTATGTTGAAATATATGAATTTTTATACTAATACTGATCTTGTTGACTTTGGTCAACATTTTGGGTAAACGGACTCGGACCCGATATGTGTTATTCTCGGAAGCTCTTGGAATTGGAATAAATTCGGCAGCGGATCGCGAAATCTTGGTGATCTTCTCTATCTAATAACTGGGGAGTCCGCTTTATAATCGTCCGCCCTGCATCCCCCTCCCCCCCAAGTATATGCTTCAACAGGAATCACACAAGGGTAGATTAGAAACCTCTGGTAAAATGTCGCCCGTAACCCAGCAGATAAAGTACATTACATAGTCCAGGGATTGGCGACTTACCCATTGAGTGACTTTGGCACTGGACGTTCCCAAAATGGGGACTATCGGGTAAATTCAATATAATAGACGCCTGTTGGCATCCAGCCTTCCTTCTCCTTTCAGGGCCTATCCGAAAGAGAATCCAGTACTTCTTGGTCGTGAATATCAGAACTGGTTGTTTGCTTCCGTATACAAATAAGGCACCCGGGCGTATTGCCGGAATCGAAATCCAAGGTCCCATGCCCGAGTATAGAATTTTTGAAAGCAATAGTTTATCTGAAAATGATATGAAAATTTGAAATGAAAATGAGGTAGAAAGTGATGGTATCGGGCTCATATTTTGATTCTGATGCCCGTTACATGTCTTAAATGAGCATTAAGTGCTATGTGTAAAGTTTCGATGAAAACGGACGTCATTTGACGTGTTTTGAACTTGAAAATGAGAAAAAAGAGTTTTGTGGAAAGTTGGAAGAAATCATGTGTTTTGAGGATTGATTCTATGTAAATGATGTTATTTTGGAGATTTGATCACACGAATAAGTCCATAGGATGTTTTTGGGGTTGTGTGCATGTTTGGTTTGGAGCCCCGAGGACCCGTGAGAGTTTTGGATCAGCTGCGGGTTCATTTTGTTGCATGTTGAACACAATTGGTATGCCTGACCTGCAAGTTTCACATTTGCGAAGCCAGCCTCGATAATGCGAGATCCCCTCCTGCCCTTCTCATATCGCAAATGTGAAGAGGACGCTTGCAAATGTGATATTCCCCCCTTCAGCCCAGTCTTCGCAAAACCCAACCCCGACCAAAGCCCAAGAGTTCACAATTGAGGATTAAAACATCGCAAATGCGAAGTCCACCCAACTCTGCCTTGTTCGCAATTGCAAACATTCCTTGGAAATGCAATATCAGCCCTTTCTTCTGCATAGTTCGCAATTGCGAACATATTCTCACAAATGCAAGGTCTGCACCTGTATATTTTACACTTAGCCGATTTTGAAGTTCATATTTCATATTTTCAAAACCAAACTTCTATTGGCGATTTTATCTCAACTCTTTCTTCCCAACATCAATTGTAAGTCAACTTTTACTCAATTTCTTCAATCTTTAACATCTTTTATCATGATTTCATCATAAAATCAAAGCTTTTAGTGGGTAAAAATGGGGATTTGGGGTAGAACCTAGGTCCGATTATAAACAAAATACATATATGAACTCGTGGGGGAATGGGTAATACGGTTTTGGTTCGAACCTCGGGTTTTAACCACGTGGCCATGGGTCATTTTGGGAATTTTTGGGCAAAACTCTGAGAAATTGATTTAACTAGTGTTTGCTGATACATTGAGTAAATTGTGATTAGATTCGATCGGTTTTGTGGCGAATTCGAGGGGTAAAGCTATCTAGAGGCGTGAGTTGAGTTTGGAGCTATCGAGGTAAGTATTTGATCTAACTTTGGATTGAGGGAATAGGATAGTGAAATGAATTTTTATGTGCTATGTGGAGTCGGTTTATAGGTGTAATGACGGTTACCTATGCGCTCGAGTCTAGCATGAACGTGGGTCTTAAATTGCTTTAATTCGGATAAGATGGTATGACTTGTTGCTTAAATTGATTGAGTCCATATGATATGACCGGTTGAGGATTAGTAGAAACTTGCATACATTATTGGAGCGCTGGCTCGACCTAGACATTGTTGGTAGTTAAGTACTAGAAGTTAAAGTTCTGTGATTATTTCCCTTGCCACGATTTTAGTATAAATTGAACCCTCTCTTACCGGTATTCTAGTAGAAATTGAACCCTCAGTTATTATAATGTTTTAGATTAAGGCTAGTGGAATGTTTAAAAGGTTGGATTGCCTAGCTCCGATAGTAGGCGCCATCACGACCCCGGTGGTGGGAAATTCGGGTCGTGACAAGTTGGTATCAGAGCACTAGATTACTTGGGTATCACAACACGTGGACAAGCTCGGTAGAGTCTGAGGGATTGGTACGGAGACGTCTATATTTATCCCCCAGAGGCTATAGGGTTAAGAAAAATTTCACTTTGTTCTTTCTTGTCGTGCGTTCCCGTTCCTCAAACACTTGTTAAATTTCTGCTCTATTCTTTCGCAGATGCGAGAACACGTGCCTCCTGTTTTACTGCGCAGAAGTTTGAATCTCCAGCAGCAGCTCCTATCAGAGGTAGAGGGCGAGGCCGAGTCCGGGACAGAGCTCAGCCCCGAGGAGCAGTCCTAGAGGTGGAGCCTCATGTTGATTACGATGAGGATGTTCCAGCTAAAGCCATTGCGGTGGGCCCAACTCAGGTCCAAGAGGGGTTCATAGCCACCCCAGTTTTTCAGGACGCTTTACTCCGATTAGTGGATCTTGTGGAGGGTGTTATTCGAGCGGGTTTGCTTCCACGGTCTCAGCAAGCGATAGTAGGTCAGCCGGGTGCAACGGCTCAGACTGGGAGTGAGGTCCCTTTTAAGGAGACGGCCAATGAGGTTTGTGGAGTTGAGGTGGTACTGCCAGAGGGAGACGGTCATCGATCGAATAATAGGCTCTGTCATGCAGGAAAATTCAGTGGTACCTCTTATTGAGGTAGAGGTTTTTATGGTAGAGTCCATCCTTCCAGGCCCTTTCAGTCAGTTTCCCCTGCCACTCATGGTACTTCATGTGATCGTTTAGGTTGATAGGGACAGCCTCAGTTCCATAAGTTGCCATGTGTATGTCGATGTTATGAGTGTGGCGAGTATGGTCACCTCAAGAGGGCCTGCTCAAGGATGAGGGGTGCTCGTCCACAACAGTCTAGGTTCTACCATGCTTGTGGTGATCCGAGGCACATGGTCAGATTTTGCCCTAGAGCTGGTGCTCGTCCGCAGCAGTCGAGGTTCTGCGATCATTGTGGTGATCCGAGGCACATGGTCAGATTTTACCCTATAGCTCTGAGCACCCCTCAGTATCAGAGTTGTCGTTCTTGGCTCCAAACAGCGGAGGTTCAACAGCCTACCCAGCCGGCTTGAGGCGGGGGCAGAGGTCTTAAAGGTGGAGTCCAGACCACCAGCAGTAGGGATCAGCCAGTGGCCTGTTTGGAGGATGAGACTTCAGATGCAGACATTACAAGTATTGTTCTAATTTTTATTAGAGATGCTTCAGTGCTATTTGACCCTGAATCTACGTATTCATATGTTTCGTCCTATTTTGCACCCTATTTGATCATGCCTAGTGAGACTTTGGGTATTCCGATATATGTGTCCACATAGGTTGGTGATTTTATAGTGGTCGACCGAGTGCATTGTTCATGTTTTGTTGTATTTTAGTGTCTTGAGAATCGTGTCGACTTATTGCTCTTAGATATAGTGGACTTTGACGTTATATTGGGGATGGATTAGTTATTCCTAGCCTTGCCAGATTTGCCCCGACTTGAGTAGAGAGGGACCCCAGGTTACGGCACCCGCAGTGTTATTTCGTATGTCAACGTTAGACGTATGGTCGAGAAGGGGTGTCTAGTATATCCGGCGTATGTTCGCGACTCCAGCGCAGAGGTTCCATTTATTGACTCTATTCCTATTGTTTGGGAGATCCACGAGGTTTTCCCTTCAGACTTGCCGGGTATGCCACCCGATAGGGATATTGATTTCTGTATTGATCTGGCTCCGGGCACGCAGCCTATTTCCATTTCTCCATATCACATGGCCCCACCAGAGTTGAAAGAGTTGAAGGAGCAGCTTGAGGACTTGCTTGATAACGGTTTCATTATACCCAGTGTATCACCTTAGGGTGCACCAGTCTTGTTTTTGAAGAAAAATGATGGGTCGATGAGGATGTGCATTGATTACCGGCTGCTGAACAATGTGACGATAAATAACAAGTATCCACTGTCGAGGATTGACGATTTGTTCCACCAGCTTCAGGGTGCTAGTGTGTTCTCGAAGATAGATTGAGGTCTGGTCATCATCAGCTAAGGATTAGGGTGTCTGATGTCCCTAAGATAGAATTTCGTACTCGGTATGGGCATTATGAGTTTTTGGTCATGTCGTTTGGGTTGACCAATGACCCGGCAGCATTCATGGAGTTGATGAACTGAGTGTTAAGGCCGTATTTGGATCTATTCGTGATTGTATTCATTGACGACATTTTTATATACTCTCGCAGTCAGGAAGAGCATGAGCAGCACCTCGGAGTGGTTCTTGAGACTCTGAGGGGTAGTCAATTCTACGCCAAGTTCTCGAAGTGTGAGTTTTGGTTGAGTTCAGTTGCATTCGTGGGACACGTCCTATCAGCAAAGGGTATATAGGTGGATCCGAAGAAGATAGAGGCAGTCAAGAACTGGCCTCGACCAGCTTCAGCTACAGAGATCCGCAGCTTCTTCAGTTAGCTGGTTACTACAGACGTTTCATGGAGGGGTTTTCATCCATTGCGGCCCCGATGACCAGATTGACGCAGAACGGTGCCTAGTTCAGGTGGTCAGATGAGTGCAAGGCGAGCTTCCAGAAGCTCAAGACAGATCTGACAATGGCACCGGTATTGGTTTTGCCCAAGGGATCTCGGCCTTATATTGTTAATTGTGATGCCTCATGTGTTGGGCATTGGCGTAATGTTGACGCAGAATGGCAAGGTCATAGCATATGCTTTGAGGCAGTTGAAGATCCACGAGAAGAATTATCTAGTTCATGACCTAGAGTTGGCAGCCATTGTTCACGCATTTAAGATCTAGAGGCATTATTTATATGGTGTGACGTGTGAGATGTACACGGATCATTAGAGCATTCAGTTCTTTTTCAAGTAGAAGGAGTTTAATTTGATACAGCGGAGGTGGTTGGAGTTGCTGAAAGACTATGATGTTTCTATCTTATACCACCCGGGGAAGGCTAATGTGGTGGCCGATGCATTGAGTAGGAAGTCCGCCAGCATGGGTTCTCTTGCTTATATTCCGGTCAGCCGGAGACCGCTTTCCTTGGATGTTCAAGCCTTGGCCAATCGATTTGTGAGATTGGATATTTCTTAACCTAACAGGGTGTTAGCTTGCACGGTTGCTCGTTCATCATTGACGGAGCGTATTCGGGAGCGGCAGTTTGACGATCCCCATTTGTGTGTACTTAGAGACACGGTGCAGTGGAGAGGTGCCAAGGAAATGACTTTGGGAGATGATGGTGTATTGAGATTGGAGAAGTGAGTTTTTTTGCCCAATGTTGATGGTATTAGGGAGTCAATCTTAGCAGAGGCCCACAGTTCCCGGTATTCTATTCATCCGAGCGCCGCAAAGATGTATCGTGATTTGAGGGAGCATTACTGGTGGCACAAAGAAGAAATACATTGTTGCATATGTGGCTCGATGTCTGAATTATCAGCAGGTGAAGTACGAGCATCAGAGGACTGGTGGGTTATTTCAGAAGATTGTGCTTCCCAAGTGGAAGTGGGAGAGAATAACCATGTATTTTGTTACTAACCATACGATGACTCGAAAAAAGTTTGATGCTATATAGGTTATTGTTGATAGGCTCACCAAGTCAGCTCATTTTATTCTGAGATTTATATCAGAGAGATCGTTCGCCTTCATAGGGTGCCCATATCTATTATTTCGGACCGAGGTCCGTAGTTTACCTCACATTTCTGGAGACCAGTACAGCATTTCACCCCTAGACGGACGGACAATCTGGGAGGACTATTCAGATTCTTGAGGATATGCTCCGCGTCTGCGTTACTGATTTTAGAGGCTCGTGGGACCAGTTCTTACCTTCAACAGAGTTTGCCTACAACAATAGCTACCAGTCCAGCATTCAAATGGCTCCATATTAGGCGTTGTACGGTAGGCGGTGTCATTCCCCAGTCGGATGGTTTGATCTGAGAGAGGCTCGGTTATTGGGTACAGATCTAGCACAGGAGACCTTGGATAAGGTAAAGATCATCCCGGACAGACTTCGGTCAGCTCAGTACAGGCAGAAGAGTTATGGAGGACGTTGGTGAGCAAGTATTGCTCCAGGTATCGCCTATGAAGGACGTGATGAGGTTCGGAAAGAAGGGCAAGTTTAGCCCTAGGTTTATTGGCCCATTTGAGACTCTTGATCGCATGGGGAAGGAGGCTTATATTCTTGCCTTGCCGCCTAGCATGTCAGCTGTGAATTTGGTTTTTCACGTATCCATGCTTCAGAAGTATCACGGTGATCCCGCCCACGTGTTAGATTTCAGTACTTTCCAATTGAACAAGGATCTGCCATATGAGGAGGAGCCGGTGGCTATTTAAGACCAGCAGGTTCGACAGTTGAGGTCGAGGAATTTTCCTTCGGTGCATGTTTAGTGGAGAGGTCACCCTCCTGAGGCATCCACCTGGGAGTCCGAGTCAAATATACGGAGCCGTTATCCCCATCTATTCCCCGACTCAGGTACTTCTTTCTTTTGTCCGTTCAAGGATGAACGGTTGTTCACCATAATTCTCCCTTTCTTTGCGCTTTTGAGGCCTTGGAAACCTCTTATTCTGTCTCCTCGATCTGCGTGCATAGCCCGGTCGCGAAGCCGGGAAGTTTTTATGGGCAAATATATGAATTTTATGTTAAAAACTATGCATTTTGATAATAATATTAACATAGATGATATTGGTCAATATTTTGGGTAAACAAATCCAGACCCGTTATGTGACGGTCCCGGAGGGTCTGTTGAAAAATATGGAACCCGGGCGTATTCCCCAAATCAAAATCCAAAGTCCAAGGCCCGAGTACGGAATTTTTGAAAGGAATTGTTTATCTGAAAATGATATGAAAATTTGAAATGAAGTTGAGTTAGAAAGTGATGGTATCATGCTCGTATTTTGGTTCCGACACTGGTACAGGTCTTAACTAAGCGTTAAGCTCTATCTGTAAATTTTGGTTGAAAACGGACGTCATTTGACGTGTTTCAGACAAGAAAATGAGAAATAAGAGTTTTGGAAAGTTGGAAGAAATTAGGTGTTTTGAGGTTTGATTCTATGTAAACAATGTTATTTTGGAAATTTGATCGCACGAGTAAGTCCGTAAGATGTTTTTGGGGTTGTGTGCATGTTTGGTTTGGGGCCCCGAGGGCTCGGGAGAGTTCTGGATAGGCCACAGATTCATTTTGTTGCATGTAGAACACAGCTGGTATGCCTGACCTGATGCGAAGCCAGCCTCGCAAATGTGAGATCCCCTCCTGGCGTGCTCATATCACAAATGCGATATTCGCCCCTTTAGCCCAGTCTTCGCAAATGCGAAGACTTCTTCGCAAAAGTGAACCCCGACAAAACCCGTGAGTTCACAATCGCGGACTCCCCATCGCAAATGCGAAGTCAACCTAGTTCTGCCTTGTTCGCAATTGCGAACATTTCCTCGCAAATGCGATATCCGCCCCTTCTTCTAGATAGTTCACAATTGCGAACATATTCTCGCAAATGCGATATTTGCACCTGTATATTTTGCACTTAGCCGATTTTGAAGCTCCTTTTATATATTAAAAACCCAAACTTCCATTTGCGATTTTCTCTCAACTCTTTCTTCCCCAAATAAATTGTATGTCAACTTTTGCTCAATTTCTTCAATCTTTAACATATTTTATCATGATTCCATCTTAAAATCAAAACATTCAGTGGATATAAATGGGAATTTGAGGTAGAACCTAGGTTTTCTTCAAATTTGGGGATTTGTACCTCAATTTGAGGTCCGGTTTCAAAACAAAATACATATATGAACTCGTGGGGGAATCGGTAACCCGGTTTTTGTTTGAACCTCGGGTTTTGACCACGTGGGCCTAGGGGTGTTTTGGGAATTTTTGGGCAAAATTTTGAGAAATTCATTCTTATGCATTCAAATTGATTTAACTAGCATTGTTGATAAATTTGAGTAAATTGTGGTTAGATTCGACCGGTTTTGTGGCGCATTCGAGGGGTAAAGCTATCCTAGAGGCGTGAGTTGAGTTTGGAGCTATCGAGGTAAGTGTTTGATCTAACTTTGGCTTGAGGGAATAGGATTAGGACATTAATTGTTATGTCCTATGTGGAGTCGGTGTATAGGTATGGTGACGGTTACCTTTGCGCCCGAGTCTAGCATGACCGTGGGTCTTAAATTGCTTTAATTCGGATGAGGTGGTATCACTTGTTGCTTAAATTGATTGAGTCTATATGATATGACCGGTTGAGGATTTATAGATACTTGTGTACATTATTGGAGCATTGGCTCGACCTAAAATTTGTTGGTAGTTAAGTATTAGAAGTGAAAGTTCTGTGATTATTTCCCTTGCCGGGATTTTGGTATAAATTGAACCCTCCCTTGCCGGGATTTTGGTATAAATTGAACCCTCCCTATTCGGGATTTTGGTATAAATTGAACCCTCCCTTGCCGGTATTTTGGTATAAGTTGAGCCCTCCATCACCGGGATATTTGAGTTGTTTGTTATATTCCCTCGTTGGGACCCTTGTATTTTGATGTTACTCCCCTCGTACTTGAGTTGCGGATGATGTTGGGTGAGTCATGTTAGTATATATCAGAAGGGTCGGGTTGCACGCCGCAGCACTGAAAAATATAATTATCAGAAGGGTCAGGTTGCTCGCCGTAGCACCAACAAATATAAAAATCGGAAGGATCGGTTGCACGCCGCTACGGAGTATGAATCGAGCATATCGTTTTTACTTTGTATATGGGATTTTTCCTGTGTTTTTCCCTTATTAGTTGTTGGTATACGGCTTTACCTCTTACCTTATAATTTTTGTATTTAAACTGTCATTCCCAATAGCATGTTTCCCTCCCTTTTTAATTGTTTAAATTTTGTATCCTGTTTTAATTCCTATATATGTTGAACTACACAGGTTTATGTGGTAGCCTTGTCTAGACTCGTTACTACTTCGCCAGGGTTAGTCCAGGCACTTACCATCACATAGGATCGATTGTACTAACTCTACACTCTGCACTCTTTTTGCGCTGATACAGGTTTCGGTCAGCAGTAGTAGCAGCGGTGCAGGTGTTAGCATCCTGAGCCGAGAGACGCCGAGGTAGATTGCAGGAGTCCGCATGCCCGGCGTATTCTCTATCCTTACTTCATATTGTTGTCCCACTGCATTCTGGACAAACAGTTATATGTATTTTCTTTCATACTGATGTTTTTAGTACTCCTTATTAGTCCTTCAGTAGTGACACCAGATACTGGGTAGAGACAGGTTATAAATTTGCGCACTTGCTATTTGTTTTATTAAACGTCTTCCGCGTATTTTTAATTATTTATTTCAGTTATTATATTGTTTTAGATTAAGGATTGTGAAACGTTTAAACGGTTGGCTTGCCTAGCTCCGATAGTAGGGACTATCACGACCCTAGTGGTGGGAAATTCGGGTCGTGACAAAAGGTGGGTGGGAAATTTAGGGTTTGTGTGAAATGGGGTTCTGAGAGATAAAAGGAGGTAGGGGGTAGGGGATCCGACACATTTATATCAAGTGAGCCCCTGTTCCTAGCCTTTAGATCGAGTTACCTCGATGGCCAGGATTGAAGAGATACGAAACTAGGTCGTTTCAAATGAGAGTGGGGCGAATCGGGTTGGGGGACGCGGGTTTCGGCTGGAATGGATGGATTCTTGGTTTGGGCCTGCAAAATTAATCAAAATTTGGCCCAAATTGGGTTTCTAATAAAGATCACTCTTCTTCAATTTGTTTTCTTATTTTTTACTTTTTTATATTTATTTTTTTTATTTTGTTAAAATGACAAAATTAAAACCAAAAACCAAGTTGACCCTAAAATAATATCTATTAATTTCCTTTTACACAAATTCCTAATTTAAACACAAACTAAAATAAACTTAAACTAAAACTATAAAAAGGACCATTTTTGTTATTTTCTTTGTATTTGTTCTAAAACAATTTAACCACTAATTAATCCTAAAATATGAAACTCAATCCTAAACAAATGCCAAGTATATTTTTGTATTTTTTATATGAATAAAAATACACAAATAAATTGCAAACAATTAATAGAAAATTTCACAAAATTGCAAAATAATGAAAGGAATTATTTGTTTGGATTTTTTGGGAATAACTCATATATAGGGCAAAAATAGCGTGCTCACATGGGTTTCAATATAATTGTTAGTTGTTCATGGAATTAATCTCTTGAAGTCTGTCAGCATTAAGTAGAATAAAATCAGTTTTCTCCTATAAATCTCACTAGCTTTGGCACGCAGTAATTGCATTTCCATTGGTTAAAAGGTGGCGTTTGAAGTATCAAAATTGAACTGCAAATTGTAGTATATTCTAATTTGACAATCCAATGCCTCATTCAAAAATCAATAATCACACCTTGCATAATTCAGTTTATGAATAGATCCTTGAGTTCAACTTGACACAGAATCAGATGTGCAATGCGTAAAGAGCATGTTAATCATCACATGTCCCTCGTGATTTGGTTTTTTGACTTAAATTTGTGTGGTATGATTTATTGTCTTTTATGATTGTTTGGGTAGTCAGTGCATAAATTGCCACACCTGCGGAATTAGACATTAGGGGAACTTTGAGATTGGCAACTGAGAGTTACATCGATCCAAATGTTTATGGGCTCATCACAGGCCCAAACTGTCCCACTCTTTAGAAGTCTAATCGGGCTTGTTTTGGACAATTTGCTTTGTCTTTACTTTGTTGGGTTAAATTGTTTTGAATTTGGAATCATAAGTATTAGGCCTTTTGGATTTGCTCATTAATTAGGTCCCTTAGAGACAATATTAAATAGAGAATCATAGTTTACTTTAGGTTGGACCTTTAAATAATAAATAAGATAAGCATTGTCAAATAAAAATACAAAATTGCGGGGCCTCAATATAATATTGTATTAATGTTGGAATTCGGGATGGGCCGTTTAGTGAATTTCACGGCCCTCCCCAAAGATCATAAACGCGTTAGTTGCTTTAGCCGTGCTTTTTAATAAATTATCTTTTGAAACTCGGGTGCGCATTTATGCAACCTAAATCCAAATCTCAACAAAGTCGAAATGTCTCAACAACTACGGGTACATTGATGTGACGCGGTTCGAGACTCATTTTTACAACATTGCAATTGTTGTTAAAAAATAATAACAAAAGCAGTTTACAATTAAAAAGCACATAAGCTAGAACATGTTCAGAAATCAGATATATCCAAATGCGACAGTTGAGCGGCCGTGCTAGAACCACAGAACCCGGGAACGCCTAACACCTTCTCGGGTTAACAGAATTCCTTACTCGAACTTTTGGTTCGCAAACTGTTAAATGAGTCATATTTTTCCTCGGTTCGGGATTTAATCGGTGACTTGGGACACCATTAATCTCCTAAGTGGTGACTCTGAATATTAATAATAAATCCTATTCTGATTGTCCTTTAATTGAAAAAACTCATTTACGCCCTTGCGGATGTACTGAAAAAGGAGGTGTGGAAGCTCTGGCGACTCTGTTGGGGACAAGAACCCAGAATGTTTTGTTCATAGTTCAGAATTCGAGCTTAGATAAATAGTTGTATTTGGCTATATCTAATTTTCCTACATGTTTCATGCTATATGTTCTAAATGTTTATCGCTTTGATAGTATCTGAATTGTATATAAACTGTGCCGAAACCTTCTTCTCTAACCTCAGGGGATGTGCACACTGGTTGAGACTCCCTATTTTATTAGTGTCTTGCTTGAGGATTTTTGATTTTAATGAGTTGGAAAATCACAGGGTATACAATACACTCATACAGATCAGGAATACAACTTTTAGAACCGTTGACTATTCACAGTCGTTGTGCACACAACAATGTCCGCGGCAGGCACAATATCCCCGGCAGCCACAATATCGCAATCCACTATCAGCTTAAAAAAATTCTATTATCATTTGCCTTTTAACTTCCCGCATAAGGCTACCATTATACCTTCCGATACTAAGCATTGTCTCCATCTGCATGCATTACACAAGACGACCATTCTGCCTTTCGAGGTTAATCACTACCTCCATCTGTATTCTTTCATTGCAAATGCCTACCATTCTACCTTCCGAGACTAAGCTCTGTCTCCATCTGCTTTCTTGCATTGCATAAGGCTACCATTCTCTTACCATTATGTCTTCCGAGACTAAACTTTGTCTCAATTTGCATTCTTGCATTGCATAAGGATACCATTCTGCCTTCCGAAACTAAGCACTGTCTTCATCTGCATTCTTTCATTGCACAAGGCTACCATTCTGCCTTTCGAGGTTAAGCTCTACCTCCATCTGCATTCTTGCATTGCACAAGTCTACCATTCTGCCTTTAGAGGTTAAGCTCTAGATCCATCTGCATCCTTGCATTGCATACGGCTACCATTAAGCCTTTCGAGACTAAGCATTGTCTCCATCTGCATTTGCTACATTGCATGGGTGAAAGATCGCCATTTTAATTACGCTTGCATGGCTGAAAAATCGCCACCTTATTTACGTTATGCATTGCTGAAATATAACCAGTTCATCTTGTATGGCTGAAATATCGCCGCTTTATTTCACATTGACACTGGCTGAAAGATTGCCACTTATTGCATTTCATGGACTGAAAGATCGTCATTGTTCGGAGGCACCATTTTCATAGCCCGAGAACACCATGCCATGGTCTGAGGACCTCTTTAAATCTCTTGCATATCATTATTCAAAGGCGTCATATTTAGGAGTCATCATTCTCATAGCCCCAGAGCATCATTTCATAGACTGAAAATTTATTGTTATACGCTTCATGGCCCAGGACATCATGGTCCAAGTACGTCATCCTAACCGTCCAAAGACATCATTCATGGTCCGTTGGGAATTTCCATAATGTTTAAATTTCTGCACAATATATGCTTGAATTGCTTATTTGTAGATAAATCAGCGAGCAACGGCCGTCTCAGTAGGAGCGATCCATCCCTAGTTCCCTCAGCCCTATTAAACCTTAACCGTTCATCACATTGCATCCGTTCTGGAAAAACCACCTTCGGCGTACTCCGTCGACGGATCCTAAACTAGATATGGCCTGATTCCTATAATACCAGGGATATGTAGGCAACTCAGGAACTATAGCACGGTCAACCTCTTCAAAACAATTCATTCGGTCAAAATTGGTCATCATATCTTTATCCGACAACTCTTCCATCCTTCCCGGGTAACAATGGGCAACTGTTGATATCAATTTTTTCCCTGTATTTTTATATGCAAAACACCTTTCAAAATAGCATATATATGTATATATAAGTATTTCCCAAGGCCCTATTATTTTTCTGTTTTTTTATAAATTTTAAAATCAATTTTATTGCTATATGTTCTTCAAGAAAAACCTAATAAATGTTCCAAAAATTACCAATTTGGTGATTCACTTATTGAATTCTCATATTTATACTACACAATAGTTCAGATAATTTTTGCATATTTTTTTAATAAATTTATTTAGTATTTTTTAAAGCTAAATTGCATATAATTATAATATTAGCCTCTTTTATGATTTGATGGCATTTATATTAATAAAATTAAGTCCAGTATTTTTAAATTAATAATTATATATTAGAAATCAGTTTAGTACTTTCAATCTATTTCCAGAATTTAATTTACTATTTTTATAAAATAAATATGGAAAGTGACTATTTAAAATCTAACAAAATTTCATTTCAATTGTAGCCTAAATTCTACCCCAATTAAATCCAATTGAACCCAAGCCCAATTCTTAAAATTACCCGATCCAAACATGTTTGAATAACCTGGTCGACCCTCCATTTAATCCAGGTCGTTGATCAAAATGATCAACGTCCACATTTCTTCCTTTCCTTTTTTAATTTACCAATCATACCAAGCCTAAATCTTTTTCACCTATCAGCCGCCTCTGAACCCTCTCCTTCCTCTCAGGTTCTCTTGAAACTTCTCAAACCCTAGATACTTCTGCCGTGAAAGCCACTAGAATCCATGGCTTCCAAGGCTATGGAAGCCCTGTACCCTTCTCATATTGCTCCTACACGCCTGATTTATGAAGATTCAAGGCCTGGCAGTAAAAGGTCGTATCCATACCTCTATCAATTTGAGTTCCACGATCATCTCCAGACTTTCTCCGGTGTACCATGGTCGTTCGAGACTGATTTTAACCACTCTAATTCGGATCGGTGATTTTTTAAAGCTTTTCTCACTACTGAGTTCTTCTGAAACCCTAATCCTTCGAGGTTCTCCAATTTCTCTAAGATTTGTTGTGTATCTATGCTTTCCCTAAGTTTTCAAACGATTTCTCTGGATTTTCTTTAAAAAATTACTTTCAAACCCATTCCATTATGTTTCATATTTGCTTCTTCCACTCTATTTGGTTTTTGAATCCTTCTACTATGTTCTTCGTCTTACTTGTTATCATTGTTTTCTCATGAGTTTCTACAGAAAGAAACATGCAAGAGGTTTCAGTTCTTCTCTGATACCTCTGAGCCTGTTTCGATCACTTGCCTTCTCATCTCTGTACTTGATTAATGGTGGAAACGCTAGATTTTTGGGGATTATTCCAAGGTTGGTTAAGTTATTTGCTTGAGCTAGGTTATAATTCAAAACCCCTAACTCTTGCAGACCAACTTCAAGTCTCTGAACTGAGTTTGGACATCCTTGTTTCTTGCATTTTACTAAACTCTTCCACATTGGATTTTTCTAGTGATTTTACACTGACACAACATCTTCTTTCATGCTTAACATGTTCACATGCTCTTTGTATATGATGAACTCCCCCATAAAGTGACTTTCAAATTTCTGGTTAGTTCATACTTCCCTCTGAATATGGCTTGATTGATTTCTTTCCATTATTTTTTGATTTTCTCTATGACTCGACCTAAACTAAAACCCTTGTTAGCTTTTGCGACTTGCGATCATTCATGGGTCAGTAGTTGCAAAATCACTGACTATTGTTTTACGGGCTGTTAATTGATTTTCTTACCTTATGTATACAAAATGTGTACTTCAAAACCCTGTCCTTAAATAATCATCTATGTATTTTCCATGATTGCATGCTTTGCACAAAGTGCTTATTCACTTTACTTAAATGGTTTTTACCCGTTTGAAACTAAATCCGTTAATTAAGGGAAGCCTTTTGTAATCTATTGACAATAAGTTCCTTAACTATTTTCTTACCTTATTTTTGTCTGATTTTACACTATAAAAGGCACGACCCTTTTTCACAACAACACACTTCACAATCCTTCTGAACTCTTACTTGCACATAATAGTATTCTCTCTTCTTAACTGCACTGTGGCGTTTACAAGACTACTGCATTTTCTCTATTTGTTTCTTTGAAACTGGTACGTCCAAATTTAAGCTTCAGTATCATCACAATGTGTTTATTTACAGCTTTTGAATCCATGTCTATTTTACAGCTTCTGCAGAGTTAAATGATTAAACTGGCATGCTGATGTGTTTTGAGATACAGTTTAAAACATGGAAATATGCAAGTTATTGTCTATGGATTGAACTTGATCCCTTATAGGATCCAAATCTCTAAACAATGTGTTATAACAGGCTTATTGGTGTGCCAGCATTTCCCATTGCTGAGCAAGCCCACCAGCGTGTCCTGGCCCCCTTTACTACCTCCCCATTCCATGTACCCCTATGTGTATTAATGTGAATTGTTTCCCTTTCCCTTTCCCCTTCCATAATCCTGCACTTCCACTCTCTCTTGGTCTCTATGTTCTGCCCCCCTCCTGTTAGCCTTGCCTTGGGACCTTGAGTTCCCTCTAAACTTGGACACTTGAGGGATGGTCCTTTCACACTACACTATGTCTTAATTTGGTGATACATTTGGGTGTGATCACTGCCCAGAGTCCATATCAGGCTCATAGGCAACCCTGACACATCCAAATGGGAGAAAGGCTTTGAAATATGATCTTTTGGAGTTGGTTTACTTCATACTTCATGCAGGAAGTCTGAATCAGGCTCTCCTTTGTTGTACTTTATAATTTCTGATGTATTTTCTCTTCACTTTACCTTTTCTGGGAAGTAATAACTTTGTAATAAAACTCTTGGAAATGGCTTGTGGAAAAGGGAGGGATAACCATGTATGTAAAGGTTAGACATCCTGCCTATAGGAACTTATAAATTTCTGCATTCTCATATAGATGTCCTGCATGTAGGAACTTCTGAACTTCTGTACTCTCATATATAGATAACCTGCCTATATGAATTCGTGATTTCTGCACTCTCATTTAAATACCATGTCTATAGGAATCCTGCATTCTTTCATATAGATACAATGTCTACAATTTATTGGAAATCAGAATTCTGCATACGCATATTGAAAATATATGTATAGGTCTTTCTGAATCTTGCATATGCATTCTTTATCAGCCAAACATGTTTATAGGTCTTAAATAATCAACTGCAATTAGATACAATGTTCATAGGCTGTAAACAATATTCAGCATCTAGATATCATGCCTATAGGGTTTGTGCATTTTTAATACGTCTATAAACATGGTTAAAATCAACAATGCATAGAGAGCATGCCTTTAGGAGCTATTAATCCAGTCTGAAATGTTTCCTTGCTCATAAGTCTAAAACCAATAATAACGTTTGTAGAACCTATAACTTTTGCTAAAATGCACTTTTGTTTTCTTTAACAATTTGGCAGTTCTTCTTAGTCAGTATGTATTCAATTTACTTCATTCTTTTCTGAAATCAGTAGATATCGTACCAATAGATTTTCCTCCAACACTTATGCAAGCCATAGGGTAAACTTATAAACTGAATCGGATTTTTTTCAACTACAACAAGCAGGACGGCCTAACTAGAGCTTCTTATCTTAATCATGTAATAAATCAGTCTGCCTCAACATTTAAAGTTTTAATCAGAACCTAAACAGTATGTGTACGGCATGCTAACTACTTGTTTTCTCTGTTTAAAAGAGGTGTGTTTGAGCCTTTCATTTGTTTATATGCTTTCCGCAAACTTTCTATGTGTGTTTTCTCATGTCGCCTTTGTATTTTTACCTTTTGAAACCACAAATAAGCCTAGTATCCCTTCCCTTTAGGATTTAGTAGTCCCAAATGCCTCTGAACTGATAGGATCAGGGCGGGTAGTAGCATGCAATAAGTAAACAAAACCATTCCGCGTTTTAATTCCCTAACGAGGGGGGAAAGGGTAGATATGTGTAGGAGATCATTCTATCCATGATATGTGTGCTTTGGTTGTATTAGCATGATTTTCAGGTATAGGTTTTGATGAATGACAAACAATGAAGTCAAGTGTCAAACAACGTTATTATATGACAAACAATCAAGATTGAATGCCGAGAAGCATATTGATGAATGGATTGCATGGAAAACCCAAAGACGAGCACAAAAGATCAAGACTGAAGACCCAAGGCATAGGTCGTTAGGTAGAACCAATGTAAGAGCAACACTTAAGTTATCTCGTCTTTTGGCTCAACATAGGTCATCATAAATATGCATAAAATCATTTTATCAAATCATATTTATCATAAATATATTTCAAATACTTCAAACAAATGATTTTTTCATTTTAACCAAAATGATTTTTGAAGTAAGTTTTCAATTCTGGACAGCAAAGTAAAATAATCGATTATTCCAAAGTGCATAATCGATTATGCTGGGAAATTCCATATTTACTGGAAATTCCGAAAGGTAGAATAATCGATTATGTGATTGAGAATAATCGATTATTTCACTGACCGTTGCCTTCCAACGTTCAGTTTTATGAACGTTGAGAAGATAATCGATTATGTAAAGTAGATAATCGATTATCCTTGCATAAAATCAGCAATATTGATTGTCAATTAAGCAACGGACATACAACCTCTACCACCTATAAATAGAGGTCTTTTTGACTCATTTGATATGAACAATATCTCTCATTATTCTTGAACATATTGATAACATTTCTACATCATATTTAGAGCTTTTGTTGAGCCATTTTAGAGACAATTTTGTGTTGTTCATAGAGCTTATATTGTATCTCTTTATCTACTCTTCTTAAGAGAGTTCTTGTTGTAAAAGAGAAAGGTTCTTGAGAAGACCATATCTTCTCATTGATCGTTGGGTTTGCTAAGTACCTTCAATCTTAGTGTGTGAAGTCTTGTGGTGCGGTATCCACGAGCAAGGTGAAGTCTTGAGGTGAGGATTCCTCGAGCATGTTGAAGTCTAGTAGAATGTACATCTACGAGCAAGTGTAACGGTTTGTTAGACACCCGTAAGCTTAATGGAGTTAGTGGAAACTCGAGAGAGTCTCTCGGGGACTGGACTAAACACACGTTGTGGTGAACCAGTATAAATTCGATGTGTCCTCTCCTTACTATTTTAATTACTGCACTTATTTTATTCCTGCAATTTTAATTCCGCAAAGTCTATCAATATTCTCGTGCCGCACTATTCACTCCCCCCCTAGTGACGGGAATAAATCCTAACAATATGGATATAACGCGATAACATCTCGTGTAGCCCCTTACTGAGGAGTAATTATCGGATGTTGTGTAGGGTGATACATATTATTTATAAACCTAGGACCCCTTTTCCTTTATTTATTTGTTTTATTGTTTATCCTCAAAATTCAAACTATTTTCTTTAAAATCAACTTTCCTTTTGGTTCTTTGTTTTTTACTTCATCTATGTTTACCATTATATGAAAATCCCCTCTTATTTAAAGTCTTACTTGCTCATATGTTATTTGTACTTAAAGTCACAACCATAATCTTGCCGGGAACCACACTAGTGGATCCTGAGGTAGGCCTAACACTTTCCCCTTGGGGTAATTTAAGCCTTTACCCAATATTTGATTACCTAAATCAAACTCTTTTCAATCTCCAAATGCGCTTAAATCATTATGTTGCGACTCTTCAATTCAAACCCAATTACTAAAAAATAAAGGAGTTGTCCTCCCAAAAGTCATAAACCCAATTTTCCGAGAAAAAGAGGGCGCAACACTGTTGAGATATCAAAATAAAATATAACATGCTCAAATAATAGGGTGGGGACTCCCAATTAATATATAAGAATGTTGAGTAACAATTAATAGTTAAAATAATATTTCTAAATGAGTCAATAATAAGTATGCATGCTCAATGGGTAAAATATCCATGTAGCCCGATAGACAATCCATGTATCAAAATAATCCGATACATAATCATTTGTCGATTCGGTATAAACTTAATGTACCCACCACGTGCACATGGCCCAAGGTAGTATGGGTAATCACTTGATTTTGGAAGGACATATCCAAATAGTCACACCTCCTTTTTACACACCCAAAGGATAGTATAAGGGAATTTTTTCAATTTAAGTGATGTTATTATAAATGAGATAATTTATTTATTTTGTTCAAAGTTGCCACTTGGAATAGTTCATTTTGTGTCCCAAGTCATCCGCTTATTTTAAATCCCAAATCGAGAAACTTTTGACTTTGCTTTTGAAGTCTGTGAACTAAAAATTCTTAATACATAATTCTGTTAACCCGAGGGAAGGTGTTAGGTACCCCCGGATTCCGTGGATCTAGTACGGTCGCATAAATTATCATAATTGGCCTATTATCTTATTTTAATACATGTTTTAACCTATGATACCATTTTACACTTATTAACCTCTTTTGATTGTTTTAAATAGGATTTAATTTCGTTTAAAGCATATCTTTGGATCGTGCCACATGAAATACACCCGCAATCTGAAATATATTTTATTTAATAATATTAAAATTTGGATTTGGGTGACATAAAATGCACACCCGAGTTTAGGAAAGCAATATTATTAAAATAGCACGCATACAGTAATTACGCATTGTTAACTTTGCGAAGGCCATGGAAATTTGCTAAATGACATGCCTCTAATTCTAATAATTTTAAATGGTATGATTGAGTGAAGGTCATATATTTGAGATTTTATTTGGCACGGCGCACCTTGATTCTATTTATAAAAGTAAAGGTATTCAAACTAAAGCTCGGAGGGTCATAAACTACTTGTTTTATCTAATATGGCGTACCTTAATTATTTAAGAAAATTTGATTATTTGAGAAATTAAGGAATCAGAATTGTACTACTGCATGGGTTAACTTAAGAAAGACTAAAGCTGAAGGCTTTAATAAAATCTTGGGCTAGGCGTGAGGCCCAACAGCCTGCCACGACTGCCCAAACTGGTAATTCATAAAGCCAATTGCACTGGCCAAGCTAATGAGGCCGGCAATTTCAATTCCAGTGGACTCATGGTCCAAGGCCCACAAAATCAACCAAATCTGGGCCCAATAATATTGACCAAAACATAACAATAAATGCACATGAAACCAGTATTGTGTTCTGCCTCAAATAGTCATTTCTTAGAAGAAAAAAAAAAAGAAAAGTTGAACATTGTACAAAATACTAGATTTGAATGCATGAGATGAAATATAAAATCTAGTCACTAACTTGACAACAAAAAATGAGTGAAATATTGTATTGACCAACTAAAATTGGTAACTTGCCAAAGCACGAACTCATTATTTGAGTCCTAGTTCTCAGGACCATAAATTCATCCTTCGAATTCCAAAACAAATAATGAAAGACTAAGATATAAAATTCAGGTTCTAAAAATAAGAAACAAAAACTAACCTAAGTCTGAAATCAATTTTAACTGGATCTTAAAGAAAACAAAGAAACATGTCCAAATTCCTGCTGTAAGCGAGCAGCCATGCATACAAGAGATGTTCAGACACTATAGTATTGTCCCTCAGCCCAACTTGCATATGAGATCCATATTACAAAATACTTGATAACTTATCTATTACATATTAAAAAGTCAAGAACAACCTGAATCATGCCATATTTATATAGATTTGAATCCAAATTTTAAACAAAGATGAGCAACACACAATAACTACAATTCAAAGGCTTCATACAATTTAGCAATCAGCATATGATGTACTGAATATCAGTTGTCTAGTTATGTATTTAAAAACAAGAGACAACAATCGAAAATAAACAAAACAAAAGAGCTAAATATGAACGCAGATGGTATGGCTATTAATCACAGCTCTTGACTTCAATTTTCAATTCTCAAAGTCCAACTTTTACATTAAATAAGCTGCATAAACATGTACCTGGAATAATAAAAATAAAAAAGAAGATTAGCAGATTAAAAAGCAGCAGCAACATAGCAGGGTTCAAACCAACAACCAATTCGAATAGAAAGTGAGGTGAAATTAGTCCTAACACACTACTAAAGCAAACCCTCAACCCAAAAAATTTTGCAACCAAAAATGCAGTCCATTTTAAACCTACGTGAATCAGAAACCTGCATAAAAAATTCAAAAAAACTCAAAGATCAAGGAAAAACTTAATGGAATAGTAATTTTTTGATATTTTTCAGCCGGTATGAGTTTTTTCTTGATTTCTATCACGTAAAAAACTGACTTGAGCTGCAAGTAGCAATGCCTTTATTGGCAAGCTATTAAGGCATCCTTAAGGTTTAAGTTTTTCCTATTTGACCCTTCTCATATTCTCATTTTTGCTTAGAAAATCCTTAGGTAAAAAAATAGATTTTAGTTAAGCCCTAATGACAGCTTTTAGGAAGCTTCCTCAGTTGGTTATTCAAATATTCCTTGAGTAATCTACCCAATTTACCCCTCAAATGTTTACCTTGAAAATCATGGGCCAAGCTGACCGAATATTTAAACCATTCCAAACATGTGTTAAAAATGACCTGACTCAAAACAAACATCATAATTCAACCAAGACCTGGGCTAATTCCTTTTTTTTGGGCCCAGGACTGATTTCACAATATAAAAAAAATAATTAGGCAGAAAAGCCTATTCAAACATATGAATTAAAGATTCAATTACGGCTCAGCCTTAAAACTTAAAAAAAAACTAAGAAATTATGCTAATCTAGTGAAATCAAATAAACCAAAGAAAAACCAGTTACCACTTGACTGAATTAACAGAAACACATGCAAAAACAGAATGAGAAAAATAGAATAACAAAAAGAAGAAGATATAAGAAGATAACAACAACGAAAAAGAGAAAAAAATACCGGAATGATTATCAGAACTAGGCGGACCATAGTTTGAGTCAAACTTCGATGAAATCTTTTATTTTGGGCCGAGATGGACCTTAATCGTGTGTTTTCAACTGAAAACACATGACTATCAATTTTGACCCCAACTCTTTATAGCCTTGTCCATGTGTTGTTTTTTGGATTTCAGGCTCAGTTTTTTAATCCAAAGTTCAAGCTGTTTGAGGGGAATTCGAGGGAAAGGAAGTAGAGATTGGTGGAGAGGAGGTAGTGGGAGTTCAATAGTGTTAATTTGGGTGAGTTTGGTGGTGACGCCGCCACCCGATGTGGTGGAGGATTTAAGGCTTCTTGCTATTGTTTCAAGGGACTTCCAGAGGTTTGTGAGAGATGAGAGATGGGGTAGGGGGCGTTTGGACATATTTATATAAATATCTCCCCACTTTTGAACTGTCAGATCAACATACCTCGACGGTTGAGATTAAATAGGGGGTCAATGGGGTCGCTTAGAGTCAATGGGGGTTCGATCAGTTCAGGATTTTTGGGCTGGGTATTTGGGTTATTTAGACCGGCTATGGAGAACCTGATTTGGGCCTGGGCATTTCAAACGGTATTAGCCCAAAAAATCTGATTTCTTTTGCTTTTCTCTTTCTCTTTTTTTTTCATTTTAAAATTTATTAAATACAAAATTTTTTTTAAAAAAAATAAGATTTAAATTCTACAACTAAATTAATAAATTAATTGATTAAAAAAAATAGTTACTTCCTAAAACAAAAGAATAATTATGATAAAATTCAAAAATTAAAAAGTAGAGATGCAAAGTGAACTATTTTGGTGTTTTCTTTTATTTTTGTAACATTATTTAAATAATTAACCTAAAAATGTATAATTAGATCCTAAATGTAAATGCAATGTATTTTTTATATTTTTTTATGAATTACATAAATTAAATATTTATACAAAAATGCAAAAAAACACAAAATCATGTAGTAATTTCTTAAAATAAAAAAATTTAAAAAAAATTCCTAATTTGGTAATTTGGTATGAGTAATTCACGCGAGGCAAAAGTTACCTATTCACAACTGCCCCTTTTTGTTGGGAGACACGAATGATTTTCGAGCAAAGATAAAATGAGCAATATGGGAGATTTAGGCCTTCTTGGTACTCCATTATGAGGCATATTTTCAAAAGTACTGAGCGAACCTTGCTTCACAGGTTGCCTACATATCCTTGGCTATAAATGAACCAGGTAAGTGTAGTTCTGAGACTACCGGGAGCTGTGATTTCACTGTTGCTGCTGCTGCTACTGTTGCTGGTGCTTGCTGACGTCCATATTACACCAAAAGGAAAATCAAATGCAAAGCTAGCTAGGCCTACCAATTATGAGTTACAAGATTCCGATCTATAAATCTAGTGAAGCTTAATCTTGCGTCTTAGTTGGTTCTTGCTGTGGACTCCGATCATAATCTTGATGCTTATCAGTTGTAGGAACTGTTTCTTTTTTCACCATTTGGATCAAATCGGAACATGCGAAGCTTGTGACTTCAATCAAATTGTGAGTAGTCTTCATCTTTGTCTGCCTCATCACTTTGAATTCATTTCTTTTTTGTTCTTTTTTTTCTTTTCTTTATTCTTTATTGAAACTCATTCTTTTGGTCACCTCGAACCCTGTGTCTCGAGGTAAAACCTGCTCAGACACTAAAACAAACAGAGAAAAAAATGTTTCTACCATAGTTTTCACTAGAAAAATATTGTGAGTTATTCGTAACAAAAATCTAAATTGATTCTATTGAAAGCAATAAAATCAGGATTGTGCATCTTTAAGAGGAAAGATTTAGGGAATGGAGCCTTATATCAAAAAAGTCAACTTAGGGATTAGATCCCTAATGTTGGCAAAAGGCTAATAGGGAATGGAGGCCCTATGTCTAAAAATCTCAAGTCAGAGATTGCAGCCCTAATGTTGATAAAAAGGCGACTAGGGAATGGAGGCCCTATATCTAAAATTCTTAACATGGATTGGAGCCCTAATGTTGGCAAAAAGCAACTAGGGAATGGAGGCCTTATGTCTTAAAAGTCAACTCAAGGAGTGGAGCCCAAATGTTGGTAAAAAAGGCGACTAGGGAATGGAGGCCCGATGTCTAAAAACTCAACTCAGAGATAGGAGCCCTAATATTGGTAAAAGGCGACTAGGGAATGAAGACCCTATGTCTAAAAATACAACTCAGGGATTGGAGCCCTAATGTTTGTAAAAAAGACGACTAGGGAATGGAGGCCCTATGTCTAAAAATCTTAACTCAAGGATTGGAGCCTAATGTTGGCAAAAAGCTACTAGGAAATGGAGGCCCTATGTCTAAAAACTCAACTCAGGAATTGCAACCCTAATGTTGCTAAAAGGCGACTAGTGGAGACCCTATGTCTAAAACTCAACTCAGGGATTAGGGCCCTAATGTTGGTAAAAGGCAACTAGAGAATGGAGGCCCTGTTTATAAAAACTCAACTCATCGATTGGAGCCCTAATGTTTGTAAAAATGGAGACTAGGGAATGGAAGCTCTATGTCTAAAAACTCACCTCAGGTATTGGAGCCTTAATATTGGTAAAAGGTGACTAGGCAATGGAGGCCCTACGTCTTAAAACTCAGCTCAGGGATTGGAGACCTAATATTGGTAAAAAGGCGACAAGGGAATGATGACCCTATGTCTAAAAATCTCAACTTACGGATTTGAGCCCCAATGTTGGCAAAAAATGACTATGGAATGGAGGCCCTATGTCTAAAAACTCTACTCATGGATTGGAGCCTTAATGTTGGTAAAAAAACGACTAGGGAATGAAAGCCCTCTGTCTAAAAACATGGAGCCCTAATGTTGGTAAAAAGGTTACTAGGGAATGGAGGCCCTATGTCTAAAAACTCAACTCATGGATTCGAGCCATGATGTTGGTAAAAGGCAACTAGGGAATGGAGGCCCTATGTCTAATAAGCTCAACTCAGGGATTAGAGCCCTAATATTGGCAAAACGCAACTAGGTAATGGAGGTCATGTGTCTAAAAAGCACGATTTAGTGATTGGAGACCTAAAGTTGGCAAAAGGCTTCTAGGAAATGGAGGCCTTATATCTAAAAAGCTCAACTTAGTAATTGGAGACCTAATGTTGGCAAAAGCATGAAAGATTGATATTCAGGATTCTAAGCTATCATTATCTTTTTATTTTCTTGTTTTATTTATTTTTTTTTCATTTTCACTTTTCATTTCATTTTATTTCAATATAATGTCGGAAAGAATTTTTGGAGGACAACTTCCCTTTTGGGTTGATTGTTACTACGAAGCTGTTTCTAGCTTTTGTGCATCTTTTCTTTCGGCTGCATATGCTTTTGCACGGCTGCATGATCACAAGCTATGTGCGAAATTTTCTGAGTATGAATTATGGTTGAAATCAATAGCATTTTTGGGCCACGTCATCTCAAGATGGTGTGAAGGTAGACTTTAAGAAAATAGAGGCAGTGAAGAATTGGCCTATACCACCTCAGTATCCAATATAAGAAGTTTGTTGGGTTTAGCAGGCTATTATAGGTGTTTCATAGATGGACATTCTATCTCGTCCCCTTTGAGTAGATTAACTCAGAAAAAGTCAAGTTTCAATGGTCATATGCTTGCGTGAAAAGTTTCGAGGAATTACATTGAGGTTAACTTCAGCTCCAGCCTGGACACTAGCGGAAGAAACCGAAGGATTTGTTGTTTATTATGATGCTTCAGGGATTGGTCTTCGAGACAACTCAAGGATCACGTGAAGAATTATTTGACTCATGATCTTGAATATGCAAGTGCGGTGTTTGCGCTTAAGATCTGGCGCCATTATTTGTATGGGGTGCATGTTGACATTCTTACAGATCACAAGAGCCTCAAGTACATCTTCAAGCAAAGAGAATTTATTCAATGTTAGAAGAGATGACTGGAATTACATAAATATTATGATGTTGACATCCTCTAACATCCGGGGAAGGCCAGTGTTATAGCCGATGCTCTCAATCGGTATTCTATTGGAAGCTTAGCTCATATTGAAGCAAACAAGGGAACTATGATGAAGGAAGTCCACCGCTTAGAAAGTATACGAGTTTAAGTTTTGGACTCCGAAGATGGTGGCATTGTTCTTCAGAACGGGGCTGAATCCTCTTTAGTAGCTGAAGTGATGAAAAAGCAGTTCAGTGGTCCCTACTTATTGCAGCTGAAGGAGGGAATTCATAAATACAACACTACAACTTTTGAACAAAGGGGAAATGATGGTACTTTGAGGTATAGAGGCAGACTATGGGTTCAGAAGTAGGTGAAGGCATGAGAGGATTATGCTAGAAGCCCACGATTCTAGGTATTCAATTCACCTGGGTTCCACAAAGATGTATCATGATCTAAAGGAGATATATTGGTGGAACGATATGAAAATGATTATAGCAGATTTTGTGGCTAAGTTTCCAAACTATCAGCAGGTGAAAGTCAAAAACCAGAGGCCTGGTGGTTTAACTCAGAATATAGAAACTCCCATTTCAAAATGGGAGATGGTAAACATGGACTTCATAACAGGTCTACCTATTTCGTCTCGGAAGCATGATTCGATTTGGGTGATTGTAGACCGACTTACCAAGTAAACTCACTTCTTGTTAGTGAAGACTACGAATTCGGCTGAGGATTATGCCATGTTTTATATCCAAGAAATTGTCTGATTGCATGGGACTCCTTCCTCCATCATCTCAGATCGTGGTGCTACGTTCACGGTGAAATTTCGGACATCCTTTTAGAAGGGGTTGGGCAAAAAAGGTGAACCTCATCAACACTTTAATCCTCGGACAGATGGCCAGGCGGAACACACCATTTCAGACTCTTAAGGAAATGTTAAGGTCGCGTGTTATCGATTTTAAAGGTAATTGGGATGATCATCTACCCCTCATTGAGCTTGCTTATAATAACAACTGGTATTCTAGTATAAAGATGGCACCATATGAAGCTTTGTATGTGTGAACATGTTGATCACCAATTGGTTGGTTTGAAGTTGGTTTTTAGGACCCAATTTGGTAAATATTGATAAAGAATTTAATTGATAGTTCGATTGCAGAATTCTGGTAGAGTTTGGTGAACAATTGAACAAGTAAAAGTGATGCGAACCGGGTAGCATTTTTATGAACATTTATCAACATAAGTAGACTAAATATATCCTTAACTTTATCGATCCAGTGGGAAGTCCTTGAAGAGTTCTGTGGGTTTGAAGGTTTATTTTTAAATACATTTAAAAACAGCAAAAATAGTATTTAAAGACCAGTCCCTTATAGAGTCATTCTTATCAATCACCCCTTTATCTCATCACTTTTGCAATTCATGGCCTACGACCCAAAAAATTTTCGCTTGCTCAACTCTATTTTTTTTTATTTCTCAATTGTAAAAATGAATAATTAACCTAAATAGCGGTTTATGCAATAATTTAAACTAAAACACCTGACAAATGTGTAATATATGTATATTTTCAAGTATAATTAGTCTATATCTTTTGAACATTTCAAGAAAAGGTAAATAATGAACTTTGCTGGCGTTGCGTAAAGATCCGAATTTAAAAGTAGCCTCACATTAATTTTGGGTAATAACACACTTTTAGGAGTAAAAATTGTGTGGGATAGCTATTTTGTAAAGTGATATTTACTTTTTATTCAGCATTTTAAATATTTAGCAATAATATTCACTACTCTATTAAAATTAATATGAAAAGACTGTGTTACCCTTTCTTCTATCTCTTTCATGTTAGGAAGAAGAACTCCGGCGACTGCATAGAGAAGGAAACTGGGGATTTGTTTGGAATGAAAATCAACATTCAGAGGACCAAACTAGAAGGGCAAGTGTAGTAAACGACAAAGAGATGCAACTACCTCAAGAATGGACTTATTGAATATTGATGGGAAACATTTAATTGGGAAGCAATTATTCGATCGTCAAATAATATATTTTTTTTTTTGTGAAAAGATACAAATAATGTTTGGTTTTCTGCTACGTAATGGATCCTGAACTTACAGTTACAAGTTCAAAAGTTAAGGGCGCGTGGTTCGGAACTTCTAGTTTCAAGTTCAAAAGTTAAGGACACTTGGTCCTGAACTTAGAATTACAAGTTCAAAAGTTAAGGACACTTGGTCCTGAACTTAGACTAATAAGCTCAAAAGTTAAGGACAATAGGTCCTGAACATAGGCTAAGAAGCCCAAAAGTTAAGAACAATAGGTCTTAAACTTAGACTAATAAGCTCAAAAGTTAAGTCACTTTGTCATGTACTTACACTTACAAGTTCAAAATTTTAGGACATGTAGTCCTGAAGAGCTGATGTTAAGTTCAAATGTTAAGAACATGTAATCCTGAACTCCTGAACTTAGAGTTCAAACTTCAAAAGTTAAGGACATGTTTCCTGAAGTTAGAGTTACAAGTTCAAAAGTTAAGGACATGTAGTTTTGATATCACGTCCCAAAATCTGAGGAGCGCGACCGGTGATCAACCGAGTAAGCCCGGCTGAGCAAGCCTGTTAGGTTTCATCCTACCCAATCCAACTCATAATTATATAAGAGATAGACTCCACTAATCATACTTAGTAAGTATTTAACTATCAATTCCATTTCATTTCCAATAGCAGCTTAAATCATAAATATCAAAATATTACATGTTTTGTAAATCATTGCCAAACATCAATATTTCAACCTTAATTCCAGTACCCGACACTACTCACAACCTGTCTACGGAGCCTCTAAACATAACTGAAGAATAATGCAAAAATATTGGTAACAAGGCTCTGGCTATACCTTACACAAATACAAAAAAATGACTCCAGGAAGAAAAGCGGCATAAGCCACGCAGGGTCCCGAGGTGCAAGGGGCTCACCGATACTGCTAACGGAAAGTAAAGGAGGTGCTATTGTCGGTGGAATGGAGTGTCTGCTATAAAACCACCTATAATCATAATACGACTGTAGCGCCCCCGGTAAAAGGGACGCCAGTATATTTAAATTGTACTTGTATTTATAACTAAACATCATCTCAATAGAAAGAACTTATCATAAAAGATCAAAGAAATCATATGCATCTAACCAAAGCTTTGAACAATCACTACATCATCAAATACAAATAAGGGATCATGTCGTTTTCACACAATTTCCATAACTTTAGTTTGGGGCATTCCTTTCATATGTTCATCACCGTTCTCAAAATACCACCTCTATATTGAGTGGAGTCCGATCACGACCCGATCGGCTAGGTCACCTCATTGGATGCATATATCTTAATTACTATTTCATTTACCTTATCTGAAATTCAATATCAGCACATTACCACCATATGTGCGCCATGGTGTCTGATTACGACCCGATCGGCTAGGTCGAATTACCTAGGCATTATCCTTTTCTTATTAGTCGCCACATCCGAATTTTTATTTCACATGTATCATATCAATTCCTTGGCACTTAGGGCCACCATTATCATATCGTACTTGGCAGTAGGCCATATTTCACAACTCACATTCCACAACACTTTCACTTTCAACAACAAACTTTCGATTTAAGATAATAGGCATACACAAGAGAATTTTCAAGTTATAAGCATAGAGAGGAATTCTCATGATTCGGAACAACAATCACAATTTAAACTTGACTTTGAAATTTAGGCAATTTCACATATACTTCACACTCTTCAATCTCAATCTATTATCTAATCTTTCAATACATGATTCGCATTCCTTCCACATTTTCAAGTTATCAAGAATTGCGCATTAGTCACATTGAAATGCATCCTTCACAAATATAGGGTCACAGCACCAATTCATATAAAGTATCAACCAAAACAATAATCCAAAGTATCATATTTACACAAGCATCAATATAGCTTAATTTCTAAAAGACAGATTTTTAGCCATACATACATTTCTTGAGCTTTCCTTTAGTTACTGCGATATTTCAGAAATTCTATGAACTTCAAAATATTTTTAGACATAGAAAAATTAAATACAAATTAGGAAGATATTCATAATTCTAGCTCATTTGAGCATTTTATCAAATACTAGGGGAGCATCTTAACTTCAAATATCTTTTTCAAAATTTTCCTTAATTTCCCCAACGATATCTTTACTTATTTATGTTAAACAATATTCCCAAAAATCTAATTTGTACATGCATATATACGTAATAGTATTACACCCAAGAATCATACCTCCATACCCCATCGCATACCCCCAAAATCAAAATTAAAGCCTAATGTATAGAATCTTACCTCTTGGATGAAGAACTTATAATTGGGCACTTTGATTCTTGAAGGTTGATGTAAGGTTTGGATGATAATGAAGCTAGACCTCGCCTTTATATCTCTATATACTCTCATCTATCTCTAAAATCAGTAAGAAATGACCCTAAAAAAAACCCAAAGCCTATATATTGAAATGAAGTCGGGTTATAAAAATTAAAATATTAACCCTCCGATGTCGGGCCTGCTATAGCATAATGGACCGCATAACGAGAATGTTGGTCACATAATGCACCGCAAAACCGGCGCCCAAAACATGGCTACACTAGCCCAGTCTGCGACAGGAATGCACCGCTAAGTCAGAAATGCGACAGGATTTGCGGCGCAGATTTTACATAGGATCACATTTTCCAGCTTTTGGTAATTTGATTATAACTTTGTGTGGGAATGTTCAAATGACAAACGGTTTAAAGTGTTGGAAACTAGACTCAAAGACCGTTCATTTTATAGGTTATTTATCACACAAAACATTATATATATTTAGATGTGCTTGTTCAAACTGGGGACTTGTGCAAGTACCTTTGGAATCTTAGCCTGTTATGAATGTTTTCCAATATTTCTTAGACTTAGGCCTTTCCTTCGACCCCAAATTACTTACCATAAGACATATACATATATTTACCAAATCGAATTGATATACACCATGTTAATAGCACATAAAACATAATAATTAGCCTATGTGGCACCACGAAATCCTAGATTACTAAGCGAAATTCCGGGGCCTTACACTTGAAGTCATGAAGTTAAAAAGTTAAGGACATGAGCAGAAAGGTATTTTCGTCTGGGCAATTAAAGTTTATTAAAGGAGTGGCTAAAGACAAAAGACTAAAAATATTTTAAACAATGACTTAAAAGTAAATACATATATTATTAATATACTTGAGCCTCGTACTACGACAAAATTTCGGTTGGGCTACCAGCCCATTGAAATCAAAATTTCAAGTTGACGAGAAAGTTTGCAAAATCCACATTTATTGGGGGTTTGGGGAATGGGGTGAAGAAATTGTGGAGAACTCAATAGCATCTACAACTAATTAACCAATGTTATTGGAAATTAGAATCCTCATTATCAAATTCTATCTCTAGTACAAAAGGTTATATATTAATACCAACACGCATAAGTGAGTTAATTAATAATCATATATAAAACTAAGCTTTCACATAGCCAACAATGATGGATGGAACAGCACCACACTGCAAAATAGTATAATTTACAAGTTAAACACAAGTCAAAATGTTCTTATAGACAACCTGAGTTCCTCTAGTGGTCATGTGCAAAAAGAAATAATTAGGAATATTACTTCTTTAAATACCATAGACAAGTTGACACCCTTTTATCTTTTTTCCCACTCTCTTTTATCTTACCATTTTATTTTAATCTTTTGGGAATCTTTTCGGACCTTAGTGTGTCATCTACACTGACTTGCAACTTTTTCTTTTCCGACAAATCTTAACACAAATATAGATAGGACGAGATGCCGAAATGGAATTTCAATAAATTGGGCTGAAATCTTAAGAGTTATGCTGCTTCAATAGAGGCAGTGTAATTCAAATGAAATAATAATTTGATTGATCGCTCTTACTCTTATTTTTCTTTTACAGATAAAGAGAGACGAATGAAATTCATTGGTCCAATTAATTCATATTTTTGTCACGATCCAATAAGGGATAAATTGTTTCCTACTAAAATATTCTCCATTCTGATATCTCGGATTAAGCGTAGAAGAATCCCAACATTAATACCACATTTCTTTTGTCTTAAAACAAAGCAAGGAGGAGGAATGCCTTGCTGCTAGCGATGTCAAACTTCTGAAAAGGGATATATTTCTAGTAAGTATAAATCTGCATGTTTCAAAAAATACTTGATTTGCAAATTAGAAAAGTAAAGAGGTCGTAGTTAAAAGCAGGCATTGCTAAAATGGTGGAGAAAGTATTGACTTTTTAAAATGTTGGAGTGCGCTTGGGATAACATTCTAAAGATTCTTAATGCCAAAAGATAATATATTCACCTTTTCGTACAATAAGATAAGTCATTAATAAACCTCGAATCTATTAAAATCTAAGTTCAATCATTCCATAATTCAAGTAATTTGATAGTAGTAGTTCTGAAAATGCACTCTCTCAAATGCGGTTTCCATATAGTCAAACATGAGATTATGGTTGAAGATCCAATCTCCTTTTCTCGTCCACGAAAAAGATTTGATTGAGAAAATGGCAACAATTACAAACGGGCAAAAGCTCTCTTTCTCGTTTATAGTAACGAAAAACTTTGACCATCGAGTAGAACTTGTATATAGTCGAAACCAGGTTCGTCATTTGTTTGACCAATCAAGGTTGCAACATGGCAGGTCAAAGTTCGAGCTCAAATTATATTGAATAAGACGTAAATTTAGATCGTCGAGCTCGTGACCTAGGGACCGAGCAAGATCGAGGAAAACATGCCGAGCCAAATAACCAAAAGTTAAAATATCCACAATCGATCGAGGATCACGACGAAAATCTCGGCACGTATCAAGAAGTGGCCGATTAATTAACAATTCATGAGTTTTTTAACTTGTATAAAATTGTACCAACAGTAGAACACCCCTACTATATAATGGGGTTTCTGATCATTCGTATGACACATTGTAATACGCACAAAGAAAGCAATATACTGATCATTTCTAGTTCTTGTCATCTTATTGTTCAGTTCTAACACTAGTTGAGACGTTTCTTGGCTCGAGGGTGATCAAACTTAGAGGCCAAGACTGTTCAATTTTGTGTGGTTTACATTTATTTCCTTATCGTTAATTTCAATATTAACATGTCTGCTTAATTTGTATCAAGTTATATCATGTATCATTAATAACATTTATAAATTTAATTGTTATCCATTTTTAAGGATAGACACAACTTTTCAAATAAGGAAAAATGGTGACTTCATACGATACTTTCTCTGCATTTAAACTTGTGACAATTCGAATAGTAATCTTAAATATCATACTTTCTCTACGACGACAATATTGTTTACCTTGAAAACGGTAATTATAATTATATTTGATTTTGTGATTTTAATAATATGCGGTCTATTTTTATGCTAGTTGTTAGGTAATAGATGCTAAGTAGAAGACTGAAAAATAAGATAAGAGCTTGTAAATAATGTAATAACCAAACTAAATGGTCATAGATGGAGGCCTCGAGCTGACGTATACGGGGCCTCGAGATCGAGTCGGATGCCCAATTTAGGGCAATCGAGGGAGGACTAACATTAATAAGAGCTACGATGGCGGCTCTTTATGAACAATAATGAGCAATAAATGAAGAACAATAAATATAACACAATAAATATAATCAATAAATAAAAGTAACGAAATCTAGAGAATATGTTATAAAGTAGAGAGAATGTGCTTGTGAATTCAATATTGTTAATCCGATCCCTCTAGAAATGAGAAAGGGTCCCCTTTATATATGAGGAAAAAATCCCTATCTGACCCATGTGTAATTATTACATAAAGTAGCTGGAACAACCACTCAATCAGCCTGGTGCAGGCTATCACTTCTTGCGTAGGCATTGTCAGAAAATACTGCTCCTAGGGAACTTCCCGCTTACTTTTGACAAGCACCACTTTTTTCTACCCCAACACCGGGCATGAAGAATCCCCGAAGGCATCGGACCCCGGGCTATTCTCCAGGCTCATTGAGATGAGACTACGTAATACCTTGTCGGTCGCAAAATTGGTCACCCTGATTTTAGCCGTATACAGATAGTTCGTGCAATTTTTAGAGTAAAACAGAGGGAAACCTCTTCGAGATCTTACCTCTTCGGCGCTTCCACCGAAACAAATAGTTGTGTCCTGCCAAGTGACTGACGTAATAGACAGGGCTTCTAAATGTGGCATCCACACAATCCTCAAAATCTTTGAATTATTTATAGTGGTTGGCTGTCTATTGTTGTGCTCCAACCATATATGTTAGGCTTATATAAGTATTCATTTCTTCGCCCCTTCCTTTCTAATGCATCATTAGACTCCTAACAAAGTTATTCTTTCTTCTTACATCTCTCTCGTGCCTTTTCCTAAAATGTGATTTTTAGTTTCTTTTTTGTAATCCCCTAGTAAGAAATGGAAAACACTTCTGCCTCCATCCCTCACGGAGATGTGCCTTCCTCTTCCATGCTCTCTTCTGAGGGTAAAGCAACAATGTCTCCTAGCGCTGGAGAATGCGTTCCAGGGGCTTTTGAGACGACATTTGATTTTAAGGCCGAGAGACCTTCATCGAAGCCGGGGTGATGTGAACCTGCGTCTCGATATGTCAGTTTTATAACGGACATCGCAAGGGTAAAACATCGACTGTCACTGGGGAGATGTGTTACTAACAGAGGTTCTCTCACGGGGGGAGGACGTAACGACCTATATAGCCGACTTCCTCAGTGTGTATACTTATCCACTTACCCTCAGCCCGGTGCTTCCCTCCATGTCTTCGATAGACCCCGTGATCATCGACTTTTGGCAAACAATATCAACTGACTCTCAGCCAAATTCATCCATCATTCTGGCGTATCATTTACATGACCAGATATTTGTGAGTATGATCTATGGGATGCCCTTCAGCCTTGACCATTTGATCAAAATTTACAGTCCCCGACTCTTTCACACAGGCCTGATTAAACAACATTCCCGGCCTCGAGAGCCCTATTTGTTTACATCAACGAGGTTAGGAACGGGGATTGGATGAGCCGTATCATCAGATTTAGGATTTCAAACTTGATTCCCGCAGAGAGGCTTCCATTTCCCGAAAGATAGATCATGACGCATAAGTAGACATACTTAATTAACTGCCCATTTCTTTCTTTTGGATACATTTCTTCGTGGACTGACTTCCTCCGCTAATAAAGCTAAAACGGCGTACCCTGATGTGGTAAGGAATCTTTTTGGCTAGGTAGCTAAACTGGACTCGATCTTCCCATACGTCGAGCGCGTGTGGCGCAATTTATCCATGGCTCGATGGAAAGCCAAGGATCACGATAGATATTTATTCTCTGTTGTAGTTTAAGTTTTATAATGGTTGTTCTGGATTGAACTCTCATTCCCCATGCTTGTTTTTGTATTTGGGCAGGTCTGGGGGAGGCCTTCTTGATGAGAAGAACTCTACCTGGGGAATCGGGTGCTCTAACACTCGATGAAGAGGGGAAAAGACGAGGGGGATTGCTAGCTTGCCCTCCGAAATCTAAGAAAACCAGAATGGAAGATCCTAAGGATGGTGTAGCAGTCTTAATTCCAGAAGGGCCGGGAAGTCCCAAAAATAGAGTCGAAAGGAATGATGATCCTCTGTCAGCACCCGAAGTGGGAGAGGATTTGACTCTGTCATACTGTTAAGTTGGCAAATCTTCTGAATCGTGGCTCGGTTCCATTGCTAACCCACCTCGAGCTTAAGAGACCTGCGAGGGTATATTGGATGCTATTACCGACGGCCAAAATTTTCCTTGGGCCGAGTTTTGCTTGGCAGGCGATCTGGGGGAGCCCAATTCCGAAGTTCTTCAAAAGCAAGAGGCAACCCCGATTGACCCAATAGATGTCATGAAAGTGAGTGATTCCCCATCTGAATCAGCCTTTCCGTCGATGGAGATACAAGATATCCCCAATATACTATCTCTCGACGTGGGTACGCCCGTTGTTGATAAAGATGTGTCCCGAAATTTCTTCTGTTGCACTTGAGGAAAAGCTTAATCCTGATATTTTACTTCTGTTTACCGAGATCGACCGGCTATGTGAGCAAGTAATCTATTTGCAAACTCTTCTTGGAGCCCTGACCTTTACCCTTCTAACTTATTTTCTTCCATGGTTCCAGGCCAAGATGCTTTATGAGCAATCATTCACAAATTTTGAAACTGAGCTGACTCGCTGCGAAGGGAACATAAAAAGCTTACCTCAGAAGCCGATGAGCTCAGGTCTCTTTCTACCAAGAGGGAGGAAGAAATCTGAGGCCTTCGGATTGCTTGGATGCGTCGTCCAAGGAAAAGGCTCATCTTACTTAACAGTTTACATATCCCCAGTCTATTTTTTGTCTGTACGTCTGATTGAATTCAATATTTTAATATCTTTGTGTCGCCTTTTATAGTTTGAGGAGAAAGATACCCCTAAGGGAAAGGAGCTACAAGCAAGGGACTCCAAATTATTAGAGCTTAAGCAGCATTTGAGTGAGGTAATCACTGAGAGAGATACTCTTCGGGGAGAGGTGGTTTTGATCAGGCGTTGCCTTGAAGATACGAGCATAAGGATCTCCATACTGTGTTGGTTGGTATGCTATCCGAGGTCAAGTCTAAGGCCGAGGTGCTCGTGACCTTGTATAAGGAGGATGCCGCTACTGCAAATGCTCAGGCCCGAAAGGTGTCCAAAGAGGCTGAGTTGCGCCTTACCCGAGTAGTGGATATTGCCCGATTAATATCTCGGAGACAGATGCTTGAGGATATATACGCGTAGAGCATAGATTTAATTGCCAGGGTTGAGAGGGTGAAGACCCTAGAAGAGGAATCTATGGCCTTATTTCCTTTTGAAAGAGAGTCGGGAGGTGATAAGGATGGAGTGAGGTCCTTGAAGGGGAGGAAGCCGTTGCAAACCTGGAGGCTAGGGCCGAAGCAGATGAAAACGTGTTTTCTACCATCGAAGGCGTAGCTTCGGTGCTAGATTAAGGGTTTCATTTGCTTTTTGCCTTTGTAAGGGCTTACAGATGTAGGCTCTGTAATTGTACTTTTATGAATATTTTTATATGTGTGTCAATTTTTACCTTTTTCTGACTTGTGGCATTTGTTTGGTAATTGATCTAAAGTTGTGGGTCTCAATTTTAAACCCTTGGAATCCCGCTACCTCGAGAGTTTATCAATGGTCGAGAGTGAATCAGTAAGTCTGTCGTGTTGGCTCTGAGGCCATTTGTGCGAATTTCTTAGATTCTCACGCATCGAGTCAGTACAATCTTTTAGTGTATGCTGGAGTCTTAGTCTCTTATTCTTTTTCTCTTAGGAGTATTTAGTTAACTACTTTGGGTCCAGTCTCCGAATCAGGTTTTGACTCGAGCTTATTACCCTTAAGTTTTCAAATTTAAAGCTGGCCCATTAGCTCTTGTGCGTTGGTCGGTACGACCCCTTGAATGGGATGACGATAGTAGCTCTAACGCATTGGGTCGGTATGACCTCTTATATGGGCTGGCAACAGTGGCTCTTATGCATTAAGTCGGTATGACCTCTTATACGGGCTAACGACTGTGGTTCTTACGCATTGGGTCAGTACGACCTCTTATATAGGCTTTATTTTTTCCCTCGTTAAGGACTTTTTGAAATTGTATTTTCCTGAATCATCGACGGTTCGATAAAAAACCTCGATTGTGAGTCATTAAGTGGTGATGTACGAGCACCTCTGGAGGTTTTTCTCGAAGGCCGACTATTTCAAGCCTATAGTTTGGAGCTGACATGGTCGAAACTGTTTAGCCTATGTCGAGGGTAGCTTGTTGAACCGGTTCTTTTCGAAGTACTTTCGAAGGAATTAGAGGCATGTTATTTTATAGCGACGGTCGGGCATCCTCGAGCTGCGTTTATTTGGCTGGTACAACCTCGTGATCGTAGTCATTGTTTTTGGCCGGAGCCTTTCAGTCCCCCAGTGAAGTAGTTTTTGGTGTCTATATCGAGGTTATGTGGCATATAAGTTCGATGCATAGCATTAACTTTAAGATCGGAATTATGCCTTGTTAAGGTCTTACAAATTTATACATGCCTTTGAGGCCTTACAGTTTTGGTTACTTGATACAAGTATGGTTTCATGCCTTACTTGAGGTCTTACAGTTTTGATCACTTGGTACAAGTGTGGTTCATGCCTAGCTTGAGGTCTGACAGATAATGTCATTGCCTCATATAGGTCTTACGAGATCGAGGCTGCCCACATAAGCTCATATGGCCTCGAGGTTTTTGATAAGTGGATGGGGGTGTCAATTTTGTGGCAGACCCTGAGACATCAAAAGTTTCTTGTCCCGGGAGGAATTCCGTGTAAACTTGGTATTGCCTCATTGAAGGCTTACGAGTTCGGAATTTTCGATCCGGAGGTCATGTGGCCTTGAGTTTTTGACGCCAGTTCCCGAGCGTTTGGGACATTTTTTTCTTCTGGAGCTATTTTTGTTGCCTTAATGCTGCCTTATTGAGGGCTTAGCTTTGAGTTTTTGACGCTAGTCCCCGAGTGTTCGGGACGGTTTTGGCTCTGGAGACGTTTTATGAACTTGATATGTCCTTATCGAGGGCTTACGGGTATGAAGCTCCAACCTAGAGGTCATACGTCTTTGAGTTTTATATGCCAGTCCTTGAGTGTTCGGGACGTTTTTCGCTCTAGATTTGTTTTTTCAAAAAAAACTAAACTCCATTGAAACACTAAATGAAGGTTCTTGGAGTGAGGAAATCCTCTTCATCCTCATCAGGGGTCTGCTGGCTTTTCGACTCTTCTGAAGTGGAGTGTACAGAATTTGGTATATCTTCATAGACTGGAACTTTTCCTTTGTCGCATGTTTCTCTCTGTATATCTTCTTTATTTTTTCCTCTGTTGAAAACTTTATCACCTAAAGCAGGGTCGATGGTAACGCCTTCGTGTTATTTATCCATGGTCTACCGAACAAGGCATTGTACCTTGTATCACCTTTGATGATGTGGAACCTAGATTCTCCTTTTGTTGCTTCACTGGCCATGCTGAAGCTGTCGAGAATTCGGGAGGTAGGTATGATTTGATCGAGAAATTCAGGTTGTTCTACCACCATCGATCTAATTACGTTGGCCGAGCTACCTGGATCCACAATTACATGTTTAATTTGGATGTTATTTAAGAGAAACGAGATTACTAGTGCATCATTGTGTGGATGACACAGAGTCTCGAAGTCTTCATCGATGAACGTGAGGATGCCCTCAGATGCCTGGCCCCGGGTTTGTCCTTGTGTTGCCACAGAAAGCCTTATCCGCTTTATTACGGGCCCCTGGTAAATGTCGGTCTTCCCGATAATCATATGAACGGTGTGCTGATGTTTTCCCATTTTTCTTCCCCTATTTGCCTCTCTTTCTTCCTGGGTGGGGTTTTTTCAAGTATCTTGTTGATTTTCTCATCATATACTCATGTGGGTGTGAGAACTTACGCCAATGTGTTGAGTCTTACGTGAGACCATATTGACGGGAATTGGCTCTGGTGCATCCTCGGGGTTTTGTGGTGGTACACCATTACCGGGAAAAGCTGCACCACACTATCTATGGTCTTCGAGACCATTCTTGTTATGTGCGTTTACTGAGTTAGACATTTTGACGTGAAATCAAAGATCTTGGACAAGAAAAAGTGTGAAAGGTAACTTGCATTATGTAGAAAATCAGCAAGAAAATAATCACTATTATTTTTAGCCCCACGGTGGGCGCCAAACGGTTTACCTTAAAAATGGTAATCACAAATAAATTTTATTTTGAGGTTCTAAAAATATGCGATCTATTAATATGCTAGTTGTTAGGCAATAGATGCTAAGTGGAAGACTGGAAAATAAGATAAGAGCTTGTAGTTAATGAAATAACCAAATCGAATGGTCAGATATTGGGACCTCGAGCTAACTTATACGGGGCCTCGAGGTCGAGTCGGATGCCCGGCTTAGGGCAATTGAGGGAGGACTAACAGTTATAAGAGCTACGATGGTGGCTTTTTATGAGCAATAAATGAAGAACAATAAATATAACACTATGAATAGAATCAATAAATGTAAATAACGAAATCAAAAGAATATGTTAGAAAGTAGAGAGAATGTTCTTGTATATTCAATATTGTTTATCCAATCCCCCTGAAAATGACAAAGGATTCCCTTTATATATGAGGGAAAAATACCTATCTGACACGTGTGTAATTATTACATAATGTAGTTGGTACAACTGCTCAATCAGCCATGTGCAGGATGTCACTGTTTGTGCAGGCGTTGTCACAAAATACTGCTCCTAGGAAACTTCCCGCTTACTTTCGACAAGCATTGGTTCTTTCTGCCCCAACACTGGACATGAAGAATCCGCGAAGGCATCGGGCCCCGAGTTGTTCTCCGGACCCTTCGAGATAAGATTACGTAATACTTTGTCGACCGTAAAATTGGTCCTCTCGATTTTAGACGTATACAAACATGAATTAAACATTGCTCAAAAGGAAAATGCAACTTTTAAGAATGGGAATAAGAATTTTTCATTTGTTGAGAATTTTGAACTTTTAAGGAATCTGTGCACACCTAAGCATAATTAACTTACTTTCTCAAAAGTTGATAGCATTATTAATTTTGTTGTTATTATTATTTGACTTATGGGGAATCACTTGCTGTGTTGCTACTTTTTTCTTTAATTAGTTAACAATCAGTGGGTCAAGCACCTAAATTAATTCAAAAGAGATGGATCTCCACCTAGGAGATTTGCTTGTAAATCTCTGATTAACTAGTTTTTCAAATCTTTAATTACTTGGAAAAGATCCCAGTCATCACTCACTTGGAACTGAGACTGACTTCCAAGAAGGGCAAAAATAGACTAGTGGTCTGTGTGGACTATGCCAAATTTTGCATAGACAAAGGAATTTGCCTCGTTAACATATATGTTCATGAAATGCTCCTCACATGGGATATTTTTTCGTTTCTTTTATTTAAAAATGTTGTTGATCTAATGAATTTTTTCATGTCAGGAAAGTTTCTATAATGAATATAAAATGTAAAAAAGATGGGTAAGTACTACACATAAAGGAGACTCTGAATCAAAAAGTTCAACCAGAAAGTGCCTCTTCATGCCTTGAAGGATTGTGATTGTGTGTACTAGCAATGATAGAACAGTCCCTTTTCCTGACTACATGCATCGCTAATTCGATCAATGTCCGTCAACTCTTTCTTTTTTTTGTTTTTTGTTGAGTTGTCCCACATCGGAGGGACTTGAGGTCCTTGGTCTCCTTATATGGCTTGGGCAATCCTCACCTCATAAGCTAGCTTTTGGGGTTGAGTTAGGCCCAAGATCCATTCTTTTCATGGTATCAGAGCCAGGCTCATCCCAATTATTGTTGCCGATGTTGGGCCCCCATTTATATTGTCCACGCTCCAGAGATCTGGGCGTGATGGGGGGTGTTGAGTTGTCCCACATCGGAGGGATTTGAGGTCCTTGGTCTCCTTATATGGCTTGGGCAATCCTCACCTCATAAGCTAGCTTTTGGGGTTGAGTTAGGCCCAAGATCCATTCTTTTCATTTTTTAATATATATGGTCACCAACAATTTTTTTTTCTCTTTTCTTTTTTCTTATTTGTGGGGAGGGAAGAGGAACACTGTGGGTGGGTTCGCCTCATCGTCAACATTCTTTTAAAAATAAATTATATTAAATATTTGGACCAATTTTCAATTTGTTTATATCATCTAACATGGCCCATATTAACTTCTCCGTATCGTTCAATTGATGGGATATACTCGAAGAGAAATTCTTCATTAAATATTCTATCTTTTTTTTATCATAAAGTTTTTAATCAATTGAACCTTCATATATATGGAAGACACTTTAAAAATTATTTTGTGCTGTTATATTTATAATAATGCTGGGATTAAGATGTGAGCTGTGCCCTTGAGGCAAGCAGCTGGACTTGCATATCCTTCAGCAAGAAACCTAACATGCTCCATTTGCTTCTTTTGGACAATCTTTCCAATCAAGGTGGCACTGACATGGGAGATGGGGCAGCAATACTACTTTTCTATTTCCCCCAAGTCAAGTCCATCTTATGTTTCGCGTTTTTTCCTGTCATGGATTCCATTGTCATTTACATCCTCAGTGACTTGGCCAGCATTTTACCAAATGGAACAATTAGTTGTGTATGCAGAAAACTAAGATAATGAGATCCGTAGTTATGCAAGCTAGAGTTATATTTGTTTACCGTGGAAATGGTAATAACTATTCAATTTATTGATGGTGATCTATTTATATGCTACTTGTTAAAGCAATCGACGCTAGATATGTGAAGATAAAAGGTGAACTGCGAGCCAAAACAGAGTAACGATCAAACCGAGGAGTTAACTGTACGGGCCTCGGACTAACCGTTGAAGGACCTCGAGGTCGATGCCTGGGCTCGGGCTCGAGCTATCGGGGATAACCGGAAATGGATTAACAGTCAGAATATAATTAAAGTAGGCTCTTTATGGTCAATAACAAGCAATAACTGTAGAACAAATAATATACAATAGCGTCGGGAAAATATGTTAGAGAGAGAAGAGAGAGAGAGCTGTTATTTATCTTGTGTAGAATAGTTGGAGCAACAGCGGCCCTTTACAAAGTGGTAAGGATTCCCTTTATTTAGGAGGGGAACCCAGCAGAGTACAAAATGCATTAATTGTAAAGGTATGGAGATGGGACGACTAGATGTGACACCTTCATACAGGCTCCTGATAGGTCGACATTGTCAGACTTAGCTGTATGCCTTGGGAATCTCCTATTTTATACTAGCCTCGATCAATATACTCTTTAGGTCGAGCCTCGACGAGCTTCGAGGGAGGTAAATCGATCACGGTTTCGCGTCCTTGAGACCTTGAGTTATTCTTCTGATGTGACTTAATGGCAAGAAATTGAAACCTCTGACTTCGGCGCATATAGATAGTCTCAGCATTTCCTAGAACTAAACGATGGGAAACGATTCTGATGCCCGACTTCCGGGGCTTCCTGTGACAACAGCATGCCATTGATGCAATTTATGGGGTGAAATTTCACGATAAGCGGGGCATTCCATAGACTTGTCTTTTTGATGCCATTCAATGTGTTATCGATTCCCGTTATTCAAAGTGACAGTTCCACTGATGATTCAGTTCTTCAAGAACGCAGTAATTCCAAAAGCATTGATGACCATGTCATTATCTCCAATAAATTGGGGCATTCTGGAGTTATTTTTCTATCCAAGTTCCTTCCTCTATTCATTCATCCCTTTTTTCTCACCATCTTTCTCTACTGTTGATCACCATGTTTGGAGTTCACAACCTTAAGATTGTTTGGCAGCTTTCCCATCAGTCGTATAGTAGCCTTTTGCCTGAGCTTCCCTTTGTTGAGTAAGATCATTCCGTCTTGTCACCGCTGTTGTTGTTATGCCTGCTACTACTATCGCTATCGGCTTTGGATGATGCTATACGGCGGATCAAATTTCCCCATTTTTAGAATATTACTTGGACTGTACATCATTGCTCGAGGGGGGATCGGATTATTAACCGCTGCTCACATTCATGCCGCGGCTCGACGTGGTGCTTTGCCCCGGGCTGGTAGTTTGCACGGCTCAATATCCTAAGAAGTGGATTCAAAGTAGCCATGCAAGCGAGGCCGACGTTCGCCAGGTCTGTTATCTCTTCAAGGTTCTCTTAGCCAGTGAGGGTCCTTGACATTTGGCGGGCTATGGATTTTTTTCCATCCCTCCCTGCTTCTCGACTTATCGTTTGGGGATATTAGTGTGGAAGGCCGGGATAAGTCTTCAAAGGAGACAACACTTCGTAAGATATTATCTTTGACAATGCACGCCCGAAGAGAGGATATCCGAAGGCGTTGTTTCAAGAGGTGGACCTTCGAGAGTAGACTAGGCTCTAGGCGTTTACCCTGGGTATGCACCCCTTCGCTTCTTTGTTTCCGTGCAATAACCTTTCGTCGCCTTTTGAAACCATATGTAAGGACCCCTTGTGGGCCGCTGTAAGCAAATGTTTACAAATATGAATGTGAAACTACTTTCCTGACTTCTGCCTTTGATGCTTATCATATTCATTTATATTTGTGGGAATTCTGAATGTATGCTTCTGCTGATTATTGTCAATATCTAACTCGGATGCGAGTATTCCTTCCAGTATTTTGTTGATAGAAATGGCTCCTTTCCGAGCCCACCATTTTTCCTTGGACCAAGCCTGAAAAGGTCCAATAGACTTGGGTCATCGGGACACTCGAGTCACATGAAGATAGCACATCGAACCTTGAAATTTTTTAGAGTGTTCTCTAAGTGAGGGTCAGCTTCAGGAACATGGAGATTTACTTTGAAATTAATGTAGATAAACCTTTCAAGGCATTGTAGGTAGGTCCCTGAGGTGGGGTTACCCATATTTAAGCGATGTTCTAAGGTCGAGCCCTCATGGATTGGGCTCGAAGTGCTTACATTTCTTCTTGAGAGCACCCTCGAGGTCGGGTACCACCTCAGGACTGAAGACAACGTGACTGGCTTTTTAAAGCCTAACTTTTATTCGACGGAGATCCTCGAGGTTTGATACCACCTTGGAGCTCGGATTGAAGCCATTGGCCTCCCTGAGCGTAACTTGGGTAGGCAGACCATTGTTGTTTACCCACATATATATGGAGTTTTTCCCACTTCTTAGGATATCCCAATATTTTAGATAAATATCCTTCCTTTTTGGCGTCGAGTCCTTCGTTACCTTAGCATCAAAGTGTGTGTACAGGTTTCCACATCAGTCCAATAGTTCTGCCATAGCCATGATTGCTACTTTAGGGTCTGTCCGGCAAAGTGGGGAGAGTTCCATGCACAGGCTTGGGCAGTTTAGCATATGTGGCAGAAATGGAGAGGTCATTAGCCTTGGATGTTAGGACTTGGGCAACCAGCTTGTTTGATTGTATGTTTCAGAGCGGAGTAGAGTTTTGGCATGTGTGGTCTCATGGTGTTCTCTTTATGATCGTATTAGAGAGCTTTAGTATGACGACTCTTATATGCTTGTCCTCAAAGATACGGTTTGGCACGGCGATGTCAATGAGGTCACTATTGGGGAGGATGGTGTATTACAGAAGCATCGCAGGCTATGTGTGCCCAATGTAGATGGTTTGTTGGAGTTGATTTTCCAGGAGGCTCACAGTTCACAGTATTCCATTTATCTGGGTGCCACAAAGATGTATCAGGACTTGAGACAGCACTATTGGTGGAGGATGATGAAGAAAGACATAGTGTAGTATGTAGCTTGGTGCCTAAATTGTCAGCATGTAAATTATGAGCATCAACGGCAGGCGGACTGCTTCAGAGGCTAGACATTCCAAAGTGGAAATGGGAGCAGGCTACTATGGATTTTGTTGGTGGGCTTCCATCGGACTCAGAGGGAGTTCGATGCAGTATGGGTCATTATGGATAGGTTGGCCAAGTCGGCTCATTTCATTCCTGTGGTGACCATATATTCCTCGGAGCAGTTGACTATGGTTTATATTTGCAAGATTGTTATACTTCATGGCGCGATGGTATCTGTCATCTTTGACTGAGGTACACAATCTACATCGCGATTCTGGAGGGTCATACAACATGAGTTAAGCACATGGTTTGATTTGACTATAGCATTTCACTCTCAGATGGATGGACAGATCGAGCGCACTATTTAGATACTAGAGGATATGCTCCGCGCATATGTGATGGAGTTTGGGGGTTCTTGGGATCAGTTCTTGCACCGGTCGATCATTCAGATGGCTCTATCAGAGTCTTTGTATGGTTGGAGGTGCCGGTCTTTAGTGGGTTTGTTTGAGCAGGGTGGTCTTGGCTACGGGCTACAGACCTGATTTAGGATGCTTTGGAAAAAGTTAAAATTTTTCAATATCAAATTCGTACAACCCAATCCAGACAAAAGATTTATGCGGATTTTATGGTTCACGATGTTACATTCATGGTTGGGGAACAGGTCTTTCTCTGGGTGTCACTCATGAACGGTGTTATGAGGTTTCGGAAGAAGGGAAATTTGAGCCCTAGTTATATCAGACCTTTTGAGATACATGAGATGATTGGAGAGTAGCCTATTTTCTTGCATTATCACCTAGTCTAGCTGCCGTTCATCTTGTATTTCATGTTTCCATGCTCTGGAAGTATCACAGTGATCCATCCCACGTGTTAGACTTCATCTCGGTCTAGTTGGATAAGGATTTTGTCTTATGTTGAGGAGCCGGTGGCCATTTTGGATAAGTAGGTTCGAAAGTTGAGGTCGAAGAATTGCATCAGCGAAGTTTCAATGGAAGGGTGAACCAGTCGAGGAGGAGACTTGGGAGATCGAGCATGATATGCTTAGACGCTATCCTCATTTTTTCACCACTTTAGTATATCTCTACACTTGTTCGAGGACGAATAATTGCTTTGAGAGAGGGAGGATGTAACGACCCAGCCGGTTGATTTGAGTAATTTAGCCTTGATCCCCTATTTACTACCTCTTCTATGATATATTGTGATTATGTAATTTGCCGAGCTGTTTGGGTTTTGTTCCTGGTAAGTTTCGAAATTAAATGGGACACATTGTCCCAAAGTTGGAGATTTAAGTTGAAAGAGCTAACCATAGTTTGACTTTTGGGTAGACGACCTCGAAATGGAGTTTTGATGGTTCTAAAAGCGATGTATGGTGATATTGGATTTAGGAGCATGCCCGAATGTTGATTTGGAGGTCTGTAGGTTGTTTCAGCATGAATTGGTGCAAGTTGGAAAATGAAAGATTTTGGAAAGTATGACTGAGAGTACACATTATTGATATTGAGGTCAAATACTGATTCCGGAAGTTGGAATAGGTCCGTGATGTCATTTATAACATGTATGGAAAATTTGGAGTCAATTAGAGTTGTTTTGGTATGAATCGGCATTTGTTTCAGAATTCAAAAGTTCATTGTTGCATAGGCTTGAATTTGGGTTGCGATTAGTAGAATCGATTTTGTTTGATGTGATTATTTGCCTCGGCGCCCCGGGTGTGGATAGGATTGAATTAGGACCAATTTTTGACTTAGCTTAATTTTTGAAGTCCCAAGCCCGCTGGGGTCTTCGCACCATGCGGAGGGATTGATCGTAGGTGTGGAATTCGGGTGCGGAAGGTGCAGCACAGAAGATAAAAGGAGAGCCAGCATTGGGCTTGCATGCGAAGACACCTGGGTGCATGTGCGCTTATGCAGGCACAGACTAGCTTGTGGGGAAGAAGAATTGGAGGATGAGGCTTTGGTCAGGACGCAGGTGCAGTCTCCTTATCCGCAGAAGCGGGATCGCAAGTGCGAGCCATGGTCCACATAACCAGAACTCCTGGACTTAAGTGGAATTCGCACCTGCAATGGTTTTTCCACGAGTGAGACCCTTGGCCCCCAGAAGTGAGGATCACTGGGCAAAAAGGTTTTTTTTTAGGGTTTATATTCATAATCCATTTTTGGACTTAGAGAGCTCGGTGGGAGGAAATTGTTCGAGGGCTTTTTTATAGAGAACTTTGGAATAAGGAATCCTAACTCTGTTTTGGTCAATTTGAATGAATCTGTTGATAATTTAATCATTTAATTATTGTTTTGGATCTGGAAATTTGAGAAATATTTGTGAAACTTCTTAGGCTAAAAATTAAGGATTTACAAGACAATTTGAGATCGGTTTTGAGTAATTCTTGTATGGTTGGACTCGTCGTGTTTGAATTTTGTTACTTTGGTTTGGTTTCGAGAGCCATGTTTGGGTTGACTTGTTGAGTTGGCTTTTATACTTCTTATTAAAGGTCGTAATTTTATTGTTCGAATTAGTTTTCTATGCTTTATATTTATGGTTTGAAGTTGTTTTGGTTAGATTCGAGCCGTTCGGAGTCGGATAATCGAGGAAAAGGCCTTATTGTTGATTGATTAGTGCAATTTATGATAAGTGACTTGCCTAACCTTGTGTGGGGGAAATAATCCTTATGTTTTTATCGATTATGATAATTGTTGTATGCGAAAATCGTGTACGGAAGGTATGAGTTTGTACATGGGCTAAATATGGAAATTAATGGTTTAAGCTATGTAGATTTCATTTCATGCGTTAATTGAGTTACCTTCTCATATTATAGTCATCATTTCTAGTCTATTTCACATCTTTACTTGTATTATCTCTTACCATTTATTTTATCTATATGTTTAGTTGAAGCTCTTGTTCCTTTATTCCGTATTCAATATTTAATTGTTGAGCTCTTTACTTGAAGCCTTTCTTGTAAATATCTGGTTGTTGAAATTGGTATATAGTTACAAAGGCCGAAATTCCTATCGAGGCAAAGTGTTAAGTTGTGAAATATCATTCTATTGGGTTATTCACTTCCGATTGTAACTGTTAAGGTTTTGTGCACATTGTGGTTGAGCTGTGGCTCCTAATTGTGAATTCTGTTATTGTTTGTTTTCTATGGCATGTTGTGATATTGGGAACTTGAGGTGAGATTTGTGATACGTTTTGTTGGCCCAAATTTAGGTGAAGTTTTGAAGAATGACAAATGAACTCAGTCATGGACCAGGTCCATCATGTGAGACACAGTGTTTATCAATCTATACATTTGAGATGCACGTGAAAAAGATAAGTCTCAAGGATCATGCAGTAATATCTTCTGAACTAATCGAAAAGGTTTGGAGTTTGTATTGTATTAGGACTCGAATTCGATAAAGGATCAGCAGTTGAGTCTCAATCAAACTCAGATTACTAACTCATTAAATAACAACGAATGTTCTCTTTTATAGAAATTGCACATATGCAGAAGTTAAACTAAATTGAGAGCAAAAGAGGAACGCAATTTTGCAAGCAATTTATGTGAGATTTAAGTGTGCACTCCTAAAGCTATTTGAAGAGATAGAAGAACCAGTCCTATTGTGTTTATTCTTATTCTAGTTCAATTTTAGTAGGCGGTTTAAAGTTGTACCTTTCTAGCTTTCAAAAGAAGCAATTGTATTACGTAATTTGTGTATTCAAGTTAGAGTTAACTTGAAAGTATCACAACACTTGGGGTTGTGTGAAACACCAGGATAATAGTTAATACTTAGGTTTGCAAAAGTTTTGTAAATGCTATTTTGGCTCAGTTATTTTAGTGGATGTTTGTGAAAATCCTACTAAATAGCGGGTCTTTTTTATTTTTTGAACCAGGTATTTTCCACGTAAAAATCTATGTGTTATGTATTTTCTTTACTTTTAATTCCGCAATAGTAGTAGTTAGAACACCTAGAAAAACCAGGTTCTTCTAGATCAAAAAATTAGGTACCACACAAATCCTTCCCCCCCCCCCTGTGTGGTATTGACGTTTGGAACATCAATTGGTATCGGAGCGGGTTATCCTTGAAGAGTCTAACACCTTAGGAAAATATCAACATGAGTGTACCACCTAAGAACTGGGAAGGGCAATCCACTGCCAGGCCTCCCTGTTCAATGGACACTACTACTCTTGGTGGAAGAATAGGATGAAGGATCACATCATAGGAGAAAGCTATGAACTCTGGGACATAGTCACCAATGGTCCTTTGGCAACTACAATGAAAAATGAGGAAGGAGTGGATGTGCCAAAGACAAGGGCTGACTGCACTGCTGAAGACCTGAAAAAGTGGGAGAAAAATGTTAAGGCCAAGAATAGCTTGTATGCGGACTATGTCCAGATGAGTGTAGTAGGATCCAAAGTTGTACTACTGCTAAGGAGATATGGGACACTTTGCAAGTGGCTCATGAAGGAACTCCTCAAGTGAAAAGATCCAGAGGAACATTGTTGTATTCTCAATATGAGAATTTTACTATGAAGGATGGATAAACTATCCAAGAGATGTATACTAGGTTCACTACAATGACAAATGAACTTAAGTCTCTTGGAAGGATTATTCTTGAAGAAGACAAGGTTGAGAAAATCTTGACAAGAATTCTGGCAGTTGCTTGGGAAAGCAAAATCACTGCTATTCAGGAATCCAAGAATATGGCTACTCTCACACTGGATGAACTGATTGGAAATCTTACTGCATATGAACTGAGAAGGAAACCCATGGATATGGATACACCCAAGAAGGAGAGAAGCCTGGCTCTCAGAATTGCTGAAGGTTAAGATTTGGAAGATGATGAGATAGCTATGATCACTAGAGATTTCAAAAAGTACCTGATGAGAGGAAAGGGCTCTTCAATAGGTACACCCTTCAACAAGTCAAGAGCTCCTGAGAAACAGACTGATCAGGGTTTCTACAAGTGTGGAAAGACTGATCACACGAGCAAAAATTGCCCTCAATGGGAAATTGAATGGATGAAAAAAAGGGCTGAACGAAGGAACAGGAAGAAGGAACAGGTTCAACCAAAAAGGAACAAATGTTAAAACAAGGCTATGGTCACTTCTTGGGGAGAAACCTCAGATGAAGATTCAGAAGATGAAGCTGAAGAAGAGCAAGCTCTTATGGCTATCGGAGAATTAGATGATGAATAAGAGGTAAGTATTCTGCATCTCAAAGGCAAGATTAAATTTTTGTCTAAAGAAAGGTTGGCTGAGCTATTATTAGACTTCATTGATGAGTATGAGATAGTTAACAATGAGAAGGAAGTTCTGTCTAGGGAGTGCGTTATCTTAAAAGCAAAATGTAAAAGTCTAGAGTCTAGGGCTGATGAGAGTGATAACAAAAATGCTAAGTTGAAGAACCATGTTCTTTAACTCGACAATAGTGTCCTAGAACTTAGATATGAAAACTTATAACTGAAACCAGGATCAGGAAAGAAGAAGGTTAATCACTAATATCTCACTCTAGAAGAAAATTTAGGAAAAATGCAAGATGAGTCATATAAGAAAGATGAATTGATCAAATTCCTAAAATAAGATCTTGGAAAAGTGAAACATGAAATATACAAAACTTGCAAATGGAACAAGGCTTCTGATGCACTTTCTTGGTTGCAAGAGCATCACAGTAGCAACAAAAGAGGACTTGGATGTGGGACTCAAGCTCCCAAATGGGACCCTAAAAGCAAGTACCTCACACTTCCTGAGAATAAAATCTGCACACACTGTGGCAAGACTGGTCATTACAAGAATGAATGTAATACAAAAGAAAAGGCCAGTCAAAAGAACAAAGCCTTTGCTCATGAGAAAAACAAGTTGCCAGGGTGGGCAAGAAGGAATTTGATTCATCCTTTTGCATACAGAAAGGGACCCAAACTAGTTTGGGTTCCTAAGATTAACCCCTAATTTCTTTTTGCAGTTCCAAGTGAAAGGGAGGAGCCAAATATGGTATACGGATAGAGGTTGCTCAAAATATATGACCGGGAACAAGGACCCCTTCCTTTCACTTGAGTACCTAAAGGGAGGTAATATCTCCTTTGGTAATGGAAAGAAAGGTGAGATCATTGGAGTTGGAAAGGTAGGTAAAACAGACTCTCATTTCATTGAGAATTTCTACTTGATAGATGGCTTCAAATATAGCCTAATAAGCATGTCACAACTGTGTGACAAAGGCAATCTTGTAACTTTCACCTCTACCAATTGCTTTGTGATTAATCTTACCACTGACAAGATTTTTTTGCAAGAAAAAAGAGTTAACAATATTTACATTGTAGATTTGTCCACTCTTTCAGAAAATGAATTCATTTGCTTAAGTGTGTTGGTTAATGATCCCCTTCTGTGGCACAAAAGACTTGGTCATGCCAATCTAAATCAGCTAAACAATTTAGTCTCCAAGGACTTGGTGATAGGGTTACCCAACATCAAGTTCAAGGAAGACAAAGTTTGTGAGGTATGTACAATGGGGAAGCAGGTAAGATCATACTTCAAAACCAAGAAAATGGTAAGTATGTCCAAGACGTTGGAACTGGTTCATATGGATCTTTGTGGTCCAATGACAACCATGAGCAGAGGTGGAAAGAAATATGTAATTGTACTTGTTGATGATTAATCTAAATTTATCTGAATACTATTTCTAACATCTAAATATGAAGCATTTGAAATGTTTACTGCTTTTGTTAGAAAAACTTAGAAACAATTAGGAAATCAACTTGCATCCATTTGGTCTGATCATGGAACTGAATTTGAAAATGCAAAGTTTACTAAATACTGTGATGAAAATGGTGTATATCATAACTTCTTTGCCCCTAGGACCCCTCAGCAAAATGGAGTAGTTAAAAGGAAGAACAGAACCCTTGAGGATATGGCAAGGACCATGCTTCTTTCTAGTAAACTACCTCACAGCTTCTGGGCAGAGGCTGTAAACGATGCATGCTAGATAATCAATATATGTGACTAGACCTCTTGCAGAAAAAACTCCCTATGAGTTACTTAAAGGGAAAAAACAAAATATATTTCATCTTAGGGCATTTGGTTGCAACTGTTATGTGCACAACAATGGAAAAGATTCCCATGGTAAGTTTGATCCTAGAAGTGATGAAGGATTGTTCTTGGGATATAAAGTGTTTAATAAAAAAAACTCTGTGTGTTGAAGAAAGTGTACATATAATCTTTGATGAAACTAATATTCTTTTTGAGAGACAGGAATATGAAGATGAAGTCATTGGATTGGTAAAAGAATTGACAGAACTCCCAGCACAAATCAGAGTGGCATCAAAAGAAGGATTATGCGATGGAACAAGTCCTTCTAATAAGGAAAACCTGATAGAGGGAACTAATCAAGGAGAAATTGAATCAAACCCCAAGAGGAACATGTTCATTAACTTGTTCCTCAGCAACAGAACATGGAAGAGGCATCTAGCAGAAACCAATTGGTTGCGAAACCACACAAGTATCAAAGTTCTCATCCCATTGAGAACATTATCATTGATCCAACATCTTGATTCAAAGCTGGATCACAACTAAAGAATCTGTGTACTTTTGATGCTTTCCTATCTCTTATTGAACCTAAAAATGTTATTGAAGATTTTCGGGATGCAGATTGGGTGAATGCAATGCAGGATGAACTCAACCAATTTGAAAGAAGTCAAGTTTGGCATCTAGTTCCAAGACCCAAGGACACATCAGTCATTGGCACAAAATGGGTCTTCAGAAACAAACTTGATGAAGATGGAACTGTTACAAGAAATAAGGCAAGGCTGGTGGTTCAAGGCTACACCCAAGAGGAGGACATTGACTATGATGATACATTTGCTCCAGTTGCAAGACTAAAGGCAATCAGACTCCTCATAGCCATTGCAGCACACATGGAATTCACTCTCCACCAGATGGATGTCAAAAGTGCCTTCCTCAATGGCTACCTAAAGGAAGAAGTGTTTGTGAAAAAACCCCCAGTTTTTGAAAGCAAGGAATATCCTGAGTATGTATACAAGTTAGACAAGGCTCTATATGGGCTCAAGCAGGCCCTTAGAGCTTTGTATGAAGGGTTATATAAATTCCTACTGAAGCATGGTTACAAAAGAGGTAAAATTGACAGTACCTTGTGCAAATATAAGTTGATGACATAATATTTGGGGCCGCTACAGATAGGTTGAGTAAGGTCTTTGAAAAATTAATGGGGGATGACTTTGAAATGAGCATGATGGGTGAGCTTAACTTCTTCTTAGATTTTCACATCAAACAAAGTCCAAATGGAACCATGATCCGTCGGCAGAAGTGTACAAAAGAACAAATCAAAAAGTTTAAAATGGAGGATTCTAAAGAAATAGATACACCTATTGAAACTGCCACTAAATTAGATGTTGATGAACTTGGTTCATAAGTTTTTCAAAAGTTTTTTAGGGATATGATTGGTTCACTCTTGTATCTTACTGCCAGCACACCTAACATTATTTTCAGTGTAGGGCTTTGTGCTCATTTTTAGGCTAATCCAAAAGAGTCTCACTTGACTGTTGTTAAGAGGATACTAAGATATCTTAAAGGCACCATTGATCTGTGTATTTGGTATCCCAAAGGTAGTAAATTCAATCTAGTAAGATATGTTGATGCTGATTATGCAGAGTTCCTAGCGGATAAGAAGAGCACCTCAGGTGTGGCACACTTCCTTGGTTCATGTCTTGTGTCATGGGCTACCAAAAAACAAAATTCAATAGCCTTATCTACTGTTGAAGCTGAATATGTTGTTGTTTCTTCTTGTTGTGCTCAATTGTTATGGAACAAACACCAGCTGGTAGAATTTGGAATTGAAGTGGGATGTATACCAATATTCTGTGATACCACTAGTGCTAAAAGTATGACAAAGAATCATTTTCATCATAAAAGGACCAAGCACATAGATGTTAGACACTACTTCATAAGAGATAACTATGAGAAAGGGTTGATTTCAATAGAATTCTGTGCTACTGATAAACAAATAGCTGACATCTTCAATAAAGCATTGAGTAGAGAAAACTTTGATATGAACATGTTTAATTAGGGATGATTAAGATCACGTAAAAGGTCCAGTTCAGAATGCACAAAAAAAGGAAATTAGTTAAGAGTTTCAACTTTGTGTAAATATCTAGATTAATTCTTAATCAGTCTCATACTTTAGTCAATAAACTCTTGTGATATGTGTATATATGACTCATTGATCTCTTACAAGGTTTTTTCTATTATGACATTTGAGGTATGTTCAAGAGAATTCTACTTGAAGAACCCGGTTCATCATTATATGCTCATGAGAAAGTTCAAGTTTGTTTTCTATAATCTGCACAATTAGAAAGATTAATTGTTCAATCATGAGCAGCAGTCCTACATTCATCAAATTCCCATAAATTCTATCCATTGAGCATTGAACCAGTTTCATTCTCATATAACTCTAAAGAAAAAGAGATTTTTGCCTAAAGTCTAGCGTCGCTATTAATCACTAAGAGACAAAAATTCTAAAGTGATTAGACTTCTAATTGACTCCAACAAAAAGCTACTGTTACTGCAATTAATTCTAATCATCTTTAAATACTCACCACAACTTTCTTCATTATTTCATAACCGTCAAAAACCCCTCTCTAGTTTTGATCATCTTTTTCTCTCCAAAATTCCCAAATCCTCTCCTGAAATAATTCACCATGACAAACCCCCCAAAATAATCCTGGAGCTCCCCCACCAGTATCCCTTTCTAATACATCCTCATCTATACCCCCTAGTGAAACCCCAAAACCTAGGTTTCACAGGCAGAAAATGTTGGCTAGAATACCTGTGGCGTCTAGGTCTCTAAGAAAATCCATAAATGAAAAATTGAGGGCTAGCTAGAAGAAGGAGAGTCTTGCTAAAGAATCTGACTCGAGCTTCGAGTCTGAAGCTTTTATCTCTACCAGCAAAGGAGAAGAACATAGGTCTTCTGACACTGACAAAAATCAAGAAACCTCTAGTGAGGTAAATACTTGTTTGGTATTCTCTGATGTGATAGAAAAAATAGATCATAGGTTATGTGAAAGATGTAAAGGGGGTTGAGTCAAAGTAGGATGGGAAGTAAAAAATAAAGAAAAAGTTCTTGCTATCTATGGAGGTGTGGAGGAGAGTGGCAACAAGTCATGGGGAAGTGGTTCTGAGGAAGATGCTGAAGGTCTTGTTAATCTCAGCAAGCAACAAGATGAACATGATTCATCTGTTGAGGAAATCCCAACTGACATTCTGAAAGAGGTTGGAGCCAGCTATGATCCAAAGAAGTGCAAAGTCTCCTCACAAAAGGCTCCAACTACTTCCAAGCCAACAAAGAAAAACAAAGTGTCATCTCCTATGTCTACTGTCCCTTCAGTACCAAATGGAAGAGCTACTAGAAGAAGGGTCAAACAAAGTGAAGCAGAGCTACAGAAAGCTCTGGAAGAAAGCAAGAAGAAGAAGAAGAAGAAGGAAAAGGGAATAGCAAAGGTTATGGAAAGTTCTGAGGCTACAGAAGAAGAATATGAGGAGATGGAACTAGTCCATCATGAAAGAGGAACAATTGTGGAGGTTCCTACTCCCAAACAAAAAGATCCAAGACTTCTTCCAAGAAGTCTTCCTCTGAACATGTACCTGATGAACCCCCTTTATCCAAAAGAACCAGATCTACACTGACAAAGAAATAGGTAAAAATTACTGAACAAGAAGAAGAATGGAGTGGAGAAGAAGAAAAAGAGGAGGAGTCTGAGAAAGAACAGAATAGGCTTGCCATCTTTCGCAGGAGAAAAGTTTTGATAGGCAGGTTGTTGAAACACCTTGATGAGCCAGGAATGAGAAGAATTTTTTATGCCCTAGCTGCACAAAGGTGGAAGGACATGGTCCTTGAAATTGATGGGAAGCTGGCTAGGAAGGAGTTGATTGAGTTTATGGCCAATGCCACTATGAAGAATGGGGTTGTCATCAAAATGGTGAAAGGAGTAAAGGTGCAGTTTGATGCAACCAAATTGGATGAGATTCTGGACAACCCAGTGTGGGATATGTTGATTATACTAGGCAAAGATGGCCTTGTCTGGATTCTCTCCCTAGTGCTCTCCAAATCACCAGAATTTTTTCTTATACTGCAAATGCTAAAGATTTGCCTGAAGCCGGGTTTGTGCAGAAAAGTGAGACGAGGACTTAGCACAAGGTCCTATTTGAGTTTGTTAACAAATTCTTGTTGCCTGTACATGAGAGGAGGTATACTGCAAACTATATGGACCTGGTTCTTATGGAGTGTCTTGTGATAGAAATTCAGATAAATTGGTCTGATCAATGGCTCTAAGGCTCATGCCACTCCATATCAGTTTCTTTTGACTATTGTTCTAGGAAGGCTGAATGTGCCTTTAAAGAAATGGGAGATTAAATCAAGCAAGGAACACTTTGGTGTCAAGACTCTTATTGTTTGCACCTATCCTATAAATTCCACCCCAGTTGAACCTGGTTCATCTTTGAAGACTCCTGTGAATAGCAAGGTTAGGGCTTTGGTTCAGGAATGTGGAACTAAGGATGCTGAGATTGCTAGGATTCAGGCTTGTGTTGTTGAACCGGATACTAAGAGAGATGGCCTCAGAGCTGAGCTTGCAAAGGAAAAGGAGAAGAGTGATGGAATGCTTCAGAATATGCTCAACCTTCTCCAAACTCATCCCTCTAGTTCTTCCAAGCCTTAGGATATCTAGTTCTAATCATTTGTACCCATCTTGAATCCCCCTATAACCCAGATATGGGACTTTTTCTGTTTTTTTGTTGCTCATGTTTGGAAGTGTTTCTTTCTTTTTGTGATTTGTTTGTGGAAATACATCCTTATCAATGAAAAGTGTTTTTCTCTTGTTCTACGAAGATAATGATCTTAATAATTAATTTTGTTTGTTGTTTGTTGATTAATTGTACCATTTTTTCACTTGCAGTTTCCCAGTGGTCATGAGTAATTATTAAATTCTGAAATTCCCAATGAGTATGAAACTTCTTAAAGATGCCAAAAGGGGGAAGATATTGTGCTTTATCTTTATTCTGAATAATGTGATATTTATAACCTAATTAAACCTGGTCTTTGATGATAAGTTAAAATTCTAAGTTAAAGTGTTGATTATTAAACTGAGTTGCACATGTTCTTTGATCAGTAAAAGCACAGAGTTTGTCAGCATCAAAATGGGGGAATTTGTTTGCCCAAGTTCAGGTGAAGTTTTGAAGAATGAAATATGGACTCATGGACCAGGTCCATCATGAGAGACACAGTGTTTATATCAACCTATACATGTGAGATGCATGTGAAGAAGATAAGTCTCAAGGATCATGCAGTAATATGTTCTGAACTAATCTCAAAGGTTGCATATCAGATGAGGAAAGGAAGTATCCTTATAGGAAGAGAACTCAATTGGGATAAAGGATAGGGTTGGAGTTTGTATTGTTCGAGGAATCGAATTCGATAAAGGATCAGCAGCTGAGTCTCAATCAAACTCTGATTACAAACTCATTAAATAATAGCGAATGTTCTCTTTTATAGGAATTGCACATACTCAGAAGTTAAACTAAATTGAGAGCAAAAAAGCAAGGCAATTTTGCAAGCAATTTATGTAAGATTTAAGTGTGCACTCCTGAAGCTACTTGAACGAGATAGAAGAACCGTTCCATTGTAATTATTCTTATTCTATTTCAATTCTAGTAGGTGGTTTAAAGTTGTACCTTTCCAGCTTTCATAGAAGCAATTGTATGAGGTACGTTGTGTATTTAAGTTAGAGTTAACTTGAATGTGTCAAAACAGTTGAGGTTGTGTGGCACACTGGGATTAGAGTTAATCCTTAGGTTTACAAGAATTTTGTAAATGTCATTTTGGCTAAGTGATTTTAGTGAATGTTTTGGAAAATCCTACTGAGTAGTAGGTCGTGGTTTTTTCACCTTTTAAGCCAGATGTCTTCCATGTAAAAATCTTTATGTTCTTTATTTTCTGTACTTTTAATTCCACAACAGTAGTGTTTAGAACATCTAGAAGAACCACGTTCTTCTAGATCAAAAAATTGGATACCACATAAACCAGCCCGCCCCTTGTGTGGTATTGATGTTTGGAACATCACTTTGTGATATTGATGCGCATGTGGTGGTATAAGGTCTTGGGAATGAAACGCATGTGGTGAGATAAGGCGGGCTTGATACGCGTGGCTAGTAGGGCAACCATTAGAAGCCATATGGTATGATAAGGTGGGCTGCAAGTCGGGATGCTAGTTCATAAAAAATAATTTTCAAAACTAAATGTGAAGGCTCCCACGGTGATATATGGAAAGATTATGACTTAGTCTTGTAATTCGAGACTATGAGGCGGTACCTCGATAGTGACTCTTATTAGAATTTCTCCATTGTTGCACTTGTCTTTGGTTGTTGATTCCTTTGAATTTTTATTTGTTTTCTCTCTATTGCACTAATTTCGTTGTTCCGTAAAGTTAAATCTTGATATGATATTTGTTTTTTCAATTTAATTACTAACATTATTACATTGCCTTACACTTGTTCAGTCTTCTTATATATTTGCAGTAGGGCCCTGACATGACCTTGTCACTTCTCAATCGAGGTTAGGCTTGACACTTATTGGGTATCATTGTGGTGTACTCATGCTAATCTTCTGCACATCTTTTTGTGTAGATCCCGTTGCTTCATACCAGCAAAAGCAATAGCTAGGATTCTGTTGCAGAGATTTCAAGATATACCTGCTAGCGTCCGCATGCCTCGGATTTCCCCTCCCTCTACATCTCTTTATGCATTATCTTTTTTTATATAGACATTGATGTAACGGATTTTTACTTAGATCTTGTGACTTATATTTCACACGGGTCTCGGGAGTTGTTTATGTTGAGGGTTAGAGTTTGTTTTACATAGTTGCTAAGTTTGAGGCTTAATTATTAATTCAGTTATTTTGCATGTTTGTTAGGCTTACTTAGTCTTACATATGTGCCACCACTACATCCTGTGGAGGAAAATTGGGGTCGTGATAATCTAACTCCTAATAGTAGCTTATTTTTTCTTTTCTACTTTTCATGCGGGACTTTATTCACAAACTCCAATAATCTCCCCCTTGAACTAAGTTTCACGTGACCCATTACTGTGTATGGGATAATTTTGTGATTAACTATGTGTCACCCACATGATCCTGAGTATTTACGGTCACCAAAGCGCAAAGGATGTGTATGCGCCTTCAAAGCTACGAGAAAAACCCGTAAACCCCGTAGACGGGCAAACACAGTAAGTCGGGCCCCCACGCCACACTCCCACCATATCCATAGCCCCGCCAAACCATTGGCTTAGATACTAGTTGTTTGACTAAAAAGGTCAAAAGATACATTTAAACATGGTGTGATATTGTTCGATTTGGGCCAAGCCCGCACGGTTTCCCCCAGAAGGCCTTCCACCATTAAGAGAATCCAACTCTTTAAAAGTAGCTTATTTTTCTTTTATACTTTTCACGTAAGACTTTGTTTATATACTCCAACAATATGTACGGATAGGGTAAATCTTGGACAAAAATAACCAAGTCCAAACGAAACTGAAAGGGGAGTTCCTGTCGAATACAGGCTGGAGGCATGCACTCTCTCTATCACCGCTGGTTTGGTCGCAATGCTCGGTGCCTCGTGCATGTTATCACGTCTCTTATTCAACTTTACTTTCTAGTACTCCTACATCTAAAAACACATAATTAAACTCAAAACATCATAGAAATGCTCAATATTACACTAAATTGTAAGGCACATAATGTTGGACTTTAAAGCATTATTGGGCTTTGAAGTATAAGATTGTGAATTGGAAATGGTGGGAAATCAAATGGAGGAAAATGAAAATTTGAGAGAAGTGAGCTTTTGGATTGCACTTTGTCCCTCATTGGTGAGGAACAACTACATTTGTGTTCTTATATATAGAATCACTTCTTGAAGCTCTTAAAAGGAGATGAAAAGAATGAACCCTCGCGCCATTGTCGTCGTCGCTCGGCTCGGCTTTCATTTTGGCTTTGGATTTGGATTTAGATTTGTGAAATGATCAATCGATAAGATTATTTTTGGACAAAACTTATTTAATTATTTAATAATTAATTAAATGCCAGATCACTACTGAAGATTCAGAAAGATAGTCTGGCCGCGATCCTGGCGTAACCACAGTAGGACCGCGCCAAAAATTAAATGCCAGATCACTGCTGAAGATTTGGAAGGATATTCTGGCCGCGTTCATGGCGTAACCGTGGTAGGACCGCACTAGAACACTGCTGCAGATTCAGAGAGCCATTCTGGCTGCGGCCTTGGCGTAACCTTGGTAGGACCGCAACAGGCCTCGTAAAATTATGAAAAGGCACATTTTCCAGAATAATAACACTTCTTCCAATAATTGCCTATAACTTCTAAAGCATGGCTTCGTTATTTAGACACGAAAAACACTACAGAACTTCCTTCTTTCTAAAAATACTGCATTCTAATTCGTAGTCTCTCTCTCTCAAATTCGTAAGTGTGATTTTGCTCCTTTTTTGAGTTTGTTCGTATCCTGCAGTTTGTAATGCCACTGTTGCAGGAAGGTTTGTTCCGTTTCATCTTGGGAGGATTTAATCCATTACCTTGGCAACGTGTGACGAGGTTAACATTCCTTAAACACACACAAGAAAATTGTAGACTCAGAATATTTCTTATTCTTTACTATTTTTAGTTTTTTTTTTTTTGCTTTAATATTCTAACAGTTTTCAGATTTTGTGTTTTCACATAGCAATTCTCACAAGCTTAAGGAATTTCACTCTAACGTTTCTGTGTTTAATTATATACTAAATTGTTTTCTAAATTGCATTGGAGACTAAAGCCTTGGTTCTTTCTACTCCAATAATTCTTCTGTCCGGTTTAAAGTATATAAAAACTTTGCTTGAATAATAAATGTATGGGTTTGAAGTATATAAAAACTTCACCAATGTTACATGTTATCTATTTGGTTTTGTATTTATTTTGAAGATATTAAACCATCACTGATTTAACAAAGTTCTATTTTGTTTCCAACTCTATAAAAACATGACGAATTAAAACTAAACTAATGGAAATATTATGGGTACGGGTGCTTCTGCCTCGTCAAGCCATTCTACTCATGCTCGTGTTATGGCACCAGCAGAAATATCCGAAAAGTTTTCCATTAGTGACTTCAAATATGGGCAAATGAAGATGCTTATCTATCTTAATACGTTTAGTTTGCAACGTTTCATCAAGGAGGATCCTCCGATCTTGGCAGAAAATACTTCGGATAATGAACGACTTATTGTAACTGAAGCATGGAAACATTCTGATTTCTTGTGCAAAAACTACATTTTGAGTTGTTTGGATGATGGATGGTACAATGTCTATAGTATCATGGAAACTTCAAAAGCGTTATGGAATGCGCTTGAGAAGAAGTACTAGACTGAGGATGCCGGACTTAAGAAGTTCGTGGCTGCTAGGTTTTTGGATTTCAAGATGATTGACACTAGGTCGGTCATAACTCAAGTCCAAGAATTACAAGTCTTTGTGCATGAACTCCTTGCTGAAGGTATGACTCGAATCAATAATTTTATTAATAAGATTCATCTTGTTATTAATTATGAATGTGGTATTTAAGGTATGGTCATATATGAGGGTGGGAAGGATTTTAAGAACTATCTTAAACACAAGCGGAAGGAAATGACACTAGAAGACTTGATTGTTCATTTGAGGATAGAAGAAGACAATAAAAATGCTGAAAAGAAGTCATGTGGAAACTCGAAAATAATAAGGGCAAACATTGTTGAGGAGGCACCACAAAATAAGAAGAGAGAAGGCTTCTGAACCAAAGAACTACCCAAGCAAGAAGAAGTTCAAGGGTAATTGCCACAACTGTGGAAAATTTGGGCATAAGGCCGTGGATTGTCGTGCATCGAAGAATGATAAGAAGAAAAAGAATCAAGCTAACATGGTTGAAAATGCTGATGAAATGGAGGACTTGTGTTCTATGTTGTCTGAATGCAACTTGGTAGGAAATCCGAAAGAATGGTGGATAGATTTTGGAGTCATACGCCATATTTGTGCTAATAAGGAGTTATTTTCTTATTATGCCCCCGCAAGACCCGACGAGACAATTTTTATGGGAAATTCGTCTACACCCAAAATTGAATGAGTTGGCAAGATTGTGTTGAAGATGACGTCGAAAAAAATAGTGACTATAAACCAAGTTCTCCATGTTCCAGAAATTCGCAAGAATCTTGTGTCTACCTCACTTCTTGTTAAGAATGGATTCAAACGTATTTTTGTTTCCAATAGTGTTGTACTAAGTAAGAATAATTTGTATATAGGAAAAGGTTACATGAATGAAGGCCTTTTTAAGTAAAATGTAATAGCAGTTCCTATCAATAAAGTTAATGCTTCTTCTTGCTTACTTGAGTCAAACACTTTATGGCATTCCCGTTTAGGTCACATAAACTTCAAAACATTGCGAAAAATGATAAATTTAGAAGTATTGCAAAAACTTGATTGCATCAACTCCAAATGTCAAATATGTGTGGAATCAAAGTATGCTAAGCATCCATATAAGTCCGTTGAAAGTAATTCAAGTCCATTAGACTTAATTCACACAGATATTTGCGACATGAAGTCAACACCATCTCGCGGTGGGAAAAAATATTTTTTACTTTTATTGACGATAGAACGAGATATTGCTATGTTTATTTACTTAATAGTAAAGATGAGGCAATTAATACTTTCAGGAAATACAAGAGTGAAGTTGAAACACAACTTAACAAAAAGATCAAAATGATAAGAAGTGATAGGGGTGGCAAATATGAATCTCCTTTTGAAGAGATATGTTTGTAAAATAGCATTATTCACCAAACAACTGCCCCTTAATCTCCTCAATCTAATGGAATTGCGGAGAGAAAGAATCGAACGTTGAAGAAGATGATGAATGCATTGCTGATAAATTCTGGCTTAACACAAAACTTGTGGGGGGAAGCTATACTTACAAATAACCGAATAATCAACCGTGCACCTCATAGTAAAACGCAGTCCATTCATTATGAAAAGTGGAAATGAAGGAAGCCCAGCTAAAAATACTTCAAAGTGTGGGGGTGTTTAGCTAAGGTACAAGTTCCTAAACCTAAAAGGGTTAAGATAGGCCCAAAAACAGTTGATTGTATAGTAATTGGATATGTAACCAATAGCAAGGCATATCATTTTCTGGTTCATAAATCAGAAAATCCTGAGATTCACGTTAATATGACAATAGAATCAGATAATGATGAATTCTTTGAAACTATTTATCCGTATAAAAAAGAAAGTAAATGACCTACAAAAAGTCAAGACGACCTCGGGATGAAATAACATATGGTATGTCTAATGAGGAAAATCTGAGAAGAAGTAAATGTCAAAGGACATATACTTCTTTTGGTCCAGATTTTATGACTTTTCAGTTAGAAAATGAGCCTCGTTCCTTCAAGGAAGCAATGTCTTTCTCAGAAACACAATATTGGAAAGAAGCTTTCAATAGTGAAATAGAATCCATATTGAGCCACCATACCTTTGAATTAGTTGATCTTCTTCCAGGTAACAGAATCTTGGGTTAAAAATGGATTTTCAAGAAGAAAATGAAAGACGATGGTACTATTGACAAATACAATACAAGACTTGTTGTCAAAAAATTTAGAATGCGAGAAGGTCTTGACTATTGACACATACTCGCCAGTAACAAGAATTACATCCATTCGGATGCTAACAGCGTTAGCCGCCTTATATGTTCTTCAAATTCATCAAATGAATGTAAAAACAACCTTCTTAAATGGTAATCTAGAGGAAGAAATTTACATGAACCAACCTAAAGGGTTTGTGGTTCTGGAAAAAGAAAAGAAGGTGTGTCAACTTGTTAAGTCTATGGACTAAAACAAGCGCCTAAGCAATGGCATGCGAAATTTGACAAAACAATATTGTCAAATGGCTTTAAGATTAATGAATGTGGTAAATTTCTTTACATTAAGAACGTTCCAAATCATATAGTCATTGTTTTCTTATATGTTGATGATATGCTAATAATGAGCAATGACACTGCCGACATTCAAGCTACTAAGCGTATGCTTTCTAGTAAGTTTGATATGAAAGACTTAGGAGTTGCCGATGTAATTCTAGGAATTAAAATCCAGCAGACTCCTCAGGATCTGGCTTTGTCTCAATCACATTACGTGAAAATGGTACTTAAAAATTCAAACACTTGAAATTCAGAAGTGCAAGAATTCCAAATGACTTAAACCATCATCTTATAAATAATAAAAGTAAAAATACATCTCAATTGGAGTATGCTTGTGTGTTGGGAAGCTTAATGTACATCATGAACTATACACGACCTGATATAGCTTGTGCAATAAGTAAACTTAGTCGATTCAAAAGTAATCCCATCAAACATTACCGAGTGGCAATGAAATGAGTTCTGGGATATTTGGAGTATACCCAAGACTACACTTTGCACTACAATAAATATCCTTGTAGTTATCGAAGGATATAGTGATGCAAATTGGATAACCGGCTCAACAAAAACAAAGTCCACAAGCGGATATGTTTTTACTGTTGCTGGAGGAGCGGTATCTTGGAAGTCTTCCAAACATACGTGTATCGCTCGCTCTACAATGGAATCAGAGTTTATAGCTCTGGATAAAGCCAGTGAAGAAGCTGAATGGCTTCGAAATTTCTTAGAAGACATTCTGTTCTGGCCAAAACCTTTGGCTCCTATTTGCATACATTGTGATAGTGAGGCTGCAATAGGACGGGCAGGGAGCATTATGTATAACGGAAAGTCTCGTTATATACGACGAAGACATAACACCATTAGACAACTACTTTATAGTGAAATTATCACTATTGATTATGTAAGATCAAAGGATAATGTGGCGGATCCACTTATAAAAGGATTAACTAGAGAGGGAGTTGAGAAATTATCTAAGGGAATGGGACTATGGCCGAGGACAAGTCAACATGGCGGCAACTCTACCTAGAATTTTGGATGTTCGGAGATCTTGGTTCAACGAGCTCAAACAAAGTTGTGATTGACCAGTTCAACATTGTCAAAGTAAAATCTTTGGTCCCTTCTCGTGATGAAGACAATGTTCAGTAACAAGGATAGAACTTTATACTTTCTTTAATGTTTACCTAAGTTTGATGAGGTATTTATCAAATAGTGTCAATCTAAAGGATTAAACATTTAGGAATCACCTATGTAAGTGTGAAGTGGAAGTCGCTTCAATGAGAATTCTGTAAGGCCAATTCTTTAAGCACTTATGAAACCGGGCGGTATTCATGACTAAAACGAACACAACAATGAGAACCAAAAGACGGTTAAGAGTTGGTTGTGTGACATGTGATTGTATAGGTATACACTAAAGTTCGACTGTTCAAGGATATCAAATCTACCGATTGACCAAGTATATCTGACATATGTTCACTACGGAAAGTTAAAAGGGAAATATACTTATCTAGATGCGATTAATCATTTTGGAAATGGTGGGAAATAAAAATTTGAATGAAGTGAGCTTTTGGCTTGTACTTTGTCCCTCATTGGTGAGGGACAACTACATTTGTGTGTTTATATGTAGAATCACTTCTTAAAGCTCTTAAAAGGAGTTGAAGAGAATAAACCCTCGCGCCATCGTCGTTGCTCGCTCGACTTGGCTTTGGCTTTGGCTTTGGCTTTGGATCTTAATTTGTCAAATTATCGGTAGATAAGAATATTTCTGGACAAAATTTATTTAACAGTTTAATATTTAATATCAGATCACTGCTGAAGATTCTGAAGGATAGTCTGGCCGCAGTCCTGGCATAACCGCGGTAGGACCGCGCCAGAAATTAAATGACAGATCACTGTTGAAGATTCAAAAGGATAGTCTGGCCGCGGTCCTGGCGTAACCGCGGTAGGACCGCACTAGAACCCTGCTCCAGATTCATAGAGCCACTCTGAATGTTGTCCTGATGTAACAGCGGTAGGACCGCGGCAGGTCGCGTAAACTTCTGAAAAGGCACCTTTTTGAGAACAAACCTCACACCTCTTCCAATAATTGCCTATAAAGTCTGAAGCATCGCTTCATTTTTTAGAGACTAAAAACACTACAGAACTTCCTTTTTTTTTCTGAAAATACTGCATTTTAATTCGCAGTCTCTCTCTCTCAAATTCACAAATGTGGTTTTGCTTCTTTCTTGAGTTCGTTCGTATCCTGCAGCTTGTGTTGTCACTGTTGCAGGAAGGTTTATTCCGTTTCATCCTGCGAGAATTTAATCCATTACCTTGGCAACGTGTGAGGGGGGTTAAATTCCTTAAGGACACACATGCAAATTGTGGACTCGGACTGTTTCTTATTCTTTACTGTTTTCAATTTATTTTTCCTTTAATCTAACAGTTTTCAAATTTTGTGTTTTCACACTAACACTCACACATAATAATATAAAACAAGTAATTCTAGCCTGACATCAATACCACATGAATCAAAATTCAATTTATCAATATTAAAGGAATGAGCAGTTAATGGTAATTGTTCCTAAGTTTAAGGATGACAAACATATTTATAGAGGAGCATGTGAAAGTTTCGATGACATGTAGCTTTGCCATGCTGTGTGACTGATTCAGTCAAAAAGGTTAAAAAAGAAAGCGATACACGACACTAAACTTGTTTCAATTAAGGAAGCAATCAACTACAGCAAAAACATGTAAATTAAAGTGGGGTAAGCATCAAATGCTTTTACTAATGCATTTGAACAAATATCAGTGGAACACACTAGAACAAGAGTCCAATCAACCAGTTATTCTCAACTGGAAAAAGCAGCTAATTGATGAACTAATTCCAATTTTTAGTAAATGTATTCAATCCACAAGTATCTAGTACAAAATAGATAAGGTAAATAGGAGCAAAAGGAAAGACAGTGAACTAAAAAAGGTAACATATTTATTAGGAACGTTACAACCAAAATTTAGTAGTTAAAATTGTTTCACCATAACCTTTAATTTTACCTACACCATTTACGTGACTTAAGACCTTAACCCCCCCCCCCCCCCCCCGGGTCCCTTGCTCCCGTTCCCAATGAAAAAAAATCACTAATGAATAATCAAGCATAATTGGAGTCAATATGAATATCAAGAAAAACAAAATATGGAAAATTACATTAGAGGTATTCGTCAACTATTTATCATTATGAAGTCACCGTCACGCAAATCAACGGCTCCTTTTCACCAAGTACTGGAGTTTCTAAACATCCTGTGCACGTGAGCACCTGTGCTCTCATGGCTTCGTAATCCCAGTTGGTGGTCCCTATCACATACAACATCAACCCAGCACAACATACCTGGGCCGAAAGTAATCCAATCCAAAGCCCAACAAAGCCCATTCCTATACAAAAACTAAGCCCAATAGCCACTGGCATACCCACAAGATAGAATGCTCCAAGATTGACATGAGCGGCCGTTGACGGCCGGGCAGTCCCCCGAACAACGCCACACCCGACGGTTTGCGGGTAGTTTCCGAGCTCGCACAACCCTAAAATGGGTAATGCAGCCGATGTCAAACGTAAAATATCAACATCGGCTGTAAACATTTTAGCCCATATACTTCTCATTGATGTAGCAAAAAACATAGCTAATAAGCCCATCAGGCCCGCGAGACACAATGACACCAGGGCTGATACCCGAGCCCTATCGGGCCGATTACCTCCTAGCTCATTACCAACCCGAGTGGACACCGCAAACCCAAGAGAAGAGGGGAACACATAGAGTAACGAGGTCGTCTGAATCAACACACCCATGGATGCAACAGTAGCCTTAGGGTCCACTAGTAATCCACACAAAATTATCATAATCTCGTACCACCACCACTCTAGACATACCGAAACACAACTTGGCGCGGCTAATCGAATGAGTGGCTTCCACCCAGTCAGGCACTCGAAGCTCAGGTTCGTCCAAGTCGGCTTGTGCAACCTGCTAATCCTGATATACAAAACAAGCGCCACGAGTTCCGCCGCATTTGATGTAGCAGAGGCAGCCGCAACGCCAGCCACACCGAGCTGAAACCGAAAAGTGAACAAATAATTGATGGGAAAACGTAGAATGATTCCGACTAAGGAAGACAACGTGAGTGGATGTGTAATCCCTTGAGCACGAAGGTAAATGCGAATAGGGTGGAAAAAAGAATTAGTGATAAGATCAGGGAGTGAAAAAATGAGATAGGTATGAGCCAAACTAGTGACGCTGGTTTCTTGATGTAAATAAAGGAGAATGTTGGAAATGCTGAGCCAAAGGAACGTGATGGGCAAAGAACAACAGAGAAGGAAAATGACAGACCTTTGTAAAGTTAAAGAGAGAAGCTTAGGACGTTGAGCACCAAAAGCTTGAGAACAAAGAGGCTCCATTCCCAGAGCTAAACCAGAGAGCACAGAATAGCCAGTTATATTAGCAAATGCAATGGCTAAAGAGCCAGCGGCTAATTCAGTATCACCAAGATGGCCAAGAAAAAGCATTGAAAGAATGGAACGACAGTAAAGTATAAGGGCAGTGAGTGCTATAGGGAATGCTAGGTTGAAAAGAGCTCTGCTTTCATGGAGGATTTGTGATGGGGTTGGGAGAAAAGTGAAGTTGGCAGATTTTTCTTGGATCTGTTTCGGATTTTCTTGGGGTTCAATGGTAGTTGGTAGTGATAGTAGATCGAGATACAAATTTGTTTCTTGTGATTTTTTATCAATCACAAGAGTATTTGGATTACACATAGTGATCCAAAAACCAAGTACAAATAAATGGATTTGTGAGTTTTTCTTCGTTTTTAAGTTTTGATATTTAGGAGGAGATACTCTCATGGAGAGCACTCTGCAATCATAAGTATCTCCAACCGGATTGGTTTTGTTTGGTTTTAGGTGATGGAGATAGATTGGACAAATATATACTACTACATTAGTGAAGAAGTTGAGGTGACATTTTTTTCTTTTTGTTTTATAATATATCTACAGCCTTTATATAGTGCTATAATTTTGAATTTCTTTTGTTCATTTTAGAATTATAGAGAATTAAATTTCGTTGGGATTTACTTATTTGTATGTGGAGTGTCAGAGCTTATATTTCCAATATGTTTATAGAGTGTGGGTTATTATTTTCTCTTTTACGAGAGAGATTATTGTTTCTGGTGAGTTCTCCTTTTATGACACTCCCAAAGTCCCCAGTCCAAGCAGTCCATGCATGGGGCACCTTCATTTTAATGATTAAAAAGACCAAAATTAATTCAACCATGGTCTTGTTTTTCTCTTTCCCACAAGATTGTGGTTAAGTTCCAACGACACATTGATATATACTTAGATTCTTGAGTGCAACAAACTCTTTTTCCCACTACATTTTAATTTTGTGTTATCCAAGGCCATTTTAATTGCATCGTTGATCATAGAATTATAATTTCAGTGCTAATCTAAAATAAAGTAAAATCAATATAACAAATAAAATTTAATTAAGTTTCTTAATACACACTAATGTGCAAGATTTATGTTTGTTATTTTAACTCTTATGTGAATCCCGGTTCATTATTTCAAATTTATCAAGTGATTAAATTTCATAATTACTTTGTACTTCAGATAATTTGGGACAGCTATTGACACGTTAAGAATCCATCTCGTTATATTTTAACTTTATTTGATCCTAGTGTAGCTTAAATCATCTCAATCTATTGTGAGAATATACAATCAACGTTTAGGCAGAGACAAATTCATGATCTAACTTAACTAAATTCAGTATGATTATATATATGTATATTTTGAACCGAATATAATGTGTTCTATTGAGCACTAAAACTTGCTTTAGATTCACTATTTATTCCAAACGAGAGTTTGTAGTAATTTAGCAAGAAAACAAATCATACAAGGCTCAACATAGAATAAATAATGTTATGTCAGCTGTAATGGAATTTATGTAGTTAACTAAACTTGGCCCAATTACATGAGTTGCATTGTGTTCTTTAATATCGTTTGAGAAAAAGATATTAACATCAACATCTTCACCATTAAGAATTTGACAATTGTCTTCGACTAAAGGGTCTTACTTATTTATTAGTTTCGTTCAATATTGCTCAGTACTTAAAAGGTCAAGTTATTTTTTGTTTTGTGTTAAGACTATCTTAAATGTCATTAGGATGTGGATATGCTTCCAACTGAATTATGATAAGTCGTATTAGAAAAACGTAGTTGTACATTCAATTATAGAATTAGTTGTTGGATTATATAATGCAGGGGAAGCAATTCAGTATTGAAATTATGTGTAAATTAATCAACTAGCACATACAGAATTTATATGGGTTACCTTTCGAAGCGTGAATGAAGCAGGTTTATTGTGTTAGTCTCAAGTTCTATAGCAACTCAATTGAAACGTCACTACCATCATGATCACGAACTACGAGTGTTCTATGATCTTCTACTACAACAACAACAACTATCCAGTATAGTCCCAAAAGTGGGGTTTGGGGAGGATAATATGTAGACGGGCCTTACCCCTACCCAAAAGGGCAGAGAGGTTGTTTCCAATCGACCTTCGGCTCAATGAAGGAAAGGAAAAACAAAAACAAAAACAAAAGAGCATTAGTAACTCCATCAGAAATAGCGTAAATAATTATCTAAATATAAGAACCATAAATAAAATAGCATGCAATAATATCAGACAGTAACTACCATAAATAACTACCATAAGGGAGACACAATCCAATACACAAATCATCTATGGATAGCCCTGCCAAGCCTCAACCAACCCGGGTGAGGAGTACGAAAACTCTATGAGCCCCTATCCTACAACCCTGATACTAGACCTCCAGACTTTCCTATCAAGGGCAAAGTCCTCGAAAACCCGCATTCTAGCCATGTTATGCCTAATTACCTCTCCCCAATACCTCTTAGACCTCCCTCTGCCTCGCCGTACGCCGACCATCGCCAACCGCTCACAACTCCTCACAGGGGCGTCAGGACTCCTCCTCCACACATGCCCGAACCACCTCAACTTTGCTTCTCGCATCTTCTCATCCACCGGGCCCACCCCCACCTTCTCTCGAATAACTTTATTCTTAATCTTATCTAACCTGGTGAGCCCGCACATCCACCTGAGCATCCTCATCTCCGCAACTGTGTTACCCAAATAATATCCTGAAAGAACAAAAAAGCATCAAATTTCCTTCCTCCTATCTTCCTATAATTTTGTCGCTCTACCATATATTAGCTTGCGACATACACATATCTATTTACACTTATTCGTGACCTTCCTCAACTTGCTTGCACCATAAATTTTCTTATGTTATTATGTAACGTCAAGCGAGACATCACATACGGAGAAAGCTACGAACCTCCGTCGGTGTCGTGGGTCTAGGTCAAGTCTTTACTACCTCAATCTTTTGTGTGTTAACCCGAATACCTTCACCTGAAATGATATGCCCAAGGAAACCTATAGAATTCAACTAGAATTCACATTCAGATAATTTTGCATACAACTTTCCTTTTTTGTAAAATTTTGTGCACAATATGCAAATGATCTGTGTGCTCAGTATCTAAACAAGATTACACCAGTATACCATCAAACAATGCAATCACGAATAGATCTAGAAAGGGTTTGAACACTCGGTTCATCAAGTCCATGAATACTGATGGGGCACTAGTCAAACAGAATGGCATAACACAAAATTCAAAGTGCTCATATCTGGTTATGAATACTATCTTCAGGATATCTTTCTCCTTATCCCTTACCTGGGGGTTCCCAGACCTCACGTCTATCTTCAAGAAATACTTGGCACCTTGCAAATGACCAAATAAATCATCAATCCTCGGGAGGGGGTACTTATTCTTGATTGTCACCTTATACATAATCAATACGCATCCGTAAAGAACCATCTTTCTTCCTCAAAAATAACACAAGGTCTACCCAGAGTGATGTCTAAAACCTTTTTCAAGCAAGTCCCTTAGTTGTTCCTTCAACGCTTTTAGCTCTGCGGGTGACATTCGATAGGGAGAAATGGATATTGGTTGAGTAGCTGGTAGTAGGCCAATAGACAACTTAATTTCTCACTATGGCGGAAGACCTGGAAGCTTATCGGGAAAAACATCGGGAACTCATAAACCATAGGTATAGATTGAGCGGTTGGTGACTCTACTTTCACAGTCTTTACCCAACTAAGTGATAATGAGAACCTTTTCTTATTATCTTCCTTGCCCTAAGACAGGAATAAATCTAGCTCTCGGCGATGCCGTATTACCTCTCTACTCCAAAAATAGGCTGTCCTGGAAATTAGAATCGAACAAACTTTAATCTTCAATGAACGTTAGCATAACAAGAAGTCAACCAATCCATTCCCATTATAACATCAAATTCTAGCGAACCAAGCATCACGTACCTCATCCTTATTTGTTATCAAACTTATCACGTCCATTATGGGCGCACACACACACATATACGTATATATTAGGACTTAACTCGCATAACTCATCAAAAAAGGTTTATATGGATACATAAGGGCCGACAAGGCCGTAGGCATGTCATACCCAAAATTATATACAGGATACTCTCTGCAAAACCTCTAAAAAATATATAACCATAATATATACAAGTCAAGATGGGGCTCCCTAAGTCCTCATGGAACCCTGATTTGGCAATATTCTAAGAAGAGGTGGAACTCACCAACCAAAAGCTGACAGTTGGAGGAAGTTTATAGTAGAGGGTCCTTTCCTCGTCCTGTATGAGAGCCTCGATCAGACACACTTCGAAGTGGAACCTTCATATCCTTATCAGTTACCTTCCTCCTCTTGGCCCGACTACTATCCTCTTCTTCTAGATATCCTATAACATACATAGACAAACCTTGATTGACGGACTCAAGACTGTAGGCTATCTAGAAACTCAGAAGAGCAGGAACGCGGCTGTGTCAACCCGTGCACCACTTCTCTCATACCCTAATTAACAGGCTATGATAATGAAACTAAGGCCCTTGGTGAGGTCGGGACTCCTCTCACCCCATCTGCAGCCGAAGTGATCGAAATACCTCGAACGGATGACTTATATGGATCCTCGAATGGATCCTCCTCAATAGAACCCATGATCTCTGATGGGTCTGACTCCATAGTGTAACTTATATCTCTTTCTAACACTTTCGTAGCCTGTTAATCGTGCTAGCGGCTTGCGCCTGTCGTCTAGTAGAATAGACATCACTAAAAACATAAATAAGGTAAAGATTAGGAGTGGATACTTATAACTCAGTTCAATCGCAGAATCTGGATTAGAAAGAAAAATAACCATCCTAAATATTCTGCAGCCTCCTATTTATAAGTGTGGTGCAACACACCCATAAACAAGACTCTACGAGACACGACTAGTAGACTCCCTAGGATAGCACTAATATGATACCACTTTTGTCACGCCTTGAGCCTGGGGAAGAGACTGGCACCTGGTGCCTCATCTATTCTTGCATACCAACTTGCGACCCAAAAGATCTAGACATATAATGTAATACTTTGGCTAGGGGATACATTGCAAGACAAAGTATGAAGCAAAATATCAAACTGAATGGGAAGTAATGCTACATGCCAATATAAAGCTGGACCGGCAAGGCCGTCATCGCTACTACAATTAAGAAGCCAACAAAATTTACGTACAGTTCTACAAGCCTAACATGATGCACTAACTGACAGGATATGTCTACATGCATCTACTGATGGATGTACTGTGATCGGAACAGGTCACGACTTACCCATAACCTATCTACATATATACACAAGATGTACCCAAAACATCTAGACTCGGCAACTCCGAAAGATGCGGAGCTTACCGATAAAGCTGAACTCAGGCAATACCTGCTGAGGAAGAATGACCGTCTGTCCGTCTGAACCTGCACGTATGAAATGCAGCACCCATAGAATGAGACGTCAGTATAAAATAATGTACCGAGTATGTAAGGTAATATACTGAAAGCTTAAACTAAACTGATAATCTGAACATATGTTTACGTGCTGATTCTGACCCAACTCTCTATATAGTAAGTAAAATAGTTGTCCGGCCCTATACGGCTCGGCATATATATAGTAGGCTCGCTCATAGGTGCTCGGCCATACTAGGGTTTGTATCTCGACCAACTGGACTCGCTCATAGGCGCCTGGACATAGTAGGCACGGTATATAACTTATTGTCCAATCAGAGGTTGCCCAATAGGGGTCTGCCCATCGATTATAGCTCGATGGTTCCGATAAGGAGAATATTGTTACAAAACTAGGAAAATATACGTAATTTTTGGGATATAAATTTTTCTTTATGCCTCATTATCAATCTCGTGTAATTACGAAATCATGTCAAAATAAATGAAAGATTTAGCTATAACATACTCGGAATAGAAAAAAATCGTATGATAATTTTGTAAAAGATTGCACCATACACCTTTTAAAACCACAAAATTTTTACCTTGTTAAGACTCTAATAATTCTCTTTGGATTTTATTTTTGTAGGAATTGATTGCAAGAAGAATTGCTAACATTCACTTCTAATTGTAATGACTTGGTATTGAAATATTAGGAATGAGGTTAGAATCTGATTGTAGTATTCTTTTGTAGGAATTTGTAAGGATTCACGTTACTAATGTGCAAAGCTCATGTCTGAATTGTAATATTGTTTTGCATTGAAATATTAATTTGAACTGTCTTGTTATTAACCTATTAGGTTGCCACCTAATCAAAATGACTTAAGAGTCATTTGTCTAAGAGGTGGCTTGCTGCCACGTGGGGGAGGGGAGGGGAGGGGAGGGAAATTTTAATCTTTATCTAATTTATTAGTTAACTTATTCGCCTTCGCGCGGTAAAAAATAAATCCACCAACTTTTTTGCAAATTTAGGCAAAGAGAAGAGTATATATACGTACGTATGAAAAAATTATTAAAATAAGAAAATCACTAAAAAAAATTACATATGAGACCTAAAATAGGAATAAATCTAAAAAAGAATCGAACTTTTGGCTGGGGAGCCCCAAAAGTTTCATCGGTATTTAAATACTATCATAAATTATACTAACCATATGTATTAGTAATTGAATCTAAAGACTTTTGAGATTTTTGAAGAATAATAAAGCCAGCAATGTCAACAAATAAATAGGTATTCATGAGATACCATGTAACCTCTAGTAAAAATATATTACACTCTCCGATTTAAAATAAGTGATTTTTTAGATATTTTTACACAGATTAAGAAATTTACTGTTTAGTATTAATTAACAATAGAAATGATCATATTAACTTTTATTATCTCACATAAACACTCCTAATACATATTTCAATACTATTTACTTTAAGGATAATGTAGGAAAAAAATAATTAATGCATTACTGAAATCTAAAAAAATACTTATTTTGAACCACAAAAAAAGGCCAAAAAATCACTTATTTTGGATCGAAGGGAGTATACAAATACCAAAATGAAAAGTATTGGCAATATAAAGGTTGATGCCGGTAAAGACCACATAAATGGATATTTAATAGTATAAATACTCCCTCCGGTTCAAAATAAGTGATTTTTAGATGTTTTTATGCAGTTTAAGAAATTCACTTTTTAGCATTAATAACAATAGAATTGACCATATTAACCTTTACTATTTCACATAAATACACCTAGCACATATTCCAATACTATTTACTTCAAGAACAATGTAGAAAAAAAATAATTAATTTATTCTTAAAATCTAGAAAAATTATTATTTTAGACCATAAAAAAAAAGCTAAAAAATTACTTAGTTTAGACAAGAAGGAGTATAAATTATGATGGTAGAGGATAGTTGATTACTCATATTTAGAGAAGTGTTGGATATTTAAATAAAGTAAATGCCAAAATGGGGGAAACCTTCTAGTTTGAAACAATTAAAAGTGTAAGATGAAATTTTACTCCCTCCTAATAATGACAAGAATCTGTATAAGGAATTCAAATTGGAAAAAGACAATTTTCTTGTGCTCTAAGTCAATATTATAATGTATAAAACAGAAAGCAGAGAAAGAAAAAATTAAAGTGGATGGTCAAGACTCAAGACATCAGATATAGAGAGGCGGCATCAACTTCAATTTTGGTTATCATAGGGTGTTAACAAACTTGCCATTATATAGACTTCAGTAGTCACCGGCTGATGAAGCATTCTGATACATGTTACGTATAGTATTAACTAAGATAATTTAGATATGTAATAAGAAGTTATGATAAACACATAGAAAGTCTTAATTAAAGACGGAGCAACTAACATAGATAGATATAGGTATTTGCATATGACACCATGGCCTTCAAAGAAAAAGGCAGACTAAATGTTGGTTATGATGACATATTACAATTATGAAAACTTACAATCATAACTAAATAACTTGTGTACGGATAAACAAATCCCACTCATGAAATGAAATGCAGACGAACATTAAAGGAATCACAAAATTAGTGAGATTCCACCATGGCCCAAAAGAAAAAAATGTTCGGGACATGCTCCTGCAATTTCCTCCTCCTTTCCTCAACCACAAGACTTTCTTCATGGTATAATAAATATAAAAAAAAAGAACACAATCTGATTAAAGTTTTGTATAGAATTGCAAATTCACTTACAACCTCGTTCAATCCACTGCTTTTCTGCTGAAGCGAAAGCTAAATCTTCTATATTTTCATATCATTTTAATTTGTTAGTGTTGAACTTTATGAAGAGTAAGTGGTAAAATATTGGGTGTGGAGTGGCAGGGTATTGCTTTCTTTCTGCTAAAATTTTAATGCTATATTTTGTTCCGGGCCCGGGGCTAAACGGGCTTCGTGGGCCTGAAATATGGCGGTCCCGGGCTTCGTGGGCATAATAGGTGAGATCAGTCTGTGACGGGCCTAAGTCCATGTGGTCCTGGGCTTAGCGGGTCAGGCTTCTGGGCCTGGTGGGCTTTTTTGTAATTATTTTTTTTGTTTAAGGCATATCTTATATAGTAGTTATTAGTATAATATATAATATAATAGTATAATAGTATAGAATATATTTATAGTATACTAGTTATTACTATAGTATATATAATATATATTTTATTGTATATTGTATTATAGTAATTAGTATATATTGTATGTTATATATATATATATATATATTCCCTTATATATTTTATTATAGTATATATTGTATGTTATATATATATATATATATATATATATATAGTCTTATATATTTTCGTGTAATATATATATAGTGTCTTATGTACATATATTACAACTTATATAGTTATATATTTTGTTGTAGTATATATATTGTATCTCTTATGTATATATATTCTCTTATATATATTGTATCTTTTTTTTCTTTTTTTTCAGATAAAGCTTGATATTCATATATAGCAAAAGATGTATAACTGTTCCTACTAGTAGCTGGTTGGACAGTCAGCTACTAATTCTATTTACATTTCAAGTCTATGTAACTACCAAAAGAATCGCAAAAATCATATGTATTTGAATTCCAGTGAGTAACGACAGAAAACGGTTATGGAAAGCAGTTGAGTTGTCGTAAACCGATCTGCCAGCTTCTATTATGTCTCCCACGAATGTGAAGAAGCAATGCAATCTCTCTCGTAGTTCTATCTTCATCGTATGCCACGTTCTGAAATCGTATTTTGTTCCTCGACTTCCATATTAAAGCTACGACATGTACAAAAGCAGCAACAATGATAGCATTTCTCCATGCACGACTACGAGTTTTACTGCATATCCATTCCAGTTCACTGTCCCAGTCAAGGATCTGTCTCGAACTGCCCAGCCAACAACAAATTCTAGACCATAAACTCTTAGTAACGCAAAATTCGAAATATAGGTGCTGGAAGGTTTCCACCTGTTGGTTGCAAAACACACACAGCGAAGGAATTTGAATACCATAGTTGGCTAATCTATCCACAGTAGGTAACCTTCTTTGGGCAGTATGTATATATATTATTACTTATATATTTTCTTGTAGTTTAGGTGTATGTTATGTATATATATATATATATATATATATATATATATATATATATATATATATATATATATATATATTGTAGCTTATAAATAATTCGAAGTAAAGACAAATATATATTGAGAAAAAAAATATTCAAGGGTAAATAATTCGAAGTAAAGACAAATAAATATTGAGAAAAAAAATATTCAAGGCTATGTCTTATAATTTTTATTACCAAAAATGGCATATCTTTCTTAGTCTTCCTTCCCCCAATGGAATGAGCACAATAAGGTACTAATACCACCATTAAAAGGAAAAAAAACTAAAATAAGATGTGCCAAAGTACAAGTTACATCATAATCTATATTGTATCTCTAACAAATCTCATAAATCCGTCAAGGTTGGGAGGAGGTTGTGTTAGTGGTGGTGGAAAAGAAGCTTGTTCATACCACTTCCGGGCGAAGCCGAATCCTCCACAAATTTTCATTTCTTCATAAGCTTCATCTATCGCCGGTTATGATTCTACAATTCCAAAGTTTCTTCTTTTCGCGCGGATCCAATCTCAAAAAAGTACCGATTTTTCCAAGTGATCCCTCATCGAGCTCTATGATCACCTATTTGCATCTTGCTTGACTGAAAACACTCTCCGATTCAACAGTTGAAGCTTGAATTGATAAAATATTTTGAGTCATCCTTGCAAGAACCGAAAAATATTTTCCCTTGACTTCCACCATTCCAAAAGATCAAAAGAGCCGCCTGGATTCTCCTTTTCAAGTCCCTGAGATAAATAAAGTTGAATCTCATTTAGATGTGAAGTTTCATCATAATTATCACCTTGAGAACCCCAGAACTCCGTCCAAGATTTAAGAGTTGTTAAGCCCGCAACTCTTTTAGACGATTGTGAGCTAGACGAAGTAGGGGTTGGAATGTTTGGTCTAGCATGCTCTAAGGCAAGTTGATAAGCATAATATGTTTGAGCATTAATTTTAATTGATGCTTTTGCATCTGCAAGTGTGGCAATTTCCCCGTTTGAAAAATCTAAAGCCTTATAAATATTTGAATACCAAAAATGAGGACCTCCCAATTTCATTGTAGGATTTAACACTGCAGCAACACCAAAAATAGGAGGGATAGAAAAAAAAAATTTTAAATTTTTGTTTCGTTTCATTTATAGCAAGTTCATAAATGTCCTCACCTTCGCCAAATTCAACAAACAAATCAGCTAGTGCTGCAATATAAACTAAACAGTTTGAAATAGTAGGATAATATTGTCCAAAAAATGTATTTGTAGTAACTTGAAAATGTTCTAACAAGTCTAAAAGAATTTTAACATTCATCCAATCTTGCGTAGTAAGCATTTCATCATCATACTCACAACCTATCCGAAAATTAAACGTTATATTAATTGGGTTTCTATATTCATATGCAACTACTAAACTTTCGTACATACAATTCCATCTAGTCGGGCAAAGTTTAGGAACCTTTCTTTCTCTAAGGTCATACTCATCATATTTTTTAAAATACTCTCTAAGTCTAGTTCTACGATTTGAATAAAAAAGCCAATTAAGAGCCATTCGAACATTTTCAATTTCTATGTTTAAAATTCGCATACAATTAAATGATAAATATGACAAATACATCTAACATGAAAAATATTAGTAAATGCACGATTTAGTGTTTTTGTAAGCATGCATATAGCACTAGTGTTACTAGAAGCATTATCCATAAGTTTTGTAAGCATGCATATATCCCGTGCCGCTACGGTCTCCAATAAATTTATGTACCAGTAATTTCCCACAAGTTTTACACTTAGCCTTATTTTGTTCTCTTACTTGAGTAACAGAATTCCAACTAATGATGTTTCTTGACGTTTAGCAGGTTGTCTATTAAAAGTATGAGTTTCTACAGGTGAGTCGGCTGGTGCATTACTCGGGTTATTAATAGGACTAGTAGGTGTATCATCTAAATCTGGTGCTTGGGTTTCATCATCAATATCATCATCATCATTTTCCTCTAAGATAGGTTCATTAGGATTAAGAGCATTCATAATTTCATCATCTAATTTATCACATACTGCAACATCATGTAGAAATTCAGTATCGGTAAATTGAAAACAAGGATGATCACTATCAAGAATTAGGGGAGTAGAGGACGACTAGGTTGGCGACTACTTTCAACTTGCTTATCTTTTTTAGGTCGGGGAGCCGGGGGAATGGTAGTATTATGGCCACTACTTTCACCGGTTTTACCTTTTCCTTTACCAAATATTTTTTTCAAAGAAAATGCCATATTAATTATAATTATGCAAACTAAACCATACCAAAAAATATTCTTAAAACGTAATAGTTGAAACGAGTTTGCAAGATTGCCGAACAGATTCTTCAAAATTAAAAATTGCTGAACACTTGAAAACTTTAATTCAAAAACTTCACAATTTTTCCTGAATTTTCAACAATAAATTAAGCAATTGTAGTAGAAATATTGAGAGATATTGATGAATTGGTGAATAAAAATAAAAGAATGAGGGGATATTTATAGTTGAGAAATGGGTAAAAGTGTAAGTATATAAAGTTTGGGGTTAAATTAAAGTTTGGTGGCCAAATAGCCTTTTCTTAAACCTCCAAACGGTCAAATTGTAGCCCAACGGCTACTTTTTAAAATCTACCCGTTGTTTTTTCAAAAAAAAGAAATTTAGCCGTTGGGCCCGCCAGGCCCGGCTGACGGTCCCGGGCCAAACGGTCCCGGGCTCATGGTCTAATTTAGACGGACCGACCTGTCACGGACTTCATAGAACACCAGGCCCAGAACCACCAGGACCGACCCACCAGGTCCGCCAGAACCGCAGGTCCGGTCCGATCTGGTCCGGTTCAGGCCCGGGTCACAATACAACATTATTCTGCTTTAATAGATATTATAGTATTGAATGTTGCAACCTTTCCATAATCAGGAGAGTGTCCGTTCAAATTGTTAGTTTTATGAAAATTAATTATTGTAACTGTTCCCTTTTTTTGGAAGAACACGATCTTTGAGAACATAAATTTTAATGTTAAATGGAAGTCTTATATAATAGTAACAGAGAACACAAATAAATGGAGAAAAATAGGAAAAAAGATAAATGGCAATTCTTATCTATGGAAGGTGCCACATCCCCTCTTCCCTTCCCAACTTTATATATTTATATTAGGTAATGTCTTGTTACCTGGTAATTAACCAATTACTTGTATAATTAAGAATTGTCCCAAATTACTTAAAATTATACTTATTTTTAATATACCTTATACATCATACTATTATGGTAATATGGTACTAGTCCACAGATATCGGGTATTATCGTTCGGGCTATATTTTATCCCAAATCGACAACCTTCAACGAAACTCATTTTTTTCTATTTGCTTACCTTCTCTCCTTTACGAATTTACCCATCATGTGTTTGAAACAACAACAACAACAACAACAAATCCAGTTTGATCATAATATGTGGGGTATGGGAATGATAGTATGTACTCAGACCGTATCCCTACCGAATGCAGGTAGAGAGATTGTTTCCAATAAACCCTCGCCTCTGTAAGAGCAAGAAGAAGAAGAAGAGGGAAGTAATGAAGGGGGAAAGAAGGAAGATAAAAAAGAGGCAGATAAAGGATAAATAGTATCAAATAATAGATACCTGAGGGGAATAAAATCACATAACGTAATAAAAATCTAAGAATATAAAGAGACATGCATGCTACTAAGCCTATCGGTGAATAATATAAACTGCCTGTTAACCTTCTACCTTAATCATCGACATCCACACCCTCCTATCAAGTATCATGTCCTCAGTGAGCTGAAGTAGTTCCATGTCCTGCCTAATCACTTCTCCCCAGTACTTCTTAGGCCTACCTCGACCCCTTCTCAAACTCCCCATGGTCAACCTCTCACACCTCCTGACAGGGGCATCAATACTTCTTCTACTAACATGTCTGAAGCATCTCTGGTGTGAGTCCTGCATCTTGTCCTCCATGGAGGCTACTCCCGCTCTATCCCAGATAGCTTCATTCTTAATCCTATCTTGAATGGTACACCCACACATCCATCTTAATATCTTCATCGATGCTACTCTGATCTTCTGCACGTGGGAGTTCTTGACTTTCCAACACTCAGCCACATGCAACATAGCGTATCGAACCACCACTCGATAAAACTTACCCTTAAGTCTTAACGACACATTCTTGTCACATAGAACATCGGAAGCGAGCCTCCACTTCATCCACCCCATTCTGATGCGTTGTGTGGCATATTCATAAATCTCCTCATTACTCTAGATAATAGACCCGAGATATTTAAAACTCGCTCTCTTGGTGATAGCTTGAGCATCAAGCTTTAACCTATACGTCTGCATCATGGATCTCATTGAATTTGCACTCCAAGTATTCTGTCTTGGTTCTACTCAGTTTGAAACCTTTAGACTCCAAGGTTTATCTCCAAACCTCCAACCTTGCGTTAACTCCACTACGTGTCTTGTCAAACAATCCTATATCATCGGCAAATAGCATGCACCAAGGTACCTCCCCTTTGATGTGATGCGATAGTACATGCATCGCCAAAGCAAACAAAAATGGGCTAAGAGCCGATCCGTGGTGCAACCCCATCACCATAAGAAAATGGTCCGAGTAACCATCCACAACCCTCACCCGAGTCTTAGCATCATCATAAAAATTCTTAATCACCCTAATGTACACTACCGGAATGTCGCTAACCTTGAAACACCTCCACAGGACCTCTTTTGAAATTTTATCGTATGCCTTTCAAGATCAATAAACACCATATGTAAAACCTTCTTCCTCTCCCTGTACTACTCCACTAATTTCCTTACTAGATGAATCGCTTCTGTAGCCGAACGCCCCGGAATGAATCCAAACGGGTTCTCGAAAATAGGCACGCATCTCCTCATCCTAGCCTCCACCACCCTCTCCCAAATTTTCATAGTGTGACTCAATAACTTGATACCCCTATAATTATTATAAATTTAGATATGACCCTTGTTCTTGTAAAGCAGAACCATTGTACTCCACCTCCATTTTTCGTGCATCCTCTTTGACTTAAAAATAACATTAAACAGCTAAGTGAGCCACTCCAAACCTGCCCGGCCCGCGCTCTTCCATAATTCCACTAGGATTTCATCTGGCCCGGTTGCTCTTCTCCTGCACATCTTATGCATCGCCCCTTCCACCTCCTTTACCATAATCCGCCTACAATACCCAAAATTCCGCTGACTCTCGGAGTGTTTGAACTCACCCAGAACAATGCGTCTATCCCCCTCCTCATTCAACAGTTTACGGAAGTATGTCTGTCATTTTCTCCTAATGAGTGCCTCGTCCATCAACACTTTTCCATCCTCTTCCTTGATGCACTTGACTTGGTCTAAGTCACGGGCTTTCTTTTCCCTCACCTAATGATTATAATATCAACAAAATCTCGTCCCTGAGTCTATGTCAATTAATTGGAGATGGAACTTTAACGTGCGAAAAACGCTAGATGTAACAAAGGGTCCCTAGTCTCATGTTCAAACTAGGTATATTAAGAGTTAAGGCACATTATTACACTCAAAGCAAGGCAAATAAACATCAGAGGTTTTTCTTAAGTCTAAAAATGAGTCACAGTTACCTTATGCAAGCTTAAAAAGGTGTAAATCCCCTTATGTAACCATACAACATGAGAGCATAAGCATAAGCATGGAAGACAAGCAAAAGTCTATTTCGAAATAAGAATAAATGTAGAACCCTTAGAAGATATACAGACGCACACCTGAGACATTCCTAAAGAGTGCAAGACTACAATATTGTAGAGTATCAAATAATGTAGGATCGTACCATCATGCTAATTACAAGAGTTCTGAATAATAGATTGTTTCGTATTAATTATGCACAGTTCTAGTAGCAAGATAGTGAGTCCACTTAAATAGGTTTAGTAGAACAGTACAAACATGATGAAGTTCTAGTTTTCAGATGTGTTAGCAGTATGGCATAACCAAGAGAGGCTGCACAAATATAGCGACTACCAAGCTCTTATGGAGAATCGACGTCACAGCCACGACCGCAAATCAAACATATCCTAATAATGCCTATCGTAGTACTAGGCAAGTCAATAATAACAAATAACTATGCATTTTAAATTGAAAAATAATGAAATAAGCTTAATAGTGAAAAACCTTATAAATAATCAATGAGAATAACTGCAACTCAAAGACAAAATCCTCAAAATCTGGGTATTACTAAGTACATGAGCTGCTATGTTGATGTACCGACGAATTTCGGCACATTTCAATACTAATTGCTTAGATTTTGACTTTTCAATTTAATTACAACCAATACTTATGTAGCTTTGTTATGTCTACAGTAGATAAGGAAAGGGAACCCAAGGACATCGAAATGGAAGCAAAAATACAAGAAAAGAGCAAATATTGCACAAATGCTAATTTGTGGCTCATTATACGATCGCATATCAGACATGCAAGCTGCATAATGGAAAACAAATCGCAGACTGAAGTAGAGTCCTGAGCTAAATTTCAAGTCAAGAATGTGGTTCAATATGCGACCACATAATCAACATGCGAGCCGCAGAATGAACCGCAAACTAACCACGAAGATCACTGAAGGTCAAAGATGCAATGAAAACTACGGCCGCATAACTCAAATGCGGACCAGAAAATAGGAATGCGATAAAGGCCTGCAAACTAGGGTTTCAATATGTGGTATGAATGCTCAAAATGCGGATCGCATACTTGTTCTGCAACAAGAATGTGGCCGCATACCGGACCTGAAAGAGCAATTTTATCCATTCGGACACATCTTGTGGGCTCATCTTGTCTAGTCTTTACGCTACATTCGGACACATAAATATTCTCTCTTTTTTGAAGCTTTTGGATGAAGATTCCCTTCTTTGTAAGCATTCATGGCATTAAATATTTGTTGGTTTTTGTATTGTAGTATGTGTGACTAACTTTAAATACTAAGGTTATGGAGCCTAAATGGGTATTATGTTAATGGGTGTTTAACATTGCATACGTATCACGCCCCCACATGAATCAGACCAAGCGTTGTTTTTGAAGATAAAAATAAATAAAATGTTTTTTGAAATTTTCAACTTCCATTAAAATAAACTTTGATCACAAAAACCCGGACTTAACAAGACACTAGCAGACTCTGATGAAAAATGAACTACAGACTAAAGAAATAAACAACCCACATACTATAATATTCTAACAAAAGAAATACAGACTCACGGACAGACTAGCAGACGTTTTTAATGAAAGACGATACAGACTCAAGAAATCAAAAATATGTTAAAGCCCCAACTACTTCTGGTGCTCGCGGGGCGTCATTCGACCTTGCCATGAGCCTATCTGTGAGATTCCCTGTAAGAGATCCAAATCACTCACAACCTGCTGGACAAAAGTCATTACCGCTGCGAAGAAAGTGAGCGGTGCGAGTCATATCCTCGCACACATGGAATTTTACCGCAATGTAATCAGCAATGGCCAAGATCCTCTCTCTAATTCTGCCTATTCCTCAAAGCAGCATCCCAATTCGTTCACTCCTAGCCTCTAACACTTGAAAATCATGGAAGCTTTAACTTTGGAGCTGTTGTATCTCTTCATACATTTGGGCCATCATATCATAACAGTGCTCCCGTCAGCTTTGAAATCCCTACCCTATTTTGCTGCCTCATTTTCAAGAACCGCTACATTATTATTTAGGCTAGTGACCGTACCCTCGTACTTTCTCTTTAGTCGCTGCACAAATTGAGCCCGACCTTTGGCATTTGATGATAATTGAGCATGGGCTTCTTATAGACTAACATTTGCCTTGTCTAGGTCATCTTGACATTCGAAGGATTTCTTTCTCAGGATGTTTATTAGTCTTTAATCTGCTTGACTCCTTTCTAGGTTTTGGACAGCTATTTTCAGTTTCCAGATTTGGGCATTAAGAGCCTCATTTTCTTGAGTCATTCTGTTCTTTTCTCCCTCATTGGTAGCAGCTTGCACACTATTTTCAAATTGTAGGTCCCTAACTTGTTGTTCCAGCTTGCTTATTTTCGACCTGTAGCTTTCTTCTTTTTCCAACAAACCCCATTGTTCTCGTGAGTCATTAGTGAATGGATGAACATGGTCTCTTTTAGCAGGCCTTTGAGGAATCTGGATTTTTTCACAAAAAAGACATTATACTTCGGGTCCATCTCACCTCTAGCTGGATCTCAGACAATGGTTCTAGACTTGAGGAATATGCATTCATTCTATAGCTTGCAAATTTTATTTTCTGGAAATGCAACTTTTGGACCAACTCAATGACTTGCGTACTCAGGTTTTCATCATTGGGAATGACTTGAATCCTTTCTCATTGGCATAATACCCAATGGGGAGCATATGGATGGATACTCCGGATGCCCACTAAAACAAAATAACATAACACTCTTCAGCCGACATGTACACTACCTTAGTGACGGGAAACCATCCAAATGCTCATTCAATTTGATCGACAGTCAAGGATATCAATAGTACAACCCAAGCTTCAGTACCCTCAGGAAATGCAACACTCATTACTAGTTTCTCAAATTCTTCGATGCAGCTTAACCCGGTCAAACCGTAGTTCATATATCCCACCCGGTGGCAGAGGTGTTCCTGCAACCACAATTGAAGTAACAGATCGCAACCTTGGAAAAAATTTCCTCCTTCCCGGCATATAGTCAAAGCACGGTAGATTTTCGGCATGATCAGGGGAACTACGGTACTGTTGGCCTTTTTGTTTGCAACATCGACCATCCATACAAGGCCTATCTCTATCTTCTTATCCTTTCGTGGACAAACCACAACCCCCAGGAATGCTACTATGAATTCCAAACCTCGCCTTCCTCCCCATTTGTTTCTACTCCCAGCATGGGCGAGTCCAAGATTTAGCTCTTCGAAACCCCGAGGATTACCTAACGTTGATACAGGAATAAGAGAGTACAACATCCTCCAGACAAGTCGTCATTCTGAACATCCCGACTAATATTTAGTAGATCCAAAAATTGGTGTTGAGACACCGATCTTGATGACAAACGATATTGACCTCTCATGTTTCCATTTCAACCTGCATAACCCGCGAATTTTTCCAGCGTGGGTGTAAGCTCAAAATCAGAAAAGAAAAATACATTGCTTGTCGGGTCCCAAAGGTATTAAAGCTTCGATGATATCCAATCTCGACTTGATGTTCAACAAACCAACGAGGCCTCCCAAGACTTTCACCACTGTTTTTCTGCTACCCTTTTTCCAGATTATTCTACCACATGTGAAGCTGTAGGGGGATCTGACTAAAGACTGCGAAAGGTTCAGTTTCGTTCGTGCTCATCCTGCACATTTACTAAGGTGATTAAGCAAAAAGTAAATTTATTTGACTCAAAACGAAGCTGCCACTTTTCTTGTTTTTTCTTCAAATTAAAATAAAAGACCCGGTATGACAAACACGGCCTTTCAGCACCTTGAGGACGAATATTTTAAGGCTGCATTGGCTAGCCGGCCAAAACCTTGAAAACTTACCAAAAGGTGATTGTTCTTGCAAAAGTAGCCTTCCAGCGCCCTTTTAGGGACTTTCGGCTATTTTTGAAAGAATGGCGTCACCTTAATTATTTTCAAATAGAATTTTTTTTGTTCTTTTCGGGCTATTTTTGCAAAAAGGAAGTTGGACCCGATGGAGGTTTCCTACGTATCCCACACCCTGCGAAAATCAAACTGGCGTAGTTCGGGCAAATAAAACAAGCTATCTTTGAAAACAAAGACACATTTATCATTGGCAAGTAAACTATTTCTGAAAATAAGACTCCTTTTATATTTTTATTTTTTTCAGTGAAAAATAAAACAAACTATTTTGAAGATAAAACTCTTTTTGTTTTTCTTTTTCATTGGAAAATAAAACAAACTTTTTGAAAATAAAAACATTTTTCTTTTTCTTTTCATTTCTCTCAAAAATCCGGCAGAGTTTCGGCATTATTTGGATATTGGATTTTCTATAATAAGTAATTAACTCTCTACACTGTTATTTCTCTCTTTTCTATCTTTTCTCAATTTTTCCAATATTCAAAAAATTGGTTAGTATGCAAGTCCGAAGTAAATAAATGCACAAGTAGCACGTAAGATGTATCATAATGATCTTTTCATTTCTGGTTACTTATCCTAGACGAACTCAAATCCTGTGTGGAGTCACCTATGTCTAATGCACATGATGCAGATAAATGTTCCTACTAGGGATCCGGTATGAGGCTTTGTTATACTAGGTTTAAACCCTGGGTTTATTGTTCTGGACCTGGCTTACCCGAGCGGACAACTCAGCCGGGGGGAGGGGGGCAGCGTACCGGGGATACAGAAGCTCTAACGGCTTAGCAACTTATTTGAACCTCGTTCTTAATGGGATATGACTCTAGATAGAAAAGAAGTCACACGAAGTGCACCCTTCTTCATGATTTAGAAGACTCATAGAGAAGTTCGGTGTCGTAACAATTTATATACAATCACATAATATCAAAGCGGTAAAAGCAAAAATTAGCATATTAGGCACAAACATGTAAAAATATCAGATAAAGCCAAATACAACAATTTAACTGAGCTCGAATTCTGGACACTGAACCAAAGTTCTGGGTTCTTGTCCCCAGCAGAGTTGCCAGAGCTGTCACACTTCCATTTTACCTATACCCCATAAGGGTGTAAATGAGTTTTTTCAATTAAAGAACAATCAAAACGGGATCTGTTTATTAAGAGAACTCAGTGTCGCCACTTGGGAGATTTATGGTGTCCCAAGTTACCGGTTGAATACCGAATCGAGAAAAATAATGGCTCTGTTAGCAGTTCGCGAACCCGAAATCCGAGTAAGAAATTCTGTTAACCCGGGAGAAGGTGTTAGGCATTCCCGGGTTCCGTGGTTCTAGCAAGGTCACTCAACTGTTACATCTGGCTTAATTATATGATTTTAGAACATTTTGAACCTATGTGCCAATTTTAACTTTTAACCGCTTTTATTCAATTTTTAAAACAAAGTTGAACGTCGTTTAAAACGTGTCTTCGGATCGCGTCACATGAAATGCACCCGCAATCCTGAACACATTTGTTGGATGTTTTGGGATTTGATTTGGGTCACATGAAATGCACACCCGAGTTCGCGGCTAAAGCAACTAACGCGTTTTAACTTTGTGAAGGCCATGAAATTAGCTAAATGGCACACCTCAAATTCTAAATATTTTAAAGACATAATTATACGAGGGCCAAGCATTTGTCATTTTTGTTCGGTGTGGCACACCTCAATTCTATTTTAAAGGATATTTAAACTGAAAGTTCAGAGGGCCATAAACTGTTTGTTACTCCCTCCGATTCAAAATAAGTGATTTTTTGGATGTTTTCACAGATTAAAAAATTCACCTTTTAGCATTAATTAACAATAGAATTGACCATATTAACTTTTATTATCTCACATAAACATTCCTAACACATATTTTAATACTATTTACTCCAAGAACAATGTAGGAAAAAAATAATTAATGCACTCTTGAAATCTGAAAAAATTACTTATTTTAGATCACAACAAAAGGCTAAAAAATCACTTATTTTGGACCGGAGAAAGTATCTACTACTTACTTCAAGGGGTCAATTAATTAAGATTAAACATAAAAGAAGCCTTATGCAATTAATTGAAGGCTCAAGGGAGGAGAAGCTGATTATTATACACCGAGAAAACAACGGCCCATCGTGAAATTTCAATTCCACTTTGCAAAAATTTGTTTCATTTGGGCCCAAGGATGAGCCCAAATCCCTGAAAGTGTGCTACTGACCCGACTCGAGTTCGAGTTTCACTCATGAAAATTTTCGTACCTTAAAGGCACAGAGCTCCAAACAGAAATGTAATCCTTAATCGCTGAACCCATTTAATTACAAAATAAGAGAACCATATAACTATTGAACTCTTTTCCTTTACAACATGGTTTAAGGCATTTAACTAATTGGAAACTTTTCAAACGAAGAATTGCATGGCTGTTTCATCAACAATTCAACGTGATCTCTTTCAATTTCAATATACAGGATGAAGAATTAAGTTCAGATTTCAAATACAAGTGATAAATAGCACTGACTCAATCTCGGAACGAATTTCAATAACCAAATTTCAAAATAGACCCCAAAACTTATTCAAACTCCTGATGCAATTGTCCACTTATACATGAAACCTCATGATAGTGAATCTTAATCCACGTTCCTACAAATCTGGTAATTATCTAACACAGTTCAAAGAAGAGAGTCAGAACAATTCGAGTAAATACAGTCTAGTAGTACCTAATAATAACACTTCAATTTTTTTATCCAAACCAACGAGTAACATATGTAATACTAAGCTCCAATTCTTACTACATATCCAATAACACGAGATTGCAGATAATAAAAGCAAAAAGAAACCTAATTAAGAGCACATCATTATCACATCCTTTGATTTCTATTTCTTCAATTCATATGGGTCAATTTTACACGTTCAGGATCAGTAATGTGTACCTGAAATTGAGGATCAGTAATGTGTATCTGAAATTGAAGGAAATAGTAACCAGAGAAAAATTAGAGGTTGAGTTTCAATAGAGATTGAAATCATCAACACACAGCCCCAAACCAGTGATAAAACCACAACAAATACCGAACGATAGAATAGTGAATTTCCAGCCCAAAAATCAACAAACAATATAAATCAACCAAATAACATCAACTTTAAACCCTTAAGTGACTCGGCAAAAGATCAAACCCAACCATACTGACTCATTTTTAAACCTTTTCAAAGCTCAAGCAAAAGAAGGAAGCCAAACTTAATCAGAAAAGAAAACTCTCGACAGATAAAAACAGTAGCAGACTTATCTACGTATTTTCCTTTCTCTGATTTTTTAGAGTGTGTAAGGTTGGCAAGAATGAGAGATCATAGGTCAATTCCCCCTTTACCCTTGGAATTCCTGGTTGTTTTACCCCTTTTAGCCTCTCCCCTTAACAAACTAGCTCCCCTCTTATCCACTAGAACCTTCCCTCGACAGCAAATGATTCCCTCTTAATATGAAGTCCCTAAATTACCCTCTTCCCGATCAGATATTACTATACTTGACCTTATCCTTAAGACCCCTATAGTTCTTTTGGACTTACTACTAACCCCCTACGGATCCCTAAAGATTGACAAACAGAACCAACTAAGCAAAAGAACACTTATTCTGATCATAATGAAAAAAAAGCTGATGACAATTAACACAAACAGAATACACACCAGTATTCCCAATATTACTAACATGCGAATGCAAACTTAATTCATACCTGTCGTAATCAAACTTAAATTGAAATAGTTCTGGACCTAAACTAATTGACTTGAGAGAAACACACGAAGACTGAAATCTATGGAATTGACTTAGTCAGGATCAATATGTTAAGTTCGAGACTCAGAAAAGAAAAGAAAAGTAGAAGATGAAGAGGAGGGTGAATCAACTAACCAGAAGAGAATAAGATAAAGAAAATCTTGCCTAATTGAGACAACTTGAGACAGACTCCAGTCACACTCGAAATGGAAAGCCCTAAAAATTCGTTCAGGCTTTGGGTTCATCAACCCTAGTTTGAAATTCGACCGGGTTTGGAGGCGTTTGAGAGGGTTTGAGGGTGAATGTTGGATGGGAGAACGAAATGACCAAAGGATGTGATTTTGGAGTGATTTGGTGGTGGCGCCGCCACAGGAGAATTTGTGGCGCCTCTAGGGTTCATAGTTCAAATCTAGATTCGAGAATTTCCAGGCTTGTTTGATGGAAGATAACGGTGGGTTCATGAGGGTGGGGGGATGAGGTGAACTTGTGGTGTGAATTTGGTGGTCATTGGAGACCTGTCGCCGGTGTGGGGCAATTTTTGGTGGCCGGAGACGATAGCGTTACAGCGGAGGCTTGGAGACAAGGAAGGGGTAGGGGGAAAATTTTCGGACACTAATATACTAAACGCTCCCCACTTCCCCACCGTTCGATTAGGAAACCTAGATGGCCCAAATCAAACGCAAAAGAAATGATGTCGTTTGGTTAGCCAATGAGACCGGACCGGGTTGGTCTTGAATTTGGGCCTGAACAGGCTGGTCCGCTTGGATTGGTTAATTTAAAACAAAAGCTGGGCCCAAAAGTCCTTTTCTCTTGTTTTCCTTTTCTTTTTTTTTTTTCAAATCTTGTTTCTAATCTCTTTTAATTATTATTTGAAAATTAAACTAAAACCTTCAATTAATTCTGAAAAACTAAATTAAACTACCTAGTCAATTTAATTAACTCTAAAAATTATCACAAACTAATCAAATATCAAACTAGAAAAAATTCAAAGCTACAAATTAAACAAAACCAAGATAAACGATTTTTGTGACTTTTTGTATTTGTTGTAAAATTCCAAATTATTAATTAACTCGGAAATATGTAAACTTAAACCCTAAATGCAATGCATATTTTTTGTATTTTTATATGAATCAAAATGTACGGACAAAATGAAAATAATTAACATAAAATGCCACAAAAATCCACAAAATTATAAAATATTAAAAGAAATTATTTTGTTTTGATACTATGGGAATAATTCACATAGGGCAAAAATCACGTGCTCACAGTGACACAGATCAGAATCCCAAGAGCCATTTTGCTCACATAATATCATCACCACGCGGAGCCTCAACACATAAGAAATTTACCAAGCCGTCTCAAAACTCATATGGTGCAATACATCATTACCTGAAATGGCTGACGACAAAATAACACCCCGATTGTTTCTTCCATAAGGAACGCTCACTAAGACGAACACAACTGGCCTAATATATAGCGTTGTTCACATCTAAATCAATCCACTGATCTCAAGCCGATTTCTGATTGCACCAACTAGGCTAGTAACCTTTCAAAAGTCCATAGTAAGTCCCCTTTCCTCATAACACATAAGATTAACTATCATCACCGGAGAAACCTTCTCAGCTCATAGCCCCAATAAACAAAGTACCCTCTAGGTATAAATTCTTAAATTAATGATATTACCGCGATCCTCATACTTGGTTTAAATCATTAGTTAATCAAGTGACTATGTGTCACACTTATACAATCTTTCCGTGGGACACGCTCCCAAAATTCTTCCGAAATAAATAACGGTCCGCACATTTAAACCATTTGCCGCGCTAATGATGAAAAGTGATCAAGAATCCTTAACCAGGATGCAAATCCTCTTTCACAACACATCGATCTCAGGTGATGCTAAAGACAATACCAATTTACTTTAATCATTCAACCCTTTCCTTGCTCATCCAAGCCCCTGACATCCTTGTCAACACCGAACTGCAACCATGACCGTCACTTCAAATTTCCATACCTCTCACCATACCCAACGTGCAAATATCCGATAGAACACAATTTTCATCATAACACCGAAATCATTAATATTTTAACGCTTCATCATATACGAACTTTTCACTTAACTCACTTCAGGAAAATCATAGCAACACACATATGTATATCTCTAAGTAGTGGTCCAAGCCACCATAGCCCTTCCAAAATCCGCTTCCACTTAACAAGCCATAACAGAAGAATGTTTATGGATAACATCAATTACGGCGGCCGACAAGCCTTACACGTACCCCCACAAACCATACTGAATATCTTGATCGCGATGAATGAACTGATCACCGAACCTAATATGTCAATTCAACTATGGCTAATCAATCTACCTCCTTCCAATTTATCCTTGATTACCTTGGAAATAATACTACTCCATTCAACAGATAACATATTCCATCCACACTCACCCCGAGCGTCCTTGAGGCACGAGACCATAATGTCTAAAATCCCACGAACTATTTCATATCTCTCAAATGCTACACCGCAAGTCAAAATATCACAGAACATTTTGTGCCTCTTTTCATAAGCTGTTTTCCAAGCTGGATTCTTAGCCGTATATAGGCTCAAAATCTTTAGGCATCACACCTTTACTTCTGAATTCACTAGGACCATTACTTAGAGCCACCCGCTCTGACTTGGTCCCTAATATATAATCCACTCCATAAATATTATAACACATGAATACCCTATTGATGAAGCACTCGAAGAAACCACTTCCTCTAAGACCTGCATCTATACAAGGCATTAATGTTGAATCTTTTCCCAAGTCTGAACATAAGCCAATAAGGCCAACCACAGTGTCCATTCAACAATTCATCTACTCGGTTTACCACCTATGGTATTTTTGCGTAGCTAAGATAACCCATAAATATAGAAATAACCGGAAACCTCGCAAGTAGTTAACCATGCAACCCAATCATAGGCGGTAGGACTCTCCCACTTAGCTTGAAGCCATCATTACGCAACTCCGGAACTCATTCGAGTTCCTCATCTCTTGTTGGCATATCCTTACACAATAAACCATCTAAATCTTCAGAATCTTTTTGCAAAACCCCTCTTTAAGTCTGAATCATCAACCACATTCGCTCGACCGATTCCCTTGCCTAACAACCAATAGAATTCCTTGCGGAAGCTTTTCCAACCACACAACCGCTAACCTGCTCATAGGGAGTAACCCACCTGAAGAAATCACTCCCCAACCTCTTCCAACGCTGCTGCACGGGCACCATCACTTATGACTCCATAACCCATCCTATGTCCGAGCTCACTCTCCGAGTTAACCGGTCCATTCACTCTTCGTGGACATCAATTAAATGTGAGGTAATATCCTTCCAATTCGAAGTTATGCTGCATCTTTCTTCATTTCAAGCAGATCCTTTCCATTATACCAAATTTCCGAACGCATAACGGCCCATTCTTCAATTAAATTGGTAGGCCCCAATCACCAATCTCTTAAGTTCCCAAATCGTTACAAACTCCTTAATGCGCGTAGTCATCCTATTACCAAGACTATATGCAACATCCACCACTCTCCCACTTTGGGCCAACTCGGTTCTTTAATCAACTACTTGACCTTTGCTTCATACACCTGCCCTTCTAGGAATTTTAGTCACCGTCTGACACTTTCTTCACATCTTTCCTCATACTTTGCTGCTCATTTGTTGCCTTATATAAACTATACCTTCGTGGCACTTGAACCCATATAGCTGTTATCTTTTAAACCTTTCCAATGGTCATATTTATCAAACCATCAATATTAGAAATTTCGATTCAATCCTAAACCACCTCACCATGCGATATCTGACAGTTGTATCTTTAATACTATTTCACAATATCTTGCCAAAAAGGCGAATTGTAGCAGATTATAACATCGAAAAACCTAGCACATTCAATCGGTACCGCGGCACCCCCTAATAGGAGAAAGCTCCACCATGCTTGCAAATACCAAGTCTCATTACTTCCACCAGCCCACATCTGACCACTCTTAGTCCGACTGCATTTACCCTATTGGGAATACAACACTGAATCGCTTAATTACACACTGAGTAAACCTCTCTTCAATTAATTCACTGCCCCGACATGTGGGAAAACATCCTACCATCACAACAACACTTAATAATAATCACTCATATACGTCATGGCAACATGTGTCTAGCCTCAAGGCTTTTAAAAGTTCTATTACTAAGCTGAAACAATAGAATATCCTTCTATAATGCGACGATAATAGTCCAACAAACTATAATGGGAAAATCATCCCGCACCACATTTGTAGTGCCATTGCAATCCTTCAAATTTTGATTTATAACAAACGCTCACGTCGCGAAAGAATGATTGGGAAGGAATCAAAGGCATAAGCCTCAAAGGAATCGAACCGCATGATAAGGAAATCAAGAAGTGAAGTACTCCTAATATCCATGTAGCCTCCCAAGGATAAGTATAGACGTCTCCGTGCCGATCCATGAGACTCTACTAGACTTGCTCATGACTCGTGAGACCTACGGGAACCTAGTGCTCTGATACCATGTTGTCACGACTGAAAATCCACTAAGGGTCATGGTGGTGCCGGACGCCGCTGTCAGGCCAGCCAACTAAAATGATTAATGAAATTCTTATTTTAGTAATTTTGAAAACACTTCTTTGTGATGATTAAATCAATACTCAGCATGTTCCTCCCAATAAATAAGGAAATATTAAATCAACTTTCAAAATTTCTAAATAAATCCAAATTCATCCCCAGAACCTAGTGTCAAAAGTAAATAAGCAGTTTTCTAAGAGAAACCAATAGGAACAATAACTGTCCGGAATACAATGGGACAGAAAGCAAATAAAATTCTGAAAAAGACCATACTATCTGCGGAATCGCCTTGAGGAAACAGAGCTCACCTAGTCCCTGCGCCCGTCATGTCGCTGTGCTGCTAAGCCACGAGCCACAAAATAATCCTGTGCAGCAAAAATGCACAGCATTGTAGTATGAGTACGAAAATAACGTGTACCCAATGAGCATCCCACCTAATCTCGAAAAAGTAGAGACGAGATGGTCAACACTCACTAATAGTCCAATAATGATTTATCCTTAATATATATATCAAACGGTGGATTTATTTTATAAACATGATTTTAATCCGAATAAAGGAAACAAATAAACATATAATTCTTTCATAGGAAATTTCCAAAATTCCTTTTCATTATTAACAAATTAATCTTGAGCCAGAATGGGGCAGTAACAACTTAATAAGTTCAAGGAAGCAATACAAGAATGAGCATATCATACCGAGGCGACGTCCCGATCCACCATAAAATAAATATGCACTTGCCGAGGGTCAACATCGCACCTATAGATGCATCTATTTAATCTGCTGAGGCGTTCAGCCCGTTCCAAAAATAAACACACACAGACAAACAGTCAGTCAAGAAGTCATCATGAAGCAATTATCCCATGAAGGCTAATTCTCTTTATTAATTTAAGGAAATGAAGCTTTAGTCTTGTTGGAAATCCATTTATTAATTCGATGTGATTTAAGAAATTCAAATGTCAATACGATTACATATATTTCAAGTATACTATACTTTTGGGTCCTATACTACCCGGACAATAGTGCATAATAGCAGCTACGCACGGACTCTCGTCACCGCGTGCGTACATAGCCCCCACAAATTGGAGCACCTAACCAATTTAACTCATATATAGGGACAATTCCCCCTCACAAGGTTAGAAAGGAGACTTACCTCACTCCGAAGACCCATAACTTGCATTCTACATTCTTTCGAAGACTTTAACCCACGCAAAATGCTCCAAAACTAGCCAATGATTATACAAACCCATTAACATATGCTCAATTAAACTTTACAACCATAATTTGTAACAATTCCTAACCCCGAATGAAAAGTTGACACAAATACCATTGGGCCCATGTGTCAGAAATATGAAATTTCTCGAAGAAAAAGTTTACCCATGAACTTACGAACTCAAATATATGATTTTCTCTTAATTACATACTCAAAATTATGGTCAAAATTCACTAACACTAATTTTCTAGGTCTTCCCTCAAACCCAAATTTTTCTACAATTTTCATGCTCAAATTCATGTATAAAACTTGTATTTAACTCAAACCTAGCTTAAATTACTTACCTCATGATGAGTGACGAAAATGGCACCTCAAAGCTGCTCCCCATCGACTCCAATAGAAAATATGGGGTTGAAATGAACTCAACCCCGAATTTTAAAAGACCTCACAGCCTCTGTTGCTTCCGCTTCTGCGGTCCTGGACTCCAGCCCAATTTCCGCTTCTACAGACAGCCCACCGCATACGCGGTTCCGCTTTTGCGGATCTTGGTCCGCTTCTGCAGTCCAGGGCTTCTCTACCTCTAGCCGCTTATGCGGCCTCTTCTTTGCTTCTGCAGGGCCGCTTCTACGGTCCCAAATCCGCAGAAGCGGAAATACCAGAAGAAGCATCCCCAGCCCCTTCTTCAAACTCTGAAATCGATCCGTTAACCACCCAGAATCCACCCGAGGCCCACGGGACCTCAACCTAACCAACCGACCAACCAACCCCAAAACACATTACGGACTTGCTCGAGGCCTCAAATCATATCAAACAACGCTAAAACCATGAATTACACCCCGATCAAGCTTTATGAACTTTGAACCTCCAACTTCTACTTCCGATGTTTAAACCTATCAAATCACGTCCGATTAACCTCAAATTTTGCACACAAGTCATATTTGACATTACAGACCTACTCTAATTTTTGAAATTAGATTCCGACCTTCATATCAAAAAGCCCACTTTTGGTCAAACTTCTAAAAAACCTTCAAATTTCTATCTTTAGCCAAATTGCTTGAAAGTGACCTACTGACCTCCGAATTCACATCTGATCGCATTCCCAACACCAGAAGCACAATACAGAGCTACTCCCAGTCTTGGAATATCAAACGATATTGATAACAATGAAATGCACTTCAAACCAAACTTATGAAATTCCTTCCAAAATGCCAATTTCCACAATAGGCGCCAAAACGCTCCCGGGTCATCCAAAACATGATCCGGGCATACGCCTAAGTCCGAAATCATCATACAAACCTGTTGGAACCTTCATATCCTGATTCCAAGGTCATTTACTGAAAATTCCAATCCTAGTTCATTCCTTCAACTTTAAGCTGTCGAAATAAGAACTCTCTTTCCAAATCAAATTTGAACTTCCCGAAATTAAACTCCGACAACGCGTACAAGTCATAATACCTGAAACAAAACTTCTCATGGAATGCTAGGGCTCAAAACTATCAACTGGTCGTTACAGAATGATTTTATAATAGTCGGTATCGTTAGAATATTAGAGATAGCATGGAAAATAGAATACACTTTAAAGTTCACTTAGGAAGAAGCTTCCCTAAAGCAAGCGCTATGATCAAAGTTAAGCTCAAAGGACTAAGTGTGCCAATTACACTAGGTGTCACCCTTGTGCGTAAGGAATTTAGTTGTCCCTACTACTGAAGGGTTACTGTAAGGTGAGCAATGGTCATTGACTATGTGTAAAGACGCCAATGATGAATAAGTAAAACATCTATTGGTAGATCATCATAGCACTAAATCTAAATACTCCTCTAAAGGGGGAAGATGGTGTGATGTGGTATTAAGTGAGAGTTAAATGGTTCAAATAACTATGGAGTGGTAAAGGAAGAATATGGTAAAATGGTAAAAAGAATGATATTGCATTTATTCAGATTCCACATATATGTTACGACTCAAGAACATTATGCAAGCACGACGCTCAGGAGAGGCAGTTAGGATTACAACACTAGATGTTAGTGATAAATAAGTGCAAGTGAACAATTGATACATAAGAACCCAGTTCGAGGGGTAAGTTAAGATAAAGGACATAATACAAGAGATATTATATATATATATATATATATATATATATATATATATATATATATATATATATATATATATATATATATATATATATATATATATATATATATATATGTAAGATAAAAAATGAAATCATCTTTGAAAACTTTATAAAGTAAGTTAATCATGTTACCGTAGAGGTTACCAATATTTAAGATAAGGAATACCAAGTACCGAGAGGGTTGGAAGGCATAGAAGCTAAACGAATTGAAGGAAATAAGCTTCATCGAAAGTTGACAGGTTGGAATGTAATAACATGTAATTTTAGGGAGAGAATAGTGTGATTACATGATAAATATGTTATGTTATGAGATTTTTTTAATTGTATAATAGTTGTGTATTATGTTTTGAAGTCAAGCGAGTTTTGGAACATATGTTGGCAAAGATCATCCCAAGTTACATTCATAAATGTGTTGAACATTGGTTCAAATATACTTGAGATTTTCTCCAAATATACTTAGAATTACGAGGTTATCTACCTACCAAATTGAAGATTTATGAGTCCATTTTATAAGAAATTTAACCGTTTGTCGATAAGACATCAGTGCACAGAGATATTCACATTTTCGTAAAACTGCACAAGCAACTCCCATGGAACCCACTTAGGTGGAGGTCGACCTACTTTACTCTAAAAACAATTTCGATGGCTACTTACACTCCACTTGATCCGGAGTTTCCTATTTAATCGGTATGATTTTGAAATGTATTGATTGTTATGGCAGGGCTCTATCCCAACCTTTATGACATTGATGTACTCTTAGAGGCTTGAGTCGTACCCCCTTTTTTTCCCACCGCGGAGAGAGAATTCTGGGTTCCAACATTCATGGGGGTGATAACTCATTTTATTTTGGTATTGGATATTTGAAGAGTCTCCACCTAACAAATTATGATGTGTTAGGGAACCTAGAGCTATTAACTCTTAGTCTAGTGTCACGACCCAAACCGAAGGGCCGCAACGGGCACCCGGTACCTTACTCAATCGAGTACCAAAGTAACGTATCTTTCTTATTACACCATCATATACACGATATATGGGCCTAATAGGCCAACAAGATCCTTTATAAACTCAAAACACAGGCCGACAAGGCCGTATTACGTACATAATATACGTCTTCAAGCCTATAAGAATACATAATGTCATAAAGATTGGGACAGGGTCCCCCATACCAAACAATACATGTCTAAATCATGCTAACCAAACGAGCAACTCTGAAGTAAATGGAGCGTGCCAACATCTTCCGTTGAGCTGATAGCCTACTTGGAGGGCTCTCGACCTGTCTATCGGGACTTTCAGACATAAAACGCAGTGTCCCCAAGAAAAAGGGACGTTAGTACGAATAATGTACCGAGTATATAAGGCACATAAATAAATATATAAGAGACATGGAAGACATCTAGAGTACATGGCAAATCATAAATTACTTTTAGCATCATGCATATGCTTATGAATGTCATGTCGTGCATAGGTACATGTTTCATAACTTCATCAGCCTCTGAGGGTATCGGGTATCCCATCATATCATATCTTTAACTGTGGGACAAATTATCATAGTATACCAGCTGATAAGGTGGCGGTGCGTATATAATGCCATAACCATTCTCACATCCTATTTACACACACACACAGACAGATATATATATATATATATATATATATATATATATATATATATATAACACCATTTGAGTTATATTTCAGTCACTGTGGCCAACATCATTATCATATACTAGCTGATCAAATGGTGGTGTGTATATAATGGCATAACCCATCACATATCCCATGTATATATATATATATATATATATATATATGCATATATATATATACACACATATATATACACACACATATATATACATATATATATATATATATGTATGTATATATATGTGTGTGTATATATATATATACACACATATATATATACATACGCGTATATAACGCCGTTTGAATCATATTTCAGTCACTATAGGTAGCATCATCATCGTATACCGGCTGATCAGGTGGGGGTTCATATATAACGACGTAACCTTTTTCCATATCCCATGTACATATATTTACATACATACGCATATATAATGACATCTGGTCATGGGTCAATGCACATGTATAAATGAGTGAAATACATGAAATTTTTTTAATAATCTCGATATTCCTTCCAGATAAACTTTTCCAACTACGTATTATTCTGACACCCATGAACAGAATAAAATAATAATTCTCATGGCGAATCAAGAATATAGATACCCCTACTATTTCTATGAATAGAGTAATTTATAGAAACAATGTATTTACTCGTTTCGTCTCTATAATTTGAACTATTTCAAATGAAAAAAGAAAGGGCCTTAACATACCTGGAGTAGGGAAAATCTGTATAATGTCCTTGGAAAAGATTATAAAAAATTCTCGTTGTAATGAAGTATTAAGAATCAGAGCTTTTCTTGAATTTGATATTTGCAATGTTCTGTTAAAGAAACTTTATTTGAAAATCACTTCCTAAATTCTCATTGTAGTAAAATGACTACTATTATGATGATATACCAATGTAAGAATGAAGTGTCCTTTTACTTTGCTACTTGGTTTCCACCTATTAAATGATTAAGGAGTCATTTATTTTAAAATGTGGCCAACTGCCACATTTTCTTGAGGGTGGAATTTATAAATTTTTATCCACTTATTAGTTAATTGAGTAATGTCATGTTACCTAGTAATTAATTAATTACCAAAAAAATTAAGAATTACTCCTACTTATTTGAAATGTTGCTCACTTTTTATATACCTTATATGCATTATTATTATGGTCATGTGGTACCTTAAATGGTACTAGTCCATACAAATCGAATATTTTAGCTTGAGCCATTTTTATCCCAAAATATGAAATTTCAACGAAATTCATTTTCTTCGACTTGCTTCCCCTCACCTTCACAAATTTATTCATCACTTATAATTCTTATATTCAATAATCTTTTTCTTTCACTAATGTCAATTAACTTACGACAACTTCAATGTAAAATACTGCAGGGTACAACATCATCGTAACTTAATACTGCAAAGCGTAACATCACCGTAATGTAATACTACTATGTACAACGTTGTCGTATCTTATTAAGTAGGACGTAACATCAACAGCAATATATTATGGCAGAGCAAAACATCGATGTAATACTGTGGGGCATAACATTATTCCCCCCTTCGGTACATTCGTCCTCGAATGTTGACGGGCACTTATCATTTTTATAACTTATATCTTTCGAATACTTTAGAACATCCCTTTCCATCTAGGCGATAGTTTTGTGATTAAGTCCAGAGTCCAGGGCATCCCTTCCTTAGACCTCCTTCTCACACCACAACTTATAGTCGGAATCCTTCCAATCTCGTAATTGTTCCTACCTTTTATCATACAGCATGTACAATTTTGACCTTGTGTCCAATCTCTAGGCTTCATATGCGGGGCTTGATAAAATGTTCCTTTGGACATCTATGAGTATACTGAAGTTCTTTGCTGGATTAATGAATATTGATATATCTTATCACATAGGTCCATTTAGCTATCCGTATGAATTTACTGCTATATCACTTACTTTAATTTATCACTGCTGAGGTCTACTACCAAATCCTAGCTTACTCTCGCCGCTTATTTCATATGTATAAATTTAAGTCCTTTAATGCTTCCTCATTACTGCTCATCTTTAGAATGACGGGCTAATCTCATCTCATACTTTGTGACTTTTGTCCAGCCTTTATTGATTCACCTCAATATCGATCTACAAGATGCAACTGATAACTTGAAACTTCTTATGCAATACTTTGCCCATAGGGCTTACGTCACCTTAAGGAATATTTGAAGTGATTCCCATAATTGTATTTCATAGTGTCACGATGTGATTTACCTTATAGGGTAATCCTAATTTCGTGCCGCCAGTGAAATCTTTTCTCCTTCTATTTTTTTAAAGCATTATTCAAATGAAGGCCCAAACGTCATCCTTTATCTGCCATAATTATATTCTTATTTTATTACCATGTCAGCATTTTATTCCTTCTAAATATTATTAATCTTAGACTCTTTTGAGTTCATTAAGGATATAGTGAGCTTTATATAACATAGAGAATCCATTAGCTCACTTGTTTTCATGGGACTAATCGTGAGGACTAATCCATTCTCGTCACCTTCTCACTCGCCTTTTCTCGTTCTTACATCCTGTCATAAAACTTTGTCTCTTTACTATACTTTAGCCTGCGACCTATTCATATCTATTTATACTACACGTAATCGTCCTTCAACTTGCTTGAATTTCCTTGTGTTATTTTAGAACATCAATCGAGATATCACATCATCTCTAACTCTTCTTTACTTTCTTAACTAGACCTCTCGATACCCAGAAATCGCTGACTAGAAGATATGTCACTAACGATGCCGCAATCATTCCTGGATATTGAATCCTCGTGCTTCTAGCCTTCTATCCCAAGTATGGAATATCCTCAACCTTCTGCATTTTGAGTATCTCGTATATTGTTCGTCTTTACCTTACTTTCCTTAAAGCCTCACATCACATCTTCTATCTCTTTCGTACCTCTGATTTTAAGGGAGATCCTGCAATGTTCTCGATCATGATGTTTCTATTTTTCTGGGTCCAATAATCAAAATCGTCATTTACTTGGGTGATGTAGCTCTTTAGTTTCCTCCTTCTCAGATCGGACTTTACGTCATCTTAAGATATCTTTTGATATGTGTCACATGGTATTATTTTTTCTGTTTAGCCTTTCTTGGGCGTTGAGGAATATGCATGATACAATCCTTTAATAATTTAATCCTTCGTTTATGACCTAGGCTCAATTCGTTCTTTTAAAGTATACCAGAATTTTCTTCTATTGTATATGCTCCATATATAAAACTCCAAACCCGTAAGTGAGTTCTTAACTCAACCAACTCTGGATCGTTGATCGAGTAATTTCTTTTTTTCCATCTTAGCATTCTTTAACCATAAGCTATTACATTTCATGATCTTTATGCCCCATTGTTGCATCCATACTTAGCTTATCTTAGTGCCTATATATATTGAAATTCCATGCAACTCATATGATCCTGAATATCACTTTTGATTTTACTCCTTGTTCATTAGCCACTGTAGGTGCCACTTTCTTAGGGAGTACATACAATGTTGTTTTGAGACTGTTGTCACACGATCATTTCCTCTTTATGTCATTGTAATGAGGTTGAATCCTTCTTCCTTATTTTCTCAGCTAGTCTTTCCTCGTAGTACTTAGGGAAGACCCTCTGACTCTTGTAAAGATGAAAGCTTATTATACTATATTCCCGATAGAATTTTTGATGCTCGTGCTCACTTGTAATTATCCTTAGTTACTTACCTCCATACTCATATGCTCGTACTGCTGTTTCTTAACTGACGTTTTGACTGTCTTCTCAGTAGAACTATCTTTTATTTTTGTAACACTCATACGCTACTTTTAAATACCCCAGCTCCTAATTAAATATTTCTCAAGTATTACAATGTCATAACTGTGGGGCTAAATTCACGATATTGAGTTTTACTATCTTTATCTTGCACGACCTGCTGTCTTGTTTTGTATCCTATTGACTAGCCATAGCTAGGCTCTTTCTGAATTAACTACTAAGTGCTTGTTGGCCCATCGTCATGTCAATATTCCGCAAAATATTTCTTGGATTATTTCCTTCGTTTTAACTTACGTCTCCTATTGACTCCTTAATTATCAATAGCATCTCAGCCAGGAACCCTTACTTCTTCTCCTGGACACCGCATTTGCACAATGTTCTGGAATCATAGTATATCTGTAGTATTTGAATAAGTGATATCTCATCCCTTTCTCATTTTTATCGCATTCTTCCTTTTATCTTTCCATATTCCCCCATTTAGGGGAATACTAAGAGTTGGAGCTACGACGACCTGCCTATAGATGTTTCACCTTTTAATATTTGGCATCCTTTCACAACATCGATGACTCTTACTCACCTTGTGGTAATCCTTCCGTACCAAGGATAGCAAAATCCCTTACTCACGAGGGTGAAATTTAGTATAACTAGAACATACAGTCCCTTAAGCTGAACTTTGCTCACATTGGTTGTTGTAGGGAAGCGTTTTCCTGAATGATCATTCTCTGAATTTCTCATGAATCTTTTTTTGTCGTCCATTCTATTATTGGCGGAATAAAATCTGAAGTTCTTATGATGGCGACTATCACCAGTCACTAAGTCCCTAATTCATGTTTAGTTTATCTTGTTCACCAATCCGTACTGGTTCTATTACTCTGAGGTCTAACTTTTCCTCTTGGTAATCACGCTAGAGTTGCGAATTTATTTCTTGAAACGAGGAGATGATTATCGGCTATTCTGTTTTGTTGTCCTAAGGCCTGTCACTTCTCGTTTCTTCCTTCACTTAATAATAGATTTTGTAATATTTCCATCTTTTGATATAAAGTTGTCATACGTGTATCACATCTTACTCATAATGCTTTATTAACTCCTTTCTTATTTCCCAATAACATTTATGCCTATCACTTTATTCTGAAAACTTGAACAAGACATTTTTTTTCTCTTAGCTTCCCATTCCTCTATTCAATGGCTCTTCAAGTTGCTTAACATTCTCGCTTGACTAGGGATGCGAGTGCCATTAAGGTAATATTTATCCCTTCAAGGCTTACAGTGCATGTCTTTGTAGTATTCATATCTGGCTGCACAATTTCAGAGTGCACCATCTGGTGTCTCATAAGGAGATCTATTAGCATATTTGCAATAACCTTAATTGACACAAACAATTCATCCATCATATCTTTTTATATTATTTCTGTTAATCCCCATAGGGCATATCTCGAATGGGTGTGACCAATTGTATATACCTCTGTTACTATTGAATATAACTCAAAAAGCTTATGTTCCTCTGCCTCAATTATAAATGTTGTTAGCCTTCATTAATTAGGTGCCTCGTACCCTTCTTCATCTTTTTTCTTTTAATTGTTGAAACCTATATTTATCTTCTTAATCTATCATTGTCTTTTACCATAAAGATGGATAAACATTCTTGCCTTAAGGCTTCTTATCAGCAAGCTTGCACCTTTTAATACACCCATGATCTGGTAAAGACCTCATATTTACTTATCGTAGGAATTATAAGAAAATCCAATTCCTCTGACTCAGCTCTTCCACAACAATCTCTCTTTCTAATCCTTCTTTCCGGACGTAGGTATCATCTTATTAAGAATAATTTTTTTTTGAAATACGAATACTTACAAGTGAGCTCTACCATACCATATGGAGTAAGAAAAAAGAGTGACAATGTTTAATGCCCTGTAGCCTCCTGCTTATAAGTGGGGTGCACGACACACCCATAAATAAGACTCTACTAGACTCGGCTTGTAGACATCCCTAGAAAAGAACTGCTCTAATACCACTTCTGTCATGACCCAAACCGATGGGCCGCGACGGGCACCCATTACCTTACTTAACCAAGTACCAACGTAACATATCTTTCTTGTTATACCATCATATACACATGACATACGGGCCTAATAGGCCAACATGATACTTTATAATCTCAAAACATAGGCCGATAAGACGTACAATCTTTTATGTACACGACTTATGTCTACAAGCCTCGAAGAATACATAAATATCATAAACGTCAGGATAGAGTCCCTCCATACCAAACAATTCAAGTCTAATTCATACTACCCAAACGAGTAACTCCGAAGCAAATGGAGCGCACCAGCATCATCTGCTGAGCTGAAAGTGTCACGACCCCAGTTCGCCCTCCGTGAATATGTCGTTACGGCACTTAGTCCCTAAGAATAGGTAAGCCTAACAATGCGGAATATAAACCAATTTGCAGAAGTATAATAAAGGGTAGTGATGAGGAACAATGACTAACCTCGGTAGGGTAGTGATGAGGAACAGTCAAGGAAATTACCGGTCAAATAAATAGTATAATTATGGGAGATAAGGAAAAGATTTATAAATATGAAAAGTCTACATGGATGGCAAAAAATACTATAGTTCACAATAAAGGGAAAGGAAACAAGTAACAATGAGAATATAATAAATGATGATACGAAATGACCGCAGAATCACCATCCAAATCCTAAGGCCAAGACACAACAAAGACAACTAGTCATCACTGATAGCCTCCAATGATGTACACATAAGGCCTTATTCAACTCTTTCCAGAATTTTACCAAGTCTCAGACGAATCATAACTCACAAAAGCCCCGCATCTGAAATCTAACACATGGCATCCTGTGTCCCATAAATCTCAAGGTCATGCTGATAACTAACTTGTTAACTAGAACCACTCTCATATATAAAATGGGTAAACGAGGGTGTATCCCCACCCTTAGCAAAATCAAAAGGTATTCACCTCTAATGGGGAGTGACCAACTATGTGTATGCTTGTGCTAGTGTGTCTAACAAGAACTCCACCAACTAGCAAGTATAAGAAATGGAGTGAAAAGCACCCGAAATGTTTTCACATGGATAGTTCTACAGAACATCAGCTCAGAACAAAATGAGTTTAACAGGGGATCTCTCAGGATATCGTCCCATAGTCCCAGATATAAATATGTGTGCTAGGGATCTCTTTGTATCACAAGGATCTCTTGGTATCCTTAATATATGTGCTTGGTTTCCTGAGGATCTCTTGGTATTCACAATATATGTACTGGGATCTTTTGATATCCTGAGGATCTCTTAGTATCCTCAATATATGTGCTGGGGATCTCTTGTTATCCCAAGGATCTCTTGGAATCCTCAATATAAGGTACGACCCAGTATAATACCATTTTAGTGGTGTCTGGGGAGGGTAGTGTGTACGCAGCCTTACCCCTACCCTAGGATAGAGAGGCTGTTTCCAAATAGACCCCCAGCATCCTTCCCTCCAAGAACTTCCCACCTTTTGCTCTTGGGGAGACTCGAACTCACAACCTCTCGGTTGGAAGTGGGGGTTGGTTACCATCAGACCAAGCCCCTCTTGTCCCTCAATATATGTATTGATAATCTCTTGATATCCCAAGGATCTCTTGGTATCCTCAATATATGTGCTACGGATCTTTTAGTGTCCCGAGGATCTCTTGGTATCCTCAATATATGTACTGGGGATCTCTCGGTATCCTCATTATATGTGTTGGGATCTCTTGGTATCCCAAGGATCACTTGGTATCCTCAATATATGTGATGGGGATCTCTTGTTATCCCGCATTACATCCCAATCAACATAATTGTATATGTGCACGACATCACCCTTCATGCCTTATCACTCTTCCACACCCAAATAATAGAACAACAACATCCCGACAAGGAAGACAACAATTGAAGACAATAACATCCCGGTAAGGGAATCCACAATAGAAACGATAACGTCGTGGCAAGGAAATCAACAATAGAAACAATAATGTCCCGACAAGGGAACCAACAATGGAAAAAATAACGTCCTGGAAAGAGAATCAATAATTCAAAAGAAGGGTCACGGAAAACAAAAAAGCACGATACTTCACCAAATAAGAAGACATAATAAGTGTGTGATAAATACACCGGTAACTATAACAATTGGACATGTAACATATTTGCACGAAGTCACAGAGGAAATTACAATCAAGAAATGTCAAGAAAGTAAGGAAGTTAACATGAATCAAATAATTATAATTAAGAAAATACCAGTTAAACCTAGGATATCTAACTTCTTTCCAATTATGACCAATTTATCACATGAGAGATAGAAATACTATTTTTCCAAATAAAGACAAGCAGTTAGGAATGACATAGTGACTATAGAAGGATGAATATCTACAGTTGAACAAGTGAAAGTCAATTAGGTTACCAGAATACGCCAAGAAGGGCAAATAAATTATAAGTAAGACATGCAGAGGTGAAATTAATAACATGGAACTCAATCGTATTAAGAAACGGCTTCATGTTCAGTGATTTCAAGGATCTAAGAGACTAAAAAGGATAATTTTCCACAAATACATCCAAGCATGCATTCGCCACCTCGTGTACGCGGAATACAATTAACAGAAAAGACTCAAATCCTAAGAGGAAGTCCCCCACGCAAGGTTTAAGCAAGATACTTACCTCAAATCGGCTAAAATCAACTAGAAACCATGTTAAATGTCCCAAATCTACTCAATTAAATTAGACATTTTAATTAACATCTCAAGAAACTGATTCTATTATTTAATTCAAAGCAAAAGCGCAAAATTAGATAAAATGACCAAAATGCCCCTCAGAAAAATATCTCGGAATCAGATGAATTTAATATTTTTAGAACCCTTGTACTTTCACGATTCTACCCATATAAAGGTCTCTCAAATCAGAGGTCAAACACCACCTCAAAACTCAATAATTCGGTTTATGAAGTTCTACCCATTTTTCATTCAAAATCTAAAATTAAAGAATGAAATTAAGAGGAGATTCATGGAAATCTGTCTAAATTGAGTGAGAATTATTTGCCCAGGTGAAAGCTTCAAAAATCACCAAGGACCGAGCTCTAGAAGTCAAAATGTGATAAAATGATGAAACCCTCGAATTTGAGATTAAATTATGCCTACCTACTTATTTGGCCATCGCAAACGCGGAAGAAGCATCGCGTTCACGAAGAAGAAAAAGTGAAGGGGCTCTATTACTCATCGCGAACGCAACAATGCGTCCGCGAACGCGGAGAAGAAGAATCAGGTGGACCAGGAATTGCCCTTCATGAACGTGTGGGCCTGTATGCGAACACGAATAGTGAAATTGCCAAACTACGCGACCACAGGAATGGGAAAGCAAACGCAATGGAGGGAGAGGTAGAGTTTTGCGAACTCCAGGCTCTTCACATGAAAGCTAATAAGGATATTTAGGTGACCAGACATAAAGCTTCGGGAACTCGAGATGAAGCCTGGGAACGTGAAAGAGGATATCACAAGCAGAAGACAGCAGTTCAAAAACAAGGGGAAACGACCTGTAACCCATCTGAAATACACTCGAGGCTCCCGAAACTCCGTCTAGTCACACACGCAAGTAATATAACCTAACACGGACTCTTGCGAAGTTCTAAATCATATAATGCAACATCAAAATGACGAATCATACCAAAAATCAAGCTTATGAACTTCCAAATCTTCAAATTATGAATCTCCTGCCGAAAGCTATCAATTAAACTCGGAATGACGCCAAATTTTGCAAACAAGTCCAATATGATATAAAGGAGCTGCTCCAACTCTCGGAATTTCATTCTGACCCAAATATCTCAAAATTCATATGTGGGTCAAACTTCTTAATTTTCAACTTCAACTTTCGCCAAAACGCCTCAATATATTCTACGGACCTCGGAATCTGAATCTGGATGTGCCCCTAAGTTTCAAATCACCATACGAAGCTGTTGAGATCATCCATGACCAATTCCGGGGTCGTTTACCAAAAATTCTAATTCCGGTCAACTTTTTACCATTCTAACTTCCAATATAAAATTTCTTCTCTAAATTGACTCTAAACCATCCGAATGCCGAATTCTACCATGCACGCAGGTCGATACTTATATTCCGAAGCTGTTCCAAATCTTATGCGACTTAACGGAGCTTAATTTCTCAAAACGACCGGTCAGGTAGTTACAGATAGCCTACTTGGAGAGCTCCCAACCTGTTTATCGGGACATGCAGTCATGAAGCACAGCATCCCCAAGCAAAAGGGACGTCAGTACGAATAATGTACCGAGTATGTAAAGCACATAAATAAATACATATGAGACATGAAAGACATATATAGTGCATGACTCAACCTGTAAGTCTGAATAACTTTATAAATTATAAATTACTTTTAGCATCATGTATATGCGTATGAATGTCATCTCGTGCATAGGTACATGTTTCATAACATCATCAGTATTTGAGGGTATCTCGTCATATCATATCGGCCAATTTGAGAAAAATCTTCATCGTATACCAGTTGATCGGTGCTATATAAATCCATAACTATTCCCAACATCCCATTCACACACACACACACACACACACATACACACACACACACACAGATATATATATATATATATATATATATATATATAACGCCGTCTGAGTCATATTTCAACACAGTGGGCAATATCATCATCATATACCAGCTGATCAAGTGGTGTTGCGTATATAACGCCATAACCTCTCCCATATACGACATACATTTACATACATATATACGCGTATATGATGCCATTTGAATTATATTTCAGCCACTGTGGGTAACATCATCATCATATACCAGCTGATCAGGTGGGGTGCGTATATAATGCTATAACCTTTTCTCATATCCCATATACATTTATTTACATATATACGCGTATATAACTCCATTTTGTCATGCCTCAATGCACATGTATAAATGAGTGAAATGCATGAAAAATACATAATAATTTCGATATTTCTTCCGGATAAACTTTTCCAACTTCGTATTATTCTGAGACATGTGAATAGAAGATAATAATAATTTTTATGGGGAATCAAGAATATAGACACCCCTACTATTTCTATGAATAGAGTAATTTATAGAAATTGCGTGTTTGTTCGTTTCTTTAGTATAATTTGATGATGTCAAAAGAAAAAAAACAAGACTTTAATATATTTGGAGTAGAAAAAATCCGTCAAATATCCTTGAGAAGATTGCGAAGAATTATCGTTGGAATGAAGTATTAAGAATCCGAACTTTGCTTGAATTTGATAATAGCAACGTTCTGTTCTCTCTTGTTTGAAATTGAGAATGGCAAAATTTTGTTCTGTTAATGAAACTTTGTTTGAAAATCACTTCCTAAATTCTCATTGTAGTAAAATGATATACCAATATAAGTATGAAGTGTCCTTTTACTTTGTTACTTGGCTGCCACCTATTAAATGACTGAGTCATTTGTTTTAAATTGTGGTCAACTGCCACGTTTTCTTGAGGGTGGATCTTTATAAGTATTTATTCACTTATTAGTTAAATGGGTAATATTTTGTTACCCGATAATTAATTAATTACCTTTAAATTTGAGAATTGTTCTTACTTATTTGAAATATTACTCAGTTTTCATATACCTTATATGACTTACTGTTAAAATATCGAGTATTTTAATTTGAGCCGTATTATCCCAAAATAACAAATTTCAACAAAATTTATTTTCTTCAACTTGCTTCCCCTCTCACCTTCACTAATTTAATCATCACTTGAGGGTGGAATTTATAAATATTTATTCACTTATAAGTTAACTGGGTAATATTCTATTTCCCGATAATTAATTAATTACCCGCAAATTTGAAAATTATTCTCACTTATTTGCGATATTATTCACTTTTCACATACCTTATATGACTTTCTATTATAGTCATGTGGTACCTTGAATGATACTAGTCCATAAATATCGAGTATTTTAGCTTGAGCCGTATTTTATCCCAAAATAATAAATTTCAACAAAATTTATTTTCTTCGACTTGCTTCCCCTCTCACCTTCACTAATTTAATGATCACTTACAATCCTTATAATCTCCAAATAATCTTTTTCTTGGACTGATGTCAATTACCTTACGACAAATTCAACATAAAATACTGCAGGGTGCAACATCGTCGTAACTTATTACTGTGAAGCATAACATCACCGTAATGTACTGCTAGGCATTACACTGTCGTAACTTATTACTGCAGGACACCGTCAATCGTAGTATATTACTGTAGAGCATAACATCGACGTAATACTGCGGGGCGTAACGACTAGTTTGCATTACCAGAGATTTAGGGTAAAGGCTTGAAATAGTCTTGAGAGGAAGGTGTTAGGAACACCTCTCAGTCTACAACGTTAGGTCCCGACCGAACTTATACTTAGGAATCATTCCTTTGAACAAATAAATAGTTTAAATACATACTTGTAAATAAATTCATGTTTTTGGACATTTAGGACTCAAGTAGTGAGACAAAAGGAAAAGACTTAAGAAAGTTGCACATATGTAGAAAAAAAGAAATTTTAAACATCGGGAATTGGGAAAGAGGGGTCCTAGGTTGGTTAGCCTACAGGATCAGCCTACACAATGCCCAGCAATCGCTCCTCAATAAGGGGATACACGTGACATTTGTGCGTAGTTATCATATCCTTACTACCAAATTCCCTCCCTTGGCCATAGCCTAAAGCATTCTAGTAACCTTGAGAAATGTCCTATGCGTGAATTACTCGTCTCTTCCTCATAGTCTTGGAGGTATGTTAGGACCTCTACTTTTGGGTAGTTCTAGATTATCCTAAGGTATTTAAAGGAAAAATTCAAAACGTCAATCAAAATAATTAGGATTGCACATAAAGAAGGAACAAATAAAGGCTCACACCTCCACGAGCAGAAAAAATAGATGTACGTATCAAATGATTATTTCTGGTAAGAAAACTTAGAACATAATATCTAGGTAAGTAGAAAGTATACAACATTGAATTAGGAATGAAGTGTCCAACACCTATTGATTTTAGACCTATGAATATGAGCAGTTTTAAAGCGCAGTTTTATAGTTTCATGACTTTAATCTCCCTATAGGCTTACCTAGGCGTGAGATCATGCATAATAGTTACCAGAATCATTAACAGTTCAGAAGCCGTTTTACCATAAGAGCATATTATTCTAGTTGATACGAATCTGAGAATGCAGAGATTATTATCATCTTTATTCAGAAAATATCACAATGTGAGATTTTTTTATTGCCTTTTCATGAATCAATAATTAACTAGACGTATTTAAAAATGCAAACAGGATCCTAGAACATGATATCTGATATGCACATGGAAATGGCAGGATTGTTAAAAATAGAATCCCTAAGGTATGATTTCTAAATGCACACAAGATTTGCAGAATTATTGAAATATGACTTTTGAATGCATAAGAATAGCATTTTTTATGCTAATGTTGTTATTATCCTAGTAGCAGAATTTCTATGTGATTGACATAAAATATGGATTAGTGACGGATGATTTTATGAAACAGTAGACATGAAATCCTAGGAACATGATACCAAGTGCATATTTGACATGATTTGAATGACTGTATTGATCCTAAAAACATGGATTCTAATGCAGATATAAATAATGCAAAGCCTATGACATGCTTTCTACCCCAATGATATTAATAGGATTATATAGTGACCCCTCCCGCTGTACTAGCCATCCCCATCAATTGTTTAAAAATAATTATTAAAAATTCGCTGAATAAATTGCATAAATAAATAAAGAAAAAGAAGAAATTAACTGTAGGGACCTGAAGCAGGCCCAAGCATATGCTGAAGATACTAGATTTTCCATAGCCTCAGATGTCAAGTTTATAGTGAGTCTCATGTCCGAGTATATTAGAGTTCCCTACGGACCTCAAGGATCTCGTGCAGTGCTCGCACCTAGATTTCATGACTAGAACTGAGTAAGTAAAGTGTGGAAGGGCCAGCCCCAGTGCATCAAAGTTTAGAGGGATCTCACAGGGATCCCCAAGGCAGTCACACACTAGAGGGGCAGAACCTAGGGACTTAAGAGTGGAGTGAGAGTGCTTGACATAGTTTTGGAAAGATTTGATTGGAAAAGCAGTATTGAAAACCCAGTTAAGGTAGTTTTATTAAATAGGAGACTTGTTTAGTAGTAAAATAGTTTTGACAAGAATTATGTAATCAAATAAAAAACAGATCAATCACAGAGTAAACAAAGTCCTATCCACATGATTCATACAAGGGAGTTGGGATTTGGGGACATATAATGAACATATAATAAACATAAGTCTTTTGTACTTAAGGAATAACTAACAATGCAAGCACTAAGGCATGGATTTTAGAGGTGCTAATTAGAACATAGTTATACCATCGGGAGTGCTAGGAGGGATTCATGGTATCGGGAGATGACATAGTTTATGATGTCATTGCAATAGTGAGGACATAGAAGTACTAAATATGGTTGGGCATAGCATCAGAATAACTTAGGGTAACAAATCAGTTTTGCAAAGCGGGTGCAATCCAGAAACAAACTAACACATAATAATTCAAACATGTACTAATACAGTAATGCCAGTACATACTATAAGAAATGGACAAGTTCATATCATGCTGATCACATATTTAAATTTGGACATAACTAACAGTGATCCAAACAGGGTAGTTACATATTAAAAGGTAAGATAATAGACAGGAATAGACTGGTAACTAGCAAACTAAAGTAGCAACAATAAACATAGTGTTTAGGACTTATATTGAAATCAGAACATACCAGTTAAGGAGAATAAACATAAAGTGAAGAGAAATAGGGTACAATAATTAGACTTGGCTTGTAGCCGACTAATTCAGTAATAGTAGTAGGTAACAAGAAAGAGAGCAGAAAAACGTAAAGTATATGAGGAAGTTGTGAACTAATGTCCGTGTCTAATGAGAGTAGAAGAAAGCATATATATATATATATATATATATATATATATATATATATATATTAGATTAAAAGCTAGGTAAATAAGGTAAGAATCAAATTGTTCAGTAATTGGAGAACTCAGAATCAATTAAAGTAAAATCAGTCCAAGTCTTCCCTTAATTAAGAGAGTTATTTCAAACGGCAAAGAACAAATACCAAATAAGGAAAGAGTCCAAAAGAACTAAGTATAGAATAAGAAAATAAGGGTAGATATATAGAGTTCTAATTAAGGAAATAACAGTAAGAATCGAGCAATAATATAGTCAATCACATAACAAAGTAAGAAAATGATCTAAAGGCTGTGAAAACAAGAAAAGTAGTTTGAAATCATTAAAGAGTATCATACCAAGAAATCAGGGATTTAAAAAATCAGAAAATAGTACTAATACTAAGAAAAACATAATAAACTTCTATGAATAACAAGTACTGAGTATAGCCAGAAAGAGACAAATCAGAAACCCTAATAAAACACACATAGCAGAAACAACAAGCAAGAATGAACTCAGGATTATAACATAGTGTTAAAACTGAGGTTTTAACATAACAAATTAGGATTAAAAAGCAATTTTAGCAAAAACGTCGTTCAGACATATGAGAATCAGAGAACAACATTAAAAAGACCGGAAATATTTTTTTTGAAAGAAAGGTTCCAGAAACCCTAATGGGAATATAAAACGACGCTTTGAGAAATCAAATGGTTTTTCATAAACCAAACGATAATACCTCAGAAAAAACTCAAATATGTTACATATCTAAGAGGTACATGAGAATAGATTAGGGTATTCTAGAAAATAACCCAGAAATAGAGAGAGCTCGGCTTAGAAACCCATATGTTTAGCTGAGAAATATGAAGATCTTACTCAATCGGGCCATGGTGGTCTGAGAACGGCGAGAACAGGACATGGGTGGTGAGTGAACATCCAATGGTCCCTTGAGGACCTCAAGACAACAAGAATCCAGTCATGGGGGAACCATTAGGGATAGAGGTGGTGGTGAACCACCATTTTTTACGGGCGAGCAAGCAGTCGCCAAAGGATAGTTGGGGTTTAGGCAGACGGAATTTGAGAGAGAAGGAGAGGGGTGACGGCGTGTCAGTGAAAAGTGAATGAGGGGTTTGCTGGTATAAGTTTAGGTTAAATTAGGAAAGAAATAATCCGGGCCATTGATCAAAATGGATCAACGGCCAAGATTTAATCTGCATTGGGTCGGATAGTGTTAGGAATTGGGCTTGGGGTATGGGCTAGTTTAATTAAGGGTTTGGGCTTGTTTATCTAAGGCTAAAATAGAAATGGACTATTTGTTAAATATCCAAATTAAATTAGTCATAAATAGTTTATAACATATTTATTAATTACAAGAAGTAATTCTACTGCATAAAAATAAATTAGAAATGATTATTTGGTATTTCAAAATATAAAGGACTAATTTCTGGTAAAGAATAGTGTAAAAATATACATATAGGCTATAATTTCAAAGTTATTACAATTATAGCTAAGAGGTACCAATTTGGCTATTTATGGAAAATTTTGATCTTAATACGACCATAAACAATAAATTAAATAAAGAAATACCTTTGAAATTATTTGCGATGCAATTTTTGTGATCATTTATTGGAAATAAAATACTGGACAGATTAAAAAAATATGGAAAAATACTAATTGGTGTTAATGCATGATTTGAAGGTATGTATGCAACAAAAAATATTTTGGAAAAAATTAGGTATCAACAACTACCCCTCTTTATCCGGAAAGGATGAAACAGTTGTCGGCTAAAGATATAATGGCCAATTTTGACCGAGCAAAATGGTTGAAAGATCTTGGCCGCACCTTGCTTCTGAGCTGCCTACATATCCCTGGTTTTACAGGAAACAGGTCGTATGTAGTTCCGGATTCACCGGCGAGATATACTGGTGAAGTTGTTGCAAGAACAAGCGCAACATCTAAGGATGGGCCAGTGAACGATTCATTATAGAAGTTAGATTTGATACAGTTTATGAAACTAGAGCGGGATCGTTGGGCCATTGCTCGCCGGGTTACCTGCAAAAATAAATATACTACAAGCGTGTATTGTGCATAAATTTGAACATGATGTAAGTTCCTATTGGACTATGAGAGTCGTCTTCGGATGATTAGGGATGACGTCCTCAGACCATGATATCCTGGGCCATGAATTGTTTGATGAGTGATTCACGGGCCATGAAATGATGTTCGCGGGCCATGAAGATGGTACATTCGAACTATGAAGCCATTGAATAATAATGTAAATTTGAGAGAGATAATCAGGCCATGATATGGTGTCTTCCGGCTATGAGGATGATGCCTTTAGACTATGGCGCCTTTAGATAGGTTGGTGATATTTCAGCCCATAAAATGCAATAATATGATGTCCACATGACAAGGCTTAGTCTTGCTAATTGGAGGGTAGAACTTAGCCCGAAAGAGAAGCGAAGTAAATAATGCTTGAGAGACAACGTTGTCTCGGTATAAAAGTAATAGGAGGCAGAGCTTAGCCTCATGAAAGTAAGGACACACAGCTTAGTCTCATGCAAATGATGGTAGAAATTAGCCTTATGCAGATGGAGGCAGAGCTTAGCCTCATGCAGGATGTAGAGGTAGATCTTAACCTCATGAAAGATGTGGGACATGGATTAGTCCCATGGAGGTGAAGGCAGTGATGAACCTTATGCAAATGAAGGCAAAGATTTGCCTTATGCAAGTGAAGGAAGAGAATAGCCTTATGCAAGGAAAGGCATAGATTAGCCTCATGCAGATTTAAAGGTAGAGCTTAACCGCATGCAGATAGGAAGGCAGCGGTTAGCCTTATGCAAAAGAAAGGAAGAGATTAGCCTTATGCAGATAAAGGCAGAGATTAGCCTTATGAAAGATGGAGGCAAGGATTAGCCACACGTAAATGGGAGTCAAGGATTAGCCTCATGCAACAATGGACGCAAGGATAGCCTTGTACGCCGCAAAATTAAAAGACTTGATTTCTCGCTGTCAAGGCATTTCAGAAGCATGTACTGGGACCTCGAGGTCGGGAGTCCATGACAGATTTCCCGACCTCGAGGCTCGTCGAAGCCCAACTTAGAGGAAATGGAGACCAAAGATAGGAAAGAAGGGGAAGCTCCCAAGGCACACGGCTAAGTTTGACAGGGCCGGCCTACCCAGAGCCTATGTCGAGGAATCACATCAAGCTAACATATCTCCATACTTTGTAATTAATCTCCACTTATTTGTAGCCCAGCCCCCCTCCTATATAAAAGGGACTCACCCTACCTTGTAAGTGGCTGATGTTGCTCAATTTCTCCACAAGTTCAATAATCTCTCTCTCTCTCTCTTTTCTTTCTAAACTTATTCGTTCTCACTAGCCCGAGGCCGCTTTAATATATATCGTCCTTTTTTTTGTTCTTAACTATATCCCTCAATGTTGGCTGTAACGACCATTACTTAATCGTATCCATAATTGTTATCGTATTCCTGGCTGCCCCCGACAGCTCGAGCTCGACTTGAATCTCGACCTCGAGGTCCCGATAGACCGGTTTTTCATTCGGGAAACAGGCCCCTTTTGTTTGACTACTGCCTCATTTTAGTTTGTTCTTCATCGTTAAACTTCATGTTCTTAGCATCAACTACTCTAGCAACTAGCTCGAGAATAGATCATGTATTTTTAGAATCCCATTTACAAATTTAATTGGTGTAACCATTTTCACGGTAAACATTTTGGCGCCTACTATGGGGCTAATAATAATAATGATTATTTTCTCGCTAGTTTCGTCACATAAACACACATTATCTTTTACAGTTTTTGTTGTCCAAGATCCTTCGATTTTAGGTTAAAATATCTTGATCGGTAAACAAAATCAAACACGACAACCTCCAAAATCAGGGGAAAATGGTGTGGATGTCCCGGCAACTGGAGCACCTCTAAAGAATGTTGATATTGCGCCCGGACCAATTCTAGCAGACGCAGATTTGTAGGACGTACATCAAGTCGACAAAGCCTAGCACACCGATGGTAGCATATAGCATATCAACCAACAAGAAGCTCAAAAAAACCCTGCCCGAGAAGAACATGAAGATAGTATTCATGTTATTTTTAAACCATTGTAGGCACAACGGTTGGCTATCGCTCAACTGCAAAGTCACCCGGAGACTCCCAGCGCAGTAGTGCTTGAAACATCTCCCTACACCGAATGAGTACTCAAGAAATAATGAAACAACGGATCAGTAACCGACCCCACCACAGTGAGGATGCTTGCAGATCTTTTTGAAAGGATCGAGTCAGGTTCGTGGAAGTTCATACAACAATCGTCTCCCAAGGAAGCGGTCCCAAAACTAGCTTTATGAAAATTCGGAATGCCAAAACTCCCTGGGTGTGATAGGACCTCGGATCCCGATGAGCGCACCACCGCTTAAGCATGTTCTGAGAAAGGCAACAACCTTCAAGACTATACATTTAAGACCGTTTCACTGGAGAAGTCAGAGAAACACTCTCGAAGGAAACCGACTCCCCGTCCATCATCACCTCAGGCCAACAATAGCAGCCACATTGAACATATTAATGGCCATAGTAGTAGCGGGGCGGCTTGGTTAGGCTCGACGAAAGGAAGCCCCAACTAAAGGTCACGACAGAGTCTAAGGAAACTCCTCCAAATGGCTTTAAGGTCATGATCCCTTAGCATGATGTGGGAGGGTAAAAGAAGACAATAAGAAGAAATAGGCAAGCAAGCCAACAGAGGCACTTGGATACGAAAAGCAAAGCCAAGGCACCCCCATTTATAGGGGATTATGACACAGTCATCTAGGCTTTGGATGATTGACTGACGGGCACAGTCAATGCATCCATGGAAAATCAAACTGATGGCGGTACCTTCACATTGGGAAGCGAGAATCAGGATTGCAACGAATGAAGTCGAAAAGCACGAGCCCGTAAATGTCCAGTTACCCTAAAGCTCATGCTGGGAGTCAGATCATCGAGATGACATCGCTGAAAGAAGCTCAAGGATTCAGAATCATTTCATATCACTTCATAATAGGAAACGTGGAGAGTATCTATACGCGGCAAAATCAAAAGACTTGATTTCTCGCTATCAAGTCATTTTTGAAGCCTGTCTCGGGACCTCGAGTTCGGGAGGCCGTGATCGGGTTCCCGACCTTGGGGCTCATTGAAGCCCGACTCAGAAGAAATGGAGATTGAAGTAAAGATCGAGGGGGAAGCTCCCAAGGCACATGGATAACTCTGACATGGCCGACTTATCAGGAGCCTTTGATGAGGCATCACATCAAGACATCCCATCTCCATACATTGTAATTAATCTCCACTTTTTTATAGCCCAATCCCCCTTCCTATATAAAGGGGACTGACCCTACCTTGTAAGAGATTGATTTTGCTCCATTTCTCCACAAGTGCAATAATATATCTCTCTCTCTTTTCCTTTTAAACTTGTTCGTTCTAACATTCCCCATGCTGCTTTAATATCTATTGTTCTTTTGTTTGTTCGTTATTATATCGCTCAATATTGGCCATAGAGAGCCTTGCTTAACCGTATCCTTAATTGTTATCCCATTCCCGGCTACTCCAGGTAGCTCGAGCTTGACTTTCATCTCGACCTCGAGGTCCCCATCAATCGATTTTTCATTTGGGAAATAGGCCCATTTGGTATGACCACTGCCTCATTTTAGTTAGCACTTCATTATTAATCTTCATGTTCTTAGCATCAACTGCTCTAACAACTAGATCGAGAATAGATCACGTATCTTTAGAATCCCATTTACAAATTTAGTTATTGTTACCATTTTCACGGTAAAAAAGCCTCATGCAGCTCAGGGAGATATGGATTAGCCTTGTATAGATAGGGGAGGCAGGGATTAGCCTCATGCAATTATGGAGGCAAGAATTAGCCTCGTGCATTTATGTAGGCAGGGATTAACCTCATGCAGATAGGGGAGGTAAGGATTAGAATCATACAAGTATGGAGGCAAGGATTAGCCTCATGCAATTATAGAGGCATGGATTAGCCTCATACAAGTATGCGGGACAAGGCTTGGTCCCATGCAAAGAGCGAGTTCCAAATAAGAGTAGTGTATGTCTACTTCTTCCATAGTGGAGTAAATCTGTTAGAAGAACTCCTAATCCGAGATTGCTAATATGTGTAAAACGCAAAAGAAGTTTCTAAATTGCTTGAGGATGTACATGCTGGGACCTGTGGTCTGCACATGAATGGTTGTCTTTGCTAAAAAGATACTTAGGGCCGGTTACTTTTGGATGACCATGGAGACATATTGTATCCAGTATGTACGCAAATGCTTCCAATACCAGCTGTATGCCGATATGATAAAAGTACCTCCAAGCAAGCTCATTGCAACAAGCTCACATTAGCCATTCGTCGCCTAGGGAATGGATGTTATTGGTCCAATCAAGCCCACTGCTTCAAATGGGAACATGTTTATTTTTGTAGCCATTGATTACTTCACAAAATGGGTAGAGGATACATCTTAAAAAGTTGTAACCAAGAAATTCGTCGTAGATTTTTTCAAAGATCGTATTGTTTGCTGATTTGGAGTTCCCACGTCCATTGATACTGATAACGCCGCCAATCTGAATAGTGATTTAATGAAAGCTATGTGTCAAATTTTTTAAATCAAGCACAAGAATTCCAATGCCAACAAACCTTAGAAGAATAGAGCCGTAGAAGCTTCCAACAAAAACATCAAAAAGATACAAAGGAAAATGGTAGAAAACAACAAATAATGGCACGAGAAGCTACCTTTTGCTTTATTGGGATACCGCACTACACTTCCACATAAACCGGGTAACTCCCTATATACTTGTTTATGGTACCGAGGCTATCATTCCAGTCGAGGTAGAGATTCCTTCTTTAAGAACCATACAAGAAGATGAACTCAGCGATGCAGAATGGATATGGAGCCACTATGAACAATTAGCCCTCATAGATGGAAAAAGGATGAATGCAGTATGTAATGGTCAGCTTTATCAGAATAGAATGTCTAGAGCTTTCCAAAAATTGGTCAAACCAAGGCAGTTTGCACTAGGACAGCCAGTGGTGAAGAAGATCTTCCCACATCAAGATGAGGCCAAAGGGACATTCTCTCCCAACTGCAAGGTCCTTACATGGTTCATCAATTATTGATAGGAGGATCACTCATACTTGCAGAGATGGATAGAGAAATCTGGCAAAAACCAATTCAGACGCAGTCAAAAGATACTATGTTTGGATTATTTACATTTCCATATCTCATGTAATTGAACTACACTTGACCTGATTCCCATTTAAGAGGGGATCCCTAGGCAGCCTTATGAGTTCGATCATATCATAATAAAATTTCCATTTTCCCCAAGATTAGGAACTGGCCGAAGAAGGTTTAGCAAGGCCTATTGTCTATGAATGGTCAAAAGATCATCTACCAAACTGGGGTAGAATTTTGAGGAGGACCCTCAAAATTCTAACACAAGGAAGCTACATTGTCTCTGAAATGTGTTACAGTCACTAGTTCATTTAACAATCACTTGATATATCAATGTGTTTCCAAAATGACTATATTTTATACAATAAATGCATATTTTCGAGAACTCTATTTCTGTAACAGCCAGGTGCTACCTGGGGAAACTCGAAAAGGCCTCCAGAACGGAGCAAAGAAGGACCAGTGGATAGAAGCACGAACCAACATCCCCCTCACAAGACTTACAAATTTTCTTTGAATGCAGGCATATATGACATATCAATAACGTCCGTAAATATATACACGTAGCAAGATCATTATCAGCTAGGCCCTCAGACACCAAATATATCTCCAGCTGATTGGACAATCTCCGGAGTACGTGTTTTTCAGTGTGGTTTGCATGTTCCGGATATTCTCCCTTTGAAAAATACTCCTTGATGTCGTGGAACCAAGGCTTTCCATCTATTTGTTATTCAACGTGAGCACAATACGCCGACTAATTATGGATCCTCACCTGAGTGGGATTAATATAAATCTTATATGGATGTTGATCATAGATGACAAGGTGGTCAATGCATCGACAAACTCATTCTAAATTCTGGGCACATGTCAGAATTCTATCCTTGTGAACCTCTTTCTAAATTCCTGTACATAGTACAGATATGGCAATATCTTGGAATATTTAGTCGCCCACTCTCCTTGTACCTAGTGCACGAGCAAATCTAGATCACCAATTACCAATAGTTCCTGAATGTTCATGTCGATTGCCATGCTGATTATGCAGGCTTCATACTCCGCCACATTATTGGTGTATGGAAATCTAAGTTTAGCAGATAGCAGATAATGTCAACCCGTTTGATACCAAGATTGCTCCAATGCCCACCCCTTTGAAATTTGCAGCTTCATCAAAGAACATCCTCCGACCGTCGTATGCTTCTGTAATGTATTCCCCAATGAACGACATTGTTTCATCAAGAAAATGCATTTTCAAAGGCCCGTTCTCCTCCCACCAGATTTTCAGCAAGATGATCTGCCATCGCTTGTCTGTTGACCGCCTTTTACGAAACATAGACGATGTCGAACTCACTCAACACTATCTTCCATTCGGCTAATGTTCTTGTCGGCATGGATTTCTGAAACATCTAATTTAAAGGGTCCATCCTGGATATGAGGTATGTTATATATGCACAGAAATAATGCCTTAACTTTTGGGCCGTCCAGGTCAAAGCATAGCAAGTGCCTTCTAGTAGAGAGTACCGTGCTTCGTAAAGTGTGAACTGCTTACTTAAGTAATATATGGATTTCTCCTTTCTCCATGTCTCGACAGGTTGTCCAAGAACACATCCGAAGGCTCCATTTAATACATATAGATAGAGTAGCAAAGGTCATCCTGATTTCGGCGGGACCAGAACTGGTGGTGTGGACAGGTACTCCTTGATCTTGTCAAAAGCTTTCTGACAATCCTTGGTCCAACTTGTCGCGACAGTTTTTCTTAGCATCTTGAAGATGTGTTTACATTTAACTATGGATTGTGCTATGACGTGACTGATATAGTTGAGACATCCTAGGAAGCTCATCACGTCCTTTTTTCTCCTAGGTGGTAGTAACTCCTGAATAGCTTTGACCTTAGACAGATCAAGCTCGATCCCTACACAACTAACAATGAATCCCAGTAACATTCATAAGGGAACCCCAAATGCACATTTTTTAGGGTTCATCTTTAAGTTGTACCTTCTTAGCCTGTCAAAGAACTTTCTTAAGTCCGCTATGTGATCTACGACCCTCTTGGGTTTGATAATGATGTCGTCCACATGCACCTCAATTTCCTTATGTATCAATTCTGGAAGATGGTTGTCATGGCTCTCTAATAGGTAGTCCCAGAATTTTTTAGACCAAGCGACATAATCTTGTAGCATACCCCCCCCCCCAAGGTGTGATAAAAGTTATTTTCTCTGCATCTTGTTCATCCATCCAGATCTGGTGATAACCCGCGAAAAAATATGTAAAGGATTGGAGTTCATGCTTGGCAGAGTTGTAGATCAAAATATGTATGTTTAGTAGTGGAAAGTCATCCTTGGGACTTGCTATATTTAAATCCCGATAGTCAACACATACTCTGACTTTCCCATCCTTCTTCGAAACTGGCACAATGTTTGCTAACCAGGTTGGGTACTCGACCAACATGAGAACTTTGGCTTTGATCTACTTTGTAACTTTCTCCTTGATTTTCAAGCTCATGACTGGTTTGAAATTTCTGAGTTTCTTCTTCACTAGCGAACACATGGGATAAATAGGAAACTTGTAAGCTACTATGGATGTGCTCAAACCGGTCACATCATCACATCACCATGCGAAAATGTCTTCATATTCTATTAAGAAACGTGTGTTATCTTCCTTATCTGTTTATGCAAAGTAAATGCTGATGTGAGTCTCCTTGACAGTTTAAGCTTCCCCCAAATTTACTGCTTCGATTTCGTCCAAATTGAACTTAGGCTTATTCTAAAAAATTTCAACTTCCTCGGGTATTTCATCTTCTGAATCACTATCATTAAGTTGTGATGCCTCATTACATGTCACAGTTATCAGTTCATAAGAAAAAATAATAATAACGTTGTAGAAAGAAAAAGTGTAAAAACAATAATGAACAATAAATAGCAAATGCATTTGATTAGAACTGGAAAAAAAAGTAATCGAGCATTTATTTTGAAACAAGCAAATCATAAAACAAAGTTGCTGAAAATATTGAATGCCTAGAGCGGTTATAAAAATAAGCTAAAATTTTACCAAGCTACCCAGGGACTCGGCGGGCCCGGGATGGTGTGACGGTTCAGTTCCTGAGAACAACTCCCTTCTTCACAGTCTGAAAAATGAGACCTTCTTTCTTCCTCCTTCTCAATTATGACACTGCAGTCCATGCCTTCATCCTCCAAGAACAGATTCTTTGACCCAACTGCATGGAAGGCACGGAACCAGCTGCATGGATCCATGGTCAGCCTAACAAAAGATTATAATAGGCTGGTATGTCAAGCGCCTGAAACTCGACGTCAAACCAAGTTAGCCCCACCTGGAAACAAAGGTTAATTTCCCCGATCTTGGCCATTTGAGACCCGTCAAAAGCTTTCACATTCATGCTTCCTACCTGTATTTCATGAAAACCTTTGTCCAAACTTTTTGGAGTGTCTAACGGACAAATATTGAGGCTTGAACCTCCGTTAGTCAAAACCATGGCAATGAATTTGTCTTCAAATTGTACTATAAAATGAAATTCTTGATTGTGATTCAATCCTTCAGGTGGTAGCTCCTCTTCATGGAAGATGATCTTATGAATTTACAGTACTTGCCTTACCATATTGGCCAGTTCTCCGGTGGTGATGTTATTGGGTACATAAGCTTCACTCGGTACTTTAATTAAAGTGTTCTTATGCGCCTTTGAGTTATGAAATAGTGACATGATGGATATCTGAGTTGGGATTTTGTCCAAATGGTCAATGTCGGAGTACTCCTTTGCTTGTAATTTCCTGCACAAGTCATCTGGCCCTGTTTCAATGACAGGCTGCCTAGTAGTGGCATCCTTACTTTTTCCTCCCAAATGTTCAGGTGTATAGATTCTTCCATTACTAGTCATCCTATGTGCAACATTGAATTCCTCCATTTTTGCCTTTCCTTTACGTCGAGCTTCGATAACGTAATCCCAGGGTATTATTTTTGAGTTGAAAGGAAGTGTGGTTAATATTGTCACTGTGAAAGGAACTTCTACTTCAAATGGAGTAGCGGTGGTCATAGGTGGATCTACCTCTACTTCAAATGGAACCAGTGTAGCTACCTCAACATTGATTGATGACTGAATCTGCACCACAATAGGAGTAAGTGTGACTACCACTTTAAAGTCATCACCTTCTCGAATAAGCCCAATCAACCCCTCTGGATCCCATTCTTCGTTCGTCTCGATCACATGCACCCTACCACCTCTATACTCAGAGAGATGGTTATTGTGGACATTGGGTAAGACTTCCTTTGCCTGTATAACCTTGTTTTCAACTAGCGTCAGGATCTTATTTTTTAGTGTTCGACACTCATCAGTGGTGTACCCTTTTATACCAGAGTGGTACGCAGAAGTTTTGTTCAGATTGACCCATTGGGGTGGATCCTCTAATACCTCAACAAGAATGAGGTGGCATAACCAGCGGCTTTCAATATTTCATATAGTTGGTCGATGGTTTCAGCAATTTTGGGTGATTGCGGTCGAAGTTTTGTCGTGGTCTTGGAATGTTTTGGAGGTGATTGAAAATGGGATGGTTAGGAGTTATAGGTGTGATGGACAATGGCTTGTTGGGAATATATGGAAAATAATGGTTGATATGTAGGCAGAGATGCTTGGTCTGTGGATGGAGGTGTTTGATATGTGGGCAGAGGTGTATGATATGTGGGTGGATGTGTTTGATAGGTAAGTGAAGATTTTGGGCACTAGGACACATTACTTCCCCCAACATCTCTCTTCTTTGATATGCCACCTAATTGTAACACCTTGTCTGTGTTCTGTAATACTTAAAAATTCATCACCATCCTGCTTTTGATGCCTTCCTCAATTCTTTCCCCATGCTTGATAATATCAGAGAACTTATAGTTTTCAATGACCATCAATCTTTCATAGTATTGCGGATCATGTGCTCTTACGAAGAACTTGCTCATTTGTTCCACGTCAAAAGATGGCCAGACCTTGATTGCTTCTGACCCCCAACGAGTAGCATACTCGCGAAAAGTCTTGGTAGGTTTCTTCTTAAGATTCAAGATGTAGAACATATCATGTGCATTCTCTGAATTGAACCTGAACCAGTCCATGAAATCTGATGCCATACTCACCCAATTAGACTATTTCTTGGGATCCTGACTGATGTACTAGAACAAAGCATTTCCAGTAAGACTCCTCATAAAGAGTTCCATTCGGATCTTTTCACCTTTCCCAACCCCGACAAGTTTGTCGTAATATGTCCTCAGATGAACCCTGGGATCACCTGTACTGTGAAACATCTTGAACTTGGGAGGTTTGTACCCCTCTAGCAGTTCTAAATCTAGCTGTATGCATAAGTCTTCATAGTTCGAACCTTCAATTCCTTTGTCACATTCGATACCCTGAACCCGGCTCATTAACTTCTTGAGTTCTTCAGCCATGTATTTAATGAGCAGGTCCTTCTCAAAGGATTCTAGTGCATAGGAGATTGGTTAGACAGAGTGAGGTATAGTTTCTACATAGATAAGGATTCTTTGATGAGTGCCAGGGACTTGGGGTGTAATGATGGTCATTGGTTGAGTTTTGAGGATCGAGAATGGGTTATGGTGTGTTAGGGACTGGGGTAAGTGGTTGATGGTGGGTACTGAATTGGTTGATGGTGATATTGTGGCAGAGTTTGTATTGTGAAAATATTGAGATTTTGGGGTGGGGTTGCGTATTAATTCTCTGCAGGAGGTTTTGCAGATGTTGGTTTTGTGTGTTTTGGGAAGGTGTTGGGTTCTTTGTGTTCTATTGGTTAATGTCCGAAACATTCAGGGTGAGTGACAAGTTTGCCAAGTTTCGAACCTGCTCAAGTTCTCCTTGTAGTTCTAATATCTTTTGTTCCAATATCAAGACTAGATCATTTGGCGCAAGCGTACTCCGACCATCTGAAGTTTCTGCTTTCTCAACATTCTTTTTTCGAATACCACTTAAGTCATCCATTTTTGTTTTTCCTTTGCCTTTTGTATTGCCTGGAGGATGAGGAAGTGGAGGGCCTTTAGATCTGGTATGATACACTAATGATGCCAGTATGAGCAAACCAACCTTGAAGGATGGGAATAAAGAATAAAGAAAGAAAAAAACAAAAAGGTAAAAAGTTAGTGAGGGTTCTAAAATGTTTGTAGTATTTAAACAAATATTGGAAAAATGTAATCTCGTGTCTTAATTTGGGAGCCTTGTTGTGCCCGAGGTATGCCTAGCAACAAATAGATTTTGAGAACTGAGATTCCAGGAAATACTTCATTTTATGATGTAAAAATAGGTGAATCCCAAAACGATACTAAGACAATAGAAAAGCAAGTCACTATTTGCACTTGGCCTTAATACATTTAGAAAAGAAAATAAATCTAGCTTACTTGGTCCCAGAAGTACCTTCCCAAGATTCGATTTTCTAGACTCCATCATACAGGTCCCCTAGCTTGTGCAGACCCCGCAACAAGTAGGCTCTGGCCAGATGTCCTCCTTAAGTTCCTTCAGTGTTCTGGCAATCCTTGATCCTTTTTATGACTTTACCTTCCAACTCCACTTTTCCTCGCTCCAAATATTCATACTTCCTGTTGTTAGTGACAGCCATTTCTTTTCATTCTTCAATAAACCTCACATTCCTCTCATGTATTTCATAGTGCTGATTCTTAGAGTCGTGGACCATTTTGCGCAACATGTTTTATTTGACTTGAGCTTTAGCTTCTTTTTCTATGATTCTATTCCCTCGACCGGCTCCTGGAATCACCACTCCTTTTAGATTGTCCTCTAACCATGCTGGGTAGAGAGGTTCACACCCCGCATGATACTTGTCTGGATCAAATGGTGTTTCTTTCCAAAATGATTTTGCAGTGCCACATGTACTGATCTTGGCACTTGTAAGGGACGTCATCATCTTGAAAGTGTGCTCTGAAATGACTCATCTTTGAAAACCTTCGTAAAACATGTTTCATACTTGCTTGCCTCATAACTCGGAAAGGGACATAAGGGTGTATCCCTCTCAACCCAATCAACAGCAGGTGTGGGGCGTCCTTGGATTGATGATGAATTCGTCTATTGGGAACCATTCAAACAACCATTACACTTGCTCCTCAGTCAGATTGTCGAAGAACTCTACCCACGCTTTGTCACTTTTTGGCTGAGAAAACTTGTCCGAATGTAGGCCATCCGCTTGGGGTGATGGAAGGCAATATGGTCATTCCAAGACCTCCGCAGATATTCTTGGTGATACTTGCCCATTTTAAGATGTTCTAATAACCGTAATTGCAGCAACAGGTTACAACACTCGAAAGGTTGGACCCCTCTTTTACAGCGCTCTAGAGCACTGTAGATGTCAGCTATGATCATGGAGACTACGCTGTATGTCTTTCCACTGCTCCCTTCCAACAATGTTATGGTGACCATGGCTAACCTAGTGTGGATTCTTTTCCTTTTCATTGGGAATACTACCAGTCATAAGAAGCATACAATGAACATGAACACTCTGCAGTGGATGTGGCCCAGAGAAGTAAGAGATAACTCTTCATGGCAGGTACGGTAGGATTTGCTATGGCCAAACCTCTCACATTGATATTCGAAGGGTATGTAAAATTCCTTCAGGCATACGAGGTCAGCATTTTTCTTCAGCCCCATCATTTTTAAAGACCTTTTACTAATATGGTTCTCCAGCGCCAATAACCCGGGGATATCCCAAGTCAATCCCGCAAGCCCTGCAATTTCTTCTAGAAGCGGTGTCATTTCTATGTCACCGAAATGGAAGACATCCCTTTCACTATCCCAAAATAAAGTGGCAGCCTTGACCAACATTTTGTTTAGCTCAATGTCTAGCAGGGAAGATGAGTTACCTAGGTACTCCCTTATATGTTTCTTATTGCTTAAAGAAAGTTCCTCCCACCAATCTAGTAGGAATGGTGGGATGTTGCTAACCATACTGAATCTGGGGACCTCGTGCCTCATTTTCTACAAAACAAAATGGTTACGCTCTTCTCCCCCACCAGACTTTACTATGTATACATTCATGATTAGCATATTGGAATTTAGTTCTCCAAATTAATGCACAGAATGTGGGTGTGTCCGTTGGAATTATGAAAAATCCGGTGGACTTTTGGATAAGGCTCATCTTAAAGGATTATTATGTCGACAACATACTAATCCGACTAGGTTTCACCCTTATACATGCATAATTTCAATCAGAGTAAGGTTGCTATGGGGGTCTAAACTGGTACACTCAAGTGAAAAATTGAGGGGGAGGGCACGGAATCGTCAACCACACCGTTGATCGAATAGTTTTACCGCAAATACGCCTTTCTAAATTTAAGGGAAATAAACAGGAGGAGCGCAACCACTCATCAAGTGTTGCTATGGGATTCAATACGCACGAGTGGAATATGGTGTGGATCATGATTTATGGAGTAATAAATAGCATGTAGTCAAGTATTAGCATGTAAAAATAATAAATGCAGTATTTAAATAATTGAAGGCAGTTACACAAAAGAAACCAATGAGACAAGTCAATTTTAGGAATAAAGAATCATAAATGCTTAAATATGTAGTTAAATTCAAATAAGGGGAAAGGGTACGGGATAAGGCATGCTTGGACTAATTCACAAAAGATAAGTTCGTTATGGAAAAAGCCTAAACTATCCCCAGCAGAGTCGCCATACTGTCGCGCCCCCCTTTATTCCCTGCACAGAGAGAGAAGTCCGGGTACCGACATTCATGAGGGTGATAACTCGTTTCCTTTTTGGAATTGGATATTTGAAGAGTCGCCACCTAATGGATTATGGTGCATTAGGATACCTAGAGCAATTGACTCGCCACCTAATGGATTATGGTGCATTAAGATACCTAGAGCAATTAACTCTTAGACTGGTTTGCATTACGAGAGATTTAGAGTAAGGGCTCAAAATAACCTTGAAGGGAAGGTGTTAGACACCCCTATCAGTCTAGAACATTGGGTCTTGGCCAAACTTATTCTTATGAATTAGTCCTTTTAAAAAATAAATAGTTTAAACACATACTTGAAAATAAAGGCATATTTTCGGACATTGTATGACTCAAGTAGTGAGACAAAAGGAAAAGACTTAAGAAAGTTGCACAGTTATAGAGAAAATGAAATTTTAGACATCGGAAATTGGGAAAGAGGGGTCCTAGGTTGGTTAGCCTACAGGATCACCCTACACAATGCCCAGCAATCGCTCCTCAATAAGGGGATACACATGACATTTGTGCATAGTCATCATATCCTTACTACCAAATTCCCTCCCTTGGTCATAGCCTAAGGCATTCTAGTAACCTTCAGAAATGTCCTATGCGTTCACTACCCGTCCCTTCCTCGTTATCCTGGAGGTATCTTAGGTCCTTTAATTTTGGGTAGTTCTAGACTATCCTAAGGTATTGAAAGGAGAAAATTCTAAGTGACAATCAAAACAGTTAGGACAGCAAATAAATAAGGAACAAATAAAGACTTACATTTTTACATCCACAAGCAGAACAAATAGACGCACATCTCAAATAATTGTTTCAGGTAATAAAACATAGAATAATATATCTAAGTGAGCAGAAAATATACAACATTGAATTAGGACTGAAGTGTCAAAGACCTACTGATTTTAAACCTAGGAATACGAGCAGTTTTAAAGCATTGTTTTATAGTTGCAGGACTTTAATTGCCCTATAGGCTTGCCTAGGTGTGGGATCATGCTAATAGTTACCAGAATCATTAACAGTTCAGAAGCCGTTTTACAATAAGAGCATGTTGTTCTAGTTGATACAAATCTGAGAATGCAGAGATCATTACCAGGTTTATTCAATTAACATCACAATGTGAGATTATTTTTTATTACCTTTTCATGTATCAGTAATTAACTAGGAGTCTTAAACAAAATGCAAACATGATCCTAGAACATGGTATCTGATATGCACATGCAAATGGTAAAAAAACAGAATCCCTAAGGCATGATTTCTAAATGCACACAAGAGTTGCAGAATTATTGAAATATGACTTTTGAATGCACAAGAGTAACAACTTTTTTCTTAATGTTGTTATTCTCCTAGGAGAAGGATTTCTAAGTGATAGACATAAAACATGGATTAGTGACGGATGAGATGCGGAAACAGTTGATATGAAATCCTAGGAACATGATACCTAGTGCATATTTGGCATGATTTGGATGAGTGCATTGATCCTAAAAAACATAGATTCTAATGTCGATACAAATAATGCAAAGCCTATGACATGTTTTCTACCCCAATGATATTAATAGGATTATATAGTTACCCATCCCATTTTGACTAGCCACCCCCAATATTTATTTACAAATAATTGTTACAAACCAGCTGAATAAACTAGATAAATAAATAAAGAAAAAGAAAAATTAACTATAGGGAGCCTGAAGCAGGCCCAAGTGTATCCTGAAGATACCAGATTTTCAATAGCCTCAAATGCCAAGTTTATAGCCAGTCTCATGTCCGAGTGTGTTAGAATTGCCTAAGTACCTCAAGGATCCTGGGCAGTGCGCACGCCCAGATTTCATAACCAGAAATGAGTAAATCACTGTTTAGAGGGAACTCACCTGGATCCCTAGGTAGTCACACACTGCAGGTGCAGAACCTAAGGACTTAAGGGTGGAGTGAGAGTGCTTGACATAGTATTGAAAAGGTTTGATAGGAAAAACAATATTGAAAAGGACTCAATTGAGGTAGTTTTATAAAATAGGAAAGTTGTGTAACGGTAAAATAGTTTTGACAAGAATTGTGTAATCAAACAATTAACAGATCAATCACATAGCAAATACAGTCCTATCCACATGATTCATACAAGGGAATTGGGATTTGGGGACACATAATGCAAATAATGAACAAATAATAAACATAAGTCTTTTGTAACAAAAGAGTAGCTAATAGTGCAAGCAGTAAGGCATGGACTTCAGAGGTGCTAATTAGAACATAGTTATAGATCAAAAGGTTAGGGGGGTTCATGGGATTGGGAGATGAAATAGTATAGGATTTCATAGCAACAGTGAGGACATAGAAGTACTAACATGATTGGGCATAGCATCAGAATAACTTATGGTAACAATGTAGTTTTGCAAAGCAAGTGCAAACCAAAAACCAACTAACACATAACCATTCAAACATGTACTAATAGAGTAAAGCCATTACATACTACATGGAACGGAAAGGTTCATATCATGTTGATCGCATATTTGAATTAGTAAAGAACTAAAAGTGATCCAAATAGGTAGTTACATAATGAAAGGTCGTATAGTACACAAGAATAGACTGGTAACTAGTAAACTAAAAAAGCAAGAAAATATATAGTGTTTAGGACTTGAATTGAAATCAGAACATACCGGTTAAAGAGAATAGGCACAAAGTGAAGATCAATAGGATGAAATAATTAGTCTTGGCTTACAGGCGGCTAATTCAGGAATAGTAGTAGGTAAGAAGAACTAGAGTAGAAAAGCTTTAAGTGTGTGAGGGAGTTGTGAACTAATGTTTGTGTCTAATGAGAGTATAAGAAAGCATATATATAGTAGTTTGAAAGCTAGGTAAATAAGGTAAGGATCAAATTGTTCAGAAATTGGAGAACTCGAAATCAATTAAAGTAAAATCAGTCCAAGTCTTCTCTTAATTTCAAACACTACAGAACAGGTAACAAATAAGGAAAGAGTTCAAAAGACCTAAGTACAAAATAAGCAATTAGGGGTGGATATATAGAGTTATTATTAAGGAAATAACAGTAAGAATCGAGCAATAAAGTAGTCAATCACATAACAAGGTAACAAAATATTTTAAAGGTTGTGAAAAAAGAAAAAGTAGTCGGAAATCAGTGAAGAGTATCATCCCAGGAATTAGGGATTTAAAGAATCGAAATAGTACTAATACTAAGGGAAACATTATTAACTTCTGTGAATAACAAGTACTAAGTATAGCCAGAAAAGATACAATTCAGAAAGCCTAGTAAGACATTATTGGGGTAAAAATCACAAATTCAAATATAATCATGGGCTTCGAACACACTCATAAGAAGAATCGACAAGCAAGAATGAACTCAGGATTATAACATATTGTTAAAACTGGGGGTTTAACATAACAAATTAGGACTAAAAAGAAATTTTAATAAATAGAGAACAACATTAAAAATACCAGAAACATATTTTTGAAAAAAAAGTTTCAAAAATCCTAATGGGAAAATAAAGTGATGCTTTGAGAAATCGAATGGTTTTTCATAAAACAAACGAAAATATCTCAGAAAAACCTCATATTTGTTACAGATCAAAGAGGCACAAGAGAAGAGATTACGAATTTCTAGAAAACAACCCAGAAATAGAGAGACCGACTTAGAAACCCATAGGTTTAGCCGAGAAATATGAAGATCTTACTCAATCGGGCTTTGGTAGCCTGAGAACGGAAAGAACAGGCCATGGGTGGTGAGTGAACAGCCAATGGTCCCTTGAGGACCTCAATACAGCAAGAATCCGGTCATGGGGGGCCATTAGGGCTAGGGGTGGTGGTGAGTCACCATTAACCGGCGAGTAAGCAACCTGCAAAGGGGAGTTAGGGCTTAGGTTTAGGGAATTTTAGAGAGAAAGATAGGGGTAACGGTGGGTGAGTGAAGAGTGAATGAGGGGTTTGGGGGTATAGGTTTAGGTTAAATTAGGAAAGAACGCATCCTGGCCGTTGATCAAAATTGATTAATGGTCAGGATTTAATCGGCATTGGGTCAGGTAGTATTATGAATTGGGCTTGGGATATGGGCTAGTTTAATTAAAGGTTTGGGCTGGTTTAATTAAGGCTAAAATTGAAATAAAAATGGAATATTTGTTAAATACCCGAGTTAAATTAGCCAAAAATAGTTTGTCATAACTATTAATTATAAAAAGTGATTCTATTGCTTAATAATAATTTAGAAATGATTATTTGGGATTTAAAAATATAAAGGACTAATTTATGATAAAACATAGTGCAAAATTATACGTATGGGCTAGAATTGCCAAGAGGTGCCAATTTGGCTATTTATGAAATAATTTGGTCTTAATAGGATCATAAACAATAATTAAATCAAGGAATGCTTTAGAAATCATTTGCAATGCAATTTTTTAATCATTTATTGGAAATAAAATACTAGACAAATTAAAAAGTATAGAAAAACTACAAATTGGTGTTAATGCATGAATTTGAAGGTATATATGCAACTAAAAATATTTTGGAAAAAATTGGATATCAACAGCTTGTAGACAGATGTGAGGTATATGGATATTTGTCAGCCTATGTTTTGAATAAACAAATGATCATGTCGGTCTTATAGGCCTCTATGTCGCACATATAAGTTTTTATATCACGTTGGTGTCGTCCTATGTCTAGTATTCTGGTTATCTCGCGATGGCCTTTCTGGCTCATTTACCTATGTTAGTATAAGAAGTAAGATACATTATATTGGTACTCAATTGAGTTAGGCACTGGGTTCCTGTAGTGGCCCTTAAGTCTGGGTTGTGACTGGCAAAACTCCCAAACACCGCGCCTACAACTACACATCCACATCTGCGACCTCGCAAGTGTGAAATATCCCTCGCACATGCACAACCATTCCTACTCACCCAGAACTGCATCTACGACCCCTTGTCCGCTTCTGCGACACCGCACATGTGGCGCAATTCACGCAGGTGCGGTGATACCAGGTCTAATTGCACCAGTAATAACACAAGTCCAAATTCAATATGTTTCTAGCACGATTCACACCCGAGGAACTCGGGACCCCATCCAAACATGCCAATCCATCCTAAAATATTATACGAACTTTTGAGGCCTTAAGTAATAATAAAAATAAAAATCGCATCTCAATTCAAGCCTAATGAAACTAATGGATTTCCAACTTCTATAATCGATGCCGAAACCTATCTAACCAGCTCCAATTGACATTAAATTTTGCACATAAATTATAAATGACACATTAGACCTATTCTAACTTCCCATACCAAAATTCTATTCCAATAACAACAAGGTCAACTCTCGGTTAATCTTCTCAACTCATACTCGTAAGTCCAAAATTACCATACAGAGCTATCAGAACTATCCAAACTCCATTTCGTAGTCATTTACACATCCGGTCAACTCTTTCAACTTAGGCTTCCAACCCTGGGACTAAGTGTCCTAATTTATTTTGAAACATCCCCGGAAACAAATCAACTACCCTAGCAAGGCAGATAAATGAGGGAAGGGGACTACAATACTCAAAACAATCGGGCGGGTCATTACATTCTCCCCCTCTTAAACAACGTTTATCCTCGAACAGGTCTAGAATCATATCTACAGTCTCAAATAGATGTTGATATATGCTCTATTTTTTCCGCTCGGCCTCCCAAGTAGCCTACTCGTCTGGATAACCTCTCCATTTTACTTTCACTGAAGCCATATTCTTTCACCTCAACTTCCAAAAATGTCGATCCAAAATGGCCATCGGCTCCACATTCTATCTCAAATCCCCATTGAACTGAACCGTGATGAACTCCAAAATATGAGACAAATCACCGATATACTTCCGGAGCAATGAAATATAAAACACTGGATGAACGCTCGTTAGACTAGGTGGAGATGCAAGCTCTTAGGTCACCTCTCCAATCCTCTCAAATACCTCAAAAGGGAAAATATACCGAGAGATCAACTTGCCCTTCTTCCTGAATCTCATAATACCCTTCATGGGTTAAACTCTGAGCAATACATCTCTCCCACCATGTAAGCAACATCACGAACCTTCCTTATGGCGTAACACTACTGTTTAGACTATGTCATGTGAAGTCGATCCTAAATCTACTTATCCTTTTCCAAAGAAACCTGAACCAAGTCAGTACCCAATAGCCTAGCCTTACCCGACTCAAACCAACCAACCTGAGATCGAATTGCATCTCATACAAGACATCATATTGAGCCATCTAAATACTTGATTGGTAGCTATTGTTGTAGGTAAACTCCTCAAGCGATAGAAACTGATCCCAAGAACCCTCGAAATCCATGACACAAGCGCGTAGAATATCCTCCAATATCTAAATGGTGCACTAAGATTATCCGTCCGTCTAAGGGTAGAATGGTGTACTCAACTCAACATGTGCGTCTAACTATCGCTACACTAATCTCCAAACCTATGATATGAATTGTGTGATCCGATCGGCAATAATGGAAACCGACACACTGTGAAGGCGTACAATCTCGCGGATATAGACCTCCATTAACCGCTCCAAAGAACAGGTAGTTCAAACTGGAATGAAATGCGTAGACTTAATCAACCGGACCATAACTAGCGAAATAGCATCAAATTTCTTCAAAGTTCGTGGGATCCCAACTATGAAGTCCATGGTGATACGCTCTTATTTTCACTCAGGAATCTCAAGCATCTGAAGCATACTACGCCGCCTCTGATACTCGCACTTTACTTGCTGACAATTCAAGCACCGAGCTAAAAACTCTCTATATATTTATTCATTCTCCTCCACCAATAGTGCTGCCTCAAGTCCTGATACATCTTTGTGGCACCCAGATAAATGGAATACCGCGAACTATGGGATACTGTTACATCTCGCATTTTTGTACATTAAAGTTGTCTTTAGTAAATTTACATAAACTCGGGGATGAGATTACCTTGATGTTAGCATATTTATGATATTTATACCAAGCAATAAGTAAGTGCGATGAAGTAAAGGGAACACGAATTAAAAATAAAATGAGTTTCGTTGAAGGTTGTCGAACTGGGATAAATTACGGATCAAGCAATAATACCTGATACTTATGGACTAGTACCATGCAAGGTACTACACGATAGAATAATCTATAAAGTATATTAAAAATAAGTGTATTTTAAGTAGCTTAAGATAATTATTAATTGTGCGGGTAGTTGGTTAATTACCGAAAAGCGGGATATTACCTAATTAATAAATAAACTATGAGATGAGATAACACAAAATGTGGAAATTAGTAAAAGAAATGACTAAGAGTCATACTTGATTAGGTGGATAATTCTTACAACAACACTTATTCTTACTAGGTGGCATAACATGTTAGTTACACATTTACTCAATTTCCAATATTTTTCGAGGAAAGGCCTCGTTTTGGTCCTGTAGAATGAATGTGAAAAGAAGAATCCTCAGAATCGTATGATTCAGATACCTGACGAAATGAACAGATAAAAGATTGGGATAGTCCGGATGACCTGTTTCAAGATCAGATGATCCACCTCTTTGTCCGCTTAGGAGGGCTAACTCGGATAGGTCAGATATGAGGGAAGCAACTAGTTTCTCATTCAACAAAAAGAAAAAGGAGTGTGATTCTTTTAATCCTAATATTTTTCATCTCTTTATTTTTCTATTTTCTCCGAATCTACTTACTTTCTCGCTTAGATGTTCTTTTGGCTAATCTTTTATCTTTTGTTGTGGTATTGAGTGTGGGGGGAAGCAAGGACTTCCTCTTCAGGGCCCTTCAAACTCCTCATCGGAAGATTTATTTGGGCTCCATGTCCTATCGGAGCCTTGGCCCCTGACTCACAATATAGCCTTGGAGTCACTAGGCGCTCCCTTAGTGACCGATGAATGGAATCAACCAGATCTTCACTTAAGTTGTTTTTTATTGCTCTCTTTTGTTCCAACAAATGTCGTTCTTGCTTCTCTTGTGCCTTATCTTTCTATATCAACCCCTTTCTTCTTTTTAACTCGAATTGTGGTGCATGACCTCCTTTTACTAGAAAGACCTTTATTGGACTCGAAAGTAGCGTTAGTCAGTAATGTGGGTAGGCTTGGATTACTTAGTGTCGCGCGCCTAGGAGGGCAGCATGCTTTGGGATGTGGAAGAACTATAATCGTACATCTCCCTAACATAAAGTTGCACTGGATTTGGGGAATTTCCGTTAGTTAAATCATTTGTCTCAGTTTCTTGTAGTTATTTATCATTCAATGAATGACTAATCAAGGATCCATTGATATTAATCTAATCCAAATACAATGCTTGGTACTTTATAATTGTACATAAGCAAAGTATTGAAAATCATATTTACTCTTTCTATTTATAACCATCGGAAGATTCATCCTATATTATTCCTAGATTATTCCAGCAAATAGCAGAATCATGGCTAGGGAACTATACTAGTGACCTACCCAATTTATCGTAGAAATTTTTGCGATCAATGATTGGACCATGAAAACTAGAAATACTTTTTCTTAGCTAAAGAAACAGATTACTCGATCTATTTCCATATCGCTGATGATATATATCTTAACTCGGACATCCATTTCAAGTGCATATCTCATTTTTGCATAGTAGGGGCGTATTGCATGTGCTAATTGCCATTTAGCTAATAAGCCCATGGAGATTGAGGTTCCACAAGCGCAAAACCCATCAGGTTTCAAAAATAGTATACTATTACAATGCCCTCGATCGGCGATTGTTCAAAATTAAAGAGTTTCATGGGAATTGTCTTGATCTTCGGATATCATTGAGAAAGAAATAGGAAGAAGTGTTATTGAACGATTTCCTGCAATTATTTCCAGTATGGAATGAGCTTATTGCTGGGCTGGTTATTCAGAGCCAGCAATTGGCTGTCGGATTTCATCGAACGATCTTATGAGAGCCTAGTTCCATAAGACCCTTACCACTAGCCTTTACTTGATGAAAGGCGCCCTGTAAGATGTTCTATATCGATAAGGAGAGGAGAAAGCAGCCTAATGGGAATAGCTCCAAATCAAAGTAGCCCTCCATCTCGCATATAGAAATTGTTGGCAGGCATACCTATTCATGATATTGAATACGAACGATCATTATCAGGGGATACAGATATGCCATGCTAGGATGAGCTAGGCTTTCAAAAGAATAAGCCACCTCCCAAACGGCTTCCCTCTAGTTCCATTGACTATTGCTATGGTCATCAACCACAACATTGAATTGACACTTTCCACCATGCATTGGACCTTCCTATTGTATCTTCATAGTAGATCGCTCAACTTGATTCTACTTAAAGAGAGGAGGGGCATAAGTTCTACAAAATGTGTATGTTACGTTAAGCATGACGATTGGTTCCTTGCTTCAAACATGACTAGATTGAAGGCATTCTGCCAATAACGTTTGAATAAGACGAAGGCAATAGGCGTCACTGATAGGTACTTTCCGACCAACTGCACAACAGTAAATGTGCCAGGGGTTGATCATCGAAGCCTGGGCAATAACGATTAAGGAATTTGAGCAATGATGAACCACTACTGACGAAATGCTCCATACTCGCACTAAGGGGTAACCTGATATAAGGTATGGAAGCAGTCTGATTATTTCCACTTGAGTCGACTTAAGTCTTTGTCTCCTCCTATAGTCATAAGAAACTTCTTTATTCAAAGCCAATACAAAGTAAAACCTCCACTATACTATCTATGGAGGGGATTGGCACAGGATAGAACAAAGCGCTTCAAAGCCAATACTGTATCTGGATTGAAAAGCAGCCCCTTATCAAGACACTACAATTAAGAAGTGGGGGACGTTAGCTATCCTCAAAACTTTTCAACATGTTTCATTCCAAAAAAATACTCTAGTTAGATCCTAAATGTTACATTAAGCAACATGAACTCTTGAAACCAAAAGGGATCCAATGAGAATTATTAGCAACGTAAATTGCTGCGATTCTAAAGGAGTACGGTGAAACCTTTTCCAAAAATACCATACGGATTTTTCCCTACTCCGGGTATGTTAATGCTAAGACATCATTTTATTTTGCATGATCTTTTCATTACCCAGGTTTGATAACGAGGATTAAAGAAAAATCCATATCCCGAAATTTACGTATATTTTTCTAGTCTCGAAAGTTACGTATATTTTTCTTGTTTTGTAAGTTGCAATATTCTCCTTATCGGGACCTCATCATCAATTGAGTATTTCCTTCTTCTAGTCAAGAGATCAGAGAGTTTATATATATATAGTATTAAAGTATTTTTATTACAATTGAGCTATATATACCGAACCTTATAGAGTCGGACAACTATTTTACTCACTATATTGAGAGAGTTGAGTCAGTATCAATAGATGAGCATATCTTCAGATTTTTTTGACTCCCAGCTGCTTTCAACTATTATATTATCAGTTCAGTTTCATCTTTTAGAATATTACATTACATACTCGGTACATTATTTTTTACTGACATTCCTTTGTGGAGGGGGCGCTGCATTTCATGCGTGCAGGTTCAGACAGACAGATGGGTAGACCTCCTTAGTAGGTGTTGCCCGAGTTCGTTTTATCGGTAATCTCTCCGTCTTTGAGAGTTGCCAGATCTAGATGTTTGGTGTACATCCTGTGTATATATGTAGATAGGTTATGGGTAGGTCGATAGGCGATGTTCCGACCACAGTACAACTATCAGTAGAGGCTTGTAGATATATCTTGTCAGTTAGTGCAGTATGTTGGGCTTGTTGGCCATGTACACATATTTTGCTGGCTTGTCAGTTGTAGTAACAATAACGGCCTTGCCGGCCTAGCTTTATGTTGACATTAGTCAGCATTAGTCTCTATTTAGTTTTATATTTTTCTTAACAATTTGTCTTGCAATGTGGCTCATGGCCAAAGTATGACATTATATGTCTAGAATTACTTAGTCGCAAGTTTCTATGCAAGGATAGACGAGGCACCAAGTGCTGGCCTCACCCCAGGATTGGGGCGTGACAGTTACCAAAAATATCAACAAATGTAACCTAACTACATTGGGCACACAAATCGGTCCTACATCCACGGCATCCCATCATCTCTAATAGAAACTTTCTTGGCATCATCGTGTTGAGACGTGACCTTAAGGACAAGCAAATGGGGGTCGCCATACTGAGGCTCTCTATGTGATCATATAAAAAGCCCGATAAACCATGCAAGCTAGAAGCCAACTAGGCTCCGAACATCTAACGTCACGAACTGATTGGCCAAGGCCTGAACATCTGATGCAAGCAGTCTCTTACAAACAGGAATATATGCAAAGATACAATACTCACCGTCTTTCTACTCAAGGCATTGGCCACCATATTGGCCTTCCCGAAATGATATAAAATACTACTATCATAGTTTTTAACAGCTCCAACCATCTTTGCTCTCTCAAATTTAGATCATTTTGCTTGAACAAGTATTGAAGACTCTGATAATATGTAAATACCTCACAAGACACACCATAGAGATAGTGCATCCAAATCTTCAATGCATGAATGATGGATACCAACTCCAAATCATAAATGGGGTAGTTCTCCTCATGAGGCTTCAACTGGCTTGAAACATAAGCAATTATTCTACCCTCTTACATCAAGAAACACATAATACCAATTGGAGAAACATCACAATAAACTGTATAAGAACCTGATGCTGAAGTGGTCAAGGCAGTCTTGACCTTCTAAAATCTCTCCTCGTATTAATTAAACCACCTGAATGGGACATGCTTCTTGGTCGACCTTTCAAAGGCGCTGCGATGGATAGAAACCTACTCAAAGCGGCAATAAAATATGCCAAGTATATCTAGTATGAGTAATATCACATTTGTATGCATACATGTCAAATATGCATGTCACTTGTAATGTAACAAAGTGATAACCTCATATACTCATGCTCTCGGAGTACTCAAACTCACTCATCACGCTTAATCGCCCAGAACTCTTAATCACTTGGTACTTGCACTCAGCACTCAATAGTACCTACACTCACTACTGGTATGTCAGACTCTGGAGGGGCGGATCCCGCCCAAGCGCTAATATAAGCCAACATGGCATGATGCGGCGTGCACCCCAATCTCATCATGAATCAACAAAGCTCTCTGCAATGTGCAGCCTGATCTCATAAATATCAGTAGCTAAAGACGGTCCAGGCTAACACTGAACCTCCTCAATTTTCTTTGGATCCACCTTGATCCCCTCACTGGACACCATGTGCCCCAAGAATGACATAGAACTGAGCCAAAAATCACACTTAAAAAACTTAGGATAAAGTTTCTCCTCTCGCAACGTCTGTAGTACCATCCTTAGATTATGTTCATGCTCTTTATGGCTATATAAGTACACTAGAATATCATCACTAAATACTATGAATTAAGATATGGCTGCAATACACTCTTCATAAGATGCATGAATGTTGTTGGGTCGTTGGTCAACCCAAATGAGATCACAAGGAACTTGTAGTGACCATAGGGGTCCTGAATGATGTCTTCAAAATATCAAAGTCCCGAATACTAAAATGGTGATACCTCAACATCAAATCAATCTTAGGGAACACCCTAGCTCCCTAAAGCTAGTCACATCAATCATCAATGTGGGGTAAAGAATACTTGTTCATAATTGTAACTTTGTTTAAATATCTATAGTCAATGCTCATGGTACCATCTTTCTTCTTCACAAACAGAACCGTTGCACCCCATGGAAACACAATGGGCCTAATGGAACCCCTTATCAAGAATATATTGAATCTCTCTTTCAATTCCTTCAACTCTGCTGGTGACATATGATACAGAGGAATAGAATGGGCTGAGTGCACAGCACCAAGTCAATACCAAAACGAATGTCCATGTCAGATGGCATGCCCAACAGGTCTACAGGAAACACACTAGAAAGTCTTGCATCATTGGAGTAGAATCAATGGTAGGAGTATCAGCACCAATATCCTTCACAAAATCCAAATATGAAAAACACCCGTTCACAACCATTTGTTGGGTCTAAAAATATGAGATCACCCTACTGGGAACATTATCTAGCAAACCTCTCCACTCGATCCTAGGTAACCATGGCATCGCCAACGTCACGGTCTTACCATAGAATAGTATAATATGGGGACAACAATGCCTAGAAACACATCAAAATCAACCATACTAAGTAATAAACGATTAAATCTTATCTACAATCGTCCAATGGTCACCACATATGACTGATACATATGATCCAAAACAGTAGAATCAACCACCAATGTAGATACATGAACAGGAAAAATGAAGGACTCACGAGGAATATCCAGATAACACGCAAAATATGATGATACATATGAATAAGTTGAACCAGGGTCAAATAATATGGAAGCATCCTTGTGGCATACTAAGACAATACATGTGATCACTGCGTCTGAAGCAGTGGTCTCTGGTTAGGAAGGGAAAGCATAATAAAGTTTAAATGCTTATTAAGTTCAATTTAAGGTGCAATTCGTTGTTTTTATGTTGTTATGCATGATTTGAGACCTCAAATAAGTTTGTGTTATGTCATGGGACTTGTTGGTATGCTCGGACGGAGTGCCAAGGGGTTCAAGTGACTTTCAGATAGGCTTGTGTTGTGTTGCGCTCGTTTTTTTATGTTTCGATGTCGTTTTTCATGCATAAATGGTACCACATTAAGCGAATGAGCTCTGATTTCAGTTTTGATTAAGGAATTAGATCCGAATCATAATCACTGAACCATACCAAAAAAATAATCAAATTTAGAAATCGCATGAAGAGTTTATGGTCATTTCACTAAGAACTTAGCTGCCAGATTTTTCAGATTAATTACAAAATTGCTATTAAATTCATATTTAAAATATGCAATGTTTCTAAATATTGAAATCAACATATCTCCTTCAGTATAAGGTCAAATGGAGTGATAAAAATCCTAACTTAACTAGAATTTCATGAGGAATCCATTGGGGGCATCAAAAGCGAGTTTCGGGATCGTTTGGCAGAAAAAACAAGGCAGAACAGCTTAGCAGAAGCATATAATATCGAGTGTTTGTTCAGTTGATCACATTTTGAGTTGGAGAGCTCAAGTTTAGGAGATTTTAGAGGCGATTTAAACCACATGGATTTGGGGGTTTTTGTCTAAAATTGTATAAAGTGAATTTTTGAGTTTTGAACATCGATTCGGAGTCGGATTTGAGTGAAGTAGTGTGGTTGGACTCGTAATTGAATGAGTTATCGTATTTTGTGAGTATTGTCAGGCTCTTAGGTGCCAACCGGGGTTTGACTTTTTGGTTGACTTTGAGATTTTGATGAAAGATTCAACCTTTATCAGTTGGATTTGTTTCCTTTGGCATTCTTTGATGTTCTTGAGTTTATTTTGGCTAGTTTCAAGCCATTCGGAAGTCAGTACATGTCGGATGGCATTTTTTGAGTATTGTTTAGATTGCTCGATATTGGATTCGACTTGTTCAAGATAAGTAACACTTCTAAACTTGGTGTTGAGGGTATGAACCCCTGAATATATATATATATATATATATATATATATATATATATATATATATATATATATATATATATATATATATATATATATATATATATATATATATATATATATATATATATATATATATATATATATATATATATATATATATATATATATATATATATATATATATATATATATATATATATATATATATGTTATGTGTTTGGTTTTTAGGTGATACATATGCTATATGTTATGATATTGGATTCGACTTGTTCAAGATAAGTAACACTTCTACTCTTGGTGTTGAGGGTACGAACCCCTGAATATATATATATATATATATATATATATATATGTTATGTGTATATGTTTTTAGGTGTGCACCATGTGAATTATGACTCAGTTGATTTTGTGATACTGTGTAGCTGCCTAATCTTGTTTCTATCCGTGAAATTTCTACGTACTAGAATAATTGACTTGTGATCCATGTTAGAAATCATGTTTAGGCTATATGTTTATCATGTTCGGACCCACTGAGTTCATTTATGTTATTGAGTTATTTGCATAAATTTCAATTATGTACTCAATCACATTCTTCATTTGCATATCATATCTCATTCTCTGTTACCTTTATTGTTATATCATGTATCATTGATTGCGCTAACAGGGAGATTGGTGAGCCGAAGAGACTGGAGAGAATGATGTGAGTGATAATTATGGGATCAGACTACATGCTCCAGCAAGCTTTATTGATTCATGATGCTATCAAGTTGCTTGCCGCAACATGCCATGTTGGCTTATATTAGCGCTTGGGCAGGATTCCCCCTACGAAGTCTGACATACCAGTAGTGAGAGTAGAGTTCTGAGCGTCTAGTGCGAGTGCCGAGTGTGAGTGCTAAGTGATTGAAACTGTTGAGTGATTGGGAGATTCTGAGTGATTGAGCGTGCTGAGTGAGGTTGGATAGGATACTCTGATAGCATGAGCACATGAACTCATCACTGTGATGCATTACATTTGATATAAATACTTGGCATGTAGGTATAGAGATGCATTTTCTCATGCTACATGGTTTTGTGACATTCATGACTTCCCATGGACATTGACAAGTAGGCATAGAGATCTAGTTTAATCATGCAAAATGAGAATAAAATATCTTATCTGTTGTTGTAAATTTTTGGGAAAAATCACAGTTTTTTTATTTACTCATATTTTGGTGATTTCAGTGAAAGATTTGGATTTTATTATTATACCGAAATGTATGCCTATTTTTCATAATTGTGAATGAGTTGAGCATCATATATTTGAGTTATTGGTTTTATCATACTATTACACGTTGTTCTAGGCTATTGGTGTTAAACTCTGACCGTTATCCAAGCTCTTCTCTACTTTCAACCTAAAGGTATGTTTGTTACTCATTGAGTACATGGGGTTGGTTGTAGTCATACTACACTTTTGTTCTTTTTGTGTAGATTTCGGAGTTGTTCTTGTTTTATAGGCAAGAGATGGAATTAAAGATGTACCAACATTGTGGTTATAACTACCTCTTGTTTTTAGTAGCTTTTGATTTATAAATCTATTTATGTACATTTCGAACAGATGATATATTTATTTTGCACTAGCTTTATCTACGTCTTAGAAGCTCATAATTTGTAGTACTAATCCTTGGGAAATCGTATAAAATTAAGTTATTTCATTTTTTACTCTTATCATTATCATTACTTTGTTGGTTATTGTTAATTGGATCACCTAGAGAGTTGGGTTAGGTGCCATCATGACTACTTGAATTTTGGATCCTGACAAGTTGGTATCAGAGCTCTAGCTTCGTAGGTTCTACGAGTCATGAGCAAGTATATAGTAGAGTCGTGCGAATCGATATGATGACATACATACCAATATTCGAGAGGCTACAAGGTATTTATGATAAGCTTTCCATATATATTTCCTTATCGTGCAGTATTAATTAGATTTAAACATACCTCTTTTAATTCCTTCCACTCATTCGTATGCGCATGTAAGCTCTCCATATCAGCTGTACATCAACGACTTGTGGAATGCCATGGAGGAGGTGCGAGAAATGTCTTCTTTGTTTTGGTGATGGGCCAGTCTAGAGGGCTTGAGGTCGTTAGACCGCAGCTTAGGCTCACTAGTTTCAGTCATGTGAGCATTTGCTGTTAGACTTATATGTCTAATAGTGTCCCTATGAGTGGAATTTATGACTCAGTGAGTGGTTGGATGGCTATATTATGAGTATGATGTGATTGTGGGATGTGTTCATATGATTTTAATTGGACGAGAAGATTTTTCTTGAGATGCAAAAAGGACTATAGGATGCTTGATATCTGTGGATGTGTTATATTGTCTGAAGTTATGAGGGTTTTGAGGGATTCTTTAATGTCGTTCACTTGTGGAATGAAGTATATTCTTGTGTCTTGTTGATGAGTTCATACTTGGGAAGATTAAGTGATCGCGTAGTAGTTGTGACAGTGAAATGGGTATAGAGGGATGTAAGTTTGAGGCTCAGAAGGTGACTATCACCTGCGGGGTAATCTACGAAGTATGATCCTTGTGATGTTGTGTGAAGAGTTTCTATCTACCAGTGAGTTATCTGTGTTGCAATTTGAGTTTGAATTGATGATGAAAGTTGACTTGACTGTCACGAGGATGCATGTGGGCTTCGCTAATGGTTTGAAGTATTTTATGGTTGTGTTGCATGAGCATGTAAAGGATTTAGTTAAATCTCAGTACGGGATTATGGCAATAATAGAGTATGGGCATTGTGAGTTATCAGATATTTTATTATGTGGCTTTGAGCTAAGTGGAGGAGTCTACCATCAACGATTTAATTCTATGGTTATATGTTGTAGTGGTTTTGGTCTGAAGCATACTTGTGGATCGTTTAGCACGTGCAGAGATTGGTTTTGAGGATGACTTTATAAGGCCCGATAAAATTTTACCAAAAACTCGAGGTTTGTGGTATTGAGGTAGGCTAATGTGTAATGCCCCCTGAATTTCTATTGCTAATTTGAGAAATTTCGAGCTTAAGAATACAATTTAATTAAGACCCCAACCACATGAAGGTTACTGGAGTGGTTAAAGTTATTTTGATACTTGGGGGTAATTTGTTTTACTAATCTTTAAGAGTTGTAATAATGGGAAAACACTTAGATGTTAATTTCAAAGCAATGAGACTAAAGAAAATACAGTGAGCTATCTCCCTATAGCGAGCTATAACACAAGAGGGTAGCAAACTAGTGAGCTAAAGCCATATAGCATAGGGATAGCACCAGTGGAAAAATACAGTACCTGTGACTATTAATACCTAAGCGGGGAGAGAGAAAAATACGAGGATGTTAAGACTAGGGCTTTTCTCTCCATCACTCATCCAGCCAAGGCTTCCAATACACACTTAAGGTGGGATTTTAAGTATGTTTTTATAATGATTCCACTTTTTGGATCGCTAGTTACAACAAGGTTTTGATTGGATTTCTTCAAAATCTTAAGAACACCCCAAAAGTTGACTTTCCAAAGTTGGTCTACAAGAGGTAATCTTTCACCCTTAAACCTACATGCATGGATTATTAGTAAATATATAAGCAAGAAATAAGTGCTAGCACTTATGGGATGGTTATTGGAAGCCATAAGTGTTTAACGTACATTATTGGGTGTTGTAGAGATTTTGTAATGAGTTAATTAGTAAAACTTTTGGTGGATGTGAGTTCATTTATGAGTATGTTCTAAGAAGGTAGTAAGAAGGTAGTTAGTGGACAAAGGATGTTGTTGTGTCTCTTGTTGGTGGGAATTAGTGATTGTTGGATGAAAAAACACCACTACGAGAGGTAGTTGAATGCCATGCACCCAGGTATTTGATAGAATTTCAAAATTACCTAAAACCTAGAAGTATTTGCTAATATTGATACCATTGAAGTATGTTGTTGTAGATTAATGTTATAAGAGTTTTGGGAGGTTTTAATATCACAAAAGGGCTGAATCTAGGTATGTTGGCTAAACTTCTCTTTCATAATTGAATTCCATGATGTTACTTTAAGTTTCAAGTATGGTTGCTCAAATTCTAATTCCCATGATCTGAGTCGTTCCTAATAAATTCGATTATCCTGAGTAAAAAAATGTCAGAAGATATGTATTCAAAATGTATTCCAAATGATCCAACCACATTACGTTATCCTTCGAGAATGTGTTCAAGAATGATATGTGTATTAAAATGTTATGGCTTTGAGTCGTGTTTCAAATGAAAGTTGTGAGTTTTAACTAATGGTATGTTTTGTAAGTATTTCCAATGTGTTTTGAGGTCTTACATAATCATTTGTTGAAATTGTGTGTTGCCCTTTTTAGGAAAAGTATTTCAAGAATAAATAGTGTGTTTCGTCTATGATTTTAACTCGTGCTTCGATTGACAATCATTTTACTCTATTTTGGGAAGAAATCCATTGTGTGTGAAGTCTTCATTTCTAATGAACTTAAATTATGATTTTCGGAAAATTCTATATGCTGATATTTATGATGATAATCCTTGAATAAAAGAAACGAAAGTGTGGAATATGAAATACGGCCATTGTGCCATGAAAGAAGAATCATATGTATGGCCAAGAAGGCCAATGTAATAATGATGTTCTAAGTAGCTAAAAGTACCAATGAAGCTATATACGGTATGAAAGATTATGGGGATTTCTGATTCCTTTGTATGCAAATAAAAATGGTTTTGGGAGTATAGATAGTCATCGAGGAAGGGTAGGTAGAAATAACCTACACCCCAAAATTACATGAGTCAGTGCAGGAGTGGATTGTTAATATTCCCATTATTTGGGATGAGATTGATGTGACGAAAGTATTCCCCTTAAATGGGATGAGGTGATTGATAGAAAAGGATGATGTCGATCCACACGGCATTGTGATGAGATGGCCTAGCCGATTGAGTCATGATCGGATGCCATGTTTCATTGAATTGTGATCAAGATTGCGACTGTGGTTTATGTCTCAGCTGAGACTCCTAGCTGATCAGATCATGATCGGACTCCATGCTAAAAGTACGATGGTACTGTGAATAGTGGTATATCAGTACTAAAGATCTCCCAATCAAAAATAATATTATCTTCGTATTTTGAAAATTACTATGTTTAACTTGGCATTTGGATATCATTGATTGTGGTATCCATGGTTATCCCTTTCTTATATTTGGCATTCTATTTTGAAAGAGAACGTTTCGCTTTACATACTAGTACTATTCCATATGTACTAACATCCATTTTGCCGGGAGTGCTTCATCTTCAATGGATGCGGGTGGTTCATCAATGGGCAGATTTGGTCCTCATTAGCAATTACTTCCTATTTAGTAGGTTTTGGCGAGCCTTACTCTATTCTAGGCCTGATATCACTTGATTTTGTACTTTACGTTTTGAGGTATAGTCGGGGCTTTGTTGTTGGCACTTCCATACTACTCTTCTATTGTACTTAGAGTCTCTGTAGACATGTTGTGGGTGGTGTTTGATATTAGGTAATGAATTAGAAGTGTTGTTATTTGTCAAGCATGTATTCCCTCATAATTATGAACTTGTAATATTTTAAAAATTGTATATAAATCTCTTTTGAGTAATGGAAATAGATTATGGAGTGTTTCGAGACTTAAAAAATAGAGTAAATAATGGAAATGGAAACTGGGATTGTTAATGAAATTCTCAATGTCTAATTAATGAGATATATTTTCTCTTTATTCATGGATGAATTTGGGTAGAAGGAAATCTAACAGGTTTGCTCGACTGGGGTTATCTCGGTTGAGCGGCGTCGTTCTCTCCAAGGTTGGGGTATGAAAAATTCGGTATCATAGCCTAAGGTTTTAAAGTATCCTAGGATGTCTCGAAGATGTGTCTAGTAGAGTCCTTATCGGTATGTAATCGACCACATCTATAATCAGGAAGCTACTTGGGCACTTAGAAATTTCACCCTTTTTTGATACTTCAGATGTGCGATAGAGCTCAAGATAGGAAGTTAATTTCCTTGTCATCTCTCCTTTTCTAGATGATTAACCCACGAGTTTGAGACAACAAGGAGGGATTGAAAGAAAAAGTTTCTAGGGGATGTGTCATTGATCCTATCAATGTTATCGCACCACAGTATCATGTGGTGAGAGAACCGGAGAAATGAAAGAGGATTGATAGCACCAATAAGCCGGAATGTTTGATATGTAAGAAGCTCAACTCCAGTTTATGTTGGATGTCTCTTGAAATATGATATGGTTGTGGAACAAGGGGTCAGAAGAAGAACAAATTCCCTAGGTTGGGTACACCCATCCCATCCTACCCGATATGTAGGAAGGAATATTTGGCACCATGTTAAAAGTATGGGTGGCAGGATTGGGCAATTCCAAAGGCCCATATAGCAAATCGGTGCAGAGATTGTTACTTCCACCATGAGGTCTAGAGGAAGGATAAGGGGCATGCTTATAATGTATGCACAAAGTGTAAAATTTAGGTCTCTGGGGCGATTCTACTTAGCGAACCTCATCCTCGTTGTGAGAAGTGTAAGAGATGTCATTCGGGGGTATGTCACTATGGTACAATTGTATGTTATGGACGTGGGGTCGAGGGTCATCAATTAAGGTATGGCCCTGTCAACCTAAAAGCACAAAGTAAGTCACTCATTAGTACATCATTATTAACACGCATAATTTTTCCTTGTTGTATATGTACATCCATATTGAAGACCCTTCATTAACACGGTCTTAACAAGAAACTGAGTCACGAAACATTGTGTGTACCTACTCTTTGAATGAAGGACTATACCTGATGAATTTGTTATTGGACCTTTTGATACAAAAAGATAATACCTGCTCATTTGTGCTGGTGCATGAACCATCATAATATTTACCCACATGGCCTCGAATCTAATGTAAGGCGGCCTAGTGTTGAGATCTTTCACTTCCCCCATGCGTATGTGGCAAACATGGTTTGAAAAATCACATTACTCCCTTTGTGAACGTTATCATGAACTATTTTCACTGTCTAGTAACATAAGAGCATATCTCACCACCTATCATATATGTGCATGTCAAATGAAATGGTCACTTGTCCACATAATGTCTCTATAAAATTTGAGATTGCGCTAGTCTACCGACACTTGTTGGATAACCATGAGAGATCACATCTTTCTATGTGTCATTATCATGTGCGGAGAGTTTACTTCCTTAACATTTCCACCTCCCTAGGTGGATAGGGGTCTATCATTTTCCTTTACCCTAGAGCATCATATTAACCCTCAGAACCTCCCTAACTCATGCATGATTTCATCTCAATAATAAGATGTCCTAGCTGCATGGTTTGACTTGTGTTAAGTAGCCTTACCATGACCTTTTCCTCCCCCACTTCAGGTGGATGTTTCATATTTTGGCACATATCATGAGCATATTTATTTAAAAGACCAGTTTGATGTATCTCTAGTTTCTACACCACCAGCCCCACCGGCTAAAGAGGGAGCTCAAGAAGTCAAAGGACGTCTCAAATCAATCAGTTAGAGGTCAAGCCTGCCATTATGCATTTCTGGGTAGGCTCGAGGAGGAGGCCTCTAGTGTGGTTATTGTTAAGATTTATGCCCGTCACTAGAGGGGGGTGAATAGTGCGGCACGAGAATACTGATAAATATTGCGGAATTAAAATTGCAGGAGTAAAGTAAATGCGGTCATTAAAAGATTAAGGAAAGGACACACCGAATTTATACTGGTTCACCACAACGTGTGGTTAGTCCAGTCCCCGAGAGACTCTCTCGAGTTTCCACTAACTCCGTTACTCTTACGGGTGCCTAACAAACCGTTACACTTGCTCGTAGATGTACACTCTACAAGACTTCAACTTGCTCGAGGATACCTCACCTCAAGACTTCACCTTGCTCGTGGATACCGCACCACAAGACTTCACACACTAAGATTGAGGGTACTTAGCAAACCCAACACTCAATGAGAAGATATGGCCTTCTCAAACACCTTTCTCTTTTACAACAAGAACTCTCTAAAAAGAGTAGATAAAGAGATACAATATTAGCTCTATGAACAACTCAAAGTTGTCTCTCAATTGGCTCAACAAAAGCTCTAAAATGATGCACAGATAATATCAATATGTATATAAATAATGAGAGGTGTTGTGTGTTTCAAATCAGCTCAAAAGACCTCTATTTATAGGTGGTAGAAGTAGTATGTCCGTTGCTTAATTGGCAATCAATTATGCTGATTTTATGCCAAGATAATCAATTATCAAATTTGCATAATCGATTATCAGCTTACCGTTACAAAATCGGAAGCTGATTTTGTGCTAGAATAATCGATTATTGGATTTGCATAATCGATTATCTGCCTGTCGTTCAAAAACTTTGGCAACGGATACAAGATAATCGATTATGCCCAAGTGTATAATCGATTATCCTACTCTGGGAAAATTTCCAATAAATGGAATTTCCCAGAATAATCGATTAATACTTTTGCATAATCGATTATTCACCTATGCTGTCCAGAATTGGAAACTTACTTCAAAAACCATTTTGGTTAAAATGAAAATGTTGAAATCATTTTGTTTGAAGTATTTGAAATATGTTTATGATAAATATGATTTGATAAAAAGATTTTATGCATATCTTTGATGACCTATGTTGAGCCAAAAGACGAGATAACTTAAACGTTGCTCTTACATTGGTTCTACCTAACGACCTACGCCTTGGGTCTTCGGTCTTGAACTTTTGAGCTCGTCTTTGGCTTTTCCATGCAATCCACTCATCAATATGCTTCTCGGCATTCAATCTTGATTTTTTGTCATATAATAACGTTGTTTGACACCTGACTTCATTGTTTGTCATTCATCAAAACCTATACCTGAAAATCATGCTAATACAACCAAAGCACACATATCATGGATAGAATGATTTTCTACAATTTCCCCCTTTTTGATAATGACAAACAACAGGAGATATGCATATCGGATTCCCCCTAAATTCATGCTATATCTCAACATACAATTCATGCAAACGAAATGATAATTCCCCCTCAAATAAGGCATACTATAACGTAATTCCCCCTCAAATAAGATACTATAACGTAGATAAATTCCCCCTTATTTGATGCATATCGCCTAAACTCTTCCCCCTTTTGGCATTAGCAAAAAGAGAGTATGCAAAGGCTACTTTCCCCTTTCGACACTTCCCCCTTTTGGGTATATCAATTGTTAGTGTCAAGAATAAAATAGGAAATACAATGAGGAATATACATTGACGATATTTAAACAATCATACCAATAATACCAAATGTTAGTAAAAACATAACAACCATAATAACGGTTATTTTTCGCAAATCATATTGCTTAAGAACCTATCAACAGTTAACTTTTAACAAACCAATAGTTGTATTAAAAACACGAATCATTTATTTTTCAAGAATATACCAACTGTTATTCAAACCAAAAATAATATTCATCAAAACATGAATCAATTATTGTTTTTAACAAAAATAATTGATACCAATTGTTATTCAAGATAAAAGTTATCAAAACATGAATCAACAAAAATAATTAATATCAATTGTTAACAAAGATATATTAATTGTTAACACATATCAACTATCACGTTTTTATCAAAAATATGATAACTAACCGACGTTCCCCCTCGATGCAATAAGGTTTCGTGCTTGGTGCATCTACTACGATATTGTAGTCTTCAAGCACACCTGCAAACGTACCTAAAAATAGGTTTTAGGTACCCAAGCACTTTTGGATCCTTGGGGGTTAGGCAAATAATAATCATAGCTCAAAGATAAATCCCTATGTTTTGCAAAACATACGGGTGCTATGTGTCCTACCCGGTTGCAATAATGACATATAACATTCGGGTAGTGCATATGTCTTGGTTGAGCCAAAAACGTTCTAGGTGATCTAAAGTCGTTATACCTAGACGTATTGTGATTCCTAGAGTTATTTCTAGGTGGTCTAAAATGATTAATTCTAGACTCATTTACAAACATCCTAGAATTATTTCTAGGTTGAGCATCGCAATTTCTAACATGATTCTTACGCCTTTTATTTTTCCTGGGCCTTTTCTTTTTAATATCTTCAACTATTTTAGGATTGTCTACATTACGTTTTTCTAGAGTGTTCCTAAGTTCTATGTTTTCTAATTTCAAAGATTCACAAGATGAACAATTAAAATTTTGATCAATTGAAGAATCTTCATGCATCTCCTTAATTTTATTTCTAAGATCAATATTTTCATTTTCCAAAAATTTATTTTTCTCTTCTAAAACTTTAATTTTAGCCTTGGCCTCTTTGGAGATTTTTGAAGACTTTTTCAATTCATCATATAATTCTTGAAAAGCTTCTTGTAATTCTTCATAAGAGTAAGAGTTAGGAGTACTTACCTCTTTTTCCTCGTTGGCCATTAGGCATAGTGCGGCAGTTTCATCGCCCGAGCTGTCCGAATCCCATGTCATACGCCTTTGGTGTTTGTTCTTCTTCTTGTCCTTGGATTTTGGACAATGTGATTTGGTGTGGCCAAGTTTTCCACAATTTTGACATGAAGGACTTGGTTCTTCCTTCTTTATTTCCTTTTTCATAAACTTATAAAACTTTTCGATCAAGGCATTGGAAATATTATCATCATCGCTATCTGAATCACTTACCTCTTCTCTTTTAGAAGAGGAGGCTTTGAAGGCAATACCTGGACCTTTATTTCCAAGATAAGGATTAAGAATAGTGCTTTCATAAGTTTTGAGGTTACCTCTTAGTCCATCAATTGTGACGTCCGTGATTCCTATCGACTCTTGGATGGCATTGGCTTTGGATCGCCATTGGGGAGTGAGACTCCGCAAGATTTTTCGAACAAGATCTTTGTTCGAGTATACTTTCCCGAGAGCATGGAGATTGTTGATGATCATTGAGAACCGATCGAACATAATATCGATGCTTTCATTCTCCCTCATTCTAAAGAGTTCATATTCATGTGTTAGAAAATCAACTTTTGATTCTCGGACTTGAGGCATAACTTCATAAGTGATTTCAAGTTTATCCCACATCTCCTTGGCGGTTGTGCAGCAAGAAATCTTCCGATAGTCATCCGGATTCACCGCACAATATAATAGATTGACGGCCTTTGCGTTATTTTCAACTTTCTTGATGTCCTCGGCAGTATATTCATCTTCCTCCTTTGGAACCGTGGTTTCTCCAACTTTCTTTGTTGGCATTTGTTCACCGTTCTTGATGATTTGTCACAGATGAAAGTTATTTGATTGGATGAAGATTCTCATCCGCTCTTTCCAATATGTGTAATTTGTTCCATCAAATAGTGGAGGCCTATTGGTGGAGTGTCCTTCGCTCATCATTCCTGCGTTCAATATTCTCAACAAAAAAATATATCGTTCTCTCAACCGGTTAAGGCTTTCAGAGAGTTAGGCTCTGATACCAATTGTTAGGATTTATGCCCGTCACTAGAGGGGGGTGAATAGTGCGGCACGAGAATATTGATAAACATTGTGGAATTAAAATTGCTGGAGTAAAGTAAATGCGGTAATTAAAAGATTAAGGAAAGGACGCACCGAATTTATACTGGTTCACCACAACGTGTGGTTAGTCCAGTCCCCGAGAGACTCTCTCGAGTTTCCACTAACTCCGTTAAGCTTACGGGTGCCTAACAAACCGTTACACTTGCTCGTAGATGTACACTCTACAAGACTTCAACTTGCTCGAGGATACCTCACCTCAAGACTTCACCTTGCTCGTGGATACCGCACCACAAGACTTCACACACTAAGATTGAGGGTACTTAGCAAACCCGACAATCAATGAGAAGATATGGTCTTCTCAAACACCTTTCTCTTTTACAACAAGAACTCTCTAAAACGAGTAGATAAAGAGATACAATATTAGCTCTATGAACAACTCAAAGTTGTCTCTCAATTGGCTCAACAAAAGCTCTAAAATGATGCACAGATAATATCAATATGTATATGAATAATGAGAAGTGTTGTGTGTTTCAAATCAGCTCAAAAGACCTCTATTTATAGGTGGTAGAAGTAGTATGTCCGTTGCTTAATTGGCAATCAATTATGCTGATTTTATGCCAAGATAATCGATTATCAGATTTGCATAATCGATTATCAGCTTACCGTTACAAAATCGGAAGCTGATTTTGTGCTAGAATAATCGATTATTGGATTTGCATAATCGATTATCTGCCTGTCGTTCAAAAACTTTGGCAACGGATACAAGATAATCGATTATGCCCAAGTGTATAATCGATTATCCTACTCTGCGGAAATTTCCAATAAATGGAATTTCCCAGAATAATCGATTATCACTTTTGCATAATCGATTATTCACCTATGCTGTCCAGAATTGAAAACTTACTTCAAAAACCATTTTGGTTAAAATGAAAACGTTAAAATCATTTTGTTTGAAGTATTTGAAATATGTTTATGATAAATATAATTTGATAAAAAGATTTTATGCATATTTATGATGACCTATGTTGAGCCAAAAGACGAGATAACTTAAACGTTGATCTTACATTGGTTCTACCTAACGACCTATGCCTTGGGTCTTCGGTCTTGAACTTTTGAGCTCGTCTTTGGCTTTTCCATGCAATCCATTCATCAATATGCTTCTCGGCATTCAATCTTGATTGTTTGCCATATAATAATGTTGTTTGACACTTGACTTCATTGTTTGTCATTCATCAAAACCTATACCTGAAAATCATGCTAATACAACCAAAGCATACATATCATGGATAGAATGATTTTCTACAGTTATCACATGTATTATTTTAGTCTTTCACATAGATGCATAAGTTCTATTTGATTCTGACTCTAAAAATTCATATGTGTCATCGTACTTTGCATCATATTTGGATTTGACCCGTAGGTCTCTCGATTTTTTTTTCATGTAGCTACATATATGGTTGACTCTATTGTGGTAGATCATCTATATCGGTCTTGTTTGGTAACCATTTGGGGATTTAAGACTGGTGTTAACCTCTTGTTTAGTATGGTGGATTTTGATATGATCTTGGGTATGGATTGGTTATCCTTTTTATCATGATATTCTTGATTGATGTTGGCTATGCCGCAGTTGCCAAGGTTGGAATGAAAATTTTCTCTTTGGTCTACTTCTAATAGGGTGGTTGAGAAAAGGTTTTTGGAGTACTTAGCTTTTATGAGAGATGTTAGTATTGGTACTACTACTATTGAATCAGTTTGGGTAGTGAGGGAGTTTTCAGATGTGTTTAAACAAAACCTACCGGGCTTGTAACTCGATAGGAATATTGATTTCGGCATTGACTTTGTACTAGGAATTCCGCTCATATCTATTCCACTATATTGTATGGATCTAGAAGAGTTGAAGGAATTGAAAGAGCACTTGTAAGAGTCGTTGGATAAGGGGTTCACAGGCCTGGCATTTCACCTTAGGGTGTGCCAGTATTGTTGTCAAGAATAAGGAAGGTTTTACGAGAATGTGTACTGATTATTGACAATTGAATAAGGTGACCATCGAGAACAAGTATACATTGCCTCGCATTGAGGACTTATTTGACCAATTTCAGGGTGCTAGGTTGTCTTGAATATTGACTTGAGATCGAGGTATCATCAGCTAAAGATCAAGGCTTTGGACATTCCCAAGAAGGTTTTCAAGACTCGTTATGGGCATCATGAGTTATTTAGTGATGTCTTTTTGTCTGACTAATGCCCAACAGTCCTCATACATTTGAATAGCATGTTCCATCCATATTTGGATTCTTTTGTCATTGTGTTTATCGATGATATCTTGGTGTATTCTCGTAGTGCGAGGAGTACAAGCACCATTTGAGGATTATGCTTCATAATTTTGAGGGAGAAGCGGTTGTATGCTAATTTTTCCAAGTGTAAATTATGGTTGGACTCAACGGCCTTCTTGGTCTATGTGATATCTAGTGAGGGGATTAAAGTGGACCTGAAAAATATTGAGGAAATTTAGAGTTGGCACGGACCTCTACCACTACTGAGACCAGGAGTTTCTTAGGCTTGAATTGGTATTATAGCCGTTTTGTATATGGTTTTTCATCTATTGCAGGCCCGTTGACTTTGTAGACTTAGAAGGGTGCTCCGACCAGGTAGTAAGATGCGTATGAGGAAATCTTTCAGAAGCTCAAGATGGCATTGACTACGGCTCGGTGTGTAATTGAGAAAGTCATCACATCACTGCCTTGGGGAAATGCCTACCTTCAGAATTTAGGTACTTCTCTAAGGATCGGGGTCGTACATAGCATATTGTGATGCTTCAAGTGTTGGTATTGGATGTGTATTGATTTAATATGGTAGGGTGATTGCATATGCACCGCAACTAGTTGAAGCCCCATGAGAAGAACTATCTGGTGCATGATTTATGGTTAGCTAATATTGTACACGCGCTCCAAATCAGGAGGCATTACTTATATGACGTGTCTTGTGAGGTGTATACAGATCGTCAGAGTCTCCATTATCTGTTTAAATAAAAAAATGGAATTTGAAGCAGCGGAGATAGTTAGAGTTGTTGAAGGATTATGATGTCACCATTCTTTATCATCCAGGAAAGCCAAATGTGGTATTCAATCAAGTTGAGGATAGGTCGTTAGCAATGGATGTTCAGTATTTGGCCTTAACATTCATGAGGTTGGATATTTCAGATCTTAACAAGGTGCTTGTTTGTATGGTGTCACAATTATCTTTGTTTGAGCGCATTAAGGCTTAATAGTATGATGATCCCTACTTGTTTGTCCTTAAAGATACACTACAGTGAGGTGGTGCTAAATAGGTGATTATTGGTGATGATGAGAATTTAGCCTTCAGGGTCAGATCTATGTTCCTAAAGTGGATGGTTTTAGGTAGTTGATTCATGAGGAAGCTCACAGTTCACAGTATTCTATTCACCGGGGTTACAAAGATGTATTGTGATTTGAAGCATCATTATTGGTGTAAAAGGATGAAGAAGAACATCATTGAGCTTTTTGCATGGTGTTTGAATGTCAGTAGGTCAATTGTAGTGGTTTGCTTTAGAGGATAGATATACCAGAATGGAATGGGAATGTATATCTATGGATTTATTGGTTCGGTTTCCCTGGACCTTGAGGAGAATTGATGTTCTGAGGGTCATTGTGGATAGACTGACCAAGTCTACACAGTTCATTTCAGTCATGACTTCCTACACTTCTAAGCAGTTGGCTTAAATTTATCTTAGAGAGATTGTTTGCCTGCACGGTGTGTATGTGTCTATTATCTCGGTTTGAGGCACTCAATTTATGTCATACTTTTGGGGAGCAATGAACTGTGAGTCGAGCATGCAATTTGAGCTGAGTAAAGCATTTTATCCTCAAACGGACATGTAGTCCGAGCGGAACATTCATATCTTGGAGGATATGTTGAGAGTCTGTGTCACTAGTTTCGAAGTCCAGTGGGATCGGTTTCTACCATTATCAATGTTCGCCTACAACAACAGCTACCAGTCGAGTATCCAGGTGGCCCAGTCTGAGGCCTTATATAGGAATAAATGTCGATCTGTGGTTGGTTGGTTTGAGCCTAGGGAAGTTAGGTTGTTGGGCACTGATCTAGTTCATGATGCTTTGGAAAAGGTGAAGTTGATTCAGGAGCAGCTTTATACAGCACAGTCTCGATAAAAGAGTTATGCCGATAGCAAGATTTGTAATGTGGCTTTCATGGATGGTGAGAGGGTTCTTCTTAGAGTTTCACCTATGAAAGACGTGTTGATCTTCGGGAAGAAGGCAAAGTTGAGCCATTGGTCCATTTGAGGTTTTGGAGAGAGTGGGTAAGGGGGCTTACAGGTTTGCTTTACCACCCACCTTATCAGGATTTCATCCAGTGTTTCATGTTTTCATGATTTGGAAGTACCATGACGATCAGTCATATGTGTTACATCGTAGTTCGATGCAGTTGGATGAGAACTTGGCTTTTGAGGAGTAACTAGTGGCTATTTTGAATAGGAGGGTTCAAAAGTTGAGGTCCAAGGATATTGCATCCGTTAAGGTTCGGTGGAGACTTTAATTGGTTAACGACATGACTTGGGAAACCGAGCATGATATGTGAAGTAGATATCGACATCTTTTTGGAATTCTAGGTATGTTTCTAAACTCGTTTGAGAATGAATGTTTGTTTAAGAGAGGGAGAATGAAATGACCCGACCAGCTATTTTATGTATTTGAGACTCACTCCACTATTTGATGTATATCGTATCTGTGTTTGTTATTTTTTGACTTGCGGGATTGATTGATTTAGCTTCGGGAGTGATTTGCAACACTTATGTCATTTGTGGAAGCTTAAATTATAAAATTTAATCGAGGTTTGACTTTTTGTGGAAACAACCACGAAAAGGTGTTTCAATGATCAATAGGTTTCTATGGTGATTTTTGACTTAGGCGTATATTTAGAGTTAGATTTGGAGGTTCCTAGAATGTTTTGGTGCTATTTGCTTAAAGTTGGAAATTTGTAGGATTGGAGAATTCATAGGTTTGACTAGGGTTGAGTTCAAGGTGATCAGATTCGGATTTTTGTTCTGGAGGTCGAAATATGTTCATCTTGTCATTTGGGACTGGTGTGCAATATTTTGGATTATTCTTGGTTAGTCGTGGTTCAACATGAGTTTTGAAAGTTGGAAGTTGATTAGTACATTAAGCTTGAATTGAGGTACGATATGTAATTTTGATGTTACTTTGTGTGATCTGAGATCTCAAGTAGGTCATGCTATATTTTGGGACTGGTTGGTATGTATGAGGTCCTGAGGGGCTCATAAGTGTTTCTGATGGATTTCGAATCATTTCGAGCATGGTCGTGTTGCTGAAGATTTGTTGGAATCTGGTGTGCTTCGCGATTGTGGAGCAGGTCTCGCGATCACAATGGACTATTATGTGGGTAGATGTTTTTCTTCTTTTCATTCACGACATTGTGGTCGCATTTTTGATGGGTGAGGTAGTTGGCCTTCGCGTTCCAACATGGGCATCACGTAAGGAAGATTGGGAGTTGGGCAAGCATTTGGTCTTCGTGTTCGCGAGAAGACGACCACGTTCGTGTAGGCCATATGACCTTGTGCATCACGTTCGTGGGTAGAAGACCGCGTTTGCAAAAGGTATTTATTGGGATGGAGCTGGTTGTGCTTTGCTAACGCGGGGACTAAGCCACATTCGCAAAGAGTATCGGTGGGCAGAATTATAAGTTGTCATTTTCAGGAATTTGAGCTCATTTTATCATATTTGAGATTGAGAGCTCATAATGAGGCACTTTTTAGGCGATATTCTCCCACTTGGATTGGGTAAGTGTACTTGACTCGGATTTTAATTATTATTCACGATTCTATCTTTGATTTTGGTATTTGATTGGTGAATCTAAGAGAGAAAAATCAGGGGTTTTGGCAAAACTTTTCTAATGTGAAAATGAATATTTGAACCCTGATTTGGAGTTGGTTTTGGATGAAACTTATTTATTTGGATTTGTATCTGAATGGATAGTTGGGATTTGTAACTTTTATCGGGTTCCAATGAGCGAGCCCGGATTGACTTTTTTGTTGATTTTTTGTTATTTAATAAGATTGGAGCTTTATTACTTGGAATCAATTTCTATAGCTTTGTTTGACGTTATTGGGTTGTATTAACTAGATTCGAGCCGTTTAGAGTTGAATTTTTGAGTAATTTGCACTTTTGGTGATTTTAAGGCTACCATGTGGAGGAGAATCTCTTGGCTAATCCTTTTAAAAGGGAAACCTCTAGTATTTGACTTGGGTTTTTAAGGTGTTGGGGTAGTGTATATACGTGATGGCGAGCGCATATCCATTTAACAAGTTTATATTATAACCGGAGTAGAATTAGATTATTGTACGCCTTGTTTTTTCTAACGTGCTAAATTTTAAATTGATTTATTTGACTTATGATACTACATTGCTCTCTTATTCATGTTATAGATCATGCCTAGGCTTATGATTAATTGTGAAGGCAAGTGAACTTATCCTTTATATGTAAAATATCATAATTATCCACAGTCACATAAAAGATTTTGATAACATATATCCATATGATATTTATTAAGTACTTGTGCACCTTTTATCTACAATTCTTTAGCATATACATACATTTTAAATATGGATACGTGATTCTGACTGAAAATTTTGGCACGAATATTAAGCATATGGACGAAATACAGTTACAGCATATTGAACATGATGATCGGATATTAATTTATCAGGGATGATATTATGAACCTCTTTGCGCTTGGATTTGGATACGTCCTTCCAAAATCAGGTGATTACCCTTGTTACATTGGGCCATGTGAGTGTGGTGGGTACATTAATTTAACACCGGATCGACAAATGGATTGTATATCAGATTATGGTGATACATGGATTGTCTATCAGGCTACATGGATATTGTACCCATTGAGTATGCATTCTTATTATTGACTCATTTAGAAATATTATTTGAATTATTAATTATTAATCGACATTCATATATATTAATTGGGATTCCCCACCACGTTATTTAAGCATGTTTCTTTTATTTCGATATCTCAACAATGTTATGGTTACTTATGTCCCAAAAAAGCATGCTTAATACTTTTCAACTATTGATACTTGTTACTCTTGTTATTTACGATGTTACTTATTATTCAGTTGTTAAATTATGTTATTATACTTGTGTGGTATATATTTGGAAGCATCTAACATCGTCACTACTTCTTTGAAATTAGACTTGATACTTACATGGTGCCGATTGTGATATATTCATACTACGCTTCTGAACATCTTTTTGTGCAGATCCTTTGGTGGGACCTAGGATATTTTGCGATGACTTAGAGGGAGCTTCACTTAATAGATCTCTTGGCAGTTATCGAGTCTCTGTCCCGTTTATATATTTTTGTCTATTTGTATTTCAAACAGCTTGATATGTATACAAACTTGATCTCATTTCCGTAGTTTTCTCATGTACTTATGCCATCTAGTCTTGGGAGCATATTGTATTGGTCGTGTGTAGGCAGTGCTTTGGTTTTGATCAGATACTATCTATTTCCATCTTTGTTGTTATATATCTCAGTTAAATAATAAAAATAGACCTTTACTTCTTATTTGTGAGTTAATTTGCTTGCAAGTTTGTCTAGCATCACGGCCTTGAGAGGGAATTTTGGTTCATAACAGTAAGTATCAAATCTAATCTCGAAGAACTAGTGGCGAGGTTATAGGAATCATAATACTTACAATACAGATATAGATAACAAAGCTTAGAATCGAAACAATAAATATCCTCATGAACAACATGTATTAGAGATATAAAACAGTCGAAAGATATAAAGCATATTTTTTCAATTCAAGAGAATGTTAACACTACTTTGATATGGTATTTAAAGATGACATGCTTCAATCAACAGATTCTAGGCTCCCGACTAGCATATAGAGGTGACATGCGACAGCTAACATTTAAATGAGTCGAGATGTCTATACATGCTCAAGACTCCGTCTCTTACCATAATAGGTACAAGATCCATGTACCACGATACACCATCCATGTAGCACTAAAACCCGATACAAAATTCAAGTATTACTGAAACATGATACAAAATCCATGTAGCACTGACACCTGATACAAATCCATGTATCACTTTAACTCAATACACAATCCATGTATCGATCACGCTCGTATGGCCCAAAGTAATATGGGTAATCACCTGACTCTGGAGAGACGGGTCCTTATCCAAGTGCAAAAGGAGGTTGATAGCTCACTTATAATTAAATATCCGCTCATCATGTCTTGTGTGCTATAACTGTATCTCAACCGCACTTTACATTCCACAATCTCAATCCAGCTCAAGTATCCATATATAAAATGTACGCATGTGACCAAGAGTTAATACATAGAATATGTACAAGAACTTCATAATAGTCATGCGAATATGTGGTCATAAATTTCTTAATGACTACAAATAGTTCAAGCAATTCAAGATATCAAGAATAAGCTTTCATGCCTTCAAAAACAACCATAAACCTAGGCATGATCTCTAGCATGAATAAGAGAGTGAGTATAATCATATAATCAAAACAAATCATGAACCAAAATGAGCACATAATCAAAATAAGGCATAAAGTATTTCAATTATATCAACAACAACAACAACCCAATATAATCCTATTTAGTGGGGTCTGGGGAGGGTAGTGTGTACGCACTGTTTCCAAATAGACCCATGGCATCCTTCCCTCCAAGAACTTCCCACCTTGCTCTTGGGGACACTCAAACTCACAACCTCTCAGTTGGAAGTTAGGGTTGCTAACCATCATAACAACCCCTCTTGTCTATATCCCCGATATAATATAAACTTGATAAATACATATATGCTCGCCACCTTGCATATATACCACCCCCAATACTTTAAACACATAGCAATCAAATCAATCCTAGGGTTGTACCTCTAAACAAGGTTAGCCAAGAGACTTACCTCCACACGATAGCTAGAAATCAACCGAAAATGCCAAATCGTCAAAGTTTAATTCCAACTGGCTCGAATCTAGCCAAGTACAACCCAATAACGTCAAATAAAATTACAGGAAACAATCTTAAACAATAAAGCTTCGATCTTTAATCAAAGTTTCAAAAGTCAACAAAAAATTATCCATACCCAAATAGTCAAAATCCGAGTCAAGGAGTAGATTGTGACTTCCCACATGCCAACGAGTCCAAATATATAATTAGATTCCAAATTCAAGTTCAAATCGATATTCAATACTCAAAAGTACACTATTTTAAGTTATAGACAAAAATCTCAAATTTCACTTGTTCAATCTCATGTTTTGATGCTAAATCTAGTTATGATTCATCTAGAACTATTAGATGTAGGCTAGAATCAGTTACTCCAAGCTTGTAAAGTGTACTACGCACTTCTAAAGCTTCAGAACATCATCAAAGTGCCGAAATGCCTAAACTTGTTCAAAACTCAGCCGAATCTTTCGGGACCCCGTTCTACCACCCTAACAAGTCCATAAACAATATCCTGACATATTCAAGGTCTCAAAACACATACGGAGATATCACATCTAAGAATCAAAGACGAAAGCACATTTTGAACTCACTTAAGTTTAGAAACTTCTATCCTTCCAACCAACCATTCGAATCATACCTGGGCACTTCTGAATATCACCAAACTTTGCACACAAGTTTCAATTAAGTAAATGAACCTATCTAAAATTCCAGAACACTAATAAGAACCCGATAACATCAAAGTAAACTCTAGGTCAAACTTTCAAATTGCCAACTTTCGGCAAATATAGTTAGAACCTTCTAGGAACCTCCAAATCCAATACGCCCAAGTCCAAAATCACCATACAAATCTATAAGAACCATCAAATCACCAATCCTAGGTCATTTACTCAAAAGTCAAACCTTGGTCAGCTCTTCCAACTTCAAATTTCCAAATTGAGAGTTACTCTTCCAAATAAATTGCAAACTTCTCGAAAATCAAAACCAAGCATACACGCAAGTTGTAATGCATCATATGAAGCTACTCAAAGTCTCAATCACCGGACAAAAATACTAAAGCTCAAAACGACCGATTGAGCCGTTATAAAATACTGATCAAACTGGTATCCAGTAACTCTACTAGAACAATTACTGCATACTATGTAAGTGTGAGCTTCGATGCTCAAAAAGGCAACAAACAATTAACCATAATCCTTTCATGATCTTCTCAAAAAGATTTTTTTTTAAAATACTATTGTGAAGGGTATAATATATCATATATATAAACAATTATGCAATGGTATTCCCTGACAATTGATAGACGATGATAATCGTTTACTCAACGAATGAATTTAAAACAAGACGGCAGAATAAGATAGTGCAACACATGAATGATGAGATCGACTTTGAGTTTCTAGGGAATGTATCAGGACAACCCTATATTATCCACACTAACATTTTCACTTAAGGAGTAGGAGGCAGGAAACAGCAATTATATTCCATGGTTTAACCTAACTACCGATTACTATAACTACACCATTCACTGGAATCCCACTGTAGTTGTGTAAGTTGTTATATTCCACAAACACTATGCACCCAAAGCTAGGGATTTGCCTATCCAAATGCACAGACAATTGGAGTTTACTCCAGCTGTTGGAATGCAGATAACTGGGCAACTAGAGGTGGCCTTGATAGGATTGACTGGAATAGTGCTCCATTTATTGCCGGATACTGGACCAGGTAGCATCCCCCAATGCGCTGCTCCATCACCAAACAACTGGTATACATCTACAATCAACTGAGCCACGCTACTACTGCAAAGACACTAAGCGCTTCAATGGGTGCCCAGTGAATGTTTTAAGACTCAAATATCAATAATGAGTTCACATTCCAGTTGTTTCATATCCTATTTCACGCAGAAAGTTGAGATGTATTTTTTTTTCTTCTGGTTCATGTCCTTATTTAATGTCTATCCCTTGTTTACCCAGAATTTGTACCCCATTCTTTTGAGTGAATATTGGTTTATATATTCGGTTTCACTGACCGTAAATCTTTTATATTACCGGATCAACACATACAATGTAAGAGATTTTTTATTATACGTTTATATTGACTCCTTCCAGACACATCTTCCCGAAGAAGCCGACTAATACTTCTGTGATTTCTAAATACTTTCTAGTTGTCAATGGCCTAGACATCTCAAATATCTACCCTCAACTTTCAATGTCACAATAAGACAGAAAGCAAACAAGGTGCAACAGTGCAAGCACAACAAGAGATAATCACTTTCAGTACACCAATGAACAGAAAAGCTAGTGGTGCTAATACATCAAAAATCTCATTTGTTTATGTATTCAAAACTTCTACATGACAAGGTCTTTTTGGATTAGAGGAACAGGGGATGTAATAAGGCCAAATACATATCTGCACCCTTAACGTTGTCACAAATTTTCATTAAAATAAACCATATCCCTATTAGATACCTAAAGGAAATTTAAAGTATACCATTGAACACCTCGCAGGCAACGAATCAACAAAATAATATATGTGTGGTACACGTGCGGATGATGTGGCAAAAATGAGATGCAGACACATGGCATTTGGGTTAAAAAATAGAAAAAAAGGTTTTGATTACATTTTCTTGCCATTCTCTCGCCTCCCCTAGTCCCAACGCTTTATCCTGTCACCCTTACTATCAACTTCTCCGCCATTCGGAGAGAGAAAACACCAAAAGTATTTCAGAGATATCGATGCAATTAAACAATCCAGGAAATTGTGCAACTCTCTAATACATAAGTGACTCTCGGTTATTGCATCTGTTTATCCAAGCATAAGCATCTCTTTTAGGGGATAAGCTTAAAGCATAAACATCCATATAGAAGCCCAAATGCGTAAAGATTGATCATATTACTTCAAGCGGTACATAGAAGTTCTCAATCTGTGTTAAAATTAAACTCCACAAAATTATTAGTACGGCAAAAAAGTGACCAGTAACAGCACTTTGAGTTCAAAAAAGTTTAGATTGTCAATGTCCTCACCCTGAAACTCAATATAATCATTACCACTGTCATCCTCTTTGTCCTCTATCATTTTTTATGGAATGGAGAAATTTGTGCAGTGAATGGATTGTTAAGAAAGAAGGAAAAAGGTGGTGGCAGAATAAGGAAGAAGAAGGAGAGGGGTAGTGGCGGTAATGGCGGAACGATGGTAGTGGAAGAGAGAATTTGTTTTTATTAAAGAATAATAAGAGGAAAATATTATTTGGAGCAAACCATGCACCTAAGGCAAGTTTGACATACTCTTTTTTGCCATGTCAGCATTTTGTGTTTGATATACACTTTAAATCGAGTGTCTAATAGGAACAAAGCTTAGTTTGAGTGTCAAAATGAAATATTGTTGCGGGGCTGCATATGTATAACCATATCTAGTACACAACGTCATGCGTAAGGGAATACGGGAACTGTATGTTACTCTTTTTGCCATGTCAGCATTTTGTGTTTGATATACACTTTAAATCGAGTGTCTAAGGAACAAAGCTTAGTTTGGGTGTCAAAATGAAATATTGTGGCGGGGCTGCATATGTATTTGGCCCCGTAATTACTTGAACCATATCTAGTACACGTCATGCGCAAGGGAACTCGGGAACTGTATGTTGACCATCTTCTGCTGCTCTCAGAGCTATGATTGATATCCATTGTTTAGCCAGCATCTATGTTAGAACAGCTAAATGAGTTGAAATTCTAGAAAACTGAAGCCCTGAATGGGAAGGGCCGAGGAGTCACTTCTCATGCTCTAATGTGGTGGACAATCTTGAGCACCTGACAATTCAAATTATCTCCTAATTGGATGAACTCTTACATGAACACTTTGAAAGAGGTCGAATAGTTCCTGTCCCATTCATACTACTGTTGGCTTATGTGCTATGTCTAGCGGCTGGTGAATCCTACGTGTTTTTTTAGGCTTCTAGATCTAACATCCATTTTTAAAACAAGATTGTCTACCAACCAAATAAACAAAGACTTACAGGAAGCTGAAACCTAAGTACAATGTGAAAAGAATATTAAAGTTTCTTCACAACCAAATAGAAACGACAAGACAGAACTTGAAGTAAAAGATAGCGAAATGTTTGCATGGTTAAAGGATACATGATTTATCAGGAAAAGAGTTTCTAAGAGAGCACAGCACGTTTTATAGAACTCCGCTTCTTTTGATGGAACTGGTCAGTGAGAGGTCTAAGTAAAGAGGCTAAGATATTCTGGAATATAATTTCAGCTTGTGCGCTGTGGGTCATTTGGAAATGATAGATGATTTGAGGGGAGATCAGAACCTATTCCCGGGCTGAAATATATTGTTCACATTTTCATGCTCTTTGGTGTAAACTGAAAGATTTATATGTAGCGATAAATTTAAGAGATTTCCTAAGCAATTTACAGGCATAGCCTGTCGTTACCATTGTTGATTTTCTGCACCTGCTTGATGCTATTACAGTTATGAATAAAACTTTATTTTGCTTATCAAAAAATATTAATAGGAGTAGTCCTACAAGGAAGCATATAGGCAAAGAACCAAAAGCTTTCGCGCAGCTCAGTCTTAACACGTATGGAGACTGAGTTGATCAACAGAAGCAAGCAAAGTGCCAACCAACAATCCTACAGGCCAACAGCTTTCAGTTAGTTTACCATTCTTATAAGAGTGAAAATCATTTGCTCACATTAGATTCAATCTGCTAGAACCTTCACTGCTTATTAGATCCTACAATAAAATCCAAGGAATACCTGAACAAAGGTGAACCACAAAAATGAATTGCAGACCAAAATTTGAATCATACTGACTCATGGAACAGGATTAGGCCAGAAATGGATTCTCTCTAGCTAAAGGACCTCATTTTTTTTCCTTTTCGTTGGTATCTCCTTGAAAATATATTTGAAGTTCTTGTGGCCCTTAACCAAAAAGGAAATACGGAAATAAGAGATTTTAGTCTTGGAGGTAAGAGTCCAGAAGCTTTCTTACTATATTTTTCAATCAAGATTTAAGCGTTTATGGCAATAACTTGTTGATTGCTTTCTAATTATGGCTTGAGAATGGATTTTAGAACCATGTGTAAGAGTAAACTTAAAATTTCCCACTTAAGGTCACCCCACGGAAATCTGTGATGATATAGTTGTCCTTGAAATGAGATCTTGTGGATGTGAGGGATTGAATGGTGTAACTTTGTTGTCCTCATTCTTCTTCTTTTTTTTTTTTTTTGATTTGTACCGGGTGTCCGAGTCTCTAAGAGCCACAACAAATCCAGGGGTGCACAGGCCCTCGGCAAGGAGTTTCCCACAAGTGCATTGCGGTTAATTCCAGTTTAACCCAGTCCGATGGCCTCAGAAATTGTTTGCACCCAGTGGGTTTCGAACTTGAGACCTTGAAAGGGAGCAAACCCCAAGGCTCAATTCTTCTTGTGCACAAAGTTTGCATATAAGATTTGCAACAATCTCAAACAATGGAGAGTAACATTGAAAGGTAAGGAAAAGGTGAAAATATGTTTTCAAGTTTTGAAGTTGAGCGAAGAAGATAACTAAAGAAACATAAAAAGCTAGCAACAGACTACAGTTCTACGGAAGCCAATGGAAATACCCAAATGAAAAACTTATTAATTTGATAACACCATATAGCATACAGCCTTGCTATCTGAAATTTGTTCTCTACATTATTCAATTCATGATAGCCTGTGGCTGTGACACTATTCCTAGCTGAAATTTTGGCTAATGAGCATTTACTGGGCAAAAACCTAGCAACATCCTATAAACCAATAGATATTAACTCTAAAAGGAGCGCTAGTCAATCAATCATGGTTATGTGTTAATTAACCTAAGTCATGCATCTATTGTGTTAGTGCAAATACCGGGATGAGTATTTAGCTGGATAAAGATAGAGGGACGGGCCTATTATTCACTGAATTTGGCTATCAAAAATATGGGGGATAAATTTCAACAATTAAATGCACGCAGTAGGGAAATTAACAAACCAAATTGACAAGATCATCAACATTTCAATCCAGATAATTCCCAAATTTTCTATATTTATTCAGGAAAAAAAACATTCTAGGGATTATTATATATAAAAACAAAATTCCCTATTCAGCATTATAAATGAATCTATCAGATCAAACAAGATCCAAAAGGAATTGATTACATAATACAAATATAAACACCAAGAACAATAAGAGAGGTACCAAAAAGAGCAAGACCAACGCGTGTCTCTTCACCAAGAATCAATCCAAAAACAGCAGTGGCAGCGAAAGTGGTGGCATTGGTTACAGGAACAGCTAAAGAAATGGGTGTATCACTGAGTATTGCAAAGAAAGTAGCTGAAGCTGACAGGTTTAGGAGAAATGGCAAAGAATACTGCCATATCAACACAAGTTTGACCCAATTCTTGAGACTGGCCATTACTGGGTTCTGGGGTGTGTTTGGTTGAGGTGAAGATTTGATGGTTTCGTCCCATTTGATTGCTCCTTTTCGCATCAGGGCATTCGTCGCTCCCCAAACAAGGCCTACTGCCACCATCTTCTCCACCTCTCCTACCATCTTTTAATTAGTGACTTTGGATTTGCTTCTGAAAATATTTGGGAGAAGTTCCATTTTAGTTGTGTGTCCATATTTAAAGAAATGAGCAAAAGAAAAATTACCATAAAGATGCCATACTATAAACACAATTTAAGTACGTTATTATAGGCTTGTAGCTTTCCTGGATGAATTTTCGTATTTTAAAACGTATTCATAATCCATAAATAAATAGGCTCAAATAATTCGTCTACAGTAAAAAAAAAACACTTTTTTCCATCACTTCAATTGACCTTTAAAGCTTCTTTTGGCTAACTAGTTATAATTGAAAGCTCGATTCCTATCTATCTATGTAAAAATAAATGCACCTAAAAAAATTTTAAAACACGTACAAGTTAACGTTCGAATTCAAGCTTGTTATAGTACAGTTGAATTTATATATGTAATTTGCAGAAAATTAAATTAATCTGATCCTAAAATAACGAAATAATTTTAAAAATAACAATATTTAGCCTTGAAATAAAGATGAAATCACGAAAAACAGTAATTCTAGGGGCAGAGCTTCGAGACACAATAGTGATGAATCCAAGGAACAAAGAAGTAAAATTGTATATAGCTTGTAATCGATTATAGCATATGTTTGCCAGAAAAGTCCTCCTTTACAATGACGACAGAGCTCACTATTTATAATTATGCCTAAGGAACAAGGTCCTAAGATCGTGTTATTCTTTAGTGTCAATTATAAGGACCATTGATGAAGGTTTAATGGTGAGCATAAATGACGAATTCTGTGTAACAGGCAGTGCACCAAATGATGTTGTAACGATCCGGGCGGTCTTTTTTGGAATTTACATCCTGATCCCTCATTAACTACTTCCCGTAAGTTCATTTCTGCCATTTTGGTTTGTAGGGACGTTCGGTATTGTGTTTCGGAGAGTTTTGGGACACTTAGTCCCTAAATGAGAGTTTAAGTGTTGGAAAATGATCCGTAGTCAAAACAATGTGAAGACGACCTCAGAATGGAAAACTGATGGTTCTGTTAGCTCCATTAGGTGATTTCGGGGTTGGGAGAGTGTTCGAAATGTATTTTGAAAGTCCATAGCTCATTTAGGCTTGAAATGCCGAAGTTTGTATTTTTAAAGTTTCCGGTCCGATAATGAGTTTTTGATTCGAGGGTCGGAATGAAATTTCGGAGGTCGCAGTAGCTTCATCATGTCATTTAAGATGTGTGTGCAAAATTTCAGGTCATTCGGACGTGTTTTGGTTGGATTTTTTATCGAAAGCGTATTTAGAAGGAAATTTGAAGTTCTTAGGCTTGAATCATTGATTAAATCAAGTTTTCGGTGTTGTGTTAGGTGTTTTAAGGATTGGTACAAGTTTGAATGAGGTATTAGGTAGTATTGGTGCTTTTGTTGAGGTCCCAGGGGCCTCGGTATGGTTTCGGGTGGTTGGCGGAAGAATTTGGAGTTAAATGAATAGCTGAAGGTTCTGTCTACTTTCATTACCGCACCTGCAGTTTGGGTTCCGCAGGTACGGAGCCGCAGAAGCGGCTTGGGTCATCGCAGGAGCGGATTGGGCATAGCCCTCAGGAACCGCAGAAACGGTCTTTAATACCGCAAAAGCAAAACTGCATACGCAGTTGTCTGCCCGCAGAAGTGGAACTTGTGAAATTTAAAGAAGTCGCAGAAGCGGTCCCATTTCCACATAAGCGGGACCGTAGAAGCGGTCCCTTCGCCACAGAAGTGGAAATATATGTGTTAAGAAAAGTGAATTTCGAGGGTTGAGTTTCAGAGTTTGAAGAATCAATTGAGAGCTCGGGAGGGGGAGATTTTTAGAGGATTTTAAAGAGAAGATTATTGGGTAATATTTTCCTAATCCTATTTAGTTGTATTCAATCAATATCTAGCTTAATCCATAATCTAATTTCGTATTTGGGATCAAAATTGGGAAAAACTTCTTAGATCAAACTATTGAGTTTTGAGTGGCCATTTGACCTCTGATTTGGGGGATTTTTATATGGTTAGGATCATGAGAGTACGAGGGTTCTGAAAATATAAAAATTATTCGATTCCGGGGCATTGATCTAAGGGGCATTTTGGTCATATTACCTATTTTTTGTGCCCTAGCTTTAAATTTAATAGTGGAATCAGTTATTTGCAATATTATTTTCGATATGTAACTGAATTTAATAGATTTGGGCCATTTGGAGTCGGATAGTCATGGCAAAGGCATAGTTCCTAGTTGATTATTGAGCCGGTTCGAGGTAAGTGGCTTGTCTAACCTTGTGGGGGGAACCTTTCCCTTAGGACATGATCTTAAATATTTAAATTCCTCGTACATGAGGTGACGAGCGCATACTTCAGCTAATTGTTATAAACCCGTTTCTGCTTGAAATATTTAATTGTGATTTCCTGTTTACTTGTTCATTTTAGATTGTAAGTTTAACCCGTGCTAACTTAGAGAAGCATGTTTAGCTGACTTACTTGTTTAATTATTTAACTTTGTTATTTGTACTTTGTAAAGCATGTTAGGCTAGAATTTACTGTTGCTTGTTCTGGTCTGAGATTTATGAGTCGTTGTTGTTGTGTGTTTAAATTTGGGACAACGGGACGGCTTCCCGGGAGATCCCCATATACTTGATATGTTCTGGATTGAGAGTGCGGGATAACAAGAGATCCCTGGCACATGTATTTCTATATGTTGGTATACCAAGACATTCCCGGCTTACCTATTGAGGATACCAAGAGATCCCTAGTGTATATAATAAGAATACCAAGAGATCCCCGGCATACCAAGAGATCCCCGGCTATTTTTCCTTGTTATGAGCAGTATTCTTTGTATTATTAACTCTGCTTTCTATTACTATTTTCCTTATTTATCTGGTTTAGATTCTCATTGTGGACTTTATTGAAGTTGTTTTTGTATATTATTATTTATTATATTTTATCTCAGTAGAGCCCTGATCTTTTAGAAGTCTTTCTTTCAAAAATAAAATAGAATCAAATTCAAAAATCCAAAAACAAAACATGTTCTTCTTTTACAGCATTTTTTATAGAAAATTCCAAAAAAATAAATTCAAAAAAAATCAAAAAAAAAATTCCTTTATTATTTTAAAGCATTTTTTATAAAAAAAAAAGAGTTAGTTTACTTACTCCATTCCCAATCTCCCGAACTACGCAGGATCTGATTCATGCAGGGTCATGATACGTAGGCAATCCCCATCGGATTCGATCATAGCCATTAAATAATTTAAAAAAATAAAGAAAAACAAAAAATTGAAAAAAACGGGGTTGAGAGAAGACAATAGCGAAAGTAAAGCAAGGATAATAAAAAGAAAAGGTGAGATAGCGCATGCAACCATAGTATTCGCCTCAAACTAACCGTTGTTGCTACCAAATTCCAGCTTAATTTTTAGAAAACGGTGGTTGGTTGTGGTACACTGGCATCACATCATTACTTTACCAGATCGAAGGGCAGTTTGGAAATGTCTACATAAATGACTTTTCCCGCAGTTACTATATCTGAAGATAGCTCCATCTCAGGGATCCCGGCCTCCGAGTCCGCCACAGTAGAAGAAAACCAGATGTTACACCTCCTTGTGATGGAGATGTGGGACGCTTGGACAAACGGAAAAGAATCCCCCAAAGCCATCCCTGGATTTCCCGAGTTGTTCCCAAGGCCAACGGGTACCCCAATGTTCCAATCAGTCACCCGAACACCCCATTGGAACAGCCTGCTATATATGCTCACTATGTGGGAGACACTTCTAAGGTTCGCCCCCAAATACTCATGCCTTGGACGGCTCCCAATATCTTCACGGCTCCACTATGCTCTGCTACAGTACAACCTTCATTTCCAAAGCCTGTTTTTGACCCTTGGGTGTTCCCTTTCCAGAAGCTTGTCGTTCAGGAACATCCGCCACACTCTGCATATGCTTACCCTCATCCACCACCATATGAGATTACACCAATGCAAGATTAAACTCCCAAAGCTCCTAAGCAAGATGAAAAGTATAATGGGCATGGTGATCCCGTCACTCGCTTGAGAAAGTATTGTAATCGGCTACATGGGGTCGGCGGAAAAGAAGAGTTGTTGATGGATATTGAAAACTGTAGGATTTTGAGTCAGTCAGCCATCAGAGTTACCTCCTAAGCCCTCCAAGGTGGGTCTGGAGGAGCGGCAAATAGCAAGACAAGAAAAGAAACAATCATGGCAGCATCAGGGGAAAGAAGAGACCAGGCTCCTAGAACTGTCCTTTCTGAAAGAACCTTTCAACATTGATATCCTCATTCCGATGCGGTCTATGCTCCACCACTTCATGCAGTTATGAACGCTCAACTTTCCGCCCGACCGCACCCACAGGCTAACAAAAATCTACCTTCATTCTAAAGAAACTAGCCTCCTCACCGGAACCACTATAAATTTCATCCCCGGGGACCACCCAGGAGACCCAGCTATACAAATATCAGTGAACTCTACTCCACCCTGTTCCCTAAGCTTGTCTAGATGAAATTGATGTAGCCCATACCTCTAAACAAGCAGAACCCCAAATCACCTTCCTATCAGCGGAATGTCAGATGTTCTTATCATTCAATGATTGAAGGGCACGATACAAATGATTGTTGGACTTTAAAAATAGCGGTGGAGAACTTGATAGAACAAGGCAAAATAGTGCTAAGGGGTGAGGAAAGACCCTATGTGACAAAGAATCCATTGCCAGCTCCCAACAATGGGCCGATAATCGGGATGATTTGTGAGAAAAAATAATTTGATCCACCACTTAAGGCCATTAGGAAGCCCAAGGCAGCCCCAAAACAAGAAAAACGAGAAGAAAATAGTGAAAACACCGAGACAGAACCGGGAAAAGGAAACGATGTACCCAAGCAAGCATATGTGGTATGGGGGACAATCAAACCACCTCGGCTGAATGCGCCGGTGGTTATCGGACGCATACCACAGAAGCTTAAGTACAGTAAAGAGGAAGATGATAAGGTTTTCACGTTTGAAGAAAGTGGGGGAATATGTGGGGCAATGAGGAAAATGCTATGTGAAACCTACATGGTCCCGTCAGGGGAAGGCTCAAGCACCGCTGAGGTGCTGTATGTGGGCACTAATGCCAAGTTACAGAATTAGAAGGCTACGCCATTCCCAACCAGGCGGGAGTCTCGGTAGACCTATCCTGCCGCTTTTTCTGCGTCACGAGTTATTCCAGGGTGTAACTCGGATGTCTTTATTTAGTTTCTTGTCTTTTTAAATTTCCAATGTAAACCCTTGTTATTTTCAAATTCCAAGAAATGAAATTAATATTTCATCGTTCATCTTTCTTTTATTTTCCTGATTGCGTTATTTTGTCTTTTATTTCTTCTTTTCAGTTCTAAGAATGCGGCTTTAAATAACATGACATGCTTGCAGACTTCACGCCCAGATCCAAACGCACTGTCTAATTATGAAATAATGAACCAAGAATCGGAATATGACGAAGAAAAGGCTTTTAGGGAAATAAATCAAGAATTGGAACATTTTGAGAATAAACCTAAGCCAAATTTGAATGACACCAAACCGATTAATTTGGGAACTCCTGAAGATATCCGAGAAACCAAAATAAGCATTCACACAGATGAGAAAACCCGAGATGCAATAATTGAACTCCTGCTTGAATTTAAAGATGTGTTTTCTTGGTTATACTATGACATGCCAGAACTAGGTGTTGATCTAGTGGTGCATAAATTGCCAATCTACCCTGATTGTCCTCCAGTTCAACAAAAGCAGAGGAAGTTCAAGACTGATATCAATGATAAAATCAAAGAAGAAATCACAAAGTAGTTGAAGACAGGAGTAATCCGGGTAGTCCAATATACCACATGGTTGGCTAATGTAGTTCTTGTACGAAGAAAGATGGAAAAACTCGGGTGTGTTGATGCAAGTCCCAAGGACAATTTCCCTTTGCCCAACATCCACATCCTTGTTGATAACTGCTCCAAACACGAGATACAATCTTTTATAGATTGTTATGCTGGATATCACCAGGTGTTGATGGATGAAGAAGATGCCGAGAAGACCGCCTTCACTACGCCTTGGGGTACTTATTGTTATCGGGTTATGCGGTTTGGTTTGAAGAATTCAGGTGAAACTTACACGAGAGCCATGACTGCTATTTTTCATGATATGATGCATCAAGAAATAGAGGTCTATGTAGATGACGTGATAGTCAAGTCCAGGACTCGAGACGATCATGTTCGAGACTTGAGGAAATTTTTTGAGAGGCTGAGAAAGTATGACCTGAAGCTGAATCCAGCTAAGTGCGCCTTCGTAGTCCCATTAGGCAGGCTTCTTAGTTTCATAGTGAGCAGGAGAGGTATCGAGTTGGTTCCAACAAAGATAAAGTCTATCCAAGATTTTCCTCCTCCATGAACAAAGAAAAACGTAATGAGTCTATTGGGCAGGTTAAAAATACATCAGTAGATTCATTGCTCAGCTAACTAGCACATGTGAACCCATATTCAAGCTATTGAAGAAGGATGCAGCAATCGAATGGACAGCTGAGTGTCAGGAGGCTTTCGACAAGTTTAAGAGTATCTTTCAAATCCTCCAGTTTTTGTCCCACCCGAGCCAGAGAGACCCCTATTTTTTGTACCTGACGGTCTTGGAAAATTCTTTCGGTTGTGTAGAGGGAGCAGGCGATCTATTACTTAAGTAAGAAGTTCACCGGTTATGAGGTCAAGTACACTTTTTTGGAAAGAATGTGTTGTGCTTTGACGTGGATCGCTCAAACATTGAGACATTATCTCCAAGCTCATACTACTTGCCTCATTACTAGGTTGGATCCCTAGAAGCACATATTCCAGAAACCGATGCCTACTAGGAGATTAGCAAAGTGGAAAATCTTGCTTACTGAATTCAAGATAGTCTATGTCACTCGCACAGCAATGAAAGCCCAGGCATTGGCGGATCACTTGGCTGAAAAACCAGTTGATGAGGAATACCAACCGTTGAGTACCTATTTTCCAGATGAATAGGTAAACACCATAGAAGTAGTCTCGGAAGACACTCATGCTCGAAAAATGTTCTTTGATGGGGCCGTAAACGCTGAAGGTGTAGGAATTGGGGCAATCTTAATCTCGCCTACTGGTCAATACTATCCGGCTATAGCAAGACTTCGTTTCTTTGGCACGAATAATACAGCTAAATATGAAGCCTGCATCATGGGCATGAATATGGTGATCGATCAAGATGTAGAAGATTTGTTGATTATGGGGGATTCTGATTTGATTATCCGGCAAGCCTAGGGTGAATGGGAAACTCGAGATGTCTAGCTTATTCCTTACCAGCAACACGTGGACGATCTCGGCAAGCAATTCAAATCAATAGAGTTCTGGTACATCCCATGGTGTAACAATGAACTGGCTGATGCACTTGCCACTTTAGCTTCGATGTTACCTTATCCAGACAACGCCCACATCGATCCCTTGGAAATACAAATTAGGGAAAGACACGGTTACTGTAATGTAATAGAGGTAGGACCAAGTATCCAGCCATGATACCATGATGTTAAAAGGTTCTTGAAAACACAAGAATACCCTGAATATGCCACTAGAGATCAAAAGAGAACTATTCAACGACGTGTAAGTGGTTTCTTTTTGAGCGGCGAGGTCTTGTACAAGAGAACCCCGGATCTCAACTTGCTAAGATGTGTCGACGCCGAAGAAGCAGGAAAAAACATGCATGAAGTACACGCAGGAGTGTGTGTACCTCATATGAACGGGTATGTCTTAACGAAAAAAATCCTTCGGGCCGGGTATTTTTGGATAACTATGGAGAAAAACTGCTTCAGTTTTGTCCGAAAATGTCATCAGTTTCAGGTGCATTGAGATCTGATTCATGCACCTCCAACGTAGCTACATCCTATGTCGCTACCGTGGCTATTTGTCACTTGGGGTACGGATGTCATTGGTCCAAGTAAGCCAAAAGCGTCAAATGGAAACAGATTCATTTTGGTTGCTATTTATTACTTCACAAAATGGGTCGAAGCTGTCACTCTCAAATCGGTCACTAAGAAAGTCGTGGTGGATTTTCATTCAAATATTATCTGTGGTTTCAGTATTCCTGCAACTATCATCACAAATAATACGGTGAACCTGAATAGTTGTTTGATGGAGGATGTATGTGAACAGTTCAAAAATAACGCATAGGAACTCAATTCCTTATTGGCCCAAAGCCAACGGCGCTTTTGAAGCGGCAAAAAAACTTCAAGAAGATTTTGACAAAGACAATCCAAAGTTAGAGACAGTGGCATGAACAATTGCCTTTTTCTTTGCTAGGATACCGCACTACAGTATGCACGTCAGTAGGCGCAACCCCATATTTGCTGGTTTATGGGACTGAGGTTGTGATACCGGCAGCAGTAGGAATTCCTTCGCTCCGAACCATTGTCAAAGCAGAGATTGAAGATAGCGAATGGGTTATGACTCGATTGGAGCAGTTGACCTTAATTGATGAAAAGCGAATGACTGCAGTCTGCCACATGCAATTGTACCAGCAAAGGATGGCCCGTGCGTGCAACAAGAAAGTACGAACTAAGAATTTTGAAATAGGTCATTGGTGTTAAGACGCATTCTTCCACACCACCAGGAAGCGAAAGGAAAATTTTCTCCTAATTGGAAGGGTCTGTACATCATCAGGAAGATATTACCTAGAGGAGCAATATATCTGGGTGATATTTAAGGGAATGATCCTGAAACGGCTGTGAATGCAGACACTATCAGAAGGTACTATGTCTGAGCTTGCCTCGATGATATCTCTGCGCGTTTAAATGATGAAGGCTTTTGTTCCCGCTACCCAAACACTATCAACCCTTTTTTGTAAGCCCTTTGAGCCGGTTACATTTCTTTTTCTACCCTCTATGGAATCCAGAAGCATTGTACAAATAAAACATACAAACAAATATTTGCCTGAACTATGTTCTAACTTGATTCTGAAAGGATACGTAGGCAGCCTCTATCTGAGGTTCAGTCACACCAAAACAAAAATCCAATTGTTCCCCAAAAGTGGAACTGGGCAAGTGTTAGGATCGTTTCGACCACGAACCCAGCAAATGACTCCAAAGTTGTAATTTTGTCCACAATTGTTTTACCCAAAACCGAGTACAAGTCCTTCAGATCAATGGCCAAAGGCATGGAAACTAAGAAATATCATTGTTGAAAGCCGATGCACTCTAATTTGAGAGAAATAAATGAGAGAGTCTTATTGGTGAAAACCTTCGGGCACCATAAGGCGAAGGGAGTAGAGAAAATAAAAATGAGAGAGTTCGTTAGTGAAAACTCGCAAAGAGCACTATCGGGCGATGGCGAGAAGAGAAATGAGGGAGGTCTACTAGAGAAAACCCGCAAAGGGCGCTATCGATCGAAAAGAAGATTTCACCATAAAAGTCCTGGCAAGAGTTCTATGGCTATGGAAACATAGATCCGTTTGGTTCATGAGAAAATGCAAGTTCGTGAGGATCGGGCATCCAGTCCAAGAAGCATGTCATGTCAGTTTAAAGCCAGCATGCACCCCAGATAAGTCCTTTTTTCCGTGAAAAGGACGCTTCTATTTTTATTCACTTTTCCTCTTTGATTACCTTTCTTTTAAATTCCTTTCGGTTTGACCCTAAAATCCTGAAACTTGTTACAAAGGAATGTTGGCAGGACTGGTTTCACAGAACTACGTCTGGTAAGAGGCCAAGAATATACCCAGCCTGAGTGGTATATTAATCCAATCCCGACTGACCATGATGTTCGATCACCCCCAAAGTGAAGAACGTATAAAGGAAGAAAATAAAAGGCGAAGGTATTGAAAGCAGAATAAGGCGGAAAGACCAAAGCCTTATATGGGTGAATCATAAGGAAAGCTTGAAAATTGAATCCTATCAGTTTGAAAGAGGGCATCCCTCAAAGCCAATCAACTGCAAAGCTTCTGGAAAGATCAAGACCACCAAACCAGCCACCGTTTCAAGCTGACAATTGTTCTTTGTTTGGAAAATTAAAACAGGTACAATCCAGAGCAACCGTGCAGGAGGTAGGTGCCAACCAAAAGAAAGAAACACGCAAGTGATGAAACAGCTTCTCAGCAAATAATCAATGCAAAAGGGAATTTTTCTCCAAATTCTTTCCTGCATTTTTACTAAAAAAATGAAAACAAATAAATAAGAAGAAAATTCAAAAAAAAAGGGGTGATTCCCGATACTAACCTCCTATGCCAACGTTAGGGCTCCAATCCCTGAGTTGCGCTTTTTAGACGTAGGGCCTCCATGCCCTACACGCCTTTGCCAACATTAGGGATCTAATCGCTGAGTTGTGCTTTTTAGACATAAGGCCTCCATTCCCTGGTTGCCTTTTCCAACATTAGGGCTCCAATCCCTGAGTTGCGCGTTTTAGAATTAGGGCCTCCATTCCCTAGTCGCCATTGCCAACATTAGGGCTCCAATCCCTCAGTTGCACCTTTTAGACATAGGGCCTCCATTCCCTAGTCGCCTTTGCCAACATTAGAGCTCCAATCCCTGAGTTACGCCTTTTAGACATAGAGCCTCAATTCCCTAGTCTCCTATGCCAACATTAGGGCTTCAATCCTTGATTTGCGCTTTTTCGACATAGGGTATCCATTCCTTAGTCGCCTTTACCAACATTAGTGCTCCAATCCCTGAGTTGCTTTTTTTAGACATAGGGCATCCATTCCCTAGTCGCCTTTGCCAACATTAAGGCTCCAATCCTTGAGTTGCACATTTTAGACATAGGGCCTCCATTCCCTAATCGCCTTTGACAACATTAGGGCTCCAATCCCTGAGTTACGCCTTTTAGACATAAGGCCTCCATTTCCTAGTCGCCTTTGCCAACATTAGGGCTCCAATCCTTGAGTTGCACTTTTCAGACATAGGGCCTCCATTCCCTAGTCGCTTTTGCCAACATTAGGGCTCCAATCCCTAAGTTGTACTTTTTAGACATAGGGCCTCCATTCCCTAGTCGCCTTTGCCAACATTAGGGCTCAAATCCATGAGTTTCACCTATTAGACATAGGGCCCCCATTCCCTAGTCGCCTTTGCCAACATTAGGGCTCGAATCCCTGAGTTGCGCCTTTTAGACATAGGGCCTCCATTCCATAGTCGCCTTTGACAAAATTAGGGCTCCAATCCTTGAGTTGCACCTTTTAGACATAGGGCCTCCATTCCCTAGTCGCCTTTGCCAACATTAGGGCTCCAATCCCTGAGTTGAGCTTTTTAGGCATAGGGCCTCCATTCCCTAGTCGCATTTGCCAACATTAGGGCTCCAATCCCTCAGTTGCACCTTTTAGACATAGGGCCTCCATTCCCTAGTCGCCTTTGCCAACATTAGAGCTCCAATCCCTGAGTTACGCCTTTTAGACATAGAGCCTCAATTCCCTAGTCACTTTTATCAACATTAGGACTCCAATCCCTGAGTTGCACTTTTTAGATATAGGGCCTCCATTCCTATTCGCCTTTCGCGAACATTAGGGCTCCAATCCCTGAGTTGAACCTTTTAGATATAGGGCCTCCATTCCCTAGTCCCCTTTGCCAATATTAGGGCTCCAATTCCTGAGTTGTGCATTTTGCCTTTGCGAACATTAGGGCTCCAATCTGAGTTTGCGCCTTTTAGACATAGGGCCTCCGTTCCCTAGTCGCCTTTGCCCACATTAGGGCTCCAAGCGCTGAGTTGCGCGTTTTGCTTTTGCAAACATTAGGGCTCCAATCCCTGAGTTTGTGTTTTGTTTTGCAAACATCAGGGCTCCAATCCCTGAGTTGCACCTTTTAGACTTGGGGTTTTCAATCCCCTCATCAATTTCGCAGATTTTTATGGCAAATAACTTACAAAATTTTCCTAGTGAAACTGGGGCAGAAAATTTTCGTTCGTTTGTTTGTTTTTGTTGTCTTAGCAGGTTTGACCTCGAGGCACAAGGATCAAGATGACCTATAGGGTGAGTCTTAATCCAGAGAAAAGAAAAGAACAAAAAAGATGAGCTCAAATACCGGAGAAAACAAAGGTGCGGATTGCTCGAGATCTGATTGAAGTCATGAGCTCCGCCAATCCCATTTCACTCAATGTTGCCGAAATAAACAAGCACCTACAACTTGCGAGCATCAAGATTCAGATCAAAAGTCTAATAGCAAGATCAGCTCAGACTCAAGATCAATTTTATAAAGAATTATAGATAGGAATCTTGTAACTCATAGTTGTTAGGCAGTAGCTAGCTTAGCTTTAATTTTCCTTCTGATGTAATAAGGAGGTGAGTAAGCAGTAGCAGCAGCAGAAACAGTATAGCCACAGCTCCTGGTAGTCCCAGCTACCAAAACTTCCCGAACTACATTAACCTGATTCCCTTTTAGCCAGGCATATATAGGAAACCTTTGAAGCAAAAGGTTCGGTTACATCTTTTTCAAAAATGCTTCACACGGAGTGTTCCAGCGGGCAAAAATCGCTCGTATCTGCTCAGTTTATCTTTGCACGAAAATCCTTCGTGTTTTCGAGCAAAGAGGGGTAGCTGTGAGCACGTGATTTTTCCTTCTCAGAAATTACTCCAAAAGAAATAAAAAATAAAACAAGTTACTTTCGGGTACAATTTGTGAGAATTTGCATAACATGTTAGCAATTTTCGTGTCCTTAAATTTTTATTTTTGTTTAATTAATGAAAAATACAACAACAAAAAAATACATGTTGCATGCATACTTATGATTTAATTATGCATTTAGGAACTAATTAAACCATAATTTGGTTTTTAAAGAAAAATCACAAAAAATATGCATTTTTAGTGTATGAATTTATTTTATTAATTTGTGTGTTAATTATTGTAAGTGTTAAATAATATTTGTGAAGTATTTATTTTTTATTTTCATTATTTATTTATTTGGGAATGTTGTTTAATTTTGTTAATTAAAGAAGGAAAAGAAAAGAGTGCAAAAATTAGAGTAAATTGGATTTGGGCTCATTCTAAAACACAAAAAAATCAGGCCCAATGCATTTATTGATCCAGTCCAAGACCAGGCTTCTCAGATGTCCCCCGAGCGATGTCGTTTGGATGGTTTAAATCGAAACCGTTGATCCCACTGATCATACGGTCCAATTTAATTCGTCATTTAAGCCAAACAGCATCGTACAAGGATAGTTGATCTGAGCCGTTCATCTCATTTGATTCGACGATCTCAATCCTCCTCCATAACCCGATCTGTTTTCACCCTAGGTAATCCTGGTCTCATAGCAAGACCATAAGGTGTCGTTTCATCTAAATGAAAGATCCAGGCTGTTGATCATTGACGATCTAATGGCCAAGATTCATTGCTCTGCCCCCGTATATAAACCCTATCGCTCACAACCCACCCCCCATAGCCGACCCCCTCCTCACCATCGTCTCTCTCAAACCTCAGAGGCGGACCCCCCTTCGTAACCCTAGCCACCACCCCTCACCTCGCCTATAAACTCGGCAGCAACCACCCCAAATCACACCAAAACCAACACCCCTGAACACGAATCTATGGTCATTTAACTTCGAATCATCCTCAATGTTCTCGAATATTCAATTGAAGATTCGAGCAGAAACCCTAAATCACACAATAAAGCCCAAAGTCACACCAACCACCCACCTGATCACCCTCATGCTTATACCACCACTAACCCCGTTCAAATCTCATGAGAACCGTTCGAATTCCAAATCGAATAAAACGGAACCCTAGATGCCAAGAAATCGGAACACGTCTAGATTGGGGAAAAACTTGAAGTCTCAATTGACCTTAGTCAAGTGTTCTCAGGCGAGAACACTCGATTAAGGTTTGTTTGGCCCCAAACATTCGAAGTCGAGGTCCACTGGGATTAGAGTCCGTGTGGTCTTATTCCGGGTATTCTATCCTTTTCTATTTTTATCCATTTTGTTGTTGTTATTGACCTATTTTATCTGAATGTAATTACGTTGGGTCAATTAGTTTCGTCATCCCCTGTTCTTAGTGGTTGTTACCTGTTTTAGGTTCAAATGTTGTTTAGTTTAATCATTTTTTTGATTGCTTGGTTATGTTGTTTGTCTCCTGTTATCTAACCATTTATTGGGTCCACTTTCAGTTGAGTTTTGTTTGTTGTTGCCAATTGTCACCACTGACTGTATCAATCATTCGGAATAACCTCATTAATTAGTTTATCTTGTATGTTTAACTTTGTTTGGGATTCTGCCTTCTTCTATTCTAATTGAGAAAATTCAAAGTTATTTCAATATTAGTGATTCTTCTATAAGTTGTTCTTGTAGTAGTACTTCAAAGGCTCTCAATGTGTGTATTTGGTTGGATCCCTTGAATCCATGAACCTTTGGTTCTGTTTAATATAGGTTAATTTAGAGTTTGTCGAATTGACTGAATTACTTAGCAAGTTTAGGGGTTGTGGTGAATTGAACCCGGGATCACTTCTAAACTTTAGGGTTATTCAGTTAGAGTGCATCAAAAGCATGAGCAACAGAGGATATTTTGGGATGTTACAAACCTAAAAATTGTTCATTATTAATGATATGTCAGTTTAATACTAATATACCATTGAACTAATGAATACTTTAATCAAAAGGGGATTTGTAGTGCAAATACATCCTGGCTGACATCTTTAAGAGTAAAAATCAGATGTAGGACGATTTTAATATTAAAAAGCTGAAAATGTACATGAAAAGTATAGTGGAACCTTCTGTACAGTGGGATATTCACTGCACTTTTGAATTCCAGAAGTTTTAAAATAAGAAGCTCCATACTTAGACAATTTGAAGTGGGAAAAAAAGAAGAATAATGTGGAATCTGTCAGTTTTTAAATGAAGTTAACATGCTGTATAGTTTGGCTATATAAGAGTTAGTTTCAGAATAGTTGGGGATCAGTTTTGAAGTCTTTGGAAAAGAGAAAGAAGAGTTTTTTGAGCATTAGTTTTGAGAGTCTAAAACCAAAAATCACTGTTCTGTTGCTTTTCTTCTCAAGTTGTTTTCAAATTCTAGCTGAATTTCAGTTCTCATATCTATTTAAAACCAAAAGGATAGCTCGAACTAGGCAGTCCTGTTTAGTATTATTAGTTGTTAGCATGATTAGTTGATTCCATTCTTTCTGTTAGCAGTTCGGGAGGGATAAAGTTCAGTAAGGCAATTAGTATTTGAGTAAGCATAGCACTGCTCTGAGTCTAGTTGATGTAGTATAATATTTTAAGTAAGACTTTAAAGATTGATCGAAATCAGATAGCCAAATGTTTATGTTTGTTAAATTGGATTATCAAATCTGAAAGCTTAACGCAGTTAATGATACTCTATTTGGATTGATGTTTTGAATAATGACATGCCAAGTTTTATTAACACCATATCTGGGTGTAAACTACCAAAATTGAACAAGTAGCATTTTGTCCAATTAATTGAATGAATATTATCTTAAATTTCTACATTTATGGAGCACATTTGGAGTTAAATCTCAGCGAATTGTTTAAGTGGAATTGGTTGGTGCTTAACACTGAATATCTGCATTCAAGTCACTTGGGCCTCAAAATTTTAACGTAGACCCAGGCCCAAGCTAACGGCTGATGGACATTAGTCACACATGGGTGTTGATTTCTCCATTTGGGCCCAAATTGATTAAGAGTCTGATATTAATTAACTAGGGCTTTACTTCTAATACCATAAACAAAAACAAATGCAGAAAATTATAGTCGCTTTTAGGTTTGCCTTTAAATAAAACGAGACGAGCCTCGTCCAAATAAAATGCACAAATTGCAGGGCACTCAATAAAGGTTTAAAAATGTTTAGATAATCGGGAAGGGCCGTTTAGCAAATTTCCCGGCCCTCCCGAAAGATTACAATGCGTTAGTATCTTTAGGACGCGCTTTAATAAATATTACCTCCCTAAACTTGGGAATACATTTATGTGACCAGAATCCATATCGCAACGAAGTCGAAATGTGTTTAAAAACCACGGATGCATTAATTGCGACATGGTTCGAGGCACATTTTCGCGACGTTGCAATTCTATTAAAAAAAATAAAAATAATAATAATAATAATAAAAGAGGATTGAACTTAGTAAAAGCACATAAGTTATAACAGGTTTTAAAATGAGGTATTTAGCCATTACAACAGTTTAAGCGATCGTGCTAGAACCACGGGATCCGAGGGTGCCTAACACCTTCCCTCGGGTCAACAGAATTCCTTACTTAGAATTTCTGGTTCGCATACTTCACTTGGAAAGTCGAATATTTTCCTCGGATTGGGATTCAAGATAAAACGGTGACTTGGGACACCAAAAGCCAAATCTATCCCAAGTGGCGACTCTAAAATAAATAAATAATCCCGATTCGATTAATGTCATTTAAATTTGAAAAACTCCCTCGTGCATTTATCCCCCGGGGTAGGCGCGCAGAAAGGAGGTGTCACAGGGATGATTAGGCACCTGCGCTCCTTATTGCAGCCGTTAGAGGCAGAGGCCGTGGACGTGCACGTGATGCAGCCAGAGCACCTGTGCGAGCTACCGCTGAGGTAATGCCAGCAGATCCAGCCGGATTTCAGGCACCTGACATGCCTACCGCCACTACAACTCCAGCCCTGCAGGAGACATTAGCTCAGTTCATGTCTATGTACACCACCTTGGCTCAGGCGGAGTTGCTTCCCCTCGCTGCAGCCACATCCCGGGGGAGGGGCCTAGACTCTCGCAGCCCAGACCCTTGAGCAGAGAGTGCATATGGAGCATGTCCCAGAGATCATTCCTATACCTCATGTAGTGCCAGATCAGCCCACGGATGGTTCAGCTGCGACTGAGAACTAGCAGCGGAGGTTGGAGAGGATCAAGAAGTTGATCCTCAGATTTTTAGTGGATTAGCGACATATGATGCCTTGGGATTTCTAGAGGAGTACCACCTTATTCTTTGCACAATGGGAAAAGTAGAATCCAGCGGGATTTCTTTTATTGCTTTTCAGCTACGAGGAGCCGCTTATGATTGGTGGCGCACTTATGAGATAGACAGTCCTGTTGAGGTTGCTTCACTAACTTGAACTCAGTTCTCAGAGATGTTCATTAGAGAGTTTGTCCCCTATAGTCTCAAGGACGCATGGTGCACAGATTTTGAGCATTTGTGCTGGGGTTCTATGACTGTTCCGGAGTATGCTAGTCATTATACCAGGCTGGCCAGACATGCACCAGCTTTGGTTGTTATAGTCCACGAGAGAGTTTGTAAGTTCATTGAAGGCCTTATACCACTCATCAGATCTATCATGGCTCGAGAGTTAGAGATGGGCATTCCTATCAGCAAGTAGTGAGCATTGCTAGAAGGATCAAGGGTATGATCGCCAGAGAGTGAGGGGAGAGAGAGACCAAGAGGTCTCGAGAGTCGAGCCATTACCCTGGTGCCAGTACCCCAGCAGCAGGTCGACATGGTAGGGGTTTTGTGGTTCGGCCCATTCATTCATCTCTTCCAGCAGCCAGCAGCCAGCAGTTCTCCGGCTCCGGCTATACCTCAAGTTTCTAGCGCGTCTCCTATTTGGGGTGCTTTCAGAGGTTAGTCTAGCATACCTGGCCTCATCCAGTCACACCACCACGTCCTCCTAGAGTTTGTTTTGAGTGTGGTGACACCTGTCATGTGGTGAGGGATTTCCCTATTTGGGAAGAGTGCACCTCCACAGACTGCTCAGAGTTCTCAAGCCATGATCGCAGCTCCCGCTGCTACCATATCTGCCCCTCCAGCTAGGGGCGGAGATCGGGGAAGTAGAGGTGGCTCTCTCTCGAGAGGCCATGCCAAATATTATGTTATTCCTGCTCACACCGAGGTTGTTGCCTCTAAATCTGTCATTACAGGTATTATACTAGTTAGCCAGCGAGAGGCATCGATTCTATTCGATCCAGGATCTACTTACTCTTATGTGTCTTCTTACTTTGCTCAACATTTGGGAATAGCCCGAGATTCCTTGAGTTCTCATGTTTATGTTTCTACTCCCGTGGGAGACTCTGTTGTTGTGGACTGCGTTTGTTGATCGTGTTTGGTTATTATTCATGGTTTTGAGACCAGAGCAGATTTATTGTTACTCGGTATGGTTGACTTTGACATTATATTGGGCATGGATTGTTGTCACTCCATCATGCCATTCTTGATTGTCACGGCAAGACCGTGACGCTGGCTATGCCAGGTATTCTATGTATTGAGTGGAGTGGTACTTTAGATCACATTCCTAGTAGAATTATATTTTTCCTTAGAGCTCAGCGTATGGTTAAGAATAGGTGTGTGAAATATTTAGCCTATGTGAGATGTTAGTGTTGATACCCCTTCTGTTGATTCTGTTGCAGTGGTACGGGATTATCCCGATGTGTTTCCAGCTGATCTTTGGGGTATTCCACCTGATAGAAACATTGATTTTGGCATTGGCTTATTGCGGGGCACTCGGCCCATTTCCATTCCTCCGTACCGTATGGCTCCTCCTGAGTTGAACGAGTTGAAGGATCAGTTACAAGAATTTCTTGATAAGGGTTTTATTCTACCCAGTATTTCACCGTGGGGTGCTCCTGTCTTGTTTGTGAAGAAAAAGCATGGTTCTATGCGCATGTGTATCGATTATCATCAGTTGAGCAAAGTTACAGTGAAGAACCTCTATCCTTTGCCTCGTATTGATGATCTATTTGACCAGTTTCAGGGCACACATGTGTTTTCTAAGATTGATTTGCGCTCAGGTTATCACTAGTTGAAGATTCGGGAGCCGGATATCCTGAAGACTGCCTTCAGGACTCTGTATAGGCATTACGAGTTCCTTGTTATGTCATTTCAGCTAACCAATGTCCCAGCAGCTTTTATACATTTGATGCACAGTGTATTCAGGCCCTATCTCGACTCGTTCGTCATTGTTTTCATAGATGATATTCTTATATACTCACGAAGTCGTGATCATGAGCAGCACCTGAGGACAGCACTTTAGACCCTGAGAGAGAAGAAATTATATGCAAAATTCTCAAAATTTGAGTTTTGGTTGAGTTCTGTGGCATTCTTAGGCCACATGGTATTGAATGAGGGCATTCGGGTAGATCCGAAGAAGGTGCTGTGCAGAGTTGGCCCAGACCCTCCTCACCGACAGAGATGTGCAGCTTCTTGACTTGGCGGGTTATTATCATCGTATTAAGGAGGGATTTTTGTCGATTGCAGTCCTTATGACTAGATTACATAAAGGTTCTCTATTTCAGTGGACAGAGGAGTGTGAGGCAAGCTTTCAAAATCTCAAGACAGCTTTGACTACAGCCCCTATTTTGATAGGTTCAGGGTCCTATACAGTTTATTGTGTTACCTCATGGGTTGGACTTGGAGCGGTGTTGATGCAGGATGGTAGGGCGATTGCCTACGCGTTCAGACAGTTGAAGATACATGAGAAGAATTAACCTGTCCATGACCTTGAGTTAGCTGCTATTGTTCATGCCTTGAAGATCTGGCATCATTATTTGTACGGCGTGCCTGTTGATATCTACTCGGATCATAGGAGTTTACACCACTTGTTCAATCAGAAAGATCTAAACTTGCGCTAGATGAAGTGGTTGTAGTTACTGAAGGATAATGATATTACTATTCTTTATCACACGAGCAAGGCCATTGTGGTAGCTGATGCCTTGAGTCAACGGGCGGAGAGTTTGGGGAGTTTGGCATATTTACAGCTTTAGAGAGACCTATGGTGATGGATGTTCAGGCCTTAGCTAGTCAGTTTGTGAGATCGGATCTTTCAGAGCCCTGTCAGGTTCTAATTATTGTGGTTTCTCGGTCTTCATAATTTGATCGTATCAGGGAGCGGCAATATGATGACCCTCATTTGCTTGTCCTCAAGGACATGGTTCAGCATGGAGATGCTAGGGGTTTGACCAGTGGAGATGACGGGTAATGAGGATGCAGGGTCGAATTTGTGTACCCAATGTTGATGATATTCGGGAGTTGACATTGGTAGAGGCTCATAGTTCGCGATATTACATCCATCCGAGTGCCGCGAAGATTTGAGGTAGCATTATTGATGGAGGCGGATGAAGAAGGACATAGAGGGTTTTATAGCTAGATGCCTCAACTGCCAGCAGGTGAAGGCTGAGCACCAGAGACCGAGTGGGTTGTTTCAGCAGATGGAGATTCCGGAGTGAAAATGGGGGAGGATCACCATGGATTTTATAGTTGGACTCCCTCAGACTGTGAAGAAGTTCAATGCCATTTGGTTGTTGTAGATCGCCTAACCAAGTCCGCGCACTTTATTCATGTGTGTACTACTTATTCATCGGAGCGCTTGGCAGAGATTTATATCAAGGAGATTGTTCGTGTGCATGGCATTCTAGTTTCTATTATTTCGGACAGAGGTACTTAGTTTACATCAAAGTTATGGAGAGTCGTTCAACAGGATTTGGGTACTCAGATGACGATGAGCACAGATTTCACCCCCAGACGCATGGACAGTCCGAGCGCACCATTCAGATTCTTGAGGATATGCTCCGTGCATGCGTGATTGAGTTTGGAGGGTCCTAGGATCAGTTCTTTCCATTGGCAGAGTTTGCTTACAACAACAATTATCCGTCTAGCATTCAGATGGCGCCATATGAGGCTTTATATGGTAGGAGATACAGATCCGCAGTGGGTTGGTTTGAGCCGGGTGAGGCGAGACTATTGAGCACAAATTTGGTTAACGATGTAGTGGAGAATATTAAGGTGATTCAGGACAGACTCTGTACAGCCCAGTCCAGACAAAAGAGTTACGCGGACCAGAAGGTTCGTGATGTTTCCTATATGGTTGGTGTGCAGGTTGTGCTTTAGGTTTTGCCTATGAAAGGCGTCATGAGGTTTGAAAAGAAAGGAAAATTGAGTCCGAGGTTTACTGGCCCTTTTTGAGATTTTGTGGCGAGTCAGGGAGGTTGCTTATAAGCTTGCCTTACCTCCTAGTTTGGCCGTGGTTCATCCAGTATTTCATGTTTCGATGCTCCGGAGTATCACGGTGATCCGTCACACGTGTTGGATTTCACTTTAGTCTAGTTGGACATAGATATATCTTATGTTGAGGAGCCTGTGGCTATATTAGACAAGCATGTCAGAAAATTGAGGTCAAAGAACATTGCTTCAGTAAAGGTTCAGTGGTGGGGTCAGCCGGCTAAGGAGGCGACTTGGGAGACCAAGCGGGATATGCGCAGCTGATACTCTCATCTTTTCACTACTTCAGGTATGTTCTCTATGCTCGTTCAAGGACGAAAAAATGTTTAAGTGCAGGAGGATGTAATGGCCTGGCCATTCATTTTTGGAATTTACACCTCGATCCCCCATTAACCGCTTCCCTATGTTCATTTCTGCCATTTTGGTTTGCTAGGACGTTCGGTATTGGGTTTCGAACAGTTTTGGGACACTTAATCCCTATGAGAGCTTATGTATTTAAAAGTGGTCCATAGTAACCTCGGAATAGAAACCTAACGATTCTTTTAGCTTCGTTAGATGGTTTCGGGGTAGGGAGCGTGTTCAAAATATATTTTGGGATGTGTGTGCGAAATTTCAGGTCATTCGGACGTGTTTTTGATGGATTTTTTATCGAAAGCGCATTTCAAAAAAAATTGAAGGTCTTAGGCTTGAATCATTGATTAAATTGGGTTTCCAGTGTTATGTTACGTGTTTTAAGGATTTGTACGAGTTTGAATGAAGTATTAGGTGGTATTGGTGCTTTTGGTTGAGGTCCCGGGGGCCTTGGTAGGATTTCAGGTGGTTGGCGGAAGAATTTGGAGTTTAATAAATTGTTGAAGGTTCTGTCGATTGTCATAACCACACCAGCAGTTTGGGTTCTGCAGGTGCGGAGCCGCGGAAGCGGCTTGGGTCATTGCAGGAGCGGATTGGGCATAGCCCTCAGGAACCGAGAAGCGGTCTTAATATTGCAAAAGTGGACCCACAGAAGTGGAACTTGTGAAATTAAAGAAGTCGCAGAAGCGGTCCCATTTTCGCATAAGTGGGACCGCAGAACCGGTCCCTTGGCCGAAGAAGCGGAAATGTCTGTTTAGAAAAGTGAATTTCGAGGGTTGAGTTTAAAAGTTTGGAAAACCAATTGAGAGCTCGGGAGAGGGTGGTTTTAGAGGATTTTGAAGAGAAGATCATTATAGGGTACCGTTTTCCTAATCCTATTTAGTTGTATTCCATCAATTTCTAGCTTAATCCATCATCTAATTTCGAATTTGGGATCAAAATTGGGAAAAACTTCTTAGACCAAACTATTGAGTTTTGAGTGGGAATTTGACCTCCGATTTGGGGGATTTTTATATGGTTAGGCTCATGAGAGTACGAGGATTCTGAAAATATGAAAATTATTCTATTCCGAGGCGTTGGCTTGAGGGCCGTTTTGGTCATTTTACCTATTTTCGCGCCCTATCTTTAAATTTAATAGTGGAATCAGTTGTTTACAATATTATTTATGATATGTTATTTAATTGAATAGATTTGGGCCATTTGGAGTCGGATACTCATGGCAAAAGGCGTGGTTCCTAGTTGATTATTAAGCCGGTTCGACTTAAGTGGCTTGTCTAACCTTGTGTGGGGACGTTTTCCCTTAGGACATGATCTTTGATATTTAAATGCCTCGTACGTGAGGTGACGAGCGTGTACTTGAGCTAATTTTTGTAAACTCGTTTCAACTTGAAATATTTAATGAGATTTCCTGTGTACTTGTTCATTTTAGATTGTAAGTTTAACCCGTGCTAGCTTAGAGAAGCATCTTTAGCTGACTTACTTGCTTAATTGTTTGAATGTGTTATTTGTACTCTGTGAAGTATGTTAGGCTAGAATTTACTATTACTTGTTCTGATCTGAGATTTATGAGTCATTGTTGTTGTGTGTTCAAATTTGGGACTGCGGGACGGCTTCACGGGAGATCCCCCTGTACTTGATATATTCTGGATTGAGGTTACATGATACCAAGAGATCCATGGTACATGTATTTCTATATATTGGAATACCAAGAGATCCCCGACTTACCTATTGAGAATACCAAGAGATCCTCGTGATACCAAGAGATACCTGGTGCATATGATGAGGATACCAATAGATCCTCGGGATACCAAGAGATCCCAGCTATTATTCCTTGTATTGTTGCCTCTGCTTTCTACCTTATTTATCTTGTTTGGATTCTCACTTTGGACTTTATTTAAATTGTTTTGTTATATTATTATTTATTATGTTTTATCTCACAAGGGCCCTGACCTTCCTCGTCACAACTCGACCGAGGTTAGGCTTGGCACTTACTAAGTACCGGTGTGGTGTCCTCATGCCTCTTCTGCACATGTTTTGCATGTGCAAATATAGGTACTTCCTCCCAGACGTATCATTCTCGTGGTGGAGAGTTCTAGTTGAAACTTTGAGGTATATCTGCTACGTCCGCAGACCAGGAGTCTCTATTCTATTCCGACTTTACCATATAGTTCCTTTCTTTCCTTTCATGTTGTTTAGATATTCTGGTGTAGAGCAGATTATTACATTCTATTAGCCTTTGTTTCCCATGAGTTTTTGGTTTTTGGGATTGTTTTAGATTTGTGATGCTGAGTTGTATATGCCCAGCGGCATTTAGTACAATTTCATTTCTAGATATTTAATTTGGTTTTCTCTATTTTATGGCAATTATTTTACTTCCACAAATGTTAGACTTGCCTATTCATGGGGACTAGGTGTCGTTATGACATGTTCACGGTTGGTGAATTATGGTCGTGACAGATGTGGAATATTCTTTACTAAATGCTACCGATCAAAGAATATTTGTTGTATCTTCTTGGGTGTCATTCTTTCCGGTGATAAACGGGATAATTGTCTTTGGTTCTAACTGCCCCCCGCCTTGAGTTCCACATGTCATATTTTTAAGCGGCCACTTAGAATGGCCTATTTTACCGTATACAGATAGTCCATCTGCTTTCCGGACACATAACTTTGTGTCACCAAGAAGTGTGTTAGAAATACTCTTTTTGGCGGGAACTACTATGATTCCCTCTGAAAAGCTTTTGACGGTTTATTAGACGCACGTCTCCCCGCATTTAATGCCTCGAAAACACGTTATCCACGATTCAGCTTAGCTTTTGCCAGTTATCGAGGTAATCATGGCTACGAATTTAGCCGTCTAAACCTTTACTTATACGCATCAACTTCTTTATTGTTCTTCAACCTTTCTTTAACTTCTTTCAAATAAAAAAGCTTTTCCTTCATCTGTAACATATAATGGCTTCTGCTTCAATTAAATTGACCATTAAAGCTCTTTTTGGCTAAATACTTATAATTGAAACCTCGATTCCTATCTATTTTATTTAGAAATAAATGCGGCTAGAATTTTTTTATAGCACATAATCAAGTAAACGTTCCAATTCATGCCTGTACAGTTAAATTTACACGTGGTTTCTAGACAAACAAATAATTTAATCTTAAAATAAGTAAAAATATAAACAATACTTTGCCTTGATATGAAGATGAAATAACGAAAAAATAGTAATTCTGGAGCAGAGCTTCCGGGCACAAAAGTGATGAAACCAAGGAACAATGAAGTAATATTGATAGAGCTTTTAAACTATTATAGCGTAGGTTTGTAGAAATTTCCTCCCTTACAATGATAATAGGTTCACTATTTATAGTTATGCCTAGGAAACAAGGTCCTATGATCGTGCTCTTCTTTTGATGTCAATTATGAGGGCCATTGATAAAGGTATAACGATGCGAATAAATGATAAATTCTCTAAAACTGGCAGTGTAATAAATATTGTGGAATATTCTTTAATAAATGCTATCGATCAAAGGATATTTTTGCCGCATCTTTTCGAGTGTCATTTTTCTGATGACAAACGGGATAAGTGTCTTTGGTTCAAACATTCCTTCGCCTTGAATTTATGTGTCGTCCTATTAAGCGGCCACTTAGCATTGCATATTTTGCCGTATACAGATAGTCCCCTACTTTCCAGTAACATAACTTTGTGTCACCGGAAAGTTGGTAGAAACACTCTTTTTGGCGGGAACTACTATGATTCTTTCTTAAAAGCTTCTGACAGTTGATTAGAAGCACGTCTTCACGCATTTAATGCTCCAAATATGCATCATCCCACGATTCACCATAGCTTTTGCCGGTTATCGAGGTAATCATGGCCACGAATTTAGCCGCCTAATCATTACTTATACGCTTCAACCTTCTTACTCATACTCCATAACTCTCCAAACTTCCTAGAACAATATTTATTTTTCTTCAACCTTTCTTTAACTTCTTTCAAACAAAAAAGTTTTCCCTTCATTCGTAACATATAATGCCTTCTTATTCAAAGAACACCCGCTCTTTAAAGAGCAAGAGCAAAGACAAGGATGTTGCTCCTCCAACAGTGGGCACCATCATCCCTAGAAGTCTTGTTACAATAAAAAACTTCGAAGACAAATTCCTTTTGGCTAACCCTCATACGTGGGCTGTTGGTATATACCCTTCTTCTATACGCCTTTTTTAGTATTTCTATTGTGAAGGAAGATTGTCACTACCAAGAATCGGACATTGTTTCCCCTGATCTAACAGAGAGTGGGTGCATTTTATTTTAGTGGAGAGCTTGACTCTGTTATTGCGGAGTTACCGCCTCTGCTACCATTGATGTTTTGCACAAGTCCTTCTATATGGAGGACGATTTCTTGTCTTCGACGTTTGTGCCAATATACGGGAGAGGAGTTATCCTTAGCTCATGTGATGAATCTCTATTCCCCCAAGGTCTTCCGCGGGGGAATGATAAACTTTAGCGAATGCGGTCACCATGCTTTAGTATCTAGCATAGATAAGGACAATGGTCGTGGGTAGATGGGACGGTTCGTTGCAGTTGCCACAAATGATATCATTTTGGCAACAACTTCATACTTTCAGGAATCATGGAACCGCACTCGTAAGATCCTTATTTAATATTGATTCTACTGGAAATCCTTTCATATCTAGATTGATCCTTCACTTTTTGCCCGATTCTCAGCAACTCGGTAGGTTCTACCCAACTTTGAAGCTATACTGTGCTGCTTTGACGCACAGCGGACGAGATGCCTTGGAAACTTCGAGCAATTTTCCATGCTTGAGATAATTTATGATATCATTCCTGTAGTCCCAAACTAAATTAGTTGTATTTACCTTGTAGTAGTTTTCTGCATCTAAGACCTAGTCCATCAATTGTACTACCGTCCCGCACTCTAACCCTTTCATTTTTGTTGATAAATCGAGGTTAGCCAGTGCATCTGCTTTGGCGTTTTCTTCCCTCAGATATGAGAAATCGACCACTCCTAAAATCAAGCTAGCAGATCCTGGACCTTTACCACATATTGTTGCATGCGCTCCTCTTTGGTTTCGAAGATGCCGTGGACCTGATATACCACAGGATGTGACTCGCACTTGATTTTTATGACCTCGGAATCTAGTCCCCATGATAGTTTGTGTCCTGCAATAAAGACCTTATACTCAGCTTCATTATTAGTTAGAGGGACCATTTTGATGGCTTGCCATAGGGTTTTTCTTGAAGGCATGGTTAGTATTATGTCATGCCCCGACCCTTTTACGTTGGAGGGCCCGTTTGTAAAGACTTGTGACTTAATCGAAGTCCTTGGTTTATATTCTATGTCGAATTCACTCATTTTGACGGCTCATTTGTCCGACCTACCCAAGAGTTCGGGTTTTTGAAGGATGTTCCGCAGAGGAAATGTGGTCATCACGACTATCGGGTGACATTGGAAGTAGGGCCTCAGCTTTCGAGCAACGACTACGAGAGCTAACGCCAGCTTCTCCAAATGCGGGTAGTGAGTTTCTAGTTTCATTAAAATTTTACTACCATAATAAATGGGTGATTGCACATCTTCGTCCTCGCATACTAAAATTACACTTACCGCTACTTCCCAAACAGCATGGTAGATCGACAGTGTTTCACCTACCTTTGGTTTTGAAAGTTACGGAGGGCACGACAAGTACCTTTTCAAATCTCTCAAATCTTGTTGGCACTCCGGGGTCCATTCGCAGTTGATTTTCTTTTTGAGAAGTGCGAAGAAACGGTGGCATTTCTGTGACGACTAGGAAATGAACCTGCTCAAAGCGTCCAATCTCCCTGTGAGCCTTTGGACTTCTTTCACACTTGACAGCTGGTTTGGGATGTCTTCGATGGACTTGATCTTATCGGGGTTTACCTCAACCCCCTTTGTGATACGAGAAATACTAGGGAACTTGACAAAGCTAACCCTGGACATGCATTTCTCGCGGTTAAGCTTCTTGTTATGCATTCTTCGGATATCAAAGGTTTCTTCCAGTTGCTTAAGGTGGTCACCTATATTCAAAGACTTAACGAGCATATTGTCTACTTAAACCTCCATAGTTTTACATGTTTGTTATTCAAACATCTTATTTACGAGCCACTGATAAGTGGCTCCGGCATTCTTCAATCCGAAGGGCATCACATTATAGCAATATGTGCTGAAATTCGTTATGAACAAAGTCTTTTCCTGATCATTTAGGTTCATCATAATTTTTTTGTACCCGAAATAAGCACTGAGGAAGCTCATTAATTCATGCCCGGTCGCTGCATCGATCATTTGATTTATGTTTGGCAGTGGGAAGCATGCCTTATTCAAGTCCTTATAATCTAAATACTTGCAAAATTTATTGTTCTTCTTAGGAACTACTACTACATCAGCTAGCCAGTCTAGGTACCTTACCTCTTGTATCGAATTGATGTCAAATAAGCGAGTCACCACTTCTTTGACGAATTTATTCCTATCATCCACAATAGTGCATTTATTTTATCTTACCGAAGAGATGTTTGGATAGAAATTTAGATTGTGTACGGCTACATCCATTGGGATACGTGTCATGTCTACATACGACACGCAAAATAATCAACATTAGATTTAAAAAATTAAATAAATCCAGACCTAAGCTCGGGGTACAGTCCTATTGCCAAGTGGAATTTACTTTCTAAGAACTTTTCAAATAATGTAACTTGCTCGAGTTCTTCCACCATGGATTTTGTTGCATCCGTATTTTTGGGTACCTGGAACCACCTTGGCACTAGATAAGATTCTAACACTTCTATCCCCAGGCTAACCCCGTTTGATTTAGGAGCGAGCGGCTGTGTAGTTTTTATGTTGCGTGCTCCTTTCTTTTGATACTAGAGAGCAAAATTGCATTCATCTTCCTTGTTGTCGGTTTGTCTCCCCTTATCTATCTAACTCCTTCAGGTATTTGAAATTTCAGCAACTGATGATATGTTGATGGTACGGCTCTAAACTCGTGCAACCATGCCTTCCTAGATTAATATTATATCCCATATCACCATCCACCACATCACAAATACTCATTTTCATCAATCGTTCATCATTCATGGGCAACAAAATATCTTTTCGGGTTGTCAGGCTCATGAGGTTGAATCCGGCAAGGAGTTTTGTGGTTGGAATGATGCTTTTGATGAGTTTAGATTTCTACAAGACCCTTCATTGTATGATATTGGTCGAACTTTTTGGATACACTAGAACATGTTAGATTTTAAAGTTTAACACATTTAACAAAATTCATAATGAAGCATTGTGCGACAAAAACAATCCATCTATGTCCTCCTCCGTGAAAGTGATGTTATCTTCAGCAACTTTTCGAAGTATCTTGCTATGGGTTATTGATACTTTCATCTTTTTTGTTGCTGAGAAAGTGACCCCATTGATCTTGTTCCCCCCCCGAATATCATGTTGATCGTCTGGCACAGGCGATCTTCTTCTGCTTTCGAGCGTTCCACGTGATTCTGGTTGCGAGCGTAGCTGTTCCTGGCCCTGTCCCTTAGGAATTATCTGAGATGGCCATTATTCAATAGTGCCGCCACTTCTTCGAATAGATGTCGGCATTCCCTATTCCGACGGCCATTCATCATACGGTATTCACATTATAAGTTGGGATCCCTCTGGTTGTGATTAGATCTCATCGGCTTCGAAATCCATGCTTCTTTGATGTTTATTATAGCTTATATCAACTCTACTACACTAACATTGAAATTATATTCTAAAGCCATGGGTAAGAAGAATCTTGCGTACCTGACGCTGCTTTAACCCCCAATAATCTATTGGTCCGATCGTGATAAGTCCTTCTGTCAGTAGCAAACATGTCTAGTGACCGAAATCTTTTTCTGCGGCCTTCGGTTCATTCATAGGGAAAAACCTAGCCCCTGAAAGACCGACTATCAATGTCGAAATTATCTTTTGATTTTACTTTATTTTTCTCCAGTCTTTTTGTCGATGACTGGAAGCCAATTTGATCAACTTCGATCCTTATCTTCGACTCGTAGTGGTTGTAGACATCCGCCCAAGTCGTTGATTAAAACTCAAGCAAGCTTTCCTTCAATTTTTAAGAAGTGCCTGAACTACTCGGATTAAGACCTTTGGTGAATGCTTCAGCTACCCATTCGCCCGGAACAGCTAGGAGAAATATCCTCTACTTTTGGAAGTGGAAACGAACTATAACAGCAACTCGGATTCTGCTTGTGAAATTCTGAATATGTTGGCCTTCCGGCCATATACTTTTCTAGCCTTGGCATGATCCTTAATAAAGAATCTGCAAGAATCTCAAAAGAATCTATGGAATGCTTAGGTAATGGCGAATACCACATCAAGGCTCCCCTCATGAGAGTCTCTCCAATTTTTTTTAGCAAAACATATTCAATCTTGTGAGGAGCTAAATCATTCCCCTTAATCATCGTTGTATAGGTGGTAATATGCTCCTGAGGATATAAAGTTCCATCATACTTAAGAACATCGGGCACTTTATACTGCTTCGGGATCAATTATGGCATCGCGCTTGGATTGTACGGCAACTGAGTATACTTCTTTGAGTATGGACCTTTCAGCACTGGTAGTACGCCTGATATTTTGTCCACGCGTGTGTTAACTTCTCTCATAAACAATAGGAGTTCATTCTTGAAGGTATCATTTTCGTTATTGGGACCGGATTCGCTCCACTCAGCCCCATCGGAACCAAACTCGCCCTCGAGGTGCTATTGTCGACCCTATGCATTATTTGATTTGCAGGAGCGCCACAAGGAACTGGATCTCATGTATTCACGTTATTGGAAGCCCCGATAATGCCTACTTCAACTTCATCAGAACATTATTCTATCGTGTGAGATAGCCTATAATGATCTCTTGTTGCTATTGTAGGACTCTTATCGCATCAACAACATGCTCTGATTCGGCAACATCAGAATTTACCTCCCGAACATGTTGCGGGAGCTGCCTATCGTGGACCGGTGTGGAATCGTTTCCATCATAGAGAATGTCACTGATTAAATCCTAAAAATTTGGTTGGTCTCGTCGAACCACATGATTATGTGTGTTATTAACACCATTATGTGCCATTTGTTATGATTTTTGCCAAGACAAATAATCAAAACACGTTAGTAAAACTGGCAAGGATCAACTTAGTTACATGGTGGGTGCCAAACTGTTTACCTATAAAATGGTATAGTTGAATTTATATATGGTTTCTAGACAAGCAGATTAATTTGATCTTGAAATAACAAAATAATTAAAGATATGTGCGATACTTAGCCTAGAAATAAATATGAAACCAAGGAATAAGGAAGTAAAATTGTATAGAGCTTTTAATCGATTATAAAGTAATTTTTCCAGAAAAATCATCCTTTGTAATGATAATAGAGTTCACTGTTTATAGTTATGCCTAAGGAACACGGTCCTAGGATCGTGCTCTTCTTCAATGTTAATTATGAGGGCCATTGATGAAGGTGTAATAGTGAGTATAAATGAAAAATTCTGTATAACGGGCATTGCACTATATGCTGTGGAATATTCTTTATTAAATGCTACCGATCGAAGGATATTTGTTGCATCTTTTTGGGTGTCATTCTTTATGATGACAAACGGGATAATTGCCTTTGGTTCTAATTGTCCCCCAACTTGAGTTCCACGTGTCATCCTGTTAAGAGGCCATTTAGCATAGCATATTTGACCGTATACAAATAGTCCCCCTTTCCGATGACATAACTTTGTGTCACAGGGAAAGTTGGTAGAAATACTCTTTTTGGATGATTCCTTCTGAAAACCTTTGGACGGTTGATTAGACGCAAGTCGCCTAGCATTTCATACCCCGAACACGCATCATCCCATGATTCAACATAACCTTTTTCGGTTATCGAGGTAATCATGGCCACGAATTTGGCCGCCTAAATCTTTACTTATATGCATTAATATTCTCCATAACTCTCCAAACTTTCTAAAACCTTCTTTATTTTTCTTCAACCTTTCTTTAACTTTTTTCAAACAAAAAATCTTTTCCTTCATGTGTAACATATAATGGCTTCTTTGTCGAAGAACTCCCGCTCTTCAAAGAGCAAGAGCAAAATCGAGGACGATGCTCCTACAACAGTGGCCACCATCATCCCTAGAAGTCTTGTTACAACAAAAGACTTAGAAGAGAAATTCCTTCGGCTAACCCTCGTACGTGGGCAATCGGCAGATACCCTTCTTCCATCTGCCCTTCCAGCATTTCTATTGTGAAGGAAGACTGTCGCTGCCAAGGTTCGTACATTGTTTCCCCGTATCTAACAGAGCGTGTAGCCCTAACCAGGGAGGGTTTTACATATTTTTACACGTGTCCAATTACTTTGGGTGTGTTTTCTTTGAGTAATTAGGATAATTTATACTTCCTCTGTTTCAAAAGGTTGACATTATTTCATTTTTAGTCTGTTTTAAAAAGATTGACACGTATTAATATTTCCTTAATATGAAGCATTTATTGCCACACAAATGATATTACAGATTTCAGACGACAAATAATATGGCTTATTTAATATCACATATCTCAAAAGTCCTCCTTTTTTTATAAAAATTTGTGCCAAGTCAAATTAGTACAATCGTTTTTAAACAGATGGAGTATAAACAAGAAGCTAAGCCAAACTAACAAAGGATTGTTTTATTTGTGTAATTGTTATGAGGTTATAGTTATGTTACTATTACAAAGCATTATTTTTTTCAAAAAGAAGTTCCTAAAATGTCTGCCAAGATATGCTCATTTGCAAACATGGAGTATCTGAACTATAAGATTTCCAAAAAGCTTTTTATTAGCACCCTCCTTCGCTAGAATATCTGCTATTTTATTCTGCTCCCTGAAGGCATACTTGATCTCCTGATTTCCAATTCTTGCATCATCAACCTGCAATCTTAAATAGTAGTCTCGTAGCGGTACTTCCTGTTTGAATTATATTGATTACCCTAGTTGAGTTTGTAAAATTTTTTATATTGTGAGATTGTGCTCAACTAATAATTTAAGTCCCTGCATAAAATCTATTAGTTTAGAATTTTTGTTAGTGGAATGAGAAATTCCTCCAATGAAGCCAATGACCCATTCTCCATCGCTATTTCTAATTAGGCCTCCTATACTCCCAACTCCAATGCTACCTATGCATGATTCATAGGTATTAAATTTAAATTTACCTTTATCAAGAGGGATCCATTTAATATTAATAGCAGTGGAAGTACTTTCACCCCGATTATATTTCGAGATTTAGCTCATTTTTCACTAATTTGAGTATTGGAGCTTGGAAAGAGGAAATTTTGGTACAGACTTTCACTACTACTTTGAGGGTAAATGATTTCTAATTGATTTTGATTATATAACTTATTTCTCTATAGATCTATACACTTAGATTATGAAATTTGGAAGAAAAATTTAGGATTGTAGACATTGTCTACAATTAAAAAGTGTAATTTGGGAATTTAAGGGTCAAGTTGAACTCGATTTTGGAATCTAATCACATATTTAAACTCATGGGGTTGTGGGTAGTCAGGATCCACTCGTTGACTTGGATTTTGATCATGTGGGCCCACGTTGACTTTTATTGACTCTTGGGATTTTCATTAAAGATTGAAGCTTACTATTGAAATTGATTCCTATATCTTTATACAAAGTAATTGAGTTATACCTGACTAGATTCAAGTCGTTTGTAGGTATATCTAAGAGGAAAATCAATTTTGTAAGGTCGAAGCTTACTAGGTAGAGGTATGTCTCTTGTTTATCCTTGTAAAAGGTAATTCTCCCCATAGTAAATCTATTTATTGCTTGATTTAGGAGCCTTGTATATGCGAGGTGACAAGCATATATGTATAACAAGGACATGACCATATCCGATAGTGTTTGACTTGAATTATGCCTTATTTGAATTATGTGGAATTATTATCCATATTTCAATTAATTCTATGAATACGTGATAATTCGTAATTTTGATTTAGGAGCATGCTAAAGGTTATGACTTGTTGATTTGACATAAAGGATTTTTTTTCCATTTTAAAATTTATTATTAATATGTAGTCATACTTATCTTATTTGCTTCAATTATTTGGTGGTTATTGGCTTTATTGACTTATCTCAGGTAATATGATTAGACTTTTGCATGTTTAAATAGCTTATTGAGCTGTTGAGATAACTAAATTTACATGATTAGTCATAGCCCTATTTTTGTCATATGAGCTTTTATCTGCATCTATTGTTATGTCTGGTGCTTCTTAATTATATTATTTCATACACATATGCATGAGTACAGTTGGTTATTATTAAAAGTTGAGATTTTGGCACTACGGACACTATGAACGGATATTGATTATTAATTTTAAAATGATCAATACTTTAATATGGATCCGTATCTCCGGAGTTAGGTACTGCGAGCATAGGATCCCGAGTTTTCGGTGATGTAAGATATTGTGAAAGGTTACTGAGCATGCATATATATATTTTGACTTATGCAGTAGCTTTATATATACATCTCTCTCTGGCTAACGACTCTTTCTCTCTTGTTTACTTTGTGCACCTTTTTACGTATTTTAGCTAGCATTGCGAGTGTGGTCTATTCTGTTGTTATCTAGTTTGCTACATTTGCGTTTTTCGCTATAGTGCGTATGTGTGCCACTGTACCCCACATCGGTTGGTGGGATAGTGGTCGCGGCGGGGGATGATAGCGTAAGGTCATGTCCTCAGGGGGCGGGGGTGGTCGCGGGGGTAAGTAGGGGAGCAGGGGGTAGTCCTACGGGCAGGGCGGGAGGTAAGGGTGGGAAGAGGGCTGCGGACGCTCATAGATTAAGGATTGGGTCATGGAACATAGGCACTCTGACGGGTAAGTCCATTGAGTTGGCGAAGGTTCTTCAGCAGAAGAGGGTTAACATAGCGTGCGTCCAGGAGACTAGGTGGAAAGGGACAAAGGCGCGGAATGTTGATGGGTTTAAGCTGTGGTACTCTGGGCTCGTGAGGGGTAAGAATGGAGTGGGTATCTTGGTTGATAGGGACGTAAGGGAGTCCGTGGTCGAGGTTAGGCGAGTAAATGATAGGTTAATGTCTATTAAGCTGGTTATTGGGGGTGGCGTCCTCAACGTCATCAGCGCTTACGCGCCGCAAGCAGGCTTAGACGAGGAGGCTAAAAGGCGCTTTTGGGAGGACTTGGATGATCTGGTGAGGAGTATTTTCCAATCTGAGAAGTTAGTTATTGGAGGGGACTTTAATGGTCATATTGGGGCTGAGACTGGTGGCTTTGATGAGGTGCATGGTGGCTTTGGCTTTGGGGCCAGGAACGGAGGAGGCACTTCGCTGCTTGATTTCGCCAGGGCGTACGAGCTCCTGATTGCGAACTCGACATTCCGGAAGAAGGAGGAGCATTTGGTCACCTTCAAGAGTTCGGCGGCGAGGACTCAGATTGATTACATCCTCATCAGAAGGAGCGATAGGGGTTTGTGCAAGGACTGCAAGGTTATTTCGGGAGAGTCTCTTTCAACTCTTCATAGACTACTTGTGATGGATGTCGATCTCTGGGTGAAGAAGAAGAGGAGGGGCGCTCGGGGTCAACCGCGGATTAGATGGGGAGCTTTGTCTAAGGAGAAAGCCCAGGAGTTGGGAAGGAGGTTAGTGGAGGGCGGAGCTTGGAGAAGTTATGGGGAAGCGGACGCTATGTGGACAGTGACGGCGAACTTGGTTAGGGGGATAGCACGAGACGTGCTCGGGGTAGCAAAGGGATATTGAGGCAGACATCAGGGTGATTGGTGGTGGAACAAGGTAGTCAAAGGAAAAGTGGAGGTGAAGAAGGCGGCATTCGCTAGGTTGGCAGGGAGCGCAAGCGAGGAGGAGCGGAGAGCGAACAGGTTGATCTACAGGGAGGCGAGAAGAGAAGCTAAGATGGCAGTCACGGAAGCTAAAAACGCGGCGTTCGGTCGCATGTATGAGGAAATAGGGGAGAGAGGTGGGGATAAGAAGCTATTCCGGTTGGCAAAAGTAAGGGAAAGGAAGGCTCGTGATCTAGACCAAGTCAGGTGTATCAAGGACGAGGATGGTAGAGTTCTGATGGGGGAATCGCAAATCAAACAGAGGTGGAAGGTGTACTTTCGGGACCTTCTTAACGAGGAGGGGGATCGGAACATAGAGCTAGAGCTGGGGCATTCAGAGCGACATAGAGACCTTGGGTACTGCAGGCGCATTAGGGTGGAGGAGGTCTTAGGGCCGTTGCGTAGGATGAGTAGGGGTCGAGCGACCGGGCCTGACGAGATCCCGGTGGAGTTCTGGAAGTGCATGGGTAAATCTGGAGGGGAGTGGCTCTCTAGGCTGTTCAATGCGATCTTCAAGACTAAAAGGATGCCGGATGAGTGGAGGTGGAGTACAGTGGTGCCCTTGTACAAGAACAAAGGGGACATCCAGTGCTGCAACAACTATAGGGGCATCAAATTAATAAGCCACACGATGAAGGTTTGGGAGAGGGTGATTGAGGCGCGGGTGAGGGAGGCGAAAACTATATCTGGAAACCAGTTCGGTTTCATGCCTGGCCGCTCCACCACAGAGGCTATTCACCTAGTCAGGCGGCTGGCGGAACAATTCAGGGATAAGAAGAAGGACCTTCATATGGTGCTTATCGACTTGGAGAAGGTGTATGACAAGGTCCCGAGGGAGGTGCTATGGAGGTGCTTGGAGGCGAAGAGTGTGCCAGAAGCCTATATCAGAGTAATCAGGGACATGTACAATGGAGCTAAGACTAGGGTTAGGACGGTAGGTGGCGAATCAGACCATTTTCCTGTGGTAATGGGGCTCCATCAAGGATCGGCGCTGAGCCCCCTGTTGTTCGCCTTAGTGATAGATGCTCTAACCCGACATATCCAAGGGGATGTGCCTTGGTGTATGCTCTTTGCTGATGATATAATATTGATAGACGAGACGAGGGCCGGTGTTGGTGAAAGGTTAGAGGTATGGAGACAGACCCTCGAGTCTAAGGGTTTCAAAATAAGCAGATCTAAGACAGAATATCTGGAGTGCAAGTTTGGCGATGAGCCGAGTGGGGTAGGCAGGGAAGTGATGCTTGGTTCTCAGGCCATCGCCAAGAGGGACAGTGTCCGATATCTTGGGTCTGTGATTCAGGGGGGTGGAGAGATTGACGGGGACGTCACCCATCGGATAGGAGCGGGGTAGTCAAAGTGGAGGCTTGCTTCAGGGGTCCTGTGTGACAAGAAAATTCCACACAAATTCAAGGGGAAATTCTACAGAGTCGTGGTTAGACCTGCAATGTTGTATGGGGTGGAGTGCTGGCCCGTGAAGAACCCTCATGTTCAGAGAATGAAGGTTGCGGAGATGAGGATGCTTAGGTGGATGTGTGGGCACACCAGGCTAGATAAGATCAAGAATGAAGTTATTCGACAAAAGGTAGGGGTGGCCCCGGTGGACAAGAAGATGCGGGAAGCGAGGCTGAGGTGGTTCGGGCATGTACGGAGGAGGGGTCCCGATGCCCCGGTGAGGAGCTGCGAGCGGCTGGAGATTGTTGGTGGTCGGCGAGGGAGAGGGAGGCCTAAGAAGCATTGGGGAGAGGTGATTAGGCAGGACATGACTAGAATGCAGGTTACCGAGGACATGACCCTTGATAGGGGAGTCTGGAGGTGTAGAATCAGGGTTGTAGGCTAGGGGCTCATAGAGTTCTTCGTACGCCTCTTCCGGGGTTGGGTGTGGGATAGTAGGGTTACCCATAGATGATTAGTGTTTTAGCTTATGTCCCCTTATGGTTGTTAGTATGGTAGTTTCTGCTTGTTATTATTGCATGCGACTGTATTTATGTTTCTTATGTTTACATAATTATTTACGTTATTTCCGCGGGATTACTTATGCTTTATTATTTTGTTTTGTCTTGCCTTTGTTTCTAATTTTGACTTTGTTTTAATGCAGCTTTTCATTTTATCCTATGCGCCGAGGGTCGATTGGAAACAGCCTCTCTGCCCGAAAGGCTCGTCTACATATTACCCTCCCCAGACCCCACCTGGTGGGAATATACTGGGTAGTTGTTGTTGTTGTCGTTGCAGTAGCTTTATATAAAGGTTGTTGACATGTAACATATCTTTAAATGAGGATTGAGTGCTTATATTTTATTTGATCACCTTTATCTATAAAGCATGTCTAAGCTCCATATAATTGTGTTTTGAGCTTTAGTACTTGCTTGATGATGTCATGTTTTATTTCATATCATATCTATGCTTTTCAACTGATTATTGAATTGTTAATAAGTGTCGATGTCAATTTTTCTCCCCTACTTCTTCGAGTCTAGATATGATACTTACTCAATAGGTGATCTAGTTGAGACTTCGTGGTGAGCTTCTTTACTTGATATGATCTGCACATATGGAGTTGCCCTCCATACTTATCGAACTTGTCTATTTATTTCCCGTTCAAACAGACATTGTCGTTCAATTAACACTCTTTATTCTTGTTATTTTCTTGTGATAGTTGTTACATAGGGTTTTAGGCATTGTTACATAGGGTTTTAGGCATTGTTACACAGTCTTTGTCATATTTAGACCATGTTTAAGAGATTTGTATTCATGATATATTGGTGTTACGACTTATTCCCCTTATAAATTTATATCATAAATTTGTTAAAGGCATAATAATTTGCTTTCATTATTGTTGGATTAAGGTTGGCTTGCGTAGCGAGCGAGTTAGGTGCCAGTATGACCTTTGATGGGATTTTGAATCGTGATAACATTGTTATTTCTAGTAAGCCAGATGTACCAAAAATAGTATGGCAAGAGGATCACCTAATCGAGGACATAGCTAGAAGACCTGAAATTGACTCTATTCAAATGGAAAACCAAAGTCATTAACAAAGACTAGGTTATGGTGCCCATCATTACTACCAAGTTAAGTGATACCTTACTAGAACATTCTAGCATTAGTGCATCCCAAGAAAATATGAGTAATATTCTAATAACTAATTAAATAGAAGAAGCATATTAGATTGATGTTTAAACCAATACCATGGAGGTAGTGGGTGTCGACGCTCCCTTTTCAAAGGCAAAATCGGGATTTACGACATTATAGGCAAAACAACTCTATTTCCCGTTTGGGAATTGGGTCACGGAATTCGGAAGAGTCGCCACCTAATGATTATAGTGCATTAGGACACTTTAAGATGCAGAGAGTTTTTCTGAGAGAGAAACCAGAGTTGGATAAGGGCTTGAAGTTATCTCGAGGGAAAGGTGTTAGCCACCCCTCAAGATCCACAAATGTGGTTCCCAGTCGTGCTAATTGTGACTTAAAAAAGAAGATGATGCAAGTAGACAAATGAAGTGCACATATTCACATAATTTGAAAGCTTTAAAGAAAAGGACATAAGTTTGAAATAGGAGAGAGGATCAGTTTGAAAAGCATCAGGAAAACATTTAAATAAAGCATGTAAGAGAAAGAGGGGTCCTAGGTTTAACTATAATATGGATCATTCGATGCAATATATAGCTCATATTCCCAAGGAGGGGTTGCTTCATGATATTATCGCATCGTCATCATCTCCATATTCTACCCTCCCACCCCGCTAAGGTATTAAAGCGTGTTGGTATCGTTTACTTATTGCATGCTAATACCCGCCCAAACCTATTAGTCCTGAGGTATTAGGACTTCTAATCCTAAAAGGGGGAAAAGGAAGTAGGATACATATATGGAGTATTCAAAGGTAAAAATGCTAGAGCGACAATCAAAAAACAAGTAGCAGATAAGAGGGATGCAAATAAACAACTAAAGGCTCAAGTAAACCCCGTAACATACAACAAGTAGATTAGCATGACTTCAACTACTGATTTTGTCTTTAAAAGAGGTTAAGAGAGCAGGCAGATTAGTTTAACACATAAGAGTTGGATAGAAAATCTGCTTTGAGCTCCCCGGCCCCTTTTTAGAAGTTGACAGACTTTAGAAAATTAGTAAGGCTTCAGAAAAGGTGCCAGTTGCAGACAGGAGTTTGTTAAAAAATATTTAGAGTTGCAGACAGGTTATAGAAAGAAAAACACGAGCTTCAGACGGAAGTCTGTTAAAAATTTTAAAATTGCAGACGAATGTTTTGAGAAAAAGGGTTGTAAATCAGTTGAACAAATCAAGTAAGAATGGGAGTTTTAAAGACCTTGAAGGAGTTTTAAAATCATAAAGCGCTGGATCTGAGTAATCACAAACTCAACATAGAAAGTAACTTATGGTTACAAAAGAGCATACCTAGGCTGGACCCGTTCTAAAATAAGCCAGGTTAGGACAAGTTTGATGAAACTGAAACGTTTGAAAGCGTTAACGGTCTAAACTCATGACTTGTTGTTACCCTTTAGTTGCTGCTTTTATACCATTAGACGTCCTACTGTTTGCCTAGCATTTATATAATTCCTATAGGCATACTTTCTAGGTGAGTTAATAAGATGCAAACCTAATAGTATGGTCTCTATGTTAAGTTGGGAAATATGAAAGAGCCTATAGACATGGCATCTACATGAATATGCAACAATGTAAAAAATAGGCATAGTAACATTTCACATGGATAAAATAAAGGTCCTAAGGCATGGTTTCTACTGATGCAAAGATGACTAGCCTATAGTCATGGTTTCTGTATGACATTGATGTAATAAGGTAAACTCCTATAAACATGTTATCTATATGGTGATGCAACTATATAGAAACTGATGCAATGAAGTAAAGTGACCCTATAGGCATGATCTCTAATGCGGTTGAGAAAGTAAATTCCCCATGTCGCTTTCACTATACCCCGAGTTTTTACATTACACACTATTACAACTGGGCAGAAAAGTAAAGACATTAAAGAAATAAAAAATATACAAGTACATCAGCAGCTATAACAGGCCCGAGGAGTCTCGAAGCAACTTTAATGTCCAACATATGCCTTCTACCAAATCCGAGCTCCCAAGATCCGAGGCTTTTCTCATTTTAGAGTGTTACAAAGTCCCAAAGGCCTTCAAAAGAGACCCAGGCATTGCTTACACCCTAGTTGGAATAGTGCAAGTGAGGAATTGCCAGCCCTAAGGCATCCAAGTTCAGAGGAGACTCCAAGGTCCCTAAGCATGGCTTACCAAAAGAGGGCTAGGAACTAAAAAGGTTAAGAATGAGTGCAAAGTTAGGATTAAAGGGAAACAGTGTATGAAGTGGTCTTATCTAGCCTATTGATTGAGACTGGCACACCCCAGACTCCTTACAAAGGTTACAAATAGGAGCAAACTTGTAAACAAGTAAGACAAGGGCCTGGAAGGTGATTATGACACCAGCAGGCCTTTGTCCAGGCTCAAACACATAAGAGAGGGAAAAGGGAGTGGGATCTTTCTGAGTATAGGAAATTAAGCCTTAGTTCTAGATTAGAAGTGGCAATGAGATGTCATTCTTATCCAAAACAAACTCATAAGAAAAAAGGGTAAAGGGGAAGGGAAAATCACATAGGATTTGACAGACAAAATTAAGTTGAAAAGACTAGGAGGAAATAAAACATAGTGAAGGACAACACACAAGCAGAAGAAAGGAATTTAACATGCTAAAATACTGAATATAAACAACCAAAAGGACTAAACAAGGGGACAATGGATAGGAACTTAAACACACTAAAGACTCATATGAAATAAAATAATCAGACAAGGGAATAACGGGAAGGGGATTAAGCATGTTAGAACTTTAAACTGAAACATGACAGCCCATGGAAAGGGAGAGGGAGTTCAAACATGCTAGAACACAAGAAAAGTACTGAAAGAAACAAGCAAGGGGAGAGGGAAAGGGATTACATGATGAAATTAAACTTTAATTATATCAGGCAAAGACAGGGTAAAAGTAAATAAGTAGTTGAAAGATTTGTAATTGTGATTAGAACCTACCAGTTGCACTTGAATGACAAGAACAAAGAGAAATTCTATAACTAGCCTTGGCTTTCAGCCGGCTAGCCTTTAACAGAGAGAGCAAGTAGCAAGAAGAGAAAAGCAGAGAGTTTTCGTGAGTGACAGTAAAGAGAACTCGATAATCAGTGTGTGTTGAGTGATAAAATATATATCCTATTAATAGTTGAAAGAGAAACAACAGTAAGGCAAGGAAAATATTCAGAAGATCAATTAGTATCAATTAAGGAGAAGGGAACCCCTTCAATTAAGGAACCGGATAAAAAAGAATAAATAGACCTAAGGCTAATTTTGGAAAGAAAATATAGTATTGATCACAGAATATAGGGTAGATACACATAGGAAAATTCAAAAGTGACACGGTTGAACATGTAAGGTAAATAATTACCTAGGAAATTAAGGAGTCAAGATTTTACTGGCATGAACTTAGTCAGAGTACAGGGGACAATTAGAGAATCACATAGTTGTACCAAAATCAATTAGGGTTTCGGGAAAAAGTGAAGAACAGTACTATAAAAGATTCATAAGTCTAATCATGCAAAAAGTAGGCATAGCAGAATAGACATGTAGCAAAACATATACGAGAAAGCAATTAGAAAGCTAGGGTTTCACACAGAAAGATGAATGACAAATACCCTTAGAAATTATGGTTTCCACTACAAGTCAGAACACAAAGGATATCACAGACGAATAGGAACAAGAGCAGATCATTGTGAAGAGATCATAGCACAAACTAGATGAAAATCCATAATCGGTGAGGTAATATATTTATAGCCAGTAGAAGATGCTTAAAATCATGAAGAAGATCAGACAGTAACAAGAAATAAACAACAAAATCAAAGAATTAAACAGTTCACAAAAAATCCTAGGTTTTGAAAAATATGAACAGTCTTTGGAAAAACCACTAGGCGAAGAAAAGATGAGAGATATTTACAAACCTTACAAAACGCACAAAACTCAGAGAATATCGTAAAATAATATAGAGAGACAGAAAAAAGAACCTCGAATCAGTTAGAGTTTTCATAAAAGGCCTCAAAAATGGCGAGAAAAGCCTGGACGGCTCATCGGAGCTTGGTAAGGACCCAAGGCTTCAAATGCTTGCCGGAGAGAAGCCTGACACGGCCGTAAAACCCCATTAAAGGACCTCTGGTCTGTTCACCCTCGAAACAAAGTCCCAATCTTTGAACCCAAAGGCCAGGGATGGTGATAAATGACGGATAGAGGTAGTCAATGGCTTGAAAAGCCAAGAACACCGGAGAAATAGAGCTGGAGATGATTAGGGTTTGAAAGAGGCTAGAGAGTGTTTAGGGATTCAAAGGCGGCTGGTTTGGGAGAAATGATTAGGGTAAATGAGGGTTTGGGTGTTTAATTAGGTAAGTAATAACGTCGGCCGTTGATCTATGAGATCAACGGCCAGGATCAAAAGGGGGAAAAAGGGTTGGGTTAATTCTAATATTGGGTTGGGTTATTGGATTGGGAAATTGGGTTGAAAATGTGGCTGAAACTGAAAGACAAATGGGCTAGAATTTGAATGACCAATTTTTCCCAAATTTAATTTTAATAATAGTAAACAATTTCATAAAAATCCAATAAAATTACTGAGCTAATAAAATACGTTTAGAAATTAGTTAAAAATACTAGGAATAATTTTATACTTGAAATACTAGTTAAATTGATAAATAGACTAAAATTGCAATTTAATGCAATTTTGGTTTAAAATTGCCTAATGGCTTTGTAAAACCTGTAAAAATTTCCATAAAATTATATTTTATGTAAATGAGGGAATAAAATAATTTATTCATTAAAATAAAAAGGTTTGACACTAAATATTGGATTTTTCAGTACAAAAAAATAAGTTATAAATTGGTCTTAAAATGCTTATAAAATTATATAAAAATACCAAACCTCTTGTGGATGCTCATACATGCATTCACAAACTATTTGGAAAGTATTTTGGATACAAAGATACATAGGGAAAAATTGGGTATCAGCAGTTGCCTCTCTTTACCCGAGGAGGATGAAAGAGTTGTCGGGTAAAGATAAGATGGCCTATTTTGATTGGAAGCGACAACTGTGCGAGAATTTTGATCGCGCTCTAGCCTCTGAGATGCCTACATATCCCTGGTTTTATAGGAATCAGGCTGTATGTAGTTCAGGATCCATTGGCGGAATGTGCCAATGAAAATTTGAAACGATGGACGCAACGGGCTTGAGATTTGGCAAGGGTTCGAGGATTGGACGAGCTGCGGGGAACTGGAGCGGCAGCGCTCCTACTGGGACAACCGTTCCAGCTGGCATACCAGCAAATGAAAGATGCACGTGTACATTGCATAATTTAAACATGATGCAAGTTCGTATTGGACCATGAATGATGTCTTTGGATGGCTAGGATAGCGCCCTCAGACTATGACATCCAGGATATGAAGAGCATGAAAGTAAAGATTCGTAGGCCATGAAATGGTGTTCTCGGGCCATGTGGATGGTGCCTCCGAACTATGACGCCTTTGAATAAGTTGGTGATATTTCAGCCCATGAAAATGTGGCAATATTTCAGCTAAATGAATGCAAAGGGTGGCGATCTTTCAGCCGAGCAGGAATTTAAAATGCGGGGCGAGGATATTTCAGCTAAAGAAGCAAAATAAATGAGGTAGAGCTTAACCTCAAAAGGCAGAAGATAGCCTTATGCAGGAATGCAAGATGGAGACAGAGCTTAGTCTCGAAAGGCAGAAAATAGCCTTATGCAATGATGGAGGCAGAGCTTAGCCTCGGAAGGCAGAAAATAGCCTTATGCAAAAATGCAGATGGAGACAGAGCTTAATCTCGAAAGGTCGAAAAAAGCCTTATGCAGGATGGAGGTAGAGCTTAACCTTGAATGGCAGAAAATAGTCTTATGCAAAAATGCAGATGGAGATAGAGCTTAGTCTCGAAAGGTAGAGAACAGCCTTATGCAAGATTCAGATGGAGACAGAGCTTACTCTCGAAAGGCAGAAATAGCCCTATGCAGGATGGAGGTACATCTTAACCTCGAAAGGCAGAAAATAGCCTTATGCAATGCAGGAATATAAAGGAGAGGATAATGGTGATTTTTCTTAGCTGGTAGATGATCGTGCTATTGATGACTGCTGGGGAAGTGTTGAATGTAGATAGTAAGCCTTTGTTAGGAAGGTAGTGGCTATGGTTCTGTAAGGCTCTTGCATCGCTTATTTGCATCCTGGGTTCCTGCATCCAAAGAAAAATCGGGAGTTCCGAAAGGGGGAGGTTAGTCCGCATTCTTTTACCCGTGGCGTTCTGTACCCTTTGGGGCAGTGTTGCTGAACAGTAGCAATCCAAATGGTTTCATGCAAAGTTTTGGCAAATATAATGCAAGTATATGTATATAAGTAAAGAAAAAGATAGTTTTTGTTTTATGATAAACCACAACTGTAACGTGGTTCCAGGCACTACAACTTCGCTGGCTCCGGAATTTTGAGGGTCCTCCTCAAAATTCTGCCCCAGTTTACTGGGTTGGTGCTGTTGACGACGATGCTGAATGACTGAAATCAGATTGATCTTACAATTTTGAGGGTCCTCCTGAAAATTCTGCCCTAGTTTACTAGGTCAATGCTGATACGAAAGTTGGCAAGTTGACTTCGGAATTTTTAGGGTCCTCCTCAAAATTCTGCCCCAGTTCCAAATGTGGGGAAAAATAGAATTTTATTAATGATATGACCGAACACATAGGGCTGCCTATGTATCCCCTCTTATACAGGAATCAGGTCAGGCGAAGTTCAAATTACATCATAAAGAAATCATACTGATTAAATGTAATATCTCTTCACTGCATCTGAGTTGATTGGTTTTGGCTAGATTTCTCCATCCATTTCTACAAGAATAAGGGCTTCTCTAGTTAGGACCCGGTGAACTATGTACGGACCCTTCCAGTTGGGAGAGAACTTCCCTTTGGCCTCACTTGATGTGGAAATATCTTCTTCAACACCAGCTGTCCTGGTGTAAACTTCCTTGGTCAAACTCTCTTATTGAAGGCTCTAGACATCCTGTTTGAACCTTGACCCATTCTGCATCATCTAGCTCGTCTTCTCGTATGATTCTCAAGGATGGAATCTCTACCTCGGCGGGAATTACTGCCTATGTACCATAAACCAACGTGTAGGGAGTTGCCCCAGTTGATGTGCAAACTGTAGTACGATAGCTCAATAGAGCGAATGACCACTTCTCATGCCACTGCTTATGCTTTTCGATCATTTTCCTTAGTATTTTCTTGATGTTCTTGTTTGCTGCTTCCACGGCTATATTCATCTGAGGTCTATAAGCTGTAGAATTCTAGTGCCTGATCTTGAAATTTTCATGCATCACTTTCATCAAGTCGTTGTTGCGATTGGAACCATTATCAGTGATGATCGACTCTGGAACACCGAACCGATAGACAACCCAATCTCTGACAAAGTCTGCCACGACTTTCTCGGTTACCCCTTTGTATGAAGCGGCTTCAACCCATTTAGTAAAGTAGTCAATCGCCACTAGAATGAACTTGTGTCCTTTTGATGTGGCAGGATCAATTGGCCCAATGATATCCATTCCCCAAGCGGTGAACGTCCATGGTGCACTTGTTGCGGTGAGCTCATTTGGAGGTACCTTAATCATATCCGCATGTATCTGACAGCGGTAACACCTTCGAACATATTGAACGCAGTCTGTTTCCATGGTCATCCAGAAATATCCTGCCCTTAGTATCTTCTTTGCAATAACAAAACCATTCATGTGTGGTCCACAAGTCCTTGAGTGCACTTCTTCTAGTAACTTTGTTGCTTCTGTCGCGTCGACACACCTTATCAGCCCCGAATCAGGAGTCCTCCTATACAAGATTCCTCCGCTGTGAAAGAAATTGTTGGATAACCTTCAAAGTGTGCACTTCTGAGTAGCACTAGCAAGCTCTGGATATTCTCCTGTTGTTAGGTATCTTTTGATGTCGTGGAACCAGGGCTTTCCGGTAGCTTCTTCTTCAACATGTGCACAATAAGCCGGTTGATACTATATCCTAACCTGGATAGGGTCGATGAAATTTGTGTCTGGATGTTGAATCATAGATGGTAAAGTGGCTAAGGCATCAGCGAACTCATTTTGTACTCTTAGAACATGCTGGAATTCCATTTTTCTGAACCTCTTTCTCAAATCCTTTATGTGGTGCAAGTAAGGGAGTATCATGGAATTCTTGGTTGTCCATTCTTCCCGGACCTGGTGTATGAGTAGATCTGAATCCCCAATCACTAGCAGCTCCTGAATGTTCATATCAATGACCAGCTTAAGCCCTAAGATGCAAGCTTCATATTCGGCCATGTTATTGGTGCATGGGAACATGAGCTTGGCGGATACCGGAAAATGCTGACCGATTTCTGATACCAGAACCGCTCCAATACCAACTCCTTTGAAGTTTGCGACTCCTTTGGAAAACATCCTCCAACCATCATAGGATTCTACAATATCCTCTCCTATGAAAGCTACTTCATCGTCGGGAAAATATGTCTTCAATGGTTCATTCTCCCCTTCCACAGGATTTTCTGCGAGATGATCCTTTAACTGCCTTTTGGGTGACATAGACAATGTCGAATTCACTCAACAAAATCTGCCACTTCGCGAGCTTGCCAGTGGGCATGGGTTTTTGAAAAATATATTTTAGTGGATCCATTCTTGATATAAGGTAGGTGGTGTAAGCACAAAAATAGTGCCTCAACTTCTGAGTTATCCAAATTAAAGCACAATAGGTGCATTCTAATAGGAATACCGAGCCTCGTACGGGGTAAATTTCTTGCTGAGGTAGTTAATAGCTTGCTCCTTTCTCCCCGTCTCATCGTGTTGTCCCAAGAATTAACCAAATGCTCCGTCCAAAAATGCGAGATAGAGCAACAAAGGCCTCCCAGGCTCAGGTGGAACTAGGACTGGAGGCGTAGACAAGTATTCCTTGATCCTGTCGGAAGCCTTTTGACATTCATCGGTCCATTTGGTGGCGGAATCCTTTTTCAGCATCTTGAAGATAGGTTCGCAAATGATTGTAGACTGAGCTATGAACCGGCTGATATATTTAAGTCTCCCTAGGAAACTCATTACCTATTTCTTGCTCTTCAACGGTGGCAACTCCTGAATAGATTGGACCTTTGATGGATCCAGCTTTATTCCTCGGCGGCTTATGATGAAACCCAATAACTTTCTCGCAGGGACCCCAAATGCACATTTGGCGAGATTCAGTTTCAAGTTATACCTCCTTAGTCTGTTAAAAAACTTTCGGAGGTCCTCCATGTCATCTGCAGCATTCTTGGATTTAATGATGACTTCGTCCACATAAACCTCAATCTCCTTATGTATCATGTCATAAAAGAGAGTAGTCATGTCCCTCATGTAAGTAGCCCCCGCATTCTTCAACCCAAATGGCATCATTCTGTAGCAATACATTCCCCAAGGAGTGATGAACGTTGTTTTCTCTACATCTCCTTCATCCATCCATATCTGATGATACCCCGCGAAGAAATTGACGAACGACTGCAACTCATGCTTGGCACAGTTGTCAATCAAGATGTGTATGTTTGGCAAGGGGAAATCATCTTTAGGACTGGCCCAGTTGAGATTCTGGTAGTCGATACAGACTCTAACTTTCCCATCCTTCTTTGGTCCTGGCACAATGTTAGCTAACCAAGTTGGATATTGTACCACTTGAAAACTCTGGCTTTAACCTTCTTGGTAACCTCCTCTTTGATCTTTAGACTCATATCTGGCTTGAATTTTCTGAGCTTCTGTTTTACTGGTGGGCATGCAAGATGTGTCGATAGTTTGTGAGCGACGATGGACATGCTGAGACTGGTCATATCGTCATAAAACCATGCAAAGATATCCTCATATTCCTTCAAGAACTCTACATATTCCTCTTTCTCTGTCTGTCATAGGTGAACACTGACGCGCGTTTCTTTGACATTCTTTGTATCTCCCAAATTAACGACTTCGGTTTCATCCAAGATGGACTTAGGCCTATTCCTAAAATTTTCGGCCTCTCTGACAACCTTCTCTGGGATAGCATCTTCCTCTGAGTCTATGTCTGTTTGTTGCATAGCCTCGTTGCAAGTTACAGTTGTTGGTTCATAATCAAGACACGCAATAGTAATTTTGTGTGAAAAATGAAGTAAATAGCAGAGAAAAATAATAAATAGTGAGATATTTGATAAAACTAAAAATGCTTTTGATTGAATTCATAAATGTTAAAAACATCGGGGCTCTTTTGGAATGAAAAGACGAATGCGGAAAGTAAAGAAAACAACTAGAATAAAGATGCATGATGCTTGTTCAGCCTTGCTACCTCGAAGATTTCCGGGCGACGGTGGTCCTAATTGACCAGTTGGTGAGGCACTCCCTCGGTTTACAGCCTGAATGGAAGGGCCTCCCTCCTCCTCTTATTTGAAGGTCACAGAACAGTCCATGTCATCCTCCAGAAATAGGTTCTTCATTTCCGCAAGAGCCTCGTCTTCTTCTGAACTGTAGAGAGTGTCGGCTGGCTGAAATGTCTGCTCCAACTGAGGTATAGGCCATTCCAATGGGTAATATGGGCCGCGCCATGGTGGTGACCAATTTCTGAATTCTTGCCAAGTGTACTCGTATCTCAGTCTGAAGATAGTACCATGTTTATTCAACTGGACAGGTTTGGTGATACCTTGAAGATTCTTATCAAGTCCTTTCCCCAGTTCATACCCATTCCAATTAAGAATGTTCTCAACCTTGTTACTCCACCATTTGTCCTTATCCACTGCATTGACCCGCTCAATATGATTATATGTCTCCCCGCCTATTCTTCTTCTGCCTTCGATCATTGGAATGGTCTGGTGATTGTAGATGGGGTTGCTACCGTTGCCATAGATGATTACTTCCTGATGGTTCCATTCGAATTTCAAAGCCTGATGTAAAGTTGATGCCACGGCCCCAGGGGCATGGATCCAGGTCATCCCAGCAGTAAGTTGTAAGAGGCTTGTATGTCGATGACATAGAACTCGGCATCAAACCAAGTAGGTCCCATTTGAAAACACATGCTAACCTCCCCGAGAGTAGACCTCTGAGAACCATCAAAAGCCTTAACATTAATATCCCCATCCTTTATCTCGTGCAACCCTTTACCCAACTTCTTAAGGGTGATCAATGGACAAATATTGAGACCAGAACCTCTATCGACTAAGATTTTGGTGATGAAATGATCCTCATATTGCACAGTGATGTGCAGTACTTTATTATGACTGAGACCTTCAGGCGGCAATTCATCTTCATGGAAAGTGATTTTGTGACTTTCCAACACCTTCCCTATCATTTTTGCCATTTCTCCTCTCGTTATGTTGCTCGGGACATAAGCCTCGCTTAATATCTTCATCAAGGCGTTCTTATGCACCTCGGAACTCTACAGCAATGCCAAGATGGAAATCTGCACCAGAGTTTTGTTTAGCTGTTCAACAACTGAATATTCTTTAGCCTGTATCTTTCTCCAGAGGTCATCAGGTCCAGTTTCAACGGGACGCCCAGAGGCCTGCTTGCTGGACCCAGCTAGATGCTCGAGTGTATATACCCTGCCTGTTCTAGTCATACCTTGCGCGGCAATTACCTCGCTCGCGCGTGCTTTTCCTTTCCTTCTTGACTCGGTTGTGTAGTCCCAGGGTATGTCTTTGGACTGGAATAAGATTATGTCTGACATGGTGACCGAAATGGGCACCTTTGGAGACAACATAGTAACTTCAATCGGTGTGGCCGCTTTTGGGGTCCCAAATTCCACCTCAATCGGCTTTGGCACCTTTGCAGGATGTGCCTCGAACTAAATGGAATAGATATATTTACCACATTGCCCTCAGATGGCTGGACTTACACAACAATAGGATTAAGAGTGACCACCGGTTTCTTGGGCTCATCTCCTTTAGATATCAAACCAATCGACCCTTCGGGGTCCCACTCATCTTCTACTTCAATCATGTGGATGCTCCCACCTTTATGGTCTGGCACGGAGTTGATACGAACATTAGGAGTAGGCTCCTTAGCTACGATGACCTTGTTGTCAATTAAGGTCTGCATTTTATCCTTCAACGAGCGGCACTCGTCAATGGTATGGCCCTTCATCCCTGAATGGTATGCGCAGGTTTTATTTGGGTTGATCCATTGGGAAGGGTTCTCTAGGGTTATGGCTGGGATGGGTGTAACATATCCTGCAGCTTTGAGCTTCTCGTATAGTTGGTCAATGGGTTCATCAATAGCAGTGTACTGTCTGGGTGGTTTGCGGTCAAAATTTGGTCTTGGTCGTGGGAAGTTTTGATGGGTAGGTGGTGATGGATAGTGAGGAGGTTGGGGTGTGTAGGCTTGGTATATGGGTGCGGGTTGGTAATATCCTGGCGAGGTGGGTTTATATGTTGGTGGTGGAGATGTTTGGTAGACGGGATGTGAATTTTGATAGGTAGGGGAAGGTGCTTGGTAATTTGGAGAGGGTTGGAATGTGAGTGGAGCTGGAGGGTAGGGTTGGTATTTCATTGGAGAATGGTTTCTTTACGCATCCATTACGGAGTTTACATCCTTTTTCTTTGATGAACCACCAGATTGCAAGGCTTTGTTGGTGGCCTGCAGTGCCTCAAGGTTGGTAACCATACCGATTTTGATTCCCTCTTCAATTCTTTCTCCTAGCTTGATGATATCAGCAAATTTCTGCCCCTCTATCAGCATTAATCTCTCGTAATATTATGGGTCCTAGGCACGAACGAAAAATATATTCATTTGTTCCTCTTCTAAAGCCGCCCTGACTTTGGCTGCTTCCTACCTCCAACGAGTAGCATACTCGCGAAAGGTTTCAGTAGGTTTCTTCTTCAAATTCTGAATGTAGAACATGTCTGGTGCATTTTTAGTGTTGAATCTGAAACGGTCCATGAAATCCGATGCCATGTTTACCCAATTCGTCCACTTCTTTGCATCTTGGATGATGTACTAGGATAAAGCATCCCCTTTCAAACTCCTCATGAATAGTTTCATGTGGATCTTCGCATCCTTACCAACTCCTACTAATTTATCACAATACATTCTGAGGTGAACCCTGGGATTACCCGTACCACCAAACATCTCGAACTTAGGATGTTTTTACCCCTACGGGAGTTCGACATCGGGTTGAACACACAAATATTCATAATTCAGACATTCCACACCCTTGTTACCTTCCACGCCTTGAACCCTGCTAGTGAGTTTCTTGAGTTCAGCAGCCAAATTCTGAATGAGTGAATCTGATTCTGATACATCTGGTATAGGTTGTGCATAGTATGGCACAATATCCACAAAGAAAGGAGTATCCTGGTGGATTGGAGCATTTTGAGGCTCATGGATGAGCGGTGGAGCATTGTTTCGAACATGGGTTGGGGTCTTCTGCGGAGGTGCAGAGACCTGATTGTTGACATCTGCAGCAGCAAGGGAGATGGACAGACTTGCCAAGCTCCGGATCTGGTCCGGTTCCTCTCGAAACCTTAGCAAAGTTTGCTCCAAATAAGCCGCAACTTCCTTGGTGATCGGGGTACCGTGGGAAGTTCCTTCAATTTCCTTTCTTGCTTCATTATCTGCCATCTTTCCTTTGTTCCTATTTCTGGGAGGACTCAGAGGAGGAGGAGGAGGAGGACCCTTAGATCTTGTTGAATATGCTGATGGTTCCATAATGAAGGAACTAACCTTTGGGGAGGGGGATAAAAACAAAAGAAAACAAAAGGTAAAAAGTTAGTGCGGATTCTGAAAAAGGAAAAATTGCGGTATTTAAACACATTGTTGCAAGAAAATAAAACGTTTCCTATTTGGGTGTCTCGTTGTGCCCGAGCTAGGCCTAGCGACAAATATGAATTGGAGAAATCATATACCAAATGCCTCATTTTATTGATAGAAAATAGGACGAGTCAAAACAAACTGAAATAAAGAAAAATTGTTATTAATGGCCAAGGGCCTTATAACATTGAGAGAGCAGTAAAATTATAACTACTTGGTCCCAGAAGGACCTTCCCCAGATTCGGTATCTCTGCCTCCGTCATACAGCTTTATTAGCTCGCGCAGTCCCAGCAACAAATAAGTTTGAGCCAAGCACCCACCTTCACTACCTTCAGCTTCCTGACAATCTTTGATCCTTTTCAGAAACTTGCCTTTCAGCTCCACTATACCTTGTTCCAAGTACCCTAAACGGTCGCTTGCGCGGACAGCCATGTCTTTCCATTCATTGATTACCTTCTCTTGAGCCTCTAGTACTTCCCGGTGTTAACTCTCACACTCTCGCATCCGCTTGTGTAGATGATTGTACTTGACCTTTGTTACAGCCTCTTCATCAATAACCCTGTGACCATGGACGAAACCTATTTCCCCCAAGCCTATATGATCGTCTTCTAACCACCCTGGATAAAACGGCGCATGTCCCGCCTGATACCTGTCTGGTTCCATAGATTCCTTTTCTAGAATGATATTGGAGTGCCACATATGCTGAGCCCGGCACCTGTGTGAGCTATCGTCGTCCTGGTAATCATCCCAGCAATGACTCATCTTTTCTACTCTTGGTATAATCTGCTTCCTTTCGGCTTGCCTCATATGGGTAAGTTCCTCTCAAGCGGATGAGTACTAGGAATGGTTCATCCCTAGACCGAATGATAAACTCTCCAGTTTGAAACCACTCGTACATCCATTGTACCTGCTCTTCTCTCAGATTTCATAACAGTTCCACCCATCCGCTGGCGTCTTCCGGATGAGCAAACAGATCGTCCATGAAGTGCATCCTCTTTGGATGATGGAAAGCAATATGATCATCCCAATCCCGGCGTATGATCTCCTGCCTATACTCTCCCTTTAGAAGATGTTCAATGAGCAGAGTTGTAGTAGCAAATTGCAGCCTTCGAAGTGCGGTGCCCCTTGTTGACATTTTCCTAAGGCTCGGTATAGTTCTGCGAGGATCATGGGTGCTATTCTGAATGTCTGCCCGTCGATACCCTCCATTACGGCTTTGGTCACCATGGCTAATCTTGTATGGATTCTAGCCTTCTTCATCGGAAAAACTATCATTCCCAGAAAATAGAACATGAACACAAAAGCCCTCCTATGTATGTGCCCCAAATAGGTGAGGGCGAACTCGTCCATGTGATTGCGGTATGATTTGCTATGTCCGAACCTTTCATACATGAAACCGAAGGATATTTAGGAGTCCTTCAAGTTGGTCGGATTAGGGTTCTTTTTTGAGCCCCGTCATTTTCAAGAACCCTCTACCTTTGCGGTTTTCTGGCATAAGCAAACCTGGGCTATCCCAAGGAATTCCGGCTAAACCCTCAATTTCCTCCAACAGCGGCGTCATTTCAATATCCCCAAAGCGGAAGACAGACCGTTCACTATCCCAAAACATAGTAGCAGCTTCCACAATCTTGTTATCTGGCCTAACTTCCAGAAGTGAAGGAAGATTTCCTAAGTGTTTGCGGACAACAACCCGATCACTACCATGCAAATCATCCCACCAACTCAACAACTTTGGATGAATGTTTGATACCATACCAAATCTGCGGACCCCGTGCCTCATTTCCTGCAAAACAGAGAGTTAGGCCCTTAACCCCACCGGACTCGACCGTTTAAATCAATAATTACCAAAGGGTATTTAGTTCTCCAAATCAATGCACATAACGTGATTGTCCGTTTGGGTTTCGAGGAAACCCGATGGACTTTGGTTTAGCCTATCCTAATGATTATGTGGACAACATAACTAACTCGTCTAAGTTTGACCATGATGTATGAACAATTAAATGGAGTGAGGTTTCTACTTTTGAAGTCAAGCTACCCTTGAGCGGACAACACAAGAGGAAAGGCGTTGAATCGTCGACTACACCGTTGATCGACTGGTTTTACCGCAAATATGTCTTTGCTAAATTTAGGGGTTTGTGAATATCGGAAGAGCACAACCAATCACTATAAGCGTTGCTATAGGATTTGTTTGGCACGAGTGAAAAATGATGTTGAAGGATGAAATTACAACAATAAATACATGTATTTTCACGTTCATAATGATTATAATAGATGCTCGAAATTAAAGACGAAATTGAAATAAAGTAAAGACAATAAAGTGGTAAAACAGTTAAAGAAAGATAAGACATGAAGAAACAAGTTAGTAATTGTGAAAAATAATAAATGAAAAGTAATTGAAGCAATAAATAAAGAAAGCGGTAAAGTCAGAAAGCACGTAGTGGAGAAAGCCTTAAAGAAATCCCCGGCATAGTCGCCATGCTGTCGACGACCCCTTTTTCAAAGGAGAAATTGGGTTTTACGACATTATGGGCAAAACAACTCTATTTCCTGTTTGGGAATTGGGTCACGGAATTTGGAAGAGTCTCCACCTAATGATTATAGTGCATTAGGACACTTTAAGATAAAGATAGTGTTTTTGAGAGAGAAACCAGAGTTGGGTAAGGGCTTGAAATTATCTCGAGGGGAAGGTGTTAGGCACCCCTTAAGATCCACAAATGTGGTTCCCAGCCGAGCTAATTGTGACTTTAAAAAGAAGATGAAGCAAGTAGACAAATGAAGTGCACATATTCACATAATTTGAAAGCTTTAAAGAAAAGGACATAAGTTTGAAATAGGAGAGATGATCAGTTTGAAACGCATCAGGAAAATATTTAAATAAAGCAGTAAGAGAAAGAGGAGTCCTATGTTTAACTATAAAATAGATCATTCGATGCAATATCTAGCTCATATTCCCAAAGAGGGGTCGCTTCATGATATTATCGCATCGTCATCATCTCCATATTCTACCCTCCCACCCCGCTAAGGTATAAAAGCGCGTTGGTATCGTTTACTTATTGCATGCTAATACCCGCCCAAATCTTTTCCCGGGGTATTAAAACTTCTAATTCTAAAAGGGGGAAAAGGAAGTAGGTTACATATATGGAGTATTCAAAAGTAAAAATGCTAGAGCAACAATCAAAAAACAAGTAGCATATAAGAGGGATGCAGATAAACAACTAAAGGCTCAAGTAAACCCTGTAACATACAACAAGTAGTTTAGCATGACTTCAATTACTGATTTGGTCTTCAAAAGAGGTTAGGAGAGCGGGCGGATTAGTTTAACACATAAGAGTTGGATAGAAAATCTGCTTCGAGCTCCCCGAGCCCTCTTTAGAAGTTGACGTACTTTAGAAAATTAGTAAGACTTCAGAGAAAAGGTGCCAGTTGCAGACTGGAGTTTTTTTAAAAATATTTAGAGTTGCAGACAGGTTTTAGAAATAAAAACACGAGCTTCAGACGGAAGTCTGTTAAAATTTTTAAAATTGCAGACGACTTTTTTGAGAAAAAGGGGCTGTAAATCAGTTGAACAAATTGAGTAAGAAGGGGAGTTTTAAAGACCTTGAAGGAGTTTTAAAATCCTAAAGCGCTGAATGACAGATTCAAATCAGTTTGTTGTATGGGAAAATTTCAAATTCATAAACTTTATATTGCCATGCTGCCTAGTTTTGAAAGAGTAAACTGGAGGAACTTATTATTGGTTGATAATGTAATTCCTCGTCACAAATTCATTGCTTGGTTGGCTGCACATCACAGATTGCCTACTGTGGATAGATTGGTTAAGTTTGGAATTCAAATTCCACTTACGTGTGTATTCTGCAAACAGCAAGAGGAGACTTTTCATCATCTATATTTTGATTGCTGTATCACAAAGAATTTATGGACTCGTATTTGCTGTTGGCTGGGTAGTCCGAGACAGGTGCTTAACTGTGAAGAGGAGTTGATATGGATATGTAGGAAAGCTCGTAGTACTGCATGGAGGAATGCTTTTACTGCTGCTGCTTTTATTCATGTTATTGCTTTAATTTGGAAGGCAAGGAACAATATGAGATTTCAGAACATGGTGCATGATGAGTATAAAACTGCCAGAGAAATTGCAATGCTTCTTCATGTTGAGGCAGACACAGTAGAAGATGGCAACATGGGTTACAACAGCTAAATAGTTTTCCTTAGCTCGAGTTTTAGTTACTGTAAATCACTTACACAGTCATTGGTTTTTTGTTAGATTCATAGGAACGATGCTGTAATTAGACTGCATAAATGGCTGTCCCACCAGTTATGAATAGGAAAATTGTATATCCTTTGAGGTTATGAATACAATGCTCTAAATTTAAAAAAAAAATCCTAAAGCGCTGGATCTGAGTAATCACAAACTCAACATAGAAAGTAACTTACAGTTGCAAAAGAGCAGACCTAGGCTGGACCCGTTTTAAAATAAGCTAGGTTAGGACAAGTTTGAGAAACTGAGACGTTTGAAAGCGTTGACGGTCTGAACTCATGACTTGTTGTTACCCTTTAGTTGCTTCTTTTATACCATTAGACATCCTACTGTTTGCCTAGCGTTTATATAATTCCTATAGGCATGCTTTCTAGGTGAGTTTATCATATGCAAACCTAATAGCATGGTCTCTATGTGAAATTGGTGCAATATGAAAGAGCCTATAGACATGGCATCCACATGAATATGCAACAATGTAAAAAATAGGCATAGTAACAGTTCACATGGATAAAATAAAGGTCCTAAGGCATGGTTTCTACTGATGCAAAGATGAGTAAGCCTATAGTCATGGTTTCTATATGACATTGATGCAATAAGATAAACTCCTATAGGCATGTTATCTATATGGCGATGAAACTATATAGAAACTGATGCAATGACGTAAAGTGACCCTATAGGCATGATCTCTAATGCAGGTAAGAAAGTAAATCCCCCATGTCCTTTCACTATACCCCGAGTTTTTACATTACACACTATAACAAACTGGGCAGAAAAGTAAAGACATTAAAGTAATAAAAAATTTCAAAGTACATCGGCAGCTATAACAGGCCTGAGGAGTCTCGAAGCAACTATAATGTCTGACATATGCCTTCTACCATATCCGAGCTCCCAAGATTCGAGGATTTTCTAATTTTAGAGTGTTACAAAGACCCAAAGGCCTTCAAAAGAGACCCAGGCACTGCTTACACCCTAGTTGGAATAGTGCAAGTGTGCAATTACCAGCCCTAAGGCATCCAAGTTCAGAGGAGACTCCAAGGTCCCTAAGCATGGCTTACCAAAAGGGGGGTAGGAACTTAAAGGGCTAAGAATAAATGCAAAGTTAGGATTAAAGGGAACCAGTGTATGAAGTGGTCATACCCAGCCTATTGATTGAGACTGGCACACCCCAGACTCCTTACAAAGATTACAAACAAGAGCAGACTTGTAAACAAGTCAGACAAGGGCGTGGAAGGTGATTAAGACACCAACAGGCCTTTGTCCAGGCTCAAACACATAAGAGAGGGAAAAGGGAGTGGGATCGTTCTGGGTATAGGCAATTAAGCCTTGGTTCTAGATTAGAAGTGGCAATGAGATTACATTCTCATCCAAAACAAACTCATAAGCAAACAGGGGTAAAGGTAAGGGGAAATCACATAGGATTTGACAGACAAAATTAAGTTGAAAAGACTAGGAGGAAATAAAACGTAGTGATGGACAACACACAAGCAGAAGAAAGGAATTTAACATGCTGAAATACTGAATATAAACAACCAAAAGGAATAACATGCTAAATCTAACACAAACAGGTGAGGGATAAAGGGAAATGGGGTTTAACATAACTGAAATCTACAGCATAAACAAGGGAACAAGGGATAGGGACTTAAACACACTAACGACTCATATGAAATAAAATAATAAGACAAGGGAATAAAGGGAAGGGAATTAAGCATGTTCGAACTTAAAATGAAACATGACAGCCCAGGGAAAGGGAGAGGGAGTTAAAACATGCTAGAACTCAAGTAAAGTACTGAAAGAAACAAGCAAGGGGAGAGGGAAAGGGATTCCATGATGAAATTAAACTGTAATTATATCTGGCAAAGACAGGGTGAAAGTAAACAAGTAGTTGAAAGATTTGTAATTGAGATTAGAACCTACCAGTTGCACTTGAATGACAAGAACAAAGAGAAATTCTATAACAAGCCTTGGCTTTCAGTCGGCTAGCCTTTAACAGAGAGAGCAAGTAGCAAGAAGAGAAAAGCAGAGAGTTTTCGTGAGTGACAATAGAGAGAACTCGATAATCAGTGTGTGTTGAGTGATAAAAGATATATCATATTAATAGTTGAAAGAGAAGCAACAGTAAGGCAAGGAAAATATATTCAGAAAATCAATTAGTATCAAATAAGGAGAAGGGAACCCCTTCAATTAAGGAACCAGATGAAAAAAAATAAATAAATAAATAGACCTAAGTCTAATTTTGGAAAGAAAATATTGTACTGATCACAGAATATAGGGTAGATACACATAGGAAAATTTAAAAATCACACGGTTGAACATGTAAGGTAAATAATTACCCAAGAAATCAAGGAGTCAAGATTTTACTCGCATGAACTTAGTCAGAGTACAATGGACAATTAGAGAATCACACAGTTGTACCAAAATCAATTAGGTTTTCGGGAAAAAGGGAAGAACAGTACTATAAAAGATTCATAAGTCTGATCATGCAAAAACTAGGCATAGCAGAATAGAAATGTAGCAAAACATATACGAGAAAGCAATTAGGTAGCTACGACTTCAGATGGAAATATGAATGACAAATACCCTTAGAAATTAGGGTTTCCACTACAAGTCATAACACAAAGGATATCACATACGAAGAGGAACAAGAGCTGAACATTGTAAAGAGATCATAGCACAAACTAGATGAAAACCCTATGAAAGGTAATCAGTGAGGTAAAGTATTTAGATCTAAATTAAGATGCTTAAAATCACGAATAATAACACATAGTACCAAGAAATAAACAACAAAATCAAAAAATCAAACAGTTCACAAAAAACCCTAGGTTTTGAAAAAGATGAACATTCTTTGAAACACCACTAGGCGAAGAAAAGATGAGAGATATCTAAAAACCTTAGAAAACACATAAAACTCAGAGAAGATCATAAAATAATACAGAGAGACAGAAGAAAGAACCTCGAATCAATTAGAGTTTTCATAAAAGGCCTTAGAAATGGCGAGAAAAGCCTGGACGGCTTATCGGAGCTTGGTAAGGACCCAAGGCTTCAAAGGATTGCCGGAGAGAATCCTGAAACAGTCGTGAAACCCCATTAAAGGACCTCAGGTCCGATCACCCTCGAAACAAAGTCCCAATCTTCGAACCCAAAGGCCAGGGATGGTGATAAATGACGGATAGAGGTGTTCGATGGCTTGAGCAGCCACAAACGCCGGCGAAATAGAGCTGGAGATGATTAGGGTTTGAAAGGGGTTAGATAGTATTTAGGTATTCAAAGGTGGCTGGTTTGGGAGAAATGGTTAGGGCAAAGGGGGGTTTGGGTGTTTAATTAGGTAAGTAATAACGTGGGCCGTTGATCTATGAGATCAACGACCAGGATCAAAAGGGGGGAAAAGGGTCGGGTTAATTCTAAGATTGGGTTGGGTCATTGGATTGGGAAATTGGGTTGAAAATGTGGCTTAAATTAAAAGACAAATGGGCCAGAATTTAAATAACGAATTTTCCAAATTTAATTTAAAAAAATAGTAAATAATTTTATAAAAATCTAATAAAATTAGTGAGATAATACAATATGTTTAGGAATTAATTAAAATTCTATGAACGATTTTATAGTTGGAATACTCGTTAAATTGATAAATAGGCTAAAATTGCAATTTAATGCAATTTTGGTTTAAAATTGCCTAATGGCTTTGTAAAACCTGTAAAGAATTTCATTAAAGCATATTTTATGTAAATAAGGGAATAAAATAATTTATTTATTAAAATAACAAGATTTGACACTAAATATTGGATTTTTCAGTATAAAAAAATAAGTTATAAATTGATTTTAATATGCTTAAAAAATTATAAAAAATACCAAACCTCTTGTGGATGCTCATACATGCATTCATAAACTATTTTGAAAGTATTTTGGGTACAAAGATACATAGGAAAAAATTGGGTATCAACAGTGGGCAGTAGGAACTCTAGTATGCTTAAAGTGCCATAGGAAGTGTTTGATCTTATTGGGCACTTTCAGTTCCCAATTCCAATTGAAGTCCTTTAGATAAGTAGTGTTTTGGTTGACATGAGTGAGAAATGTAAGAGAGTGGTAGCAAGAGCTTATAGTGAAAGTACCATTTGTGGTTAGACTCCATCTGAGCCTATCCTGATTAAAGGAGGGGGTAAATGTAGGTATTAAGGATCATTTGGGCAATGGTATGAGGCAAAGTGGAGAGGAAATCCATATTCCATTACGGCATATGGAGTTGACTCTAATTTCTCACCTTCTACACTAAGTGAGCCCTGGATAAGGTATGTACGATTCCTTTGTATATAGAGCCAGGTGTCCAAATAATATTTGACTTTATCCCTCTTATTAATCACCCATCTGAAGAATTTGGTATGTGCAACCTAACCATTGGGAATAAATTTTCAGATGTTAATTTTTGGCTTCATGTAAGGGTTCCTTCAATTATAGTGTTTACTATAATAGTGCTAACCCAAAAGGGGGTCAGGTTTATGAAACATTCTCCGTGTTAGTATAGAATGGATTGACTTATTCTTAACCTTGGCTTTTTGGATTTCTAGCCCTCCCTTATCCTTAGCCCCAGAAACAGTGTCACATCTCACCAAGTGCATTTTTCTTTTCTGGCTAGTTTTACCCCAAATGAAATACTTTTAGATTTTGTTAATTTGGTTTAAAATGTGAATAAGGAGTTTGGTGTGTTTTATAATATAGCTAGGTGTACTATTTAATGAGGCTTTTGCTAGGGATACCCTACCAGCATGTTGAGAAAATTTATTTTCCAGCCAACTACCTTAGCATGCATGTTGTCAACGATAAACTGAAAGTCACTGTTCGTGGATTTTCTTATGAAAGATGAAAAATCTAGGTATTTCCCAAAGGTAGTGCTAAGCTTTGATTGTTAGATTTTCAAAAGTAGGTCTCTTTTTCTATAGGTTGCAGTTTGCTAAAAAGATGACTTTGGATTTTGCAAAATTAATCTTTTGACTAGAGGCATCATTAGAAGTCTTGAGAGTGTGGAGAATGATATTTCAATTCCTAACATTGGCTCTGGAAAAGAGTGTTAAATCATCATAAAAGAAGAGGTGAGAAGTTTTTGGGCCAGGCCTGTTGATGATGATTGTGAACCATTGTTTTGCTTCTACTTTTAGTCAACCATTGTAGAGAGCCTTTGCAAATAGAGGATGAATAAGTATGGGGAAATATAGTCCCATTGTGTTATTCCTCTTATCGTAAAAGAACGCAGTTTTACTACCATTAATAAGAACAGCGCAGACACAAAACATAACAAGCTTAGTGAGTTGGGGAGAAAACTTGAAAGCTAAGAGGGTTTCTCTAATATACGACCAATTTAACCGATCAAAAGCCTTTTCTGGATCAATTTTGAGGGTCATGTTGGCATTACTCTATTTTATCTTACCAAAATAATTCATATGTTCTTGGACAATAATTGCATTGTCAGCAGCTCTCCTGTTGGAATAGAATAGCCTGGCTAGGCTCAATAATAATAAGGAAATGAGACTTGATTTTATTAACAATGCTCTTGGTGGTTAATTTATAGATTGTGTTGCATATATAGATAGGTTTGTAGTTCTTAAGCATGGAAGCATAGGAATGAGATATATCAGCGTGGAATTCATAATCGAATTTGTGACATCATTATGGAAGACTTCTTTGCAGAAGGTAGACATTGGTTCTATAGAATTGATCAGTATCTTTGATAGAACACAGGATGGAGGTTATTAGGCCCTGGAGCTTTAAGGGCCAAGAACAAGAAGATAATCTGCTTGATCTTAGAGTCTCTTAAAGGGGTGCTAAGAGAAGAGGCTTGTGCCTTAGTTAGAGTGTGTGTAGGGCTGAACAACTCAATTTTATGGGGAGAGAAAGATGTGTAGGAAATGTTATAGATGGATGAGAAGTACTTTATGATAGAGGTTTTGATGTCAGTTTGGTCATACAGCCAGTTGCCAATATCATCTTGGATGCACGGGATTCTATTCCTTCTCCTCTTATTGAGGGTGGATGTAATAAAAAATTGGTATTAGCATCACCTTGAGTGAGCTAATTGATTATAGACTTGATTTTATAGAATTCAACCTCTTGCTTAAGGAAAAATCCATACTCTTTCAGAAGTTATAATTCAAGATCTAGGATGAAGTCAGTAAACTGATAGTGAGGAGATTTTTAAATCCCAACTAATCTTTAACTTCCTCTTCTTCTTGAATATATTACCAAAAGTATTTTTATTCCACTCTATGACCTTAAGGTGAGAATAACTTATGGAGGTAAAATGATTTTCATTGGGGGAGGTGGAGACAAGGCAATAAAAAGATAGGTGTCCACACCACATAGATTCAAATCTAAATGGACAGCACTGCTATTTCTTGAAGTAGGAGAATGCAATCTAATGAAAAAAGATAGAGGTCAGAGTGTGTCCTAGTAAATGGGTTATAATAGCTTCTTAATAGGTGTGAATCTAAGAATAATTGGCAAAGCACCTATCTGGTCTTTCGAGGTTTAAATATTTTCTATCCCTATATTTTTTATTATCCACGTGTACAATGCTAAATTAGACATATTAGAGTTGATAGAGTTCCCTCCAAACTTATCCCTAGCTTTAATTAAAAAATTCATTAAATTCCTCATCAACACATCAACTACCAACATAGGATTCAAAGGTAGCAATTAATTGTTCCCAAAGAAATTTCTATCAGTGTTTTAATCATGTTCTCTTCTAGGGAAAGTTTTACAACGTAAAAGTCCCATCCTAGATCGACCAAAATTAATTGTTCGGATGACCACCACAACTTGGAAAGTTTGTTTCAAAGGAATGAGTGAGTAATGCGTTCACAAATTCTTTGATGATGAGGGAGTAACTCCATGGGAGACATAAACGATTTTGTCCCTTGTCCGAAAATGAGATTTAATCTTGCATATGTTCATGGAGCATAGATTCCTTTCCATTATTTTCTTGGGAATAATACGTGCTTGTTGTCATGGAGTTTTTTTCCAATAGCATTTCTCGGTACGAATGTTGTGGTGATAAGTTCTCTTTTTTGGCTATTTTCTTCATTCGGTAGTTTTGGGGGGTGTTTATTGGTGATACTGTTTGTGGTGGACTGCTCATCGGAACGAGAGACAGGGCATATCTATGTATTGGAGCATGAATAATATTATATCTTTTATAAGTTCTTTAAATATACATGAGTGCACCCAAATTCAAAGAGTTTGATGGTTCAATGATTATTGGGTGCACCTTTACAAGTGAAGTTAAAAGTTCAGATCAGAGTTTGTAGGCATGTCTAGTATTCCTCTTGCATTCTAATTTAAAAAATCTTTTCTTTTTTTATTTGATTTATTCATTCAAAATCACCAAATCTAATACATCGAAACTCTTGATCTCCTTTTTCATTGCAAAATCGATATATTAATATAATTCAGGGCCTAAAAGAGATGACGTGGCACTATCTATGAGTAGAAAATATTGAGTTTCTTTTTTTGCATTTTTGTCCTTTTTCTCTATTTCATTATTTATGCACTAAATTAAAAGGTTACCTCTTAATTACACCTCTTTATCTTCCTTCTCACACCTTCTCTAAGTAGTGCAATGGTTAAAAAAGGCCACCTCCTTAGTTATCTTAATTACCATAATAAAAAATATATATCTTGAATACACCTCTAAATTAAAAATTAAAATATTCACCTCTTAATTACACTTTTTTATTTTCCTTCTCACACCTTCTCTATGTATTGCAACTGTTAAAAAGAGTCACCTCTTTAATTATTTTAATTAACAGGGAAAAAAAAGAAAATCTCAAATACACCTCTTCATGGTCTCTCTCCTTCCTCTTCCCTAACTAAAATGTTTTAAACTTCTCCCTTGGCTCATCAAAGTCATATTTATGCAAATAAATCATAAATTCTCACCCTCGCTTTCTCTAAGAGAATGAAAAAGTGTAGTTTTCTATTTCTCCTATACATCCTATTTGTCAAATTCTAATTTGAACTCAAATAAGACCTTCTTTTGGTCGAGTGACTTCGTTCTATTTTAAATTGTGTAACACATAATTCTGGGGCATTTGCATCTATACCCGCTTTTTGGGTCACGTTTTAATTTGTGTCCGCTTTACAAAAAAAATTACAAGCGTACCTACTTTTTCGTATAACTTCAGCATATGGGGCTGAAGTAGCAAAGGCAATCACGCAAAACTTCAGCATTCTAGTATACGGGATTGAAGTAGCAAGTGTGCTTAAGTTTTTGTCTGTAATTGCCGAACTTAAGCATAGTAGTTGAAGTTTTGTTCTCTATTTTCTAAAGTTTTTGTTTGTAATTGATGCAGTTTTTATTTTTGTAACTTACGAACTTCAGCTCGAGAGCTGAAGTTTTTATTTTGTAACTTGCGAACGTCAGTTGTAGAGCTGAAGTTTTTGTTTTTGTAACTGGCGAACTTCAGCTCTAGAGCTGAAGTTTTTGTTTTTAACTGGCGAACTTCAATCTAGAGCTAAAGTTTTTATTTGTAACTGGCGAACTTCATCCTTCTTAGAGTTGAAGTTTTAACTGACTTTCCATATGATCCGATGTCAGTTTGGTTTGATTGGATTGCTTCCTTCAAATGGTGTTAACTTGATATTCAAAGACAATATCCTTTAAACCTAAAAGCTAGAAAGTTTCTTTGTTGGATACTTTTTCACTGACACCGGTTGCCCATTTAATTTCTTCTTATTTATTTGTTCATGTTTAACCTTTTTTGGTCCTATTGACTTGCTGTGGGTGTTGAATACCTTGTTTTTCTAAGGTCTTTTGAACTTATAAAACAGTTTGACAGCATCACCAGAAAACATTTGCTAAGGAAGCTTTAAATTTCTTCTAATGGAACTATCGCATTGAGAGCGGATATAACTTTAAGAAGGAGAAAGGGGCTGAAATTATTTAATAAGTGGGTACAAATTAAAATTTTCTTTAAAAATGGATATAAATTAAATGGGAGCGATCAAATAAAATGCCCAGTACAACTTCTACCATAATTTTGTTACAAGCAACGTTGGTAACTGATCTTTTCAGTGTTTTTTGTTTAAGACAATTCATGGAGCAAATAATAATACAGATATTTCCGAATGTGAATGAATAATACACAGCCATGATAGGCTGCGGTATTTGTAATTAAAATGGCGCACGATAGCCGACCCTAATTTCTCTCGGCGCACAATAGCAAGGATCATCATTGTGCCTGAAAATGGCTCGCCACTGGAGGAATACGAACGCTGCTACCACCAAGTTAGTTACCCCTGACCATGGTGTTGCTAAGAAACTTGAACCACTGACATTCGGGAGTTTTCTTCCTCCGAAATTTCAGTCCATTGTTGAGGTTAGTGACGCTGACTGTGACGAAGGTGCAATGCATCATCTGTCGAACAAAGTGGATGAGAATACCAGTCAACCTATACGACTTCAGTTCTCGGAAATCAACGAATCTAAGGCTCCATCTCCAACAGTAGCTGAGGTTGTACAAGGAAATCGTAGCGCTCAGATGGGCAAACCACTATCGTTTGTGCCCCCTACTGATCGAGATGGTAAGAAGGTTGTTAAACTAAGTGAGGATGATCATAAACCTCAAGTTGATTATTGGAGAACCTCCTTAATTGGGTATGTTATTGGGGACAATCCTCTCGAAAAAGCTATGGAAAATTTTGTGTTGCATGTGTGGAATTTTGTTCCTAAACCGCAAATTTTGATGCATTCTGAGGGCTATTGTATTTTTCGATTCAATTCGATTGCAGATAGAGATCAAGTCATACAATCGGGTCCTTATTCATTTAGAAACAAACCCCTGGTGTTGAGACCTTGGGAGATTGATTTCTCCTTCCATAATGACATTTTAAGCACAATTCCAGTGTGGATCAGATTTCCTGGTTTACCTGTGGGATACTGGTCAACTGAGGTTTTAAGCAAGATGGCAAGTGCAGTCGGGAACCCATTGTATACTGATAAATTCACAGCTCATTATGAGAAGATATCTTATGCCAGAATCCTAGTAGAGGTTGATGCTGCGCAGCCCCTTCCTGAACAGATAGAGATTGAAACCCCATTTGGGCCATAGATACAATCGATTGAATATGACTGGAAACCTCTTTTCTGTAATCACTGTCTGAAGTTTGGGCATGACTCTATTGACTGTTGGCATAACACCAACACTGATGCAGATATGGAACTAAAGGAAGAGGGTAAGCCTAAGAGACAGAGGGTCAGAGGGAATAAGAGAGATAAAACTGTTAAACAAGAATGGATGGTCAAGAAGCCTCAAGCAACTAATAACTTACATGAGCAGATGCCAGAGGTAGCTGAGTCAAGTAAGGAGAATGATAAGGAGAGTGATTTATTGTTGAACACTACAAGCCAAAGGATGACTCCTCAGAATGATAAACAGATTGACCCTGGCACTCAGATGATGAATCCAGAATCTAGCAGTGTGCCAAATTGCAACATAGTTAATGAATGCACTAAAGGGAAGGCAATTTTTGATGCATTAGATGATGGCAGAAGAGGAGAACAGATTGACCCTGGTCCTTCTCATAACCCCAGCCCCAAGATACTATGATCATTGTTACTTGGAATATTAGGGGGCTAAACCTAGCCCTTAAGCAGAAAGAGTTGAAGACCTTTCTTGCTGTAAACAAAGCAGATATTATGGGATGCCTTGAAACTAGAGTTAAGAAACACAAAGCAAAGAAAATCCAAGATAAAATTGCAAAAGGCTGGAAAGTCCACTGCAATTATTCTAAAGCTGTGAATGGAAGAATTTGGCTGTTGTGGAGACCTCACATCCAGGTTTATATCTCCCTAGTGACTGACCAGTTCATGCAGTGCCTCATTGAAGATTCAATTAGTAAAGTTAGAACTCATTTAAGTATCATCTATGCCCAGAACAATGTTAATCAAAGAGACCAACTGTGGACTGATCTGAGGAACATCTCTATACCCAGTCAGGACCCTTGGTTAGTGAGTGGTGACTTCAACAATTTCCTGAGCTCTGAAGATAGAATTGGTTCTCCTGTAACTGAAGCTGAAGTAAAAGGTTTTAAAGCTGTCATTACAGACCTGTAGCTCACTCCTCTCAGAGCCAAAGGTTGGCACTACACTTGGACAAATAAGCAGGGTACTACAACAAGAGTTTATAGTATGATTGATTGGGCACTGGGTAATTATCAGTGGATACAGCAATATGGCCACTTAGAAGCTGACTTCATGAATCCTTCAGTATCAGATCACTCTCCAATACTTATCAAATGTGGAGGCCATCAACTGTTACATCCCAAGCCATTCAGAATGTACACTAATGTTATGGAACTCCCTCAATTCCATAGCATCATACAAAATGTTTGGAAGTTAGACTACATAGGATCATCTTTGCAGCAGGTTTGGAGCAAGCTAAAGAATATGAAACAGCAACTAAAGGACCTAAATACATATATGGCTACATACAAGCAAAGACTTGAGCAGGCCAGAGAGGAGCTAGATATTATCCAGAACCAGCTACAGAAATGCTTATTATCACATCCCCTATTTGATAAAGAAAAAGCATTATTGGTATAAATTGAGAAAGGGAGTACTATGGAGGAACAAGTTATGAGACAGAAATCCAAAGCTTGTTGGATTGAGTGTGGTGATGCTAACACCAAGTATTTCCATGCCCAATGGAAAATCAGAACATCTCAGAATAACATTACATCTATATATACTGACACTGGAATCAAACTCACTGATCCAGGAGATTACTATGGAGGAAATCACATAAACTATTAAGGAGATGCCAAAAGATAAAGCACCTGGAGTGGATGGATTCCATGTGGAATTCTTCACTAGGAACTGGGAATTAGTTAAAGAGGACATACTTGCTGCTGCTAAGGAATTCTTCACCACTTGCAGAATGCCTCCAATGATCAACACTATTGCCATTGCTCTTGTTCCTAAAGACAAAACCCCTGCAACTCTGAAAGACTACAGGCCTATAGCATGCTGCACTACCTTGTATAAAATCATCTCCAAAATCATCACTAGAAGAATGAAAACTGTGCTAGGTGAATTGGTTGGACAGGCTCAGTCAGCTTTCATTGAAGGGAGAAGCATTGTTGATAACATTATTCTCAGTCATGAAATCTTTAAAGGCTATTCTAGAAAAGAAATATCACCTAGGTGTGTCTTGAAGGTGGACCTGAGGAAGGAATATGATACATTGGAATGGAGATTCCTTGAACAAGTCCTAACTGGCATAGGTTTTTCTGCTAAATTTACTCAATGGATAATGGCTTGTGTGTCTATTGTCTCCTACTCACTAGTTCTGAATTGGAGGCTTACAAAACCATTCAAAGCTAAAAGAGGTATTAGACAAGGTGACCCTATGTCTCCATACTTGTTTGTGTTGGCTATGGAATATCTAAATAGGGTGTTGGGACAATTGCACAGAAATGGAGATTTCAATTTTCATCCTAAGTGCAGAAAACTCAATTGTACTCATGTATGCTTTGCTGATGATTTACTACTGTTCTGTAGAGCTGACCTAATCTCTGTTAAGATCTTAAAGGATGCCTTTATTACTTTCTCTGAAGCCTCTGGCCTACAAGCTAACTCTTCAAAGAGTGCAGTCTACATAGCTGGAGTCCAACACTCTATCAAAGAACAGATAGTGGAGGAGTTGGGATTTACTGAGGGCAAGCTCCCTTTCAGATACCTGGGGATCCCTCTTGACTCCAAAAAACTTGTTGCCTATCACTACTTGCCTGTAATTGAAAAGATTACAGCTAAAGTTACCTGCTGGTCTGCTAAATTTCTTTCTTATGCAGGCAGATGTCAACTGATTAAACAGTCATTTTTGGCGTTCAATCTTATTGGGCTCAGGTCTTCATTATTCCTAAGAAAATTCTGAAAGCTGTTGAGAACATCTGCAGAACCTTCTTGTGGACTGGCAATGTAAATCTGTCCAGGAAAGCTCCAGTGGCATGGGATAAAGTATGCAGACCTATAGCTGCTGGTGTACTCAACATTATAGACATGACAATCTGGAACAAGGCTGCTATTAGCAAACACCTCTGGAATTTAGCCGGTAAGAAAGACTGCTTGTGGATAAAATGGGTGCACAGCTACTATATTAGGCGAATGGACTTAGAAACTATGATCACACCTAAGGCAGCCTCTTGGGTTGTGAGGAAAATACTGGATAGTAGAGCTATTGTCATGGGGAATCAACTTAACCAAGGCAATCCACACTTAGGGTCTGGGGAAGGTAGTGTGTACGTAGACTTTATCCCTACCTTGTGGATAGAGGTTGTTTTCAAATAGACCCCCGGCATCCTTTCCTCCAATAACTTCCACCTTGCTCTTGGGAAGACTCGAACTCACAACTTCTAGGTTGAAAGTGGAGGTTGCTTAACACAAGCTACACTACACATGATAATAAAAAATTATGTAACCGTTAAATAAGTGTAAAAATTAAATTTTAATTTTAATGTTAATATCACTTTTGTTTAAAATTCAAGGTGAAAACGAGTAAAAGGTAAAAAATGAGGAAGCAATAATTTTTTCTCCAATTCGACGAGAGCCATTGTTGTTAATCCTCAACAAATATTGTTGTTCATCCTCACGAAGATGTGAATTTTAAAGTCTTAAAGGAAGTCAAGCAAAATGTGTTAAAAGGGTCTCTTGATAAAATTAGGGCTTTTATGCAAGAAGAAGAACAAAAAGAGAGAAGGAAAAGAAGAAAAAAATCGAATGAAATCCTAAAGCTACATCTAAAATCTGTTCTAGAAAGTGAGTAAAGGGAAATAAAGAGGATAAAGAAGAAATCTAACAATAAAAAGAAAAAGAAATGAAAAGAAAGAAAAGAAGTAACAAAAATTATGTAACATAGATTTTATCATCTGGAAGGGGGAAAAGACTGAAAAGGTATTTGGCAAAACTACATAGTATAGCCAAAGCGATAGCCGACAAATATATATTTTTTATATATTAATATAAAATATACATATTTAATATATAATTAGTGTATATTTATATATTTGGCTAGCGAATATAATTATATTTTTATGATCACTGTTATGAAATCTCCTATTTAAGGTGAATGTCTATAATTAGAGAGATTCTAGAGTTCTATTCTTGGTAGATAAATCATCCCCCTCCCTATAAATAAAGGGGTCTTCTACCATTGTAAATCACTCCCAACATTCTCTAAGTATCAATAAGAAGAACTCTCTCTACTCTTCTCTCTATTTGCTCTTGTTCTTGAGGTATTGTTCTTGTCTTTATATTATTTCATAACACGTTATCAGCACGAGACTCTACCGTCTCAAGAACCATTCTCGAGAAATCTGAGGTATTTCCCTCTTCCTAATTTAATTTTCGATTGTCTTAACTTTTGTTTGTGCAAGGTTTTGCTTCAAAGAAAGAATGAAGAAAGAAGGAAAAGAAACGAAAAAAAAAGGGAGGAAAAGAAACGTAAAACAAAGAGAAAAGGAAGAAAACATTGAAAATATAATTGGTATACCTTAAAGGTAAGTAACTTATTTTTCCCTTTCAAATTCTTGGAATTCTATAATCTAATTTTATATACAAACATAGACAACAAAGTTTGATTATAACTCTAATGGAGTTTGTAAGAAATTGTAACCACATGAAGTGGTAAAATCTCTATGTCCTGCCATGATTAAATTCATGTATGATTATGGGCAAATAATTGAAAACCCGTCCCATTGAATTTGCTCCATTCCCTTTAGAGAATGTGGAAGCAGTATATGATAAGTCTGAAAGAAGACTAAAATATTACCATGAAGGTATCAATAAATGTGGACGTGGCAAAGAATTCCGTCCAATTGAATTTGCTCCATTCCCTTTAGAGAATGTGGTAGCAGTATGTGATAAGTCTGAAAGAAGACTAATTACCGTAAAGGTATCAATGGATGTGGACATGGCAATAGACGAAGTTATAATCGTCATTATTGTGGTAATGAGAACAATAAAGGATTCTCAAAATAATCTTTCACTTTATGAAAGTAATATTTGACATGAGATTGTGTAAAGCACATGATTTTGATCCATTCCCTGAAGTGAATGTGATAATTGTAATAGAGCCCGTAAGTATGAACACGCTCTTGATGTAATTTTGGTTTATGTCTGACATTATGAAAAGAAAGTTCGTTGCCCTTGAAATTTCGGGCAAGAACTATATGATATGGGTGTTGGATACTTAAATCCATTTTGGATGCTATGGGTCTTGGAGACGCCATTAAAGACAGAAATAATGCATCCACCCAAAACTATGCTAAGGCCTTGATTTTCTTGCGCCATCACCTTGATGAAGGTTTGAAGATTGAATATCTCACCGTCAAAGATCCACCTATCTTGTGGAATGGCTTAAAGAAGAGATATGACAACCTGAAGTTGGTCACTCTGCCACAAGCACGATACGATAAGAACCCAAAAGCAAATAGTTTATAAACTATATATTATCGTTGCGGTGAAAACGGGCACTGGTCAAAGGCTTGCCGTATACCATGACTTTTGGTTGACCTTTATCAAGCATCTCGAAAGAGTAAATGCCCTGAAACGAATTTTGTCTCTAACGACAACTTTGACATCACCCACTTGGATGTGGCAGACTTCTTTGAGCAACCCGAGGGGAAGATAAACCACCTAATCGGTGATGGATCCGTGATGAAAGAAGATGGAGCTATTTGATTTTACTTTACTTGTTTGTATTAGTGAATGAATAAACTAATAGCCATTAGTATTAGCTCGTATTAGTTAGTTCATGATATAATGTTAGTATTAGTTCTTTAGAATGTATCAATATGCTCAAATATCAATAATATTTTTACTTTCCAGTAGAGGTAATCGACTAACCTGAAAAACTAGTCGGTTATCTCATATTTCGCATAAAAACTGCAAAACAATCGATTGTCAACGATCAACAATCGATTGTCCTTAAAACAGTGATCTGGAATTTTTCAAAAACAGTCAACAATCGATTGTCTATGTTTAACAATCGATTGTCTTTAAAACAGTGTAATCTGGAATTTTTCAAAAATCATCCACAATCGATTGTCTATGCATAACAATCGATTGTCTTAAGACAGTGTGCTCTGGAATTTTTCAAAAATAACCAACAATCGATTGTCTATGTCTAACAATCGATTGTCTTTATAAAGTGAGGTCTGGAATTTTTCAAAAATAACCAACAATCGATTGTCTATGTCTAACAATCGATTGTCTTAAGACAGTATGATCTGAAGTTTTTCAAAATAGCAAATAATCGATTGTGTGTGTTTAACAATCGATTGTCAATGTTCAACAATCGATTGTTTGTGTTTAACAATCGATTGTTTGAAGAAAATATTCAAACTGAAATTTTCAAACTGCAAAGTAATCAATTATGGATAACATATCTGATTTCGTTAGTCAACTGTTAGCTGCAGATTTTGAAAATATTATGTGACACAAACGAATTGAACTTATTCATATGTTCGTGTATTTCTTTTATATGTCAAACCATGGGAAGTAAATTGATTGAAGGCTCCAGAAGAGCAACTGTAACTCTGCCCAAAGGCATGACGTTTATCTTAGAGAATGCAATATTCTCCTCCAAGTCTAAGAAGAACTTGTTGAGTTTTAAAGATATCATTCAAAATGGATCTCATATTGAGACAATAGATGAGAATAATCTTGAATTCTTCATGAAAACGAGGCTGCCCATTTCGGTTTGGGTTCACGCCATTTTGCATGCAGCAATGCTAGTTCGTCGGCTGCCCACTTTGGTTTGGGTTCATGCCATTTTGCATGCAGCATTTTAGTTTGTCGGCTGCCCACTTCGGTTTGGGGACACGCCATTTTACATACAGCAATGCTAGTTCGTCTCTGACTGACGAATTGACACAAATATTCCCCGTTGCAATTGGTTTTGGGTCATGGACCCAATATATCCCATTTAAGAATTTTTGGATGCGCAGTATATGTGCCTTTAGCACCGCCATCCCGCACCAAAAATGGGTCTGCAAAGAAGGTTAGGAATATATGTTGAGGTTGAATAGCCCTCCATTATTCGCTACCTCGAAACATTGACATGAGATTTGTTCACTGCACGATTTGCAGACTGTCAATTTGATGAGACACTTTTCCCAAAATTAGGGGGAGAAGTTGGTGAAACCAAACGGGAAATTTTGTGGAAAAATGCATCATTATCTCATCTTGATCCACACACCTCTATTTGTGAGAAAGAGGCACAAAAGATTATCCATTTGCAAAGAATAAGCAAATCAAATGCCTGACGCATTTATAGATTTGAAAAGGATAACAAAATCACATATCCTCGAAGTGAATGTGACAACATTTGATTCACGAATACATATTCATTATTGGAAGAATATGAACATGAAATTGGTATTAAATATACCACACTCACCCCTAGAAGGAGGTTTGAGATGATATATGGCATGAATGATCGTTGGTCACGTACCTATTGTACGCCAAAGTATTTTGGAAATATGACTATTAAAGGACAACGATAATGCAAGAAACATATCTTGCATATAAGTTTGACATGACCATAATGGTATAACTTTCTCTTTAAGAAAGATATTCACCACATGGATGTTGATGAATCTGTGGTAGTACAAAATTAATTGAGAGCTCTAGAAGAGCCAATTATTACTATATTGGAGAAACACAATTGAGTATTGTGCTGTAGTAAGTCTCAAAGAAACTTATTCAGTTTCCAAAGTACACGCGAAAGCGATTGATTATATTGAGACTATAAATAAAGGAAGGCTTTGATATCTCCTATTACTACAACTTGTAGCGGGGTAATTTGCATATGAAAAGCTACCCGCTTTGTTCTCCAGTTTGTACTACACAAACGAAAGAATGCCACAATAAAGTGGATATCTATTGGTATAAAACCATGTCATAATAAACCCGAAGTTTATTGATAAGTGCACATGTCATGGTGTAAATTTGAAATTTACCAATATTGATAATTTATTCAGTTGGCATTCGTGTTAGCCATCTCATTTTAAGTATGATGTGCAAATTCACATAGGTGAATATCAAAGAACTAGAAAGTTCTTTACGAATTCTCTTGTATCACTTGTTCTCATTAATGAACTGACCAACTAAAGAGTTCGGGTTGAAGCCCATAAATTCTGGAAATATCAAAGGTGAATATGGGCCCATTCACCTGCCATGTATACCACATATGATGCATCTATGATATGGTTACATGCGCAATTGTTATTAACCCGCAGCCTGGCCGGTGCTTGCGAGGTAAATCGCTCAGTAATCTAACTTCGAGCATAATTTCCAGATTCTCTACTCAAGACAGTTCATCTTGATAAGTTGGTTTATATCAAAGTTGGTTTAGCAAGATAATTATTGAGTGCTTCCACTTAATAGCTAAACTGTTTCTTATGAGAACAAAGTTATATATATCAGTATGATATACGTTGTATACGAGAGTATATTATATTCTCCCCTCACAAGTGGTTCAAGGTCAGGAACCAAATAATTTCATCTTATTATTAATGTGCCGTGTATATTGACATGATAATGCACAAAGATGATTTCCCAAAGTTGAGGAAACAAGTTAGCTTTACTAACATGAGGGGGAGACATGATAAACACTTGAGAAGAGGTTACATGGGATGAATTATCATTTGTATATGTAAATCCCCAAATATCATGATATGAACCTGAAGTTCATAAAAGGGATAATTCAATTGCAACATATTGCAAAGCATGCTATACGCACTTGCTGACCCAAAGAAAGTAACTAAATGGAAGAGATACAATTCAAGAAGAATTGATTCCATATGAAAGACATGTAGTTTTGAACCTATAGTTCAAATGCTTGAAAGTTTAAAGTCAAAGGTATGTATAGTCAGTTTTCGATATCTTATTTGTCTAGCATGACATGGAAAACTTGATATGCATCTAAAGTCTATTATATGGCTTATATGACTTAACTTGAAAGATTTAAGTTGCTTGAAGCATATGCAATTCTTGGTCCTGAAGTACCACATCCTTAGTACAATTTGTGTACATATGTATCTTGCTATAACTATAAGCATGATGGCATTGAGAATGCATCTATGGAGATATTGAAGAGTTATTCCACGACATTATATGAAGATGTTCATATCTATCAAGAATGATAATTTCAAGGTGCGGAATATTTATTCAAGTCAATATGGTTGATTTGTCAAACGTCTATCAAAGATCGTTTTGAAGATGATGCACAAGATTGAAATGCAAATGCTCAAGGATATAAATTGATGTACTCATTAGGGGGAGTCAATGCGCGTTGCACTCTTTTTCCCTTACAAGGTTTTGTCCCACTGGGTTTTCCTTGCAAGGTTTTTAACGAGGCAACCAATAGGCGCATATTCAAACATGTGTACTCTTTTTCCTTTCTTTAATTTTTCCCATTGGGTTTTGGTTTTAAGGTTTTAACGAGGCACATTATTGAATAGACATTCAAGGGGGAGTGTTATGAAATCTCCTATTTAAGGTGAATGTCTATAATTAGAGAGATTCTAGAGTTCTATTCTTGGTAGATAAATCATCCCCCTCCCTATAAATAAAGGGGTCTTCTACCATTGTAAATCACTCCCAACATTCTCTAAGTATCAATAAGAAGAACTATCTCTACTCTTCTCTCTATTTGCTCTTGTTCTTGAGTTATTGTTCTTGTCTTTATATTATTTCATAACAATCACCCAAATGTATAACTTATTCAAAATATTTTAACTCAAAAGATCGTATTATAAATTGTTGGGCCCGTGCTAGCTCGGGCGAACGGTATCTAGTTGTATACATATAAAAGAGTATTCCTTTTATCTGCTATCTCAAGATATTTTTATAAGAATCATTTTTTTAAATTTATTACTATTTTACTTTGTTGCAAGCACAGATAGATTTATTAATTTTATATAATTAAAAATAATAGCAATGAATGGTGTAGCATGGTTCAATGATTTCAGAATTTTTGATATCGAATATATGGTATGTTAGAAATTTAAAATAAAATAAAACCTATAATTTCTAAATAATTATAATTCATGGTAAGAATATAAAGATTGAACCTATCACATATAAATTCTAGGTTCAAAAGTTATTATTAATATTTTTCTAAATAGTAAAACAGTAGTCACTTTCCAATAGGATGCGTAATAAATTGAGAGAAAGTAAGAAATAAATAGGAGGATCTGGTAAATTATACTTTGCATTTAACATTTTTGTCGGTCTTCGTGGTATTGTTGCGTATTTCAGGTTAAGGAGTGTGGCTATTAGCGGTGATCGAAACGTGCGTGGGCAAACATAAGGAACACCCTAGCAAGGGTCAACGAGGGGCAGCAGAAGTGGGACACGAACATGCTAGCTGGACGCAACATCATCGTATATACCAAGACAATTTTCAAGTTCTACTTGCGGGAGTTGGTACGTCATGTTGTTCTTTTTCCATTTATTACTTTAGTTAAAATTATTGCAATCTTAGTTCCTATTAGTTATTCACAGTATTAGTGAGCTTATAGTTGCAGTCTATCTTTGTCTAGCTTGGTCTATTGTCATATGTGTGTTAGTGATTTTCCCTTAGTATGTCGTAGGTAAAGTGTTTGTGGTCTGGGATGGTCTAGTGAGTTCATGTCCTCGGAGGGAGCAGGGGTGGGGAGGGAGGTAGGGCAGGGGCTAGGGGGTCGGTCGGGAGGCAAGGGAGGCAAAGGAAGCACGGGTGCCTATAGGTTAAGAATCGGGTCATGGAACAAAGGTACATTGACAAGTAAGTCTATAGAGTTGGCGAAGATTCTCCAGAAGATGAGGGACAATATAGCGTGTGTCCAGGAGACTAGGTGCGTAGGATCGATGGCGAGGGATGCGGACGGGTATAAACTTTGGTGCTCAGGAGTTCAGAGAGGTAAGAATGGAGTGGGTCTCCTAGTAGATAGGAAACTCAGAGAGTCTGTGGTTGAGGTCAGACAAGTGAATGATAGATTGATGGTTATTAAGTTGGTGGTTGGAGAGTACACATTGAATGTCATTAGCGCATATGCGCCGCATACGGGCCTAGATGACGAGGTTAAATGACGCTTCTAGGAGGGTTAGATGAGATTGTGCGCCAAGTTCCGCCTGTTGAGAAGTTGTTCATAGGAGGAGATTTCAATGATCATATTGGGGAGACAGCAGGTGGCTATGGCGAGGTGCATGGAGGCTTTGATTTTCGGGAGAGGAACGGAGGAGGCACCTCGCTGTTGAACTTAGCTAAGGATTTTGGGTTGGTGATTACAAACTCTAACTTTCCGAAGAGGAAAGAGCATTTGGTTACTTTTCAAAATGCGGTAGCAAAGACCCAGATTGACTATCTCCGCCTCAGGAGGTGTGACAGCGGGTTGTGCAAGGACTATATGGTGATTCCGAGTGAGACACTTGTGATGCAACATAGATTGTTGGTTCTAGACATTGGTATTAGGTTTAAGAGGGGGAAAGGTCTGCTCGGGGAAAACCAAGAATCAAGTGGGAAGCCTTGACTACGGATAAAGCCCAAGAGTTGGAGTGTCGGTTGTCGGCTATGGGAGCTTGGAGGAGTAGTGGGGATGCGAACACTATGTGGTCTACGACAGCAGGGTGTATAAGGGAATCTGCGATAGAGGTGTTAGGGTTCTCAACCGGTGTTTCTGGTTGGAACAAAGGAGATTGGTGGTGGAATGAAGTGGTCCGAGGCAAGTGAAAGCGAAGAGGGCGGCATACTAGAAGTTAGTGGAGAGCAGAGATGAGGACGAGAGGAGAGCGTGCATGGAGAGATATAAGGTAGCTAGGAAAGAAGCTAAAATATCGGCCACGGAGGCTAAGAATGCGGCTTATGGTCGTATGTACGAGGAATTGGGGGAAAAAGTCGGGGAGAAGAAGTTATTCCGGTTGGCCAAAGTGAGAAATAGGAAGGCTCGAGATTTGGACCAAGTGAGATGCATTAAGAATGAAGATGATAGAGTACTAGTGGAAGATGCGCAAATTAAGAGAAGATGGCAGACCTATTTTCATAAACTTTTGAATGAAAAAGGGGATCGTGATATTATGCTAGGTAAATTAGAGCATTCTGAAAATCATCGTGACTTCGGGCTCTGCAGATGTATCGAGGTCGAGGAGGTTGTGAGGGCTATGCGTAAGATGAATAGGGGTAGAGCGACTAGGCCAGACGAGATTCTGGTAAAATTTTGGAAATGTGTATGGAGAGCAGGTATGGAGTGGTTGACTGGGTTGTTTAATGTTATTTTGAGGAGAAGAGGATGCCTGATGAGTGGAGGTGGAGTATGGTGGTTCCATTGTATAAGAACAAAGGTGATATCCAGAGTTGTAATAATTATAAAGGTACCAAATTACTGATTCATACTATGAAAGTATGGGAGAGGGTGATTGAAGCAAGAGTGAGGATGACAGTGTCCATATCCGATAATCAGTTCGGGTTCATGCCGGATCGTTTCACCACAGAAGCTATACACCTTGTTAGGAGGTTAGTAGAACTGTACAGATAAAGAAAGAAGGATTTGCACATGGTGTTTATTGACCTAGAGAAATATGACAAGGTTCCTAGAGAAGTTCTCTAGAGATGCTTGGAGGCAAAAGGTATGTTGGTTCCTTATGTTATGGCAATTAAGGACATGTATGATGGGGCTAAGACTCGGGTTAGGACACTAGAAGGAGACTCTGATTCTTTTCTGGTTGAAATGGAATTACACCAAGGCTATGCGCTTAGTCCATTCTTATTTTCCCTGGTGATGGATGCGATATCAGACCATATTCAAAGGGAGGTGCCATGGTACATGCTATTCGCCGATGACATAGTTCTGATTGATGAGTCACGAGCCGGTGTTAACGAGAGATTGGAGATTTAGAGACAGACTCTTGAGTTCAAGGGTTTCAAGCTAAGCAGAACGAAGACGGAATACCTCGAGTGTATGTTCAGCGCTGGGCCGGGGAAAGTGGACGTGGATGTGAGGTTTGAGTCACAGGTTATCCCAAATAGAGGCAGCTTCAAGTAACTTGATTCGGTTATCCACGGGGGAGGGGAGATCGACGAGGATGTCACACACCGTATTAGTGTAGGATGGACGAAGTGGAGGTTAGCATCTGAAGTCTTGTGTGACAAGAGAGTGCTAATGATACTGAAAGGTGGTTAGACCGGCCATGATGTATGAGGCTGGGTATTGGCCTATTAAGAACTCACATATCCAAAAGATGAAAGTAGCAGAAATGAGGATGTTGAGGTGGATGTGTGGGCACACTGGGATGGATAAGATTAAGAATGATGACATCCGGGAGAAGGTGCATGTGGCCCCTATTGATGACAAGATGCGGGAAGCGAGGCTCAGATGGTTTGGGCATGTACAGAGGAGAAGCCCGAATGCTCTAGTAAGGAGGTCTGAGCGGATGGTCGTGGAAGGCACGAGAAGAGGTAGAGGGCGGCCTAAGAAGTATTTGGGAGAGGTGATCCGGCAGGATATGGCGAGGCTTCCAATTTTCGAGGACATGACACTTGATAGGAAGTTGTGGAGGTCACGTATTTCGGTTGTAGGCTAGGAGGTAGTTGAGTCTTGCGTTACTTTGTACCTTCGTGAGCCTAGTCCGGTAGGGTTCTGTCTGAAATAGCTAGGGGCAGCATGACCCATTTACTAACCGTCATTTTTGCTTTGAATTCATTTTATTTATTTATTTTTCTCTTGCTTTCTATGTTCCGTGTACCCTAATCTTCGTGGTGAATCTAATATTTTCTCCCCTTTTTGTCTTCTTATTATCTTGAGCCGAGGATCCTTCGGAAACAGCCTCTCTACCCCTTCGGGGTAGGGGTAAGATCTGCATAAACACTACCCTCCCCAGACTCCACTTGTGGGATTTTACTGGATTGTTGTTGTTATTGTATTTAACATTTTCTTAATGGACATGGTAAAACATTAAACAACACTTAAAATGAGATCGGGTAGAGTATTAACTATTCTATTTTTGGCACCGTAATTACTATTAACTGCATTATTATCCGAGTTTTTAATATAAAACACCTCTTATTAAGTCTGCAGTTGTTTGCGTATGATAGGATTTCAGCAATGTAGGGTAAGCTTTAAATCGCTAAAGATCACAAGTCTGCAGTTGTTTGGTCAAGGGGTGTAATGCTAATTCAGAAAAGTAAATTAAGAAGAGCTTATAAAACATAATAATTGAAAATTGCAACTTAATAAGATCAAGTCGTTGAGAAAAGTGTTGTTATGCGAATAATACAAATAAGATGTAGAGCCAATTCCAAACTAGTTTTAAGCATGTTAATAGCTCCCTACTGGAATCCACATATATACAATGGTAATTTTCAATGAAACAAAAAGCAATTTCATAACTCAATACCTCACTTCCAAAATGCCAAAATAGGTCTTTTAAAGCCAGTTTTGCAACCAGATACACTAGATGTTATGTCCTCTACCATTCTAAATCCAATCTGCATTCAGATTAAAGGGATGTGTCAGTGAAACCTACCCAGAGTCATGAAATATTTAACTTTCAAGTTTTTTTTTTAAAAGAAAATGGAGGAAAGGGAGGGAGGGGATTATAGAATTCTCTGAAACATACCTTGTCCAATAGTATGTCTTGAAAATCTTCTGGACGGATCTTAATATTTTGATAATTAATTCTTGTTGTCTGCATAGCAAGATCATTATTAACATTTTCAATTTTGGTACGCAAAGTAAAAAAGAAAACCCAATATAAGGTCTTCTCCGTATAGAAAGCACGCATGTGAAGCTAGTAATATATGAAAGGATATACCTCAGATACAAGACGATTATCGTAGTATGATTTCCAAGGCTGAGGCTCCAAAATAAAGACACCACCCTGCTATCAAAAAAGTACACAGTTAAAACATGAGTTTCTTTCTGTTTTCAAGGAATTGCTTCCTATTACACGTGAACATTACCGGTGAAAGGAGCCTCCAGACTTTGGAAAACAAAGTTATTACTCCCTCATCTCCCCAGTTTAAATGCACCCACTTTGACACGCTTAAGCTGCATCCAATGAAATCAGCTCTTCAAGCTCACATACATGGAAATAGAATAAAATTTCAGCACCCAATACCAAAAAACATACTATACATTCTCTTGCTTTAGATCATATGATATAATCATATGCTATACTGAAAAGCAGAAAGCTGGGTCTAATCTTCTCTGTAAGAAACCCTCAGAGAGCGATTCAAGTGGTGTGATCAATCTTTAGAAAAGCCAAAGATTGAGAGGCCTGCACCCAGCCCCAACACTCTGGCCAAGTTTCCCATTCCCCAAGAAAGAAAAGAGAAAAAGAAAGATCCCACAATAAAATTTAGAAGACTATTGCAGTTGATCTCAAAATTGTCATACACTAAACACTACTGGAACATAATGGCAGATAACTCAGTTAGAATCACTTATTACTTATGTTGAGCAGACTCTTCATTTTAGCCCCCACACTTGTATCTACACGACACTTGTACTGATAAAGGAGCCTGCCTCACTTTGGATTCTCCAAGGTATTCAGACCAGTTTTACATGCTTTCTAAGTCACCAGGAAACTGATGTCAATGACCATCTATTCTTGAATTGTGTTATTACTAGTCAACTTTGGCAGCTCTTTATAACACTAGCTAGTATTGTTTGGATGATGCCCAAGGAGGCTGTTGGCTTGATATGCAGTTGGAACAGTATTAGGGGAAGAACCTGTCATAAGGATTGCTCCAGTTTGCATATGGTGGGCAGTTTGGAAAGAGATGAATGCAAAATGTTTTGAAGGCAAGAGTACTTCAACAGAGAAAATCAAGATTCATGCATTCCTCTTTTTCATTTTTAGTTTAAAGAAGAATTGGTAGGTGATGCAGAATCAGTACTAGGCTTTTTTGACTCGCTGTGAATCTCACAGAGGTTCTGTACTAGTAAATATTATAGAGCAGCCCTATTTTGAATGCTGATGAATACAAATATTACCTTTCTCAAAATAAAAATGATATTCATAAGCATGAGAGTCCATAAAAGTTTCTTTGTTCCCCCCTCTTTTAACCATGTCTTTGTGGTGTCACAGATAGGAGTGGAGCTAAACGAAAACAAGGAAGACAGAATCCACCCAAATCATACTCACTTAGGACTGGTCAAAGTTGGATGTCAAGGAAACGAAACAAAAAATGTTCTCTGGCTAATAAACTCTTTAAGCTTTTGCACTGTTCTTTTATCATCTCGTTCTGCTTACACAATTTGCCTCTGCCGCCAAAAGAAGTGCACCTTTAGAATAAAATTTTGGGTGATTTTGAAAAGGAAACACAAGTTCTAACAATATAACATCTTGGGTACCTTTTCGCAGAAGGATTGCAATTGACTAAAAGATTTCACACCACTTGAACCATACGGGGAAGATGACGTTAAAGAAAAAGAAAACTTACCAAATAATTGTATCATAAGATGTATTGTCTCTTGGATGCCAATTCTGAATAAAATCTCCTTTCTTGAAGGAAACTATGTCAAAAAAATCTCCCTCTTGCAAATGATGAGGTGCTGTACAATCATTCTTTGCCCTTTTATTAAGTGACTCTGCCACAGGGTCTTTTAAACAATTTACAGTATTTGATTCTGCTAATTTGTCACCCCCTGCAGGCACTGTTTTAATACTCTTCACTTTTCTCCTGAGAGTCCAATAGGCATCATTAACTCTTGCTGGAAGAGGTGAAAAGAGAGAATAAAAGTTATAAACTACATCCTAGCAGCTCTCAGTCAAATGCTAAATCCATCAGATCACACATTACTTAAGATGCCTATATGGATAACAGAATATGATATTATCGGCAACTATGGCAATAAGTCGCAAAAGAGATCAAGAGGCCAAATTTATACAATAATAAGGAAAAGAAATTAAAGAGCGACAATGTGACACAACAATCCGACCAACCGCACATTACTATCACTGCACAAAACAATTGTTTGGTCCATCCAATTGCACAGGAAAAATCAACAAAATGCACTATGTGGGTTCAAAATCAAATACTAACAAATTCCCGTTCAACTGGTCTCTATAAAGACTGATCCGTGAAAGTAACATTTGTGCAGTTCACAAATTGTTGGCATACAATTTGTTGGCATCTTAATCAGCTCGTGATTTCTTCCGGCCATAATCAACTACATGTGAACCAAATGAAAAGTTCAAATACTTACCACCATCAATGTCAATTCCAAGGATGCTTCGGCAGCTAAACTTTTGCGCTGTAGTCAAAAAAGGATAACTGATATTAACAACAGACAAAAGAAAAGGGAAATGTGTAACCTCTGTTGGTGGATAATGTTAGCAGAGATATCAAGCAAAAATGCCACATGCGACTAAAAGCATTAAGGAGAAATCCCAATTCAGAAACAGATATGCAATTAAGAAACTTTTACCAATGGCGATTGTGATCACTCCACTATTACAGCCAATATCAAGACAATCCTTGCCTTCAAACCACTCCTTCTTCATAGCTTTTAACCTTGGATCTTCTTCCAAATCCTGACCAATCTGTACACAAAAAATACCAAATAGTATGAGTCCAACTAAAAGGTATGCAGAGATGAACTTGCTCAAAATTATGTATGGACTTATGATAATTGAATTTAAAAAATTAAAAAAACTAAAAGTTAACAAAACAAAAGAAATTCTGAGCTGCTCCGAAATTGCTTCAACTTGGGAGCAGTGAGATTTTCCGGAGATAGCACAGGCAATAGAAACTTTAAGACTGTTAAGGAAAAACTTTTAGGTCTTACCTTTGGCCCTAAAAACCTAAAGGGAGGGTCAGTTGGTAAAAGAGGAAAATAAAAATATTTTTCCTTACAATAAGGATTATCTTCCTCTGTAAGAGCTAGCTCTCCTTTCCAACATTAGATCTATTCATCAACTAAAGAATTATAAACTTGAATCCTGTAGTCTTTAATATATCTTTCGGCATATAATCACGACTGAATTCCCCTGCCTTATTAGTCATGAGCCATATCAAACATTGACCTAAGATGGGGTTTTTTTATATAATTGTGGATCTAAGCAAGTTGTGTCCACCTTACCTATTCCACCCATGGGCGGAACTAGGTAGAGTGAAGGGTGTTAACCGACACCCTGAAAATTACAAAATGTAAATAGAGTAAAATTAACATTTTTTGGTTATATGTGAGATGTCGAATCCCCTTGACATGAAGAAAAATACAAGAATAGTAGTTAATGGGTTCAAAATTGCTTTAGGTCATATGTTATTATGTTCAAATTACAACGGTGACATCCTAGAATATTTTTTTAATCACCTTGTATAAAATTCACGGTTCCACAAGTGATTCCACCCCTACATTACATAGTAACTATGCTTATGAGATACGGGGTAACTCTCCCCAGGTACCTATACTCACCAAGGCTTAAGGTTTTGCCTAGATGGGATTGTTTTCCTTACATGGAATTTAATGCAAAACTCATCTATTAGCACACACAAACCAAACAAGTAATGGGAAGGGTATATAAAAATAGAGAAGGAGGGAGAAGAGAAGGGCTTACTCTATAGCCATAGTAGTTTCTGTAGTTACCATAGAGAGCAACTTCTTTACGTTTTTTCTTCTGCGTCGTCGCTGATTTGTCCTCCTGATGTTCACCGCGTGTTCTTACTTGTTGGTGCTCCATGGAAATATGAAAAACCAAAAGGGCAGAAGATCCAAAGGGTTTATGCACTCAATGGGATTAGGTTTAGTCGGCTCTTTATACAGCTGTAGGGAAAACAAAGACACGAGTATTATGTGATTTTTATAGGGTGAACGACACAATTAACTACAAAAATAAAATTATTTATCCTTGCTTATTCATTTACTTATATACTACTCAAAGTATTTAATTTTCGTCTTTTTCTCCTTTTCTTTTTAATTCCTCTACTTCTTTTCTTTTTTCCTTCTTTTTTTTATTTTCTCTTTTTCTTTTATCTATTTTCTTCTCTCTTTATTCTCCTTTTTTGTTTATTTATTTTTTGTCCAAATCATATTATTATTATTACCATAGTTTAATTTCACACTCAATTTAGGCTCTTTGTTTAATATTTTTTTCTTTTTGTTTTCTTTTGTGTATTTCCTGTTCCTTTTCTTATTTCATTTAACTCATTTTTTTCTTTTATTTCTTTTTTTCATAATCTAATTTCAGTTAATTTTTTAGCACTTTTTATTTTTTATTTATATAATAAGAAAATATTTGTTAACATTTTTCAATATAACTTGTATAATATATATTTTATCTTCTTTTTTTATTCAATTATTAAAACAAATTATACATTATAATTGTAATATCTTCTCGTTTTGGCTTTTTTAATTTTATTTATTATTATTATTTCAAAAAATAAATTTATTTCCTTCTTTTCATAATCTTATTCTGCACACATCTTTGGCTCGTTTCTTTTTTTGTTTTTATTTCTTTGTATTTGTATATATATTAATCATTATTGTCACGCCTCTTTTTTCCCGAAAGGATAGGGGAGTTTTTCCAATTAAAGTGACATTAATCGAAATGGAATTATTTATTTATTTCAAAGTCGCCACTTGGGATATTTGTTATGGTGTCTCAAGTTTATTTTAAATCCCAAATCGAGAAAACTTGACTCTATTTTAAAGTTTGCGAAACCAGAAGACCGATTAAGGAATTCTGTTAACCAGGGAGAAGGTGTTAGGCACTCCCGAGTTTCGTGGTTTTAGCACGGTGGCTCAACTATTAATAATTGGATTAAGTATCTGATTTATTACATGTTTTAAGACTTATGTGCACTTTTACCTTCAAACCACTTTTAATAGAGTTTTAAATGCTTTTAAGATTTATGGAGTTGATTTGAATAAGTCGCGACGTCACGTACTTATTGTTTTTGTACACATTGTGAATCGCGCAACGTGAAATACACTTGCGGTTCGCAACATGTTTATTTTTATTATTATTTGAAGTTATGTCGAGTCACATGAAACGCACATTCAAATTGAAATTTACGTATACCACAATGATTTATTTAAACGCGCCTAAAGTAAACTACGATTGTTCATGAATTTTTTTTTTCTACTTTGAGATTATTGTAAGGCCCAGATTTTATGGAAATTAGTTGTGGAAGTAAAGAAGTAATCAACTTTGTTACTAAAGAAGAGATGGGCCAATAGCTATTTCCTCTCTTTTCGCTTTTTCAAAAGCAGGCAAAGGGATCAAAGCTAAAAAAATCCTCTCGGCGCACGTTAAGCCTTCTCTCGGTGCACAATAGCAGGATCGCCATTGTCGCCGGAACATGGCTCGTCGCCGGCGAAATGCACCGCTTACTAATGCGCAAATAGTTACTCCTGATCATGGCATTGCAAAGGAGCTTGAACCATTAACATTTGGCAATTTTCTGCCCCAGAAATTCCAATCAACAGAGGTGATACATGCAGAGGGAGATATGAATGAATTGTCATCTCTGATGACTGATGCACATACTAACATCGCTATAAGACGATTACAGTTCACTGATGCCATTGGAACGGAGAAATAAATTCCGACTGCAGCGGATGTTGTGCGAGGAAACCGTAATACTCAAATGGGCAAGCCACTCTCGTTCGTTCCCCCACTGATCGAGATGGTAAGAAGGTTGTTAAAATCAGTGAGGACGATTTGAAATCTCAATTGGATTACTGGAAAAATGCTTTAATTTGATATATAATTGGTGATAATCCGAATGAGAAAACTATAGATAATTTCGTCATGCATGTGTGGAATTTCGTGGCTAAACCCCAGGTACTGATTCATACTGAAGGATACTGTATTTTTCGATTCAATAGTATCAAGGATAGGGATTTAGTCATGCAATGAGGACCTTATTCCTATAGGAATAAACTAATGGTTTTGAAGCCCTGGGAAGTTGATTTCTCTTTCCAAAGTGATATTCTCAGCACTGTTCCTGTATGGATTCGTTTTCCTGGACTTCCGGTGGGCAACTGGTCTACTGAGGTATTGAGCAAAATGGCCAATGCAGTGGGTAAGCCATTATACAACAACAACTACCCAGTTATCCCACCAGGTGGGGTATGGGAGGGTAAGCCATTATACACTGACAAATTTACTGCGCACTATGAGAAAGTTTCGTTTGCCCGAGTCCTAGTGGAGGTCGATGCTGCCCATCCACTCCGTGACCAATTAGAGATTGATACTCCTTATGGTCCTAAGATCCAGACAATTGAGTATGATTGGAAACCTAGTTTCTGTAATCATTGCCTGAAATTTGGGCATGATTCATTGGATTGCTGGTACTATGCTGATAACAATGCAGAGAAGGATATGAAGGAGCAGGATAAACCAAGGAGTCAGAAAGGGAAATTGAAGAAGCAGGCAAAAAATACTAAACAAGAATGGCTTGTCAAGCAGCCTGTAGCTAATGCAGAAGTACAGGTAAGCCATGAGAGTGCAGTCAATTCTGAAGTACAGGAAGTGCAGGAACCTAACAAGGTGAATGAGAACCTCTCTTCTTTAGCTAGTGTTCAGCAGAATGCACAAACTGGTCCTGATATTCAAGAGAGGCTTGAGATTGTAGTCATTGCAGTCAATGCACCCAATGGTAACAGTGTAGTAATGGTTGATAATTGCAATAAAGGGAAGGCTACTATGGTTGTGGCTGGTAACATGGTCCAGCAGATTGACCCGGGGCCTTCACACAGATCACCCCCTAATCTCCTATGATTATTGTCACATGGAACATTAGGGGGCTTAATCAAGCCCATAAACATAAGGAGTTGAAAAACTTTCTAGCTGTTAATAAGGTAGATGTTATGGGAGTTTTAGAAACTAGAGTAAAGGAGCATAAAGCTAAGAAGATACTTGATAAGGTTGCTAAGGATTGGAAGGTTCAATGCAATTACTCAAAGGCTGCTAATGGTAGAATATGGTTGCTTTGGAAATCACATATCCAGATCCAAATATCCTATGTGACTGATCAGCTCATTCAATGTTTTTTAGAAGATACAAGAAGCCAGGCCAGAATTCATTTAAGTGTTATATATGCCCATAATGCGGAACCAACTGTGGAGTGACCTTAGGTCAATCTATGTTCCCAGTCAAGATGCTTGGCTGCTCAGTGGTGATTTCAACTGTCTTATATTCTGATGACAGAATTGGCTCTCCAGTTACTGATGCTGAAGTCAAAGATTTCAAAGATACTATCACTGACCTGCAACTCACTGCTCTCAGAGTTAAAGGTTGGCACTTCACTTGGACCAATAAGCAAGATACTTCCACTAGAGTTTATAGTAAAATTGATTGGGCTCTGGGCAATTTTCAGTGGGTACAACAGTATGGGCATCTGGAAGCTGATTTCATGAACCCTTCAGTCTCTGACCATTCCCCTATCCTTATCAAATTTGGAGATCAAAAATCTCTGCACCCTAAACCTTTCAGACTATACCTTGCTATTATGGAACAACCTCAGTTTCATAGCATTTTACAGCAGGTTTGGAGACAGGATTGTGATGGAACACCTATGCAGCAGATATGGAAAAAATTGAAGGCTATGATACAGCATTTAAAGGAGATAAATGTTCATATGGCCTCATACAAGCAGAAACTTATTCAGGCAAGGGAAAAATTGGGTATTATTCATGCTCAACTGCAAAACAGCCCATTAACACAGTCATTATTTACAGAGGAAAAAGCAGCACTTGAAGAAATTGAGAAGTGGAGTTGTGTGGAGGAACAAATTCTGAGGCAGAAGTCCAAAGCTTGCTGGATTGAGTGTGGGGATGCTAACACAAAGTATTTCCATGCTCAATGGAAGATCAGAACAGGCCAGAACAACATCACATCCATTTATACTGACACAGGGTTGAAACTAACTAATCCTTTATCTGTGGAACAGGAGTTCATAAAGGTATTTCAATCATTAATGGGGGAGTGTGCTGCTGAACTCCCTTGTGCCAATTCTGAAATTATAAAAGAGGGACAGTGCTTAACTCTAGCATAGCAAAGAATGCTAATTAGAGAGGTTACACTGGAAGAGATCACTGAAGCTGTTAAAGATATGCCTAAAGATAAAGCACCAGGAGTAGATGGCTTTCCAGTGGAATTCTTTACTAAAAACTGGGAGATAGTGAAGGGTGACATTCTAGCTACTACCAAGGAATTCTTTTCTACATGCAAAATGCCTCATATGATCAACACCACTGCCATAGCACTTGTTCCTAAAGTCAAAGCACCTGCTACTGTTAAAGACTATAGACCTATTGCTTGCTGCACTACTGTCTACAAAATCATCTCCAAAGTTATTACCAGGAGGATGAAAGCTGTCATTGGGGAATTGGTTGGTCCTGCTCAATCTGCTTTTATTGAAGGGAGAAGTATTGTTGATAATATCTTGTTAAGCCATGAAATCTTTAAGGGTTACTCAAGAAAAGGTGTTTCCCCCAGATGTGTACTCAAAGTGGATTTGAGGAAGGCATATGACACCTTGGAATGGAACTTTCTGAAGCAGATTCTTATTGATTTGGGCTTCCCAGCAAAGTTTATTCAATGGATCATGGCTTGTGTCACCTCTGTCTCCTATTCCTTAGTAATGAATGGAGACTTAACTAAGCCATTCACTGCTAAGAGAGGTATTAGACAGGGTGACCCTATGTCATCATATCTGTTTGTATTGGCTATGGAATACCTAAACAGAATCCTGCAACAGCTGCACAAGGATGGTAACTTCAACTTCCATCCCAAATGCAGGAAATTCAGTTTTTCTCATGTTTGTTTTGCTGATGACCTTCTTATGTTCTGTCGAGCTGATATTATATCTATCCAGATCTTGCAGAAAGCTTTCCTTCAATTTTCAGAAGCATCTGGTCTTCAGGCAAATATCAGCAAGAGTGCAGTATATTTGGCTGGTGTGCAGCAAAGCATCAGAGAAGAAATAATTGAAACCTTGGGATTCACTGAAGGCCAACTTCCATTCAAATACTTGGGGATATCACTTGATTCTAAAAAGCTGGCTATCCATCATTATCTGCCCCTAATTGAAAAGATAACAGATAAAATTACTTGTTGGTCAGCTAAGTTTCTATCATATGCAGGGAGAAGCCAATTGATTAAAGCTGTGGTGTTTGGCATTCAGACTTATTGGGCACAAGTATTCATTTTACCCAAGAAAGTACTGAAAGCCATTGAAGCAATTTGCAGAACTTTCCTTTGGACTGGCACTGCAAATCTATCCAAAAGGGCACTGGTTGCTTGGGACAAAGCAGCCATTACAAAATTGCTATGGGACTTGTCCAGGAAGAAAGACTGCCTTTGGGTTAGATGGGTTCATTCTTATTACATTAAGCAGGGTGACATTGCCACAATTAACATTCCAAAATAAGCCTCTTGGGTTGTCAGGAAGATACTGGAAAGCAGAACTATGATACTGGAGAGCCATAAGCTTCAGGGAGATCTAATTGGCAGACTACAAAGTATATGTAGACTGGACAAATTTCATATTCAGAAACTATACCTCACAATGCTCCCCAGTTTCAAATAAGGTTGAATGGAAGAACTTGATGCTGATCACTAATATCCTACCTCGACATAAGTTCACTGTATGGCTAGCTGCTCAACATAGACTTCCTACAATTGACAGACTGCAGAACATGGGCATACAAGTTCCAGCAACCTGTGTGTTTTGCAATCAAATTGTTGAAGTATTCAATCACCTATTCATTGAGTGCCCTATTACTAACAGATTGTGGTCCAGAATATGTTGTTGGCTGGGGCATTCCAGAACAGTTGGTTGCTGGGAAACAGAACTCCATTGGATATGCAGCAAAGCAAAAAGCAGACTGTGGAAAAATGCTATTACAGCTTCTGCATTTGTCACTATTGTGGCCCTCATCTGGAGAGTAAGAAATAGCATTCGATTTGAAGGGGCTGCTTTTGTGGAGGAAAAGATATGCAGAGAAGTTGCCTTACTTATACACATTCGAGGCAGGAAATGCAAATATTGGCAGACTGGCTTGCGACAGCTTAATTGCTTTCCTTAGCTATAGGAGTTAGATACTTACTGTAATGACATTTGTGTCTAGATAGCTATGATTGTATAGATGATAATTTGTAAATGAGTAGTAGCCAGTCCACACTACTACTATAGAGCCTACGATGTACATATTCTTTGAGATCGATGAAATATAAAATTCAATTGTCAAAAAAAAAAAAAAAAGATGGGCCAATAACATATTATTACGAAGGTGGGTCTAGCGGAGGATTTATTTGACCCAACTATTCATTTATCAAATTAGCCATAACTAAAAGACCATACCATTCTATCTAAACTTAATCTAATTTTCTGATTTTTTCTAAGATAACCAAATGGCCCAACTAGCTTAAATACTAATCAAACAACCCCTCAACTAATAACAGCAACTCAAACCTAAATAATTCTTACAATCAATTTATCAAATTTATGCCAACTCTCTGACATTTCCATAGTGATTAAAGAAAATCATCTTCCTTAAGAAACAAAATGGCTGAGCACAATGGCTCTCGTTAAACCCATAACAGAGAAAAAGTCATTCAGCACTTATAAGTGGATTTATCAGCCAGTAATGTTCTATGGGCCTAGAGTAATCTGCTATTGTATGAACTTTGTTTTATATCAAAAAAATTAGTGTATAGACTTTGGCAGACAGCTTAACTCAGGAAAGGAAACTGGCTGTGACGTTAGTCTGTACTGTAGAATAGACTTTCAGTAGTTTTTAACTTGAGACAATTAACTGTGACATTTACCAAAAATAGAAATACAGCTAATAATAAACCTGCTCACGTTACGTTCAGGGAGTCACACTCAATCATCCATCTTATTTTAGTTGAGTTTAACAGGTATCTATTCAGTACTTAAGCAAAATCAAAACATAAAAATTCAAGTATCAGCCAAATGAACTAAGCAAAACAGTCATGGATTCAAATAATGACTGCAAATGAGCTAGAGAACAACCATAGTATCCATAGCAAGGCATATCTGACAATATCTTTAAGGAAAAGCATACCTAATAGATCGAGGATTAAACTTAGAGGAAAAGAAAGCCAAATAAAGGCTGGAACAGCGAATTGGGGTCCAACTATGCAGAGAACAGCAAAATTCAGCAGCACTTTTTGATCCAAAATGTTTAGAAAACCAGAAACATGGAGATAAACTGCTGCAACCTCAATCAATTCAGAAATATCCTTTCTATCCTCCCTTTCTTTATGTTTTCTTCTTCTTTTGTGGAATTTTCAGTGTTCTAAATTAGAGAGTGCTCTTTTTCTCTTTGGCTCTTGCATATGTGCGAGAATCTGTAGGAGAAGAGTGAGTGAGATGATAGAAGGAAGAGGGGTCTGGCGGGCTGGAGGGAATGGAGAAGAGGAGGTCAGCGGCTGTTAGGTTTTCCTTGAGGGAGGAATCTGATTGTTATCGTTAGTGTTAGGGGAGTGGGAGTTTTAATGAGAAGGGAAAAGGGGAAGGGACTAGTTGGGCCAGGCGGGTGAGTGGGGCTTGGGCTGGGTGGACGGACTTAACATTTGGGCCGCCTCTTTGGCCCAATTCCATTAAATAGCAGGGCAGCCAATATCTTTTCTTGTTACTAGTTTTAGGATATACGCCGTGCACGTTGTCACGCCTCCTTTTTACCACCCAAAAGAGGTATATGTGAGATTTTTCAATTAAAGTAACATTATTCGAAATGAGATTATTTATGTAATCAGAGTCACCACTTGGAATAGTTTATTTAGTATCCCAAGTCACCGGTTTATTTTAAATCTCAAATCAAGGAAATTTCGACTTTATTTAAAACTCTGTGAAACCAGAAATTCTAGATAAGGAATTCTGTTAACCCGGGAGAAGGTGTTAGGCATTCCCAGGTTCAATGGTTCTAGCATGGTCGCTTAAACTATTAAAATTGGCCTAATTATCTGATTAATTATACGTTTTAAGCCTATCGTGCATTTCAACTTTATAACCTCTTTTATCTATTTAAAATCGCTTTTTTTAGATTTATGGATTTATTACTTGAACAAGTTACGATTGTCGTACACCTGTTTGTTTTTGAAACACACCGTAAACCACGCTACATGAAATGCACCCGCGGTACACGATATATTTATTTTTATTAAACAATATTGGAAATTGAAGTCGGGTCACATGAAATATAAGTCCGGATTTTAGGAATTACAAATTACAACTATGTCATGGGAACCGTATCCGTAGCCATGATAATTTATAGTAGAGCGCCTAAAGCAAACTACGAAGATTCATTTTTAATATCTGAGTTACAATATTTGTGAGGGCCATGAACTATGGATGGCACACCTCAATCCATTTTCTCTTTAAAGGAATTGTATTTAACTACTACAAACTACAAATGTTCGAGAATTGTTCATCGAGCTTAATATTGGGACCGTTTATAAGGTCATGGTTATTCAATATTCATAAAGCTACAATATTAATTTCCCAGAAAATTAATATTGTTTAAGGGTCTTAATGTCACGATATTCAATATTCATAAAGCTACTGGACTTTTTTTTGTTCCTGATATACTACTTGTTTGTATTGTGTTTTATCTTCAATTTATTGCCTTTAGGTTTCTGTTCGAAAAATTTGGTGCCACAATATGTTCTTAAATGCTTCGACAATTCCATATAATAAAAAAATGAAAATTAATACTATGATTTCGCACAATTCCAACTTCCATAAACCATGACCTAACGTCATAATATTCATAAAGCTACTGGATTTGTTTAAACAATAAAAGCTGGAGACAGGAGCACATTGAGTTATATTGGTCATCAGCTGACACAGGTCGAAGCAATGAACTTCAAAATTTCCTATAGAGGTGAGAGAAGTGCAACAGCTTTAAATACACCCACATTAAATTAGAGTCTTCTTTCTTGATTCAAGATTTCAAAGAATAATCAAATACATAACGTCGTCGTTTACAATTTCCAGAACTAACATTCACCAAGTTTCTTAACTACAAGAGCAGTAAAGTCTAATATTAATCCATGAATCTAGTTCCTTAATACTCTCATCAAATACTTCATGGCTCAAAAACAATAACAGTCACATGAATTTAATGGAGAAAGAAGGGACAAATTCACATTTATAGTAACAAAACATATGTTAAAATTCATGGTTTCTATAAATTGAATGGAGATTACATTAATTAAAAGCTGGCTCGTACCTTAAATTTTAGCAGAATACAAAAATAACAGCTGGACAGCTATGGAATTCAGCTAGTGACGGAACAGCAGCACTCGGCTTCGATTCTCACTCAGAAAATCAAATTGAAACCCAGAAAATAGTGAAGAAAAACTCCTTGAATCAGCAGCGACGAATGCACTTTTCAGAACCAAATGGCGATGTTCTTCAGAGAAAATGGAGTTCGAGGGGGTCACGGCTAGCTTTTGTGTTGAAGATCATCATGATTTTCGGTCTCAAATGTCTAAGTTTGTGTCTAATGTTAGGTTTCCTCTGTTCTTACGTCTCTAGGTCTTCTTATTGTTAAGTCTCAAATCTGATAATGTGAGAGATGGGGCTTGGGTTTATGGCAATTGGACGATCCACTTTTACAATAATAATAACAATAATAATAATAATAACAACAACAATAACAATAATAATAATAATAATAATAATAATAATATCTACATTCCAAAATAAAAAATATATAATACATCCTCCATTTTATTTTGTTTGGCATTATTTTGTTTCCAAAAGATTAACATATTTCTATATTTCTTTATTGAAAAGTTTTTATAACCATATAAATATTATGATTAATTTAAGGTTACAAGATTAAAAGTTTTATGGCACACAAAAATATTATGATATATTTAAGATTATAAATTTTGAAGAAAAAAATCTTTTTATTAAATTTTGTGCAAAATTAAACTAAGACAAATAAAGTGAAATGGAAGGAATAATAAAGAGGTATGAAACACGGTCTAGTAAATTCTTATTTGATGTGTAATGAATGCTATAACCTACATATGACACTGTCACCAACAAATTTGAATTATGCGCTCAAAAATAATAAACCACCAATGATATTCAAGATGAAAAGATCATATCATTAGATCAAAGTCATTAAAACTTCTATATAACCTCGTCAGGCTAGGGGTGTTCATTGGGCGGATTGGGCGGCTTTTACTCTTAACGGTTTGGCTTAACGGTTATCGGCTTTTAAATGTATTAATCCGTTAGCCACCCGATAAGATATCGGGCGGATTGGTATCGGGTTAGCTCTTATAGGGCGGTTATTGGGCGGCTTATCGGCCTAACATACATGTTTACTAGAATTTGATAGATCTCTTCAGGCAATGATAGATCAAACACCTATTCCAGTATACCTTCATATGAGCTAGCTTGTTAATGTCTTTTCAGGGCATTCATTTTATCCGTGAGGTAGTATAGCTTTGCCCTCCGCACTTTTTTCTTGTCCATCACCTTCATCTCCTTTATGTTGGGTGAGTACCTGCAAATCATCTAGATCCCGAGATTAAAAATGCTTAGAAGTAGAAATAAACTTTTGTTAATCATTTTTAAGGGTTTTAGTTTTTTTATATTTAATATATATAAATAAAAATAAATTGTATATATATATATATATACATAATATATATTTATATTCTTAACGGGTTAACGGATTAGCCGTTAAGAAAATTGAATAATCCATCCCCAAACCGATAAGCCGTTAATAAAAAAAATTCAATCTGTTCCCCGTCCGTTAAGCCGTTAAGCCGTTACCAGTAAGCCGTTAAGCTTCGGTTTGGATTGGTTTTCGGTTTCGGATCGGTTTTGAGCACCCCTACGTCAGGCTATCATGAGAAAACCGCGTTTAAGTTGTATTTATACTTAACCGCTCAAGGATTTTAAGTAAATAATTATTTTAAAAAGAATTAAGGAAACATTTAAATTGTATTTATATTTAACCGTGTCGCAAGTATATTCCGCGAGTCGTGTGATTACTTTCACTACTTTCATGGGAGCGGGTCATTCGCTCGCATGCTGATAATTGTATATATATGGTTCAGGCCTTTCGACCCTCAACAACGCACAATTCACTTTTATGTTGGATCGGGCCGAACGTCCTCGATGGTATTTGTGTGTAATAATGGAACTGGAACCTTATAATTTGTATGATTTATTGCTTGAAAGGCCACTTGTTTTAAATGAAGGAAATGGTTAGATATATTGATTTGATAAGGGGATTTCAAGTATTACTCTTGTGTGCTCTACGTACATTGTGTATTATAATATTCAACTTCATATTATTATATTTATCGACCCTAGTAAGTGTCAAGTCGACCCCTCGTCGCTACTTCTTCGAGGTTAGGCTGGATACTTACTGGGTATATATCGTTTATGTACTCATACTATGCTTTTGCAGTTGATTGTGCATGCTTTGAGGCAGGTGCATCTGGCTATCAGTCTGGCGCGTAGAGTGGACTCTTTGGCTTGAGATTTCTGGTGAGCTGTCCTTCTGAGCCGTTCTGCAACTGCAGACTTTGTATGTCTTCACTTTTCTTGTCTATTTCCTTTCCAGACAGTAGGATTGTAATGACCCGGCTGGTCGTTTTGAAAATTTAAGATATGTTAGGCGGCATAAGGTCTTGAACATTTTCATAATATGTGTATCGACTTACGTGCATGGTTGAATTCAGTTAGCGGATGATTTAGAGTCAAATTGGAAGAAGGATACTAGTTTTGCAAGTTTAAATGGTAAGAATTTGACCGGAATTAGACTTTTGAGTTAATGATTCTGGAGTGGATTTTGGGTGATCTCAACAGATTCGCATGGTGATTTTTGACATAGGCGTGTGTTCGGATTATACTTTGGAGGTCCGTAGCTTTTTAGGCTTGAAATGCCGAAAGTTGAATTTTTGAAGTTTCGGATCAATGGTAAAATTTTGATATCGGGGACAGAATTCGATTTCGAAAGTTGAAATAACCTTTTAGTGCTAAATGTGACTTGTGTGCAAAATTTGGGGTCAATCGGACTTGGTTTGGTTGGTTTCGGCACCGTTTGTAGGATTCTTGAAATTTCAAGTTCTTTAAGCTTGGATTGGAGAGTGATTCGTGGTTTTAGCGTTGTTTGATGTGATTTGAGGGTTAGAATAAGTTCGTATGATGTTTTATGGTTGGTTGATATGTTTGGTTGAGGTCCCCGGGGCCTCGGGTGTGTTTCGGATGCTCAACGCACCATTTTTGGACTTGGAGAAGGATCAAATTTTCTGGTTTTTCTATGGCAGACTTTCCTTCATCGCGATCCCGTAAGTAGGCTCGCGGTCGTGTAGGCTTAGCTGAGGCAGAGGGAGTTTTTTTACTTCGCGTTCACGAGAAAATGTATGCAAACACGTAGTATGGTGGAAGGTTGAATCACGAACACGAGAGCTATGACGTGTTCGCGAAGAAGGAGTGAGGCAGCTGTGGAAATGGAGAGCTTCTCTTCGCGATCGCGTGAGGTCAACCGCGATCACGTAGACCTGAGCACCCTAATCGCGATCATGTTAGGATACTTACACAAGTATACACATGGCTAAGCACCCTAATCAGGTAGGAGGCTTCTCAGTATTGTCGAGTGTAGACGCACACCATTATTTATTTGTCTTCCATGTGAGAATGACTCGATTTGGTACGGGAGTTGTCGGTATGACTATGTGGTGTGATGAGGGTATAAAATGCCAAGTGTCAGGGTTCAGGTATTGAAACCCGTATATTATATGATTTTGAGATCAGGCGTCATAGGGCGACTTATATTCAAAGGTTAATTATTCAAGAAAAAAATTATATTCAAAAGATATTTATTTTGAAAGAAACTATTTTTTTGGGAAAATACTATTGGAACGAAGTATATTTGGAAATAATTTTTTTATCACTAGAGGATTTGACTAATTGATTGAAGTTTGCTAGCTAAAACCAAATGTGAAATTTGCCGTACTTATTGGGTTATGACTTGTCCTTGCTGTAATTGTGGTTTTGGCATTAGGTTGTATTTCCATTCGCTTTTCTGTGTTCATATTACAGTGTTTCACTGTTACTTGTTGTTTTCCTTCCTTATTGCAATTACGGTGTTATTAGCCCTATCGCTTATAGATATTATCTTCTACTGTTCTACACTGATACTTGTTTTGTTTTATTAGACCAGTAGATGTCTCTACTGTTCCTTATCACTACTCCACACAAGTTAGTCTTGATACTTACTAGGTACCATTGTGGTGTGCTCATGCTACTATTCTATACATTTTTGTTGTGCTGATCCAGGTATCGATCTTTAGTAGCTATGCGGATCATTGCTGAGGAAATTCAAGGAAAACATGTTGCTGCGTCGGAATCACGCTCTTACTTGTATTAAACTGTTTCCTTCCTTTCCGAACAGTTATATTTAGAAGTGGTAGCTAACTCTGTAAAGCTTATGACTTGTACTACCTGATTTTGGGAGTATGTTCATTGTGTAAAGGATTCATTCCAGAAAATTTATAAGATGTTATTTATTATTGTATTTCTTCCGTAAACATTAGGCTTACCTAGTCCTTAAAACTCGGTGCCGTCACGGAAACCTGTTGATATCCAATTTTTTCTATGTACTTTTTATATCCAAAATACTTCAAAAATATCATATATGTACATACATAAGCACATCCCACGAGTTTTGGTGTTTTATAGATTCTTAAACCAATTTATTGCCTATTTTTATATTATAAAATTCAATAATTATTTCCAAAATTTTATTTTTGTGAATAACTTATTTTATTCTTATATTTATACCAAAATATAGTTAACATGATTTTTGATTATTTTTTACAAATTCATTTAGTATTTCTAAAACTAAATTGCATGTAATTGCAATTATAGTCCACTTTCAGATTTAATGTCAGTTTTAATTACAAAATCAATTTCAATATTTTTAAATTAATATTTACGTATTATTTATTGACTTAGTACTTTTAATTTAATTTTAAAATAGTTTTAGTATTTTTATAAAATCAAAAGGGGAAAACTGGCTATTTCGATTGTGGCCTCAATTGCTTTCAATTATAGCCAATTTGACATTTCAAATTTTACCCCAAATCAGGCCCCAAATTAATAGCCCAATTCAATCTGACCCTACCCCTGACCCGTTAATTAAACCCATCCATTCATACTTTAAATCCTGGTTGTTGATCATTTTTTATCAACGGCCCTTAGTCACACTTTCCTTTTTAATTTACCAAACCCTAAATCCATCCCTCATATCTCTCATATGGCCACCTTTGAACTTTCTGCTTCTCTCAAACACTCTCTAATACTCAAACCCTAGCCACCCCTATCGCTTGTGCTCTCTCCCCTTCACCCCAAATCGTGGTTGTTCGAGATTTTCGAAGTTCAACCTTAACAAATGCCTGTCCAGATCCTCCGCCGATCTGAGTTCCTATGGCTTCTCCGGCTCCGTTCCGACGTGTTCGAGCATTGAAAGGCCTAGCTATGGTCCAGACCTGTTCGAGACCAGATCCTTTCCAAGCCTTCTCGTTTCTAGGGTTTCCTGTCGAGGTTCTTTCTTTCTTTATCTTCTTAGATATGTGATAGATCTGTGGTATACTCGAAGTTTCAAAACTTTTCCCCAAATTTCTATTTTCAAAATTAGTCAGTTTCCATTTAGTGTTTCCAAAAAACCTTTAAAACGATTTATGTTTCTTCTTCTTCTTCTTCTTCTTCTTCTTTCTTTATGTGAATCTGCCTATATATACTTTGTTCTTATGTATTTTTGCTTGTGCATATCTTCTCTTATGTTCTTATTATTTGTCGTTATTATGCATATTCTTCTACTTGTGCTTTGTCATCTCTTCTACTAGTTCCTATAGCATGCTTTTACATGTCTATCCTATGTGTTCCTCTACTATTTTCTTACTAAGCTTCTTGTTTGCCTTTGCTGGACCTCTGTTTGAGTTCCAAACTTATTTCGCCTACTTTTTCTTAAGTTCTATGTCACCTCTCTTCTCTCTTGAACTTGCTTGAGTTCTGAGATTTTCTTAAACATGCTTTGTTTTTTTACTCTATTGCTTTAAACTTGCCATTATATCTATGTGCTTTCTCATGAGACTCTTTGAGTCTGTTTCGATGGCTTGCCCTCTCCTTTATGTACCCTATTCGAATTTGAAACCCTAGGGTGTGGGGTTTCTGTGAGTTTGGGTCTTTGTGTCTGGACTAGGGTTCTACTTTAGACCCTAGGCTGAACTGGAATCCTTTGCTTATGATTTTGAAACTGTCTATGCCAACCTTTTCTTTCTTGTCTAATACTTGTGTGCTTGTATATAAGGGTTTTTCTTTCAAAAGGATTTTGCCAACTTGTAATTGATTCCAATTTCCCTTTACTAAGGCTCGATTTATTGTTACTGAATTTTCAAATTAAACTTTTTCCTCCCCATTTTTTGACTAAGTTCATTCGAGCAAGATTTTCAACTTACTGGTTGTTGATTGATTTACTTTCCTTATTTTTCAAACCGTGTACCATAGAATTCTTGCCTTAATTAAACTCTATGTATTTACCATTGTTATGCTACTCTGAAAAGGTTTTTATTATTTTTTCTTTCCTTAATTATCTCATGCCCGTTTGAAATCAAATCCCTTAACCTAGGGGAGATCTTTATGTGAGTGACTAAAAATTATTTCTTACCTTTTGCTTACTCGTTTTTTGCACTATAAAAGGGGACTACCCTTCTGCTCTTAAGGACACCATCCTCGCACTACTCTTTTTGCACGCTTTTACAGTAACAACCTTTACACACAGACACCTCTGTCTTAAAAAATATACTACTTTCTCTACTACTACTCTCTCCACTACTGCTTTTTCTACTAAGCACCCGGCTCCTTTTCTCATTACTGTGAAAATATTCTTTGAGTTCCTTTGAATTCTCAAGTGCTTGCTAAAGTTTATGATTTTGCTCCTGCTAACTCTCTGGTTGTTTACTTGCTATTGTTGCTATGCTATTCTGAAAATTGCATCTGGTATGTCTTCCTAGTTTAATACTACCCTCCTGACTATGTGTCTATTTCCCTTCTTCTGTTATGCATTCTTCATTTAGTCTGTCATGCTCTCTTTCATTATGTTCTGCACCTTCAAGTCTGTCATGCCTTCTTGCTTTCTTCATATTTCTATAAATGATTTCTTATGTGGCACCCCTTCCCATTGACCCTCCTCTTATGTGTGAGTAATTCTGAGTCATGTTGGCATCTTATTATTGTCACTCATGACTCAGAATCAGGTTCTCTTGAACCTCTGCTCAATTCAATTCCCCATTCCTTTTACCCCTTATGTGATGAGCCTTAACTCAGATCTGGTGGTGTCCTAATCACCATTCAGACCCAAATTTGACTTCTAAAGTTTGCTCTTTATTTGCTTGGACCAAGAAGAGGGTCAGGGGTGTGCCAGTCTATACCCATGGCTGGGTATGACCACCCTCTGCTATGGCTCCTTAATCTCTATCTCACTTTGCACTTATTCTTAGTTTCGAAGTTCTGCCCCCCTTTGGTAAGCCATGCTTTGGGACCCTCGAGCTTCATCTGAACTTGGATGTCTAAGGGCTGTCTATTCCACACTACACTATTATGTTACAACAATTGTTATCCAAAGTGTAAGCACCGCCTAGAGTCCTTGAGGCTCCTTGGAACTTTGAAATACTTTGGGTAAGAGAAGGCCTTGGAAATCTGAAAATCGGATGGTGCAACACATGTTATTGGATATTAAGATTGAATTAGGCTGCTCGGATCTAGCTGTAGGTTGTGATATATTCATTATTGTTTTCTTTCTTTCCTTTGGTTCTGTAATAATCTTGTAAAAAGAATTTGGGGAGTATTAGTAAAGGGTATGGGAGGGGTTTACTTTATTGCACAAAAGGGTAGATATCGTACCTATAGGTTAATGTTTTTAATCACCACGATACCATGCCTTTAATATTTCATGTTCAGTCATATTGCAATTCATTAGAAATCTTGCCTATAGGCCCTAATATTCATGTAATCAGTTGCATGTAGAAATTATGACTATAGGAAATGCATCAACGCTAGGAAAACTGTAGGGTAATCAAATACTCATTCCTTTACTGGTTTAATAACAGTAACAAGCCTTACAAATCGAGACGTAGATACCATGCCTACAGGAGCTTAAACTCGCCTAATATGTTTAAGTAATAATAATCTATCAATCGGCTTCAAACTTTGTCAACAAAAAAGAACTCTTCCGAATCTGTTTGCTTTCTTACAAGTCTGCAATGCTCTTAAATTTTTTAAACTTGCATCTTTACATTTTCTGAAGTGGTTCCTTTAACCCTCTGCCTGAATTTTTCATCTCATAAAGTTATTATTTCAAAACAGCCTTTAACTCACTATTTTTTAAAACATTCTCACTTTCGAAAGCTTTCCTTTGCAGATTCTACTATAGTTTCACTTAAACAATTCTGCTGATTTTCAAGTCATCTTAGAACCTTTGCAAATTTTCAACCTTCTATCTTAAACTATTCTGTGTTAGGTCCTTTATGAAAACAATGCTTTTTCTAAATGACTCGCTTAAAATACTTCAATTTCTGACAATTGGATCTGGGTTGCCTAATGCAGACTTTTTATCCGACTGTATGTGTTAAACTAGTCAGCCGCTTAAGTTTTTAATTTAAAGACCAAATAAGAATATGCAAGACATGCTAAACTAGATGTTGTGTGACTTACGAGGTTTTGTGTGAGGCTTGTGTGCTTGTTTATTCCCCGTTACTTGCTATTTGTTTTGGTTGTCGCCAATAGTATTTTGTCCTTTTAAACTCATATATGCCCCTACCCTTTTCTTCCCTTTTAGGATTAAAAGTTCTAATATCACGGGACTGATAGTTTGGGACGGGTACTAGCATGCAATAAGTAAATGAGACTAATCGCGTTTAAATACCTTAACGGGGGTGGGAAGGGTAGAATATGGATACGATGACCGATTCGTTAATATCTCGTGTGACCCCTCTTTGAAGAGTGATTGTTGGGTATTGCATTGATGTGATCCATATTGTATTTAAACCTAGGACGTTCTTTCTTTTCTTTTGTAATGTTTTTTCCTTTAGTGTTTTCATTTTTCTGCAGCAACTCCTTTTCTAATGACTATCTATTCTTCCTTTCTTTTTTCAAAGTTTTAAACTTTTTTATAACTACTATGTGCAAACCTTACTTGTTTCCTTCTATTTCTTTTAAATCCACAATTAAGCATGACTGGGAACCACGCTAGTGGATCTTGAGGGGTTCCTAACACCTTCGCCTCGAGATAATCTCAAGCCCTTACCCAAACTCTAGTTTTCTTTCAAAAATCTTCTTCTCTTCTTTAAAAGTGTCCTAATGCAGTATAATCATTAGTGGCGACTCTTTAAAGTTTATAACCCAATTCCTCAAAAGGGAATAAGAGTTGTTTTGTCCATAATGTCGTAAACCCTATTTTGCATATCTTTTGGGGGGAGGGGAAGGGGGTGTCGACAACATGGCGACTCTGCTAGGGATTTCTTTAGGCCTTTACCATTACATGCTTTGTGTGACTTTATTGATCTCTTAATTGCCTTTATTTCTTGCCTTTAATTAGTTCATTGACTCTTCATGTCTTTATTTTCCTTTAACTGCTTTTTTTATTGCTTTATTACTACTTCAATACCGTTGTAATTTTCGAGCATTTATTGTAATTTTTTGCTTTATGAACGTGAAAATATGCAACTTTCTTTATTATTGTAACTGCATTCTTCAACATCATACTCTACTCGTGCCAAAAAAATACTATAGCAACGCTTATAATGAGTGGTTGCGACCTTCCGATATTATAACTTTCTAAATGTGGCAAAAGCATATTTGCTGTAAAACCAGTCGATCAATGGTGTAGTCGACGGTTCCGCGCCTTTCCCTCTTGAGTTGTCCGCTAAATGGTATCTTATCTAGAACTTCAAATATAGAAACCTTACTCTATCAAACTGTTCATGCATCATGGTCAAACTTAGCTGAATCAGTTATGTTATCCGCATAATGACTCATTAAGATAGCCTAATCCAAAGTCCATCGGTTTTCTCGAAACCCAAACGGATTCCCTCACATTATGTGCATTTATTTGGAGAACTAAATGCCTTTATGTTAATTATTGATTTAAATAACCGAGTCTGGGTCTAACCCTTAGTTTTTCAAAAAATAAGGCACCATTGCCCGCAAGTACTTAGGGAATTTGCCCTCACTTCTGGAAATGCAGCCTCACAACAAAATAATAGAGGCTGCAAATCTGTTCTGGGATAGTGATCGATCGGTATTTCTCTTCGGGGATTTGGAAAGGACTCCTTTACTGGAAGAAATAGGGGGTCTACCTGGTATCCCTTGAGAGACTCCGGGTCTGATTATGCCGGAAGACCGCAAAAGTGGAGGCTTTCTTAAGATGATGGGACTCAAGAAAAATCACGACCTAGCTTGTCTAAAGGACTCCTATACATTGTTTGATTTCTTGTACGAGAGGCCATAGCAAGTCCTATCGCACCTACATTGACGAGTTCTCCCTCACCTCTTTAGGGCACATACACAGATAGGTCTTTGTGTTCATGTTCTGTTTCCTGGGTATGATGGTCTTTCCTATGAAAAAGACTAGGATCCATACCAGACTAGCCCTGGTGACCAAGACCTTAATGGAAGGGAACGACAGGCAGTATTTCAGCATAGTGACCATGATCATCGCTGAAATCTATCGAGCCTTGGGAAAATGTCACCAAGGGGTTCTGCAGTTTGAAGGTTGTAATATGTTACTTCAACTATGGCTTACAGAACACCCTCAGAAAGGTGACTACCGACAGGAGATTATACGCAAGGATTGGGATGATCATATCGCTTTCCACCACTCCAAGCGAATGAACTTCGTGCCCAACATGTTCTCTTAGCTCGAAGATGCTGGGGAATGGGCAGAGTTGTTTGAAATTCTAAAGGAAGAGCAACTACAATGGATGTTTGAGTGGTTCCCAACAGGGGAGTTCATTATTCGTTCTACCAAGGATAGAACCATGAGGCAAGCAGGGAGAAAAGAAATCATACCAAGGATAGACAAGATGAGTCATTTCAGGGCTGACTTTTAGGATGATGATAGCCCGCACAAGTGTCAAGCTCAACATATCTAGCACTGCAAGCTCGTCTTAGGGAGAGAATCTTTTGAGCCAGAAAGGTATCATGTCGGGTGTATACAGCATTATTCAGGATAGTTGGAAGACGATCACATTGGTTTAGGTTGCCTAGGGTTCGTCCAAGGTCATAGGCTTATTGATGAGAAAGTTGCAGCGCAAGTCAAATACAATCAATTGCAAAAGAGGATGGGAATGTGTGAAAATAAGCACCGGGAAATACAGGAAGCCCACCAGAAGCTGATCGACGAGTGGAAGGATATGGCTGTCAACGCCAACAATCGGCTAGGGTATCTAGAGCGAGGTCTAGTTGAGTTGGAAGGAAAGTTCTTGAAGAGGATTGAAGATTTCTAAAATACCGAGGGAAGTGCAAATGGACATCTGGCTCGAGCCTACCTGCTGTTAGGACTACACGAGTTGATGCAGCTGTACGAGGGAGGCAAGAGTACCGAATCTTGGGAAGGTTCTTCTGGGACCAAGTAGTTAGGACCTTTTTATTCTACTGCTTTCATAATGTAATAAGGCCACTGGCCATTAGTGATATCTTTTATTATTCAGTTACTTTAAGGCTTGTATTGTTTTTATCAATAAAATGAGGCATTTAGCATTCTAAGTTCTCCAAATTTAATTTGTCTCTAGGCCTACTTCGGGCACAACGAGGCACCCAAATTAGGAAACGACTTATATTCCTGCACAATGTGTTTAAATATCACAATATTATTTTTCTCGGAATGTGCACTAACATTTTACATTTTTGTTTTCTTTTATTTTATTCCCATCCCCAAGGTTAGTTCATGCATTCTGTCACCATCAGCATACTCAACAAGATCCAAGGGCCCTCTACCGCCTCTTCTGAGCCTACCAGAAACAAGAACAATGACAAAATGGGAGATGCAAATGCTAGAAAGGTGATTGAGGAAACCTCTCAGAACACTTCAATTACCAATGAGACTGATGCTCATCTTGAGCAGACTTTGGTAAGATTTTGGGAAGAATTAGAACAAGTCCGAAACCTGGCAAGCCTATATATCACTCTTGCCGCTGTCGATGCCAACACCCAGAACCCCATACCTCCACAGCCACAAGTACAACCTACTAATACCCAAGCCTGCACATGCAATAACATTCCAATGCTCATTCCCGTGCCACAAAACACCACAAACGACCATAAAACTCCTATCTTTGTGGACACTATACCCCACTATCCTAGCCAATCTTAAGTGCACCCAAATCAGATGACAAGGACTCCCTCATTCAGAATTTGGCCGCTGAACTCAAGAAGTTAACTAGCCGGGTCCAAGGTGTCGAAGGTAGCAAAGGTGTTGAGGGATTGAACTATGAAGATCTTTGTGTTCAGCCAAATATTGAACTCCCGAAGGGGTACAAACCTCCCAAGTTCGAGATGTTCGACGGTACAGGTGATCCCAGGGTCCACCTGAGAATGTATTGTGATAAGTTGGTAGGAGTCGGGATGGGCGAGAAAATCTGCATGAAGCTGTTCATGAGTAGTCTGAAAGGCGATGCCTTATCTTTGTATATCAGCCAGGATGCAAAGAAATGGACAAGTTGGGTGAGCATGGCATCAGACTTTATGGACCAATTCAGGATCAATACAGAGAGTGCACCGGATGTGTTCTATATTCAGAATTTGAAGAAGAAATCTTTCACGAGTATGCTACTCGTTGAAGGTCAGAAGCCGCCAAGGTCAGGCCAGCCTTAGAGGAAGAACAAATGAACATGTTCTTTGTCCGGGCTCAAGATCTGCAATACTATGAAAGGCTAATACTAATAAAGGGTCAAAAGTTATTTGACATTATCAAGTTGGTAGAAAGAATCGAAGAAGGTATCAAGAATAGCATTGATCACTAATCTCGAAGCATACATGTCATTAACAAGTCCTTACAATCTGGTGGCACATCAAAGAAAAATGACGTGAATTCCGTAATGGCTGCGCAAAGAACCAAATCCCCTATGAAGTACCAAACCTATCCCTCAACTCCACTCACAAATCAGCCTACCCTAAATTACCAAGCACCCTCACCTACATACCAAATGCCATCATCTGCCTACCAATCACCTCCACCGCATACATATCAACCCACCTCACCAAGATATTCCCAACTCGTGCATATGTACCAAGCATACAACTCCCAACCTTCTCATTACCCATCACCACCCACTCGCCAAAAGTTCCCTTAACCTAGACCAAATTTCGACCGAAGACCTCCAAGATGGTATATTGTCGTCGCCGAACCAATCGACCAATAATATGAAAAACTCAAAGTAGCCAATTACATTTCACATATCCCATCCATAACCCCATAAAATCCTTCCCAATAGATCAATCCCAACAAAACCTGCGCATACCATTCTGGAATGAAAGGTCATACCATCGATGAGTGTCGCTCGTTGAAAGACAAGATTCATACTCTGATTGATAACAAGGTCATTATAGCAAAGGAGCCCGCTCCTAATGTCTGCAACAACCCTCTGCCTGACCACAAGGGTGGAGGCATCTATATGATCGATATTGAGGATGATTGGACCCCAAAGGGTCAATCAGGTTGATAGCTGAAGGAGATGGACCTAAGAAGCCGACCGTTACCCTCAATCCCATTATTGTTCAGATTTTTCTCTAAGGAAGATGTGGTAAATGTGTCTGTACCACTCGAGTTTGAAGCACCTCCTGCAAAGGCGCCAAAACCGATTGAGGTTGATTTTGGGATTCCAAAGGCACCTGCACCATTCAAAGTTGTCGTGTTACCTCCCAGGATGCCAATTCTAGTTTCCATGACTGATGTGCGTTCAAGTCAAATGCCATATTGTGGGATTACACACCTGGGGCTAGAAGGAAAGGGAAAACACATACTGGAGAAGCGATCGCTGCATAGGGTATGACCAGAACAGGCAGGGTATACACCCCAGAACATCTAGCTGAGTCTAGCAAGCAAGACTCTGGACGGCCTATTGAAACTGGACCTGATGACCTTTGGAGGAAGATATAGGCCAAAGAATACTCGGTCGTTTAGCAACTGAACAAAACGCCAGCACAGATTTCCATCCTGACTCTTCTACAAATCTTTGAAGCACATAAGAATGCCTTGATGAAGATATTGAGTGAAGCTTATGTTCCCAGAAACATAACGAGAGGCGAAATGGCGAATGTGATAGGAAGTGCTGGAAAGTCACAAGTTCACCTTCCACGAGCATGAGTTACCGCCATAAGGGCTTAGTCACAGCAAGGCGTTGTATATCACTGTGCAATAAGAAGATTATATCATCACCAAGCCTCAATATTTGTCCGCTGGTGACTCTCAAAACATTGGGGAAAGGTTTGCATGAGATCAAAGATGGGGCTATCAATTATAAAGATTTTGATGAGTCTCAAAGATCTACCATTGGTGAAATTATCATGTCCTTACAGATGGGACCTACCTAATTCGATGTTGACTTCCAAGTCACAGACATTCCAGTATCCTATAATTTATTACTGGGACGACCCTAGATCCACGCCACTAGGGCTGTGGCATTAACCCTACATCAAGCAGTGAAGTTTGAATGGAATCATCAGGAAGTGATCATTCATGGAGACGGTAAAAATCCTATATACAGTCGCCAAACCATCCCAATGATCGGAGGTAGAAGGAGAATAGACGGAGAAACATACTATCGAGTGAGTCAATGTTGTGGACAATGACAAAGGATGGGATAACAAGATTGAGAGAATCCTGATATGGAGCGGGTACGAACCCGAAAAAGGACTTGGCAAGAACCTCTAGGGTATCACCGAGCCCATCAAACTAACGAAACATGGCACTATTTTTGGCTTAGGGTATGAGTACACCTGGAAGGAGTTTGATGATTGGTCACCACCTTGGCGCAGCCCATATTATGCACTGAAGCACCCTCTACCTGAGCTGAAGCAAACCTTTCAGCTTGCTGACACTTTATATGGATCAGAGGAAGATGATGCACTAGCAACAATGAAGAACCTGTTTCAGGGAAATGATATGGAGTGCAGTGTTATCTTAGAGGAGGAAGGCCCTTCCATCAAAGCTGTAAACCGAGGATAACACCTCACCAATTGGTCGGTCAGGACCATCGGTGCCCAGAGAGCTTCGGGGTAGCAAGGCTAAACGACGCACTATGCATCACATTTTACTTTCAAGTTGATTTTACTTTTCCACATTGTCTTTACTTTTGAAAAGAGCTCCGATGTTTCGAACAGTTATGAATTTAACCAAATGCATTTTCCAAGTTTTTTTTATATATCGCTGTTATTACTTTTCTCTATCATTTACTTTATCTTACACAACATTTCTATTACATATCTTGATGATGAACCAACGACTGTGACTTGCAACGAGTTAATGCAACAAACGAACATAGATTCAGAAGAGGATGATATACCAGAGGAAGTTGTCAGAGAGGTCGAGAACTTTTAGAATAGGCCTAAATACAACTTGGATGAAACTGAGGATGTTAACTTGGGGGATGTAGAGAATGTCAAGTGCGTGCACTTGTCTCCATCAGAAAAGAAAGAATACACCCGAGTTCCTAAAAGAGTATGAGAACATCTTTGCATGGTCTTATAACAATATGACTGGTCTCAGCACATCTATTGTAGCTCACAAGTTACCAACAGATCCGACATGTCTGCTAGTAAGCAGAGGCTTAAAAAGTTCAAACCTAACATGAGTTTGAAAATCAAGGAAGATGTTACCAAGCATGTCAAAGTCAGGGTTCTCAGAGTGGTAGATATCCAACGTGGTTAGCCAACATCATGCCGGTATCAACGAAATATGGGAAGGTTAGAGTCTGTGTTGACTACCGGGATCTCTGCCAGGTCAATCCTAAAGACGACTTCCCTTTGCCAAATATACACATCTTGATCGACAATTGCGCCAAGCATGAGCCACAGTCGTTCGTCGATTGTTTTGATGGATACCATCAGATATGGATGGATGAGTAAGATGCAGAGAAAATGGAATTTATCACGCCGTGAGGGATGTACTGTTACAGAATGATGCCATTTGGTTTGAAGAATGTTGGTGCACCTTCATGAGAGCCATGACTACCATATTTCATAAAGAAATCAAGGTGTATGTGAATGACGTCATCATCAAATCCAAGAAGTTGCAGATCATATGGAAGACCTGAGAAAATTCTTCAACAGATTGAGGAGATACAACTTGAAATTGAACCCCTCCAAGTGTACATTCGGGGTTTCGACTGGAAAGTTACTAGGTTTCATTGTGAGTCGCCGGGAATAAAATTGGATTCGTCAAAGGTCAAAGCCCTTCAAGAACTTCCACCGCCAAAGAACAAGAAGGATTTGATGAGTTTTCTGGGAAGACTCAACTATATCAGCCGATTGATAGCCCAGTCCACTGTTATTTGTGAATTCTGAAAATGGATGCTGCCACCAAATGGGCTGACGATTGTCAGAAGGCTTTTGATAGAATAAAGGAATACTTGTCTACACCACCGGTCTTGGTTCCGCCTGATCCATAATGACCCTTTTTCCTCTATCTCGTAGTTCTGGATGGAGCATTCGATTGTGTTTTAGGATAACATGATGAAGCAGGAAGAAAGGAGCAAGCAATCTTTTACCTTAGCAAGAAGTTTACCCCGTACAAGGCTCGGTATTCCTTATTGGAACGCACATGTTGTGCTCTGACTTGGGTGGCTCAGAAGTTGAGGCATTATTTCTGTGCGTACACAACTTATCTAATATCAAGGATGGATCCGTTGAAATATATCTTTCAGAAGCCTATGCCTACCGGCAAGCTCGCTAAATGGCAAATCTTGTTATGCGAGTTCGACATTGTTTATGTTACCTAGAAGGCAGTCAAAGGACAAGCTTCGACAAATCATCTCGCGAGAATCCTGTATGAGGAGAATACGAACGTCTAAAGACGTATTTTCTTAACGAAGAGGTATCTTTCATAGGAGAAGACATTGCAAAATCATATGATGGTTGGAGAATGTTTTTCGATGGAGCCGCAAATTTTAAAGGAGTCAGCATAGGAGCAGTCCTGGTATCAGAAATCGGTTAGCATTACCTGGTATCTGCCAAGATCAGGTTCCCATACACCAACAACATGGCCGAGTACAGAGCTTGCATCTTGGGGCTCAAACTGGCCATCGACCTGAACATTCAGGAGTTACTGGTGATTGGAGACTCAGACCTACTCATACATCAGGTTCGAGGAGAGTGGGCAACCAAGAATCCTTAGACACTCCCATATCTGCATCACATGCAGTAGTTGAGAAAGATTTAGAAAGATAGAATTTCAGCATTTTCCCAGAATACAGAATGAGTTCGCAGACGTACTAGACACCTTGTCATCCATGATTCAACATCCGGATACAAATTTCATTGATCCCATCCAAGTCAAAGTCTATTACCAACTAGCTTATTGTGCTCATGTCAAGGAAGAACCGGCTGGAAAGCTATGGTTCCACGATATCAAAGAGTGTCCATCCACAGGAGAATATCCAGAGGTTGTCAATGTTACTCAGAAGCACACACTTTGGAGATTATCCAACAACTTCTTTCATAGCGGGGGAATCATGTACAGAAGGACTCCTGATTTGGGATTGCTAAGGTGTGTTGATGCAAGGGAAGCAACTAAACTATTGGAGGAAGTGCACGCGGGACCTGCAAACCGCACATGAATGGTTTCGTTTTGGCAAAGAAGATACTCCGAGTAGGGTAATTTTGGATGACTATGGAAACAGACTGCATCCAATATGTCCGAAGGTTCCATCTCTGTCAAATATATGCATATATGATAAAGGTACCTCCAAACGAGCTTACTGCAACAAGCTCACCATGGTCTTTTGCCGCTTGGGGAATGGATGTTATTGGACCAATCGATCCTGCCGCATCAAATGGGAACATGTTTATCTTAGTGGCAATTGACTACTCTGCTAAATGGGTTGAAGCAGCATCATATAAAGCAGTTACCAAGAAAGTTGTAATAGAGTTCATCCACAACCGTATTGTTTGTCAGTTCGGAATTCCGGAATCAATCATCACCGACAATGGTTCCAACCTCAACAATGACTTGATGAAAGCAATGTTGAAATGTTCAAGATCAGACACAAGAACTCTACAACTTATATACCTTAGATGAATAGAGCTGTAGAAGCAGCCAATAAGAACATCAAGAAGATACTAATAATGATGATCGAAAGGCACAAGCAATGGCATGAGATATCGCCGTTCGCCTTATTGGGTTATCGTGCCACGGTCTGCACATCAGCCGGGGCAACTCCCTACATGTTGGTTTATGGTACATAGGCGGTCATTCGCGCCAAAGTAGAAATTCCCTCCTTGAGGATCATATAGGAAGCAGAGTTAGATGACGCAGAATGGGTAAAAGGTCGCTACGAGCAATAAGCCCTTATAGATGGAAATATAATGAATGTAGTCCACCAAAGTCAGTTATATCAGAACAGAATGTCTGGGGCCTTCAGCAAAAGAGTTAAACCAAGGAAGTTTACACTAGGGCAACTGGTGTTGAAGAAAATATTTCCACATCAAGATGAATCTAAGGGGAAATTCTCTCCCAACTGGCAGGGTCCATACATGGTTCGTTGGGCTCTAACTGGAGGAGCCCTTATTCTTGCAGAAATGGACGAAAAAGTCTGGCCGAAGCCAATCAACTCAGACGCAGTGAACGATACTATATTTGATCATATGTTTTGTCTTCATAATGTAATTTGAACTACGCCTGACCTGATTCCCGTTTAAGAGGGGATACGTAGGCTGCCTTATGGGTTTGGTCACATTTTTAATACAAATTTCCATTTCCCCCTGCTATTGGAATTGAGGCAGAATTTTGAGGAGGACCCTCAAAATTTTGAAGTCAGTTTGGCAGCCTCTTCATTAGCGCCAACCCACTAAACTGGGGCAGAATTTTGAGGAGGGACCTCAAAATTTCAGGATAAGCGAGGTTTCCATGTCTTGAATCACGTTGCAGTCGTTGGTTCATTCAAGATAAAATCGTTTTCCAAATATGTACTTATTTACTAAATCATGCATAAACATCATTTGGATCACTGTCGTTTAGCACTGCTACCCCAATGATATGCGGCGTCAAAAGCTAGGGGATACGAACTAACCTTCCCCTCTCTACAGAACTCTCAATTTTTCTTTGGATGCAGGCACTCAGGTTGCAAATCATTGAACGCATTCGCTCTTCAGGGTTAAAACTCTCAGAACGATCACTCGCTCACAAGTCTACTATCTTCACCCAATATTCCCCAGCAATCACGATATCTCAACCATCTATCAGCTAAGAAAACTTACAACTATTCACTCATTTACATTCCTTCATTGCATAAGGCTACCCATCTGCCTTTTGAGACTAAGCCCTGTCTCCATCTGCATTTTGCATAAGGATACTTTCCTTCCTTTCGAGACTAAGCTCTGTCTCCATCTGCACTTTGCATAAGGCTACTTTTCTGACTTCCGAGGTTAAGCTCTAACCCGTTCCTGCATAAGGCTACCTATCTGCCTTTCAAGACTAAGCTCTATCTCCATCCGCATTTTTCATAAGGCTACCTTTCTGCCTTCTGAGGTTAAGCTCTACCTCCATCGTGCATAAGGCTACCTATCTACCTTTCGAGACTAAGCTCTGTCTCCATCTGCATTTTGCATAAGGCTAACTTTCTGACTTCCGAGGTTAAGCTCTACCTCTATCTTACATATGGCTACCTTTCTGCCTTTCGAGACTAAGCTCTATCTCCATCTGCATTTTGCTTGAGGCTATCATCTGCCTTTCGAGACTAAGCTCTATCTCCATCTGCATTTTTCATAAGGCTATCTTTCTGCCTTTCGAGGTTTGGCTCTACCTCCATCCTGCATAAAGCTACCTATCTGCCTTTCGAGACTAAGCTTTGTCTCCATCTGCATTCTGCATATGGATATCTTCTACCTTCTAAGGTTAAGCTCTACCTCCATCCTGCATATGGCTACTTATCTTCCTTCCAAGACTAAGCATTGTTTCCATCCTACACGGCTAAAATATCGCCACCTGTATTTAAATTCTTGCTCTGGCTGAAAGATCGCCACCCTTTGCATTCATTTGGCTGAAATATTGCCACCTTCTCATAGGCTGAAAGATCGCCAACTTATTCAAAGGCATTATAGTTTGAAGGCACCATCTGCATAGCCCGAGAATACCATTTCATGGCATGCGAATCATTATTTTATGCTCTTCATGGCCTAGGACATCATAGTTTGAGGACGTCATCCTAACCGTCCGAAGACAACATTCATGGTCCATTGGGAACTTCATCACGTTTAAATTACGCACAATATGTTCCACAATACTCATTTGTAGGTACACCGGCTAGAAAACATCCGCCTCAGCAGTAGCGATCCTGCTCCAGTTCTCCGCAACCTATCCGACCCCAAACACCTTTTTTTCCAAAGCTAATGATTGCGTCCACCTTTTCGAATCTCCATCGACACATTCCGTCAATAATTCCTGAACTACATATGATCTGATTCATTTAAAACTAGGGATATGAAGGCAGCTTAGAACCAGGGCTCGGCCAGAATTCTTTTCAATCACCGATTCGGTCAAAATTGGCCACTTGTCTTTACCCGACTACTCTTTCATCCTCCTCGGGTAAAAAGGGGCAGCTGTTGATACCCAATTTTTTCCTATAAATTTTTATACCCAAAATACTTCCAAAATATCATATATGTGTATATATGAGCACACCCACGCGTTTTGGTATTTTAAAGATTCTTAAACCAATTTATTGCCTATTTTTATACCATAAAATCCAATAATAATTCCCAAAATTATCATTTTTGTGAATAACTTATTTTATTCTCATATTTATACCAAAATATATCTAACATTTTTTTGCATATTTTTTACAAATTCATTTAGTATTTCTAAAACTAAATTGCATGTAATAACAATTATAGTCCACTTTAAGATTAAATAGCATTTTTAATTACAAAAACAATACAAATATTTATAAAATAATATTTATGTATTATTTATTGACTCATTACTTTTTATTTAATTTTAAAACAGTTTTACTATTTTTATGAAATCTAAAGGGAAAAACTGGCTATTTCAATTGTGGCCTCAATTTCTTTCAATTATAGCCAATTTGACATTTTAATTTTTACCCCAAATCAGGCCCCAAATTAATAGCCCAATTCAATCTAACCCGACCCCTAACCCGTTAATTAAGCTCGTCCATTGATCATTTTTCATCAATGGCCCTTGGTCACACTTCCCTTTTTAATTTACCAAACCCTAACTGCATCCCTCATTTCTCTCATATGGCATCCTTTGAACCCTCTGCTTCTCTCAAACTCGCTCTAATACTCAAACCCTAGCCACCCTTATCATCTTCTCCGACCAAATCCCATCGACGTCCATGGCTTCTCAGGCCATGAACGGCCTATGCTCTCTCCCCTTAACCCCAAATTATGGTTGTTCGAGGTTTTAGAAGTTCAGCCTTAACAACGCCTGTCAAGATCCTCCACCGATCTGAGTATCTGTGTCTTCTCCGGCTCCATTCCGACATGTTCGAGCCTTGAAAGGCCTAGCTATGGTCATGGCCTGTTCGAGACAAGATCCTTTTCAATACTTCTCATTTCTAAGATTTCTGAGAAACCTTATGTGCTTTCTTATAAGACTCTCTGAGTTTGTTTCGATGGCTTGCTCTCTCCTTTATGTACCCTATTCGAATTTGAAACCCTAGGGTTTAGGGTTTCTACGAGTTTGGGTCTTTGTGTATGGACTAGGGTTCTACCTTAGACCCTAGACTGCACTGGAATCCTTTGCTTATGATTTTGAAACTGTCTATGCCAGCCTTTTCTTTCTTGTCTGACGCTTGTGAGCTTATATATAAGGGTTTTTCTTTAAAAAGGATTCTGCCAACTTGTAATTGATTCCAATTTCTTTTTACTTAGGCTTAATTGATTAGTACTAATTAAACCTTTCCACCCTCTTTTTTGACTAAGTTCGTTCGAGTAAGGTTTTCAATTTACTGGCTGTTGATTGATTTACTTTCCATATTTTTTCAAACCGTGTACGATAGGATTCTTGCCTTAATTAAACTATGTGTACTTACCCTTGTTTTGCTACTATAAAAAGGTTTTAATTATTTTTTCTTTTCTTAATTATCTCATGCCCGTTTGAAATCAAATCCCTTAATGAAAGGGAGAACTTTATGTGATTTACTGAAATTATTTCTTGCCCTTTGCTTACTCGTTTTTTGCACTATAGAAGGGGACTACCCATATACTCTTAAGGACACCATCCTCACACCATACTTTCTGCATGCTTTTGCAATAACAACCTTTACACACAGACACCTCTGTCTTAAAAAATATACTACTTTCTCTACTACTAGCCTCTCGACTACTGCTTTCTCTACTGAGCACCCTGCTTCTCTTCTCATTACTGTGAAAATATTCTTTGAGTTCCTTTGAATTATCAAGTGCTTGCTGAAGTTTCTGATTTTGCTCCTGCTGACTCTCTGGTTGTTTACTTGCTATTGTTGTTCTGTTGTTCTTAAAATTGCATCTGGTATGTCTTCCTAGATAAATACTACCTTTCTGACTATGTGTTTATTTCCCTTCTTCTCTTATGAATTCTCCATTTAGTCTGTCATGCTCTCATTCATCATATTTTGCACCTTCAAGTCTGTCATGCCTTCTTGCTTTCTTCATGTTTCTATAATTGCTTTCTTATGTGGTACCCTTACCTTTGACCCCCTCTTATGTGTGAGTAATTATGAGTCATATTGGTATCTTATTATTGCCACTAATGACTCAGAATATAGTTATCTTGAACCTCTACTGAAGTTAGTTCCCCATTCCTTTTACCCCTTATGTGCTGAGCCTTAACTCAGGTGTGGTGGTGTCTTAATCACCATCTAGACCCAAGTTTGAATTATAAAGTCTTCTCTTTATTTGCTTGGACCAATCAGAGGGTCAGGGGTGTGCCAGTCTATACCTATGACTGGGTATGACCACCATCTGCTATTGATCCTTAATCCCTATCTCACTTTACACTTATTCCTAGTTTCTCAGTTCTGCCCCTCTTTGGTAAGCCATGCTTTCAGACCCTCGAGCTCCCTCTGAACTTGGATGCCTGAGGGCTGGCTATTCCATACTGCACTATTCTGTTACATCAATTGTTATCCAAAGTGTAAGCACTGCCTGGAGTCATTGAGGGTCTTTGGAACTTTAAAACACTTTTGGTAAGAAAAGGCCTTGGAACTCTGGAATCCTGATATGGTGAAAGACATGTTATTGGATATTAAGATTGAATTAGGCTGCTTAGATCTAGCTGTAGGCTGTGATGTATTCTTAATTGTTTTCTCTCTTTCTTTTGGTTCTATAATAATCTTGAAAAAAGAATTTGGGGAGTATTAGTAAAGGGTATGGGAGGGTTTACTTTATTGCACAAAAGGGTAGATACCATGCCTATAGGTTAATGTTTTTAATAACCTAGATACCATGCCTATATGATTTCATGTTCAGTCATATTGGAAATCATTAGAAATCCTGCCTATAGACCCTAATATTCATGTAATCAGTTGCATATAGAAATCATGACTATAGGAAATGTATCAATGCTAAGAAAACTGTAGAGTAGTCAAATACTTATTCCTTTGCCGGTTTAATAATAGTAACAAGCCTTGAAAATCAAAACATAGATACCTTGCCTATAGGAGCTCAAACTCACCTAATCTGTTTAAGTAATAATAATCTGTCAATTGGCTTCAATCTTTGTCAACAAAAAAAAACTCTTCCAAATCTGTTTTCTTTTGAAACTCTTACAAGTCAGTATTGCTCTTAGATTTTCTAAACCTGCATCTTTCCTTGTTCTGAAATGGTTCCTTTAGCCCTCTGCCTGAATTTTTCACCTAGTAAAGCTATTATTTCAAAAACAGCCTTTAACTCACTATTTTTTAAAACATTCTCACTTTCGAAAACTCTCCTTCACATATTCTACTATAGTTTCACTTAAACAATTCTGCTGATTTTCAATTCGTCTCTGAACCTCTGCAAATTTTCAACCTTCTATCTTAAACTATTTTGAGTTAGGTCCTTTATGAAAAAAGTGCTTTTTCTAAATTACTCGCTTAAAATACTTCAATTTCTGACAATTGGATCTGGGTTGCCTAATGCAGACTTTTTATCCGACTTTATGTGTTAAACTAGTTTGCCTAAGTTTCAAATTTAAATACCAAATCAGTATATGCAAGGCATGCTAAGCTAGATGCTATGTGACTTACAGGGTTTTCTGTGAGCGTTGTGTGTTTGTTTATTCCCCATTACTTGCTATTTGTTTTGGTTGTCGCCAATAGTATTTTGTCTTGTTAAACCCCATATATGCCCCGACCCCTTTCCTTCCCTTTTAGGATTAGAAGTTCTAATATCCTGGTACTGATAGTTTGGGATGGGTACTAGCATCCAATAAGTAAACAAGACTAATCGCGTTTAAATACCTTAACATGGTGGGAAGGGTAGAATATGAATATGATGACTGGTGCGTTAATATCTCGTGCGACCCCTCTTTGAGAAGTGATTGCTGAGTATTGCATTGATGTTATCCATATTGTATTTAAACATAGGACCTCCTTTCTTTTCTTTCGTAATATTTTTTCCTTTAGTGTTTTCATTTCTCTGCAGCAACTTCTTTTCTAAAGACTGTCTCTTCTTCCTTTCTTTTTTCAAAGTTTTAAAATTATTTGTAACTATTATGTGCAAACCTTACTTGTTTCCTTCTATTTCTTTTAAAGCCACAATTAAGCATGTCCTGGAACCACACTCGTGGATCTTGAGGGGTGCCTAACACCTTCCCTTCGAGATAATCTCAAGCCCTTACCCGAACTTTGGTTTTCATTCAAAAATCTTCTTCTCTTCTTTAAAAGTGTCCTAATGCACTATAATCATTATATGGTGACTCTTCAAATTCTATAACCCAATTCCTCAAAAGAGAATAAGAATTGTTTTGTGTAACGACCCGACCCGTCGTCTCATATATATCCGCCCCGTTTTCCCCGTTTTATGCTTCTATATGTTTCATTATATGTGTTTGGTAAAATTGAGGTAATTCAGATAGAGTTCGGCTAGAAATGAGACAAATAGTCTTTTTAAGGAAAGGGTAGTTGGAAACATCAACCGGGTATTGACTTGTGAGTTAGAGGGCTCATAATGGATTTCTGATTGTTTGAATAGTTTCGGGGGATGATTTAAGGCTTAGGAGAGCAATCAGAAGTGAATTTGGAGGCTTTGTGTGGAAATTAGCCTATTTTGGCGAAGTTAGAAATTTGGAAAATTCTGATTGATAGGTGAGATTTTGATCCGAGGCTCGGAATGGAATTTTTAGAATTTTTTTGGCTTCATCATGTTATTTTGGACTTGTGTGCAAAATTTGAAGTAAATCAGACGTGATTTGATAGGTTTCGGTATCAGAAATAGAAGTTGGATACTTCAAAGTTTATCAAGCTTGGATTGGAGGTTGATTCATTATTTTAGCATTGTTTGATGTGATTTAAAGCCTCGAGCAAGTCTGTAATGTATTTTGAGACTTGTTAGTATACTTTATTGGGATGCCATGAGGCTCGAATAAATTTTGAAAGAGTTATTGGAAGATTTTTGCCATTTTGAGCATAAACGTAATGATCTAAAGGTTCTTTTTTAGTTCTAGATATCCAAATTTGATTCTAAGACTTCCAGAATTTTGATAATGAATTATAGGATTGATCTAGAAATTTTGGTCTAATTTCATCAAGTAGTTGCGATTGGATTTTTGACACTAAACATGAGTAATAATTTATCGAGCGAAATGGATATCACACTGGGCAAATGAGTTCCGGATTGAGTTTCGATAAAAGAGTTGAGTTCGTATTATTATTTGTGACTCATAGGAACAAGAATCATCTAATTCCGAGTTCGTATGAAGGGGTTAGAATTTTGAGTGAAATTAAAGAGTGCTGGTGCGTCGGGTCTAGTGTGGCACTTTTAGCGACGAGATTTGGGTGTTAGCGACCAAATTAGCTTAATAAAGCTGCTGCATTTTTCTGCTCGTTTTTGACCTATTTGTTTTTTGCAAAAAAATATGGCTTGGGACGATTTTTGAGCAAGAAATCATGGGGAATATAAAGGTAAGTCACTTGTGATTATTTCTACTCCATAATATTGAATTATCATCGAATAATCCGATTACATTATATGTTTTTGAGGTGTAAATTGGGGATTTTGGACCTAGGATTTGAAAATAAGATTTGAAGATTTGAGGGGTCATTTCAACTCCAATTTAGGTAAATTTTATATGTACGGACTCGTGGTGAGATTAGGAATCCGGTGATGTAACTTTCATAATTTTTTGAGAAGTGGGCCCGGGCCTCGGGTTTTGCCAACTTCGTGTTTTTTAGCATTTTTTGAGTAATTTTGATTGGGCTATGTTTCTTAAGAAAAATGTAACGTATTCGTTGTGGTTTTGACTATATTTGACGTGCGAAGAGGTTAATTCAAGAGGAAAAGGGCATTGTGGACTAGCCTATGCCGGTTAGAGGTGAGTAGTCTATATAGATGATGACCTGAGGGTTTGAAACCCCGTTTTATCATACTGTGATGCTATATTAGGGCGTGAATCGCACCTCATGGAAGGCTCGGGGTTGTTTATGACTGGGGATTGTGATTTGGTCCATCCTGAACAAGAATTTTACTATATTGGCAACAGATACGCATCCTGTATTGAATATATCTGGACTTATTGCCATGTTTGGGGCCTTATGCCGATCTGTAGCATCCTTAGAGGATGAATATCATTGTGATATCATGATTTGTGTAATCATTGATCTCAATCTTGTGTTTAATCACTGCTATGAAATGCTAAGTCACTTTTCCTGAAGTTAAATAACTAAATTTTATTCTTCTTAATAATTGGAAACTGAGAAATTAATTGAATCTGTTATGTAACTCATATGCATACTGTGGACTAAATATGGATCGGGCTGCACGCCGCAGTAATGATATGATGATATTGCGCTTTGGTTGTAGGATCCCGTCTGGAGTCTGTACACAACCCCCACTGAGCGCGGGTACCCAATGGATCGGGTTGTACGCCGCAGTGGGTCATGTGCATTGCATTGCATTCTTGCATTACACTTGACTGATATACTTGATATTGTTTTGTTCTTGGTTCATAGTTAATGTGTCGGACTGTTAGTTTTAGCTTTACTTTGTGGCATTTCGTGAATTCTTATCTTCAGACATCTTATATACTTATTACTCACTGAGTTTATAGTACTCACCCTTACTCCCTGCACCTTGTATGCAGATTCAGGTGCACCGGAGGCTTAGCTGAGCAGCCGCTGTCTCCAGAGCTTATTAGAGTTGTTGAGGTAGCTGCTTGACGTTCGCAGGATCTGACTACTCCTCCTATTTCATATATATATATATATATATATATATATATATATTATTGATTCTTATCAAAGAAAGACAGGATTGACCGAGGCTGTTCAAATAGGCATAAGCTAACTACACGGCATTCCTGTAGCAATTGGGGTTATGGATTTCAGTTTATGGGGGGTAGTATGGGATGCGTAATCGGAGAGAAAATCACCCATTTGATTGAACATGTTGTCAATCAAATTTTACCCCTTATTATAGTGAGTGTTTCTGGGGGGTGGGCGCATGCAGGAAGGAAGTTTGAGCTTGATTAAAATGGCTAAAATAATGTCTGCTTTATATGATTATCAATTAAATAAAAAGTTATTTTATGTATCAATCCTTACATCTCCGATAACTGGTGGAGTGACTGCTAGTTTTTGTATGTTGGGGGATATCATTATTGCCGAACCCAATGCCTACATTGCCTTTGCAGGTAAAAGAGTAATTGAACAAATATTGAATAAAACAGTACCCGAAGGTTCACAAGCAGCTGAGTACTTATTCCAGAAGGGTTTATTCGACCTAATTGTACCACGTAACTTTTAAAAAGTGTTCTGAGTGAGTTATTTAAGCTCCACGCCTTTTTCCCTTTGAATCAAAAGTCACGCAAAATCAAGTAGAGCACTAAGTTCAATTATTTTGTTTGTGTTTGTAGCAAAAAAGTAGTTAGTTTGTCGGAATCAATGTAAATAAGATAATAATGGCGCTTTCTTTGTTGATAGAAGATCTAATTGTAGAAAGAATCAAAACTAAAGTTGAGGATAACTCTTTTTTTTTACCTATATTCCTGAATACGAATCAAGAAGCCTTTATCATTAAGAGTGAGTTCTTTCTTTAGTGAAATTAGGAAAACAAAACGAATTTTTTCTTCTTGTCTTAGGTATATAATTTGAAAGTCAAATATAGACAATAGAGTTTTGTATCTTTCTCCATCTCCCAAAAATACTTTTTTAGCTAAAAAATCATGTTGGGTCGGATTCGAACGAATCTTTCGATAACATGTAAGAAACTCTTTATCTATTTTTATAAAATTACAAGAACAAAAGACAAAGAAATGAAGAAAAATAATAAAGTTTATTATGATACATATTTTTCTCATGTAGGAGATGAATAAGTCCATTTATTTAGTTCCATAGTTCTACATTCTTTGCACTAATTATACCTACTCAGTTAGATTTAGATATATAGATACTTAGATCTATACTAAAAATTTTCAAATTCTAGTAATAATAAATATTATCAAATTTCTAATTAGTAATTACAATTGAAATTCTTAATTTAATTATAATTATTATAAGATATCTTTATTTATATAATAACATAATAACATATACAAATAGTAAATCGAGGTACCGCTTCTATGACAAATTTGAACCTTCCATCTATTTTTGTACCGTCAGTAGGCCTAGTCTTTCTGGCAATTGCAATGACTTCTTTATTTCTTCATGTTCAAAAAAATAAGATTGTTTAGATCCGCTGGGACCGAATCTCATCCATTTTTTTTAAAAATGTTGACTTGTATCATAACACAGATATCTATTTATTGGAATATAGTATAACATGCGATTTCCACCGAATATAAAGGAAAAAACTCTTGTGCTTGCAGAAATGATATATGGATATATCAATTCTAGCAATTTTCAAATATATCAGCATCGCTGAAATGTAGTCGGTGAATCTCTATGTATATCGATATGTATAGTGGGATCGTATTAAATAAAGAGTATGTTATTATTTAGATTTAACCAATTTGATGAATTACTCCTAAAGGTTGACATCAAACTAGTGCTACTTCACCTCGAACTAGTGCTAGTTGATGAGAGTTACTTCGGAAACAAAAAAGTAAAGTCAAATTTCTCTGAGGTATTATCTCAATTCCAATAAAATGCAATCGGGTAAAGTATGACTTGGCGATCAGAACATATATGAATAGAACTTATAACGGGGTATCGAAAGATAAGTAATTTTTGCTAGGCCTTTATCTTTTTTTTAGGTTGATTAGGCATCTTATTAGTTGGAACTTCCAGTTATCTTGGTAGAAATTTCATATCTTTTTTACGCCTCAGAAAATCATTTTTTTCACAAGGACTTGTGATGTCTTTCTACAGAATTGCGGGTCTCTTTATGAGCTCTTATTTGTGGTGCAAAATTTCCTGGAATGTAGGTAGTTGTTATGATTGATTCGATAGAAAGAAAGGAATAGTCTGTATTTTTCGATTCCACAATTTCCTGGAGTGCTTGTCGTGTTCTTTATATGGACATTCGAGGCCAGGGGTCCATTCCCTTGACTCGTACTGATGAGAATTTGACTCCACGAGAAATTGAACAAAAGGCTGATGAATTAGCCTATTTCTTGTGTGTATCAATTGAAGTATTTTGAGAAATTGAGATATCAGTATCAGGAAACAATATTCTGAATTTTTTCATTCGAAGTGAATTCTTAGGTTTTTTCTGGATTCTTTGTAGATTTAAAAACTAACCACAAAATCACAATGAAAATAGATTCATTATCCGATACCTTGTATAAAACTTATGTGTGTAAGAAATATTCGATTGCATAGAGTGTATGAATGGGTTGATTAACAATTCAAAGATGAAAAAATGGCAAAAAAAAGCATTCACTCCTCTTTTCTATCATGCATCTATAGTATTTTTTCCTGGTGGATTTCTTTCTCAGTTAATAAATGTCTGGAATTTTGGGTTACCAATTGGTGAATACTGGGCATCCAAATTTTATTGAATAATATTCAAGAAAAGAGTCTTCTAGAAAAATTCATAAAATTAGAGGAACTCCTCTTCTTGGACAAAATGATCAAGGAATACTTGGAAACACATCTCGAAGTCGAAGAGTTTGGGATAGGAATCCATAAAGAAACAATCCAATTAATCAAGATACAAAATGAGAATCATATCCATACGATTTTGCACTTCTTGACAGATATAATATGTTTTATTATTCTAAGCGGGTATTCAATTTTGGGTAATGAAAAACTTGTTATCTTAATTTTTGGGCTCAGGAATTCCTATATAACTTAAGTGACACAGTAAAAGCTTTTTCTATTATTAACTGATTTTTGTATCGGATTCCATTCACCCCACGGTAGGGAATCAATGATTGGCTTTATCTATAAAGATTTTGGACTTGGTCATAATGATCAAATTATACCTGGTCTTGTTTCCACCTTTCCGGTCATTCTCGATACAATTTCTAAAAATTGGATTTTCTGTTATTTAAATCATCTGTCTCCGTCACTTATAGTTATTTATCATTCAATGAATGACTGATAAAGGATCCCTTGATATTAATCTAATCCAATTAGAATGCTTGGTACTTTGTAGTTGTACATAAGCAAGAATTGAAAATCGTATTTACTCTTTCTATTTCTAACCATCGGGGAGATTCATCCTATATTATTCCTAGATTATTCCAGCAAATAACAGAATCGTGGCTAGGGAACTATACTAGCGACCTATCCAATTTATTGTAGAAATTTTCGCGATCAATGATTGGACCATGCAAACTAGAAATGCTTTTTCTTGGCTAAAGAAACAGATTACTCGATCTATTTTCGTATCGCTCATGATATATATCTTGACTTGGACATCCATTTCAAGTGCTTATCCCATTTTTGCATAACAGGATTATGAAAATCCACGAGAAGCGACTGGCGTATTGTATGTTCCAATTTCCATTTAGCTAATAAGCCCCGTGGAGATTCAGGTTCCACAATCGGTACTTTCTGATACTGTATTTGAAGCAGTTGTTCGAATTCCTTATGATATGCAACTGAAACGGGTTCCTGCTAATGGAAAAAGGGTGGGGGGTCGAACGTGGGGGCAATTCTTATTTTACTAGAGGGGTTTGAGTTAGCTTCTCTGATCGTATTTCTCCTGAGAAGAAGATATTGGAAATTTGTCTTTTCAGAGCTATCGCCCCAATAAAAAAAATATTCTTGTGATAGGCCCTATCCCTAGTAAAACATATAGTGAAATAACCTTCCCTATTCTTTCCCCGATCCTGCTATAAGAAGGATGTTCACTTCTTAAATTATCCTATATACGTAAAGGGGAGCAGGTGAAGGGGTCAGATTTATCCCGACGGTAGCAAGAGTAACAAGACTGTTTATAATGCTACAACAGCAGGTATAGTAAGCAAAATCATACGAAAAGAAAAAGGTGGGTATGAGATAACCATAATGGATGCGTCCTATGGACGTCAAGTGGTTGATATTATCCCTCCCAGACTAGAACTTCTTGTTTCCGAGGGCGAATCTATCAAATCCGTTCAACCATTATCGAGTAATCCTAATGTAGGCGGATTTGGTCAGGGAGATGCAGAAATAGTACTTCAAGATCCATTACGTGTCCATGGAATTTTGTTCTTCTTGGCCTCTGTTATTTTGGCACAAATCTTTTTGGTTCTTAAAAAGAAACAATTCAAGAAGGTTTGGCCGAAATGAATTTCTAGATTTGCAGATTTATCGACGTCAAATTCGTAAAAAGAACCAAATTCTTGTTGGCGATTATTTATGATCAAAAAAATGAAATACTGAAAATTCCTTTGTCTTATTTATACTCTTCTTCAAAATCTACATACTATGCAATACAAGGGATTCCCAGCATCTCGTAGAAAAAGAGTACGTAATGTGAAATTTGTAGAAGAGTATTTGACTTTCATTATTTTTATTTCGTTTTTTAAAATTGGAGTAGTGTGACTATGTTACTATTGCCAGATTTCAATGCCATAAGACGTATCTATAGTTTTCTATTCTAAATAGAAAGAAAGTCAAATTTGTCTAAATGCTAGATATAAGGAAGCAGGGGATAAATGTGGGGAACAAAAATTCTAGGAGAGATTATTTGTCTTCCTAGTCTTCGCCACAAGAAAGGGGAGTAGAAAAATTCTTTTTTCTTGTGTCGAAACGAAAGAGTAATGATTCTTGATCCTGTTTGTTAAAAATTCCTAGTCTTCGTTTCGATTTCTCCAGGTGTATCAGAAACCCTTTACCTTACCCCCCCCCCCCTTTTACGTATAATATACTAGGCGGTGGACAAACAAAACAAAAAAAGAGAGGAAATTTAATTAATTTTATTAATTGAATAAAATTTCTTCAATCAACTTATCTTATACAAAATTTGATGATGAAATATGAAAACAATAAAAAATAAATAGAGTAATGTAATAGAGAGAGTAAGGTTCTGCATTAGATTAGTATAGAAAGGATTTGCACGATATCTAATATATTATAGCAGCCAAGAAATTGAGTGATTCCTTCTTTCTTCTAACTTTGAAAGTACCGATAGATACTAACATAGAAAAAGATGAGGTGGTCCGAATAGTGATTTTTTCAGAAACATGATCATAAATATGAGAAAAATGGTGTTTTTGAAAAGAAAAAGAAATCCATTTTATCACTTAGACGAAAAAACTATTATGATTCTTAAGAACTCAACGGGTCCTTCCCCTTTGAATCTAACAAACAAAGAAGGGAATCCCGTTGAGTTCTTACGCTTTCATATTGACGACTCAATTCATTCGATTACTACAGAGATGAACCCAATTTGGAAAATGAACCATAAAAGAAAATACCTATTAAACCGATTACAAGAATACCAGCTACGGTACCTATTATCCAAAGAGGAATCCTTCCAGTGGTATAGGCTATTTACACCACTTCCCTCTAGATTTCATCAAGTGGTCATGCTAGAGACATAAACAGTCATGGATGTTTAAATTATGAGATCCTTCCGAATGAGCTAAGAGAATCTTATTGATTCTCTTTCATTTTTTAATTGAAGAAATAATTGGAAAATAAAACAACAAATATAATAACCCCAGTAGAGACTAGTACAATTCAATTCAACATTTTGTCCATTCGGGTTTGATTGTATCATAGCTCTATAATTCAGATTAAGTTTATCATTGGATGAACTGAATTGCTGATATTGATCCCAAAAGAAAGATGGTAGGTACAGCTAGGTCGTGAACAGCCAACCATCGTACTGTAAAAATTGGATAGGTTCGATCTATAGTCATTAGGGCCTCCTAAAACGATCTACTAAATTCATCGAGTTATTCCAAAGGATCAAAACGGCCAGTTATTAATGGAATTCCTTGTCGGCTCTCTGTAAAATACTCGTTTGGCCGAGGGCTTCCAAACACATCGTAAGCTAAACTGGTGCTGACAAATAACCAACCTGCAATGAATAAGGAAGGTATAGTAATGCTATGAATGACCCAGTATCGAATAATGGTAATAATATCAGCAAATGAATGTTCTCCTGTGCTTCCAGACATGCTGAGCTCCACATATTCTTGTACAGTAAAAGAAGATCGATTTCGTAAAAGATGAGATCAGTAAATGAAAAATTCACTGAAATTTCATATTTGTGAGATCGTCTATATTGTACCGAGGGCGTCCTTAGAGTATACCGAATCAGTATATCTATCCTACTTCTGACACAACAACGCAATTTGAAATAGTATCAAAAGTAAGTACTAAATAATTTATTTTCTCCTTTACTTGTTGATGTAAATAGAAAATTCTTTCAATTCAACGAAGGAGATTCTCATATTCACACAATTTAAGTAGATGCGACATATAGAAATTTGCTTTTCGTAGTTTTGGAAGCAGTTTTGTTGTTGGGATCCTTTTTTAAAGAAGAAGTATGGTCGAGTAGTCAATCATATTCGATGAAAGAAAAAATCGAATAATTGGTATCCATAGTTGTGATGCATTATTGTGGATCTTGATCCAAAGGTTCTTTCTTGATCTAGCTACAATGCTGGGGCAGTAGGGAAAGATAAAATGTGGAATCTAATAAAATTACTAGTTTTAGAATCTAGTTGGATATATATATATATATATATATATACATATATATATATATATATATATATATATATGTATATGTATATATATATACATATATATATACATATACATATATATATATGTATATATATATATATATATATGTATATATGTATATATGTATATATGTATATATGTATATATATATATGTATGTATGTATGTATATATATATGTATGTATGTATATATATATGTATGTATGTATGTATATGTATATGTATGTATGTATATGTATGTATATGTATGTATGTATATGTATGTATATATATACATACATACATATACATATACATTTCCAGACTTGTGTATTTTCATTCAGATAATTGTTATCTAGTTTGTTTTAGAGGCTCTAGACTCGTGACCCCATATCTTATGGGAGTGTTTTATCGGATTCGTATCTTTCCATATTATTTACTATAAATATTAGATTATTATTCTAAAATTATTACATTTTTCCTTAAATTGTCGATTTTGAGATTTATTGTCGAATTGAGAGCGATTGTTGGTCAGGCTTATGTAGCATAATGGTTGGGCTCCATCACGACCGGGTTTAGGTCGTGACAAGTTGGTATTAGAGCCTAGGTTATTAGGCCTCATGAGACATGAGCCGATTAGTAGAGTCTTGTAGATTGGTACATCCGTATCTATCCTCGGGAGCCTACAGAACCTTTAGGAAATACTTCGCTTTCTTGAAATCTTATCATGCGTCCTTGATTTAGCTTAATAGAGTAACTCTTGAAAATCCTTCCACGTGTTTGCATGAGCGCTCAGTAGCAGCTGTGCTTTGATGGCTTGTGATTCACTTATCGAGGGGCGAGATGTAATTTTTGTGACGTTGATGTTGGGCCAGTCTGGAGGAATTGGGTACGAGTCTTCGCATATGGATTGAGCAGCGGAGTGCTAATTCTGTGAGATAGTTTTATGAACTCATATGTTCGATATTGTTGCTATTAGCCGGAAAGCCAGTTTGGTATTCGTGTGATTGAGTATGTTAGTGCTGCGAGATGCAATTATATGACTTGGTAGCAATGAAGAAGTCTGCTGAATAATAGACGAACTACTAAGTGATTCGTTTCCTATTGGGTGCATGAAGAATCTTTTCATGGTTCCTAGTGGGAGTGAAGTAAATTGCATGATGAAATATGAGTTCAGACTCGGGAGGACTAAGTAGATGTGTAATGTGTATGACGGCGGAAGGTATACAAAAATGTTATATTGCGGCGAAGCAGGTGGGTTATCCCCTGCGGAGTGTTCTGAATTGATGCTGTTCCTATTATACTGTGAGAAAATTTCATGTTTAGTTTAAAGATATTTTCCATGTGTTATGATTCAAATAGGCGCAACGCATGTCCATGTATCAATTTTGATAATATAATACATGTAATATCGGGATTAATATTGTTGATATACATTGTGGTGCTTTTTCAAGTTGTGGACGTGTTGTTAAGATGGCTTCGGTAATTCTCTAGCAGGTGGATAAGCCCAACTACAAAAGAAGTTCTGCCAAAATTTTTGAAAAATTTGGGACTTAGTAAAAATTTTGTCGCCTAAAGAGTGGGCTTAACCGTTGGGTGAATGAATGCAAGAATTGCAGAAGAGTTAAAATTTATGATGACCACAAGCTTAGGAAAGAGTAGGTGTAGTCTCACCATGATATTACGACAGCAATAGAGCATATGTGTTGTGATATACATGGCTTCGAGCTAAGCTGGGGAGGTTGCTGTTGTTTAGCTGATTGTACGGTCATGTACTATGTTAGTTCCGATTTGATGCCTGCTGGTGAATCAGTTATGGTTGCAGAAATTGAGCCGAGGGTGGCACGAGTGAAGCAAAAATTTAGACAAAGGGTATATGGTGCTTCAAAAGTTCGAATAGCTCCATAGTGTTAAATATAACTTGTGTGCAAAATTTGAGGTCAATCGGACATGGTTTGGTTGGTTTCAACATCATTTGTAGGATTCTTGAAATTGTAAGTTCTTTAGATTTGGATTGGAGGGTGATTCATGATTTTAGTGTTGTTTGATGTGATTTGGGGATTGGACTAAGTTCATATGATGTTTTAGGATTGGTTGATATATTTTTTTGAGGTATCGGAGGCTTCGGATGTGTTTCGGATGTCCAACAAACCATTTTTGGACTTGGAGAAGGATCAGATTATCTGGTTTTTCTGTTGCAAACTTTCCTTCATCACGATCACATAAGTAGGCTCGCGATCGTGTAGTCTTAGTTGAGGCGGATGTAGTTTTGTTCTTCGCATTCGCGGGAAAAGGTATGCGAACACGTAGTATGGTGTAAGGTTTAATCGCGAACGCGAGGGCTATGCTGCGTTATCGAAGAAGGAGTGAGGTAAGTGTGGAAAGGGATAGATTCTCTTTAAAATCGCGTGAGGTCAACCGTGATCGTGTAGACTTGTGCAATGCAAGCATCGTGTTTGCGTAGGGTGAATCTAGGAGCCAGCAAAGTTTTTCTTTGCGATCGCGTGGAAGCTTCCGCGGTCGCGGTTAAGGTTGCGTCTGGGCAGAACATAAAGTTTAAAATTGAGGGTTTTGAGTTCATATCGCAAAATTGAATTAGAAGCTCGGTAGGAGACGAATTTTGGAGAGAATTTTGGAGGGAGTTTGTAGGTAATAATTCTCATCTTCTTTTTGTTTGTAACCCATTAATCTAAACCTGGATTCATTATATATTTTCATATTTAGGGTGAAAAATTGGGGAAAATTGAGAAAAGTTCTTAGGCCTAATGTTGGGGTTTTGATCAAACTTTTGGTATCAGATTGGTTTTTGGTATGATTCGACTCGTGAGTGGACGGTGTTTGTTAGCCATAATTTTTACCCAATTCCGAGATGTGGTCCCGGGAAGGATTTTTGGGCGGTTTTCTATTTTCTTACCTTAGCTTGGATTACTTTAGCTAAATTCGTTGACTGTAGTTATATTTATATTATGAAATTTATCTGATTAGATCTTGGTCATTCAAAGTTGGAAACTCGTGGCAAGAGTGTATGAATGTGTTCTTGACATGACTGAGTTTTCTATTTACTAGTTTCACCTCTACATGCTTAATTGAAATTAATTACTTCATGATTCACTCTTATTGCATAATTGACTCCTATTTGACTTAATTGAATAATTTTGCCTCTCCTATTTTCATGCTATCTTTTCATAGCTGCTTGCCTTAATTGAGAATTATTATTTTTTCTCCTTAAATTTGCTTAGTCTTAAGTGAAGCTAAGATCATCTTTCCTTAAATCGAACTATCGAATATCCTCGAAACTGTCCAACTTTAAAAGGAGTTTAGATAACCTATATCTTTGTTGACTTGACCTCATTTGGGACTATTTGACTTGCGTTGATTTCCTTGTTATTGACTTGTATATTGTGGAATCGTTGCTACATGTTAGTTTTTCGGTTGTTGAACTGTTCCCTTTATGTCAGCATTCTTTTATGTGTTTATTCTTTAGGAGCTGGTTCTTCCGTTTCCTATGATTTACAGACTTGAATCAATTTACTTGTATTACTGTAATTGTTGTTGTTATACGTATTGTGGTGATGTACGAGCCTTCTGTTGTGATGTAATTGTTATTTCTGTTGGTTGCGCTGCATATTTATTATGGGACTATGGATCAGTATTTCAGTACATCCCCCTGCACATTTATATCGGGACGACGGGGCAATACCTGGTAGATCTCCCTGTACTGGATATTTACTTTGGGACTACGGAACGGTATTCTAGTAGATCTCCTTGCACATTTAATTTGGGACTAAAGGACGACACCCGGTAGATCCCCCTGTATTGGATATTTACTTTGAGACCACAGATTGGTATTCCAGTAGATCTTCCTGCACATATATGTCTGGGACTACATGACAATATCCTGGTAGATACCCATGTTGCTATAGCTGTGTTCTGAGCTATTGTTTTCATTGATCCTATCCTTGTCTAAATAATATATGTGTTGTCCGTTCTATTTCTTATACTTACTAGATGGTATGAACCATGTTAGGATACTTGCACAAGCATACACGTGGCGAAACAAACTAATCAGATAGGAGGCTTCTTGGTATTATCGAGTGTAGACGCACACCATTTGTTTATTTGTCTTCCATGTGAGAATGACCCTATTTGGTGCATGAGTTATTAGTATAACTATGTTGTGTGATGGGGGTAGAGGATGCCAAGTGTCAGGGTTCAGGTATTGAGACCCCTATAGTATATGATTTTGAGATTAGGCGTCATAAGGTGACTTATATTCAAAGGTTAATTATTCAAGAAAAAATATTATATTCGAAAGATATTTATTTTGAAAGAAACTATTTTTTGGAAAATATTATTGGAACGAAGTATATTTCGAAACATTTTTTTTATCATTTAGTGGATTTAGCTAATTTATTGAAGTTTGCTATCTAAGGCCAAATGTGAAAGTTGTCATAGTTATTGGGTTATGACTTATCCTTGCTATAATTGTGATTTCAGAGTTGGGTTATATTTCCATTTGCTTTTCTGTGTACTTATTACGGCGTTCCACTGTTACTTGTTGTTTTCCTTTCTTATTGCATTTACTGTGTTGTTAACCTGTCATGATCCAAGATTTTCCCACCATAGGGAGTCGTAATGGCACCTACTAATAGGATCTAGGCAAGCCAATTATTGAATACCTCTTTAGCGAACATCGACAATATTAACAACAATAAATCATTTAACAATAAAGCAGAAGTCTCAAATATAATTTACTCAAAGAAATATGAAAGTTTAACAAATCTTCTACCCAAGACTGGTGTCACATTACTCACGGACATCTAGAGAAAACTAAATACAAGATTCGAATGAAGCATAGAACTGTCTGCTACGGTACAATGATAACAAACTAGATGAAATAGAAAGGACTTCCGGGTTTGCAGACATAAGCAAGGCTACCTTGAATGTCCCTGGGCTAGAAGCTCGCTCCCAAAATGCTATTGCTACTCAAATGTTGCTCCAACACCTCGATCTGTGCAAAAGGATGCACAGAGTGTAGAATCAGCACAACCGACCCCATGTGCGGGGTAAGTGCCTAGCCTAACCCTGGCAAAGTAGTGACGAGGCAAGACAGGACTACCGAACAAACTTGTGCAGTTCAATATATATATATATATATATGTATGTATATATATATATATGTATGTATATATATATATATATATATATATATATGTATATATATATATATGTATGTATATATATATATATATATATATATATATATATATATATATATATATATATATATGTATGTATGTATATGAAATAGAAGAAGAATACATGAATTAAACAATCAAGAGGAAAGGGAGCATGCTATGGAGGAAATAACAGTCCGGATATAAAGGCGACAAGGAAAGAATAAAACTGTACAACGATAATAATTATCGAAAACAGGATAATCAACATACGAGGACAAGCACACTTAATCCATAATTTTTGTTGCGGTGTGCAACCCGATCCAATTATATTTAGTGGTGATGCGGCGTACAACCCGATCCATTTATGTTTAGTGGTGATGCGTCGTGCAACCCGATCCATTTATGTTTAGTGGTGATGCAGCATGCAACCCGATCCAATTATATTTAGTAGTGATGCGGCATGCAACCCCATACATTTATGTTTAGTGGTGGTGAGGGGTGCAATCCGATCCAATTATATTTAGTGTTGATGCGGCCTGCAACCCGATCCATTTATGTTTAGTGGTGATGCGGTATTCAACCCGATCCAATCATGTTTAGTTGTTATGCGGCATGAAACCCGATCCATTTATGTTTATTATTGTTGTGGCGCGCAACCCGCTCCTTATATAAAGATTTCAAATTCACAAAGACAACGACCGCAAGTAAGGGGCGAGGGGAGCACCAATTAAATGCAAGAAAATCCCGGCAAGGGAACACAACAACACAACCAAGCCCCGACAAGGGAGAAGTATCAATAAACTCAATGTCCCAACAAGGAATAAACTCAACAACCAATAGAAACATCATAGCAAGGGCATTAATCACATCTCTTTCTCTTTCTTTCATTTCTTACTCCATAATCATTTCATCGTTGAGGCAACGCTCCAAAGAGTTAACAATTTCATAATTATATCTCATACTCTTCACACTACATGGAAATCATCAACTAAACACAGAAGGACTACAACAATATCAGAATAAATACAAGTAGGGACCCACGGCCATGCCAGACACCAGTGTATAGATACTCGTCACCATGCCTATACACCGTACTCAACATTTAGTAATTAAAACATAACAATCTAATCATATTCCCTCAAGCCAAAGTTAGATCAAACAATTACCTCGGTCTAGGGATAGCAATCAACTCTCTAATACCGCCTTTCCTCAACAATCCGACTCCGAAACAATGATATCTAGGCACAACTAATTCAATAATATCAATAAGGACTCAGAACCATAATCTCATAGCGTAGAAATGAAGCCCCTAGCATTCTTCCAAAAATACTAAAATTCGACCCCGGCCCACATGGTCCAAACTCGAGACTCTGACTCGTTCACCCATAACCCCACGAGTTCAAATATATAATTTATTTCAAGACTCGACCCCAAATTGAGGTTGAATCACCCAAAATCCCCCAAAGCCGTAACTCTACCCAAAAATTCCCAATTACTACTTTGTATTCATGATTTAGGGCTAGGAATTTAGTGATTAGATGATGAAATTAAGAGAGAATGAAGTTAAGAACACTTACCCAAGAAGTTATGGAGGAAAAGGAGTTTCAAAATCGCCTATGGGATGTTGGAGTGAAGAACTCGTGTGAAATAATGGCTAAATCCCGAGCTACTGCTATGTTTAAACTTAAAACTTTGCTGGGCAAAATTGCCCTTCGCGTTCGCGTGAATAGGGTTGCGTTCGCGAAGGGTGGAAAGGTCAAGGCATCGCGTTAGCATGGTGCTAATCGCGAATGCAGAGAAGAAGGGACTGGGGTCTGGGTCTGGCTTGCGTGCGAGCGTGAGAGTGGACTCGCGAATTCATTTAGGGAAGGTATGGGCATCGCGAACACGTGGACATATTCGCGAACACAAAAAAGGGGAAGCCCAAAGGTACGCGATCGCGAGCTGAAGGCCGCAAATGCGAAGACGAAAAGTACTGAGTACCAACAACAGATTTTCTACAATATTTTCTAACTCCAAACCACCCCAAACACCCCCGAAAACACTCCCGAGCCCTTGGGGATCCTGACCAAACACACACACTAACTCAACAACATCCTACAAACCTAGTCGAGCGATCAAATCGCTAAAATAACATCAAAATCAAGAAATCAAACCTCAAAAATATCATTTTCATTTCAAACTTCTTAAACTTCTAACTTTAGATATTTAGGTCCGAAACACGTCAAACAATGTCCGATTTCGACCAAACTTCATAGAAAGAGCTTAACGCATATTTAAGACATGTAGGCGCCGGAACCAAAATACGGGCCCGATACCTATATTTTCTAACTAATTTTCATTTCAAATTTTCATATCAAATTTCAGAGAACAATTTCTTTCAAAAATTCTTTACTCGGGCTCGGGACCTCAGATTTCGATTCCAGAAACACGCCCGAGTCCAATATTTTTCTATGGTCCCTCAAGAACTGTCACATTACGGTTACGGGTTCGTTTACCCAAAATGTTAACCAAAGTCAAATTTAACAATATTAACATAAAAAATTATTCACATAATTCACATATTTCAACAAAAAATATTTCCGGCTACGCGCTTGGACTGCACACGGAAATCGAAGCAACTAAAAGCAAGGTTTTCAAAGCCCCGGAAGCACGAAAAAATAAAGGAATCCAGTAATGATCCTTTGGGTCGTCACATCCTCTACCTCTAAAACAACTGTTCGTCCTCGAACGGACAAAGGAAAGAAGTACCTGAGTTGGGGAATAAATGAGGATAACGGCTCCACATATCAGACTCGGACTCCCAGGTCGATATCCCACTGAACACACACTGAAAGAAATCTCTTCGAACTCAACTGCTCAACCTGCCGGTCTAAAATGACCACCGGCTCCTCCTCGTAATACAGATCCTTGTCCAAATGGGACAGTACTAAAATCTAACATGTGGGCTGGATCGTCGTGATACCTCCGAAGCATGATACACGAAAAACTTGATGCACGACTGACAAGGCGGCAAGGCTAGTTGATAAGACACCTCTCCCACACGATCAAGAATCTCAAATGGGCCAATGATCATAGGGCTAAGCTTTCCCTTATTCCCGAATCATCACGCCCTCCATAGGCGACACTCGGAGCAACACTCGCTCACCAACCTTGAAAGCAATATCTCGGACCTTACGGTCTGCATAACTCTTCTGCCTAGACTCAGCTGTTTGAAGTCTGTCTTGAATGATCTTAACCTTATCCAAGGCCTCTTGAACTAGATTTGTACCCAATAACCGAGCCTCTACCAGCTCAAGTCATCCAATTGGAGTCCGACATCACCTACCATACACCTTCTCATACGGAGTCATCTGAATACTAGACTGGTAGCTGTTGTTGTAGGCAAACTCTGTAATGGCAAGAATTGGTACCATGAGCCTCCAAAATCAATGACACAGGCTCGGAGCATATCCTCCAATATCAGAATTGTCCGCTCGGACTGTCCGTCTGTCTGAGGATGAAATATTATGCTCAATGTAACCAAGGTGCCCAACTCATGCAGGACTGCTCTCCAGAAGCGCGAGGTAAAAATCGTACCCCGGTCCGAAATAGTAGATACTGGCACCCCATGAAGGCGAAAAATCTCTCCGATGTAGAGCTCGGCTAACCTCTCTGAAGAATAGGTAGCTGCAACAGGGATAAAGTGCGCTGACTTGGTCAGCCTATCAATAATGACCCATATAGCATCAAACTTCTTCCCAGTCATCGGAAGTCTAGTAACAAAATACATAGTAATCCTCTCCCACTTCCACTTGGGAAGCTCAATTCTCTGAAATAAACCATCGTACCTCTAATGCTCGTACTTAACCTGTTGACAGTTAAAACAACGAGCCATATATGCAACAATGTATTTCTTCATTCTGCGCCACCAATGATGCTGCCTAAAATCCTGATACATCTTCGTGGTGCCTGGATGTATACAATACCGAGAACTATGGGCCTCCGCTAAGATCAACTCACGCATACCATCAACATTGGGCGCACAAACTCTCCCCTGCAGTCTCAATACACCATCATCTCCCAAGGTCACTTTCTTGGCACCTCCACGCTGCACCGTGCCTTTCAGGACACACAAATGGGGATCATAAAACTGCCGCTCACGGATACGCTCCAACAATGACTAATGAGCAACCGTGCAAGCTAACACCCTGCTAGGCTCATAAAATACAACCTCACAAATTGATTGGCCAAGGCTTAAACGTCCAAAGCAAGCGGTCTTTGGCTGACCGGAATATAAGCAAGGCTACCCATGCTGGCGGACTTCCTACTCAATGCATCGGCCACCGCATTGGCCTTCCCCCGGTGGTACAATATAGTAACATCATAGTCGTTCAATAACTCTAACCACCTCATCTGCCTCAAATTGAACTCCTTTTGCTTGAACAAGTACTGAAGACTCGTGTGATCATGGTACACCTCACACGTCACATAATACAGATAATGCCTCCAAATCTTAAAACATGAACAATGGCTGCCAACTCTAGATCATGAACCGGATGATTCTCTTCGTGGATATTTAGCTGTCCCGAAGCATAGGAAATGACCCTACCATCCTGCATCAATACTGCACCAAGCACAATATGGGAAACACCATAATAGACATTATAAGGCCCTGAACCCGTGGGCAAACCAATACCAGTGCCGTAGTCAGAGCTATCTTGAGCTTCTAAAAGCTTGCCTCACACTCATCTGATCATCTGAACTGAGCACCTTTCTGGGTCAATCTGGTCATCGGGGCTTCCGTATATGAAAACCCCTCTACGAACCGACAATAGTAACCTGCTAACTCCAAGAAACTCCGGATCTCTGTAGCTGATGGTGGTCGAGGCCAATTCATGACTGCCTCAATCTTCTTCGGGTCCATCTGAATACCCTTTGTTGAAACAACATGACCCAGGAATGCAACAGAACTCAACCAAAACTCGCACTTCAAAAACTTAGCATGAAACTGACTATCCTTTAGAGTCTGAAGAACCACTCTGAGGTGCTGCACATGCTCCTCCTAACAGCAGGAGTATATTAGAATATCCTCAATGAAAACAATTACGAACAAGTCCAAATACGGCATGAACACTCGGTTTATCAACTCAATAAATGCTTCTAGGGGATTGGTCAACCCAAATGACATGACCAAAAACTCTTAGTGCCCATACCGAGTGCGAAATGTTATCTTAGAGACATTAGATGCCCTAATCCTTAGCTGACGGTAACCGGTCTCAAATCTATCTTTGAAACACCCTCGCACCCTGAAGCTGGTTGAATAAATCGTCGATCCTCAGTAATGGATACTTGTTCTTTATCGTCACCTTATTCAATTGCTGGTAATCAATGCACATCCTCATCGACCCATCCTTTTTCTTCACAAATAACACTTGCGCACCCCAAGGCCATACATTGGGTCTAATGCAACCCTTATCAAGCAAATCATGCAGCTACTCCTTTAACTCCTTCAACTCTGGCGGGGCCATGTGATACGGCGGGATAGAAATGGGTTGCGTGCGTAGAGCCAGATCAATACAGAAATCAATATCCCTGTCGGGCGGCATACCCGGAAGGTCTAAAAGGGAAACCTCGGGGAACTCCCGAACAATAGGAATAGAATCAATTGATGGGACCTCTGCGCTAGAGTCGCTAACATAAACCAAATGAGCTAAACACCCCTTCTTGACCATGCGTTGAGCCTTCATATATGATATAACACTACGAGTCGAATAATCTGAAGTCTATCTCCACTCCAAATGGGGAAAATTTGGCAAAGCCAAGGTCACGGTCTTGGTGTGAAAATCCAAGATAGCATGATACTGGACAACCAATCCATCCCCAATATAACGTCGAAATCCACCATGTCTAAGAGCAATAAATCAACACAGATTTCAAGAACCTCAAATGCTACCACACAGGAATGATGCATTCTGTCGACCATAATAGAATCACTCTCCGGTGTAGATACATAAATAGAAACACTCAAGGCATCGCTAGGCATAACCAAGTAGGGTGAAAAATAGGACGACACATATGAATACGTAGACCCATGGTAAAATAACACTAAAGTATCTCTAATATAAATCAGAATGGTACCTGTAATGTTTGTACCTGATGAATCAGCCTCTGTCCTAGCTGCTGGCTGGCCTCTACCTCTAGAAACCTGAACTCCACCTCTAAGACCTCTACCTCCACCTCAACACCTCTGCCACCACCTCTAGCTAGCTGGGCTGGCCATGGAACCTCCGATTCCTAGTTCATAGCACGAGAACTATGATGCTGGAAGTTGCCATAGACTCAAGGGCAATATCTAACAATGTGCCTCGGAACACCACAAGCATGGCAAGACCTCGTCTGCTGCGGATGAGCGCCTCTCAACCTCAGACAAACCCTCTTGTTGTGACCATACCCACCACGCTCATAATATCTACTCGAAAGCTGTAGCTGAGGAAACTGAGGTTGAACCTGCCGACCTGAATGAACATTTGAAGTACCATGGGTGACATAGGGAGTTGACTGAAAGGTTCTGGGAGGATGGCCTCTACCATAAGTTACCCTACATCCACACAATGTACCACTGAATCTGCCTGCATGACGGGGTCTCTTATCCGACGTATGACCGCCTTCCTATGGCAGGACCACCTATACACTACGGCCTACATTAGCCGCCTCTTGAAAAGTGATCTCACTCCCAACCTGAGCCACTGTACCCTGCTGACCTGCCACCGTTGGCTGAACTCCTGGAAGCAAACCCGCTCGAATGACGCTCTCCACCAAGCCCACCAATCTGACCAAGGCGTCCTGAAGAACTGGGGTAGCTATGAACCCTTCTGGGACCTGAGCTAGGCCCATCAAAGCTGCTAGGGCTGGAACATCCTCCTCAAACTCAACATGGGGCCCCGCCTCTAGGGCTGGTGCTCGAGGCTCGGGCTGCTGAGCGGTAGATGAAGAAGCGTGTGTTCTTGCCATCTGCAAAAGTATATAGTAGAAATTCAATCGGGGTTTTAGAAACGGAAACGCACGATAAGAAAGAACAAATATGGAGTTCTTTTCCTAAATTTGCAGCCTTTGGGGGATAAATAAAGACGTCTTAGTACCGTACCCTCAGACTCTAACGATTTCCGTGAGTTGTGAGACCTATGCAACCTAGTACTCTGATACCAACTTGTCACGACCCAGGATTTCCCCACTATCGGAGTTGTGATGACGCATACTAATAGGAGCTAGGCAAGCCAATTATCGAATACTTCTTTAGCGAACATTGACAATATTAACAACAATAAAGCATTTAACAATAAAGCAGAAGTCTCAAATATAATTTACTAAAAGAAATGCAGAAGTTTAACAATTATCTACCCAAGACTGGTGTCACATTACTCACCGATGTCTAGAGAAAACTAAATACAAGGTTTGAATGAAGCATAGAACTATCTACTACGGTACAATAATAACAAACTGGATGAAATAGAAATGACTCCGGGTCTGCCGACGTCAGCAAGACTACGTTGAATGTCCCTGGACTGGAAGCCCGCTACCAAAATGCTACTGCTACTCAAATGTTGCTCCAACACCTGAGTCTATGCAAAAAGATGCACAAACTATAGCATAAGCACAACCGACCCCATGTGCGGGAAAGTGCTTAGCCTAACTCGACAAAGTACTGACGAGGCAAGACAGGACTACCGAACAAACCTGTGCAGTTCAATATATATATATATATATATATATATATATATATATATATATATATATATATGCAATAGAAAAAGAACACATGAATTAAACAATCAAGAGGAAGGGGAGCATGCTATGGGGGAAATAACAGTCCGGGTATAAAGGCGACAAGGAAAGAATAAAACTGTAGGACGATAATTAACAAAAATAGGATAATCAACATACGAGGACAAGCACACTTAATCCATAATTTTTTTTGTGACGTGCAACCCGATCCAATTATATTTAGTGGTGATTCAGCGTGCAACCCGATCTATTTATGTTTAGTGGTAATGCTGGCGTGCAACCCAATCCATTTATGTTTAGTGGTGATGCGGCATGCAACCCGATCCAATTATATTTAGTGGTGATGCCGCGTACAACCCGATCCATTTAAGTTTAGTATTGTTGCGGCGCGCAACCTGGTCCTTATATAAAGATTTCAGATTCACATAGACAACAACCGAAAAATAAGGGGCGAGGGGAGCAACAATTAAATGCGAGAGAATCCCGGCAAGGGAACACAACAACACACCCAATCCCTGGCAAGGGAGAAATATCAATAAACTCAATGTCTCGGCAAGGGATAAACTCAACAACCAATAGAAACATCACGGCAAGGGAATTAATCACTTCTCTTTCTCTTTCTTTCATTCCTTGCTCCATAATCATTTCATCGTTGAGCCAACGCTCCAAAGAGTTAAACATTTCATAATTATTTCTCATACTCTTCACACTACATGGAAATCATCAACTAAACACGGAAGGACTACAATAATATCGGAATAAATACAAGTAGGGACCCACGATCATGCTAGACACTATTGTATAGATACTCGTCACCATGCCTATATACCATACTCGACATTTAGCAATTAACACATAATACTCTAATACTATTCCCTCAAGCCAAAGGTAGATCAAACAGATACCTCGGTCCAAGAATAGCAATCAACTCTCTAATACCTCATTTCCTCTACAATCCGAATCTGAAACAATGATATCTATGCATAATTAATTCAATAATATCAATAAGGACTCAAAACCATAATCCTATAGCCTATAAATGAAGTCCCTAGAATTCTTCCAAAAATACTAAAATTTGACTCCGGGCCCACATGGTCCAAACTCGAGGCTTGGACCAAAACCCGTTCACCCACAACCCCATGTGTTCAAATATATAATTTATTTTAATATTTGACCCCAAATTGAGGTTGAATCACCCAAAATCTCCAAAGCCCTAACTCTACCCAAAAACCCCCAATTTCTACTTTGAATGCATGATTTAGGGTTAGGAATTTAGTAATTAGACAATGAAATTAAGAGAGAATGAAGTTAAGAACACTTACCCAAGAAGTTATGGAGGAAAAGGAGTTTCCAAATATCCTATGGGATGTTGGAGTGAAGAACTCATGTGAAATAATGGCTAAATCCCGAGCTACTGTTCTATTTTAAACTTAAAATTCGCTGGGCAAAAATGCCTTTCGCGTTCACGTGAACAGGATCACATTCGAGAAGGGTGGACAGGTCAAGGCATCGCGTTCGCGTGGTGCTAATCGCGAACGCGTAGAAGAAGGGTCTGGGGTCTGGGACTGGCTTGTATGCGAGCGCGAGAAAGGACTTGCGAACGCGTTGAAGAGGAGGCCTCGGCATCGCAAACGCGAAGAAGGGGAAGCACAAAGGTAAGCGATAGCGAGCTGAAGGCCGCGAACACGAAAAAGGAAATTATTTTGATTACCAATAGCAGATTTTCTGCAATATTTTCTAACTCCAAACCACCACGGACACCCCCGAAAACACTCCCGAGCCCTCGGGGCTCCTAACCAAACATTCACACTAACTCAACAACATCCTACGAACCTACTCGAGCAATCAAATCACTAAAATAACATCAAAATCAAGGAATCAAACCTCAAAACCATCATTTTTATTTCAAACTTCTTACACTTCTAACTTTAGATATTTAGGTACGAAATACGTCAAACGACGTCCGATTTCGATCCAACTTCACAAAAAGTGCTTAACGCATATTTAAGACATGTACCGGGTACCGGAACCAAAATACGGGCCCGATACCTATATTGTCTAACTCATTTTTATTTTAAATTTTCATATCAAATTTCAGAAAATAATTTCTTTCAAAAATTCTTTACTCGGGCTCGGGACCTCGGATTTCGATTCCGGGAATACGCCCGAGTCCCATAATTTTCTATGGACCCTCCGTGACCATCACATCACGGGTACGAGTCTGTTTACCCAAAATGTTGACCAAAGTCAACTTTAACAGTATTAACATCAAAATTTGTCAAATGTTTTACATAATTCACATATTTCAACATAAAAGCTTTTCGGCTACGTGTCGGGACTATGCACGTAAATTGAGGCAACTAAAAGTGAGGTTTTCAAAGCCTCGAAAGCACGAAAAAGGAAGGAATCCAGTGATGACCCTTTGGGTCGTCACATAACTCTATCATGTAGTCCTTATATAGATATTATGTTCTACTATTCTACACTTATACTTGTTCAGTTTTATTAGAACAATAGGTGTCTCAACAGTTCCTTGTCACTACTCCACCGAGTTTAATCTTGATATTTCTTGGGCACCGCTGTAGTGTGATCATGCTACTCTTCTACACATTTTTATTGTGCAGATCCAGGTATCGATCGTTAGTAGCTGTGCGGATCATTGCTGAGGAGATTCAAGGAGAACTTGCTGCTACGTTACAGGCTTCAGAGTCACGTTCTTACTTGTATTCAACTGTTTCCTTCTTTTCCGAAACGTTATATTTAGAAGTGGTAGCTTTTTCTGAACAATTATATTTAGAAGTGGTAGCTAATTCTGTAGAGCTTATGACTTGTAATACCGGGTTTTTGGAGTATCTTCCTTGTGTAAAGGATTCATTCTAGAAATTTTTTAAGATGCTATTTATGATTGTTGTTCTTCCGTAAATATTAGGCTTACCTAGTCCTTAAGACTAGGTGCCGTCACGGAAACCAACAGAGGGAATATTGGGTCGTGACAAGGATAGTATGATTTTGTATATTCTACTATATTTCCCTATATTTGTGACATTAGGTCTTGGCACACACATTGGTAGACTTGTGATTTTTGATTTTTATCATTATTTAAATTTCGTAATTATTACTTTCATCAAATGATGCTTAAGTCTCAAACCCCTAGTTTCTTTATTAATTAGGAAGGGTTTTCACGTATTAATTATTTTACCGAGAATTCACTAGTCGATTAATGTTGGCTTGCCTAATAGCGATATTGGTGACGGCTAAATGTGGAATTTGGATCGTGACCCTAAGTCTTTCGTCATATTTTACTATGATCATACCTTAATGTTACATATTTTTCCCAAATAAGTTCTGGTCTGTAATGATGTAAGCACTAACACCACCGCCAAACAACAAAATCCTTTCTCTCATTCCATTTTCTCAACATTTACTATCAATGAAACTAAATATGAAGAGTTATAAATATTTTAGGTATTTTTAATTTATTCTAAACCCTAAATATTAGACTCTTCAAATTAATAAAAACATTACCTAAGAAATATCGGTGAAGTAACTTCACGGTATTCTTTTGTATTAGGTAATGTTTTGAATATTAAAGTGTATCCCATAGAATGGATAACTTTACGTTAAAAGGGGAGAAAATATTTTAATGTGCAATGAAAAGGATAATGAACCCGAAATTGAAAATAAAATTCAACCTCCAATAAACGACGATCCGTTAGAGAAACTCATATACAAATTAAATATGTATCATTTAGCTAAAATTTAAACTGCGGTTTGCATTGCAGAGATATGTTTGCTCCCTAACAATAGGCTAATAATACAAAACACAATTTATACATAGCTATATGGCCAAGCTTTTTTGGGTAATTTTTTTTTTTTAGCGAAAAGTGCTTTTTTCAAAAAAATGATGTGCTTAGCCAAGCTGTTGGAAGGAAAAGAGTGCTTTTGAAGAGAAGCATAATCACTTTTGAGAAAATACACTTAAAATCAATTTTTTAAAGCTAGGCCAAACACTAATTGCTACTCAGAAGTGACTTTGAAATTAATTAGCCAAACAAAAACTGCTTTTCATCAAAAGTACTTTTAAAAAAATACTTTTAAGATAAAACACTACTCAAAATAAGTTGATTTATGCAGCTTGGCCTAACAGGCTATTTTATTGCTTGGCCAAACAAGCTAATAGAGAACATATTGCTTTCCTATTAAAATTGAGAATGGTCTAGCCAACCATCTACTTTTATTTTTCCTCGATTAAACTCTGTTACATGTCACGTCCTTAGTAGTTAACTAAGTATACGTGTGACACTTGACAACTCGCCCACGATTTTGCACAACTTGCTCAAGTTCTTGCTATGCCAAGTCAGTCTTACTACACTCAAGATCGCTAAGAGAATGGAAGAAAGAACACAAAAGAATTGTTAAATGAAGTTTTGTATTAGAGAGAATTTGAATTGTTTTCTTGATGAATTACAAATGAATGACCCCCTTTATATACTAGTCTCCTAGGGGTTTGTGTGTAAATATTAATTATTAAGTAAGTCTTGATATTTACAAGATAATGGATTTTTCTAGAATTTTCTACAAGCCTAGAAGATTCCAAAGACTTTCCTAACAAATCCATAAGGATCGGTTCTTCCTAAGAAAATATCCATACTTCTCTAGAATCTTCTTACAAATACTAGTCTTCTTCTTATGTATGCTTCCATATGACATTAATAAATACCAAATAGCTTCTATGTGAAATGATGACATGGCGGCTCATCACACTCTTCCCCACCCAATATTACGACAACTGCGACGCAATGCTGCTGTATAAACTCTCGGATCTTATATTTGAATTGCCACAAGTCTTCATATCGTTCCCACGTGGCCTCCTCTAGTGATTGCCCTTTCAAATGGACGAGGAATACGGTGGAGGCTTTTTACCCTTGTTTTTGCCTGGGCTGGTAATCTATGATAGCCTCAATCTACCGATCATGTGAGGCAGTGATAGTCATAGGCGCTCGACTTGATTGGACCCTACTCAAATCATCCTTATCTTCACAATATGGCTTAAGCATGCTGGCATGAAAGACAGGGTAGATCTTAAGATACGATGGCATGTCAAGCTTGTATGAGATCTTGCCTACCTTGGCGACAATCTTAAATGGCCCCTCGTACTTGAGAATCAAATCTTGATGCATGCCCCATAGTGCCTTGAACTGTCTTGGGTTAAGCTTCACCATGACCATGTCCCCAGCTCTATAGTCTGCGAGACGCTGTTTACGGTCCGCAAACTTCTTCATCTTCTTAGCTACCTTATCCAAGTATGACTTAGCAGTGTCGAGATGCTCCTCCCATTATTCAGCCATATGATAAGCCCCCAAACTCTTTCCTCCAAACGTGGTTGGTAATGAATGTGGAGTTTGTGGTTGTTGGCCTGTGGCTAGCTAAAATGGTGTCCGCCTCATGGACTCTCTCCGCTGTAAGTTATAAGAGAATTGGGCGACGTCTAGGAGCCTTGACCAATCTTTCTAATGTGCGCTTACATAATGCCTCAAATAGAATTTCAGTAAGGCATTGACCCATTCTGTTTGTCCATCAGTCTGTGGGTGGAAACTAGTGGAAAAGTGCAGTTTCGTGCCAAGTATGTCGAATAACTCTCTCCAAAAGTTTCCAGTAAAATGGGGGTCTCGATCACTGATGATATGCCTTGGTAAGCCCCAATACTTTACCACATTCTTAATGAATAGCTTGGCGGCTTCCTTAGCTGTGCAACTTGGTGAGTCGGTCATGAAGGTGGCAAATTTGGAAAATCTATCCACGACTACCATAATAGTACCATAACCGTCGGACTTCGGTAAGCAAGTAACAAAGTCCATAGTCACGCTCTCCCATGGACACTCTGCAACTGGTAGTGGCTCCAAAAGTCCTCCGGATTGTTGTTGTTCAACCTTGTCCTGTTGACAGACAAGACAAGTCTGCACATAGCACTCTATATCATCTCGCATGAATGGCCAATAGTAGACTAACTCAACCAAGGCCCTAGTGCGATGTTGACCTGGATGACCAGCCCACATTGTGTCATGACTCTCCCGTGTCTCCAAACTTAGTCACGTAGACCCGCCGACCTGTAGTAAGTAGTAGGCCATCTTCTATCCAAAACCGTCTCGTCTTGCCTCTGTTGGCTAACTCGATAAGTTGTTTGGCTGCTGGATATGCTGCATGCCTTCTTTCATAGCCTCCTGAATTTCCCATTTCGCTGAAGTGATTGCAGTAAGATCGACTTTCTGGCTCAAGGCATCGGCTACAACGTTACCTTTTCCCGGCTTATACTCCAGCACATAATAAAACTCGGCCAATAAATCCTGCCACCTAGCCTGCTTTGGTGTGAGCTTCTTCTGTGTCTGAAAGTACCTAGTAGCCACATTATCAGTCTTGACCACGAACCTCGACCCAATCAGATAATGTATCTATGTACGAAGGCAATGCACATTGGCAGTCATTTCCTTCTCTTGTGCCGTGTAACGCCATTCCGTCTCATTTAACTTGAGGCTCTCAAATGCTATGGGATGCTTATCCTGCATCAGGACACCCCAATGGCAAAGTCTAAGGCATCTGTGTGCACCTCAAATGTCTTGGCAAAGTTGGGTAATGCCAAGACTGGTTCCTTTATTACAACTTTCTTGAGGCCTTCAAACGCCTTTGGACAATGCTCCATCCAGACCCATGGCTTGTTCTTATTTAGCAACTCACTCAATCTTACGGCCTTTGCTGAGTAGCCACCGATGAACCGACGATAGTATTTAACAAGGTCAAGGAAGGATTAACTCCGTTACCTTTGTAGGTGCCTACCACTCCTTGATAGCACGTACCTTAGCCTCGTCCATGCGTAGCTCTCCATTGCTAGTGACATGGCCGAAGAAGTTCACCTTTGATTGTGCAAACTCGCACTTCTCCCTCTTGATGTGTAGCTCGTTCTCCTGCAAGACTTGGAAAACCTTCCTTAAGTGCTTTATGTGTTCCTCCAAGGTGTTGATGTAGATGACTATGTCATCTAGATAGACTTCCACGAACTGATCAAGATAGGGATGAAAAATTCTTGTTCATAAGGGTGCAAAATGTGGCCGGTGCATTAGTTAAGCCCAAGGGCATTACCAACCACTCAAAGGATCCATATCTCGTCACACATGCTGTCTTTGGCTCATCCCGTTCCTCAATATGAACTTGGTAGTAGCACTTTCGAAGATCCACAATAGTAAATTACTTGTCTTACCCAAATCTATCGAACAAATCAGCAATGAGCGGTATTGGGTACTTATTCTTTACTGTAACCTTACTAAGTGCTCGATAGTCGATGCACAGGCGCACCGATCCATCCTTCTTCTTCTGGAACAATACTGGTGCACCAAAATGTGCCTTTGTTCGGTGAATGTCACCAGCATCTAGCAGCTCCTTCAATTGTTTCCTGAACTCCTCTAGCTCAGGAGGTTCCATATGATATGGGCCAAATGCGGGTGGCTTAGCCTCTGGCTCCAACTCAATCTTGTGATACACCTCTCGCCTAGGAGGTAGGTTCTTAGGAAACTCCTCATGCATGACATCTTTGTTTTCCTCAAGAAACTTCTCTATGCAAGGCGTCAATGTCTCTTGAAAACTCTTATCTTCCTCCAGACTTGCCACCCTTGACAACCTACATAGCTGAGAGTTGTGCTTGGATCTATCCGTGGGGCATAGTCACTTTAGGTACCATGCAAGATCCTTCTCTCTCCATAACCAAGAGACATTGGAGGTAGGGGTCGATCAAAAGTATGACAATGTCTAAAGAACTCTTGCCCTAGTATGATGTCAAAGATATCCATAGCAGTTATAATAAAGTTTGGAATACCTTTCCAAGTTCCCAATTCGACACCAACTCCATTATCTACCCCACGAGCATTTTGTACCTCGGCATTCACGGTCTTGGCGTGAAGTTGGTTGGAGAAAGCTTTAATTCTAGTCTCTTTAAGGCAGCCTCGGTCACAAAATTATGAGTTGCTCCAGTATCCACCATTGCACGAGCGGGCTTGTTGTTGATGGTGAGATCCAAGTACTGATTGCCATTCTCGGTAGGTTGGATAGCTTGCTTTGTGACAGCATCACATAATTCGATCATACCTAATTGTGTGGTTCCCAAACTCTCTCCTTGCAGCTGCTCCTTATTTTTACAGACCATGACATTGAGGCTCTTGAGGTCGGGACAATTCCTGAAGTCGTACGGCCCGCTGCATATACAACATCCCTTCTTCTCGGTTTGTGCCTTCTTCTCGGTGTATCCCTAACGACCACTTGACTTTTTGAGATCTTGAGTCTTGGAGTATTGTTGTTGTGTCTCCTTGCCTTTGCCACGGTCTCCCCCACCTTTGACATTGTTAACCTTTAACTCCTTGCCTTTGCCTTTGTCATGCTTGTCATGTCTGAAATCCATCAATGATTCATCCTCCACTACGGCTTGGTCTATATCAATGACTTGTCGGCATTGCAACTCATGCTTAGCCCAATTTTGCAGTCCGTCCATGAAGTGGAACAACACGTCATCATTGGTTAGGTTGAGGATTTGAAGCATATAGGTAGTGAACTCCTTGACATAGTTGCGTATGCTCTCTGGTTGCTTCAATTCCCTACGCTTGCACCTTGCCTCGTACAAGAAATTGTTTGGAAAGAACTGTTACTTGAACTTCACTTTGAACTGATCCCATGTGCTAATAGTTTGTAGACCTTTATCCACTTCGGCCATCTTTCTTCTCCACCATAGCATGGCGGTCTCTCAGAGGTACAATACCGCAGTGTTGATCTTGGCCTCGTCGTCCCTCACTTTGCCGTGCCTGAAGTAGTTCTCCAAGTGCCATAAGAAGTTTTCCACTTCTTGTGCATCACGAACACCTTTTAACACTGGGGGTTTGGGAGCCTCGATCTTGGCCTCCCTCATCCCCATAATATTGCTGGCTTCCTCGGTCACGCCAGCATGGAAATGCTTCTCAAGTGACTCTATCTTTGCCTTCATAGCATCGATAGTACTCAAAGCCTCCATGAGTCTGCACTCTAAGGCAGTGATGGTTTGCCTTAGTTCCATCTCAGTCTGTGTACATCCCTCTTAAGTAATTTCGGATACTCTCATTCTCTTGAAGAGTGTGCCCCTCAAGAACGCTAAGGGTGTCTTCCACATTCCCCAAATGTTGGGCAAAGATCTCTACAGCGTCCATCCCTGCGTTCATCTTCATCACCCACTCTTTACCGAGCGAGACATCATCTGGAAGGACCTCCACTTCATCTTCGCTCGCCTCAGTGGCAGATGGTTCTTGGGATGTAAGCCCTTCGCTGGACACAATCTCAGGTGGCACCTCCTGGCTCTTGTTGGTCGCATTCCTCTTTTTTTTATAGCCTCTCTTGCCATCAACATCCTGGATGACGTTGGCATGGGTGTTGGCAGCGTTATTTTCTCCGTCGTTCGCCATTCCCTTAGTTGAAACCTTCGCTCTGATATCACGTTATCACGTCCTTAGTAGTTAACTAAGTACACGTGGGACACTTGACAACTTGCCCACGATTTTGCACAACTTGCTCACGTTCTTGCTATGCTAAGTTAGCCTTACTACACTCAAGATCGCTAAGGGAATGGAAGAAAGAACACAAGAGAATTATTAAATGAAGCTTTGTATTAGAGAAAACTTGAATTGTTTTTTTGATGAATCACAAATGAATGACCTACTTTATATACTAGTCTCCTAGAGGCTAGTATGTAAATATTAATTATTATACAAGTCCTTGATATTAATAAGATAAGAGCTTTTTCTAGAATTCTCTGCAAGCCTAGAAGATTCCAAGGAATTTCCTAGCAAATCCATAAGAATCTAGGTTCTTCCTAAGAAAACATCCATACTTCTCTAGTATCTTCTTACAAATACTAGCCTTCTTCTTATGTAAGATTCCACATGGCATTAATAAATGCCAAATGGAGTTTATGTTGCATGATGGCATGTCGGGTCATCACATACAAGTGTATATTATGATTGTTGCTTTAGTTTATAGAAGTGTTTTGCTTCTCATTAAGTTCTCAAACTAAATTGGAGATGCAGTTCAATTTAATAGGATTACTTTGTACTAATCGAAAAATAATTCTATCCTTTGATAATTTACAATTATATCCTTAAATTATACAAATATTCAAGAGCATAAACGTAGATTAATATTTCGAGAATATTTTAATCGTTTAATATTTAACATAAAATATTCGAATTTTTATAATAATATAAATGATAGATATAGATAGATAGATTATGCACACATCTTTGGCTCTTTTTTTCTACTGAATTTGTATTCCAAGTACTTAGTTATTGACCTACTCAACTTGAAATCTCTTAGCATTTGTCTCTAAACTTCCAATCTAACATCTCATAATTATTTGTTAAAGATTAAAAAATAAGATTCATAAGGCTTATGAATCTGGTCTTAGAGTTTGCGCCTCGCCCCGTGTAAACACGTAACGTCCCGCCTTAAAACATTGGTTTGGAGAGGGAACGCTACATCTGCCACCATTTGAAAGTGAAGGGACCTAAACTGAATAATTCTGAACCTCAAGGGTCGAACTATAACTTAGCCCGGAAACTATCAACTCATCCCACTGCCCCTCCTTTCCACAGCAGCAGCAGCAGAGAAACGGATAAAGCCTCCTAAAATCCTTGAGCTCAACAACGTCAAGCAAAGGTATATATTGTTGCCATTGATTTTCATTTGCTACTATATTAAGGTTTCCTTGACAAATATCCCATTATGCTAAAGCAATTTCACACTTCAAAGCCACAGTCTTTACTAGTTGTATGCCATCCAACAATTCTAAAGAACCATTTCAAGTTGAGTATTTCTAATCCTATCTGCAAGAAATCCCAAACCCATGATTTGAATCGCTTATTAAGCACCAGAACTTCTTTCAGCACTAAACCACCTTCTACAAATTTGAACTTGGATATATCTGTGAATTTTTCATGTGGATTTCACCCAAAATATTGTCTTCGTAATTACTGTTTAATTACTGCGAGAAGTTATTCAGCTTCTGATTATGGGAAAATAGCCCAAGGCAGTGAAAAGAATCTTCCTTGGCTTGCAAAAGATAAAGCTAAAGAAACTAAGAGAAATGAGAAAGTTGTTATAAGCCGATCTTCCTGGGAGGAATCGGCTGAGAAGTTCTTAAAAGATGGTCGTTCTGCTGCGAAAAGTGCAGAATTTAAGAGATATGAGGATAGACGAGACGATTATCAGGGGAAAACTTATAGTGGTGAAGGAGAAGACGATGAGGGAGATACGGAGGAACTTGATGATCCAAGGTGGGATAAGATTAAGAACACGTTCAATCGGATTAAGGTAAGACCGGGGTCTGATAGGCCAGAGGTTAGAAGGTGGAACAATCAAGATAGTTGGGGTAAAAAGACATGGAAAGAGGCAACTGAATCGACCATACCGCGAATGATTGGCGAGGGAATTTATGGGGTTGGCCCTGTTTTGGCTGCATTGTCTGCAGGAAGAAGGGAATTTTATTCTCTCTATGTACAGGAAGGATTGGATTTGAGTGGGAATAACCGGAAAAAGAAGGATAAGAAAGGGTTTGAAAGAGTTTTGAGGATGGCGGAAAAAGTTGGATTGAGTAAAAAGGAGGTATCTAAACATGACCTCAATATGTTTGCTGATAACAGGCCTCATCAGGGACTCGTCCTCGATGCGTCTCCATTGGAAATGGTTGGTATCAAGGAGTTGGAACCTGTTTCAACTGAGGAAGAGAGCACTCCTCTTTGGGTAGCTTTGGATGAGGTTACTGATCCTCAGAATTTGGGGGCAATTATACGGTCTGCTTACTTTTTTGGAGCTGCAGGGATTGTCTTGTGTGCTAAGAACTCTGCACCGTTGAGTGGGGTAGTTAGCAAAGCAAGTGCCGGTTCACTTGAGTTAGTGGAGCTGAGGTCTTGCAAGAATATGATGCAATTCCTTACGTCTTCAGCAGTAAATGGATGGCGGGTCATAGGTGGATCTGTTTCTTCAAGAGCTGTTCCATTGCGTGAGATTGTGCCTGGTGCTCCTACAATCCTTGTTTTGGGAAGTGAGGGCACTGGTCTGAGGCCATTGGTGGAGAGATCTTGTACTCAGTTAGTTAAAATTCCAGGAAACATCCCCGTAGATATAATTGTCGGAGAAGACGAAGATGATCATAGTTCATCAGGTCAGAACTTTAGGTCCTTCATGGCTGTGGAAAGCTTGAATGTAAGTGTAGCAGCAGGTGTGCTTCTTCATCACTTGATTGCCAGCAATTGTAGCAAAAACAACTAACAAGAAAAACAAGCTAATGTAACTTTATTAGATTTGATTGCAGTTGTTTCGACGATTTTCATATGCATTTTGATGGTCTTGTTTCTGTGTTGTGCGAGTAATTTAAGTATGCATACAGGCATTTGGTGATTTTGCTGCAATTAGTCGGTTTGCATATCAAAGTAATCTATCCAAGACTTGTTGAACTAGTTCTGCTTGTGATATTTCTTCTCTGTGCGAACTTGGTTGTTTTTGGAGTTACCCTTTGTAGTCATAGTAGGTTTGATGGTACTTGTTGGAACTGATAATGCATGAAAGCAGTAACAACTAACAACAAACAATGACATGTATGATCAACTAGAGTACAACACTGAAATTGTTGCGGATCTTAATATGACATTGCATTGTTAATGTATAGTATTACTACTGAAAAATGTGACCAGGATAAAGGTTTACGCTGTTTGCTGTGGTGGGGTCATGGCAAGCCAATGCGCTTTTCGATTTCATGGTACCTTGGGACATTTGTATGACCTATAGACTCATGCCTGGTTCTTGAATAAACATAAGTTTGACAATAGACACATAGTGATTACTGATTCATTATGGTTGAGTTTTTGTCTTGTGAATATTAACTGCTGCATCCATGGATTTGCAAAGCAGAAAAGATAAAAATCTTCGAATACTCGGTATGAAATGAGATACTGGGAAGGTCATATAATATTATGTCGTTAGGGATGCTAAACGAAACATTTCTTAGCGTTACTGTTCTAACAAAAGAACATCAGCTACTGAAGAAAGTAAGAGTCTCTTCTTAGATGGAGCTATGTGTTTATTGAGCAAAAGGGAATCAAATGTGAGAATGAGGCATAAGGGAGTTTGCTTATATTCTTTGTTTCCTTTGAAATCTAGGAAGAATATTAAAAGGAAAATCATGTTTGGGGGGTTTGCTTTTGAGTATCATAGCCTGACTATTCTTGGTGACAACCTCAAACAATTTGTTCATTTGTTTCTTGTTATTGTGTGGGTTTGGATGGGAGTTTCCCTATTGATTTTACATGATAGAGAGGTAAGTAAATTGTTTGAGGTAAAAGAAGCATAAGAATATCTCTGGTTTTTCATTGTAACCTTCAACTGCCCAATTTTGTGCATGATTTGACAAATTACTTGAAAATACACCTCCTTTTTTTTTTCTTGGTTTTCCGCCCGGTGTCCGGTAGGGGTGTACATAGGTCGGGTTGATTTGGATTTTACCATTACCAAACCAAATCAATTATGTCGGGTTATTAAATCTAAAGACCAAACCATACCAATAATATTCGGGTTTTTCAATATCAGTTTTTCTCGGGTTTTCGGGTTTATTCGGATTTTTCGGATTTTTTTTTTCCGGTAAAATCTTCGTAGACAAAATATATAACGTACGCTCAAAATATTTCGTTAATCTTAGTAAGATACAACTATATAAAGTATTTTCCAAGAAAATGATACAAAATATGACATGTGTCATGACATTATCGTAAAATATTCAACAATAGAGACAATAAAATTATGTAATATAAATATTGCTAATTAAAAAGCCATAATAAAAATAAACATAATCTAAACGCACTAAGTTATACTAAAATAAATAGACTAATAAGTGAGTATTAATTACACGACTAAAAGCTAAAGCAAAATAAAAATAGGTTATTCATATTTGTCTAAATTATTGCAAAACAAAAAATAGACATTCAATACTTTCCCGTTCGTAATATTGAATTGAACGTCTTTTATTAGCAATAGTATTGATTGTTAACATTATTTAATTTACTAATATTAATGGCTATTAAACTTATTGGAGCATTCAAAAGTTCTAAGTCCAACCTTGAAATAATACCTTAAAAGATAAAATTATGAAATTTTTTAAGAAATATTTATAAATTACATTACAAAAAGTATATTTATATATTAAATATATCTAAAATTTCTATATATGTAATGTCGGGTATGTTTGGTTTCGATTTGACTTTCTTTAGTTAAAACTTAAACGAAGCCAATTATGGTCGGGTTTTTTTTTGCAACACCAAACCAAGTCAAACCAAGCCATAGTCGGGTTTTTTTCTCGGTTTGACTCGGATTATCTGGTTGGTGCGAGTTTTGTCGGTTTCCTTTGTACACACTTAATGTTCGGTATCCACATTAAAGTCTGATAATATTCGGATTCGCGCCGTGTAGGGACTTGAAAATACACTTGCTTGCATGACTTCCTTATCGAAACAAGTAGTACACGACCTATAGTTATTTTTGGGGTTTAAATATGTGATATGCGTGTGCTAATGTTTTTAGGTAATTAAACTTCTCGCTAATTATTTGTTTCTGATCTCCAGAATTGTGATAGTATTATCTTCTTGTTTGTGGGTAATTGCCTATTTATTCTCCTTTTCCTTTTTCTCCTTCTTTATTTTTTGCTTTTTTCTACTTTTCTGTTCATATATTTTTTCTCAATCATATTATATTCCTTATTTTCCCCCGTCATAATCTGATTCCATACTCAATTTTTGGCTTTTTCTTTTCATTTTTTTATTTATCTTTTTTTCTTTCCTTTTGTTCATTTTCTTTATTTCTTGTTCCTTTTGTATTTCATTTAACTCTTTTTTTAATTTCCTTTTTTGCTATATAATTTAATTTCATTAACTTATTGTTTGTTCCTTTTCTTTATTCTTTTTTTTGTCTTCACAATAATAAAAAGAACTGATATAGTAAACATTCTGCATTATACTGCAACAAACTGTATAATATAGAAGTATACTTTTGTAATATATAGTATACGATAATGATATACCAAAATAGCATACAATACATCAAAATGGTATCTTTTTTTCACTCAACACTATATTGTTGTAATTAAATGTAAACTGTTAAATTAATTATTGTATAACAAATTGGTATACAATATATCATTTAGTATACAATACAAATCCCTCTTCTTTGCTAGTTAAACTCAATTTCAACCCAAAATTCAAAAATCTACTCCAAAATCTCCACAAAATTGACTCAAAAGTTTTGCCACTATCTCCAATCAATATTTCAAACACATCCCAGTTAGAATCGGATTGAAAAAAATTACAAACTTAGCAAATCCATTTTATGATTTTCAAGCTTTAATGTCCTTCAATAGTAGAATTTGATTTTTTTTTACAAGAAAATCAACATTAACACTAACACATCATAAAATAACACCCAATGAATTTTAGAAGCAAAACTCTTACATTCACACACATAAATTTTAATTTATTTCTTTCGGATATGAAATTTTATTTACTGCTTCAAACAATTCAAGCATTAAAAGAGAAAGTAACTAAATTGGGCAATATGGGTTTTGTTTTATATCCAAGCGACTTCAATTAACAAAGACAAAAGAGATGACTACGAACCAGACAACTTATTTGTGTTCGTTGTATGTTCTCAGTAGCATAAATAGGGAAAACAAATGGTAATTAATTTCGAACCAAAGAATTGGGTATATATTGAAAGACAAATTAAAATGGGCAAAAAGGGGTGATATTATAGGCCTAAGTAGGTATTTTGTGTAGTTTCCTCTTTATGTTTGGTGATATAAATAAATCAAGAAATGATCAAGTGGGTTTAAACGTTTAAGCTCTTTGGGTATGAATACTATTTTAGTATTTGCACATATTAAACTTGAGTATTTGATCTTCAACTGAAATAATAAACATTTATTAGAAAGTGTATTTGAATTGAAATACCGACTGAAGTTTGTTGACAAATTTCAACTTTAACAAACACTTTTTCCGAATGAATTTCAGAGTTCATTTAAGTTCAAATCCAAAACTTACTTTCCAACTTCGAATCAAATATTGTCCTAATTGCTAAAACCTGCCTTGGACATATGGATAGATTGCATGGCGCACAACATTACTTGGGATAGGTTTTATTCCGGGGGTAAAACAATAACTGAATCTTTCCTAAGGCTTGAATCAATGAAAATTTTCAACTGTTCAAAGCATCCTCCATCATTAGCTTCCCCTCTCAAAAATATAATTGAATCCCTTAAAAAAATTCCATCAACATCTCCTTTTCCCGATATCATCTCGAGTAATACTACCCCGAATGAAAAAATGTCCACTTTTTAAGACACCGAGCCATGTACTCGATGCTCGGGGGCAATCCAGCCCCCGAGACTTCCAATACTTCCAATTTCCTTCATTGTTCCAATGAAAACCTTAGCTCCAAAAACAACTAGCTTTGTCCTCCAATTCGGAGTCAAGAAGATATTTTTGCTATTTATGTTCGTGTGTGTATAAGGTGGAATAGTGCAAAAGTGCAAGCAATGTAACCCTGTGGCGATGTCAAAGGCAATTTGAGTTCTTTTATGCCACTGAGAGAAGCTAAGGAGTAATTCTAGTGAGAAGTGTGTCTGACCTAGTTAGTCCTTCCATGGGAGACGAGAGTCACACACCCCGATTACGCACCCCAATGATGGTTTCGGGGATAATCGATGAAGCAATAGCCTGGGGTCTAACTTGGTCTTCAAATGTCTCCGAAATATCATGGATCCACTCACATCTTCTATGCCAGATACTTCTTCCACAACGAGTGAGTATTTCAGCGGTTGCCAACCATCTAGAGCAACGTGTGGAAGTGGGAATAGGCATGTGAACGTTAGACTTAGGATATAAATACTCCAACTTCCCTCACTTGTACGACCGAACTTACTCATTACTAAATATTATTGTGTTCCTTTCCTGACAATTGATCTTTGCTTTATAAGCACTATAGCTCATAACAAAGCTCATTAACATCATTCTTTCTTTTGATTGTCTACTTTAATTGCTTTGTTTTGCTGCTCATGTTGTTTAATCCTATTATTCATTCGACTAAGCTTTGATTGGAACCGATTGATAGTGGCCTCATTAAACATAAATTCAATTGTTTTATCCTGGAAATACTTTTAGGTTAAACAATTTGGCTTCCATGGGGCCCTGGAAATTGAGCGTTTGACTCAACGTTTTGATTGTTTGTTCTCATTACGGTGCTTCTTCTCCCTTATTTGTTACTTCCTTTCTATTTTGTAACTCATAATTATTGAAAAGAACGTTAATCTAGATGACCAAAGCAAGGCATCACAATCGAGTGGACAACTAGGGGACTCCATGAATCCCGAGGAAAGAATGTCCCGTCTACTGGCAAGGAAATACCGGCTACCAAAGAGGTAGCAGCCAGCAAAGGAGCTTCACTCAATAAGGACGCACAACACAAGGACATGCCCTCCAATACGGACGTGCCGACCGAAAGCTTCGCTAAAAAGTGTGTTAAATCCTTGCCATAGGATTCCTGGAGGATGACACCTCAAAGAGATTCCTTGGATCATCCCAGTTTAAAAGATTTTTGAAGTCCTTTATGGCTCAACAACAAAGTTTAAATGCCCAAATGGTCATGAAATTCAATGCATTGAGGAAGCAACAACCATAACAACGTGCCAAACCCACAAATAGGAGTAGTTATAGTCACGGGTACCCCTAATTCATTGCTCAAAGCTTCCGGAGTTCTTGAAAATTTCGAAGTCGAAGCGTCAGGTACTTGTGAAAATGTTATATTACAGAATTTAAAACCTTGTAGTAATAGGTTAAGGAATGTAACAAGAGGATGAATAGATCCCGGGGTTCTACCCATTGTCAAGGTAATCAAAATAAGCAAGTACTCTTAACAACCTTGAAAATCAAGTGCGGCACCATTGCCGATCCCTAAGAAGTTCAAAATATTGAATATCCCAAAATATGATGGAACATGGAATCCACATGATCATGTCATGTCTTACAAGATTGGGATCAAGGGGAATGACCTCACAAAAGAGGAATTCATATTTGTGTTCTTCAAGAAGTTCAGAGAAACCCTAACAAAGGAAGCTTTAACCTAGTATTCTCACTTACTTGAAATTCCATTAGTTCTTTTACTAAACTTGCAGATGCTTACATTAAAGCACACTCCGGAGCATAAAAGGTGGAGAAACAAGTGGAGGACATCTTCAAAGTCCTGCAAGAAAGAACGGAGTCGCTCAGAGATTTCATCGTTTGATTTTAGATAGGGAAGATGTTGCTTATCGAGGTTCCACACAATTGGTCCTCCATAACTATCACAAGAAACTTGAACCCGGGTAGTTTTGAAGCATCAAAGAACTTAAAAGAAATTTACGTGAGTTCCCAGACAAAACAGAAAAATGTGTACCACAGGTGCATCACTAAGCTTTGAAAAGAAGATAAATTCTCAACACTCCTAGGATTTCAACAAAAGGAGATTACCCGGTACAACTATCGGCTCGAAGCAATTCGTAGACGAGATAAGTATAGGCATCGAGATTCCAAAATCTGGTATGAACCTTAATCTGGACCAATACACCGAGATAGCTACTGGAAGCCGAGATTAGTTCCATACAGTAGAAACTCCGGGCAGAGGAATAACATGGTACCTCATCGAGCAGGAAAGGAATCGAAAACATAAAAAAATCAGTGATTATCACCTTTGACCTAAACTAACCAACTACAACTTTAATGTCAACACCACTGAACTAGCGGCGATACTAAAAGACATGAGGAAAAAGTGGAGTCAGAAGCTTTGTTGTGAATTCCATAATGGTCGCGATCATAAGACTATCAACTTCACTGTAACGACCCGGCTGGTCGTTTTGAGCTTTTTCACTTTGATCATCAGTTCTAGGGAATGACTTTCCCCATGTGACATATTATGACTTATGTAAGTCATTGGTTTTGATTTTCGGAGATATCGGAATGAATTTGGAAGAATAGCTCTCAATTTTTAGCTTGAAATTTGAAAGGTTTGACCAAGATTTGACTTGTTTGTATATGATCTCGAATCGCAATTTTTATGATTTGGTTAGCTCCGTTGGGTGATTTTTGACTTAGGAGCGTGATCGGAATGCATTTTTGAAGTTCGTGGAAGGCTTAGGCTTGAGTTGGCAAAATTGAGATTTTAGCAGTTTCCAGTTGATTGGTGAGATTTTGATATAGAGGTCGAAATGAAATTCCAGAAGATGCAATAGTTTGGATGTGTCATTTGGGATGTGTGTGCCAAATTTTAGGTCATTCAGACGTGGTTTGGTTGGGTTTTTTATCAAAAGCAGAAATTGGAAGATTTTAGAAAGTTTGGCTTGAATCCAATGTGTTTTGGTGGATTTGATGTTGTTTGAGATTTTTTTAACTAGCGTTTGGCCATAGATTCCAAATTTATTTTGAAAAATCTGATTTGGGTGAAGATTGGATTGAAGATGAAAATGTGTTTGGACATACGTTTTCAAAACATATTTTCCAACTTTTTTTGGAAAAACATGTATATAATTCCCAAATTTTGGAATTTTGGCCCAATTTCAGCTCAATAGCTGATTTTGGAATTTGAAATTTGCAATTTGGCCAAAATATGAGCAAAATTTATGGCCAAACACGAGTTTTGAAAATAAATCTCAAATTTATTTTGACAAAATATATGTCCAAACGGAGACTTGATGATTGGAACAAGTTTGAATAAGGTTTTAGGATATGTTGGTGCCTTTGGTTGAGGTCCTGGGGGCCTCGGGTGAGTTTCGAGGGGTTGAACGAATCATTTTGAAGTTAAGAAAGCTGCAGATTTTGAGTTCAAGTAGTTATAGGTATTTTGGTCTTCGCATTCGCGAGTGGACCCTTGCGTTTGCGAAGAGTCGGGAAGGGAGGCGTCAAGTTTAGCCTTCGCATTCGCGAAGGGGAGTCCCATGTTCGCGAAGGGACGGGTGAGCATGCACCGCATTTTCGAGAGGCATTTTCGCGTTCGTATAAGTTTAAGAGGCTGATCCATCGCATTCGTGATGGTATGGTCGCATTCGCGAAGGAGAGTTTTGGTCAATAGAATTTTTGTGCTTCGTGAACGCGAGGCTCTGACCGCGTTCGCAAAGAAGGAATTTATGCCTGGGCAGAATGTTTTTAAATTTGTCTTGTCTGCGAGGATTGGGTTTATTTCCTCCATAGTTTGTCATTTTTGGAGATTTTTGAAGGAGATTGAAGAGGGTTTCACGAGGAATCGTTGGGATGTAAGATTCTCGGCTTAAAACTCGATTTTTATGTGAATTCCACCTAGAAAGTCATGGAGATTAAGCTAAAAATTGAATAGCTAGGGTTTGAAAATTTGGACTTTTGATTGAGGATTTGGAGGATCATTTAGGGTCGGATTTGAGAACTTTTGATTTGTATGAACTCGTGGGAAGATAAGGAATCTATTGGTGTAAAATTTTTGATTTTCGAGACGTGGGCCCAGGGGTCGGGTTTTGGTAATTTCAGAATTTCTGCCCTTTATTGATTATTTTTGCTTGGGCTTCGTTCCCTTCGTATATTTTGACGCCCTCGTTCTGTTTTTGGATAGATTCGACGCGCGTGGAGGCCGATTCAAGGGGAAAAGGCGTCACGAGCTAGATATTTAGGTGGTTCGAGGTGAGTAATGATTGTAAATTATGTTCTAAGGGTTCGAATCCCCGGATTGCACATCGTAGTGCTATATTGAGGTGATGCACACGCTAGATGACGAGCGTGGGGTCGTGCACTATTGGGGATTGTGATTTAGTCCATCCCGATCGACTATTTTCCCGCGTATTTGATTGAAAACTATTAGCTATCATCATTATTCGGGCTGAATGCCATTATTTGAGACTAGTGCCAGGTATTTGAACACTCCGGGGATTTTTTTTGATATTTCCTCACTGTTTTGACTTTATACTTGAACTCAGTCATGTTATTTTTCACAGTTTTCAAAACTCAGCCAATTTTACTTTGCTTTAACTCTTGAAATGATATCTCAAATAATATTTTGGGTTGATCTTCATATTTTACTATTGCTTGAGTGGCTTGTGATGATTTTTGGACTGAGTAAGGCCGATGGCCTATATTGTGAGGAAACATTGATTTTGATATGAGGTCGAGGGCCTAGTTTGATGCCACGAGATGGCTTGATATTGCGCTTGGGCCGTAAGGGGCCCATCCCGGAGTCTATATACCTCCAGTGAGCCGGGTACCTATTTTGATGTGAGATATAGCTCGAGGGGCTGGTATCATTCTATGTGATTGCCCGAGGGTTTGGTATTGTGCTGAGATATTTCCCGAGGGGCGGATTTATTTGCATTGTGCCCGAGGGGCGAACCTTATAAGCTTATCTTTCTTATTTACCTATCAATTACCTGTTTAATTGTGTATTTGTGCCCGGGGGGGGGGGGGGGGGATTTCTATGCTTATTTGTACTAGTTGTTTTGCATTCATTTGCGTATCTATTGAAAAAGTCATTTTTCAAAGAACTTTAAACTGAGCTAAGATGTTTTAAGGATTTTACATCTTCATTGCTTTCTTACTGGTTTTTGAACTGCTTCTATACAATATGTTGATGAACTTTTCATAATTTCTTACCATTCAGAATTTAGTTATGATTATGACTCACTGAGTTGGAGTACTCACTTTACTCTCTGCACCTTGTGTGCAGATTCAAGTATTTCTATGCCTAGTAGCGGGTTTTGGCTGATCGGAGGAGGAGTAATCAGAGTTTAGCAAGGTAGCTGCTGGTGTTCGCAGCACTGCTTTTCTCCCTCTTTACTTCATTAGTCTGTATTTTTTACACTTCAAACTCTCAGTTGTATTTAGACCCTAGTAAATGCTCGTGACTTGTGACACTCCGATGTCGGGCTGTATTTATTTTCGTAGTGTTCATTAAACTCAAATTATTCAATACCTAATGAATTAAAAAGACATTAAATTGACTTATTAAAATTATTGAATTGAATTTGGGATTGTGTCGGCTGGACTTGTCTTCACGAGAGGCGCTATAACGACTTGGTCCGGTTTGGGGTCGTGACAAGTTGGTATTAGAGCCTAGGTTACATAGGTCTCACTAGTCATGAGCAGGTTTAGTAGAGTCTCGCGGATCAATATGGAGACGTCTGTATTTATTCTCGAGAGGCTGCAGAACCTTTAGGAAATAAATTTCACATTCTTGAATTCTTATCGTACGTCCTTGATTGCGCTTGAAATGTAACTCTTTCAATTATTTCCATGCGTTCGTATGAGCGCATGAGAGCTCAGTATCAGATGTGCATCGATGGCTTGTGATTCCCCAGTCAAAGGGCAAGATATGATCTCTATGTGCTGATGTTGGGCCAGTCTGTAGGACTTGAGGCCGGATCTTTGCATATAGCTTGAGCACCGATGTGTTGATTGTGTCAGCAAGTATTTTTGAACTTATATGTTTGGCAGTGTCCCTATTAGTGGAAGTGACGGCTGGATGACTATGTGATGAATATGTTAGTATTGCGAGATGTATCCATATGATTTGGAAGCGACGAGAAGGGTCTGTTGGAGGATATAAGAACTATTAAGTTCTTGATTTTTTCTTGATTTGAGGTACATCCCCGAGTTATGGGTATTTGAAGAATCTTTCCATGTTTTCTAGTTGGGAAAGTGAAGTAAATTTCATGTTGCGGTATGAGTTCAGACTCAGGAGGACTAAGTGACTGCGTAATATTTTTGACGGTGGAAGGTATATAGAAATGTTAGTTGAAGGCAAGGCAGGTGGGTTATCTCCTGTGAAGTGTTACGAGGTTGTGTGATCCTTATGTGTCTTTTGGAAGGTCTCATTTACAAGTGAAATATAAGTGTTGAAATTTGAATTTTGAGTCGTTTAAGAGAGTGGGATTGACTGTTGCAAGGATGAATGCGAGATTTGTAGAAGATTCAAGGTACCAGATGGTATGTGTTTCACGAGCTTATGAAGGATTGAGTTTAATCTCAGTATGATATTGTGGCAGCAATAGAGTATATACGTCATGAGTTATTGTGTGTGTTTTGGTCTATGGCTTTGAGCCAAGTGGGGGAGTCTGCTATTGATTAGGCGATTGCACGGTTAAGTGCTATGTTAGTTCTAGGTTGAGGTGTGCTGGTGCGTCAGTTATGGCTTACGAATATTGAGGTAGAGGATGGCTCGAGTGAAGGGAAATTTTTCAAAGGTTATATTATGCTTCATAAGTGCATGAGAATCATGGAATGTATTGAGTTTTTGTTGGTAAAGGATGCTCGGTGGATAGAGTAGGAAGTTGCTTGGTTGCATTGGGAAGAGGAAACATTATGCGATGTTAGAGTGCTAATGAGGCACGGGTTGTTCACTTCATTTGATCAGTCTAATTGCGGTTTGAGTAGAGTGGATGACTCTCGGGAATGGTTCTAATGAGTTCACGAATTTCAGGTAATAATTGGAGATTTTCAAGTGTATAATTGGGCTAGAGACTAAGGTTTGCATTAGAGGGTGCCAAGACTTGTGTCATCTCTATATCAGTTATGGGATTCTATATATCAGTATTAGGAAGGTAATTGTTCTAGATTCACAGGAAGTCCCTTCAGGGTAGGTATTTTGAATGTGGTGCTTTTGGAAACATTTAAGAGAGTACTCAACAACTTATAAGCTTTAGACATTGTGTTTTTATGCTTGGGTCTCGTATGATAAGTCTGGGTTGAGGAATTGTGGTGCTACAATAAGAGGGGATATCAAGTTGAAGGTAAATCAGAAGGAAACTCAGATATATGAGATAGCTTGGTAGTAGGCCGGATCGATATGGTAAGGATATGATTAGTTCCTTGGGTATGTATGGGGTAATGAGTTCCTACAGGTATTTCGCGGCAATGCTCTTAGGTTTTGATGGCTTGCGTAGCTTGGTCGAGTTAGAAGGATTCAGTTCTGGCAGGTCTGGTTTGTGCAAGGGGAACTCGGAGAGTTCTTGATGGTTTCTACCTCGATTGGAGATGTATATTTTCTATGGGCATGAGGAGTATGGGATGTATAGTGATTTGTTTTCAACAGGGGATCAATGGAAAGTTCTTGACTAGTTGATTACATAGATGTTTGTGGCTCGGAAGGGAGATAAAGTTCTCATGTTATCCCATGTTGGTATTGTATATGCGGTATGTTGTGGAGGATTGAGATTTGCGTGTGAAAGGTTACGGTTCAGTTCTGAAGGGAAAGTCATAATATTCTTAGGCAACACAGGCAGTTTTAGATAATTAGAGGAATGAGCTTTAGATGATTATGGGGATGATCTTCAGATGATTAAGAAAATGGTACTGCTAATTGGAGTGATTTGACGAGGGTATATGTTTCAGAAAAGGCAATATGATTAAGTTGATGGTACTTCATTAGTATTGCGGTGCTTTCTTGCTAGATCGACTGCTGATATTCGAGTTTGCTTGGTGGTAGAGGGGAATTTTAGAGTATATTTCGTGGAATGATTGGGTATTTGAAGTGTGGCATACATTCGAACGGTGGAATTGGGATCAGGTATGTTGATTCATGTGCCATATGGATTTGGAGACGGGATGTTCTCATATTCAGGCCATGATGTGGTTGTGAGTCGTGTGTATCGACACTGTTTAGTGACTATCGGGGTTTAGAGACCCAAACAGATCTTTTGTTCTTTGTATGTTATATATTGGATATGATATTAGGTTCAGGCTGCTTGTCTCCGTGTTGTGTCATTCTGGACTATTGCGCTAAGGCAGCGCTATTGGCTATGAAGGAAATGCCATGGATTGAGTGGCGAGGTTCGATGGATTTTGTCCTAGTATAGTGGTTTTATATTTTGAAGGCCCAGCGGACGGATGAGAAGGATTGTTTTTCTTATTTGGGGATTTCGTGATGGATGTCAGTGCAGAGGCTTCTACCATTGATGCAGTTTCGATGGTGAGGGACTTTTCAGATTTGTTTCTTGTGGTGGGGCATGTCGTCGGGAAAGGTTGTTGATTTCGGTATGGATTTGATGTCGGGCATTGTATTGTATGGCGCCGACAAAGTTAAAGGAGTTGAATGAGCAGCTTCATATTTTCTTGATAAGGAGTTCATTGGCAGGCCAATGTGGATGCGTGTTCTAATTTGAGTTGGCTTGGTTGGCTCTGGATTGTATTGTTGAGGGATGTGTTGATTCAATTGTAATAGAGCTTATTAGTAATCTGGGGAGGTTTATGAGTTACCTCTTTGTGTTTCAAGGTGTTATGCTTTGTTGATTATAGGCACATACGGTGCGGTTCTATTGGGGTCTCATAATGGAAGTCGAGCGTGAAGAGTAATTGGGTGTTGCTCGGTGAATGATGTATCAATTATGTCATTTTGGGTTTGCGTGGTGTATGCTATTTGCTTCACCGCGGGTGTGATGATTTACTTTGGTTCCAGACATCAAAAATTACGCGCGGTTGTCGATTTTGAGCATAGTGACTCGAGGTGTTTCATGTACAGCAGTGGTTTGATAGGATCGCGCATCGCAGCGAAGTTATATGGGGGTATGACCTTGTGGGTTAGATTCGTATGTTCTGTTCCTATGATGTGGGACGGGTTATCAGCCTTGTGTTGTGGTGGTTCTAGTGATCTTGAGGTGCAACTCTTCCATTTGAGTCATTTTCATGATTTGAGTATGTTTGGACTGTTGCTTATTGGTGCGCAGATTTCACAAGTTGTGGCTTTAGCCTGTATTTATGTGCCAGGTCACCAGAGTAGAGTGTTGGACTAGGTGATATCGTTGGAATCCTTAGTGAATACGAACGGATTCGATTTCAGGGTATTGGAAGGATAATATCAAGGTTCGGCTCAAAATGTGGCTATAGTCTTTGCCAAATGAGAGGTGACTTCATGAATGATTGATCTGAGAGAAGATTTATGGTTTACTACGTGTTTCATTATCATTGGCAGCATATGGAAGTGTTGGAATGAGACCTTAGTGATAAGAGTTTTTCTATCGGTATTCGGGTGTTGTGTGCAACTGCTTTGATTAGAAGTTATCAATACAAGTGTTTGAGTTATGTGGTATATCATGTGATTGGACCTGAGATAGCAAGTATGGGTTATTAGAGCTTATTCGGGCTTGTGCAGAGTATAGATGTGAGATTTGGATCTTGTGGATGGTTTTAGGAGTGGAAATGTGGTTCTAAGGTTTATGGGCTAGATTGGATTGTGAAATTTCAGTTGCATTATGTTATCAGACCTACATGAGATAGGGTGACGTGGGATTACCCCTGAGTATATGCATGGTAAGGTTATCTAGCGATTGGTCTACTTTCAGAAAAAATCTGGGCACGTTCGAGGACGAACATATGTTTAAGTGGGGGAGGATGTAACGACCCGACCAGTCGTTTTGAGCTTTTGCACTTTGATCGTCAGCTCTCGGGCATGACTTGCCTGTGTGATGTATTATGGCTTATATAAGTCATTGGTTTTGGTTTTCGGTAAAATCAGAATGAATTTGAAGAATAGTTCTAAGTTTGTAGCTTGAAATTTGAAAGGTTTGACCAAGATTTGACTTGTTTGTATGTGATCTCGGATCAGAATTTTTATGATTTGCTTAGCTCCGTTGGGTGATTTGGGACTTAGGAGCGTGATCAGAATGAATTTTGGAAGTCCGTGGAAGGTTTAGGCTTGAATTGGCAAAATTGAGATTTCAGAATTTTTCGATTGATAGGTGAGATTTTGATATTGAGGTCGGAATCAAATTCCGAAAGTTGTAGTAGTTCCGTTGTGTCATTTGGGATGTGTGTGCAAAATTTCAGATTATTCGGACGTGGTTTAATTGGGTATTTGATCAAAAGCAAAAATTGGAAGATTTTAGAAAGTTTGGCTTGAATCTGGTGTGTTTTGGGTGATTTGATGTTGTTTGAGGTGTTTTGATGATTGGAAAAAGTTTGAATAAGGTTTTAGGATATGTTGGTTCCTTTGGTTGAGGTCCCGGGGGCCTCGGATGAGTTTCGAGGGGTTGAACGGACCATTTTGAAGTTAAGAAAGTTGTAGCTTTTGAGTTCCAAGTATTTTGGTCTTTGCGTTCGTGAGTGGACAATTGCGTTCGCGAAGGTTCAGGAAGGGAGGCGTTAGGTTTGGAGTTCGTGTTCACGAAGGGGATTCCCGCATTAGCGAAGGGCCGGGTGAGCATGCATCGTGTTCGCAAGAGGCATTGTCGAGTTCGTGAGAGGCATTGTCGCGTTCGCGTAAGTTTGAGAGGCTGAAGCATTGCGTTCGTGTTGGTAGGGTCGCGTTCACGAAGGAGAGTTTTGATCAGTTGAAATTTTGTGCTTCGCGAACGCTAGACTCTGACCGCGTTCGCGAAGAAGGAATTTATGCCTGGGCTGAATATTTTTGAACTCGTCTTCTCTGCGTGGATTTGGTTTATTTCCTCCATAGTTGGTCATTTTGGATATTTTAAAGGAGATTGAAGAGGGATTCAAGGAGAATCGTTGGGAGGTAAGATTCTTGGACTTAAAACTTGAGTTTTATGTGAATTCCACCTAGAAAATCATGGAAATTAAGCTAAAAATTAAAGAGTTAGGGCTTGGAAATTTGTACTTTTGATTGAGTATTTGGAGGACCATTTAGGGTCGGATTTGAGAACTTTTGATATGTATGAACTCGTGGGAAGATAAGGAATCTATTGGTGTAAAAATTTCTAATTTTTGAGACGTGGGCCTGGGGGTCGGGTTTTGGTAATTTCGGGATTTATGCCATTTATTGATTGATTTCGCTTGGGCTTCGTTCCCTTAGTATATTTTGATGTCCTCGTTCTGTTTTTTGATAGATTTGACGCACGTGGAGGCCGATTTAAGGGAAAAAGGCATCGCGAGCTATAGATTTAGCTGGTTCGAGGTGAGTAAGATTGTAAATGATATTCTGAGGGTTCGAAACCCCGGATTGCACATCATAGTGCTATATTGAGGTGATGCACACGCTAGATGACGAGCGTGGGGTTGTGCACTATTGGGGATTGTGATTTAGTCCGTCTTGATTGACTATTTTACCGCGTATTTGATTGAAAACTAATATCTGTCATCATTATTTGGGTTGAATGCCATTATTTGGGCCTAGTGCCAGCTATTTGAACCCTTCGGGGATTTTTGTTGATATTTCCTTACTGTTTTGACTTTATACTTGAACTCAGTCATGTTATTTTCCACTATTTCAAAACTCAGCCAAGTTTACTTTTCTTTAACACTTGAAATGATATTTCAAATAATATTTTGGGTTGAGCGTCATGTTTTACTGTTTCCCGAGTGGCTTGTGATAATTTTTGGTCTGAGTAAGGCCGAGGGCTTATATTGCGAGGAAACACTGATATTGATATGAGGCTGAGGGTCTAGTTTAATTCCACGAGATGGCTTGATATTTCGCTTGGGCCGTAATGGGCCCATCACGAAGTGTCTACAACCCCAGTGAGTGCGGATACCTGTTGTGATGTGAGATATAGCCCGAGGGCCTAGTATTGTTCAATGTCATTGCCCTAGTGGTTGGTATTGTGCTGACATTGTGCCCGAGGGGCGAACTTTATGTGCTTATCTTTCTTATTTACCTGTCAATTACCTGTTTAATTGTGTATTTGTGCCGGGGAGCGGATTTATGTGCTTATCTGTACTAGTTGTTCTGCATTCATTTGCGTAACTGTTGAAAAAGTTATATTTCAAAAAAGTTTAAACTGAGCAAAGATGTTTTAAGGATTTTGCAGCTTTATTGCTTTCTCACTGGTTTTTGAACTGCTTCTATACAATATGTTGATGTACTTTTCGTGATTTCTTACCATTCAGACTTTAGTTATGATTATTACTCACTGAGTTGGAGTACTTACTTTATTCCCTGCACCTTGTGTGCAGATTCAGGTATTTCTATACCCGATAGTGGGTTTTGGCTGATCGGAGGCGGAGTCATCGGAGTTTAGCAAGGTAGCTGCCGGCGTTCGCAGCACTGGTTTTCTCCCTCTTTACTTCATTAGTCTGTATTTTGTACACTTCAGACTCCCAGTTGTGTTTAGACCCTAGTAAATGCTCGTGACTTATGACACACCGATGACAGGCTGCATTCATTTCCGCAGTGTTCATTTAAACTCATATTATGCAATACCTGATTAATTGAAAAAGGCATTAAATTGACTTATTAAAATTATTGAATCAATTTTGGGATTGTGTCGGCTCGCCTTGTCTTCACGAGAGGCGCCATCACGATCGGGTCTGGTTTGGGATCGTGACATTCAGAGTCCTACAAAATGAAGTAGGCCGTCTTCTTAAACAAGGATTAATCACGGAACTCTTGACAAATCAATTTTCAAAATACAAATTCTTATTTTTCAAAAAATTGACAAAGTTTTCCAATTTTTTCCTCTTTGATTCACATAAATTTGATGTTAAATCTAATATATATTAATGAAATATAGTTGAAAATTGATTAGAATCACTTATCTAAAGTTTGTAGATAAAAATCCACTCTGCAAATTGCCTCATACCGAGTGTAGGGTCCTAAAATAAGAGAAATGATGAAAATCCCCTCCCCAAGAAAGGCTCGCTATTGCGGCCACTGACAGATTGACGAAATGCTGCAATTGCGACTCACTCTTCGCAAATGCGAAGACTGTCCTCCTCTCAAATATGAGAAAAGCTTCGCAAATGTGAACTAGGAATCGTATTTGCGATACCTGTCCCTCCCCTGCCATGTTCGCGATTGCGAAGCTCATGCTCGCAATTGCGATATCAAAGAACCAACACACCAGATTTTCTGTTTTCATTTCAAATTACTCTAAAACATTTCTGAGACTCACCTGAGCCCTCGGGAGTCCAAATCAAACATCCATACAAATCTAAAAATATTATATGAATTCGCTCGCGTGACCAAAACACAAAAATAACATCTAGAACTATGAACCGGATACCAAAACACAAGAATTTTAAAGTAAAGTTCAAGAACATCTAAAATTACAACTAAGCGTCCGAATCCTATCAAATCAGTTTCAAATGGCACCATATTTTGCAGACACATTTTAAATAGCATAACAAGCCTATTCCAAGTTCCAAAATTACATTCCGAACCCGATAGCAAAAAGTCAACATACAGTGAAATCCTTTTAAATTAATTCAAATCCTCAATATATGTAAAATTGGAAAACAAAATCATCTGAAATCTTCATTGAATTTAAGAACTGCTATTTTAATAACCGGACGTTCGAAGAGCTTCTATTTTAACAACCAGACGTCTGAATCACATCAAACTAACTCTGTTTCTCGTCAAATTTGGCAGACAAGCCATAAATATGGTAATGGACATATACCAAGTTTCAGAACTAAAATACTAACCCGTTATCAATAAAATCAAATATTGGTCAAATTTATAAAGTCTTTAAACCTTTAAACTTTATATTTCCGACAAAAAATGATAACTCAAGTTAGGGACTTCCGAATTCGATTCCGCTTATACGTCCTGCTCCCAAATCACGATATGAACCTATCAAGATCGTCAAAATACGGATCCGGATCTGTTTGTTCAAAATATTGATCGAAGTCAACTCAAATAGATTTTAAGGTATAATTATATATTTTTATCAATTTTTAACATAAAAGACTTCAGGAAAAAGGCACGGACCGCACATGTAAATCGAGAATGGCTAAAAATGAGATATTTGAGGTTTCGAAATGCTGAATTAATGTTCAAAACTCTATATGACCTATCAGATCATCACAATATTAAGATAAAATAAAAATATAAAATACAAAAAACTAACGTATAAAAAGAATGTTTGAATAAATTTCAAAGCTTTAAAAGCCTTATATTTGAAATTTTGAATAAATAGTTAAAAACTTCAAACGCTTTAAAAGCCTTATATTTGAAAAATTTATTATGAATTTAAGGTAATGCAATAAACATTAAAAAAATATAACTTACAATTTGCAATTTCTTTTTCTTTTTTAATTTAAACTTGCAAATTAAAGTTTACATTTTACAATAGCTAAATTAAAGAAAAAAGATTAAATACAAATTTGAATTATTAAATATAATATTCAAACTTCAAAGATTTTGCATTGCCCTAGTAAGTTCTTCATAATCAATATGAACTTCTTGGTCATCTACTGGAGTGTTGAAATTTGAATTTTAAAATTAAAAATTAAAAATTCAGTGGCTATATAAAATTATTTAATAAGACCAATATGTAAGGATCAAACTTCAAAGGCTTTCATTTCATATTTTTATTGCATAATAACACTTCAAATTAACTTGTCTAAAAACTAACACATTAAGCTTAAATTAGTCTAATAAATTCAAAATAACACAAATTGTCTTAATTCAGTAAATACGAATTCCTGGAGGACGCTCAGACAACCCTTGATATGCCTCCTTAAACCAGTCGTGCCCTCTCACTTTCGACAAACATTAAAGACTCGACCACAGTTTTTGCACTCTACTTTGCAAATTTCTTCATTTTCTTTTACCACCTCAAAGTGCTCCTAAATATGTTAGCGCACTCTAGAAGCACGAGACATGATTTAAATTGAATTGAGAATTCGGATTTGAGAATTGTGAGATGAATGAAGAAATGAAGAAGAGGGCGGGGGGGGGGGGGGGGTCTATTTAGTCTATTTATAGCTTTTCAAAGGACTAAATTAGTAAATAATTAAAGTATTGTTTTTGAAATAAAAACCCAAAAGGGCTATTCTTGCAAATTAGCCGTTGGGCAACTGTCAAAATGGTAGCGGACCGTTGCCAACGTTCATGAATATTAAAAATAATAATAATTTTGAACTAGGCATTGAACCTGTCCGAGCTGGTTAACCGGTTCATCTCTCTCCCTCTCTCTGTGAGGTTTTCTCTGGGAGGGAGGTAATGAAATAAAAATCAAACAGTTAATTTGATTGGCTCTCCTTCGGGCATAAGTGTTGCCCACAAACGCATCCACAACGTTACCCCCCTTTGGCTGAAGAGCTTGTTCTCAAGCTCGAAAGATGGATAGGGATGCTGAAAAGAGTCCACATCCTCCCACGTAGCTTCAACATCTTGCACACCAGCTCATTGAATAAGAACCTCCTTTTTACCATGGTTGACACGACCTCTAATGACTGCAGCGGGTAGAGGAACTACCCGGCCATCTTCCATGGGTGGTAACTCTGTAGTCTGTAAGAGGTGGAAGTTGTTCATCTTTAAATACCTTCAGAAGAGAAACATAAAAAATGTTACGAATGCGGGCTGCGGCTTGGCAATCCAGCTCATATCCGTATATCTTGTATTGTTTGTACTTGCCATCAGTATCCATTTAGTTTGATATCTATATATCTTGCGCTGTTATTACTTGTGATAAGTACTTCTTTCATCTTCTCCTTTGCTATCTTGGATTTAGTTTTCTAATATCATGTTATCTTGCTATCAAAGCTTCTTACATCGTTTCTTTAGCCGAGGGTCTTCCGGAAACAGCCTCTCTGCTCATACAGGGTAGGGGTATGGCTGAATACATCCTACCCTCCGCAGATCCCACTTGTGAGAATATGTTGTTGTATCATACCTGTTACATATTTGCAGTATAGAATAGCAATGTTGGGATATGGTCCAGAAGACAAAAGTGGTGCGATGGAGTTGACATATAATTATGGTGTTAGCGAATATGACAAGGGAAATAGTTCATGCATTAGTTGTAGCCTCCCAGGCGCCTATATAAGATCACTCATTGATGCATCACCCAACAGATAGCTATAGGCACAGATGATGTATACAAAACAGCAGCGGCGATAAGACTCTTCCCTGGGACCGCTACCTGGTATGAGCACCAAGATAGTAGCATGCCAAGATCCTGATGGTTGGAAAGCGGTATGCTATAGCATCTCCAACTGCACTTTCATAGCTTCCAACCTTTCTTGAATTTCCTGTTCATCCTTTATAACATCTGTGGAAAACATGGCAGGTTTTCGTCGATTTTCTCAAGGAATTGGAGTGAGCTATATTCTGTAAGAAACTATGAGACATATTCACAACACCTTGAGGACATAAAATTATTCCCTCACCTTTGGCAAATGATACAAGGAGATTCTCATCAATGAAGTTGCTTTTCATTTGTAAATTGCGTTTTATAATGCGAATTGCTTCTTCCCCAAAACAATTCACAGTACACTCCGACTAGTTGAAGTGATTTTCACTCTGTCATAACTCGTAGGTCCCTCCCCACTTATCTTCCTTTGCTCCGTCCTTTCTTTCTTTCTCCGCCATTACTTTTCCTCTATAAAAGTCTACTTTCTTCACTATTTTTTACTTTTACGTCGTTTAAATTGAAGTACTGTATAGGAAAATTTCTTTTTTTGTACAAAAATTTTATAACGTATAAATTTTTTGTATAACTATAATACTACTACTATATAGTATATGTTTTGTATATGATTAATAAATTATTTGATTTTACTATTAAACTTCACATAATTTATGGTCGAGAGTTCAATTCCAAAAATCAAATAGTATTGTATTATTGATTTTGGTATAACTAATGTAATTTATTTTATAAATAATAAAATGTGAATTTATTCTACAAGTCCAATTCAAGAATTTTTAATTTAATTCTTTAATCTAACAAAATTTTATCGGTAACTGAAATTCACACGCATAATAACTAAGGACAACTTAGTGTGATCGGACCTCAAATATCGAGCCTGGAAGGCCATACATAATTATTAATTCCATTTCAAGAATTTTTAATTTAACTTGTTAAATTTGAAATGATACACATAATAATTAAGTATAGCTTGGTGCTACCGGACCTCAAATATCGAGTTTGGAAGCCATTCATAATTATTAAGTCCAATTCAAGAATTTTTAATTTAATTAATTAAACTAACAAATTTCTAAAAAATATTGAAAATGACACATAATAATTAAGTATAGCTTGGTAGAGCCAAATTAATAAAGAAATTGCATAAATAATTCGCAATATTATACTGCGAAATAGTTAATGTTTTTTAATAATTTGCAGTACTGTACTCCAAATTAATTATTTTTTTTTAATAATTTGCAGTAAACTTTATTGCGAATTAGTTATTTTTTTAATAATTTATAGTACTGTACTGCGAATTAGTTAAATTTTTTTTAAATAATTTGTAGTATCATACTACGAATTACTTTAATAGCTAAATTTCCTTTAAAGTAATTCACAATATAATACTACATTTTACCTAGTTATGTAACTTTTTTTCTTTAACATTAAAAAGGTGCTTTTACAGAAAATATGTACCAAGAAACAAACAAAAATTTCCTTCTTAGTCTGATTATTAGAGAAGAAAACTGATCCATTTTGGTTTTCAAAGTAGCTCTCACTCTCCTAGTCAGAGTGTCAGCTTCTCTGAAGAAAGTAATGGACTTTGATCAGCAGTATTGTTTTCTAGAGTCCGAAACTGAAATGATGTATTTTTATATTTAAAATATGTTTATACAGCTTTAAAAAAGTGACATTTCTACATAAAATGTAGTATAATATTGTGTTTTACTTTAATGAAAAGTTATCCGTTTAAGTTAAAATGCAATATTATACTGTGTTTTATTAAAAAATAAACTTTTTATAGGAAAATGCAGTATAGTACTACGTTTAAAGAAAACGTAGTATTATACTGTGTTTTTCTTTAATAAAATATAATCCCTTCTTCTTCCCCACGACACATCTTCTTCATTTAAAAAAAAATGCAGCCCCACCACTGCTGGATACCCCCCCCCCCCCCCCCCCCAGTTAAAAAAAATTCTTGGGCCCCATCCCTCACACAAAAAGTGAAGAGTGTAGGTACTGCATACAATCCAAGCCTTGGATTCCTTCTTTCGAGGTCAAAATTTTGAATTTTTGATATTCAAAAAACTTAAATCGAGATATTTCGATTTAGTTTATGTTGAAACTCGTAGAGCATATGCATCTTTGTTTTGTTGAATGTGTTTCCACGTTGGTTTGTGTTACGTTTACAACTAAATTTGTATGTTATTTTTACCGGATTGAGTTATATCCTTGGGACAAAAAATAGTTAAAATTTGATAAATAATTTTTATTGTTAATGAAATTGTTCACAAATATCTTTTACTGTTTTATATGTAATTTCGTGAAAGATATATTCATATGTTTATTGTTTTTATTTAGTTTAGATTATTTATTTGCTTAAAGAATAGTGGCCTTTTAGCCTAGTAAAATATAGAGCTTTTTAGCGTAATAAAATATAGCTCGCGACGCCTTTTCTCCTCTAATCGGCCTCCACGTGCGTTGAATCTAACCAAAACCAGAACGTATACATCACAATATGCTAAGGGAACAAAGCCCAAACGAAAATAATTGAAGATTATCAAAAATCCCGAAATTAGCAAAACCAGATCCCTGGGCCCACTTCTCGAAACTCAAATTTTTTTCATCAACGGGTTCCTTATCCTTCCACAAGTTCATACATATCAAAAGTTGTCAAATCCAACCACAAATGGCCCTTCAAATCCCAATTTAAAATTTCAAAATTCCAAGCCGTGGTTCTTCCATTTTTTAGCTTAAGTTCCACGAATTTCTAGGTTAATTTCACAATAGAATCACGTTTAGGCTCATAAACCTTACCTCCAATCAATTCTCCTTGAATCTCTCTTCAATCTCCCTCAAAAGAGCTCTCAAAATACTCAACTATTGAAGAAAAATGGCTAAAAATCGCGGATGAAATATTTTTTAAACTTTCTGTCAAGTTCTGAACTTTCTTTATCGCGATCGCGGCCCAAGCCTCGCGATCGCGAAGAGCAACTTTCCAAGACTCCAAAAATACCCAATGCGAACGTGACCAAAACCCTGCTAATGCGATGCCTTAGTCTCCCTCTTTTACGTGAACGCGATACCCCTCATTCGAACGCGTAAAACATAAAACACGGATAATGAAGCATAAAGAAGCAAAAAAAGGGGAAACGAAGCAGTAACTCATGAGACGACTTGTCTGTTCGTCACACTACTACAGGCCTGAGCTCAATGGTCTTAGGCAAACCCATAGAGGGAAAAATAAAGGAAAAAAGGTAAGTACGATGCTAATGAGAAAGACCAGAGGTTACCTATTCGAATAAGGGTCCTAAAATAAGAACGGTCTTCTCAGCGACCCTTCGAGAGTTTGCGCCATGAGCTTTCAGAATAAGGCATTTGTAAGCAAATGCCCTTGAGCCGAGGAATGGCGTTTAGGACTCGAGCAAGGGCTGCACCACAACAAATATCGATGAGAAAAGGGAAGATAAAACATAAAATCAACGTTTAAAAGGAAGTTATACTTACGTGATACGTTCCACTTCTCAGGGAATGGCCTCCACACGGTAGGGATCAAGTCTACGGTCCTCACCCGGACATAGTGTCCCTACCAGCCCCGATCCTGGTCCTCGTAGATGCTTGAAAATGGGGCTTTTGCTAGCCCAGGGTACGAGCTTTATCAGTCCCTCCCAGAATATTCGAGGACTATACAGGCGGAGTAGATGATCTATGGTGAACGTGTAGGATTCAATTTTAATCATGAAGAAGCAGAGGAGGATTACGATCCTCCACATCGATGGGTGGATCTGGCCGAGGCATACTTCATACCTCCTATTAAAGTACAAGATGACCGGGTCCACCGGGCCCAATTTAAATGGATAAGTGTAAACACTCAGATATCCCCGTCATGGGTAGTAATGGCCTTCTCGGGGCCGGGGATCACTATCTCCTTGTCTGCCTAGTTGAAGTCCTTTCAGACTTCATGGAGGACATTTTCGGAGTATGAGCATATATATATATATATATATATATATATATATATATATATATATATATATATATATATATATATATATATATATATATATATATATATATATATATATATATATATATATATATATATATATATATATATATATATATATATATATATATATATATATATATATATATCGGTGCCCCTTTATGCCGACATTGCACTGACAAGGGCTTCTCAACCTTAAAGTAATCAACAACTGAACAACCCCCGAGAACGAACATTTCCATTGAAGGTTCGGGTTCATCGGTAGTCACATCAGTAGCGGACCTCTCCAGGACGACCACATCAGGAACGGTCTCCTCGATTTCGGTGGTAAGTTGTGAAAAAGAGGAAACAACTTTTTGGGAAACAGTTTTGGAGGTTTTCGCCATTGTTATATGGGAGAAATTTGGAAAATATAAAGAAATCTTGGGAGATGAATGGTAAAAACTTTGCTGAAAGGATCAAGTGCGCTGGTAGAAAGTAAATACAAGCTTGTAATTTGCTGAAAAATCTTGAAGAACGAAGGCAAAAATGTTGGAAAGGTAGTGATATCCTGGAGATTTGAAGGTAGAAGCTTGGTGAAAAGTAAAAAAAATGAACAAAGGAGGGAGTATTTATAGAGGTTTTGCGCCGTTTCTCTTCTAGGGACGGCCTGTCGATGGCTGACACGCATTTGAAGCCACTATGACGCAATTAACATGACGTTTTGATTCTTTATCATTTCTGTCATAGTATATTGAAGAAGGAATCGAAGAGCTCATGTCGTTTCTCATCGCCTCCATAAAATTACTCTCCTAGAAACGAGGGGACTATCTGTATACGGGTAGAACCAATCCCATGGAGCACCTCGGTTTCCGATGAAGTAAACGAAGCGAGAAATGTGAAGGCAAGGAACTACAATCGAGGCAACGAGCCCGTGGATCTGAGGTCCGGGCAAAACACCTGCCCTCGAAAGTATTGGAGCTGTGATCCCCGATTCCGGTTCGACCACCAGAGGCCTTGGAGAGCATTATCAAACGATCGCGCATGACCAACAAAAGGTCATGATATTCGCGACCAACCGGATATAATGGCATGTATATCGACACATATTGGCAGAGAACCGGTGATTAGTTGAATAGAAGATTTTTACATTTTATGAAATTGTATTTAGGGTAAAACTCCCCTACTATATAAAAAATCTGATTATTCATGAGACACTGTAACACACATATCAATGCAATATACTATTATTTTCTCTATTATTCAAAGTTCTCTTTTTTGTTCATCAGTGCCCGTTACTGTGAGTCCGGCATTGAGTGCAGATACTTCGTGAAGGCTAGTATTGAATCCGAAACCACTTTCCTTAAGCGGTATAACACGCACATCAAGGCAATGTACTATTATTTTCTCTGTTATTCAAATTTCTCAATTTTGTTCATCAGTGCTCGTTACTATGAGTCCGAAATCAAGTGCAGATACTTCATGAAGGTTGTTATTGAATACGGAACCACTCTACTTAAGCGGTTTGACAATTTATTCAATCCCTTATCTGTTTAATCTAAAGCAATCTATCGTTTGCATTAAATTAATCCACATATCCTTTAAACCACTTACAAATTTAATTATTTTCCGTTTTTGAGGGTAAACAACATACAAAGAACAAGAAAAAAGATACACATACTTTATATATTACAAAAGAATTTAAACTAAGGTAAAATAAGAAGTACTTATATATATATATATATATATATATATATATATATATATATATATATATATATATATATATATATATATATATATATATATATATATATATGTGAATTTTTATAACAATTCATTGTAATTCTCAACAGGAAATGAGGAATATTAGCAACCAAAAAAATAAACCCCATTGGAATATATTCACCAGGAAACTAGAACTAAAGTCGTGTTTATTAATGTTTGGACCCACAGTTCGTGAGTTAAAATAACTTAAGTGGAAAAAGACGCATCAGCGCTAAGTTATTCCACAAAAATTAAACCCACTTTGCCGCTAAATTATGCCTCAACAATATAATAAGGTTCATTTTTTTATATAACCGATCTCATTATGAATTTATATATGTAAATAGTAAACAATTTCGTGGAAGCAAATTCAGTTGAACTCCTTAATCCGGATAAGATTTCTCCAACTTTAACTAAATATTTCAATTTCGGGCTCTATAAAAGGAGAAACCTTCTTATATTCTTCTCCTAATGAGCCCCTAATACGAAAAAGGTTAGAAATTCAGCACCAAACACGAATTTGATTATGGGAAACGGAAAGTTCGCATTTGCATTTTCTATATCCATATCAAGAATCACCACCGCTAGGGTAACAATGTTCATTCGCTCCTCCATCACTAGCAAAGATTAATAAATCACCATCTCTAATTAATTCTATGCCATAAAATTCAGCTCCATCTTTGTTTAGAACTCTGGCATGCAAGATTCCGTACTTTGTGGCACCAATTTCAAGTAGCTCTTGGAAGGTCTGTGGAAGTAAGACAAGCTTCCCTGCAAAATCTCCCTTCTCAGGGCAACTCACTGTTACTCTGGCACTATAAGTCTTGGTTGTCGTTGTCGCTGCCGTTGCAGCCTGGTTTTTGGATAAACACAAATCACGTCCACTGGTCTGCACAGCTGACATTAGCCCGAATAATGAGTTATGAAAGTTATTAGTCCTTCGTCTAGGACGTGATCGGCCCCATGATCCATCTCCTGCTAGAAATGAACCTCCTTGGAACATAGGAGGCATGATCATTGGCTCGCTTTTGAATTTTCCAAGAAACGGAACTCCAGACTGAGGATGTTCCTCAGGGATAGTTTGAGCTGTTGTCAGTTTCTCGGATTCGAAGAGTAAATTGATATCTTCATGTCCCTGCTGCACAGCTAGGTCCCTCGGGGTCCAACCATGTTGGTCTACTTGGTCAATATTAGCCCCCTGGTCCAAGAGGTATTTTACTATTTCAACGTTTCCTTCACAAACAGCAACATGCAGGGCTGATGATCCATTGATATTGGGGCTTGTGATATCCCCACCATAATGGACAATTTTCTGGAGTAAATTCAAGTTGTTTTGTTCAGCAGCAATGCAGGCAAATTGACACACATCACCAGCTGAAATTTTAGCACCATTGTTGACGAGTAGCCTCATCACTGAATCATGCTTCCCTAAAATGGCCTCCCATAATGGTACATTCCCTTCTGAATCTGTTTGCATGACAGAAAGTAACTTTTGTGATTATTTTGGATAAAAACACATATTGTTGTTTGGCTAGAACGAGAGTGTACCTACCTCTATTATTCGGATTGGCCCCAAAATCCAAAAGCAAAAGCACACAATTATCAAGTCCTCTAGATGCTGCTATATGCTGATGAGAAAGAAAAGATGCGGAATTAATTAATTCTTGAAGAATTTAAACTTGGATAAAACAGAGCTCCATAGTATACAAACCAAAGCTGATCTCCCATTTTTGTCCGATTCATTTGGATCTAGACCCCTCTTCAATAAGTGATGCAACAACAAGTTGTCACCTCTAAGTGTGGCAAAACAGAGTGTGAGAGGAAGGTCCATTCTACCGCGAGCTATCATTTTTTCTGTCTCCTGCAGAACTCCTTCCATAATTGGATCCTTCATCTCCTTCAGATGCTGCTCAGCGGATTGGAGTCATATTGCTGCCAGATTATGTTACGCGAAAATGGAAAAGTATTTGAGCCATTTATATATACCTGCAGGAGATTATTCATGATTACGGTCCCATCTCCAACATTGGCCTGGACAATGTTCAAAAATATTGTGCGGTTCATTCTGAGTAGCTGAGTTAGGCTCTTCGTTCGTACTGTAAATAGCTGAGGCCTGTAACAAAGAACGCCAATCTCACCACAAAGATCACCAGCCTTGACCTCCCCTATGACCTGAAATTTCATGCCATTAATTGTGTTTCATTAAAAAAGGAATAAAATTGTGCATGTTCAAATTGCAACTTACCTGTTCAGCTCCATTTTTAAGTATCAATAGATCCTGTCAAATGGTGATGAATTTAAAGTCCCAAAATAGCATCATGTCAAATCCATAATACATAAAGGAGATATAATAAAGTTACCACATCTCCTGTTACTAAAATATAGAAGTCAGTTGGTGCTTCATTCTGCAAAATGACATCCTCTTTGGGAGGAAAATACTCTGCCTTCATCTCTGAGACCTTGAATTATGGAGCTAGTATCAAACATCAAAAGATATGCATGCATGTAGTTATAAAAACAATGGCAAATAGTTACCAGCTGGAAGAGTAGATCATTTGACACGCCATGGAACAAGTAAACCCCATCTACTAGAGAGTAGAAAAGATAATGTGAAATGCTTGAGCGGATTGCTTTAGGAAGAGAATCAAGTGTCTCTTGCTGCTGCACTCCCTCTGAATCTGTTCTGTATTTCAAGCACAAGTGTGCTACCATCTGATCTTGGAGCCGAGCAGGCAAATGGTTCCTCTGTGCAAAATTCGAAGCAGCTTGAATTGTGTCTCTCTGTAGCACAACAAACACAAACAGATGATGTGAAACTTAAGCTGCTGAATTCCAATGTTTAAATTAGTTAAATGCAAAATAATATAATTTACTCACAAACCGTCTAGTCCTACTTGTCTCGTGGACAATCAAGAGTGTCATATTTCCTATTAGATAAGCTGTGAGGCCCAAGTTAAAAAACATGTAAAAAATATCAAAGATCATCTCCCGTGTATTCTCCGGATGCAGATCACCATAACCTACTGTTGTAAGAGTAGTTATTGACCAATAAATAGATGTGATATAACGATTCCATAGACTCTGATTAAGGAAGTCATCCATAGATGCCCCAATCCATGTCTTGTTCGGGTCTGGATAATGAGCTGCAATGAGATAATAAAAGCATCCAGCACAGTGAACAGCAAATAGAGTGACCTACAGACCAAATAGGAAACATTGATCAGAAACATCCATCTCCTACCGCAACAAAAGTCAAATGTACTTACACATATAAGCTTTGCACATCGCACACAATAGTAATTGATATTCTTATCTTTCTCCAATCTGTTTCAAAGAAAAAAAACAGAGGATCAGGTTGAGCTTTGAGGGGAAAGGAGATATAAAACACATTTATCATTTTCAAGCCCAAGCAATTACCTGGAAAACAAGGCACTAACTCTTCGTATCCGCCAGAGACGAAACATATAGAATAAATCATATTCACCAAAAAGTTTCGGTACTTTCCTGGCAAGTTCTGAAGGGACTGTTGATATGACATCACAAATCATCCAAGATCCTGCATACTTCATAGCAATCCTTTTGTGGTTATCAACTAATACATGTGTGGTTTTATCTGGGTAAGCTACAAAGAAGTTGAGAACGATATCAAATGCAAAGAATGCATTAACAATATCATCAGCAATGGCCAGTGGTCTTTCTGGTTTCTCAAGGAAGCCAAACTCAAACGGACACACCCAAGCTGTATAGATGACCAGTGCAGCCAGAAAACTCTGCCATGCCCTGCAAACATTATTTTAACATAAGCTGATGTTAAGAAAAAGCCAACTTGTTTTCCATGACTCAGATTGACTACCTCCTCCTCAGAAAGAGCGATCGAGGGTTGTGCAAGGACTGTAAGGTTATTTCGGGAGAGTCCCTTTCGACTCTCCATAGACTCCTAGTGATGGACATCGGACTCTGGGGTGAAGAGGAAGAGGAAGGGTACCCGGGGCCAGCCGCGGATTAGATGGGGAGCTTTAGGAGAAAGCCCAGGAGCTGGAGAGGAGGTTAGCTGATGGTGGAGCTTGGAGGAGTTCTGGCGAAGCGGACGCTATGTGGTCAGAGACGGCAAATCTGGTTAGGGAGGCAGCGCGAGATGTGCTCGGGGTAGCCAAGGGCTATTCAGGAAGACATGTAGGTGACTAGTGGTAGAACGATGTTGTTCAAGGAAAAGTGAAGGCGAAGAAAGCGGCGTTCACTAAGTTGGCAGGGAGTACAAGCGAGGAGGAAAGGAGAGCGAATAGGGAGAGCTACAAGGTGGCGAGGAAGAAAGCGAAGATGGTCTCGAAAGCTAAAAATGCGGCGTTTGGTCGCATGTAAGAGGAATTGGGGGAGAAAGGAGGGGACAAAAAGTTATTCAGGTTGGCTAAAGTGAGGGAGAGGAAGGCGCGGGATCTAGACCAAGTTAGGTGCATCAAGGATGAGGATGGTAGAGTCCTGATGGGGGAGTCCCAAATCAAGAAGAGGTGGCAGGCATACCTTCATCGACTTGGAGAAGGCATACGACAAGGTCCCAAGGGAGGTGCTATGGAGGTGCCTGGAGGCGAAGAGTGTGCCGGAAGCCTACATCAGAGTGATCAAGGATATGTATGATGGAGCTAAGACTAGGGTTAGGACGGTGGGTGGCGACTCAGACCATTTCCCGGTGGTTATGGGGCTCCATCAAGGATCTGCGCTTAGCCTTCTCCTTTTTTGCATTGGTAATGGATGTTCTGACTCGCCATATTCAAGGGAAAGTGCCATGGTGTATGCTATTTGCTGATGAAATAGTCTTGATAGACGAGACGAGGGTCTGTGTCAACGTGAGGTTGGAGGTTTGGAGACAAACTCTCGAGTCTAAGGGTTTCAACCTAAGTAGGTCTAAGACAGAATACCTGGAGTGTAAGTTTAGCGCAGAGTTGAGCGATGAAGGAGTAGGCAGGGTCGTGAAGCTTGGATCTCAGGCCATCGCCAAGAGGGACAATTTCAAATATCTGGGGTCGGTGATCCATGGGGATGGAGAGATCGACGGGGATGTCACTCACCGTATAGGGGCAGGGTGGTCGAAATGGAGGTTTGCATCAGGAGTCTTGTGTGACAAGAAATTACCACAGAAACTCAAGGGGAAATTTTACAGAGCTGTGGTTAGACCTGCCATGTTGTATGGGGCGGAGTGCTGGCCGGTGAAGAAATCTCATGTTTAGAGAATGAAGGTTGCGGAGATGAGAATGCTCAGGTGGATATGCGGGCTCACCAGGTTAGATAAGATTAGGAATGAAGTTATTCGGGAAAAGGTGAGTGTGGCCCCAATGGATAAGAAGTTGCGGGAGGCGAGACTCAGGTGGTTCGGGCACGTGCGGAGGAGAAGCCCAGATGGCCCGGTGAGGAGTTGTGAGCGTTTGGAGGTGGTTGGTGCGAGTCGAGGCAGAGGGACGCCAAATAAGTATTGGGAAGAGGTGATTAGACATGACATGGCTAGTATGCGGATTTCCGATGACATGACCCTTGATAGGTGAGTCTGGAGGCCTAGTATCAGGGTTGTAGGACAGGGGCTTTTAGGTAGTGGTCGTTGTTATTGCATTCCATTTTATTTACTGAATGTGGCTAAATTAATATTTGTGGATGCTTTTTTATTTCAGCTTTTGTTTACGTTTTTCCTTTTGCATGTCATGTTACTTATGGCCTATGTTTACATAATTATGTATCGTGATTTCTGCTGGAGTTACTAATGCTCTTTTGTTATTGTCTTTGTTTTTGTCTTTCCTTTTCTTTTCTAAGCCGAGGGTCGATTGGAAACAACCTCTCCATCCTTTCGGGTGGGGGTAAGGCCTGCGTACGTATTACCCTCCCCAGACCCCACACTGTGGGATTATACTGGGTAGTAATTGTTGTTGCTGCTGTTTTCCATGATCATATACATCTAATATGACTACTAATTAGTATTTCCGTGCCAATGGCTGAGAGGTGTACTAAGAACAAAATGCATAATTTTGTTTTCCAGTTTCCAATATGCTTGTCCACTTTCCAGACCCGCAAAAAGAAAAGGAAAATGAGAAACAGATAACCTGCTGCATGATAACAAAAAATGACTACTATTACTTCTTAATCTCAAGCTAGGAAACCCTTTGTAAATCATAAACCTTTGTGTTTGTGTCTTGGTTAAAGTTAGTCGAGTTGTAAAGTCTTTGTAATAGAGTTATTACAAAGTAACTTGTAATAGTATTGTTACAAGTTAATGAGTGATTAAGTCTTTGTAATAGAGTTATTACAAAGTGGCTTGTAATAACGTAGTTACAAGTTAGTGAGGGATTAAGATGTTAATTTAAGGTTTCTTTAACCCCGTTGAGCTGAAATTCCTCTGTGTTATTTACTTACTGCAGTGTGTATGTTTTGTTGAACCTGATAGAGAACCTGATTCTCTATAGAGTTTAGTGGACCCTTATCAAAGTGGGTTCTTTCTATCAAGTTAACGCCTAGAAAAGATCCTCATGGCTGCTACTCTAAACATCGAAGAAGGACAGGTCTGCTTACAGGCCACCAAGGTTCAACGGCCAATATTATGGATGGTGGAAGACAAGGATGCATGACTTATGGCTGAAGATTCAGAGCTCTGGGATGCCATCTGCAATTTACCTTTCGTTCCTACAAAGGCCATTGGATATCCCGTTGTAACAGTTCCTAAAACAAGAAAGGAATATAATGATGTTGACCGAAAGGCTATTGAAAAGAACTATCGAGCTAAGAAAATTCTCGTCTGTGGGAATGGACCAGATGAGTATAATAGGATTTCAGCATGCCAATCAGCTAAGGAGATTTGGGAAGCTCTCCAAACAGCTCATGAAGGGACAACACAAATAAAGCAGTCCAAGATTGACATGCTCACCACATAATATGAGCTCTTTAGAATGAAGGATGATGAATCCATTCAGGATATGCACACTCGCTTCACATCGATCATCAATGAGCTTCATTCACTGGGAGAGATTATCCCCAGGAACAAACTCATCAGGAAGATACTTAGTGTATTACCTGGTTCCTGGGAAAGCAAGGCAAATGCTATCACAGAAGCAGAAGATCTGCAGAAGCTGACCATGGACGAACTTGTTGGCAATCTCAAGACTTATGAAATGAAGAAGGACAATGAGAGAAGACAGCCGAAAATGGAGAAAAACCTGGTTACCAAGAGGGACAGCAATGACGCAGGTGATGAGGATGCTGATATGGCCTACCTGACAAAAAGGTTTTAGAAAATGGTTCGCAGAAACGGAGGCATTCCAAAATGGGGCAGCTCCAACAAGCCAAATGGTTATGACCTATGTCATAAGTGTGGCAAGCCAGGACACTTCATCAAGGATTGCCCTCTTCTCTAGCAAGATCAATACAAACACAACACTGAAAAAAGCAGCAAAGAGGAACCGGGTTCCTCACAAAAGATTCAAAATAAAAGACACTGCTAACAACGTTGTGAAACAGGCTCTTGCTGTATCGGGAGACTCTTCCACCCGAATCCGGAGAAGATGATGTACAAGGTGATAGCTTCATGATGGCAGTAGAAAGTGAAGCAGCTGATTATAATTCCATCTTTACTCTAATGACTAAATCAGATGAGGATGAGGAAGATGATGATGAAGATGAGGTAAACCTTCTAGATGTTCAAAGAAATCTGAAATCCTGTTCTCAAAAGAAGATTATATCCTTGGATAATGTTTTAATTGATTCATATCACAGTCTCATCAATGATAAAAATGCGCTAACCACGAAACTACGAGAAATAGAATACAAGAGAGATAATCTAGTGGTGGTTATGGTTGATCTAAAAAAGATCATTGAGAGTTCAAAAAGGGAAAATGATATCTTGACTGAGAGAATTGCAAACATAGAGCATGAGAGATGACCTATTGGTAGTAGTTATAGACCTAAAGGAAACAATTAAGGAACTAAGAAGAGAAAATAGGCATGTGAATACTCAAAAAGGAAAGGAAGTTGCAAATAAGGCACACCTTAGGCTTGAAAATGAGCTAAAATCAGTGAATTCTAGTCTGTGTGCTGAGCTTGAAAAAAACATACAACTTCAGGTAGATCTAGGAAGAGCGAAGAGTGACTTAGAAAAATCTTTCAGTGAAGTTATATTCCTACAAGGGTAGGTCGTGGTCTTTAATCATGTTGAGTTGAGAATTTTCCACGTAAAACTCCTCTGTGTCATTTACTTACTGCAGTGTGCGTGTGTTCTGTTAAACTTGATAGAGAACCTAGTTCTCTATAGAGTTTGGTGGACTCGTAAATTCTGTCAAGCCTAAATTTCCAACTAGTTGGTATTCTCTATATGGCTTATTTGCTTCTATTGCATTCTATTTTTCTTCTCCGGGATAAGGCTGCGTACATCCTATCCTCCCCAGACCCCACTTGGTGGGATTATACTGGGTAGTAGTTGTTGCAATCTATTTTTCTAAAGATTCACGGACTTCCAAGGTTTTGTAGGTTTTTTAACACAACTTCCTTTCATATGATTTTAGGTTTATCTCATCCTCTTTCTAACACTTCGCTTCATCATATCTGCATATCGGTGTATTTGGAGGTTAATGCATGGCATGACAAAAACCATCTCTAATGACATTCTCTCATTTCATCCTCTATGTGTGCTCCTTACACCTTCTGTTGATATATTTATTTTTACATTTTCATTTACCTTCGGTCTCATTCAAGACCTAATCAAGGGATTTTCACTTTTTGTATACAGGGGTTTACCTCTTAATAAGTAAAGGGAAGAGGGAAGTGAAACTTACCGAGCCTTATAAGGCTGACACTATATAAGCCTCTAGAGGAGAAAGCTCAAACAGCTCCCCTTCATTCATTGCTACGCATGTTTCTCTATTGATCATTACTCTACCACTTTGTGTTTTCCTTTGAAATTCTCGGACCAGACTATAACCAGTTAAAACATGAGTTTGTAACTCTTTTTCACATGCAGTATGGTCGAAGGTTTAGTAAATTAGATAGCAGGGGTATTCATTTTGACTCCCAACGAAGAATGTAAATAGGCAATGCACCATCTTTCCCTCTATAGTTCCATACTTAGAAATAATTAAACTTCAAAATTTTCATTTTATACGGATTTTATAGCCAGATAAATGTCAAGTCATGATTTAGACCACATATTCCAAAAAATTCATTCTTTCTTGAACTCTCTACCCAATCAACAATCTTCACATAAAATGGGCGGAGAGAATACATCTTTATCTATCTTACCATTTTCTTGGCACATAGAGTATGCACATCCGAATCATCAGTTATATTATGCTACTGGTTCTTTCTTTTGTTGCTCAGGTAAACTTGGAGGATTTCAGGTTCTCATTAATGGGAATCCCCAGTAGTGAAATGAGTTTGCTCAAGGGATAGATTGACAGTTACACTGGAGAGGATAAACCTGCTGTAGCCAGTTAAATCTCGATGTATATAACTTAAGTCCTACAATAAAGTTAACATTCTGCAAACAGAGTGAAAGATCTTCCGTATGAAAATGGATGCCCGGAAGAAACATACTCAGAAACTATAGCATAGAAAACATATCGAATGAAATGATACTTATTCAATGAAAAGTCAAAAAGGCAGTCACATTTTTTTCCAGAAAACAGATGGGGGCTAAATCCTTAGGGGTTGTTGGCTATTAAGATTAGGGTTATAATCCCGGTATAGAATTGGGGTTGTATTTATCCCGTGTTTGATCACGGTTTGGTTGTATTAACTAACTCATTAAACGTGAGATACCAATCCCAGCATATAATCCTGGGATTAGTAATTCCTGAATAACCCTCTTTGGAACCAAATGAGTCATTAGAGTTATAAATACACTTCAAATCGCAGGAAAAGCAAGTCAGCTAAAAATTTAAATAATGTCTATGCCGTTCAAGAAAAAAACAAATTCGGCCTGAGTCGATTAAAAGTGATGAATGAGCAAGGATGTCCAGCAAACTTAGCCGTGCAAAATTTTGCCTTCATCAGAAAGACATACAGCAATGTGTCGAAGATTATAATGAGTGGAATAACGTACAAAACAAATCAGAACAGAGAAGACTAAAGCCAATTTTTGGATGACAAACGATATTCTCTAGAAAGAAGGCAAACGTAGTTCTTACTCTTCTTTTTTACTTCATTTTCATTGGACAGAAACGTTTACCTATAATGGTGATCACTGGGATGAATGATGAATCTGCGTAGCTTGACGGTGCGGTTGGTTGTTCTGGCACCGAGAGAAGGCAGAATTCCAGTAGAGAGACTGTAATGGCTGCCGTCTCTAGACAATTGTTCAATTTCTTTGGCCGTAGCACCACAAATAGAGACTCCTCCAAATCCCCATAGCCTATTTCCTCGCTCATCACCCATGCCTGTAGAGAGTTTCTTTTTTTCCTCAAAAATTGGCAAATAATCTTAAGTGCAGCTGCAACTAAAAAGAGAATATTTAGGAGGTAATTTCGATAGTTCCTACAGCTCAAGAAAACTTCCTTCTTAGACACGTATATCATTGTGAACCTAAGCATAAGGCATTTGACCGACGTACTTCATGAAACCACTTTGAAAGTTTATTCTTGTTTTTGCACGTACTCCCTCCCGACTCGGTACTAAGTTTAAAAAATGATTTTTATAATTTGTGGTTTAAAAATTTAAGAGATAAAATTTTATAGGGTTATAATATTTGTGTGATTATAAAACTTATCATTAAGGGTAAATGGATAAAATGAAAATGTTAAAGGTTGAATTATTTTCAAATTTAGAAATGTATCATTATTTATTTTACAACAGACTAAACAAGAAAGTAACTCATCTAGTATGAAACGAATTGAGTACATTATAAGTTTCATTTAACTCTTTAGGAATTGTTTGGCATGAGATACAAGTAGATATAGTCCTGATATAAAAATTAAATACCACCTTAATATTTTATTTGGTAAGCGAATTTGGTACTCCCTCCTGTCCAAAATAAGTAATTTTTTGGCCTTTTTCTTGTGGTAAAAAATAAGTGATTTTTTCAGATTTCAAAAACGAATTAATTATTTTTTTCCTACATTGTCTTGGAGTAAATAGTATTGCAATATGTGTTAGGAGTGTTTATGCAAGACAGTAAAGGTTAACATCGACAATTACATCACTAATTAATACTAAAAGGTGAATTTCAAAAACATCCAAAAAATTACTTATTTTAGATCGGAGGGAGTATACGTTATCCCGGAATTAAAATTAGTACCAGAATAACTTATACCTTGTAGAGGGTAGTGTCGGTATAACTTACACTTTTTTCTTAGAAATTATGCAATTGTCATTTTTAATACAACATACCAAACGGTAAGTAAAAAACAATACCAAGATAACTAATCCCAGCATAAGTCGTATTCAAACCAAATGACCCCTTAATTTGTCTTTTGGGTTTGAAAAATAATACCCTCTTCGGTCCACAATAAGTGATCAATTTACCTTGGGCACACAAATTTAGTAAATACTAAATTTTAGACAAAAATAATTAGTGTGATTAAAATATCCTTAATTAAATGTTGCATCATTATTAATGTGAGGAGTAAAAGACTTTTTAGGGATACATACATAAGGGTAATTTTGAAAAGAACAAGCTGAATTTTTTTTTGATTATATAAATGAATACTTATTTTAGACCAAAATAAAAAGAAAAATTAGTTTTTTATTATGCACCGGAGCAAGTATCTTTTAAATGGATGGTAAACCTCCTGGATCTTTAATCAATACCAAAAAATGAGTTGGATCGCCATATCTATTTTAAAATACTATGTGTGTTTTAGTTATTACTTAAAATTTTATGTAATATTATTGAATCCATCGTTATGTAGCAAGGAAAAAATCCATTTTATGTAATGATCGATTTATTGTAGTGGCTCGTTACTTTATTTTTTTTTTCATTATGCCTTCCTATTTAATAATGTAACTCTATTTTTTTTATCCAATTTTCTGTTTAGGTCCATTCTCTATCCTATTTATCTTCGTCATATTATAATTTTTTCCTTCTAGTTTACGGTGGCATCTCTACCTTATATATTTCTTGCTTGTTTGCTCACTCTTATGTCCTAGAAATTATAGGTGTATTGGCAAGATTGTTAGAAAAATTAATAGAATATGGGGAAGAAAATAATTAGGCCTTGATAGTTTAGTCACTGTTCTTAAAAAATTTAAGCCTTCCAATTTCATACGGTGGCATCTCTAGCTTATATATTGCTTGCTTGTTTGCTCACTCTTATGTCCTAGAAATTATAGATGTATTGGCAAAATTGTTAGAAAAATTAACAGAATATGGGAAAGAAAATAATTAGGCCTTGATAGTGTAGTCACTGTCCTTAAGGAATTTAAGCCTTCCAATTTCGTTGCTGTGAGTTGTAGAAAATAAGTAGAAGAGAAAGAGATGAAGTTTCATATGATTTCGTTTTGGAGGAGATATAGGTAAATAATGGATGACTAAATGCCCAATTTTGACTATTAATAATATAGCCAAATTCTAGTTTTCCTCCAAAACTTTTTCGAATATTTAAATCATGTAAGACAAAGAAGTGCTTTTAAATACTTTTTTCTTTCTTTCTTTTTCCAATAAGAGACGAAGCAACCTCTTCTCAAATACTTTCATCAAAACACTAATTAATATAACAAAAATACGGTCATAATACGTTGCAGCGCAATAATCAACACGTGACAAGTATTTGGTACTTAGCTCTAAGTCAGGATCAATCTACTTTGACTCAATAATCGGAGGGTAGATTGAGGAAGTACATCCCGAATTGTATATGGTGGACCAAATAGTGTCACCCCGGAGGAGACCGTCTGGGCAATTACCACTGTCCGGATAAAGATGATATTCAAATAAGCAGATTCTGGAATATTTGGGATTTTACATTTACTCTTTGGAAGTTATAAATCCACCATGCATAACATACGAAATGAGCAAATAATGCTCATAACAAACATGTGTGATCTTAAGGGACGGTTATATTAGGTTTACACTATAGATGCTCCCATTCCGTAACAATTATTCTGGTTTTGATCCATATTCTACCCACTTAAAGCACTATCGCTATGCAAATATTACTTATTCTTCAACTATGACGATCCCAGTTGGTCCTCCGTAAACACGTCGTAACGGCACCTAACCCCTCTGACTAGGTAAGCCTAACATTGCGGAAAAACAACATAATGCGAAATTTAAATAATTCAAAACTAAACAACTAGAAGAACAACTGTATATAAGTGCCGCTCGCCATACACGACTCAATAAGTGCGAAAGTCTACAATTACCTAAAAATCCGGAAATTCACGGGCAACACATGCTAATGGAAATACAATAAGAACTCTAAACTCCAGAATAGTCTACATCAAAGTACGATAGAAGTCTAAGCGCTACAAGATAGAATAAGAATGAGACTCTTCGGTCTGCAGACGCGACATACATATCTCAAGTCTCCGTAGTTGTCCCTGTCTCACTGATAATGCCCCTGAGTGGAGGTACCTGGATCTGCACATGAAAAACATGTGCAGAAGAGGCGTGAGTACACCACAGTGGTACTCAGTAAGTGCCAAGTCTAACCTCAGTTGGGTAGTGACGAGGAAGGTCATGGCCCTACTGAGATAAAATATAATTATAAAGCTGACAACAATATGAAATAAGCAGAAATAATGAGATACAACTATGAAGTAAGTCAGATTATACAACAACAATTAACACACAGAGAATAAGGTAATGCAGAGTAAAACCACTCAATATCCGTACCAAAAATAAGGATCTCCCAGGATACCGTCCTGTAGTCCATTTTATTAATCTGTCCGAGGAGCTCTCTGAATACCGTCCCATAGTCCACATATGAGTATATTCCGAAGGATCTCCCGGGATACCATCCCGTAGTCCAACTGTCAATGTGTAGGGGGATCTACCGAAAATCTAACCCGTAGTCCCAATGTAAAAGTGTAGGGGGATCTACCGAGAATCTAACCAGTAGTCCAAAAGTAAACAAATAAGGGGGGAGCTATCGGAATCTCACATCCGCAGTCCCAATATAAATAGACAACCACAACCAGAGGATATTCAGAATTTAAGTACACAACACAAGCAAACAGGTAGTACTAGCCTAACATGCTTCACGTAGTACAATTTAGGCAACTTAAGCAAATAGGCAGGTTAATTCAACTAATCATGCTTTCTAACTAACACATGTTAAACTTGCATTTAGAAAAATCAAGTAAGCAAGAAAACTCAGTTTAAAGATTTCAAGTAAAAACGAAAATTTCAACAATTAGCTCAAGTACGTGCTCTTCACCTCACGTACAAGGCATTCAAACATCAAATATCATGTCCTAAGGGGAAAGGTTCCCCACACAAGGTTAGACAAATCACTTACCTTGAATCGGCTCCAAAATCAACTCGAAATCACACTTTTTCCATAAGTATCCGACTCCAAATGGCCCAAATCTATTCAATTAAATAATATATCGTAAATAACATGCAATTGATTCTACTATTTAATTCAAAGATAAGACGTAAAATTAGGTAAAATAACCAAAATACCCCTCATGCCAACGTCTCGAACTCAGATAAATTTTACATTTCCAGAACCCTTGTCCTCGCACGAGTCTAACCATATAAAAATCTCCCAAATCGAATACCAAAAACCCGCTCAAAACTCAGAAATTCAGACTAAGAAGTTCTTCCAATTTTTCCCAAATTTTTATTCTCAATTCGAATTTAAATGATGGATTTAACTATATATTAATGAAATATAACTAAAAAAGATTAAGAAAATATTACCTAATGATCTTCTCTTTAAAACCGACTCAAAATTGTCCTCTCCCCAGCTCAAATTTAATTTTTCTAACTTTTGAAACAAAACCCTCGAATTTGGTATACCTGCACAGTGGTTTCCGCTTCTGCAATCAAGGACCGCTTCTGCGGTCCTGCTTATGCAGAACATAAGCCGCTTCTGCGTCTTTCTCTAAAAAATTCAATATCATCTTCTGTGAACAAATAACCGCTTCTACGGTCTCAGACCACTTCTGTGGTCTCTGAAGGAACGGGCACAAACCGCTTCTGCGACCATTTAGCCGCTTATGCGGATTCTAAGACGCTTCTGCGGTTCTTAAGTCGCAGAAGCGAAAATACCAAAAGCATTGCTGCTGCAACATTTTTCAACACAAAAATGCCCCTTTGAGCATCCGAAACACACTTGTGGCCCCCGGGACCTCAACCAAACCTACGGACATCTCCTATAACATCATCCAAACTTGTACCAATCCATAAACCACCTATAACAACGTCGAAAACTTGAATTAATCAATGATTTAAGCCTAAGAACTTCAAATTTTATCAAAACACGCTTTCGATAAAAAAAACCTAACCAAACCTCATCCGAATGACCTGAAATTTTGCACACACATCCTAAATGACATGACGGAGCTACTGCAACTTCTGGTATTCCATTCCGACCCTTGGATCAAAATCTCACTATCGGACCGGAAACTTCAAAAATGCAAACTTCGGCATTTCAAGCCTAAGTTAGCTACGGACTTCCAAAATACATTCCGAACATCATCCCAACCGCGAAATCACCTAACGGAGCTAACAGAACCATCATATTTTCATTCCGAGGTCGTCTTCATATTGTTCTAACTATGGACCACTTTCCAACACTTAAACTCTCATTTAGAGACTAAGTGTCCCAAAACTCTTCAAAACCCAACATCGAACATCTTGGCAAATCAAAATAGCAGAAATGAACTTAGGGGAAACAGTTAATGGGGGATAGGGGTGTAAATTCCAAAAATGACTGGCCGGGTCATCATATCCTCCTACACTTAAAAATTTGTTCGTCCTCGAACGAGCATAGAGAACATACCTGAAGTAGTGAAAAGATGAGGGTAGCTGTTGCGCATATCCCGCTCGGTCTCCCAAGTCGCCTCCTCGGCCGGCTGACCCCGCCACTGAATCTTTATTGAAGAAATGTTCTTTGATCTCAACTTTCTGACCTGTCTGTCCAATATAGCTACTGGCTCCTCAACATAGGATAGATCCTTGTCCAACTTGACTGAACTGAAATCCAATACATGTGACGGATCACCGTGATACCTATGGATCATCAAAACATGAAATACCGGATGAACTCCTGCCTAGCTAGGAGGTAAGGCAAGCTCATAAGCAACCTCCCCAACATGCCTCAATACCTTAGAAGGGCCAATGATCCTCAGACTCAACTTCCCTTTCTTCCCAAATCTATAACGCCCTTCATAGGTGAAACCCGAAGCAGAACTCGCTCTCCAACCCTATATGAAACATCACAAACCTTCTAGTCCGCATAACTATTCTGTATGGACTGGGCCGTACGGAGTCTATCCTGAATTACCTTGACCTTTTCCAAAGCGTCCTGAACCAACTCTATGCCCAATAGCCTGGCCTCACCCGGCTCGAACAGACCCATAAGAGATCTGCATCTCCTACCATATAAAGCCTCATACAGCGCCATCTGAATGCTGGACTGATAACTGTTGTTGTAAGCAAACTTCGCCAATAGCAAGAACTGATCCCAAGACCCTCCAAAACTCAATCACACATTCATGGAGCATATCCTTAAGAATCTGAATAGTGTGCTCGGACTGTCCGTTCGTCTGAGGTGAAATGTTGTGCTCATCATCACCAGAGTACCCAAATCCTACTAAACGGCCCTCCAAAATCGTGATGTATACTGAGTACCTATGTTTGAAATAATAGAAACTAGAATGCCATGCAAACAGACAATCTCCCTGATATAAATCTTTGCCAACTGCTCTGATGAATAAGTAGTACGCACAGGAATAAAATGAGCGGAATTAGTTAGCCGATCCATAATCACCCAAATTGCGTCGAACTTCTTCGTAGCCCGAGGGAGACCAACTACAAAATCCATGGTGATCATCTCCCATTTCCACTCCGGATTCTCTATCTGCTGAAGCAACCTACCTGGTCTCTGGTTCTCATACTTCACCTCCTGGAAGTTGAGGCATCTAGCTACATATCCAACTATATCTTTCTTCATCCGCCTCCACCAATAGTGCTACCTCAAATCCTGATACATCTTCACGGCACCTGGATTGAATACCGGGAATTGTGGGCCTCTACTAAAATCAACTCTCGAAGTCCGTCAATATTAGGCACACAAATCCGACCCTGCATCCTCAATATCCCGTCATCTCCAATGGTCACATCTCTGGCATCGCCATGCTGAATTGTGTCCCTAAGGACTAGTAAATTAGGGTCATAATATTTTCGCTCCCTGATACGATCAAATAAGGAAGACCTAGAAACCACGCAAGCTAGAACACGACTGGGCTCCGAAAGATCCAATCTCACAAACCGAAGGCCTGATCATCCATCGCCATAGGCCTCTCTGAAATGGGTAAATATGCCAAACTCTCCGCCCGACGACTCAAGGAATTGACTACCACATCGGCCTTGCCCTGGTGATAAAGAATAGTAATATCATAATCCTTTAGCAACTCTAACCAGCTCCTCAGGCGCAATTTTAGATCCTTTGGCTTCATCAAGTGCTACAAACTTCGAAGGTTAGTATAAATCTTACAAGGCACACCGTACAAATAATGACGCTAGATCTTCAAGGCATGAACAATAACAGCTAACTCAAGGTTGTGGACATGGTAATTCTTCTCATGTATCTTCAACTGTCTGGATAAGTAGGCAATCACCTACCGTCCAGCATCAACACCACTCCAAGGACAACCGGTGAGGCAACATAATAAATGGTATAAAATCCCGAACCAGTAGGCAATATCATAATAGGGGTTGTAGTCAAAAAGTTGTATTAAGCTATTGAAAGCTAGCCTCACACTCCTCTGCCCACTGAAATGGAGCACCCTTCTGGGTCAATCTAGTCATAGGGGCTGCAATCGATGAAAACCCCTCCACAAAATAACGGTAGTAACCCGCCAAGCCAAGGAAACTACAAATCCCATAGATGACGATGTCTTGGGCCAACTCTGCATGGCATCTACCTTCTTCGGATTCACCTGAATGCCCTCACTCGATACCACGTGGCCTAGGAATGCCACAAAACTCAACCAAAACTCACATTTTGAGAACTTTGCATATAACTTCTTCTCTCTCAGGGTCTGAAGCACTGTCCTCAGGTGCTGCTCATGATCCCCCCGACTCTGGGAGTATACAAGAATATCATCTATGAAAAAAGTGATGAACGAGTTGAGAAAGGTCCTGAATACACTGTGCATCAAATGCATAAAAGCTGTTGGGGCATTGGTCAACCCAAATGACATAACAAGGAAATCGTAATGGCCATACCGAGTCCTAAAGGCAGTCTTCGGGATATCTGGCTCCCAAATCTTCAGCTGGTTATAAACTGAGCGCAAATCAATCTTGGAAAATACATTTGCACCCTGAAGCTAGTCAAATAGATCATCTATACGAGGCAAAGGATAATGATTCTTCATGGTAACTTTGTTCAACTAACGATAATCGATACACATGCCCATAGAACCACCCTTTTTCTTCACAAACAAGGCAGGAGCACCCCAGGGTGAAACCTTGGGTAAAATGAAACCCTTATCTAGAAATTCCTGTAACTGATCCTTCAACTCCTTCAACTCAAGAGGAGTCATACGATACAGGGGAATAGAACTGAGCTGAGTGCGCGGTGAAAAATCAATGCCAAAATTAATGTCTCTATCGTGTGGCATACACGGAAGATCAACTGGAAACACATCGCGATAATCCCATACTACTGGGACCGAATCAACAGAAGGGGTATCAACACTGACATCTCTCACATAGGCCAAATATGTCGCACACTCCTTTGTTGATACCCAAATTTTTCCTAGATATTTTTATGCTAAAAATACTTCCAAAATAACATATATATGCATATATGAGTATACCCAATTAATTTGGTATTTTTCAAATTTTTAAAGATTTTTTTAAACCAATTTATTGTCTGTTTTAATACTGCAAAATTTAATAATTATTTTAAAAAAATATCATTTTTGTGAGTAATATATTTTGTTATGATATTTACACCAAAATATAATTAAGGTGATTTTTGCATATTTGTACAGATTTATTTGGCATTTTTAAAGCTAAATTTCACATAATTGTAATTGTAGCCTATTTACAATTAATAGAATTTTATAATTATAAAATCATTTCTAATATTGTTAGATTAATACATATATATTATTAGTTAGTTCAGCGTTTTTAATTTGTTTTTTAAATCTTTTTCACTATTCTTTATAAAATAAAAAGGGGAAAACTGGCTATTTAAAATCTGGCTCATTATTATTCAATTATAGCCCAAATTGATCCCCTTATTAATCCAATTTCGGACCAGCCCAATTCCAATTAAACCCGACCCATACTTAATTCAAATACCCGATCCAGCCCTGATTCGATCTGAGTCGTTGATCAAATAAGATCAACGACCCAAATTTATTTTCCTAAATTAAAACCTAAACGACCCCCCCCCCCAAACCCCTTGCTTCAGCGTCTCTCTCTTTCCCTCTCTATGCTAACGTTTGCTCTCCCTTCTCTCTTGAACCTTTTGTTTCTCTCTCTCATTTTCGATGAAGTCGCCGCCTCTCCGGCCACCTCCATCCTCACTTTTCTTGACCACCAGCCGCCATGGAACTGTATCTTGTCGATTCCCTCTAAGATTCGAGACTCCCTTCGATTACTCAAGTTTTTCAATGTTTTGTTCTTCTTTCAAAACTACGGTTTCTAAAAATCCTTTCTTCGAAATGCTTTCTTGATTTAAGTGTTTAATCACGTTTTTCTATGAGTTTTTAATAATTTTGTTGAGTTCTTCCTTAACCCTAATTAGCCTATGCTAAAAACCCCAATTGTTTTTGAAACTTTATTCGGATTCTACACTTGTCCGTGTTAGTTGATACATGCCTATGTTCTGTGCTTTGATTCATGTGATTACTTCTTCGTAATTAGAATATATTGTGATTTTGTCTAGTATGCCTCTATTAAGGTTCCAGATTCGATTCTTTCCGTTTGTACTTGACTTATTTGCTTATTCATAGAAATCTATATTATTTTCCCTAAATCAGTGTTGTTTCGAATCCTTGATTCACTGAATTGTTATGGTAATTCCTATGTGTTGATTCTCGACTATTTCCATGTATTTTCAACCTTAATTAGTTTCTTACCTTATTTTGATTAACTGTGTTACTTATTGATTCTTCATTAACGGTTTGTTTAACTGAACCCCGATGTATTTACCCTTGATTGTCTACCCTGTGCCCAAGTCTTACTTAATTTTCTTTCCTTAAATATGTTATGCTCTTTACCGTTGGCTAATTACCCCTTAATTAAGGGATGACTTGGTGATTCCTTTTGCCTGACTGATTCTGTGGCTTCCTTGATTGATGAAAGCTGATTTCCGTTACTTTATTTTACTATGCTCTCAACTAATATATGTACTCTCCTCTCTTCTCACTTCCAGACATGAACAAAATCCATTGTTCTGAACTCTCTCTCTTACACAAAAAAAAAACATACTCAATGTTCTCTCTTGTTTCTACACAACCTCTCTCACTTTCTTTGTGGCTACTGATTACTCAGTCGGCTTAAAGCCAAGACTGAGTTATTTAGGTTGCTTTATTGTTCTACTTTTCTTTACATTGCTACCTGCTTTGATCTGCATACTGCTTCTCACTTCTCTACATACCGCTGCTCACTTCTCTGCATACCGCTGCTCTCTACATATTATTGCTCACTATTGCTCTATATGATCTCATCCTCGACTAGTATGCTCTCCATTTGATGTACAGCACTCAAAATGATATTTTTTATGCATACTGCACTTTATTCTGTTTCTTCTGTGCTTTTACTTGTGGTTCTGTTGTTCTTATTACAATTAGTATGTTCCTGTGTTTAGTTCATCCTTCTCTTAATCTAGCATGCCTAGTGATTTGCTCCCCTGCCCCTAGCCCAGTACATAACATGCATGTAGTCCTGACCCCTTTTGTTTGAAACATGGTGTGACTGTCTGAGTCTTGAAATATTACTTGTCCCCATCCCCCTTTCCCTGTTTGTGTTTACTTCTCTGGACTATATGTGATATTGTCATAATTATCAAATTGTCTTCTTTCAAAACTGCTTATGTATGGATCATTCTCCTAAAAAGTTTTTCAACTCATTTTTTCTTTAAAAACTCTATCACACTCTCACCACTCTTAGAGTTTAGGTCCTATCCCCTTCGTGTATGCATTGCCTTGGGTACCTCTTGAGTACCTATTTGAACTTTGATACACAAGGCTGGTAATTCCACACTGCACTTGTTCAATTTTTTATAATGTTTGGGTGCTGGCCAAGGACCCCAATGGGCCCTTAGAGAGCTTTGCCGCACGCAAATCATGGCAAAGGGCTGTGAAACTCGAAAGAAGTGAGGTTGAAAGATTTGGGCCTAGTTGAAGGCTCATTATAGAGTAACTTCTTATTTTTATTTTATTATGTAATTCATCTATCATGGTTTGTAATAACTTGTAAACAACTGATGGGGTCTATAGTGAAAGGTGTGGAAATTATGCTTGTTTTGGTTTAATTAATGGGTAGATAATATGTCTATAGGGCTTTACTTACTTATTTGTGCAATACAGGGCCGGCCTAATGGCCAAGCAAGTAAAGAACTTGCTTAGGGCCCCTTATAAGTAAGGGCCCAAAAATTTTCTAGCTATTAATAAATTTGACCATTTTCTTTAACAATATTAATTATTTGAAAAAAATTGCAACTTTCAAGGAAAGGGGCCCGTTGGAGAAGTGAGAACAATAAAGGAATATATTTTTGGGATCCAATGTTTTTTTTACGGGTGAACATTCCACCATTTATGCACATCATTATTATACCTGGGCTAGACAAGAGGGGCTTGCTTTGATGTTAAGCAACCCCCACTTCCAACCAAGAGGTTGTGAGTTCGAGTCTCCCCAAGAGCAAAGGTGGGAAGTTCTTGGAGGGAAGGATGCCGGGGGTCTATTTGGAAACGGCCTCTCTACCCCAGGGTAGGGGTAAGGTCTGCGTACATACTACCCTCCCCATACCCCACTAAGTGGGATTATACTGGGTTGTACTTTTTTTTTTATTATACCTGGGCCCACATTCTTTTCATCTATTTTCATCTCCTTTCATCTTTATCTGCAGAAGTCTTTTACTCTTCTATTATTTCTTTGGTCTTTTCTCAATGAGTCACAAATAAAAAAGAGCAGAACACAAACACAAGTTACAAATACCATCTATTTTTTAGTTCTCCATTATTTTGGTGTTTCATCAAGGATTTTGAAATAGCAAAAGCTTATCAAATTATCTTTATTGAATCAGGTTTGATGGTTCTTTATTCTATTATTTGCATTTATTTTTTTAATTTTTTTGATATATTTCTTTGTAAGTATATATTATTTTTTCAGTTATTTTTTAGATTTTTAATATGTCAACTAGAAAATATGAATCCGGATGTTCAATACGTCAAAAAATAAAAATGATTGAATCAATTATAAAATCCTAAAAAGGAGCAGTTGATAAATTTTTAGCGAATAATAAAAATTCTAAATAAGAAAATGCAGAAGATTTTATGATAGATGAACAAATCACTTATATAATTGAGATAGACAATAATAAAATTCAAGAAGAAGAGGAAGGAGGAGAAGTTGGTGAGAAACTTAACATATGCCCTCAAGAAAAACAAGAAGTTCGAAATAAGTTGGATAATTATACTCATAGAATAAAATATAGAGAAGAAAGATTTGCAACTGTGATGATTTTTGCTAAGGAAATTGCATATGAGTTGAATATTGAACTTGAATTTCATAATAAACGTGTAATATATAAAAAGAAATAATTTTATGAGAATATTGATGATGAAATTACAAAGTCTCTTGAAGAATCTTTAAGAGTTGATTACTTAAGATTTGAAGCGCATGAAAGTATTTTTGGTTTACTATTTAGTGGGAAAAAATTGAGACCTCTAGATGATGAGAACTTAAAGAAAAATTATCTTAACCTTGAATGTTCTTTGAAACATAATAGTCATTCTGATATTGATAGTTTAGACTTATTTTCTGAATTAAAAGTTTTAAGGTAAATAATACACGTAGAAGGTGATACTCTAATCGATATACTTAATCATATAAAAAGACTTGATTCTTTTCCAAATGCTTATAGAATAATGTTAACTATTCCAGTAATAGTTGCCTCAGCGGAAAGAAGTTTTTCATAATTAAATTAATAAAATCTTACTTAAGATCAACAATGTCTCAAGAGAGATTAAATGGATTAGCTATATTTTCAATTGAAAATAATTATTAGAAGAAATTGATTATAAATAAATTATTAATAATTTCGCATCTCAAAAAGCTAAAAAAATCAATTTCAAATAAAATTATGAGTTTCCTTCTACAACAAAAATCTTAGGGCCCCTCGTTGAAGTTTAACTTTAGGCCACATATATCATTGAGCCGCCCTTGATGCAATAGAAACCATGTGTTGGACATGCATCTTGCGTATAGATATCTTGTTTAGGCTCTTTACTTTCAGATTATCATACTCATCTGGTAATCAATTAGTAATTAACAAACAAGTGTTTCTTTTTCTTAAAATTTGCTATTGCATTTAGAGACCATATTTAGGATCTTGTGTGCATTAATTGCGTGCTACTTAGGACTTTTGTTTCATGTAGGTTGTTACTATTGAGTGCCTCACCATTTGCTTATTTAATAACATAATTTTGGGCTAAATTGCGTCTTCTTTTTAAAATCGGATTAATATGCATGTTCATCTTTAAGGTAATTAGGCGATGAATAAGACACCTAGGCAAGCTTTAGGCCTAATACAAACCGGTTAATAACACTTCTGATTACTCAGCCTCTTTTAACTGATGAATTCCAACCCTTGTTTAAAATTTATTCTGTTAAAACTCCAGTCCCATTCTTGTCCAGGAATTGTGCCTCTGTTTTATCATGCTTTCTACTGAGTTGTTTACTTGTCCAGATTCGTGCTGCTAGCAGGTTATTGCAAACCCTATTACTGTATTTTTGAAGTATTTTTTAAACAATGTTTATCTATCTTTTATCCTAACTCCTGAACTACTACAACTTACTGCCATCTTTTTATTTCTGAAAATCGGACATTCTTCAAGGCACTTAATTTCAAACCTTAGGCCTCTTCTACAACTTATCTTTTCCGACCCGACCTTCCTGTTTTAAACTCTTCTTTTAAACCTTAAATGTGTTTGAGACGTGCTAACTGCATGTTTATTTGTAGAGGGATTTGTGAGCCTCTCATTTGCTTCTTTGCATGATTCCCTTTATGTGTAGTCCTACATGTTATGAATGGTGCCTAGTATTTCGTCCTTTAAACCTAAGGGTTCAGCCTAGTTCTTACCTTGTAAGAATAGTGGTCCTAATACCCTCTAGGACTTATAGGACGGGACGGGTACAACACGCAATAAGCATTCGTGACCAATCCACGCGTTTAATTAACCTTTACAGGGTGGGAAAGGTAGAATATCGAGATGATGACCGATGCACTAATATCACGTGCGACCCCTCTTTGAGGAGTGATTGCTGGATATTGCATTGAAGTGATCCATATTGTTTACAAACCTAGGACCTTTTTATCAGATTAAGTAGGTTGATTAGAAGGGCGGTAGGGAAAATGCTCTCGGCGCATTTTAAGCAATAAAACAGTAACCAGTTTCGGCGCACAATAGCAAGGTACGATTTCCGCAGGAAATAGCCAAACGCCGGTGACCTGCTGTTCCGACTACCACAATACCACCTCCTCAACTCGTCACGCCTGCTCACGGTGTTACTACGACGCTTGAACCCCTGACGTTTGGAAATTTCCTCCCTCAGAAATACCAATCGCCAGTGATTTCACATGCAGAGGTTGAAGAAGCTGCCATAACACTTCTGAAGGTTAATGAACAGACGATTAACTCAACTGCAAGGAGATTACAGTTTTCTGAAGAAAGTGAGCCTGCAAAATCACTTCGATTAGCTGCTGAAGTTGTCAGAGGTAATAGGAATGCACAGATGGGTAAGCCTCTTTCACTTATGCCTCCGATTGAAAGAGATGGACAAAAAGTGGTAAAACTCAGTATAGAAGATCTACAGTCCCAGGTAGATTACTGGGCAAATGCTTTAACAGGATATGTTATTGGTGATAATCCTAATGTTCAATCGATAGAGAATTTTGTGCTGCATGCTTGGAACTTTGTATCCAAGCCTCAGATTCTGTTGCATGCTGAGGGATACTGCATTTTTAGATTCAATAGCAAGGAGGATAAAGAGATGGTTATACAATCTGGACCATACTCGTACAGGAACAAGCCTATGGTACTGAAACCATGGGAGATTGACTTCTCCTTTCAAAATGCTGTGCTTAGTACTGTCCCTGTATGGATCAGATTCCGAGGTCTCCCAGTGGGTTACTGGTCAGTGGAGGTCCTAAGCAAATTGGCCAGTGCAGTGGGTAAACCACTGTACACAGATAAATTCACAGCACACTTCGAGAAGATTTCATTTGCAAGAGTCCTAGTAGAAGTTGATGCTGCCTATCCCTTGCCTGACCAGATTGAAATTGATACCCCCTATGGTATGAAAGTGCAGCAAATAGAGTATGACTGGAAGCCAAGTTTTTGCAATCATTGTTTAAGGTTTGGACATGATGCACTTGACTGCTGGCACAATGTTAGAAATGATGTAGAGGTGGAAAGGGATGAACAGGTAAAAGGGATAAGGAAAAGAACTTGGAAGCCAAGACTAAACCCAAGGCAGAAGTGGATACCTAAGACTAATGCAGATGCAGCAGGACCTGAGCCAGTTCAAACTGTTATTGATACCAAGCAAGTGGAGGCAAACTCAATTGGACATGCTGAAGATGTGCAGATGGTGAATAATAATGGACCTCAGCAGATACTAGAGGAACATGGCAGGACTGCAGTAGCTTCAGGGGATCCTCCTGCAATCATCGAAGGCATGAATGCAAATGCAGACAGAGGAAAGGCTATGGCAATTCATATGGCTGATGATAGCAGAGGATACCAAGTGGAGCCAGGACCTTCTTGGAGTATTAGATCTAATACTTCATGATTATTACTACTTGGAACATTAGAGGGCTTAATCAAGCCCACAAACAGGAGGAATTAAAAAGCTTCCTGTCTGTAAATAAAGTAGACATAATAGGAGTCCTTGAAACTAGAGTTAAGGAGCATAAAGCTAAAAGAATACTGGCAAAGGTGGCTAAAGGATGGCAGGTTCAATGTAATTATGCTAAGGCTGTCAATGGTAGGATATGGTTACTATGGAAACCTCATGTTCAAGTATCCACCTCAACTGTGACTGATCAATACATCCAATGTATGGTGGAGGACACACAAGCTTCACTCAGATTCCATTTGAGTGTAGTATATGCTTATAATACTGCAGGCGATAGGGCAAAGTTATGGTGTGACTTAAAGGCAGAAAACATCCCCAGCCAGGATCCTTGGTTACTCAGTGGGGATTTCAATACTGTTTTGTCTTCTGAAGATAGAATTGGATCTCCTGTCACTGATGCTGAAATCAAGGATTTCAAAGAGACTATAGATGTCATTCAACTTACTCCTCTCAGAGCCAAAGGTTGGTATTATACCTGGTCAAACAAGCAGGATGCTAATACTAGAGTGTATAGTAAAATTGACTTGGCACTTGGTAACTTCCAATGGATCCAACAGTATGGGCATCTTGAGGCTGAATACATGAACCCTTCTGTATCTGATCACTCTCCTATACTTATCAAGTTTGGTAGTCAAAGGCTATTACATCCCAAACCCTTTAGATTCTATACTACTGTTATGGAGGAACCTCAATTCAAATCCATTCTGGAAAATGCTTGGGCACAACAATGTGAAGGACCACCTATGCAGAAGGTATGGACAAAGCTGAAAATATTGAAGCAGCAACTGAAAGGCCTTCATAGACAGATGGCAGCCTATAAACAGAAACTTGTACAAGCAAAGGAAACATTGGATATTGTTCAGAGCCAGATGCAGCAAAGTCCATTTGCACAGGATTTGCTCAATGCGGAGAAGCATGCACTGTCTGAAATTGAGAAGTGGAGCAAGGTGGAGGAACAGATTATGAGACACAAGTCCAAAGCCAACTGGATTGAGTGTGGAGATGCCAACACAAAGTATTTTCATGCTCAATGGAAGATCAGAACCAGCCAGAATAATATTAGCTCTATTTATACTGATTCAGGTGACAAGCTAACAGATCCAGTAGCTGTGGAACAGGAATTTATCCAGGTGTTCAAATCACTGATGGGAGAGTGTGCAGAGGAAATACCTTGTATCAATACTGCTGTTATGAAAGAGGGTCCCTGCCTCAATGCAGCACAACAGAGAGAATTAGTCAAAGAAGTCACAGTGGAGGAGATTGTAGCAGCTATCAGGGAGATTCCAAAAGATAAAGCCCCTGGTGTGGATGGTTTTCCTGTGGAGTTCTTCACAAGTAACTGGGAGATAGTACAAGAGGATATAGTTACTGCTACTATGGATTTCTTTGCTACTTGCAATATGCCTAGTATGATAAATACTACTGCAATTGCACTTGTGCCTAAAAGTAATAATCCTACTAATGTCAAAGACTATAGACCTATTGCCTGTTGTACAACTGTATACAAAATCATATCCAAGATCATTACAAAGAGAATGAAGACTATAATTGGCAGCATAGTTGGCCAGTCCCAATCTGCATTTATTGAAGGGAGGAGTATCATTGATAATATTCTGCTCAGTCATGAAATCTTTAAGGGATATACAAGGAAAGGTGTTTCGCCTAGATGTGTCCTTAAGGTGGACTTAAGAAAGGCCTATGATACCTTAGAATGGGGTTTTCTTCAGCAGGTTCTTATTGATATTGGTTTTCCTGCAAAATTCCTCAAGTGGATAATGACATGTGTATCTTCTGTTTCATATTCCTTGATGCTTAATGGGGGGTTCACTAAACCTTTCAATTCAAGGAGAGGGATTAGGCAAGGGGACCCTATGTCTCCCTACTTATTTGTTCTTGCAATGGAGTATCTTAACAGACTGCTGCAGCAACTTCATAGGAATGGAGATTTCAATTTCCATCCTAAATGCAGGAAACTAAACTGTGTACATATTTGCTTTGCTGATGATCTCCTCATGTTCTGCAGAGCTGATAGGATTTCTATTCAGATATTGCAAGAGGCTTTTCATAACTTTTCTGCAGCATCATGCTTGAAAGCAAACAATAACAAAAGTGCTATCTATATTGCTGGGTGCATCAGTCTGTTAGACATGAACTTATAGAGCAATTGGGGTTAAGTGAAGGACATCTTCCTTTTAAGTACCTTGGAGTTCCTCTTAGCTCAAAGAAACTTGCTATACATCAGTATTCTACTCTGATTGAGAAAATAACTACTAGAGTCACTTGTTGGTCTGCCAAAATGTTATCCTATGCAGGAAGATGCCAATTGATCAAAGCAGTGATATTTGGCATCCACACATACTGGGCACAGATTTTTATCATACCAAAGAAGGTCCTGAAGGTTATTGAGGCAATCTGCAGGTCCTTCCTATGGACAGGCAGTGCTACTTTATCTAAAAGAGCTTTGGTTGCATGGGAGAGAATATGTAAACCTATATCTGCTGTTGGTCTAAACATCATAGATATGGCTACCTAGAATAAGGCAGCCATAACAAAACTGCTTTGGGATCTTGCTAGGAAAAAAGACTGCCTCTGGATAAAATGGCTCCACTGCTATTACATCAAGCAACATGATATCAGTAATACACCTTTGCCAAAAACTGCCTCTTAGATTATTAGGAAAATACTGGAATGCAGGACTGCTGTCATGGAAAACCAACAACTGCAAGGAACTCTTTACTACAGACTGAAATCACTGTGTAAACTGGACAAGTTCCAAATTCACAAGTTATACATTGCTATGCTTCCTAGTTATAGTAAAGTAGATTGGAGGAATGTGATGCTGACTGCAAATGTACAACCAAGACATAAGTTTACAGTGTGGTTAGCAGCTCAACACAGGTTACCTACCATTGATAGACTGCACAAAATTGGAATTGATATACCTACTGACTGTGCTTTCTGCAAACAACTAGAAGAAAGATTTGAACACCTCTTCTTTGCATGCCCAGTTAGAAACAGATTATGGTTCAGAATATGCAAATGGATAGGATATCAGAGAGTAGCTAACACTTGGGAGGATGAGCTGCAGTGGATATGCAGTAAGGCTAGAAGTAGAAACTGGCAGCAGGCAATCACTGCTACTGCTTTTGTTACTACTGTTGCATTGATATGGAGAAACAGGAATTCAATTCGATTTGAGAACAAGACTTTTGCTGAAGATCAATTCTGTAAAGAAGTGGCAGTGTTAATACATACAAGAAGTAGGAAATGTAAAAGGTGGCAGGAAGGGTTACATAAACTTAACTGCTATCCTTAGTTAGATACAATAGCTACATGTTAGAACTGTCTATATGAGCTTGTGTAGTTAGAACTAAATGTAAATGAGTAGTAGAAGTCCATACTACTACTGGAATCTATTGTACATATTTTTTTGAAATCAATGAAAGTGATAGTTTGAATCAAAAAAAAAAAAAACCTAGGACCTTTTTTTTACTTGTTTATCTTTCTCTAAAATTGTTTAAATTATCTCTTAAAACATCTGCTTACTGTGTTCAAACTCTCAATTTGCTTATAATATAATGTGAAAACCTCTTCTACTTGAAATTTCAACTTGCTTACTTGATATTAAAAGTCACAATTATAGCATGGCTGGGACCACACTAGTGGATTCTGAGGGGTGCCTAACACCTTCCCCTCGGGATAATTTCTAGCCCTTGCCCTAATATCTGGTTTCTTCATCTCAAATTCTTCTTAAAAAGTGTCCCAATGCAACTCCGGGAAGGTAGAGTAGAAATTTGTATGAGAAAATATGCTAAAGTAGTCAAAATGAATGAACACGTTCAGTTCAATTAAAAAGAAATCATTTTTTCCGATTCATTTTTTTTCTTACGACACGATACTCAAATCTAGATTCACTCAAATATAGATTCTTGTAATTATTATTCAAGTGAAAAAAAAGTAAGCCTATTTATTTCGGGCTTTAAAACCAGTAGTTTTAGCGGTCGACTATAATCATTAGGTGGCGACTCCTCAACTCCTAAACCCAACTCTCAAAAGGGAATAGCGTTGTCCTCCCAAATGCCGTATACCCGATTTCGACTCCTAGAAAAAGGGGGAGTCGACACCCTTCTCAACCATACACTGAGCTCTAAGGTAAGAGATAACTCTACTGGGAGTGTGATCTAAACTACCACTCCATCAATACACGGGATGCCTGGCATAACCAGCATCATAGTCTTGGCATGACAATCAAGAATACTATGATGGGGCGACAACCAGTCCATACCCAAAATAATATCAAAATGGACCATATCGAGTAATAATAAATTTGCCCTGGTCTCAAAATCACGAATAGTAACCAAACATGACCGATAAACACAATCCACAGCAAGAGAATGCCCCACAGTAGTAGAAACATATGCAGGATAACTCAAGGAATCTCGGGATATGCCCAAATGCGGGGCAAAATAAGAAGACACATAAGAATAAGTAGAGCCTGGATCGAATAGAACCAATTCATCTCTGTGACTAACCGATATAATACCTGTAATGACAGAATCAGAGGCAACAACCTCGGTGCCAGCAGAAATAGCATAATATATGGCCTGGCCTCTCTCTCGAGAGCGACCTCTACCTCCCCGACCTCTGCCCCTAGCTGGCTGGGCAGATGGGGCAGCAGCCGGAGCTATGATCATGGCCTGAGAACTCTAAGGAGCACTCTACGGCTGAGCAGTCTGTGAAGATGCACTCCTACCAAGTCTGGGGCAGTCTTTAACCATATGGAACATATCGCCACACTTGAAACAAGTTCTGGGAGGATGTGGTGGCTGTGATTGGCTAGGCCCAGGTCTTCTAGACTGACCTCTGAAAGCACCCCATATAGGAGGCGCGCTAGAAACTGGAGGTGTATAGTAAGGCTCCTAAGGTCTAGGAGGAGCAGGAGGACTGCTGGCTGGTGGAAGAGCATAATGAACGGGGCGACCCATATAACCCCTACAGTGTCAACCTGCTGCTAGGGTACGGGCACCAGAGTAGTAGACTGACTATCGAGACCTCTTGGCCTCTCTCTCCTCTCGCTCCCTGGAGAACATACCCTCTATCCTCCTAGAAATGCTCACTACCTGTTGATAAGGAATGTCCATCTCCAACTCTCGAGCCATGTCAGATCTGATGGGTGGGATAAGACCCCCAATTAACTGACGAACCCTCTCACGGACTGTAGCAACCAAGGCCGGTGCATGTCTGGCCAGCTTGGTATAATGGATAGAATACTCCGAAATGGTCATTGTACCCTAGTGCAAATGCTCAAACTCCACGCACGATGCATCCCTAAGGCTCTGAGGGATAAACTCTCTCATAAACATATCGGAGAACTGGGTCCAGGTCAGTGAAGCTGCCTCGGCTGGACAGTCTATCTCATAAGTGTGCTACCAATCATAGGCGGCTCCCTGAAGCTGAAAGGCAGTAAAGGAAACCTCGCTAGACTCTACCATACGCATAGTGCGAAGAATATGATGGAACTCCTTTAGAAACCCCAAGTCATCATCTGATGCTAAACTGATGAACACAGTAGGCTTATATTTCTTAAACCTCTCAAGCCTTAGCTGCTCGTCCTCTGAAATCGCTGACCCATCCTCGGGCTGAACTGGCGTTGCAGGCAGTACAGGAATGATCTGTGGGACCTGCTCCATATGTACTCTCTGCTCAAGAGTGGGAGCTGCATGAGTCTGGGCTCGTCCCCCAGCCTGGGACGTGGGTGCAGCGAGGGGAAGCAACCCCACCTGAGCCAAGGTGGTGTTCATAGACATGAACTGAGCTAGTGTCTCCTGAAGGGCTAGAGTAGTAGTAGTAGTAGTAGTAGTTGTAGGCATGTCAGGTGCCTGAACTCCGGCCGGACATGCTAGAGGTATCTCAGCGGTAGCTCGCGCAGGTGCTCAAGCTGCACCACGTGCACGTCCATGGCCTCTACCCCAGCCGCTACTTTTAACGACTGCAGTTGGGGGAGAGAGTGCCTGATCATCCCGAGTAGTACGTGTCCTCACCATCTGTGAAAGAATAGAAGACATAAGTTTTAGAATTAATGTCAAAATATAGCACGACAAGGAATTCAAATGAAGTGAAGATTTTTCCTAAACAGTTACATAGCCTCTCGTAGATAAATACAGACGTCTCCGTAATGATCAGCGAGACTCTAATAAACTGGCATGTGTTTTGTGACTCTATGAACCTAGAGCTCTAGATACAACTTGTCACGACCCCAGTTTGCCCTCAGTGAACATATCGTGATGGCACCTAGCCCCTACGACTAGGTAAGCCTAACATCACGGAAGAAAAACATAACTTGCGAAATTTAAATAATATAAAACTAAACAAATAGAAGAACAACTGTATATGTGTCGCTCAGCATACACAGCTGAATAAATGCGGAAGTCTACAATTACTGCAAAACCCGGAAACTCACGGGTAACACAGGCTAATGGAAATACAATAAGAACTAAAACTCCAGAATAGTCTACATCAAAGTACGATAAAAGTATAAGAGCTACAAGATAGAATAAGAAGGAGACTCTTCGGTCTACGGACGCGACAGACATACCTCAAGTCTCCGTAGCTGTCCCTGTCTCACTGATAATGTGCCTGAGTGGAGGTACCTGGATCTGCACATGAAAGGCATGCGCAGAGGAGGCGTGAGTACACCACAACGGTACTCACTAAGTGCCAAGCTTAACCTCGGTTGGGTAGTGACAAGGAAGGTCAGGGCCCTACTGAGATAAAATATAATTATAAGGCTGACAACAATATGAAATAAGCAGAAATAATGTGATATAGCTATGAAGTAAGTCAGATTATACAACAATAATTAACACACAGAAAATAAGGTAACGCAGAGTACAACAACTCAATATCCATACCAATAATGAGGATCTCCCAGGATACTGTCCTGTAGTCCATTTTATCAATCTGTCTGAGGAGCTCCCGGGATACCGTCCCGTAGTCCACATATGAGTATATTCTTAAGGATCCCCCGGGATACCATCCCATACTCCAACTATCGATGTGCATGGGGATCTACCGGAAATCTAACTCGTAGTCCCAAAGTAAAAGTGCAGGGGGATCTACCGAGAATCTAACCCCCAATCCCAAAGTAAACAAATAAGGGGGGAGCTACCGGAATCCTACATCCGTAGTTCCAATGTAAATGCACAACCACAACCAGAAGATATCCAGAATTTAAGTACAAAACACAAGCAAACAGGTAGTACTAGCCTAACATGCTTTACGTAGTACAATTTAGGCAATTTGAGCAAATAGGTAGGTTAATTCAACTAAGCATATTTTATAACTAACACAGGTATAGTAAAGTAAGCAAGAAAACTCAATTTAAAGATTTCAAGTAAAAATAAATATTTCAACAATTAGCTCAAGTACGCGCTGGTCACCTCACGTACAAGGCATTCAAACATCAAATATCATGTCCTAAGAGGAAAAGTCCCCCACACAAGGTTAAACAAGCCACTTACCTCGAATCGGCTCCAAAATCAACTTGAAATCACACTTTTGCCACGATTATCCGACTCCAAATGGCCCAAATCTATTCAATTCAATTGCATCTCAAGTGATTGATTCTACTATTTATTTCAAAGATAAGATGCAAAATTAGGTAAAATAACCAAAATGCCCCTCAAACCAAGTCTCCGAATCAGATAAATGTCACATTGCCAGAACTCTCGTACTCTCACGAGTCTAATCATATAAAAATCTCCTAAATCGGATACCAAAAACCCGCTCAAAACTCATAAATTCGGCCTAAGAAGTTTCTTCCAAATTTTCCTAAATTTTGACTCTCAATTCGAATTTAAATGATGGACTTAACTATATATTGATGGAATATAACTAAAAAGGATTAAGAAAACATTACCCAATGATCTTCTTTTCAATACCCACTCAGAATCGGCCTCTCCTGAGCTCAAGTTTGATTTTTTCTAACTTTTGAAACAAAACCCTCGAATTTGGTATATTTGCACAGTGGTTTCCGCTTCTGCGATCCTGCTTATGCGGAACATATGCTGCTTTTGCGACTTTCACTAAAAAAATTCAGTACCTGCTTCTGCAGTCTCTGAAGGAACGGGCACAAACCGCTTATGCGGCTCCTTTATGTGGATTATAAGCCGCTTCTGCGGTTCCCAAGTCGCAGAAGCAAAAATGCTAGAAGCTTTGCTGCTGCAACAGTTTTCAACACGAAAATGCCCCGTTGAGCATCTGAAACACACCCGAGGCCCCCGGGACTAGGGGTGTTCAAAACCAATCCAACTCGAAGCTTAACGGCTTACTGGTAACGGCTTATCAGTTTGGGGACGAATTATTCAATTTTCTTAACGGCTAATCCGTTAACCCGTTAAGAATATTAATATATATTAAATATAAAAAAACTAAAACCCTTGAAAATGATTAACAAAAATTTATTTCTACTTCTAAGAATTTTTAATCTCGGGATCTAGAAATGTTTTTGTTCTATTTTTAATTTATTTTTAGTTGTAATCCTCCTGTTCGGCAACATGCTGGAGATGGTAAAGCTAATTTCCTAATCATGGGAATCAAATTGAGTGACTCTGGCAAAGAAAATTAATTGCATCATATTGCCTCTGAAATATTATTTTTTATGGCAATTCATTATTTCTAAGACGGGAAGAATGAGAGATATTTAGTGAACATGTATGTTAGGCCGATAAACCGCCCAATAACCGCCCGATAAGAGCTAACCCGATACCAATCCGCTTGATATCTTATCGGGTGGCTAACGGATTAATACATTTAAAAGTGGATAACCGTTAAGAGTAAAAAGCCGCCCAATCCGTCCGATAAGCACCTCTACCTGGGACCTCAACCATACCTCCGGGCATCTCCCATAAGATCATCCAAACTTGTACCAATCCATAAACCACCTATAACAACGCCGGAAACTTGAATTAATCAATAATTTAAGCCTAAGAACTTCAAATTTTATCAAAACGCGCTTTCGATCAAAAACCTAACCAAACCTTGTCTGAATGACCTGAAATTTTGCACAAACATCCCAAATGACATGACGGAGCTACTGCAAATTCCAAAATTCCATTACGGCCCTCGGATCAAAATCTCACTATTGGACCGGAAACTTCAAATATTCAAAGTTCGGCATTTCAGGCCTAATTTAGCTACGGACTTCCAAAATACATTTCGAACACGCTCCCAACCCCTAAATCACCTAACGGAGCTGACGGAACCATCGGATTTCCGTTTCGATGTGGTCTTTATACTGTTCCGACTACGCACTACTTTCCAACACTTAAGCTCGTATTAGGGACTAAGTGTCCCAAAACTCGTCGAAACCCAACACTGAACGTCTCAACAAACCAAAATAGAAGAAATGAACTTAAGGGAAACAGTATATGAGGGATCGGAGCGTAAATTCCAAAAACGACCGGCCGGGTTGTCACATCAACACTGTTTACAAATTCCTTTCCGTCAAGGATCATCAAAAAGAATTCTCTCTTCTTGACTTTCACTTAATCTTGTTAATGTGCTTATATCATTTACTTGCTTATTTCTTACACTTATTTTCTAGACATAAGACTCACATAATCGGTTTAATATAGTTTGAGGCCCAAATTGAATAAATTTACTTGATTTATCAAAAATCTATATTTTAGGTCGAACAATTTGCGAAGCAATTGTTTGATGATTTCAAAACGTAATTGATTTTTCTACAACTACTTTATTTTTCCTTTGTTTCTCACTAGTGGTTGTTATTAAGGAATACGATGTGTAGAATCAATAACCAATCAAATGATCTACCTCAACAAGTTGACCAAAGCTTACTAACAGGAGGATTTCTGGATGACCCGTGCCGGAGTTCACCACGATCATCTAGGGAGAATTCCCTCGAGAGATCTCCTAGCAGGGACGGAGAGCAACCTAAATTAGAAAATACAATAAAGAGTTCTATAGACCAATAGCATGTGTGGATCAATCAGATTGGAAAAGTGTTCATGGCTTTAACTAGTTGTGTAAATGCCAGAACACCATCAACTCCCCATCGAGAATAAAACTAATTGTTGATGCTCCAAATTTTGTGCCCAGAAACCTTGGTACATGTGGATTACCTGGTGATTCAGGGACTAGATATTTAGGTAAAACTAGTACTTCATGAATGCAAAGTTCTATATTAACTTTGCAAAATTTTTTTGTTGAAACACAATAAGAAACAGAATAAATGTATTGACAAAATTTCAGGAGTTCCATTCGTCATCAAAGGAATAGACATGAATAAATACACTCGACAACATAGGAAGCCAATCACTGCCCTATTACTGACACCGAAGAAGTTCAAGATGTCGGATATTCCAAACTATGATGAAACATCGAATCCTTGGGATCATGTCAGAGTCTACACTACTATTGGGGCCAAACATAATTCAAACATACACGGTCGGCATGTAATAAAGTAATGAAATGAAGTATCACTCCCACGGGAACTTGCGATTAACTACCAACTAGATTAAACTAGCATGTGTTATCTATCCAAATGGGTTTTCCAAAAGTGATGGTGATTAACTAAAGTACAACATGAGTTATGAAGCAGTTAAATAAAATAGAGAACGAACAATACGTAGGCAACTTTGAATAAAAATTAACAGGAGATGATATTCCAGGGTTATAAACTAGCTAATAATCCTGTTAATTTATTTGCTTAAATTGACTACTAACTCTGTTTCAATTTGCTTGAACCTTTTCAGAATATGAGGGTCAAGTTGACTAATTATCAATGTGAATACGAACATAGATTATTTAAGTTTCTATAATGAACCGACTAGTCGTGTCACCATACAAAATCCTACCAAGTAATGATGACACCAAACCCAATCTGCTAGATAATCCAAACTATATAAGATAGACATATAATGAGAAATCATCAATGTTAGAATTAAAAGACTAGCAAACAAATTTAATACAACTATCCCAAGGACCGTGTGATGATCCGAAATATCATCACTTAGTTTGAAAGAAATTCTATGTTCCGAGGCCTAAAAACCTTTTTTGCCTCACCTTAATTTGTATGCGCATTTCGGAAGTATTTCCGGAAAGCTTTTATGTGAAATCTAAGTAAAATAAGAAAATTAGCCTTTAAAATTAATTAAAGTTGACTTTGATCAATATTTCAGTAAACAGATCTGGAACCGTGATCCGACAGTCTCGTAGGATCCGATGTATTTCCGGAATCGAATTCCAAGGTCCCAAGCCCGAAAAAGGAATTTTTTAAGAAAATTATTTGCTGGAAAATATAAAGCCTTTTAGAAGTGAATTGATACAGTTTCTTGATGGTATCGGGCTGTATCTTAGTTTTGGAGTCCGGTACAAGTTTAAAATAATAATTTGGTTGAATCTATGGAATTTGGTAAGAATCAGAGTTCGTTTGGTATAAAACAGGGCTATAGTTGAGAAAATAAAAATTTTAATGTTTTTCAGTGATTTCATAAATTTGAGGTTTAATTCATAGTTGTTGATGTTATTTTGATGATTTGATTGCACGAGCAAGTCTGTATGATATTTTAAATTACTTGCATGATTGGTTTAGATCCCTGAGGGCTCGGGTGAGTTTTGGGTAGACCACTGTATGAATTTGGACTTAGAGAAATGGTTGTTGCAGGTTCAGTTGTGTTGCAGGCTTTGATCTCGCAATTGCTAGGATAGGCTTCGCAATTGCCCAACAGGCTTGAAAACTGCGAAGGGCTTATCGCAATTGCGAAAGAAGCCCTGGCCATCCTTGTCGCATTTTCGAGCATTTCATTGCAAAATTGAAGTCCTACGTATTTCCCCAAATATCGCAAATATGACTATTTCTTCACAATTGCGAAGATAGTAGAAATTCCCAGGGTTCGCAATTGCGAACCCCTGATCACAGATGTGAAGATTATAGGTTTTTCAAGGTGCGCAATTGCGACATCAGAGACCTGTTAAGTGGTAATTCATACGGGATTCTTCTTCATTTTTACAACCTTTCAAACCCTAAAACATCTTGGGCGATTTTTCAAAGGCACAAACTCTTTCAACCATTAGTAGTAATTTCCAACTTATTTTCTTCAATATATAACATTTTTTCACATGATTTCATTTCAAAATCAAGGGTTTTCATGTGAAAATTGGGTGTGTTTGGGTAGAACTAAGGATTTTTAAATTTTGAGGATTTGGACCTCGATTTTAAAACAAATTATATATTGAGTTCGTGGATGAATGAGCGATCAGGTTTTGGTTCGAACTTCGCTTTTGACCAAGCGGGCCCGGGGTCGATTTTTGACCTTTTGGGAAAATTATTAGAAAACATATTATCATGTATTAGAATTGGTTTATTTAGCATTTATTGATATCGTTAAGTAAATTGTGACTAGATACAAGTGAATTTGAAGTGGAATCGAGAGGTAAAGTAGTAGTTGAGGCTTCATTGTGTTTGTGGGGAGGAAAGTGCTTGGTCTAACCTTAGCTTGAGGGAATAGGTGTTGTAGTCTTATTTTCTATGTGTTACTGTTGAGTACGACATATAGGTGTGGTGACGAGTATCTATACGTTGGTTTCAAGCATGCCTGTAGGTATTATACTATTGTGACTCTGTTATGTATTGTCCATGCGTAGTATGATGATTATCAATTTTGAACAAGGCTCATAAAATTATTCTTGGTAATTGACCATGTTTGAGGATTGGCTCAAGTTGAGATTTACGTTGTGAAGCGATTGTGGAAACGAGACGAGATATATTATTGATTCCCTTGCCGGGATGTTATTGTTTTTGATATTGTTTCCTTTGCCGAGATGTTATTGCTTATGATGTTGTTTCTCTTGCCGGGATATTATTGGTATACTATTGTTTCCTTGCCGGGATTATATTGTGATTTCATTAATTCACTTGCCCGAATTGTTTTGTGATTGTTGCTTGGTTGAGGAAGAGTGTGAAGCACGAAGGGTGATGTCGTGCACGATATTGTGAGTGTTAATGCACGAAGGTTGATGCCGTGCTGATATCGTAAATGTAAAAGCATGAAAGGTAATGATGTGCCATGATATGAGTGATAATGCACGAAGGATAATGTCATGCCATGATTATATGAGGTAAAAGCACAAAGGGTGATGTCGTGCCGAATCTATTGACTGTTATGGTGAGAACGAGAGTAAAAGCACGAAGTGTGATGCTGTGTACTTCTTATTGATTTCCTTATTCTTATTGATATGAAATTTTGGTGTTCCTTATGCTTCTCTACTGAGATTCTGCTAGTACTTGACATTCCCCGCAACATATTCCCCCTTCTCATCTTTAACTGCTAGTTTCTGTTATTATTATTTGATGTATATGATTTAATTGCACAAGTTTATTTGGTAATGTTGTCCTAGCCTAGTCACTACTTCGCCGAGGTTAGGCTCGATACTTACCAACACATGGGGTCGGTTGTGCTGATACTATACTCTGCACTATGTGCAGATCCCGGTACTGGAGCTTTTGGACCATAGAGAGGTTGCTGCCTTCATTCTAGCGGAAACTCGAGGTAGCTCTACAGACGTCTGCATGCCTTGGCATTCTCTTTTATCCCTTCCATTCTGTTTTTAATTATTTTAGAGACAAACTTTTATTTTTCTATTCATACCATTGTTTGTAGTACTCGTAGATGGTCCGTGACATTGTTACACCAATTCTTGGTAGAGTTGTATTTTGGATTTTTGAACTAATATTTAGTTAAATTATCTGATTTTGCCTTCCGTATTTCTTTTTATTATCATTATTATTCCGCTATTGATAACATGTTAAATTTGAAATTTGTTAAAAGGTTAAGTAAAAAGGGTAATAAAATCTGTAACACTCGGCTTGCATAGCTTTCACGAGTAGGTGCTATCACGACTCCCGTGGGTGAGAAATCCGGCGGACCGTGACAGGCTGGTAGTACAAGTCATGAGCCACTATAAATTGTGACGATTCCGAAACCTAAATGTTGTAGTTTTGGACTCAAAATATATTTTTACTACTAAAAAAGGTTACATATCTATATATATTGCGGTATTACACTGCGCTATACTTTTAACATTAAATTTGTTGTTAAGTTATAGTGTGGTGTAATATCGCGTTATATATAGCGCGATGTAATTCTGCACTATACATGTTTGTGGGCCAACCAATTAGTCTCATGCGGTTAACTGACATCACAGTAATTCAAATATATATAGCGCGTTGTAATACCGCGCTACACCTATTTGTGGGCTCACCAATAAGTCTCATGCGATTAACTGACATAATAATAATTCAAACGGGTATAGCGCAGTATAATACCGCACGAAACATCAAAAATTCAGCCCCTAAGGCTAGACATTGCCTTATTTAAAGGCGTTGGGATTGTATGAAAATCCATTCAAAAAATATTCTAACTTATGTTCAAACTTTTAATCTTGTTATTAAGAATTTTTTATAATATCTGAAGAGCCAAAAATAAGGGTTTCTTTATATTGGGGGTGAGGTTGTTGTGGAGAATAACTCTATGAGGTATAGTTTATCTCCACAGTGTCATGTTAAATTATCACTTACAATGGAGTGTGATAAATGGTATCGTTGTTACGTAAAAAAAATGAGTATGAGGAAACGTTCGGTGAACCTTAAAGTAACGAGTTGATATCTGTATTTTGTGACTCCGCATAGGTTTGCTTGTTATTATGAATTTAACATCGAAGATGATGAAACTCATAGTGATTTTTTGCAGATTTTTGATGAGTACGGGAATTTTATTGTGATAAAATTGTTAGAAATGTACGTCAAGGCTGAAGACCTTCGCAATAATGAGATTGCACAAAGCATGGATAACCCCCCGTCATCGGGTGGTTATTCTGGAGCATATTTAGCCCAACAGGTTCCGGCTGAAAGAGGTTGGCCTTATCGTAACTTATCTCTACAGGAGAACAAGGAGCGAGGAAATAATTTCTCTCCTACTTTACATAATCCACAAGAGGACTGGTAAAATTCAATTTTCCTTTCTGTTACGATGTTTATTATTTGTTAAATTGAATTTGTATTAACACTCATATTTTCCATATGGGTACCGTCCGGATATGAATTTTACAAGTTATGACCCTACGCCTAGTTGGAATATGTGTAGTTCTAGCGTGTTGGATCTCAGTGGTCCATCCGAGAGTCATCACCAAAATGAAAATATCCATCATGGAATGTCAACATAGTATGACTTGCAAGTGAAGTGATATATCTATATGTAAAATATATATCAATTTGAATAGCTTATCATTTTGTTCTTTTTGTGCAGTGAAAACTAGCAACCTTATAGTCTTTCCCTCCATCAATTGCTCTTAGACGACGTTTTTGCTCGTGATTTTGCAGATGCACAAAGTCAGGATCATAATAGTGATTACGACAAAAATGTCGATGAGTTTGGAGATGAAACACCCTTCCATGACGAGGATGATGATAATGAAGAAGTGAAATGTCGAACCTTAGTTGACGAGGGAGCATGCTCCTCCACCTCCCGTTAGACCAAGATTATACGAGTCCCACGTGCCGTTTTATGAGCGGAATATTTGCTACCTTGATAATTTTCCAAGTATGATGGATATGGATGACCTCACAACGGATCTTGACGAATTTCGGTCAGTAATATAGGATGAATCTAGACCAATGGTGCTGGCAAAAGGTATGTAATTTCCCGATAAAGCTTGCCTAATCAGGGCTGTAAAAATCTACGACGTAAGAGAGTGTCGTGAGATGACGGTAAGGGAGTCAACTCCGGAGGTACACAAGGTTGTATGCTGTAGAGACTTTATGGGTTGTAACTGGATGTTGCGTGCGAGCAAGAAGCAAACAAGGTTGTGGAAAGTGGGTAAATATATTGGCACCTACAGATGTGAAATGGACATATTCAATGAGAACCACTTCAACTTGGATGTAGACTTGATTTCTCTTATCTTGATTCCACACTTGGAAGTGTCCATTAGGTAGAAGATCAAAGAGTGTATTACATCCATCCACCAGGAATATGGGTGTACTATAACCAACAGAAAGGCATAGCTCGGGCACAAACGTGCATTTGAAATTATTTATGGTGCTTGGGATAAGTCATTTGAAATTATTCAAATAGCGTTCAGGTATTTTTCTAATATCTAATTAGCATGGTAGTATTTTAAGTTTTGTATGACATTTTCCTGAATGGAAGGAACCCTATACATACCACCATTACTATGTGAGGCACCTGAAGGTCAATTTCCTGAAGAAATATCCCACCAAGGAATTGCATGATTTAATGTGGATGGCTGCAACTGAGCACCAATAGTACAAATTCAGGAGGCGCATGGAAGTGATCCGACAGTAAGACAAAAGAGCATATAATCGGCTGATGGGACATGAGCTTCACAAGTGGACATTGCATGTTGATGGTGGCATACGATGGGGAGCCCTGATAAAAAATATTTCAAAGTCATTCAACAGCTTATTGAAGTCTGCACGTGGATTGCTTGCCACTGCCATGTTCTGAAAGACATTCAATTATATGGCAGAGAGGTTTGTTGAAAGGCACAGAGCTTCATCGAAAATAATGGACAGGGGTGTTGAACTTATGCCAATACCTATGAGACGATTTGAGAAATACAGGAGGCGAGCACATTGGTATTCATATTTACAATATAATCATGATGGGGGTGTTTTTGAAGTTCGTGGTCACGACCCAAACCCCTGTCGTGATGGCACCAAACACTTTATTAGGCAAGCCTGACCATTTAAACATTCCCAGCCAAATCATTAACTTAAATGCCAATTTTAGGATAATTCTCAGCTTGATAAAAATAGAAATACTGCGGAAAACGTAATCAAAAGTAATAACAACCCAAAGGATCCGGCGTCACAAGTCAGAGCCTCCAAATACATTTGAACAGTATCCTATATAAAGGAAATCAAGATACGGAAGTAAAAGATAGATAAGAGGAGAAATCATGTCCTACGGACGCCAGCAACTACCTCGATATCCCCGGAACTAAGCTAGGCAACAACAGATAATCACAGCTAAGCCTCTGGGATCCCTGTATCTGCACACAAGGTGCAGGGAGTAGAGTGAGTACTCCAAATCAATGAGTAAAAGCAATAAATAACAATTGAATGTAAGAAATACGGTAAGAACACTATACAGTTCTAATATCAACTGTAAAGATAGTGAATAAGTGCTAAGCAGGGAAAAGAAACTGATAAATACTTCTCTGTTCCGTCCGGCAAGTTACTAACACTACTGTGGCGTGCAACCCGATCCATTATAATATATATATAATACTGCGGCGCGCAGCCCGATCCAATAAATATAGTCAACTGTGCTCACTGGGGGTGTGTGCAGACTCCGGAGGGGCTCCTTCAGCCCAAGAGCTATAATACTGCGGCGTGAAGTCTGATCCATATAATATACTACTTCAGCATGCAGTCCGATCCATATAATATACTACTGCAGCGTGCAGTCCGATCCAATACATGTTTGTGTATATACTGATGCGGCGTGCAGCCCGATTCGATATATATCAAATACCCTCACTACGGGGTCCTTGACGCCTCTCATTCAATATTGACTTGGCCTCTCGGGCCCACACATCTATGACTGGGTATTCAACCCTAGGTTTTTCTCATTTAGGGTGCAATTTACTACGTCCGGTTTATTTCATGATTGACAATGAAAGTTCGGGCAGATATTGTGTGTTCAATAGGTAAATTTAGGTCAATCATCTCATATGCTCCCTAGGAGTTCTAAAGATCGGCACAGGGCTCCAAACATGGCTACTAGCCCAAAATATACCGATATAAGCTCAATCTCAGTCGAAACATGCAGTAAGTCATCTATCGGGATGGACCAAGTCCGAGTCCCCAGCAGAAACATCACCACGCTCGTAGTACGACGCGTGTTTTATCTCAAAATAGCACTGCATAGTGCAAATACGGGATTTCAAACCCTCGGTATATCATTCATAACCATAACTCACCTGAAACCGGCCAAAATCCTAGATCGCCTTGCGCTTTCCTCGCAAATCGACCTCCTCGAGTGCAGAAGACCAAAACCACAAGGAATGGGTTATAATAGGCTATACATAACCCAATAGAAAGAACTCGAAAAACACAAAGTTGGCAAAACTAGAGCCATGTGCCCACTTCTCGATAAATTATGAAATTCATATCACCGGAATTGCCGTTTCGCCACGAGTCCGTACATATAAAGTTCATCAAAATTGGAGTTCAAATGGGCCATCAAATCCCCAATTTACATTTCAAAAACCAAACCCTAATTTCTTCAATTTTTACCCAAATTTCAGAGAAACAAAGAATGAATTTTCAATTAAATGGTGTTTCTAGGACTCAAGACTTACCTCCAATTACCTCCCGTCGAAATCCCCTTCAAAATCTACCAACAAGTTCTCAAGTTAGTGCAAAATGAACCCAATTCACGGATGAAATGTTATAAAACAGGTCTGCCCAGGCTTATTTTACTCTATGTGATCGCGGTCACCACCCCCGCGATCGCGATGACCAAAAATCCTAGGCCAGGAATTTGCCTTATGCAAATGCGGTGCCCAAGCCGCGAACGCGATGCTTCAGATGCCTCCTCTACATGATAACGACACAACCCACGCGAACGCGAAGCACCCAGAACCCAACCCTTCGAGATCACGAGCTTACCCATGCGATCGTGAAGGCCAAATCTTTGCAACACCAACAACTGAAAATCTACTACTTTTAAAGTCCAAAAATGGTCTGGTTGACCACCTGAAACCACCCCGAGCCCCCGGGACCTCAACCAAAAACACCAACTCATTCTTAAACATTATTCAAACTTGCTCCAATCATCGAAACACATCCACTAACACAAAAAAATCATCATTTCTCGACGGATTCAAGCCTAAGTTTAACTAAAACTTTCGATTCTCTCATTCGATCAAAAACCCGACAAAACGACGTCCAAATGACCTAATATTTTGCACACATATCCAAAATCACCTACCGAAGCTACAAAAACTCTTAGAATTCCATTACGACCCTCGGATCAAAATCTCACCTATCAACCAAAATTCGTCAAAATTCAAACTTAGCCAATTCAAGCCTAATTCTACATCGGCCCTCCAAATTCAAGTCCGATTTCACTCCCAAGTCATAAATCACCACCCGAAACTAGTTGAATCGTTGAAAATCCATTCCGAGCCCTATAACTCATAAGTCAACATCCAATTGAATTTTCCAAACTAACTTTTTCTTAAAGAGACTAATTGTCTCAATTCCAACCAAACTGTGTCCGAATCATTTCAAACTCTACGAACACAAATAATGAAACACATAGAAGCATGAAAGGGGGAAAACAGGGCGGTAACACACGTGATAATGGGTCGGGTCGTCACATCCTCCCCAACTTAAACAAACGCTCATCCTCGAGCAGGTCAAGAAACATACCTGGAGCCTCAAATAAACGAGGATATCTGTTCCGCATCTCCTGCTCGGTCTCCCAAGTGGCCTCATCCACGGGCCGACCTCTCTACTGCACCTTCACCGAAGCTATGTCCTTTGATCTCAACTTTTGAGCCTTACGACCTAAAATAGCCACTGGCTCCACATCATAGGTCAAGTCCTCATCCAACTGGATCGTGCTGAAGTCTAATACATGAGACGGGTCCCCAACATACTTCCTGAGCGTAGAAACATGGAACACCGGGTGGAATCCCGACATGCTGGGTGGAAAAGCAACCATATAAGCTACCTCCCCAATCCTCATGAGTATCTCAAAAGGTCCAATGAACCGAGGACTCAACTTCCCCTTCTTTCCAAACCTCATGACGCCTTTCATAGGAGAAACCTTCAACAAGACCTTCTCGCCCACCATATAAGATACATCTTGAACCTTCCGGTCTGCATAACTCTTCTGATGCTACTAAGCCGTATAAAGTCTCTCCTGGATAACTTTCACCTTCTCTAAGGCATCCTGAACTATCTCTGTCCCTAATAGTCTAGCATCGTCGGGTTCAAACGAGCCAACTGGAGATCTACACTGTCTCCCATAAAAAGCCTCATGCGGCACCATCTAAATGCTGGACTGATAACTATTGTTATAAGCAAACTCTACAAGTGGCAAGAACTCAACCTAAGAACCTCGAAAATCAATAACACAAGCACGCAACATGTCCTCCAATATCTGGATAGTGCGCTTGGACTGCCCATCCATCTGAGGATGAAAAGTCGTGCTGATCTGTATCTGAGTTCCCAACTCCTGATGAAAAGTCCTCCAGAACTGGGAAGAAAACTAGGTACCCTTATCTAAGACAATAGAAACTGGAACCCCATGCAGTTTCACAATCTCACGGATGAAAATCTATGCTAATCGCTCCGAAGAATAGGTGGTACACACCGGAATGAAGTGCGAATACTTGGCGAACCTATCCACAATCACCCAAATAGAATCAAAGTTCCTCGAGGCCTCTTGGCCTCCTTCTCTTGTCTCTCCTGACGGCAAGCCATCTCAATATCATGGGCTATATCCACCGTCTCCTCAAAGGTGTGACTCAGGACCCTCTCACGAGTCATCAGAATACGGATGGCATAAATGAGTCCGTCCACAAATCGTCTGATCCTCTCCTGATCCGTCGGGACCATCGACGGAGCATAACGAGCTAACTCTGTAAATCTTACCTAATATTGTGTCACAAACATATCCCCTTGACGAAGCCACTCAAACTGCCTGTGCAACTCTTCCCTCTGCGGCCGACGTATCCACTTCTCCAGAAAGATAGTGGAGAACTCCTACCAAGTCAATGGTGCTTCACCTACCGTCCTACGCCGCTCATATACTTCCCACCATGTAAAGGCTGCTCCTAAGAACTGAAAAGTGGTAAAAGATACCCCACTGGGCTCTAAGATCCCTGTTTTCCGAAGCATGTGTCGACACTTGTCGAGAAACCCCTAGGCATCCTCGCCCGAAATACCGCTGAAGGTAGGAGGTGAAAGCCTGTTGAACCTCTCAAGACGACGTTGCTCGTCATCTGGCATCACTGGCACCCCATCACCCTGAACTGGAACAACTGGCTGAACAGGGGCAACTGGCTGAACTGGTGGTGCCTCTGGGGTGTGCAAACCCTATACACCCTGCTCCATAGTGCAAACTGGGGGGTCTGATGACCACCCCCGGTCTGAGATGTAAATGCAGAAGTAGTAGCTGAGACTGCCTGAGCCAGGCCAGTGCAAACCGACAAGATCTGAGCCAGGGCCTCCTGAAAAATCGTAATCACAATAGGCGCTGCTGGTGCCTGAGCATGTCCTATGGAACCTCTACAGCTGGAGGCTGATCCTGAATCGGGGCAATTGGTGGTTCAACTGGTGTTGCCCCTGCTGCTCTGCCTTGACCACACCTGCGTCCTCAGCCTCTAGTGGGTGGCAATGGTGGTCGCCTTCCACACCCAGTAGCACACATTCTCGCCATCTGCGAGAGAATAGAATACAGAAGTTTAGTTCTCGGATCAACAAATACGCACGACAAGAATTTCAAGAATATGAAGTTTTTCCTAAAGGTTCTGCAGCCTCTCGAGGATAATCACAGAAGTCTCCATACCTATCCTCTAGACTCTACTGAACCTGCTAATGACTCGCGTGGCCTGGTAACCTAGGCTCTGATACCAACTTGTCACGACCCAAACTCCGGTCGTGATGGCGCCAAGCACCTTGTTAGGCAAGCCCGGCCATTTAAACATTCCTAGCCAAATCATTAACTTAAATGCCAATTCTAGGATAAAATTCTCTGTTTGATAAAAATAAATACTGCGGAAAACATAATAAAAAGTAATAACAGCCAAAAGGATCCGGCGTCACAAGTCAGAGCCTCTAAATACATCTGAACAGTATCCTATACAAAGGAAATCTAGATGATGAAGTAAAAGATAGATAAGAGGAGAAATCAGGTCCTGCGAATGCCAGCAGCCACCTCGATATCTCCGGAACTAAGCTAGGCAACAACAGATAATCACAGTTAAGCCTCCGGGATCCCTGTATCTGCAAACAAGGTACAGGGAGTAGAGTGAGTACTCCAACTCAATGAGTAATAGCAATAAATAATAACTGAGTGTAAGAAATCAGGTGAGAACACTATACATTTCTAATATCAAAAGTAAAGACAGTGAATAAGTGCTAAGCAGGGAAAAGAAACTGATAAAGAAACTGAGTGTAAGAAATCCGGTGAGAACACTATACATTACTAACACTGCTGCGGCGCAGCCTGATCCAATATAATATATATAATACTGCGGCGCGTAGCCCTATCCAATAAATATAGTCGACTGTGCTCACTGGGGTGTGTGCAGACTCCGGAGGGGATCCTTCAGCCCAAGCGCTAAAATACTACGCGTGCAGTTCGATCCATATAATATACTACTGCAGAGTGTAGACCGATCCAATACATGTATGTGTATATACTGCTGCGGCGTGCAGACCGATTGAATATATATATGAAATACCCTCACTACGGGGTCCTTGACCCATCTCAGTCAATATAGACTTGGCCTCCCGGGCCCACACAGCAATGACGGGGTATTCAACCCTAGGTGTTGCTCATTTAGGGTGCAAGTTACTACGTCCAGTTTATTTCATGATTTACAATGAAAGTCTGGACAGATAATGTGTGTTCAATAGGTAAAGTGAGGCCAATCAACTAACATGCTCCTTAGGAGTTTGACAGATCGGCACAAGGCCCCATACATGGCTACTAGCAAAAAATATACCGATATAAGCTCAATCTCAGTCGAAACATGCAGTAAGTCATCTATCGGGATGGACCAAGTCCGAGTCCCCAGCAGAAACATCACCACGCTCATAGTACGACGCGTGTTTTATCTAAACATAGCACCGCATAGTGCAAATATGGGATTTCAAACCCTCAGTATATCATTCATAACCATTACTCACCTGAAACCGACCAAAATCCTAGCTCGCCTTGCGCTTTCCTCGCAAATCGACCTCCTCGAGTGCAGAAGACCAAAACAACAAGGAATAGGTTATAATAGGCTAATGGGACATAACCCAATAGAAATAACTCGAAAAACACCCAAAAACACGAAGTTGGCAAAACTCGAGCCATGTTTCCACTTCTCGAAAACTTATGAAATTCATATCACCGGAATTCCCGTTTCGCCACGAGTCCGTACATATAAAGTCATCAAAATCGGAGGTCAAATGGGCCATCAAATCCCCAATTTACATTTCAAAAACCAAACCCTAGTTTCTTCAATTTTTACCCAAATTTCAGAGAAACAAAGAATGAATCTTCAACTAAATGGTGTTTCTAGGACTCGAGACTTACCTCCAATTACCTCCCATCGAAATCCCCTTCAAAATCTACCAACAAGTTCTCAAGTTGGTGAAAAATAAACCCAATTCACGGATGAAATGTTATAAAACAGGTCTGCCCAGGCATATTTTACTCTATGCGATCGCGGTCACCACCCCTGCGATCGCGATGACCAAAATTCCTAGGCCAGGAATTTGCCTTACGCGAATGCGGTGCCCAAGCCGCAAACGCGATGCTTCAGATGCCTCCTCTACGTGATCGCACACAACCCACGCGAACGCGAAGCACCTAGAACCCAACCCTTCGCGATCGAGAGATTACCCATGCGATCACGAAGGCCAAATCTCTGCAACACCAATAGCTGAAAATCTGCTACTTTTAAAGTCCAAAAATGGTCCGGTTGACCATCCGAAACCACCCCGAGGCCCTGGGGACCTTAACCAAAAACACCAACTCATTCTAAAATATTATTCAAACTTGCTCCAATCATCGAAACACATCTATTAACACACAAAAAATCATCAATTCTCGATGGATTCAAGCCTAAGTTTAACTAAAACTTTCGAATCTCTCATTCGTTCAAAAACCCGACAATGGTCGACGTTCAAATGACCTGAAATCTTGCACACATATCCAAAATCACCTAACGAAGCTACAAAAACTCTCAGAATTTCATTCAGAGCCCTGGATCGAAATCTCATCTATCAACCAGAATTCATTAAAATTCAAACTTAGCCAATTCAAGCCTAATTCTACATCGGCCCTCCAAATTCAGTTTCGATTTCACTCCCAAGTCATAAATCACCACGCGAAACTAGTGGAATTTTCGGAAATCCATCCCGAGCCCTATAACTCATAAGTCAACATCCGGTTGACTTTTCCAAACCAACTTTTTCTTAAAGAGACTAATTGTCTCAATTCCAGTCAAACTCTGTCTGAATCACTTCAAACTCTAGAAACACATATAATGAAATACATAGAAGCATGAAACAAGGAAAACGGGGCGGTAACACACGTGACAACGGATCGGGTCGTCACATTCGCATTGTTATCTGCGGACACCAGGGGAATAATCTAGACACTGTGAATAAAGCCAACAGGTTGTGTTCATGTGGGAAATGGACCATCTACCACATGTCGTGGGCACTATCCTGCCCCATTTTCTTGCAAAATCGGGTTTATAAAATTTGGAGGGACAACTTATTTCTTTTGGGTATTGGGTTTGCATTTGAAGAGTTTCAACCTAATGATTAGGGTGCATTAAGACACCAAAAAAGGTTTGATCTAAATAACCATAGATTGGGTAAGGACTTGAAAATATTCTAAGGGGAAGGTATTAGGAACCCCTCAGAATCTATTAATGTGGTTCCCGGCTAGACTATTATTGTTAATTTAGGGTGCATTTAACATATAAGGAGATAAGGCTCAAATAAGAGGGGATTTCGACACATAATGGTTTGAAGTAAACAAAGTTTGAAAGAACGATTAGAAAATCTGATTTTTAAAAGAAAGAGCTGAAATGCTAAAAGAAATAATGAATAAAGGGAGGGGATCCTAGGTTTATTAAAAATATGGACCACCCCACACAGTGTCCGATAATCACTCCTCAATGAGCGGCTACATGTGACATTATCGCGTGATCATCATATTCTACCCTTCTCACCCCGTTAAGGTATTTAAAGCGAATGGTCTCGATTACTTATTTCATGCTATTACCCGTTCCAATTCTATTAGTCCCGAAGGCACTTAGCACTACTAACCCCAAAAAGGAGGGATATTGGGGATTATTTGGAGTTTCAAAGGTAAAAATCTAAGGAGACATACAAAAACACATATTGCATATATTAGGGGAAGCATATAAATAAATAGAGGCCCAGTTATACCCCTTGAACAGAAAAGCATATAATTAGCATGACTTTCACATGCTGTTTAAGGTCTGACTAAAAAATAAAGACGAAGGAGTTTAAATATTGAGGCAGACTGGTTTATTTCATAACTCAGACAAACTCTGAATCAGGTATGCCTGCTGGTTGTATTAATTAATATAAACAGATTCAGTTTATAATTATTATCCTAAGGCTTGCCTAAGTGTTGGACAACGATCCTATTGGCATGGTATTTACTGGATACAGAAAGTAGCGAAATAGTAAGGCTGAAATTAACTGTTTGAATGCATACTTGTTAAATATGCTAAGTGAAGGAATCAGATTATTAAAAGAGATGCGGGAATTAAATGAATTGGTTACAAGTTTTGCAAATGAAGTATCCATTATTACTAGTTTTATATCTAACACTGAGTGAAGCGAACCAGATTCATTTAGAAACTCCTATAGGCATTCTTTATACACGTTGCTGATTTTATATACTTATAGACGAGGTGCCGAAATGCAGGAGCCTTGTATACATGATATATGAATATAACTGAATATGTCGAATTCTAGAACATCCTATAGGCATAGTTTCTATATGTACTGAGTATGCAGAATAAGACATTCTTATGGGCATGATTTCTATATGAAGTTGAAAATGCAAAATTAGAATAGACGAATAGGCATAATGTCTATGTGTATTTAATTATGCAGAATCTGATAGACATGATTTCTACATGAAGCCTGAATATGCAGAATTCAGAATAGACTTATAGACCTAATGTCTATATATATTTAATTATGCGGAATCCTATAGAACAGATTTCTATATAAAGTTTGAATATGCAGAATTCAGAATAGGCATATAAGCATGATTTCTACCCTTTGCATGTATAGTTACCACCCCTTTATCACTATCCAGCCCCAAGTATTTATTACAACATATTACAAACCAGAATGAATAAAATTATATCAGAAAAAGTAATTTAAAAAAACACAACCAGAGGAAGCCTGATTCTTGACTTCCTCTCTGACTTATGAGATAGACCAACTCAAAGACCATGGATCCAAAGCCTTTCTCCAATTTGAGAGTGTCAAAGTTCCCTAAGAGCCTCAATGGGACTCCGGGCAGTGCTCACATCCAAATTGTATTCTCATAATAGGGATAAGTGCAGTGTGGAAGGGCCAGCCCCTCAAGTGTCCAAGTTCAGAGGGAGCTCAAGGTGTCCCAAGGCAAGTCTCACAAGAGGGGGCAAAATTTAAAGTCTAAGAGAGAGTGCAAGTGAAGAAACAAAGTTCTAAGGGGATAACGGATAGGGAAACAGCCACAAGCAAGCTGATAAGTTCACACAAAAGGGTTCAGAGGGTAGGGAAGTTACAAAGAGACTATGATTGGCAAGGGTAAGCTTTGCGCATGCACAACAATGGAGATACTAGCATGCTTGTAAGCCTACCTGAACATATAATAGCATAAACATAGTGGTTAGGATCCCAGGGGGATCCAGCTTGAGTCATGGACAGTAATATTCAGTACTGTCATGCCTAAAGCAAATCGTAGTATCAAAACACATTGGGGTAGGGTTTTGGGATTCGTAATAGATTTAGAACATGAAGAAGGAAATAACAGCATGCTAAAGTAAGCATTGAACTATACATAGGCAGTACGCTGACATGCAAATAAGGGTAGTAAGTAAACACATTGCTGTGATTGCTGGAAACCTTAATCAGGACATACCAGTTTCAAAGAAGCAAAGTACAGTAGTAGCAGTACTTGATAAATAGGCCACATCACAAGTAACAAGAGAGAATGCTTTTTGAATGTGAGTGTGAGTTCAGAAAACAAAGAGCGTTCGTGTATCTTGTGTTAATGAGAAACCCAGGTATTTATAGTTTGAAAATAGGCATAGAATAAGGCAAGAAAATAATTATGGAACCGTGTACCAATTAAAATCAATCAGTATACGACTTCATTTAATTAAGGAGTTTAAACTTAAATGGTAATGGACAGAAATCACTTAAGGAAAGAAATTAAGTAAACATCTTGTGTAAAGTAGGCGATTAGGGGTAAATACATAGGGGTTTAACTAAGAGAAGCATTAATGAAGAATATTTGAAATACACGGTTAGCCAAATAAGGTAACAAACACACTAAATTAATTAGTACATAGTAAGTCAAGGAGTCGGGGATTTGAAATTACAAATGAACCAAGTCAGTAATAGGAGAAACGAAAGGCTAAGGAAAGTTTTCAAATCAACCTAAGAAATAGGAAAATTAGTAAAACAAGGAAAGAATAAATCAGACTTACACAAGGAGGTCTAAAATCAGTCCAAAGTTGAAAATCATTTTAAAGGGACATTCAGCATATATAAAGAGTGCACAAACATTAGGCATGTGAGGTTAAAAATGGTAAAGAGAAGCAGCAATAATAATTACGAAGTCTATAGATAGTGAAACATGGTAGTCACATAGGTCGACTTAGTAATAGGGAGAAGAGGGTATCATAAGCATACAAAAGAGTCAAGTAAAAGACCTTTCTGGAAAGTACAGTTTAGATCAAAGATTGCAAGAAACCAAATCACATAGAGAAACAGAAGTTGAAACATGAAGGACTTTGAATCTAGTCGAGCAACTTCAAATAGACAAAACAGTTTTTAGAAGCTCAAATAGGTCCAAAACAATTAGGGCTTTGAAATCAAACAAATTTAGAGATGAGGACCAAGCAAATCACATAGAAAATAAACTCATAACTCGAATGAACCCCAAATCTTAGGGTTTTTGCCATTGATCGAGTGTAGATATGAAAGACAAGTAACCAAGCGAATACTAACACAAAAATATTCAGAAACCTCAAAAGAAACTAAGATTCTTGACATGCAAATTCTATTAAAAGAACGACATAAAGAAACACAGTAGAAGATACACATAAGAAACACAGTAGAAGAACAACCTAGGAAACACAGTAGAAGAATAATATAAGAAACACATTAGATCATGTTAAAAATCAAAAAAGCTTTGATATAACTTAACAAAACCCTAAATCGTAAAAGATAAAGGTTTTGAAAGCAGAGTTTTGAAGGAAATCTCGAGAAAATGTTTAAAAGCATAACAAAAACATAGATCGACAACGGATCTAAAAGAATCAGAAGAACCTCGAAGGTTAGGGTTTCAGAAGAACCCAGATGGTGAGAAAGGCTTGGAAAGTCATTGATCTAATCAAGAGAACTCAAGATCAGGCTTGAACAGCCATGGCTGTCTGAAACAAGGTCGGAGACAGCCATAGAACTTGAATGAAACAAAGTCTGGGCCAAGATTCTTCAAGTTCTAACCTTGAAACCATGGTAATCGGGCGTGTAGGAGTCATAGGGGCTCGGTACATGCCATTAATGGCTTTGGAAGCCATTGATTCAGGCAAATTTAGGGTGGAAGTGGAGGGAGGCGGCTAGGGTTTGAGAGGAGCTTGAGAGATAATTGGGAGAAGGGGGAATCAAAGGGAGGCTAGAGACGGGAAATGATTAGGGTTAGGGGTAATTGTGTATTAAAAGGGAAAGGGAAATGGGGACCGTTGATCTGGGAGATCAACGGTTGAGATTAGAGAGGGTAGGTGGGAAAATGTCTGGGTCGATTTGAATGGGACTTGGGTCAGGGTGATTGGGTCTGAGATTGGTTTAATTGGGGGTTGATTTAGGGCTATAATTAAAATAAACGGGGCTAGTATTTAAATAGCCACACTTTTCCCTTGTTTGATTTTATAAAAAATAGTAAAATAATTTCTAAAAATAAATTAAAGGTACTAATAAAATTAATAATACATAATTGTCAAATTAAATATACTAGAGTCAATTTTATAGAAATAATTACAATTAAATCTTAAAAGAGGCCAACATTACAATTATATGCAATTTAGCTTTAAGAATATCAAATAAATTTATAACAATATGAAAAAATTATGCTAGCTATATTTTAGTATAAATATGAGAATCTAATAAATGAATCACCAAAAAAATAATTTTGGAGATAATTATTGGGTTTTTCTTGATAAAATAGGGCAATCAATTGATTTAAAAATCTTAAAAAATAGGAAAAAATTATTAAACCTTTGGACATACTTATATATGCATACATATGCTATTTTGAAAGTATTTTACATATTAAAATATTCAGAAAAAACTTAGGTATCAACACGCATATGCCATGAAGTGCTTTTAACAAACAGGTTAAGGGACAACCAACTATGTTGATAGGTAATACAGTGTTGCTGCATACATAAATACATATAGTGGGCAGTTACAGCCTTTGGGTGCTGAGAATTATTGGCTGTCATAACCATTTAAAATGTTGTGTAACAATGACAATTTGCGCAAGATGCGAGTGCAAAAGAGAATGCGTATACGGAACCAAATAGGTGTTGGTGATACTGTTTATGCACATAAATATGTCATATTCTCGCAAACAGGACACGACCATCGTAAATATCCTTTAGCTGGTTTGGGTCGCGATAGTAATCCGCTCCTGGTGCAAGTTCTTCTAATGTACCCAGCTATCAAGGATACACCTAGTATTTTGTTTTCGTAATGTTTTTTTAATAAGTGTCTATACTTGTTTATGTTTTAAGATTTATCAAATAAAATTATGTTCCACATCCTTATTACATCTTATTATCTAACATGACATTTTAAATTGGGATGATGATATTATAGTTTCAACATTCGACTTATTGGTGTTAGTAAATAAGACCAATATGAAGATTGAAATTTCATAACATAATACTTGAAGGAAAAAAAAACACAACAACCATAACTAAAGAAACATACATGAAAATAAAAGATAATAAAAGGATAAGTCAATACAAACACATTCTAGTACTAAGTAAAAAATGGATTTGTACCAACAGGATATCCATCTCCCTTTATATCCACATTGAAGATAGCACGTAGTGGTGAAACATCAACCAAAGTAAATTTGACGATAAAACATCAACTGATAAAATTCTCTAACACAAAAAGTCTCTGGCCTACCTTGAACCTTCTTTGATCATCAACACTCATATTTACATACCACTCTTTACGATGATGGTAACGATACGTGTATTCTAATGTTGGAGGAAAATGCTTGCTGATTTTTATTGGAATATACTTGAAAAAAAGGCATTACAATTATGCTACGGAAAATAAGAAACTAAATAAAGATATACAATACTGATGTATATATATATCTTCTGGAGTTAAGGTATAACTAAAAATGTATTTTATGTTAAAGAAATAAATTTTAAGGGACATAATAATTTACCAGATCATTGTCGTTGACACATGAATCACTCATAACCACTTCAAATGTTGGAGGATTCTCTTCTTCATTATCACTGTTCGTTTGGTAGATGAAGAGGCATCCATAGTTTAGGGTTTTGAGTATGTGACTATATATATAGGAACATACATAGAATATCGCGGTTAAATACAATATTTTGTGTGAATATATATTGCACGGTTGAATAATATGTTTTGTGTGTTGTCTTGTTGGTCTGAAAAGCTTATCAAGTGCAAAAATGTTGTTTTGTTTCAGAAAAAGTCAATATGTATAGCGCGGTTAAATACTATATTTTTTGTGTTGTCTTGTCGGTCTGAAAAGCTAACCGACTACGAAAAAGTTGTTTCGTTTCAAAAAAAGTCAATATAAATAGCACGGTTAAATACTACATTTTGTGTGTTGTCGTGTTAGTCTTAAAAGCTGACCGGCTGTGAAAAACTTGTTTCGTTTCAATAATAGTTAATATGTATAGTGCGGTTAAGTAATACGTTTTCTCTGTTTTCTTGTTTTAAGTAATACGTTTTATGTGTTTTCTTGCATTCTAGTTATTTTCTGCACTTAACAATAACAAATAGCAAATATTTCCATAAAAGCAAGGTTTTGATGTTTTAACAAATGTCTGAACCCCTTTTATGTACACCAAGGTGCGAGTGCAGAAAAAAATGCATGATGCAAAACTGTTGGGATAATGGTGAAGTTGGACGTCGCTATAGGGCGTGTATGAACAAGTTTTATAGGGTTCCCGACGAACCTGTTTGCAATTTTGAGGTATGGATTGATGAACCCTGTCATCGGAAATACTATAATGAAAAGTTGCAGCATCTTCATTATTTGATCTTGAAACAGTGGGAAAGAGAGTGACAATCCAAATGAGAAGTTGCAGAGTTGAACGAGAAACTCAAATAGGTGGAAGAAGAAAAAAATAAGTTGGAAGAAAAATTTAAGTGGTTGGAGCAGAGAATACTAGGTGGTGGTGACTAAACAATGACATGTACGTGTTGAACATAGTAGTGTATCTTTATATTTCTCGTGTCATATATTTTCATTAGTTGTAATTAATTTAAGTTATGTTAAGTTTCTACGTTTGTGTTTGTGTTGTAGTGTTAAAACAAAGAAGAAACGGGGTAATAAAACATAACGCGCATATTATGTAAGCATAAAAAATTATTGTTATTATTTACATAAAATACAAAAAAAAAATCAATGAGTCTCACAGTCTTTGTGCTTCAATGCATCTACTGGCCTGAGGTGTATCCCCTCCTGACCGGATACACTATCAGAATTATCCTCATTACGCCGCCTCTTTATATGAGAATGCGTTGTAGCATGATCGTCAGTTGGGCTGGCAGGGTCGATAGAAGGGTCTGTCGGACCATCAGCAACCTACAAAACAATAAGTCAGTATATGAAAATTTATATTAGTAATGTACGTGTTAATTCAAAAATATTTTCTTACCATGGTCTCGTCGGGCTCCTAAATATAAGCATCATTGGTGTCCTTAGCATTGCACAAAGTGGGCTCTGTGACGAGCTTGGATGAAGTCTTAATAAAAATAAATTTATGGCAACTCATTGAGAAAAAAAAACAAATTAAAATTTAATAGTAATACAAGCATACATGCGCCTATGATAGATCCGCTACATCCGATGACGATAAGCCAAAACTCAACCTGCACCAACCATCCACATCTCAGGTCGTCCTATCCTCAGCTACAGTCGATGGGACTGAAAAAAACTACTCCCAATCTCCGGTGAAGCGCGTGCCCGTAATCAACATTGGATCTGACGGGGTCACCTGCGATGCCGGCAGCACTAGATGAAGGTTGTACGACAGCATGCTGCTGGGATGCTCGTCTTGCTGAGGAATGTCACTCGGAGAATCAGCTCCAACCTCCTCATCAAGTTACTCAATGCCCCCTTGTTGTGGACCACTTTCTTACCGACCCCCACGACCCGGTGGGCCACCTCTACCTCGTGGAACAATCCTACCTCCTCCCCGTACCCTCAGGCGTGCGACAGGCCTACCCTGATAATGGTGCTTTGGAGCCACATAATCAGGGTCATGATCTAAGCGCTCGTCCTCTCTGGCTCGCTGTAGCGTTCGGAGAGCCAGCTCTGTCACCTACCGGCCATACTCAGCAATCACAGGATCACAAGCATGATGTTGCATCTGCAGTCTCAACTGGTAGAATACATAATGACCAATAGCCTGCACAATATTTAAAATATTAATTATAAAATGCTATATCACAGTTATAAGTAAGAATACCAAATAACATACTAGTGCATCGTGCCTCCCAGCGTATAAGAATACCAAATAACATACTAGTGCCTCGTGCCTCCCGGCGTATGATCTGTACCAACCGCCAGCTTGATGAATGGGGTTCCCGATAAAAAGTTGGGTAACATAGTGATACTAGGACGTATAGAGCTGAATAGTTACCGTCTGGATATGTGAAGGTGGGGCGGAATCAGGTCAACTCTTTGGTCCTAAGTATGGACTTGCGCCTCTAGCCATGCTACAAATGCGTCGTTTTCCCTCGAACGATTATCCCTCTAATAATGTGTAGTATCCCATGTAGGTCCCCTTGGTATATAGTACGAGCAGCCAAATTAACAAAGTGCCCGCTCTGTGGCATGATGCTCCACAATATCGAGGCACATCAGCAGGACGGAAGCTCTCCAATTCAATCGGACGGCCGAGCAATTATCGGGCAGGCCATCTATCAAGTCTTCATTGTATGAAATCTAGATGAACTATTAAATAAGAACATAAAAGTGAGTATGTGAAACACAAGTGAATCTATACCAAGTAAGTTTAGGTACACATTTACATGTGCACCCTCCAGCATATCCAACACATCCCTGACAAGAGGGAGATTATGATGAGCATCATAAACTCGGTAATTTCCATGCCAGATAACCCACCTCCTAGTTAGAGGGAGAAACGGAGGTGGTACATCCAGAGGTAATGGTGATAGAGGTGGCTGCAACACCAGGAACCGCTCACAGGACAAAACCTAACATACAAAGTTGACGTAAAATTAAAGCTAAATTTTGACTAGATAGAATTGGAAGAAATGAACAGAGTATTCAAATATTTTATCACATGTAGAAGCGGCAGAAAACCACATACGTCGCTCTGGGTGCCCATGCTCGCCCGAACAGATGCCGGTACATGTAAGCGAGAATAGAAGCACCCCAACTATATTGGGGTACAACATTTAGCAGCTAAAGATGATGTAGGAATCACACACTTTTTAGATTTCCCAACATGTTCGGGAACAAGACCCACCCACCCACCCCCCAAAAAAAAGAAGGAGCAGCACCAACCTCATATACCGGTGAATATGTAGATCATATGTCTTGCTGGTGATGTTGGGGTGAAATATCTCCAAATGCTGTCTAATAGCTATATAATCCATGCGACTGGCCCCAAAACATATAGTCTCATCCTGTGGTCTGAAGCCAGTGAGTTGCTGCAACAAGCCCAAATACTAGACATGCGACATATATCTCATACCCTGAGGCAGTGCAACGGCCAGTCCATCAGCAAGTATCCCGTATAAAACCTCAACATCCTACAGCCTGATAGTGGCCTCGCCAATGGGTAGGTGGTAAGTGTGCATCTACGATCGCCACCTCTCTATCAAGGCCGTGATCTTAGACCAATCGAGTTGCAACCGCCCAATCTAAAAAAACTTATAAAAGCCGATATCCCCGCATGCGCTGGACTACACAGGGATAGAAATATCTTCCCCTCATAATGTCTCACAAGTCGTCCACTCTCCTGGAACAAAGAGTCTGGGCCAGTAGCTCTCCCTCCCATACGTAGGTGGACCTATGATCGCCCTGTCACACTAATAGCTCATTGGAGACAGGTCCAGGATGCACAGGCGCCACGTCCATGTCGTCTACTGTAATTAAACAATATTAATTGTATTTTTGTTTTGTAAATAATTTATATTTAATTATTTAATTGGACAGAGTATATATCTATGGGTTCCAGACTCGATATTTGAGGCTCAGTGGCACTAAGCTATCGTGAATTCTTATGTGTGTCTATTTTAATTTTTTTTCATAATTTTGTGTGTTTGTTTTATAAATAAAATAATTAATTTGTAAATTATAATTGCACAGATTATACATTTATGGGTTCCACACTCGATATTTGAGACCCAATAGCACACAGCTATCCTGAATTCTTATTTGTGTCAATTTCAATTTTTTCCATAATATTGTGTGTTTGTTTTATAAATAATAATTATTTTTTGCAAATTATAATTGGATAGATTATATATCTATGGATTCCAAGATCGATATTTGAGGCTCAGTAGCACCAAGCTATCCTGAATTCTTATGTGTTTTGTAAATTATAACTGAACAGAGTTTGTGTTGTATCTATCAATATAGTAGATACTTATACTACAAGATTATACGCTAGAAGACTCTACATTTTATTACGCTAAAAGGCTTTATATTTTACTACGCTAAAAGGGCACTAGTCCTTAAGCAAATAAATAATCTAAACTAAATAAAAAGAACAAATATATTTTAATAACATAACATTCAAGAAATTACATATAAAACAGTAAAATAAATTTATGAACAATTTTTATTAACAAAAAAATGATTTCTCAACTTTTAAATATTTTTTTAAAACACTAATATCTTAATTTGGATAAAAATAACATACTAGTTTAATCGCAAACAAAACACAAAATAACATGAAAATACATTCAAGACAACTAATATGCATTATTACACGAGTTTCGACATAAGCTAAATCGGAGTTACACGATTTATATTTTTAGAAAAGTCCATAAATTAAAATTTTGAGCTCGAACAACAATAGAAGGTTTGGGTAGGATGTGGGACCTACAATCTTATCTTTTTGTGTGACGGATGGGATCCACTCGATTACTTTTTGGAGAAAAAGAGGAAGGGGACCGATGTTTAGTTTTATGAAAATAGGGGGGTTGACATTGGTTCTGTCTTTGGTAATGAACATGTATAGCACGGTATTACACCGCGTTATATGTAATGCAGTATTACATCGCGCTATGCTTTAATGGCAGAAACATCGTTAAAGTATAGTGCAGTGTAATATCGCATTATATATAGAAATGTAACTTTTTAAGCAGTAGAAATGTATTTTGAGTCCAAAATCACAAAAGTTAGGTTTCAGAACCCTAGGAATCGACAGAAAGAGATGGGTCGGATACTGGAATCTGTACAAAAGTCATAACTTTTTTATGGTAGGGCTTTGACCTGTATCTGGCCAACTCTTTGAACTACTGGGTGTGGTATATTCATGGACTGGAAAAGCGAACTCTCAATTTGATCAGGAGAGCCTAATGAGCTCTCTATCTTTCCCCAAATTTCGAGTGGCGGTATACTTTTTCTCAACCAATTCAAATTGCACTTCATTTTTAATTCTAAGTGTTGTAGAATATTAAGTAGCTAGGTGGATTTTAGCGCCTGATGAATCTTCAAAAAAATTATAAGCGTCTAAAATAAACTTGTAGAGAAGGATCTTATGCCATCGGTGACCGGCTTGTCTATACAGTAAGTGGTACTAGGACTAGTAGAGTAGATGCACTATTGGGCGGGGCTTCCTCGATCAGATCTTCTTGCATAGCTAAATGCCAAACAAGGATGAAAATCAACTACTTATATAGAATGCATATTGACACATTCAATGAAGCAGCAGTTAGATTTACAAAGATGATGAAAATAACAAATACAACATCTGTTTGAAGTGTACATAATGATAAATGAAGTCCTAACTACAATGAATAAATGGTAGCTTGAATTTGGAATGCAGCTATAAGTTCAGTGCCAGCCTTCGTCATCTATAGTAGCTCAGCTCCAAGAATCTGCTCGTAAGGTGCAGTAGTATAATATGAGTATGATCGATCCCATATACATAGTATCTTGAAAAACTTCGGTCAAGCAGTTACAAGGTTTTTAAGTCAAAGACACACACTTTGCATAATTTGTTCATCTTAATAACATATAAAATATAGAGAAATATCGAGAGATACATTCATAAAATAACGAATATTAGAATTTACGTACACAATCAAGGAATAGATCATAAGCATGTTTTTCCAACTAACAAATCAAAATCACTACAATTTCACTAGCCCGGCCTGTAAAGGAGACATGCACCAAGTAATTTGTACTCAAATACTTCTACCTGGACGCAATGGTCTATACTAGACAATGAACAAATTTCATATAAATTTCCAAATGACAGGTTTATATAACCTTGTCATGAGTTCAACATGACGAGGTATGATGATAACTTTCTCCCAACATCAATCTGACACCCTCCAAGTGTCCACCAACCCACAAACAATTTGCATGGATTAAACGTGAAAAACATGTGAAATGTACGACAAGCATAATAAATTCACGTGCATAATCAAGAATTCAACTTTATACTGCCACATATGTATAATGCACCATTATACTCCACACAACATCATCACTGAAATGCCATCCTTATACCGTCACATATGTATCAATAGTGAAATACCCCTTATTCAGACATATATGCATAACCAATAACATCAATGCGGTACCATTATCCGTGTGTACGCTATCAAGGAAAAATATGAGAGAGAAACTATAGGGGGTGGATCTGTATCCACGTAATTTATGGATATAACCTTGTGCATAATAAACACATAACAAAGACATCATTCCCTAACAGTAGCAATATCATCACAACTGCACGACAAAGACCTCGTGCTAAATCAATATCATATCACAATGACCTTGTTCCACAATATCATCAAAATTACATAACAAACACCTCGTGCCACACCTAAGTCCATATCCGAAAATCATATGCAGTGATGCATCCATATAAATGGGAAAATAAGCATGTACGATGCACGTGGACTAAGAAATATCCATGTATGAATGTGTATATGTATATAAGGGATGATCCCTAAGTAGGATGTATGCCTACTTGTTTGTATGAATATGGACCTAACATGTAATACGTCACCAAATGATCATGTCCCAAACATCGAAAGCCATGTCATAGTTTTTAACATGGGTAAGGAACATCGAAAGTCATTTCATTATTTGTATAAGACTAGTTTGGTAGGGATACAATTCTTCTTTGCCTTGCTTTTGCTTTGGATCATTTTTCTTGATTTTTGTTTCTATTGGTCATATTTGTCTCATATTATTTTGGTGGTGTTACTAATATTGTCTTCTTTTTTCTTTTTATATTCTTGAGCCGAGGGTCTTTCGGAAACGGCCTCTCTACTCCTTCGGTATAGGGGTAAGGTCTGCGTACACACTACCCTCCCTAGACCCCACTTGTGAAATTTTACTGGGTCGTTGTTGTTGTTGTAAGGAACTCAAGTAGTCATACTTCAATTAAAGGCATAACACAAGAATAGCAAGTACGGGTGTGTGCTCATAATTTGCATGTAATTACATCCAAGAAATTATAAGAAAAACCCCAAAAAGAGTTCATCATGCACAATACAAGGTACAATTAGCCTCACATTAGCTCTAGCATGGTCTATCGCGCTCACGTTGTCAATAAATTGAATGACACATAGAATTAAGTTGGACGTAGAACCAAATAATGCATAGAGTAATCTAGAATCTATCCCGCGCATGAATACTCACGGCACATGTATATACTCTCATCACCTTATATATATGCCACCCTCGCATGTAGCAAACAGTATCACTTAGTAGGAAAAAATTTCCTCAACCAAAGCTAGGTAAGACACTTGCCTCAATTAGCCCAAATCAATCCTCTACAATAGCCTTTCCTATAAAAATCACCTCCTTTCGGCTCAAATGAAGCCAAAAATAACTCAATAAAATATAAAAAATGCTATAGGAATCAATTCCAAACAATAAAGTTTCAATCTTTACCTATTCTCAAAAAGTTAACAAAATCAAACTCGAGCCCACGTGGTCAAAACCCGAGTCAAAAGGTAGATCCTGGCTACCCATAACCCCACGAGTCCAAATATGTGATTAGATTTAAAAATGGAGTCCAAATCGACTCTCAATTTGTTAATTTCATTTTTCAAAATATAGTCAAAATCCTCCAAAATTCCTTCCAAATTCCATAATTTAGGTGTAATAATCCATGGAGAAACAAGATATAATATCAAAATCAATTAGAAATCATCTATCCTCTTCCCTTATGTAAAAATTATTACAGCCTGTACTTTCATATTAGAATGCATCTTAAACGAATCAATATAAGCCGGAGAGTTTAAGGACCTTTGCAAACATAATGATAATTTAAAACAGATACTAAGGAAATATCGTGAGGGTTGGAGAGTAAGCAAATCAAAGATGTTATAACCCGTACATTTGGGGTAAAATTAGGAGTGCTTAATATGATAATGAGGTTGTGTTTTAAGGTACTTAAAACTATATAATATTTGTATGTTGTGTTTTGATGTCAAACAAGTTGTAAACAAAAGTCGGAAAAAGTTATTGCAAGTTACGTTGATATCTTTAGTAAAATTTGGGTCAAATATCTTTCTCCTAATATACTTGGAGTTAAGTGATGACCTACCTACCAAAGTGAAGGTCTATGAATCCAGTTTCCAACGCATTAAACTATTCATCAATCCAACGTCGAAGTAGAAAGATATTCATGTTTAGGCGAGACTGCGGTGACAGCTCCTTTGGGACCCTCTTAGGCAATCCAAAATTCTCAAGTTGAATAAAGTGGTAGAACAACTTGGAACCTCATTTTTTGTCCATATCAGTTCCTATAGACCCTAAAATTCTCTCTAAAGGTTCTCACGTAGTTCAAGAGTTAATCTTAAGGTTCTCAAAGTGAATCAAACACTAGAAACCTTGTGGTGTTCATAGATTTGTTGTTCTTCTTCTAGTGGCTATTTTCATAGATTTCTTCATGGTGAAGTAAGCTTGAGTTGGAGATGTTCTTGAAGATTGAAGGTTTGATTATGACTCTTCTACTTGTTCTTAAGCTTATCTTATTCATAGTTATCTTGTCATTAAATAACTTGTAAGATAAAAGGAGTAAAACCCATCTTTGATGTGTTGTAGTTTTTGGACTGTTTTGGAATGTTTTGAGCTATATTGTGGCTGGAAAATTATGGAGAACAACTTGGCGTTGTTTTTATTGATGTTGTTATTATTTTATGGAGAAAGCAAGGTTCTGCTTGTGTCTATGAGATAAGCTCGTCGCCCAATATACGTTATATTCTAGTTTCATTTCGTTGACGAAAGCCCTATAGTCATTTATGATTGTTGTTGCTGCGACACTGATTGGCTGATTATGACTTAATTCTAAGTTAAATTCATGAATGGTTTACGTGGAAAGGGGGCTGATTATGTGTTGTTGGTTGTGTTGCTCGGTTTAAAAAAAAATAGAAGTTGGAAATGTGCCGTTTAGTAATCTGAGATCGAGCTTGTCGCTCATTACTATTGCCTGGCTTTATGGTCAGTCAGAGTTTATATTTGACTGGCCTTACGGTATTTGAGAGTTTACTGTTTTTTGACCATTTGGTCAATGAAAGATACACCATTTGAACGTGCCAAGAATCAGTCATCCAATCACTGTATAATCTCACCATATACATACCGATGAGTGATTCCATATCACCACAATCTGCATAAGTTGGTCAACAAAACCTAACCGAAGATTCTTTTTTTGACCTTAGCTTAAAATTCTTAAAACCAAATTGCAACATCCGGATCTCACTCCAAGATTTGGTTCTTGCACATATACACTGTATTAGTCCCCACAAGCCTTACCAATTCATAAACATAATCCCAAGATATAATCACGTGATGTACCATATAATCCATGTACTCATAGCATTACTTTCCAACTTCGGTAGCCGTTTACCACCAAACTCGGTACCAGTAATATTCTTCATATAAAATAAATCCTCGTTACAAATCATTGTAGCATTGCAATGAAGAAAGAAATATTTAGAAACTCATAACCACCCATCAAGTCAACAAATTCTAGAGTTAGTGCCTGATAAGAATATTTGCCAATATCTAAGCTGACTAATAACATTCTTCTCCAACCATATCTTATCCAGTTTGGATTGCAATAACTTCAGGTCCAATAATCTCATATCACCTAATACAAGTTTCTCGAGTAACAAGCCACATCCAATGCTGCATTATACTGAGCCCGGGGGATCCTAATTGGTCGTCCTCGACCCTGATCTTTGATTAGTATCGGGTGTGGACATCCGACCAAGTCACGACGGGATATTCATCCAAATTCTGCTTTAGCTGCTTCGAAGCCACCGAGCTTCATTCGTTCCAACCTTGAGTGAAGGAATGCACTGCCCAATTATCAATTCCATTCGCCCCATTTGAAAGCGATACATGAACTCCCCGCAGCATCTGGTTTTCTCTTTGTTTGATTTTGAAGACGTCAGATTTCCTTGTAGCCACCTTGATGGCACCTGCATGTGCCTTTAGGAAAGAATCTGCCAGCATGGCATATGAGTCTATCAAATCCGGAGCTAGGTTGTGATACCACATCATCTCCCCTTTAGAAAGTATTTCTCCGAACTTCTTTAGTCGGACGGATTCGATCTTGTCGTCCCTCATGTCGTTTTCCTTCACTGCACAGTTGTAAGAAGTGACGTGCTCGCTGGGGTCCGAGGTTCTGTTGTGCTTCGGAAAATTGGGCATTCTGAACTTCTTCGGGATGGGCTTCGGAGCCGCGCCTGACGGGAATGACTTTTGTACGAATTTCTTTGAATCAACACTCTTCAGGATTAGGGGTGCACCTGGGATCTGATCGACAATTGAGTTGTAGGTCTCTACCTTTTTGTCGTTGCCTTCTATCCTCTTTTTGCCAAGCTCAATTCTCTTTGTGAGGTTCTCGAGCATATTCTTAATAGCAGGGTCGGCTACGGACCCGTTGTTGCTCGACCTTTCAGGTACCTGTTCGGTCCTAGGGGCCGCTTCCAAGGCCGTTGTACTTGGGGTGTTTTGGTGGCTTTACATATGAGAAATTGTCAATTGATGTGCCTACAACATCTTAAATATAACGTGAAGGCTAACCACTTTTTCCTCCCGAGTAGGGGTTTTCTAAGCTTTTTGTTGGTCTTCTTGGAGTACGCTCATGTTAGTATGGGATCTTATATCGACGTGTTGGGCATCGCATGAGACCACATCCGCGAGAATTAGATCTGGTGTGACCTTAGGGTTTCGTGGCGGTACACCAATACCTGGAACAGCTACATTATTCTCTCTATGGTCCTCAAGACCGTTGTTTTCATATGCATTTACTGAATTAGATATTTTAACTGAAAAAAGATTCTTAGACAAGAAAAAGTGTGAAATAACTTGTGTTATGCAGTAAACCAACAAGAAAACAATTACTATTATTTTTAGCCCTACAGTGGGCGCCAAACAGTTAACCTTGAAAATGGTAATTATAATTAGATTTAATTTTGTGGTTCTAAAAATACGTTATTTATTTTTATGCTAGTTGTTATGCAATAGATGTTAAGTGTGAGACTAGAAAATAAGATAAGAACTTGAAAGCATTATGTTAAGCAAATCATGGGGCTGACAATCGGGGCCTCGAGTCAGGTTATACGGGGCCTCGAGGTCGAGCTCGATACTAAGCTATGAACAGCCGATGAAGGACTAACATCTCTGAGAGCTTTAATAAAGGCTCTTTATGATCAATAATGAGCAATAAATGAAGAACAACAACAACAACGACCCACTATAATCTCACAAGTGGGGTCTAGGGAAGGTAATATGTACGCAGGCCTTACCCCTACCCCGAGGGACCGAGAGGTTGTTTTATGAGACCTCGGCTCAAGAAAGCAACAAAAGTCGATTGATAGAATGCAGTAAATGAAAGCAATAAATGAATAACAATTGATAGAATACAGTAAATGTAAGCAATAAATGTAAATAATAAAATCAAGGGAGAATGTGTTTAAGTTAGAGAGCGGAGAATGTTCTTCTTGCTGTATTGAATGTTGTATGTTATTATATGTGTTACAAAATAACAAGGGTTCCCTTTTATATATAAGAGGGAATCCCAACATAATACAAGTGCGGTACGGGCTCGCACTAGCCTCCTAGACTTGATCAATTTTAATCACGTGCATTGGGAACTACCCGTTTTTCCATCATAATCAATGTTTTGCACTGCCTCGAGGTCGAACATTGAAAGCCCTCGGGATCAAACACCAAGCTGAACTTCGAGCCTTTTAGGGACGGTCTTTACGAGGTGCCTCAACGATTACAAAATCGGACCCTCTGATTTTTACTGTATACAACTTAGCAAAATAACACATTGGCAGAATCATATTGAAAGAGTTAGGAGAGAAACAAGTTTTCAAAGATTATCATACACATGTGCATAATACCAAACAAGTTAAAACCTAAAAGGTCCAAATTAACCTAAGTATATATCCTAGTATCATAGGACAGCTATGTTAACTAACATGAGAAAACAAAAACAACATTAGACATGGTACGGATCCACAGATTATGACAATTACTATTGGATGAATAGTGAATCAAGTGAACCAAAGACATGTTGAAGGGCCTATTAATAGGGGAGCCAGGCATGGTTGGTAGAAAGGGCCACAACACTTATTAGAACACATTACATATGCAAGGCTATCATTATAGAGATTCAAAACAGAGTAGGAAAATAAACTAATATCAAATAACAAACGTAGGCATTCTGATATTGATATAGTAGACTAATTAACTAAAGAAGGTCCAAATTATTCAGATGAAACACATTCAAATAACAGAATTGATGGTTTTTAGGTAAACTTAAATACAAGAGAGGTTCAAACAATTGTAAATATAACAAGGTCATACACAGAAGTAGCTCAGAACACATTGGTTAAACGGACTTAAGAGAATTCAAATTATTCAAATTAGGCACAAGCATGTTTCAGAACTAGCAACATCAGGTGAAATTAAATGCTAAAAAGACTTAAAACGACTGTAAAGCTAACAGAGTTGCACACAAGAGTAGCCCAAAAAAATATTAATCCATGAATTTCAGAAGTGGGAATGTGCTAATCATAAACACATAAGAACGAAATTGCAAAGGTCAAATGACTTACCAGTTAAACGGATAATAATAAAGAATAAAATTCCATAAGAACCGAGAATCTTAATGCGTCAAAGTTCCCAAGAGCTTCAAAGGAACCCTGGGTAATGCTCGCACCAAGAGAAGGTTAAATAATAGAATCTCAGTGGTCTTGGCTTCCAGACAACCAAAACAAAGTACAGAATAAGAGAATGAGGGAATAACATAACAAAGCTCCAATTTTTTAGTGAAATATAGCGATTAAGGTCTGTCTCAATGGGGAATGGGAAGGGGTTTATATAGCAGTAAAATTGGACGAACAAACAAGGAAGAAAAATAAATCAAACATAGAATAAGGAAAGAAAACATGCAAAATCGATTCAGAATCAATTTAGAGAGAAATCGGGTAAACCCTTATTTAAGAGGGAGAACACAAATCAACAGAGATCTCACTTAATCGGACTCACGTAGCATGGTACTGAGTGTATATAGACGAAAAAATGCTCAAAATCAAAGGCTATAGCCACTTTAGTCCGATCTCAGAAGATATCACTTGCCAAACTTAGGTAAGCACCTAAGTAACACCATAAATGGATGACCAGTAGTGAGAGGAGACCAATAAGGTAAGTGAATCGATGATTGATTCAATTTTAGAGTCGAATTTTGAGAGGTTAAGAGATACAGCGGCTAGAGTTTCTCAGAGAAGAAGAAAGAGCAAAGAGGATATAGGGGCGGCGGGTTAAGAGAAAATGATAGAGTTTGGGCGGGTTTGGTTAATTAAAGAAGGAGAGTGAACGAGGGTCGTTGATCTTTAAAAATCAACGGCAGGGATTCAAAAACGGACGAGGCGGGTCATAAAAATGGGTATCGATCGGGTATTATACAAGGGTCGCCTGGTTTGGGCTTGGGTTCTATTGGGCTATAGCTAGTCTATTATTTAAATACACAAAAACAGTTTATAAAAATTCTTGATAAATAAGTAAAAATATTATTTATACACTGAAATGCTTAAAAATGATAAATTAATATTACAAAAATATAAAATACTATTTTGACACAAATGACATAAATAAAGAGTATTTTTATATGAGTATAGGCTATTACTGCAAAATTGTACAAATAGCTTTTAAAAATGCTAATGTAATTATATGAAATGAAGTAATTATATGCTAATGTAATTTAAAATGCTAATGTAATTACATGCTAATGTAAATATTTAAAACATATATTATAGGTGCTAATAATAATTTTCGGTAAATAAGTCATCAAAAAAATTGAAGCATTAATTAATTAAGTATTCAAATAATTTTAATGTAGGAAAATCAATTTAAAGGCTCTAAAACTTAGGAAAAATTATTAAAATAAAATGCTCTTATAGGCTTATAAGCCAAATAATGATGCAAAAAATGATGTTTAAAAGTGTGTGTGTGTGTGTATATATATATATATATATATATAAAAATATGAGGATAAAATTGAGTATCAACAGCACCATCAACTTAAGGCATGTTGCCTTTAAATTGATATTAGTTCTTCGCATTTTAGCAATTTCTTACCTCTTTCACATTGGAAGACATTCATATTTTTGTTATAAATACACTTCTATTTAAGGTGAATGTCTTTAATTAGAGAGATTCTAGAGTTCTATTCTTGGTAGATAAATCATCCTCCTCCCTATAAATAGAGGTGCTCTCTACCATTGTAAATAACTCCTAACATTCTCTAAGTATCAATAAGAAGAACTCTCTCTACTCTTCTCTCTATTTGCTCTTGTTCTTGAGTTATTGTTCTTGTCTTTATATTATTTCATAACACGTTATCAGCACGAGACTCTACCGTCTCAAGAACCATTCTCGAGAAATCTAAGGTATTTCCCTCTTCCTAATTTAATTTTCGATTATGTCTGACATTACAAAAAGAAAGTTCGTTGCCCTTGAAATTTCGGGCAAGAACTATATGACATGGGTGTTGGATGCTGAAATCCACTTAGATGCTATGGGTCTCGGAGACACCATCAAAGATAGAGAAAAAGCATCCACCCAAGAATGTGCGAAGGCCTTGATTTTCTTGCGCCACCACCTTGATGAAGGTTTGAAGATTGAATATCTCACCGTCAAGGATCCACTCGTCTTGTGGAACGGCTTAAAGGAGAGATATGACAACCTGAAGTTGGTCACTCTGCCACAAGCACGATATGATTGGGCTCATCTGAGGCTCCAGGACTTTAAGTCCGTTTCTGAATATAATTCTGCAATGTTCAGAATTACTTCTAAATTGAAGCTATGCGGGGATAATATCTCCGATTATGATATGCTTGAGAAAACGTTTACAACGTTTCATGCCTCCAATATAGTACTGCAACAACAGTACAGAGAGAAAGGCTTTACAAAGTACTCTGAACTGATTTCTCTTCTACTAGTGGCTGAGCGAAATAATGACCTGCTCATGAGAAATCATGAAAATCGACCCACTGGGACTACACCACTGCCTGAAGCAGATAAGGTGCACTCTCATTATGCCAAACATGAAAAGGACCATGGTCATGGTCGTAAACGGGGTCATAGCCAGGGACGTAGACAAGGAAGAAATTCCAATGAAGTCCGTCACCCCCCAAAGAGAGATAACCGCCGAAAGCAGAAACGGGGTCATGAAGATCCTAAGGAAAATGGTTCAGAAACGATATGTTATCGTTGCGGTGGGAAAGGGCACTGGTCAAAGACTTGCCGTATACCAAGACACTTGGTTGACCTTTATCAAGCATCTCGAAAGAGAAAAGGCCCTGAAACAAATTTTGTCTATGACGACAATGAGGACATCACCCACCTGGATGTGGCAGACTTCTTTGAGCAACCCGATGGGAAAATAGATCACCTAATCGGCGATGGATCCGTGATGAAAGAAGATGGAGTTATTTGATTTTGTTCTACTTATTTGTATTAGTTAGTGAATAAACTAATAGTCATTAGTATTAGCTCGTATTAGTTAGTTCATGATGCAATGTTAGCAGTAGTTCTTTAGAATATCTTCAATATGCTCAAATATCAATAAAATTTTTATTTTCTAGTAGGGGTAATCGACTAGCCTGAAAAAATAGTCGATTATCTACTATTTTCGCATTAAAGTTGAAAAACAATTGATCAACAATCGATTGTCTTTGGCTAACAATCGATTGTCATTAAGACAATGTAATCTGGAATTTTTCAAAAATCATCCACAATCGATTGTCTTTGTCTAACAATCGATTGTCTTGAAACAGTGAGGTCTGGAATTTTTCAAAATAGCCAACAATCGATTGTCTATGTTTAACAATCGATTGTCTTGAAACAGTGTGTTCTGGAATTTTTCAAAATAGCCAACAATCGATTGTCTATGCATAACAATCGATTGTCTTGAAACAGTGTGTTCTGGAATTTTTCAAAATAGCCAACAATCGATTGTCTATGCATAACAATCGATTGTCTTGAAACAGTGTGCTCTGGAATTTTTCAAAATAGCCAACAATCGATTGTCTATGCATAACAATCGATTGTCTTAAGACAGTGTGATCTGAAGTTTTTCAAAATAGCAAATAATCGATTGTGTGTGTTTAACAATCGATTGTCAATGTTCAACAATCGATTGTTTGTAAGTAACAATCGATTGTTTGAAGAAAACGTTTAAACTGAAATTTTCAAACTGCAAAGTAATGGATAACATATCTGATTTTGTTAGTCAACTGTTAGCAGCAGATTTTGAAAATATTATGTGACACAAAAGAATTGAACTTGTTTATTCTTATGTTCTTGTATCTCTTTTGTATGTCAAACTATGGGATAGCAAATATGGATATCTCACAAAGCGAACTTGGATCAACATCCAACTGTAAAAGTATTTGCCTAATTGATTCATGTACTACACATACAATACTCAAAGAAAGGAAGTATTTCTCTCAACTAAATATGTGTAAGGCAAACGTTACTACAATCTCTGGAAGTAGTAAATTGATTGAAGGCTCCGGAAGAGCAATTGTAACTCTGCCCAAGGGCACGACGTTAATCATAGAGAATGCAATGTTCTCCTCCAAGTCTAAGAGAAACTTGTTGAGTTTTAAAGATGTACGCCGGAATGGCTATCATATTGAGACAATGGATGAAGATAATATTGAATATCTCGTCATCACAAAGAATGTCTCCGGCCAAAAGAGGGTTATTGAGAAATTCTCGTCTTTATCTTGTGGCCTGTATTGGACAAGAATTAGTGCAATTGAGGCACATTCAACAGTAAACCAAAGGGTTACTGATTCCAATACCTTTGTACTTTGGCATGATCGATTGGGACACCCAGGATCGGTCATGATGAGACGGATTATAGAAAGCTCATATGGGCATCCGTTAAAGAATTTCAAAATTCTTTCGAATAATGAATATCCTTGCACTTCGTGTTATCAAGGCAAGTTGATTATCAGGCCATCACCAACAAAGGTTGGGACTGAGTCACCCACGTTTCTGGAACGTATACAAGGGGACATTTGTGGACCTATTCACCCACCTAGTGGGTCGTTTAGGTATTTCATGGTCTTGATAGACGCATCTTGTAGATGGTCTCATGTGTGCCTATTGTCATCACGCAACCTTGCGTTTGCGAAATTAATGGCACAAATAATTCGACTACGAGCACAATTTCCAGATAATCCAATCAAGTCCATAAGACTGGATAATGCTGCTGAGTTTACATCCCAAGCATTTAATGATTATTGCTTATCAATCGGGATAAAAGTTGAACATTTTGTAGCTCATGTTCACACTCAAAACGGTCTTGCAGAATCGTTAATTAAACGCCTGCAATTGATTGCAAGGCCATTACTTATGAGAACGAGGCTGCCCACTTCGGTATGGGGTCACGCCATCTTACATGCAGCAATGCTAATTCGTCTCAGACCGACGAATTACCACAAGTATTCCCCGTTGCAATTGGTTTTGGGTCATGAACCCAATATATCCCATTTAAGGATTTTTGGATGCGCAGTATATGTGCCTATTGCACCGCCATCCCGCACCAAAATGGGTCCGCAAAGAAGGTTAGGACTATATGTTGGGTTTGAATCGCCCTCCATCATTCGCTACCTCGAAACATTGACAGGCGACTTGTTTACTGCACGATTTGCAGACTGTCGATTTGATGAGACACTTTTCCCAAAATTAGGGGGAGAAGTTGGTGAAACCAAACGGGAAATTTTGTGGAAAAATGCATCATTATCTCATCTTGATCCACATACCTCTATTTGTGAAAGAGAGGTACAAAAGATTATCCATTTGCAAAGAATAGCAAATCAAATGCCTGACGCATTTACGGACTTGAAAAGGATAACGAAATCCCACATTCCCGCGGAAAATGTTCCAATTCGTATTGATGTCCCTGTTGGACAATCATCTAGTGTCATATCCAATGAGTCAAATGCACGCCTGAAGCGTGGCAGACCATTAGGTTCCAAAGATCAAAATCCTAGAAAGAGGAAAAAGAACGATCAAAATGACACCACGAAAGAATCTCATGATTTAACAAATTCTGAGGTTCATGAAGAATCCATTGAGCCCGAGACTCTGGAAAATACGGAACTATCCCTAAATCCAATTAATATTGAGGCAAATATTAATCGAGTGGATATTGTGGTGGATAATGCCTTTGCTTATAATGTAGCATCTAGCATTATGCAAGAATGTGAGGATCTCGAACCTCAATCTGTTGAAGAATGTCGAAAAAGACATGATTGGCCAAAGTGGCAAGAAGCAATTCAATCAGAATTAAATTCGCTGGCAAAACGTGAAGTTTTTGGCCCTATAGTTGAAACATCTAATGGTGTTAAGCCTGTCGGCTATAAACGGGTCTTTGTACGCAAAAGAAATGAGAAAAACGAGGTACAAAGATATAAGGCACGCCTTGTTGCACAAGGTTTTTCTCAAAGGCCTGGTGTCGATTATGAAGAGACATATTCGCCTGTAATGGATGCGATAACCTTTCGTTATCTCATAAGTTTTGCTGTCCATGAAAAGCTTGACATGCACTTAATGGATGTGGTTACTGCCTATCTTTATGGCTCACTTGATAATGAGATATACATGAAAATTCCCGATGGACTCAAGGTGCCAAACGCGCACAACTCAAAATCTCGGGAAATGTTCTCAATTAAATTGCAAAGATCCTTGTATGGTCTAAAGCAATCTGGACGAATGTGGTATAATCGTCTTAGTGAGTACTTGTTAAAAGAAGGCTATATAAATGACGCCATTTGCCCGTGTGTTTTTATAAAGAAAACAACATCGGAATTTGTTGTACTTGCCGTATATGTTGATGACATAAACCTTATTGGAACCCCTATAGAACTCCAAAAGGCAATTGATTATCTAAAGGATGAATTCGAGATGAAAGATCTCGGAAAGACTAAACTATGTCTTGGTTTGCAAATTGAATATTTGGCAAACGGAATTTTCGTTCATCAATCTACCTATACAGAAAAGGTACTGAAACGGTTTTACATGGATGAAGCACATCCTTTAAGTACACCGATGGTTGTTCGATCACTTGATGTGAACAAAGATCCATTCCGACCACAAGAAAGGAATGAAGAGCTACTTGGTCCTGAAGTACCATATCTTAGCGCAATTGGCGCACTAATGTATCTTGCAAATACTACAAGACCTGACATATCCTTTTCAGTTAATGTCTTAGCAAGATTTAGCTCGGCTCCTACGAGGAGACATTGGAATGGGATCAAACACATATTGCGGTACCTAAAGGGAACTACCGATATGGGCTTATTTTATGGCAAGAATTGCAGCCCGGATCTTGTTGGTTATGCTGATGCTGGATATTTGTCCGACCCACACAAGGCTCGATCTCAAACGGGTTATGTGTTTACCTGTGGAGAAACCGCCATATCTTGGCGATCGACTAAGCAATCAATTGTGGCTACTTCATCTAATCATGCCGAGATAATTGCTATTCATGAAGCAAGTCGGGAGTGTGTGTGGTTAAGGTCGATAATACATCATATCCAAGACAAATGTGGTTTGAAGTGTGATAAACTACCCACAACTTTGTATGAAGACAATGCAGCATGTATAGCTCAATTGAAGGGAGGATTCATAAAAGGAGATAGAACGAAGCATATTTCACCAAAGTTATTCTTCACACATGATCTTCAAAAGAATGGTGATATCAATGTTCAACAGATTCGTTCAAGCGACAATATTGCTGATTTGTTCACAAAATCTCTACCAAAGTCAACCTTCAAGAAGCTAGTTCACAAGATCGGGATGCGAAGACTTAAGGACATAAATTGATGTTCTTGTCAGGGGGAGTTAATGCGCGTTGCACTCTTTTTCCCTTACTAGGTTTTGTCCCACCGGGTTTTCCTTGCAAGGTTTTTAACGAGGCAACCAATAGGCGCATATTCAAACATGTGTACTCTTTTTCCTTACTTTAATTTTTCCCATTGGGTTTTGTTTTAAGGTTTTAACGAGGCACATCATTGAATAGACATTCAAGGGGGAGTGTTATAAATACACTTCTATTTAAGGTGAATGTCTTTAATTAGAGAGATTCTAGAGTTCTATTCTTGGTAGATAAATCATCCTCCTCCCTATAAATAGAGGTGCTCTCTACCATTGTAAATAACTCCTACCATTCTCTAAGTATCAATAAGAAGAACTCTCTCTACTCTTCTCTCTATTTGCTCTTGTTCTTGAGTTATTGTTCTTGTCTTTATATTATTTCATAACAATTTTGTTATTATTATTAATAAAAACATACCACTGATTAAGTACCTAGCTTAGTGGTATATTAGCTGGGAAAAAAAAAGAGAAACCGTAAACCCCGAGGCTTTCAAGGAGGTGAAATTGACGCGATTTCCAGGCGACAAACTTGAGAAGCTCGTCCATGGACAATCTGGTCGGCGACCAGCCACCTATAGAGGTTGGTTAGAATACTTCAACCAATATGCCCTTAGGCACGGTCACACATAATATAAAAATCACACTTGGAAAGGGTGGACGATTAGTTGGTGCAGGGTGCTGTAGCGAAAATAATTATAAAAGAGGAGAAATCGAACACATTAAAATTACCTTCTGAAGAGGTTCGTTTGATATCCAAAAACTGCTCAGCAACATTGAGACAAGTGGAGAATATTGGGGTGAACCAGAAAAATTTGGGTAGAGCCGAATCTAAGTGTTGGCTAGGTAAGTGTCCTGTAATAAGATGAGTAGTTATGAACCTTGTAGACCATCCACATGGAGGTGGTGAAGCGAGGGAACCAATTGGTAGAAAAAAATCCACAATCCTTGGGATTATCCTGTACTTGAAAGAAGTAGATAAAGGAATAAATATAGTGATAATTTGATTCTTCATCGCCATAATAAATAGGAGAGAAAATCGAATTAAATTATTCGCTTTCATAGAAACTTCACATGAAAATAATTAATAGTAAGCTTGTAACATGTTCACCAATAAATTCTTTTGTAACCAATCATTTATTTAATATTTATGAATTATGGTTGAACTACGGAAATTGAACCCACGGCATAGTGGATTTTCTTGTTCATACAGCAAGCAACCACTTGTGAATCTACAACAGGGGCGATTTACGTGTATGGGACGGGGTGGTACGCCACTCGCAAGCTTTAACCGAGACTGTATGTATACATCCATGTATATACAGAAGGAATTCATACAAATATTTTAAGTGGAACCCTCACTAACAAAAAGGATCAAGGTGCCATTGGCAAGGCACTGTCACTTTCACCCTAATGGTGGGAGTTCCAATCCCAGCTACTGTACACTTTTAAAAGCTTTTGGGTGGTGCATTAAGACAAATACAATTAGAAGAGGATCCTTGGTTTTCTCTCTCTTTACTTAATTGCTCTTTTTTTGTTTATTATTCCCTTCGTTTCATATTGTTTGAGGTAGTTTAACTCAGCACGGAGTTTAAGAAAAAATAAGAAGACTTTTAAAACTTGTGGTCTTAAAAGATCAAGGGGTAAAAGATTATGGGGCATACCATTTGTATGGCTATAAAAGCTTCTCACTAAGGACAAAAGGGGTAAAATAAAGAGTTTAAAGTTGAATTGTTTCCAAATTTAGAAATGTCTCATTTATTTTGGAACAGACTAAACAAGAAAGTACGTCAAACAATATGAAACAGAGGGAGTAGTAGGTAAAACAGTGATCTTCTTAGTTTATTTTGGAATTTCTTTTCTCCTTTTTTTCCCTTTAAACATTTAACAGAAAATATAAATAAGAAAATTCTTTCACAAATCTATTTAAAGAAATCCCCATTATTGCACTTTCTTAACTTCTCAGTGATTTATCAATAGATAATAAAAAATTAATTATTTTCTCCAGCATCACAACTCTGTAATCTATTTGCAGAAGCCAAAATAAATATTAAAAAAAAATCTTGAATAAGTTATAGTTTAATAATTGATGAAAGTTTATTTTGTTGTCAGATTTTCTAAAGTAGGACAATTGTATATAATACCAAGTGAGTTAATTTTCAAAAAAATATATATTGAAAAATGTTCGTAAACTTACTTAATATTTAGAGTGCTTATTAGTATACATTTTTTCTTTAAGTATCTAAAGTGATAACAAGCCTTTTCCTTGTACAAAATGCATAATCCTGTTGAATTTTTATGATTTTTTTCAAGTTATCATAATTATTACGTAATCATTTTGCTCGACCGATTTGTTTATATTAACTACAAAGATTAATAATCCGAACCGAAACCCAAATCGTGTAAACCGATTAAATTTATACCCTATTTAGACAATATAAATTGTAATCTGACTATGTTAAAAATTTTGGCACCCGAAGCCTTATCCTGAATCCGCCTCCGATCTACAATAACAATTACTATTATTATTCTTACATCTATCTCAAGCAAGTCTAGCACGGGTGTATGAATACTCATTATCCATGCCTTAAGATTATAAACTCAAATGACAAAAATGGGTTTTTAAAAATCAGCTACCCAAAAGATAGCGTGATGATTTAGATAGCCTTACATAGGAATTTGAAAAACCGATAGTCCACAAACAAGTGGTCTATATGAACATTGAAAGCTTTTGCATGTTCTATCATCATATGTTATAGAAGATTATGAGTGTAGATAAAGGATACAGTAAATGAAGAATGAACCACATGAGTAGCTTGATATCGGAGAAGTGAAAACAGTGTGATTTGTGAAGTTGATCTGAGATAGAAGAGGTAACATGAGTAGACATGCTGGTCACTTGATTAAAAGAAATTACATGAAAGTGTGAGGCTGACTTTTACTAGGGTATGAAAAAAATGCTTATTGTAGATAGAAGGGAAAAAATTAAAGAAATATTTGACATCAAAGGATTACCAAGTAATTGAGCATTTCAACCGCCACCATTGACAAATAGCCAGTCCCATGCTAATCTATGGTTTGTATGGAAGTACTTGTCGGGCCTTATAATTGTTAGGATTTTGTCCATAACTGTTATAACTTTCTTCTCGAAGGAATGAAAAAAGACTCCCAAATCTCTTTCATATGCCTTATATCCGTTTTTTGGATGAGAAGTTTTGTACTTCTATAAATTGACGTTTTCTTCTCACAACAAGAACAACAACAACCTCCACAATATAGTCGTTAGGAGAATCATGTTCAGGGGAGATTATTCTATCAAAAAATTATTCTCTTTTTATAATAATGATAGATCATATGTAGGTCGATTAACCAATCCATAATAAATTATTATGCCTAGTTTAGTATATTTTTCTTTCTCGTTTTATCATCTCAAAAGTTTACATTATTAGCTTCTACATGCATCATATTATTTCGATCCCAATAAGTGGTATTAGTGACAATGGTTGAAACAAGGTTGAAGACAGATTCAAGGCGGGCTCAGATCAAGCAACAATCAATTTGACATCATCTGAAATACTACATATGGAGACTTTTAATCATTTTTTTTTATAATTAAACTTTCATTTACCAGGGAAATTTTTACAAAGAAATCAATAACCCTTTACATATGTCCTAGATCATTCTGTACTACTACCCCCATTTCCTTCTTTCCTATATCTTTAGTATTGAACTATTTACATTGAATACCAATACAATATATCTAAAGCCTTTCCTACTCGTTTGTTGCTTCTACAGTGCAACTCTTGTATAATCCTCTTACCTAGCATCTCCCACTTCCTCTCCTCTTTTTTGAATATCCTGGCATTCCTCTCCTGCTATACATGGTATACACATGCTGCCAGTGTCATTTTGTAAAGCTCAGTGTTTGCATTTTGTTTCTTCACTCAGTCCTCAGCCCAAGCTAGCTCCTCATTCCAACCATATACTAATCTATTTATCCCTTTCCATTATAACAGATTGCCCCATAGCTTAACTGCAAAGGAGCATTCGAAGAATAAATGTTGTACTGTTTCATTCTCTGTTTTACATAGGACACATATCTGCTCAACTTGCATTCCCCATTTAATCAACATGTCTTTAGTGTATAACTTTCCATGAGCTTCTATTGTTAGTGTGAAAATCTACCTTGGACATCAAGCATTTCTGCACACCAGTCTTCTCCAGGTCACTTTGTTGAAACTTCCTCTCAAATCATGATACATTTGCTTGATTGAACACTTGCCCATCCTTCTGATATCTTCCAAATTGAGTCCATCTTCTTCAAAAGTCTTCTTTGCTTTCAGAATCTTACTCATCATCCATGATGTGGGCTTCAGTTGCACTTCCCATATGGTCCTATCCCTAATGTAATAACTGTGTACCCATTGAATCCAAGCTTGTTCTTTTCTATGCATAAATTCCAAAATTATTTGCATATAGCAGCCTTATTCCGCATTGTTATACTGATGATATTGAATCCACCTGCTGATTTTGGCATACACACCTTCTCTTATGCAAGCAAAGTCTTCCTCGATATATTTCCTTCACCGGTCTACAAGAAGCTTCTGCAAATTGCTTCAAGCAGCTTGATGATCTTCTTTGGGAGAACAAATATCTGCACCTAGAAAGTTTGGATAGAGAAGAGAACACTTTTTATCAGTTGGATCCTTCCATCATATGAGAGGAACTTAGTTGTCATGAAGTTATTCTTCCAGTAATCTTGTCAAGGAGTGGTTGGCATTGAGCTATTGATACTCTCTTAGAGCTTAAGGGAACTCCCAAGTATCTGACTGGTAACTCCCCTATTTGAATTCCCAAAAACTCCAGTATTCCTTCCTGCATCTCTTGAGATACTCCTCCAAAGTAGATAGAACTTTTATGCTTATTAATCTCCAATCCAGATGCTTTAGAGAACTCCACAAAGCAGTTGTACATCATCTTTATGGATCATATTGCACCCCTGCAAAAAAGAAGAAGGTCATCTGCAAATTCAAGCTGCACAATTTGCAACTTCTCACATTTGGGATGGTAGTTAAAGTCTGGTATCTAGCTCAGTGTTTTGAGTTTCCTTGTCAGGTATTCCATAGAAATCACAAACAAATATGGTGATAATGGATCCCCCTGTCTCAATCCTTTCCTAGCTTCGAATGGTTTTGTAAGTGAACCATTGATTAGGATAGAATAGCGCACAGTCTGCATACAGCACATGATCCATTTCACAAACTGTTCTGGAAAAGCCATTGCATTCAAAACCTGCTCCATAAAACCCCATTCAATTGAATCATAAGCTTTTTGCATATCTAGTTTCATGATACACCTTGGTGACACCCCTCTCATTCCATATCCTTTAACTAGTTCATGACTAAGGATAATGTTGTCTGTTATCACTCTACCATGAACAAGTGGTGCATGAGACTTATCAATTATCACATCCATCACCTTTTGAAGCCTTTTGGTAAGAATCTTAGAGATTATTTTATACAGGGTAGTGCAACAGGATATTGGTCTAAATTCCTTAATGCTTGCAGGATTCTTAACTTTTGGGATCAAAGTAATTGTGGAACAGTTTATAGGCTTATACATTTGAGATGTCTCAAAAAACTCTAAGACACATTTAATCACATCCTCACCTATAACTGTCTATGCCTTCTTGAAGACTACTGCATTAAATCCATCAAAAACAGGTGCCTTTAGGTCACTTATGTCCTTCAAAGCTAGCCATACTTCCTCCTTTGTCACTGGTTCTATCAGCTTCAGTTGTTGATCCCAATTAAGTACTGCTCCTATCTTCATTACATTAGGATTAATAGCTGGTATTGGCTCTGCTCTTGATCCCACCAGTTTCTTGTAAAATCCCAGTACTTCTGCCTCTATGTCCTCTTCTAACCATAACTGATCCCCCATTTCATTTCTCAGATATTGAATGCCATTCATATTGTTTCTATTCTTCATTTGGGCAAAGAAATATGAAGAATTGGAATCACCCAACCTTATCCATTGTACTCTAGATCTTTGTTTGTAGATGCTTTCTTCAATCAACCTCCATTTTTCCAGTTTTGCTTTGATTCCTCTCTCTTTATCAATCAGATCAGGCTGCTTTAGTCTGCTACTCATCTCCTCTTGAACTTCTTTTAGCTCCTCCCTTGCCTGTTTTATTTTTTCTCATTTCCCTGGAAATGGTTAGTGTTTATCCCTTTAATGACTTCCTTAACCCTTTTTAGATTGTTCCACACTATCTGCATCATTCCTTGATTTTCTCCCTTTTTCATACTTGTTCAACAACTTGTATAAATTCAGGATGGTCAGCTATACAATTGAAAAATCGAAATGGCTTGTTCTTTTTCCCTTGAATATGAGTTATCATAAGCTTAAGTGGAGAATGATCAGAAACAGAAGGTTCTAACACTTGTATTCTCAAACTTGGAATTGTTAGCATCCAGTTAGCATTCACTAATCCTTTATCAATCCTGTTGTAAGTGTGATTGTTGGTCCATGTGTAATCTCTTCCCACTATTTGAAGCTCATACATACCAGTATCCCGTAAGAACTCCTTGAAATCTTTTATTTCCATATCTTGCATTGTTGATCCATGCATCCTATTCTCTTTTTATAATACAGCACTATAATCCCCCATGGCTAACCAAGCCACCTGTTGTATACTATGTATTGTCCTCAACTTACTCCATAACAGTATCCTATCTTTGATAGTATGTAGCCCATAGATAGTTGTAAACCCTATTGTGAACATCTTAGAACATGTGCTAATTTGCCCATGAATAAGTTGTTCATCTACCTTAAGAGGACTGAACATATAAATCCTAGGATCTCATATCACCCATATCCTGCTCTTATTATTGGCACTGAAATTAGATATCCACTTTCAGCCAGGTGCAATTCTCCCCATTAATTCTGCTATTTTTTGTTCTTTTATTCTATGCTCAATAACAGCAATTACTGCTTTTTTATTCTCCCTTATAAACTCCTTTATCTCCTTCTGCTTATAAGCCTTATTCATTCCCCTAACAGTCTATGTAATCACACTCATATTGGTATGAATGGAGTGTCAGAATTCTATACCTTCATCCCTTCAGTACTTGCCTGCTTGCTGCTGGTTCCTTGCTCAATAATCCTTGTACTTTTTTCCAGAGTCTGGAAACCATTGTTTTCAGCCAGAGTATGGGTTTAAATTTGTTTGTTTTTGAATGCTCTTGCTACAGATTTCCTCTTTACTGTCACCCACCCTTCATCCTTACTTTGATTCTCATTCCCTTTGGCTTGGTCTTGCACTTGATTGATTTTTCCCTTGTCTCCCAGTACTACAACCTTTTGTTTAGTTTCCATTACTCCAACTCTTTTAGTTTTGATACAGACTTGCTTGACTTTTTTAGCCTTCCTCTGATATGGTATTCTCTGTTGCTGTGAACCTTTAGTCTCAGCACAATCATGCCCAATCTTCAGACATTTCGAACAGTAAACAGGCTCCCAATCATAGGTGACCTCTTGTTGAATGCATTTAACTTTTGGATCCTGTAACTTCACAGTTCTTGGCAAAGGTTTTGTAACATCCATTTCTATCAACATCCTAGCATATGAAATTCTAGCAGTCCCTGTTGTACATTCATCTGCATACACAGGATTTCCCAATACACTTCCTAATTTGCTTAGTGCCTTCATACTCTAACAATTTAGAGGTAAGTTTGGGAACCTGACTCATGAAGGGATTGTTTTAAGAATTTCATCATGCAGACTGAAATCATCAGTCCAAGCCTTCATGATTATTGGTCGATTATTCACAGTATGAGGCCCAGAGTATAATACCTAGTCTCTCTCTTCCCCATTACTAAACCTAATCACAAAATAGTCATTGTGATAATAGATCTGTGGTTTAGCCGTGTACTTACCTACTGAGCTCAGGAATCTCTCTATTGCCCCTATGGTAGGCGAGTCCCCAATCACATACATCACAATCGCATTCTTCCATTTTTTATTTTCCTGCTCAATATCTTCTAAATCAAGTTGCACAATCTTCTCACCATTCTGAATAATTGGAGCAATGAATTATAGATTCATACCTTTCCTTGCTAGGTTATTACCCCATACCACATTTGCCCACGTTTGAGTCTTGTTACTTTCCAATTTCTCCTCAGTTTTCCCATTGTCAACAGTACCTGAGCATGGTACTGTTCCATTGCTAGTCTACTTCTGATCTTGAGATTGAGCTTGTCCCTTTGCAGGTCCACTCCCTCCAGCTTGTTTTGCTACAGGTGTGACTTCTACCTCCTTCGCTTTACCTTTACTCCGAGCTTGATTTTCCTCCGCCTTGCTCAGCTCAGTCTGCATGTTCCTCGGCTTGCAATTTGCAGAGGGTTCCTCGATTCTTATCCCTTTTGGGGATACAAATAGCTCCAATACTGGATTTCTAGCTTCAGATTTTTGTTGCTCACTAAGTTGGGTCTTCGTTTGGTTCCTTTTGGGTCTTCCTCTCCCTCCTATGGCTGCCAAACGTATGTTAACAGTGCCAGGTTATCGTGCGCCGAGAGAGAATGTTAGAAAGAGAATGTTTGACTAAATATCATATATTTTTTATATTCCTGCTACTGCATCTTTAAAACAAAAGTCATTTTTAATCCATGCCCACTTTTAATGCACAGGGCTCCAATTTTAACTCATACCCATTTTTTAATCATGACAAACAATAGTGATGAAGATTATGTAAAGAAGGTGAATCAAATTTTGTCAAGAAAATTCAGGTTAATGGGAGAATTGTTAGGATTTTACCCTAAAGTTTTAATATATTAGGTCTCTTTTTCTTGAAGGAAGGAAAAACGACTCCTCGAAAAAATAAATCTCTTTCATATCCTTTTCTTAGAGCTACTTCTACAAATTGACATTTTTTTTTCTTACAACAAGAACCACAACAACCTCCACAATATAGTCTTTAGGAAGATCATGTCTAGATGAGATTATTCTCTCAAAAAATTATTTTCTCTTTTTATAATAATACTAATAGATCATGTGTAGATTCATTGACCGATTCATAATTATTATGCCTAATTTAGTATATTTTTGTTTCTCGTAATGACTTATTGTCTCAAAAGTTTGCATTGTTACCTTCTGCATGCATCATGTTTTTCGATCCCAACAATTATCTCTTCTTCTTTTTTCTGTAACGGTAGTGTTTGAATCAACTGGCCAATTTCACGACCGTTTCACCAAATACCAATTACCCAACACCAACATAAGTATTTGAGATAATAACGATAGTGTTCGAATCAATTTGCGCACATCTCGGCTATTCCACTAATTACTTCACACCAACATAGGCATCCAGTGATTTCGAATCAAACTTGTCTCGATTAATCCAATTACTCCGCACCAACATAGATATTAGGTGACCCGACTATGGTTGGTATGTGAGTACTTAACGGGCATCATTTCTTTGATTGCATTATTAAATCAATGCAGGCTACATAAGCAAACATGTGCAGCAGTATACGATGTACATTAGATATAACGTCCTTTGCATATAAAATAAATTCAGGGGATTTCAGAACCATACTTAAGGCTAGGACTGTGCACAGAGCGGAGCGGATTTAACACACTTCGAATTTGGATTTCGGATTTTGGAAAATGCAATCCGAATCCGATCTGAATTATATATCGGATTGGATCGAATATTAAAGTGGAGATCGGATCGGATTTCGGATCGGATTATTATGTCTCAAAGTTAAACTAATATGTATATTTTCTTGGTAAAAAGGGCAATACATTAAGAAAAATTCATGTTTATGCAATTATGAGAATGCTATGGTGCCAATATAGCTAAATCTAGCAATTGTAAAAGTAATAACTTGGAGGTTGATGTAAAAGAAGTACTAACTATCCGAAATTAAAGCGTAGTATTTATAATGCATGCCCTAATAATTTCGGATTTCGGATCGGATTAAAATATACCAATTCGAATCCCATCCGAAAACTTTAGAAAACACAATCCGAAATCCAATCCAATCCGAAATCCAAAATTGAATGGATCAGTTCGGATTTCAGATATCCGATCCGAATGAACAGCCCTCCTTGAGGTGTAATCTTTTGCTGTAAGAGTTCAGAATCAAGGCAGGTTGCCGTCATTTAACTACCAGTTATCAATTAGGTCAGTGCAATAGCAGGAACCACGACTTCAAATGGAGGACAAAAAGAATGCTATTTACAGGTAGCGCGAATTCACGGTTGTTCAAATGACATCGTTCCACTACTTCTTTTGAATACAGTTAGTAGCCTCCCAAGGCTAATCAAACCATAGGTCAGATGAAAACAATTTTTAATGATTGCTACAACAATAATGCAGGACATGCAAACAAACTGGGGAATATTTAAAAGCCAAAAGGAACTAAAAGGAGATTCACCAAAGTTGGTTATGGTTCAGTAACTCAAATAGCTGCACAAATAAAATTACATAAACGGGTTCTGAATTTGATGGAAAATGTGCTTGGAAACTAGGAAAATATTTGACTGTTGCTTTTGCTAGCCATGAAACATACATCTAGTTTAACAAAAATAATAATTTCGACACCAGCTAATATGCATCACGTCCAACTCGCCGATCATCTCGTCCCCTTCCCATGTATAAATCACGGTGATAGTCTTTGGGTGGCGGTCCACCTCTCACCGGAGAACGACTTCTCTCCCTGATATCACGGGCCCATTGGCCACGAGGTAATACTGGAGGACGAGGCGGAGATGGTATTCGCCTTTCCAAACCTTTCCTCTCGCTTAAGAAGCTCTCTCTGACACGCTCCCTATGTCCCCAATCCAGGGGTGGAGGCCTTTCAAACCTACTCCGGTCCCTATAATCAATATCGGGATAATCAGGCCTATCTCTACGGATTGGCGGATCTGCAAACCTCCCTTCATATCTGGAATGAGGAACCCCAACTCTGAAATCTCTGGCATCATCTCTAGCCCAGCCACGAGGAGGGGACCTATACCCATTCACAAACTTTCCTGGAGAACGGTTGATTGGAGGGCCAGGAATGTGGCGAGGGGGAGGGGGGCCAGGAAAACCTCTCCTAGGACTCCCAGCAGGTGCATATTGAGGCCTTTTGCATTTGTTACAGTACTCTCGCCTTGCAAAGTTCAAGTTGTTACATCTGCAATGTCAGGAGAACAAAGTATGATACACAACTATGACATCTGGGACAAAAGATTTTGCTTTCCTTTTTTTCTATTTTGGAGCAGTTTCACGGTGATTTATAAGGCAGCATCTACAGACAGATGTAATCAGAATAGACGTCATTAAACAACCAAAGTACTTGAGTAATGTTAATTATGCAAGTATGCCTGCCAAGTAATCCCTAACATTTCTGCTTCAACAAAATCAAAGTACATCCAGTCCTTCCAAAATTTTCTTAGAACACTTAATACTATTGAAGCAGTTCAAACTTAAAAAATAATCAGAAAAGAACTCAATAAATCCATTCAACATTTCTTGCTTGTTTCTTAGTTAGCAGCAGACGGATCTTCATCTATGCTCTTCTTGCATAAGAGAATGGCTTGTTTGTCACTTAAATATATTCTACTTTAAAAAACAAGACTCTTAACAAGAGCAAGTAACTGCCAATATAAATTGTTCCATCTGGGTACAAATCAGATCATATCATATCTGATTTGTAAGCCTACTTACATCTTGAGTATTTACTTGTAAGAACGGAATTCTTTGTTTTGTAATGGACAGTTGCAACTCCGTAAAAAAGAATTCAGTCAAATTTTTCTTACATTGAACCATTCCTATATCATATATGTGTATGTATATATATATATATTATATATATATATATATATATATATATATATATATATATATATATATATATATATATTATGGATATATGGATTCATTTGGTTCTTTTTATTCTTGCTCGAGCTGGATGATTAAAAATTATCATGTTCAGTTCCCTCGGGGGATAGATCTATAAGAATTCACCTATCCCAATAACAAAAAAACCTGACTTGAATGACCTTACGGAGACCTGAAGGCAAATTGCAGGAATCATAGGTGCAAAACCCATTTACTGCAATTCAAACAAGATCAATGAGTAGAATCGTGTTCAAGATATGGGAATTTTACGCTGTATGTCCTTTTTTATATGATACTTAAGGGATCTTAAGGATACCAGGTAGACGCAAGAAAGCTTCAGATGATGTTAGCTAATTAGCAAGAATCATTTAGCTCATTTTGAAACCTTTAAAACCTGAGGAAACAAATAAATTTAAACAAGTCTTCCGGAAAGAAAGTTAAATTAGCTCGCTTGTTCATACAGCAAGCAATGTCTTACTTGTGCATAATATAACAACAATGACTACTACATCTCAACCTCAAGCAAGTTGAGGTTGGATATATAAATATTCATTGTTCATACTTTAAGATTATAAATTCAAAAGAAATGACATAAGCCTAAACCGTCAGGAGAGGTAAGACCATTTTCATGAGAGGGTGACGAGCCTCCTGACATGAAGGAATGCCCAATCCCTTGGGGCCTGGTATGTCCTTTCACTTATGGTCTCGCCTTTTTACCAAGCCTACCATATAGAAGATGATAGACGGCCAACTATTGTTGCCTTGCACAAGTCGGCACACTATAATGAGCTCAAATGCTTTCCTTCCTCCATACCTCCTACCCTTTGAATTTCCTGAATTGAGCTGGTCCAAAGTGTTCCCGTTAAAACAAGGAATGTGAATCAAACCTTTCAGCCCCGTGTTCTTAGTTTTCGAGAATTATCCACTTAAAGATAGTTTGATGAATTAGATGCCAGCCCTATGTAGGAATTTGATAGATATGGGAATTCAAACCAATCAATGAGTAGAAACATGTTTAAGTGCTTCAATTGAAAGTTGGTTTTCAATAAGTTCTAACGGCTCCAACTCCCATGCAACTGATCCTTATTCAGCTATTACAACATGACTGCTTGATATATTGAAGTTCTCATAATTCAATGTAAGCAATTCTAAATAATCAAAATCTTAACAAAGAAGAAGAAAACATTTTAAGACCACGAAAGAAGAACATTTGAACAGGAGAAAGGAAATCAAATCAAACACGTTGAAAGGATAACTCAATGCTAAAAAAAAATAGGAGGAGAAAAACAGCACGTACAATGGATCCATGCACATCCAATCACCATCTCTTGGCCGTACATTTGGGTTACTTCTAGGTAGACCTTCGCCTCTAACTTGCCCTGCACCATAACCAGGTCTATCATAACTTTTGCCCAGAAACCTGCCAGCTTCTCTTCCACGACCGTAAGGGGGTGAATAGTCTCGATGTCTGCCTGGATATTTCCCTCTGCCAAATCCCCGACTACGTGGTGGGCCACCAGAATGATCAAAATCAGGACTATACCGATGATCTGCATTCCTATGGCGCTCAGGTGAAACAGAACCTGCACGTATTCTATATCCTGAAAAAATCCAGTGAATCCCAAACATAAGAGGCACTATATCATGAGAGAAAGTTACCCATATTATTTCCTAATCCTAATTAAGCTAAAGTCTTTGCAACCCATGAAATGCCAACAATTGGACTAAGCTTGTGCAACCAGTTCCATTGTTCAGAGCTTCTTGTAGAATATTAGAGAAAGAGTAGCAGGAAGAGAATATGAATCTCGAGGACGACTGTCCTCAAATTTATGTCTCAAACAAGATTATTACAGTACGTCAACTGTAGAAAACTACAATTTGCCATATCATCCATACCTCACATGATAAGTTACTGCAATCCTCGAGGAAAAATAGACTTGGTTACTAAATGTGAAGCCAGTACCGTGGATTTGACACACTGCACAGTTGACATTTATTCCCTCTAAACACATCAAATAGAAAACCCGTATTCATCGATGAAAAACAACCAATACCACCAACGCAAGTAGTAATTAGAAACTCCCAACTGCACCAAAGCCAGGACCTTATCACTGAACTCCTAATGATCCAGGCAAAATGCATTCCATAAAATTATCAAACTGCTAATAATCAACTCAAAATGCATTCCAACTCCTTAACAAAATGACTGTAAATTGAGCGAAACCAACCATAACCAACTTATCAAAAATTGAAACCAATCATAACCATCGTAAGCGCTTGCGCAAATGGCTGAGAAAATCCACGCACTGAACTTAGTAAATCCCTGTGCAAACCAGCTCTCAGTTTGTTGATTAGACCTATTAAGTTCAAGCTTCTACATGGGACTAACTGACTGATGCATCAAAACTTACATGGAATCCTCTTATCAAACCGAAACTAAACTTGGAGCAAAGCAACTAATCCAAATGCATGCCCAATTCAATTCCTATTTAACCGGCAAAATAAAGTATTAAAGGAAAAAAATCCCAAAAACAACCGCTAATTGGAGAAAGCAAGAAACTGAAAAGACTAAAACATTCATCAGTTTCCTTGAATCCAAATGACAATCATTGGGATGGATTTGGAACACCAATAACCAAACACCAATTGTCCACCAAAAGATATCTGTTGCTTCACTGGATGTTTGGGTCTTTGTCAAGTTTCACCTGTTACCACTCATCACCGTTGCAGCATTTCCAGCCACTTCAACAATACAACTATAAAGACAACCAGCAAAAACACTTCATTCACAATATCAACCATTTAGTAATGGATCAGCCTCAGATACCTCATGTAACATTCTCAATTTTCTTCAAAGAGATAATTCACAAATCCATACAAGCTGACTATCAATAGAGCAGCCCATGAAACACAACAAAATACAAAGAGATCACAGCTCATGAAAAACCCTGTAAAATATTATATTCGACAGTTATTCTTTCCTGTTCATAACACCCCAACCAAATTTCTCTACCAGAACCTCACCACGTGCCTTCCTCAAGACCAATGTTCTTGCACCAGGCAAAGTGCTCAGCTGTAAAAACAATAGCAAAATTCATTCACAATTCAACACTCCGTAAATGATACTGGAGAACAACGGCAATCAAGTGGGTGGATAAACGCTGTTATTTCTCACTCAGAAATGCAGAAACTTGATGTGCCTTGACATGAAAAAGATCTGGCTGACGCAATAGATCTCAATTTTTTGTCATGTTGAATGCCAGAAGCCTGTAAGTCACTCATACTACCTCATTAATCATATCTATAGTAGAAGTCTTAACAGTTGAATTTGAGGATGATATGAAGAGTAAAAGTGTGAAGCCACTTCACTATCCACTAGAATTTGGCTATGAAGGAATTGATTATGAGATAGAACATACAAAAAAATGTATAAAAAAAGGGTAAAGAAGTTCACGGTGAAGTTGAGCCCATACTTGAGCTACATTTGAGTTGGAAAAAAAAAAAGTAAAGAAGTCTATGGCGAAGTTGAGCCCATACTTGAGCTACATCTGAGTTGACCAGCATAGAAGATGAGTTTCGTGGTTTATACTTTTTGCGGACGATATTGTTTTGATTGAAAAAACTAGCAAGGGAGTTAACCTCAAATGCTAGACGAGTAGAGGAGTACTCCAAAAATAAAGGCTTTAGGATAAGTAGAGGTAAGATAGAATGTATGCACAAGCACAACAAGTCTAGCATACCTAAGAAAAAGAAAAGTTGAAAGAAACTAAACGGGACTACAGTGCTTAAGTCAAAATAATTGAAGCATCCAAACTCAGCCTTTTTGAATCAACAACTACAACCCAATGGGGCATGTGGGGTCTGGGTCTGGGGAGGATAGTGAGTACACAGACCTTACTCCTACCCCGAGGAAAACTCAGCCTTTTAGAATAATGGCATAATAATTGTAGTTGTAAAACTTCAAACTAAAATAGCATGGCTAAACTGGAAAGGTGAAATGAGACAGTTATGCAATAATTGTATTTAAGCGGACAGGAGAAGAGGGAAGGACTCATTATCCCCGAGTGCCGAAGCCTCTGGTTGGTCCCAAGGGTTGACCGGGACAGATTCTCGGTCACAAAAAAAGTATGTTATTCAACAGACACATACTTAACGAAGTGAAAGAGGAATATTACAGAATGGCTGTGACACCATCGACACTAAATGGAGAGATTTTCAGCCTCTAAAATCCAACATACCCACAAGACAAGCATAACAAAAATGAGAATGTTGAACGCTTTTCCATCAAAAAAAAAAAAGAATAGACAAGATCAAAAGCTGATCACATTCAACAGGAAGTGCAAGTGAAAGGAAAAAATGACCAAGATGATTTGATCATTTTCTGCGTATACCAAGCGAGTTAGTCAGTAAGCTATGGGTAACGAAACCATAATAACTGGAGTGATTCCGTGAACTATGGGTAATGACACCATGATAACTGGAGATGTTTAAAGGAATGAAATTAAAATTGCATATACCAACTTTGTCTTAAAAAAACTGTAATATAATAATGGAAGCAGGGAATTCTTATAAGTCATGGTAACTAGTTGGTGTGCAGGTTAGCTGTTATTCGCACACATAAAACAAATCTGGTTTCTGATAAGTGCCTTTTAACTATGGTTAGAGATTGTATGTAAATGTAGGAATAGGTGTATGATTTCGAGAACCGCTAATTTTAAACGATCACTATTTTATCCTAAAAGAAAAATTACTGAAGCCCAAAGAGTACGATTCATATATCTGATCCCAACTGTTTGGAGTTGAGGCTAGCAGAAGTTACCATTATTGTTGTATCACTACAATACACTAAGAAGATTTAATTGTGAAAACCCAACGACACAACCGTCAGCAATCAGGATACAATCAATTAATACTTTCACCAAAGATACAAAATGTATAATCTAAAACGAAACACGCCTGAATACAGCAGCGCTATTTTATTTAGTTCTGAAATTCGACCAAAAAATAAACAATTAAACCTTTCACCAACAAACAATCAGATCAATATAGTCTTAACATATGGGTTGGATCTAGGGCTTCGTAATTATCGTGAAAAAAAAGGGGGTGTAGCGAAGGACAAACCATGAGTATTGGAGAATCGACCGGAACGTGAATAGGGTGGTGCATCTGGACGAACCTCACCGGGCTCGTAGTCGCTACCAGCACCGTCACTGTCATTATCTCCGCCGCTGTCGGTGGGCCTTACAACTAGGCTGCTCAGGTGCGGCGTTGGCTGGTCTTTCTCTCGCGAACCCATATTCTTCACTCTCTTGCCGCACTGTGCGGAGTGTCTTTTTCTGTGCTCACTTTGTTATCTGATCGTTGATTTCTAAAAAGAATATTATGAAACCCTAGTCGGGACATATTTGGATACGTATGTTTTGCAAATTGGGTTGTTACTTGTTGTATTGAAACCTATTGTAAATTTAAAGATAATATTTATATTTATTTTTGTTATTAATTAAATTTTATTATATTAAATTTATTATTACGTCTATTTTATTATTAATTAAATTTTATTATATCGTATTAGTAAATATACTAGTCAATAATACGTGCGTTGCGCGTGTATTTTATGTACATGAACAAAAGTTTTTAAAAAATTATACAACTATTTTATTTAAAATTAAATTTGAGTTATAAATGGTAGTGTTAGTCCTGAATATGAAGAACATTTATTCTATAGTGCTAGGGAAAATCGGCCACATAGAAGTCCTCCATCATGGTTAATATATTGAACAAGAAAGATTCATCGGTCAGTACATAAAAACAAAACTATACTAATTTATTATAATTAAATAATAAATTAAAGTAAGAATATATAATAATTAACCATGATTAATAATAATATCAAATATAAAGACATGTGCCCTAAATACAATATGTATCGTAATATAATAAATTGTATTATTTTGATACTTTATTACCAAATATATATAGGTAGCTACAAAAATGAAGCTATTGTGTATATAGACAAAATAGGTTTGCCATGTTATATTTATAATATTTTATTTTTATTATACAGAGTTATTTGTACTGTGCCGATGACAATTTAGTTATATTGCATTAATGATAAATCACAATTACGACTATGCTACTGGCTAAAAGAAAAAGAAAGTTGTTTTTATTGCAAAGGAGTATTATTTTAAAATAAAGGGCATTCTTTCCTTATTTGAGGTAAAATCTCAATTGGATGAAACTCCTATTTATTAACACCAAATTGAATAAGGAAAGATAATATCTAAAATTTAATTGATTTCAAATTCTTAAATATAATAAAAATAATTAAATTACTATTTTGTCTAATATAAAATTTATTTTTAAAGGGTAAAACAGACGAGCGATATTTCGCTAAAATTTTTTGTGTGTTATGAAATAGAAGATTCTTACACTTCTATTTAAGGTGAATATCTTTAATGTATTTAATTAGAGAGATTTTAGAGTTCTATTAGTGGTAGCTAAATCTTCCTCTCCCCTATAAATAGAGGTGCCCCTACCATTGTAAATCATCCCTTGAGACCCCTCTCAACTCAATAAGAAGAACTCTCTCTACTCTTCTCTCTATTGCTATTGTTCTTGTTCTATTGTTCTTGTCTTTTGCTTTAGTTTATAACACGTTATCAGCACGAGACTCTACCGTCTCAAGTATCATTCTCGAAAATCCAAGGTATTTTCCCTCTTCCTAATTTAATTTTCGAGTATGTCTGACATTATGAAAAGAAAGTTCGTTGCCCTTGAAATTTCGGGCAAGAACTATATGACATGGGTGTTGGATGCTGAAATCCACCTAGATGCTATGGGTCTCGGAGACACCCTCAATGATAAAGAAAAAGCATCCACCCAAGATTGTGCGAAGGCCTTGATTTTCTTGCGCCACCACCTTGACGAAGGTTTGAAGATTGAATATCTCACCGTCAAGGATCCACTCGTTTTGTGGAACAGCTTAAAGGAGAGATATGACAACCTGAAGTTGGTCACTCTGCCACAAGCACGATATGATTGGGCCCATCTGAGGCTACAGGACTTTAAGTCCGTTTCTGAATATAATTCTGCTATGTTCAGAATTACTTCTAAACTGAAGCTATGTGGAGATAACATCTCCGATTACGATATGCTTGAGAAAACGTTTACAACGTTTCATGCCTCCAATATGGTACTGCAGCAACAGTACCGAGAGAAAGGCTTTACGAAGTACTCTGAACTGATTTCTCTCTTACTAGTGGCTGAGCGAAATAATGATCTGCTCACGAGAAATCACGAAAATAGACCAACTGGGTCTACACCACTGCCTGAAGCAGATATGGTGCACTCGCATTATGCCAAACATAAAAGGGACCATGATCACGGTCATAAACGGGGTCAAAGCCAAGGACGTGGACAAGGAAGAAATTCCAAAGAAGTCCGTCACCCCCCAAAGAGAGATAACCACCGAAAGCAGAAACGGGGTCCAGAAGATCCTAAGGCAAATAGTTCAGAAACTATATGTTATCGTTGCGGTGGAAATGGGCACTGGTCTAGGATTTGCCGTACACCAAGACACTTGGTTGACCTTTATCAAGCATCTCGAAAGAGAAAAGGCCCTGAAACAAATGTTGTCTATAACGACAATGAGGATATCACCCACCTGGATGTGGCAGACTTCTTTGAGCAACCCGATGGAAAAATAGACCACCTAATCGGCGATGGATCCGTGATGAAAGAAGATGGAGTTATTTGATTTTGTTCTACTTATTTGTATTAGTTAGTGAATAAACTAATAGTCATTAGCATTAGCTCGTATTAGTTAGTTCATGAAGCAATGTTAGCAGTAGTTCTTTAGAATATCTTCAATATGCTCAAATATCAATAAAACTTTTATTTTCCAGTGGGGGTAATCGACTAGCCTGAAAAACTAGTCGATTATCAACTATTTTCGCATTAAAGTTGAAAAACAATTGATCAACAATCGATTGTCGTTGACTAACAATCGATTGTCTTGAAACAGTGAGGTCTGGAAATTTTCAAAAATAGCCAACAATCGATTGTCTTTGTCTAACAATCGATTGTCTTGAAACAGTGAGGTCTGGAATTTTTCAAAAATCACCCGCAATCGATTGTCTATATCTAACAATCGATTGTCGTTAGGCAGTGTAATCTGGAATTTTTCAAAAATCATCCACAATCGATTGTCTATGTATAACAATCGATTGTCTATGTTCCAACAATCGATTGTGTGGGTTTAATAATCGATTGTCTTATGAAAAACGCTGAAATTTTCAAACTGCAAAGTAATTGATTATGGACAACATATCTGATTTTGTTTGTCAATTGTTAGTAGCAGATTTTGAAAATATTATGTGACACAAAAGGAATTGAACTTGCTTATTCTTATGTTCCTGTATTTCTTTTGTATGTCATACCATGGAAAGTAAATTGATCGAAGGCTCCGGAAGAGCCAATGTAACTCTGCCCAAGGGCACGACGTTAATCATAGAGAATGCTATGTTCTCCTCCAAGTCTATGAGAAACTTGTTGAGCTTTAAAGATGTACGCCGGAATGGCTACAATATTGAGACAATGGATGAAGATAATCTTGAATATCTCGTCCTCACTTCAAAGAATGTCTCCGGCCAAAAGAGGGTTATTGAGAAATTCCCGTCTTTATCTTGTGGCCTGTATTGGACAAGAATTAGTGCAATTGAGGCACATTCAACAGTAAATCTAAAGAATACTGAGTCCAATACATTTGTACTTTGGCATGATCGACTGGGTCACCCAGGATCAACCATGATGAGACGGATTATAGAAAGCTCATATGGGCATCCGTTAAAGAATTTCAAAATTCTCTCAGGTAATGAATATCCTTGCACTTCGTGTTATCAAGGCAAGCTGATTATCAGACCATCCCCAACAAAGGTTGGGACTGAGTCACCCCAGTTTCTGGAACGTATACAAAGGGACATTTGTGGACCTATTCACCCACCTAGTGGGTAGTTTAGGTATTTCATGGTCTTGATAGACGCATCCTGTAGATGGTCTAATGTGTGCTTGTTGCCATCACGCAACCTTGCGTTTGCAAAGTTAATGGATAATAGATGAGAATAATCTTGAATTCTTCATGAAAACGTGGCTGCCCATTTCGGTTTGGGTTCACGCCATTTTGCATGCAACAATACTAGTTTGTCGGCTGCCCACTTCGGTTTGGGGTCACGCCATTTTGCATGAAGCAATACTAGTTCGTCGGCTGCCCACTTCGGTTTGGGGTCACGCCATGTTGCATGCAGCAATGCTAGTTCGTCTCTGACTGACGAATTGACACAAATATTCCCCATTGCAATTGGTTTTGGGTCATGAACCCAATATATCCCATTTAAGAAGCTTTGGATGCGCAGTATAGGTGCCTGTAGCACCGCCATCCCGCACCAAAAATGGGTTTGCAAAGAAGGTTAGGAATATATGTTGAGTATGAATCGTCCTCCATTATTCGCTACCTCGAAACATTGACAGGAGATTTGTTCACTGCACTATTTGCAGACTGTCAATTTGATGAGACACTTTTCCCAAAATTAGGGGGAGAAGTCGGTGAAACCAAATGGGAAATTTTGTGGAAAAATGTATCATTATCTCATCTTGATCCACATACCTCTATTTGAAAGAAAGAGGTACAAAAGATTATCCATTTGCAAAGAATAGCAAATCAAATGCCTGACGCATTTACGGACTTGAAGAGGATAACGAAATCCCACATTCACGCGGAAAATGTTCCGATCCGTATTGAAGTCCCTATTGGACGAATATCTAGTGTCATATCCAATGAGTCAAATGCACGCCAGAAGCGTGGCAGACCATTAGGTTCCAAAAGATCGAAATCCTAGAAAGAGGAAAAAGAACGATCTAAATGACACTATGAAAGAATCACATGAGGACGCTCATGATTTGATTAATTCCGAGATTCACGAAGAATCTATTGAGCCTGAGACTCTTGAAAATACGGAATGCAAGAATGTGAGGATCTCGAACCTCAGTCTGTGGTAGTACAAAATTAATTGAGAGCTCTCGAAGAGCCAATTATTACTATATTGGAGAAACACAATTGAGTATTGTGCTGTAGTAAGTCTCAAAGAAACTTATCCAGTTTCCAAAAGTACACACGAAGGCGATTGATGATATTGAGACTATAAATAAAGGAAGGCTTTGATTCTCCTATTACTACAACTTGTAGCGGGGTAATTTGTATATGAAAAGCTACCCGCTTTGTTCTCCAGTTTGTACTACACAAACGAAAGAATGCCACAATAAAGTGGATATCTATTGGTATAAAACCCATGTCATAATAAACCCGAAGTTTATTGATAAGTGCACATGTCATGGTGTAAATTTGAAATTTACCAATATTGATAATTTATTCAGTTGACATTCGTGTTAGCCATCTCATTTGAAGTATGATGTGCAAATTCACATAGGTGAATATCAAAGAACTAGAAGTTCTTGTTCTCAGTAATGAACTGACCAACTAAAGAGTTCGGGTTGAAGCCCCTTGATTCTGGAAATATCAAAGGTGAATATGGGCCCATTCACCTGCCATGTATACCACATATGATGCATCTATGATATGGTTACATGCGCCATTGTTATTAACCCGCAGCCTGGCAGTGCTTGCGAGGTAAATCGCTCAGTAATCTAACTTCGAGCATAGTTTCCAGATTCTCTACTCAAGACAGTTCATCTTGATAAGTTGGTTTATATCAAAGTTGGTTTAGCAAGATAATTATTGAGTGCTTCCACTTAATAGCTAAACTGTTTCTTGTGAGAACAAAGTTATATATATCAGTTTGATATAAGTTGTATACGAGAGTATATTCTCCCCTCACAAGTGGTTCAAGGTCAGGAACCAAATAATTTCATCTTATTACTAAGGTGCTGTGTATATTGACATAATGCACAAAGATGATTTCCCAAAGTTGAGGAAACATGTTAGCTTTACTAACATGAGGAGGAGACATGATAAACATTTGAGAAAGTGTTACATGGGATGAATTTTCATTTGTATATGTATATCCCTGAATATCATGATATGAACCTGAAGTTCATAAAAAGAGATAATTCAAATTGCAACATATTGCAAAGCATGCTTTACGCATTTACTGACTCAAAGAAAGTAACTAAATGGAAGAGATATAATTCAAGAAGAATTGATTCCATATGAAAGACATGTAGCTTTGAACCTATAGTTCATATGCTTGAAAGTATAAAGGCAAAGGTATGTATAGTCAATTTTCGATATCTTATTTGTTTAGCATGACATGAAACTTTGATATGCAGCTAAAGTCTATTATGTGACTTACATGACTTAACTTGAAAGATTTAAGTTGCTTGAAGCATATGCAATTCTTGGTCCTGAAGTACCACATCCTAAGTACAATTTGTGTACATATGTATCTTGCCATAACTATAAGCATGATGGCATTGAGAATGCATCTATGGAGATATTGAAGAGTTATTCCACGACATTATATGAAGATGTTCATATCTATCAAGAATGATGATTTCAAGATGATGCACAAGATTGGAATGCAAATGCTCAAGGATATAAATCGATGTACTCATTAGGGGGAGTCAATGCGCGTTGCACTCTTTTTCCCTTACAAGGTTTTGTCCCACTGGGTTTTCCTTGCAAGGTTTTTAACGAGGCAACCAATAGGCGCATATTCAAACATGTGTACTCTTTCCTTACTTTAATTTTTCCCATTGGGTTTTGTTTTAAGGTTTTAACGAGGCACATCATTGAATAGACATTCAAGGGGGAGTGTTATGAAATAGAAGATTCTTACACTTCTATTTAAGGTGAATATCTTTAATGTATTTAATTAGAGAGATTTTAGAGTTCTATTAGTGGTAGCTAAATCTTCCTCTCCCCTATAAATAGAGGTGCCCCTACCATTGTAAATCATCCCTTGAGATCCCTCTCAACTCAATAAGAAGAACTCTCTCTACTCTTCTCTCTATTGCTATTGTTCTTGTTCTATTGTTCTTGTCTTTTGCTTTAGTTTATAACATTGTGCTTTTAATATAGTACAAGATGCACATTATTTGAATTTCTTTAATCAATAAAATATACTTTAGGGATTATTTTCAATAAATTAGTAAGGAAAAGCTTTCTATTGCAAAAGTAGAATTCCATTATGATATTTACACGTGCGGATTTTAATTTACTTAACACCAGAAACAAAGTTCTAATTAGTATAAGCAAACTCATAATTTGGCACTTGGCAAAAATAAATTTTCTAAATTAATTAGAGAGTTTGGAAAAATAGGATGGGAATATCTAGAAAAATAACATAAAAATAACTTAGTGCATAATTGTACCAGAAGAAATGTCACCGCAACAAAATAATATAAAAGTATTGAGAATCAATCTAAAGAGATATTTTTAAGAAAATTTAACTAAAATCATACATATAAAGTTCAAATTTAGATAAAAAAATATATAGATCAAAATCTAAATAGATCCAGAGCATACTTGCATATTACAATTCTATTTTGGAACCAATAGATAGGAAATCAAGTAAATTAAATTTGCAAGTCTTATATCTTGATTATAGGTGCGTGATCTACTGTAGCATTCAAAGCAGCTGAATTATATCTTGACCGTAGGCGTGTGAATTCTATTGTAGCATTGCAAAGCAACTGAAAGACCTGCCGTTTGCAACCACAAGCTAGTAAAATTGCAAATCAATTGAAAAAATATTCTCATAAGTTGGATAACAAAAAATAGAAGCAACAAATTTAGTACCTAATCTATTGAACAAAAGTATTTCTCAGTTTATAGATTATGAATACCATATGGACCATCTCATGTGAACAAATTTCTAGTATTGAGTTCACTTGTTGAGATTAGCAAAAAGAGCATATATTACTATAAACAAATGCAATCCGATCAAAAATCATCAAAACAGTTAGTCTCGCAAAAATAGTTTTCTATATATAACTTGTTTTTATTTTGACAGAAAATAATTAGGAGCAGAAGATCTTGACTTGTGTAAAAATTAATTAATTTTCTTGTATAAAACTTAGAAGTATTAATTAATTAAATAATAAGGAAATAATATAAAGCTTTTACAAACTAAAAATACAATGTATGTGCTAAATAGGACTCATACATAGCTAAAATAGGAAAATATTTAGTAGTCAATATTTTTGTTGATTTCAAATTCTTAAGTATAAGAAAAATAATTAAATTACTATTTTGCCTAGTATAAAATCTATTTTTAAAGGGTAAAAAAGGCGAACGATATTTCGCTAAGGAAATGACTACAAACGATACAATAAATTCTTCATATTACCGTTGCATGACATAATGAAATGACTACAAACGATACAATAAATTCAAATGTTGTATTCATTAAAACAATACAATATAATATAATGCAATCCGATGACATAATATTGCAACGACCAATCAACAAGTTATAACTGTGAAGAATCTAAACATTTAGCCAATATAAAAGAGAAATACTTTCTTATCAATAATTATATTTCTTTTCTCTTTTTGCCTATTTAACTTTATGTAATAAGGCGAACGTAATTTTTTTATTTTTTATTTAAGTCGTTGTATAAAACTCTATTATTTCATTTTAATAAGTTTATATACCTAAATAGTTGTAGCTCTAATAAAGTTAGTTGTTGAATTTGAATTTGTGACCTAGAGATTCATATTATAATCTTAAGATCTAGTTGTTCGTAATAAGAATATAGAGGTCATCTTTGCATTGCAGGTCGTTTTGAGTTTTACCATCTTGATATATGATTTGAGAACTTGAGTTGATATGATATTTTATGACTTGCATGTAATAGTTGGTTGGGGTTCTAAAAGGTTCGGGAGTGATGTGAAATATTTGGTTTGCAACTAGATGGTTTAAATGAAGAAGAGCTGACCAAAGTCAACATTATGGGCAAACGAGCTTGGATATGTGATTTGAATGTTTCAATAGGTTTATATGTTGATTTAGGACTTGCACCGTATTCAGTTCGGACCTTAGATGGTCCGGAGATGATTCAACACTTCATATTGAAAATTGGAATTCATGAACTTAAGGAATTCCATAATGTGGATTGATCTTTGATTCTTGGTTTTGATACTGTTAATTGTGTTTTGAGCCTTTGAGCAAGTTTGTATAGGGTATACGAACGTGTTAGGATTATTGAAGGGGAAACTGGGGGACTCCAATAAGTTCTTGGGTGATTGTGGATCATTTTGAGTCATGTCTTGCAATTGTAGATTTTTTTATCGCAGAGGAATAAATCATGATCATGTAGGCTAGTGCTGTAATTGAAAAGAGGAAAGGATGTTAGGAGTATTGTCAGTTGCAAACACGTAAGAGAGAATATGAACACAAATGTCACGACCAAAAGATTTCGCCGGAGCCGGAGCTGTGACGACTCCTAAGTTCGCTTGCTAAAAAAGCCATTAATCAATAAGCACAATCAAACTTAAATAGTAGCACTAAATAGTTTCAATGACGGAATAATCATAAATAACTTAATTCAATAGTAATAATACAAATAAACCCACCATATGACCTGGTGTCATCAAATACATGACCGCTACAGAATATAATGACAGAGTCTAATCACCAAAATACAGTACTGCTTAAAACATAGAATAGTAATAATATGAACTAAATAGGAAAAAGACTTCAAGGCCTGATAATGAAGCACAACTACTTTGAAATCTCCAAGACCTGGTACCGGTGGCACTACCTAGAAATCACCTCTCTCAGCAGTATCTAGATCGGCACATAAAGTGCAGAGTGCAGTATGAGGACAACCTACCTCATGTACTCAATAAGTAACAAGTCTGGCCTCGGACTGAAAGCAACAACGATCCTGACAAGGTCCAATACTCATTTCCAATAGCTAATAACAACAATAACAGTAAAATAATGGCAAAAGGATAAATAGCTCAAGTAATATTAAATTCAAATATTTCACAAATCAGAAGAAAAATAAGCATGATTTTCAAGAATCATAGTTAAGGCATAAATTCTTATACAGAAATCACCTACGCATATGTTTCTCAATTTAACTATGATTGCAAGTTCAATACATCAAATAGATGCATCAGGTACTAATAATTATGAGGGAAAAAATATACCTACATGATAAGTACATGCCAGAATTAACAAAGATTGTAGTTAAATAATCAAGTATAGCGAAACTCAACACATGTATAGTGCCTAACACAATTTCCTTTCAATAATCATATACAACAACACCCAACACTGTATGGGTATCTGACACAAGTCATTTACCAAGCACATATATGACACCATACGCTTAGACTCGCAGGTTAATACCTGACTTCCGAGGGGCGAGTCTTATCCCAAGCACTGATTGGATCCAAGTCAATGATTAATATCACTTAGACCAATATAGGTAATGGCACGCCCGTCACCTCACAAACAATACCACTCAGCACAATGCGAGTGTGAGGCCCCGTGAAAATTTTGAATCAAAACCCGAGTATCGTAGTGCCAAGTAGGTTCAGGTGTTAGCAATCGAGGTTCGGACCTTTTGAGTTTATCACTGCATTAAGAGGTCAAGAAATAATATTTTTCAGAAAAGTGTGATTCTGCGATCGCATATCAGGTATGCGGACCGCATAGTCACCGCAAAGTGAGTCAGTGTATTGGTCAAGTTTGAGGTCAAATATGCTATCAAATATATGATTGCATAACCGATATGCAGAACGCATAGTCGTCGCATAATTCCATTGGGATTTTGTAAGGAGTAGTTCTGTGGTGTATTATGCGACCGCATAACGAGTATGCAGACCACATTTTTGACGTATATCCAGACAGTGTGTTCAGGTTTTGGGGAGTATTTTCGCGGTCTATTAGTCGGGCCGCATGTAAACTTTGCGGTCGCAAATGAAATCGCATGTCCGACTCAGGGCTCTTATTTTCTAATTTTTAAACTCGACCCCATCCGGTTAAAAACACCCCAACAGATCATTTTCTGTTATTTTTCACGACCTGGAGAGAGAGAGAGAGAGAGGGAGTTCTAAAGTGAGGAGGAGTAATCTCCATCAAGTCTTCTCTAAATTCTTGCCCTAAATCCTTGAAGATGGTCAATTGAAGCTACTAGGTCTTCAACCTAAGAGGTAAGAACTGCACCCTCCTTAATAATTTTAAAATTTCTATTAAAACAGGTAATTAGCAAATGGGTACCTGGGTATAAGGCTAGTAATCTTGCATGTATAGGAGATAATGGGATATGGGGAGGATGAGAACTAAAAAAAAGTAATTGAAGTATAAAATGATAGAAATTTCTCTAAAAAAGGACCTAAGATCACAATGCACCTTTAGTGTTTGATAATATGCCCAAACGAGCTAGAATCTTAATCTCGTCTCTAATTCTTGGTTCAGTTGTAATTCTTACACAATAGATCGAATTGCTAAGAGTTCTGGAATTTTGTAAGGATTAAGTAAAGCTATACTGAGGTATGTATGGCTAAAAACCCTGTCTTTTAGAAATTGAGCGTCATCGATGATTGTGTGAACATGGTAAGATTAAAGTTGAATTATTGTATTGCTTGTTATTTTACATGAGTTGGTGTTGTAACCTTATATGTGTAAAAAATGTGTCTCGACATGATCAACGTGCTATCTTGACAACTTGAAAAGTGCAAAGGTATGAATTATGTATTGAAATGTTTTGACCTTAAATTGAGATTGAAGTTGTATATATTGTACCATCTATGTGATGTCTCATCTATGCTTACAATTTCTGTTTGCTCTTGTGCGCACCTATTGTCCTAGATGCCAAAGCTAATATTGAAATTGGGAATGATGTAAAATGCGGCCTAGTGCTAAGAATGATGTGATAAGTTGTGGCCCCAAGTTCCTATGAAATGATATATGTGCAACGAAATGATTAATGAGAAGGGAACAATGCGTTGGTAAGGCGGCCTAGTTGATCGGGCCGAGATCGGAGTCCGCTCAAGATAGCGGTGGTATTGTGAATGAATTCCAGAAAAAAAGAAAAATGAGATTGTGATTGGAGTGTATGTCTCGAATGAGGCAACCTAGCCGATCGGGTCGAGATCGGACTCCGCTCAAGATAGCGGTGGTATTGAAAACAAATGATGAATAATATGGAATGCCCCAAACTAAAAACGATGGAAAAACGATGTGAAAGTTGTACGATTCTTTTGATTGATAATGTGGTGATCGTTTGAAGTTTGAGTTATATTTGTGAATTCTTATTCTTGTATATTTCTTTCTAACTAGATAGAGTTTAGTTATACATACTAGTACTATTCCATGGTACTAATGTCCCTTTCGCCGTGGCTGCTACTTTTTTAGATGAATGTAGGTGGATCCATAGTGGATAGTGTCGATCATGTGTAGCGAAGCATCCCTCTTATCAAGATCTTGGTGAGCCCCTTTCTCCTTCAAGAGGCTATGTTGCACATATTTTTTTTATATATTTTTTATTTATATATTGTGCACTGTCACTTTTGAGGTATAGCCAGGGCCTTGTTGCCTGCGTTGTCATACTTATCTTTTGTATCCTTAGAGATTCCGTTGACACACGTGTGGGTTATGTATGGATGTTGGAATGGGTCTACGAACTATGTTGTAATTCTAAACTTATGTTGCCTATAAATTGTAATGCCGTGGGAATCTTGGAAACTAACTTATCTACGGTTTCATGTTGTATTTTTAAAGGAACTATCAATGTAGAATGTGCTATCTTTCCTCGACTAAATAAATGAACAAATGCATGGTTTCTTTATTTATATTGAGTTGTGTAGGTAGTGTTTGATAAGGCTTGCTCAGTTGGGATCACTCAATTGAGCGCCTGTTGCGCCTCCCGAGGTTGGGGCGTGATAGCGGGACCTGGTGCATGTGTCACCTCACTATCAGAATCAGATCGGCTTTATGGCCTAAGATAAATTCATCAACCGCCAAGTCTCAAATGTTCACATCTCACAGTACTTAACTCAAAACTTATTACACATAGGGGCATCAATAGCATGTGAGATAATATATAAAAATGCACATAAATGAAAATATAATTTGTGAATGTAGCATCATGACTGAGAATATAAGTACAATTAAGAAAATAACTCAATATAGCAAGGACAACCTTATGATGTCTCAAAATGATAATCATGTAGGCTACACTTGATTTATAACACGAGTATATCTCATATAATGGGGCATGATAGAAAAACAAGGCACATAATAACCTATGGTCAACCCAGATCATGAATAACCCCGGTGTGCACACATACGCCCATTACCTAGCATGCGTGTCACCGCTAACATATCTCAAATATCATAGTTAACGGAGAAATTATCCTCAAACCAAGTTTAGATGAGTTACTTATTCCAAAGAGCATGAATCAATACTTCAAAAGCATTACATAGAACGGTCTCTTTGAAAGACACATAATGACTATTTTCTAACCGCGAATTCCCTCCATGCATCAGTCAATGGAACCGTTGGACAGTGCCGCTCCGGTGCGTCTCAAAGGTCAAACTACCCCAAATCCAACAGCGTACCATCCTACTGAGTTTACATATGGAAGGTTGTCTTATGCAACAAAAGTCATCACTTCCTTGAATGTGCCAATTTCCCAAAATCCCCATGGTATTCAGTTGTTTATGCCCACACAACTCACAATGGGATGTCGGCGGTGCTCTTAAAGGCATCAGATTTCTATGGCATTATGGCAGAAGAAAGCAAGCTTACCATTGTTGGGTGATGTATCAAGCCACGCCCCGAAATTGAAAAAATTAGGTCAAAATTCAAGGAATTAATTTCGATTAAGGTGTCACGACCCGGACTTTTTCCGCCATTGGGAGTCGTGATGGCGCCTACTATTGGAGCAACCCTTTTAAAATATTTCGCAAAACTTTAATCTACAATAATATAATGACTGAGATAATTAATACGCGGAAGACTTCTAATAAAAATAATAGCAAGTGCGGAAGATTATAACGTGTCACTACCCAGTATCTGGTGTCACTACTCATGGACCACTAAAAGGAGTATTAAAAACATCAGTCTGAAAATAAATACATGAGAAGTCTGTTTCGATACAATGAGACAAACAAAAATAAAATAGAGGAGACTCAGGACCCGTGGACGCCAGCAAACTACCTAGGAGTCTCTGGACTGAAGGCACGCTCCCAGCTATTATTGCGGTCCGTAAGTTGTCTCCTGACCTGTGCACAAAAGGGCACATAAGTGTAGCATCAGCACAACCGACCCCGTGTGCTGGTAAGTGCCTGGACTAACCCCAGTGAGGTAGTGACGAGGCTAGACCGGACCTACCACAATCAACCTGTACAGATATATGTGCAATAACGGAAAGATAACAAAATTTAAGCAGATAATGGGGAGGGGACATGCTATTGGGTGTAGCAATTCAATTATAAGGCTGGCGAACAAAGAAATGGAAACTGAATAATTAACATCAAATAAAGAGAGCCAGTGAAAACAACAACTGCACGACACCAACCTTCATGCTACCAAAACTGTCAAATTTAGTGCACGACATCACCCTTCATGGTTTTCCTCATGTAACTCTCATATCGAGACACGGAATGACCCTTCGTGCTCAAATAATCAAAATATGGCACGGAAAGACCCTTTGTGCATCATTATCAAAAACATGGCACGGAAAGACCCTTCGTGCATAATCACTCTTCCTCACCCAATCAAGGTCACAACAAATCGGGGAAGGGAATATACAACAAGATCAAACATCTTGGTAAGGAAGAACAACTCAACAATACGTCCTGGCAAGGGAGAACAAGTCAACATTAAGTCCCGGCAAGGTAAAAATACCACACTCCCTTCTTTAACTCATTTGCTTTTCAACTATCACTTCATAATTTAATTAGCAAGTAACTAGCTCAACTGTTCACATCTTTTGAATTTATAAGCAACTACGACTCACGGTCATGCTAGACTCTGGTGCATAAATAACCGTCACCATACCTATACACCGTACTCCAAAGTTAACACGTAGAAAATAACATCCTAATCCTAATCCCTCAAGCCAAAGTTAGAACAAATACTTACCTCTGTCTAAAAATAGCAATCGAGCCTCTTACACCACTTTTCCTCTAGAATCCGGCTTCGAATTAATGATATCTAGCCATAATTAGTTCAATAATATCAATAATAACTCAAAAACACAATGCCATAGCTTGGAAATGAATTTCCTATCATTTTTCCAAAAATAACCAAAATTCGAGGCAAGGCCCACATGGTCCAAACTCGAGGCTTGGACCAAAACCCAATCACCCATAACCCCTCCCCCCCCCCCCCCCGAGTTCAAATATATAATTCATTTTAAGATTCGACCCCAAATTGAGGTTGAATCGCCCAAAATTCTCAAAAACTAACTCTACCCGAAAGCCCTAATTTCTACCTTGATTTCATGATTTAGGGCTAGGAAATTAATAATTAGACGAAGAAATAATGAGTAAATGAAGTTAAGAATACTTACCCAAAGAGTTATGGAGGAAGGAAATCTTGGGACTCGTCAATGGAGGGTGAAGAAGAAAGGTCGGTGTGAGAAAAGTGTGAAATTCATGAAGTAGACTGTTCTAGTTTTGATTTAAGTCACTGAAGCAAATTGGCCTACGCGATCGCGACATAGGGGTTGAGTTTGCGATGAAGGGAATACTAGGGCCATCGCGATCGCGATTGGGATCACGCGATTGCGAAGAAGGAAATTCGGGGGTCTTGGAACTTGGCCTATGCGAACGCGTGAGTAGGGATGCGTTCGCGATTGAGGAGGGACTATAAGTACGCGAATGTGGTGGATACTATGCGATCATGAAGAAGGGGAAGCCCAAAGCTATGCAAACGCGGGAGGGAGTCCGCGATCGCGAAGAAGGACTTAGCTGGGCACCAACAGCAGTGATTTCTGCAATATTTTCTAACTACATAACACCCTGAACGCCGCCGAAAACACTCTCGAGACTTCGGGTCTCCCAACCAAACACACATTAAGTCCATAACATCCTACGAACTTAATTGAGTGATCCAATCGCCAAAATAATATCAAAATCAAAGAATTAACCTCTTAAACTCATAATTTCATTTCAAAGTTCATAACTTCTAAATTTCCCATTTTTAGTTCGAAACACGTTGAATGACGTTTAAACTTTACAGATAGCGTTTAACGATCATTTAAGACTTGTGGCGGGCGTCGGAATCAAAATACTAGCCCGATACTATCACTTTCTAACTCATTTTCATTTAATTTTCAGATAAACAATTTCTTTCAAAAAATTCCGTACTGGGGCCTGGGACCTCGAATTTCGATTCCGGGAATACGACCATGTCCCATATTTTCCTACGGACCCTCCGTGGCCGTCACATCATGGGTCCGGGTCCGTTTACCCAAAATGTTGACCAAAGTCAACTATAGCAATATTATTATCAAAATTCATAGTTTTTTTACACAGAATTCAAGTAATTCCACAAAAAACATTTCCGGCTTCGCGCCCGGACTGCGCATGCAAATCGAGGCAACCAAATAAGAGGTTTTTAAGGCCTCGGAAGCACAAAGAAAGGGAGAATTACGGTGATGACCCTTTGGGTCGTCACATAAGGGATCGACAAAAATTGGGGTTTATGACAACTATTAAGTTTTTCTGGACTTCACCAATGAAGAAAACTTAGGTTTAGAAGGGTTATTGAAATTGAAGTCCAACGGATGTGGCTGCAAAAATAGTCCCCTTATTTCAAACCTGAAGAAGACCTACATATTGCTCTGGTGTGGGTCCTTCTTCCTGGTCCGCCTTTCCATATGCAAACCTGGAATTATATTAAGCAATTGGTGAGTTTAATTGTTTCACCCCTTGAAATGGACTTGGCTACTAGAGGAAGGACTAGGCCAAGCATGGCAAAAGTTAGAGTTGAAATTGACGTCCTAAAAGACCAACCAGACTTTGTTTATATGGGGTAAATATACAAGAATGCTCCTCAAAAAGGTTTTATTTAAAAACTTGAATTTGAAGATGTTCCAAAATGTTGTAAGTCTTGTAGAAAGCTGGGGCATAATAAGATCAATTCTAGAGCTTTAGAAAGGAAGAAAGCCGCTGAATCTAGAGAATTTGAAGCTCAAAAAGCTATGGAAAATTAGAATGAAGAAGCAAAAAGAAATGAAAAGAACAACAATCTGGATGAATCAGAAAATGACATTGCTATAGATAATGCTCAAACTAGTGCTAATACGACAAAGAATCTGTCGTGCTAAAAGAATAATGTTGAGAAGCGCAAGCAGAAGAAACTTCCAAGAAGAAGGCTAAGGTCATTTTCAAACCTATGATCAATCTTTCATAAGTCACAAACAAGTGCAAGAAGAGCAATAAAGATATAACAATGGCTTTATAAGAACTGGATCTAAGAAGTGAACATATTGAGATCAAGGATAAATAGAGTCAACATAGCTACAATAAAGAGGCGGAAGCTCATAGTCATGATAACCTAGTCAGAAATTGAGGTAATAATAAAGGCACTGGAACTCCAAATCATAGTGAAGCCAAAGAAGACTATCAAGAATCTATACAAGAAAATGGAGATCAAGAGGAAAGACAAGCAGGAAAGAAAGCTCTTACATTGAAAGACTACGTCAATGAATCAACTAGCATACCTTCTGCGATTAAAAACCTTCCTGGAATTGACGTGGTAGTAGATCTCAATGCTGAATCCAATTTAAAATAGGACAAACATGTTACTAGACAACAAATTGAAGTGACTTCCCCTAATAGGGTGACTGTCATGATTCCGGAGGACCAACTAGAAATATAATCGAAAGAGGATTCTTTCCCGGTAATAGGAGGCAAAGAAAAGGGGAAGAAAAAAGAAAAAAAGGAAAAAAAAATAAAGATACTATACCTGATAAAGGAGGAAACTCATTCTAATTCTCTCACTTTTCCATGATAAGTGCAATATTCTGGAACATTAGAGGAGTCAATACCAAAAAAGCCTTACCAAAGTTAAAAAAACTGATTACGATCAATATGGTGGAACTTGTTGCTAGTTTAGAACCTTTTTCCAACATCAATCAAATTGAGAGGTGTAGGAGATTCCTTGGCTATCAACACTATATCTCCAATACTAATGGTCAGATTTGGATCATGTGGTCATGTACAACATGACAACTATTTTGAACAACAGTGATCAGAAAATCACTATTAAATTACATTACGGGGCTACTAATAGTGATCACTATCTCACAACAGTTTATGCTAAATGCACTCTTGAAGAAAGGAGAGATCTATAGAGTAGATTAGAGAGCACTCATCTCCATGTGAATGGTCCATGGTGCATTAGGGGTGATTTTAATTTCATTCTAGACCTCGATGAGAAACAAATATGGTAGACCCCACAGAATGAACAAAAGTCTTGAATTCAATACTTGTATGGATAACTATGGTGTGATAGATTTGGGATTTGTTGGGCCAAAGTATACATGGTGTACAATTGGGAACCTAGAAAAAAAAATCTAAAAGAGGCTTGACAGAGTGTTTATTAATGATTAATGGTCTCAGATTTTTCGAAATAGTATAGTCAATCACTTGGCTAGAATTGGTTCTGATCATAGGCCTATTCTAATTCAATATCATGATCAAAATCAAAAAGGGATTAAATATTTTTAATTTCTTGATTTCGGGACTAGTTAACCATCTTTTTTGTAGGTAGTTGAAGAAGTATAGAGTAATCAAATTCATGGTAACCCTTTGTGGAGGTTACAACAAAAGCTTAAAATGCTTAGTAGAAGACTGACTCAATGGTCTAAAGAAAACATTGGCAATGTCTTTGATCAAGTCTGTTGATACCCAATTTTTTTCCCAATATGCAAACTACTTGCATATATAAGCATGTGCAAGTGTTTTATTATTTTTTCCATAATTTTAAAGGTTTAAATTAATTTATTTTCTCCCTTTTTATCAATAAAATCCCCAATAATTATTTTTAAAATTATTTTTTTGATAATTCATATATTTTATTTCTATATTTATACCAAAATATGGCTAAAGAAATTTATACATATTTTTACAATTTTATTTAGTATTTTTAAAGCTAGATTGCACATAATTGCAATCCTATCTTTTTTAGATTTAATTATGTTTTGTAGGCGTAAAATTGGATCATGTATTTTTAAACTATTAATTATGTATTATATATAACTTTAGCCCTTTAAATTAGTTTTCAGAAAGTATTTACTATTTTTATTAATTAAATAGGGAAAAACTGCTATTTAAATTATTGCCAAATTTGGCTTTTAATTATAGCCAAATCAAGACCCCAATTGCCAACCCAATTAAGACCCATCGTACCCAAGCCCAAACATAATTTTATAACTCGGCCCCCAAACCTTTCAATCATGGTCGTTGATCACAGAGATCAACGGCCATCGTTCACTCTCACCATAACTAATCCCAAACGACTCCCCATAAACCCTCTCATTTGTTACACTCCGCCACCCTTGAATCCATCTCCTTTACAATTCTCTTTGAGGCATTAATCTATCCCTAGCTGCCGCCACCTAAACTAACCCTAAACCTTTCGATCCTCACTCATTCCATGAACTCCCATGGCTGTTTGAGACGTATATTTGTCCCCTACGTCACCCGGTTGCCTGTTTTTGTGATTTCTAGGAAAGATATCAAAGAGATATAGTTCAGATCTTGCTCATCTTCTATCCATGGTCTTTTATACTACTTCCCGATCATCCATGACTATTCAAGTAAGATTCATGGCCTTTCCGGCTTAAACCGGTAACGATCTAATGCTTTCTCATCTTTTTGGGGTTCTCTGAAATCCTAACCCTTGAGATTCTCCATCTTTTCTTTAGATCTGTCTTCCATCTAGGTGTATCCATGAGTTTTAATTGATTTTTTTCTTTGCCTATATTATTTTCTGAAAAAACCTAGCTATAAATCCTCCGTTCTTTTTAGATCTGTGATTGATCTATGGGTTTTTTATAGTTTTCACTTATTTTCCTCAAAATGTTTCTCCGATTTCAGACCGTTTCTTCATTTCCAAACTAGGATTTCAAAACCCTTTTTGCAAAAACGATTTCTTTCTGATTTTAGCAATTACTTTGATTTTTAGCATGTTTAAGCATTATCTGAGTCTTTCCTTTTTGCTCGATTCATTTGTGTCAGAAAACCTAATACTTCTAGGTTCGATTCAAAGTTTGAATTTTTTTTGGTGTGTTTGCATGACTATCATGAATATTCTAGGCTTTATGTATGTCCTATATGCTTTTGTGCTTCCTGTTCTAATGTGTTCTTAAGGTTTCTTTAATTTTGTCCAAACCTCTGTTATTTATCGTTTAATGGGTCCGGCTATTTATTTTATTGATCGTTCACATAATTTATGTTGATTCTATGTAATCTCCTTAAACCTACATCTTTGATTTTGTGTATTTTTCTTGTAATTTTGTATTGATTTTTTCAAAATTACTTCCTTTCTTTTGTGATACTTTCCTTAAATAGTGTTGATTCCCTGTGGGTTTCAATCTTATTCATGATTCTTTGAACTAATTTTTAGAATCAAATTGTACTCTACCATGTTTATGTGCACAAATATGCTATTAATTAACGTGCACTTTCCTTATGTTGAAACTATTATGTACTTAGACCTTATTACATGCTACATGTTTTTACTATTCCTATTATGGTAAAATCAGTCTTACAAAAAATTCTTTTCTTCTTTGGTGCAACTTGTACCCGTTTGAACTATGACTCCCTAATTTAAGGAAGCTTGGGTCCTTAATTGATTCTGATTTGTATTATTTCTATAATTATGCTAAATCAGTACTTATTACCTTATTTTTCTACATGTTCTTAAATGCTATTAATACTCTACCCTCTCTTCTTTAAACATATGATATAGTTTAGAACACATACATACACACTCAAACTCTCTTTTCTTTCTCTACTACTTGTGCTACTGCTTTGTCTAGCCAGCTAAAAGCTAAGGCTACCTTGTGGAACTATACTTGCGTTACTTCTCTGTAATTTGATTCCTTAACTGGTATGTTTCTAGTTCAATTCTAAAATTCAACTTTATGTGCTCCATTCTTTGTCAATCCATGTCTCTTTCTGCATTAACTTAATGGCTCATGATTAATTGCACTTCTTGTTCAGTGCCTTACTCAACATGCTTAAAATCTGCCCTCTCTTGTTCAAATGTAACCAGCATGTCTACTTGACTTTTTGGTTATGTGCCTCAACTGGTATATCTCCCAATGTACTTGACTAACACTAAGTCATGACTGATTATATGTAATATACCCCTGCATAATTACTCCCATACCCTGTCCCTATGTCATATTACAATTCTAAATTCAAGCATGATTCCCTTGTTAACTTTTTGAAGTAGTTGTTTATGTTTTGAAGACCAATCAGTCCCTACTTATTTGTATTTGCTGGTCTATATGCATCTCTTCTCAGCCATGATTATATGTTTCTACTTTGGGCCCTTTATGTCCTCAACCCCTACTTCCCTGTTTGTAACTTCTGAAACTGTGCTATCCTTTGAACTTGCTCAATGTGTGTTGTTCCTGCTCCTGTCCCTTTCTTCTTTCAAAATTGTTTTTCCAAGCAACTCTTTGTTGTTAATGCAAACTTATTTCAAACTAATCATTTTCAAAAAAAATTGTTTTCAACTTAACTCATTTAAGTCTATGTCAAGCACTCTTACCTACACTCTTAGACAATTAGGTTCTGCCCCTTTTGTTTGAGCCTTGCCTTGGGACCCTTGAGCTCCCTCTGAACTTGGACACATAAAAACTAGCCCTTCCACACTGCACTCACTCTGTTTTGGTCATGCAATATGGGTGTGAGCACTGCCAGGGATCCCTGGAGGTCCTTAGGGAACTTTGACACACCCAGATATGAGAAAAGCTATGGAACAGTATTGGCATTTGAGGTGGTTTATTACATAACTCAGAGAGGAAGTCCTAATCAGGATTCCTATAGTGTATCTTCTTATTTTTCATTTCTACATATGTAATTCACTCACATGATCTGTAATAATTTGTAAGCAAGTATTGTGGTGGCTAGTGAAAAGGGATAGGGTAAATATGCATTCTATAATTTGTTAAAGATAGAAAATATGTTATTAGGTTTATATTCCTAATTGTGCAATAGAAACAATGGTTAGGATTGATACATGCATTAGAAATCATGTTCTTATGACCCTTGTTTCTTGCTTTAGCATCTCATTCATTAATCCATATTTTATGTCTATCATTCAGAAATTCTACTCCTAGGACAATAACAACATTGGCATAAAAGTTGTTACTCATGAAGTCGTATTTCAACAATTCTGCAACTATTGTGTACACTTAGAAATTATGCCTTAGGAACTCTGTTTTTCAACAACTCTACCATTTGCAAGAGCATATTAGATATCATTCTAGGATTCTATTTGCATTTTGTTTAAAATGCCTAGTTAATTACGGATTCATGAAAAGGTAGTAAAGCAATAATTTTCACATTGTGATGTTTTCTGAATAAAATTGGTAACAATCTCTGCATTCGTATCAACTAGAACAACATATTTTAGGTAAAAAATAATCTTCAAACTGTCTTAATAACTCGAAATAATACTGCATATTTCTTTACGCCTAGGCAAGCCTTAGGTAATAACATAAATAAAATTAGAACCACTTTTTTTAAATTATCAACTGTTAAAATTAGTAGGCAAACCTGATTCAGACTTCTTTTCTGAGTCAGGTAATAAATCTGGTTTTGATGTTATCACTTAGATACCATTCTTTAGAATTCAAAGGTGGACCTTAATTGTGTATGAGTCATGTTGTCTATGTGTATTATTTGTGGAGGTATATCTGAGCCTTCTACTTGTTTATGTGTTTTTCCCTCTAATGCAGTCCTACCGGTTTTGTATGTTGCCTTAGTATTTTGCTTTTAAACCTGGGGGTCTTCCTAGAAGCTCTTTCTTATAGGATAGGAGTCCTAAATTCCTCGGGGACTGATAGGAAGGGATGTGTAACAGCACGGGGAGTCCGCTGGGGAATATTGAGGCTTTTACCTTTTCATACCATTTTTTTGAACTTGTACCCTCCCTACGTGAAATTACTTGTTTAAATTTCTTTAAGCATTTAATTCCTTCTCCAAAAACAAAACCGACATATCTTTCTTGTTTTCTTCCTTTATAAATGCTTTAAATTAAGAAACTGCTGTATTTATCGCTTTCTTAAACGTGCAAATACATGTCAACATGCTTTAATTATTGCATAAACATGCTCAACATCATACTCCAATCGTGCCAAACAAATACTATAGTAACGCTTGATAAGTGATTCTACTCTTCCTATATCATTACCCTCCTAAATTCGAAAAGGCTTATTTGTGCAAAACTAGTCGATCAACGGTGCAGTCGACAGTTCCGTGCCTTTCCCCTTGAGTTGTCCGCTCAAGGATACCAGTCTATCACCTCATAGAAACCTAACTCTATTTAAATTGTGCATGCATCATGATCAAAACCTAGCCAGGTTAGTTATGTTGTCCACGTAAAGATCCTTTAAGATAGCCTTGTCCAAGAGTCTATTGGGTCTTCCTAAACCCAAACGGACATCATCACGTTTTATTCATTTATTTGAAGAACTAAATGCTTCATGCTAATTGTTGATATTAAATAGTCGAATCTGGTGGGAGTAAGGGCCTAACCTTGCTTGCCTTGCAGAGATATAATGCCCGAAGTCCCCAGATTTGGTATGGTCACCAACAACCACCCAAGATTGCTGAGTTGGTGAGAAGATTTACATTCTAGTGAAAAAACCCTATTCAGAAAATATCTGGGTAATCTACCATCCCTCCTGGAGATCCAACCTAACAACATGATCATAGAAGCTGCTACATTATTTTAGGATTGTGAAGGGGTCGTGTTCCGCTTTGGGGACATTATGACACCTTTGCTAGAGGAGATAAGAGGACTGGCCAGTCTAGTGTGGGAAAACTCCAGGTTTTCTAATGCCCGAGAACCGCACAAGCAAGGGTTTCCTTAAAATGATGGGTTTGAAGAAGAACACAAAATTGGTATGCATGAAGGAATCATACATCCCTTTTGACTACTTGTATGAAAGGTACGGTCACAGAAAATCATATCGTACCTACCATGACGAGATTTCCCTCACGCCCTTGGGACATATCCATCATAGGATTTTTGTCTTCATGTTTTTCTTCCTGGGCCTGATCATGTTTCCGATGAAGAAAGGGAGAATCCATACTAGGCTGACTATGGTAACCAAGACCCTGATGGAGGGAATTGGTGGGCAGACATTCAGCATTGTACCCATGATCATCACAGACATATATCGAGCCTTAGAGAAGTGTTAACGAGGAGCGACACTCTTCGAAGGCTACAATCTACTACTTTTGCTTTGGCTCATGGAACATCTCCAAAAAGGCGAATACCGACAAGAAATTCAGCGGAGGGACTTGGATGACCACATCGCTTTCCACCACCCAAAGCGAATGAATTACATCCCCGACATGTTTGCTCAGCCTGACAATGACAAAAGATGGGTTGAGCTCTTTGATCATCTGAATGAAGAACAGGTTCAATGGATGTTCGAGTGGTTTTCGAGAGAGGAGTTCATCGCCCGATCCAGAGATGCACCTTTCTTGATATTGATTGGTCTAAGAGGAACATACCCTTACGCCCCTCTTTGAGTTATGAGGCAAGAAGGTAAGAAGTAAGTCATACCCAGGGTCGACAAGATGAGCCATTTTCGAGCTGACTTCCAAAATGACGATAGTCCTTACAAAGGCCAAGCCCAACACATGTGGCACTGCAAGATCGTAATGCGGAGAGATACCATCTAGCCAGACAGATATCACGCCGGCTGTAATTCTTTCTATTCAGGTTGGTTGCAAGACAATTGGGATGGTCTAGGCCAGCCAGGATTTGTTCAAGGTCACAGAATTATAGACGAAAAGGCTGAGGCGCAAGTCAAGAACAACCAGCTGCGTAAAAGGATCCGTGAATGCGAGAGCGAATACCGTGAGATATAAGAGTCCAACCAGAAACGAATTGAGGATGGAAAGACATGGCTACTTGGAGCGATGAATAGAAGAACTAGAGCAAAAATTTCTCAAAAGGGTTGAAGACTGTCAAAAGGCTGAAAGGACCGAAGGCGGACATATAGCCAGAGCATACCTGTTGTTGGGACTTTGCGAATTGGGGAAGTTGTTTGACGGATCCAGGGATGCCGAGTCTGGGGAAGGTCCTTCTGGGACCAAGTAGCTAGGAGTTTACCTTTTCAGTTTATGAATGTAATAAGGTCAATGGTCATTAGTAACTTTTATTTCTTGCTTATTTATTGTCGTTTTGGGATTCGCCTATCTTTATCAATAAAATGAGGCATTTAGCATTATAAGTTCTCCAAGTCTATTTGTCGTTGGGCCTACCTCTGGTGCAGAGAGGTTTTCAAGTTAGGACACGCTTTACATTCCCGCACTATGTGTTTAAATATTGCAATACTTTTCATAATTCTCACTTACTTGATCACGTTTTGTTTTATTTTGCTTTCATTATTCCCCTCTCCAAAGGTTAGTTCATGCACTCTGGCATCATCATCTTATTTCACAAGATCTAGGAGCCCTTCACCCACTCCTCCTCTTAGTCCTGTTAAAAGCAAGAACAAAGGCAAGATGGAAGATTTGAACGACATCAGGAAGGAGAACCCAGCTGAACGGGTTGAGGCCACTGACGGCTAGGGTATTCGGGTTCCTAACGAGAATGTATCACAACTTGAACATAAGCTATTGAAATTCTAGGAAGAGCTCGATCATGTTCGGAATGTGGCAAGCATGTCATTTTCTCTCAGCACCCTAGATATCAACTTCCCCAACACTCAAAACCCTACACCTCCTCAAAATGTCCCAAAACAACAGAATCATCCCGCTCCTCACCATCACATTGCTCCACCAAAGAACAAATATAATACTTGCCATAACCCAAACAACACTCCACTACTCATCCAAGAACATCAGAATTCCATAAACAACCATTTCCACACCCATACACCAGGCCACCATAACACTGCTCTCTACGTTGAGTCCATGCCACACTCCACCCAACCTATCTCAAGTACACCTGAGTCTGATGAAAAGGATCTGATTATCATGATCTTGGCCGAGGAACTTAAGAAACTGACCAGTTGGATTTAGGGCGTTGAGGGAAGCAAAGGAATCGAGGGGCTAAACTATGAGGATCTTTGTATACAACATGATGTCGAACTGCCTGAGGGGTACAAACCTCCTAAGTTTGAAATATTTGATGGTACGGGTAATCCAAGGGTCCATTTGAGGACATATTGTGACAACCTGGTTGGAGTATGGAAGGGTGAAAGAATCCCCATGAAGCTGTTCATGAGAAGTTTGAAAGGGGATGCATTATCTTGGTACATCACCCAAAATCCCAAGAAGTGGTCAAGCTGGGTAGGCATGGAATCTAACTTCATGGACAAATTTAGGTTTAATATAGAGAATGCACCAGACATGTTCTATATTCAGAACTTGAAGAAAAGCCCACGGAGACATTTCGCGAGTATGCTACTCGCTGGAGGTCCGAAGCTACTAAGGTTAGACCTGCTTTAGAAACGGATCAAATGAACGAGTTCTTTATTCGGGCTCAGGACCCGCAGTACTATGAATGACTGATAATGATTGAGAACTACAAGTTTTCTGACATTATCAAATTGGGTGAAAGAATTGAAGAAGGTATTAAAAGCGGTATGGTTACAAACTTCGAGTCCTTGCAAGATACAAATAAGGCTTTACATTCCGGTGGTGTGTCTAAGAAAAGGGACGTTGGGGCCATGATGGTTGCACAGAGGACAAAATCTCCCCTAAAATACCAAACTTACCCAACACCTCCACTCACATACCAGCCAACTCCAAATTACCAAGCACCCTCACCTTCGTACCAAGCTCCGCTACCAATTTATCAGTCATCTCCATCTTCTACATATCAATCTACTTCACCCAAATACTCCCAACCCGCTCATGTCTACCAAACCTATAATGCTCATCCATCCCACTATCAATCACCCCCTGCACGCCAAAACTTCCCTAGACCCCGACATAACTTTGATCGCAGACCTCCAAAAAATATACAGCCATCGTTGAACCCATCGACCAGCTGTTTGATAGACTCAAAGTTGATGGTTATGTCAACCCCATCTCTGCTGCAACCCCTGAGAATCCTTCTCAGCGGGTTAACCCAAACATAGCCTGTGCATACCATTCCGGCATGAAAGGGCACACCATCGATAAATGTCATTCCTTGAAAGATAAGAATTGGAAGAGCAGGAAGCAGAACTAGAAGATAAAAAAGAATCTCTCATGATACATGAACTACTGAAAGTGGTGGAACCATTTTTAGAGATCGTTCAAGACATGTCGAATGCGGGGAGGCTACCGCAGGTTACCGGGAATCCACCCGTGGAAGGAACTTTTGTGGTCGAAGGCGAAGTCTCACAAAATGAGATTTGGGCAGCGTTGGACAAAAAGGAGTGGAAAGATATTATTTCATCTAAGGGGTGGAGATCTATAGAAAAACACTTTGACCTTTGCGAAAGCAGGATAAAGACCATTACAGAAGAAACTCTCTATTTATATAAGGGAATCTTCTCATTCAGGTAGAAGAAGATGTCGATATTGGCAGAGGTATTGATGCCTCTTTATCCGATCTGAATCGCTTCGAGTCTAGTCTACATCGGTTACAGTATATTAAGCGGGCTATACAGTCTTTGATTGATAACAAGATCATTGTAGCAAAAGAACCCACTCCAAACATCCGTAACAACCCTCTGCCAGACCATAAGAGTGGGGATATCCACATTATTGAAATAGAAGATGACTGGGATCCTGAGGGATTAATTGGGTTGATCGCAGAAGGTGATGACCCGAAAAACCAACAATTACTCCCAATCCAATCATAGTCCAGATCCAACCGTCTGAGGACATTAAGGTGAATATGTCTGTACCACTAAAGTTTGAAGCAGCACTATCTGCAAAGACACCGGCGCCAATTTAGGTTGAATTCGCGCCTCCGGCAAATGCACCTACTCCATTTGAGGTTGCAGTCTTTCCTCCCAAGGCACATGTTCCGTTCAAAGTAAGGATAGCTACGCCGATACTAGTGGTGATGTCAACTATGACACCATTATATACAAATGTTGTATCATGGGACTACACAGCCGAGGCAAGAAGGATGGGCAAGGTCAAGGTTGGAGAAATTGTCGCAGCACAGGGTATGACAAGAACTGGCAGAGTATATACACCTGAAAATCTAGCTAAATCAAGCAAGCAAGCCTCCAATCAGCCACCTCTCATTGATATAGGTCCATATGACTTTTGGAGGAAAATATAGGCCAAGGAATATTCAGTCATCGACCAATTAAACAAGACGTCATCACAAATATCCATTCCCTCTTTGCTACAAAATTTTGAGATGCACAAGAACGCTCTGTTAAATCTGTTGAATGAAGAATAATTACCAAGTAACATCACTAGCGGGGAAGTGGCTAATATGGTAGGACAAGTCTTGGAAAGCCATAAGATCACCTTTCATGAGGATGAGCTGCCGCCTGAAGGGCTGGGGTACAACAAAGCATTGCACATTACCGTGCAATGCGAAAATTATTTCATCACTAGAATCTTGATTGATGGAGGTTCCAGCCTTAACAGTTGTCCGCTTGTAACACTCAAGAAGCTGGGTAAAGGACTGCATGAGATAAAGGATGGAGCAATCAATGTGAAAACTTTTGATGGTTCTTAGAGGTCCACCATTGGTGAGATTATTCTATTCTTACATATGGGACAAACCTGGTTCGAGGTCGATTTCCAGGTGATAGATATACCAACATCTTACAACTTGCTGCTGGGACGGCCATGGATTTATGTTGTTGGGCCCGTAGCATCAACGCTGCATCACGTAGTAATGTTCGAATGGAATCACTAGGAAGTGATCATTCACGGCGATTGTAGCAACCCTATATATACTTGCCAGACCATTCCAATGTTCAAGGGAAGAAGGAAGCTGCATGGAGAGGCTTACCACCACATTGAATGGGTCAATGCTATCGACAAAGACAAATGGTGGGATAGAAAAATTGAGAGTATACTAAGTTGGAGTGGGTATGAACCTGGTAAAGGGCTCGGTAAGAACCTCTATGGAATATCTAAACCCATAAAACTCAAGAAACATGGCACTACCTCCGGTTTGGGCTATGAATACACCTGGGAAGAATTCAATAATTGTCGCCACCATGGCGCGGTCCTTATTATCCACTAGAGCAGACAACACCACATCTGGAGCAGACTTTCCAACATGCCGACATTATTTATGTGTCAGAATAAGAAGAGGCACTTGCAGCAGTAAAGAACTTGTTTTTAGAGGACAATGATATTGACCGTTGTGTTATCCTCGGGGAGGAGGGGGAGGAAGGCCTTTACATACAACCTCTGATCAGAGATGCACATCTCAATAATTGGACCATCAGGACAACCAAAGCCCGACGAGCTTCGGGGTAGCAAGGCTAAAACAAACATTATTCACTATTTTATTTACTAAATGATTTTCTATTCGCATTTTTCAATTCCCATAATAAGATCTTCGATTTTCAAAATAGTTATTCAATTTATCAAAAGCGTTTTTGTTTTTTCTTATGAATTAATATTTATTGCTATCATTTTCTCCTTACTTTACCAATACAACATTACTATTGCTTATCTTGATGAACCAATGACTATGACATGCAATGAGACAACGCAACAAACGGACATTGATTCAGAAGAAGATGACGTACCAGAAAAAATTGTGAAAGAAGTTGAGAACTTCCAGAACTGACCTAAGTCCAACCTAGACGATACCGAGATTGTCAACCTAGGAGATGCATAAAATGCCAAGGAAATGCGGATCAACATTCACCTATCTCCATCAGAAAAGAGAAAATACACAAAATTTCTAAAGGAGTATGATGACATATTCACTTGGTCATATGATGACATTATTGGATTAAGTACGCCCATTGTGGCTCAGAAACTGCCAATCGATCCAATGTGTCCACCGGTAAAGCAAAAGCTCAGAAAGTTCAAGTTTGATATGAGTTTGAAAATCAAGGAATAAGTCACCAAGCAGGTCAAAAGCTAAGGTTCTCACGGTAGTATAATAACCTACATGGTTAGCCAACATTGTTCCAGTGCCAAAGAAGGATGGTAAGGTCAGAGTCTATGTCGAGTACCGAGATCTCAACCGGGCCAGTCCGAAAGACGACTTCCCTTTGCCAAATATACACACCCCGATTGACAATTGCGCCAAGCATGAGCTACAATCATTTTTGGATTGCTTCGCTGGTTATTATCAGATCTGGATGGATGAGGAAGATGCTAAGAAAACGGCTTTCATTACGCCGTGGGGAGATACTATTACAAAATGATGCCATTCGGCGTGAAGAATGCAGGGGCCACCTATATGAGGACCATGACTACCATCTTTCATGATATGATACACAAGGAGATACAGGTATATGTGGATGACGTTATCATCAAATCCAAGAAGTCCACTGACCACATGGAATATCTGAGAAAGTTCTTCGATAGACTGCGGAGGTACAACCTGAAAGTGAACCCCGCAAAGTGCGCATTTGGGGTTCCTGCTGGGAAATTGCTTGGGTTTATTATGAGCCGCCAAGGAATAGAACTGGATCCATAGAAAGTAAAAGCCATTCAAGAACTACCACCGCCAAAGAACAAGAAGGATGTGATGATATTCCATAGTTATCTGTGAGTCAATCTTTAAGATGTTAAAGAAGGACGCCGCTACCAAATGGACCGATGACTGACAAAAGACCTTCGACAGAATCAAGGAGTACATGTTAACACCACCAGTATTAATCCCACCTAAGCTAGGTAGACCCTTATTGCTCTACCTTTCTGTGTTGGATGGAGCTTTTGGCTGAATTCTGGGGCAGCATGATGAAATGGGGAGGAAGGCGTAAGCCATTTATTATCTCAGTAAGAAGTTCACTCGTACGAGGCCCGGTATTCTCTATTGGAATGCACCTATTGTGCTTTGACTTGGGTAGCTCAGAAGCTGAGACATTACTTCCATGCAGTGGATCCGGGACCGCATTAGTGTCCTAGAAGACAGGAAACGGGCCCTCCTCCAAGAACAGAAAGACCTAATTGTGGGTGCTGTCATCCGTGGTCGCCAGGGAGACTAGAATAGAAGAGCCCGTCGACTCTTTTTAGTTTTAGAAGGTTTAAATAAGTTTCTGTAGACGCAAAGTAGTGTGTTTCTTCTTTTTCTTTGTTTGGTGGAGATCTACTCCTATCCTAAGTAAATTGAAAGATTTCGTTGAAATTGTTCGTTTGGAAATTTCCCGAAAAGCTAATCATAGGTTCTTCTCTCCATCGGAACAATAGGGCCGTTATGCTCATTACTAAACTTGTTGAAGAGATGAAATATAACCAAGGTATATCTTTTTGATCAGAGGTTGAATCGATCATCAGAAGAAGAATTAGGCAAAAAATTAGGATACATTCTGGGAAAATCAAACTTCCATCGAAGAGAAGCAAATGAAAGGCTTTCATAGAAATTCTCGTAGAATAGAGAATGAAGTTTTCATTCTGTACATGCCAGATCATGAATTAGTAACTGCTTCCAATTTCCAAAAAAAAATCCCAATCGTGTCGAACTTTCCATTTTTGGAATAGTTATGGAATCCTAAGCTTTGCTAAAGCCGTGAAAAGGAGTGGACGGTTGTATTTTGGCCTAGTTGGACTGGTTCGCCTAATCGAAGAGCCCCTACCTTACTTGTTCACCGTACTAGACCTCCATATCATATGTGTAAAGAGCCCACCTCGGATACGAAAGAAGGACAGGAGTGGTTCCACTAGCCGATGCTTAAGCGTCAGCCCTTGCCTCCTCTTCCCCATTTCACCTATACTACATATCTCATATCAAGGATGGATCCTTTTAAGTACATATTTCAGAAACCCATGCCCACCGGCAAGCTAGCAAAGTGGAAAATCCTATTGAGTGAGTTCGACATTATTTACTTCACTCAGAAAGTGGTCAAGGGACAGGAAATGGCAAACCACCTTGCTGAAAACCCCATGGATGGAAGATACGAACCCCTGAAAACGTATTTTCCTAATGAAGAGGTATTATTCATAGGAAAAAGACATTGCAGAATTATATGACGATTGGAGAATGTTCTTCGATGGAGCAACAAAATTCAACGGAGTTGGCATAGGAATAGTCCTAATATCAGAAACCGATCAGCATTATCAGGTATTTGCCAAACTCAGGTTCCCCTGCACCTACAATATGGCCGAATATGAAGCCTGCATCTTTGGACTCAAAATGGCCATTGACATGAACGTTTAAGAACTACTAGGTGATTGGAGATTCAAACTTACTTATACATTAGGTACGAGAAGAATGGGCAACCAATATACTCTCGTACATGCATCATGTACATGAATTTAGAAAGAGGTTCATGAAGACAGAATTCCAGCAAGTTCCTAGAGTCAAGAATGAGTTCGTCGACGCATTGGCTACCCTATCATCTATGATACAACACCCAGAGAATAATTTCATTGATCTCATTCCAGTGAAAATCCATGATCAGCATGCTTACTGTGCCAATGTTGAAGAGGATGCAGACGGAAAGCCTTGGTTTCATGATATCAAGGAGTATTTTGCAAAAGAAGAGTACCCGAAGCTTGCTAATCCTATTTAGAAATTCAACCTTCGGAGATTGTCCAACTACTTCTTCCACAACTAAGGAATCTTGTATATGAGGACTCCTAATTTGGGACTATTAAGATGTGTTCACGCAAAGGAAGCATCCACGTTGCTAGAGGAAATTCATGCCGGGACCTGCGGTCCACATATGAACGATTTTGTCTTAGCAAAGAAGATACTCCGGGCTGGTTACTTTTGGATGACAATGGAAATGGACTGCATCTAGTATGTCCGGAAATGCCATCGCTGTCAGATACATGCAGACATGATAAATGTACCTCTGAGCGAGCTTGACACAACAAGCTCACCATAGCCGTTCGCCACCTGGGAATGGATGTTATTGGATCAATCGAGCCTGCTGCTTCCAACAGATAGAGTATTATCCTGGTAGCCATAGACTATTTCATCAAATGGGTCAAAGCAGCATCTTATAGAGCAGTAACTAAGAAAGTTGTGACAGACTTAGTCCGCGATCGCATCGTTTGTCGACTCGGAATTCCAGAGTCAATCATTACTGATAATGGCTCCAACCTCAACATCGACTTTATGAAAGCCATGTATGAAACTTTCAAGATTAGACATAGGAATTTCACAGCCTAAATGCCTCAGATGAATGGAGCTGTAGAAGCCGCTAACAAGAATATCAAGAAGATATTGAGAAACATGATAGATAAGCATAAATTGTGGCACGAGAAGTTATCATTTGCTCTTATGGGGTATCATACCACAGTCCACACATCAACCGGGGCAACCTCCTATATGCTAGTTTACAGTACAGAGGTTGTCATTTCCACTGATGTAGAAATTCCTTCCCTAAGGATCATACAAGAAGCTGAGCTCAACGACGCAGAGTGGTAAAAAGTTGTTATGAACAACTAGCCCTTATAGAAGGAAAGAGAATGAATGCAGTCTGTCATGATCAACTCTATCAGAACAGAATGTCTAGAGCCTTATACAAAAGAGTAAAGCCAAGACAATTCACACCGGGACAGTTGGTGTTGAAGAAACGTTTTTCGCATCAAGATGAATCCAAAGGGAAGTTCTCTCCCAAATGGTAGGGTCCATACATGGTTCATAGAGTTTTGACTGGAGGAGCCCTCATACTTAGAAATGGACGGAGAATTCTGGATAAAGCTAATCAATTCAGATGTAGTCAAGTGATACTATGTGTAATCTTTATGCTTTCCTTATATGATGTAAATTAAACTATGCCTGACCTGATTCCATTTAAGAAGGGATACGCAAGCAGCCCTATGGATTTGATCACAATTCAATAAAATTTTCATTTCCCCCACAATTAGAAACTGGGGCAGAAATTTGAGGAGGACCCTCAAAATTCTGAAGTAACTTCAGTCGAGCGTTGCATGACAATAGTAAGAAATATCAACCCATCAAAGTGGGGTAGAATTTTTAGGAGGGTATAAGGCCTGAGAAAGTGAGTGCTCAAATCATAGCAACTCGTAGAGTCAAGTCCACCTATGTGTTGGGACCACGGGTCGGGCCCTTTTTACTGATTTTGCACTAAAAAATATAGAGTCAAAGTTTTCCAGAAAAGTGCCGTTTTTGCGGTCCAGAATGCGATCGCAAATCAGGTATGAGGACCGCATTTCTGCCGTAGAGTTAACCAGGTGAGCTGTCAAAGTTGGTGTTGAAAATGCGGTCCATTATACGACCATATAATTAGTATGAGGACCACATTCCCGCCGCAGAGTTAATCAGAGAGTTGGTCTAAATTGATGTTAGAAGTGCGGTCCATTATGCGATCGCATAGTCAATATGCAGACCACATAGTTGTCGCATAATCCCTTCAAGGATTTTTGAAGGTAAGTTCTACGGTGCATTATGCGACCGCAGAACAAGAATACAAACTGCATTTTCACCGCATACCCAGGTAGAGATGTTCAGTGACTGGGGTCAGTTCTGCGGTCCAATCTGCGGACCGCATTCCAATTCTGCGATCGGATAGTGCGACCACAATCTTGCTTGGGCTTCTATTTTCAAAAATTTTCAACCCGAACCCCTTTCAAATAAACACCCCAACCCCTCATTTATACATATTTTTTGAGCAAAATAAGAGAGAGGAAGGAGAGGATCCTTGAGAGAGAAAGTCCATCTACATCGAATTGATTTTCAAAATCACCAAAGCCTGGGAAAATTTCAAGTATTGTCTTCACCCTTGTTCTACAGGTAAAATCCCCAACCCCTTTTCATTGATTTTTCTATTTTAACAAAAAGAGGGATTCCCATGCATTTTATTCTTGAAAACCAAGGGTGGTATTGTTCATGCATGTCTTTAACAACCTAAAATCTTGTAAAAAGGAATTGGGTAGGAGTAATCTTAAGGAAATGTTCAAAGAGGGTAAATAACCTAAATAAGCTCGGGTAGAAATTGTGAACTTCAAATTCAAAGGCGCATGTGTTAATTTGTGAACTAGATTGACGTGGCTAGATTTCTTGGTAACTGAGAATATGAGTTAAAAGGGAATTCGACTCCACGTATGTATAGCTAATTTTTGATCCATGTGAAATCGCCTTGTTTCATGTACGTATGCTTGGTAGATGATAAGTACATAAATTATTTGCGAATTTCTTGTGATTGGTACGTGGTGATTGTGTTAAGTGGTTGTAGTTGAGAAATAAATGACTAAATGAAATTGTAACTAATGCAATTGGAAATAACTGTGGTAACAATATCTATGGGCTATCGAATATGAAGGAAATAACATTGATAGTTATGGGATCGGGTTGCACGCCGCAACATGAAGTTATACGGTGCGGGTTGTGGTGATAAGGGTGGTCGAGGTAATAAGGGTGGACGAGATAATAAGGGCGAAACATTTATCGAAATCACTCTTGAAATATAATTTGAGTAAATTTGTGAAATCATTGGTGTGGAATTGTGGAAGGTGGGAAACAAGGAGAGACTGAAAACTTTTTTGGCTTGATTGTACTTTTTGTGTGTGAATTGGTTGTTGCTTCTATTGTTGTTTTCTATGTGTGTACGACTTGAGTTACTTGGGACAATGTTTGTTCATACATACTAGTACGATTCAAATGTACTAACGCCCCTTTTTGCCGGGGGCGCTACATTCGTGTTATGATTGTAGGTGGATCTATAGCAGGTACTCCAGTCCACCGATCGTAGCTCATCCTCACTTCCGGTCAGCAGAATTGGTGAGCCCCTTTCCTTCTGGGGCCCTGCGTGGCTCATGCCACTTCTGTTCCTATCTTTTGGAATCTTGTTTTGGTATTTGTAAAAGGTATAGCAGGAGCCTCGTTACCGGAAAATATTGTATTAAAATCTTTCATCTTTAGAGGTTCCATAGACAGGAAATGTGAGTCGTGAACTTATGTAATATGTATTTTGTATATTTGGGAAATGTAAGATGCAAACCACACTAGGAACCATGTACTTTTTTTATGTTTTGTAATGAATTGGTGTTGTAAATTAATCATATGGTCATTTCAGTGGGCTAATAAGTAATGGAAGATGTGGGGTAATACGTGGGTTAGGAAAGGCAACCAGGTCTTCTTGACTGGGGATATCTGGTTGAGTGCTGATCATGTCCCTCGGAATTTAGGCGTGGCAAACTTGGTATCAGAGCCCAAGGTTTTAAAAAGAGTCCTAGGATATCTCGGAGTCGTGCCTAGTAGAAGCCTTCTTATCATTGCGTTGTCGATCACATCTATTAGTAGGGGGCTACATGGGTATTTAGGAAACTATTCTCTTCTTTGTCATCCCATTTTGGTCCGGTAAGGTGAAAGATGGAAGTATTTCTGTCTAACTCATGCTTTGTTCCGAAATTTTCAGCAATGGCACCCAAGAAGAAAGATAGAGTCGGCCTTGAGGCCAACGCCACCCCAAGTGTAGTCGTGAATCATGTACCTGATGTCGTGGGTGAGAATGATTCCCTGGACTTGAATCTGCCTGGACCATCTGTTCCAGATCCAAGCATCCCTGTTCCAGCCGTGGCAGAGGGTGCCACCAAACCTCCCGCCGATATTCCTAATCCTGATGCTGTTGCAGCTTTCGGTCCCGGGGCTTCTGATGGGGACCTTAGAGGAGCCATTCGTATGTTGACATAGTTAGTGGCCGCTCAGGCCTAGAGATCTCGTGATGCCCCCGTGTCCTCCAGTGGACAGGGAGCTTCTGGTAGCTCTAGAATCCACCAGTTTTTGCGATTGGCCCCTCCAGAGTTCTCAGGCACAGACCCAGAGGCCGATCTGCAGGACTTCCTTGATGAGATGTACAAGACCCTTCGAGTGATGAAGTCCTCAGAGACAAAGGGGTTTGATTTGTCTTCCTATAGGTTGAGAAGAGCAGCACGTTCATGGATCGAGATGTGGGAGGACTCTCGCGAGAAGGGAAGACCTCCAGCTAGATGGGATGAGTTTGTGGATGCCTTTATGGGCCATTTCTTACCTGCCAAGACAATGGAAGCCTGTGCCACCGAGTTCGAGGTTCTCAAGAAGGGCAGCATGAGTGTTTGGGTGTACCATATGGAGTTCGTGAGGTTGTCCAAATATGCTCCTTAGTTAGTGTCGAACATGGATGCTCGAGTTCGGCATTTTGTGCAGGGTCTTAGTCCTTTAGTGGTGAATGAGGCTGCTACAACGGCCTTGCACTCAGATATGAATTATGGCAAGACTATAGGATTCTCTCAGGCCACAGAGGCTAGGAAGTTGAAGACACGGGCAGAAAGGGAGAGTAGTTGCAGGGACCGGTCAATGGGTCATTCAGGGAGGTCAACTCCGGGGAGAGGGTCATCAGGGCCATCCCGATCATATGCGCAGTCCTCAGCGAGGGCACTGCCATCTGTGCACAGTTACCAGCAAAGCAGTCACTCGAAACCAGGTTAAGAGAGTAGGAGGTTTCGTCATTCCGGTCATCCAGGAATGAGGTCTCAGCAACATGGGAGAGATGCATGCCCTTAGTGTCAGAGGTTCCATACAGAGATGTGCTATTTGGATATCCCGATATGTTATGGGTGCGGGGTGAGAGGTCATATCCAGCGAGATTTCCGTGCGCCCAGTCAAGGCATGGGCAGGGGATTAGCTTAGTCATTTGATTCTTCAGTTGCTACATCCTCCGCGCATCCTCCAGTCCCAGCAGGGCGCAGTGCAGATAGGGGTGGAGCTCGGGGTAGAGGCGGACCTAGCCAGTTTTATGCTTTGAGTGGCCGCCAGAGTGCTAAAGATTCTCCTGATGTGGTTACAGGTATCTTATCTATTCAGGCCATTGATTGTTATGCTCTTATTGATCAGGGGTCTTCTTTGTCCTATGTCACCCCATTTGTTGCTTCGAGTTTTGGGATAGATCCCGAACAGCTTCATGAACCATTCTCTATGTCGACTCCGGTTGGTGATTCTATTACAGCCACGCGAGTTTATAGGAATTATGTTGTCACGGTGTGTGGTCGTGTTACCACTGACGAGCTTATATAGCTCGGAATGGTAGATTTTGATATGATTATAGGAATGAACTGGCTCTATTCGTGCTTTGCTAAACTTGAATGCCGGACAAGAGTCATGAGACTCGAGTTCCCTAACGAGCCAGTTATTGAGTGGAAAGGAAATGGTGTGGTACCAAATGGTCGGTTTATTTCTTACCTTAAGGCTCCGAAGATGATTAAGAAGGGGTGTATCTATCACTTGGTCCGGTTGGCAGACATCACTTCAGGAGTATCTACCTACGAATCTGTGCCAGTTGTGACTGAGTTTCTTGAGGTATTTCCAGATGAGCTTCCAAGGATTCCGCCAGATAGAGAGATTGATTTCGAAATTGATGTATTGCCAGACATCCAACCAATATCTATTCCACCATACAGAATGGCGCCAGCAGAATTAAGAGAATTAAAGGAGAAGCTCAAGGATTTATTAGAAAAGGGGTTCATACGACCGAGCGTGTCATTGAGGGGTGCTCCAGTTATTTTTGTCAAAAAGAAGGATGAGTCGCTTCGGATGTGCATTGATTATCGGCAGCTTAATAAAGTCACCATCAAGAATAAATACCCTTCGCCTCGGATAACTGATTTGTTCGACTAATTGCAAGGTGCAAAGTTCTTCTCCAAAATTGATTTGTGATCCGGGTATCACCAGTTGAAGATTAGACAGCAAGATATTCCTAAGACCGCTTTCAGAACCCGCTATAGTCACTTCGAATTTTTGGTCGTGTATTTTCGGATAACCAATGCCCTAGCATCCTTCATGGATCTTATGAATCGGGTCTTCAAGCCATTTCTAAACTCCTTTGTGATTGTTTTGATTGACGACTTCCTTGTTTACTCGCGAAGCAGGGAGGATCATGCCAATCACCTCAGGGAAGTTTTGCAGACTCTTCATCAACAACAGTTGTATGGTAAATTTTCAAAATGTGAATTTTGATTGGAGTCCGTCGCCTTTCTGGGTCATGTTGTTTCTAGTGAAGGGATTCAGGTTGATCCCCAAAAGATTTCAGCAGTGAAGGATTGGCCCAGACCCACGACCCCGACGGAGAACCGTATCGTCTTAGTTTAGCAGGGTATTATCGGAGGTTTGTAAAGGGGTTCTCCACCCTCACCTTCCCATTGACTAGATTGACGCAGAAGACAGTCAAGTTCTAATAGTCCGACGCTTGTGAAAGAAGTTTAAGGAGTTAAAGTTGAGGTTGACCTCGGCACCGATATTGGCTTTGCAGGAAGGCACAGAATGATTTGTGGTCTATTATGATGCCTCCAGGGTCGGTTTAGGGTGTTCATTTATGCAGCTTGGGAACTTTATAGCCTATGCTTCAAGACAACTCAAGAATCACGAGAAGAATTACCCGACTCATGACCTTGGAGCTTGCATCAGTTGTATTTGCCTTGAAAGTATGGCGGCATTACTTTATGGGGTCCATGTGGATGTGTTCTCGGACCGCAAAAGTCTCCAATATTTGTTCAAGCAGAAGGAGTTAAACTTAAGGCAGCAGCAGTGGTGTGAGTTGCTTTAAGACTATGATATGAATATCTTGTACCATCTAGGAAAGGCGAATGTGGTGGCTGATGCCCTTAGTCGGAAGTCCATGGGTAGTTTGGCTCACTTGGGGGCGAATAATCAGAGGCTCCTAGCTTGGGAGGTATATCAACTGGCCAGTCTTAGGATTTTTATTTCGACCCCGAATGAGGAGGAAATTATGGTGCACAACATAGCAGAATCATTGGTTGTAGCGGAAGTCAAGGAAAAACAGCTCATTGATCCAACATTAGTACAAATAAAGGAGGCAGTTCTAAGTAACAAGACCTCAGCATTTTCACTCGGCAACAATGATGGTGTGTTGTGATGCCAAGGTAGGCTATGTGTTCTAGATGTGGATAATATTCGAGAGAGGGTAATGGCGGAGGCTCATCATTCCAGGTATTCGGTGCACCCAGGCTATACAAAGATGTATCATGATCTCAAGGAAACTTATTGGTGGAATGGTATGAAGAGGGGCGTGGCGAACTTTGTATTGAAGTATCCGAATTGTTAGTAAGTAAAAGCCGAGCATCAGCGGCCTGGTGGGGTAACCCAACTTATGGAAATACCAATGTGGAAATGGGAGATGATCAATATGGATTTTGTGGCGGGACTACCTCGCACTCAACGCAAGTTCGACTCAATATGGGTGATAGTGGATCGACTCACCAAATTAGCTCACTTCTTGCAAGTCAAGTCCACGGATACTGCAGAACAATATGCCCGATCGTATATCAAAGAAATAGTGAGGCTTCATGGTACTCCACTTTCTATTATTTCAGATCGAGGGGCTCAGTTCACAACTAACTTTTGGAAGAAATTTCAACAAGGTTTGGGCACTCAGGTAAATCTCAACACGACTTTTCATTCGCAGACCGATGGTCAAGTAGAGGGGACTATTCAGATGCTTGAAGATATGTTGCGGGCTTGTGTATTGGATTTGAAAGGTAATTGGGATGATCACTTGCCCCTTATAGAATTTTCCTACAATAACAACTTTCATTCTATCATTCAGATGGCCCCATTTGAAGCATTGTACGGGAGGAGATGTAGGTCTCCGATCGGATGGTTCGAAGTAGGTTAAGCATAATTGATAGGGATGGATCTCGTGCATCGGGCTATGTAAAAAGTTAAAGTCATTCAGAAAAGGATGAAGACTGCTCAGAGTCGCCAGAATTCCTTTGCTGACGTGCGTCGAAGAGAATTGGAGTTCCAAGTAAATAATTGGGGTGTTCTTAAGGGTGTCTCCGATGAAGGGAGTCATGCTATTTGGAAAGAAGGGGAAACTGAGTCCTAGATATGTCGGGCCTTGTCGGATCACTCAAAGGAATGGACAAGTCGCTTATTGGTTGGAGTTGGCCCCTGAAATATCCTTAGTGAACCCGGTGTTCCATGTGTCCATGTTAAGGAAAGTGGTTGGAGATCCGTCTACCATCGTGCCAGTTGAAGACATCAAGGTTACTGAGGAGTTATCATATGAGGAGATTCCAGTTTCTATTCTGGATAGGCAAGTCCGTAGATTGTTAAATAAGGAAATTGCTTCAGTTAAAGTGTTATGGCAAAGTCAACAAGTCTTAGAGGCCACGTGGGAAGTGGAAGATGAGATGAAAGGAAAATACCCCCATTTGTTTGAACAAGTCTATAGGTGGTCGTGTGAATTCTTGTCCCTAAGTGAATTAGTATTGTGTCCCATTTGGTGCAAAGACACCCCATTTCTTCCCTAAATGCTTTACTATTATAATTTTCCAAGTTGTGCCAAGCTTGCAATCATGTTTTCAAACCATTTAATTTTCAAAATCCCCATTCGAGGACGAATGATCCTAAGCGGGGGAGGATGTAAGGCCCCGAGAAAATGAGTTCTTAGATCCTAGCAACTCTGAAGTCAAGTCCACCTATGTGTTGGGACTATGGGTCGTACCCTTTTTACTGATTTTGCACTTAAAAATCTAGAGTCAAAGTTTTCCAGAAAAAAGTGTCGTTTTTGCGGTCCAGAATGCGATCGCAGATCAGGTATGCGGACCGCATTTTTGCCGCAGAGTTAACCAGGTGAGCAGTAAAAGTTTATGTTGCAAATGCGGTCCATTATGTGACCGCATAATCAGCATGCGGACCGCATTCTTGCCGCAAAGTTAATCAAAGAGTTGGTCTAAATTGATGTTAGAAGTGCGGTCCATTATGAGATCGCATAGTCAATATGCGGACCGCATAGTTGTCGCATAATCCCCTTAGGGATTTTGAAGGTCAGTTCTGCGGTGCATTATGTGACCGCAGAACAAGAATGCAGACCACATTCCCACCGCATACCCAGGCAGAGATGTTCAGTGGTTGGGGTCAGTTCCGCAGTCCAATCTGCAGACCGCATTCCAATTCTGCGATCGCATAGTGCGACCGCAGATCTTGCTCGGGCTTCTATTTTCTAAAATTTAAAACCCGATCTCCTTTCTAAAAAAACACCCCAACCCCCCATTTTTACATATTTTCTTAGCAAAATAAGAGAGAGGAAGGAGAGGATCCTTGAGAAAGAAAGTCCATCTACATCAAATTTATTTTCAAAATCACCAATGCCCGGGAAAATTTCAAGTATTGTCTTCACCTATGTTCTTGCAGGTAAAATCCCCAACCCTTTTTCATTGATTTTTCTATTTTAACAAAAAGAGGGATTTCCATGCATTGATTCTTGAAAACCAAGGGTGGCCTTGTTCATGCATGTCTTTAACAACCTAAAATCTGGTAAAAAGGAATTAGGTAAGAGTAATCTTAAGGAATTGTTCAAAGAGGGGTAAATAACCTAAATAAGCTCGGGTATAAATTGTGAACTTCAAATTCAAAGGTGCATGTGTTAATTTGTGAACAAGATTGACGTGGCTATATTGCTTGGTAACTGAGAATAGAAGTTTAAAAGGGAATTCGACTCCAGGTATGTATGGCTAATTTTTTATCCTTGTGAAATCGCCTTGTTTGATGTACGTATGCTTGGTAGGTGATAAGTACATAAATTACTTGCGAATTTCTTGTGATTGGTACGTGGTGATTGTGTTAAGTGGTTGTAGTTGAGGAATAAATGACTAAATGAAATCGTAACTAATGCAATTGGAAATAACTGTGGTTAGAGGTGTGCAATCGATTTATCAATTCGATTTTGACCCTTATCGATAATTACTTATCGATTATCGATTTGTACATATGCTTATCGTTATCGTTTTAATAAGGTTTCAATTTTTTCGATTTCGATTTATCGACTTTGGGGGCTTATCGATTTTCAATAAGGCAGATTATACCGGTCAGTAGTAGTAGTTGCCCAACTGGGATATCTGAACTTTAAAGTGCGCACACATTTTAAAACTATAACCAAGTTCTCAGATAGTTAGAAAATGCAAATTTGGAGCTTACCCAACACAAAGTGTATCATCAATAATACTATCCATATTCATATGAGGCAGAAGTATCCAACGTAAGACAAAATTAAAATAAAAAAGTTAAATGAAGTTCAGGAAAAAAAGGCATTTATGATGAACTAAAAGAGCTTATTGGTTTCAGAATGTTAAAGAAAATTATATGCTCAGGAAACACTTCAAAACTCTGTAAAAAAGAAAAAACTCAAACTAAAAGTAAAAACAAACACTTTGAAACATTGTTTGATAAATCAAATTATTATTTTTTCTCAATTCAAATTAGTTAGACTAACCATAAAAAACCAAGAAGTCACTTATAGAATGCAGGAGCAAATTAACAAGGCTTACTACCTTGTATTCCTAAAATTTGACCCTAATTCTATACTTTTTTCGTTAATTTTATGAGGTATAAAAAGATTTCATTTTTCTTAATTGATTTCTCTAATCCTTGTTGAAATGGACAAAAAAGAGAAAAAAGTAAAGCTTGAATGTTCTTGGAAATAAACATGAACAAAACCTGCAGTGTATTACAATTGATCAAAAAAATTAAGAAAGAGATTACATTAATGAAAAACTCACTGTTGATAGTGAGAACTTTAGGCCAAATTGAAAGGAACCCACAAATGGGGTTTTGCTGCAGCAGCAGGGAGATGAGGAGAAATAATTGAGAAGAGAGCTTCTGAGTTGTTGTGGACAGAAGCGGCACTGATCGCTGAGCGGGTGAAATGAAAAAATGGCTAGGGTAGAGGAAATTAGGGAATGATAAATGTAGGTAGAGGAAAATGGAAATAATAAGTTAGGGTAAAAGAAAGAGTATTATAGAATAAGGGTATAATTATCTTTTTAATATATCTTATCGGTTTATCGATAAACCTCGATAATCCGATAAATTGAAGAGGACAAATCGAAATCGAAATTGATAACTCGATAAGGAAAATTTCAAAACCAAAATCGAAATCGATAAATCGATAAACCGATAACAAATAATCGATTCGATTTATCGATAAACCGATTCGAATGCACACCCCTAACTGTGGTAACAATATCTATGGGTTGTCGAATATGATGGAAATAACATTGATAGTTATGGGAACTCTTGTAATATTATTGTTGTTTCTTCTTGAGAATAATTGTTGTTGATCTTGTGAATTTTTATTTTTGTTGTTTTGTTTGTGGATTGGAACTGTTCGGTGGGATCGAGTTGCAAGCCTCAATATGAAGTTATAAGGTGCGGGTTGTGGTGATAAGGGTAGCCGAGGTAATAAGGGTGGACGAGGTAATAAGGGCGGAACAGTGATCGAAATCACTCTTGAAATATACATTGGAGTAAATTTCTAAAATCGTTGGTGTGGAATTGTGGAAGGTGGGAAACTAGGAGGGACTGAAAACTTGTTTGGCTTGATTGTACTTTTCATGTATGAATTGGTTGTTGCTTCTATTGCTGTTTTCTACTTGTGTACGACTTGAGTTTACTTGGGACAAGGTTTGTTCATACATACCAGTACAATTAAAATGTAATGATGCCCCTTTTTGCCGGGGGCGCTACATTCTTGTTATGATTGTAGGTGGACCTATAGTTGGTACTCCAGTCCACCGATCGTAGCTTCTCCTCACTTCCGGTCAGCAGAATTGGTGAGCCCCATTCCTTTTTGGGCCTTGCGTGGCTCATGCCGCTTCTGTTCCTATCTTTTGGAATCTTGTTTTGGCATTTGTAAAAGGTACAGCCAGAGCCTTATTACCGGCAAATATTGTATTAACTTCTTTCATCTTTAGAGGCTCCGTAGACAGGAAATGTGGGTCATGAAATTATGTAATATGTATTTTGTATGTTGGGGAAATGTAAGATGTAAACCACGCTAGGAACAATGTACTTTGTTTATGTTTTGTAATGAATTGGTGTTGTAAATTAATTATACGGTCATTTCACTCTGCTAATTAGTAATGGCAGATTTGGGTTAATATTTTGGTTAGGAAAGGCACCCAGGACTGCTTGACTGAGGATACCCGTTCGAGTGCCGGTCATGTCCCTCGGAATTGTGCGTGATAGAGGGTCCTCAAAGTTCCGTAGCGGGAGAGGTTGCAATGTCCTAAACCATGTCACAGTCGTCGGTTCATCTAAAAGTTATTTTTCATTATACTCTTATATCATACTTTTACAAAATCACGCATGATTATTATTGAAACTTCTTTATTTAGCGAGACTACCCCAATGATACGGAAAATATCACCAGGTCAAAGTAGGACAAGTTAAGCAAAAGCCAGTGGGGACACGAACTGACCTTCCCCCTTGCAAAACTCACGATTTTTCTTTGGATGCAGGAACTAGGATTGCAAAATCATTAAATATACTGTACGCTCATGGGACAAACATTGTTCAGGAATACGACTCTCAGAACCGTTGCACTTGCCAACATTTGCTATCAGCACACACCACTCATGTTCCGATGCACAATGCTCCCAGTAATCACAACACGACAATCTACTATCAGCTAAGAAAAAATCCACTGTCATTTGATATTTTGTTTTTTTTGCATAAGGCTACTATTATGCCTTCTGAGACTAAACATTCTCCCCACCTGCATCTGCATTACAAAAGGCAACTATTGTGCCTTCCAATCTGCATAAGGCTACCATTCTGCCTTGCGAGGTTAAGCTCTACCTCCATTTGCATCTGCATTGCACAAGGCTACTATTCTGCCTTCCGAGACTAGACAATGTCTCTACCTGCATCTGCATTGCATAAGGCTACTATTCTGCCTTCCAATCTGCATAAGGCTACCATTCTGCCTTCCGAGGTTAAGCGCTACCTCCATCTGCATCTGCATTGCATAAGGCTGCTATTCTGCCTTCCAATCTGCATAAGTCTACCATTCTGCCTTCCGAGGTTAAGCTCTACCTCCATCTGCATCTGCATTGCATAAGGCTACCATTCTGCCTTCCGAGATTAAGCTCTACATCCATCCGCATCTGCATTGCATTAGGCTACCATTCTGCCTTCCGAGAGAAAACACTTTCTCCATCTGCATTTCTGCATAAGGCTATCATTCTGCCTTCCGAGGTTAAGCTCTACCTCCATATTTATTCACATCTTTGCATAAGGCTACTCTCCTGCCTTTCGAGGCTAAGCTCTGCCTCTAATTTTCTTCAAATCTAAGCACTATCCCAAGAACTATCTATTTCGCTTCTCTTACGGGCTAAGCTCTGCCCTTCAATTTGCAAGACTAAGCTTTGTCTTGTTAGCACCATACTACTACATCTTTCATGGGCTGAAATATTTCCAACTCATCCAAAGGCATCATCGTTCGGAGGCACCATCTTCATAGCCCGATAATACCATGTCATAGCCTGAGGATCTCTTTCAATCTTTTGAATATCATTATTCAAAGGTGTCATGGTTCGGAGGCACCATCCTCATAGCCCGAGAACATCATTTCACGGCATGCAAATCCCTTTATCATACTCTTCATGGCCCAGGGCATTATGGTCTAAGGACATCATCCTCATCTTCTGAAGACGACATTCATGGTCCGATGGGAATTTGCATCATGTTTAAATTTAGGCACAACATATGCTTGTATTGCTTATTTGCAGGTAAGATGGCGAGCATTGGCCATCCCTGCAGGAGCGATCTCGCTCCAGTTCCCTTAAGCCATATCACACCTAACCATTCTTGTAAACAATCCACTCACTCGACCCTAGATATTGCGCCCATTTTTTAAACATCTTCATCGACATACTCTATAGGTGAGTCCTGAACTACATACGACCTGATTCCTGTAAAAACAGGGATATGTAGGCAACTCAGAAGCGAGGGTGCAGCCTAAATCCTCTTCAAATAATTTTTGTGATGATCCAAAGGGTCATCACCTGTTTTAATTGAGTTCTATGACTTTGAGTCCTTGAAAAACTCTTTTAGAGTCACCTCAATTTGTGTGTGCAGTCCGAGCGCATAGCCGGAAAGCTTAAAATGTAAAATTTTGTGAAAGAATTGCTAAATTTTGGCTTTAAAATGATCAAATTTGACTTCGGTCAATATTTTGAGTAAACGAACCCGGACCCGTGATTTGACGATCCCGAAGGGTCCGTAGGAAAATAAGGGACTTGGGCGTATGCTCGGAATCAAATTCCAAGGTCCCAAGCCCAAGATATGAATTTTTTAAGTGAAATTATTTTATGAAAATGTTTGAGGAAAATCGAAATGAAATCTGATTGAAAGAAATGGTATCTGGCCCGTATTTTGGTTCAGGTGCTCGGTACAAATGTTATATATGTTCTGAATCACTTTTGTAAAGTTTGGTTAAAAACGAATATCGTTTGACGTGATCTAGACCCTAATTGGGAAATTGATGTTTAAAAGGAATTTTGAGAAATTTCATTTATCTTGAGGCTTAATTCGATGTTCATGATGTTATATTGGTAATTGGATCGCACGAATATGTTCGGAAGGTGTTTTTTAGGTAGTGTGCATACTTGGGTTAGAGCTTCGAGGGCTTGGGTAAGTTTCGAGTAGGTTACGCAATGCATTAGACTTAAAAAGATCAGATGTTGCAGGTTCAGGAAATATTGCAGGTCTTTGAACCCTCTTGTACGGTCCGCAAAAATTTGTGTGCGTCCGCGATCGCCTTTGAGCGGTCCACGGTGGGTGCTGTGCGGATGCAGTCGGCTTTGTGCGATCCGTACGTGACAATAATCCGCGGGTCTTCAGGACGCCTGTGCGGCCGTGGTCCTTTTTTCGCGGTCCGCACAGGGTAGTTAAGAGGGGTATAAATACACGTGAATTTCAGTTATTTTTACACTTTTCAAAACCCCAAAACATAAAAGGTGATTTTCCAAACAACGTTTCTTCTATAAAATGATTGGTAAGTGAATTCTAGCTCATTTTCTTCACTCCTTAACATCTTTTAACATGATTTCAACTTCAATCAAAGATTTTCATGGGGAAAATTGGGGGTTTTGGGTGGAACCTATGTTTTCTAAAATTTAGGGAGTTGGACCTCAATTTGAGTCCCTATTTCAAAACAAATCATATATTTTGATTTGTGGGGGAATGGGTAACCAGATTTTGGTCCGAACCTCGAGTTTCGACAACGTGGGCCCGAGGCATTTTTGAGCTTTTTAGGTAAAACCTTGTAAAACTTATTTTCATGCATTTTTGGGGTTAATTCATTTAGCATTTATTAATGTGATTAAGTAACTTATGACTATATTCGAGCGGATTGGTGGTGGAATCAAGAGGTAAAGCTATAATTGAGACTTGAGTGGTGTTCAAGGCATCAAGGTAAGTGTTTGGTCTAACCTTAGCTTGAGGGATTAGGAATTGTGTCCTAATCGCTATTTGCTGCTTGTTAAGTGCAACATATAGGTATGGTGACGAGTATCTATACATTGGTTCCAAGCATGACAGTGAGTCTTATATTGTGAATATCATGATTTTGTTGTGTTATACATGCCTTGGTAAAGATTTCTATTTTTGTAGTCCAAAGTTGTGGGAAGAATTGTGACCTATGAGCATTGAGGAGCGTTGTCTCTAGTTGCATAATGAATTATGAAAGTATAAGTGATAATTGAAACTCTAGAGTAGTGGCTCGAGTTGTGAAGTAAAAGTGAGAAAGAGAAGAGATAATTACGTTGTTCCCTTGCCGGGCTATTGTTGACTTGTGGTTCTCTTGCATTATGTTCTTAGTTGATACTACAGATGCTTAGGTTGATGATTCATTGTGCTATGTGTTGTAATAAGTTTAGATATAGCTGAAGTAGGTAGACGCGGTGATGAGTTTGGTTATACCTGAGGTAGTTCGATGTTATAACAAGTTTAGATTTAGATGAGGTAGTTAGGTGTTGTAATTAGTTTAGATATAGCTGAGGTAGTTAGGTGTTGTAACGAGTTTGGTTATAGCTGTTTCTCCCTTGCCAAGATATTTTGAAATATCTTGTTTCCTTACCGGGACGTTTGATTTTGATACTATCAAAATGGAAGCGGGTGGTACGCCTACCACAAGATATTGAAATGGGAGCGGGTGGTACAACTACCACAATATATTATTGAAATGGGAGTGGGTGGTACACCTACCACAAGATATTATTGAATTCGGAGGGGGTGGTACGCCTACCACAAGATATTGAAATGGGAGCAGGTGGTACGTGATGTTCCAGACGTCAACACCACACAAGGGGAGGGGGTGATTTGTGTGGTACCAAATTTTCGATCTAGAAGAACCTGGTTCTTCTAGGGGTTTTAACAATTACAGTTTATGAAATGAAAAGTACAGGAATTAACGATCACATAGATTTTTACGTGAAAAAGACTTGGCTCAAAAGGTGAAAAAACCTCGACTACTCAATAGAATTTTCCCAAACATCCACTAAAATCAATGAGCCAAAAACATCATTTACAAAACTCTTGTAAACCTAAGGATTAACTCTAATCCCAGTGTGGCACACAGCCTCGACTGTTGTGACACTTTCAAGTTAACTCTAACTTGAATACTCAAAGTACCTAATATAATTGTTTCTATGAAGGGTGAAAGGTACAATTTCAAACCACCTACTATAATTGAACTAGAATAAGAATAAACACAATAGAACTGGTTCTTCTATCTCGTTCAAGTAGCTCCAGGAGTGGACACTTTAATCTCACATAAATTGCTTGCAAAATTTCCTTGCTCTTTTGCTCTCAATTTAATTTAACTTCTGTGTATGTGCATGCTTGTAAAAGAAAACAAACTCAGTCATTTATTGAGTTAGTAATCAGAGTTTGATTGAGACTTAATTGTTGATCCTCCATCAAATTTGAGTCCTTGAACAATACAAACACCAACCCTTATCCTTGATCCAGATTGTGTTCTCTTCTCATAAGGAGACTTCTTCTCCTTATCCCATATGCAATCTTTTCGATTAGTTCAGAAGATATTATTTCTTGATCCCCAATACTTATCTTCTTCGCGTGCATCTCATATGCATAGGTTGATAATAATTATGTCTCACAAGATGGACTTGGTCCATTACTGAGTTCATTTGTCATTCTTCAAAACTTCAACTGAACTTGGGCCAACAAATTCCCCCTTTTTAATAATAACAAACTCTGTGCTTTTACTGATAAGAGAACATGTGGAACGCAACTAAATTATCAACACTTTTACTTAGGAATTTTAACTCATCATTAAGGAAAAGATTGAATCAGGTTATAAATAGCACTTTTTCAGAATATAAAGTAATATAAGGTAAAGCACAATATCTCTTCCCCCTATTAGAATCATTGAAAAGTTGGATATAATGTGAATCCCAGATTTTTATAGTTACTCATGGCCACTGAGACAAGTGCAAGTGAAATCATGGTTTAGTTAAGCAATAATCAATCTTGACAAAAAACTTAACTATTAAGATCAGAATCTTCACAAAGCAAGAGAAAAAGAAAATTGTCATTGATAAGGAAATGCTTCTACAAAAACAGTCCATAAAAAGAAAGAAAAAAAACATCCAACCATGAGCAAAAAAAGAAAAATCCCTAATCTGGGTCACTGGGGGGGGGGGGGGGGTTACTAGACTGGTTCAATGACAGTGCTGGAAGACCTAAGTCTTGGATGAACTAGAGGGTTGGGATTGGAGAAGATTGAACATTGTTTGAAGCATCCCTTCACTCTTTTCCTTTTCCTTTGCTAGCTCAGCTTTCAGGTCATTCCTCTATTTTTCCAGTTCAGCAACACGAATCGTTTGTACCACACTCGTGAACCAAGGTCCTAACCTTGCTGTTCAAAGGAGTCTTCAAAGATGAACCAGGTTCAACTGGGGATACACTGAGGAGATAGTCACAAGCCTACAGGGTTACCAAAAAGCTCCTTGTTGGAGGCCATCTCCCATTTCTTCAAAGGAACATTCAGTTTATCCATTACAATCATCAGTATGAACCCATAGGGAGTAGCATGAGCCTTAGAGCCATTTATGACCCTATCCAGCAGCTTGATAATGAAAGCAGACCAATTAATCTGATTTCCCCTTACAAGAAACTCCATCTGAACCAAGTCCATATAGTTGGCAGTATGCCTTCTCTCCCATCTAGGCAGCAGACACTTATTCACAAACTCAAAGAGCACCTTGTGCTCTGGCTTCATCTCACTCTGCACAAACCTTGCCTCAGGCAAATCTTCAGTAGATTTTGTATCACAAAAATTCATGGTGATTTGGAGAGCAGTAGGCAGATCATCTAGACAAGGTCACCTTTGCCTAGTGTAGTCGTCATTAGGAATATCTAGAATTTTGCCTAGTTCAGGTACATCAAACTGCACCCTTACTCTCTTCACCACACTGGTTACTACCCCATTTTTTACAGTGGCATTTACCATGAATTTAATAAGCTCTTTCCTTGCTAGCCTTCCATCCATTTGAAGGACCATCTCCTTCCACCCTTGTGCATCTAGGGCATCCACCAGTCTTATCATGTCTGGCTCCTCCAAGTCTTTCAACAACCTTCCCTTCAGAATATTCCACCTTTTAAAGATGCTAAACCTATCTTGTTCCTTTTAAGACTCTTCCTCTTCTTCTTCTCCACTCCATTCTTCTTCTTCTTCAGTAACTTTTACCTGTTTCCCTTCACTAGAGACCGAGTTCTTTTGTCCAAGGAGGGTTCAACAGATACAAGTTTTGAAGACTTCTTTGTATAAGTCTTGGTTCCTTTTTGTTTGGAAGTGGGAACCTCCACAGTGGTACCTCTTTCTTAATGGATCAGTTCCATCTCCTCGTCCCCTTCTTCAGCAGCCTCAGAACTTTCCATAACTTTTGCCTTTCCTTTTTTCTTCTTCTTTTTTTTACTTTCTTCTAAAGCTTTCTGTAGTTTTGCTTCACTTTGCTTGACCCTGCTCCTTGTGGCTCTTCCCTTAGGTAATGAAGGGACAACATACTTGGGATATGATACCTTGCTTTTCTTTATTAGTTTGGAAGCAGTTGGGGTCCTTTGGGAAGAACTCTTGCACTTTTTTGGATCATAACTGGTCCTAACCTTCTTCAGGATTTCAGTTAAGGTTTCCTCTAGAGATGAACCAAGTTCATCTTGGTGCTCACTAAAATGAACAAGGCCTTCAGTAGCCTCTCCAGAACCACTTCCCCCTGACTTGATGCCACCATCTTCTACGCTACCATAAATAGCAAGAACCTATCATTTCTTTTTCTTTCCCCTTCTACTAGACCCATCCCCTTCTACATTTTTTACAGATCCAACCAACACAAACCTATTGTCTTTCCTTTCTACCACATTAGAAAATGCAAGACAAGATTTATGTCACCTAGGGTTTCTTGTTTTTAGTCAGTGTCAGAAGACACATGTTCTTCTCCTTTGCTGGCAGTGATAAATGCCTCAGACTCAGAGTTTGAGTCAGATTCTTTAGCTGGACTCTCTTTCTTTTGGCTAGCCTTTATTTTTCCGTTTAAGGCTTTTCTCAAAGAACCAGAAGCTACAGTTTACCTGGCCAACATTTGCTGCCGGCGAAACCTAGGTTTTGGGGTTTCACTAGGAGGTGTTAATGATGAAGTATTAGTAGATACTGGTGGGGGAGTACCTGGATTATCTTAAGGGTTTGTGAGGGTAGAGTATTTCTGGGAATTTTGGAGAGAAGAAGGATGATCAGAAGCTTAGAAGAGGTGAATGATGATTATGAATAAAAAGAAAGGATGTGGTATGTATTTAAAGAGGGGTTATGATTAAATGCAGTAACAACAGCCTTTTTTCATTAGTCAATTAGAGTTCCAATCACTTTAGAATTCCGGTCTCTTAGTGATTAATAGGCGACACTAGTTTTTAGGAAAAAGTCCCATTTTATTTAGATTTCGAGGATAATGAAACAGGTTCAATGCTCAACGGATATAATTTCTGGAAATTTGGTGCAATTAGGACTTTTGCCCATGATTGGAAAATTTGTCTTTCTAACTGTGCAAAGTATAGAAACATACATGAACTTTCTCATGAGCATATACTGATGAACCAGGTTCTTCAAGTAAAACTTCTCTTGATCATGCCTCAAATGTCAGAATAGAAAAAAATTTGTAAGAGATCAGTGAGTCATATAAACACATGTCACAAGAGTATACTAATTAAATTATGAAACTGAGTAAGAATTAGTCTAGATATTTACATAAAATTAAGAACTCCTAACCAAAAAATATATTTTGTTCATTGTGCATTCTGAACTGGATCTTTTTAGGTGATCTTAATCATCCCTAATTCCGACCTGTTCCTTTCAAAGTTTTCTCTACACACTTTATTAGTGAAGATGTCAGCTATTTATTTATCAGTAGCATAGAATTCTATTTGAGACTAACCCTTTCTTATAGTTATTTTTTAAGAAGTGGTGTCTAACATCTATGTGCTTGGTCCTTTTATGATGAGCAAGGTTCTTTGTCATACTTATAGCACGAGTGTTATCACTGAATATTGGTAACCATCCCACTTCAATTCCAAAATCTACCAGTTATTATTTGATCCATATCATATGAGCACAACAAGAAGCAACAACAACATATTCAGCTTCAGCAGTAGATAGGGCTACTGAATTTTTCTTTTTGGTAGCCCATAACGCAATACATGAACCCAGGAAGTGTGACATACCTGATATGCTCTTCATGTCCACTAAGAAACCTGCATAATCTGCATCAGCATATCCTACTAGATCAAAATTACTACATTTGGGATACCAAAGACACATATTAGTGGTGTCCTTTCAGATATCTCAATATCCTCTTGACATCAGTCAAGTGTGACTCTTTTGGATTTTCTTGGAAACGAGCACAAAGCCCTACAATGAAAATAATATTAGGTCTAATAGCAGTAAGATAAAAGAGTGAATCAATCATACCCATATACAACTTTTGATCAACTGATGAGCCAGGTTCATCAACATCTAATTTAGTGGTAGTTGTAATAAGTGTATCTATTTCTTTGGAGTCCTCCATTTTAAACGTTTTGATTAGTTCTTTTGTATACTTCTGTTGATGGATCATGGTTCCATTTGGGTTTTGTTTGATCTGCAAGCCTAAGAAGAAGTTAAGTTCACCCATCATGCTCATTTCAAACTCACTTCCCATTAGTTTTGCAAAGTCCTTACTTAACCTATCAGTAGTGGTTTCAAATATTATGTCATCAACATATATTTGCAAAACAATGAGGTCTTTACCTTTTTCCTTTAGGAACAAAGTTCTTTCAATTTTACCTCTTTTGTACCTATGCTCTAGTAGGAATTTTGATAGTCGTTCATACCAAGCTCTTGGGGCCTACTTGAGCGCATATAGAGCCTTGTCCAGCTTGTACACGTGCTCAGGACATTCCTTGCTTTCAAATCCTGTAGGTTATTTCACAAACACCTCTTCCTTGAGGTAGCCATTCAGGAAAGCACTTTTGACATCCATTTGATGGAGAGTGAATTTCATATGTGCTGCAAAGTCTATAGCGAGTCTGATTGCCTCTAGTCTTGCAATTGAAGCAAAGGTCTCATCATAGTCAATACCTTCCTCTTGCTTGTAGCTTTGAACCACCAGCCTTGCCTTGTTTCTTGTAACTGTTCCATTTTCATCAAGTTTGTTTATGAAGACCCATTTTGTACCAATAACTTATCTGTTCTTGGGTCTTGGAACTAGATGCCAAACTTGACTTCTTTCAAATTGGTTGAGTTCGTCCTGCATAGCATTGACCCAATCTGTATCCTATAAAGCCTCAACAACTTTTTAGGTTCAATAAGATATAGAAAGGCATCAAATGCACACATATTCTTTAGTTGAGATCTAGTTTTGACTCCAAATGTTGGATCAGCAACGATGTTCTCAATAGGATGAAAACTTAGATACTTGTGGGATTTCACAACCAACTAGTTTCTACTAGATGTTTCTCCTCTATTTTGTTGCTGAGGAACATGTTCAAGGACATGTTCTTTTAGAGAATTTAGTTCAATTTCTCCCTTATTAGTTCCCCTGTCAGGTTTACCTCAGTGGAAGAACCTGTTCCATCACCTGTTCCTTATTTTGATGCCACTTTAACTTGTGTTGTAGATTCAGTCAACTCTTTTACCAGTCCAACTTCATCTTCGTGTTCCTGTCTCTCAGAAAGAATGTTAGTTTAATCAAATACAACATGCACACTTTCTTCTACACACACAGTTCTTTTATTAAACACTTTATATGCTTTGCTATTTGAAGAATATCCTAAGAATACTCCCTCATCACTTCTGGGATCAAACTTTCCTGGGGAGTCTTTTCCATTATTGTGAACATAACACTTGCAACCAAATGCCCTAAGATGGGATGTGTTTGGTTTTCTTCCTTTAAGTAACTCATAGGGAGTCTTCTCAACAAGAGGTCTAGTCATACATCTATTGATTATGTAGCATGCAATGTTTACAGCCTCTGCCCAGAAACTGTAAGGTAATTTACTAGAGAGAAGCATGGTCCTTGCCATATCCTCAAGAGTCATGTTCTTTCTTTCAACTACTCCATTTTGCTGAGGAGTCCTAGGGGCAGAGAAGTTACGGTCTATACCATTTTTATCACAATATTCAGCAAATTTTGCATTTTCAAATTTAGTTCCATGATCAGCCCTAATGGATGCAAGTTGAATTCCTAATTGTTTATGGTTTTTCTAACAAAAGCAGTAACCGTTTCAAATACCTCATTTTTAGATGTTAGAAATAGTACCTAGATAAATCTAGAATAATCATCAACAAGAACCATCACATAATTCTTTCCACCTCTTCTCATGGTTCTTATTGGACCATAAAGATCCATATGAACCAGTTCTAACGTCTTGGACGTACTTACCATTTTTTTTATTTGAAGTATGACCTTACCTGCTTCCCCCTTGCACATGACTCACAAACTTTGTCTTCCTTGAACTTGATATTAGGTAACCCTTTCACCAAGTCCTTGGAGACTAATTTGTTTAGCTGATTTAGACTTGCATGGCCAAGTCTTTTGTGCCACAGGAGGGGATCATTAACTAACACACTTAAGCCAGTGAGTTCATTTTCTGAAAGAGTTGACAAATCTCCAATGTCAATATTGTTAACTCTTTTTCCCTACAAAACAATCTTGTCAGTGGTAAGGTTAATCACAAAGCATTTGGTACAGGTAAAAGCTACAAGGTTACCTTTGTAACAAAGTTGTGACACACTGATTAGGCTATATTTCAAGCCATCTATCAAGTAGACATTCTCAATGGAATGAGAGTCTATCTTACCTACTTTTCCAACCCCAATGATCTCACCTTTCTTTCCATTACCAAAGGAGACATTACCTCCTTTTAGGTCCTCAAGAGAAAGGAACCAGTCCTTGTTCCCAGTCATATGTTTTGAGCAGCCACTATCCATATACCATATTTGGCTTCTCCCTTTCACCTGGACATGCAAAAAGAAATCAGGGGTTAGTTTTACAAACCAAAAATAGTTTGGGTCCCTTTCTATGGGCAAAAGGATGAATCATATTCTTTCTTGCCCAACCAGGAACCTTGCATCTTTCTTGAACAAAAGCTTTGCTCTTTTGACTGGCCTTTTCTTTAGTATTGCATTCATTTTTTTGTAATGGCCAGTCTTGCCTCAGTGTGTGCAGATTTTATTTTCAGGAAGTGTGAGGTACTTGCTTTTTGGATCCCATTTTGGAGCTTGGGTCCCATAACCAAGTCCTCTTTTGTTGTTGTTGTGGTGCTCTTGCAACCAAGAAAGTGCATCAGAAGCCTTGTTCCACTTGCAAGTTCTATCTAGTTCATGTTTCATTTTTCCTAGATCATCTTTTAGGAGTTTGATCAATTCATATTTCTTATATAGCTCATCTTTCAATTTTCCCAAATTTTCTTCTAGAGTGAGAAATGAGTGATCATCCTTCATTTCACATGTTCCTAGTTTTAGTTTTAAATTCTAAAACCTATGTTCTAGGACATTCTTATCAAGTTCAAGAACTCAGCATTTTTGTTATAACTCTCATCAGCCATAGACTCTAGACTCTGGCATTTTGCTTTTAAGACCACACATTCCCTAGACAGAACTTCCTTCTCATTATTAACTCATTCAGAATCATCAATTAAGTCTAATAATAGCTCAGCCAACCTTTCTCTTCTTCAGATTCATCTTTTGAGTCTTCATAAGAGGTTTCATCCCAAGCAGCAACCATAGCCTTGGTTGAGCCTTTGTTTCTTTTTGGTTGAACATGTTCCTTCTTCTTGTTTCTTCGTTCATCCATTTCTTTCTTCCACTCGATTTCCCATTGAGGGAAATTCTTGATTATATGATCAGTCTTACCACACTTATAGCAGCCTTCATTGGTCTGTTTCTCAAGAGCTTTTGACTTGTTGAAGTTAGTACCTCTTGATGAACCATTTCCTCTCATCAGGCACTTTTTGAAATCTCTAGTGAACATAGCCATCTCATCATCTTCCATATCTGAACCTTCTATATTCTTGAGAGCTAGGATTCTGTCCTTCTTGGGTGTATCCATCTTCCTGGTTTGCCTTCTTAGTTCATAAGCAGTAAGATTTCCAATCAGTTTATCCAGTCTGAGAGTAGCCATATTCTTGGATTCCTGAATAGCAGTGATTTTGCTTTCCCAAGAAACTGGAAGAACTCTTGTCAAGATTTTCTTAACCTTGTCTTATTCAAGAATAACCCTTCCAAGAGATTTAAGTTCATTTGTCAGTGTAGTGAACCGAGTATACATCTCTTGAATAGTTTCTCTATCTTTCATAGTAAAATTCTCATATTAAGAATATAACAGTGTTCCTCTGGATCTCTTCACTTGTGGTGTTCCTTCTTGACCACTTGAAAAGTGTCCCATATCTCTTTTGTAGTAGTACAACTTTGGATCCTGCTATACTCATCTGGACCCAGTCCACATACAAGCCATTTCTTGGCCTTGGCATTTTTCTCCTAATTTTTCAGGTCTTCAGCGGTGCAGTCAGCCCTTGTCTTTGGCACATCCACTCCTTCCTCATTTTTTATTGTAGTCGCCAAAGGACCATCAATGACCATGTCCCAGAGTTCATAGTCATCCCCTATGATGTGATCCTTCATCCTATTCTTCCATCAAGAGTAGTACTGTTTATTGAAAAGTGGAGGCCTGGCAGTGGATTGTCGTTCCCAGTTTCCAGGTGGTTCACTCATGTTGATCTTTTCCTAAGGTGTTAGCCTCTTCAAGGATAATCTGGCTCAGATACCAATTGATGTTCCAGACTTCAATACCATACAATAGGGGGTGATTTGTGTGGTAGACAATTTTTGATCTAGAAGAGCCTGGTTCTTCTAGGTGTTCTAACAACTACGATTTACGGAATTAAAAGTACAGAAATTAACTGTAATGACCCGACCAGTTGTTTTGAGCCCTATCACATTATTTAGCAGTCTGAGGCCATGAGCAGCTTCATTTAAGGTATTGTGACTTGTACGCGTGGTCGTGATTGAATTTTGGGAAGTTCGAAGTTGATTTGAGAAGAGAATTCTAATTTCGGAAGCTTAAAGCTAAAAGAATGAACTAGGAATGGATTTTTGAGTAAACGACCTCGGAATCGGGATATGAAGGTTCCACCAAGTTTGTATGATGATTTCGGACTTCGGCGTATGCCCGGTCCGGGTTTTGGATAACAAGAGAGCATTCTGGCGCCTATTGTGGAAGTTAGCATTTTGGAAGAAATTTCTTAAGTTTGTCTTGAAGTGCATTCAAGAGTTATCAATGTCAAATTGGGATTTCGAGACTGGGAGTAGCTCAGTATGGTGATTTTGGAATTGGGAGCGAGATTAGAAGTGAATTAGGAGGTCCGCATGTCATTTTGAAACCATTTGGCTAAAGATAGAAATTTGAAGGTTTTTCAGAAGTTTGATCAGAAGTGGACCTTTTGATATCGAGGTCGAAATCCGATTCCAGAAGTTGAGTAGGTCCGTAATGCCAAATATGACTTGTGTGTAAAATTTGAGGTTAATCGGACGTGATTTGATAGGTTTAAACATCGGAAGTTGAAGTTGGAAAGTTGAAAGTTCATAAAGCTTGGATTGGAGGTCGATTGATGATTTTAGCATTGTTTGATGTGATTTGAGGCCTCGAGCAAGTCCGTGATGTGTTTTGGGATTGGTTGGTAGGATTGGTTGAGGTGTCGGGGGCCTCGGGTGGATTAAGGGTGGTTAACGGATCGAAAATAGGTTTTTGGAAATAGCTAAGTTGCTGGTTAGGGTATTTCTGCTTCTATGGAGATGGGACAGCAAAAGCGGCCCCACAGAAGCGAAGAAGAATCCGCAGAAGCGGTTGAGCATGAGGGCAGCCAGGACCGCAGAAGCGGCCCTTGATCCGCTGTTGCGGAACCACAAAAGCGGTTGGCTGACCGCAGAAGCGAAATTTGGGCTGGAGCCACTGGTCCGTAGAAGCGGAGTTTTGTCCGCAAAAGTGGGACCACAGAAGCGGGAATAGTTTCGCAGGTGCGAAAATGCCTGGAGGTAGAGGGTTGTTTTAAAGTCGGATTTTGTTCATTTCTCTCACAATTTTCATGGCTTGGGCGATTCTTGGAAGGGTTCAAGAGAGGATCTTCATCAACAATGTTAAGGTAAGTTATTCCCACCTATTATGAGTTAAATACATTGATTATGCATAGATTTTAGTATGAAAATGGGTAGAAAATTTAGGGTTAGAGGAAGACCTAGAAAATTAGTATTCTTGGAATTTAACCACGATTTTAAGTATGTAATTAAGAGAAAATCATATATTTTAGTTCGTGAGTTCATGGGAAAAGTTTATCTTCGAAAATTTTTGGATTCCGAGCATGTGGGTCTGAGGGCATCTTTGTCAACTTTTCGTTCGGGATTAGGAAATGTTATAAATTGGGTTGTAAAGTATAATTGAGCATATATTAATGGATTTGTATGATCGTTGGCTAGTTTTGGTGCATTGTGCATTGGTTCAAGTCTTCGGAAGAATGTAGAATGCTGGTTGTGGACCTTCGGAGCTAGGTGAGTCTCCTTTCTAATCTTGAGAGGGGGAATTTACTCCATAGGTGAGTTAAATTGGCTATGTTCTCCTATTTGTGGGGGCTACGTACGTACGAGGTGGTGAGAGCCCGTGCGTAGCTACTATTACGCTATTGTCCAGGAAGTCTAGGACCCAAAAGTATGTTATACTTGGATTAATTGTGAACCCATTGATGGCTTGAATTGCTTTAATCACACAAAAATTAATAAATGGATTTCTAAAAAGACTTAAGCTTCGTTTTCTCAAATTATTAATTGGTCTTGATATTTGCTCCATGCTGACTTCTTGATTGATTGTCTGTATTTGTGTGTTTATTTTGGAACGGGCCAAATCTCGGTAGATTAATAGATGCATCTATAGGCACGTCGTCGACCCTTGGCAAGTGCACATTTATTTATGTTGGATTGGGTCATCGCCTCGATGTGATTTGCGCATGCTTGTATTGCTGCATGGACTTATTTAAGTTGTTACATCCCTCACTCTGGCTCGAGATCATTTTGTTAATAATGAAAAGAAATCTTGAAAAATATCCTATGAAAGTATTATGCGTTTACTTGTTTCCTTTATCTGGATTAAAATAATGCTTATAAAAATAAATCCACTGTTTAATATGTATATTAAGGATAAATAATCATTGGACTGTTAGAGAGTGTCAAAGTTGACCATCTCGTCTATACCCTTCGAGATTAGGTGGGACACTCATCAGGTAAACGTTGTTTTTGTACTCATACTACACTTGATATGCATTTTGTTGCACATGTTTATTGTGTTGCTTGTGGCTTAGCGGCATAGAGTCATGATGGGCGCAGAGACTAGGTGAGCTGTACTTTCTCGAGGCGATTCCGCAGCTAGTATAGTCTGTTTCAGAATTTTATTTACTTTCTGTCCAACTGTATTTCGGGCAGTTGTTGTACCTATTTGGTTTCTCTTAGAAAATTTCTCATGTACTTGTGAATCCGGGTTCTGGGGATGTATTTGGATTTATTTAGAGATTTTGAAAGATGATTTAATATTTCCTTATTTCTTTGGAGGAACACACTGAGTATTGCTTTAATCATAATAAAGAAGTATTTTTTAAATTATTAGAATAAGAATTTAATTAAATATTGTAGTTGGATGGCCTGACAGTGGTGTCCGGCGCCACCATAACCCTTAGTGGATTTTGGGTCGTGACAATATGGTATCAGAGAACTAGGTTCCCGTCAGTCTCACGAGTCATGAGCAAGTCTAGTAGAGTCTCGCGGATCGGTACAGAGACGTGTGTACTTATCCTCGTGAGGCTACATGGCTATTAGGCATACTTCCCTTCTTGGTTTCCTTATTGTGCAGTTCGATTCCTTTGAGGCTTATGCCTTTGATTCCTTCCTACTCAATCTTACGCGACGCGAGCGCTTGTTGAAATCGAGAATTTGAAGAATCGAAATGGCACTACAATTGTGGTGCGGGATGATTTTCCCGGTATAGTTGATTAGACTATTATAGGCACTTTATGGAAGGATATTCTATTGTTCAGCTCAGTAACAAGACTTCTAAGAGCCTTGAGGCTAGGCACAGGTTGTCATGATGCTTATGAACGATTATTCCACAGTGTTGTTGTGATGGCAGGATGTTTGCCCATGTGTGGGGCTGTGAATAAATTGAAGGGAGGTTTTCTCAGTATGTAATCAAGGGATTCAGTATTTCATTCCCGGCAAGGGAAAGACAGTAAGACTAAGGATGGTCAGATGTGGGATGGTGGAAGTAATGAGACCGGGTACTTGAAAGCATGGTGGAACTTTCTCCTATGATGGAGTATTGTGACCCTAATGGAACGTACTAAGTTGTCGATGTTATAATCACCTATAATTTGCCATTATGGCAAGATGTTGTGAAATAGTGTTGGAGATTCAACTCTCAGATATCGCATGGTGCGGTAGTTTAAGATCGAACCAGAATTTCTAATGTTGATGGTTCGAGAAATATGACCTTTGGAAAGGTTTAAAGTTAGCACCAATGGTGGATTCAAGTGCAGCGAAGATAGATTTCACTTAAGGCAACAATTGAGCAGCAAAGTATGAGGAAGGACATGTGGGAAGTGTCAGGTGGTGTTTAAAACTTCTAGAAAGCCAAGTATGAGGAACAAGGTCGAGTGGTTAATTAAAGAGATGAGTTCCGCCAAAGTGGGAGAGTGGCGGGCGTTGCATATGGGCTTGGTAGTACGATGACTATATGCCTTAAGGAGAGTTTGGATCGAATTGAGGATTTTAATGATTGGTGATTGAAGCCTGTGGGCATGATGTGAAGTATGGGCTATTTGGCGGCAGAAGATTGATATGGCGGAACGGTGTTGCTTGAAATGGAGGAGGGTGCAGCATAACCCTGAATTTGGAAGGATGTTGCCGCACATTTAATTGATATCCGCGAAGGGCGAATGGACTTGTGCAACTGGAAGGTGCGCTCGAACTCAGGATGGCTATTAATGTCATAGTAAATGTACCCCGTGCAGCGACGTGGGAAGATGTCGGGAGGTGATTTCCTAGGTAAGTTTTTACCCGTGAGCAGGTTAGCGGTTGCGTGTTTGGCGAAGCTTCTGCAAAGAATTATATTGGTTGTTCAACAAAGAGATCGGTCATGCGAATGTGGATGATGATTCAGAATATAAAAGATGGGGATTTACAGAAAGATTCTGAGAAATTTTGATAATTTATGGTGCGAGGTTATGTCAATAAGAGATAAAAAGGTCGAGCGAACTCTAGAATTGTGAAATGATGGCTTCAAGATAAGTGGGAGAGTCCCACCGCTTATGATTGGGCTGTATGATTAACTACTTGCGTGATTTCTGGTTATTAGCATATTGATGGGTTATTTCAGCTATGAGAAAAGACCATAAGTGGTAATTTGAGCGAAAGAATTGTTGGAGGCATGCTATGTTTGGCCTTATTGGCTCATGTTCGGACTTGGAAAAGGTTAAGGATTTATGCCTAGTATAGATACAGGTTTTAGAGGAAGCGATTTCGCTGGGTGTTTCATCGAGAGGGCATTCGTGTGTTACAAGATTTATGGAGTGAATTATATTCGAGACCAAGTCAGAGCGGGTGGCTCTCAATAATGGTCCTAGTGAATCCAGAAGTTAAAGTGTAGTGCCCAATGATTTCGAGCCTATGAGTACAATTGAGGATCAAGCTTTGTAACAACTTATGAGAAGGTGCCCAGAATGTTCTATGATATGGTGTAGCATTAAGAGATATGAAATAGTCATGGGATTTGAGACAACATGGTTTCGTGATTCAAGGTCACTCGGGGGGAGTGTAGATGGAGTATGTTATGTGTTATATGGAGTTAGTCTTATTTCTAAGACAAGCAAGGGGATGAATTGGAAAAAGGTAGATTGATTAGCCATAGTTGAATTGGCATATTGGGGCCAATGATCAGTTCAGTCTGCGTGATCAAGTTATGTGTATGATTTATGGCGGTACATGTGAGGTTTGTCGGCCGCGGTGATTGCTGATTTATCGGAGGCATTCTTCTGTTATGTCTTGTTAAGGGAAAGCGAATTTCGGGAAGGGATATAGTGGCTTTGACGACTACTTAGAGATTTGCATATCCTACGGTTATGGGAATTTACCAGTGTGTTGCTATGATTTTCCTGAAGTGAGTTAAGTGAAAAGTTCGTATGTGATGAATTGTTAAAATATTAATGATTTCGAAGTTATGATGAAAATCATGTTCTATTGTATATTGGCACGTTGGGTGCGGTGAGAGGTATGGAAATTTGCAGTGGGGGTTAAGGTTGCAGTTCGGTGTTGACAGGGATGTCACGGGCTCAGATGAGCAAGAAAGGGGTTATATGATTAAAGTAAATTGGTATTGTATTCAACATCACCTGAGATCAATGTTTTGTGAAAAAGGCTTTGCATTTTGGTTAAGGATTCTTGATCTCTTTTCAGCACTAGTGCGTCCGGTGGTAGATGTGCGGACCATTATTTATTTTGGAAGATTTTGGGAGCGTGTCCCACGGTAAGATTGTATAAGTGTGACATGTAGTCAGTTGATTGGCTAAGGATTTAAACCATGTATGAGGATTGTGGTAATATTATTAATTTGAGAATTTAGGGCTGGAGGGCACTTTATTAATTGGGTTATGAACGGAGGAGGCTACTCCAGTTATGATGGTTGTTATTATGTGTTATGAGGAAGAGTGAGTTACTATGGACCTTTGAAAGGTCATTGGCCAAGTTGGCGCAATCAGAAATCGTCTTGACATCAGTGGATTGATTTATATGTGAACAGGGCTTTATATCAGGCCAATTGTGTTTGTTTCAGCGAGCGTTCCCTATGAAGGAACAGTCGGGGTGTTATTTTGTCATCAGCGATACAAGGTAATGGTGTATTGCGCTGTATGAGTTGTGATACAGCTTGGTAAATTCCTATGTGTTGATGTTCCGCGTGGCAATGATGTTATGTGAGCAGAATGGCTCTTGAGATTCAGATCTTGTATCGCACCTCAGTTATGCTTGAGTTTTGTAGCCTATTGCACTATGTGTTTCCTCATAGATGGTATTATGCTCTTAGTATGTTTTATGACCGATATTCGATATTTCTATTTTAATGAGCAGATTTAGCTCGATGTGCAATCTCCTTGTGTGATATTGATGTGTGGATCGGGTTGCGCGCCGCAACAGTGTGATGTCGAGTCCGGTTTTTATATGCTATTTTTGTGTGTTTCACTTCCTATCTTCTAAGGAGAGTCTGTATTAGTGCGGGGGTTAGGCAATTCCTTCCAGAGTTCGAAATCCTGTTTATGTTGTGTTCGGATTAGTGGCCTATTGGCACATTGTAGTGTCATATGAGACTTTTGAATAGCATTCAGAGTGGCTTATTGCCTAAGCAGTTCGTACTGGGTGAGACGAGATTATGGGATTTAGGATCAGTGAAATCTGATTTATGAAGTATATTAAGGAGCAAAGATCATTATTTTGTTCAAAATGTGGTGGTGTTTCTTGTGAGAAGTATGGACTCAATGTTTGGTTGGCTTGGCAGTTAATTATGAATTTTGGCACATCTCATCCGTCGTGGAGATATTGTAGGAGTTAGAGTAAGACTTGCATGTGTCATGAGGTGCAACGAGAGCACCTGATTCATTGAATTTTGGCCAAGTTTGATTAGAAAATATTATTGTGGTCCTGTGGATTAAGTGTTGCAAAGTAAGAATCCAGCAAAGTTATGCAGTGATGTTTGAGTACGGCGTGTAGTGATTAATACGGTGATCGTATGCTGGAAACAAGCCTGGCATAGAATTTCGGATGTTGGAATTGGGCTCTAAGGCTTATTTTCTTGAATAAAAGGGAATATCTTCAGAATTTATCAAGCTAATGTGCTCAACTAAGTTGTGGTAGCTAGGGAAGGTACATGAAGTGTAAAAGAGTAATTACATACTACTTCAGTATAGTTCTCAGCACGTTCGAGGACGAACGTATGTTTAAGTGGGAGATAATGTAACGACCCGACCGCTCATTTTGAGCCCTAGGAATATGCCCAGTTAGGGTTTTGGATAACCCGAAAGCGTTTTGGCGCCTATTGTGGAAGTTAGCATTTTGGAAGAAATTTTTTAAGTTTGGCTTGAAGTTCATTTCAGCGTTCTCGATGTCCAATTGGGATTTCGAGACTGGGAGTAGTTCCGTATGGTGATTCTGGAATTGGGAGCGCGATCGAAAGTGAATTTGGAGGTCCGTAGGTCATTTTGAAGCCATTTGGATAAAGATAGAATATTGAAGGTTTTTGAGAAGTTTGACCGGAAGTGGACTTTTTGATATAGGGGTCGAAATCTGATTCTGGAAGTTGGAGTAGGTCTATAATGTCAAATATGACTTGTGTGTAAAATTTTAAGGTCAATCGGACGTGATTTGATAGGTTTAAACATCGAAAGTAGAAGTTGGAAAGTTCAAAGTTCATAAAGCTTGGATTGGAGGTCGATTGATGATTTTAGCTTTGTTTGATGTGATTTGAGGCCTCGAGCAAGCCCGTTTTATGTTTTTGGATTGGTTGGTGGGTTTGGTTGAGGTCCCAGGGGCCTTGGATAGATTCCAGGTGGTTAACTGATCGAAAATGGGTTTTTGGAAATAGCTGAGTTACTAGTTCTGGTATTTCTGCTTCTGCGGAGATGGGACCGCAGAAGCGAAGAAGAAGCCGCTGAAGCGGTTGAGCATAAGGGCAGCCAGGACTGCAGAAGCGGCCCTTGATCTGCTGATGCGGAACCGCAAAAGCCGTTGGCTGACGGCAGAAGCACAATGTGGGCTGGAGCTGCTGGTCCGCAGAAGCGGTGTTTTGTCCGCAAAAGCGGGACCGCAGAAGCGGGAATAGTTCCGCAGGTGCGAAAATGCCTGGAGGCAGAGGGTTGTTTTAAAGTATGATGTTTGCCATTTCTCTCACAATTTTCATGGCTTGGGCGATTCTTGGAAGGGTTCAAAAGAGGATCTTCATCAATAATGTTAAGGTAAGTTATCCCCACCTATTATGAGTTAAATACATTGATTATGTATGGATTTTAGTATGAAAATGGGTAGAAAATTGAGGGTTAGAGAAAGACCTAGAAAATTAGTATTCTTGGAATTTAGCCACGATTTTGAGTATGGAATTAAGAGAAAATCATATATTTGAGTTCATGAGTTCATGGGCAAAGTTTATCTTCGAAAAATTTCGTATTCCGGGCACGTGGGCCTGAGGGAATTTTTGTCAACTTTTCGTTCGGGGTTAGGAAATGTTATAAATTGGGTGGTAAAGTATAATTGAGCATATATTAATGGATTTGTATGATTTTTGGCTAGTTTTGGAGCATTGCGCGTTGGTTCAAGTTTTCGAAAGAATGTAGAATCCCGGTTGTGGATCTTCGGAGCGAGGTGAGTCTCCTTGTGAGGGGAATTTACCCCATAGGTGAGTTAAATTGGCTATGTGCTCCTATTTGTGGGGGCTACGAACGCACGAGATGGGAGAGTCCGTGCGTAGCTACTATTATGCTATTGTCCGGGTAGTCTAGGACCCAAAAATATGTTATACTTGGATTAATTGTGAACCCATTGATAGCTTGAATTGCTTTAATCACACAAAAATTAATAAATGGATGTCTAAAAATATTTAACCTTCGTTTTCTCAAATTATTAAAGAGAATTGGCCTTTCTTGGATATTTGCTCCATGTTGACTTCTTGACTGATTGTCTATCTGTGTGTGTTTATTTTTGAATGGGCCGAACTCCTCGGTAGATTAATAGATGCATCTATTGGCGTGTCGTCGACCCTCGACAAGTGCATATTTATTTCTGTTGGATTGGGCCGTCACGTTGGTGTGATTTGCGCATGCTTGTTTTACTGCCTGGACTTATTTAAGTTGTTACATGCTTCACTCTGGCTCGAGATCATTTTGTTAATAATGATTAAAATCTTGGAAAATATCCTATGAAAGAATTATGTGTTTACTTGTTTCCTTTATCTAGATTAAAATCATGCTTATAAAAACAAATCCACTGTTTAATATGAATATTAAGGATAAATAATCATTGGACTGTTAGAGAGTGTCAAAGTTGACCATCTCATCTCTACCCCTTCGGGATTAGGCGGGATACTCATTGGGTACACGTTGTTTTTGTACTCATACTACACTTGCTCTGTATTTTGTTGCACGTGTTTATTGCGTGGATCGTGGCTTAGCGGCATGACGGGTGCAGAGACTAGGAGATCTGTACTTCCTCGAGGCGATTCCACAGCTAGTATAGTCTCTTTCAGAATTTTTTACTTTTTGTCCAATTGTATTCCGGCCAGTAGTTGTACCTATTTGGTTTCTCTTAGAAAATTGCTCATGTACTTGTGACTCCGGGTTCTAGGATGTATTTGGATTTGTTTAGAGATTTTGAAATTTGACTTAATATTTCCTTATTTATTTGGAGGAACATAATGAATATTGTTTTAATCATAATAAAGAAGTGTTTTCAAAATTTATTAAAATAAGAATTTAATTAAGTATTTTAAGTTGCTGGCCTGACAGCGGTGTCCGGCGCCACCACGACCCTTAGTAGATTTTGGATCGTGACATTAACTGACACAGAGATTTTCACGTGGAAAACACCTTACTCAAAAGGTAAAAAAATACGACCTACTACTTAGTAGGATTTTTCCAAACATCCACTAAAATCAATGAGCCAAAAACAACATTTACAAAACTCTTGTAAACCTAAGGATTAACTCTAATCCTAGTGTGGAACACAACCTCAACTGTTGCGATACTTTCAAGTTAACTCTAACTTGAATACTCAAAGTACCTAATACAATTGCTTCTATGAAAGCTGAAAGGTGCAATTTCAGACCCACCTACTACAATTGAAATAGAATAAGAATAAACACAATGGAACTGGTTCTTCTATCTCGTTCAAGTAGCTCCAGGAGTGCACACTTTAATCTCACATAAATTGCTTGCAAAATTGCCTTGCTCTTTTGCTCTCAATTTAGTTTAACTTTAGCGCATGTGCATGCCTGTAAAAGAGAACAAACTCAGACATTTATTGAGTTAGTAATTAGAGTTTGATTGAGACTTAATTGCTAATCCTTCATCGAATTTGAGTCCTTGAACAATACAAACTCCAACCCTTATCCTTGATCTAGATTGTGTTCTCTTCTCATAAGGAGACTTCTTTTCCTTATCCCATATGCAATCTTTTCGATTAGTTTAGAAGATATTGTTGCTTGATCCCCAAGACTTATCTTCTTCACGTGCATCTCATATGCATAGGTTGATAATCATCGTGTCTCACAAGATGGACCTGGTCAATCATTGAGTTCATTTGACATTCTTCAAAATTTCAACTGAACTTGGGCCAACTGTATGCCTACCACAAGATATTATTAAAATGGGAGCGGGTGGTACACCTACCACAAGATATTATTGAAATGGGAGCAGGTGATACGTCTACCACAAGATATTATTGAAATGGGAGCGTGTGGTACGCCTACCACAAGATATTGAAATAGGAGCATGTGGTATGCCTACCACGAGATATTGATAAATGGGATCAGGTTGCACGTCTGCAATGAATGAGCATTGAAAGTGAAAGTTGTCTTTATTTCTTTATTCTGTGTTAGAAGCTAAACTGTAGATTTCTCCTCTATTATTCCCGATATTCTATTTATATTTGTTACCCCTGAAACATGCTGCCTCCCCCAGCTTTAATTGTTTATTTCTGCTGCCTCTTCGTTGCATTTGTATATATCTCTGCACAAGTTTATCTACCTCGTCGGGGTTAGGTGAGGCACTTACCAGTACATGGGGTCGGTTGTGCTAATGCTACACTCTGTGCTCTTCTGCACAGATCTAGGTGTCGAAGCAGCTTACGGTGCGTAGTAGTAGCCAGGGAGCAGTCCTTCAGTCCACGAGATCCCAAGGTAGTCCTGCAGGTGTCCGCAGGCTCGACATCTCTCCTATCTCTTTTCTGCCATGATTCCCTTGTACCGAGATAGAGTTTTATTATATTATTTCAGAATTTTGTACTTAGCATTCTTAGAAGGTCCGTAAAATGTTGTGACACCAGGTGCTAAATAGAGACTTGTATTGATGTTTAGACGATGATTCTATCTTTAGTTCAGACTTCCGCTATCTTTTATTAACGCCGTCTTTTAATTGCTTATTCATCTATAACTCAAATTGTTTAATCATGTATAAAAATGAGTTAGGATAATGTTTGAAATTGTTCTTGGATTTACTAGATTCCACGAGTAGGCACCATCATGACTACCGGAGATTGGAATTCCGAGTCGTGACAGTTTCGCTCGGTCAAAATTGGCCATCATTTCTTTACCCGAAAACTCTTTCATTCTTCCCAGGTAAAGATGGGTAGTTGTTGATACCCAATTATTTTTCCTATATGTTTTTAATATGCAAACTACCTTCAAAATAGTATACATATGCACATATAAGTATGTCCAAGTATTTTATTATTATTTTCCATAATTTTAAAGGTTTAAATTGATTTATTTTCTCCCTTTTTATCAATAAAATCTCCAATAATTATTTTCAAAATTACTGTTTTGATAATTCATCTATTGTATTTCTATATTTATTCCAAAATATGTCTAAAGTAATTTTTACAATTTTATTTGGTATTTTTAAGGCTAGATTGCACATAATTCCAATACTAGCCCTTTTTAGATTTAATTATATTTTGTACACATTCAATTGGATCCTGTATTTTTAAATTGTTAAATATGTATTGTAAATCACATTAGCCCTTTAATTTAGTTTTTAGAAATTATTTACTACTTTTATAAATTAAACAGGGAAAAACTGGATATTTAAATTATAGCCAAATTTGGCTTTTAATTATAGCCAAATCAAGAGCCCAATTCCCAGCCCAATTAAAACTCACCAGACCTAAGCTCAAACCCAATTTTATAACCCGACCCCAAACCTTTTAATCCTGGCCGTTGATCATAGAGATCAACGACAACCGTTCACTCTTACCATAATTAATCCCAAATGCCCCCCCCCCCCCCAAACCCTCTCATTTGTTACACTTCGCCACCTTTGAATATCTCTCCTCTCCATTTCTCTCTGAGGCCTAAATCTAAACTTAGCTGCCTCCACCCAAACTAACCCTAAACCCTTCTATCCTTACTCAATCCATGGACTCCCATGGCTGTTTGAGACGTATACTTGTCACCTACGTCTCCCGGTTGCCCCTTTTTGTGACTTCATGGAAAGATCTCAAACAAATCTAGTCCAAATCTTTTTCAACTTCTATCTATGGTCTTTTATACTACTTCCCGACCATCCATGGTTGTTCGAGTAAGATCCGTGGCCTTTCCGGCTAAAACCGGTAACAATCTAATGCTTTCTCATCATTTTTGGGTTCTCTAAAACCCTAACCCTTGAGATTCTCCATTTTTTCTTTAGATATGTCTTTGATCTAGGTGTATCCATGAGTTTTAACCGATTTGTTTCTCCGTCTCAATTATTTTTTGAAAAAACCTAGCTATAAATCCTCCGATCTTCTTAGATCTGTGATGGATCTATGGGTTTCTTAAGGTTTTAACTTGTTTTCGTCAAAAAATTTCTCCGATTTCAGACGGTTTCTTCATTTTCCAAACTAGGGTTTCAAAAGCCTTTTGTAAAAATGATTTCTTTCTGATTTTTGCAATTACTTTGATTTTTAGCATGTCTAAGCATTACTTGAGTCTTTCATTTTTGCTCGATTCATTTTTGTCAAGAAACTCTAATACTTCTGGGCTCGATTCGAAGTTTGAATTTGTTTGTGGTATGTTTGCATGACTATTATGAACATTCTAGGCTTTCTGTATGTCCTATATGCTCTTGTGCTTCCTGTTCTAATTTTTCTTAAGGTTTCTTTGATTTTGTCCAAACCCGTATTATTTATCGTTTAATGGGACTGACTATTTATTTGATTGATCGTTCACATAATTTATGTTGATTCTGTGTAATCTCCTTAAACCTACATCTTTGATTTTGTGTATTTCCCTTGTAATTTTGTACTGATGTTTCGAAATTGCTTCCTTACCTTTGTGACACTTTCCTTAGTTAGTGTTGATTCCCTGTGATTTTCAATCTCATTCGTGATTATTTGAACTAATTTTGGAAATCAAATTGTACTCTACCTTGTTTATGTGCACAAATATGCTGTTAATTAACATGCACTTTTCTTGTGTTGAAATTATTCTGTACTTAGACCTTATTACATGCTACTTGCTTTTATTATTCTTATTATGGTAAAATCAGTCTTACAAGCAATTTTTTTCTTTATTTGAAGCAACTTGTACCCGTTTGAATTATGACTCCCTAATTGAAGGAAGTCCGTGTCTTTATTTGATTCTGATTTGTATTATTTCTATAATTATGCTAAGTCAATACTTATTACCTTATTTTTCTGCCTGTTCTCAAAAGCTATAGATACTCTACCCTCTCTTCCTTAAACACATGATATAGTTCAGAACACACACATACACACTCAAACTCTCTTTTCTTTCTCCACTACTTGTGCTACTGTTTTGTCTAGCCGGCTGAAAGCCAAGGCTAGACCGTGGAACTATACTTGCTTTACTTCTTTGCACTTTGCTTCCTTAACTGGTATGTTCCTAGTTCAGTTCTAAAACTCAACTCTATGTGATCCAGTTTTTGTCAGTACCTATCTCTTTCTGCATTAACTTAATGGATCATGATTAATTGCACTTCTTGTTCACTACCTTACTCAGCATGCTTAAGTTCTACCCTCTCTTGTTCAAATGTAATCAGCATGTCTACATGAGTTTTTGGTTATGCCCCTCAACTAGTATGTCTCCAATGTACTTGACTAATACTAAGTCATGACTAATTATATGTAATAGACCCCTGCATGATTACTCCCATACCATGTCCCTATGTCTTCGTACAATTCTAATTTCAAGCATGAGTCCTTGTTAACTTTTTGAAGCAGTTGTTTGTATTCTGAAGACCAATGAGTCCCTACTTATTTGTATTTGCTGGTCTATATGCATATCTTCTCAGTCATGATAATATGTTTCTGATTTGGGCCCTCTATTTCCCCAACCCCTACTTCTCTGTTTGTAACTTCTGAAACTGTGCTATTCTTTGAACTTGCTCTGTGTGTTGTTCCTCCTCATGTCCCTTTCTCCTTTCAAAATTGTTTTTCCAAGCAACTCTATGTTGTTGTTGCAAACTTATTTCAAACTAATCATTTTCAAAAAATTGTTTTCCAACTCAACTCCTTTAAGTCTATGTCAAGCACTCTCACCTACACTCTTAGACCATTAGGTTCTGTCCCTTTTGTGTGAGCCTTGCCTTGGGTCCCTTGAGCTCCCTCTAAACTTGGACACATAAAAGCTAGCCCTTTCACACTGCACTCACTCTATTTTGGTCATGCAATCTGGGTGTGAGTATTTCCCGGGATCCCTGGAGGTCCTTAGGGAACTTCGACACACCCAGATATGAGAAAGGTATGGAACAATATTGGCACTTGAGGTGGTTTATTACATAACTCAGAGAGGAAGTCCTAATCAAGCTTCCTATAGTATAGCTTCTTATTTTTCATTTCTACTTATATAATTCACTCATATGGTCTGTAATAATTTGTAAACAAGTATTGGGGTGGCTAGTGAAAAGGGATAGGATAAATATGCATGCTATTATTTATTAAGAGTAGAAAACATGTTATTAGGTTTATATTCCTAATTGTTCAATAGGAACCATGCTTAGCATTCATACATGCATTAGAAATCATGTTCTTAGGACCCATATTTTTTGCTTCAGCACCTCATTCATTAATCCATGCTTTATGTCTATCACTTAGAAATACTGCTCCTAGGACAATAACAACATTGGCATAAAAGTTGTTACTCATGAAGTCGTATTTCAACAATTCTGCAACTCTTGTGTACACTTAGAAATTATTCCTTAGGAATTATGTTTTTCAACAACCCTTCCATTTGCATGAGCATATTAGATATCATGTTCTAGGATCCTATTTGCATTTTGCTTAAAACGCCTAGTTAATTACGGATTCATGAAAAGGTAGCAAAGCAATAATTTTCACATTGTGTTGTTTTCTTAATAAAATTGGTAACAATCTCTGCATTCGTATCAACTAGAACAATATGTTTTAGGTAAAAAATAAACTTCAAACTATCTTAATAACTCGAATTAATTACTGCAGATTGCTTTACGCCTAGGCAAGCCTTAGGTAATAACTTAAATAAAATTAGAACCGCCTTTGTTTAATTATCAACTGTTAAAATCAGTAGGCAAACCTGATTCGGACTTCTTTTCTGAGTCATGTAAAAAATCCGGTTCTGATGTTATCACTTATATACCATGCTTTAGAATGCAAATATGGACCTTAATTTTGTATGAGTCATGCTATCCATGTGCAATATTTGTGGAGGTATATCTGAGCCTTCTTTGTGTTTTTCCCTTTAAATGCAGTCCTACCTGTTTTGTATGTCGTCTTAGTATTTTGCCTTTAAACCTGAGGGTCTTCCTGGAACCTCCTCCTAAATTCCTCTGGGACTGCTAGGAAAGGACGGGTAACAAAGTCTAGTTTTGGGGGGGAAAATGCAAGATCTTGAGCAAATCGATCTCAATAACAGTAATGATCATTTTAAGGCTGAATTGAATAGAGGCCAAGCAGAATAAATTGGATGGATGGAGATGAAGGATGCCATTCTCAAGCAGAAATATAAGGTGAATTGATTTGAAGAAGGTGACTCTAATACTAAATATTTTCATAGCACCATCAAAGATAGAAGGAGATGACTGCAACTTCACAGAATTAAGGACCATAGAGGTCAGTGGATTGAAGGAGATGCTAACATTGGCAAAGCAACTGTTCACCACTTTTAATAGTTCTTTAATATCAAACACCATTTCAGGGATCAAGATATCATCAATTATATTCCTCAGTGTATAAATGATGATGATAATGACATTCTTACAACCATTCCTGACATTGAAGAGATTAAAGATGTTATATTCAACATAAGTCATACTAGTTCAATTGGGCCTGATGATTACAATGGGAAAGTCTTTCAAACATGCTGGGATACCATTAAGGATGACATTACAAAATTTATTCAAATGTCTTAAATGTTAGGAGACGTACTAAGTTCTTTTCTCATACCTGCTTTGCTCGTATACCTAAAGTGGACTCCCATTGTAGTTTATTAGATTTGAGACTTATTAGTTTGAGTAACTTTACGGACAACATTATCTCCAAAATCCTATCTAGAAGACTGAATCCTATTCTAGGGAAGCTCATCTTAGAGAATCAGAGTGGATTTGTTAAAGGAAGACTTATTATTAAAAATATCCTACTAGCACAAGAGATTGTCCAAGGTGTGAACAAGAAGAACATAGGAGATAATGTTATTATAAAGCTTGACATGGAAAAATCCAATGATAGAATTTCATGGACCTTCTTGATGGAAGTAATGAGGAAATTTGACTTCTATGAAATTAGATTGACCTTATCTGGGGGCTTCTACAGGAAGTCTGGTACTCCATCATTATCAATGGGGCAAGAACTGGTTTCTTCACATCTACACATGACCTTAAGTAAGGGGACCCTTTATCCCCTTCTTTGTTTATTATTGGAGTTGAGGTTCTTTCCAGATCTCTCAATGAACTGAATGAGTTTATTAGCTTTACTCCTTTTAGCATGGATTAGATATGGTCAATCATTAACCAGCTAGCTTATGCAGATGATATTGTTATTTTCTGTGGAGGTAACAATATCACTATCAGACTTATCGATAAGGTTATTGGTAGATATGAAAAGACATTGGGGCAGAAAGTTAACAATGACAAGAGTTTTTTATCACAACTCCTCATCCTTGTGCTAACAAAATTAACAAAATTAGAAATGCCACTAGTTTTATAAATAAGTCTTTCCCATTTACTTATCTGGGATGCCATATATATTATGGGAGAAAGACAAGCAATCTCTTTGATGGTGTGCTCTCCATAATAATAAAAAAACTCAATGGATGACAGGACAATATGATGTATCATGGGGAAAAATGATCTTGATCAAACATGTCATGCATTCTCTTCCTACTTATATATTATCTGCTATGAACCCTCCTAAAGAAATTGCTAGGCTCATGGGGAAACACTTTGCTAATTTCTATTGGGCCTCTAATGAAGGTAGAGGCTTAAAAGCGGGGTCCAATTTCCTTAATTGCGATTGCATGAATCTTGCCGCGATCGCATAGCTCTGCTTCTCCCTACTTCCCGATCGCATTCCATCTTTCCGCGTTCGCACTGAGCAAGTTGAGCTGGTGGCTCAGAGATCCAATTCTTCTATGTGACCGCAGCACCCCGTACGCAATCGCATAGGTCTCCTCCGTCCTTTTCCCCGATCGCAGACCCCTACGTTCGCATAGAACAATTCTGTGCCCTCAACATTTACTCTTCGCGATCGCATTGAAAAAAAACCCCTCGGCAGATATAAATATTTCAAAACGAGGGCTTACCCATTTTTAACAAAACTCAAGCTAGAGAGCTCAGATTTGAGGGATTTTTCGAGGAATATTCACATGCAACGATAGGGTAACGATTCTCTACTCTTCTATGACTAAAACCCACTAATCTAATTTTAAATTCAACCTTTAATTTTGGATTTTGGAATGAAATTGGGAAAAAGTTCTTAGACCTAACCATGGGGTTTTGAGGGGGAATTGACCTTCGATTTGGGAGATTTTTGTATGGTTAGACTCGTGAGAGTACGGGGTTTCTGAAAACGTAAAAATTATTCGATTCCGAGACGTTGGCCTGAGAGATGTTTTGGTCATTTTACCTATTTTCGTGCCTTAGCTAAAATTTTAATAGTGGAATTAGTTACTTGCGTTTTTTTTTACGTTATGTAATTGGATTGAATAGATTTGGGCCATTCGGAGTCGGATACTCGTGGCAAAGGCGTTGTTCATAGTTGATTTTGGTACCGGTTCGAGGTAAGTGGCTTGTCTAACTTTGTGGGGGGGGGGGGGGGGGGACCTCTCCCCTTAGGATATATTACTTGTTATTTTAAATGCCTTGTACGCGAGGTGACGAGCGTGTACTTTAGCTAATTGTTGAAAAATTGATTTTACTTAGAATATATAAACTGTGTTTTTCTTGCGTATTTGCCTATTCTAAATGCAATTTAACCAGTGTTAGCTTAGGGAAAGCATATTTAGCTGACTTACTTGTTTATTTTCCTAAACTCTATTATCTGTCCTCCGTGAAGCATGCTAGACTAAAAATTTTATTAATTGTTCTTACTTAGCATTATACATTATTTGAATTTTTGTGGTGTTTTTACAATTTGGGACCACGAGACGGCATCCTGGAAGCTCCCCCTGCACGTATTACGTTCTAAAATTGAGAGTGCGGGATACCAAGAGATCCCTGGCACAGATATGATTATAAAATGGAGGATACCAGGAGATCCCTCGTGTATATGATGAGGATACTAGGAGATCCTCAAGATAAAAGGAGATCCCCGATGATAAATATCCGGTGATGGTTTGTACTTCTATTTATTTACTATGTTGGTTCTTGATACTGTTTTATTTGATATCTTGCTAGATTCTCACAGTAGCTTATATCCATGTTATCTTTTCCTTATTATATTGATTATTATGTTTTACCTCAGTAGGGTCTCGACCTTCCTCGTCACTACCCGACCGAAGTTAGGCTTGACACTTACTGAGTACCACTGTGGTGTTCTCACGCCTCTTCTGCGCATGTTTTTCAAGTGCAGAACCAGGTACTTCTTCCCATGCGTATCATCCTCGCAGCGGAGAGCATTAGTGGAGATTCGAGGTATATCTGCTACGTCCGCAGGCCCCAAGTCTCTATTCCATTCCAGCTGTAGTAGATAGCCCCCTTTTCCTTCTTATCGTGTTGTTTTGATACTCTGGTGTAGAGCATTCTATGATACTCTGTTAGCCTGTGTTGCCCGTGAGATTCCGGATTTTGGGAGTTGTTTCAGAATTTTAAATGTTGAGGTGTATGTGCCAGGCGACAACTTTATACATTTCTTATGTTATTTAGCTTTAAGTTGTTATTTTTCGTAAAGGTTATTATTTTCGTAATGTGTTAGGTTTACCTAGTCGCAAAGACTAAGTGCCATCATGATAGGTTTACGATCGATTAACTATGGTCGTGACAAAGTTTTACTGAGAATATTTTGGACTGGGATTAGTTGTGGTTGAAGTTCTTTTGGTTGCTGTTGTTTTGGAGTCATTTCGTGGCCTGAGATGCTTGAAACTTTGTCTATTTTCTTCTTATTCTTCTTTTTACTTGTTGAATTGATTGAGGTTAAGGTGTTTTTGTGGTTGAGGTGTTTGAAAATAGTGAAAATGATTTTTTTGAGGTAATGTATATTTGTGTATATTATCCTGTATATCGCTGTATTCTGTATATTCCATGTATATTTTTGTACACCCATACATACATGTGTATGATATACATGGAGATACAGTAACATAAATATAATATATGTGCCCGTAGGCGAATCCAGGGTTTTGGCCGTCCAGATCACCTCGAATCTTTCTCAAATTTCATGTATTGACTAATCCGGATGTTTTTCCATAAGAATTCCGACTACACTCACTGAATAAATTTTTTTTCTAGATCTATTGAATGCTGTATATAATTGAGAATTTTTTGTTGGTTAAAAAATTATAAGTAATAGTATATTATTTTTGGTTCCATTCTGTAAAACTCCCAAAATAATTTACTGGTATAGCAGTAATAAATTCGGCGATTTTGCGCAAAATGAAACCACGAAACAAAGTAGAGGAAGCTTTTCAGATCATTTGGGCTAAATCACAAACTGGGCCTTCCGACCCAAAAAAAAACAAACTTGCCCCACTCTTCTACTAACATATTGGGCTGATGTTGTCTCGATTGCGACTGGGGGTTTTTCTAGTCCACCGAACCATCAAAGAAGTCTCTCTCTCTCTCACACACACAGAGTAGACGAGCTTTAGCAGTCATCAGGAGAAGATGAAGCTGAAGCAATTAGATGGTCTTCTGGGTTCCCTTGAACAGTTCTCCAGCCCAAAGGTCCATTGCTTTTGTTGAATTATACATCTCCATGCACTTTTCCTTTAATTGGGGCTACACATGTAGTGTGATTCTTGCTTTCTAAATTCAGAAAGAATGTTTTTTTTTTTTTGCTATTGCAGATTGAACTAGAACAATATCCTACTGGAGCCCACATTGCTTCTCGCATGCTTTACACTGTAATTATCTATATTCCTACCCTTTTTCTTCTTATATAGATACCCTCTTTATCATTGTTGCTCTAATATTGGCTTTTTTTTCTTTTAGTTTCGTTTTAGGGTATTTTTTGGAGCGATATTTTCTAATAGTCTTGTTTTTATTTTTATTTTTCTGTAGGCTGACAACTCATTTGAGGATGTGAACAATAAGGTGGTTGCTGATTTTGGATGTGGCTGTGGTACATTAGGCCTTGCTGCTGGCCTTTTGGGAGCTGGGTATGTTCATAACTTTCTCTGGATTTTGTTTCTTTTATTGAACTTTACTATTGGACGTACATATTTGTTAGGCGGATCTAGGATTTTAAAGATTGTGGGTGATCACTCTTTTAACATAAAGTTGCTACCAATCATATAGGATAACTACACAACTATTCGAACACAACAGAGAAAAGGTAAATGAGAAAATTATAGTTAAAATTATCATTATCAAAACAATACTTCTAGTCTAGTCATGAGTCACGATGAACTACGAATAATATTATCTTTAAAAAAAGGACTTTTAGTCACAGAAGCAAGAAATATAAAAAAGAGATCGTCTAACGCTAAAGTATCACGAGACAAAAGCCTAAGGAAATAAGAAAAAGAGAAAAAAATAAATGTAAAAGACAGTTCAAACTTAGAAAAGGAATTATAAAAAATTGAGATGATCAGTATTGAGAAGTAGCAGGCTGTCTTTCAGAAAAAGAAACGTTTCCATCAGAAATAGAACCCACGCCTCTTACTTCAGAGGCACTTCTAAGTTCAACCTCAGAGCCAAAACAGCTATTAGTCATTTTGGTTCCTGGGTGCTTGCCAATATATTATATTGGTTTCTTATATTTCTGAAATAATCACACAATTTATGTTGAGGTCAATGGGTGTTGAAGCACCTAAAATTAGTACATAGATCAGCCCTTGTATTATTTGAGAATAGAGAAGGCAAACGGGCAGGTCGAGCTGGATATGGGCAGGTTGAAAATCGATAATGCAAAAAAGGGGTAAAATATCCTACTCGACCCATGTTTACCATGACTTCTTGAATATGGTCATTTTGGGGAAAATTCCTAATCTCCAACCTTGAGAAATTCCCAATTTGAGTATTGGCAAATGTAAAATTTAAATCCATTAGCTATCTATTTTTTAAGTGGATAATGTGGATCTTTTTCACATTTGACCCGTTTTCTACCCATATTTTAGTGAATAATATGGATGGATTATTTTTTATCCATTTTGCCACCACTAGTTGAGAATATGTTTTAGACATTAGCACTTTTACTTAGGTTATATATACCCTCTAAGAGTGGTTTAACCTTAAGAGATTTATATGTTTAGAAAATATACAAAATTTTGATATTTCTTATTTGTATTTACATAATATTGGCATGAGAAGAATTAAATAGAGTAACGTTTAGTCGTTTGTATGAGGAACTCGAAGGCTGAGATGAGGATAAGAGGTTGTCCAGGTTAGCCAAGTCGCGGGAAAGGAAGGCGCATGACTTGGACCAAGTGAAATGCATCAAGGACGAAGAAGATAGAGTTTTGTTGGATGAGGGGATTATCTGCCGGAGATGGCAGACCTAGTTCCATAGTCTCTTGAACAAGGAGGGGGACAAGAGCACTGTACTGAGTGATTTGGCTCCGGGAGTCGTGAATTTGGGTGTTGTAGGCGGATTAGAGTTAATGAAGTTGAGAGGGCTATGCGTAAGATAAGCAGGGGCAAAGCGACCAGGCCGAATGAAATCCTGGTGGAGTTTTGGAAGAGTGCGGGCAAGGCAGGCTTGGAGTGACTCACTAGGTTATTTAATGTCATTTTTAGAACGAAGAAGATGTAGAAGAGGGGAGGTGGAGCACAATGGTTCCCGTATACAAGAACAAGGGTGATATCCAAGATTGCAATAACTATCGGGGTATCAAGCTACTTACCCATACTATGAAAGTGTGCGAGAGAGTGGTAGGGCTAAGGGTAAGGAGGAGTGTGTCTATTTTCAAGAACCAGTTTGGATTTATGCTGGGGCGTTCGGCTACAGAAGCCATCCACCTTGTTAGGAGATTGATGGAGCAGTATAGAGAGAGAAAGAAGAATTTGCATATGGTGTTCATTGACTTAGAAAAGACGTACAATAATGTTCCTAGGGAGGTTTTGTGGAGATATTTGGAGGCTAGAGGTGTACCTGTTGCCTACGTTAGGTTGATTAAGGACATATATGATGGAGTAAAGATCCGAGTGAGGGCGGTGGGTGGGGACTCAGACCATTTTCTGGTTATGATGGGGTTGCATCAGGTGCCTCAGAAACTTAAGGGTAAGTTCTACAGAGTGGTGGTCAGACCAACGATGTTGTATGGGGTTGAGTGTTGGCCAATCAAGATCCCTCATGTGCAAAAGATAAGGTTGTAGAGATGAGGATGTTGAGACGGATGTGCAGGCATACCATGTTAGATAGGATTAGAAATAAGGTTATTCACAACAAAGTGGGTGTGCCCCCTAGTGAGGACAAGATGCGGAAAGTGCGGCTTAGGTGGTTTGGTTATGTGAGGAGGACGAGCACAGATACCCGGTAAGGAGGTGTGAGAAATTGCCATTGGAGGGCCTACAGAGAGGTAGAGGTAGGCGAAAGAAGAGGTGGGGAGATGTGATTAGGCAAGACATGGCGCAACTTTAGCTGACCGTGGATATGCCCCTTGATAAGAAGGTATGAAGGTCAAAGATTAATGTAGTAGAGTAGGTAGTCTAGAGTGTTCATAACAGTAGTATTGGCACGCAGCTTCGCTTTCTGTTGATAGTAGGTTTTTATGACTAACCGTTGTTTTCTTTCATTGTTGATTACCTTACTATCTTGTTGTTTTATTTTACTTTTCTATTGCTTTTTGGTACTGTCCTTTCTTGTCTATATTTTCATTAATGTGGTGCTTATGATTTCCTGAGCCGAGGGTCTATTGGAAACCTCTCTATCCTAACAAGGTAGAGGTAAGGTCTGCGTACACTACCCTCCTCAGACCTCACGGCGTAGGATAATACTGGGTATGTTGTTGTTATGGTCAGTGAGGATTTATATAGCCGGCCCCAACTTGTTTGGGACTATCAGTGAGGATTTATATAGCTGGCCCTAACTTGTTTGGGACTAAGGTATAGTAGTTGTTGTTGTTGATGATGAACTTTGCCGATGAATGGGGATAACCTTATTTGTTCTTTGTGCTATGGATTTTCTTATATCAATTTTGGCTGGAAGATGGTGCCGTATTGATGCTTGTTCTTTACATGGAGTTTTTGTGAACAGAAGTGTTATTGGGCTTGATATTGATGCTGAGTCTCTTGAGATTGCATCTGCAAACGCTGATGAACTTGAGGTGATTGTACTTTTTCACAAGTATATTGCATTTGTTTTTCCTTTTTGACTATAAAGGCTGAGACAACACTCTCATTCTTTCAAAATTGATTTTGATTACTAAATTTATTAGCATTCCATATCTATGTGTGTGCTTATCTTCATCTCTTGAACAATTTCTTCTGCAGTTAGACATGGATTTTATTCAATGTGACATTAGAAACTTAAAATGGAGAGGTACTTCCTTGCCCCGTTTTTTTTAAAAAAAAATCTCTTTTACCTGGCTCTTGATTGATATTCAATCATCTGTAGGTCAGGTTGTTGAGACGGTGGTGATGAATCCACCTTTTGGTACACGGAGGAAAGGTGCTGACATGGAATTTCTCTCTGCGGCTATGAAGGTATGGTTGTACTCTTTTCATATTTCTGTTGGCCAAGACATTATATTCTTTGCTCATCATTTTCTTTGTTGTTTTTTGTTTAGCCCTCGCATGTTTCCAAGCTTTTAATATATGAATTTATTATTGTATCAGGTTGCTTCTCAAGCAGTTTATTCGTTGCATAAGACCACAACAAGAGAAGTAAGTTCTTTCATACTGTCTACCCCATAACAAAAGAAATGATTGGTGAAAAGAAACTTCTTTTACCGTTCACAATGTCTATCTCTTTTTTAGCGCAAGAGTGTTCTGATCTAGGTCATGATCAGCATGTATCGGTTCAATATAATGTTCGGGAGGATATATTATTTTTTCATTGTTCTGTTTCTATGGTTATAACAGCACGTGAAAAGAGCAGCCTTGCGAGATTATAATGCTAGAACTGCTGAAGTTATATGTGAGGTACACATTCTTTTTCTTATTCAGTTGCCATTTCTTAACTATCAAGAAAATAGATTGAATGTTTGTTTTCTATCTTGGTAATTGGTAGTGACCTTGAGTGAGATTTTGTGTTGCCTTGTAATGTTTTGTGCGCTAATCTCTTTTAATTGCAGCTTCGGTATGATGTGCCACAACTTTACAAATTTCACAAGAAAAAGGAGGTCAACATTGCTGTGGACCTCTGGCGTTTGGTTCCTCAAAGAAAGCAAGAAAGATCTCTGTAGTCAAATTAAGGACATACCATTTCTGAACTGGAGAAGGTTTCTCACATTATTGCAAGTACAGTTGTATGAAAGAAGTAAGAAATTTGTACCATTTGCTCCAGAACCAACTTTAACTTTGTTACTTGCTACCCGATGTCAATATGCCTTCCAGAGTTTGATTTTGTTCCTCAACTTTAAAATCTTCGTCCTCTGAGTGCCCTGTTTGAAGAACCTCTGGTCGCGAAGCATAAAGTTAGTTCAATGGCGTCTGAAGCTTTGGAACAGATACATGTACTGTGATGACTTGTAACTTGGATTAGTTATCTTTGAGATTTGGAAGATTGTCAATATAGGAGTGTCAAATAGTCGGGTTGGGTCGGATATGATTCGGGTTGAAAGTGGGTAATGAAATAACGAGGCATTTGCATTTATACCCGCTTTTTGTGTCACATTTTAACTTGTACCCGCTTTGCAAAATAATTGCAAGCGTAACCGTTTTTTTGCATAACTTCAGCATACGGGGCTGAAGTAGCAAAGGCAATCACGCAAAACCTCAGCATTCTAGTAGCCAGGCCTGAAGTTCAGCTCTAGAGCTAAAGTTTTTGCGTTGTAACTGGGAAACTCTTGAGCTGAAGGTTTTTTACCACCTATTAATATTACATACTAGAGCTGAAGTTTCCAGTTACAACACAAAAGAGCTGAAGTTTTTGTGTTGTAAGTGAGAAACTTCAGCCTACCTATTAATATTGCATAATAGAGCTGAAGTTTTTGTGTTGTAAGTGGGAAATTTCAGCCCACCTATTAATATTACATAATAGAGCTGAAGTTTTTGTGTTGTAACTGGGAAAGACCACCTATTAATATTACATATTAGAGCTGAAGTTTTCAGTAACAACATAAAAACTTCAGCTGTTGAGTTGAAGTTTTTATATTGTAATTGGGAAACTTCAGCCCATCTATTAATATTACATATTGACGCCTTGAGAACTTTGCGTGAAATAAAGCATATGGAGAAGGAAGAAACAAACAAATCAAAGAAGAGAAACTAAAGCAGAAGTAGTAAATATAAACGGTGAGATACCATACCAAACAAAAGGGTCAGAGGGTATAATCGAATACGAGATCGAAGAAATCCAAACAAGGTAGGGAAGGCAGGTGGCGCCCGGCTGAAAGGAGGTTGATTTGCCAATGGCGGTGGAGGATTATTTTGTATCTCAATCTAGATCCTTGCTTTCTTGTGCTGAGGTACTGAAGCTGAGAAAGAAAGAGAGCTAGAGCTGAAGTTGTTTAAAAAATGAGTACAAGTTAAAAGTTTTTTTGAAAAATGCGTATGATTTAAATGAGGGCGACCAAATAGGGCGTCCAGTACAATTTTTACTGAAAAACTGGCTAAATTATCCGATCCGGTCTATATTTAATACGGCTTAAAAAAGGGATTAACCGGCGAATAATATGAATTATCCATGACTTATTAAAAATGATTACTTGTGGTACAATTTTTAGTCTCTCAAACTAGAGTAACCCCAAATTTAAGTTTTACAAATGTAAAAGTTAAACATATTGGCTATCCATTGATTATCAATTTTCTAAATGGATAATTTGACTTTTATCTATATTTAATTCGTGTATAAAAAGTTTATTATCCAACCCATAATATGAACCTATTGCCCGACGGCAAGTGGTTTATGCATAGGTGTATAGGTTTGAGGCCAATATGGCTTCGAACTTCTACTTTTGTTTCTAATGAGTCCTGCCGCTATTGTAAAAGGCCAGCCATTGATAGAGCCATGACCAACGCTATTGGGCTCCCACTTTGAGCCCAGTAGGGGTGGCAATCCAATCTTGACTGTTCACGAGCTCGTTACTTCACAACAATCAGGGTCTATTGAATCATTTAAAGAAAATCTCACTTTATAATTCTAAATTATTTATCATTTAATGTTCATGTCTAAACTATTTACTACTTTTTACTCATGGGGCCTAAACTATTACTCGGTTATTTTCATTGTAACTGTTTTGTGTATGTCTCCACCGCCTCCGATCATCTCTTTACCTGTTTGGAGAATTGCATTGTGAAAAGGAAAGTAACAAAAAAAAAAACGCAGAAATCCCAAATCCCAGGTGAAAAGGGAAATCAATGAGTTTATATTTGGCAAGAATTAGTAAAAGTAAAAGCAGAAAAAGAAGGGAAAAATCTGACCTTTGAAATAGACGGGAATGAATCTCTCGATTATATTTGTTTTTATGTTGTTGATGATTGTTTTCCAAATGTTTAGACTTTAATTTCTTAAAGTTATTTTCTAATTTGAAGCTAATAAGGAATGAATTTGGTTCTTTGCAGTGGGCACCTTATTAGAAGCAATGACCGGAGATTTAATAGGCAAGAGACAGAAAGTGAATTTGTTACGAACAATGATCGGAGCTTTAATTGCAACATTCACCATTGTTGGGCTTGAAGCTTTTGAATTTAAATTTTTTATTTTGAAGATTTTTTGTTTGATTCAAAATGGGTGCTGTTAAATATTGCTTATAATACCTTCTGGAAGCTAATACTAAAATTTGATAGCATTTGGAGCTGATTTGAGGTGATGAAGATCGAAATTTACAATTGAAAATCGAAGAAGAACACAAATACAATATACCTCTACGGTATACAATATGTTATAGGAGTATATAGCTATACTGCAACAGTGTACTAGTATAGTTTACAATATACTGTAACAGTATATTGTAATAATCGAAGAAGAACATGGTTACCTAACATTATACCGCTACAATATATAATATACGATAAAGGGTCAAAACTGCCCTCGACCTATCGACTCCGGAACAAAATTGCCTCCGTTAACCTTTTGCAGAGAAAATGCCCTCACCGTTAAATTTGTGGCATACTTCTGCCCCCAAAATCTAACAGATGCTTGTATTTAATTTTTAATTATTTTTAATTCCACGTATCACGTAACGATTGGCCATTAAATAAACTTGACCAAAAATCAATTCTCACCCAGGTTCCGACCCGACCCGACCCAAAAAAGGTTAAAAATTGGGACATATAAAGAACGGAAAAGAGTCAAAACTGCCCTCAACGTATTGACTCAGGAACAAAATTGTCCTCCGTTAACCTTTTTTGGGTCGGGTCGGTCGGGTTGGGTCGGAACTTGGGTGAGAATTGATTTTGGGTCAAGTTTATTTAATGGCCAATCAAAACGTGACACGTGGAATTAAAAAAATTAAAAATTAAATACAAGCATCCCGACCGACCCGACCCAAAAAACACCAAACCCTCTCTTCATCTTCCTCACAACACACCCTCTCTAACCCTAAACCACCAAACGACCTCCCATAGCTACCCCGTTGCTTCATCTTCCCCGTCCAGCCCGTCACCTTCACATCGCCGGAAAACTTCACAACCAAACAGCCCCCCTCCATCACGAACCAGGCGTCCAGCCCGTCCCCCATAACCAAGCCATGAAAAACCAGCCCCCCATTTGATAGGAATGACCAATCCACTTTAACTGAAGATGAATATATGTAATATATCAAGCTCTTTACATTTGTTGGAAAGCGGGAAATCTCATTACACTTCAAGCCTGTTACTAGCAAATTGGGACATATAAAGAACGGAAAAAGGGTCAAAATTGCCCTCAACGTATTGACTCCGGAACAAAATTGCCCTCCGTTAACCTTTTTTGGGTCGGGTCGGTCGGGTTGGGTCGGAATGGGTCGGAACTTGGGTGAGAATTGATTTTGGGTCAAGTTTATTTAATGGCCAATCGTTACGTGACACGTGGCATTAAAAAATAATTAAAAATTAAATGCAAGCATCTGTTAGATTTTGGGGGCAGAAGTATGCCACAAATTTAACGGTGGGGGCATTTTCTCTGCAAAAAGGTTAACGGAGGGCAATTTTGTTCCGAAGTCGATAGGTTGAGGGCAGTTTTGACCCTTTACCGTATAATATACAATAGGTTAATGATCATATGCAACAATGAACATATGTTATTTTTTATAATTATTTAAATACTACTTCTCCTCTAGCAAAAAAAAAAAAACTACTCCATACAAGTATAAAGCTCTTTCAAATTTAAAATCCTATAAGTATAGTTCTTTGATACACTGTAGCTAGATTTGAATAAAACGAAATTCTTTTAAAATAAATATAATATATAGGGTACACGTCTATGTTTTTCTAAATAACAAAAAAGAGTTTACACAACCAAATAAAAGTTTACTTACATATATAATAAAATAAACATAAATGCTAGAGAAAGAAACATCATAACATCAGTCAATATTAAAAAAAAGTTATTTCTTTCTTCTTGAAGAATATTTGTTTGAAGAATCAATTTACATAAATAGACATCAAACAAATAACAAAAGTTTGGCTATACAATTGCTATCATTAATTTTAGTTTAGCACATTCGAGGAATTGAAGGGTATACGCTGAAACTCCTTCATTTAGCTGTAGTCAAGCCAATATTACAAGGGTATAATATTTTTTTCATTGAAGAATATTAGTTTTGAATCATTAGATTATATGAAAGGTTTTTTTTTTCAAACTCAATAACAAATAAATTAGTTTCTAATTGATAGTTTCTATAGCGACTTTTAAGTGTAACAAAGAGTATATATAACGAAAAAATTGGTATGACATGAATTATTTTTAAATGTAAACAAATTATTTCGAAAAAAATCTTTACTTTTTGAATTCAAAGATAATAAAAAGATAAAATATTTTTGAACATTAGTAGAGAGTTTTAAAATTATTATAAGAGAAGTTATATCATAGATAAACTCAAAAAACCGAAATCTTATGGAATATTTACATAATATCCGGTCATATTTATTGTTTACTTTTTATAGCTAATATAAATAGATGATACACCGACATCACACAATTATACACATCTTATATATGAATTATATATAAATTACACATCACTTAATTTTTTTAAAAAAAATTTAAGCATTCAGGTGAGCACCTATTTAAGCTGATTATGTAAAGCCAAAAAAAATATGAAATATTTTCAACCAAAGACTGAAAATATAATTAAATTCATATGTAGATAAGTTTTATTACTTTATACTGAAATAATTAATTTTCTTGTAACAAAAGAAATAATGATATTGAATATAATATAAAAGAAAATAAATAGTGAAAAAATTGTTAGAAAGATCTAGAAACGAGAAATAAAAGATGACAACAAATTTCTTTTTATGCTTAATCTTTGTTGAGTATAAAAAATTAAAAAGTTAATATCATCGATTTTAAATATTTATTTTCAACTCAAATACATAAATTATAAGATAATGATATCTTCAATTATTTTTTTAATTTACATTACGTGTCATTTTTAAAAATTACTATTACTAACAAGCTGATATGATATTTGCATTTGAATTGGAATGCAATTTTAGTAGTTGGCACTGAGGTTAAGCCAAGTATGATGTCGAAAAATAAGTTAATTGATAATTTTGAGACAATATATGTAATTTTTATTATAATAATCAACTAATTTAACATTTAATAATTCAAAGAATAAAATTTTTGTATATATAGGGTATTAAAAATTCAAATTTCGGGGTTAGAGATATCGATAAAGTTAAAATGGTGTCATACAGAAATAAATCCGGCCAAAGAATTATTTAAATTTTAGATAGCCGATTAAAGTGATTTTTAAATTAAGGATAATATTTCGCTTGCATCATTATAAAGATAATAATTATTATAATAATACATATAAATTTTTGGAAATTGAAATTTCAAAATAGAAATATTTTTTGAAAGATAAAATCATACCAAATAAGAGTTCAAGTCGTAGTATGAGAATCAAGTCGTAATCAAAGAATTATTTATATCACATCAACCTTTGTGCTTTGCCATAAATATGAGTTATTATTTCACTTTGTGGCTATTTTTAGGTTCCAATGACACACATGAGAATAGTGCAAATAAAATTATCACTATGAGAATTGAGAAAATATTAGTCTTTTTCATGTATTGTTTCTTAATTAATATCTGACGATTATCTATAATTATTTAGAAGGTTTAAATATTAAGGTTATTTACATATAATTCAAATAACTCAGATATTTAACATGTTTAACGTCAAATATCAAAATGGAGTAAAAAATTCACTAGCTAAAGAATTTTTTATATTTTTCGATAGCCAACTAAAATGAGTTTTGAATTAAGAATAATATTTTCAATTACATTATTATAAAATAATTATTATTGAAAAATAATATTTTAGAAACTGAAATTCTAAGAAAGAAATATTTTTTTAAGAGATATCAACACACCAAATAAGAGTTCTAGTAGTAGTAAAAGAGTTAAGTCTTATCTAAAGAGTTTCATTATCTCAATATTTGATTGTTTTGCCATAAATATGAATTTTTAGTTTGTTTCCTAACTATTTTTAGGATCCAATGACACCGGCAAGAATGATATTAAAAAAGAAAAATAGAAGAAATGGTTTATTTTTTTCCATGTAGTTAATATCCAATGATTTATCTATATGTACTGAGAAAGTGTAAATTTTAAGATTATTTACATACAATCCAAATAACTTAAATATTTGAAATAATTAGTGTCCGCGCATCCGCGCGTGTACTAATACTAGTTAAAATAACAATAAGGAATAATTGGTAAAAATTGTACGGAGTGCCCTATTTGGTTGCCCCTATTTAACCTATACCCATATTTTTAAAATTATTTCATATATACCCTAATTTTTACAACTTCAGGCGCCTCCTTCTTCCTGCTACCTGTGCGCTCCTTTCTTCCTCTTTCCTTTTTCCTCTTTCGCAAATGAACTTCTCATGTTTTGCCTAGCTGACCAAGGTGACGCTTTTCTCCTTCCTACCCTATACTATCCTGGGTCCGTTACGTTCTATTAATTATTTTACTAGTCCTTCCTACAAAATAACTACTACTTCCTCCCTAATGACTCTATTCATTCTTTACTGATGGTTCTTTTGCATTATGCAATGCGGACTCGACAAAGACCTCAAATGGAGAACTGGAGCTAAGATTGTGACAATACAGTGCACAAGTTCAAACTTCAGCTAAAACATGGTGAAATTCAGCAAATAGTAAATAAAACTTCAGCTAGTAGAATGTTTGAGTGTAGCAATTACAAACAAAAACTTCAGCCAACACTAAGCTAGGCGAAAAACTTCAGCTAAAACATGCTGAAGTTCAGCAAATAGAGAACAAAACTTCAGCTAGTAGAATGCTTAAGTTCATCAATTACAAACAACTTCAGGCCAGTCTACTAGAATACTGAAGTTTGAGTGATTGCCTCTGCTACTTCAGGCCTATATGCCTGAAGTTTACGCGAAAAGTGGGTATGTCTGTACCTTTTTTTTTTGCAAAACGAGTATAATTTAAAACATGACCCAAAAAGAGGGTATAGATGCAAATCCTCCGAATAATTGCTAATATATTCTATGATCAATTCGAGTGGGTTTAATCAACTCACTCTTTCAAGTGATTCGCTACTAATTTGGAGTTACGAACGGAAGAGGAACTTCACTATTGGATTTTGCTAAGGTGTTTGATTTGATAATTGCTAACTCGAGTTTCCCCAAGGAGGAGCACTTGGTTACTTTTCAGAGTTCGGCATCCAGGACTTGGATTGATTATCTACTATTCAGTAAGTGGGATAAAGGTCTGTACGTGGATTGCAAGGTCATCCCAAGTGAGAACCTCACAACCCAGCATAGGCTCCTGGTCCTGGATTTGGAGATTAGGAAGAAGCGAAGAAAGATGGTTGTGTATAGTCTTCCTAGGATCAAAGAGGGGAGATTTGACTAAGGTCAGTGCCTAGGAGTTGGGGGATAAGCTACAAGCTATGGGGGCATGGAGGAGCAGTGGGGACGCGAGTAGTATGTGGACCGCGAATGCAAATTGCATTAGAGAGAGCGCTAGGGAGATATTGGAGGTCTCGAAAAGCCCTCCTGGTAGCCGCAAGGGGGACTGGTGATGGAGCACTGAGGTCCAAGGTAAAGTGAAAGCCAAGAAAGTGGCTTATTTGAGGATTGTGGAAAGCAGAGACGAGGAGGAGAAGAGGACGGACATGGAGCGGTATAAGGTGGCTAAGAAGGAAGCAAAGTTAACGGTTACTACAGCCAAGACTGCCGCATTTGAGCGCTTATATGAAGAACTTGGAGGCAAGGGAGGGGACAAGAAGTTGCACATGTTAGCCAAGGTGCGAGAGAGGAATTCCTGTGACCTGGACCAAGTCAAGTGCATCAAGGATGAGGAAGGTAGGTTGTTGTTGGATGAGGTAACAGAGATAGCAGACGTACTTCCATAAACTCCTGAATGATGAAGAGATTAGGAACATTGTGCTAGGGGACTTAGAAAACTATGAGAGTTGTTGGGACTTTGGATATTGCAGGCGTATTAAAGTTGAGGAGGTAGAGGGAGTTATGTGTACGACGCACATCGGGAGAGTGATCGGGCCTAACAAAATCCTGGTGGAATTCTAGAAGAGCGTGGGTAGTGCAGGCTTGGAATGGCTAACTGTCTATTCAATATCATTTTTAGGATGAAGAAGATGCCCGTGGAATGGATATGGAGTATGATGGTACCATTGTAAAGAACAAGGGGAATATCCAAAATTGCAATAACTATCGGGGTATCAAACTACTGAGTCATACTATGAAAGTATGGGAGAGAGTGGTAGAGTTGAGGGTGAGGAGAATTGTGTCTATCTCAGAAAATCAATTCGGATATATGATGGGGCGTTCAACTACAGAGTCTATTCATCTTATTAGGAGATTGATAGAGCATTCTAGGGAGAGGAAGAGGGATTTACATATGGTGTTCATCGACTTAGAGAAGATTTATGATAAAGTGTCGAGGAGGGTGTCGTGAAAATGTTTGGAGGCTAGAGGCGTTCTTGTTACATACATTAGGGCTATTCAGAACATGTATGAGGGTGCTAAGACTCGGGTGAGGACACTGGGAGGGGACTCAGAACGCTTCCTGGTTGTAATGGGCTTCACCAGGGGTCAGCCCTCAGCCCATTTATGTTTGCCTTGGCGCTTGATGCATTGACGCGTCACATTCAAGGGGAGGTGTCGTGGTGCATGTTGTTTGCATATGATACTGTACTGATTAACGAGACGCGTTGTGGTGGAGAGGTTAGAGGTTTGGAGACAAACTTTGGAGTGTGAAGATTTCAAGTTGAGCATGACCAAAATAGAGTACTTGGAGTGTAAGTTCATTGGCATGACTCAGGAAGAGGATAGAGACGTGAGGCTCGAGTCACAAGCCATCCTTAAGAGAAAAAATTTCAAGTACCTTGGGTCTATTACACAACGGAATGTAGAGATTGACGATGATGTCACACACCGTATTGGGGGGATGGATGAAATGAAAGCTCGCTTCCGGTGTTCTGTGTGATAAGAATGTGCCATCAAAAGTTAAAGGTAAGATCTATAGGGCAGTGATCAGACTGACTATGCTGTATGAGGCGGACTGTTGGCCGGCCAAGACATCCCATGTCCACAAGATGAAGGTGGCGGAGGTGAGGATGTTGAAGTGGATGCACGGGCATACTATGTTAGATAAGCAATGATGTTATTCAGGACAAGGTGGGTGTGGCCTTGTGGAGGACAAGATGCGGGAGACGAGACTTAGATGGTTCGGGCATGTGAAGAGGAGATACATTGATGCTTCGGTTAGGAGATGTGAGAGGTTGGCATGGGAGGGCCAACGAAGAGGTGTGATTAGGCAAGATAAGGCGTTGCTTCAGCTCCCTGAGTACATGACCATGACTGGGAAGGTGTGGAGGTTGAGAATAAAGATAGGGTTAGGTGGTCGAGTGTTGTCCTTGTTTGTAGCAGTAGCTTTGACACACCACTTTGTGCCTTCCATAGCAGTTTTTTTTATTTACTACTTTGTTGTTGTCTTGTGTTTTAGTTTTCTGAATACATTAACTTTTGCTAGTTTTGTATTTTGCTTTGGTTGTCAGATCTATTTGTTTGTTATTACCCCCACCTCCCCCTCGTGAGTTGAGGGTCTTCCAACAACAGCCTCTTTGCCTATTTAAAATCAGGGTAAGGTTTGTATACACTCTAACTTTCCCAGACCCACTTGTGGGACTATACTAGGTATGTTGTTGTTGCTGAATATTGTTAACTTAATAGTTTACCAAAATTATGAATATAGGTGACTTGAAAATAATTTTGAATAATACACTTCTTTCACAAAATAATTTCATAAGTTCTTAGCCTCATAATAACCTCAAATTTAGGAAAACAAATCAAAGTGCTAGGGCGCTTTTAGGCGCATTTCAAACAAATTAACTTTCATGGCTATGTACACATTCACATAACATAGTTGTGATCCATAAATTAAAGAGCAAAGCAACCGTTCACGCGACATGACAAATCAATTTTGAAATAATAATAAAAGTGTCACTAATTGTGTACACGTGCATGTGACATGATTTCTGACACGCAAATAAAACAAGTATGTGTACGCGTGACTTGATCAAGATAATTTTATAACTACGATGATCAAGCAACTAAAAGTAGATAAAACACAAAACACAAATATCCAAAATTTGTTTAAGCCAAGTTTAAATTAATAGAGCGACCATGCTAAAATCACGAAATTCAAGAAGTGACTTATACCTTCTCTCTCATTAACAATATTTCTTACTTCGCCTTCTGTGTTCTCGGACTATATTTGAAGTCAAACTTTCTTGATTAGAGATTTAATAATTGGTGACTTGGAACACCGAAATGACTCAAATCCAAGTCGCGATTCCTAAAAATAATAAAATTAATCATTTTTCAAATAATGTCTCCTTAATTAGAAAAACTGCTTTTCACCCGAAAAAGGAGGTGTGACAACTATAACTACATGTACATGTAACATGCTGGTTTCCAAACTGTTGAGTTGTCCCACATCGGAGGGATTTGAGGTCCTTGCTCTCCTTATATGACTTGGGCAATCCTCACCTCATAAGCTAGCTTTTGGGGTTGAGTTAGGCCCAAGATCCATTCTTATCATGATATCAGAGCCAGATCTGTCCCAATTATTGTTACCGATGTTGGGCCCCCATTTATGTTGTCCACGTTCCAGAGATCTGGGCGTGAGGGGGGGTGTTGAGTTGTCCCACATCGGAGGGATTTGAGGTCTTTGATCTCCTTATATGGCTTGGGCAATCCTCACCTCAAAAGCTAGCTTTTGGGGTTGAGTTAGGCCCAAGCCATAGTATGAGAAGCCCGATTATCCACGGATTGAGAGACGAGGATAGATGAATCAAGTGTCTGTGATGAGCTCACTGGGTGACTTGGTGCTGCAGCAAGGCGAAGTAAGCGAGAGAATAATTCATCAACTGTGGGGACAATCGGACTAGCCAAAATCTGATCGCGTACTGAGTCAAGATCATTAGGAAGCCCAGCAAGAGTAAGAACTAGAAACAACTTTTGTCGTTGCTCTTGCTGCTTTGCAACGTTAGCAGAAACTGGCATCAACGTCTCAAATTCCTCCATAACTGCCTGCACTTGACCCAAGTAAGTAGACATCTCCACAAGTAGCCACTGTTGCTCAGCCTGATACTTCTGTTGCTGGTAATTCTTTTGCTTGTGTTTCCCAGTCTAGTCCTCTTGAACAATGGGTTGTGGACTCAGCTGCTTCTGATCATATCTCTGGTAATAAATCCCTTTTGTCAAATATTGCGTATTCACAGTTTCTTCTCAACGTTACTTTAGCTAATGGGTCTCAAACTAAAGCAAAATGAGTTGGACAAGCAAATCCTCTACCTTCTGTCACTCTAGATTCCGTTCTTTATGTCCCTGGCTGTCCTTTTAATCTTGCATCTGTGAGTCGTTTGACTCGTGCCCTCCATTGCGGAATATATTTTATTGATGACTCTTTTATTATGCAGGACCGCAGTACGGGACAGACGATTGGAACAGGACTTGAATCAGGCGGACTCTACTATCTTAACTTGATAAGAATGGATCTTGGGCCTAACTAAACCCCAAAAGCTAGCTTATGAGGTGAGGATTGCCCAAGCCATATAAGGAGAGCAAGGACCTCAAATCCCTCCGATGTGGGACAACTCAACACCCCCCTCACGCTCAGATCTCTGGAGCATGGACAACATAAATGGGGGCAAACAATAGATCATAACTACATGCACATCATGTAACAGGCTGCTACTTATATAACAGAAGTTAGCTCAGCTAAACGAGATGCCCATTAATCAATTTGTAGTTGGTCCTCGTATAAATGCTGAGAACTCTCAACAAATTAAAGTGAAATTGTCAAGGTAGAGGGGAGGAAAACCTCAAATAACAAGAATAGGTTTGAAACAAGGCATTATAGCTCCAAATTTGGAGAATTCTTTACAGAATAAAACGCTCTTCATTCTATCCAAATGTAAAACCTAAAATCTGATAAGGTGGTGCAACAATGCTAAAAAATGGCTTCTCTCAGCCTCTGGCTTTTAAGAGATACATTTTGTTTTTCTTTTCTTTTCTTCTGTTTTTTTAGTTTGGGGGGGGGGGGGAGGGGACGACTAGGGTGCGATAAAAAGAAAAGGGCTCTGTTTGATTTACATATAACATATTTACAGAAGCATCGTAAACCCTATAAAAGAACAGAAATAAACAAAAAACATATTATACCTGTAGCAGAAGCTTATGATTGTCCAAGAAAAGCACAAAGATTTCTCCCTAGGCCGCCACGTGGTTGATGAACAGGAGAACATGATTTAGAAGCGGCACCTTACTCAGTTCATTTGACTGATTCTCCAACAGGACAGTTCTGAAACAGCTGCTCAATTTTGCCACTAGCAACATCATGGAATGTGATGGGCAGAACTTTATTCAAAGCGCGCTACCAGTCTTCAAGCCACTCTGGAGTGTTAAGCTCCTCCAAGTCCCGAATAGGGGAATGTAGGGAAGCTATGTTGTCATCACCATGATTTTCCAAGCGTTGACTTATACGAGATAGAATCTCTGCAGGAACAGGACTTCGATGATCTGCTACTTCTTTCCAATCAACACCAGAAAACCATGGATGATTTTTTAGAGAGTGAACACCTTGGCTTCCGAGTCTCAGCGTTTCATCAACTTGAAGTAACTGGCATGAAATTTACATCACGATACAAGGAAAAATAACAAGAAATTGGAGAATTTGTATAACAAAAAGATAAAGAACTTATACTTCTCATCTTCTATTTTTCATAACTTTCAATACTTCTCATTTTTCTATTTTTTATTTTGTATACTGTCGGCCTAGTTGAATTTAAATGGGGAACATGGTCGATGACGATTTATATAGCTGACCCCAACTTGTTTGGAACTGAGACGCAATATTATTGTATATAACTAATACTTCTTGCTGTTGATTTTAAGGAAAGAAAAAGAAGGGATAAGAAAGTAATATACTATCAGTCATTTTTCTAATTCCAGTCATCATTCAACTCCTTAGACTTGGAGATACCTTGGTAATGAGATCAACAGCTTCTTGGCTGAATGTATGTGGAAGTGTAAACTGTCCTTTAGCTATCCTTGCAAATGTAAGCTCACTCTCTCTCCATGATCCAAATGGCATTTCACCATGTAGCATGAAGTAGATCAATGTTCCCAATGCCCACCTGCCAATTTCAACCAGCAAATATTGGTCAACACCATAATTGGAGAAATAGCTTATGCCATGAAAGAAGCACTAACGACATCTTGAGAAAAATGTATGTAGCTGAAGACCCGAAGAATTATGATGTCTCAACAAAGGGTGCTCGTTAATGAAAGAAGTGTGATAAGCCATGTATCTTTCATACGAGGAAGAAGCAAAGAAATGTAGGAGAAGATAATGATCTGCCTCTTCTCAAATTCCTGGAGCTTTCAGAAATGGAGGATTGAGCCGTGTCTGTACAGTTATTAGAAGTTATTTGTTTATGGTTATTAGAAGTTATCTATATTTATCCTAATTGGTTATGTAGTAGTTAAGGTCCGCCTATTATATAAATAATAGATCTAGCAATGTGTAGGTATTAATTCAGAATTAGAACTACTTTATTCTGGAACCTTGTCCTCTCTATATGGACAACTTTATTGGTGCAATTGTATTGATTCTTGCACAAACTATTGCCAATAATATTAACTTCTTTGTTCTATTTCTTCTATTATCTACTTCTGATGGTAAGCAACCCCCCACTTCCAACCGAGAGGTTGTGAGTTCGAGTCTCCCCAAGAGCAAGGTGGAAAGTTCTTGGAGGGAAGGATGCCGGGGATCTATTTGAAAACAGCCTCTCTACCCCACGGTAGGGGTAAGGTCTGCGTACATACTACCCTCCCCAGACCCGAAGTGGGATTATACTGGGTTGTTGTTGTTGTTGTTGTTATTGTTGTTGTTCTACTTCTTCTATCTACTTTTGGTTACTACCAGTTTGGTATCAGAACAGTAAGATCTGCCATGGTGAACATAAGGACCAACGCTTCCCACAGCGAACCCATCATTCCGACTCTTGATCCGGTTGCCCAACAATTGACAACTATAGCAGCAAAATTGGAGGCCATAGATGCTTTAGCCGCTAATGTGGTTGATTAAAGGCATAGAACAGTGGCGATTACAGCAAGAAAAGGAAGCTAAAGTCATACCAGAAGAGGGCGCGGTTCACATCAATTGGCATCGAGAAACTTCCCGGTGTTCGCAGACAAAGATGGAATTTCCTATGTACGAGGGAGGAGATCCTAGAGGCTGGATTCTGAAAGCAGAGAAGTATCTCCGGTACTATCAAAAATACTATCAAACCCCTGGGGATTGCAAGGTTGAAGTGGCTTCGATGTGCTTAGGAGGAGATGCATTGGATCTTTCCGTTTGGATCAACAAGCGAACCATTTACTATTGGGACGAATTGGTGAAAGTTACAACAACAACCCAGTATAATCCCACTTAGTGGGGTCTGGGGAGGGTAGTGTGTACGCAGACCTTACCCCTACCCTGGGGTAGAGAGGCTGTTTCCAAATAGACCCCCGGCATCCTTCCCTCTAAGAACTTCCCACCTTGCTCTTGGGGAGACTCGAACTCACAACCTCTCGGTTGGAAGTGGTGAAAGTTATGCAAGAAAATTAAGGACCTACTGAGTTTCAAAACCCTGACGAACATCTCTTTGATATCCAACAAACTGGAATAGTGCTCGAGTATAGGCAAGAATTTGCAAAGGAGCGACGCGTGTGCAAAATTGCCCTGAACACTATTTGCTCGAAGTTTTCCTTAGTGGGCTCGAAGAAGACCTTCACATGGACATTAGGATTCACAAACATTTGTGTTCAAGGCAATGAGCCTGGCTTTAGAATACGGTAAAGGGTCAAAACTGCCCTCAACCTATCGACTTCGGAACAAAATTGCCCTCCGTTAACCTTTAGCAAAGAAAATGCCCCCACCGTTAAATTTGTGGCATACTTCTGCCCCCAAAATCTAACAGATGCTTGTATTTAATTTTTAATTATTTTTTAATGCCACGTGTCATGTAACGATTGGCCATTAAATAAACTTGACCCAAAATCAATTCTCACGCAAGTTCCGACCCGACCCAAAAAGGTTAAAAATTGGGACATATAAAGAACGGAAAAAGGGTCAAAACTGCCCTCAACGTATTGACTCCGGAACAAAATTGCCCTCCGTTAACCTTTTTTGGGTCGGGTCGGGTCGGGTCGGAACTTGGGTGAGAATTGATTTTGGGTCAAGTTTATTTAATGGCCAATCGTTACGTGACACGTGGCATTAAAAATAATTAAAAATTAAATACAAGCATCCCGACCGACCCGACCCAAAAAACACCAAACCCTGTCTTCATCTTCCTCACAACACACCCTCTCTAACCCTAAACCACCAAACAACCTCTCATGGCTACCACGTTGCTTCATCTTCCCCGTCCAGCCCGTCACCTTCACATCGCCGGAAAACTTCACAACCAAACAGCCCCCCTCCATCACGAACCAGGCGTCCAGCCCGTCCCCCATAACCAAGCCATGAAAAACCAGCCCCCCATTGGATATGAATGACCAATCCACTTTAACTGAAGATGAATATATGTGATATATCAAGCTCTTTACATTTGTTGGAAAGCGGGAAATCTCATTATACTTCAAGCCTGCTACTAGCAAATTGCGACATATAAAGAACGGAAAAAGGGTCAAAACTTCCCTCAACGTATTGACTCCGGAACAAAATTGCCCTCCGTTAACCTTTTTTGGGTTGGGTCGGTCGGGTTGGGTGGGGTTGGGTCGGAACTTGGGTGAGAATTGATTTTGGATCAAGTTTATTTAATGGCCAATCGTTACGTGACACGTGGCATTAAAAAATAATTAAAAATTAAATACAAGCATTTGTTAGATTTTGGGGGCAGAAGTATGTTACAAATTTAACGGTGGGGGTATTTTCTTTGCAAAAGGTTAACGGAGGGCAATTTTGTTCCGGAGTCGATAGGTTGAGGGCAGTTTTGACCCTTTACCGTTTAGAATATGAAGGAAGACAGTGACCAAATCGGTCATGTAAGGCACCCACTTGGCCTTCTGTATCACGACCTTCTTCAGTTGGGACATCATCTTTAACGGCTCGAGAATCCTTCAATTTTCTGTCATCCCGCAAACCAAATACACGTTCTTTTCAACCACCATCACATCCAAACACTCGCTCATTGACTCCTAAACAACAAATTTGGCGGGACAAAGGCCTCTTCTATCGTTATGGAGACAAATTTAGCCTTGGTCATCGCTGCAAATCTGGGACTTATGCTCAACTGCAGTTGATGCAAGAAGAAAACGATGCAGAGTGTGGGAGATAATACTGTCAGGGCACAATTTTCCGAATTTTGCCGTGAGGACAATGTCTTTCTAGGAGGGATGTACTGACAAGCCACGTATCTTCCATAATTGAAGGAGGAAGAAGCAAAGAAAAATAGGACAAGGTAATGATCTACCTCTTCTCAAATTCCTGGAGCTTTAAGTCAGGGAGGATGAGCAGTTTTTATACCGTTACTAGAAGTTATCTGTTTATGGTTATTAAAAGTTATCTATTTATGGTTATTAAAAGTTATCTGTCTTTATCCTAATTGGTAATGTAGTAGTTATGATCAGCCTATTATATAGATAATAATACATCCAGTAATGTGTAAGTATCTTTTCAGATATACAACTACTTTATTCTGGAGCCTTTTCCTCTCCATACGGACAACTTTATTGGTGTATTTGTTTTTCAGATTCTTGCACAAACTATTGCCAGTAATATAATCTTATTTGTTATATTTCTTCTATTATCTACTTCTGGTTACTATCAAAGTGCGTCCAGTGAAACTCAAAGACGCTTCTAAACACATGATAGTCAATGCAACCTTTATAAGATTATTCTATTCTCTTTTCCTTAGAGGGGAGCGAGACCATTAGAATTTTGATTTGACTCTTTGAGAAGAATGACACGGAGGGGGAGTAGGAGATGCTCAAGTAGGTAGCCTCACAAGTCACTCATTATTGTCTTCCAGTTTACTCGAGTTGCAGAGGCTTCTCCATTAACCAACCAGAGACATTTGTTCATTCAAAGGTTTAAAGAATTACGTTATATTACTTCTAAATTACTTCAATGTGCCTCCAGTATACACCACCATCATTTTGAATCTATTGGATTTGTTTTCAGAAATTTTCAATATGAAAGAGCAATCTACCTAACTTGTTATCACATCATTCCCCAAACCTCAAAAACAAAACAAGAGAAGCATTTTCATTGACCAGATAGGGCTGGCTGCAAGTTAGCCTCTACTAGCAATAATGATCCCATTGTGCATGCCTTAAAGGGTACTGCTCGGTGACTCTAAAGCTAAACTCATACCTCATAACCATGGGATCATGGGTGAATTATCCTTTGTCCATTTGATGCATCACACAAAATATATACACATGCATACACAACCACTTGTTATAGGAGTTAAAACAAAATGATTCGCCTTTGTAATCTTATAGTCAGAAGGACGGGACACTTATTCATTTCTAGATACACAACTCCCAGATGATCACCATCCTCTTAAACTAATTGCCAAAGCATGATAATCCATAGACCTCTTTTAATGTTAAGCAATCAGACTAGGTATCTTATGTTATCTCATTTCGTAGTAATTTATGCATCATTAACCTATAGTAATTATTTCAAAACTTCAAGAGATTCCATGGATAACAGGGCCAATATGGCTGCTGAAGCACATTAATTATGCTTGCATCACTTTATGATAGTCATTGAATCATTGGATAACCAAATATGTTTTAGACGTCATGATAGACAGAATATCCCATGCGCCTTTGTATAAATTCTCTTAAGCATTTGCATAATATTAAGGCAATTCCAGACTCTGCGCTATTTCTCTCAATTGTACTTCTCGCTGTCAAATTAGGTTTCAGAACAGACCCAAGATAACCAGTTCTCCATCTCCATAATTCATAATGCTTTGTTTACCAAATTAACTTTTTCAAGAGTCATATGTAGTAATTCCAACAAATTTTCACTGGTGTGGGAGTAGCATTTTACCAGTCAGCAGCAAAGCCATGGCCTTTCCCTTGGACTATTTCTGGAGCTAGAGAATCAGCCATCCCGCATATGGTAAATGTCCTCTCATCTGACTCAGAAGAAATCTTCTTAGCAAATCTGAACTCCACTAGCTACAGAAAATCAATAGAGGAACATCATTATTGGAAAAAGTGATTACCAGCGTCATACTGTGGTTGTTTGTTTCACGAACTAGTTATAATATAGGGATCATTATGCGGTTAAGCAGTGAATAATAAAACATGGATTGTTAACCGCTGAACAATAAAATACAATGATTATTATGGAATAAAAAAATAAGAGGTATTATCACCTTTATCCCGCGCCAGAAACTATTTACATTCGGTAGCCGAAAAAGTGTTAAAATTTGTATAACTTTTGTATACAACATGCATAATGTATATATATAAAATAAAAAATACATTTTTTCGGCTAGTATTTTGAGAGTGGCTATACAGTGTCATTTTCCCCCAAAAAATAACATGAATTCTTATGGGGGCATCCTTTTGCTGTTTTGGCTTCCGTAAATAGTATACAGCTGTTACAGCACATCCTTTGTGCTTGACTATCTACAAATTTTATTTTATTTTTGATTTGCACCGGGTGTTCGAGTCTCTACCAGCCCCGACTAATCCCGTGGGTGCACAAGCCCTCGGCAAGGAGTTTCCTGCAAGTGCACCATGGTTAATTCAGGTTTTACCCAGTCCGATGGCCCTCAGAAATTGTTTGTACCTAGTGGGTTCCGAACTTGAGACCTTGAAAGGGAGCAAACCCCAAGGCTCAAGTCTATTGCCACCATGCCAACCCCTTAGGGTTTTGACTATCTACAGATTACCTTACCTTTTAAAAAAATACATGGATTCTTATGCAAAGATTGCAATACCAAAGTCAAAATTTAGCTTTATCTTGGTATTGATAATTCAACAACAACATACCCAGAAATATTGATAATTCAATATTTCTTATTAAATAATTATCCCGAATAGAATAATATATAGATCTCCGTATAAGTTATGCAACTATTAGTTATACATAATTCATACCGGAAAGCAAACACTATATTATGCAAAATTTTATACTGGAACCAAACACCGTATTGATAATACAGATATTTATACTGGAACTAATTTTTCTTATACAGAAAACCATACACGCCCTGATCGCAATAGAATCATTGTCATTTATGGAGGTCCATATAAAAAGAACTCTGAAAGCAATTAGCTACATGAGCAAGAGAAATATTTACCTGTATATGGCCGGTTTGGTCTAACATTAGCACATCAGGAGACACGCCTCTATAGAGAATACCATTCTAGAAACAGAAGGCAAAAGGAAAAGAGTTAAATCTTGAAATTACCATGTGCTTATAATAACAAGGACCTCGAGACAACTTACATTGTGCAAGTCTTCCAAGGCAATGACAACAGAAGCAGCACAGAAACGTGCTGACTCCTCATCAAGGGGGTTGTGAAGTATTGCTACCACAGAGCAAGCCAGGCATGAGTCCAGAATTATGCCAGCATGAGTTTCATCAGCACAGGTGCATAAAACTTTAGGTACTGAAGCTACTCTGTTCATTTGCTTCAATAGATTCTTCTCTCTTAGTACTTGTGCTTCTTTGCCAAGCATTTTAATTTTCTGCTTTGAAAATCTCTTCAAGCTAAGCAGTTTATCTGCAGAAAGACGAGACAAGTTTTAATTCCTTGTACTGAAAACAATCATCAAGAATCTTGTACGTCCACTTACTGCTTCTAATGGGTATTACTGGTCAGTCACAAAGTAAACCAAGAGAGAAAAAGCCCCCAAAGGAATGGCAACTGGAATTTTCAGCATTTAAAAGAAGCACTACTGAGGACATAAGAAAAACCAACCTGAGTCTTTCAGACGCACTAGGCCAATCTCACTGCAGTCCGTTGAATACAAACAAGTCTGCCACTCCTAGACAAATAGCTAATATATTCATACATCTGCCTCATAAAAGTTTTTCAGAAATACGTTAGGAAGAAGTACAAGAATCCCTCACCAAATAGGCAAGCTGCAAATCTGCAAGCATAGAAGTGTCAACGCTCTGGATAGATTCTGAAGAAAGAATTGTTTGATGGCCCTTTGCCCTATATAATTATGTTAGTGGAAAAACTTTTAGTTGTAGATACGAAGAAAAAGTAAAGACTGCAATCCCTTTACATCATACATCTATCAGACCCCAAATGTAAAACATATACGTCTTTTTTCTTTTGCTTCAGTAACTTCAATCTCTCTAGATTTTAGACATACTTGAGATCATCCTGTGAGAGCTTTGCCAAAGAACCCACAACTGAATCAAACTTCTCCTTAGTTAAGATAGCGCATACCACATCACCCACAGCAATGGCACTCAAGGAGGCTATTTGTTCCCCAAGAAGTGTCCATTCCCCAAAATAGCTCCCTTCACTCTTTTCAACTGTTATGCCTTTTTTATTCTGTGTATCATCCTGCTTTTGGTTTTCACACATGAGACTTGATGCATTTTCACATTTTACTAAATCCATGTCAAATGTAATTTTTACAACCCCTTTCTGGATAATGTATAGGCCCATAGGTTCCTGATTCTGCAAAAAAAAAAAAAATCCAAAGCATGTGTAAGAGAATGTAGCTAGCACAAGGCAGTTGTCATAAAAATAGTTATCATTTTAAATGGAGCAAAGTGTAAGCAAGGAAGGAAAGAAATTTGAAATAGCTACCTCATTTACTATTGTCTGCCCATCAGAAAAGGGCACTTCTGAAACCAACTCTGCAATATGACTTAGCTGTAAAATTGTCAATCTTGAGAGAAGATCTACAGATCGCAGCAGCTTCAACGAAGACAAATTAGTAAACTCGGACATAAGAATATTTCTAAAATCTTCTCTTTTTAGTTCCCACAAAATTCCATTGGTGACAGCACGAACAGAAGCTTGGAGTGGTTTATTGTACCTATGATGCAATTGAATTCAACGAAAAGCGGAGATAGTCAGAATAATTCTACAGATGATCCAAAGAGTAGTTGAGATTAATCAACTGTAACTAACAAACTAGTACTACGATGTTGCAACTTGCAATATTAATCCACACAAAAAGATATAACTACCAAATAGGTAACTCAGGTTGATAGGACCCAGCACTTCATATAAAGAAGAGAACGGACAAATTGCTTTGTTGCTTCAGATTGTTAGAGAGGATATCAGTGTAAAGCTCCACAATAATATAACTTTCAAGGTACCACATATTCTTCAAGTACCATAAGGCTTGTCTTGGAGTAAAAATAGAAGGGGAAAGATAACAGCTCTGCAATTAAAAGCATTAGACCGTATTTCACTTTCCCCTCAAAGAACGACTTCGAATTTGACTGTGACGTATTAGAAGGGAAAGAAGCAGATATCTTACATCAGAGCCAGCTCTCCAAAGGAAGACAGCTTATCAGCCGTGTAGTGCTGAAGAACCCTTGGAACTTCTCCACTTTTCTCATCCTGGCATTTTTAATTCAAAATTGAAGACTTCAAACTAGATCCAATGAGAATTAATTGGGACAAGCTTCTTTTTATGATAATGACGAATCTGATAATTTCCAGAGAGTAAGTGAACCGCACACAGTTAGTTTGATAACATTGAAACAGAATAAAGTGAAAAAACAACTCCCACCTGTGTTGCTAAGACCTCAAACTCTCCACTCCCAATGACATAGAAAGAGTCACATTCTCCACCCTGCAAAACATTGACCATTTGGTATTACAGAAGGAATTTTTATAATGTCAGAATTAGTGCTAAAGAAATTGCTGTGTCATATGGCTGGAAAGTTTGAAGGGAATCCATCACCTAAGTCCTAAAACATACATACATGCAGATAGGAAAAACAAATCATCACATGTGGCCAGGAAAGAGACCATCATAAGTTGTCTCACTAGCCAGGACATGTTGAAGATAAAGTTCCAATAATCATGGGCCTATCTTTACGTGTAAGCATCATCACTGACATTCTTGTTTTGATATAGTACTCCAGAAACCAAGGCCATTATCAACTCAAATACCAAGAGAATCTACTTTTAATAAATATGTCACTCGATCATGTTAATGAAGAGTTCTTACTCAAATGATCACTCCAACAATAACTACACCTCAATCTCAAACAAGTTGGGGTCGGATTGGGACCAATTAGCATTTCCTAAAACTAGGAATTCTATAAATCTCAAGTTATCTCCACAAGGATATGCAATCTCTAACCAAAATGAAAGGACTCTTCTCTAACAGTGGACTTAGTGCAAGTGTAAACCTTCATAAGTTTTAAAAGTTAATTACGACTAACCATGATCCTAACAGCTTAATTAATGTGTCCCCGGGGTGTAAACAAAACCATATGAAGGTGGTGAAATGTTTAGGACATGAAAATATATGTAAGGTATGGTTTGGGAGTGTTTAGGCGGATAATGGCCAGTGTTACCAAAAGCGAAAAGCGTAAAAAAGCTCTAAGGTCTTATGGGACTTTAAGCACAAAACACAAATAAAGGGCGGTTTAATAAAGAAATGCGCAAATAAAGAAAAACTACAGATATGTATGTGTAGTCCAAGACTAATATCTATAAGCATGATTAGCAAATATATGGACAAAGAAATTGAAGAAAATTTACGATAAAGTGAAATATCAATTGTTTAGTGAAGCCTCTTCAGGATGAGGCTCATTAGCAAGGAAAAGTGTGCCTTAGAGCCTTGATAGCAACACTGAAGCGGCCGCTAAGCGAGGCGAAGCGCTCAACATGTCATGAGCCTCGCTTTAGGGCTTAAACGCACTTTAAGCGCGCCTTTGATAACACTCATAATGGCACAAGGAAAGATCAAGATTGATGTTAGAAAAATAGGCTACAAGGCCCTCTTGTGATCCCCTTGCATCGTGAGAGAGAATATCCCAGCCAAAGGCATGAGACAAAGACAGTCCTAGCCATCGCAAGACCATCACGAGAATTAGACCGGGGCAGGCCATATTTCAAAGAAGTGTTTCTAGAGGCAATTATGAACCAATGTTACGTTTATGATATAAATGTTATAATAGGCCACGAGTGCCAATTTATGGAGAACTCTATCCTAAGGCCATAAGTCCATGATAAAAAAATTTTAATAGTTAAGAATAGGCTAAAAGTGCCAAATGATATTCTGTAATATATTTAGAGTAACCTTAGATAACTGAGAGGGTATTTGGGTAATTGGCTCAATACCTAGAAACTATATGTGTCAATGTAGGATTATAATTTGTAACATTTTCGAATGCAACACTATTGTACCACAAGGAGTGGGATATATTTATAGCTTTTTCACGTCGAAAACATATGGCATTATGGTAACGGTTCACTCAATGAATGGTTTGTGGCATAGCGAGCCAGGTCATGTGCGTATCTAGAATTGGGGCATGATAACAATTGTATCAACAATGACTAAGCCTTAAACCAAATTAGTTGCTCTTGCTGATATGGATACTTCGCTTTCATTCTGTTTTATAATTTCCTTCATGTGATTTTAGGTCTATCTCATCCTTGTTGAGTCCCATATCGGTGGGATGTGGATTTCCAGGGTGCCTTATATGGTCTTGGGCAATCCTGACCTCATGAGCTACTTTTTGGGATTGATTTACACCCAAGGTCTATTTAGCATAGTACTAGAGTCAATGCCCATCCCAATCTATTATTACCGATGTCGGGCGCTCATATGTTGTCCACGCTTCAGTTTGCAGACCTGGGCGTGATGGGAAGTGTTGATTCCCACATCGGCGGGATGTGGATTTCCTAGGTTCCTTATACCTTATATGATCTTGGGCAATCCTCATCTCATGAGCTAGCTTTTGGGGTTGAGTTACAAAGGTCCATTTATCAATCCTCTTTAACACCTCCAGCAATCATGTGTCACACCTATTAACCAGTACATTTGGACATGATCAAATTATCCCATGCAACTTTCTCTTATTTGTTTTCTTTATATATGTGTTACTTGCACCTTCTATTGAATTTGATTTTTTCTAATATAAACTAAGCTTGTATGACATCACATACATTTGAGCATTTTCCTTTCCAGAACAATCATCTTGTGAAATTTGCTCAGTACTATTTACTCATTAGTTAATCAATAATTTGAATGAATTTCATCTCATTCATGAATCATGCAAAACTACAAGAGACGAAATTGGCAGTATATAAAGATCATATGTTTTTACCTCAAAAGTCAAATACAAACAATTGTGGTCCTCTAAAAACAATAATACAGGACAACGTACAAAAAAATTGTACTTCATCTTGGGGTTTCCTTATCCATATTACATTACTGGATCAAAGCTCTGGTACAAAGATATACCTGTTTGACTACAACATCTCCAGCTTGTACCTCAACTTTTTGCATACAATCCAATAAAACTTGACACTGAGAATCTGTAAGCTTTCTAAAAAGAAAGTGGTCATGCAAAACCTGTTCAATCTGTGCCTGTCATGCAGAGATGATGAAATTACTTTTTATCTATGAGATTAATATAACTGATAACAATTGAGGAAGTAGGTTATAAGCTTCTTTGGTTAGAACAGAATATCAAAAGGCAACCGATGAAGAAAGAAGGGTTACTTCTTCTTCCCATGTCTTTCTATGTGCTGGAGAAGGGGGGGCCCACATCTGTCCATTCTCCAAGGAATTCTCAATAGCACGCAATCGTGCCCGTGATATATCTTGCCTGGCACGTTGATTCCTGGAATTCCAGTTCATAACTGATGGAGATTCTGATCCTGATAATTCAACAACCTGAGGCAATGGTGGTCGTAAAACAACATCAGAACTTGTTGATTGACCAACCGCAACCTGACAACAAAATAGATGTAATAAGCGAGTATTTGAATTAAAGGAAGTATAAATATTTTAGAAACAGAGAACGTCAGAGCAAAGAAAACATATTACATCAGTCAATCCGTTGACTTGTACAACAATCACGGTAATATCATCTGTGCGAGTTTCATACTGTAGCCAAAGACGGTATGATTCAGCAACAATTGCAGCACAAGCATCACGAGGATCCTTATACTTTGCAACCTACAAGGTCATTCAATGAATTAGGAATATTAACAGGTAAAATAAGAAAACAGAGTAGACACCATGATTGTAGCATGTTGTCATTCCCAACTGATCTTAGGAGAACTGTTGAGGTGGAACACGCACAAATATTACAACAGAGAAACATACATGAGCGCGAACTGGTGTTATACTCCCATGAAAGTTCACTGTAGAGTTTAAATTTTCTTAAGACCAAACAACAGCAAGAACACTACTCTGTCCAGAAACTTCAATGCAACACAGTATTCGAACAATGATGATTAATATATGTAAGTGCTTACTAATATTGTCATTTGAGGAGAAAAGGTTATAAAAACTCCATCATATTGCAGGTAGTATGATATTAAAAATCTAAAATCCTAGAAACTCTAGATCGATAGAACAAGTTGATGGGAGAACAGTCCCTACACATGCTCAGTTTCTCTCAGGAAGAAACTCCTGTCTTCTCATGAATTCTCATCTTCAAGGTTCAGATGAGCTCAGCCAGATCACTTGCAAGTTGATGCAAAACATTATCCTATAATTGATGACCACAAAGCCCCACACAGTCTCTAATAACAAAGTTAATAAAGATAGGACCTGGACCTTTAGATTAGTGGACCATGAATTGGTTTGGTATTAAAAAGTATAGAGACAGGATGCGTCAAACTCAAAGGCTAAATAAAGCCTGTCGGATCTGGAAGATCTTTTTCTCATAAGAAAATTACCTTAGCATTTTTTGGTTTAAAATTCTCTCAAGGGGATGTTTTCATGCTAGGAGACACGGTGAATGGTTGGGGCAGAGCGCACAACATATTTTTCATCTAGCTTATGGGTTTAAGCGTGCCTGGAGCGAGACTTGACAACCATGTTAAGTAAGCTTTAAAATGAGCCTTAAATGACACAAATTACATCATCAAGTTTAACTATTCCTTAAAGTCCACATTCTCAATAATAGGAGCCCGTTCGGACATAAAAAATTTTAACTTTTTTTCGAAATTTTTTAAATTTTTTCGAAATGTGTTTGGCCATGAAATTTTCAATTTTCACTTGAAGATAAGTTTTGAAATTTTTTGAAAATTTGAAAAACTCAAAAAAACTGTTTATCAAAATTTTCATTCAGATAACTCACAAAACTTCAAAAACAACCCAAAATTATATTAATGTCCAAACACAACTCTAATTTTCAAATACCATTTTCATTTGAAATTTTTTTTCACCTTTTTCGAAATTTTACAATTTTTATGTCCAAACGCCTACTAGGACCTCATCTGGTGACTGGTCATTGCCATTGCTGATGAATAATGAATTAACCCATGCAAAAAACAACTATTTTGAAATCCAATGAGATAGAATAGAGCTGATTGCAAATCTTTTTTCTTTAGTTGATAAAATAGGGTAATTTTATTAACGCAAGTACCAAGAAGGTATTGCCAAAATACAGCAACAAAATACAAATGCTCTTAACTCAGCATTCACCTCATGGAGTCTATGAACTCAACAAGGTGTCTTCTATCCTGGTTTCCTTACTCCATAAGTATAAATTTTGTATATAACTACTGTTAACAAATGATACTGTTGTTTTTCTCCTTCGAAGCATCTTCTATTTCTTTTTAGCCACATAGTCCACATGACACAAAAAGGAACTCTCCTCCCAATTTCCTGATTGTGAATCTTTTACACTTGAATGAGAACTAAGACATGAATTCTATTACTAACAATTGCTTTGCACAGCCCAAAAAGGGATGGCCTGGCCAAAGAGTTGGAATAACAACCTTGAAAAAGAGGTTCGACTCCTAGCAAAGGCAAAATAATGTGAATAATTCTCATCTATTTAAACTTTGATGGGCAAAGTTACCCAATACCAGTGGTGGTGGGAGGTAGGAAGAGGTATGCGTAAATTGGCTTTGGCACCACTGTTTTGTATATATGAGCACACACACACATTATATGTAATATGTATGTATGTATGTATGTGTATATATATTTATGCTCGGTACCAAGGTAAACCTTATGGAAAACTGTGGAAGTCTAATTATTATTTTGTAATAGGAAAAACTATTACAAATTTATGGTAGTTGCTGCTTTCTTATCCATTTTTTACCTTTCTTAAAAATGTCCATTTCTAATATGATTTCATCCATCTTTATATTCAACATACAGAACTTGTTTCCACTTGTTTTGGAGTCACTCCTTGCTTGTTTTGAACGAGTAACTGAGTTAGTAGTTACTTGATAGATCATAGTCTCATCTTTCACCTCGTTTTGGAATTACTTCATTTTGTGTTCTACAGCCTAACATACATCTGTTCTTGAAATCTAACCATCATCCATTATTTCAACTTAAAGAACTTAATTGTATCACATATCATTTATTTGCAGCAACAAGAAATTACAATATCAACCAGTTAATCAACTACGTCAACATTTTCTTTTTTCCATCCAGGGGAAAGCAGTTCAAGAAGATGATAATTAAAGTGAAAATCATTCACGCTGCTTTTATTCTTCTGGACTGCAGAAAATGCACGCAGCATAGTCTCAAAATGCTCTATGCTTTTGTTCTCCACTAGCACCTTAAACTAATCACCAGGACTGGATTGGTTCGCCAAAACACTGATCTTAACAACAACAACAACAACAACAACAACAACCCAGTATAATCCCACTTAGTGGGTCTAGGGAGGGTAGTATGTACGCAGACCTTACCTCTACCCTTGGGTAGAGAGGCTGTTTTCAAATAGACCCCCGGCATCCTTCCCTCCAAGAACTTCCCACCTTGCTCTTGAGGAGACTCGAACTCACAACCTCTCGGTTGGAAATGGGGGTTGCTTACCATCAGAGCAGCCCCTCTTGTCATAAACACACCATGTCATCAATATAAAATTGCAACATTTCACATTCTGCTAGAGCCGCTCACATTGAAACTCTAGTTGTACTGCTAAAAAATAGCTTTTCCCCTTTTTCTAAAGGCTCGACAACAAAACCTATACACAATGTTAAACCAAAAGATGAACAGTAACCAACTCCATATTTGTTCTAACAACATAGGACTAAAATCAATGTCCAGGAGTTATTCATGTATGAAACTTTACATTTAAAGCTGTGTTGCTCGCACTCTCCAAAAATGTGGCTAGATACGTGTCGGATCCAACAAAAGTAGTGCATTTTTGAAGGATCCGGCACGAGTGTAGCTACATTTTAGAGAGTCCGCATAACATAGATTTAAAGGAATGTATTAGATGAAATGCGCACACATGTAACAGATTCGTTTAACTTTAACATGATATTAGTGGATGTAAAAGACATCAATTAAATAATAGCGGAGTCAGGTGCACAAATAGTGTTTGTGGATGATGTAAAAAATTTAGATGCCCCAAAAAGGAAAGATGTCCCATTATAAGGAAAACATAATAGTACTTTATGGTAAGATATTTGCTTTTGTCAGAAAATAGTTGTCTCCTGTATTATTCTAACATAGATTTGGGAATTGATGTTGTACTAAAGGTTTAAATGAGCTAGCCTTTTGTGGTTAATTGGTAAAAGATAGTTTTGCAAAACTAGAGCTATTTCTTTCATTATTATGGGTGCAAAAACTGATCAATGGCCTTATCGCAGCCTCTCACCAATTTCCAACAGTCTGCACATTTCCTGAATACTAATTAAGATATGACTACACGTGTCAAGCAAAAAGACAAAGTCCTCAAAAGTCCAAAGCACTTTATTTATTACTAGACAACAGAATAATTTTTAGTCCAATGTTGAAGAAAGAGAAGCTAAAATATATAGGAAGTAGGAAAGAAGAATTTATTACCATATCCACAACGGCTTGGCTGGAAAGAAACTCAAATACACCATCACTGGCAATTACAAAGAAAGGATGATTTGAGGTGAGCTCCAAAACAACAATTTCAGGATTTGGAACAACACCAATTGTCTCAGCCACAGAATCACCTATACTTCTTGTAAAAGCCGTACCAGGATACATCCCATTTGGCACCCACAACCTTGGAGGATCACCATCATCACCTTCTTCAGTGTCCCAACATTGCACGTCAGGATTCTTCAATCCTTCAATCTGATCTAGTGTAAGAACTCTTGCTCCACAGAGCTTAACTCGCTCAGACTCATCAGGCCTAAATGGTGTTTGGTCGATTGATAAGTCAACAGCCACAATTTCGTTACCCTGTCTCTCAGCTATAACAGCTCTTGAATCGCCCGAATTAGCAATGTAAAGTGTCCTACCTCGTACGAGTATAGTTATTGCAGTTGTTCCGCTCATGCTATCATCTATAGCATCAGCGTGCAACTGCGTATTAGTCATCAAGAATGCCGCATGACATGCCTCGACAGCATCTGAATGAAATTTACTGTTTCTAAGCAAATTCTCACAAAGTTTCTTTTTCACAAACTGCGAGCATTGAGCTCCAAACTCTCCATGGCCATCAAAAACACCAAAGAAATGATCATTTGGGCTTGTTCCAAACGGAGTGTGAATGCAAAAACTGTCTTGATTAGCTTTTTCAAGGGCATCAGGATAGTACCCTCTTTGAGATAAAAATGAACATCGTAGTTCATAATTCCCAGACGGAACTTTTACAACCCGGGAACCATCGGGTGGTAAAAATTGTGCAGATACTCTTGACAGTCTAGTGATACCAATTTCACTGTCCCTAGATAGACTTAATTGATTTAGTTGATCTCTAATTTCTCCCTCTTCCCCATCTGATGAAGAAGCAGGTGAAAACACAGCAATTCCAGCAGCTGCTTTCAAATTCTCAGGTTCTTTAACTTCCACATTTCTTGGTGCACAAATCTCCCCAATGCAAGAAGCTCTTGAATAAACACAACCCATAATTACAAATACCAAACTGAGTCAACCCCACACCTCAAAACTATCAAAATGATTCATCACCGGCTCAGGGGCGATTGCACTGTAGAAGCTACGGTTTCGGCTGAACTCAGTTGCTTAGGCTCAGACCCTGTAAACGTAATTAAGAACTACTAAATATTAAATTTCGAACCAGTAACTCAAATGGTCCGTGGGTTCAGCCACATCCCGGATCCACCTCTGCAGCAACTTTTGAACTTTAACCAAACAAAATTTTCAGAAAACCCCTTATCCTGAATTCCGCGAAAATTTGCAGCACCTTGTCGAAGCGTAGCTGACAGCCCCTTGAGATTAAAAAATTGCAGGAGCAGTAAAGTTAAATCTGAAAAATAGAGAAAAACACTGTAATAAATATACCAAAATTCAACCTAGCCAAAAAGATTCTGAAAGAATTGAAAAGAAAAACATAAATGCAATTGATAAAACTAGAAAATTTAGTAAAATTCCAAGGAGAAAATGAGACCATTGGTATAAAGTTAATCGCTCGAGATTATAGAGAATCATAATTGAGGGGTAGAGGGGAAGGGTAAACAAACTTTCTTTTAGAATCAGAGTGATTTGAGTACTTTAATCTGATAGATTAAAATGTATATACTCCGAAACAACTTGAAAATAATGAATAGCAATTCTCATACTCAAATGTCAAGTAATATGAAAAAAAAAAATGAAATATAATGAGAGAGACATCAGTAATTGAAAGAAGTAGAGTAAAGACGAAAAGAACGTACTTCAGCAAAAATTGAGATTGTATTATAAATGCAATATTCTAACAAAACTGGGTTTCTTCGTTCCGAGTAGATTGACAGTGTGAAGTGGCATAAACTTGGTGCCCAATCATATAGTAGTAATTTTTAGCTCAGAAAGAGAGAGAGAATGTGTGTTTGTGTGAGAGAGAAAGAGAGAATGTGTGTTTGTGTGAGAGAGAAAGAGAGAATGTGTGTTTGTGTGAGTGTAGAGAAACGTAAGCAATGCATGTGTGGAAGCGCTTGGCCTGTAACTCTTTTTCTCTCAGAAGCCACGCGCTTTCTTTAACACGCGCCTCACTGTGTAGTTGTTTCCGTTCCCTGGGAATAAATCGCGGGCCCAAACAGCTATGCACCGGCAATGTGAATTAATAGATCACAATGATCGACATTCGACGGAGTAAAAAATTTAAAGATATATGCTTATCAAATTACTTAAAAGACACAGATTATATTCTGCATAAACATTAGTTGATAATCTTGTATATATGTATACAACATTACGTGGTAAGCGGTAATATTAAGAAAATGGAAAGCAATTTTTCCTTAATAGGTGAAAATACAATAATAGTATAAGAAAATAATAAAAATTTATTTATATTAACAATTTATATAACTTAAACTCTAAGTAAATATTTATTATAAGTAATATTAATAATTAAAACCAAGCTCATGGTACACGGCGGCTTCCGTAAGATATATCGAGCTTGAGATATGGTGACGAAAAACCACAATCGAGGCAAGGGTCTCATCGAGTCAGAGTCTGGGGCGTAACACTCACCGTCGAGAATATCGGAGCCATGATCAGGTATCAGTCTAAATCCCAAAAGACTTCGGAGGGCGTTGTCAGGCTATCAACCACGACTAATAGAAGGTCATGATATCCGCAACCGGCCGGATTCACGGCGCTGATCTCGGCACACGTCGATAGTGAATCGGTGATTAGTTAAACAGAAGATTTCTTACCTTTTCTAGAATAGTACTTAGGGTAACATTCCCCTGCTATATAAAGGGGAGTATGATTATTCATTGGACACTTCGTAACGCAAGCATACCAAAGCAATATACTATTATTTTCTTTGTTCTTATTATTGTTCATCAGTGCTGGTCATTAAGAGTCCGAATCAAGGGTGGATATTTCATTAAGGCTAGAATCCTCCTCCTCGTGATGTTTGAATTTACTACATCTTTATTTATTTATTTTATCTAACGCAGTTTACTGTTTGTATCGAGTTATCCGGGTGTCCTTAAAATTACTTACAAATTCAATTTATCTGTTTTTAGGATAAGCAGTTTGCACTTATCGTGGGGCTAAGGATAATAGTGGCAGTTCAATATAAATTCTGATAACACACCTTATTTTGCACTTGTTCTTTTAAGTACCTTTAATTTTAGGTCAAAATATCAAACTCCGAATCTGCCCCTCTGAGCGTTGATGCTGAGTCTAGCCACCACGACGAAGACAACAATATAGCTCCCAGCAATAAGGTTCACGCTATTGACCCCAACGGGGCCCCAATTGACGCCATCTCCCACGTGGCCATCAACGCTAAATTGCCCACTGAACCAGAGGTCAGTGTTCGCGGGGAAGTCAGGTCAGTAGCCGCGGATACACACGGCAGTAAGGCAATGGGATCAACTTGCCAGTAATCTTCGAGATGCTACAAGATCAACATGCAGTGAAAGCACAGCTGCAGAACCAAAATCGTGCCCCCAGTAGAGTTGAGCCCGAGCCGTCCCGAAAAATCACCGCAGAAATGAACCAGTCATAGAGAGGCCAAATGAAGTTGCACCTGGTTCTAACCCCAAGATCATAAATATGCTCGAGGAGGTGACAAAATGGGTAGAATTGAAAGAAAAGAAATCGAAACCAATGATAAAAAAGGTGAAAACCTACAACTCTAGAGTCGACCAAATTCCAGGAGCACCACCGTTATTGAAGGGCCTGGACTCCAAGAAATTTGTTCAAAAATATTTTCCTGTGAGCGCAGCTCCAAAACCAATCCCAAAAAAAGTTTTGCATGCCTGAAATTCTAAAGTACAACGGAATAACTGACCCAAATTAGCATGCGACCTCTTACACATGCGCCATCAAAGAGAACGACTTGGAGGATGATGAGATCGAGTCTGTCCTGCTAAAAAAGTTCAGGAAAACATTGTCAAAGGGAGGTATGATATGGTATCACAACTTACCCCCTAAATCAATTAACTCGTTTGCTATACTTGTAGACTCCTTCGTGATAGCGCACGCCGGGGCCATCAAGGTCGAGACAAGGAAGTCAGACCTTTTCGAAGTGAAACAGAGAGATAATGAGATGCTCACGGAATTCATGTCCTGATTTTCAAATGAAACGAATGGACCTACCTCCGACTGTAGACAATTGAGCCGTTCAGGCCTTCACCCAAGGACTCAGTGCTCGAAGTTCGCTGGCCTCACAATAGTTAAAAGCAAAATCTAGTAGAATACCCGACACTAACTTAGGCCGACATCCACAATCCGTACTTGTAAAAAACCATGGTCGAAGATGATCAGCCTGGGTCATGTCGTATCAGCAGAGCGTATTCAGGGTGGCCAGAAGGAGATTGAGGCAGTCAAGAACTGGCCAACATCAGCTATATAGATTCGGAGTTTCTTGGGATTGGCAAGCTACTATCATCGGTTCATTGAGGGGTTTTCATCTATCGCAGCCCCGGTGACCAGGTTGACCCAAAAGGGTGCCCAATTCAGATGGTCGTATGAGAGTGAGGCGAGCTTCTAGGGGCTTAAGACAGCTCTGACTACGACACCGGTATTGGTTTTGCCCACAAGTTTAGGGCCTTATACAGTTTATTGTGATTCTTACCTTATTGGGCTTGGTGCATTATTGATGCAGGATAACAAGGTCATTGCCTATGCTTCGAGGTTGTTGAAGATTCACGAGAAGAACTATCCAGTACATGATTTGGAGTTGGCAACCATTGTTCAAACATTGAATATTTGGAGGCACTATTTGTATGGCGTGGCATTGAGGTGTTCACTGATCACAAGAGTCTCCAGTACTTGTTCAAGCAAAATGAGTTGAATTTGAGGCAGATGAGGTGGTTGGAGTTGTTGAAGGATTATGATATCACTATCTTATATCACCTGGGGAAGGCTAATGTAGTGGTAGATGCTTTGAGTAGGAAGTCAGCCAGTATGGGCAGTCTTGCTTATATTCCGGTTAGTCAGAGGCCGCTTTCTTTGGATGTTCAGGCTTTGGCCAATCGATTTGTGAGGTTGGATATTTCTGGGCCTAGTCACGTGTTAGCTTGCACGATCGCTCGTTCTTCATTATTGGAGCGTATCCATGACCGGTAGTTTGATGATCCCCACTTGTGTGTCCTTAGAGACACGGTGCGCTGAGGAGGTGCCAAGAAGGTTACATTAGATGCTGATGGAGTCTTGAGATTGCAGGGTCGAGTTTGTGTGCCCAATGTGGATGGGCTTCGATAGTTGATCCTAGAGGAGGCCCATAGTTCCCGATACTCTATTCATCCGGGTGCCGTGAAGATGTATCAAGATTTGTGTTAGCATTATTGGTGGCATATAATGAAGAAGGATATAGTGGCATATGTGGCACGATGTTTGAATTTTCAGCAGGTTAAGTATGAGCATCAGAGGCCTGGTTTTTTATTTTAGAGGATTGAGCTTCCCGAGTGGAAGTGGGAACGGATCACTATGGACTTCATTACTGGACTTCCGCTTACTCGGAAGAAGTTTGATGCAATTTGGGTCATTGTTGATAGGCTGACCAAGTCTGTCCATTTCATTCATGTGCAGTCTCCTATTCATCCAAGAAGTTAGCTGAGATCTATATCCGGGAGATTTTCTGCCTTCATGGTGTGCCGGTATCTATCATTCGAACCGAGGTACGCAGTTTATCTCGCGCTTTTGGAGGGAAATTTAGTGAGAGTTAGGCACTTAGGTTGAGTTGAGTATATTTTATCCTCATACGGACGGACAGTCCGAACGGACTATTCAGTTATTGGAGGATATGCTCCGAGCTTGTGTTATTAATTTTGGAGGGTCGCGAGATTTTCTTGACTTTACCAGAGTTTGCCTACAACAGTAGCTACCAGTCGAGTATCCAGATGGCTCCTTATGAGGCTTTATAAGGTAGGCGGTGTCGATCTTCGGTTGGATGGTTTGAGCTGGGAGAGGCTCGGTTGTTGGGTACGTATTTTGTACAGGAGGCCTTGGACAAGGTCAGGATCATTTAGGATATGCTTCGTACAGCTCAGTCCAAGCAAAAGAGCTATGCAGATTATAAGGTTCGAGATGTAGCTTTCATGGTTGGTGAGCAGGTATTGCTCCGAGTGTCGCCTATATAGGGCGTGATGAGATTTGGGAAGAAGGGCAAGCTTAGCCCTAGGTTCATTAGCCCATTTGAGATTCTTTATCGAGTGGAAGAGGTGGCTTATAGACTTGCATTGCCGCCTAGCTTATCAGTCGTGCATCCAGTTTTTCATGTGTCCATGCTCCGTAAGTATCACGACAATCCATCCCACGTGTTAAATTTCAGAACTGTCTAGTTGGACAAGGACTTGTCCTATGAGGAGGAGCCGGTAGCAATTCTAGACCGACAGGTTCGTCGGTTGAGGTCCAATAGTTTCCCTTCTGTTCGTGTTCAGTGGAGAGGTCAACCTCCTGAGGCATCGACCTGGGAGTCCGAGTCCGATATTCGAAGCCTTTATCCTCATCTTTTTCCCGACTCAGGTACTTCCTTCTTTTTCCGTTCGAGGACGAACGATTATTTTAGAGGTGGAGAATGTGACAACCCAAAGGGTCATCACTTGTTTCTAATTGAAATCTGTGTCTCCGAGGCCTTGAAAATCTCATTTAGGGTTGCCTCAATTTGCGTGCTTAGTACGGGCGCATAGTCAAAAAGCTTGAATATGAAATTCTATGGAAATGCTAATTTTTGATATTAAAATGAGTAAATTTGACTTCGGTCAATATTTTGGGTAAACAAATCCGGACCCGTGATATGCCGGCTATTATTGGATCAACATGGAAAAAGATGCTAAGGAGTTTGTATGAAAATGCGATGGATGTCAGAGGCACGCACCAATGATCCACTATCCCGAAGATCTACTGCATACGGTCTTGTCACCTTGGCCATTCATGAAACGGGGAATAAATGTCATCGATCCCCTACTATGGGCACCCGATAAGGCTCAATTTATTTTATTTATGATTGACTATTTTTTGAAGTGGGTGGAACCCCTATCATCCTAGTGGGAATGGTCAGGCAGAGTCTACAAACAAAATCATACTCCAAAACCTTAAGAAGAGGTTGACCGATGCCAAGGGAAAATGGAAGGAAATTTTGCCCGAAGTCCTATGGGTGTACCACACAACCTCAAAATCTGGTACCAGGGACACCCCGTTTTCATTGGTCTATGGCAACAAAGTGCTAATACCAATTGAAATAGGAGAATTGAGTCTCAGGTTCCGCTATGCAATTGGAGAGTCAATAAACAAGGCCATGACTACGAGCCTGGAACTATTGGATGAGAGGCACGAGGCCGCCCTAGTCTGGTAGGGAAGTAACCAAAATTAAGCGGCTACGATCATCCTAATAACGGCTCAGAGATATTCGAAGCCCGTAGCCAAAGCATAAGGCCTAAAAATTTTGCAAACCGGTTCAAAGGCTACCCTCGACAAATTTATAATCTAAACAATTCCAAGTAAGCACTTCGGCCGATCATACCAAGCCCCCACGAGTCTTAAGCGAAATTACATCAAGAACAAGCCTTGTACAAACCTTCGAACAAGACCTTATTATTACGTACTAAGGTATTCAAAATCTATGCAATCGTAAAGAAAAAGCAAAAAGAAACAAACTTGTAAAGTGTCGAAGGAAAAAAAGGAAGAGCCTTGTATGTATGTATGTATGTATGTATGTATGTATGTGTGTATGTATATAAACGAAAAAAAAACTAAAAGGCACCTAAGATGATCTTTGCCGGAACGCGCCTCATCACCAAGACCATCGGGGTCTTCTCCACCCTCAGATCCTCCGGAACCCTCAGAATATTCCTCGTACTCAGGATATGCCAACTTCTTGGCCTCAACATGGAGCCTCTTAGCATCTTCGGTGTCGGCCGATAGGTCGAAGCTCCAGGCATGAAGTTACTCAAGAGCCTCCCTTCGGGGATGCCACTTCACGAATTCGACAATGTCTTTCCAGGCGGTCCTGGGCTACCTCAACATCAACTTTGTACTGGGCCGCGATCTCCTCAACATCGACTCTAGTTAGTTTAGCCACTGACTTGGCTGCTTTAAGCTCCTTAGAAAGGGTATCGCATTTAGCAATAGCCGAGCCTAGTAAAGATTAGAGGTCTTCGGTGTTTTGGGACCCGACCTCAGCTTTCTCCCTTGCCGCTCAAAGTTGGGCCTCCCTCTTGGACAGCTGCTCTCGAGTGTTCTATTTTTAAAGCCAAATGATCCATTTTGCCTTTTTACTCTTCGGCCTTGGCCTTGATTACATCTATCTCGAATCAGAGTTGGTCGATCCGATCAAGCTTCTGTTGGACTTGCGATTTTTTTATCGTTACTCTCTTTGTCTAATTCATCATACGTCAAAATCTCTACCTGTTCCACCAGGTTGATATGTTCTTTTTGAGTCGCATCCAACTCGGCTCTAAGGTTCTTGAATTCTCCTTAGCATTGTGATAATAGGTGAATTGAACTATAATTAGGCTATAAAGAACCACTTTTTTTGTATAGTTTTTATGGTAAAAGTGATAACAAAATGCTCTGATTAGTGCTTTTCATGCTTTGCAGGTTACATACAATAAAAGAAGGCTATGGAGTACATTTGGGAACAATTATGGAGAAAAAGAGGCCAATCGCACAAATATCCTCCAAGTGCACCACGCGAAATGCACAAACCAGAACTGGAGATGGACTACCGCGGTCCCGGCATAAATGCGGTCGGACCACGACAGTTGTTGCGGATTCTGAGAAGTGATTTGGCCGCGGTCCTGGCGTGACCGCGGTAGGACCACGAAATGAGGCATAAAGTTGAGGGACTGAAGTGCAAAACACGTAAGTTTTAGCCCAAAACCCTATTTCAAGCAATAGAACTCGCCCAAGGGAGGAATGCAATGTTTTAGAGAGTACTTTGGCAAGAAAAACAAGAGTGAGAGATCACCCAAAACATCATTGTTCTTATTCTTCTATATTTTTCTTGCAATTTATGATTATGAATCTTTTCGTAGTTTATTTACCCATTGTTATGAGTAGCTAAAAAACTTAATCTATGATTTTGGTGGAACCCGTTGGGGATGACTTGGTTGTTTTATTAATATAATTGGGGTTGGTTGTTAATCTTTAGTTGTTCATCTATGTTTTGATTCTGGTTTGTTGAAAGGGTCCTCAATTATTCATTCCTACTTATTATGTATGTACTTGAGAGAGTGCATATTTAGGTGATTGTATGAACAACATCACTCCCGGAGTATAGACGAGAGTCATAATCGAGGGTTTAGGGGTTGGATTAGAGATAACAAAACCCGAGTGCAATCTAAGTGAACTGTATTGTGAAATTAGCAAGCGTAGCTTGAAAAGGTGCGTCTAGTAGATTATCATAATTCTCTTACAGGTACTGCAGGATAACAAGACTGTTATTTGTTGGACCATGGAATACATAAAGGGTGTCGGCCCAACCATCTATATGCATAAGATTCTGTTAGAGGAGGGGCATAGACCTTCCAGGAAACATCAGCGAAGGCTGAAAGCTAATATGAAAGAGGTTGTAAAGAAAGAGGTGATCAAATGGTTAGATGCAGGAATCATTTTCCCCATATTTGATAGTAATTGGAGCAGCCCTATCCAATGTGTTCCGAAAAAGGGGGGTATGACCGCTGTGAAAAAGAGTTGATCTCAAATCGTACAGTCACAGGGTGGCAAATCTGCATGGATTACTGGAAATTGAACACCGCAACCCAAAAGGAACAGTTTCCCTTGCTCTTCATTGACCAAATGTTGGACAGGCTGGTCGAAAGATCACACTTTTGTTTCTTAGATGGATATTCGGGGTACAATCAGATATCAATAGCCCCCGAAGATAGAGAAAAAACATCCTTCACATGTCCGTATGGCATATTTGCCTTTTGGGCTTTGCACGCACCAACGACTTTTCAACGGTGCATGCTAGCCACCTTTACTCCATACCTTCCCCAAACCGCTCCATCATGTGGTCTTACAACGACGTCTTTCTCGTTCCATTACATTATCTTCGGCCTGTCATATCCACATTTCACTTTGCACCATACTGGAAACTGGTAGTAAGCTCTGAAAAATCCTTCTTAAAAACAAACTACTATTGAAAAAATTTTGACCAAAAGAAATGAAAAATGATGACTTCAAAATATAAAACAAGAAATTTTTTTCTAAGAAGAAAAAGGAAAAGAACTTGTCTGAATGGTATAACCGATCCCAATGGTCATGTCGTGCATTTCAGATTAATCATCCAGTCTATTTACGTCAATCAATCTTTTTGATGTCCTTATTTTCATTTCAAAGGTCCCGCAACCCAACTCTTTTTCCGGATCAAACATCTTTGTTCTGCTTGATGCGACGGATCCTTTCTGTCAACCTTGGCTCGTTGGTCCACTTTTAATTCCTTGTCGCCTTGTGGTGCCCTTCGAGGGGTTTTCACTAACAAGACTCTCTCATTTCTCTCAACGCCTATCACGTTATGGTGACTGTGAAGGTTTTTACCAATAAGACTTTCTCATTTTATTTCTCTCATCTTCTATCGCCTTATGGTGCCTGTGAAGGTTTTCACCGATAAGACTCTCATTTTATTTCTTTTCAGCTGGGGATTGGGGGTGTTATTCTCGACTTCCATTTGCCTGACTTGGCACTTCTCGCAGACTGATCAAGAGGTCTTTCTTGGACATCAATATGGGTTTTTGTGTATGTTTAAAAGAAAAGGGCATCAAAAGTTCGAAACAATTTTGATGGGTAAAGCATTACAACTCTCGGAATCAAATTTCTTTCCCAAAATTACAAACACAACTTCTGCCCCAGTTTTCTTACTTGGGGATTTTTGATATTTGTTACACTATGACCGAGTCATGAGGCGCCTACCTATCCTCTTTGAGGAATCATGTCAAACGTAGTTCCCAATTCCTTTTATTTTCTTGGAACTTTTCTTTTGTTTTGTTACTATTTTTCTTTTCTCTTTTTTTTCATTTTTATTACTGATTCTAAAAAGGGGTATGAAAGAATAAATCAGGCTCAAAAGGTGAAGCAAAGGTTAAAGTGTTTGGATAATATAAGAAATTGCCTCCGTTATTACATTCTCCGATACAATGCCAAATACAAACAAACAACAATTACAATCAAAGAAATCATACATAATATCTCTTGACCGCGTCAGAATTGATATCCATGTCGATACATATTCCTTCAACATCTGTCAAACATAAAGCGCCATTGGACAACACTCTGGTCACAATGAATGGTCCTTGCCAATTCGGGGCAAACTTGCCCTTTGCTTCGGCTTGATGTGGAAAGATTCGTTTCAACACTTGTTGCCCCTCTTCAAACTTCCTGGGAAGCACCTTCTTATTTTATGCTCTTGCCATCCTCTTTTGATACAATTGGCTGTGACATACTGCTGCCAATATCTTTTCATCAATCAAGCTCAACTGCTCCAAACAGGTTTTGACCCACTCATTATCATCAATCTACTTCTTCAACTATTAGTTCGGAATCATATTAACTTTTAGACTAGGTTGAAGATCCATCGTGCATGCCATGTCATTAAGACCAGTATAAAGAGAACTATAAAGAAAAATAAAAGAAGAAAACAAAATTAAAGCAAACTAAGGAATAAAGAAGATACTTTTAATTTATTGAAGCAACGGGATAACAAGGTTTCACACTTTGACGAATACAAATAGAAATATGGATTACAACCCTGGAATATTCTAGAAAACAAGAAAGAAATCAGAGCCAACTACCAAGACTCCCTCCGAATGGGAAGAGGAGTAGCCATCCAATTGTTGATCTTTGTTTTTGGCCCCACAAACTGCACATCCACCCTGCTGGTTGGCTTTTCCTTCAAACTGGTCTCAACAGACCGGATCATCATTACTGTTTGTGAGGGCTTCTTAAGCTCTCCTCCCTTGTGTACTAATTCTATCATGTGGGCCTCATGGTGAGCCGACAGTGGATTCTGGTTAATGTTTGGCACCTCTGGAGCCTAAGCTTTAATTCGACGAATGTCAATAAACTCTTGAATAGCTATTTTCCGCTTCCAGCATTTCTCTGTGTCGTGTCCAGGTGCTCCCGAACAGTATTCACAACTCACTGAATGGTCCATATTTCTAGGAAGGGGATTTGGAATTTTGGGCGCAATAGGATTCAACAGGTCTACTGCCTCAATTTGTAAAAAAGCGTAGTATAGGATTCTCCTAGCGGAGTAAATGTTTTCTGCTTCTGTGCCCTATCATTATTGAAAGCTTGATTCCCACGGAAACCAGGCCCTGGAGGATTTCTATTGGCCCTAGGGGGTGGATATGTTTTTTGTGGAGGTAGGTATGTATTTTTGTGAGCCGGTGCACGCCCTTGCGGGTGAGCCGGAGGCTAGGTATATGTTTGGGCGTGATTGATGAAAAAATGTGGTTTTGGTAGTGGGTAGTATGGTTGTGGATGGCCATATGGGATGTATGGTTAATTTGGGTGGTGGGATCTGGGTTGGTAGTAGGGTGAAAGACCTCTAGATGTGGACCAAGTACATGCTTCAACTGTTGCGACTTCTTCCCTCTTCTTCTTCCCGAGCACACCCCCAGCGCCGCTTTGGATGGCCTGGGTGGTTGCTTTAATGGCGGAATAGCTTAGGATCTTGTTGGATTTCAGTTCTTCTTCAATCATGCTTCCATCTTCACCACTTCATTAAAAGATTTACCAACTGATGTCACCAGGTGACCAAAGTAAGTTGGTTCCAAAGTGTGCAAAAAGTAATCCACCATTTCACCTTCCCTAATTTGAGGGTCGACTCTCGCTGCCTGCTCCCTCCAACGGAACCCAAATTCCCTGAAGCTCTCTCCAGGATTTTTCTCGAGTTTTAACAATGTGAGACGGTCAGGGATGATCTCAAGATTATATTGGAAATGGGCAGTAAATGCTTGCGCCAGGTCGTCCCAGGCTGCGGTAGGAAGCTGCTGCAGATTTTGAGAAGTTATTTGGCTGCGGTCCTGGCGTGACTGCGGTAAGACCGCGGCAGTAGGCGTAAAGTTGAGGGACTGAAGTGCAAAACATGGGATTTTTGGCCCAAAACTATTTTAAACAATAGAACTCACCCAAGGGAGGAATGCAATGGTTTAGAGAGTAATTTGGCAAGGAAAACAAGTGTGAGAGATCACCGAAAACATAATTGTTCTTATTATTCTTTATTTTTCATGCAATTTATATTTATGAATCTTTTCGTAGTTTATTTACCCATTGTTATGAGTAGCTAAAAACCTTAATCTAAGATGTTGGTGGAACCTGTTGGGGATGACTTAGTTTTTTTATTAATATAATTGGGTTTGGTTGTTAATCTCTAGTTGTTCATCTATGTTTTGATTGTGGATTAGTTGAAAGGGCTCTCAATTATCCGTTCCTCTTTATTCTGTATCTACTTGAGAGAGAGTTCATATTTAGGTGATTGTATGAACAACATCACTCCCGGAGTATAGACGAGAGTCATAACCGAGGGTTTAGGGGTTGGATTAGAGATAACAAAATCCCGAGTGCAATCTAAATGAACTGTATTATGAAATTAGCTAGCGTAGCTTAAGAAACTACATCTAGTAGATTATCACAATTATTTGAGAAAGAAGTATGATAGCTTGAGCATTCATGATTGATAGAGACAACTAAATCATAGCTATAAGACATATACAACCAAGGAAATTACCAACGGGGAAACTATTGCCTTAGACCTTATTCCAACTGTTTAGAAATCAAGTTTAGTTAATTTTCAGCTTTTACTTTCAGTCTTTAGTTGTTAGAAAAATCAACCATTGTGGATCAAAAAGTTTGGGAAAACAGATTGTGTGAATGTAGTAAATCTAACAGTAAGGATTGATAGGTTAATTCCCTGTGGTTCGACTCTGGGCTATAATACTCAGATTATATTTGCAACGCCCGCATAGTATTTTGTGAGACTCAATTGAGTGTGATCACATTGCTTACTAAGAAGCTTATACATGTCCTTGAATCCGCCAGAACCCTCGAAACCTTCCTCGTCCACGGAATGTGCCAACATTTTGGCCTCGGCCTCAAGCCTCTTAGCATCTTTTATGTCGGGCAATTGGTTGAAGCCCCAGGCATGAACTTCCTCAAGAGCCTCACTTCGGGACTACCACTTTATGTATTCGACAATGTCTTTCAAGTGGTCATGGGCTACCTTAGCATCAGCTTTGTACTGGGCCACCATCTCCTCAACATCGACCCTAGTTAGTTCGGCCACTGACTTGGCTACTTTAAGCTCCTTGGCAAGGGTATCCCATTCGGAAATAGTCGATCCCAGTTGAGACTAGAGGTCTTCAATGTTTTGGGACTGGGCCTTAGCTTTCTCCCTTGTTGCTCAAAGTTGTGCCTCCGCCGAAGCCAACTACTCCTGATTTGTCTTTTTTTTCCCAAAGCCAAACGATCCATTTTGCTTTTCCAATCTTCGTCCTCGGCCTTGATTATGTCCATTTCGGTCGGAGTTGGTTGATCCGGTCAAGCTTCTGTTGGACTTGCAGTTTTTGACCATTAGTCGACATGTCTAGCTTGTCATCACTAACTTCAAAAAATTTTACCAGTTCCACCAGGTTGGCATATTCTTTCTGAGCTGCGTCCAACTCGGCCTGAAGGTTGTAGACTTTTCCTTTGCATTGCTTACTAAGAAGCTTATACATTTCCCTCTTCACAACAAGCTATTTGACTTCGGCATCGAGTTGTCTAAGCTCATCCCGGTACCGGAGAAAAATTTCATGGTGAAGGACCGAATATAAAAGAGTATGATAACACCTTACTCAGTTCAGCGCCTATTGTGCTTCATTGAACAAGCATCGCATATCCACCTCGCTCATTATTGCATGTCTTCTTCGGTTACTAGACACCGGATGTAACTAGCTATCTCGACAGGGGCAGAAAAAACCTGGGCATCCTCCATAACGGTGATAATAATTGATCGCTTCCAACCACGATCCGTGCTTGGGGCGGGGAACCGGTTAATCAGCCTTGGGCTCATATTAGGCCCACCAGCCTCCGAGGATGAACGTTTCTTTGGCACCTCTAAGTCACCCAACCCGGTAACATCTTCCAAGGCGGTTGAGTCCACGCCGTCAAAAAAGTAGCAGATGGGATTGTCCGCTCTTTGAGCCCCTTTGTTGGGTTTCTCTTTCACTATTCGGGCCTCATTGAACATGGACTCGGTAAACGAAAGTGACCCGATAATATCAATCATATCGAGTGCCTCATTCGGGCCACTACTGGTATCCCGGGAAGTCTCGGCCTATCACGCCTCAAACTTGAGGAGGCGTGGCTGGAACTCGATGCCGCACTGGCACGAGCAAACCACTCTGCAACTCTTTTATTTTCTTTGTAACAATTATGGGCCAACATGGCCAGAACTCGTAATGTATAACAATAAGTGAGAAAATACTGTATTATTAAATTATTTTTCTTAAAACATGAATACACATGGGCCGTCAAGGCCTCTGATATATTGTACAAAATGAACCTCTGTCTACAAAGCCTCTAAGATTAACTAATATTAAATGGGACAGGGTACCGACCTACCCGTAAATATATATCAAAACTCTGACACGATGACTCATAGACTCGGCCGCACTCCAATAAGGTAGAGTCTTTCCGATCATTCGCCGAATTCTGGTCTCGTCTACTATGAGGGCTCGCCAACTAATTATCTATACCTGTAGGCATGAATGTATCATCCCCGATAAAAAGATGTCAATACGAATAATGTACCGAGTATATAAAACATGTAAATAAGTACATAAAGTACATGGAAGAAACATAGAGATAGGGGCTCAACCTGTAAATCTGGATCGCTACGTAAATCATGAAATATTTAAGCTCATGCATATGAATATAAATGTCATGTAATGCATAGGTGTGTACGTACATAATATCACCAAACCTCTGAGGGCATCCCATCATATCATCTCGGCCGCTGTGGGCAAATCATCAACGTATACGAGCTGATCACGTGGTGATGCGTATATAATGCGGTAACATCGTTTACCAGCTGATTAAGTAGTGGTGCGTATATAACGCCATAACCTCTTCCCATATCCCATATGCACATATGTACATATATACGTGTATATAACTCCGTCTGAGTCATGAGTGAATATAATGCATAATGAAGTGAGTCAATACTATCTTTTGGAATGTTATGATACCCATGAATAAGCAATATGGTAGTAGGACGTATGAGGAATCAGAAACATAGGCAATCTTAATACTTCTAAGAACATAATCATTTCTGAAACTTGCGTGCTTGATCGTTTCGTTGTATCATATGGATCATGTCAAAAAGGAAGAAGTGATAGCCTTAACATACCTGAGTCGATTCTCTTGACAATCCCTCTAACATGAGTTAATTACAACCAATCAGGTGATGGTAAGATCGAAGTAGGAAAAATTCGTATGATATTTTGAGAAAGATTGTATCGTACTTCCTTAGAATCACAAAATCTCGCGTTACAGCTCCGACCATCTTAAATTACGTATGCAATCTCTCTTAAATGTGATACTGTATCATCTAATCTTGTTGTCTGAAATTTCTTTTCGCACATCTTTCAAACATAGAGAAAGAACACAGCACCATTAGGACTGATATATTGTCAAGGTCCGCAGAGTGGACCATTCCCAGTAAAATTTTCAGCAGGAGGAAAGGCATCAAATTTTGATAATCAGGAGGAAGTTCCACCATACAAGATGAAGTACAAAGCTTGGATACTACTAAAATACAGTGATCAAATTGAGGAGAAGTTTATTCTTGAAACCTTGAAAATTTGATCACGAGCATCCAAGAGGAAGCAAACAAGAGATATATATTTACCTCCTTTGGATTTTTCTAAATCATCATGTCGATAGTAATTTTAGGAAACTTTGGAAGAGGATTACAAAAATAAACTTCCATTCCTTCTCTTCGTGTGAACCAGAATTGTAAACCAATTCTTAATGTGTCAATAAATGACTAATGAGTCATCTCTAAATCAAAATGGGGCTGCCACGTTGGGTTGCGTAGGTAAGTTTAATCTTTATTTAATTATTAGGTAATTAGAAAATGTCTCGTTATATGGTAATTAATCATTTATCTACGTAATTAAAAATTATCTCAAATTACTTAATATTTCACTTATTTTTAACACGCTTTATTTAATTTACTATCATAATGATGTGGTACCATACGAAATAAATATATATACTATTATTTTGTTAAAATATCTATGTTAAAATACATATATTTCCTCAACTTAAAAGTTTTCTAATTTCATACAAAGAGTAAAAATTCTTGTGCGCTTAATTCTTAAAATGGTAAAAAGATAACTATTTTTTTGTGACAATATAATTTCTATTTTTATAAAACATAAAATATCATAAACTTTCTTATATTGTGTTTATAATTAAAGCATATTCAAAATTAATAATATCAATAACTATATAAAATTATACTTTTTAACCTTTTACAAAAACGTTCCACTCAATATAAATACCATATTAAAATGTATCTAACATTAATCTGAATAGTCAAAATGGTAAATAATTAGCAAAAGTCAACTCCAAGCATTTTTTTTATACTTCATTCCCAACTTATCACAAAAAAAATCTTATTTAAACCAAATTAAACTTTGAGATCACCGTGAACAAAATTACAAAACAAAATACATCAGATAAAAGAATCCAATAGCAATACATCTGTCACGATCCAAACCCGGTCGTGATGGCGCCCAACCCGAAAGCTAGGCAAGCCAGACCAACAATCGCTTTCAATTTAATTATGAGTCTCTAAATCGACAGTTTAACAATATTATAGAAATTTAGAATAATAATCCGATAATAATAATAGAATATTACGAAATCTGAATAATCACTCCCATAGATCTGCGGTTACGAGTCTAGAGCCTCTGAACAAAATTGGATAATATTATCTGAATGGAAATAATAAAATTTGGAAATGTATGTAATAATAATAAGCTAGAAAAAATGTAGAGCAGCCAGGTCCTGCGAACGTCATGCAGCTACCTCAACGACTCTGGAAATATCTGGAGATTATGAATGTCAGCTAAGCCTCCCGTGTACTTGCATCCGCACACAAGGTGCAGGGAGTAGGGGTGAGTACTACCGACTCAGTGAGTAATAAGCATAAATAATGTCTGAAATTAAGAAATCCACGAAATGCCACAAAGCAAAGCTAAAAATAACAGTCCTATAACTTAGCTACAAACTAACAACAAAATAGTATCAAAATAGCAATCAAGTATCAGATAAAGATGCAATGCAATGCACATGAATACGCTGCAACGTGCAGCCCGATCCATTTAACGTCGATGGCGCTCACTGAGGGTGTGTACAGACTCTAGAGGGGCTCCTTCAGCCCAAGCGCAATATCATCATATCACCGATGCGGCGTGCAGCCCGACCTAATACTCAGTCCACAGTATGCATGTAAGTCATATAGCAGATTTAATCTAATTCTTTGCCAGGTTTCAATTATCAAGGTGAACATAATTTAATTAGTCAATTTTAGAAATAAGGTGACTTAACATTTAATACAGTGATTAAGCACAAAACTGAGATCAATAATTGTGCAAATCATGCTATCACACAGATATTCATCCTAGACGGATGCTACAGGTCAGCACAAGGCCCCAAATAATATTATTTAGCTCTCGGGATGGACCAAGTCACAATCCCCAATCATATACAATCCCGCACCTGCCATAAGGTGCGAGTCACGCCCTAACATAGCGTCACAATGTGATAAATCGGGGTTTCAAACCCTCAGGCCATCACCAATACAAACTACTCACCTCTAACCGGTCGTAGACTGGTCTACAATACCTTTTTCCTTTGAATCTTCGTCTACGTGCATCGAATCTAATCAAAACACAACGAATATGTTATTATATGCTAAATTAACATAACCCAATTGAAATAATTTGAAAAACACTAAAAATTACGAAGTTCGTAAAACCCGAGCTCTGGGCCCACTTCTCGAAAAATTCCGAAAATCATATCGACGGATTCCTTATCTCGCCACGAGTCCGTTATATAAAATTTATAAAAAACAGAGTTCCTTTACCCCTACAAAACTCGTATTTAAAATCTCTTGAGTTCCAAGCCCTAACCTCCATTTTTAGCCCTTATATCCTTGAAATTCCGTGATTAATCAATGTTCTTACACCAAAATAACATATTCCTAGGCTAATAGTTCATACCTGGTGATGCTCCTTTCGTTTTCTCCTAAAAATCGCCCAAAATCGCCTCTTCCCGAAGTCAAAAGTGTTTTCTTAACTTATGAAATTTGCAAACGCTTTTTCATTAACCCTATGCAATATTAGCTTCTACGACAGCCGAACCGCTTCAGCGGTGTCGCTTCTGCGGCCAATCAACCGCTTCTGCGCTTTCCTTTAGTCGACTGGGCCGCTTCTGCGGTCTTACACCGATTTTGTGGTCTCCGCCTCCGCGATCACGATGACCGCTTCTGCGGTTCCCTCAAGTATTCCCTGACCGCTTCTGCGGTCTCTTACCGCTTTTGCGGTATCCACTTTTGCGGAGATTCTTCTGCTTTTGCGTAAATATCAGAAGCTTTATGCAACAAACCTGTTGCAACTTTAAAAATTCTCGTTTTCATCATCCGACATCACCCCGAGGCCCTCGGGACCTCAACCAAATGCACAGATATGTTCTAATACTTCATTCAAACTTGCTCGTAACATAAAAATACTATCATAAACACCAAAATCATCAAATTACCACGGATTCAATCCTAGTTAAAATAAAACTTCCGAAACTTTATTTGCTCCAAAACCCGACCTAAAAACCTCCAAATAATTTGAAAATTTGCACACATATCCAAAATCACCTAACGGAGCTACTGCAACTATCAGAATTCCATTCCGACCCCCAGATCAAATTCTCACCTATCAACCGGAGTTCGCTAGACTTCTAACTTAGCCAATTCAAGCCTAATTCTATGCCGGACCTCCAAATTCAGTTCCGATTTCTCTCCTTAGTCACAAACCACTATTTGGTACTAGCCGAATTATCGAAAATCCATTCCGAGCCCTCTAACTCATAAGTAAATGTTCAGTTGACTTTTTCAAACTAACCTCCTCATAAAGAGATTAATTGTCTCATTTCTACCCAAACTCCATCCGAATTACTTCAAAATCTCCAAACACATATAATGGAACATATGGAAATATAAAATGGGGAAAACGGGGCGATAATTCACGGGACGACGGGTCAGGTCGTTACATCCTCCCCAACTTAAACAAATGCTCGTCCTCGAGCGGGTTAAAAAAATACCTAGAGTATCAAACTAGTGAGGATATTTGCTTCGCATATCCTGCTCGGTCTCCCAAGTGGCTTCATCCACGGGCCGACCTCTCCACTGCACCTTCACCGAAGCTATGTCCTTTGATCTCAACTTTTGAACCTGACGACCCAAAATAGCCGCTGGCTCTACACCATAGGTCAAATCTTCATCTAACTGTATCGTGCTGAAGCGTAACACATGAGACGGGTCCCCAACATACTTTCGGAGCATAGAAAATGAAACACCGGGTGAACTCCCGACAAACTAGGTGGCAATGCGAGCATATAGGCCACTTCCCCAATCCTCCTAAGTATTTCAAAAGGTCCAATGAACCTTGGACTCAGCTTCCCTTTCTTCCCAAACCTCATAACGCCTTTTATCGGTGAAACCTTCAGCAAGACCTTCTCGCCCACTGCATAAGATACGTCTCGAACCTTTCGGTACGCATAACTCTTCTGACGCGACTGAGTTGTACGAAGTCTCTCCTGGATTACTTTCACCTTCTCTAAGGCATCCTGTACGAACTATGTCCCCAATAATCTAGCCGCGCGGGGCTCAAACCAACCAATCAGAGATCTACACCGTCTCCCATATAAGGCCTCATACCGCGCCATCTGGATGCTAGATTGATAGCTGTTATTATAAGCAAACTCTGCAAGTGACAAGAACTCAGCCCAAGAGCCTCCAAAATCAATAGCACAGGCACGCAACATGTCCTCCAATATCTGGATAGTACGCTCGGACTGCCCGTTCGTCTGTGGATGAAATGCTGTGCTCAACTGTACCTGTGTGCCCAACTCCCGATGGAATGTCCTCCAGAACTAGGAAGTAAACACGGTACCCCTATCTGATACAATGGAAATCAGGAACCCCATGAAACCGCACAATCTCCCCAATGAAAATCTCTGCTAACTTCTCCTCAGAATATGTAGTACATACTGGAATGAAGTGCGCGGACTTGGTCAGTCTATCCACAATCACCCAAACCGAATCAAACTTCTTCGAGGTACGAGGAAGACCGCTCACAAAATCTACAGTAATATTCTCCCATTTCCATTCCGGAATATCCATCCACTAGAGTACACCACCGGGTCTCTAGTGCTCGTATTTGACTTGCTAACAGTTGAGACACCGAGCCACATAATTCACAATATCCTTTTTCATTCTCCTCCACTAGTGATCCTGTCTCAAATCCTGGTACATCTTCGCAGCACCCGGATGAATCGAATACCGCGAGTTGTAGGCCTCCTCCAATATCAACTCCCGGAGACCATCCATATTGGGCGCGCAAATCCGGCCATGCATACGCAATACACCATCACCTCCAATGGTCACATCTCTGGCATCATCATGCTAGACCCTATCCTTCAGGACAGGCAAATGCGGGTCATTATACTACCGCTCTTTGATGTGGTCATACAAAGAAGATCGGGAAACCATACTAGCCAACACCCGATTGGGCTCAGAAATATTTAACCTCACCATTATATTGGCCAAGGCCTAAACATCAATCACAAGGGGCCTCTCCCCAACTGGAATGTACGCCAAACTACCCATACTAATAGCCTTCTCGCTCAAGCCATCTCCGCTATCTCAGATTAAGATCCTTCTGCTTAAACATGTGTTGAAGGCTGCGATGATCTGTATATACTTCACAAGATACACTATAAAGATAATGCCTCCAAATCTTCAAGGCATGAACAATTGCAGCTAACTTTAGGTCATCAACATGATAGTTCTTCTCATGGTTCTTTAGCTGAGGAGAAGCATAATCAATCACTCTACCTTCCTGCATCAATACACAATCGATCCCAACTTTTGAAGCATCACAATACACTATGTAAGAACCCGTAGTTAATGGTAATACTAATACCGGAGCTGTGGTCAAAGCCAACTTGAGCTTCTGGAAGCTCTCCTCGCATTCATCCGACCACACAAATGGAGCATTCTTTTGTGTCAACTTCGTCAAAGGGGAAGCAATAGATGAAAATCCATGAACGAACCTGCGGTAATAACCCGCCAAACCGAGGAAACTCCGAATCTTAGTAGCTGAGGACGGTTTGGGCCAACTCTGCACCACCTCAATCTTCTTTGGGTCAACCTGAATACCATCAGTGGACAACATGTGTCCCAGAAAAGCCATAGTACTGAGCCAGAATTCACATTTGGAGAATTTTGCATAAAGCTTCTCCTCTCTCAATCTCTGCAATACCACCCTCAAGTGTTGCGCGTGCTCCTCCTGGCTAAGCGAATACACCAGAATATCATCAATAAATACGATCACAAAAGAATCCAGATATGGCCGAAATACACTATTCATCAAGTGCATGAACGCAGCTGGGGCATTAGTCAGTCCGAAACACATCACTAGAAACATGTAGTGCCCATATCTCGTCCTGAAAGCCGTCTTCATAATGTCTGAATCCCTAATCTTCATCTGGTGATAGCATGATTGAAGGTCAATTTTAGAGAATAACCTTGCTCCCTAGAACGGATCAAATAAATCCTCAATACGAGGTAGTGGGTACTTGTTCTTCACCGTCACCTTATTCAACTTTCTGTATTGAATGCACATTCTCATTGTACCATCCTTCTTCTTTACAAATAACACTGGTGCACCCCAAGGTGATACACTCGGGTGAATGAACCCCTAATCTAGGAGTTCCTGAAGCCGTTCTTTCTACTCATTTAGCTCTGCTGGTTCCATACGATAGGGAGGAATAGAGATGGGCTGAGTGCCCGGCACCAGATCAACACCGAATCAATGTCCCTGTCCGGCGACATTCCCGACAAGTCCACTGGAAACATATTAGGGAAATCCCTTACAATGGGAATCGAATCTAGACTAGGAGCCTTGGCTTCCACATATCTCATGAAAGCCAAATACGATAAACACCCATTTCCAACCATCCGTTGGACTTTTAGGAAGGAAATCACCCTACTAGGTACATAATCAATCACACCTCGCCACTCGATTCTCGGAATACCCGGAATATCTAACGTAACTATCTTAGCATGACATACCAGAATAGCATGGTACGGAGATAGCCAATCCATACAAAGAATCACGTCAAAATCTACCATGCCCAATAATAATAAGTCCACTCGGGTCTCCAGACCCTTGATAGTCCCCAGACAGGATCAATACACATGATCCACACTAATAGTATTACCAACTTGGGTAGATACTTGCATGGGAAAGGCAAGACAACTACGGGTCGTACCCAAATGATGAGCAAAATAGGAAGACAGATATGAATAGGTGGAGCCGGGATCAAATAAAATAGAAGCATTCCTGTGGCAGACTCAGATAATACCTATGATAACTACATCCGAGGCAATAGCGTCTATCCGGTATGGAAGGGCATAGAAACGAGCCTGGCCACCTCCACTACGATCCTCACCCATGGGGCAAACTCTGGCTACCTGGCCTCCACCCCTAGCTGAGTGAGTGGGAGCCGAAGAAACTTATGCAGAAGATGAGGGCTGATCCCTCTGCTGAGACTGCCTACTGTGGGGTCGAAGACACTATCTCCTCATGTTACCCAACTCACCGCAATCATAGCAACGAACGAAAGCTGGAAAAGGGGACTGATGAGAACCCTCGCTGCAGGCGAACCTTGAGCAGAAGGAGCAAGAAGAGCTCTAAGTTGGAAGAGCACTCAGTGCAGGCTGACTCTGCTGATGACCCTGATGCCCCGGCCTGAAGAGGCTCAACTGGACTCTGTGCGACCAGACTGAGAAGGCATGAAAGAACGACCTCTACCATGCTGAAACTGGCCCCTAGACGGAGCACCGCTGAAATTACCTGAACCTCGAGGAATCTTGGCCTCCCTCTCCAGACGCTCCCCACGGCGATCTGTCTCAATCAGTGGAGCCACATCAACAACCACCTCAAATGTAGCTGCTGTAGCGCTCTCTCTAGTCATCAATATACGGATCAGATAGTTGAGGCCATCTATAAACCTCCTGATCCTCTCTCTATCTGTTGGGATCATCCACATAGCATGCCTAGCCAGCTGAGTAAACTGCAATTCATACCGAGTCACTGACATATCTCCTTGAGTCAACCACTCGAACTGACGATGTAGCTCATCTCTGTGAGACTGGGGCACATACTCCCAAAATACTGTGGAGAACTACTGCCAAGTGAGGGACGCTGTCCCGATAGGCCTAATCCTCTCGAACTCTTCCCACCAAGTAAATGCAGATCATATGAATTGGAATGTGGTAAAAGTCGAATACCAGCGGTAAGAAGCATATGCTGGCATTTATGTAGAAAACCCTGGGCATCCTCGCCCTCAGCACCACGGAATGTCGGAGGTTGGAGCCTACCGAACCACTCTAAGCGATGATGCTCGTCATCCGGCATAGCTGGAACCACATGAGCTAGAGCAGGTGCGACCGACGGATCTGGAACAACTGGTGCAACTGGCTGAACTGGAGCTACCTCAGGTGTTTGTAAGCCTTGAACAACATGCTCGGGATTGCGAGCATCGGGGGTCTGATGACCATTCCCGGTCTGAGAAGTAGCCGCTGCTGTAGTGGCTGAATAGGTGCTGATGGAGCATCTACAGCTGGAGGGTGATCACGGACCAAGGCAACTAATGGGTCTGTAGGTGCTGCTCCTACTGGTCCTCCTCGTCCAGCACCACGACCGCGTCCACGGCCTCTAGCATGTGGTAATGGGGGTCTTCCTCCACGTCCGTTAGCACGGTTTCTCACCATCTGCGAGAGAATAGAATACAGAAATTTAGTTTTCACATTAACAAAGCCGCACGATATGAATTTCAAGAAATTGAGGTGTTTCCTAAAAGTTTTGTAACCTCCTGCTTATAAGTGTGGTGCATAACACACTCATAAACAAGACTACTAAACCGGCTCATGAATCGTGAGGCCTATTAACCTAGGCTCTGATACCAACTTGTCACGACCCAAACCCGGTCGTGATGGCGCCCAACCCGAAAGCTAGGCAAGCTAGACCAACAATCACTTTCAATTTAATACCGAGTCTCAAAACTGACAGTTTAACAATATTATTGTAATTTAGAATAATAATCCGATAATAATAATAGAATATTACGAAATCTGAATACTCACTCCCAAAGATCTGGGGTCACGAGTCTAGAGCCTCTAAACAAAACTGGATAATAATATCTGAATGGAAATAATAAAATATGGAAATGTATGTAACAATAATAAGCTAGAAAAAATGAAGAGCAGCCAGGTCCTGCGAACGTTATGCAGCTACCTCAACGACTCTGGAAATATTTGGAGACTACGAATGTCAATTAAGCCTCCGGTGTACCTGAATCTGCACACAAGGTGCAGGGAGTAGGGTCGAGTACTACCGACTTAGTGAGTAATACGCATAAATAATGTTTGAAAGTAAGAAATCCACAAAATGCCACAAAGCAAAGCTAAAACTAACAGTCCTATAACTTAGCTTTGAAGTAACAGCAAAACAGTATCAAAATAGCAATCAAGTATCAGATAAAGCTGCAATGCAATGCACATGAATACGCTGCGGCGTGCAGCCCGATCCGTTTAACATCGACGACGCTCACTGGGGGTGTGTACAGACTCCGGAGGGGCTCCTTCAGCCCAAGCACAATATCATCATATCACCGCTGCAGTGTGCAACATGACCCAATACCCAGTCCACAGTATGCATGTACGTCACATAACAGATTCAATCTAAGTCTTTGCCAGTTTCCATATTAAGGTGAACATAATTTAATTAGTCAATTTCAGAAATAAGGTGACTTAACATTTAATACAGTGATTAAGCACAAAATTGAGATTAATGATTATGCAAATCATGTTATCATACATATATCATTATAGACGGAGGCTATAGGTTGGCACAAGGCCCCAAACAAGACAATAAGCGTAGATATATTCATTACAGGGTGCGTATCAGTCGCCAATAATATTATTTAGCTCTCGGGATGGACCAAGTCATATTCTCCAATAATATACAATCCCGCACTTGCCATGGGGTGCGAGTCACGCCCTAACATAGCATCACAATATGATAAACCGAGGTTTCAAACCCTCAAGCCATCATTTATACAAACTACTCACCTTTAACTGGTCGTAGACTGGTCTGCAATGCCTTTTCCCTTCAAATCTCCGTCTACATGCGTCAAATCTAATCAAAACCACAACGAATATGTTATTATAGGCTAAATAAACATAACCCAATTGAAATTATTCAAAAAACGCTAAAAATCTCATAGTTGGTAAAACCTGAGCCCCGGGCCCACTTCTCGAAAAATTCCAAAAATCATATCAACGGATTCCTCGTCTTGTTAAGAGTCTGTTCAAATAAAATTTATCAAAAACGAAGTTCCTTTACCCCTCAAACACTCGTATTTAAACTCTCTTGAGTTCCAAGCCCTAACCTCCATTTTTATCCCTTAAAACCTTGAAATTCCGTGATTAATCAATGTTCTTATACCAAAATAACGTATTCCTAGGCAAATAGTTCATACCTGGTGATGCTCTTTCATTTTCTCCTAAAAATCACCCAAAATCGCCTATTCCCAAAGTCAAAAGTGTTTTCTTAACTTATGAAATTTGTAAACACTATTTCATTAACCCTATGTGATTTTCGCTTCTGCGACACCCGGACCGCTTCTGCGGTGGTCGCTTCTGCGGCCAATAAACCACTTTTGCGGTTTCCTTTAAGTCGACTGGGCCGCTTCAGCGGTCGTAGACCGCTTTTGCAATCTCCGCCACCGCGATCACGATGACCGTTTCTGCGGTCCCCTCAAGTATTCCCTGACCGCTTATGTAGTCTGTTACCGCTTTTGCGGTATTCGCTTTTGCGGAGCTTCTTTTGCTTTTGCGAAAATATCAGAAGCTTTATGCAACAAACCTGTTGCAACTTTAAAAATTCTCATTTTCATCCTCCGATATCACCCTAAGACCCTCGGAACCTCAACCAAATGCACAGATATGTTCAAATACTTCATTCAAACTTGCTCGTAACATAAAAATACTATCATAAATATCAAAATCATCAAATTACCACGGATTCAATCCTAAGTTTAAATAAAACTTCCGAAACTTTCATTTGCTCCAAAACCCGACCTAAAAACCTCCGAATGATTTGAAAATTTGTATACATATCCAATATCACCTAACGGAGCTACTGCATCTATCAGAATTCCATTCCGGCCCCCGAATCAAATTCTCACCTATCAACTGGAGTTCGCTAGAATTCTAACTTATCCAATTCAAGCCTAATTCTACGCCGGACCTCCAAATTCAGTTCCGATTTCGCTCCTTAGGCACAAACCACTGTCCAGACTAGTCTAATCATCGAAAATCCATTCCGAGCCCTCTAACTCATAAGTCAATGTTCAGTTGACTTTTCCAAACTAACCTCCTCATAAAGAGACTAATTGTCTCATTTCTACCCAAACTCCATCCGAATTGCTTCAAACTCTCCAAACACATATAATGGAATATATGGAAACATAAAACGGGGAAAATGGGGCGATAATTCATGGGACGACGCGTCAGATCGCTACAACATCAAAACATAAAAATAATACGCATATATGTATATAAGTGTATTGTTATAAAACAATAAAAGAAGAAGTGCATAGCAAAGTAGAGAGAGAAGGAATTCTTATTGATATGGGATGAATTACAATGAAATAGAACCCTATATTTAAAGGGAAATGGTTGCTTATCCTCCAAGTAATAAACCCTAGAGTCTCTCTAAATATAGAAATTCATCATAAATAGAATTTTATTTATAACACTCCCCCTTGAATGTCTATTCAACAGATAATATGCATCGTTAAAACCTTAACTAAAACAAAACCCAATGGAAAAAAAATTCTAGGAAAGGAAAAAGAGTACACATGCTTAGAAATGTGCCTATTGGTTTTCTTGTTAAAAACCTTACAAGGAAAACCCAGTGGGACAAAACCTTGTATGGAAAAAAGAGTGCAACGCGTATTAACTTCCCTTGATGAGAGAATCAATTCACATCTTTAAGCATTTGCATTCAATCTTGTGCACCATCTTCAGAAGATCTTTGGTAGTGATTTGATAAATAAATCATCCATATTAACTTGAATGAATATTCATTGACTTTATACTTTTAAGTATTTGAACAACATAGACAAAATTATATGTCTTTTATATGAAACAAATTCTATTCGAATTGTGTCTCTTCCATTTGGCCAATATTTTTGTGTCTATATTCGATAGACTTAAGATCCTCATCTATACTTAGTGCTATGATAGATGTCGTCGACAAACATTTTTTTGGGTATTTAATACTTAGTAATATGAGAATTTACAATGAGAATATTGTTACTTTCTTTTGGTCAACAAATGCGTATGGCATGATTTGCAATATATTACAAACGAATTATCTTTTTATGAACTTCAAGTTCATATTATGATATTCAAGGATCTATTTATAAAAATGATAATCCGATCCACGTAATGTTTTCTCAACTGTTTATCATGTCTCCCCCTCATGTTAGAAAAACTAACTTCTTTCCTTAACTTTGGGAATCCATCTTTGTGCATTATCGTGTTAATATAAATTGCACATCAATAATAATAAGATGGAATTATTTGGTTCCTGACCCTGAATCACTTGTGAGGGGAGAATATAATATACTCTCGTATATAACGTATATCAAACTGATATGGATAACTTTGTTCTCATCATCAATAGTTTATCTATTGAGTGGAGGCACTCAATAAATTATTTTGCTAAACCAACTGTGATGTAAACCAACTTATCAAGACAAACTATCTTGAATAGAAAATTTGGAAATTTTGCTCGAAATTAAATTACTGAGCAAGTTACCTTGCAAGCACCGTCCAGGTTGCGGGTTAATAATAATCACACATGTAACCATCTCATAGATATATCTTATATGGCATACATGGAAGGTGAGTGGGCCCATATTCACCTTTGAATTTTCAACCTCGCTCCAAAGGAAATCCAAATCATTTGTCTTGCTCTGCAACCGAAGTCTCAAAATATTAATTTCTGAGGATAGAAGAAGGAGCATGCATTCCCTCGGAACAAATTCTCAAGTTGGCTTTCGTATTTCACGCTTTGATTTACCTCGTACCCAAGGTTCCTTAATTCTTTTCCCGTTTTATCACAAAGAAGCCTGGGGGATTTCTCCCCATCTAAGGCTTTCCTTAACTGGGCTTCACAGCAGAGCAACTTGGACTTGACCTTGTCAAAGGCCTATGAAAAATAAGCTCAATAAGAGAAAAAAATGAAGAATCAGAAGATCAACAAAGTCAAACAAAGCTCACCACAGAAAAAAGTCGATGAGCCTCCTCAAAGGATGAACATGTATCTACTGGTCTGGTCTCACCGGCTCCAGTTGAACTGATCTGGGGGGGGGGGGGGCTCAAGTCCTCGCTTGATTTAGAGGCTCCTGGTCTTGAACATCCTGCGAAGTACCTTCGATGGGGGATGAGCACCACGGTTGAACACATATATCCCTCGAAGTACCTTAAGCAGGAAATGAAGATGGTAGCAAGGGAGGAACCACTTTTCCACGGCTAGAAGCCTCAAATGCCACAAGATCAACAGATACATCTTCTTTGAGCCTTCGAACATGGCTTGCCTCGTCATGAGCACCCACGTCCTTCGAGGATTCCTTCCATTTGTTATCAGTACCCGAGGGGCACAACCTCATCTCAGAAAAATCTTCATTGCTTGTGGCGACAGAGTTAATACACATAAAAGAAAGTACCTTTCAAATAAAGCAAGACACACACAACGTACCGTGATGTTTTGCCTCCCATCTACCATTGGCCAGATCTCTCCATTTACGCTCATTATAAGTCGAGCAAACTGCCAATTTTCGAGACCAATCCGCCAGGTCGGGAATCTCGTATGGCATCCACGAGATTGCTACAAAAAAGAAAAGAAAAATAGATAATCTTTATCGAGCTCGCCTCCACCATGGGCAAAAATAATAAGAACACAAGTTTACCAATTACGTGTGAAATTCCATTTCTCAATAAATGGAAGGAACTCTGGGGGGATAAATTGATGGTCCGCACTCGGACGAAATAACTCATCCACCCTCGGTCCCCATATTCTTTATTACTAGAAACAAAGGGACGAGTAGATCAGCGTCACAGGGTAATCAGGCCTCTATGATGCCAGGCACAGTACAGTTTGAGAAGATGGCTGAGGGTGAACTCGAGCCCGACCTCCTCTGCAAACTTACCTTATGATTAGCACAATCCGCCAAAACTATGGGCGAACATGTGCTAGGGTAACCTGACACCTTCTACAAAATTTGAGCACGACCCTATCGAGAGGGCCCAACATAAAAGGGTACATATATACGTTAAAAAACCCCTTGACATGAGCCATGATGCTCTCTTCTGGGGAAGCTACCTGCAGTACCACTTTTTCTCCCTATCCGTAGGCTTTTCTAACTACCTCGAGCTGCTCCTCCCGTATTGAGGAGATAAACCTCGATGCATGATCCCGATAGCCTTGAACACTGGGAGGTCTCTCTATCGAAAGTCCTTCCTCGTGACAAAGCATCTCGAAGTTAGCTCACCAGATACCGGTAGTGTACCACTGACCGAGCACAAAGCAGAGGCGGAACTCTCCTCTCATTGGTGAACGGGTTTGGACATTGTAGCCGTGGTTACGATAAAATAAGAAAAAGAAAGGTAAAGGCTTGGGCGAAAGCTTTTGAAATGATTAAAGAACTAGCAAAAAAGGCTCTATAAAAGGGATAGTTACTCAAAGTAGCGGAGTCCTCGGATAAGGAATACACATATGCATATATAGAGCAAGCAATGACTATTCACCTATCTTGAACGCCAATTGATTCTGACTATGTCACTGCCATTTTTTGGGAAGTGTACCGGTGGGACCACCCTGATCGTTCACAAGCGTGGCACATATATGATATTATCGCACAACGCTTGGGAGCCGTTGAGATCCCGAGGATTTTCGTTGTTACAAGCATCGATGCTAAATAGCTATCAACCTAATCTCGAGATAGTGCCCGATCTCGAGGGTCCCGATTACTCTAAGTATGAGTTTCGAGGAGCCAACATTATTAATCAATGGCTAACTTTGCATAAACGATGGAATAAAAAATTGAAGGAATAAAGCAGAAAAATCTTCTTACATTACCAAAAATATATTTACAAGGGTTGTCTTTACAAGGCCTTTTCCCCAGAAAAGTTCATACACAAAAAAGAAAGGAAGACGACATGGGCCTATTCTTCACCATGACTACTCTCTGGATCATCTCTGGAACCCTCGTTCGAAGAGGGCAAGAATGCCGATCCTTCCTCCAAGTCTCAAGCTTCCTCAATCTCAGCTTAGAGATCGACACCTTAGACACTTGCTTCTTTGAGAGCCTCCCTCCATGTTTGTGAAAGAGCTTAAGCAACAGCCTGAGCTATCTTGTTCATTTGCAGTAGCGACATCGTTCATGTACGAAGAAGCATTCTCTTCAGCCTCATACTTGGCCACAAATAGTGCATCAGCCTCCTGTTGAGCATCTCGGAGAAGACCCTGGGTCAATGCTAACCCTGTCCGCAAAAGCTCTCTCTTCGAGGTCACGACTTTATTTTGCCTCCTCAGCTCAAGGATCTCCGCATCCTTGGCTACAACCCTTCTTGAAGTATCCCCACCAGGGCATCTTTTTGCCTGATATGCAAAGGAAAAATAAGCTGGTAAGCATCAAGTTATAAGAATAAAAAATGAGTTCATGGATGCCGTGTTACCTGCTTAGTAAGGCCAGCCTTTTTCTTGCTCACTCCCTCCAAACTGGCCTGAAGCCTTCTCAACTCCTCCCCCTTTCGTGCAGAGGAGACCTCCGACTCCTTTAGCTCCGAGGTGAGCTTCTCTATTTCCTTCCCACAACACGAAAGCTCATCTCAAAGAATAGAAAAGGCATGGTTGTACATTTTCTTGGCTAGCAACAAAGCAGGTAAGGTAGAAAAAAAAAGGCAAAAAATTTGAAGTGCTGAAAATATGCCAGAGAATATAACCTGCTGCTAAAGCCTTTCCGCCTCCTCGAGAGCGGTGGGAGCATTGAGGTCAATGGCCTTTGTTGACACCGTCGAGAAAGCTTCCGAGCACATCTTCCCCTCTATGGAAAGCCTCCATATTGGTGGCAGCTAGGTTCTGAGCATCCCTAAACTTCCCTGGTGAGTACGAATGGCCCAAATTAAAGCCACCCAGGCATTAAATTCTCTAAGGATCGCATCTTGCCCCCGAGAAGTTACGGTTCAAGCCCACCAGATTCACTGGTAGCGGGATCATCGGTGCGGACTGTACCATTTCTAACTTGGAACTCAGGGATTGTGCTCGCACCCTCCTCGAGGGTTTTCTCAGCACGGGTTAAGTATACATTGACCATCCCCGATTCAACAACTTTTATCCGAACGACTTGCGAAGCATCTGCACTTTTTCCCGTCCTTTGTACCAAAGAGCCTTCATTTCCATCATCATCACCTTCATCCTTGGAACTGGGACTTGCCATAGCAACCGAAGCCAAGGCTTTGGCGTCAGTGCGAGGCCTTTGGATTTTAGGGTTCTCTGATTTAGAAGATGCAACCAATGCCTCTTTCTTCCTCTTCTTGCCCATATCGGGATTCGAGGTCCCTTCCTCACCATCAGGGGCAGTCTCATCAACACTCCATCCCCAAGGCCTACACAAGCGTGATATATCAAACTTACCACCATAAAAGATATTCAAAAATAAGTATGGTGAAGGTGGCAATAAAGAGCATGTCGTGGTTCTTGGCCTGCCACCACGTTTTGGCCAAGTAACGCCAAGAACGATTGAGATAAGGGAAAGCAGAATCCAACTGTCTCTTCCATCCCGATAGGTTTTGTACCGTACCAGGGCACCAAATGGTTGCTGCATAATCTAAAGAAGATCATTTTTTAGAAAGGGATGAAAATGCAATAAAGTATGTTCGAGGTAGGGGCACTTATGGTTCATATTCCACTCCTCCGGTAATGGAATCCTATTAGCCGGGATAGTGTCTAAGGTCCTCACTCAGACAAACCGGCTCATCCACCCACGATCCTTATCCTCATCTGTGCTCTAAAAGAACAACCTCGCAAATTGATGATGAAGCTTAATCAAAACCTGGAAGAGGCGAGAGCTGTATAATCTGACCAAGTGATTGAGGGTGAAAGTCATACCCTCGACCTTGTTGGAAAAGTACTGGAGCATGTAATGATCCTCCAGAAAGAGGGGTAGATATGACCGAGCATCACTCGGTACTCATGGCATAAATCAAGAATCATCGAATCTATCAATGGGGAAGAAGGATCCGAAGAGTCTGTGGGGCCTAAAGTAAATGGGTATGTATACACACTGAGGAAGCTAGATTTATGGTATACTATGCTCTCCCCAGAAGTGGGGTGCTTTCAGAGGTCAGTCAAGCAGGGTGCTTTCAGAGGTCAGTCAAGTAGACCTGGCCCAAGCTAGTCATAGCCACCACATCCTCCCAGAGATTGTTTTGAGTGTTGTGACACATGCCATGGGGTGAGGGATTTACCCAAGCAGTGCGCCTACGAAGACTTCTCAGCCACATTGTGCCCCGTAGAGTTCTCAGGTTATGGTTATAGATGCAGTTACTACCACACCTACTCAGCCAACCAGAGGTGGAGGTTGGGGAGGTAGAGATCACCCTAGAGGGGGAGGTTATACCCTTCCTTCCCGTACCGAGGTTGTTGCCTCTAATTCTATCATTACCAGTATTTTATTGGATTGTCACAGAGATTTATCGATTCTATTTGATCTAGGATCCACTAACTCTTCTGTGTCCTCTTATTTTGCTCTAAATTTGGGTGTACCTTGTGATTCTTTGAGTTTTCCTATTTATGTTTCTACTCCTACAGGAGATTCTCTTTTTGTGGGTCGTATTTATCGGTTGTGTTTGGTTACTCTTCATGGTTTTGATACCAGAGCCGATTTATTATTGCTCAGCATGATAGATTTTGACATTACCTTAGGCATGGAATGGTTGTCGCCCCATTATGCTATTCTTGATTGCGCGCCAAATTTGTGACGTGGCTATACTAGGTGTATCGCGTGTTGACTTGAGGGGTACTTCCGATCACACCCCTAGTAGAGTTATTTCTTTTCTTATAGCTCAGCGTATGGTTGAGACGGGGTATGATGCATGTTTAGCTTATGTGAGCGATGTCCGTATTGATACCCCTTCAGTTGATTACGTCCTACTAGTACATTATTTTCCCGATTTGTTTCCAGCCGACATTTCGGGCATGCCATCTAATAGAGATATTAATTTTGGCATTGATCTATTTCTGGGAACTCAACCCATTTCTATTCCTCCATATTGTATGGCTCCTCTTGAGTTAAATGAGTTGAAGGATTAGTTATAGGAATTGCTTGATAAGGGTTGTATTTGGCCTAGTGTATCACCATGGGGTGCTCGTGTCTTGTTTCAGAAGAAAAAGGATGGTTCTATGTGTATATGTATTGATTATCACCAGTTGAACAAGGTTACATTGAAGAATCGTTATCATGTGCCTCGTATTGATGATATGTTTGACCACCTTTAGGGAACACGAGTGTTATCTAAGAATCATTTGCGCTCAAGAAGATTCGGGAGCCAGATATCCCGAAGATTGCATTCCGGACTCAGTATGGTCATTACGAGTTCCTTGTCATGTCATTTGGGCAGACAATTTCCCCAACAGCCTTAATAAATTTGATGCATAGCGTGTTCCGGCCATATCTTGACTCGTTCGTCATTGTATTTATTGATGATATTCTGGTGTATTCCCGGAGACGACAAGATCATATAAACAGTACCTGAGTACTGTGCTTCAGACGCTAAGAAAGAAGAAGTTATATGCTAAGTTCTCAAAAAGTGATATTTTGTTGGATTCAGTGGCATTATTAGGCCACGTGGTATCGAGTGAGGGTATTCAGGTGGATCCGAAGAAGATAGAGGTCTCCTTAGCTACAAATATCCACAATTTCCTTGGCTTGGCGGGATACTACCATCATTTTGTGGATTGGTTTTATCGATTGCAGCCCCTATGACCAGGTTGACCCAGAAGGGTGCTTTATTGAAGTGGACGGAGGAGTGTGAGTCAAACGTTCATAAGCTCAAGACAGCTTTGACTACAGCCCAACTTTTATATTTCCTGTATGTTTGGGGTCTTATATGTTCTATTGTGATGCCTCGAGGATTGGCCTCGGAGTGGTGTTGATGCAGGACGGTAGGGTAATTGCCTATGCGTCCAGATAGTTGAAGATACATGACAAGAGTTACCCTGTTCACGACCTCGAGTTAGCTTCCATTGTTCACGCCCAGAAGATTTGGCGCCATTATTTATACGGTGTTCCCTGTGAGATTTATACTGACCATCGGAGCTTGCAACACTTGTTCAAGCAAAAGATCTAAATTTGCGCCAGAGGAGGTTGTTAGAGTTGCTGAAGGATTAGGACATCACTATTTTGTATCACCCGGACAAGGCCAATATGGTGGCTGATGCTTCGAGTCGCCGGGCAGAGAGTTTGGAGAGTTTGGCTTATTTACCAGCATCGGAAAGGCCTATGGCGATGGATGTTCAGGCCTTAGCCAGCCAGTTTATGAGATTGGATCTTTCGGAGCCCAGTCAGATTCTAGCTTGCGTGGTTTCTTGGCCGTCCTTATTTGATCGTATCAGGGAGCGGAAGTATGATGACCCTCATTTGCTTTTCCTTAAGGACAAGGTTCAGCACAATGATGACAGGGATGTAACTATTGGTGATGAGTGAGATATTGAGGACGCAGGGTCAGATTTGTGTACCCAATATAGATGGACTTTGAGAGTTGATTCTACAGGAGGCCTATAGTTCGCGGTATTCCATCCATCTGGGTGCCGGGAAGATGTATCAGGATTTGAGGCAGCACTACTGTTGGAGGCGGACAAAGAAGGATATAGTTGGATTTGTAGCTTGGTGTCTCAACTGTAAGCAGTTGAAGTTTGAGAACCAGAGGCCGGGTGGGTTTCTTCAGCAGATAGAGATTCCGGAGTGGATGTGGGAGCGGATCACCATGGACTTTGTAGTTGGGCTCCCAAAGACTTTGAGGAAGTTCGATGCTATTTGGGTGATTGTGGATCTGTTGGCCCAGTCCGCTCATATTATTTCAGTGTGTACTACTTATTCTTCGGAGCTGTTAGCGGTACTACTTATTCTTCGAAGCTAATGGCGGAGATTTATATTTGGGAGATTGTTCATTTGTATGGTATTCTAGTATCCATCATTAGAGGTACTTAGTTCATATCATGTCAAGAACATTCATCATGAATTGGGTAATCGGGTGGAGTTGAGTACATCATTTCACCCTCAGACACACTGACAATCCGAGCGCACTATTCAGATTCTTGAGGATATGCTCTATGAGTGTGTGATTGCTTACAACAAAAACTATCAGTTCAGTACTCATATGGCACCGTATAAGGCTTTATATGGTAGGCGGTGTAGATCGCCGATGGGCTGGTTTGAGCCGGGCGAGGCTAGATTAATGGGCACAGACTTAGTTCAGGATGCTTTGGAGAAGGTTAAGGTGATTCAGGATACACTCTTTACAGCCTAGTCTAGACAGAAGAGTTATGCAGACCGGAAGGTTTGTGATGTTTCCTATATGGTTGAAGAGCGGGTTCTGCTTCGGGTTTCACCTATGAAGGGCGTTATGAGATTTGGGAAGAAAGGGGAGTTGAGTCCGAGGTTTATTAGCCATTTTGAGATATTGATGTGTGTTGGGGAGGTTTCATATGAGCTTGCCTTACCTCCCAACTTGGCAGAAGTTAATCTGGTATTTCATGTTTCGATGATCCGGAGGTATCATGGTGATTCGTCGCACATGTTGGATTTCAGTTCAGTTCAGTTGGACAAGGATCTATTTTATATTAAGCGCCAGTGGGAATATTGGACAGACATGTTAGGAAGCTGAAGTCAAAGAACATTGATGCAGTAAAGGTTTAGTGGCGGGGTCAGCTGGTCGAGGAGGTGACCGACCAAGATATGCGCAGTCGTTACCCTTATATTTTCACTACTTCAGGTATGTTTCTATGCTCATTCGAGGACAAACGAATGTTAAGTTTAGGAGGATGTGATGACCTGGCCGGTCGTCATAAGAATTAACGCCCTAATCCCCTATGAACTACTTCCCTCAAGTTTATTTCTGCTAATTTGATTTGCCTGGACATTCATTTTTTGAGTTTCGGAGAGTTATGGGACACTTTGTCCCTAATTAAGAGCTTAAGTGTTGGAAAGTTGACCATAGTCGGAACAGTGTAAAGACAACCTCGTAATGGAAATCTCATGGTTCCGTTAGCTCCATTGGGTAATTTAAGGCTTAGGGGCGTGTTCAGATTGTGTTTTAGAGGTCCGTAGGTAATTTAGGCTTGAAATGCCGAAAGCTATATTTTTAAAGTTTCCGATTCGATAGTGAGATTTTGATCCGAGGGTAGGAATAGAATTCTGGAAGTCGCAGTAGCTCTGTATTATTTAATGTGATATGTGTGCAGAATTTCAGGTTATTCGGACAAGGTTTGATAGAGTTTTTGATCGAAAATGTGTTTTTAGAGTTTTTGGAATTCTTAGGTTGAATCTGATGAAAAATAGGTGTTTCGATGTTGTTTTGAGCTTTTCGAAGGTTGTAACATGTTTGAATAATGTTTTAGGATTGGTTGGCAGGTTTGGTTAAGGTCCGGAGGCCCTCGGGTGTGTTTCGGATGCACAATGGACCATTTTTGGACTTGGAAAGATTGCAGATTTTCTATTGTTCTGTTGCAGAGAAAACATTCATAACGTTTGCGAGAGGGTCTCGCGTTCGCGTAGAGCATCTGGGTGAACCAGCTGAAATGTGCTTCGCATTCATGATAATGTCCCGCATTTGCGAAGGTAAGGACTCATTTGTCTTTGCGTTCACGACATGGTTATCGCGTTCGCGTAAGGTCTACCAGTGTAAGTTGTATATTCACGAGTGGACCTCGCATTGGCAAAAGAGGTAATTGGCCAACAGGACTTTTGTGCATCACGTTCGCGATAGCAGTCTCGCGTTCGCGTAGAAGAATGCATATGGGTTGTCGTGTTTAGCCATTTTTGTGAAAACAAAAGCTTGGGAGTTCGGATTTGAGCGAGGTTTTAAGGGATTTTTAGAGATATCGATTGGGTAATGATTCTTTATTCCTTTTTTCTTGTAACCCATTAATCTAGACATGAATTCATCATTTAATTTTGGAATTTGTATGAAATTTGGGGGAAATTTCTGGACCAAGAATTTCAGTTTTCATTGGGGATTTGTCATTTGATTGGGATAATTTTGATATTGTTAGACTCGTGAGAGTGTGTGGATTCTAAAAATATAAATTTTACCTGATTCCGAGATGTGGGCCCAAGGGTTGTTTTGGTTATTTTACCTAATTTTGCGTAGTAGCTTAGAATTTCTTTGTAGAATCAGTTACTTGAAGCGTTATTTACATTATAAAATGAAATTGAATAGATTCGGGCCATTTGGAGTCGAGTACTCATGGAAAGAGCGTGGTTTCAGAATGATTTTGAGTTGGTTCGAGGTAAGTGGCTTGCGTAACCTTGTGAGGGGGACCTTCCCCTTAGGATTTGGTATATTTGATATTTCAAATGCCTTGTACGTGTGGTGACGAGTGCATACTTTCGCTAATTGTTGAAAAATTCGGTTTCTTGAAGTAATATCAACTGTGTTCCTTTTCCTATCTCATTCTACTTGCAATTTAAACCTACTATTAGCTTAGAAAAAGTATGTCTAATTGACTTAACCGCTTATTTGCTTAAGTTGCCCTAGTTGAATTATATGAAGCATGTTAGATTAGAATTACTTGTTTACTTGGTATGAAATTGAGCTTAATTGAGTATTCTTGTGTTCTTGTGTTTGATGCTGTATGTTTTACTTTGGGAGTGCGAGACGGCATCCCATGAGATCCCCCGTATGTATTTATGATTGAGTTGAGGTGAGGGATAGCAATATATCCCTAGCACGTATATTGAAGATACCAAGAGATCCGTGACTCATATACGTTGAGGATACCAAGAGATCCTTGGGATACCAAGAGATCCACGGCATATTTATTGAGGATATTGAGAGATCCCATGTTATTGTCCTTGTTATGAATAGTATTTCCTTGTGTTTTGTCTTTTATCTCTATTATAGTTATTGATTTCCTTATTATCCTGTATTAGATTCTTACTGTAGATTCTCAATTGAACTATTTATCTTATTATGTCATTTCTATTCTTATTTTATCTCAGTAGGGCCCTGACCTTCCTCGTCCCTACCTGACCGAGGTTAGGCTTGGCACTTACTGAGTATCACTGTGGTGTACTCATGCCCTTTCTGTGCATGTTTTTCATGTGTAGATCAAGGTAGCTCTACTCCGGCCTACCATTTTTGAAGCGGCACGATTTCATGGGACTTCAAGGTATATCTGTTGCGTCCGCAGACCGAGGAGTCTCTCTCTCTATTCTATCTTGTAGTGATATCCCTTCTATCTTTACTGTTGATGTAGACATTCCGGAGTTAAAGCATTTCACTATGTTTCGTAGCTTGTGATTCATGGGTTTCCGGGTCTTGGACGTATGTATTGGTTTGAGAGTTAAATATTGTGTATGCCGAGCGGCACCTTTTAAATACTATTTTATTTCTCTAATTCATTCTTAAATAGTTTTATTTTCTGCAGTTTGGTTTATCTTCCACAAGTTAGGCTTACCTAGTCGTAGAGACTAGGTGCCATTATGATGGTTCACGGAGGGCGAACTGGGGTCGTGACACCTCGTACGCAGCGTAAGTTTGATTCGATATGGGTGATTGTTGATAGGCTTACAAAGTCAGCCCATTTTCTGCCTGTCAAGACTATATATTCCTTAGAGGATTATGTGAGGCTTTATATTAAGGAGATAGTACGACTGCATGGTGTCCCTGTATCTATTATCCCGAGAAGAGGAGCTCAATTTACAGCGAACTTCCGGAGGTCCTTCCAAAAAGGATTGGGGACTCAAGTAAGTCTTAGCAAAATATTTCATCCCCAGACAAAGGGATGATAACCTTGATTTCTACATGTTTTATACCCATTCTTACCTAAGCTTTGTGCATTAATTGCCATAAATTAGTCCCAGAATGCTTACAAGTTGCAGTTGATTGCGGCCGCACTCCAGTTTTACGCGGTCCACGCCCATCAACCTATGTGGCCGCGCATCACATTTGTGCGGTCCATGTCCCCAGTTTCAGAAGCAAGATATGAAGACCCAAAACCCTACTTTGCGCCAGACCCTTAGGGGTACCTTTGTCCGATTTTTCCTGTGTAGTATTAATAGAACATTTTACTTTTTTAGGTTAGGTTTTGTTTTATCAGGTAGCAGCTGAGCTCGAGACATCATATTTTTAGCATATTTTGGGCAATTTCTTCTTGTATTAACGTGAATTCGAGTAGATTAACGTTGTAGTTAATTATTATGTCAATTTCATCTACTATTTCTTCAATTTCTGTTACTAATATGGCTAGCTAAACCCATTAGCTAGGGTTGTGGCTCAACCCTAGTGTGGGTATTTAATGTGTGTGATTGTTTAGTGCATGAATAATGTTGGGTATTTGTTATTAGGGTTAATCTTATGTTTTCATTAAGATTTGGTGGTTGCAAACAATAAGTCTAGCTTAGTGGGTTTGAGTCTTCTTGAGAAAGAGTCTATGACCCCAAGATTAATTCCATCAAGGAATTGGGATTGACCCATGAGAATAGTAGTCCTAATTAACGGGTTAAACCTCGAGAGAGTAATTACCCAACTTGAACCATAAGTTACTTGGGAAAATTGGCCAACCCAATTGGTCTCGAGAGAGACCATTGGGCAAAATCACTCTCTCTACAGAGAGGTGTGAGAGTGGGTGCAAAAGCGCAACGGCTATAGCATAAGTCCCATATTCATCATTCTTGCATTAGGAATGTCTACCCGTTAGTTGACCACCTAGGTACATCCCACAACCTAGTGCCTTTCTCTATATTGTATACAACTTAGAATCAATATCTTAGCATAACTTAGCTTTAAACTTGTGGTTGATAATCAAAAGAAAACCAAAAATGTTAGAACACCAATTAGGAGCTAAAACATAGACCTAGACCATACAAACACTCAACTCCAAATTGAAGCCCCCTGTGGAAAATTGACCCTGATACCACTATTGGCGCCGTTGCCGGGGAGCTTTACGGTGTTTCACTGTTTGTTGGCTAGTTTTGTGTTTTGCTTCTTTTTCCTTCTTTTTACTTACTTTGTTTGTGTTAATTCACTCAGGTACCAATGGAGATAAACGCACAAGATGCTATTAATGTGGGAGTGGAGGAGGTGGAAGACATAGAAACAGAGGAAGTTTTACCCCAAGCATAAAGACGGGGTAGAAATGCTAATGCAATTTTAATGTTAATGACAACATACCAGACCCTCCTCCACCTCCACCAAAAGTGGAACCAAGCGTTCTACCCTATCATGGGTACGTAAGTGCAATAGTTCCTCCCCGAATCCGGGCGAAGAACTTCCAAATCACCAATGTCATGCTTACCGTGCTCGAACAATGAGGTTACTTCATAGGCGCATTGGACCAAAATGCATACAAGCATTTGAACGGGTTTTTGGATACTTGTTGGGGGAGCAAGCAGACAAATGTTTCGGAAGATGCACCGAGGTTAAGGATTTTCCCCATCTCACATCGGGGGAAAGCATTGGATTGGTTGGAGAGACTCCCAAATCATTCCATAACTATGTGGGATGAGTTGGCCAATAAATTCATTGCCAAGTTCTTTTCTCCTAGTCATACGGCGGCTCTTCGAGATGAGATTCTAGCTTTCAAGCAAGAGCCGGTGGAGCCTTTACATGAGATATGGGAGAGGTTTCGGGCCATGGTAAAAGAGTGCCCCAACAACGATAGGAATGACGTTATAATCCAAGAGATATTCTAACAGGGTATAAACACAACAAACCAGTGCATTGTTAATCATTTGGCCGGTGGTAATTTTATGAAGCTTCCATACAATGAAGCTTGTGATGTTCTTGGTGAAATGGATGATACTTATTCGGCATGGCAAAGCCGGGATAATGTTACTCAAGGTGATCCTAATGTTATACACTTGCATAAGGAGTTGCATGATCAGGACCAAGCCATTATAGAACATACAACAACAATGAACCAATTGGCTAAGGCGCACTTCAACAAGTTCAAAATCCGCGCCAAGTCAATCCCATGGAGGGAATGAATATGATGAAAAGAAGGAAAAGAGAAAAACAATAATCTCAAGAAAATTTTGACAACTATGATGATGGTGGTGGATATTCTAATGAAGGTTTTAATGACCAAAGTGAGGAAGTCCAATATGTCAACAACTTCCAAGGGAATAGAGGTACTCAAGGGAATCAACAATGAAGACCCCAAGGTAATTGGGGCAATCAACAAGGTGGAATTTGGAATTACAATAACAATCAAGGAGGCAATTGGGGGAGCAATAACTTGGGGAATCAAGGTAATTGGAACAGGAACAACAATCGGAACAATAACAATGGTGGTCAAGGTGGGTGGAACAATAATGGTAGTCAAGGTAATATGGGGTAAGGATTTCAAAGGCCACCAATGTATCAAAAACCCAACAACCCGCCTTCGTTTCAATCTCAAGGATCAAGTTCATCGGGCAATGACATGGATCGAATAGAGAACATGTTTGAGCAAATGATGAAGAAGAATCATGACTCAGATGCTCAATTGGCCTCCCATAACACTTCAATCTGTAACTTGGAAGTACAACTCGGGCAAATTTCACAATATCTCAACACTCGCCCAAACGGTGCTCTACCAAGTGATATGGTAGTAAACCCCAAGGGTGGGCATAATAATCATGTGATGGAAGTGACCACGAGAAGTGGAAGAGGCAGTGATGTGCAATCCTCAAGAGAAAATCGAGTTGTGATAGATGAAGAAGAGTTTCAAAATTATGAGACCCATTGGTAGTTAAGGATATTGTTGAACCAAATGCAAGAGATGATGTGAGAATTGAAATTGATGAGGGTGAGAAGGAGACACAAGAGGCCGTGAACCCGTCTAGGGAACACGTCATTGATATGCCTGAACCGGTGGTGCCAAAAGCCAAGGCACCCTTGCCTAGACCTCCTCCGCCATATCCTTAAAGGTTGGCCAAGCAAAAAGGTGACAACCAGTTTAAAAGATTCATTGAGATGATGAAGATTTTGACTATAAATGTGCCCTTGGTGGAGGCACTTGAACAAATGCTAGGATATGCAAAGTTCATGAAGGACTTGGTTACTAAAAAGAGATTGATGGACTGTGAGACAATCAAGATGACGCACCAAGTTAGTTCCATTGTACACTCCATGGCTCCAAAGGTAGAGGATCCCGGAGCATTCACAATACCATGTACACTTGGAAGTGCCGATTTAGCGAAAGCCCTATGTGATTTTGCGGCAAGTGTCAATCTCATGCCATATTCGGTGTTCAAGACTTTGGGTATCGGGCAACCTAGTCCAACTTCCATGAGGCTTCAAATGGCGGACCGGTCAATGAAGCAGCCCTTGGGGTTTATTGATGATGTACTTGTTCATGTTGATAAGTTCATATTGTCGGCCGATTTTGTGATTTTGGATTGCAAAGTGGATTTTGAGGTGCCTATCATTCTTGGAAGGCCTTTCCTAGCTACAGGAAAGGCCTTGGTAATCTGGAAGCGGGAGAATTTACCTTCCATGTTGGAGATGAAAAAGTGGTGTTCCACGTGTGCAAATCAATGAGCCAACCAAATAGCACCGAAGTGTGCTCGTTTGTTTACATTGTCACGATGGTGATAGTGGATGACACAAGCGCAATGGAAAATTTAGAGGACCCACTTGAGGCCGTGTTATTGAACATGGATGTTGATGATGATGCCAGAAGGGTGGAGTGTGTGAATGCATTACATGGATGGGCTCGTATTCTTATGAGCCGAGGAATTTATCTATTGATCTTGAAAAGAGCAAAACTCCATCTACCAAGCCATATATTGAGGAACCACCAGTATTGGAGTTGAAACCACTTCCTCCTCAACTCAGGTATGAATTTATTGGTCCTAATTTCACTTTTCCGGTTTTTCTTTCTTCTTGCTTGACTAACATGCAGGTGGACGCCACTTTGGCAGTTCTTCAAAAGCGCAAGAGAGCGATTGGATGGACCTTAGCGGATATTTGGGGTATTAGCCCCGCGTTTTTCATGCACAAGATAATATTTGAGGAGGATGTTAGGCCATATATTGAACATCAAAGGAGACTCAATGAGGCCATGCAAGAGGTAGTCAAAAAGGAAGTCATCAAGTGGCATGACACCGGTGTGGTGTATCCAATTTTCGACTGTTTGTGAACTTCTCCGATACAGTATGTGCCAAAGAAGGGAGGAATGATGGTGGTGATCAATGACAACAATGAACTTATTTCGCTCGTACTGTGACGAGTTGGAGGGTATGCATGGACTACCGGAAGTTGAACAAGGTGACTAGAAAGGATCATTTCCCGTTGCAGTTCTTGGACCAAATGCTTGTTCTTCTTGCGGGCCGGGATTTTTACTGTTTTCTTGATGGGTATTTAGGCTATAACCAAATTCTCATTGCCCCGGAAGACCAAGAAAAGACAACCTTCACATGTCCTTGTAGCACATTCGCCTTCTCTCGAATGCCATTTGGATTATGTAATACACCGACGACCTTCCAATGATGTATGATGCCAATATTTACCGACATGGTGGAGGACATATTGGAGGTCTTCATGGATTATTTTAGTGTGGTTGGGGACTCATTTGGTGATTGTTTGCAAAGCTTGTGTTGGCCCGATATGAAGACGCAAACTTAGTTCTTAATTGGGAGAAATGCCATTGCATGGTAGATGAAGGAATTGTGTTGGGTCACAAAATTTCAAAAAGAGGGATTGAGGTTGAGAAGGCAATAATCGAGGTGATCTCAAGGCTCCCTCCCCCTACTTCTATCAAAGGGGTGAGGAGTTTTCTTGGACACGCTAGTTTCTACCGAAGATTCATCAAGGATATTTCTATGGTAGTTAACTCGCTGTGTAAATTGCTAGGGAAAGATGCCAAATATGTGTTCGATGAGAGATGTGCGGCGGATTTCGAGATTCTAAGGCAAAATTTGACGACTACCCCCATCATTAACGCACCAATTTGGAGCTTTCCCTTTGACCTTATATGCGACGCTAGTGATGTTGCGGTGGGGGCGGTGTTGGGCCAATGAACCACAAAATATTCCATACGGTGTACTACTCAAGTAAGATAATGAATGGAGCTCAAAGGAACTTTACAGTCACCGAGAAGGAATTGCTTGCCATTGTTTTTGCCATGGAGAAGTTTCGCCCATACCTTATTAGGGCCAAAGTGATTATTCATATCGATCACGCCGCACTTAGGTACTTGATGACGAAGAAAGATTCAAAAGCGAGGTTAATGAGATAGGTGTTTCTTCTTCAAGAATTTAATTTGGAGATTGTTGATATAAAGGGTAGTGAAAATCAAGTGGTGGACCACTTGTCTCGATTGCAGGAGGAAGGGAGGCCTTTTGACGGCCTTTAGATAAATGATGCTTTTCCGGATGAACAACTCCTCTCGGTTTCAATGCTAGACATGCCATGGTTTGCCGACATGCGAACTATCTTGTTACCGACGTTGTTCCGTATGAGCTCTCTTATAACCAAATGAAGAAGCTCAAGCGAGATTGTTTGGACTACTATTGGGATGAGCTGTATCTTTTCAAAATTTGCACCGATGGTGTAATTCGCCAGTGTGTTCTCGAAGAAGAGCAATTGAGTATTTTGGAAGCTTTTCACTCTTCGCCCTATGTTTGCCATCATGGCGGGGCAAGGAAGGTGTCTAATGTGTTAAGTTGTGGTTTATATTGGCCTTCTTTTTTTCAAGGATGCCGGTGACTTTGTGAAAAGATGTGATGAATGATAATGTACTGGAGGGATTTCTAAGAAAGATGAGATGCCCCTTAACACAATTCTAGAGGTTCACATTTTTTATGTTTGGGGGATAAACTTTATGGGACCATTCGTAAGTTCTTGTGGAAACACCTACAACTTGGTAGCGTTTGATTATGTGTCAAAGTGGGTTGAGGCCGTCTCTTTTCCCAACAATGCAGCTCGAAGTGTGGTGGAGTTCTTGAAAAAGAGTATGTTCACAAAGTTTGGCACTCCACGTGCTATCATCAGTGACAGGGGTTCTCATTTTTGCAACCGGGCTTTTGACTCTTTGCTAGCCAAGTATGAGGTAAATCACAAGGTGACCACTCCTTACCATCCTCAAGAGAGTAACCAAGTTGAGGTGTCCAATCGTGAGATCAAAAGTATTTTGTCCAAGACTGTCTATCCAAATAGGACCAACCGGTCAAAGAAATTGGATGATGCTCTTTGGGCTTATCGTACAACTTTCAAGACTCTGATTGGTATGTCACCGTATCTGATGGTGTTTGGAAAGGATTTTCATCTTCCGGTAGAATTGGAAGATAAGGCTATGTGGGCCTTGAAGAAGTTGAACTTAGAATGGGATGTTGCTGCAAATCTCCGGGTTGAGGAATTGAATGAACTTGATGAGTTTAGGTTTTATGTTTACTCCAGCTCGTCCTTGTATAATTACAAGATGAAGTACATTCACGACCAGTATGCCCGAGGGAAGGAATTCATAGTTGGTGACATGATTATTCTTTTCAACTCCCGGTTGAGGTTATTTTCGGGCAAGCTGAAGTCTAAGTGGAGCGGTCCTATTGAAGTGGTTGGTGAAACCTTTTGGTGCCATTGATCTCAAAAATAAGAATGGTGATGTTTTCCGGATCAATAGGCATCATGTCAAGAACTACTTGGGCAAGATTGATGACAGCCATGTGGTGGCACTCATTTATTTGAAGTGACTGTGATGGTAACATGCGTTGTGCCGTAACGTTCAATTAGGCACTTCTTGGGAGGCAACTCATGTCTTTTTCTTTTACTTTGTTTTTCTGTTGTAGAGTAGGATTTTTGAGCTGATTGTTTGTGAAGTGTTGCAGGGATAATGTTGAACCAGTGCAGGGCAATAGTGAAAAATGGGCAGTCTCTGAATATTGCCTACGTGGCCGCACAGCAAAACAATGCGGTCTGCGTAGGTTTTAGCAGCTGGAGGGTTAAGGCCCAAATGACCCAGCGCGGCCGCGTGACATTTCTGTGCGGTCCGCGCTGGAAGACCCAGAATTACATGCTCTCTGACAAAATTCCCACGCGACTGTGCACCAAAGCAGTGCGGTCCACGCTGGATGGCTGAAAGTGCCAAGTCTCTGAAGACTTCCACGCGGCCACGCACAAAAATAGTGCGGTCCGCGTGGATTGAACAGCTGAAGTCTTCATCCCTTTTTGTGCGGCCGCGTTGGTAGGTAGGCACTGGGTCCTAGGTCTTTCCATTAAATAAGAGGCCTTGGGCATCATTTTAACGTTTTCGCCAAGTTTACACCTGAGCTAGTATTTCCACTATTCATCAAGATTATTTGTGCACATAATTGAAATCTGATTAATCCCTAGTAACAATTCTCATTCATTTCATTCATAGTCTAATTTTTGTTTAATCATGGGCATGGAATCTTGTTGAATAACTGAGTAGGGACTCTTAGGAACCAAAAAGGTGGAATAAAATTGGATTTAATTCAACAAACACCCGGCTCAGTTAAATTAGCCCTACGCGGTCGCGCAACATTTGTGTGCAGCCGGCGTGACTCTGTTTAAGAGATGATGAACCTCTCTGCACGGTTCGCATGCTATTTGTGTACGGTCTATATGAGCCCAGCGCGGCCGCGGTCCAAAACAGTGCGGACCGCGTGTGAAGAGCTTAGAGAGGTCAACATTTGGGTATTTCACCTGCGCGGGCCGCATACCATATCTGTGCGGTCCACGCTGAACAAACGAGTCCGCAGTCCAAATCAGTGTGGTCCATGTCAGTTTATTCAGAGAAGTATGTGTGGGTGTCAGTATAGTACGCAGACCGCGTGCCTTTTGATGCGGTCTGCGCCCTTCTTTCTGTGTCATTGTGTCTGCAACTATTGCATTCTAAGTGAATTGTGTATTTCATTTCATGTTCTTTAACTAACAATGTTAGACGTGTGTTCCTTGCAGACAATGGTTAAAAAATGAGCGGGCAAAGAAAAAAAACCTTGGAGAGCTGGTTCCTCCCGAGGGGGGAAAAGCAAAAGGATTGTGAAACTCACTCCTCAAACCAGGGAATTGATAAAGAAAACACGGAAGATAATCCGGAAAGCTAATAGAGCTGTACTCATTCCACGGTGAGTGAGTATGCACCTTCACGGAGCATTACCTCGGAGTCTTCCCCCACCCACATGTCCAATTCATTTCAGCTCCGTGATTCCCCTTTTCCGGATCATGGTAATGTAGCCTCCTCCAAGAAGTCGGTTAATGTCATCTCAGACTCGTTTGATGAGTTCGTAGCAAGAGAAGAAGAGCAATACTCCACATCCCCACATCTTCATTATCAGAGGAGAGTGGAGGGTATGCTATGGGAGGTGAGTCAGAGGTGGGGGGGATAGAACGTACTAGAAAATCAGAGGCATGGGCAGACATATTTGTTAGTGAGGTTGCTTTCCACAAATTTCGGGAGTGGTGGCCCAAAAGAAAGCTAATTCCGGAGAGGCAGTTCATAGATGTTGATCTTGTTCCTCTCAACCCTCATATTCAAGCACAATTCCGCACTAGAGAGGGTTGGGGCTTCTTCAAAGAATGTGTTGAGATGGCTAACGAGCATATTTTGAAGGAGTTTTCCAGCAATGTTCACCAAATACTTCGGGACTCAAAAGCAACAAAAGTGAAGGATATGACAGTTGTATTTGATGGCAAATCATTGAATAAATTCTTGGGGTTCGAAGACGAGGATGAATCATTATATTTAGAAAAGCAGGCATTGAAAGAGGAGGTTTGTCCTTGGTTAGCTGAGCACTTGGCAGTCCCGTGTATAGCCCCTGTCTGGTTGAAAGCACATGAAAGGATCTTTAGGAACACTCTCAACTTTGAGGCCAAAAGGTGGTTGACTTTCGTCTGTAGTCGACTTGACCCGTCTACACATGATCAATCCATTCCTCTTCCTCATGTTGTCTTGGTAGAATCTATCATGGTGATTTTCCCTCTGAATGTGGGTAATATCATGTCGAGAGTGATTTCTGTAGTTGTTCAGGAGACCCAAACAAACTACCCCTTCCCAAACACACTCTCTTTGTACTTCAGAGAATTAAAAGTGAAGAAAAGAAATACGATGTCAAGGTACCTACGGTGGCCCCGTACTCATGGTATGGTCAGTTGGGTCCAGACAACCTGAAGATGGGTAAGAAGAATGTGGCATCCACTTCCACCACACCTGGCCAGTCTGAGGAGCCAGTGGTCATTAAGCAGCCCAGTGAGCCTTCCACCATTCCTGCTACTGATGAGGCATTGCCTCCAGGTCCGTCGTCAGCAGCTGCTATTTCTATTGCAACTGACTCGATAGTCCCTTCATTAAAGACTCACCGGGTCACTGCAAACCAGCTCACCCATTCCCCTGCCAGTTTGAACAACTGGATGTCAGATGCGACATCCAATGTTATCTACATTGACCACTGCTGTACAGGCGCAGGGAGCACCAGTTACTGTTGAGGTTCCTTCCTCCATTGAGGATGCACTGAAGTAGATCCTAGCCAACCAGGAAAAGATGATGGTGACATAGGATGCCTTGACTAAGGCGGTTGGGGCACATAGGAAAGCGTTGGAGAAATTGTCTTGGGAGCACAAGAAGCTGAGAAAGCAGAAGGCTTCCAAGGAGTTAGTGACACAGTTGAGAATGGATGTGGACAAGCTCATGGCAGATCAGTTGCGAATTGACCTATTATTTGGGGATCCGGCTGTAGAGCGAGCAGTGGCACAGGTACAAGAGGAGGAATAGGTGCCAAGGAAGAAGAGGAAACTCCATAGCACTAACGGAGTTGTGATAGAGGTAGCACCGGTTCAGGAAAGTCCCTCCATTGGCCCACCAGTTGATGAGCCAATTCTTGAGAAGGCACCTGCCCCAGCAGCACAGCAGCAGCAGGCCGAGAACCAATCTGAGGTCCCCGCTACTGCAGAGGACTTGGGAGCCACTGACCAGTACAGAGTGAGAGATGAGGCTTGAGGGGCTGTTCTATATCCTTTCTTTCATTTTGGTACTTATTTTGATGGTTAGAATTGGGGACAATTCTAGCTTTTATTCGTGGGGGTGTGGCCCCACCATTTTGATTGATACTCTGGATTATTGTATATATTCTTTTACTTTCAGTAGATTCGTAGTTGTAGATGGCTTGTATATAACTGTTCATTCTAGATGCTCTTCAAGATCATGTATATATTCATCCCCTAGTTGTATATTCTACCCCCTTTTGTACATATTCATTCAATTTCATTTTGGTTTTCTATTTTCGTTAAAATTTTTCGTTTTTGTTTTAGTTGCAAATTTAGACTCGTATCCTTTTTGTTTTGTTTTGGCATTTGCAATAAGCCCTTGGTTTTATTAATTCCACGGTTCTTTTCAAGGGTAGAGTGTTGTGCGAACCGGGTGGCTCTTCCCAATGATAGGTGGTGTGACAACCTTCTTAAGGGTTTGAGTCCGTTTTTAATTTTTCTTTTTGATTTTCAAGTTTTTGTAGTGAAGGATACCTCAGACAAAGCTTCACTTGGGCCTAGCATACTTTCCTTTGATCCTATGGTCAAGGACATTAAGTTGTGTTTAGGATGGTGAAAGTTGTGACCTTGAGACTTGTGTTGACCAAACAATCATCACGTGGTCAATTTGGGCCATTGTGCGCATGAATCATATCTAAGGTCGTTGTGTGCCCTCGACTCTGTCTTTGGCAATCCTTGAGTGTGTGTAGTGAGAATTCGAATCGTGAGTCAAAGTACCAAGCTGATGGTCTAGAACTTGCCCCGGATGTTTGTTGAGGCGAAATCATAGGTGAAACTTGACTTGAGACGTGATTATAGGCTTTCCTTGGTCCAAAATACAAAATTTGAACAATTTCTATGACATACCAATGATATAATCCCTAGTTCACCCCTGTTGAGCCTTAAACCTTTTTCGTTCATGAACCAAACTACAAACTTATACCCGTTCTTAATGTGACCCTCTCTTGGAACCCAAATATTCCCTTCGGTAAATGGCGAATGTCTATGTTTGGGGGGAGAGACAATAAAGGAATCAATTTGGTAAAAAGGCACAAAAGCAAAATAAAAGGAAGGCAATGAAAAAGAGAAAAAGACAAAAAGAAAGACAAATGTGAATAAGAACAAAAAAGAGAGTCCAAGGGCAACAAAAAAGTGAATAAGGTGTGGAAAAGTAGACAAAAGGAAAAAAGTTTGAATTACAAAAGAGTGACAACGTGTCTCTCTAACAGTTTGAAAGAAGTGAAATACTCAATTGAGTCAAGAAAGTGTGTGAAAATGAATCAAAAGAAGTGCTCAAGGGAAGATTGAACCCATTTAAACAAAAACATGTCTTACCTTTACCCAAAGCCGTCACAATGACTCCTTAGAAGCCCTATATGATCTTGAGTTAAGGGATGCCTACATTAGTGGATACTTACATAAGGGGCAAGCATGTGGCATTTAGAGCCGGACTTTGGGCCTTTTCTTTGTGAGAGATGAGAGAGAAGTCCATTCAGCTTGATTTTTGTGCAAATACTCTAAAAGGTGAGGTTCACTTAGGGAAAGTCGAGGATGTGTGAGTTTGGGTTCCCCAGTGACCAAAGAAATTGATAAAGGTTCCTTGATGAGATGTGTCAACTCTTGATACTCTTGTGTCACACTTGATCCACAAGTTTTCAAAGTTTAAATGTGTTAATGATGCATTCACAATGAGGGCAATTGTTAGTCCCAATTGATACTTGTTGATGTCACTTTAGGATAAACAGGAATTACTTGGGTGTTTTCCATTTAGGGTTAGGTCTCATTTTATTTGCTTGAGGACAAGCAAAGGTTTAAGTTTGGGGGAGTTGATAACTGTGATTTCTACATGTTTTATACCCGTTCTTACCTAAGATTTGTGCATTAATATCCATAAATTAGTCCCAAAATGCTTACAAGTTGCACTTGATTGCAGGTTTGAGCGACAAGATGAAAAATATCAAATATTGGCTAAAAAAGGAGTGAAATCTGCCAAGTGTCAAAAGACAACTGAAGTGGGGAGCAAAATAACCTGTGCGGTCCGCACTGATATGTCGCGCAGCCGCATAGGAGAGTTCAGAGGTTGGGTGATTTCAAGGCCTACCTGAGTGGTCCGCACTGCTTGTCACGCGGTAGTGCAGGAGAGTTCAGAGACCTTGCATTTTCCATGTCAAGTTGCGCGGTCCGCGCCCCTTTCCACGCGGTCCGCGCCCAAGAGTGTCAGAGACTTTGTCATTCAATGCCAAACGCCCACGCGGCCGCGCACCTAATCACTGCAGTCCGCGTGGATCAAGTTCAGAGAGAGTGGATTTGGACAAAAACACCTACGCGGCCACACTACACTTCTACATTGTCCGTTCCCATGACCCTACGCGTCCGCGTGTCATATTTGTGCAGTCCGCGTCCCTAGTGTCAGAAGCAAGATATGAAGACCCAAACCCCAACGTGGCCGCGTGTCATTTGTGCGCGGTCCGCACTAGAACCTCAGAGGTATTTTTGTTCGGTTTTTTCTTGTATAGTATAAATACAACTTTTTTACTTTTTTAGGTTAGGTTTTGTTTTATCAGATATCAGCTGAGCTCGAGACTTCATAGTTTTAGCCTATTTTGGGTGATTTCTTCTTGTATTAACGTGGATTCGAGTAGATTAACGTTGTAGTTAATTATTATGTAAATTTCATCTATTATTTCTTCAATTTCTATTACTACTATGGCTAGCTAATCTCATTAGCTAGGGTTTTGGCTCAACCCTAGTGTAAGTAATTAATGAATGTGATTGTTTAGTACATGAATGATGTTGGGTATTTGTTATTTGGGTTAATCTTATGTTTTCATTAAGATTTGGTGGTTGAAAACACTAAGTCTAGTTTAATGGGTTTTGAATCTTTTTGAGAAAGAAAGTCTATGACACCAAGTTTAATTCCAACAAGAAATTTGGATGGACCCATGAGAATGGTAGTACCAATTAATGAGTTAAACCTCAAGAGAGCAATTATCCAACTTGAACCATAAGTTTCTTGGGCAAAATGGCTTACCTAATTGATCTCTCGAGAGTCAATTGGGCAAAATCACTCTCTCTACCGAGAGGTGTGAGAGTGGGTGCAAAAGTGCAACGGTAATAGCATATCCCATATTCATAATTCTTGCATTAGGAATCTCTACCTGTTAGTTAACCACCTAGGTACATGCCACGACCCTAGTGCCTTTCTCTATATTGCATACAACTTAGAATAAATATCTTAGCATAACTTACATTTAATCTTGAAGTTGTTAACCAAAAGAAAACAAAAAATGTTAGAAGATCAATTAGGAGCTAAAACATATTCCTAGACCACACAAACACTCAAATCCAAATTGAAGCACCCTATGGAAAATTGATCCCGATACCACTATTAGGTAAAAGTCTCTTTCTTAGGTTGAGTCCGTTGTGATCAACGCACAGGCTGAGCGTACTATTCAAACACTAAAGGATATGTTACGAGCTTGTGCAATAGACTTCAGACGTTGTTGGGATGATTATCTGCCGCTTATTGAGTTCGCGTATAATAATAGCTACTATTCCAGCATTCAGATGGTTCCATATGAAGATCTTTACGGATGAAAGTGTAGGTCGCCTATATGGTGGTTCGACGTTGGAGAATCTTGATTACACGGGCCAGACCTAGTTCAGCAAACCATAGAAAAAGTAAAGTTGATTCGGGATCGACTATTGATAGCTCAGAGTCGTCAAAAATCATATTCAGACGTGTGGTGATGAGATTTAGAGTTCGGAGTTGATGATTGGGTATTCTTAAAGGTGTCGCCAATGAAGGGTGTGATGAGGTTTGGCAAGAAAGGTAAACTTAGCCCACGGTATATTGGGTTGGTGTTATCTGTTGGATATTAGTATACCTGTCATCTATTTCGTATTTCCTATATTTCTTATATTGTTGCTATTTTGTTATTTTATGTTATGTTGTGTATTTTAGATTATTTTTGGTATGAGTCTATTGATAGTACTAACTTATCGTCTCTTGTTGATGTCTTGAGCTGAGGGTCTCCTAGAAACAGCCTCTCTACCTTCCGGGGTAGGGGTAAGGTCTGTGTACATATTACCCTCCTCTGACCCCACTTGTGGAATTATACTGGATTGTTGTTGTTGTACTTATATAAGTAATCTTCCAATAATTACATTCCTAAATATTAGGAGTTCCTATATAGTTCAAATAAAAAATATTTAATAGTAAAAAATTTAGTTAATTTTAACGTCCTAAACATTAGAAAGTATAAATTAAACGATTATTTTGACCAATATAAAATTTATTTTTAAAAGAAAAATAATAGATCAATTTGTCGTGCTTCTATGATCGTCTAGTTTGATTGAATAAGACTAAAGCAAAAAAAAGTAAAAAACTATTTTTTTATATATTTAATAATTTATAATTTTAGTGAGCGTTTGGACAGAAGTATTATAACATTTCAAAAAACTAAATTTTATTTTAATTGTAAATGGTAATTAAAAAATAAAATTATGTATGAACATAAAAATTAAAATTGCATTTGGATATATAGATGTACATAAATAGATGTACATATAGTATTACAAATCCTTATCGGTTTGAGTATGATGACTTACCTCGAAAGAATGGTCAAATTGTACAATACGTGTTTTGAGTTCTGTCCATAAGTTGCCGCACCTTTAAATGCAATTCATTTATGAGGAACGGCTGCAACAGATGTATCGTATAAGTGTACAGCCAATATGAAAAGAACTTTCCACGAGATTGAAGATTACTCTATGATTATTGTTCTCTCCTTAAATTTTTTTTTTGCTTCAAATTTAGTACTTTTTTCTAGTGATTCAATTGTATGCAATTTATTATAATGAATAAAGTACTATCAAATTAATTTTTTTCTTTTTGATTTTTTATATATGTTCTATTCTTGTTTTGAGGTTTCAATTAATTTGAATTCGCATTGTTTATGTTTAAAAAATCATCTTCAACAATTGGCGTGTACGCTTTCGTTACATTTTTAGCTATGTAGCACCTGAGAATATTCGTTTTAGTTTAAAAAGTCATCCTTTTTGCTTTTTTTTATATCATTCCATCAAAGTAGGAGCTTGTTTTTCATCAAGTATTTTAGGGAATATATAAAGATGGTCTCTTAAACTTGTTTCGAAAAATTAATTTTACATTTTAACTTTAAAGGCGTAGTCCTATTACCCTCTAATCTCGTTCAGAGTGTATTTAGCGCCCATTAGGAGCTGGCAAGGCAAAGAAAATGTACGCACTCTCTTGAAAGCAAATGAGAGCCAAAAAGAATTCTTAAAGACAACGAACATGTCCATGTGTCACTTTCGATTGGTCATTATAGAACTAATCATATTTAGTGCACTACTTAATCTATTCATGCTTCACGCTGTAGTAAAAAATATCATTAAAATATATTAATTGAATTTTCTTTTGGTCTTTAAACTCTAATAGGTTAATATAGGTGAAACTATTTTCTGTTTTTCTCTAAAAGACTCATAATGAAAGAGAAGAAATTTTATCTCTTCTGTATATTTGATTTACGTTTATAAGTATTTTCCTTTTCCCTCTCATTAGTGATTTGAAGTTTAGTGATTTTATCATTTTGTCTTTATTTTCCAAAAATATTATATAGAAAAAAAAATTATGATATTGAAAAGCATGAGACCCCATGTGACGATCCGGCCAGTCGTCTCATGAGTTACCGCTCCGTTTTTTTCCATTCTAATTCTTTATGGTTTGTTATCCGTGTTTTATGTGATCGAGTTGATTAGTTTGTGTTCGGAGAGGATTTGGTAAGAATGAGACACTTAGTCTCTTTAAAAAAGGTTTAAGTTGGAAAAGTCAACCGGATATTGACTTATGTGATAAAAGGCTCAGATGGGAGTTCCGATGATTCGGTTAGTTTCGGGAGGTGATTTATGTCTTAGGAGTGTGATCGGAATTGGTTTTGGAGGTCCGGAGTAGAATTAGGCTTGAATTGCCGAAGTTAATATTTTGCCGATTTCCGATTGATAGGTGAGATTTTGATGTAAGGATCAGAATGGAATTCCAAGACTTGCACTAGCTTCATCGTGTCATTTGGGATGTGTGTGTAAACTTTCAGGTCACTCGGATATGGTTTGGTTGGGGTTTTTATCAAAAGAGTATTTCGAATGATTTTTAGAAACTTAGGCTTGAATTCGATGTGTGTTGGGTAATTTGATGTTGTTTGAGGTGTTTCAATGATTGGAGCAAGTTTGAATAAGGTTTTAGGATGTGTTGGTGCTTTTGGTTGGGGTCCGGGGGGCCTCAGGTGAGTTTCGGGTGGTCAATCAAACCATTTTGGAGTTTGAGAGATTGCAGATTTAGAGTTCAGTTGTTGCGGAAAATTGACCCTTCGCGATCGCGTAGGGAGTATCGCGATCGCGTAGGGAGTATCGCGATCGCATAGAATGAATTGAGGAAGGCCAGATTAAGCCCTCACATGAGAAGCTTCGCGTTCGCGGAAGGCTGGGATTCATTGCATCGCGTTCGAGATAGGCCACTCGGGAGGCTATTTATTGATATTTTCTCACTGTTTTGACTTATTACATGAACTCAGCCGTGATATTTTTTCCACTATTTTAGTACTCAGCCATTTTTACTCAGTTTTGAGACTTAAATGATATTTTTTAACTAAGCACTATTTTACTGCTGTCGAGGGGTTGTGATGATTTTGGACTGAGTAAGGCCGATTGCCTATATTGTGAGGAACATTGATACTGATATGAGGCTGAGAGCTTGAGATACACACGTACGCCACGAGGTGGCTTGATTAATATGAGGTTGAGGGCCTAGATTTGATGCCACGAAATGACTTGTTATTGCGCTTGGGCCGTAAGAGTCCCGACCGGAGTCTGCACACCCCCAGTGACCGCAGGTACCTTTAGTGATGTGAGATTGAGCTCGAGAGGTGGAGATTGTTGATACTATTCCCGAGGGGCGAACTTCTATGGCTTACTTTATCTTCTTTATCTGTCAGTTACCTGTTTATTTTTTGTAGAAGTATTTTATTCTACTTTTCATTGGTTTAGTGCTTGTAAATTTCTTATTTAACTGCTTCATCATATAGTACCTTGTGTATTTTTTATTTTCAGTCATTATTTATATTTATTACTCACTAAGTCGGAGTACTCACATTACTCCCTATACCGTGTGTGCAGATTTAGGCATAGCAGGTTCTGCTCCCGAGTGCTGATTCATTCCAGCTTCAGGCGGATCTATGAGGAGTCTTTAGGTAGCTGATGGCGTTCACAGCCTGGAGCTCCTCTCTATCTATTTCTTTTACGTTCATAGTTTAGTATTTGAAACTCTGTAGTTACATTTGATGATTTAGTATCATAGATGCTCGTGACTTGTGACACCCCGGCTAGGGCTGTGTCAGAATGGATTTCCACTTTGTTATTTCTCTTTCCGCTAACTATTGTGATTAAATCATGTTAAAACTATTTTTACGCTATTTAACTGCTTAAAAAGACAAATTGTGTTAGACTGGCTGGTCTTGTGTTCATGAGAGGCACCAACACGACCAGATTCGGGGTTAGGGTCGTGACACGTTGGTATAAAAGCCTAGGTTACATAGGTCTCACGAGTCATGAGCAGGATTAGTAGAGTCTTGCGGATCGATATGGAGGCGTCTGTATTTATCCTCGAGAGGCTGCAAAACCTTTTGGAAAAACTTCATATTCTTGAAATTCTTGTCACACGAACTTGTTGATCCGAGTACTAAACTTGTGTTATTCTATTCTCTCATAGATGGTGAGGATACGAGCTACCATATGGGGTGGACGACCACCAGTGCCACCAGTTGAGGCCATTAGAGGCCATGGATGCGATCGTGGCAGAGGTAGAGCAGCGAGGGCAGCACCTATAGATCCACCAGCTACACTAGCTCAGGATCAGGCTCCAGCTATGAATGCTACAGCAGCACCAGTTCAGGCACCAATTGTGCCCATCGTGATTTTGGGCTTTCAGGAGGCCTTAGCACCAATCTTATCAGTTTGCACTGGCCTAGCTCAGGCAGTTTCAGCCACCATAACAGCAGCTACTTCATAGGACGGGGGAGGCAATCAGACCCCCGTTGCTCGTACACCTGAGAAGGTAGTGCGGGGACTTCAGACGCCGGGGGAACCTCTAGCCCAGCCGGTTGCACCAGCTCAGGAGTTTGCAGTACCAGTTATGCTGGATGATGAGCAATGTATACTTGAGAGGTTTTGTAGACTCCAGCCTCTGATATTCAGTAGAGCAGAGGGCGAGGATGCCTAGGATTTCTTGAATAAGTGCTAGAGGATGCTTCGTAAAACAGGGATTCTTGAGTCTAGCGGTGTGGCATTTACTACCTTTCAGTTTTCTGGGGCTGCCTTCACTTGGTGGGAGGATTTAAAGAGGCGTTGGCATGTTGGTGAAGCACCCCTTACTTAGCAGCAGTTCTCTATTCTCTTCCTTGAAAAGTATGTACCGCAGTCTCGTAGAGAGGAGCTACGTAGGCAGATTGAGTGGCTGCGTCAGAGGGAGATGACCATGTCCCAGTATAAGAGGAGGTTTTATGAGTTGGCTCGTCATGCCATCTAGTTGGTTTCGACGGATCGAGAGAGGATCAGGATGTTTGTCGATGGCTTTACTTACCAGCTCTGTATTCTGATGTCTAGAGAGAGGAGGACAGGTTCCACCTTCGAGGAGGTGGTTGATATCGCTCGTGAGAATGAGTCGGTTCGCTTCAAGAGCAAGAGGAGAGGGAGGCCAAGAGGCCTCGAGAATCTGGCAACTATAGTGGTGCTCCTTCGAGGGGCCAGTTTCACCATGGTAGAGGTCGTTCTTTGAGGCCTGCTCAGCCAGCCAGCCCAAAGTATTGCGGGGCGTCTTTAGGTCGTGGTTAGCATGGGTCTCAGCAGGGCCAGTCATCACTCAGCGCCCTCCCAGCTTAGAGTTCATCTCGTGCCACATCAACTCAAGGCTCTTCTATGCCAAGTGCATCTGCTAGTCACTCTAGTGCGACGGGTTCCCTTCAGTCCCCTTCTCCAGTACCTAGGATTTGTTATGAGTGTGGCAAGATGGGCCACATATGGAGGCAGTATCCTCGTCGGGTTGCTTGATCGTCCCACCAGAGGTGCCAGTCATCGGCTGCAACGCCAGCCTCTTCTTCACCACCCGCTTAGCCAGCTAGGGGTGGAGGTCAGTCAGCCAGGGGTCGCACTAGGGAGGGGTTCCATCAGGCGTGGCGAGGCTGATTTCTATGCTATCCCAGGGAGGCCAGATGTTATTGCTTCAAATGCTATCATTACAGGTATTGTTTCAGTCTGCCACAGAGATGCCTCTGTATTATTTGATCCCAGTTCCACCTTTTTCTTATGTGTTCTCGTATTTTTCTCATTATTTGGGTACGCCGCGGGAGTCTCTTGCTTTACCTGTTAATATATCTACTCCGGTAGGTGATACTATTTTTGTATACTGTGTGTACCGATCAAGTGTGGTGACTATTGGGGGTCTGGAGACTAGAGTGGATCTATCGCTATTGAGCATGGTGGATTTTGATGTCATTTTGGGCATGGATTGGTTATCTATGTGTTGTGATATTCTGGACTGTCATGCTAATGCAATCACTTTGGCTATGCCGAGTATGACGCGGATCCAGTGGCGTGGTGTGACTGATTATGTTCCGATAGAGTGATCTCTTTCGTGAAGGACCAACATATGGTTGGGAAGGGTTGCCTTTCATATCTAGCGCTTGTGAGGGATGTCGAAGCTGAGACTCCTAGTAATTATTCAATCATAGTTGTTAGGGATTTTTTTGATGTATTTCCTGCAGAACTGTCGGGCATGCCACCCGACAGGGATATTGATTTTGTTATTGACCTGGTGCCGGGCACTCAGCCTATTTCTATTTCGATGTATCGTATGGCACCAACGGATTTGAAGGAATTAAAGGAGCAGCTTCATGAACTTATACATATAGGGTTCATTTGGCCTTGTGTGTCACCTGGGGTGCGCCGGTTCTGTTTGTGAAGAAGAAGGATGGCACAATGAGAATGTGCATTTATTATAGGCAATTGAAAAAGGGAACAATTTAGGAACAAGTATCCTTTTCCTCGCATTTTTTATCTATTCGACAACTTTCAGAGAGCGAGTGTGTTCTCCAAGATTGATCTTCGTTCAGGTTATCGCTAGTTGAAGATAATGGACTTGGATATTCTTAAGACTGCATTCAGGACCAGATGTGGTCATTATGAGTTCCTTGTTATGTCTTTCGGGCTGACTAATGCCCCAACAGTGTTCATGCATTTGATGAACAACGTGTTCCGGCCTTATCTTGATTTATTCGTTATAGTCATCATTGGTGATATTTTGGTGTATCCGCGTAGTTAGGAGGAGCATTTGAGAGTTGTGTTGCAGAGATTGAGGGAGGAGAAGCGTTATGAAAAATTCTCCAAGTGTAATTTTTGGCTCAGTTCAATGGCCTTCTTGGGGCACGTGGTGTCGATCGAGGGTATTAAGGTCGATCCAAAGAAGATATAGGCGGTTTAGAGTTGGACTAGACCATCCTCAGCCACCGAGATTTGTAGTTTTCTTGGTTTGGCAAACTATAATAGTTGTTTGATCAGGGATTCTCATCTATCGCATCGCCCTTGACCAAGTTGACTCAGAAGGGTGTTTCATTTGTATGGTCGAAAGAGTGCGAGGAGAGCTTTCAGAAGCTCAAGACAACTTTTTCCACAACTCCAGTATTGGTCTTTCCATCAGCTTCAGGTTCATATACCGTGTATTGTGATGCTTCAAGACTTGGGATTGGTTGTGAATTGATGCAGGAGGGTAGAGTTATTGCATATGCTTCTCGTCAGTTGAAGCCCCATAAGAAGAACTACCCAGTTCATGATTTGGAGTTAGCTGACATAGTTCATGCATTGAAAATTTGGAGACATTACTTGTATGGCATATCTTATGAGGTGTTCACCGATCATCGCAGTCTTCAGCATTTTTTCAAGCAAAAGGATCTTAATTTGAGGCAACGGAGATTGTTGTAGTTGTTTAGGGATTACGATATTACTATATTGTATTATCCGGGAAAGTCCAATGTGGTGGCTAATGCGTTGATCCAAAAGGATGTGAGTATGGGGAGTTTGTCATATATTCTAGTTGGAGAGAGACCTATTGCAGTTGATTTTCAAGCCTTGGCCAATCGGTTCATGGGGTTGGATATTTCGGAGCCCAGCCGGATGTTGGCTTGTACGGTGTCTCGGCGTTCCTTATGTGATCGCATCAGAGAGTGCCGGTATGATGATCCGCATTTGCTTATCCTTAGGGACAGAGTTCAGCATGATGATGCTGGAGATGTCGCCATCGGTGATGATGGAGTGTTGGGGATGCAAGGCCGGATTTGTGTGCCTAATGTGGATGTGCTTCGGGAGTTGATTCTGGAGGAGGCCTATAGCTCGCGGTATTCCATTCATCCAGGTGTCGCGAAGATGTATCAGGATTTGAGGCAACGCTATTGGTGGAGAAGAATGAAGAAAGATATTGAGGGATTTATAGCTCGGTGTCTCAATTGTCAGCAGGTGAAATATGAGCATCAGAGACCGGGTAGCTTGCTTCAGCAGATGGTTATTCCTGAGTGGAAGTGGGAGAGGATAACTATGGACTTTGTTGTTGGACTTCCATGGACTTTGAAGAAGCTTAATGCTATTTGGGTGATTGTGGATCGGCTGACCAGGTCCGCGCACTTTATTCCTGTGTGTACTACCTATTCTTTAGTTCGGTTGGCAGGGATTTATTTCCGGGAGATTGTTCGGTTGCATGGTGTTCCAGTTTTCATCATTTCAGATAGAGGTACTCGGTTTACTTCACGACTTTGGAGAGCCGTGCAGAGAGAGTTGGGTACTCAGGTGGAGTTGAGCACAACTTTTCATCCTCGGATGGGTAGTCCGAGCGTGCTATTCAGATATTAGAGGACATGTTACGTGCTTGTGTTATAGATTTCGGAGGATCATGGGATGAGTCTCTACCACTTGCAGAGTCTGCTTATAACAACAGTTATCAGTCAAGTATTCAAATGGCTCCATATGAGTCTTTGTATGGGAGGCGGTGTAGATCTCTAGTTGGTTGGTTCGAGCCCGGCGAGGCTAGGCTATTGGGGATTGATTTTGTTCAGGATGCTTTGGAAAAGGTGAAGCTGATTCAGGAGAGGCTTCGTACAGTGCAGTCGAGACAAAAGAGTAATGCTAATTAGAAGGTTCGAGATGTGTCCTACATGGTTGGCGAGAAGGTGTTGTTGAAGGTTCCACCCATGAAGGGTTTTATGAGATTTGGGAAGAAAGGGAAATTGAGTCCTCGGTTCATTGGGCCTTTTGAGGTGTTTCGGATGATTGGGAATGTGGCTTATGAGCATGCTTTGCCACCTAGATTGTTGAGTGTGCATTCGGTCTTTCATGTTTCTATACTCCGTAAGTATATTGGGGATCTGTCTCATGTTTTGGACTTCAACATGGTTCAGTTGGATGATGATTTGACCTTTGATGTAGAGCCACTAGCTATTTTGGATCATCGGGTTTAGAAGTTGAGGTCAAAAACACATATCTGTATTATAGCACTGATTTTAATGATATTTTCTCCACAGATATCTCCATACCTTCTATGACTAGATCTTTTAACTCTGAATATGAACTTGTGCATCATAGAAAAGTGCTTCATTACAGCAGCTACAGTTTGCTTGTCATGATACAATTGTCCTACTTCAATAGCAGTTTGCGTAGATTCAGTTATTATTTCATTTGATATTCCTCTACAGCTGGAGAGGATGGAATATCAAGGGGTATGAGGCGAGTCGGAGCTCAAATTATGAAAGCTACTTGAAGGGGCAGATAGTTTTTGTCCCGAGCAAGCGGGCAATCATCCTTGTAGCTCCTCGAGCTAATGCTTTGTTTAGTTTAGTTGCAGTAAAAGGCAAAGGGCTTGGAGCACCTTCGAGATGAGGTTGGTAGATTCAAGTGCAAGTATGATGAGTAAAAGGCTTAGGCGGATGCTCAGGCCTTGACGGAGGAGGGTGCTCTAACTAAGGCTTCTTCCCTTGAGGTTCAACTCTGTCTAGCTCGTGACAATAGCTTGGTTCGAAAAGATACGATTATGAAGCTTGAGACCAAGCTCTCGAAGATAAGGGCCGAGATTGTGGATGCCCGAGCTGAAGCTTTAATGAGCCGAACTAAGAATGACCACAAAGTGGAGGACTATTTGAAGGACCTTGTCGATGCTCAAACTAAGCTGAGAAAGATTCTTGACCGCGAAGATAGAAGCAAAGAATACGCTTGGTGTAATACCCGGCAGAAAACCCTCGAGGAGATCCGTACTGGGGATTTGACCTTTTGGAAGAGTTGTCGCAGGCGACGGCAGACGAGTTTGGTGTTCAGTTGCTTCTATCCGCACCGAGAATAGATAATATGAGGTCGACAAGCCATACCCCCTAGGGGATGTAGATTTCGCTTTCAAATTCCACACGTAGTAATTTTGAAGTATTTTGTAAATAAAGCTTGTATTTATCCGTATGTATGTATAAAGAAGAAACCTTTCGATTTTGTTTCTTCTACATTTCCTTTCACCTTGACTTTAGCCAGATGAACTGGTCTTTGAGCTGAGTGGAATACTTGGATTCATAGTATGGCCTTGAGGCTAATTAGGATGGCTCGTAGGTTTTTACGCGCTTTTGCTATTAGGCACATTTAGTCCAACTATTTTGGGTTCAATCCCCGAGTTGGGCATTACCTCGAGCTCATTTGGCCCTCAAGTTGATGACTTTTTAGGCTGGCAGCAGTGGCTCTTATGTTTTTGGTCGATGCGACCTTTTAGTGTATGTTGGATAGCGATAATGGATCTTAAGTTTTTGGTCAATACGACCTATTAGTGTATGTGGGCTGGCAATAATGTCTCTTACGCCTCTGTCCTTAGGCATTTTTATTTAACTATTTTGGGTTCAGTCTCCGAAACGGGTTACGACTCGAGCTCATTCGATCCTCAAGTTTTTGAATTGCAAGCTGGCCCCTACGCTTTTACGCATTTTATATATGTGGGTTGGAGACGGTGGCTCTTACGCCTTTGCCCTTAGGAATATTTAGTTAAGTGTTTTGTGTTCAGTCTCCGAATCAGGTTACGACTCAAGATCATTCGACCCTCAAGTTTTTGAATTGCAAAATGGCCCTCAGGCTCTTATGCGTTGGGTCGGTACGACCTTCTATATATGTCGGCTGGCAACAGTGGCTCTTACACCTTGGGTCGATGCGACATTTTATGTAGGCTTTATTTTTCCCTCGATAAGGATTTTTGGAAATAGTGTTTTCCTGACTCTTCGATGGCTTAATAAAAACCTCAATTGTGAGTTGTTATAGGCGATGATCGAGCACCTCGGGAGGTTTGGCTCGGAGGCTGAGTATCTCAAAGTCGGTGTTTAGGAGCTGATAGGGTCGAAGATATTTTTCCTATATCGAGGGTAGCCTATTTAACCGGTTTTTTTCGAAGTATATTCAGAGTAATTGAAGGCCTGTGATCTATAGCGACGGTTGGGCGTCTCCGAGTTGCGTTAGTTTGGATTGTATAGCCTTGTGACTAGAGTCATTTTTGTTCGACCAGAGCCTTTAAGTCCCGAGTGAAGTAGCTTTGGCATCTATATTGAGGGTATGCCTTTATAGGGGTCTTACAAGTTTGATATATAGCCGAAATTTTGAGAACGGATTTATGCTTTAGTAAGGTCTTACAATTTTTACATGACTTTGAGGTCTTACAGTTTTGGATACTTGGTACAAGTATTGTTCATGCCTTGCTTGAGGTCTTACATATATTGATGTTGCCATATGTAGGTCTTACGAGACCAAGGCTGCCCGCATGTGGCCTTACGACCTTGGGTTACGATAAGTCGATGGAGGTGGCGCTTGACGGTAGTCCCCGAGTTGTCAAGGGTTTCTTGACTCGGGATCTATTACTTGTAAACTTTGTTGACTTCTAAAGCTTGACAGGTCCTTTTGGTCCATTTCCAGTTGATTGCCTCAACCTATTGATTGAGTGAGTTGGAGTTTTACCGTAAAAATGGTAACAACTACTAAATTTGTAAATGGAACTCTAAAAATACGTGATCTATTTTTATGCTAGTTATTAGAGCAGTTGATGCTAGGCGTATGAATTTTAATGGAGAAGAACAAGCTAAAATGGGGCAGTAATCAAACTGAGGGGCGTGCTACTTGAGCTTCAGACTAATCGATGAAAAGACTCGAGGTTGATGCCTAGCTCAAGCTCGAGCTATCGGGGTAGCCAGTAAGGGAATAACAGTTAGGATATAATTAAAGAAAGCTCTTTATGGCCAATATTAAGCACTAAAAGAAGAATAAATATAAAAGCAATAAATGGAAAGAGTATCCTCGAGCGAGTAAGTTAGAGAGAAAAGAGAGAGAGAATTGTTATTGATATTATGAAGAACAGTTGGAATAACAGCAGCCGTTTACAAAGTGGTGAGGATCCCCTTTATGTAGGAGGAGAAATACAACATAGTACAGAATGCATTAATTTTAAAGATACGGAGATGGGATGGCTAGACATGATATAAGACTCTGCTAACGCCATTTGCTCGCCTCGGGGATTCCCCACTCTAGAGATCATTGTTGGGTTGAACGTGAATGAACCTCGAGGGGGCGAACTTGGCTGCAATCCCACAGCCTCGACATATCGATATGACTCCCCGAACATACCTTAATGGTAAGAAATCAGACCTTTTGATTTCACCTTATACAGATAGTCTCCGCATTTCTTAGAATGAAGTAATAGGAAATGAATTTGAATCGTCGTCTCGAGGTTATCATTGTCATACAAAGGTCACCGTCAAATGCAATAATCGAGGAACCCACGAACTACCATTATGTCATCCTTTCTGTTGCACAAGCGATTCCTATTAATGCATCGACTGTTTGATACTTCTTACTTTCACCCTATCTCCAAATTCACAAGTCAGAACCCTTTGTCTTTTATACTCTTTCATCTTTTTCTAGAAAACCTATACCATTAATATAGCTAGGACTTCTAGGATGGTTCCTCAGCAGAATGAAGTTGAATCACCATCTCGACCGTCTAAAGAGAAAACCAGATCCTTTCGTTCCATGAAACAATGCGCCCTGCCTAATCTCGATACGTCAACAGATTTTATCATCGATGCCACTTCATCCACACCTGGACGGTGTGAGCAAGTGTCTGATATATTAGCAGTATGACCAACATACAATCGGTGAGGAAAGACTACCGATGAATGATGCAGTGGAAGAGGAGATTCCCGGTCCTAGAGAGAATATAACGGACCATAAGGCCAGTTTTCTTTACGTGTATACTTACCCATTCACCTGGGTCCTGACGAATCTTATGATTCTTCTCCTTCAGAGATAGACCTGCTCATCCTTGACTTCTGGGAAAAGTATCAAGTGACGCTTGGTCAGATCTATCCTTATTTTTGGAGGATAGTATTGATGCTCCGCCATTTTACCAAAAGGGTTGGGGGCGAGGTTTTCACCCTCAACGATTGATCAGGATGTATAGTCCTCGATTTTATTGAGGTTTGATCAGGCTCCGCCATCGATCAAAAAAATCATTCTTCTCGAGCATCGACGAGGGGAAGGACCGAGGGTAGATGAGAATATTTGTTCAGTGAAGACCTCAGATATTATCACGGACCAGAGGATGCCTTTTTCGGAGAGATGGAACACGCAACGTAAGTGACTTTCCCTTACGCCTTTTTTACAAATTTTATTTGAAGTAACGACCTCTCTACGCTTCTTGCAGCCACTGCTTGGTATCCTGAGGCAGTTTAGAATGTGTCGGGATAGATCGAGTGGTTGGATAAGGCGTTCAGGAAAAGGCCGACCTTGCCATGCAAATATTTTGCATTTCTTGTACGCGACTTCTGTTCTTGTGTTCCGACATAAATAGGTTCACCTTTCTTTAATAGGTCGAGCAGAATATTTCACAGATTGACCAACTCAATATGGAGATCTCTGGGCTGAGGGAGCAAAATGAAGTAGCGGGCGGGGAGTTGGCGACATCCCAGGATTTTCTCAAGGATGCTCGCAAGGAGGTTGCTACTTTGGCCACGGGTAAGTCCGAGGAAGAACAAAACACTGCAAAAGTTAACCCGAGCTATTAAGCATGCTAAGGCAGAGGCCAGGAGAGAGACCTTGGAGGAAATTGGAGCCAGAGGTATCGACATATTAGTTGATCTCAAGGAAGTCCGCGAATTGGAGGAATAAACTAGCGCTTTTAATTGCCCCTGATGAGGTCGAAGATAATAGCGATGAGCAGTAGTCTCCAAGTCATTTTGCATCCCTTCCTTTTCCCTTTATATGCGTCCCACAGGGTATGGGTTGTGTAAAGATGTTTTTGTTAATACTTTTTTTGGCAATGTAAAAAAGGGGTTTTCCTCCTGTCAGCTTTTTATAGTCTCTTCTTTCTTTGCCCCTTTGCTTACATGATTTAGCTTTTGATTCTCGAATTTGGCCTTTCGGAACCTGTTCTCGGAGCAACCGCGATTGTTAAACTGGCCATTCCCCAGGGTTAAATTGACAGCTTCTCTCGGACTAATGCTTGTCACATTCGGGGGATCCCCGAGGACTCGCAATTTTTTAATGTTTCGCGGGGTAACAATATTTGTATGATCCGATAAAAAGGGGGCCTAAGGTAATTTTTCCAGTATGTTTCCCTAGGAGAGGGTAACGTTAATGCAGCCAGAATTAATTGGCCCTCTTGTGCAGGCGAGAATTTGTTGCTTTGCCCCTATATAATAATTCATCTGCCTCTCCAACGGTGAATTTGCTGCTTTGAAAGGCTATCTCTTCCGCAGAGCCTTGGAGCTTTGTGATAGTGTTTCAGCTCCCCTATTTCGAAAAAAAAATTCTAAGACCCTCATATTTCCCCTCTTATTTTACCATAGCCATGACTGCTACATCGATGTCCGATCATCGGGTGGAGGGGAGTTCCTCTTATGTTCCGTATTCAATTGGCTCCAGTTGGCTCGCCTCCGATGTCATGTGGCGAGGCTCAGGATTTCATGCCTCGAGGAGCGCTGTCACATCGGGGAAATCTCCAATTGTTCCGAGCCATCGGGAGCATGTGTCGACGATGATTTCATTAGTGGGAGAGGAAAACCTCAAGATGATCAGAAAATATTGCAGATGGGGAGAAGGCATGATATTATAAATACCTTCCCCCGAGGAGAGAGTTATGACATATGTTGAGGTATTTTTGAGCGTATACACGCATGTTTTCATGTCGGGTTCCCCCGGCCGGGACGTGCTCAATTTCTGTCGGAGATATCAGGTTACATGGGCACATGCTCATCCCTCCCTTTGTAAAATAGTGCAGGCAATCAGATATTTTTACGATAAGGCCGGGATAGAATTTATCCGCAGCCATCTCGTGAGGTTATATCGGCCACTGCGTTATCGAGGCCTGATTGATCTTCAGCGTCAATCCATCCGAGCTCTTACAGTCAGCAGCGAGGAGGATGAGGATTAGGAATGGATGAATCGGTTCGTTCGACTTCGAACGACTGATGTCATTCCTAGAGAATTTTTGCATCTCCTGAGAAATGGAACTTCACACATAAGTGTGTCATCTGAATTACCATAATTTTGACCAGAGGTAGGCTCCGTAACGATATCTTTATGTTCCATATTTGTAGCAAATCATTGGTCACAGAGCAAGGTCCCTGATTAAGCCGAGTGGTCTCGTAAGCTAGCAACATGCTCGATTTATGATTGGCGCCGGTGGCGAGATCTGTCCAAAGGGAGATGGGAGACGAAGCATCGTGGTAGGTATCCAGCGCTTTGCTTTATAGAAAATGGAGCTTCTCTTGCCAGCTTATTTAATTCAACCATCGCAGGTGCCGTGGGTTCTTTCAAAATGTGGTCGTGTCCTCTAAGGGAGGACGAGAGATTACTAGGCTCAGGATCAAGGAGTGTTGACAAAAGAAATGATGCTCCGGGGTGTGAAAAGGCTTAAAGTGAGGCGACTCCCTCTAAGCGGTTAAGGAGAAGCGATTCGGTCGATCAGCCACGTTTTGGAAGTGGTACGCCAGTGGACGTTGCTTCGACCTTCGGTGAGGCTCAGTGATTTGGCCTCATGATGAGTTTTGACTATTGTAAGATTATTACGGCCCCGCACTTTTCTTTTTCCCATTTTCTATATGTTATTTAGCTTTCTTTCATAGGCCTTTGACAGGCTTAAATTCGAGCTGCTTCGTAGCGAGGCCCCGTTGCGGGAGGCCTTGGATAGGGAGAAATCCCTCAAGCTTCTTTGTGTGGCAAAGGAAAGAGAGTTGGTTTTCTTACGGCATGAGGTGGACAGAGCAGGAGTCGTGAGATCCTCCTGGAGAAACAGGTACCCTATATTTCATGCTGTCTTGCACTCCCTTTCAACCTTAGCATCCTCATGTTTTGATATTTTAGTTGGAGGACAAGGCGGATGAGCTGGGACAGCTCTAGGGCGAGGTTGGCTGAGCAAAACGTGAATTCAACGAGCTGCAAGTGCATGTAAGTGCCCATTTTATGGCCAAAGAGAGGGCTCAAGCCATGGTTTCTACACTTGAGGCACAAATCAAGACCGTTCATGCGAGCGATTCTGCTCGGGTGAACATGATGGCAAGGCTTTCGTCCGAGCTTTCGAAAGCGAAGACCGAGGTGGTGAATGTCCGGGTCGAGGTTGTGAGGAACAATACCTGGGCGGGACAGAAAGTGGCAGCCTATTCGAAGATTGCTATCACTGCAAAAGTTGGGCTAAAGAGAGCCCTTGATCGTGCAAGCAATAGCAAGGAGTATGCGAGGTGCAGATCCCATAGGGAAGTCCTCGGGGAGATTCATATCAGGGGCTTCGATCTCTTAGGGGATATCAAGCAAGCCAAAGGGGAGGAGTATGATGCCAAGTTCCTTCTGTCTGATGCTGAAGACGGTGAGGAGGGAGCCACCGGGCCATGGTTGCCAAAGGGTGGTGAAACGTTTATTCCCTGCCTCGTTGTGTACGTAGCTTTCATAATATATTGTACACTAAGCTTGCGTTTCACCGTTGTTGATACCTAATTTTTTTCTATATATTTTCAATATGAAAAATAACTTTAACATGACATATATATGCATATGTAAGCATGTCCAAATATTTTATTATTTTTCTATAATTTTTAAAGGTTTTTAAATAAATTTAATTTCCTTTTTTATCCATAAAAACCCAATAAGTATTTTACAAATTATTATTTGTTGGTAATTCGGTTATTGGATTTTCATCTTTATGCCAAAGTATAGTTAAGGTAATTTTAACATATTTTTACAAATTTTTTTAGTATTTTTAAAAGTTGATCGCACATAATTGCAATATTAGCCTTTTTAAGAGTTAATTATGTTTTAAATTCATAATATTAAGTCCTATATTTTTAAATCATTAATTATATGTTATAAATCATTTTAGTGATTTCAATTAATAATCAAAAATTAATTATTATTAAAAAGGGAAATTGGCCATTTAAATAATAGCCTAATTGCATTTAAAGTATGGCCTAAATTTGACCCCAAATCAGACCCTATTTCCCCGGCCCAATTTCATTTTAAACTCTACCCCTAACCCAAATACTCCTACCCAACCCGGATCCTCTACCTACCCTCTTTAATCCAGGCCGTTGATCATTCACATCAACGGCCAGCATTTACCCTTACCATTTTTAACCCTGAACGACCCCTAAACCTAATTCATTTTCCACCACTCTCCGCCCTTGAATCCCCCTCCTCTCAAAACTCTATGCAACCTCATATGAACCCTAGCCGCCGCCACTTAATTCCATACTAATCCACTTCAATCCCTGCTAAATCCATGGCCTCTCATGACCATTTGAGATGTGTATCAGCCTCCTACGGCTCCTGGGCGTTTGTTTCTGTGATTTCATGGCCATATATCAAAGAGATCTGGTCCAGTCCTTGCTCAACCTCTGCCTCCGATCTTTCTCCGGCCAGTCATGGCCGTTCAAGTCAGATCCTTGACTTTTCTTGTTAGATCGGCAACTTTCAAAGTCTTTCTCGCCTTTTCTGGGTTCTCTGAAACCTAGCTTTAAGATCTACCCTCTCTTCTTTCAAAGAAGAGAACAATTTGATTTCAAGAGCACACACTTACACTCAAAAACTTTCTCTCTTTTCTTTACTACTACTTGCGCTACTGCTTTGTCTAGCCGGCTGAAAGCCAAGGCTAGACTGTAGAATTTTGCTTACTTTTCCTTTCTGCGGTTTGCTTCTCCACTCGTATGTCCTTGTTAATTTTCAAGTATCAACAACAACATGTTTCTTCAATTGTCCAACTTCTTTCATTTTTGTCTACTCCTGCTTATGTTTCGGTCAAGTTACATTACTAGCATGCTGAAATATGTTCCTTTCCCCTTTTGAATTAATTCTCTCCTGTGTTTATGAATCACAAACCCCCATATCCCCTCTATGTGTTTGTGTTCCTTTGGTTGGTTTGTGGTCAGGTCAGCATCACCTATTACTGTGCATGACCAAACCAGACTCCTACTAGGTCATGTGCTTACAAACAATGTATTCCCAAAACCCCTTGACCCCTTTGTGTGACTATTAATGATGTGTTTTGTTCATTACCCCAAATTATTTCAAACACTTCTCCTACTGATTACCAGTCTATTTTTAAACAAACTTTTTAAAAAAAAAATTTGTGTGTTCTGCACTTCCAGAATACTCTTAAAATATAGGTTCTTCCCCTCTTGTGTGAGCCTTGGCTTGGGACCCTTTATCTCCCTCTAAACCTGTATACATAAGGGATGGCCCTTCCACACTACACTCATTTATGTCTGGTTATGCAAACTTAGGTGTGAGCACTACCTGGGATCTCATGAGGTCCTTAGGAAACGTTGACACACCCAGGTATGAGAAAGGCTTTGAAACATTGTCATTTGAGGTAGTTTATTCCATAACTCAGAGAGGAAGTCAAGAATCAGGCTTCCTATTGTTGTAACTTCTTGTTTTTTCACTTTTCTGATGTAATTGAGACATTTTTGGTCTAGAATAATTTGTAACAAATATTGGGGGTTGGCTAGTGAAAGGGTATAGGGTAATTATGCATGCTTTAGCTATTAGAAGGCTAGATAACATGCCTATAGGATCTGTTTAATAAATTCTGCATGTTTTACTTCCACACTTAGACACCATGCCAATAGGATCTAAATGGCTATAATCAAAAATCATGCCTACAAGGTTAAAATCAGCTATAAAATTAGATATCATGCCTATAAGATTAAAATCATTTTTTCATAAAAATCATGTCTATAGGAATTTTGCTGTGATCAAATGAATCATGCCTGCTTCACTTCATGTTCAATTATATACCATGCCTATAGGACCAAAATCAGCCTTTAATACTTAGATACCATGTCTGTAGGAATTAAATCAGCTATAATAGAGATCATGCCTATAGGATATAAAACTAGTTTTGTTAAAAATTAGTTTGACTCGTATTGTTTTGAGTTTAAACAACCTACTCATTTTATTAATAGGGTTTAGAAAGCATGTCTACAGGATCCAAATCGCTCGTTTAGAATTGTTTACTTTTTTACTACATTCCTAATTAGTAATAAACATCATGGTCATAGGACATCACTATTATGCCTAGGCAAGCCTTAGGTAATAATGATAGAACTGAACTCGCCTTTGATTAATTAGCACTGCTACAACCAGCAGGCAGGCCTGATTCGAACTTCTTATCAAAGTTATGTAATAAATTGGTCTGCTTCAAAATTAAAACACCCTGCCTTAGTACTTTAAATTCTGACCCTAACTATGTTTTAAGTCATGCTATTTATATGCATTGTCTGTGGAGGCACATATGAGCCCTTTAATTGTTTATGTTTTCCCCCTTAAAATGTAGTCTTACATATTTCTGTATGTCGCCTTAGCCTTTTTACCTTTAAAACCTAAGAGTCAGCCTAAAATTCTCCCTCTTATAGGAATAGTAGTCCTAAATTCCTCTGGGACTGATTGAACGGGACAGGTAATGGCATTCAATAGAGGTCGAGACCAATCCGCGCTTTAATACCTTAACGGGGTGGGAATGGTAGATATGGATATGATGACCGATGTGCTAATGCTGTGTGTATCCCCTCTTCTAAGGAGTTTCATATATGGTATCGCATTGATGTGATCCATATTATAAACAAACCTAGGACCCCATTCCCTTTTACATTCTCAAGATGTGTAAATGTAACACCTTTTCAAAATTCACCTTTTAATAAATGTTTTCAAACTCTTATGTGTTTAAACTTAAATCCCCTACTATTTGAGCCTATACTTCTCTATTTTCTAATTGTACAAAATTCATAAAAACATGTATGCTCGGGAAGCACACTAGTGGTCCTGAGGGGTGCCTAACACCTTCCCCTTAGGATAATTTCAAGCCCTTACCCTATCTCAGGTTATCAAGAAAACATAGAAATGAACCCAATAGGTGTCCCACTACACCTTAAATAATTAGGTGGCGACTCTTCAAAAAATGCAAACCTTGTTCCCAAAAGGAATGAGTTGTATACCTAAAAATATCATAAACCTGATTTTCCGATGTGGAGAGGGAAAAAGGAGGCACGATAGCATGGCGACTCTGCTGGGGATTTTAGGCTTTTACCATTTTAGGTTGTTCTTATGTGCAATTACCTATTTATTTTCTTCAAAGCATTTAATTTCTTCTTAAACTACGAAACTGACATGTTTTCTCTGTTTCTTTCCTTTTTTGCCGCTTTAAATTATGAAACTGTTGTATTGATCACTTTTAACATGCAAATACATGTCAACATGCTTTTAATTATTGCATAATTATGCTCAACGCCATACTCCACTCGTGCCAGACAAATACTATAGCAAAGCTATTAATGAGTGGTTGCGCTCTTCCCATATTATTACCCCCTAAATTCGAAAAGACATATTTGCGATAAAACTACTCGATCAGTGGTGCAGTCGACAATTCCGTGCCTTTCCCCTTGAGTTGTCCGCTCAAGAGTACCCGTCCTCATAGCCCGAGAACAACATGTCATGACCTGAGGATTCCTTTCAATCGTTTGCATATCATTATTCAAAGGCATCATGGTTAAGAAGCACCATCCTCATCACCCGAGAGCATCAGTTCATGGCCTGTGAATCATTTATCATACGCTTCATGGCCCAGGACATCATGGTCTAAGTACATCATCCTCATCGTCTGAATACAATATTCATGGTCCAAATGGGAATTTGCATCACGTTTAATTTTATGCAATGTATACCCCTATATTATTTCTAATTGCAGGTGCACTGGCGAGCAATGGCCATCCTGGCAGGAGAGATCATGTTCCAGTTCCTACATCCACATCAAACCTAACCATTCCTGTAAATCTTTCACTCATCCGACCCAAGATATTACGTCTGTTCTTGAAAAGTCTCCATCGGCATACTCTGTCGATGGATCATGAACAACATACAGCCTGATTCCATTAAAACCAGGGATATGTAGGCAGCTAAGAGCCAGGGCGCGGCCTAACTTCTTCGAACCGTTCGTTCGGTCAAAATTGGCCATCATATCTTTACCCGACAACTCTTTCATCCTTCCCAGGTAAGATGGGCAGCTATTGATACCCAATTTTTACTATATATTTTCAAAGTGATAAATAACTTCAATATGGCATATATATGCATATGTAAGCATATCCAAGTGCTTTATTATTTTTCCATAATTTTTAAAGTTTTTTAAATCTATTTATTCTCCTTTTTTATCCATAAAACCCCAATAATTATTTCAAAAATTATTATTTTTTGGTAATTCATCTATTGGATTTTCATATTTATTCCAAAATATAGATAAGGTAGTTTTAATAAACTTCTACAATTTTGTTTAGTATTTTTAAAAGCTAATTGCACATAATTACAATATTAGCCTTTTTAACATTTAATTGTGTTCCCTCAAGCTGAACGAACTTGACCTGCTCCTTTAGTTATATTCATAAAACTAATTCCTATATTTTTAAATATTAATTATATGTTATAAATCATCTTAGGACTATCAATTTATTTTCAAAAATTACTTTATTATTAAAAGGAGAAAATTGGTCATTTAAATAATAGCCCAATTGCATTTAACTATGGCCTAAATTTGACACCAATTCACACCCAATTTCCCGGGTCTAATTTCATTTTAAACACGATCCCTAACTAAAATAATCCTACCCAACCCAGATCCCCTACCTACCCTCTTTAATCCAGGACGTTGATCATTCAGATCAACAGCCACCATTCACCCTTACCATTTTTAACCCTGAACGCCCCCTAAACCTAATTCATTTTCCACCACCCGGTGCCCTTGAATCCCCTCTCCTCTCAATTATCTCTGCAACCTCATATGAACCCTAGTCGTCGCCACTTAATTCCACCCTAATCCTCTTCAATCCTTGCCTAATACATGGCCTCTCATGGCCATTTGAGATGTGTATCGGCCTCCTACGGCTCCTGGGGGTTGTTTCCTTAATTTCATGGCAATATCCCAAAGAGATATGGTCTAGTCCTTGCTCAACCTCTGCCTCCGGTCTTTCTCCAGCCAGCCATGGCCGTTCAAGTCAAATCCTTGACTTTTCTGGTTAGATCGGTAACTTTCAAAGTCTTTCTCACCTTTTCTAGGTTCTATGAAACCTAGCTTTAAAATCTTTTGATTTTCTTTCATATCTACCTTAGATCTGGGCTTATTATGAATTTCTTAAGTGTTTTCTCGAATGTTCTTCAACTTCTCTTTCAAAAAGACTCTTCATTTTTCGACCATTAGGGTTTTCCTTTAAGTTTTTCAAAAGACAACTTCTCTGATTTTAATGTTGTTTGTGATTTTTCTATGTTTAAAACGATTTGCTCATGTTGTTCTTCTATCTATTTCAGCATGTTAAAAACCCTAGTTCCCTTTTGGACTTATCCGAGTTCTAAAATTGTTTGCTCAAATGTGTGGTTATTTTAAGTTCTTCATTTATGACTATCTTCTTCTTGTTTGATTTATCTGATTTGAGTTCTTTTCATCTCTTAACTCGACTACTATCGAAGCGCTAATTTATTAAAAGAGTTTTCCTCACTTGTTATTATGAGACCTTTACTTGCTTCTGACTCTCTTACATGTTACTATGCTCTTCTTCACTGTTGATTCTATGCGACTACTTGACCTACTTGACTATTGTGCTCCGAATATTTTTTCTTGCTGCTGAACCCTAGCTTATTCTGCTACTACTCTATGTTTATGTTATTTCTTTTGCCAATGTATTTGGCCTTGCATGTCTGATACTGTTGTTCAATCTATTTATATGCTGAATTATATTTCTTTCTTGATTGATCCTGATTCCCTCAATATTGTGACTGATTGCAAAAGTTTTCTTATGAACCCTAATTTTACTCGTTTGTTTGAATTAGTTGATTCCCCTTCTTAATTACTGTAATTTTTACCTTACTGAATCTTTTGTCAAAAATTAATCCTATTTTGAACTTAGTCTCGATTATTTACCTCATACTTTTACTGCTCCCTTTATGGCAATAATCAATCTGTCCCCAAACTGATTTCTTTCCTTAATTAAACTTGTAAGTATCTGTTAACCAGTGATTCCTAAGGGAATCACTTGTGTTAATTGATTCTGATTGTGATTATTTCCATGTTTGTATTAAGACTTTACTCATTTTCAAAACTATAAATACATTCCCTCTCTTCTTTCAAAGACAGGAACAATTTGAGTTCAAGAACACACACTTACACTCAAAACTTTCTCTGTTTTCTCTACTACTACTTGTGCTACTGATTTGTCTAGCTGGCTGAAAGCCAAGGCTAGACTGTGCTATTTTGCTTAATTTTTCTTTTTGCACTTTACTTCTCTACTGGTATGTCTTAGTTAATTTTCAAGCATCAACAACAACATGTTTCTTTAATTGTTCCAACTTCTCTCATTCTTGTCTACTTCTGCCTATATTTCTGTAGTCAAGTTACATTACTAGCATGCTGAAATATATTCCCTTCCCCTTTTAAATTAATGCTCTCCTATGTGTATGAATCCCAAACCCAATATCCCCTATATGTGTTTGCGTTCCTTTGGTTTGCTTGTGGCCATGCCAGCATCACCTATTGTTGTGCATGACCAAACCAGACCCCTGCTGGGTAATCTGCTTACAAACAATGTATTCCCAAATCCCCTTGACCCCTTCGTGTGACTATTAATTCTGTGTTTTGTTCATTACCCCAACAGATTTTAAACACTTTTTCTATTGATTACCTTCAAAAAATTGACTTACCAATCTAGTTTTAAACAAATTTCTTTTTTTCTTTTAAACCTGTGTGTTCTTCACTTCCACTATACTTTTATATAGGTTCTGTCCCTCTTGTGTGAGCCTTGCCTTGGGACCCTTGAGTTACCTCTGAACTTGTATATATGAGGGTTGGCCCTTCCACACGACACTCATTTCTGTCTGGTTATGCAAACTTTGGTGTGAGCACTATTTGGGATCCCATGAGGTCCTTAGGGAACTATGGCACACCCAGGTATGAGAAAGGCTTTGAAACATTGGCATTTGAGGTAGTTTATTCGATAACGCAGAGAGGAAGTCAAGAATCAGGATTCCTATGGTTGTAACTTCTTATTTTTGCACTTTTATGATGTAATTCAGTCATTTTTAGGCTAAATAATTTGTAACAAATATTGGGGTTGGCTAATGAAAAGGGATAGGGTGATTATGCATGTTTTAGCTATTAGAAGGGTAGATAATATGCCTATAGGATATGTTTAATAAATTATACATGTTTTACTTCCACACTTAGACACCATGCCTATAGGATCTAAATGGCTATAATCAGACATTATGCCTACAAGGTTAATATCAGCTTTAAAATTAGATGTCATGCCTAGAAGATTAAAATAATTTTTCATAGAAATCATGCCTATAGGAATTTTGCTGTGATCAAATGAATCCTACCTGCTTCACTTCATGTTCAACTAGATACCATGCCGATAGGACCAAAATCAGCCTTTAATTCTTAGATACCATGTCTGTAGGAATTAAATCACCTATAATAGAAATCATGCATGTAGGATCTAAAACTAGTTTAGTTAAAAAAATTAGTTTGACTCATATTGTTTTGAATTAGTTTAAACAAGGTACTCATTTATTAATATGGTTTAGAAAGCATGCCTATAGGGTCCAAATCGATCGTTTAGAATTGTTTAACATCGTATTACCTTCCTAGTTAGTAATAGACATCATGCTTATAGGACATCACTATTACGCCTAGGCAAGCCTTAGGTAATAAGATAAATATGAACTCGGCTTTGTTTAATTAGCACTGCTACAACCAGCAGGCATGCCTGATTTGGACTTCTTATTTGAGTTATGTAATAAATCAGTCTGCTTCAACAATTAAAACACCATACCTTAGTTCTTTAAATTCTGACACTAACTATGTTTTAAGTCATGATATTTGTATGCATTGTCTACGGAGGCATATATGAGCCCCTTAATTGTTTATGTGTTTCCCCTTAAAATGTAGTCCTACATGTTTATGTCTGTCGCCTTAGCCTTTTTACCTTTAAAACCTAAGAGTCATCCTAAAATCCTCCCTCTTATAGGAATAGTAGTCCTAAATTCCTCCGGAACTGATAGAATGGGATGGGTAATAGCATGTAATAGAGGTCGAGATCAATCTGCGCTACAATACCTTAATGGGGTGGGAAGTGTAGATATGGATATGATGATTGGTGTGCTAATGCCACATGTATCCCCTCTTCTAAGGAGTGTCATACCGGCATCGTAGTGATGTGATCCATATTATAAACAAACCTAGGCTCGAACTTGTCAATACTTGAGCCTATACTTGTCTATTTGCTAATTGTACAAAATTCACAAAAAAAATGTCTGGCCAGGAACCATACTAGTAGATCCTGAAGGGTGCCTAACACCTTCCCCTTAGGATAATTTCAAGCCCTTACCATATCTCTAGTTATCAAAAAAAACTTAGAAATGAACCCTATAGGTGTTCAAATCACCTTAAATCATTAGGTGGCGACTCTTCAAAAATGCAAGCCATGTTCCCAAAAGGAACGAGTTTTCCAATAGCCAAAAATGTCATAAACCCGATTTTTCGATGTGAAAAGGGAAAAATTGAGGCGCGACAACTGCTAGTATGTAAAATTAAGAGGGGCAACCCCGCAATTTGTATCTTCTGTATTTATGTTCATCAAGATCTCAATCATGTCAATTCGACCTTTGGATTGGTAAAAATCTCCGGACATGTAATATGGCCCTGATGTTCGTTAGGACGGCGATAACGGTATTTATTTTTTGCCCTTGGGAGTACGCATTTTAACCATCTTGGGTTCAGTCTTTGACTCGAGCTCAATCAATCCTCGAGTTTTTTGTTTGCATGGGCTGACAACAATGGATCTTACGCCTTGGTTCGAAGCGACCTTTCATGTATGTGGCCCTGAGGCTTGAGGAGCTGGCGATGATGACTCTTACGCTATGCCCTTAGGCATGAGTAGTTAACTATTTTGGATCTGGTATCCGAATCGGGTTACGGTTCGAGCTCATTTTAATCCTCAAGTTTTCAAACTTTAAGTTGGCGATGGTGGCTCTTAAAATTTTGGTTGTTGCGACCTTTAGCGTGTGGCCCTGAGGCTCATTTGGCTGGCGACTATGGCTCTTATATTTTTGCCCTTAGGCATATGTAGGCTTTGTTTTTCCCTTGTTAAGGACTTTTTTGAAATAATTTTGCCTGAGCCGTCGTCGGTTCAAGAAGAACCTCAATTTCAAGTCGTTAGCGGCGATGTTCGAGCACCTCGAAAGGTTTAGCTTGTAGGTTGAGTAGCTCGAAGCCTTGTGATTTGGACCTGACATGGACAAAGCTCGTTTTCCTGTTGAGGGTAGCCAATTTTAACTGATTTTTTTCGAAGTAGATTGAAGTAATGGCCTGTGATTTTGTTAGCAATGATCGGGCGTCACCGAGTCGCATTAGTTAGGCTGGTGCAGCCGTTTTGACCGTAGTCATATGTGTTTGGCCAGAGCTATTTTTTATCCCGAATGTGATAGCTTAGGTGTCTACATCGAGGGTATACCCTTTCGAGAGTCTTATAAATGCTACACATAGCCTAAACTTCGAGATTGAGTTTTATGCCTGTAGTAAGGACTTACAAAATTTTCATGCCCATGGAGGTCTTACAATTGTTTCATTCCTGTTGAGGTCTTACAATTTTTCATGCCTTTTGAGGTCTTACAAATTTTTGTTGTTATGTAAAATTGATCTGGCTAGACCGAGTTTTCCCGCTCGGGGTCTTTCAGCGAATGGCGATAGACGATAGTCTCTGAGTCATCGAGTTTACTTAGGGCGAAGGTCGTTACTCGTGAGCTCAGAATTGACTCGTTAGGACCTTATGATCATGGATCTCCGACCCTGAGGTCATGTGGGTGCCAAATTGTTAATGCTAAGTCTCCGAATATTTTGGGACGTACTCAATGGAGGGATCCTTGCCGTGAGCATGTCGAAATTTCTTTGGAGTACGAGATATTTTAAGCAAAAGATATTATTTGATTGCTTGGTGTAAATACATGTTGTTGTGTTGCCGTAAGCCTGGCATATGCGGAGACGGTTTGTTCGACTGTTTAGCGCGGTACATAATTTCTTATTGGAACCTCATTTGTCATTTCCCAATACATGGTTGATCGCGAATAATATCCTATAGGCTTGTTGAGTCCTTCTTAGGTACCGCGTGGATGTTGCCTCGTTAAAAACCTTGCCGGCAAAAACCCATTTCGGGATAAAAACCCGATCAAAGGAAAAGAGTGCAACGGACGCTTCGAAACCCCAGGACCCTCGAGCCAGAGCGGCGTCCTGACTGCATTGGTCATTGGCCTGCGCAAATGTTAACGTGAAGTAGAAGACAGAAAAAAGGAAGAGGTGATCATACCTAAATGGCGATGGCGCTTTTGGGTTCCGGTATTTGTTTGGCGGATGCTATGTGGTCATTTATTTGAATACAATCGGGGGTGAGCATCAAAAAAATCATGTGGATGACGTGTTGGGGCTCATCCGCTTTGTTCTTTTTGGTTGTTTCTATTTCTTGGGATTAGTTTATTCCGGTTGCTGAGAAATTCTCGAACAAAGTGCCCATCATCGAGTAGTCCGGCCAGTTCCTCTCAAATATGCCAGCAATCCTTAGTTTTGTGCTCGTGCGAGTTTCAAAACTCACAAATCAAGTTGTAGTTCCTTTGGGAAGGATCCAAGTGCCTAGGCCTGGGCCATCTAGCGTCCCTGATTTTGCTGATGGTGAACACGATGTCTATACATCAACTTTGAAGTTGTATTCTGATAGGAAAGGTACCCCCATTGGCCCCGTGCCCCCATCGAAGCCACCTCTATTAAGGGGCCCCCAAGTATTCTGTCCTTTGTTCACTAATCAATCGTTGGGGGCAGATTTCCCCTCAGAGCATTCCTCATATCGTCAGGGTGCGGTTGGTACATCTTTTTATTCGATTTTGACTCCTTCGCTAGGAGTCTGCTCGGATATACTAAGCCCAAAGGGTCTCCCATCTGTTCATCCTCGACCCTGATCTTTGACTAGTACTGATTGTGGACGTCCGACCAGGTTACGGTAGGATATTCGATCAGATTCTCTTTCAGCTACCTTAAGGCTACCGAGTTTCGTTCATTCAAGCCTTGAGTGAAGACCTGCACTGCCCAGTCGTTGGAAAATGGGGGAGTTCCATTCATTCCGTTTGGAAATGAGACACGAATACCTGCAGCATTTCGTTCTCCCTCTGCTTCATCTTGAATACGTCAGACTTCCTTTTTGCTACCTTTATGGCACCGGCGTGCTCCTTTACAAAGGAATCTGCTAGCATGGAAAATGAATCTATGGAGTTGGTAGCTATATTATGGTACCACATCATGGACGCCTTCGAGAGCGTTTCTCCGAACTTCTTCAGTAAGACGGACTTGATCTCATCATTCTTTATATCGTGCCTTTTACCGCACAGTTATAGGTTGTAACATGTTCATTAGATTTAGCGGTCCCATTGTACTTAGGGAGTTCCGACATACTGAACTTCTTTGGAATAGGTTTCGGGTCCGCCTCCTTGAGGAACGGCCTTTGTACGAACTTCTTCGAATCTACACCCTTCAGGACCGAGGGTGCGCCTCGGATTTGATCTACTCTGAAGTTATAAGTTTTCACCTTCTTATCATTGGTTGCTATCATTTTCTCTCCAGACTCGATCCTTTTGGTGAGATCTTCCAGCATTTTCACGATGGCAGGATTGGCTACTGACCCATTATTGCTTGACCTCCCCAGTACCTGTTAGGTCGGGGGAGAAGTTTCAGGCGCTACCGTGTAGGTAGTCTTCGCGTATCTTTGCAACTGAGAGATAGCCAACTGTTGTGCCTGCAATATTCCATAAATAACATGAAGACTAACTTCCTATTCTTCTCATGCAGGGTTTTTTGGGCTTCCTGTTGGTCGTCATGTTGTATGCTCCTATCGGTGCGTGAGTTTTCGTCGACCTACTATGCATATTCTGAATCTGTTTCCGCTAAAATCGGTTCGCATGTGTTATCATAAATCCGGTGGCACGCCGATGACTGGAACAGCAACACTGTTTTCTCCGTGGTTTTTAAGGTTGTCGTTCTCGACTCTGTTTACTGAGCTAGACATTTTTCTTGAAATCAAACGATCCTGACATAAAAAAGTGTGAAAGATAACTTGCGTTTGTGTAATGAAACCAAGAAGATAATCACTATTATTTTTAGCCCCATGGTGGGCGCCAAACTATTTTCCATAAAAATGATAACAACAATTAAATTTGTAAATGGGACTCTAAAAATACGTGTATTTTTATTCTGGTTGTTACAACAGTTGATGTTAGGCGTATGAAGTTTGATGGCAAAGTACAAGCTAAAATGGGGCAGTAATCAAACAGAGGGGCTTGCTACCCGAGCTTCAGATTGATCGATGAAAGGCCTCGAGGTCGATGCCCGACTCAAGCTCGAGATATCGGGTAACCGGTAAGGTAATAACAGTTAGGATATAATTAAAGAAGGCTCTTTACGGCAAATATTATACAATAAAAGAAGAATAAATATAAAATAAATAAATGGAAAGATTAGCCTCGAGCGAGTAAGTTAGAGATAAAAGAGAGACAGAATTGTTATTGATCTTATCTAGAATAGTTGGAATAACAGTAGCCCTTTACAAAGTGGTGAGGATCCCTTTTATATAAGAGGGGAAATACAACATAATATAGAATGCATTAGTTGGAAAGATACGGAGATGGGATAACTAGACATGATATCAAACTCTACTGATTCCATTTGCTTACCTCGGGGATTGCCCCACCCTCGGGATCATTGTTGGGTCGAACGTGAATGAACCTCGAGGGGGAAAACTTGGCTGCAATCTCACAGCCTGAAGATATTGATATGACTCCCCGAACACACCTTAATGGAGAGAAATTGAACCTTCCGACTTCACTGTATACATTGGTATTGCCATATAGAGGGCTTACAATTAAGATATTTCTGACCCGGAGGTCATTTGAGTTTTGACGCCAGTCCCTGAGTGTTCGGGTTGCCTTTTGGATTTGGAGCCATTTTTTTATCTTGTTGTTTCCTCATTGAGGGCATACGAGCTCGAAGCTCTGACCCAAGGGTCACATTGTTATGAGTTGTTGATGCCAGTCCCCGAGTGTTCAGGTCATCTTTGGCTTTGGAGCCGTTTTTTGCAAACAATATCGAGCTTTCTTGAAACACAAAGTGCTTTTGTGAAGCATTCTTTGATTAATTGGTTTAAGTATACATAATATTTGATGTTTAAGGGCTCAGTTATTCTATACAAACACGGTTCGTTCGACCTTTTATCCTGGTACATCATCTTCCTATTGAAATCCCACTTGATGCGTCTTGGCTTTCTCCGAGTAGGTGATCTCCCAGGAAGATGCCCCTGAGTATTCGAGGTTGATTGCAAAGGAATATTTGAATACTTGTTGAGTCTTCCTTAGGTGGCATATGGATGTTGCACTGTCAAAACCCTTGCCGGTAAAACCCTTTTCGGGATAAAAACCCGGTCAAAGGAAAAGAGTGCAACGCCTTCTTTTAAAACCTAAGGCCTTCGAGTTGAAGAGTGCTTTGGCCGTTTCGATCGGGTACCTTCACTCAGGTCCGTGTAGAATATAATTGAAAGAAAACAGATGTTCATACCTTAGCGTACGATGCGCCGACGATGTTTCGAGCCTTGATTTGTTTTAGTTTCTTATGATGAGAACGTTGTACGGTCCCCTAATTTGTTTAGTCGGGATAGCTGGGAATGTAGTTTATTATTGTCATTTTAATGTTTGCTTAACCTTCGACTCCCTCGAGGGTGGAGGTGCCGGTGTCGGGGCCACATCATGTCCCGCAAACATTACTTTCATCGCATGTTGTTCGTTGTAGATGATTTTAATCCAAACCTTTGTGGGGAATTTCATCATATGATCAAGGGTGGAAGTACTACTCTCATGCAGTGTATCCACGGCCTTCCAAGTAAGGCATTGTATCTCATGTCTCCCTCAATGACATGGAATTTAGCATTTTAAATTTTGCCGGCCACATTGACTGAAGGGTGATTTCCTCTTTCATTGTTTCGCTCGCCATGTTGAATCTGTTGAGGAATCAAGATGCGGGTACGATTTTTTCAAGAAGTCCGAGCTTCTCTACCACCCTCGACCTGATAATGTTGGTCGGGCTACTTGGATCCACAAGTACACATTTAAATAATAATGTATTTACAAGAAAAGAGATTACCAATGCGTCATTGTGGGTATGAGACAAGGTCTCGATGTCCTCATTGTTGAACGTGAGGGTGTCCTCGGGTATGTAATCATAAGTTCGCTTCTCTCTGGTGATGGATATTTTTGTTCTTCTCATCATGGGCTCTTGCAGGGCATCGATGCCTCCCAAGATCATGTGGATGACGTGTTATGGCTCATTTTCTTCGTTCTTCTTGGCTGCTTCTCTTTCCCGAAACTCGTTTTTGGCCCGATCGCTGAGGAATTCTCGGAGGTGACTTTATTGAGTAGTCTGTCTACTTCCTTTCGAAGCTGGTGGCAATCCTAGGTGTTGTAGACATCTATAAGATTGAGATAGAATAGGCTTAAGAATTAGCATGCAAAGAATCAAACTACAGAGGTCAAAAGTACTAACCAGTACATAGAGTATAAGGTAAACAAGAAAAATCCAAAAGTCCAACATTAGTTCAATGATTGCAAGTCAAAGAGTACAAGCAACAAAAACCCCGTATTCTCCGACATTTCAGAGTTCACAAGAGTATCAAGGACTCTGACTAGTGCTTGTGCCGAAGGATGTTACAAAATAATATTCGCGTAGCCTTGGCTTTCAGCCGTCCAAGAGCAAAATTGAACAAACAAGATTCTCAAATAATCAGAGCACACAAAAAAATCAAGTATAAGCAAGGAAGCAATGACAAAATTTCGTCCTCAATGGAAATCGGGGAGGGGCATATATAGTGCTCGATTAGGCAAACAAACAAGGAAAGAAATCAATCAAACACAAACAAGCAAAAGAAAAATCACATGTTTGGTTAGCTGCTCACAACAGACTTCCCACTATAGAGAGACTGTAGAATATAGGTATACAGATACCACCTTTGTGTGTATTCTGTAAAGTACATGATGAAGAATTCAAACACCTGTACTTTGAATGTGATATTACAAGCAGAGTATGGAGGAGAATATGTGTTTGGTTGGGATATACAAGAAACATTGAATGCTGGGAGAATGAATTGAAATGGATTTGTAGTAAGGTGAAGAGTAAGAACTGGAAGAAGGCAATCACTGCAACAGCCTTCATAACTACTGTTGCATTGATATGGAGAAGTAGGAATCTGCTCAGATTTGATAACAAAAATTTTGATGAGGGACAGTGTTGCAAGGAAGTAGCATTGCTAATACATGCAAGAAATAGGAAGTGTAAAAGGTGGTAAGGTGGGTTACAAATACTCAATTGTTATCCTTAGTTTTGTGATCATTGTCTTCTAGTTAGAGTAGTCTATATGAGTTATGTAGTTAGAATGGAATGTAAATGAGTAGTAGGAGTCCATACTACTACCATAGGTATACATTGTACATATCCTCTTATATCAATACAATCGTCAGTTGAGCTAAAAAAAAATCACATGCAATCAGTGAAACAACTCGAAAATGAAAGAAATCAATTTTCAAACCTTAGACATGGTTCCCTTTACAAGAATAACCGTAGACCATCCAGTAAGTGCATTTTTTACCGTAAAAATGGTAATAACGATTAAATTTGGTTTAATGGTTCTAAAATACGTGATCTATTTTTATGCTAGTTTTTAGGCAGTAGATACTATGTGAAAGACTGAGAAACAAAACAAGATTTTAAGAACAGAGTGTTAATCAAACAGAATCGCTGCCAATCGGGGCCTCGAGCTTGCCTGTTCAAGGGCCTCAAAGTCGAGTCTGAAGCTCAGCTGAGAGCTACCGAAGGCATTTGATGGAGAATAACAGTTAAAAATGGATTGAGGGCAGCTCTTTATGGGCAGTAATAAGCAATAAATGATGAACAATGAAAAGAAACACAATAAATATGAGCAATAAATGAAGTAATAAGATTAAGAGAATATGTTAGAGTAGCAGAGAGAATATTCTTGTATATTTAGTGTGGAGCAACAGATGTTTACAAAATATCAAGGATCCCCTTTATATAAGAGAGGGAATCCTAACATAGTACAATTGCATTTATTACAAGGATATGGAGATGGGGCATCTAACTAATGCCCCGATACGGGCTCAGACTAGCCTGATAGATTTTGTCGGCTCTAGCTTCGCACCTTAGGAACTCCCCATTTTCTTCCCATAACCGCCGATCCCATACTGCCCCGAGGTTGAGCGTCGATGGCCCTCGAGGGGCGAGACTCGACCGTGATTTCAAGCCATCGAGCGTTATAACAATGGAAAATTGGACCCTCCAATTTTACTGTCATGCATAAATCGCCTCCCTTCACATGTATATAGATAGGATATCATATAAACCCCAAAGATTAAATTTAGTCAGGACTGATTTTGAAAGATCGTACTTTCCAAAATTGGGCAAGTATTGCGTAATACCACAAACTTGTGAATAGTGACGGGATAATCCAAATACAGCAAGGGTTTGGGTTTGGGTGAAATAAGAAAAAATGGGGGAAGGCTATGAGTCGTTGATCATTTTAGATCAACAGCCGAAGATTAAAATCAAGCGGGCGGGTTAACGGTTCACCCTATCGGTTATAGGGTGTTGGTTCGCGTGTATTGGGTCCAAGAGTAATACGCCAAATGTTTTGGGCCTCTTTGGTCAGATACTTAGTCTATTATTGGACTGTATTTTGAAACACATAAAAATTAATTAAAGTACAATGTTAAAATAACCAACAACAACAACAACAACCCAATAAAATTCCATAAGTGGGGTCTGAGTAGGGTAGTGTGTACGCAGACCTTACCCCTATCCTGAAGGGGTAGAGAGGCTGTTTCCGAAAGACCCTCGGCTCAAGATAATAAAAAGACAAAAGAAGAAAGTATTAGATTCACCATGGAAATCATAAGGAAAAAGGAACATAGAAAAAAAATTCAAAGCAAAAACGACGGTCTGTAAATGGATCCTTCATCGAAAATAGAAAATAGTAAAACACAACATTGCCCCTATCGATCTTAGACAAAACCCCACCTATCCTCAACCACGAGTCTGGATACCACAATAGGCTTCTCAATTGGCAATGCTCTCAGCATTTTAACCGTTGTCTCTACCTACTCTAGGGTACGAGTGATAGGGTTCTGTGCTACCCCTCCAGCTTGAGATGTGGTTGGGGCCACTAGAACCACAACAGCCTGAGTCAGTGCATCAATAATGTTGACCATTCTTGTCCATGGCCTCCTGGAATATCGGTGCAGCAATAAAACCCTTTAGATGTTAGGCGTGCACTGGAGCCTCAATATGCTCATCCGTTTATCCAAAACTCCCCTTGACCGCATGTAGGTCCGTTGATGCTTCTCTGACATGCCCTCAAGCTATATTAGGTGCTCTACCTCTCGCTGCAACTGTGTGACCCTAGTAGGAACCTTGTCCTCACCCCAGCCTCTGCCCCTCCTCTGGAGTACCTACTGCATATGTACGCGTTCTCACCATTTGTGAGAGAATAGAATAGACAAATTTAAATTCAAAACAATAATCAATGCATGAGAGGAATTACGAAAGGGAAGTTTCCTAAATCCCTATACCCTCTCTCAGATAGATACTATGTCTCTATACCAATCTACAAGACTCTACTAGACCTGGTCATGACTTGTGAGACCCTTATAACCTAAAGCTCTGATACCACCTTGTCGCGATCAAAAATTCCACTAAAGGTTATAATGGCGTCTAAATATGTTCTAGTCAAGTCAACACTTAATAACAATAACATAAGCCAATTTATTAAATTATTAAAAGAGTTTTAATAAATATTAAAGAATAAATCTCAAAACCAATATAAAGATAATAAATATCTAATACATGATCTAAACACGACCAAAACTATCTAGCAATGCCCAAAACCTGGTGTCACAACTGTCATAAGCATCTAATAATAAAAGTAAATTGTATCTGACAATATAGAAATATATGTCTGAAAGGAATAGAAGACAGAAATAGGTAATCAATAGAGAGGACTCCGTATTCAACGGATCAAACAAGTAGGCAGCTTACCACAAAGTCTCCAAATGGAAGCCACTAAGCCACTGGACGGTATGACTGGTACCAGCCTCATAGTCTGCACTAAATATGTAAAAGTGCAGTATGAGTACAGACCTATGGTACTCAGTAAGTATCAAGCCTAGCCTCGAAGAAGTAATGATGAGGGGTCGACACTAACACTCACTAGAAGTATAATAAGCAAGTGAAAGCATCAAAGAAAGTAGTAAATAAGACATGATATCACCGAAGGATACAAATTTTAAGTCACAATAATAACAGATACGTAAGTATGCTTTCAGGCAAAGAACCACAATGCAGGGTCACATATCTCAATTACTTTCAAAATTAGGATAATATTATGTGATATGTATAAATGAGGGCTACATCATGAATCTAGAATGAATATGCATGTTCATGATTGACCTCACAATACAAAACCATATGTCCGACATCAGCTAAGTCCTAAACTAGCGCCATCTGCGGGCCAGCGCTCATAGGCCCAAAGTAACATGGGTAATCACATAACTTCAGAGGGACAAATCCATATCCAAGCGATGTTTGCAACCCGATCCACTGATAATATTGAAGTCCACAATTAGGTCCTCCCATAATGTCCTTTGTGCCAAATCTTCAACTTTCCTCAATATCAACTCTCCAACTCATGCATATGCATATGAGATGATGTAATAAAGGCGCACCGGGATATAATAACAAAATGTGGATGAACATCAATATGAATAAGAGATAGCTATGGCTAATCATGTAATTCAACTTTCCATAATAGTTCAATATATTTGTTTATTATTCTACAATCCGAATATGATATCAAATATGAGATACAAGGGCCACTAATCTCAAATCATAAGTCAAATAAGACAATTGCATGAGTATCTCTAGAATATAAATCCAAACACGGTGAAAGAAGTCCGTCAAGTTCAAATCAACAAGTCATGATTATCACATAGTCTCTAAACATGATTTACTTAAAAACTGTCGAGATGTCAGAAAATACGGATTTTGATACCTTATAATTTGATGGTTATTATATGAAAATTTTGTTATTGCCAGTTCTCATATATCTTCATTAACTTTTTAGTTTCCCTTAGTTCTAATGTTCCTAAATTTTCTTCCAGCACTTCTCACCAGGATTTCGCCTTTGAGATCATTTTCTCTAGATAAATTACACTACTGGAGAGAGAGTGCATGCGGCATGAGAAGTTTGGCATATTTTATGGCTAAGGATACCATTGACCATATCATCACAATTATTAAGCCTGCAGTTTATCTATCAATGTTCTACTTCTTCAATAATCCAAGATCTTCGATTTGCAGAACAATAAGTGGGGTCTGAGGAGGGTAGTGTGTACGCAGACCTCACCCCTACCCCAAAGCTGTTTTCGAAAGACCCTCGGCTCAAGATAATAAAAAGACAAAAGAAGGAAGTATTAGATTCACCATGGAAATCATAGGGAAAAGGGAACATAGAAAAAAATTCAAAGCAAAAATGACGGTTTGTAAATGGATCCTTCATCGAAAATAGAAAATAGTAGAACACAACATTTCCCCTAACTATCTTAGACAAAACCCCACCGAACTAGGTTTTGTCAAAGATTCAAGGAAGCTTGGACAGTAATTCATAAAGTCTCAACAAGGAATGATATACACCTAACTCTAACCGGCTATGGACAAGACCTAACCACACAAATACGTTCATCACCTCGCACATACGAGCGCCTATATCATGTAGCAAATAGCAAGCATACCACCTGTGGGAGGAATTGCCACGTACCAGAATAGAAAAGAGACTTACCTCCACCCGGTAATAACTTCAACCTTCCAACATACCATTCCTTTCAAATAAACCTCTGAAGGCCTTGAATCTAGTCAAATAACTCTCAATAACTTCAAATAATGATTTAGAAATCAATACCACGCAGTAAAGCTTCAATCTTTAATCAAATCTCTAAAAGTTAACAAAAGTTAACTCGGGCCAACATGGTCAAAACCCGAGTCAATGGGTTCCACTACCCATAATCCCATGAGTCCAAGTATGTAATTATATTCCAAAACCAAGTCCAAAATTGACCTCAAATCCCAAGAATTCTTCTTTTTAAGTTGTAGACAAAAACTTAAATTTTTTCTTCAAAATCTCATGATTAAATTAAAAATTACTTATCCGCAAAGTAGTGATGATAATCACCTCAACAATCACCTCGTATCGAGCTCCAAAACTCAAAATAATAAAAAAATTAGCTAACCCTCGAAATATATGAAGTCTACTAGTGATTCCACAACTTAAGACAAAATGTTCGCATCGATGAAATCACTTCTACAGTCCAAGCTCGCATCTGTGAGCTTCACTAATGTTGTTTGCCTTCACATCTATGGATCATGCGTCGCATTTGGGACTCCGCGGGTGCGTCCAAATCCTCCGCATTTGTGAAATATCTCAAGGTTGTCAGTCCTTGCAAGCGGGGGCACACAAGCTCCGTAAGTGCGCATCCGCACTTGCGCTCCCCCTTTACAGAAATGACCTCCCAAAGAACCAACCATCCTCACAAGTGAGCTCTACTACCGCAGGTGTAACCTCTGCACCTACACTCCCTCTTCCTCATATGCCACAATTCCCTAGACTAGCTTAATGCTGCAAATGCAATAGACCAATGGCACTTGTGCCCAAGCTTCCGCAGGTGTAATGCATTAGAATTACAATTGCCAAAAGACACCTAAAAAGAAGCTCTGAAATCATTCTGAAACACATCCAAGTCCTGCGACCCCGTCAAATCATACCAACAAGTCATAATACCTTATTCAAACTTATCCAAAAGCTCAAAATACCAGAATTAACATTTAAACTAAGAATCGACAATAAAATACATCTCTTAACTTTCAAATTTTTTAACTTCAACAAACACGTCTGAATCATGCCTAAACATTCTGGACTCTAACCAAAATTTACACACAACTTCCAATCAACTAAATGAATGTATACATAGTGTCATAACACAAATCAAAACCCGGTAACACCAAAGTCAACTCAAATCACTCTATGAACTCTCCAAACTTTCAAATTGCCAACTTTCGGCAAATAGAGCCAAAACATCCTAGGAACCTCCAAATTTAAAGTCGAATGTACACCTAAATCCAAAATAACCTTACGAACCTAGTAAAACCATCAAATCACTAATTTGAGACTGTCTACTCAAAATCCAAAATCATGGTCAACTCTTACCACTTAAGCCTCCAAAATGAGACTAAGTGTCACAAATCACTCTCACGCCTCTCAATCAACCCTGCAAGTCACAAAACAATAAACACACATATGGGAAGGAAATAGGTTCAAATACATATAACGACCAGCGGGGTCATTACATCAACAAAAAGTCCACCTCAAGACTAGGGCTAAAAATCCGAAATTGATGATAGATATAGTTCATTTGTAACCTCGTGATTTCAAATAAATGATTAGACTCCAAACCAGGGTCCAATTTTACAATCAAACCACCAAAATTGCCCTCTTAAGTACATACAAAATACTCTAATTTCTTTACTTTAAATCCATGTTTAGGAATTAAACATTTATATAAATTCTTGAAATATAATCAAAACTGAGTAGAAATCACTAATTGTCATGCCCCAACCTTGGATAGTGAAACCGGTGCTCAACCAAGTTACCCCAGTTAAGCAAGCCTATTTAGTGGCTATCTTTCATCATTGCCCATGAATTATGTAAGATGAATATCAAGAGTTAGGCAAATGAGAGAATAACATGTACAACACCAATTTCATTACTTATTTGAACTTCATGTATGATTTCCAAAATATTACACATTCATAGTTTAAAAGTGGAAACATGTTTGACAGCTACTACATTTCTAGTTTGTTTTTCCTAAATTAAAATACAACCCACAACATGTCTAGTAGCTAATAAATGAAACAGAAGAGTAGTACAAAAGCGTCGACGGCGAGGCCCTGGCTATACCTCAAAAGGAATATACAAGAGAATTAAAATGATACAATGCCCCGATGTAGAGTAGGGCTCACAAATCAGCTGAGAAGAGGATATGACGCTATCAACGATCAATACCATCTACTGAGGAACCACTTGCATCCAATAAAGATGCAGCGCCTCCGGCAAAAGGGATGTTAGTAGATATGGAATAGTACTAGATAAATACCTTCTCATGTAATGGAATGCCAACATAATATGAGAGAAACATGGAAATAGTAAGAAAAGTCATACTTATTTAAATGCCATGTTAAAACAAAGTAAACCTTCAAGTAAGCCTTAATAATTTAGGTTGGGAGATCCTTACTACCGACACACCACCAAATACGTAGCATGGAATCCATCCCCCCCCCCCCCGATCAACTAAGCCATCTCACCCCCAGTATGTGGGTGGACGTAGAACACAATACCACCATGTACGCGGCATGGCGTTTGATCCCCACCCGATCAGCTAAGTTTGTCTCACCATAATGTTGTGTGGGTCAACAAGGTCCTTGCTAGCTATCAAGGCATCATAATCAAAGGGAATAATCTCAATATAATATAATGCGGGCTCACCTCTAAATCAGTTCCTACACCGACACCTGTAGTTTCGGGCCTGGGCATTTATAACCCAGCCTTCCTCTGCGATCTAACGACACTCTTAAAAATAATTATCATATCAAAGAATCATATTCGTTTCATAACCTTCATACTTCCATTCAGTTCATAGGCACTCTTGGCCACACACATAAATCATCATGCTTGGCATGATGGTCGTATTTCACATTTCAAACATCCCTTTCTTTACTTTCAAGATAATAATAAAACATCAATATGCAGAATGTTTTGGTATGAATTATAAATACATGAATGATAAGAGCCTTAAGCGAATTGAGTTTATTCCGCAAAGAGGTCATAGTGATTCTCAATTGAAACATGAATTCAAATTTTCGGCATTAGATACAATAACCATACATGAAACATTCTTCCGAAGGATAGTGAAATAATAGGGGAATTGCAATATGACTTGAGTACATAAACTTTTGTGTAAACCAATTGTTAGGATCAATTCGTAACCTCGATTGAGCTTTCCTTGGAATTACACAACGTTCCCCTACTCATAGAAACTTCAATCTATAGAATCATAATCCAATTGAACAATCATTAGGGAGGTATTCATAGTCTTAGCCATTATTTGCATTTCATCAAACACTAAGCGCAAAATCACACTTTTTATCTCCAATGTACACCCAGATTCGAGTTTGGGGACTTATGACTTCCGATCACCATCATAAGTCCCATCACAATAAAATTACACTTAAATCCATTATAAATGATACTTGAAATCTTAGGAACGAGAACTTACTCGGTTGGTTGAAAACCCAGCGAGTAGCTTTCTTGAATCTTTAAGATTGATCAAGAATTAAGGAGCAAAATGGTTGAGCTTCTCTCTCTCTAAGATACTTCTCTCTCTCTCTCTCTCTAAAATAACCATTTATGCCTTCGAAAATGACCCATGATGCCTTTTATTAAAAAACAATCAGGTAAAATTTCTCAAAAACTAACCCTCCAAGTCGGGCCTTCGATCGCAGATGGGACCGCAAAACAAGTATGCAGTCTGTAAATTAGACTGCGAAACGGTTCTCCAAAATTGGGCTGGCGTAATCAAGTCCCCGGATGATTCTGCGGTCCCTGAATCAATTCTCATTCGCACATTGGACTGCAGAATCTCCTCCCAAAATTCGCCCTTGCTAAAATGCGACTGTTATGCGGTCCACAAAATGACTATGCAGTCGCACATTGGACCATTAAATAGCCTTCAAAATTGAGCTTCTTCTGGTTGAATCCGCGATGGTTCTACGGTCAGTGAACTGATCCATGGTCACGAAATGGACCGCAGAAATGTCAATTCTTGAAAATTTCTTATCAACTCCATAATATATTGCACATCCCAAAATGTCTGTACACATAACCTTCCAAACACATTAGCCTACATCGACACTATAAAACCTCAAATTCTTGGCAAAATTTTACGTGTCCTTACACTTACCCTCTTGTCTCAAGTGGAAAACCTCTTAACGAATATCCCATCTCGAAGTCTATGGCTCAAAATATGAAAGAATGGGAAAATTTCCGAAATTCCACTTACTATATGCTGCCCAATGAAGACCTTCGCAGCCTAATCCAAAGCTATGAGATAGTGAATAAAAATAGCTCTTCTGCTAGAAAAATCCTATGCAATCGCGGAATACAACTGTGATCGTGAAAGCCAAAGCCCCCCCCCCCCCCAACTAATTCGTGAGCCACTGCTCAAATGCAAAGACCATCTCCTCCACACTACGCGATCATGACTCTATGCACGCGAACACGATGACCAAATATCATGCCGACTTCTCATCTAATTGATCGCGAAGCGTTGCCCTGCACTAGAAAACTAGCAATGCAAAACTCAACTGAAATGGTTTGAAACCACCCTGAATCACACCCAAGCCCTTAGGCTCCCCTCCAATCACACCAATAAGTCTTGATACATTATCCAAACTTATTCAAATACTCAAAATTACACAACTAACATCAAAACTGAGAATCAAAGACTAAAATCCATCTCTTAACTTTCATGCATTCCAACTACACCAGACGCGTCTGAATCAAACTTAGACATTTTGGATTACAACTAAACTTTGAATACAAGTTATATGAACCATTAGGACCTATCCAAGGTCTCAAAATCATAACATAAGTTAGATAACACCAAAATCAATATTTGATCAAACTTAAGAACTCTCCAATTCTTCAAATTGCCAGCTTTCAATAAATAGATCCAAAACCTTCTAGGAGCCTCCAAATGTAAATTTGAACACACACCTAAGTCCAAAATCACATAGAATCTATTGAAATCATCAAATTATGGATCCAAAGTCATTCACAAAGTCAAGCCTTGAACATCTTTTATAACTTAATGCTTTCAAATTAAGAATTACGCTTCCAAACCTCTCGTAGATCAAAACTAACCATATTCACAAGTCATAATACATCATATCGAACTACTAAAGGTCTCAACTGACATAACGAAATACTAGAGCTCAAAACAATATGTTGGTTCTTTACACAAATTCTTGATTTTATATTAAAATAAATGATAGATCCTCAACTTGAAGATAAATGTGAGCTAGAGTCCCTTAATCCATCACGGCTATTGAAAATGGGTCAACCCCTCAAAATCGAGCTCCTATGCTCCAAAATTGAAGAAAATATCAAAACCACAAAATGGGCTCTATTTACAGTGTGAAGAATCATCTGGCATTAAATGCACTATCGCGGCGCCTCGTTCCCCCACCCACCCCCCACCCCCCCCCCCCCCAAAAAACTCCCCCAATTGCATTAGTTTTGTATGGTTACCAAATACTGTTCTTCCACTCTTCAAGAAAACAATCACAACTTAGTTCTCAAATGTCAGAATGATGAATGGTTTAAACAAGACTCAAAGGGATACAATATCATTAAAACCTAAACCCAAGATAATATATATGTTGGGAGATATGCACTTTTTAATTTAAGTCGACCGCAGAAAAGCCCTTTTTCAATAACTCAATTCTTCCAAAACTTGCCCTAATGCATCGAAACTCACCCAAGCAATTGTATCCAATCATTCCTACCAGTCCAAATACCCTATATGGACTCATTTAAAGTCTCAAAATACCTAAGGGAACATCATAACAAAGAATCAAGGCTCAAACTGAATAGAATTTCTCTTAAGTTCTTAAATCTTCATTTGTTCAAAAGAGTGTCTAAATCACACGTAAGCACTTTGTCTTGCAGGTGCCATTGATGAACCACTAGCTTATTTTGTCCTAGGATTATGAACAGCATTACACGCTCCACACAGAGTAACTCTTCAGTCCAGTCAATTGAAGAGATATCAGCATAACACTTAAATTATTCGTGGATATAGAAACATACATTACTGAGGTTCTCCAACAATGTTTCGAAAACGCCATTGACAAGCTCGCCTTGAAGGTACTCCAAAGCAATGATGAAGCATCAAACCCGCACTAAATGGCCAAAAGGTTCTGATGCCGTGTTAAAATTATAAGCTTTAGCTAATTAAAGATTCAAAGGAATTATGTTCTTAACTACATAGAAAATGCAAGAGAGAAAAGAGTAAACTTTTATAGAGAGAAAATTTAGTAAAAATGAACAATACATGTAATCCCTATACTGTACAAAGATATTTTTAACTCTTTAACTATATGTATGCATTGACTACTGTGCTCGAATGGAACTCATTCAATAATGAATAACCACTTCTTAACCATCAAACTAATCGACTAATAATTAACTAGCGAACTAACTATAGTTAACAACAATTACTATTATGTAATCTCACTCTCAATAGCTGGTGTATGATTCTTGGGGACTGTGATGGTGGTCCAACAATGGGCGGCGACCCAAGGGTCTAAGAGATGATTGGTTTCTCATATTGTATGATAAAATAATAGATTGGTCTCCTCCATGGTTTGTGATTTTTGTTTGGCCATCTGCGATAGTCGAAACATCAAAATCTCACGTTTGAAGTTTGATGCACAAAAGATTTAAATAACCAAACTCAAACAAGAATACTCTTTGATGGTTTTTAACTTTTTATAAGTTTTCTTTTTAGCTTGCCGAAAATTTGGAGTGGCTGGTGACTATGTCTTTACCGTAGAGGGGAAGGAACCGATATTGGAAAGCACAAGAGAAAAAAGTGAAAAATTAGAAAATAATGACTACATTTAATGAATACTATTAATTTGTGTAAAAGTGTGTGCAATTAAAAGAAAAAGTAAATGAATAAAGAGAAAAATTAAAAACAATAAAGTATCTGACATAGCTCTGGCGTGGTTGCTGATGTAAACACATCTCCCCATCAGATTGGTTCAATATTTTTATGGGGGTAATAATTTCACTTTGAACAAGTACGGGGAAGTATTTGGTCGCCCCTAAATGTCAAGTCTGTAAATTATTTTGTCATGGTGCAATTTATGTATTTTCTCTTTAAATTATCACACAATTTGTGAACAGATCGTTACACTACATTTACATTTACATGAAACAAATTTAACATAAATATTAAATCCTCTCCAGTCAAATGGAGGAAGTGCACCCAGCTATCCTCTCTACAACAGGTTAAGCATTTTTAGGCGTTCTTCATGCTCTATATCCAGTTTTGGAGGAATGTAACAGCCACGAAGATCCTCCACTATATACTCCTGCAATGTTTTTTTCAGAGAGCATTTCAATTAACTTTGCTAATAGAAACAGGAAGCAATCACATGCCATAGCATTGGAGTGTTAGCTCCACTTGGAAAGATAAGAACAAGATGCTTGACTATTCACATGCTATGGCAAGTTTCAGATCACAAGTGTCAAAAAATTTACAGCCACACAAATGCTGTAATAGATCTGTTCTTTTGAAATGCGGAACGAGAAGGAGAAGTATTGATGCAAACCCCCAACTCGGAGATGAACAAAAAAAGGAAAGCAGACTTGGAACTTGTTTTTACAGCCTTCTGTAAGTTAACAAGAATTCTGGGTTGCGACCATCAAAGATGACCAAAATATACACCTTTATTAATGAAGACCACTAACTTTTCGTTAAGTGGTGAAGAACACAATCATTAGCATCCAACTGAATCCAGGAAAAAGAAAAAAGAAAAAATACTTTTTGGGACAGACCAAGGTACAGATATCGCACTTGAGTAAGTTCTCTCTTGGTTAGGATGTGGTAGTGTCTTTGCCAGATCCGCTGGATGGCCATTGTGGCTGCAAGGAAACTATATGCAATGCCAAGAATGGCAAGGATGACAACAAACACAACAACCAAAGCAAAGCATGCTTCCATTGATGCAGGAAAAAGATCTCACATTCCCCAGCCATAACAACAGTTATGACATCCAGCCATTTGTGGGCCATTGCTATTAAGGGAGGAGATGGGGAGCGACAGGGGTCTGTGCAAGGATTGCAAAGTTATCCCGGGAGAGTCTCTTTCAACTCTTCATAGGCTCCTAGTGATGGATGTTGATCTCTGGGTGAAGAAGAAGAGGAGGGGCGCCCGGGGTCAACCGAGGATTAGATGGGGAGCTTTGTCCAAGGAGAAAGCTCAGGAGATGGAAAGGAGGTTAGAGGAGGGCGGAGCTTGGAGAAGTTATGGGGAAGCGGACGCTATGTGGTTAGCGACAGCTAACTTGGTTAGGGGGGTAGCACGGGACGTGCTCGGGGTTTCTAAGGGATATTCAGGTAGGCATCAGGGTGATTGGTGGTGGAACGATGTAGTCAAAGGAAAAGTGGAGGCGAAGAAGGCGGCGTTCGCAAGGTTGGCAGGGAGCACAAGCGAGGAGGAGCGGAGAGTGAACAGATTGTCCTACAGGGAGGCGAGAAGAGAAGCTAAGATGGCAGTCACGGAAGCTAAAAACGCGGCGTTCGGTCGCATGTATGAGGAACTAGGGGAGAAAGGTGGGGAAAAGAAGCTATTTCGGCTGGCTAAAGCAAGGGAAAGGAAAGCCCGTGACCTAGACCAGGTCAGGTGTATCAAGGACGAGGATGGTAGAGTTCTGATGGGGGAATCGCAAGTCAAACAGAGGTGGCAGGCGTACTTTCGGGACCTTCTTAACGAGGAGGGGGATCGGAGCATATAGCTAGGGGAGCTGGGGCATTCAGAGCATCATAGAGACCTTGGGTACTGCAGGCGCATTAGGGTGGAGGAGGTCTTAGGGGCGTTGTGCAGGATGAGTAGGGGTCGAGCAACCGGGCCTGACGAGATCCCGGTGGAGTTTTGGAAGTGCATGGGTAAACCTGGAGGGGAGTGGCTCTCTAGGCTATTCAACGTGATATTCAAGACTAAGAGGATGCCGGATGAGTGGCGGTGGAGTACAGTGGTGCCCTTGTACAAGAACAAGGGGGAAATCCAGTGCTGCAACAACTATAGGGGTATTAAACTAATGAGCCACACGATGAAGGTTTGGGAGAGGGTGATTGAGGCGCGAATGAGGGGGGCGACGAATATATCGGGGAACCAGTTCGGTTTCATGCCGGGCCGCTCCACCACTGAGGCTATTCACCTAGTCAGGCGGCTGGCGGAACAATTCAGGGATAAGAAGAAGGACCTGCATATGGTGCTTATCGACTTGGAGAAGGCGTATGACAAGGTTCCGAGGGAGGTGCTATGGAGGTGCTTGGAGGCGAAGAGTGTGCCAGAAGCCTATATCAGAGTTATCAAGGACATGTACGATGGGGCTAAGACTAGGGTGAGGACGGTGGGTGGCGATTCAGACCATTTTCCTGTGGTAATGGGGCTCCATCAAGGATCGGCGCTGAGTCCCATGTTGTTCGCCTTAGTGATAGATGCTCTAACCCGTCATATCCAGGGGGATGTGCCCTGGTGTATGCTCTTTGCTGATGATATAATATTGATAGACGAGACGAGGGCCGGTGTTAGTGAGAAGTTAGAGGTATGGAGACAGACCCTCGAGTCTAAAGGTTTCAAGATAAGCAGATCTAAGACAGAATATCTGGAGTGCAAGTTCAGTGACGAGCCGAGTGGGGTGGGCAGGGATGTGATGCTTGGTTCTCAAGCCATCGCCAAGAGGGACAGTGTCCGATATCTTGGGTCTGTGATTCAGGGGGACGGAGAGATTGACGGGGACGTCACCCATCGGATAGGAGCAGGGTGGTCGAAGTGGAGGCTTGCTTCTAGGGTCCTGTGTGACAAGAAAATCCCACACAAACTCAAAGGGAAATTCTACAGAGCCGTGGTTAGACCTGCGATGTTGTACGGGGCAGAGTGCTGGCCCGTGAAGAACTTCCATGTCCAGAGAATGAAGGTTGCTGAGATGAGGATGCTTAGGTGGATGTGTGGGCACACCAGGCTGGATAAGATTAGGAATGAAGTTATTCGACAGAAGGTAGAGGTGGCCCCAGTGGACGAGAAGATGCGGGAAGCGAGGCTGAGGTGGTTCGGGCATGTACGGAGGAGGGGTCCCGATGCCCCGGTGAGGAGCTGCGAGCGGCTGGAGATTGCTGGTGGTCGGCGGGGTAGAGGGAGGCCTAAGAAGCATTGGGGAGAGGTGATTAGGCAGGATATGACTAAAATGCAGGTTACCGAGGACATGACCCTCGATAGGGGAGTCTGGAGGTCTAGAATCAGGGTTGCAGGATAGGGGCTCTTAGAGTCCTTCGTTCGCCTCACCCGGGGTTGGGTGTGGGATAGTAGGGTTACCCATCGATGTCTAGTGTTTTAGCCTAGGTCCCCTCTTGGTTGCGACGGTATTTATGTTCCTTATGTTTACATAACCATTTACGTTATTTCTGCAGGATTACTTATGCTTTGTTTTGTTATTTTGTTTTGTCTTGCCTTGGTTACTAATTTTGTCTTTGTTTTCCAATGCAGCTTTTCATTCTGTCCTATGCGCCGAGGGTCGCATGGAAGCAGCCTCTCTGCCCTTTTGGGTAGGGGTAAGACTGCCTACATACTACCCTCCCCAAACCCCACCTGGTGGGAGTATACTGGGTAGTTGTTGTTGTTGTTGTTGTTGCTATTAAGGGAGGAGCAGTGCAATATGAGCCCAAAAAATCCGAGCAGAACAAAGAAGACAAGAACTCCTGTATTATATACACCATTGTGTTAATTACATGAATATAATAATACCCTAAGCCAGTTGTTAAAGAGATAAATGAAAAGGAGATTGGATCTAATTACAACATCTGCTTAAATTCAATTGTTTAGGTTTTTTAGCAGAAATTTTAGTGCCAATTATATATTTTGTACTAATGGAGATACAAATTTGTCGCATACTGTAGTGCAGGCCCTAGCCGTAGGCGGTCTTTTGATGCTTTTTATGGGCTGCTATTTCAGGGAGTAGCTACAGCAGAAATTCAAATTTTCTGAGGAAAGCATCCTACTTGGATTTAAAGCTAGGCCAAAAGAAGACAATAAATTACATCATTACCGCCTTCCACCCCATGAGAAATTATATCATTAGTGCCTATGCTCCGCAAACAAGATTAGTTGAGGAAACCAAATAAAATTCAAAGAACTAGTAGCTGGTTCTCCAAAGTCTGAAGTTCTGTTCATGTTAGTTGGAGCTCGCGTGCGAGTTCTATCAGGTAAAGACAATTACTTGAGCAATCGGGGGCACACAATGATGGATTAAACCAAGTATATGGAGTATATGGCTGTGAAACCAGGAATGCTATTTGTAAGTTGTCTTGCACTCTTATAGAAAAGGATAAAAGGTAAACGTCATCGGATTTGCTTTAACTGAACAACACCCTATGTCTGCTATTAAAAAAAGAATTCTACTTGTATCATAGAATGAGAAGTTCAAGCTGGGGAAATCCAGTTCTTAATATTTGGAAATCCTGATGTGCTATTGCACCTACAAAGAAGAATTGAACTGCCATTTGGCAGGTTAAGCTTTTACTTTGAATTAGACTTAGCTTTGTACTATGAGAGAGCTAGATTGCAGAGAAGAAAAGCATGCGATCAAGAATCACTGGCAACTGGCAAATGGTCCTACAACAGCCCCAGAAAAAGGGAAGAAAATCACCACTATTTTTATAGGTATGATAGAAAAAGAGAAAATCACACTTGAACATTTAAGAATGGAGGTAATATAGCTAAATAAGCTTCGAACTTACAAGTAGTACCAGGACCACATGCAAGAGTTGCAATATTATAGTAGCAAAACCCATAACTACCCATCATTAACTAGTGGTCATAGTGAAAGCGTGGAGCCAAAAAAGGAGAAAGAGTTGCAAAAGATCTAGAACTCAGTGATGGAAATAAAGGCAGCATTGAAAGACAAGCTATTAATGTAGGAAGCATGAGACTCAGAAGCTAATGCAGTAATCTTGATGGAAGAAAATGATTAAGTTGCATTAAAAATATAGCAAATGAAGCTCTCAATGTTTCTAAAGGTCTAGAACCTCGTTGACAAGAGTTGTTGTGAATGAGGTGCAAAAAGCTATTAAACAAAAAGGAGAATCGTATACGAAGTTACTAAGGGCTGGGAATGGAGAAGCTCTTGAAGAATATAAGAGAACAAAAACAGAAGCTGGGAAGCCGACCAGCGGCGAAGCTAGGAATTTACTCAAGGGTATTCAAATTTGAAAGAAGTGAAGAAAAAAATTCCGACAGAGGGTGTTCAATACGTGTAATATACCTCTAAAACGTAATATTTTATCTATATACACAGTACAATTTTTCAATGAAGGGTGGTCAATTGTAAGCTTGTGGCTTCGCTACAGAAGCTGGCTGAAGCTAGAGGTATGCCTTAGATGATTTGTATTAGGGATGCAGGAAGGGAGAAAGAAATGTTTAAGCTATCAAGAATAATAAAGAATAAGGTTTAAAAACTTGAAACAAGTTAACAGCGTCAAAGATGATTTCCTTATACGGGAAATAATAAGACCATAGAGAGTTGGAGGAATTAGTTTGGTTAATTGTGACAAAAATTACGATATTAACTTTATAGATATTCATGCAATTGACAGACAGAAATCACTACACTATGTCTATTGGAGTAAATGATGGGTACGAAAAATATAAGGGTAAGAAAAGCCTATTGTCCAGATGGAATCACTATAGTAAGTTTGAAAGTGCCTTGGCTAAATTTGAGTAATATTGCTAACCAAGCCATTCAACATTATTGAGAAGAAAACATGTGCATAACAATAGTATATGGTTCCAAAATGCATCTTTAAATAAAGGATATCTTCAAAGTTTTCTGAAATGTTGTGATATTAAACTTAATAGTTATACAGAGAAATTTTGGGACAGTGTGATACAACATAAACACAGGAACATACAAGATTGATAGAGAATCATTTGGATTTATGCTTGTAGATCTACAACAAATGCTATTATTGTTGTAAGAAGATTTATAGTAGCTTATAGGGAGAGAAGGATGTTCACATGATATTCATTTGACCTATAAAAAGCATACAATAGAGTGACAAGAGAAGTCATTTGACGAGAGTCACAAAGAAAGGCTTCCATATCACCTATATCATAAATATAAACTTCATAAAGGATATGTGTGACAAAAGCCATCGAAATGTTGAACAGTGGAAGAAGATAAATATAAGATTCTCATAATCGTAGATTTACACCAAGAATCTACTTTCAATTGCACTGGCTTACCCTAGTTGTAGATGAGCTAACCAATTGTATACAGGATAAGGGTCAAAATTGTGCGCTATTTGCATGTAACATAGTGTTAATTGACAAAACTAGCGAAGGAACTGACAAAAGCTGGATCGATAGAGAAGCACTTTAATAAAAAAACATATAACGATAAGAGAAGTAAGACTTAACATTTGCATTGCAAGTTTAGCTCACATAAGAAGAGTGAAGGTGAAGCAGATAAAGTCTCACAAAATGCTCTTAGGCACTCTTTTCGAGACTCTTCTCTCTCCTCCCCTCTAGGAGGGAGAATCTCTCCTTTTTCAGCTTTCTTCCGTAGGAGATACCTCTCTTTCTTTCTCTTCTTCCCCTCCCTCCGTTCTCTCTTTTCAAGGAATCACCTTCTGTGGTTGCTTTCTCCATTCTTGTCCCTATACAAGGTTTTGGAATGGGGGAGAACAGGATTTACTTTAATGCAGGGTTCAAATCTTTTGATATTATCAAGTGGTATGCTAGCAACTCAGAGGTGTACGAATGGGTTGAAAGAAGTCGCAAGATGATGAGGAGATCGACCATGAGCAAAAAGATCATGGAATGGATTTGCTTCACTCTTAAAGAGGCCTCAAAGGACCAGAATAGAGTGGTCAGGAGATGGAAAATTTCAGAGCGGGACTCGGAGAACTTTTGCACCAGGAAATTTAATGAGCATGGGAGATATATGAGTATTCTGTCATTAAATGGTAAATGGTGGAGGAAGATCACTACTTATTATTCCTGAACCAGTCTTTAATGCAGGCTGGAATGAGATAGCATTTAAGATTAACAGCTTCATTAAATACTCAAAAAGAAGTAGCAGTGGTTGATCCCCCAATACTAACTGAGGCCAACTACCCTTATAAGAAGGCTGTACAAGATAGTAAATGGAAAACTAGGAGTCTTCGTGAAGCAGAGGTGACTTGTAACAGTGGAAATATTGACATATCTGAATCTGCTAATCTACAAAGAATGGGCCTTTGAAGAGATGTTTAGTGGGGAGTTTTGGAGAAGAGGTGAAGGAAAAACCCACACTTGCTGACATAAGAAGGTGGTCAACTTCAACTTGGAAAAATGTTTTCGGGGTAAACATCTATAAGAGGTATGGGGATTTGTTCTTATTTGAATTCCCTAATAGATACATGGCTGAAGAGACCATCCAAGGGTGGTGGTTCTGGAAAAAGCTCAGGTTGTATTAGAAAGGTGGAACCCCATGGCAGGGTGTATGTCAAATTCTATTGAAATCAAAGAAACCTGGATTAAAGCTGTTCATCTGTGGTCGCAAAGAATTTTCCAAGAAATAAGCGAATTTTGTGGAGGATGGGTGGCTACTTAAGAAGAAATAGAAGTCAAAAATCATCTGAAGTGGGCCAGAATTTTGGTAAGGAACAATGGGAGGAATCTACCAAGAGAGGTATCAATAACTTGTAATGGAATCACTCATTACATTCCAATCTCGCCGGAAAGCAAGACAAGATATGAAGTCTCGTCGGAATTAGCAGAGGGAGACATCGGAGAAGAAGATACAGTGCAAGAACCAGTTATTGCCTTTACCCAGAGGGCAAATGGGGTTACCAACTGTGCTGAAGTACAAAAATCCCCTTCTTTCAGGGATTTCAGAGACAGAAATCAAGTGGGTGGTACTTCTTTGACAGCTGGAAGATATTTGAAAACAAGTGCACGTGAGAAGCATGTGGCAGGGTTTAATGAAGCAACTAAAATGGGCCAGCAACAACAACAACAACAACCACCCAGTATATTCCCACCAGGTGGGGTCTTGGGAGGATAATATGTAGACGAACCTTACCCCTACCCGAAAAGGTAGAGAGGCTGTTTTCATTCGACCCTCGGCGCATAGGATAAAATGAAAAGCTGCATTAAAACAAAAACAAAAACAAAAACAAAATGGGCCAGCAAGCTGAGCCCAATAAGGAGGCTGCTTTTAATAATTCTTTTGTGCCAGACTTTGCAGGCAAAGTCATTTTTAATGACTTAAAAGGCCCCAATACACAAAATCTTCCCAACGATTTCTTTGCTGAAGTTCTAGAATCTTATTCCACCCAAAAGTTGGTGCATGCTAAGTCTCAAAGTGTAGATTTTCAAGGAAACTGTGCAGAGATAAATGCGGCCATAACAGATGTTTTCGGGGGATCTTCTCTAGATTTAATTAGGGCAACGGAATATATGGAGGAAAGAGAAAATGAGAGCAGGGGAATGGAAGAACAAACTTTAGAATTAGCTCAACAAAATACAATCACAGCTATAGAAAATTGGGAAGTGGAAGAGGCTGAACCTCTTCTCATTCAGCAACAACAAGCCATTCAAGACACAGCAAGGGAGACATCACAATGGGTCGAAAAGAATTTGATCAAGCTGGGCAAATTACTTGGGGTAGATTTCTAGGGGCATGAAGAGGAGGCCTTGGAATTGTTGTTATAAGTAGATAGCTGCAGACAGGCTAGAAAGATGCAGTCTGACAGTGTGTGTAAGAAGACAAGATTCAAAGGGGAACAGAAACTAAAAGGACTAGTTACTTTCGATGTTAAATTCAAGAGTGAGGGGGAAAGAAGTAAGGGGAGGAAGATGCTTACCTTGGATCGATGCAGCTCAAAATAGTTTCATGGAATGAAAGGGGGTTGAATGATAGGGATAAAAGGAGAATTGTGCAGAGTCTGGTAGTTGACTGGAAAGAAGATATCACATGCTTCCAAGAGACTAAAATAGAGGGGGACATTAGAGAGATTGTCAAACAAGTGTGGGGAAGAAGATGGATCAGATATGCTCACTTGGAGGCTAGTGGTACTAGAGGGGGTATCATGATGATGTGAGATTGTAGAAGCTAGGAGGCGGAAGTTCTGGAAATTGGTTGCTACACTTTAACTTGCAAATTTGTGGCACATTTTCAGAATTTTTCAAGTCGTATAACTGGGTATATGCTCCAAATAACTACATTGAGAGAAGGTTAGTATGGGATGAGATAGGTGCAGTAAGGGGATTGATGGAAGGGCCTTTGGCTGTTTGTGGAGACTTTAATGTCATCGGATTCATTTCATAAAAAACGAATTGTAGGAGGAGAACAAGCGGTATGGTGGAATTTTCTGATTTCATTGAGGACATGAGCTTAATTGATTTACGATTAGAAGATGGTAGCTTCACTTGGTTAAAGGGTGTGAGAAAGCACGGGAGAAAAATATAACTGAGATTAAACATAATACAATGAGCCCTATATATACACACATAACCTATACTAAAAGGCGCTTTTGGGAGGACTTCGATGATCTGGTGGGGAGTATTCCCCAGTCTGAGAAGTTAGTTATTGGAGGGGACATTAATGGTCATATTGGGGCTGAGGCTGGTGGATATGATGAGGTGCACGGGGGCTTTGGCTTTGGTGCCAGGAACGGAGGTGGCACTTCGCTGCTTGATTTCGCCAGGGCTTCCGAGCTCCTGATTGCGAACTCGTCATTCCGGAAGAGGGAGGAGCATTTGGTCACCTTCAAGAGTTCGACGGCGAGGACTCAGATTGACTACATCCTCATTCGAAGGAGCGATAGGGGCTTGTGCAAGGACTGCAAGGTTATTCCGGGAGAGTCTCTTTCAACTCTTCATAGACTACTAGTGATGGATGTCAATCTCTGGGTGAAGAAGAAGCGGAGGGGCGCCCAGGGTCAACCGCGGATTAGATGGGGCGCTTTGTCTGGAGAGAAAGCACAGGAGTTGGAAAGGAGGTTAGTGGAGGGCGGAGCTTGGAGAAGTTACGGGGAAGCGGACGCTATGTGGACAGTGACAGCGAACTTGGTTAGGGGGGCAGCACGGGACGTGCTCGGGGTAGCTAAGGGATATTCAGGCAGACATCAGGAGAGTGGTGGTGGAACGAGGTAGTCAAAGGAAAAGTGGATGTGAAGAAGGCGGCGTCCGCTAGGTTGGCCGGGAGCACAAGCGAGGCTGAGCGGAGAGCGAACAGGTTGGTCTACAGGGAGGCGAGAAAAGAAGCTAAGATGGCAGTCACGGAGGCTAAAAACGCGGCGTTCGGTCGCATGTATGAGGAACTAGGGGAGAGAGGTGGGGATAAGAAGTTATTCCGGTTGGCTAAAGCAAGGGAGAGGAAGGCACGTGATCTAGACCAAGTCAGGTGTATCAAGGACGAGGATGGTAGAGTTCTGACGGGGGAATCGCAAATCAAACAGAGGTGGCAGGCGTACTTTCGGGACCTTCTTAACGAGGAGGGGGATCGGAGTATAGAGCTAGGGGAGTTGGGGCATTCAGAGCGCCATAGAGACCTTGGGTACTGCAGGCGCATTAGGGTAGAGGAGGTCTTAGGGGCGTTGCGTAGGATGAGCAGGGGTCGAGCGACCGGGCCTGACGAGATCCCGGTGGAGTTCTGGAAGTGCATGGGTAAAGCTGGAGTGGAGTGGCTCACTAGGCTGTTCGATGCGATCTTCAGGACTAAAAGGATGCCGGATGAGTGGAGGTAGAGTACAGTGGTGCCCCTGTACAAGAACAAAGGGGACATCCAGTGCTGCAACAATTACAGGGGCATCAAATTAATAAGCCACACGATGAAGGTTTGGGAGAGAGTGATTGAGGCGCGGGTGAGGGAGGCGACAACTATATCGGGGAACCAGTTCGGTTTCATGCCGGGACGCTCCACCACAGAGGCGATTCACCTTGTCAGGCGGATGGCGGAACAATTCAGGGATAAGAAGAAGGACCTTCACATGGTGCTTATCGACTTGGAGAAGGCGTATGACAAGGTCCCGAGGGAGGTGTTATGGAGGTGCTTGGAGGCGAAGAGTGTGCCAGAAGCCTATATCAGAGTAATCAAGGACATGTACAATGGAGCTAAGACTAGGGTTAGGACGGTGGGGGGCGAATCAGACCAGTTTCCTGTGGTAATGGGGCTCCATCAAGGATCGGCGGTGAGCCCCCTGTTGTTCGCCTTAGTGATGGATGCTCTAACCCGACATACCCAAGGGGATGTGCCTTGGTGCATGCTCTTTGCTGATGATATAAATATGATAGACGAGACGAGGGCCGGTGTTAGTGAAAGGTTAGAGATTTGGAGACAGACCCTTGAGTCTAAGGGTTTCAAAATAAGCAGATCTAAGACAGAATATCTGGAGTGCAAGTTTGGTGACGAGCCGAGTGGGGTAGGCAGGGATGTGATGCTTGGTTCTCAGACCATCGCCAAGAGGGACAGAGTGAGATACCTTGGGTCTGTGATCCAGGGGGACGGAGAGATTGACGGGGACGTCACCCATCGGATAGGAGCGGGGTGGTCGAAGTGGAGGCTCGCTTCAGGGGTCCTGTGTAACAAGAAAATTCCACATAAACTCAAGGGGAAATTCTACAGAGCCGTGGTTAGACCTGCGATGTTGTATGGGGCGGAGTGCTGGCCCGTGAAGAACTCGCATGTTCAGAGAATGAAGGTTGCGGAGATGAGAATGCTTAGGTGGATGTGTGGGCACACCAGGCTGGATAAGATCAAGAATGAAGTTATTCGACAGAAGGTAGGGGTGGCCCCGGTGGACGAGAAGATGCGGGAAGCGAAACTGAGGTGGTTCGGGCATGTTCGGAGGAGGGGCCCCGACGCCCCGGTGAGGAGCTGCGAGCGGCTGGAGATTGTTGGTGGTCGGCGAGGGAGAGGGAGACCTAAGAAGCATTGGGGAGAGGTGATTAGGCAGGACATGACCAGTATGCAGGTTACCGAGGACATGATCCTTGATAGGGGAGTCTGGAGGTCTAGAATCAGGATTGTAGAGGCTAGGGGCTCATAGGTGATTAGTGTTTTAGTATGGTAGTTACTGCTTGTTAGTATTGCATGCGACTGTATTTATGTCTTTATGTTGCTTATGTTTTCATAATTATTTACGTTATTTTTGCGGGAGTACTTATGCTTTATTATTTTGTTTTATTTTGCTTTGTCTTGCTTGTGTTTCTAATTTTATCTTTGTTTCTCAATGCAGCTTTTTCCTTTATTATATTCGCCGAGGGTCGATTGGAAACAGCCTCTCTGCCCTTTCGGGCAGGGGTAAGGCTCGTCTACATATTACCCTCCCCAGACCCCACCTGGTGGGAATACACTGGGTAGTTGTTGTTGTTGTTGTTGAACCTATCCTACTCCTAATAAAAATTGGATTAGGCTACTCCTAATACACGTTGGATTAGAATTATACTATTATATATTCTAACACTCCCCCTCAAGCTGGTGCATATAAATCATATGTACCGATCATGGTAATTAACATCGAACCCGGGTTTCTAGACCCAAAAGCATCGAGTCCCAAAGACATCGTTGAAAACTTGCTGAAACAGATGAAGGAAATACTGTTTTTGTCGGAAAATTACTGTAGATGCCGGAAAAATCACTGTAGATGCCGGAAAAACTTCAAAGTGGTCGGAATTGAAAAGTAAAAATATGGGTAGGCTCGGAATTTGGCGATCTAACTGCCGTGAAGGACCTTCGTCAGAATCTCACCAAAAAAGTGCTCACGCACCGGCGCGTAGGGCGCGTGAGTCGGATCTGCCTGGGTAAATCTAGCGCGTGAGGGCGCGTGAAGGACAGTTTTCCCGTGGGGTTTGCTGGGGTTTGGTCGGATCTCTCTTGGGAACCTTGTGGTGGTGTTGGTTTTTGCACAACACTGATAATTAGTGACTTTGACGCAATTAGTAACTTAAGTCGCCGGAAAATTGCACGGTGACTGAGTTATTTCTTCCCGGATGTCATTGGAATGACGCACAACGATAATTATCTCACCAAAGCTCTGATACCATGTAAAAATAAGAATGGACCTTGGACCTAACTCAACCCCAAAAGCTAGCTTATGAGGTGAGGATTTCCCAAGCCATATAAGGAGACCAAAGACCTCAAATCCCTTCGATATGGGACAATTCAACACCCCCTCTCACGCCCAGATCTTTGGAGCGTGGACAACATAAATGGGGGCCCAACATCGGTAACAATAATTGGGATGGGCCTGGCTCTGATACCATGTGAGAAAGCACGGGAGAAAAATATAACTGAGATTAAACATGATACAATGAGCCATATATATACACACATAACCTATCCTACTCCTAATAAACATTGGATTAGGCTACTCCTAATACACATTGGATTAGGGTTCTACTATTACATATTCTAACAAAGGGGATAATCAAGACATGGCTTCCAAAAATTCTGAGGAGTGAACAACAACAACAACTACCCAGTATATTCCCACCAGGTGGGGTCTGGGGAGGGTAATATGTAGACGAGCCTTACCCCTGCCCGAAAGGGCAGAGAGGCCAGTCGACCTCCAGATATTCTGGAGTGAGATGATAGTTTTAATAATATAAAACAGATTCCACTGCAAAGATTAGCATCTGATCACATTCAAGTAGCTCTACAGGGAGGCACTTGGAACAGGAACAAAAACTATTTTAAATTTGAAAATTGGTGGTTAAGAACAGCCGGTTTCAATGATAGAGTCAAAGAATGGTGGAGTTCTTTCATTTTTCAGGCAAGCCTGACTTTTTTCTGGCCTGCAAGCTAAAAGCTCTCAAATCAAAACTCAAGGAGTGGAGCAGAAGTGAGAAAGGGAATTTGGGATATCAAAGGAAGAAATTGTTAAGTCAAATGGCAGAAATGGATGAGGTGCTCGAAGACAGAATTTTAACAGAGGAAGAAACTATCAAGAAGGCAGCACTATTCATGGAGTATGAGGAGTTGATCAAAAATGAAGAAATCTCATGGAGACAAAAATCAAGGGCCCTATGGTTGAAAGAATGTGACAGAAACACTAAGTTTTTTCACAAAGTAGCAAATGCACATAAAAAATTCAACAATATTGACCAACTAATGATACAAGGAGAATTAACAGAGGAGCCAGCTAGAATAGAAGAGGAAATTATTGATTACTATCAAAAGTTGTACAAAGAAACTACTCAATGAAGACCTGCATGCTACTATGACAATTACCCTGTTTTAACTGAGGAGGATAAAGAAGCTCTACGGGGTAACTTTGAGGAGAATGAAGTTTTACTATGACCTTTTTTCAAAAGACATGGGACTTTATCAAGCCAGAGGTGATGGGTGGGCTCAACCACTTTCACCATCAGTGTTACATGGTGAGATCATGTAATGCATCTTTCACCACTCTAATCCCCAAAAAGAATGAAGTAATTGAAATCAGAGACTATAGGCCAATTAGTCTCATTGGAAGTGTTTACAATATTACAGCGAAGATACTAGCAGAAAGGCTAAAGAAGGTAATTGGGAAGCTAGACTCCAACCATCACAATGCCTTCATTGAGCACAGACAAATAACTGATGCAGCTCCCATTGCCAATAAGGTACTAGACTAGAGGATTAAAAGCGGTGAACCTGGGGTTATGTGCAAGCTAAATATCGAGAAGGCCTTTGATCAACTTAATTGGTCTTACCTTATTTCCATTTTAAGGAAGATGGGATTTGGGGAAAAGTGGATCAAATTTAGTATTTCAACAGTGAAATACTCAATTATTGTTAACAGAGGACCTGTGGGCTTTTTCTCTCCGCAGAAAGGGATAAGGCAGGGAGATCCACTCTCACCTTTCCTTTTCATCCTAGCCATGGAGGGACTGAGCAAAATGCTGGAGAAGGCCAGACAAATGCAATGGATCCAGGGTTTCAGTGTTGGTTCAAATGCTAAGAACACTGTCAAAGTATCACATCTACTGTATGCCGATGATACTTTGATCTTCTGTGAGGCAGAAAGATCTCAAATGCTATACTTGAATCTGACTCTTCTGCTATTTGAGGCTTTATCAGGGCTACATGTCAACAAGTTGAAAAGCATCATCTATCCGGTAAACAATGTGCCAAACTTAGAGGAGTTGTCTAGTATCATGGGTTGTACTATTGGAGCACTTCCTATGACCTACCTAGGTCTCCCATTGGGGGCTAAATTCAAGAGTTGCGAGGCATGGAATGGAGTCATTGAGAAATTTGAGAAGAGATTAGCATCATGGCAGATGCAATACCTATCAATAGGTGGTAGGTTAACTCTCATAAATAGTGTGCTCGATAGTATCCCTACATATCACATGTCTTTGTTCCCCATTCCCAAAAAGGTGCTAAATCAACTAGAAAAGATCAGGAGGAATTTCTTATGGGAGGGGAACAGCAACTCTCATAAGTTCCACTTGATAAAGTGGAACAAGGTCATGCAACCAAAATCCAAAGGAGGCCTGGGTATTAGAGATTTAACCATCCACAACAAAAGCTTGCTAATGAAATGGCAATGGAGATATGGCACAAGTGATTCAAGCCTCTGGAAGGAGGTAATCAACGCCAAGCATGGGAAGAGAGATAATTGGAGCGCTAAAATTGCCATTGCACCTTATGGGCCATGGAAGTACATCAGCAAACTTGGACAGGACTTTGAGGGTGTTTGGCTAAGCTTATAAGCTGGTCAAACTGGCTTATAAGCACTTTTAGGCTTATCTACGCATTTGATAAAATCAGAAGTGCTTATCAGCCAAAAATAAGCCAAAAGCCATAAGTTGGTCTCCCCCAACTTATCAAATTTTAGCTTATAAGCACTTTAGGTTTGACCAAAATATTTACTATTCTATCCCAAAAATACTTCTTTTTTAAAACAAAACTCTTCGTATACCCAGTTCGTCAGCTGTTTATTATCAATTTCAACACTTTTATCCAAACACGTAACTACTTATTTTTAAATCAGCTTCAGCACTTCAAAGTGCTTTTCAGCACTTGATGCTTATCAGCTACTCTAAATCAGCTAAGCCAAACGGGCTCTTGTCCAGAATGTTCACTACAAAGCAGAGAATGGAGCACATATCAAATTTTGGAAAGACAAATGGACGAGCAACACCCCACTCATGTTTGAATACCCCACCATTTTCCAGATTGCCGATTCCTCCATTGCCCAGAACAGAACTGGCAATATTTGGGATGTGCACCTCAGAAGATCTATACAAGATTGGGAAATGGACAGCTTGATGGACATGTTAGCCATAGTGGAGAGGTCTTCACCATCGATGAGAATCTAACTAGCACTATGAAGTGGGGAACAAGGGCATCTTTACAGTGAAAGAATGCTATAAGCACATTTGTACTCAGAACCAGGTATTTGACGCAGACCATTGGCCATGGAGACTTATATGGAAGACCAAACTACCCACCAAGGTAGTTTGTTTCAGCTGGACTGCTCTATATGAAGCCTGCTTAACACAGGATAATCTCAATAGAAGAGGCTTCCAACAGGTCAACAGATGCTACATGTGTAAGGAAAGCTCAGAGAATGTCAGTCAACTGCTATTGCATTGCCCTGTTGCCACTGATGTGTGGAACATGTTTTTTTGTCTTTTCGGTTTGAACTGGGTCATGCCATCGCATATTAGAGAGGCATGCACAAGCTGGAGCCTTTGGGAAGTTGATAAGGCCATCAAGGAGATATGGTTAATGATTCCTGCAGTTATTTTTTGGAGTTTGTGGAATGAAAGGAACCAAAGATGCTTTGATGGAATCTCAACTCCAAATCACACTCTTAAAGCTAATTGTTTAATCACCCTTTTTAGCTGGGTGAAGTTAACCCTTATAATTAGCACTGATCACTTTATGGACTTTGTTAGCTCCTTAGTTATAGTTTAGCACATCCTAAAGGGGCTTACAAACTCTTATTTTTCTGTATTTTTGTCTCCTGATTTTGTAACTATTGCATCTACTTGATGCCTTTCTAATGAAATATCTTACTTCATCAAAAAAAGTGCTTAGGTGCTTGAAGCTATGTGCAATAGATAAAGCCCCTGGCCCAGATGGTTTTACTATGGGGTTCATCAAATGCTGGAAGATAGTGAAATATGATATCATGAATGCTTTTCAAATCTTTTATGACTGAGAAGTTTTTTGAAAGAAGCTTCAATGTAACATTTATTGCTATCATTCCAAAGAAGAAAGGTGTTAAGGAACTAAGGGATTTCAGGCCTATCAGCTTGATAGGTAGCATTTACAAATTGTTTTCCAAAGTTTTGGCAGAGAGACTGAAAAGGGTAATTTCACAATTGGTGGACTGTCAACAAATGGCTTTCATTAAAGGTAGACAATTCAGGGATGTTGTAATGGTAGCCAATGAAGCAGTTGATTCTAGGTTGAGAAAAAGACACCTGGTATGTTGTGCAAACTTGGTATTGAAAAGGCTAATGACCATGTCAATTGGAATTTCTCCTGAGCATGCTAGGAAGAATGGGTTTTGGCCAGAAATGGATAAATTAGATTAAATTCTGCATGTCAACAGCCAGATTTTCAGTTCTTATAAATGGCTTCCCAACAGGTTTTTCAGAAAGGGGACTAAGGCAAGGTGATTCTTTATCACCTTTCCTGTTTGTGATTGCTATGGAAGGTCTTAAAAATATGATTAAAACAGCCAATCAGCATGGGTGGATTAAAGGTTTTGATGTAGCTAGAATAGTTTAGAAGTGACTCATCTACAATATACTGATGATACCCTCATATTCTGTGATGCTGAAGAAGATCAACTGAAACACCTCAGGGTGATTCTGATTCTTTTTGAAGGAATCTCTGGTTTGCATATTATCTGGAGGAAGAGTTTTCTTTACCCTATCAATGAAGTCACAAACATGGAAATGTTAGCTGTTGTTCTGGGTGGTGAAGTAGGGGCTTTGCAACAATATATCTTGGAATGCCTTTGGGAGCTAAATCTAAGTCAATTGGGATTTGGAACAATGTTATAGAGAAGTGTGAAAAGAAACTGGCTAGGTGGAAAACTCAGTATCTATCTCTAGGTGGCAGAGTGACTCTTATCAACTCAGTTCTTGATGCACTTCCAACATATATGATGTCCTTGTTCCCCATTCCAACAGGGGTCATTAATAGGTTGGATAGCATCATGAGGAATTTTTTATGGAATGGAAACAAAGAAAGGAAGGGCTACCACTGGGTAAAATGGAAAGCACTCACTTTTGGCAAGAACCTTGGAGGGCTAATGATCAAGAACTTGAAGATTCAGAGTAAAGCTATTAGAATGAAATGGTTGTGGAGGCTCAACAAGGAGAACCAACTCCTTTGGGGAAACATTATTAAAGCAAAATATGGACAGGAAGACTAATGGATGACTAAGGAGGTCACTATACCATATGGGATTAGTCTATGGAGATCCATTAGATCACTATGGAGTGAGTTGAGGGATGATTCCAAGATCAAAGTGTTTGATGGGAATAAGACAAGCTTTTGGAAGGACAATTGGCATGAAGTTGGCAAATTGGATGTACCTTTTTCAGAAGTCTTCAATTTAGCTCTACATCAGCAAAGGACTATAGCAAAGATGTGGACACCTCAAGGATGGAACATCATTTTTAGAAGATATATCAACGATTGGGAAGCACAAAGAGTGGTTGAATTCTTCTATGCACTAGAGCAGTTTAGTGAATTACAAGCAGGGGCAGATGTACTATGGTGGCAAGGCAGCAGTAAGGGTTTATTCAAAGTTAATGCAGCTTACAAGAGGATGAACTGCTCCAACCAGCAGATAGCCAATTGGCCTTGGAAACATATCTGGAAAACAAAAATTTCTCACAAAGTTGCTTGCTTTGTGTGGCTACTGGCTAAGGAAGCAGTCCTTACACAAGATAATTTGATGAAAAGAGGTTTCATTTTATGTTCTAGATGCTTTTTGTGTGGGGAAACAGTAGAGACAGTTAACCATCTCTTCCTTCACTGTAAGATAACATCTCATCTATGGAGAATTATTCTTAACCTCAAAGGCATTTCCTGGACCATGCCTGGGGAGGTTATAGATACTCTTAAAAGTTGGAGGAAACAGGATTATAGGCAAAGGATAGGACCAGATAGAGAATTATACCTGCTTGCATTTGGTGGACAATTTGGAAAGAGAGAAACTCTAGATGTTTTGAGAATGTGGAGAATGGAGTGCAGAAGATCAAGTTAAGCTTTATTATGCTGTTGTGTTTTTGGTGTAATCAGATTTAAACAAATGATACTGACACCATTATTGATGTTTTAGATTCAATATAGAGAGTGTCAGTGATAGTTAGAGTCTCTTGTATATATGGTTTCAGTCCTAAGTACTGTTTTGCTACATATGAAATATAGAAAAGTTACCAGTTTCAAAAAAGAAGATTGAAGGTGAAGTGAGACAGATGGAACAGTGGTGCCTAAATGCAGTAATTTAGAAATCAAGATTTAATCTTCTAGGAAAAACACATGATAGAGGAAGATATAATATATCGAATGAAAAAAGAATGATTGAAATGGAGGACTAATGCAAGAGTATTATGCGATAGGGATACCTAACAAATTGAAACGGCAAATTTTGTAGAATGACGATGAGACCAACAATGTCATATTGGAGTACATGTTCGGCTTCTTTGTCTTAACCTACTGACAAGATAAATGTCGTAAAATGTAAAGGTTAAAATAGATGAACGAACATATAACATTGGACGAGATCAAAATTAATCATGCCAAACAGAGGATGCATACATAACACAGGATAAATGAGAGAAATAAGTATAAAAGGTTTGGTCATGTTCTGGTGCACACCTCCATATCCACTGGTACAGGTGGAACATTATGATGATTAAAAATGATTAGAAGAGATGAAGTAAACCTAAAAGTACATGGCATGAAGGTTATTTCAAAGACCTACAACCTTTCTAAATTAGGCAGACTTAGCTCTAAAAGATGCACAGTAGAAGCAAAGGATAATATATGTGATACAAAGTAATTATGGTTAACAGTTAATTGTTATTGTTAGACTTACATCGGTTCATATGTTTTGAGTCTTTTTAGATGGTTAAATAACTTATATTTCACTAAAGGGGACAAGTGCAAAAAATTTAAATTCTCTAGTCCTCAGAGAATCTCTCATTTGTCTTTTGTTCTAACTTTGTACCGGAGTGAAATAATCCAAATAGGGTGGATGGTTACAAATGATTCATGAAGTCCACCCAACTAGTTATTATGTTTGATTTTGTTGATTGATTGATTGACAAAAGCTTACTTATTCATACATAATAGAACTCCATCTCTAAAACTTTATCTGATATTATTAGCATGATACTTCATAATAGAAATATTGAATAGGATTATACTCCATCTCTAACCCCCTTTTCTCTCTCCCTGCTAGTTCCCCTCTTTTACGTCTACTGTAAACCCCCCGGCGTGACTGCCGGCGCCGGAAAACACAGGTAAGTTACCCTCTCTTTCTCCTTTTCCACCCCCTCCCTTCCCACTTCTCGATTCCTTCCCTCTTCTCACTTCTCTTTTTTGTTTTTGCATTTCATTACCAAAAAACTTGTCGAAATTCTGGTGATAGAAAATCAGTGCATCGGACACTGCTAACCCCCCCCCCCCCAACTGCTAACGTTCTTTCTTCTTCTTCTCTAACGGACACTGCTAACCCCCCCCCCCCCAATCACCCCTTCCACCCTCCCTCTCCCACCACTCAACCCCTAACCCCCCATACGTTATCCTCCAGTAGCACCAAAGCCGACACCCACCCACACCGGTGCCGACGCAAGTGCTGCTACAGCGACGTTAATTTCGGTGCTCTTAAATAATAATCCATAGTGTCCCTTGGAGTTGCAGTTTTTCTTTTTCGCTGTGACTTAATCAAAGTTTGAAGATTTCTCAGCATTCTTCTACAAATTATCATATTCTTCCTTATCTTTAATTTTTTTTAAAAATAGAACAAAAACTTTGCTAATAAAGGTAGAAGACATAGCTCCTCCCCGCAGGTGACCATTTTCGCGGACCATCTCCATTGTTCTTTTATTTTTTTCTTTTCTTCCTATTCTCTCTTTTGCTTTTTGTGGGTGTGTGTGGGTGTGTTCTGTTTTCTTAGACAGGTGCCTTATTTTCCCGGTGAAGATTTCCGGCACGCTACAGTACTTCAGGCTACTCCCATTCAGATTTTCGGCAGAACGCAACAGAACTACCTGTTCCGACAAGCTTCAGGAGAACTTGCCCCTGGTACTAGTCGCGGCGGCGGAGCCAGTTTGCGGCGTTTGGGAGTGAAGAGCTAAGCAACACCGGTCGGGACGTGCAAGAGCTGGTAGCAGTTGACCTCGGGTGCATCAAAGCCTACTTTCAGGTTTTTCCACAGGGAGTTGGTATCTCCAGCTCTCTTGTTTACTCTGTACACCTTTTTACGTATTCTAGCTAGCATTTCGTGTGAGGTTTACTATGTTGATATCTAATTTGCATCTTTTTGCGTATTCCGCTATAGTGCGTATGTAAGTCACTATTCTCCATAGTCGGTTGGAGGGATAGTAGCCGCGGCGGGGGATGGTAGTGTAAAGTCATGTTCTCGGGGGGTGGGGGCGGTGGCGGGGGTGAGTAGGGGGGCAGGGAGTGGTCCGGGTAGGGCGGGAGGTAAGGGTGGGAGGAGGGTGGCGGACGCTCATAGAATAAGGATTGGGTCGTGGAACATAGGCACTCTGACGGGTAAGTCCATTGAGTTGGCGAAGGTTCTTCAGAAGAGCAGGTTAACATAGCTTGTGTCCAGGAGACTAGGTGGGAAGGGTCGAAGGCGAGGAATGCATACGGGTTTAAGCTGTGGTATTCTGGGGTCGTGAGAGGTAAGAATGGAGTGGTCATCTTGGTAGATAGGGATCTAAGGGAGTCCGTGGTCGAGGTTAGGCGAGTGAATGATAGGTTAATGTCTATTAAGTTGGTTATTGGGGGTTGCGTCCTCAAAGTCAGCAGCGCTTACGCGCCGCAAGCGGGCTTAGACGAGGAGGTTAAGAGGCGTTTTTGGGAGGGCTTGGATGATCTAGTGAGTAGTATTCTCCAATCTGAGAAGTTAGTTATTGGAGGGAACTTTAATGGTCATATTGGGGCTGATGCTGGTGGTTATGGTGAGGTGCACGGTGGCTTCGGCTTTGGGGTTAGGAACGCAGGAAGCACGTCACTGCTTGATTTCGCCAGGGCTTCCGAGCTTCTGATTGCGAACTCAACATTTCAGAAGAGGGAGGAGCATTTGGTCACCTTCAAGAGTTCGGCGGCAAGGACTCAGATTGATTACCTCCTCCTCAGAAGGAGCGATAGGGGTATGTGCAAAGACTGCAAGGTTATTCCGGGAGAGTCCCTTTCGACTCTTCATAGACTCCTAGTGATGGATGTCGGTCTCTAGGTAAAGAGGAAGAGGAGGGGTGCTCGGGGACAACCGCGGATTAGATGGGGTGTTCTGACTAAGGAGAAAGCTCAGGAGTTGGAGAGGAGGTTAACTGAGGGCGGAGCTTGGAAAAGTTCTGGGGAAGCGAACTCTATGTGGTCAGAGACGGCGAACTTGGTTAGGGAGGTAGCACGGGACGTGCTCGGAGTAGCCAAGGGCTATACGTGCAGACATCAGGGTGACTGGTGGTGGAACGATGTAGTCGAAGGAAAAGTGGAGGTGAAGAAGGCGGTGTTTGCTAAGTTGGCAGGGAGCACAAGCGAGGAGGAACGAAGAGCGAACATGGAGATCTACAAGGTGGCGAGGAAAGAAGCAAAGCTGGCGGTTACGGAAGCTAAAAATGCGGCGCTTGGTCGCATGTACGAGGAATTAGGGGAGAAAGGCGGGGACAGGAAGTTATTCCGGTTAGCTAAAGCAAGGGAAAGGAAGGCGCGTGATCTTGACCAAGTTAGGTGCATCAAGGGCGAGGATGGTAGAGTTCTGATGGGCGAGTCTCAAGTCAAGCAGAGGTGGCAGGCGTACTTCCTAGACTTACTTAATGAGGAGGGGGAGCGTAACATAGAGCTAGGGGAGTTGGGGCATTCAGAGCAATATAGAGACCTTGGGTACTGCAGACGCATTAGGGAGGAGGAGGTCATGGGGGCTTTGCGTAGGATGAGAAGGGGTCGAGCGACCGGGCCTGACGAGATCCCGGTGGAGTTCTGGAAATGCATGGGTAGGTCAGGAGTGGAGTGGCTCTCCAGGTTATTCAATGTGATCTTCAGGACCAAAAGGATGCCGGAGGAGTGGAGGTAGAGTACAATGGTGCCCTTGTGTTCTTCGGTGCTGCAACAACTATAGGGGTATCAAATTAATAAGTAACACCATGAAGAACTAGGAGCGGGTGATCGAGGTGAGGGTGATAGAGATGACTTCTATATCTGTGAACCAGTTCGGTTTCATGCCGGGTCGCTCCACTACAGAAGCTATCCACCTTGTCAGGAGGCTGGTGAAGCAGTTCAGGGATAAGAAGAAGGACCTGCACATGGTGCTTATCGACTTGGAGAAGGCGTATGACAAGGTCCCAAGGGAGGTGCTATGGAGGTGCTCGGAAGCGAAGAGCGTGCCGGAAGCCTACATTAGAGTGTCTTTAGGGACATGTACGATGGAGCTAAGACTAGGGTTAGGACAGTGGGTGGCGACTCAGACCATTTTCCAGTGGTTATGGGGCTCCATCAAGGATCGGCGCTTAGCCCTCTATTGTTTGCCTTGGTGATGGATGCTCTAACCCGTCATATTCAAGGGGATGTGCCTTGGTGTATGCTATTTGCTGACGACATAGTCTTGATAGACGAGACGAGGGTCGGTGTTATTGAGAGGTTAGAAGTATGGAGACAGACACTCGAGTCCAAGGGTTTCAAAATAAGCAGATCTAAGACAGAATACCTAGAGTGTAAGTTTAGCGTCGGGCCGAGCAAAGTAGGCAGGGACGTGATGATTGGATCTCAGGTCATCGCCAAGAGGGACAATGTCCGATATCTTGGGTCGGTGATTCGGGGGGACGGAGAGATTGACGGGGACGTCACTCATCGTATAGGAGCGGGGTGGTCGAAGTGGAGGCTTGCATCAGGAGTTCTGTGTGACAAGAAAGTTCCACAGAAGCTTAAGGGGAAATTTTATAGAGCTGTGGTCAGACCTGCCATGTTGTATGGGGCGGAGTGCTGGCCAGTGAAGAACTCTCATGTTCAGAAAATGAAGGTTACGGAGATGAGGATGCTCAGGTGGATGTGCGAGCTCACCAGGTTAGATAATATTAAGAATGAAGTTATTCGAGAAAAGGTGGGGGTGGCCCCGGTGGATGAGAAGATGCGAGAAGCGAGGCTGAGGTGGTTCGGGCATGTGCGGAGGAGAAGTCCTGATGCCCCAGCGAGGAGTTGTGAGCGGCTTGCGATGGTCGGCGTACGGCGAGGCAGAGGGAGGCCTAAGAGGTACTGGGGAGAGGTGATTAGGCATAACATGGCTAGAATGCAGGTTTCCGAGGACATGGCCCTTGATAGGAAAGTCTGGAGGTCTAGTATCAGGGTCGTTGGATAGGGGCTCCTAGAGTTTTTCGTACTCCTCACCGGGGTTTGGGTGAGGCTTGGCAGGGCTATCCATAGATGATTTGTGTCTTGGACTGTGTCTCTCTTATGGTAGTTATTTATGGTAGTTACGGTCGGATACTATTGCATGCTATTTTATTTATGGTTCTTATGTTTAGATAATTATTTCCGCTATTTCTGCTGGAGTTACTAAAGCTCTTTTGTTTTTGTCTTTGTTTTTCCTTTCCTTCACTGAGCCGAGGGTCGATTGAAAACAGCCTCTCTGCCCTTTGGTGTAGGGGTAAGGCCCGTCTACATATTACCCTCCCCAGACCCCACTTTATGGGACTATATTGGGTAGTTGTTGTTGTTGTATACAAAGTTGGACAAGAGGGGTTGCTCTGATGGTAAGCAACCCCACTTCCAACCAAGAGGTTGTGAGTTCGAGTCTCCCCAAGAGCAAGGTGAAGTTCTTGGAGGGAAGGATGCTGGGGGTATATTTGGAAACAGTGTCTCTACCCAAGGGTAGGGGTAAGGTGTGCGTACACACTACCCTCCCCAGACCCCACTAAGTGGGATTATACTGGGTTGTTGTTGTTGTATTATACAAAGTTGGCTGAGCGTAACATTAACAGATAACTTATCACAAAAAAAAAAGTTGTTACTGACAGATGATAATCCCACAGAATAACTGTTAACCAGCTGAGTGCAACATGACAGATAAATTATTCCCAAAAAAATTGCATCACTGACAGATGAGAATCCATCAGAATAATTGAAAACCAATTTTGTTTTGTTTTTTATATTATAAAACAATTCCTTTGAGTCCTCTCCTCTTAACCCCCCCCCCCCCCCCAAAAAAAAGGTGCGAAAGGTTAAACAAACAATTAAAAACCGATGGTGCTGACCTATAATTTGCAAATATTAAAGGAACATTTCATGTTTGCCAAAAGGTTCACATACTCGGCCCTTACAAGCTTCCTATCCTTCCTTTTTCCTAGATGTACAGTGTTACAATACTTACCTATACAGTAGTAAAAAGGAATTGGGTGTTTTGACAATATTCGGTCGCAACTGTCATTGAATGAATTCCTAAAAGTTCCATCTTTGTCCAAGAGGTATGTGAATCCACCAATGAGTGAATTACCTGAGAAAAGGGAAGTAGTCAAATTAAACAAAAAATAACAATAATAAATAAAATAAAAAACTCATGTGTAAATTGAAAAAACTAGCAAAAGAACTGACAAAAGTTGGAACTATGGAGAAGCACTCTAGTAAAAAATATTTTATGACAAGTAGAAGCAAGACAGGACATTTGCGTTGCAAATAAGAAGAAGAAGGTGAAGTGAGATAAATGAAACAATAGTGACTAAATGCAGCAATTCAGATATATAGGCTTAATCCTCCAAGAAGAAGACATGATAGATGAAGATATAATATATAGAATAGAAAAAGAATTGACCGCAATGAAGGAGTAATACACGAGTATTATGCAATAGGAAGATCTCAAATATCAGGGCTAAAGAAGTTGTGCTCTACAATGTCCAGCGTGAGAGAAAGTAAATATTGATTCTCTAGATTAAGAGTACCTTTCCACATTGAGAAACGGTAACACAAAATTTGGGATTCTCTCCAACCATCTTTTATCCTTCACAGATATTTCTGATTCGTTAGTGTCTCGTTGGACACAAATTGATAACAAGCACGACAACAAAAGTATTATGTGCACAAATACATTGTTTCACTGTTTTTTATTAATATTAATGTTTTCGGGAAGATATCTTACGTTGTCAATAAGCTACATAACCATGCATGTTTTAAGTTCTAAGTATATATGCCAAAGATAAAAGGTTTGATGGACCTAAAGAAGACTCAATCAGCTCCAGATGTTGGCACATTTGCTTCATTAACTTCCAGTCAACCTCAATGACTGAATGAACGATTTGGAAGGATCATGAAACCAAAAGCTATAAGTGGTTTAGTTTATACAATTACATGTCATAAAGCCTCTTTGATTTCCATAGTTTTTGACTTGCACACCTATAACCTACTAGTTCCTCCATTCTGACTATAACACCTGCAGTTGGGGCTAACTGCAAGCACTTTTGCGCACTTTTGCACTTGCATTCCTCTTAAACACACAAGGAACCACCTTATAACTTCTAACACAAGCACTTTTGCGCACTGACCATAGAGAAGCTTCTCAAAGAAAAGCTAACTGGTCATAAAATGCAATATTACCACTGGAACACTTGAAAGAGGCATAAAATATTTTTCTTACAGTTTGCACAGCCAAAAAACCAAGGAAAACATCCCTAGCCACAAAAGGTCTGAATTTTGTTTTGAGCCAATTTCCGTCCTCCAACTCGACCACTCGAAGATGAAATTGAGCCTTACAAGTTGTGCAATGCGAAAATGCAAACCCTTCCTGCATAACAATCAAGCCGTTACAACCTAAAGCTTTATCATAAATTAGTAATCCATATTCAACTAGTAGGAAAGAAAATATCTAACTTTGACAGATCTCCAATGATCAAGGCAAGAGCAATGTACATATTGTTGGGTGCCTTTGCAGATGCAAGGAGATATCAGTTCATCGTCTGAAAACAACAGCACAATCAGGCCGAAGGAAAAAGTCCGTTGTACAATTTAGCATTTAAATACAATAATGTAAGCTCATCCTGGCTGTACAATTTCCACTAAGATCAGCTAACTTATCCAAAAAGGTAAACACAGATTCTTCAGAAAAATGGTTTCAGAAGTGGTAATAATGCTAAAATAAAAGTAAATGATCATTGCAAATGCAATCTAAGGTTGAATTGATTAGACAATTTGAAACATTAAATATTGTCAACATGGACTAAAGCCTGTATCTTCATTAAAAAAAATCACATATGATGAAAAGAAAGTTGTAACATGAGGAACGCTTCACACAATCCCTAAGAATAAAAAGAAAATTATGCCCCATTAGGGAGACCAAAACCGCCGTAAGAATAGGGTTTCTCCAGAACAAAAAATATTCACTATGGCTTTTCATTCATTATAATCAAATGAGAAGACAATTGTTTCAAGCACCAGCACCTTATGTGTTGAGATGAAAGACTACATGGCTTCCAAACCTAAGCATAAATGATTGTACACATTGTATATACATTGTATATTTATTGTATTTTCTGGTATACATTGTATTGGGCTGTGATGATTTGTTGTTTGGGTTGTACATATATCTGAGCCCGTTTTATTTTTGTTCTTGGGCCGTCTAACCCGACCCAATAGTGATTGTATATAAACCACTTGCACATATATTTTACATACGGGATTTCATTTTATCTTCTGGCTTTCTCCAGAAGCTTCTCATTCTCTCTCTGTATCGCTTCCTGTTCATCTTCATCTTCTGTGATTTTCATCTTCAAATATTCATGTTTTCATTATGGGCTATTCATATTTCAATTGAAAGGTAAATAATTGTAATAGCCATTCAAAGTTCTGACAACCCAATAAAAGTCGAGTAAAAATAAGAGGATCAAAACTAAATTATTAAACCCAAGGGCCCCCTATTCCGGTTTCATTTGATGGCAAACGGGGAATTCGAAGCTAACTAAGCCGTGGCAAGAAAGATCACAAATTGAAATTTACTCAAAGATAACATATAAAATACCATCATCGCCATCACATTCGAGACAAATACGACAGCAAGGTAAGGAACCAAGTTCGACATCTTCATCATCCTTTATTATCTCATTCGAAGGCGGAGGCTCATGTTCATTTTGATGAAGCAGAAGATCGGATTCATTAGGGTTCCACTCCTCTCCCACTACCTCCAGCTCTCATTCACTTTTCATTGGACGGAGCCTCTTTCTAATCCTCAATAGTGGATGTACAGCCGCACACGATCCTCCTTCCGCAGACTCTTTAACAGTGATCAAATCGCAATCAGGGAGAAATGAATTGAAAGAAGGAGAATAATTATACAAATAAAATAAATGATTTTTTACATTGAGGGTTTGCAGGGAGATTTACTTGGAATGGAACGAAGCACCACAAGGAGAGGGCTGCACGATGTTGTCAATTATTTGTTCCTTGTTCCTCCGGAGCCTAATTGAGCCAGGTTCAATTTTCCACACTTTCGCCTCCAATTAGATTTTTTTTCTTTTTATTTAGCTCAAAAATTATATTCCTATTTTGCAAGCCTTAAAAACAAAAATATATAGGATTAAATCGTAATATATCTATTTATATTTATATTTATACTATATTAAAAGCATCAAGGCCCTTGGCGAAATATCGTTCGCCTTTTTTACCCTCTAAATATAAAGTTCATACTAGACAAAATAATTATTTAATTATTTCCCAAATATTTTGGACTTTAAAATCAAATTTATTTATCAAATACTTCCATATTTTAACTATATACAAAATCCTAATTATGAGGACTCTTCTTAAATCCTTCTAGGTTTCCAAGTTTGTTTTTTAACCATGCTAGGAACCGTAGGCAATTTTTTTTCCAAGCCTTTGCCCTTTTTATTTTGATAGAAATAATTTAATTATTCTTGATCTCAAATTTAGATAGTTAAATATAATAAAATTCTATAGTATAATAGATATAGATTTTATTGCTCTAATGATGAGATGTACAGTTACCACAATATTTTGGGACAATTTTAGTTAAATCTATCAAAATGTTAAAGTACGCTTTTAATAAAAAGAGAAAGAAACCAAAATTCAAAATAATAATTTGTTAAGAAAATTATTTAGCTTGTTTTTCGCTTTTGGTTACCAAATTATCCGATAAGTCTAACAAAAATATATTAAAATGTAAAAGTTATGTATAATTTGGATCTGACCAAAGATTTAAGTTTATTATATTTAACTATTTAAGTTCAAGCATAATTTAAATTATTTACAACAAAACAAAAAGGTTAAAGACTTGAAAATTAAATATGGGTGATGTGGATTTGGAAAAATATTAAAAGCATAAAGACACTTAGCGAAATATTATTCCCTTATTTTATCCTTAAAAAATATTTTATACTAGATAAAATAGTTATTTAATTTTTTCTAATTTAAGAATTTTATGATCACTTAAAATATTATTATTATTATGTTTTTCATAATTAAACTAGGTAGGAAGGGACTTTAAACTCCAATAATAGTTTTACCTTATATAGATTTCACCATTAATATTATAGTTGTATTGAACTATTTCTATGAGATTCTTTACCGTGCAAAATGTGAGTTAGCAATTACGAATTCTCAAAATATAAAGATTCAAAACATATGATTTTTCTTACTATTTGAAAATCGAATTCTTATTGGAAAAAAAATATGATGATTGTCAAATATTTAAAAATTATAATAGCTAATGTTTAGAATTTAAATTAATAAAAAATAAGTTATTTATTTTAATGTTTAGAACAAATAATTAATATATTGAATTAACTAATTAGCAAATCCAATTCAATTATTTTATAAATTTATAATATAAGAAAATTATTTGTTAAATTGACAAAACACTTAATTTATTTTTATAACAAGAGTATCGATGGTGAAGAATTCATAAAATATAGCAAAATCAGTTATAGTATAAAATTAAGATTCAAATCGGTTATAGAAGACAACCAGAAAATAAGGTGTTATTTGTTTCTTTCTTGCATTCAATTCAACAAATGAAAACGTCTCACTAAATATTTTTTCTAAGTTTTTTCTTGTAAAATATTAGTTCAATATTAGTCATTCTTTAAACATTAAAATTGTCTCTATTAAATTTTTAGAAGATATAACGCCATTTTTTTAATTTATACTTAAGTTGTATTATTTGTCACATCTTTAAAAAGTTCTGATAAAAATATTTTTATATTTGATTTTCAGTATTAAGTCACATAAAAACAACAACTTCTATTTCAATATAAACCCGGATAAATCACAATAAGGCTCTAAATAAAATTCCTTCATTTGTTAAGCTAACTAAAGGGAATAATATTATTATTTAAAAAACATCTTAAATTTTATTTTATAAATAAATTTTCTAATAATATGTCGTAAATTTTTAAAATTTGCACGAAGGCCTTTATCGAAATGTCGCCCTTTTAAAATAGAGCTTACACTAGATAAAATAATTATTTAACTATTATCCTAATATTTAGGACTTTAAAAGAAACTAAAATTTTGCTTATTAGATTTTTCCTTATTGAATTAAGTAAGAAATCCTAATATTAAGGACTTTAAAATAGATATTATTTAAGAGAACTACGAGTGTTACATTTCTTTTCCTTGTATATAGTCACGTGATTTCCATAGAAATATGTTTACATTGATTCCTCTTATTAGGGAACCTATAATTCTAATATGTTTCTATATATTGTTACTACTGAAGCAACATGTTTTGTACCTAATTAAATATTTGTTCTAATTATTAAATGTACTATTAAAGAGAATAATATTTAGCTCGAGTAGGAGAAAAGTTTGAAAATAATGTGTATCCTTTATACCATAAAAAAAAGCATAGAATCTCAACAAATAATTAAGCCTTTGAATTAATAAAGCAGCAAAAGTTCAATTCAATTTTGTTTTAAAATTATTATATAAGTAAACTTATTTGTTAAGTTAATAAAATTCTTAAGGTACACAAATTATTTTATACAATAAGAGCATTTGCCGTGAAAGAAATAAGAAAATAGATAAAAATTTATTATAATATAGAATTAAAAGTAAAATTGCTAAAACGTCAATAAGGATATAACATAAGACAAAAAATATTCACAAAAAATTTCCCTTATCATTTTTCTTTCTTTTTGTATTTATTAAAATAAATGATAGCTTCCTATATTTTTCACATCGTATTGCATCATTTCTTATAATTCAATATTAGCTATTTCATACTTTATATTGTTATTTATCTATAGGTTTTCAGGAGCTATAGTTCTCTCTTCACACAAATTTTTAAAAGACCCAAAGATTCAAATTCTTCAATTTTTTGACCAAAAAAGAAAATTCTTAAATTTGTTTTATTATCTTTGAATAATTATTGTAAAGTGTTCTTTTTATTTGTTTATAGTATGTGGTAATAAAGATAACAATAATTTTCACAAGATATATATTATCTCATAAATCATATCAAGACATATAAAGATTTATGTGGAGTAGGATTTCTTTGTTTAATGAGTTAGCTTAGTTAGATTAACATTTATTATATTTAGAAACTTACAATTTTTTTCTTTGATATTTTTTCAATAACTCAAACACATTATATATATATATATATATATATATATATATATATATATATATATATATATATATATATATATATATATATATATTGTAAGGGTTTGATTTACTTGTAAATATTTTTCCTGGTAATGGAAAAGTTAATTACAAAACAATCTATATATATGTATAATTTTTAAAAATTATATATTTATTGATATAGGGTCGTTCGTCTTTTTTACCCTTTTAAAATACCTTTCATAATGGATAAAATTGTAATTCAAGTACTTCCTAATATTTAAGACATTAAAATTAATTAAAACCTTGTATATTAAATCTTTTCTTATTAAACTAGGCAGGAAACAAATACATAAATATTTTACCTTGTACATATTATACTAATTGAAAATAGATGGAAACATTTTATTCGGTGCTTTGAATGATTTCTAATTAATTAAAGTATGACGACATGAAATCACATATTAAATTAAACGTTTTTAATACAATAGCGTCAACATTAAGTTGTTTTAGCATGGAATAATCAAATGTGCATTTTAAAAATTCTTTTTTTAATCATGTAATATAATAAATACATGTTCTATGAAACAATCAAAATAATTATTTGATAGCATATTTAATTATAATACACCGTAAAAGCCTAAATCTATATTATAAAAACACAAAACCTCTACAGGAAATGTTGATTGACTTTTGATTCTATAAAAATAAATTTTATATTGAATAGAAATACAATTTAAATATTTTAGTAAATAAGGATTTTAAAATCAATTAAATTTACTTATTGAATCTTTTTTATTTAAATTATATAGTAAGTATAAATATTTAGAACTTTAAGATGAATTATATATTAAAAATAAAATGTCTAAGTTAATATGTACATACACACGCAGTGAATTTCAATAGCTTTTCATAATAAATTTTCGTCCTATTAAATTTTTATGTTTTAATAATGCTTTCTTTGCCACTCGCATTTCAACAAAAACTTATGTAAACCATAATTTTTTTTATCTCAGCAATTAAAACCTTACTACTTGAGTAAAATTGAAACCTTTGAGAGATAAATTGAGAGGACATGAAATTTCATTTTTTAATTTATGTTATACAAATTATTTTTAAAGAATAATAATAAAAGTGCTAATTAAACATGTTTGTGCCTCCTCGCATAAACTTGAGAATAGCTTTTGAATAATATTTTTAGAAAAAGTTTCAAATCTTCAAGGCAATTTGTTTTTACTGAAACTAAAAAGGAAGTATGATAACTCGTAAAATTGAACTGATAAAACTAAATGATTAGAATAAAATTTAAGGTAAATATATTGAATAATATTGAGGAACAAAAAAATTCTTTATTGAGTTAGCTGTATATGATTAATATTTAATTAAAGCTTGTGCTTTATTTTATAATTTAAAAATAATCTAAAAATATATATGTAATTTTCATAGAATATTACTTACTAAAATAGGGAACACGCGCAACGCGCGTATACTAAAACTAGTCAAATATAATAAGCTCAAGATATGATTATCGCTTCCAGAGCTTTTGTAGATCTGTCAATGAATGATAAAAATAAACTTAGCTTAAGAAGGAAGCCAAGGTTAAGAACGAGAGAGAGAGAGAGAGAGAGAGAGAGAGAAATAGAGATAGAGATTGTATTATTCGAGAATAATCATTATGCCTCTTAAAAGGAGAAGGTTTCCTTTATATAATAGGAAATCTTCCTCGAAAAAATAAAAAAAATACAAAAGTTGGTGGCTTACACTCAGTAAAGCGGTTGGGTGCTAAGCGACGTCACACATTCTTCACGGATTTGGGCCGCACCCTTGCTTGGGTCGTCCCTATCCGAGGAGACGTGCCCACTTGGCCCGGGGATGTTATGAGCCAAATTTAGCCCCATGCAGTTAGTCCATTCGTTCGTTAGAGACGTACTCGATGATCGTCTTCAATGGACGGACATGTACGATTTGCTTTTTGCGAAGATTTGGCTACGCCCATAGGCGCCTCCTTCGCAGAGCACGAGCGTAGATAGCATCTGTTGGGCCGTTGACGTGCGACCCGCCTTTTTTAAGGTGACGTCAACAGTCACATGTGTCACCATTATACCTGTTCCTGAGACTGTTCAGGACACGATGTGAAGTTTCGGTTTTGAGCAGCGGTTTCAGAACTGAGCCTCTTCGATTTCTTTATGCCTCACTCCTATAAATAGAAGAGTGGTTCCCTTTTTATCAGACCCTCATCTTGGAGGTAGAGAAGAGGTGGCGTGAGCATAAGAATGTGGCCACCTTCACCAAAATGGCGAAGAAGTAAAAAGAGGTTCGTGCCAAGCATCAGGCGTTGGCAGACATGCTTAAGCAGGACCCCCAGCTCCTCACGTTATGTGAGGGCCTTGAGGAATCACAGGCTCTTTTGGAGAAGAGATCGGCTGATCTGAAGGAGACAGATGAGCAGCTGATGGCTTCCTTGGCTCGAAATAACTAACTGGAAACTCTCCTTCAGTCAAAAGAGGAGGACTTAGAGATCAGCCGTGGGGTGGCGGCCGAGGCTACGAAACTACGGGCTCAGGTCCCTTACAGCTAAGCTTGATGCCAGGACGGCCGAAATTGAGGCCCTCAGGCAAACGTCCCCACAGGATGTCGTGCACCACGAGGCGCACGATATGTGGGTGTACCATGAAGCTAGATTGGTCATTTTTTAGGAGCTTCTGGCGGCGGGCCGAGCTTTCGAGGTGGAAGTAGAGAGGTAATGGCACTTGACTCGCGTTGCCCGTGAAGCGGCCCGTTATAGCTCCAACTCGCCCAGTATGGAAGGCTATAATTCTGAGGATGTCAATCGTCTAGACTCAAGCTCATGGATTTCTAGGGCTTATCAACCTGGAGATGGCAACGGACCAGACGGCGACCAGGCGGGTCACGACGGGAGGGGTGGTGAAGGCCCTTAGGGCTTGTACGTGTGAATATTTTTTTTTGTAGATGGGAATTTTTGTAGGGCCAGTTGTATCTATATTTTTTGGATAAATGAAATATAATTTCTCTTCCCTCCCTTTGTTGCTGTTTTTCTTTCGTTCTTTAGAGCTTTTATTGCGCTCTTTGTTGACCTTCGGTGTTGGCGGCCTTGGTCGAACTTAGATCAACATTTTTAGTCGTAGTAGAATCGACGGCCTTAGCCAGGTAGGCGACCTTGACTGCCGTCAAGTCATTTACTTACCGTAGTCGAATCTAGGTCGACTATTGGCGATGATGGCCTTAGCCATAATGTAGTTGATGGCCTTAACCATGATAGAACTGATGGCCTTAGCCATGTAGGCGGCCTCCGCTGTCGTCGAGTCATTGACACACCGTAGTTGATTCTAGTTTTACTATTGGTGATGACGGCCTTAGCCAGAATGTAATTGATGGCCTTAGACATAATGTAATCGATGGTCTTGGCCATGATAGAACCGATGGCCTTAGCCGTGTAGGGGACTTCGACTATCGTCGAGTCATTGACTCACCGTAGTTGATTCTAGGTAGACTGTTGGTGACGACGATCTTAGCCATAATGTAATTGATGGCCTTAGCCATAATGTAATTGATGGCCTTAGCCATAATGTAATCGATGGCCTTGGCCATGATAGAACTGATGGCCTTAGCCGTGTAGGCAACTTCGGCTGTCGTTGAGTCGTTTACTCACCGTAGTCAAATCTAGGTCGACCGTTGTTGACGATGGCCTTAGCCATAATATAATTGATGGCCTTAGCCATAATGTAATTGATGGCCTTAGACACAGTGTAATCGATGACCTTGGCCATGATAGAACTGATGGCCTTAGCCGTGTAGGCAATTTCGACAATCGTCGAGTCGTTTGCTCATCGTAGTCGAATCTAGGTCGACCGTTGATGACGATGGCCTTAGCCATAGTGTAATCGATGTCCTTGGCCATGATAGAGATGGTTGTAGCCTTTCAGGCATTAGATGCATATAGTCTTTCATACATTGGAGATGGCCGTAGCCTTTCATACATTGGAGATAGTTGTAGTCTTTCATATATTGGAGATGATCGTAGCCTTTCATACATTGGAGATGGTCGTAGCCTTTCATACATTGGAGATGGTCGTAGCCTTTCATATATTGGAGATCAAGCTAGTCCAATCTCTTTATCATGTCGTTCTGGAGGTCGTAAGGAGAGCTTGACATGATAAACTTGTTCCGCAAATATATCCAGGTGTCCCCTCTATCGCCTCGTTAAAAACCTCCTCGAGAAAACCCAATTAGGACAAAACTCGGGTAAGGAAAAAAGAGTACGACTCGGGAGATGCCTTTTAGAAGTGGAAATATTTGAGGTAAGTAACGTTCCTGTTGTTTTGGAGCGTTATTGTTTCCAACTGGAATGCGCCTTTGCTGGCTACTACTGTGATTTTGTAGGGCCCATCCCAGTTGGTGCCCAGTTTTCCTTCACTTGGGTCTTTGGATGTCAGTGTCTTGGCCTTGAGGATGTAATCTTCCACCTTGAATGGTATTATTTTGGCCCTCTTGCTGTAGTATCTTTCGACTTGTTGCTTTTGGGCTACCATTCTGATGTGGGCCATTTCTCTCATTTCCTCATCTTCGTCGAGGTCTTGAAGTCTGTTGGCATCGTTTTCTGTTCCACTGGTGTGTGAATATCTTAGGCTTGGTTCTCCGACCTCGACGGGTATGACCGCATCGGTCCGTAGACCAGCGAGTACGGTGTTTCCCCTGTGCTGGATTTGGTATGGTCCGGTATGCCTATAATACTTCGGGTAACAGCTCGGGTCATAGCCCTTTGGCGTCCTTGAGTTTCTTCTTCAGTATGTTTAATATTATTTTGTTAGAGGATTCCACTTGGCCGTTGGCGGAAGGGTGATATGGCGTGTAAATTATCCTCTTGATGCGCCATTTCTCGAAGAATTTGGTCGTTTTCTAACAGATGAGTTGTCGCCCGTTGTCACAACTAATTTATTTAGGGATGCCGAAGCGGCATGTAATATTTTTCCATATGAAGGTGATTACCCCATGTTCGCGTATTTGGGCGTACGCACGTGCTTCTACCCACTTAGAAAAATAGTCAGTTAATACTAATAGAAACCGTACCTTTCCACGTCCTGCGGGTAGGAGGCCGACTATGTCCATCCCCCATTTGATGAAAGGCCATGGGAAGGTGACAGAATGGAGTCTCCTGGTTGGTGTATCATGGGGGCATATGTTTGGCATTGCTCGCATTGGCGAATGTAATCTGTCGCCTCCTTCTTCATACTGGGCCAGTAGTAGTGGGCCCGTATGACGTGTCGTACGAGGGCGCGGTTGCCTATATGGGCACCACAGTGACCCTCATGTACTTATTCGAGTACCGGCCTTATTTGGTGCGGCCCTAGGAACTTAGCCAGGGGTCCACCAAATGTCCTATTGTAGAGGTCGTTGTTTATTAAGCAGTACCGAGCGGCTTGCGTGCGGAGTTTCTTTTCCTCTTTCTTGTCGGGTGGCAGCGTCCGTCTTGTAGATAAGATACAAACTGGTTACGCCATTCCCAGGTCAAGTTTAAAGAGAATTCTCAGTGTGATCGATGTCGTAGTGGATGAGAGTGACTACGCTCTCTTTGTTGAAGTTTTTAGTGGCCGTAGCCAGTTTTGCTAAACCGTATGCTTCGATATTTCGTGCCCTTGGGATCTGTTCCACGCGGCATTCGTCGAACGCAGCTATTAACCTGCAGATTTCTGACTGGTATTTTTGCAGTCTCTGTTCTTTGATCTGGTAAGTCCCTGTGACTTGGTTTACCACGAGTTGGGAATTGCAGTGGAGGATGAGTCGGCGAGCCCCATATTTTATGGCCAGCTTCATGCCTACAATAACGGCCTCAAAATCGGCCTTATTGTTAGTCACTTCAGGGCACCGTATGGACTGGCGGATGGTTTCGCCCGTGGGGACCTCGAGGACGAGTCCCAGTTCCGATCCCTATGCATTGGCGGCGCCATCAGTGTAGAGGACCCATATGTCATTATTGACGGAGGCATGTTGTGCCTCAAGTTCATCTTTTGGTAGGATTTCTGCGCTAAAGTCGACTGTAAAATCGACCAGAACTTGCGACTTAATGGCGGTTCTTGGAAGATATGAGATATCGTGCTCGTTGAGCTCAATGGCCCATCTTGCGAGCCGGCCCGATAGTTCGGGCTTGTGTAGAACGCTTCTTAATGGGAAGGTCGTTATCACTTTTATGGGGCGGCATTGGAAATAGGGTTGTAGCTTTCGTGAAGCTACGACCAGTGCCAATGCTAACCTTTCGAGGTGTGGGTACCGATTTTCGGCGTCCACTAGGGTTTTGCTAATGTAATAGATAGGAGATTGTGTACCTTTGTTCTCGCATACTAGGACGGCGCTGACAGGGACCTCTGATACGACCAAATATACTAGCAGGGGTTCGCCCGGGCTTGCCTTGACCAGGAAGGGAGACGAAGACAAGTATGCTTTCAGCTTTCTCAAGGCTTCGACGCATTCATCGTTCCATTGTAGTCCTTGATCTTTTTTCAGTACGTTGAAAAATCTATGACACCTATTGGATGATCGTGAGATAAACCGGGACAGGGCGGCTATACGCCCCGTCAGCTTTTGTACATGTTTCTTTCTACTCAGCACCTTAGGTAATGTGTCTATCGCCTTGATCTGGTCTGGATTGACCTCGATGCCTAGTTGTAATATGAGGAATCCTAAGAATTTTCCCGAAGCCACGCCGAAGGCGCATTTCTCATGGTTCAATTTCATCCCATAACTCTTCAGTATATCGAATGCCTCTTTTAGGTGGCCGATATGGTCCTCTTTCTTTGCCGATTTTACCAACATATCGTCGATGTAGACCTTCATAGTCTTACCGAGTTGTTCTTTGAACATTTGGGTGACCAACCTTTGATATGTGGCTCCTGCATTCTTGAGCCCGAATGGCATTATCTTGTAGCAGTATGTCCCCTGGTGGGTGATGAAAGTTGTTTTTTCCTGGTCTTCTTCGACCATCATGATTTGGTTATAGCCGGAGTATGCATCTAGGAAACTTAGCAGCTCATGCCCTGCGGTCGCGTCTATTAGCTGGTCAATGTGGGGTAGTGGGAAAGAGCCCTTTGTCCATACCTTGTTCAAGTAGGTGAAGTCTACACGCATTCTCCACTTCCCGTTCTTCTTTTTAACCATGACGACGTTGGCGACCCATTGAGGGTATTTTGATTCCCTGATGGTGCCGTTGGCCAGAAGTTTGTCTACTTCCTTGCTGACCGCTTCGTTGATTGCAGCGTTGAACTTCCTTCTCATTTGCCGCACGGGTGGGTGCAATGGGTCGACGTTCAGCTTGTGAGTGGCGATTTCTCACGGGATCCCCGACATATCTGAATGGGAAAAAGCAAATCGGCATGCATGGTTAGATAAGAATTCACGATACTTACTTGGATTTAAGAGGTCGTGCCCGATGTAAGACTTCTTTGTAGGGTCGTTGTTGCCTAGTTGTACTGGGTCGAGATCTTCGAGCGTAGCCTTACGGTCTTGTACGACGTTAGGGTCTTTAATGACGTTCTATGTCAGGTGGACTTTAGTCCCCACCATAGCTGATTGTTATGCGTCCGCGCTCGCCCCTTTAAGCTATCTGGTGTGGGCGCAGTCTTAAGCTATTTAATACCACTCTTGAGCGGTGTGAGGCTTGCCTCGAATGCTGAATATTCCCCACGGGGTGGGAAATGTAACCATTTGGTAAAAGCTCGAAGGGACCGCTCTCATGGCGTGTATCCATGGTCATCCGATGATGACATTGTATGTTGTTTCCTCGTTCATCACGTGGAAAGTTGTTTCCACCGTGACCCCCTCCCCCGCTAGGACGGCTAGCGATATTTCTCCGGAGGTTCGTTCTACTGCATTATTGAAACCGGTTAGTGTTATGCAGCGCGGTATTATCTTATCCTTGAGTCCAATTAGTACGAGGACTCTCGGGTGAATAATACATGCGCCATTGCCGTCATCGACCATAATTCTTTTAACATTCGTATCTGCGATACGTAAAGTAATAACTAAAGCATCATAATGAGGTAAATACAAACTGTCGGCATTAGACTTATCAAAGATGATACTATCTTCGAAGTCGCCATACCATTTGTGGGCGATATTTCGCTTCAGTTTGTGCGTAGTGGTGAATTGACATGGTTGATTGCCTAGTCTTCACTGTTTCCAATGATCATGTTGATCGTGCGGGCTGGTGAGGGCGGCTTTGGTGGCCCATGGTGTTGCTCCTGTCCACATGCAAAGTTGATTTTTCTTTTGTCACTGAGTAACTCCATCAGGAACCCTTGGTTCAACATCCTGACCACCTCTTGTCAGACCTATACATTCTTCGATTTTGTGCCCCCGTTCCTGGTGGAACTCGCACAAGGCGTTTGATTTTCTAGTGACGGGGTCCCACTTCATCTTTGCCGGTCATTGCACCTTGTTTCCCAGCTTCTCTAGTGCGTACACTATCTCTGAAGGGGACACACAAAAATTATGGGCAGATAATAAAGGAGGCGTATCTCTGTCGTTTCGTAGTGGGCGACATGTCACTATAGTGCGTCCGCATGCCTGGGTGGCGGTGGGTGAGAGGATCTGATGTAGGGTTGGCGTCTCTCGCTATTGGGACGTGGGCCTTGTTCCCGTCGTCCTTTATTGCGTCGATCCCTCCTGATCTCTGGATGTATTATTATTAGATGTTGGGTTGTGGAAGTTAGGATTTATGCCCGTCACTAGAGGGGGGGTGAATAGTGCGGCACAAGAATATTGATAAATATTGCGGAATTAAAATTGCAGGAGTAAAGTAAATGCGGAAATTAAAAGATTAAGGAAAGAACACACCGAATTTATCCTGGCTCACCACAACTTGTGGTTAGTCCAGTCCCCGAGAGACTCTCTCGAGATTCCACTAACTTCGTTAAGCTTACGGGTGCCTAACAAACTGTTACACTTGCTCGTATATGTACACCCTACAAGACTTCAACTTGCTCGAGGATACCGCACCTCAAGACTTCACCTTGCTCGTGGATACCGCACCACAAGACTTCACACACTAAGATTGAGAGTACTTAGCAAACCCGACAATCAATAAGAAGATATGGTCTTCTCAAACACCTTTCTCTTTTACAACAAGAACTCTCTCAAAAGAGTAGATAAAGAGATACAATATTAGCTCTATGAACAACTCAAAGTTGTCTCTCAAATGGCTCAACAAAAGCTCTATAATGATGCACAAATGATATCAATATATATATGAATAATGAGAGGTGCTGTGTGTTACAATTCAGCTCAAAAGACCTCTATTTATAGGTGGTACAAGTAGTATGTCTGTTGCTTATGGCAATCAATTATGCTGATTTTATGCCAAGATAATCGATTATCAGATTTGGATAATCGATTATCAACTTACCGTTACAAAATTGGAAGATGATTTTATACAGGATAATCGATTATTATGATATGCATAATCGATTATGTTGTTACAGTGTTCAAAAACTGGCAAAGGACACAAGATAATCGATTATGCAGTTCTGATAACCGATTATCCTACTCTGCGGAAATTTCCAATAAATGGAATTTCCCAGAATAATCGATTATCACTTTTGCATAATCGATTATTCACAACTTACTTCAAAAACCATTTTGGTTAAAATGAAAACGTTAAAATCATTTTGTTTGAAGTATTTCAAATATGTTTATGATAAATATGATTTGATAAAATGATTTTATGCATATTTATGATAACCTATGTTGAGCCAAAAGATGAGATAACTTAAGCGTTGCTCTTACATTGGTTCTACCTAACGACCTACGCCTTGGGTCTTCGGTCTTGAACATTTGAGCTCGTCTTTAGCTTTCTCATTGCAATCCATTCATCAATATGCTTCTCGGCATTCAATCTTGATTGTTTGCTAATGCATCTTCATTGTTTGTCATACAATAACATTGTTTAACATGTTGACTTCATTGTTTGTCATTCATCAAAACCAATACCTGAAAATCATGCTAGTACAACCAAAGCGCACATATCATGGATAGAATGATTTTCTACAATTTTCCCCTTTTTGATAATGACAAACAACAGGAGATATGCATATCGGATTCCCCCTAAATTCATGCTATATCTCAACATACAATTCATGCAAACAATTCCCCTTAATGATAATTCCCCCTCAAATAAGGCATACTATAATGTAGATACATTCCCCCTTATTCGATGCATATCGCCTAAACTCTTCCCCCTTTTGGCATTAGCAAAAAGAAGAGTATACAAAGGCTACTTTCCCCTTTTGACACTTCCCCCTTTTGGGTATATCAATTGTTAGTGTCAAGAATAAAATAGGAAGTACAATGAGGGATATACATTGACGATATTTAAACAATCATACCAACATGAAATAATACCAAATGTTAGTAAAAACATAACAACCATAATAAAAGTTATTTTTCGCAAATCATATTGCTTAAGAACATATCAACAGTTAATTTTTAACAAACCAATAGTTGTATTAAAAACACGAATCATTTATTTTTCAAGAATATATCAACTGTTATTCAAACCAAAAAAATATTCATCAAAACATGAATCAATCATTATTATTTTTAACGAAAATAATTGATACCAATTGTTATTCAAGATAAAAGTTATCAAAACATGAATCAACAAAAATAATTAATATCAATTGTTAACAAAGATATATTAATTGTTAACACATATCAACTATTACGTTTTTATAAAAAATATGATAACTAACCGAAATTCCCCCTCGATGCAATAAGGTTTCGTGCTTGGTGCATCTACTACGATATTGTAGTCTTCAAGCACACCTGCAAACGTACCTAAAAATAGGTTTTTGGTACCCAACTACTTTTGGGTCCTTGGGGGTTAGACAAATGATAATCATGGCTAAAAGATAAATCTCTATGTTTTGCAAAATATACGGGTGCTATGTGTCCTACCCGGTTGCAATAATGACATATAACGTTCGATTTGTGCATATGTCTTGGTTGAGCCAAAAACGTTCTAGGTGATCTAAAGTCGTTATTCCTAGACGTATTGCGATTTCTAGAGTTATTTCTAGGTGGTCTAAAATGATTCATTTTAGACTAATTACCAAAATTCCTAGAGTTGTTTCTAGGTGGTCTAAAATGATTATTCTTAGACTCATTAGTGAAGTTCCTAGAATTATTTCTAGGTGGTCTAACTTCATTTCTATCATCCTTCTTAATATTCTTCTTAATTTCTTCACTTGTTTTAGAATCATCAACACTACGTTTTTCTAGAGTGTTCCTAAGTTCTATGTTCTCTATTTTCAAAGAGCTACAAGAAGAACAATTGGAACTTTGATCAATTGAAGAAGTTTCATTCATCTCCTTAATTTTATTTCTAAGATCAATATTGTCATTTTCCAAAAATTTATTTTTCTCTTCTAAAACTTTAATTTTAGCCTTGGCCTCTTTGGAGATTTTTGAAGACTTTTTCAATTCATCTTATAATTCTTGAAAAGCTTCTTGTAATTCTTCATAAGAGTGAGAGTTAGGAGTACTTACCTCTTCTTCCTCGTTGGCCATGAGGCATAGTGCGGCAGTTTCATCGCCCGAGCTGTCCGAATCCCATGTCACACGCCTTTGGTGTTTGTTCTTCTTCGTGTCCTTGGATTTTGGACAATGTGATTTGGTGTGGCCAAGTTTTCCACAATTTTGGCATGAAGGACTTGGTTCTTCCTTCTTTATTTCCTTTTTCATACACTTATAAAACTTTTGGATCAAGGCATTGGAAATATTATCATCATCGCTATCCGAATCACTTACCTCTCCTCTTTTAGAGGATGAGGCTTTGAAGGCTATATTCGAACTTTTACTTCTAAGATAGGATTAAGAATTGTGCTTTCATAAGTTTCGAGTTTACCTCTTAGTCCATCAATTGTGACATCCGTGATTCTTGAATAGCGTCGGCTTTGGAGCGCCATTCCGGAGTGAGACTTCGAAGAATTTTAGGGACAAGTTCCCTATCCGTGAAAGTCTTCTTAAGAGCATGAAGATCATTAACGATTTTTGAAAATCGTTCGAACATATCATCTATCTTCTCGTTTTCCTTCATATAAAAAAGTTCATATTCATGGGTTAGAAAATCTAATTTAGCTTCTCTTACCTGGTACGTACCTTCGTAGGTGATTTTCAATTTATCCCACATTTGCTTGGCGGTTGTGCAACATGATATTTTCCTATAATCATCGGGGTTTACAGCACAGTACATCATGTTGATGGCTTTAGCGTTGTTCTCTACTTTTCTGATATCGTCCGCATCGTATTCATCTTCGGATTTAGGAACCATTTCATTTTCAACCTTTTTGGTTGGTATTTGCTCTCCATCCTTTATAATTTTCCATAGTATAAAATTATTTGATTGGATGAATATTCTCATCCTCTCCTTCCAATAAGTGTAATTGGTGCCATCGAAGAGTGGTGGCCTTGTGAAGCATTGTCCTTCGCCTAGTCCTGCATAAACGTTACGAGTAGAAGCCATGGATTGTTTCTCTCAACTGTTAAGTCTTTCAGAGAGTTAGGCTTTGATACCAATTGTTAGGATTTATGCCCGTCACTAGAGGGGGGGGGGGGGTGAATAGTGCGGCACAAGAATATTGATAAATATTGCGGAATTAAAATTGCAGGAGTAAAGTAAATGCGGAAATAAAAAGATTAAGGAAAGAGCACACCGAATTTATCCTGGTTCACCACAACTTGTGGTTAGTCCAGTCCCCGAGAGACTCTCTCGAGATTCCACTAACTCCGTTAAGCTTACGGGTGCCTAACAAACCGTTATACTTGCTCGTAGATGTACACCCTACAAGACTTCAACTTGCTCGAGGTTACCGCACCTCAAGACTTCACCTTGCTCGTGGATACCGCACCACAAGACTTCACACACTAAGATTGAGGGTACTTAGCAAACCCGACAATCAATGAGAAGATATGGTCTTCTCAAACACCTTTCTCTTTTACAACAAGAACTCTCTCAAAAGAGTAGATAAAGAGATACAATATTAGCTCTATGAACAACTTAAAGTTGTCTCTCAAATGGCTCAACAAAAGCTCTATAATGATGCACAAATGATATCAATATGTATATGAATAATGAGAGGTGTTGTGTGTTACAATTTAGCTCAAAAGACCTCTATTTATAGGTGGTAGAAGTAGTATGTCCGTTGCTCAATTGGCAATCAATTATGCTGATTTTATGCCAAGATAATCGATTATCAGATTTGGATAATCGATTATCAGCTTACCGTTACAAAATCGGAAGCTGATTTTATGCAGGATAATCGATTATTGTGATATGCATAATCGATTATGTTGTTACAGTGTTCAAAAACTGGCAACGGACACAAGATAATCGATTATGCAATTCTGATAATCGATTATCCTACTCTGCGGAAATTTCCAATAAATGGAATTTCCCAGAATAATCGATTATCACTTTTGCATAATCGATTATTCACAACTTACTTCAAAAACCATTTTGGTTAAAATGAAAACGTTAAAATCATTTTGTTTGAAGTATTTGAAATATGTTTATGATAAATATGATTTGATAAAATGATTTTATGCATATTTATGATGACCTATGTTGAGCCAAAAGACGAGATAACTTAAGCGTTGCTCTTACATTGGTTATACCTAACGACCTACGCCTTGGGTCTTCAGTCTTGAACATTTGAGCTCGTCTTTGGCTTTCTCATTGCAATCCATTCATCAATATGCTTCTCGGCATTCAATCTTGATTGTTTGCTAATGCATCTTCATTGTTTGTCATACAATAATATTATTTAACAGGTTGACTTCATTGTTTATCATTCATCAAAACCAATACCTGAAAATCATGCTAGTACAACCAAAGCGCACATATCATGGATAGAATGATTTTCTACAGTGGATCACTCCTGACGTCGTCCTCTTCTGCACGCACCTCAACGCAATAAGCGTTGTAGATATCTTCCCATGTGGTGGGCGGGTAATTCATGAGGCGGTTGAGTATTTTTTTGGTCACCCTCGAGCCGTTTCTGCTTAACCCGTTTTGGAATGCAGCAACTGCCACGCCTTCCGATAGGTTGGGTAGGCTCATCCTTGCCCTGTTGAACCTAGCTAGGAAGTCCATGAGTCCTTCCCCTGCGGTTCGCCGAATGGCGAAGATGTCGTTGACCCTTGCTTCTACTTAGCTCCTGCATGGGCGGTGACACACTTGTCCGCCATTTCCTCAAACGTGGAAATTATTTTGGCCGGTAGCTGGGAATACCATGTCAGTGCTCCTCCTGTTAGTGTTTCGCCGAACTTATTCAGCAGTACAAACAATACCTATTCTTTTGAGAGGTCGTTGCCTTTTACGGCAGTGTCGTAGTGGATCAAATGGTCCTCGGGATCTGTAGTTCCGTCGTACACACTCGAATAAGGTGGCATTTTGAAGGTTTTCAGAATGGAGTATGGTGTAGCCTCTTCCGTGTAGGGTTGTTCAACAAACCTCCTCACGTCACGCTTTGGCAGCATTTTGGGGGCACCGAGGATTTTGTCCACCCTTTCCCGGTGTTCCTTCATCTGGTCACGGAGTGACCCATTTTCATTTTTCATTTCCTCCATCTTCTTGAGGATGGTTGTGAGCGTGTCGCCGTCGGCCCGAGTATCGATGAGCGCATTGTTTGCGTGGGTGACCTCGGGTTCGCCTCCGAGTGCAGCAAGATCTGCGGCCGGCCTGCATCTGACATTGTGTTGAGGTGACTTCTCAACCAAGCTGCTTAGAGTGCTTGTTAACCACTCTTCCAGTAGTTTCCTGACCTCTGGGGGTTCTTCTTCGGATGCAGATATGGAAGCGCCTTTTTCTCGCAAGATCGTTAGATATTCGGGCGGTGGAGGTAGGATTTCTCCGCTCAAGGTGGTACTAGGGGTTGTAATCTAAACCCGATCTTCACCAGCTTCGTTGAGAGGGCCGATGAGATTGGTTGCAACATCTGCTATTATTTTCATTCTTGCGTTGTTGTCAACCATTTTTCGTTTTTGTGTTGTAAAGAAGGGTTTTCGATAGTTCTCTAGGTGCAAACTATGGTTTTGATTCAGAAATCCCCACAGACGGTGCTAAATTATTTAACTCAAAAATTATATTTGTATTTTGCAAGCCTAAAAACAATAAAAAATATATAGGGGTAAATCGTAATCAAATATAATAAGCCTAAGAGATGATTATCACTTCCAGAGTTTTTGTAGATCTGCCAATGAATGATAAAAATAGACTTAGCTAAAGAAGGAAGCCAATGTTAAGAACTCGAGATAGAGATTGTATTTTTCGAGAATAATCATCATGCATCTTACAAGGGGAAGGTTTCCTTTATATAATAGGAAACCTTCCTCGAAAAAAAAAAATACAAAAGTTGGTGACTTCCACTCAGTAAAAGGGGTTGGGTGCTAAGCGACGTCACTCCTTCTTCACGGATTTGGGCCGCACCCTTGCTTAGGCCGTCCCTATCCGAGGGGATGTGCCCACTTGGCGCGGGGACATTATGAGCCAAATTTAGCCCCATACACTTCTCTTTTAGGAAAAATTGTGATAATGTCACGATTGTTACTCAAGAGAATTAAGCATTAATTTTTAAAGAGAAGATTTTATTTTACTTTAATAGACTAATCAGAACTCCTTATTTATGGTATTTAAGATTTGATATTATTGCGTGTCATTTTATTAATGGTCATTATGTTTAGAGTATTATTTATGCGATTTCTGCTGGAGTTTCTAATGCTCTTTTGTTTTTTGTTTTTGTTTTTCCTTTCCTTCCCTGAGCCGAGAGTCGATTGGAAACAGCCTTTCTGCCCTTTCGGGTAGGGGTAAAACATGTCTACATATTACCCTCCCCAGACCCACTTTGTGAGACTATACTAGATAGTTGTTATTATTATTGTAGAGTAATCAGAACTCCATTTTGCAATTCGATATACATTTTTTAATAACTAAAACAAATCTTTAATAAAATGTATACAGTTTTTATAGTTTGTATTCATTAATACAAAGGTACACACAATATGCGTACCCAAAATCTAGTAGTAGTTATTAAATGGACAAGCACTTATATATAAGAATAGCAATGTTCAATAATATAACCAATATCTGTGATCATTAGGTTACCTTTTTGTTAATTGGATTAGGCTCACTTGCTGTCATTCTCATAACATTTCAAGCATTTACTGCTTTCCTTTGCATATTTTTTTTTTTAATATACATGCCTACTTTAGCTTAGTTTATTTAGTCAAAAATCTCATCTTTTTCATACGCCAATATCCGTCACACTTCCATAGTAGGACCTTCTATGAAGTGATCCTAGGAATCCATAATCGAGGGGCAGAGGCCCATTCATTTACTTTACTAAATTCCATGATGGGACTACCCAATTAAATCTAGGTATTTTTTTCTATCTATACCATATATCAAATCTTATTATTAAAATTGTTCATAATTTATTATTTATCCCTGTTGTCCATATTTTTCTACAAATTATATACAAATCCAAAAATAGGTAAATTTTGCCATAAATAACGCCATAAAATGAAGGCACTAGATCTGCGAAATTTGAAACGGAAGGAGATATCAAAGTTGAAAAAATATGTTCTTCCATATATTTTCCACCATTGATAGCCATTAAAAGCTTGAAAACTTTGAATTCAAATTTGGTTTTTCAAAAATCATTATTTGTTTAGATTGTGTGATATTGTAAATAATTCGGAATATGTTTAGGAGTTTATATCTCAATTTTGAGGGATTTTTGTGAAGATTAGACTTGGTTTTGACTGAATTTCACATTGAAACTCGTCGAAGAAGAAGAAGAAAATTTCCAAAAATTATAGATAAGTTGTAGATAAATTGTATATAAATTGTAGAATTGTAGATAAATTGTAGATAATTTGTAGATTGAGAAGACTAAAACCTCTACAAGTCTTCTACAATTATGTCGAAAATGTCAATTATGCTACAATTGAAATAGGAATTGGAATATTAAAATTCAATGTATTCAGTTTGTAGATATCTTGTAAATAAAATTTCTACAAATAAACTACAAAATCAGTTTACATGTTTATAGAGCAGTATTTATTTTTAAGAGTATCTATAAAATTATTACATTTATACTACAAAATTGTGTCCAAAAAAAATATTGACAACAAACTTCCATATATCCCTTTTTTCCAACTCATATCCTACTTATGATTCAGGAAAACAATTCATTAAATATTAAGATGTCTATGTTTCATATTACAACATTGGTTCGTCAACATTTTTTGAGGAGTCCACCAGAAAATGGATTGTCAATGTGAGAAATAATGGAGGAGAATATTTCGGCGACGTCGAAAAATATTCCAGTATATTTCTTGTGCTGGCAACGGGAGAATTTGTGGAGTCGTAACAAATTTGTTACGACTTCATTTGGAATGGAGAAGAGAAGAAGGGAGAAGAGAAAATAATGGGAGAGGGAAAACGGCCAGGTCAAATCTTGGAAATTAAGGAGAAAGAGAAACGTAATATATGGACACATTTAATTAAGGAGTAAAAAACTGCCAATTAATTATATCTCTAAATTAATTATGGTATATAAATGGTAATTTGGTATGCTTAAATGTAATAAACACAAACCTTAAACATTGAGGGTAATAAGGTTTGATATATGAAATAAGTATGTAAAAATCCTTTAAATCTAATCTACATAATTATTAGCAAAAGATGGACCTGATTAATGAAAAGCCTCAACAGCCAAGGATAAATACAGAATTCAAGTCGTTAATTAGACTTGTATGTTGTATTGGTATGACGAAATTAAATAACCGCTAAAACATAAAGGTTGAAAAGCTTGTTTGTTAGGAAAAAAACAACTAAACAATATTTAATATTTGGATGATTAAACGAACTTTCAGAAATTGTGAGTTGTATAAAGTAACTTTATGATCGAAATAGCAACAAACATCAAGAACTTATATTGAAGAAGTAGTATAGATGAGTGAAAACACTTGAGTGGGTCTGAATTTGATATTCTCGACTTACAGAAATGCGAGAGTAAACAGCACAGGACAGGTAATAGATAGAATATTCCGAGCCTCGTGATAAAAATCAAACGGAAGATTGAAGATCCTTAAACGAGCCAGAGAACAAGAAGCAATGCTGCTATATCTCCTGGCTCAAGAAGATCTCCTGGTGCCATATGTATAAACAAACAGTCAGCACGAATTTTGGACATTAGATATCAACTGAGTAGAAAAGTTGAGCGCAGAGTTTATGCACTAACGTCCACAAGTAGAATATTTTTGCCATTGGCATCCTCCCGTCATTTACTTCCACAGCTTTCGCAAAGACATATTCTTCTCCGTCTCCTTCTTCATTACCTTGGCAACTGCCATCTCAAAATCTTCTTGCGTCACGTGTACCCTCCTCTCCCTCAGAGCAAACATTCCTGCTTCTGTACACACAGCCTGTAAACAGATCATAAGATGCATCAAAGACATGGCAAAATATAAGCAAGTGAAGCGTCAGATGGCACTCAGTCAAAGTAGAAGTCACACAAGTCTCTCACATGCTAGATCACAAGTTCAACCGCTAAACTAAGCATGCTCTCAAGCAATCAAAGTGCACATTAAAAGGATATGTCAGATATCAATTAAAGCCAAAAAGACATGCAATCGTTGCACACCTTAAGTTCTGCCCCAGAAGCGCCATTCATCTTCTCAGCAATTTTCTTCAAGTCAATCCCTCGCATCAAGTTCATCTTCCTGGAATGAATCTTCAATATGTCGAAACGGGACTGCAGAATAATGAGAACATAAATGATTAAGATGAATCATCAGAGGGTTATAGAAAAAACGATACAAGGCATGCAGTTCTGTGAGGAAGCAGAGAGGTAGATATTGCCGCATCCTTTCAATAATGTTTAAACACCTCTTGTAATATACTCCCTTCCGTCCTTTTTGTCTGTCGTTTAAGGTTTTGGGTAAAGCCACAGATAAAAAAGACCAGCAGGAGTAATGAAAAACAAGAAAAGTAAGCAATCACAAAGGGAAGACATGAGATCCATGAACCTATTAACAGTATATGAAACCAATGCATACTCATGTTAACATCTTACTGTCTTACAAGCTATGAGGAACCGTACCTCTTCATTGGGATTTGGAAATTCGATCTTCCTATCAATCCTTCCTGGTCTCAGGAGTGCTTGATCCAGAATGTCTATACGGTTTGTAGCCATCAAAACCTGAAGCCAGGACCCTTCTTTTTCAGCTTAGCAATCTCAGAAAAATACACTTGTAAACTAGGCAACAAGCAAGTGATCCAGATTGACAAAACTTGCCTTAATTTTGTTTGATGCCTCAAATCCATCGAGCTGATTAAGAAGCTCCAACATTGTCCTCTGCACTTCACTATCACTGTTGCCACTTCCTGATTCCATTCTAGCAGATCCGATACTGTCTATTTCATCCATAAAAATGATAGAAGGAGCATGTTCCCTGAAATACATTCAAGACCAGGCTTTACTAATGCTAACTGTATACCAAGAGAGCAAAAATGAAGCACTGAGGTTCATAGACACAAAACAGAAAAAGCAAAAATTGTTCAAATAATTTTACCTACTTCTCCAGAATAGGACTGTCCAGCAGTTTTTTGGGAAGTTTTACAAAGTTAGCAGTATTTATGGTATTACAAGCTTCTTGCCCCAACTTTCAAGCAACAAGATAGTTTCAGATATTAGACATCCATGAATTCTTATTCATGGAGCACAGATGGCCTTGGGTGTGTGTGAACTTTTGTGGTTACAAAAAATGCTAGAGAAATTGAGATTGTCTGAAATGGGAAACTTTCCTTATTTAGGGATAACAAGGCTGCAATTAGTATAGCTCATAATCCAATCCAGTATGATTGAGCAAAGCATGTTGAGATTGATTGACATTTCATCAAAGAAAAAGTTACAAGTGGCATCGTAAGCTCGTTCCATGTGTTATCAGAAAAGCAGCTAGCTGATATGTTTACCGAAGGTCTCAACAAACAGACTTTTCAAACACTGGTTTGCAAGTTGGGCATGTGCAATATCTTTGCACCAACTTGAGGGAGGGTGTTGATTAATTAGAGATTTCCTAGCTCAATTGTAGGAGTAGATTGATTCTAGAACATTTCAACAACATTTCATGCCGGCTCGCTCCACTACAGAAGCTATCCACCTTGTCAGGAGGCTGGTGGAGCAGTTCAGGGACAAGAAGAAGGACCTGCACATGGTGCTTATCGACTTGGAGAAGGCGTATGACAAGGTCCCAAGGGAGGTGCTTGGAGGCGGAGAGCGTGCCGGAAGCCTACATCAGAGTAATCAAGGACATGTACGATGGAGCAAAGACTAGGGTTAGGACGATGGGTGGCGACTCAGACTATTTTCCAGTGATTATGGGATTCCATCAAGGATCGGCGCTTAGCCCTCTCTTGTTTGCCTTGGTGATGGATGCTCTAACCCGACACATTCAAGGGAATGTGCCTTGGTGTATGCTATTTGCTGATGATATAGTCTTGATAGACGAGACGAGGGTCGGTGTTATTGAGAGGTTAGAGGTATGGAGACAGACTCTCGAGTATAAGGGTTTCAAAATAAGCAGATCTAAGACAGAATACCTGGAGTGCAAGTTTAGCGCCGAGCCGAGCGAAGTAGGCAGGGACGTGATGATTGGATCTCAGGTCATCGCCAAGAGGGACAGTGTCAGATATCTTGGGTCGGTGATCCAGGGGGACGGAGAGATTGACGGGGACGTCGCTCATCGTATAGGAGCGGGATGGTCAAAGTGGAGGCTTGCATCAGGAGTCCTGTGTGACAAGAAAGTTCCACAGAAACTCAAGGGGAAATTTTATAGAGCTATGGTTAGACCTGCAATGTTGTATGGGGCGGAGTGCTGGCCAGTGAAGAACTCTCATGTTCAGAGAATGAAGGTTGCGGAGATGAGGATGCTCAGGTGGATGTGCGGGCTCACCAGGTTAGATAAGATTAAGAATGAAGTTATTCGAGAGAAGGTGGGGGTGGCCCGGTGGATGAGAAGATGCGAGAAGCGAGGCTAAGGTGGTTCGAGCATGTGCGGAGGAGAAGTCCTGATGCATCGGTGAGGAGTTGTGAACGGCTGGCGATGGTCGGCGTTCGGTGAGGCAGAGGGAGGCCTAAGAGGTATTGGGGAGAGGTGATTAGGCATGACATGGCTAGAATGCGGGTTTCCGAGGACATGGCTCTTGATAGGAAAGTCTGGAGGTCTAGTATCAGGGTTGTAGGATAGAGGCTCCTAGAGTTTTTCGTACTACTCACCCGGGGTTGGGTGAGGCTTGACAGGGCTATCCATAGATGATTTGTGTTTTGGATTGTGTCTCTCTTATGGTAGTTATTTATGATAGTTACTGTATGATACTATTGTATGCTGTTTATTTATGGTTCTTATGTTTAGACAATTATTTATGCTATTTCTGCTGGACTTACTAATGCTCTTTTCTTTTTGTCTTTTTCCTTTCCTTCACTGAGCCGAGGATCGATTGGAAACAACCTCTCTGCCCTTTCGGGTAGGGGTAAAGCTCGTCTACATATTACCCTCCCCAGACCCCACTTTGTGGGACTATACTGGGTAGTTGTTGTTGTTGTACTTATTGTATAAATACCTATTCTCATGGGATGTAAAAATACACACAGAAATACAAGAAGTTTTCTTCTTAAAATTTTCAAGCTGGCATACTTGTGCATTTCATCCATATCAATCACGAATAATGAAAGAATGAAAAAGCACATCTGCAAACAGGCACACCTAATACATGAATATTCATGCTGCCTACTGTAAAAAACCCTCCCTTTTTCTCTGTCGCCCACAAAGATTAACAAATTGCAGTAGTATATCATAGGCTAACCCAATGTAAGGATAGAATTTGACCTTAGCAGCTCAACATAGTGAGCTAGAAATGGCTGTCCAATGATTTGGATGTAATATGATCAGAAGATGCATGACAGAACTGATTATGTAATAAAAGTTGTGGACATTAGAGATACATATGTGTTAAGTACACAAGCCATAATGAAAATTAACCTGGCCATAACAAAGAGTTCTCGCACCATACGAGAACCTTCTCCAATATATTTCTGCACCAATTCAGAACCAGAGACCCGAATGAAGGTACAATCAGTATGATGTGCAACTGCCCTCGCCAACAATGTTTTTCCAGTACCTGGAGGCCCGTAAAGAAGCACTCCCTTTATTTGAAAAGGAGGAGATGTAATAAGCACACATAAATTTGTCCAACTACTGTTATGCTTAAATACTGATGGATCATGGAAGAAATGGAGAAAACATGGTATATGGTGAATAACTGAATATACCTTAGGTTGAGCTATTCCAAGAGACTCAAACAGCTCAGGATGTTTAATGGGAAGCTCGATAACCTAATGCATAAAAGGCCAAAGTTCAAAAAGGTTACACAAATGTACAATGCATCAAAGACCAAGGTCTCAGGATAGATCATAAAACTAACTAAACGTAATAACGCAATGAAGGCAAAACCTCCTTAATCTCTTTAATTTGCTGGTCAAGGCCACCAATCATGTCATAAGTGGAATCAGGCACTTTCTCAACTTTCATTAGGTTGACCAAAGGATCCACTTTGCTGGGCAAAATTAGATGGAGAACATAGCTGTCATTGCGGAGGGCTACTCTGGTTAATGGAGTAATCTTTGTAATGTCAATATTCTTATCAATATCAACAACATATTTTCCTTCAGGATGAACCTGGCGCATAACACAAAGATGAGAGATAAGCATATGGAAATTAATTATAGATGTCTAGAAAAGAGGGATAAAGAGGTATGAAAACTATCAACATTTCAAGTTGAATAAGTATTGGTAAGTGGATCCACATAAAACTATAGAAACACTGCATCCCAATCATTGTGCGACGCACAAGGCTTTTTCATGGAGTTCTGACTGATATAGAGTAGAAATTAACAAGCTTCAGTAATTCTTTTTGATAAGGAATTAACAAACTTCAGTAATCATTCACATTTTTATGTAAGGGAGGATATTCTGCCCTGTAGCCTAGTATCTTTGCTCCTCAACCCAGCTTCTAAAATTTTCTTTTGTCATCCTTCATTTTTGCATTACAATCCAAACAAAAATAGCAGTAACAAAATTACTTTTGGTTACCAAAAAGTAGAGCAGATTAATAAACTCAATAAAGCAAAATCATTTCTGCCCATACCCTATGAATAAGTAATAAATAATAAAAGGTTCTCATCATCACCCTCTTCTAGGAGGTCATGCAAAAGCTACTTGATAACATTTATCTAGATCAAAATTGGAATCAGACAGCGGTGAGAATCTTAAAATATAAGTTGTTTATATTCATCAGATAGAGCACACACATGGAATGGCACGCTATCATTGTCTCATAATTGTTAAAATTCTCTCCAAGGAGAGGTGGAAGGTAAACAAATATTGAATGACATGCTTTAAAGTTTAATAAAAAGGTAGAAACATCTTTTAAGGCTTTGTTATTCGTTCAAATACTATCATGAGGCATTGAAAGAGGGCAAATACAAGCAGCGATGAGATAACTGTTATTCAACACAACTATTAAAGAATTGAATTTGTCACCATTAATGATGGAGGGAAGAAAAAGAAATAAAAATTATGATGGACAGTCAGAAACAACAAACCAAAGGAGGATCAACATTAAGATAGAAACCCAAACAACTCATGAAGTGGGAAATAAGATCATTAAGTCAAGGAATAAGTTCCTGAGCATAATAACATATCAACGTAAAAACTTAAGCTGAGATGACCATTTATTGCACCAGTCAACTCAAAAAACCATTACAACCTTTCATCTGTGACGATGGTCTTCAAAAGCATAATATGCTTTTAACTTCTTGTATAATTTAGAGCCTCATCTTTCATTGCAATCACATAAGCACTTAAAAAGTTTTGATATAATCATGTTTGTGAAGTCATCCCACAAAATGCTCCAAAAATGCTAGCTGTGTAGATAACTTCTTTTTTTTTTTTTGGTCGCTGAAATATGCATACATATGTGTATCTCTGTGTGTGCACTAACTAAGAGAATATGCATTTCAATTTTCAAGTCAACTATTTTAGTGTGATCACAGAAAATCCCCTCATTCCCGCCACCTAGGAAGACCTTCAGGGGCAAAAACTATTCCTTTTAGCAAAATAAGAATGCAAATCAATTCGACAAAAAAGAGCTATTTCATTCATCTACAAAAACAAACACTAAGCGAGCAAATTGCCAGCAAGCAAGTCAACCAAGCACAACAACAACAACAACAATCCGGTATAATCCCACTTAGTGGGGTCTGGGGAGGGTACTATCTAAACAGACCTTACCCCTACCCTGGGGTAGAGAAGTTGTTTTCAAATACACTCCCGGCATCCTTCCCTCCAAGAACTTCTCACCTTGCTCTTGGGGAGACTCGAGCTCACCGCGAACAGTGCCCGCTAAATGAACCAACAGCAACATTTCCCAAGGAAAAACTCACAGAAGTGAACCAAAAGCACATGAACCGTAAATGGTTGTGGATATACATTAGGAAAATAAACATTGACAGGACTTAATAAACCAAATGAATCCTTGCCAAGGGAAAGCTCACAGGAACTTCTGTAATATGAAAGCATGTGTTTGACAGATTTTATATGGTAGGACAAACACTTTGAATTTCACAAATAACAAGAAGTTTTTGCTTTAGTGGATAAGTAAGAAAATAACAAGGTTTAGATGCATTACTTACTTTAACTAAAACTTTTGACTTCCCCATCACTTTAACAACTTCACCAACATATGATCCAGGCTCCTGAAGCAATTGCATTTCTTCCTTAAGCATTCTCACTGGGGATACACATAGAAGAAAATGCATCTTATGAGCCAAACAGAACACTGTTCCGTTCATAGACTGTAAAATTCCAAATTACAACTCAAAACGACAGGCATCAAAAAAATATCCCACCAATTTAACTAAAATATCAGAAGGGTAAAAATAGAAAAAAGCATCTCTACGAAAGAGGAAGAATGACAACTCATTCTTCTTGTTTAATCATCGGAAGTAACTGGAAGTTTTTGGGCTCCATCATCACAGTTACCGTGCTAAAAATAGAAATTGTTGGCTTTAACTTGAAAATTCATAACATAATAACGATTTCAGTTCAGATCAAATTCACATAGCACGCGTAGCAAATAGCCCCCAAACGTAAACAGGAAAGAATTTCTAAAATACACACATCTAGGTTTAATAAAGTTCCAGTTTCGAGAATTGGAATGAACCTTTAGAATTGAGCTCATTGCGTTGGGCTTCAAGTCGATTGAGATTGTGAGTCTTGAGCCGGACCTGAAGCTGGAGATCATGGATATGCTGCATATAATACTGTCTCAGCCCTTCTCCTTGCTTCATTCCTTTAGCCGCCGAACAACAACTCTCCTCTCTCTCCATCTCCGTCCTCCTCTTCTCTACTTCTGCTGACGCCATTATATTCAGTCAGGGCAGTGCTTCCGAATAGTTTGGAGCAAAAGTTTCTTAAATATCACTGCTTCTTTTCTTGTTCGAGGGGAAACATTAAGGGGTCGTTTGGTAGGTTGTATAATGAGTAAAGGGGTTGCTGCGATGGTAAGTAAGCCCACTTTCAATCGAGAGGTTGTGAGTTAGATCCTTCCCAAGAGCAAAGTGGGAAGTGCTACGCCGGCGATCTAATCTCCCCAGATCCTACTAAGTAAGATTATACTGGATTGTTGTTGTTGTTGTTCTTGGTAGGTTGTATAATAATAGTGCGAAATAAGGTGTATTAGTAATGCATGTATTTAATGTATGTGTTAGTAAGGCAAGCATTAATTATGTAGATATTATTTCTTATTTACTGTTTGGTGTGGTGTATTAAAATTATAATGCATTGTGTAATTTTTAAGAAACATAGTTGTTTATAAAAATGTCATCCATATTCTCTAGCTTTAAGATATTTTAAAGATAATTTTGTCTTTACCCATACTAATGCATGCATAACTTTGATATTACTAATGGTTTTCTGTGCATTACTTATACATAGGATAATACAAGTATGATGTTAGTTATACATATGTTGAAAATATATACTAAATAAGGTATTAGTAATATATAAAGCTAATGTTTGTATTATCTTTTCTAATACCTCCTACCAAACGACTCGTAAGGGTAATTTAGTTGGAATATGATTTACACTTATGTCGGTATAAGTTATATTGGAATAAGTTATGGTAGTATTAGTTATGATGAGATTGTTGTTTATTCATTGTTTGGTACGTTGCATCAAGAATGACAATTGCATAATTTGTAAGAATAATATATAAGTTATATCAGTGCTAATTACCCCACAATCAATAAGGTAGTATAAGTTATTTAAAATTTACACCAGGATAACTTATACCTGGTTTGCTAACCAAATAGCATATTAAGGTGGTATACCACCCTTAAACCTTCTTATACCTCATACTAAGGGGGTCGTTTGCGAAAAATAATTGGGATAAGTTATTCGAGAATAGTAAAAATGATAATAAAAGGATTAATATAACATATCAAACCATCAATAAAAAAGGGAAAAGGGTCAAAATTACCCCTAGACAAATGGAGTTGGGATAATAATGCCCTCCGTCCACCTATTGTGAAAAAATTGCCCTCACCGTTATCTTTTTGGCTCAAGAATGCCCTTACGACTAACGGTCATGTTAGACAAAAAAAAATTAATTAATTTCAATGTGCCATAACGGAAAAAAGGTCAAAACTGCCCCTAGACTATTGGAGTTGGTACAATAATACCCCCATCTCAAAACATCTCTCCCTTCCCCCTTCCCCCCTCCTTCCCCCTCTAGCGTGTGGGTTCATATTCCTCTTGTTTTTCTCATCCTTTTTTTGACCTTGCACTCTATTTGAATAATCACTACAAATATCATTAAAGTTTTATTTTCAGACAACCAAAATTTTTTGTCACCAATACTTTACGTCATACAACTTTCAAAAACCCTATTAAGCAAAAAAAAACATAATTAATTTCCATGTATCATCGTCACATTGGTGTAACTTAAGACTCGCCTAATTAAAATAAACTCACCCACATTCTAGATCGTTTTCCGCCGTTACTTTCTCCTATTTCTTTTAAAAAATATTCCACCAACTAGAACTCTCGTACACCTATTTTTTTCTTTAAGCAAACAAAACTCTATCTTATAGTTAATCACCTTCCTCTTCCTATTTCTTTGTAACTGTACACATCGATATTCCTATTGTTTTTCATCACAGAAATACCATTCATCATCAATATTTTTTACTACACTTTACTGCTTCATACAATACGCTCAATCAAGTATTTATTACAGTCACATTCACCAATAAGTCGTATTCTTTCATATTCTCAGGCATATAATCTCAATTATTTCTCTTGATTTAATTGTCTTCTTTTTAAATAAAAAAATTGGCGGTATTGATATAACCTGAAGAGCATCCTCGTACAATAGCTTAATTTACGAGGATGTTATATTTGAATAATCACTACAAATATCATTAAAATTTTATTTTCAGATAACCAATCAATGGGACGATGATACATGAAAATTAATTACATTTTTTTTCTTAACAAGGTTTTTGAAAGTTGTATGACGTAAAGTATTGGTCAATAAAAATTTTGGTTGTCTCAAAATAAAACTTTAATGATATTTGTAGTGATTATTCAAATAGAGTGCAAGATAAAAAAAAAAGGATGAGAAAAACAAGAGTAATATGAACACACGCTGGGGGAGGGGGCGGAAGGGGGAAGGGGGAAGGGAGAATTTTTTAGATGGGGGTATCATTGTACCAACTCTAATAGTCTAGTGGCAATTTTGACCTTTTCTCGTTATGACACATGAAAATTAATTATTTTTTTTATCTAACATGGTCGTTAGTCGTAAGGGCATTCTTAAGCCAAAAAGATAACGTCGAGGGATATTTTTTCAAAATAGGTGGATGGAGGGCATTATTGTACCAACTCCAATTGTCTAGGGGTAGTTTTGGCCCTTTTTCGAATAAAAAATAATATTAGCATATATCTTAATATACCTAATTTCGGTATAGCTAATCCAATCATAAATTAATTTCAAACCAAACGACCCCTATGTGAATTACAATCCCTACATTGTAGTTGTTTATTATCTATATTTTTTTTATCTGTCTATATAAATTATGAAAAAAAATACATAAACGACCCATGCAAGTTGTTCTCAACAATCAGCCAGACACCTGAATAGCAAAGTGTGTGTTTTATACTTAATTCTAAGCGGGTGAAACCCTCAAAATTAAGATTTTTTTTCTTTTTTTATTTTAATTTTAACTTTATTTTATATGTCTCATTATGTTTTATTTTTCACAGTTTAATTTTACTTTCTTCCCAAAATATTTCATATTCACCAAATCAGTAGTGCCTCTTCCTTCCGCCATTAATCCACCCCTCTTTTTCAATCTTGAAAATAATATAACAATTAATAACAACCATTACATAATAACAATTTTATTGATCGCCTACTTCAATTGCTCGTATTTGCTTCAAAACAGTATTCTCTGGCAATGCTTACACTCGAAGAGTAAGTATTCAATGAGGCTAAGAACAAACAAACTGGAAATAATGATTTGGGATTACCTAAACAAATGATTGTCCGCCGAAGGATCTTCTTGACCAACAGTGGTCATCAATGAATGACCACTAACTTTGAGTTTTACAACTCAGTCAGTGGTGCATACACTGATGACTACTAAAGTCCAAGAGAAGACGAAATACGGTGAGTCAACGGATATTTGTCCAAGTTCCGGCGGCCGTGGAATTAGATGAACCTGCCATCAATCTGTCACGACCCTAAACCTGGACCGGTTGTGATGGCGCTTCTCGTGAAGACAAGGCCATCCGACACTTCCTATTTTCCAATTAATAATATTTAAACAATAATAAACAGTCTAAGCATAAATAAATAAACCAAAGTTTAAGCAAAACGATAGTGAAATATGCGTAACACAGCCCGGTACAGGGACGTCACTAGTCATGAGCATCTAACCAATCCGAAATACTCTAAATCAACTACAGAGTCTAGCACGGGACTAAGAACATAAAATAAAAGAGATAGGGAAGAGCTCCGGGCTGTGAACACCAACAGTTACCTAGAAACTTCTCGGATCCGCCTGAGCTGGAAATAATTAGTACTAAGGAGCGGGACCAGCTACACTTGAATCTGCACACATGATACAGGGAGTAAAGTGAGTACTCTAGCTCAGTAAGTAACAAATATAAATAAAAACTGAAAGCAAGAAATCACGTAAGGCGTGAGCATTCTATAATGAATCAGTAAAACTATTTAATAACAGTAAATCAATAAAAGATATGTAAAAATCCATTAAATCAAATGTAATCTCATGAAAAGACATTTTCAACAATTTAGCAGGTAATTGACAGGCAATTAAATAAAGTAAACACATAAAAGTTTGCCCTTCGGGCATGGTATCAACAAAATCGCTCCTCGGGCAACATCTTAGAACAATACCAGTCCCTCGGGCTCAATCTCACATTACAATGGGTACTCGCGCTCACTGGGGGTGTGCAGACTCCTGGAAAGTCCCCTTACGGCCCAAGCGCAATATCACGCCATCTCGTGACATCATCTCTAGGCTCTTGACCTCATAACAACAAGCCACCTTGTGGCGTACATATCTCAGGCCATCATCGTCATAATAAAAATCAGTGTATCACCGTTGCGGCGTGCAGCCCGACCCCAAAAGTATCCTCATAGCACATGCCGCCTTACTCAGTCAAAAATCACATAAGCCACTCGGGCAACAGTAAAACATGATGCTCAGCCCAAAATATTATTTAGAATATCATTTTAAGTGTTAAAGCAGTGTAAACCTAACTGAGTTTTGAAAATAGTAGAAAATAACATGGTTGAGTTCAAGTATAAAGTCAAAAGAATGAGGAAATATCAATAAAAATCCTCGAAGGGTTCAAATAGTTAGCACTAAGCCCAAATATGACATTCAACCCAAATAATGATGATAGCAAATATATTTAACTCAAATACGCGATAAAATCATCAATCGGGACGGACCAAGTTACAATCCCCAATAGTGCACGACCCCACACTCGTCATCAAAGGTGTATCTCACCTCAATATAGCACTACGATGTGCAGTACGGAATTTCAAACCCTCATAACATCATTTACAATCATTACTCATCTCGAACCGGTCAAATCTCTAACTCGCGATGCCTTTGCCCCTCGAATCGGCCTCCACTCGCGTCGAATCTATCCAAAATCAAAATCATGGCATCAAAATATGCTTAGGGAACAAAGCCCAAGCGAAATTAATCAATATACAATACAAAATTCCGAAATTACCAAAACCCTACCTCCGGGCTCACGTCTCGGAATTCGATAATTTTTACATCAATAGATTCCGTATCACCCCACGAGTTCATACATATCAAAAGTTATGAAATCCCACCTCAAATGGTCCTTCAATTCCTCAATCAAAAATCTAAGTTTCCAAGCCCTAGTTCTTCAATTTTTGGCTTAATTTCCTTGATTATTTAGGTGGAATTCACATTAGAATCGAGCTTTAAGTCCAAGAATCTTACCTCCAAGTTATTCCCCTTGAATCCCTCTCCAATACCCTTTAAAAAGCTCAAAAAATGACCAACAATTGAAGAAATAAACCCAACATTCGCAGACACGACGACTTTTTAAATCTTTCTCCCAGGCCTAATTTCCTTAATCGCGATGGCGGGACAACATTCGCGATCGCGAAGCACAAAATCTCAGCTCCCACAGTTAACCCTATGTGAACGCGTGAAATACCATGCGAACGCAATGCTCATACCTTTTACACTACGCGATCACGGACCAACTACCACGTTCGCATAGAACAACCTCAAAGGCAACACCCTAGTCGACTTAACTCTACGCGAACGCGACTTTCACTATGCGTTCGCGATCAACAACTTCCTCACCTCTATGCGATCGCAACCTAACCTTCGCGAATGCGAATAACGAACTAGCATGTCCCTCAAAAGCTTCTGCACAATCGCGAAGAGGAATTCTCTGCAACAGCTAAACCTGAGGAATTCTCTTTAACACCTAAACCTGCAATTCTACAACTCTAAACTTCATGAAATGGTCCGATTGACCACCCAAAACTCACCCGAGGCACACGGGACCTCAACTAAAGGCACCAACATATCCAAAAACCTTATTCAAACTTGTACCAATCTTTCAAACATTTCAAACAACATCAAATCAACCAAAACACACCGGATTCAAGCAAAACTTTCAAAAATCTTCCGAATATCACTTTTTAATTAAAACCCTAATCAAACCACGTCTGAATGGCCTAAAATTTTGCACACACATCCCAAGTGACACAATGGAACTACTGCAACTCTCAAAATTCCATTCCGACCCTTATATCAAAATCTCACATACCAACCAGAAATCGTCAAAATATCAACTTCGGCATTCAAGCCTAAATCTACTCCGAACCTCCAAAACTCATTCTAATTACGCTCCTAAGTCCCAAATAACATCCCAAGGATAATTTAACCATTAGAACTCACATCCCAACCTAAACTCACTCCAAAGAGAGTAAGTGTATCAAACCTTACAAAAATTATTCCAGACTTAATCAGACCAACACGACACCACATAAAACAGATAAAGAAAGCATAAAGGAGCAAAAATATGAAAACAGAGTGGTAACTCATGAGATGATTGGTCAGGTCATCACACAATCGATAGCTCTAACTTAGAGTAATTTATTGGTGTTAGTATTAGAACCAAACTGGCAGAAATCTAGAAACAAATCACAAAAGGGATGGATCTAGGTTTTTTGAAATTCTAGATCTACTAATTGGGGAATTTGGGTGGTGTTTTAGGTAAATCAAAGGTAGATTGGGACTGAGGAGGGTATTGGGATTATGGGGTTGTTTGGAGTTGGCTCGCTGCCGTGGGAAATTTCCAACGATTTTATTCTCTTTTTCTGGTTCTTTTCTCCCTTCAGAGACGAGGAGGAAGGTATGGAGATGAGAAGGAAGGGCTTGCAGTGATTCTTTCTTCTTTTAAATTATTATTATTGCTTTTTTTGTTTTTGTTTTATAATAGGTGGCAAATTTTTTAATTAAAATCATACATGAAATTTTCTCATTTGTTTGTTTGACATGAATCCGAGAGTGTATTTCACGCGAGGTGGGCTGATAAGGTCGGATATTTAATTGACCTACTCTATTGAAGGCTTGAAGTGTCCAACTGAAAATGGGCTTAGTTGATGTGTCTGGCTAATCGTTAAGGACAACTTGAAGGGGTCGTTTATGTATTTCTCCTAGATTTAACCTTTTAGTCATACTATTCGTCTAAATGCACCTTTACAGTTACCAAAACACTAACCCCAGCCAATCAGGCATAGAAGCATCCCCCCTCCCCCGGAAAATCACAAGAACCTCCAAATATATCACAAATAACGTCAACCAATACTATAGAGGAAGACAAATCCAAACCAATCTCCTTCAAAAAAGTCCTACTAGACAAAATTCTTGCGCCCTCTTTAGGCTATGACCTACTTCAATCTAGTGGCCTTACACAAGCTTTTGAACTAAATCCGGAAAAATACCATTCCTTTTGTCTATTGAGGACAAAACTAGATTATATAAACCCTGGAAACACTCATTGATCATTAAACTATTTGGAGAAAAAATCTCACATCACCTACTCAAGGCCAAACTCCCCAATATATGGAAACTAGAAAAACTCCTTATCCTAATTGACCTAGGATAGGAGTTCTTCATCGCAAAATTTAATACATAAAAGAGAATGAGTAAAGTTCTAAGTGAGGGTCCTTAGTTTATGGTAGGACGCTTCTTGTCAATCCGTAGAAGGGAACCAAATTTTGTTCCATCATCATCCAAGCTTGCCATAACAACAGTTTGGATCAGACTCCCACAATTACCAACGAAATTCTATGACATAGTCATTCTACAACAAGTAGACAACAAAGTGGGCAAGCTCCTGAAGATCGGTACCTACACTTCCTCCACACTAAGAGGAATATATGCAAGAATTTGTGTCTAGGTTCCTCTAGATATTCCGGTGACAATAAAAGTCATTATTGATACCCATGATCAAGAACTAGTTTACGAAGAGGGGATTCTTTGTACGAGGAGTGGGAGAATTGACCATACCCTGAGAAGCTACAAATTTTGAACATCGGTCACTCAAGGAAAGCTCACCGGCGGCACCAAAGGTGAGGATAACCCAAAGGATCAGATCTCTGAGTAGCACACAGTCACCTCCTCAAAACACATACGCCAACCCCATAAGGCCACCCAAAGCAACTCCCGGGTAAAGAGATTTGATGTCTCATCACGTAAGTTTTTTGACCCTAAAATTTTTGAGGCACATATTTCGGCAACCGAAACTCTAAATAGAAATGGTGAATAGATGCATTGGGGTCCAATGGACTGCCATTCAACACAACCCAAACTACATATGCTATGGGGGCCGATGGATAGCCTAACCATGATGCCGAATTCGGGTTACAGAGGGTACAAATTTTAGGCCTGAATCACATCGACCCATAGCCTTTACAAACCACAAGCCAAACTCACGCTAGCCCAATACCACGAATCTCTGGGCTAAAAAGGCATTTTGATGCAAATGCAACTTGACCAAATATTCCTCCCTTGGGATTAAGGGTGCGTGTATCGAAAAAGGGGAAAAGGTGTGCTAAAATCAAGGAGAAGGGATGGAACCCACAAACAATTTGGCTATTCCCCCCCCCCCCCCCCAAATCGAGTAGTATCTCTGCTCTTGAGATTTACCAAGATTTGGGTAATTATACCATGACATCACCCCTCTCCCCCTAATAATCACTCTACAGTGCCCCGGTCATCTATCCTAACAACCCAACCATACAAAATCCAATGCTTAGGGGAAATCGATCTCCTTTGATCATTAGTAAAGTGACACTGAGTGTCATTCCGTCAGGATTGAGCAAAGATCTTAATCGGCACTTCACTAATTCCAACAATCCCCAAATAGTTTATACCAAGGCAACTGAAGAGATGCTTGCTTTCCTTAACTCAAACGGAGAACTTCCCCAAAATTCCTCTCTCAATGTCGACTCCAAGCAACCTAAACCCTCCACTGAAAAACCACCCTCTAACCATGTCCACCATCGCCTTATCATCCAACTCGATGCCGGAGTCGTGGATGGATATGGCCCTGCAAGGCCACTCTCAGAATTTGCACATGATGGTTGGTCTAGTACCCATCTCCATCACCATCCAGGACCCTCATATTAGTGGTACGACTAGCAACCTAACTACTGCGTCAAGGCTTGTCCAACATCGGACACCAGCTATGGCAATCTACACGTATCCAAGCCTAGTACATGAGTAGTCAACAACCTCTCTAAGTGGAAAAGCTCAACTCCCTCGTGTGCCAGCTATGCCAAAAAATGCCTTTCTTTCCTCAGATGGATCTAAACAATCCCCATCTACAGTCTTCACGATGTGGCCCCAAGTGAACCAATCCACTCCCACACTAGTGAATTCCCAGTCTCACCCATCAACAAATAAGAATGTAGCAACAAACCTGCTAATAAACGAGAAGAACCAAACCCAGAGCTATCTCAAATAATCCAAGCAGATGTAGAAAGCATCTTGGAAAAGCTAGGAGTCCCAAAAACATCAGTCTTCCTTATGCAAGAGTCAACGGTAATCGAGTTCAAATAGCAGTGTAGAGAAATGCTTACTGCTCTCTACCCTAAAAAGATAGTAAGCTTAGAGATTAATCTCCAAGCTACATTATCTCCAAGCTTAGGGAACTCAATAGTTGCAATAAGCCCTGTAATGGGAAGAGTGAAACCAACTCTAGTGGGAAAAGGGAAGGGACTCAAGAGGTAAACCCCAACTCAAAACCAGTTGCTGATAAACTTCTTAATATGGAATACGAGATGAGCCAACAATGCTGAATGTCACAAACACTGCACCTCCATGGTGAAACTGCACAATTGGTTGTCCTTGTCCTCCCAGAGACAAGAATGGCTAACCACACGTACCTAATTGATGAGCTTCAATTCTCAACTCAATTCCAATCCCATGTTGTTGGACAATCAGGATGAATTGTAGTGATGTGTAATAAAGGCCTAGTTACGCTTGAAGAGGTATGTACCACTCCCCATGGGTGTGCATGCAATGATCAAGGTAAGCCCCAATCAACCTAACTGGTTTTTCTCTGCTATATATTCTAGCCATCATTAAGATAAAATTAGATTATGGCAAGCCCTTGAGTATATGGCCTCTATCTATGAAAATAGTTGGCTTATATGAGGGAACTCCAATGAAGTCCAAAATTTCCAGAAACAAGCATAGGGGTAATAACATTAGTGCTAGTAGAAATAACCATTTATAGGAATACCTGAACCATTGTAAATTAGTTGACCTATGTTTCAAAGGCTCAAAGTCTATGTGGTCCAACAAGAGGTACACCAACAGGCAGGACCTTATCATTGAGAGATTGGATAGGTGCCTTGCCACTGGGGATTGGATTAAGTCTTTCCTAGAAGCCTTAGTTACCCACTTTTTCAGGACCCACTCCGACCATTGCCCTCTTCTTTTGAGCATCACTGGTATCCCAAAAATGATCAATGTAGACCATTTAGGCTATTGACAATGTAGTGTGGTCACCCAAACTTTCACAACATTATGCACACCAGCTTCACCTCCACAAATGACCTGTTGGAAACTACCAACACTTTTAAGGCAAATGCGAACAAATGGAACAAGTTAGTGTTTGGTAATACCCTCCATAAAAGAAACACATTTTAGCTAGACTGGATGACATTCAAAAAGCAAGTGCTTACCCTTTCAGCTCTTTTTTGCAAAACCTAGAATCCAATCTCCAAGCTGAATACTCATAAATCCTCCAAAATGAGGAAGACTTTTGGAAGCTGAAATCCATAGTCAATTAGTTTTGTAAAGGTGATGCCAACACCAAATTCTTCCGCACTACCACTCTTAATAAAATGAGGAGGAACATGATCCTTAGATTGACTAATGAGATGGGTAACTAAATTGCTTACCCTAAACTCATCAAAGAGGCTACCATATGCTTTTTCAGAATCTCTTAACTACATCTCATACTTCATCCACCCATAAGAGAGTTCACAGTAAGAATACACCTCAAATTCTATCTGACAGCATGGGAGAGGCCCTAGACCAACCACTTAGAACCTATGAAATTAAAGTAGCCATGAACTATTTCAAACCACTCAAGACACCTGGTCCTAATGTGTTGCACTCATTTTTCTACTAAAATACTGGTCTATCCTATCAACCCAAGTTAACCAATTATACCACAATGCCTTTACCACCTCAACCATTCCATCTGAAGTTAACAGAACACTCATGTGATTGATCCCTAAATGCTAGAATAATACCCTTCTAAAAATCTTTAGACCCATACGGATGTGCAATACTATGTATAAATTGGTTACTAAAATAATTGTTAAAAGGATCAAACCTATCCATCAAACTATAATAGGGCTATCTCAAGCAAGTTTCCTCTCTAATAGAAGGGCTTCATGTAATTCCATTGTTGTTCAGGAATACATCACCCATTTCCAAAAGATGAAAGGGAAAAATGCAAACATGATCCTCAAAATTAATCTTGAAAAAGCATTTGACAGACTTGAGTGGTCTTTCATCAAGAATTCCCTCATTTTCTTCAACTTCCCTCTTAAGCTAACAAATTTGATCCTCTCCTGCATCTCCACCTCTTCTACATCCATCATGGTCAATGCAAGCCAAACTAAACCTTTCAACCCTACAAGGGGAATTAGGTAGGGAGACCCAATCTCCCCTACCTCTTCATCATCTGCATTGAAAGGCTTTCAAGAGACATTGACCAGCCAATACTAAGAAAGGAATGGCTCCTAATTACCATCTGTAGGAATGACCCTAAAATCTCCCATATTTTTTTTTATGATAACCTCACTCTATTTGGAAGATCTACAAAAAAGAACAGTGAAATTATCATGAATATCTTAAAGGTATTTAATAATGCTTTAGGCGAGAAGTTCAACTTCCAGAAATCTAAGGTTATGTTCTCAAAAAACTACCATGAGGATTGGGCTAACACATGCAGCTCATGGTTAAGAATTAGGAAAAGCAATGATTTTTTCCAATAGAGGCTTCCAATTTATTCTTGACAATATGAACTCCAAAGTAGCAGGATGGAAATCCAAAATGCTGAACATGGCTAGGCGTACAACTTTGGCTAAAGCAAGCCTTGACAGCATTCCCAACCATGTTATGAGCTACATCAAGCTACCATTCCACATCGTTAACCAAATAGATAAAATCCAAAGGAATTTTATGTGGGGAACTACTGGTGAAAAAATGAAGCTTCATATGATTAAATGGGATACCATCACCAAGCCTAAAAGATGTAAGGGCTTGAGAATACAACAAAGTCGCATAAAAACAAAGCTATCATGACCAATCTAGTCTGGAGGCTCTACAATAATATTGGCACCATATGGGCTAGAGTCTTGATTGGAAAACACTCTAGTGGAAATCAAACTGGAGCAAAACCAAAAACTAGTAATTGGTAGTGTATTCAAGAATGATGGAAGGTTTGCCTTAAGGCCTCTAGACAGATTGTCCACAAAGGGGATAGAGTCAGCATCATCTCTGACAATTGGATCCCAAATCTGCTAACCTTCAATAAAATCATCCATGGGCCTTGGCATAATGATGACCTTACCATCAAGATAAATCCTACGCTCGACAATAGGGAATGAAATTTTAATGCCATTCACTACCCTATTCTAATGGGCATCAAGCATGTGATACAATCTGTTGGCCTGCAAAACAAGAAAGGCAAACTCAAGATATTTGGTTCATTCGAAGACAAGAGAAATGATGAAAGAAATGAAGAATGTACCGTTGCGGTGTTGTGCATGGCATTGTTCAACAAGCACTTTCCTGAGAGGGCCTGCATCTTTTCTCAATCTTTTTCTAAAGCCAAAGGCTTCAAATAGCTAGCAAATTTCATCGGTCGGGATAACAAATTGCATCTGGTACAGACCGAGAGAGTAACACTCATCCTTCTTTGTGGACCTTCTAAGGGCATCATAATTTTTCCCCAAATACCTATAAACTGGGGGCTGGCGGAGAAGAACATCCTTTCCTCGGACAGATGCGGCTAGTGGAGATGATGTAGCAGTTGATGGTGGAAGAGTTAGTAAAGATATAAATGAAGCTAATGGTGTTGAAGAGTGAGAAGCAACTGCGACAAACGCAGTGCTGATTGTTGGTTGTTTATCAACCGAAAACGGTATGGATCCGGTACTCAACCCTATAGTATCGGGCGCACCGATTAGGATCCAAAAATAGGAGTTGACATTTTCCACCATTTCACACTCCCCCTAGAGCACCGAGGCATCGTCCTCAGTTGGTGTAACTAACTCAACAAATTGAGCAGTCTATTAAGCTGAGGAAGGTCGTTATCTTCTATGTAGAGAAGCTCCATCCGTGCTAGCGTCTCCATCATCGTCAATTATCATAGTATATATGGTCGACCCAAGGCGAGGGCTCGTCATCATGACTTTCGGAGATGACTCGGGGGCAACATTATTCTCCCTTTTATTTTTTCCCTAGACACAAATGAACTCCTTCATTTTGGTTGCTTGTTCTCCGGTTGGGGACTCCGAGAAGAAGCACTTGCACCATAAGCAAGCCCGGGGACGCTTGCCTATGAAAAAGCTTTCTATAGCAGCCTCGCAGCATCAACAAGATCATCAAAATGTCTTCCGGGGGGACGATAATTGAGCCCAGGGTAGACTTATATTCAATAGGGGAGAAGAATAAGATAGTTTTTTCATAAGAAAAGGTAACGACGTGATGAGTTAAACTTACCATGATTTTTGGCCTTCCACCCATATTTCAGGGATAACTCTTTTCATGAACGGGTTTCGGGTGTAGTAACGTCCAAATGTTTTGAACCCACAGGTCCATGCCCTCAACCATAAGGAACCCACCGAGTCGCTGAGGCATGTAAAGGAAGAAAAGTTAATAATGACGAGGAAAGGATCCTTAACAAGAGTAAAAGCAAATTGTATACTTACAAATGCAATTCCACAATTCCGAAAAGGAAGGAGCCAAGGCCAAGATGATTTCACTGGTGGAAATTGAAATAAACCATTTCACCATCTCACGATGGTTATCATCATCCATGCTGGATAACAGTGCATTGTGTCCTTGTTTGCTAAAGTTAACTATCCATCACGAAATATCTTTGGGGAATAAAGGTTCATCACATGAGCTAGGTATAACTTCTCCCCCGTTTCTTGGCACAGGCGCCGAAGGCAGGTAATCGTCCTTCACAAGGAGGGACTCACCTGCGCCGAAGATATTTGGTAACGGAGCTAAAATTCCGCAATAACATAGTCAAGCTCTCCTGTCATAGAAAATGTCCCAAACGTAAAGTGATACGTATAGAAGTACGTAAAACCCTTCTTGGGTAAAGTTACTTGCTCCGCCAGATCAGGAGCTATAACGTCTAAATCATAGCAACGACAATCTTCCTTCACAGTAGGAATGCTAGAAGGATGGATAGAAGAAATATATCTGCTAGCGGCCCATGTACAAGGGCTAACAAAAGGAATTTTCTCTTCGAAGTCTTTAGTTTTAACGAGACTTCTAGGGGTGATGGTGCTCATTGTAGGAGGAGCGCCGTCATCGATTTTATTTTTGTTCTTTGGGAACCGATATTTTTTGAAGAAGAAGCCATTGTATGTTATAAAAGAAGGAAAAACATTTCTCGTTTGAAAAGAGTTAAATAAAGGTTGAAGAACATAGTACAATTTGAATGTAGAGACTTAGGAGAATTGTGGGGTATGAATGAAGGAGTTTGATGGGTATGACTAAAGGTTTAGGCGGCTAAATTCCTGTCCATAATTTCCTCGACAACTGGCAAAAGTTATGTTGATCGTGGGATGACGCATGTTCGAGGTATTAAATGCGGAGAGACGTGCGTCTAATCAACCGTCAGAAGCTTTTCAGAGGGGGTTAGAGGAATTTTTGCCAAAAAGAATATTTCTACCAACTTTCCGGTGACATAAAGTTATGTCACCGGAAAGTAGGGGGACTATTTGTATAGAGTAAAATATGCTATACTAATTGCATAAGAGAATGATATGTGGAGTCGAAGACAAAGGATAGCTAAAACAAAAGACAAATGTTCCATTTGTTACTAGGAATAATGATGCTAATAAAGATGCAATAAATGCATGCCACTCGTTAGTATTTAATAAAGAATATTGTGCAACATTTAGTACATTGCCCGTTATAAAGAACCTATCATTTATGCTCCATATTACATATTCTTCAATGACCCTCATTATTGATATTAAAGAAGGGCATGATCCTCAAACCTTGTTCCCTAGGTGCAACTGTAAATAGCGAGCTTGTTATCATTGTAAAGGACACGAATTTTCTGGGAAACTTACGCTATAATCTATTCAAAGCTCTATATAATTTTATCTCTTATTTGTAGATGTCATTAGTGTTGTGCCCGGAAGCCTTGCTAAGGTAGTTACTATTTCTGCTTTTTCATCTTTATACCAAGGCAAGTATTACATATTTCTTCAATTATTTTGTTATTACATGATCAAATTTATCCACTTATCCAGAAATCACGTATAAATTTAACTGTACTATTTTACAGATAACATTGGTCCATTGAGAATTAATAGTAAGCATAAACTATATATGAAGAACTAATTAGTTCTAAATAACTATTTATTTAAGCATTATAAAATTATGACAACAACGATAACAACGGATCAAGTGTATTCCCATGAATGAGGTTTGAGGAGGATAATGTGTCCGTACACCTTATCATAAAAATAGGTAGGCTGTTTCCAATATACTCTCAACTTAAGGTACAACAAAGGCAACAAGTAGCAAATAATGGTAACAAAAATACTAAGGTAAGATGCACGAATGACACATGTAATAATAAAGAATTATAAAATTATATGACTAAAAACTTTAATAAGTACGAAGATTTGCAAACAAGACATTTCTTACGTGCCACTAGATTATGTTAATTATAAGGTAAAAAAAAAAATATAATACATTATATTTCTTTAAATTTGCGCCCGTATAGCCCGATGGAGCTAGTTTTGTATATATGGAAAAGATCCCAAAGAAAAAGCATAATAACTCGTAGAATCAACGGCCAGAAAGTGCACAGCATTGGTCCATTTAAGTTGAGGGCTAGATACAGGCATACTCTTTACTGCCCTAAAATTCGAACCAAAATTTCTCTGTCGCGCCTTCAAGAGCAAAGTTCCAAGTGGTAGCCGCTGTGCTGACATGGGTAGCTCTTCTAATGGCGTCGCCCCCAGGGTTGACAAGGGCGTCGATTATGCCAACTATTTCTGCACCTATGCCTTTCTTTACCACCAAAAAGAGATGCTTTCCGATCGTGTTCGTATGGATGCTTACTATAACGCTATTTTTGAAAACAAACATCATTTTATCGGAAAGGTAAATAATTACTACAGTAGTTCTCTATGTTTTATATCTATATACGTGGATGTACTTCTGTACATAGTTCAATATGTACCGGTATCCTTATTTCGAGTTGCGAATGTGGCCAATATGACACCTTGCTATGTAGTTTCTTTGCAAACTCAACCTTTTGAGTTTTGAGCAACTACTTTGGTGAAAGACTTATGCTTGGTACGGAGAAAAATGTTTTCCGCTCACTTACTTTTGAGTGTTTGGTTAGTAACTTGATTCTCAAAATGCTAAAGTTGATAATAATGTCACCAAATTTGATAGCGTTTTGATGAATTTTTTTAGTATTAAAGATTGATAATAATATCTAAGGATTACTTTGTGCAAGTGATATGGAGGAAGATTTGAGAGGTTGTAAAGAAAAATGACTCCCATCCATAAGCAGGGGAAGTCACTTTTTCCATTTTGGTTTGAAGATTCCAGCAACTAAAACCCAGAAAAATGAGACTTTTCATGGAAAATATATTCCAGGGAAGTACTTTCCGTCACACCAAACACACGATAAACACCCTAAGAAGATAAACAAGATAAAAATAACTCGTGTTGCACGGACCATCCAAAATGCTGCCATACCCATGTGGATCCTCCAAAAATGCACTACATTTGCAAATCCGACGCGCACCTGGTAGCATTTCGGATAGTCCTAGCAACATAGAAAATAACTTCTTTAGCGATATGATATTTGAAGTTACACCTTCATCTACCAAGAAGTGGGTTAAATTGGGTACCCTTCATCTTGACTGCCATGGTGGCAGTAGCTATATGAGTATATTTGACTGGAGAAGGTAAGTGGCTGGTTGTTGTAAATCTATTCGCCTATCTGCTTACCCAACTTCTTACATTTTGCATATCCACTGTGAAGGGGAATAGAATGAAATGGTGTAGGATCATCTCTGCACCTCCCAGTCTCACTGTCTTGGTCCTTTGCGGTTTACTTTTGTAGTTTGCTTCAACAAAAAATCTGCATTGGGTGGTTTTTGAGAAGATAGTCAGTTAATCTTACGTACTATATGATATTATCAGACAAGTTATGTTTAGGATAGGTCTTGGCTTTAGTTGAAAGGTCGTTTTGGGTTCATTGTTTACAACATTAGGTCTCTTCATGGGGTTCCAGATGATTATCTAAGGTTACTCTGGTGGATAAGGCATATACTGAAAGCCTCGGCTAGAGTTTGTCCATTCACTGGCTCTTAGTTGTAAATACCGAGACATTAGTAGAAGTGCGAAAGTTTATATTCTGTGCCTCATACAACTTACACTAGTTGTATGAGGCCTCTTTTTTGTCTCACAATTTTGTGGGTGTACCAGTTTAGATAAAGATAAGGGATGTTGATATTTAGGAAAAGGTGGGAGTGGCACCCATGGACTACAAGATGAGGGAAGTTAGGTTGAGATGGTACGAGCATATGAAGAGGAGGTGCATAGATGCCCCAGTGAAGAGGATGCCCAGTGAAGAAGTGTGAGAGGTTGGCAATTGTTTGGGGGGGGGGGACTGAAGAGAGATAGAGGTAGGCCTAAGAAATATTGGGGAGATGTGATTATGCATGACATGGCGCCTGAGGACAATGACCCTTGATAGGAGGGCATGGAGGTTGAGAATTAGGATAGAAGAGTAGTGGTTAAGCAGGCGTGTCTCGTTTTCATGCCGGTTTCATTAGTCTCGTATTTTTCCGCAGAGCGGGTGTGTCTCATTCTCATGCCGGTTCATTAGTATTAGTCTCGTATTTTCATTTCTTTGTATCCGCATATTTCTTCTACTTTATGTTGTTTCGTTCGCTTCGATTATTATAGCACCTTTGCTTGCTATGGTTATTACTTGCTGTTTCTGCTTCTTTTTAGTTTTTTTCTCTTTGAGCTGGGGGTCTATTGGAAACGACCTCTCTACCTTCGGAAGGTAGGAATAAGGCATGCGTACATTCTACCCTCCCCAGACCTCACTTTGTGAGATTGCACTGGGTTTATTGTTGTTGTTATAATAATATGCGATGCAGAGAATGTAGAGTTATGATGTGATGATATCCTAATAAAAATAGGTTGTGACTTATGAAATTCAACTATTTCTTGTTCATAGGATACTTGACTGAACCATTTTGTGTCAATTAACCGAAGAAGTTTTTCCTTCCACGTACTTACTAATACTTGTTGGAAAAACATTTTGAGACGATTTTTATATGCACATGAACTTAAGAAAGTCGCTGATTGCTTTGTCTTTTATATGCACGGCCATCTTGAGCCATGGATGAGGCGCTAAGTTGATCGAGTACTCAGACAGAGAAGCTGTACTTCTGATCAGACAAACACTTAAAATTATAAGCTTCACATAAAGTGCTCTTCTTGAACTCTTAATTGAATGGTTGCTCTGGCTGGATTGCTGCTACTAATATCTTCACTAAGATGCTCAGTTGTATATTGGGATTAATTTAGATGGAAATTTGTGTAGGCTGTTCTGGATGTAGGGACAGGGAGCGGCATATTGGCAATATGGTCAGCACAAGCAGGTGCAAGGAAGGTGTATGCAGTTGAAGCCACCAAGATGGCAGAACATGCACGTCAACTTGTTAAAACAAATGGACTTGAGCATGTTGTTGAAGTGATTGAGGGGTCAATGGAAGATATTACTCTGCCTGAGAAGGGTTAGTCTTTTATTTCTTTTATCCTTGCAATATATATATATATATATATATATATATATATATATTGATCTCGACTCTATATTGCTTAGCTTTCACTTCACCTCTGACCATCAAATGAAATATGAATAAACCTTCATCATCTCTTAATAACCACCGTCTCTGATTCTGATCGAATAAATTGGTGGTGTGCAGTTGATGTAATTATTTCAGAGTGGATGGGATACTTCCTTCTACGTGAATCAATGTTTGACTCAGTTATCTGTGCTCGTGACCGCTGGCTAAACCCAAATGGAGTCATGTAAGATTGATTTATTGCCTGTATTACCACTATATGTTTTTCTTTCATCTCTCAAACTTTAGCTTTTCATAGTTTTTGCTTGTCTAATAACTTCTGTATCTCACCAGTTTTAAATTTACTGATACTTTGAGTTTGTATGCACTTCTTATCTGGTTGGCTCATCTGACCAGCTTTTCAGAGATAGTGTAGTGATTTATTGCCTGTATTACCAATATATGTTTTACTTTCATCTCTCAAACGTTAGCTTTTCATAGTTTTTGCTTGTCTAATAACTTCTGTATCTCACCAGTTTTAAATGTACTGATACTTTGTGTGTGTATGCACTTCTTATCTTGTTGGCTCATCTGACCAGCTTTTCAGAGATACTGTAGTGGGTTCAGGGTACATTTACCAGTCCCATCCTGTTACGTAGATAAACTACGGCCAGACCTCTTTAAAACAACCATCCTCTATAATAACACTTCACTATAACGGTCAAGTTTTTCTTGGAACTAATTTTTTATGTTATGTTGTAATATTTTTTTTTATTATAGCAGTCAAAAACTATCGGAACAAACGAGGCTGTTATAGAGAGGTTTGATTGAATTTATGTATATTTTGTTCAAACTTTCATATTTACATACTTACCCAAGTGTTGTGATATTAATAGCTTTTCCAAGATTAAATTAGTGATTCATTTCATCAAAACTACGATTCTGGACTTCTGCATCCTTCCTTCACATTTACTTCCCTATCTTCTAGAATAATTATTTTTCTTAACGTGTTTATGTGGATACTTTACATCCCACCTTGTTATTTCCTTTTCTGTTGACAATGATGGCCGGGCCATTTTGAGCGCATATCAACTAATTGCACCAGATACCTATATCTCCCACTAGCACATGTATCGGTTAACTTTTTCCACCAATGATTAGGCAGATTGGAAGAAATTACTTAGTATTTTTTGCTTCTGCTGTGATTTGAACCTGAGACCCCATGTTTCTCCTCCCACTTCATTGGCCACTAAGCCACACCCTTGGGTACTTATTGAACATCCCATTTTTATATGATATTGTATTAGAATATATTACTTTTTTATGATATATACTTAGCATTTGATTTTCGGACTGATGGTACTATTCATTGTCCGACTGCATTCTTTCGCTTTAGTTTTTTTAATACCTTGTTGCTATTACCACCTGTTGCCACTGATTCTTTTCATCTAGTCTTTAGCTGAGGGTCTAGCGGAACTAGCATCTATGCCCTCCAAGGTCTGCATACACATTACTCTTCTCACACCCCACTTGTGGGAACTTACTAGGTTCATGTGCGGAGGAGAAGCCCCGATACCCCGGTGAGGAGTTGTGAGCGGCTGACGGTGGTTGGCACGAGTCGAGGCAGAGGGAGACCCAAAAGGTAGTGGGAAGAGGTGATTAGACATGACATGGCTAGAATGCGAATTTTCGAGGACATGGCCCTTAGTAGGAAAGTATGGAGGTCCTAGTATATCAGGGTTGTAGGATAGGGGCTTTTGGAATTTTTTATTCGCACTTCTTTTCCGGGGCTGGGCGGGGTTTGGTGGGGCTCTCCATATTTATGGTTTAAGGTTACATAATTATTTATGTGATTTCTGCTGGAGTTACTAATGCCCTTTTGTTTTTGTTTTTGTTTTTGTTTATCTTCTCCTTTGGCATGCCATGTTATTTATGGTTTACATAATTATTTATGTGATTTCTGCTGGAGTTACTAATGTTCTTTTATTTTGTTGTTTTTCTTTTTCTTTTCCTGAGCCGAGGGTCGATTGAAAACAACCTCTCTGCCCTTTTGGGTAGGGGTATGGCCTGCGTACGTATTACCCTCCCCAGACCCCGCTCTGTGGGATTATACTGGGTAGTTGTTGTTGTTGTATTAACATGGACGTGATCAACTATACACCAATATGGTTAGGGCAAGCTAGAATTTGGGGGGGGGGGGTCCCACCTTAAGTTTACCTAATGCTATTCATAATTTTGAGTTATGAAAAGTTCACATGAAATAAAAGTTTTGTTTGAATATACGACAAACCTAGGAGTTCCCACAAGTGGGGTATGAGAAGAGTGATGTGTATGCAGACCTTACCCCTACCTTGGAGGGCATAGATGCTGGTTCCGCTAGACCCTCAGCTAAAGACTTGATGAAAAGAATCAGTGGCAACAGGTGGTAATAGCAACAAGGTATTAAGAAAACTAAAACGAAAGAATGCAATCGGACAATGAATAGTACCATCAGTCCAAAAATAAAGAGATACCATGCTAAACCACTGGTTTCGACCTGAGAAAGAAAACATACATGTGCAAGTGCCTACTAATCACACACCCTAATTTTCGATCTTCACATGCCTTTATCGAGGGTCATGTCCTCAGTAAGCTTCAGCTGTGCCATGTTCTGCCTGATCACTTCTCCCAATACTTCTCTGGCCTACCCCTCCTCATACCCCACCAAGGTCAACCTCCCACGCCTCCTAACTGGGCATCTGTGCTTCTCCTGTTAACGTGCCCAAACCATCTCAGCCTCGCCTCCCGCATCTTATCCTCCAATGGGGCTACTCGTACCTTTTCCCGAATAACTTCATTAATCATCTTATCTTACTTGGTATGCGCGCATATCCATCTCAACATCCTCATTTCAACTACTTTCATGTTATGAACATGAGAGCTCTTGACCAGTGTTTTGGATAGTGCGCGGCGACAAATAGTGACGAGGGCCTGCTTCAGTGAGGCGAGAGACGCGCAGTGAAGCGCTCGCCTTTTTGATGTGAGGCGACAATTTTTACAAAAAAATAAAATATTTTATATATAACTAAAAACTCAATAGCAATAATATATTAGTAAATATATCATTCAAAAATTAAAGACTCAAACTCAATAGATAGTCATAGACTCATAGTAGATTTATAAATTAAAGACTAATAGTCTAAACTCTAAAAGGCTATTGCCTCTGGACTGTTTTTGCAATATGAAAGATTTTAGTTTTTGCTCAAAAATACAGCCCTGTTGGCTCTGTTTTTTCGCTCGGTTTCTGCTCGAAAAAACAGAGGAAACAAAATAGAAAGGAAGGCTCTATTTCTTTTAGAAATAGAGTGGAGGAGAGAGGAGAGAGGAGAGAGGAGAGAGGAGAGAGGAGAGAGGAGAGAGGAGAGAGGAGAGAGGAGAGAGGAGAGAGGAGAGGAGAAGAAGCATACCTGTGAAGCTTGAAGAAGACCAAGGATGAAGAAGAAGACTGAGCAGTGAGCACTGTCTTGTTCGAAGGGTCTGTTGTTTTGTTGGTAGGTGAGAAAAGTGAAGATTTTTGTCAAAAAACCCTAATCGCGGGTCTCCAAAGGGTATGTTGTTTTGTTGGTCGGTGAGAAAAGTGAAGACTTTTGTCAAAAAGCCCTAATCCCGGGTCCCCAACTTAAGTATTGCCGTTTCTCTTCTTTTTTTAAAATAGCGACACAACAATCGCCTCATGCCACACAGTTGCCTCACGCTACACATAGAGAGGCGAACACTATATTGAATGGTAGCGCCACAGCTGTAGTGACACATGCTCGCCTCGCCTCGCTTCACGCTATTAGCACTGAGGCGAGCGCTATTTACAACACTGCTCTTGACTTGGCCAACACTCCGCCCCATACAATAATGTTCGTCTATCCACCGCTTTGTAGAATATACCTTTAAGTTTCTGTGGCACATTCTTATCACACAAGACTCTGGAAGCAAGCCTTGAAAGTATCTCTCTTGGGGATGACCTGACCCTCCAACCTCATATCCATGTCTGCTACCTGGGTTACATTGCTGAACTTACACTCCAAGTATTCTGCCTTGGTCATGCTCAACCTGAAACCTTTAAACTCAAGAGCCTGACGTCAAACCTCCAGCCTTTCATTGACACTATCTCGTGTCTCGTCAATCAGCACTATGGTATATGCAAATAACATACACCATGACACATCCCCTTAAATGTGATGTGTCAGGGCGGTGAGGTGATATCTTTGGGTATCCCTCGAGTGCTAGTGAATACCTTTTTTCATTTTCTTATGTGGGATTCCTTTTTTTACCTATATTAATTTTGACATTCTTAGATTTTTTCATGAAATTACAGTAGATAATATCTCTTGTAATTCTTCATATTTTAAATTATCTGTTAATTAATTAAAATGTATATTAAACTACGATGTTTTTTTCATCAAATTAACTTCATACAAAAACCTTCAACCATCTAATTTTATTTAACCCTAACAGAGCCATCGAAAACCCCCTGAGGCTTGAGTCTAATGGTAGGAACGCAACGCGTAATATATTTGTGAAACACATGTCACGATTTCAAACGCAGCCGCATAAAAAGCCTAGTATTAAAGTGGAGAAAGGTAGAGTAGTTGGCCCATTACAAACTGAGTTTCGGACTATGAGCTTGTCTTGGGATTTCCTGGTCATCAAAAAAAGAAAAAGAAAAAGAAAAAGAAAAACAACCCCTTAAAAAATGAAAAGGTTTGGAGTCCAAGCACCAATTCATCTAAAGGGCCGTTTGGTAGGCATTATTAGAAAAAATAATGCAAACATTAGCTCTATGCATTACTAATACCTTGTTTGGTACATTTTTTCAACTTGTGTATAACTTGTATTAGTTATACATCGTACTTGGTATTATCCTATGTATAAGTAATGCATAGAAAACCATGACATTAATAATACCAAGGCTATTAATGCATGCATTAGTATGGTTAAAGACAAAATTGCCCTTAAAGTCCCTTAAAGCTAGAGAATATGGAGGGCATTTTTATAAACAACAACAACAACAACCCAGTGAACAACTATTTTTCTTAAAAATTATGCAATGCATTATAATTTTAATACACCACACCAAACAATAGATATGAAATAATTTCTGCATAACTAATGCTTGCATTACTAACACATGCATGACTAATACACCTTATTCCGCACTATTCTTATGCACCCTAAGAAACGACCCGTAAGTTCAATCTCTACTTGTGCAACAATTTTTTGAAATTTTTCAATATAAAATTACATATTTAGAAACATTATGAAAGAGTAGTAAGTCACAATTTTATGTTATTAAAATATTAATTATAAAATTGCAATCAATGAACATAGTTTGGCTTTCCAAATAGTGATGATGTCATAGAATGAAATATAGGGGTGTATATATAAGTTAGACTGACTACTCTTTCAAGTACCATCAAATTGTACTTCATAAACTGCAACAGAGTCCCCGGTGAGGAGTTTTGAGCGGCTGGCGATGGTCGGCGTACGTCGAGACAGAGGGAGGCCTAAGAGGTATTGGGGAGAGGTGATTAGGCATGACATGGCTAGAATGCGGGTTTCCGAGGACATGACCCTTGATAGGAAAGTCTGGAGGTCTAGTATCAGGGTTGTAGGATAGGGGCTCCTAGAGTGTTTCGTACTCCTCACCCGGGGTTGGGTGAGGCTTGGCAGGGCTATCCGTAGACGATTTGTGGATTGGTTTGTGTCTCCCTTTGGTAGTTATTTATGGTAGTTACTGTATGATATATTTGCATGCTATTTTATTTATGGTTCTTATGTTAGATAATTATTTACGCTATTTCTGCTGGAGTTACTAATGCTCTTTTGTTTTTGTTTTTGTTTTTGTTTTTGTTTCTCCTACGTCGGTCGATTGGAAACAGCTTCTCTGCCCTTTCGGGTAGGGATAAAGCCCGTCTACATATTACCCTCCCCAGCCCCACTCTGTGGGACTATACTGGGTAGTTGTTGTTGTTGTTGTAAACTGCAATAGAGTATATTATAATGAAGAAAGTTAGTAGTTTCTAATGGAAGATGAACCATCAATTACTATAATCATTTGAATGATGCATGAGATATGATCATGTTTTGGCATTAGGAATAAGCTTAAAACCTTATTGGGACATTGCATATGAGAGCACTAGAATGAGGAAATTAGAGTAGAATGATTGAAGGAGGGCGCGCTCCCTATTTAGCAACCCTTTAGGGGCCGTTTAGTTTAAAGACAAGCTATGCAAGGATTAGTTATCTAGGGATTATTATGCAAGATTGCAATGCAAGAATTAGTTATATAGGAATTATAATGCAAGGGTTAATTCTCGTTGAATATTTGATTTTTCTGTTAGAAATTAGAATTCAATGTTAAATTTAAACATATGGTTTAGTTATTCAACAAAATAAAATTGTTCTTAGTCGAATTAAAATAATCCTAATAATGTTTTGCACTATTCAGACTTAGTTATATTTTCAGCTTTAGCTAATTTGACTAAATATTAGACTGATAAAATATTATATAAGCTTCTTCTTACATAGATACAGAAGATCCATGCTAAAAACACTCAAATTTTGCGTGCAACAATAAAATTGATCTACCCACATGGCGGGACATAGACATTTATATAGCATGAACCAACAAAAGATTAAAGGATTTCTCCCAGTGAGATCTTAAGAAAGGGAAGATTTTTGATTCTAAAATGATAGATGTATGAAGAATAGCAAAAGACTAACCAAACATGGTATTTTATATGCTGAATTCTATACGAAAACTAATACACATTGAAACACTAACCAAACGATGTATTAAATTATGTTGGTTTTATAAATGGATTAACAGTCCTAAAACCACAACCAAAAGGCACATTAGTGGTAGAGAAAAATGAGATTTATAGATAATCTGGTACACTTCCTGTTAGAGAAAAATGAGATTTCCAATTTAAAAACTTTTCAAACTTACTTAGGTTTCATTGTCATACCCCACCTCTTACTTTTCAGACGCATGAATACCGTAATCATTTATTAAAAAAGGAAAAGGGTCAAATTTGGCCTCCTATTATGTGAAAAGAAACGTTTTTCCCTCTATTACGTTCGGGCCAAATTTACCCTCGATGTTACCCAAGTAACTCAAATATACCCCTACTCCGTTAGGCTGTCCAAGTTGGACACCTAATCTCACATGACACTGACATTTTTAGTAAAATCACGTGGCATGCCGCCTCACTATCCCAACCCATTTTACCCCCTCTTCTCCACTTCTCCCACCCCCACCCCCCTCAACTATCATTGCCACCATCAACACCACCATGACCATGGCTATTTTCACCGGCTTGTGTTTGCTTATTGTATTTAATCTTGTCTGCTATCTCTCTATTTTATTTGTTGCCTCATCACTGAAAATCGGTGTGAAGTATCATATTTTAATGATGTTTACTTAATTACTAATGAGTATTTACCAAGCTGAGAATCCTATTCTTATTATTGCGGTATCTGCTAATTTATTTTAATATTTTAAAATGATGATATGAAATTAAGTACAAATGTTATAGCCATTAGCGTGAGAATACCGCAACTTATGAAGATTGCCAATGAAGTGGGCGTTATTTTTACTCGAAGTACAATTCAAGCCCGTTTTGGTTTAAGATAGTATGTTACTGTATTTGCATATCACTAAATTTTTGAGATAAAATTGGAAATTCTGGAACAGATAAGGAAAAATATCAATACCTAAAATCAATTTTAATGGGTGAATTTTGCTCGCAAGCTCATTTTATACTTGGACGGGTTAAATGGGATTACTATATGCCTTTTCTAGTACTCTCAAGATTTATTGATATCGTTTTAGATTATCATCATAAAAAAGGATTAGCTTGAGAAGCGATTATTGCACAATACTCACAATACTGATGAGGCATTTAAATAACTCAAAAAGGATCAAAGTGGAATTATGCATTTATCATCATCCTACGATTTTTGATCGAGTAATTTCCTAGCAATACTGAACATTAGAATTATCTTGAGAAACAAGCAGTTATCAACTCGCTGAGGAACTAATGATGACTGCATAAATATGAAGAAAATATGAGAATCTGCAGATGCTAATCCAGAGTACTATTAGCATTCGAAAAGTAACTAAAGAAGGCTCAATACAACATAGCAACACAAGCTTGTGAAAATGATGGTGGTCATGGTGGCAGTAGTAGTGAAGGGGGAGGAGGTGCTGGTGGAATAAGAAGTGGAGGAGAGTTGGTCAAATGAGTTGGGGCGGTGGGGCGGCATGCCACGTGGTGTCCACCTCACAAAAAAATGTCAGTGTCATGTGGGATGGATTGTCCTTCTCGGACAGCCCTAATGGAGGAGGTATATTTAAACCACTTGGGTAATGTCAGGGTATTTTGGGACCAAAAGTATAATGGAGGGCAAAATTGTTCCCTTTCACATAGTAGAGGGGGAAATTTAACCCTTTTCCCTTAAAGATGCTTGTAGAGTAATTCACAAAGTGGCATTTTTTTTCTTTTAGAATTTTTAAATTGTTATATCTGCTGCTGCTGTTTTAGTAGTGTATAGTAAGCATGAGTTCTTTCTGCATGTGGGTTCTTTGCTTCAAGAAGCTTTGGTTTTCTGGTAATACAAGCCATGCCCGAATGTGCGTTGCTGCTGTTTTAATAGTTTTTATCTAAGCATGAATTTTTTCTGCATGTCGGTCCTTTGTTTTAAGAAGCTTTGCTTTTCCAGGTACCCAAGCCATGCTCGAATATGGGTTGCACCTATCCACTCTGGATTAGTGGATCAAAAGAAGATTGATTATGATAGAGCCATGGATGATTGGTACCATTTTGTCGATGAGACTCAAACTTTTTATGGTGTGGATATGAGCAGTCTGTCTAAGCCTTTTACAGAGGAACAGAGAAAATACTATCTAGAGGTTGGTGTTATTTCATTTTCGAAAAATAGGAACTGTTAGGTCGATTATACCATATACCAATTATGGTTTATATAGCATCTTTCTTGTGGTGTTTGCTTTACTTCTGAAATAAAACTACACTCAGCTTGTTTTTCCTTTCATTGGAAAAACATCCAGTTCATCAATATATAAGCTACTGTTGTGCCAGCCTACTTGTTTTATTGTGTTTATCAGTTTAGGCATGCATATGTTTGAGGTTTGTTTGACTGCTTTTACAGGTGAAGCTGTGCAGTAATAACTAGAAATCTTAAAAGAGAAGAATAATTGGTACTATAGTTGCTGTTGATTATCTTTTCCATACTCAACTTTCCTTATTTTTAATAACCGTGTTGCTCGGGTCAGCTTGGGCGCACCTCGACTAATTCTGCGGGATACCTGCCACCTCCCTATAGCAAACAGACACTAGGTAGCTCGATCCACCAAATCTTGGATAGATGAGAAGAAATAACCTAGTATTTTTTGTCTCCGCTAGGGTTTGAACCCGAGACCTCATGATTCTCCACCCACTTTAATGACCACTAGGTTACACCTTTTTTAATGTAGCTTCTTATTGAAATTCAAATACACACCTTTGTTACGTTGTGGGGAAGTGTATTGGATGAGTATAATCAAGCATGGGAATTCATTAGGGACCTTGAACAGATTGAGGCGAATGGAGATGACTCGAGATACATCTTCTTCAATGTAAATACCAAGCTAAAAATGGTGGTTTATCTCTACGGATTGGTCACTGACATGGAAGAAGTCAACAATTTTTGTCAAAAATTTGATTGGCTTAATACCCTTCTTGCTTGTTTTTATTGTATCATGAGAAGTTATTACATCATTTCACCTCTCCGTCTTTTTCCATTGATGGATTCTCGTTTCAAAGACCATACTAATGTTTTGTGTAGACATCATTGTGGAACAACCTTCATCCAAATCAAGTAATTGGAAAACCTGCTGTCATAATGGAGATTGATTGTTTAACATCAAGTGTGAACGACATACTCAGTCTTCAGGCAAACATCTCATCATCCATTACTGCAGAAAACTCACGATTATGTGGGTTTGGAGGATGGTTTGATGTCCATTTTCGAGTAAGTTGTCCTTACTGTGTCTTTTATGTGTTATAGTGAGTACAAATTAGTATTATTTTAATCTCACTTGGGTTTGTTACCCCAGGGACGTAAGGAAAGCCCAGCTAAACACGAGATTGAGTTGACGACAGCTCCTAGTGAAGACCTTGGAACACACTGGGGGCAGCAGGTATGTGTATACCCTACTGTATGCTCTCTCTCTGCAATTTGAATGGTTTAGTTGAATGGATATTCAGTAGCATATGATCTTAAAACCAATAAGGAAACAGTAGTCTTTTTCTCCACTGAAACATTACTAGGCTACTTCACTTGTATAATGTTGCTGTATGTAATGAATAAGGAAATGCTGTTTTCTCATGTTTGATGATTATGATCGCTCTTCAATGCATATAAATAATGACTGGTACAGTGATTCCCGTCCATATTCTTGCTTTTCTATGTGATTAAGTTGGCACTTGGCATCAATTGCTTCATCTTTTGTTTGAAGTTAAATTGTCTATCCCGTTTGTAACTTAAGAATGATGAAGTTCAGCAATTTATTGATATGCATCTCAAAAATTTTCATCGGATGTATCGGACACTAGTTACATACATACATGAGTATGCCTCGCACCCAGCAATTAGGTTGGGTTGGATATATGAATACTGTGTATCCATTCCTCTCTGTAAGTTAATCTACCTAAACATTTGTATTAACTTGGCTGAGTTCTCGTGGCTTGTCTAAATCCATATTTTACTTTATTGCTTCCAAAATTCTCTCTAATTGTTTTCCTGGTTTTCATGTGCCTGATCTTTGTATTGACAGGTGTTCTTGTTACATCCATCCATACGTGTTAGCCAAGGGGATGAAATGACAATCAATTTCTCAATGTATCGCTCTAAGGAAAACCATCGGTTGTTGGAAGTTGAGTTTGGCTGTGAGCTTAGACAATCTTCTGGGAAGTCACTTCCATCATTCAGCAAAAAGTTTCACATAGAATGAGGAACACAGCATGCTTTTTCAGAGGTACAGTATATATATATATATATTACACTCTTGAACATTCAGTGTTAAAACCGCCTTGGTGTTATGATTGAAGTGGCACCATTCATCCGATATTGTAGATCGTCCTCTCTTTACTGCAATGCTTGGCAATTTCTCCTTCTGGGCTTATACGTAGCGTTTGTCTCTATATGCTGCTTTTTTAAAACATGTGGTGTCTTTACAGCTCCTGATTTATATTTCACGTTATCTTGTTTCCTACTTTCCCACTACGTATCCTACTTTTTTATCACCATTTGGAGTAACTCATTAGATTTCAATGTGCATTGTGCAGTGTCATGTCTAAAGGCCAATGGGAGGAACGCAAGTGGCATCCAAGAGTCCCTGAGAAAGAAATTCAGCCATTTCTGCAGCTAACTTATGCTGTTGTACTCTGATATAGAGCATGAAAATGGGAGTATTTGGCAAGTTCCGTGATTTTAGAGCTTCCTTTACCTTGGTTGATTTCTCAACTGGTCTTGCCCTAGACTCTTGTACCCTCCTCCAACAAACTTGCCTCTTAAATTGTTTTGCATTGTTCTTCATTTTTGGTTCGGGCCTGGAGACGAGGAGGTTTGTTAAGTATGCAAAAATCACTCGTCCCCACATTTTGTGCGGGAAATGTTGTACGTATTGTACTCTTGTGAAGGTGTTAGTGCTATCTTTGCTTGCCTCCTACTTCAATGTAGAACATCAATCTTATGAAGCCAAAGACTGGAGATGAGATAAATGTCCATTTCCATTTGCCATCTTAAGTAGTTTGGTTTGGGCGTCTATGGATCTCTTGACCATTCACCATTTCCCTCTCTCAAAATCAAATAAATTACCACATACCAGTCTTTAGACAACTAAAGATATGGCAGCAAATAAGTAACATATTTAGCTCAATCCAAAATAATGATCTGTTTTGGCCTAAATTTCACTTGTATCATTCTTATTACCAAGTAGCTAAACCCCCTCCTTTGCTTCTCCACCCAGTGACAATAATTTGATTTCCTACTAATGAATGTTAATAGAGAAAATGAATCTCCTTTTAAAGACCAAAATGCTTCCCTTTATGAAACAAAGACAACGTATGTCCCTTTTGAGGATTATAAGACCAGGCTGCCCCCTCTTTTCTATGCCTAAGCTTCACCAAAGGTCCTTATTTTTTTGGTTTGTCTTTTTTAATTTTTCCTCGTATTTTTTCATTTTATTTTTTCCTTTCTAATAAAATTTTGCACTTTTAATCATTTTTTCTTATTTTTTTATAGTTATTTTCTCTTCTTCTTCTTTTTTGTAAATTAAAAACTCTTTCTAGTAGTAACTTCTTACTCTTTTTTACTTTATTTTTTTATCTTGACTTTTTTTTATTTGTTGGTTTTTTCTTCTTCTTAATTTTATGCTTTCTGCTGAAATCTCTCCGTCCAAAATATTGTCACTTTTTTTCTTTTTCATTTTAGTGTTTACTGTTATCTTTTAGTAAAATTATTCCGCCAAAAATTATGCACTTTCTTTTAATTTTCTTTTTATTAATTTTTTAAATAAATAATTGAGTCTTAAAATTTGAATTGTTATACTTTCTACACAATCAGTAATCGATTATCTTTATCGATAGTTACCATGTTTCTCTTTTTGATTCTTTTAATTTTTTATTTAATATTTGCACTTAACTTCTTTCTTTTTACTTGCAGCTTCCCAATATATTTTAGATTTTATTTTTTTAAAGTAAAATATGTCCGTTCAAAAAATCTGTCACCTTTTTCCCATATAATTATTATTTTCTATCTTAGTTTTTTCTATTATTTTTTAGTAAAATTTATCCGTTAAAATTCTTATCACTTTTATTTTTATTTTGTTCTTTCTAGATAAATAACCTAGCCCTAAAATTAGTTTTGTAAAAAGTACTTTCTATACAATCATTAATCGATTATAGTTAATGATAGTTACAATGTGTGTCTTTTTTATTTTATTTTATATGTGTAAATGACTTATTTTTGGCAATTTTTATAGAAATTAAGGCCTTTTAAAATAATATATTTGTTACTATTTTTTTTTACCTTTTTAAAAATTCTTTCTAATTAAATCGGTGAGTCCTAAAATTTGTTAGACTATGCTAATTTGGTATACCAATATATAATATACTAAGAATATTAAGAGTACCATGATTCGATAGTAATTATGCTCTATCAATATGTAGTATACCAAGAATACTGGGTATATCTTTTAACGTACTCTGACAAACTATACTATAATTTAACACTAATCGTGGTATACCAATATACATACAATAAACCAAAGTATATTGAAAATACCAGAATTTAACACTAATTATGGTATGCCAATTTATAGTATACCAAGAATATTTGGTATGCTGCCATACTCAAATAAGGTATACCATGATTCAGTAGTAATTAAGGTATACCAATATGTAGTATACCAAAAATATTAAAAATACTATTTAACATACTCAAATAAATTATACCACGATTCAATAGTAACTATGTAATACGAAAAAGTAATATACCAAGAATACTGGGAATACCATGATTGTTGAATCATGGTATATTAATGTATAGTATACCAAGAATATTGGGAATACCATTTAATGTATTCAGATAAAGTATATCACGATTCAAAGACAATCATGGTATGCTACACATTACACTAGGAATATTTGAATATCAATTAACATGCACAAATAAAGTACATCACAATTCAACAGTAGTTATGGTATACTATATAGTATACCACAATTCAATAGTAATCATGGTATACTATGTAGTATACCAAGAATATTGAGAAGACCATTTAATATATCAATAATTACAGTATGCCCCGATTCAGCAGTAATTATGGTATACTATTTAGTATATATTGTGTAATAGAACACTAGCATAACGGTATACTGTACAAAAGTATACTACAAAATATACTTATATTTGAACATCACAATTTTTTTTAAATTCCAATTATGTTCTGATATACTACTATATATATATATATATATATATATATAAATTTATTGTATAAAGCACGCGTGTCAAAAGGTTTAAGAAATTTTAGTTTTAGGCATAGAATCACATGACACGTGTTGACTTAATTCTATTATATCATCACAGCATCTTCATACCATATTTGTCACCGTTAGTCACCCTAGTAATATGAGCTTATATCATCTACTTCCATATCAGATGGAGATCTACCGACGTACTAGCAGTCTATTTTGCGTTGTTCTATACACTATTTGAGGAAATTCGTAAATTGAGGATTTATTTATGCATGCGGTCAAATTCAGGCTTGCCCTTTTTGTGTGATTAATCGAGATTGGAGTGTGATAAGCCAAAGTTCAGCCTTGTATTATATCGAACTATGATGCAAAATTAGGTTGCCGAGCTAGTGGCCCCGAGACCAATTAAGATCGAGATCGGGATCGATCAAGATTGAAACCGAATAAGATAGAGATCGAGGAAAGCTTATCGAGTCGAATAACGGAAAGACAAAATATCCGCAATCAGCCGAGAATCACAGCACGAATCCCGACACGTATCAAGAAGATGCCGATTAATTAGCCAATAATGGGATTTCTTACATAATATAGAATTGTACTTAGAGTAGGACTTCTCTACTGTGTATAGGGGAGATTGATAATTTGTAAAAATATCATATTCACTCAATACAAAGCAATATACTGTCATTCTCCAGTTGTCATTATCTTGTTATTTTGTTCTTAAGCTGGTTGATACATATTTGGTTCAAGGGTGACCAAACTCGAGGACCAAGGCTGTGCAATTTGTGTGATTTTAATTTATTCTTTAGTTGTCTATTTCAATACTAATTTATTCTTCTCAATTTGTACCAAGTTATGTCTAGTTTCCTTAAAACTGCGTATAAATGCAGTTGTTATCCAATTTTAGGATAAGTAGTTTGGCGCCCACCGTGGGGGTGATGATAATAGTGGTTACCTGGTGTAAACTTTCGTAATACATAATATTTTACAGTTGTTCTTTGGAGTATCTTTGACTACAGGATTAAAAGGTATCAGACTCTCAGCCAGCACATAAACATATTGACAATGATCTCAGCCACCACGACGAAAATGAGAACATTGCACTAGTAAACGTTGTACCCCCTGGTGGCCTCAATGGAATTCCGGCTGTAGATCCAATCGACGTTAGTTCACATGTATCCATCAATGGGAATTTGGCCGTCGATCCCAAAAGCAGCATTCGCGGGGATACCCAATCAGCTACTCAAAGTGCGCGTGGAGATGAAGATGGCGGGATCAGCCTGCGGGTGATCTTAGAAATGTAGCAGGCTCAACAGGCAGCAATAGCCCAGCTCCAAAATCATAACCATATATCAACCAGGGTCGAACCCGAGCTATCTCAGGAAATCATACACAGGGTCGAATTGGTTTTGAAGAACTCGAACGAGAAGAAATTGGAGACAAATCCTGCTATCATAAAGATGCTTGAAGAACTAACAAAGCGAACAAGATCGAGGAAAACGACAAGAAGGTGGAAACCTATAACTCCAGAGTCGACCAAATCTCGGAGGCTCCACCAATATTCAAAGGACTAGATTCCAAAACGTTTGTTCAAAAACCTTTCCCCCCGAGTGCGGCTCCGAAGCCAATCCCCAAGAAGTTCCATATGCCCGAGATTCCTAAGTATAATGGGACGACTAATCCAAACAAACACGTCACCTCCTACACGTGTGCTATCAAAGGAAATGACTTGGAAGATGACGAGATCGAGTCCGTCTTTCTGAATAAATTCTGGGAGACTCTATCGAAGGGTGATGGTATCATAATTTACCGCCTAATTCTATTGACTCGTTTGCTATGCTTGCAGATTCTTTCGTAAAGGCACACGCTGGGGCCATTAAGGTCGCAACTAGGAAGTCAGACCTTTTCAAGGTAAGGAAAAAGGACAACAAGATGCTCAGAGAATCCGTGTCTCGATTCCACATGGAACAGATGGATTTTCCATCGGTCACCGACTATTGGGATGTTAAATCTTTCACTCAAGGTCTCAATGTTCAAAGTTCAGTGGCTTCACCCAAGTTGAAGCAGAATTTGATCGAATACCTAACTGTCACTTGGACAGATGTGCACAATCTGTATCAGTCAAAGATCAGGGTAGAGGATGATTAACTAGGGGCTCCTTCTAGGTCTATTTATCCTATCAGGCCCATAGATAGAAGCAAGAGGGATATCGATCGCGAACCAAGGTTGAATAGAGATCGATATCAACCGTATAATGGATACTGTAGAGGCAAAATATTGGGCAAAATTCTATATGGGATGAGAGGAAAAATGATCGAGATCAAAGTTCATGGGGACTCAAAAGTAAAAACGGCTTCGATAGATCTATAGGTCCCAGAGAAGCACCACGATTGTCGGAATACAACTTTAATGTGGACGCATCTGCCATCATATCGGCCATTGGACGCATCAAAGATACCAAGTGGCCTCGACCTTTGCAAACCGATCCAGGACAAAGGGATCGCAACCAAATATGAAATTATCATGGAACAGATAGCCACAGGATGGAGGAATGTCAATAACTGAGGGAAGAAGTAGCCCGTTGTTTCAACGAAGGTCATCTTCGAGAATTTCTCAGTGACCGAGCTAAGAATCACTTGAAATATAGGGATTCCAACAAAAAGACGGACAAGATGAACCCCTGCACGCCATCCATATTATTATTGGAGGGTTCAATGTTCCTCAAAGTCCGATGATGAAACACACCAAAGTGTCAATCACATGAGAAAAATGAATTCGGAATTATTTACCAGAATGGACTCTATCTTTGAACAACGAGGACACATAAGGAATCATGAAACCTCATAATGATGCACTATTAATCTCTATACTTGTGAATAAAACTAGAGTTAAATGTGGGCTAATTGATCCAGGTAGCTCGGCCAACATCATTCGGTCGAGGTTCGTGGAACAACTCGTCTTGCAAGACCAGATCGTACCAGCGCCCCGAGTTTGAAGGGATTCAACGTGGCTTGAAAAACTACTAAGGGAGAAATAATATTGTTGGTAAATGTTTCCAGTACCACCCAAGAAACCAAGTTCTCTATAGTCGATAGGGATATGCGGTACAACGCCCCGTTCGGTAGATCGTGGATCCAGAACATAGGGGATGTGACCCTTCACTAGGTATTAAAATTTCCAACACTAGAGGGGATAAAGACGGTTTATGGGGAACAACTCGCCGCGAAGAAGATGTTTGCAGTCGATGAAGTAATTCTGATATCAACACTATCATCGGCATAAGACTCAAGTTCGTAAGCAAAATAGGAAGCCAAATAGCAATTATCGATGCCAGCTTTGACTAATCGGATAAGAACTGGATTGACGAAGATGGTGACTTTGGAGTTCCTCGATCTTTTATCGCACCCGATTATTTCGATGACACCAAGTCAACGGTTGAAAAACTAGAGCAAGTTGTTCTAATGGAACATCTGCCCTGATCGAAAGGTATACCTGAGCATGGGGTTAACTCGCGAGCTTGGAAAAAAACTCATTCAATTTCTTATATCTAATATGGATTGTTTTGCTTGGTTCCATCTCGATATGACAATGATCCAATCGGAGATCACTACTCACAAACTAAGCTTGGACCCGAAGTTCCACCCAGTTAAACAAAAAAGGAGACCCCAGTCCAAGATCAAACATGCCTTCATCAAGGACAATGTAACTAAGATCCTTAAAATAGGGTCCATCCGAGAGGTAAAAATACCCGAAATAGTTCTCGAAAGTAGTCGTCGTTCCTAAGAAAGGGAACAAACTAAGAATATGTCTAGATTATAAAGACCTAAATAAAGTGAAGTTAGGCTAGAAACCCATGTTTTAGCCATGATATTACATTCCAATGATTGCGTTTTACATGTGTTTGAGCTCAAATGATAGTGAATTACACTTAGTACGTGTTTTATGCCTCAGAGGAAGTGATCCAGAGCTCAAAAGTTAATTTGGAGCTAAATTGATCAATTTGGAGCTTTGAAGTCTAAGTAAAAGCCTAATACATTAAGCCGATCTCGTGTTTGGGGGTTGTGTACCAAGTCTGGATGTTAAAAGATGATGAAATAAGTTCACTCTGAGAAAATTGCACTGCTGCGCCACATGGGGCGGTGCAGCAGTGTAAAATGGTGCCCGACTTGAAAATATGAAGTTGCAGCTAAAATGCACTACCGCGCTGCATGGTGCGGCGCAGCGTGCGGCGCGACTGTTCAAATTTTACAGAACTAGGTCCTAATTCGCGCAGGAAAGGGTTTTTTCATCTGGACCTGATCCTACTTGTTATAAATACATGTAAAAACACCATTTTGATGACCTTTGCCATATCTTAGACCGAGGGAGGCTATTGTGGAAGGGAGAAAATATTTGGAGCAATTTCCGGAGGAGATTGACATCAAATTCTTCTTTCCTTCATCTTTACTTTGTAATTTAATTATGCAATTTATTTGGGAAATTATGAACACTAGTATGAGTAGCTTAATACTTAGTCTAAGGTTTTGCTGGAACCTATTGAATGGTGACTTCTTGATTATGTTAATATAGTTTGCTAGTTTAATCTCTATTTGTTCAACTACGTGTTTGTTGTAGTTAATTGATAGGATCCTCAATTAATTGTGCCTAATTAGCGTGTATAACTCTAGAGAGAGTATATATTTAGGTAGTTGTTGAACAACATCACTCCAAAAATATAAGATGGATCTATAACTGCGGGTTTAAAGGCAAGATTAAGGATAACAAAGCCTTGGGTGCAATCTAAAGTGAGCTGTAATAAACAAAGCCAGCTAGCGTATCTCGGAAGAGTGAGTCTAATAAATTATCGTAATTACTCGGGAGAGATATATGGTAAAAAGAGTCCTCATGATTGATAGAGGTATTTTTAGTGAATCTATATGAAACATAATCGGAAGGGATTTCATCAATAGAGGAAATCACTATCTTAGAATTTTCTCATAACAATTTATAACTCAAGCATAGTTAGTTTTCAGCTGTTTATTTACTTGCAGTCTTAGTTATTAGCAATACCATCAACTGGTATTGCAACGTTTGGGGAAATTGATTCTATAGAATTTAGTAAGTCCAACGAAAGTAATTGATAGGTTAATTCTTCGTGGATTCGACTCTGGGCATACATACTCATATTATATTTGTAACGTCCTCTTGTCTTTTTATAAGGCATAGTTGGGCATGATCAAATTTTGGCGCCGTTGCCTGAGAATTAACGGTGTTATCAATTACAATTGAAAGAAGTATAAAAATATTAGTATAATCAGTTTTCTCTATTCCCAATTTTACATTGAAATTTTAACGTTTGTTGACTTGGTTGCACAGGTGCATCCCTAGAAACTCATCGAGATCTGGTAAACTGTTTGAAGCATTATCAGATCCCAAGAAAGTTTTCAAGGCCTTGAATCGGGCCAACCAGAAAAACAACTGAAAAATTTGAAACAGAAATGGGAGATAACGAGGAAGATCCAGCTGTACCAATAGTTGCAGAGGTTGCTCTCCATGACTGGGCACAAATCAAAGATCCTCAGTAGCACTTGAAGATTTTTCTATCTATCTGAAAAACCCAAATGCAGTCCAATGTAACTTAGGAAGCAATCAAGATGATATTGTTTTCATTATTAGTGACAAGAGCTGCCCAGACCTGGATAAACTCGCTTCCATCAATTCCATAACAACTTAGGAGGACTTAGTCAGGAAATTTCATAACAAGTTCCACCCACCCAACATGACTGCTCAACAAAATTGATGATATTTTGAGCTTTAGACATAAACCAATGGAGACACTGCATGAGACATAGGAGCATTTTAAAGGAATATTGGTTATATGTCTTCACCATGGTATTCCAAATTTGATGTTGGAGCAGCGGTTTTACATGGGGTTGTCAGATAGTGTGAAGAATATTGTTGATGCTTCAACTGGTTGAGCCTTCTTGAGCAAAACATGGAGAGACGCCCAGGGTATGCTTGACAAGATGGAACAAACTCGAGATGGACAACCAATAATGCACCTATCACTCTAGTGGTGCACTCAGTGCCTCTTGATCCATCCAACTCTATGGCTGAAAATATGGCCACCTTATTGACACATATGAGTACACTCACTGAAAAGGTGGATGAATCAGGGCAGAAACAACAAGTACATATTGTAGATACTAACAATGGGGGATTGTGTGCATTAGTCAACCAATTGGTAACCACTGGAATGAAGAACATGATCATCATTATCACCTTGAAGACATGAACTATGTGTCTAATTATAGAGGCCAGAGATAGAGTGGTCAGAATTAGGGTTAGCAGAAGCAGCAGTACATGCCATCCCAGCCACAGTTCAACACTGAGAACATGGGAGGTATGAGACCCCCAACAATATGTCACCTTACCCAAGGCCACAAGGATACAATAATCAGCATCAGCATCAGGGGTATCACCCTCCTCGGCAGCAGCATGGTGGAAGACAGATGGATTTGCTAGACTTGAAGCAATGATGCAGCATTTTATTGGGTCCAATGCAAAAATTAATGGGAGAGTAGATGCACATGATTCAGCAATCAATAATATTAAACTGAAGATGGGCCAAATTTCCATGTCTCTAAAAATCGTCCTCATGGGACACTACCTGCAGACACCCAGATAAATCCAAAAGATCAGGGCCCGAAGCAGCTGATGGCAGTAAGTCTACATAATGGCAGAGATATGGATGTAGAACAGGAGAGGGCTCGAGAAGCTAAACAGGCCGAGACACTCATACCAGTGCCCATTGAGCTAGATGAGTCAACGAAACTGACAAAGGTGATAGTGAAGCGTGCTCAGAAAGAATATAACATTCAGAATGAGATCGAGAAAGAAGCTGAGACGGTCCAGGAGCCAGTAGTTGATGTAGAAGATGATAAAGATCAGTCCCAAGTGATTGGGAAGAAGAGACCTCCTGCATACTTTCCTCGGAGGCTGGCTAAGTACCAAAAAAAGGAGCAATACAAGAAGTTTTTTAAAATGCTGAAACAAATCCAGGTAAATATACCATTGATTGAAGCTTTGAAGGAGATGCCTAGGTATGCAAAAATGATGAAGGACTTGATGTCCCGACAATTTGATTTTCAAGACTTGGCCACAGCTACTCTTACTCAGACCTGCAGTGCAATGGTGACTAGACCAATTGCGGAAAAGCTGTCTCACCCAGGGAGCTTTACAATTCCATGCTTTATTGGTAATTTTGCTTTTGCTAAGGCACTGTGTGAGCTAGGGTCCATCATCAATCTTATTCCCCTAGCGATTTATAAGAGGCTGGGCATTGGAAGAGCTAGACCCACCTCTATCACTACAACAAATTTGGTCTAAGGCCACACCAATTATAAACAACACTTGAAAAGCGTTGCTGAAAGTATCTTTGGCAACACTTTTAAGGGGTGTCCTTTGTCTAACACTTTTGGCTACGGGTTTTAGGCAACACTTAAGAAATATTACTTTTAATTGTATAGACTACGATTTTCAAGCGTTGCCAAATTATAAAATATTAACAACCCTTATTCACATGTAATGCAACACTTTTAAGCGTGCTTATTTATATTAGTAAAGGCAACTCTCTATAAGCGTGCTCTAAAGTCCCATAAATATACCCGCTCAAATTTTCCCCTAAAATTTGGCCGAATAACTATGCCCAAAAATATCCCGCTAAAATATACTTTTCCAAGTTTTACCCACTCTACAGGAGAATCCCATCCTTCCTCTTCTCTAAAATTTGACTTTTCTTGTAACTATGAAGCAAATTAGTATTGTTTCTGGAAACCGCTGATGGAGGCGCTATATTTCTTTTAATTTCTCTTCTCAACAGTCAAAACTCTCTTTTCGTCGGAGTTCTGCTGCCATCAAAATTAAATCGGGGATTTTGATTTTTGGCTTAGGGTTGTTGCTGATCTCCATATTTCAAAAGCTTGTGTAAGATTTCTCTAAAAATTTTAGTAGTTTAATAACTTTGCGATTTGGCTTTTTTGAAATTTCTACAATTTCTTTTTTGTGTAATGGTTTCTCCGAAATTTCTTTGAAATTTTGTTGCTTATTTAGTTGAGAGTTTTGCGATTTGTTTAGTTGATGGATTGTGCGGAATCCTTTGATAATCTTATTTTGGGAATATATATTAAAGATTTTTTCTGATGCAAATAACTCACAGAATACACAGGAACTCTCTATTCCATTAGATTATCTTCAGTTGCATCAGAATGTGGGGGTGAAGATACTGTTAAGTACATATTTTGAGCTTGGCGTACATATCCTTTACCTAGTGATATGCACTTTTTGTCCACAATATATATAAGTTACTTTAGGAACTAATTATGTGTTCTCCCTTTTTCACTGCTGTATTTGCTTACCTTATGACGTTCAAGAGGGAGGCTTGGATGACTTATGTCACTCTCATTCCTGTTGTTACTGGGGTTATCATTGCCAGCGGGGTATGCTTTTCTTCTATCCCAGTTTTACTTGAATTGGTGTGCTAAGTTAATGAAATGAGTCTCTTGTCGTTGAGTTAATCGATTGGAGTTCAAATTTATACCCCATTTTAAGAAAATTGCATATTTGGTATTGCAATATTATAAGGTGTATTAAGATGAATAACTATTTTTAAGTGAATTTATGAGGACATATTTCTAAGTTAGTGGGTCATATTTTGTTCATGCTTGATTCAATACAGGATCTTGCTGCACATTGGATTGTTAATAGGTACTAAGTGTTTAAGTTATGCCAAAAGATGTATTTGTGAGCTAGACTTGTTGATAAAGCTGATTTGGATTTTGTATGACTAACTTGTATTGACACTTAAGTGCTGCGGATGGAATCTTTCATAGGACTAATTTATTTTAGTTTATCTTATCAGGGAGAGCCAAGTTTTCATCTATTTGGGTTTATAATGTGTATCGGAGCAACTGCTGCAAGGGCACTCAAGTCAGTGGTTCAGGGAATTTTGCTTTCCTCTGAAGGGTAATATTTTCTTATTTCAGTTAAATGTGTAGTCAAATTCTGTGCTCTTCATTATGGACAATCCGGAGATAGGATAGGATGCTGAATTGTTTTGTGTTCACATATTACAGGGAGAAGCTGAATTCCATGAACCTTCTACTCGAGTGCTCTGACTTTTCAGGTAAATCTTCTTAATTCTCTGCTCAAGATTTATTTAAGACGAGGTCTTGGCTTTGATATTATCACCTAGGTTTAGATTTTGCTCGAATTTGGATATCACTGCTACTTTCACATCTGAAAAAATAGGAAATCAATTGATACAGTCCTTTTTGCTTTCGTCCGGAAGGATTCATCTTCGAATTTTATCTTAAATCCACCACGAAGAGCTATTTCACTTATTTGAAAATCCTATGCGTTTTCCTTTCTTTCGTCAAATACATCTCCTATCCTACATAATTTTTTATTTGTCGAAGCACCTTTTTCCTTTATACCTAATGAAAAAATGTTCTGGAAGAGGGGTTGTCTGAATTTTGAGTTCTTGAATTTGATACGGTTAGAATGTTTCTTCTATCTTGTATGCTGTATGCTGTATGCTGTATGCTGTATGCTGTATGCTGTATGCTGTATGCTTGCAGCTTCAATATTTGAATCTATGATCTCTTTTCGATCTTTAGTTTTTCATCCCTATTAATTTGTAAATATTGTGGGTTTGTTTGTTACGCTGTTATTTTTGTGATTGCTCTAGCGCTTAGCTTAATATTTATGTGAATTTGCATGTAATTCAAGCTTTCCTGATTCTCATAGAAACCAAGTAAGTGAGGTATGATGTTTGTGAAGCAAACGTGTAACACTTATAGACATGCACAAATAGAATATGTATAATTTTAGCGTAGCACAAGACTCCAGTTGATGTTTGGGGAGGGGGAGACATAGTCCGACTTAGCCCTACATGTGAAGTTTTCCTCTCAATTGACAGACCATGATATACCAAGCAATGGGAGCGAAGCATGGGAAATTGACGCTGCACTGCTGAAATATGAATATGAAATTGCAACTGGATCAACCGGCGATTTGTCAGTAAAATGACATTTTGAAATAGTAATCCATTATTTACTGAGGGTTCATTCCAAAGTTAGGAAGTGGCTATTAAGGTTCTAAAGACTGAGTGCCTAAATGGAGTAGTGCAAAAAGATTTTTGCCCAAGAAGTTTATATATTAATGTGACTTCTCCTCTTTAAATGTAAACTTGGAATATGAAGAAAAGATTTTGTACATTTCCTTGGTGACTATACACCTGAACTCTTTCTGGTACTTACAGGAAAGTCCGCCATAGGAATGTCATGCAATTTATTGGTGCATGTACAAAACCTCCACTCCTATGTATCATCACAGGTAATCCTAGAGATTAATGTGTCACGTTAGATGCTTTTTAGTTCAAGAGCACACTGATTGTCTAGTTTAGTTTTACCTTTTACTGGAAAAGCCTCTGTTCATTTTTCTTAAATATCCTCTTCTATGCAGAATTCATGTCAGTTGGAAGTCTGTACGATTTCTTGCATAAAACAAAAGGTTTTTTCAAGCTTCCATCGTACTCAGGGTTGCAATTGATGTTTCAAAGGGAATGAGCTACCTGCACCAAAATAACATAATCCACAGAGACCTGAAGACTGCCAATCTCTTGATGGATGAAAATCAAGTAAAGAATGAAGTTGATTTCCTTATCTCTTTAACTCTATATGTAAAAAGACTATACAAAGTGCTTACTGCTTGTTCTTGACAGCTTGTGAAGTTGTTGATTTTGGTGTTGCTCGAGTGCATCTGATAAAACCAGAATAATTACAAAATCATGCTTTCTAACCAATGTATACTATATATATATATATATATATATATATATATATATATATATATATATATATATATATATATATATATATATATATATATATATATATATGTTTCTTCCTAATTTCTAATTTTATTTTGAATGTGTAGGAAAATACGGTTGATGCTATTGGATATGGTGGTCACAAATCAATTTGATTCATTAAAGTGAATGGTGAAGACCTTTTGAACAATTGAGATGTTTATTTTTATTAATTCTATAAATATGAAAACATTTGGTTTTGTAGAGGTCTTTGTTAGTGAATGCTTGAACCAACAATGCTTTATTACTATAGACAGTACACAAAATATATTTCTTTATTGAAATTTATTTTAAGTATATGCATTTGTATTATTTTTATTCTATTACTTATTATCTAATTTAATGCTTGAGATATGCGTGTGAGAATAGAATTTGATGCAAACAAATATAGTTTTTAACCACAAAATTGTGGCTAGTATAAGTTAGACCTGTCTAACGGGCCAGTTTGACCCGGGACCGGGCCGGACCGGCCCGGTATAAATCGGGACCGGATCGGGCCGATTCTTAAGGGGTGGGCTGGGCTGGGTTGGGGGGGGGGGATGGGTTAGAATGGTTAGGATTTTAGAAGTAGGACTCGGGATCGGACCGGCCCGGTAAGCCAAACAGTGCTTGAACCGGTTGACCCGGACCGGTACAACGGTCAAAATTTTTTAAAAAAAAAAAAAAATTTTCTGCACATGTGGGCCCCACAGGACCGTTGGCAACGGTCCAGAACCGTTGGCCAACGGGAGTATTTTCAGAAATGGCCACTTATTTTTTTGTATTTATTAAATTACATTATTAACCCTTCTTAAAATCTATAAATACCCTCCCTCTTCTTCATTTCCTCACTCAAAAAGTCAAAATTATCAATCTCTCTCTCAATTCTCAAATTATCAATCACTCTCTTCTCTTCAATTTTCAAGAATTCATATTCTAATTTTATAATGTTATTGTCTTTGTTTTCCCGAATTTAATTTATCGTAATTTCTCATTCGGAAATCGGAGTTCTAAGCTTGAAGTTCAAGTGTTCAACATTGAAATACTTGCTTGACGTTTGTTCGTGGTAACACCGGATTTGCGTAATCAAGTGCTCAATTTATTGTCGAATTCGGTGCACTCTTTCCAACTCTTTCTCTTATTTAGTATTTTAATTGCATATTTAATTTAAGCTTATATTTTCATTTTTACAATATGTTTGATGATGCTAGTCCTGTAGCTTTTGGTAGTAATAGTAATGACTCGACTTCTAATCGTAAAAGAAGAAATTCGGTATGGAATTTTTTTGAAATAATAGAAGGTACTAATAGTGTTAAGTGCAAATTTTGTAACGAAACTTTTCAATATTTGACCGAAGGAAATTTAGGAGGGACTGGACCATTTGCAAGACATATGAGAGCTGTCCATCCTATAGAATGGGTCAATAATGATGCTAATCCTGTAGCTTCTGGTAGTACTAGTAATAATGATGACCCGACTTCTAATCGTAAAAGAAGAAGTCGGGTATGGAATTTTTTTGAAATAATAGAAGGTACTAATAGTATTAAGTGCAAAATTTTGTAACGAAACTTTTCAACATTTGACCGAAGGAAATTTAGGAGGGACTGGACCATTTACAAGACATATGAGAGCTGTCCATCCTATAGAATGGGTCAATAATTATGGGAAGCAATGATTTGTAAGTTTTAGACTTTTAGTATGTTTGACTGTTTGTACTTTGTTTCAGAGATTGGATTAGATAGATCGGAACGAAGAAATCAGGAAAGGAAGATGTTCACACTTCACAGTTCATACTTCATAGCCCAGAAGACGAAGAACTTTAACTTGGAGATGTTGATTATGATGAAGATGAAGTGATGAACTGATGAAGTGATGCAAAACATTTGAAATTACTACTTCACTATAAAAAATGTAAACATTTCATTATCTACTTATTAATTTGAAATTGAGAAATAAAGTAGCACTTGCAATAAGTGCAATTTTTCCCCCATCTTTTGTTGTGTTCATTCAATTATTACAAAGTATTAATATAACTTAATATTTATACATAATTCTAAAAAAAATAAATACAAAATAACGAAACCCGGCCCGGCCCGGACCATTACAACCCGTAACCCGTACGGTTCAATCTTAACCCCTAACAACCCAGCCCGGTTAAACCCGGCACTGTTTGGACCCGGCCCGGACCGGTAACCGGACGGGTCGAAAAAAAATCGACCCGGACCGGACCGGTGGAACCGGTTGACACCTTTAGTATAAGTATTTGAAAAATAATTTTGTGTAGACAAAATCGCCTTTCTTAAAAAGGGTGTCCATAGGGATTGTCGATCTTGATAAATGTTGCTCTAGAAGCCACACTTTGTGAGCGTAGCCTTTAACATGACAAATATCATGCTTCATAAGTGTAGCCTTATGTTATAAAAGGGTAGCTATATGAGAAAATATAAGTATGGCCTTTGTATCGTAATGGCCACACTTTTAAAGCGTGGTTTCTAAGGCAACACCTATAAAGCGTGGCCAATAGTCAAAGGTTACGGTACTTTAGGTCACCCCCCAAAAAGCGTTGCCTAAAGTCGTAAAGTGTTGCCTTTGCCAAACGCCACACTTCTTGGCATCTTAAGCCACACTTCTTAGGGTGGTTGTAGGCCTAAAATGTTGTAGTGTATGTTGTTGCCACTGGCTGACAGGACTGTGAAACGACCCTCTGGTATCCTGGATGATGTGTTGATTTAGGTAGGAAAATTTGTGTTTCTTACAGATTTTGTAATCCTTGACTGCAAAGTGGATGAAGAGATTCCCATAATTTTGGGAAGACCATTTTTGGCCACTAGGAGAGCTCTAATTGACTGTAAGGCTGGGGAGCTCAAGATGAGACTGAAAGACGAAGAAATAACATTCAATACACAGAAATCTATGAGGCGGCCAAGTAAATTCACCAATTTCTCTGGTACTGATGCTGTGGATGTAATTGTAGAGACTGATGATGAGAGGCTGACCATTGAAGACCCCCTTTTTGCATGTTTAATGAATTTGGGTGAGGAGAAAGGAGAGGAACTGGCGAAATGGGTGTTGGCGTTAGAGGGTAGAGGGTTCTGGGATAGAATTCTATAATTTAAGCCCTTGCACTTGGAAAATAGAGACTCCTCCAGCCACGCCATCCATCGAAGAACCACCAAAGCTGGACTTAAAGCCATTGCCCGCCCATCTCAAGTATGAATTCCTGGAACCTAACTCCATATTACATGTTATTATCTCATCTACTTTGTTAGATGTGCAGGCTCAACAACTATTGCATGTACTGAAGGAGTGCAAGACTGCCATTGGGTGGATCATGACAGACATAAAGGGGATCAAGTATGCACAAAATTCTACTGGAAGAGGGACACGAACCTTCGAGGGAACACCAAATAAGGCTGAACCCCAATATGAATGAAGTGGTGAAGAAGAAGTAATCAAGTGGTTAGATGCGAGAATCATTTTCCCAATCTCTGACATTAGTTGGGTTAGCCCAGTTTAATGTGTTCCTAAAAAGGGTGGTATGACGGTAGTTAAGAATGATAACAATGAATTTATCTCTACAAGAACTGTCACGGGCTGGAGAATTTGCATGGATTATAGAAAGTTAAATCTAGCCACCAGGAAAGATATGCATTGTCAGATGTTAGACAGACTGGCAGAGAGGCCAAACTTCAGTTTTATGGATGGGTACTCAGGGTACAATCAGATTGCACCGGAGGATAGAGAGAAGACCTCTTTCATTTGCCCGTATGGCATTTATACCTTTCGGAGGATGCCCTTTGGCCTATGCAACACTCCCCCCACATTCCAATGGTGCATGATGTCCATATTCACTGACATTGTATAGGACATAATGGAGGTGTTCATGGATGACTTCTCAGTGGTGGGGAACTCATTTGTTGAGTGCTTGGTAAATATGACGTGTGTGTTGAAATGGTGTATCGATACTAACTTGGTTCTGATTTGGGAGAAGTGCCACTTCATGGTATAAGAGGGCATAGTCTTGGGTCACTGGATGTAAAGCAAAGGAATTGAGGTGGATCGTGCTAAAGTAGATGTGATAGCAAAGCTTCCCCCTCTAACTTCAGTCAAAACAATCAGGAGCTTCCTGGGGCATGCCTGTTTCTACCGGAGATTTATAAAAGACTTTTTAAAAATTTCCAACCCTCTTTGTAAGTTGTTACAAAAAGATCACCCTTTCTTGTTTTTTGATGATTGCAGGGTAACATTCGAGAAGCTAAAAAAGAGGCTGGTCACATCACCTATCATAGTTGCCCCCGGCTGGGAGCAACCATTCGAACTCATGTGTGATGCCCGTGACTACACAATGGGGGCAGTGCTGGGACAATGAAAAGACAAGCTGATGCATCCAATATACTATGCTAATAGAAAGCTGAGTGGAGCCCAGCTGAACTACACCATGACTGAGAAGGAGATATTGGCTGTGATGTTTGCATTCGACAAGTTCAGATCATATCTGATTGATTCTAAGGTAATTGTATACACCGACCATGCATCTCCCATGTACTTGATTGAGAAGAAGGAATCTAAGCCGCGCCTGATTCGTTTGGTATTGCTACTGCAAGAATTCGACCTTGAAATTCGTGGCTGTAAGGGCACAGAAAATCAAGTCGCTGATCATCTATCACGACTTGAGGGAGATAAAAATGCGATTGAGGTTGAGGATATTCGAGAAACCTTTCCAAACGAGCAGCTGCTCGCTACTAGTCTTGAGGAAGCGCCATGTTATGCAGACTTTGCTAATTACATGACTAGTGGTATAGTTCCTTATGACCTTTCATATGTCCAAAGGAAAAAGTTTTATCCTGATAGCCGCATGTATTATTGGGATGAGCCTAATCTATTTATAATTTGTGTTGACAATATGATCCGGAGGTGTGTCCCCGAGATAGAACAATCTTCTATTTTGCAGGCTTGTCACGCCTCGGCATATGGAGGACATTTTGGAGGGGTCAGGATAGCTACGAAATTGCTTGAGGCCAGATTCTTTTTGCCAATAATGTTTAAATATGTGCACCTATGGGTGAAGGGCTACAATGAATGTCAGTGGACTGGGAACATTTCTCGTCGCCATGAGATGCCCATGAACCCGATTAAAGAGGTGGAAGTGTTTGATGTCTGGGGGATTGACTTCATGGGTCCCTTTGTCAGCTCCTATGGCAATAAGTACATACTTGTTGTTGTGGATTATGTGTCCAAATGGGTAGAAGCTTCAACGTTGCCCACTAATGATGCAAGAGTGGTGGTGGGACTTTTAGTGACAGATGCACTCACTTCTGATAGAGCCTTCGAAAAGTTGCTTGCAAAGTGTGATGTACGCCACAAGGTGGCTACCCCTTATCACCCCCAGACTAGTGGGCAGGTTTGAAGTGTCCAACAGAGAGATAAAAAGTGTATTAACCAAGACTGTGAACACCACAAGAACCAATTGGGTGAGAAAGCTAGATGATGCACTCCGGGCCTACAGAACTGCTTTTAAAACATCAATTGGTATGTCCTATATAAGTTGGTGTTTGGAAAGGCCTGCCACTTGCCAGTGGAACTTGAAAATAAAGCACGGTGGGCATTGAAACAACTGAACTTAGATATTGATGCTGCAGGCACGACAAGAATCACTGAATTGCATGAGCTCGACGAGTTCAGACATCTTGCTTTTGAGAGCACAAAGTTGTACAAGGAGAGAATGAAGAGGTTGCACGACCAAAATATTGTTGTGCGATATTTCAAACCCGGGGACATGGTATTTCTCTGTAACTCAAGACTGCGGTTGTTCCCTGGTAAGCTTAAGTTAAGATGGACTGGTCCATTTTGAGTTGTAGAAGTTTTGCCTTCGGGAGCTATAGAGATTGCCTCAGAGAAAGACTCTCACATATTTAGAGTCAATGGGAAGAGATCAAAGCTATACACATGCATGAAAGAACCAAAAGAAGTGTCTGAGATCTACCTGACTGCACCTCAGAGGTCGAGCGAGCCTTAAATGTGCTTATCTGCGTTGTGCCGCGATGTTAAATCAGGCGCTTATTGGGAGGAAATCCAGTTGTTAACCTCACTAATCCATAATTGTAGTTTAGGATTATTAGAACTTAGGAGTTATGAGACTTGATTGGGCAGGTACAAGCATGAATTGAACATAAATTGGGGTGCAACCCGGAAGCTAAATGTCGAAAATAAATCGAGCTCTGTGAAAAATAGCCTACCACACTGCATGTGAAGCCGTGCTAGGAAAAGACGGGCCTGAGGGACAAAAAGTGACGGTCTCTGCTAATTTCCATTAGCGCGCTGCATGGGACGCCGCACCATGCGACGTGGCAGTATAAGTTTTTTTAAAAAAATTAGCATTTTTTAATATTTGACCAGCGTTCCCCCCACCAACCCCTTATTTTTTTTCTCTTTCAATCCAAACGCTGAAGCTCACTCCCCAAATTCCCCATTCTCTTTTCTTCTCCAATTCCCTCCCGACACACACCCCCATCCCTTCCATTCATCCCCAAGGTAATTTTCTCTACTATCTTCTCTTTTCTTTAAGTAATTTAGTGTAATGAGTAGTATAGTTTAATTTCCACTAAACCCTAGGTAGTGTCTTAGTGCTAATTATTTTTCCTCTTTTTTTTTCTCCATTTAATTGCTTATTTTGGCCATTATTGGTGCTTAAACTTGTTGGGTTTTCATTGTGCTTAACTTGTAGAAGATTTTTAGCATGTCTTGATGCGTAAACAAAATTTTTATGGTGAAGTTGTGTGGGGGTGCCTTAAAGGACGAAATTTAGTAGTGTATTTGTGCAAATTTGGAGTAATTTGTGCCCTTGTTATATTGTGACGGTGGTAGGATGGTTGATTGTTATGGTTGTGTAGTAATATTGGAAGAATTAAGGTTGAACTTATGAGGTAATTTTGGTGGAGGCCATGTGTTTGATTAAACGCCTCAATGACCTTGAAAGTGACATTTAGCTTATTGAAGAATAATTGCAATGAGAAAACGTGTGCTAGGTGATATTGTTAGTAGGGCATTAGTATAACTTCGTTTGTTTCTCTTTGTAGTTACTAGATTAGCTTCTTATTTTTTTAATGTTAAACTAGCATAGTATGTGGTTTTGTAGTTGTACTATTATGTTGGTAGTTGAGGGGATTGTTGATTGCTTGCGGTGCACTTCCATCGGGTAGTGTGAGTACCTGGTATACATTTTACTAATGAACATGCAAATAACATAAGTGTGGGGTGGTTACCCTGTTTGGTCTTGTTTTGGGTTTTCGTGTGGTGGCTACATTGTCGTCTTGTGAAAGTATAATGTCTCGCCGCCCGAGCAAACACTCTATCACTGGTTCTTCTGAGGTTGCTTTTAGTAGCCGCCGTGGTGGGAGACGGGCACCTCCCCCCCCCCCCCCCAGTGGAGAAGGAAGAGGAGCGCATTGACCCTGATGCGGATGTGGTGCCAGCGTGCGAATATGGTATACGGGTGGTCCCCGCCCATGCTCGAAGCTGGTTTTAGACATTTGTCCAGTCAGTCAACCCGGACCCTGAGGTTGCTATTGACGATGAGATGTTTGCCCGTGAATATGGCGACATTTACAACAACATTCGGGCTTTGGGTTTAGACATATATTTCATCCAGGTGATGCAGTGAATGTGAACCTAGTGAAAGAATTTTATGCCAACTGGCAACCTGAAGCCAGCCTGGATGCGGTTTTCGAAGTGCACGTAAGGGGTAAAGTGATTCCATTCTCCTCCAGGGTGATCAATCCGATTGTGGGGTTCACAGAACATTCCTACAAGCTCTTTCAGAGGTTTTTTCGTCGACCAGACTATCCGACTATTCGCCGCCTGTTATGTGGTGCTGACTCTTCTGCCGCATGGACACGAGATGCCAATGAATTCCACAAAGAAATGAAGAAGGAAACTTTCCAGCGGCCAACCAGGGTTCTGTTGCGGTTGATTAATGGCAAGATCACACCGACTAGCAGTGACACTGATGTACCCCGACTGAAGATGTGTTTGATTTATGCCCTGTTGACTCGGATGCAGTTCGACCTTGGTAAAATCATGCTTGAGAATATGGCTAAAGTGTGACCACTCAGGGCTCGCCATCTACACTACCCGAGTATGATCACTCGATCGTTACAAGCACATAGTGTGGAGGAGGAGTTCCAATACGACATGACTATTCCAGTGTCTTACCCTATTGGGCCCTTTGATGTTATATCGGTGATTGACCCCCCTACTGCAGCTTTTAATTTAACCAGAGGATGGTTCGTGTTGAGGAGACTCTAAGCTACTGTTTGCTGACTTGCGCCTTCGGGTTGATTGAGGGGAGGCTAACTTGGAAGAGTTGCAGCAGGATCACCCCCTTTCTGATATCACTCAGCAGTGGTTAGGGTTGGCGAGAGGAGGACAATTGCCACCCGATAAAGATGTGAACTCCATTCCCTATGATGATGAGGAGTATTTGTGCACTTTCGAGAGTGTTGATGATTAGGCCTTGGGCCTCGCGGAGTCCCTTTTTCACTCTTGATTTTACTGTTTTACATTGGGGACAATACAATCACTTAAGTGTGGGGTGGGGTGCTCCTATTTGATTATATTTTTACTTTTCTTTGTTTTTAATTTGCCAGTTGTTTTTTTTTTGATTTGTTTCTTTATTTCTTAGACAATTGATCTGTAAACTATAATTCTGAATTCTATCGGGCATGTAATAGTTAGTAAGAAAGTATGTAGTTCGATTCTTCCTGACGATAGATTTTGTCGATTGGTTTCTTGAGGGAGATGAGTCAAAAGAAAAAAAAATCATATACATAGAAATCCAAAAATATGTCTTTTATTTTAGTTTTCCTTTTAGGTAGTGTAAAAATTCCCCCTTGGTTTTTTTTTGTGCCGCGGTTTTTTTCCAAGGGTTTTGGTTGAACCGGATGTAGTTAAATCTTTTTAGTTTTTAGGAGTTGAGATTCATTAATTAGGAAGCTAAGTTGAAGGATCAGCTTACCTTGATTGTGCGTGCCTTGAGAGTGTTAAGGGCCTTAGTTGTGACACCTAGGCTCAATTCTTGACTTTTAAATAAGTACCTTAAAATTGTATGACCTTAGCATTGCTTAACTATTTTGACTAGAGTATATTGATGAGTCTGATCCTAAGTGAGTTATGTACCATGTGTGTGTAAGGATTTGTTATATTCTGTGAATTGTATTTGATGCCTAGAACTTGCCCCGTGTGTTTGCAAAATGAAATAGTAGTTTTGTTCAGTCTTGGAAGTGACATAGGCGTTTCTTTGTTGAGCCATATATACATACTTTGCCCGCCTAATTGTGATATATCATAGTTAACCCCTTTTGAGCCTATAATCATGTTTCTTTGGCAACCACATTACAAGTCTTACCCAATTATTTGAATTGACCATATATTTGAACCTTTTCACCTCTCATGAGGACTTGAATTGTTATGAACTTTATAAAAGTTGAAGTGTGGGGTAGTGGGTGTGGATTATGAATGGAACTAATGGAACAAGGAGAAAGGTGCATTGTGTTGAAAAAAATAATAATATAAGAGCCACTTGAATTGAAAAATAAAGAAGAAAAAAATAAAAAAAATACACACACACAGACACACACACACATACACACACACACACAAACACACACACACACACACACACACACACACACACACATATATATATATATATATATATATATATTCTTTGATAGTTGTGTCTTTGACGTAATTGTGCTTAAAAATGTAGGGAGTTAATCTAGATTGATGTGAGAGTGTAATTTTGGTTTGACATAAGTGTGGTTTGAAGGTTAAAGTATATGTATTAAAGTGCTTAGGAAGGTGTAGTCACTCTTATATCTAAATGTATCCTACCCGTCAGCAATTAAAGTCCTACTTGGTCCTACACTGTATGAGCTCGATTAGTAGAGTAGTACACTATGGGCAAGCCTATGATGCATCTTTTGTGGTATATGAATGTTATTTATGAGAGTGAGTGAATTATTTCTATCTCGAGTTCCTAAATATTCTTAAATTTTGTTGTGTGGGACTACTCTCTTTTGTTGTGTGAGGTCACTTGATTCATGAAGGAAAGATAATGTCATTTACCTCTGTGTTAGAGTAAGTGGGCGAGTGATTAATGCATGGTACGTTTGAGTCGAATCTGGAGGGTGGGATATTATGATAAGGTGCTCAGTACACTTTAATTATTCTTGGCATGGTGTATCAAGGATGTTGCTTGATGAACAGTTGTCTGCAGTGTAGTTCAAATGCTCGAGGACGAGCAATTATCTAAGTGTGGGGTGTTGATATTATCTAGAAACCCGTGTTTTAGTCATGGTATTACATTCCAATGATTGTGTTTTTTACGTGTCTTTGAGCTCAAATAATAGTAAATTACACTTAGTACGTGTTTTATGCCTTGCAGGAAGTGATACGGAGCTCAAAAGTTAATTTGGAGCTAAATTGATCAATTTGGATCTTTGAAGTCTGAGGAAAAGCCCAATACATTAAGCCGGGCTCGTGTTCGAGGGTCGTGTACTAAGTCTGGAAGTTAAAAGAGGACAAAATAAGTTCACTCTAAGAAAATTGCACTGCTGCACCCCAAGGGGCGCCACAACGCGCAGCACAGCAGTGTAAAATGGTACCTGACTTGAAAATATGAAGCTGCAGCTAAAATGCACTACTGCGCCGCATGGTGCGGGGTAGCCTGCGGTGTGGCTATTCAAATTTTACAGAGCTAGGTCCTAGTTCGCGCAGGAAAGGGTTTTTTCATCTGGGCCCGACCCTACTTGGTATAAATACATGTAAAATGCCATTTTGAGTACTTTTGCCATATCTTAGACCTAGGGGCTATTGTGGAAGGGAGAAAACGTTTGGAGCAATTTTCGAAGGAGATTGACATCAAATTCTTCATTCCTTCATCTTTGCTTTGTAATTTAACTATGCAATTTATTTGGGAAATTATAAACACTAGTATGAGTAGCTAAATACTTAGTCTAAGGTTTTGATGGAACCTATTGAAGGATGAACTTCTTTATTATGTTAATATAGTTTGCTAGTTTAATCTCTATTTGTTCAACTACGTGTTTGTTGTAGTTAATTGACAAGATCCTCAATTATTCGTACCTAATTAGTGTGTATAACTCGAGAGAGAGTGTAAATTTAGGTAGTTGGTGAACAATATCACTCCCAAAGTATAAGAGGGATCTATAAATGCGGGATTAAATCGGGATTAGGGATAATGAAGCCTTGGCTGCAATCTAATGTGAGTTATAATAAACAAAGCCAGCTAGCGTATCTCGAGAGAGTGCGTCTAGTAAATTATCGTGATTACTCGGGAGAGATTTACGTAAAAAGAGTGCTCATGATTGATAGAGGTATTTTGTTGTTGTATATGAAACATAATCGGAAGGGAATCCATCAATAGGGTAAATCACTACCTTAGAACCTTCTCATAATTGTTTACAACTCAAGCATAGTTAGTTTTCAGCTGTTTATTTACTTGCAGTCTTAGTTATTAGCAATACCATCAACTGTTATTTACAACTTTTGGGGAAATTGATTCTTTAGAATTTAGTAAGTCCAACGAAAGTAATTAATAGGTTCATTCTCTGTGGATTCGACTCTGGGCATAAATAATCAGATTATATTTGCAACGTCTGCATGTCCTTTTATAAGGCATAGTTTGGCTTGATCATAAAGCATGCCCCAAATTCTTTCCCTCTGCCTAACATCGATCACATGATCGATGCTACGACCGGCCACGAGACTCTAAGTTTTCTCCATGACTATTTCGGGTACAACCAAATGCGATGAAACTGGCGACCAAGAAAAAACTTCTTTCATCACTAAATATGGCACATATCGCTATAACGTAATAATGCCTTTCAGATTTAAAAACTGTGGTGTCAATTACCAACGACTAGTAAATCAAATATTCGAAGAACAAATAGGAAAAACCATGAAAGTTTATATTGATGATATGCTAGTTAAGCCCCTACGAGTGGAGGGCCATTTAAAGCATTTGCAGGAAACCTTCAGTATATTGAAGAAGTATAACTTGAAGTTGAATCCAGAAAAATGTGCATTCGGGTTCGGGTCCGCAAGTTTCTCAGATTCATGGTATCCAATCGAGGGATCGAGATTAGCACCAATAAGATCAAAGCTATCAAGGACATCATGGTAGTGGATAATGTGAAGGCTGTACAAGGCTAACTGGGTGCATTGCAGCATTGGGGCGATTCATCTTAAGGTCGTCCGTAAAAATGATCGATTTTTCTTGTTGGTGAGAAAGAAAAACAACTTCACATGGACTCCAGAATGTCAACATGCTTTAGAAGAACTTAAGCGATACTTGTCGAGCCACCATGCTTCACACGGCGAGGGCAGATGAACGACTGTACTTTTACCTTGCGGTATCATAAATTGTGGTAAATGGAATCCTAGTCCAAGAAGAAAAAGGTACGGAATTTCCAATTTATTATGTTAGTAGGACCTTAGGTGAGGCCGAAACTAGATACCCTCACCTAGAAAAATTGGCACTCACCTTGCTAATTCCTCTAGGAAACTGAAATCATATTTTCAGTGCCATCTTATATGTGTTGTGACAACCTACCCTTTACGAAATATAATGCATAAGCCCAAAATCTCGAGATGGATGGACAAATAGGCCATAAAAATCAGCGGGTATGATATCGAACATTAACCCCGAACAACCATCAAATCTCAAATTTTGGTAGATTTCGTGGTCGACTTTACACCAGACCTAATATTCGAAGTCGAATAAGAGTTGTTGGTAAACTCGGAACATCTTCGGGAATTTGGACCCTCTTTATGGACGGTGCCTCGAACATAAAAGGGTCTGAACTTGGCATCGTACTAAAACCACCCACAAGCAACATAGTTAGACAAACTATTAAAACTGTAAAATTGACTAAAATTGACGCCGAATATGAGGCCATGATTGCAGGACTCGAACTGGCCAAAGGATTGGGAGCGGAGGTGATCGAAGCTAAGTGTGACTCCCTCTTTGTAAACTATAGTGAACCAAGTTAACAGAATGTTTGAATTAAGAGATGAGCGAATGCAAAGATACCTAGAAAAGCTACAGGTAACACTATATAAGTTCAAAGAGTCGACTTTGTTGCACGTGCCTCGAGAATAAAACAGTAAGGCCGATTCCCTCGCGAACTTGGGATCATCGATCGAGGACGAAGAGCTCAACCTGGGGGCTCTCATACAACTTATGAGGACGGTAGTAGAAGAAGGTCACGCCGAATAAACTTCACAAGCTTGACTTGGGATTGGAGAAATAAATACATAGAGTATTCGAAGACCAGAAAACTTCCCTCAAATCCAAAGGAATCGAGGGACCTGCACACAAAGGAAGCCCGATTTAGCTTGTTGGAAGATGGAACCTTACTCAGGAGAACGTTCAACAGTTCGCTAGCAATATGTCTAGGACCGGGAGATACCGAGTACGTTTTGAGGGAAGTCCATGAAGGCACATGCGGGAACCACTCAGGTGCCAGATCATTGGTTCGAAAGGTAATCAGAGTCGGTTATTACTGGGTTGATATGGAAAAAGAGGCAAAGGAGTTTGTGAAAAAAAGTGATAAATGTCAAAGATATGCTCCGATGATTCATCACCCGAGGAGTTGCTGTAGCGGTTTTATCGCCATGGACGTTCATGAAGTGGGGGATTAACATCGTCGGTCCTCTTCAATCGGCACCATGTAACGCTTAATTTGTTTTGTTTATGACTGAATATTTCTCTAAATGGGTTGAAGCACATGCCTATCAGAAGATCAGGGAGAAGGAAGTCATCGACTCAATTTGGGACCATATCATATGTCGATTCGAAATACCATCTGAAATTGCATGTGACAACGGAAAATAGTTTATCGGCGACAAGATGACCAAATTTCTTGAAGGCCACAAGATCAAAAGGATCTTATCAACATCGTATCACCATAGTGGGAACGGACAAGACGAACCGACCAAACGACTCAATTATGTTAAGGATATCCCTTCTTTCTTTTTGACATGATACATACGATACAAACGAAATGAGCAAATGCACAACTTCCATAAATGACTCTATTCGTTGACATGCTAGAGATGCTTATATTCTTGATTTCTCACGTGTCCTAGTATTCTATCATATTTTTATGGGTCTCAGAAAATATATAAGTTGATAAAGTTTACTTCATGATATTAATCAAAGGCATAATTGTCTTATGATATTCCGAAAGATTTATTGACGTACTTCTCATGCATTGCATTCATATATACATGTACATTGACACATGACCAAATGGCGTTATATACGCGTATATACGTATATTATATATTTGTGATATGAAAAAAGGTTACGGCGTTATATACGCACCACCACCTGATCAGTTGGTATACGTTGATGATTTTGCCTACAGTGGTTGAGATGATATGATGAGATTCCCTTAGAGGTTTGATGATGTTATGAACACATGTACCTATACACGACATGACATTCATATGCATATGCATGACACTATAAGTATTTCATGATTTACAGAGTTATCTAGACTTACAGGTTGAGTCGGTTACTCCATATTTCTTCCATGTCTTTTATATACTTATTTATGTGCCTTACATACTCGGTACATTATTTATATTGTCGTTCTTTTATTGGTGACGCTGCATTCATGCCTGCAGGTATAGACAATAAATATGACGAGCCCCCATAGTAGACGGTGTTAGAATTCAGCGAAGGATCAGTAAGACTCTACCTCATTCGGAGTGCAGCCGAATCTATGAGTCATCGTGTCAGAATTTTGCTACAGACTTATGGGTAAGGCGATACCCTGCCCCATTTGATGTCAAATACTTTTATAGGCTTTGTAGACATAGATTCAATTTGTACAGTATATCAGAGGCCTTGACGGCCCAAATGTATTCATATTTTAAGAAAGATGGTTCATCGATACAGTGCTTTCCCACTTATAGTTATACATTACGAGTTGTGACCATGTTGGCCTAGTTACCAATGATAGTACGATAAAAAAGATATGTTATGTTGGTTAAGGTACTGGGTGCCCGTCGTGACCCTTCGATTTGGGTCGTGACAAGAAGCATTCATTTAAATGCTAGTTGTTATATGTCACATATATATGCTAGCTGGGAGCCTCGACTCCATCGATCGAAGCATGTCATCTTTAAGTACCATATTTGAGCAGCGTTATGATTATATCTTGAATTAGAAAACCATACTTTATTCCTTTCGATTGTTTTATATCTTCGATACATTTTGTTCATGAGGATATTTACTGTTTCAGTTCCAGGCCCTGTTATTTATATCCGTGTTGTAAGTATCTTGATGACTATAGCCTCTCCACTACTTCTTTGGGGTTAGACTTGATACTTACTGGGTACCGGCCGTAGTGTACTCATACTATGATTTTGCAAATCTTTTGTGCAGATCCTCATGTGGTACTAGCGGAGCCTTTTGTTGAGTGTAAGCGTTCACTCAGAGACTTAGGGTGAGCTGCACCTCATGTATTCGTTTCGCATTGCTCGAGTCCCTATCCTTATTTATCTTTTGTCTATTTTCTTTCTCTTAGACAATTTCGAATTATGTATTCAGACTTGTACTTATTCAGTAGTTGCTCGTGTACTTGTGTCACCTCATTCTTGGGTGTTGTATTGTTTCGGTCTTGTTTGAACTATGTTACGATTGTATCAGACATTATCATTTCTTGTCAACCAAGTATGCCGCAAGATGAAAGGAATTAGGTATTGCCAGTCGAGATTACTGTTAAAGGTCTAAGTTTTTAACTCATTCTGGGATGTTGTTAAGTTAGTACGAGGGCTGTGGGGCTGGGTGTCTTCTATATTCCTTCGTTAGTCCCAAAGTTGCTTTGCAATATACTCCTTGGGTCCAAAATAAGTAATTTTTTGGCTTTTTTCTTGTGGTCCAAAATAAGTGGTTTTTCCAAATTTTAAAAATGAATTAATTATTTTTTTCCTACATCACACTTGGAGTAATTAATTTTGGAATATGTATTAGGAGTATTTGTGTAAAGAGATAATAAAGATTAATATGGTCCATTTCATTGCTAATTAATGTTGAAAGATGAATTTTTTAATGTGTGAAAATAACCAAAAAATCACTTCTTTTGGACAAGAGGGAGTAGCAATTAAAGATGTGTGTGCTGTCTTCTTGTTCCTTATTGTAAATAATGCAATAGGTGTTATTTGTGATGTTACGGTAAAAATTGCACGGGGCGTCCCCTTTTAACCTGTATCCGCTTTGTCTTTCTGTTTGCATCCGTACCCACTTTTTAAAAAACTTCAGCTTCCCTTTCTCCTTCCCTTACAACATAGAAACTTCAGCTCTAGAGCTGAAATTTTTATTTTATAACTGGAAAACTTAAGCTGGAAAACTGCTTAAGTAAACTTAAGCTCTAAAGCTTAAATAAAACTTCAGCTTTAGAGCTTGTGTAAAACTTCAGCTGAAGTTTTCCAGTACAAAAGAAAAACTTAAGCCCCGTGGGCTGAAGTTATGTGAAAAAGCGGGTACGCTTGCAAACGGAAAGACAAAGCGGGCACAAGTTAAAATGTGGCACAAAAAATGGGTATAGATGCAAATGCCCCAATGTTACGTTGGTTAAGCATTAGATCGGCACGTAGGCGATTATGACAAACTATCATCTTATTTAGACTTTTGATTTTCCCTGTGCAGCCCAAGTCAATATTAACCATATTTTCATTAGTTATTAGCATACTGTCGTTTGGTGCTGAAATTCCCATTCTCAGTTAAGGGAGGAAGGTGCAGTGTAGAGACTGGTTATCGACTTGGAAAGGAGGACTGCTAAGTCCCAGTTTGTGTTCCTGATACTACTAGTCAGTTTGGCATTGCTATCACTTCCACGGAGAAGTCACTAATTCTAGATTTTAATGCCAAAGGTTTATGGACAAACCATCTCAAATTCTCAAAATACGACGCTATTGGTATCTGTAATTTTATCCAAAATACTTGGACAGATTCAAAAATCCCATCTTATGATGGATTTACTGGAACATTTTGTTCTGAAATATGGATGATTTATTCCTGCCATTCAGCTTAATCTTGCTTTATGGACAATTCAGATTGAGCTTAATATTCCTTTATGGACAATTCAGGGGCCTGACAGTGCATAGGAATTAGGAGGAAGCAGATTGTGTTGAGATATATATAGGCGATGATGATAAACCCCCGTTAAGGGTCAATAAGGGAGTCATATCTGAGCCTAATAGGCTACTTATGTAATTAGGCTATTCTTGTAATTAGCTTATTTTCTGTAGTTAGGCTATATGTGTAAATAGGCTATTTCTGTAATTGATTAGGCTACATTTGCAAAGGCTATATTTGATATATAGTCTTAGGGGTCATTTGGACAGACCTGAGGGGTCATTTCTCTGATAAAAATATCTGAGTCTCTTCGAGACTCTTCCGATGCTCTCCCTTCTCTCTACTTTCTCTCTCTAAATTTCTTCGATATTGAGCATGTTTTCATGGTATCAGAGCCTGTATAATGATCCGATGATGCTCTTGTGTGAATCAATGGTTCATTTGAACTATTTTCTGATAAAAAATTCGAGGTTTTTCTGAGATCGAAAGATCGATGATGTTTTTGACCCTATTAGGGTTCTTCCGAGTCTCTACCTTCACGATCTATGACTGTTCCTTCTCTATTGAACGGTTCAATCGTTTATTGTGAAATTTTCAGAGATTTTCCGGTGAGTTTTCAACCTCTAGGGTTTTCTGGTGGTCAAATCGGTTGTTTGATTGCCATCCGGTGGTTTGATACTCATTTTGCTGAGGTTTTGGTTATTGTCGGTACTGTTGCGACATCATTAACGGTATTTGCGGTAAAGTTTTGACGGTTACTCCTAGGGTTCATACCTAGGGTTTTATCTGTTGTTAAAGGCCGATCTTCTCCGGTTGCGAAGAAGGACGGTAACCTCGTTCCTATTCTTTGGTTGTGATTCTTTGACTGTGTATGTGATTGTTTGATTCTAGCTGTGAATAACCTCTTTGAGTTGTGAGTACTGATTGTGTAGATTGTGAATATTGATTTTGGTGATATTTGCAAAAGGTTTAATTCATTTGAGCATGGCTGCTAACATGAATGCTGGTGGTTCTGGTGGTAACTCTGGTTCTATCGATCCTTCCAGTCCTTTGTTTGTACATTCTTCTGATGTGCCTGGTGCATGCCTTGTTCCCACTCCTTTCTCAGGTAGTGGTTATGGAGGTTGGAAACGTAAGATGACTATGGCTTTATCTGCTAAAAATAAAATTTGTTTCATTGATGGTTCCTTTTCCCGACCTAGTAATAATGTGAGCCAACAGAGGTTGTGGGATAGATGTAACATGCTAGTTATGTCATGGTTAACTTCTTCTGTGTCATCTCAAATAGCTGATAGCGTTCAATATTCTGACACTGCTCAAAGCATGTGGTCTCAACTTGAGAAAAGATATGGTACCCCTAATAAAACCAAAATCTTTGAGCTTAAAAGGGAACTTTCTCAGACATCCCAAGGCTCCCTTGATATAGCCTCATACTTCAACAAACTCAAAAGTTTGTGGGATGAATTGGGGACAATGTGCCTAAACCATGGACAGAGGTGCACTTGTGCTGCCAAGAATGGTATTATTGAGGAAGATGATGAAAACAAGATTTATCAGTTTCTTATGGGATTGAATGAGACATATTTGGGAGTAAGGAGTAATTTTTAATGATGCAGCAATTTCCTTCCCTTGACAGTGTTTATAATATTGTGCTCAATGATGAGAAACAGAGACAAGTCAAGTCTGTCTCTCATATCAGCCCAGACTCTATGTCTTTTAATGTTCACGCTGACAGGCCTCCTGCTGGGTCCAACCAGGGTAAATTGACTGGTTCTAATTTCAGACCTAGAGTCAACTTTGAGCAAAATAGAGGAAACTTATTTTGCAGATATTGCAAGAAGTCTGGACACTTAATTGATAACTGTTTCAAGCTCCATGGTTTTCCTCAAAACAACTCTTACACCAAGGGAAGGAAATCTGCAGTTGCTCATCTTTCTACTAGTCCTGATTGTGTGTCTGATGATACAGGAAACTCAAGTCTGTCTGTTCCTCTAGGGGATCCTATTGCCAGCCAACCTGTGATACCAGGGTTGAGCAGACAGCAATGTGATCAGATTGTGAATTTGATTCAACAGACTCTTTCAAAGGATTCTAGTGATCAAGCTTCTTCTCCCATGTGTTCTGCTAATTTTGCTGGTACTATGATGTCTGAGAGTCTTGTTTCTGATTCCAAATTGTGCATGCTTACAAACATAAATTCTACTACCTGGATCATTGATTTAGGGGCTTCTAATCATATGACTTATGATAAAAATCTACTTTTTGATATTATACCCTTAGCTATCCCTTACCTTGTTTCCCTTCCTAATGGTTATAAAGTAAAGGTAACTTGTACAGGATCATTTGCATTGACTTCTTCTCTTACTCTTCACAATGTGCTCTTGGTCCCTTCTTTCAAACATAATTTGATTTCTGTTCATAAGTTGATGAAACAATTGAATTGCTTGGTTCTGTTCACACCAACCTCATGTCTCCTTTACCTGTTACAGGACCTTTCTCTGAAGAGGCTTCTGGATCTTGGTAAAGAGGAGGCTGGTCTGTACAAGTACTCTTGGTCACCTCCTTCCTCTTCTGCCTCTTCCAAGCCCTCTTCTACTTTTGAGCATAGTGTTTCAAATGTTTGTAATGATGATGTTGTTTCTGATAGCAAACATTTTAGCTTAATTGTGCAATCTTCCAGTTGTAATAATGCTGCTAATGCTGATATGAACTATATTTGGCATTTGAGATTAGCTCACACTTCCTTTGCTAATATGAAACATGTTTCTGGTTTACCTTTTTCTTTTGCTGCTAAACAACCTTTTCCTTGTTCTATTTGTCCTATGGCAAAACAAACCAGACTGCCTTTCCCTGATAGTAGCATTAGCACTACTAAACCCTTCCAACTTATACATGTAGATACTTGGGGCCCTTATCATACTTCCACTTCCCTTGGCAGTAAGTACTTTCTCACCATAGTTGATGATTTTTCTAGGGCCACCTGGACACACTTGATGGGTTCTAAAAGTAATGCCTTCCCTCTGCTTAAATCTTTTATCTCCTATGTTCAGACTCAGTTCCATTCCATGGTCCAGGTTGTCAGGAGTGATAATGCCCTGGAACTGGGTTCCAGTGCAGAAGGGATTTCCTTTTTTAGTGAACTTGGGATTGTGCATCAAACAACCTGTCCTCATTCCCCTCAACAGAATGGGGTTGTTGAAAGAAAGCACAGATCTTTACTTGAAACTTGTAGAGCTCTTCTTTTCCAGTCTGGTTTGCCAATATCATTTTGGGGAGATTGTTTGTTAACTGCCACTTACATCATTAATAGATTACCATCTAGAGTTCTTCACTATAAATCACCTCATGAATTGTTACATGGTTCTCCTCCTTCCTATTCTCACCTAAGGGTTTTTGGTTGTTTAGCTTATGCTGCTGTCCCTATCCCTCAAAGGGACAAACTGAAGTCTAGAGCTCACTCTTGTGTTTTATTGGTTACCCTTTTGGTAAGAAAGGTTACAAACTGTATGATTTGAATTCTAAGAAATGCTTTGTCTCTAGAGATGTTGTCTTTCATGAAACACATTTTCCCTTTAAATCTGCACCTCCATCTTCCTCTCCTCCTCCACCTATTCCCCTTTCTGATGACATCCTTGAACAATCTTTTATATTACCATCTTCCAGTGATTCTACCCCTTCTTCTCCTTCTAGTTCTTCTCCTGCCTCTCCTGTATCCATTCCTTCCCCTTTTTTTAATCCTAATGTTTCTCCTCCTGATTTACCTGTCTCTCAGCCTCTTCCCATGCCCAGAAAATCCACTAGACACCACAATCCCCCTTCTTACCTCAAAGATTATGTTTGCCAGCTTCCAGCCTTCTCTGGCTCCTCTTCCTCTAATTTGGAATCTGAACCCATGTATTACTCTCAAGCTGCATCTGTACCAGCTTGGCAGGATGCCACGAGAAAGGAATTTGATGCATTGGATGCTAACCACACTTAGGGACATTGTGCATCTTCCTCCAGGCAAGAAACCTATTGGCTGTAAGTGGGTTTACAAAATCAAATATAAATCTGATGGTACTATTGAGAGATATAAGGCAAGGTTGGTTATTAGAGGTGATACACAGGTTGAGGGTGTGGACTTTACAGACACATTTTCTCCTGTTGTCAAGATGACTTCAGTGAAATGCATTATTGCAGTGGCTGTTAAGAACCATTGGCCATTGTATCAGCTTGATGTTAACAATGCTTTCCTTCATGGTGATTTGGATGAGGAAGTGTATATGAAACTTCCTCCAGGTTTGGTGGTATCTGATTCTGCTTCTCCCTCTTCTTCTTCTACTTCTTCTTCTTCTCTTTCTTTGGTTTGCAAACTAAAGAAATCTTTGTATGGGCTCAGGCAGGCCTCCAGGCAGTGGTATGCTAAACTGTCATCTGCTCTTCATTCCAGAGGTTACAGGCACTCTTTGAATGATTATTCTTAATTTTTAAAAGGTACTCCTGATTCCCTTGTTGTGGTTGCTGTGTATGTTGATGACATTATTGTAACTGGGCATGACTGTGATGAGATTGTTGCCTTAAAAGTCTTCTTGGATGATACTTTCAAAATCAAGGATTTGGGGTCATTGCATTATTTTTTGGGTCTTGAGGTTAAACATGTCCCTGGTGGGATACATCTGAATCAGCATAAGTATGTTACTGATTTGTTGCATGCTTTTGACTGTGTCTCTGTTTACCCTGTTGTCTCCCCACTGGACATTTCTATCAAACTACATGCTGATTCTGGTGATCTTTTGCCCGCTCCTGACCAGTTCAGGAGTCTTGTTGGCAAATTATTGTTCTTAACCCATACTCGACCTGATATATGCTTTGCCGTGCAACATATGAGTCAATATCTTAAATGCCCAAGGGTTCCCCATATGTCTGCTGCTATGCATGTTTTGAGGTATCTTAAAGGCACTCCATCTTTGGGTCTCTTTTACTCTGATGTTGCTGATTATTCTGTGACTGGGTACTCTGATAGTGACTGGGCAGCTTGTCCTGACACTAGAAGGTCTGTTACTGGTTTTTGTGTGTTGTTGGGTGGTAGTCTGATCAGTTGGAAATAAAAAAAAACAACCAGTTGTCTCTCTTTCATCTGCTGAAGCTGAGTACATGGCTTTAAGCAAGGTTACAGCTGAATTATCTTGGCTCTCTCGCTTACTTGCTGATCTTGGGGTATCTGTTCCTTCTCCTATTTCTGTTTTTTGTGATAGTCAGGCTGCTGTTCACATTGCTAATAACCCTGTTTTCCATGAGCGTACTAAGCATATTGAGGTGGATTGTCATTATGTTCGCACTTTGTTACACAATGGTTTCCTCAAGCTTTCCCATGTTTCTACTTCTCGGCAGCTGGCTGATCTATTGACCAAGGCTTTATCTGGGACTGCTCTCTCTCCTCTTTTGTCCAAGTTGATGGTGGTTTCCCCCCTTCAACTTGAGGGGGGGTGTTGAGATATATATAGGCGATGATGATAAACCCCCGTTAAGGGTCAATAAGGGAGTCATATCTGAGCCTAATAGGCTACTTATGTAATTAGGCTATTCTTGTAATTAGCTTATTTTCTGTAGTTAGGCTATATGTGTAAATAGGCTATTTCTGTAATTGATTAGGCTACATTTGCAAAGGCTATATTTGATATATAGTCTTAGGGGTCATTTGGACAGACCTGAGGGGTCATTTCTCTGATAAAAATATCTGAGACTCTTCCGATGCTCTCCCTTCTCTCTACTTTCTCTCTCTAAATTTCTTCGATATTGAGCATGTTTTCAGATTGCAAGAAACTAGAACAGGCAAATGATGAGCAAGATGAAAATGGCACTGTTTAATGCAAGGTTTGCTTAGAGATTACAGCTAATCCACTGTAACAGCACAAGATTCTGCCTCATAACCGCAGCAGAAGGAATTCAACGCTCAGAATATCAAATACCAATAACCATGGACATCAATATAAATTTGACAATTTTCCTAATCAGATACTGGTGTTTAATCCTCTCTACCCTAGGGGGGTAGGGGCAAGGTCTGCGTACACACTACCCTCTCCAGACCCCACTTAGTGGGATTATACTGGATTGTTATATACTGGTGTTTAAACAAAATTTACACAAAACATTGCTGCTGGGCAGACTTAAGACACCCAAGAACTTGATTCATAAGCCATCTGAAAAACTCATAAACCTGATATATAAAAAGAAATATGACATACCATGGTCAATAAATATCTCCACCATGCAACTGCTTTTTAAACGCAGCCAAATCCAAAAGAATTTGAAAAGTTTCCACTTATAACTTTGCAGTTCAGAAGAAAATTTATTAGTGAGCAAAGACTATGGCCTGGCTCCTTACAAGCCACGCGTAAGCAATATGTTCCTCCACGCAATACAACAAAATAACATCCAGATGACCTTTTCTCCAAAGAAGGCTCCAATTATTACCAGCATAAATCAAATGGCAAGCACAGGGATGGTGGCAGATCACGGAATAGTGCGCTGATAAAGAGGCATCGCTCCCAAAGCTTCACGTTCTTCCTTCTCCTTCTTTACCTTCAGAAAGGCAAATTTCAGAGAAGGCGTTAGCAGAGAAGGAAATTTAAGGTAGTTTCCTTGATATTAACTAAATTCTCAAATAACTATTATAATGGCAAGTTTTAAACATATTCAGGGGCAGAAGATTTTCTGACTTCATCAGTAATAAATTAAAGGAGTTTCTGTATTCAACTTGGGTTGGTTTGTGGTGGCTTTTTGGGGCGGAGCGGGGGGGGGGGGGGGGTGATGATGTTGGTGTTTCTCAAAATTAAACAAAACATTCTTCTTGGAAGTAGCAAAAAATGGTCAAGTATCTGCAAAGCTTGAACAAACAAAAATTACTGTCCTATTGCATTTCAAAAGTCCAGTTTCACCTTACATCCAATGTATGCAAGACTTGATATTTGAACAGGGTAGAGTTTGATGTTTATGGTTTATAGTTTAACTAGTATCTTTAAACTCCCACATTGGAAACTTTCATCTACATCTTGAATACGGAAAGCCACAAAGCACAGTACATAGAAAGCAATAGCCTTATCAGAACTTAATTACCAACACCATGTCCGGTGGATGGAGAGGAACAAAGGAGCTTACAGGCCAATGTCGAGTACATGAGTATCAATTAGATGTAGGATTCTTTTTCAAGTATGCAAAGCAGGTGGCAATATCAGGCGTTATCAAATTGCCTTGAGGCAGTTACTTGTATAAGGTGGTGGAAGTAATTGGAAAGAACGACTCTCAGTGTGCTGCTTGATTATTTGATTTCTTGTTTTCTTTCTCAAGTAGCTAGCTCCTTGCTACAAAAATTGGACATAGTATATGTGCTTTGAAAGAACTAATAGTTATAGATTTTGATTCACCTGTTATTAAATTGTTAAGCCAGAAGCATCTTATTATCCACATAGATAATGTCAAGCACAAAAATGATATTGGAACTGCGGACTTCAGAAAACAGACCCCCATCCCCAAAAAAGAGAAAAATGAAGTTCAAAATGCCAAATGCTTCTCTAATCAACTCTACACTTGTGAAGGAAATCAAAGAGTATCAAATAACTCTAGCTACACCCAGTTAGAAACATGAACTCACCAGAGATATCATGTCATGTAAATAACTCCTAAATGGCGTCTGCTTTGCCTGTACAAAAAATACCCAGGAATCATAAACTATATCAGAACATATACAAAGACAATAGCCACATGCATGATATTAAGCCATCTAGTATTTTGGAAATGAAAAACACAAATGGAAGATACATTACAAACTAAACAAAAAGAACAATGAAGCTGGCAAGTATAGGAGGTCCTACTATCAAATAGAAAAAAAGGCCTTATTTTATTCATTCCTTTTCTCTTTTCTCTAATCTTTTCGACTCAGATTCAAAGAAGTTAACGACTTCTCACTAGGATCACCTAGAGCCCTTTGGGGATGAACACTATTTCAGTATTCTAGTTTAGCCATGAACACTGGGTTTCAAGTAGAACATTATTTGAACCTTAAGCAAAATATGAAATATAAAGATGCATTTCAAGTGAAATACTTGTTTCCACTCATATATCTTCAACTTTCACGAACTTTTTTTGTTCAACTCGAATCAAATAACAAATTAATAACAATTAGGAACACATTTCAAACCTGAAGATCGTCGGGGAGGTATTGATGCTTCATGGAGAGATCCATAGCACGGAGAAGACGCTGGTGTCGAGCGTCCACAACTTCACGAGGGAGGCGTCTTAGAGCCTCCTTTATGTCCATATCCTCCATTGGATCGAACAAATCGTCAAATCTCAATCCTAAATACAAACGGCGAATAGGTAAATACATGTAGATTTAAAGCAAATCGGAGAGAGCAAAAGAAGGCTAACCATATTTGCGAAGGCGAGTGGAGACGCATTTCATGTGCATAGAGGCCAGCACGTTCTTCCGAGGATTCAATAGCGATTGGATCCATGACGGCGCCGCCATCTTTGAGACTCTCGTTATTTTCCGGCGATGAAAGCAAGTTTGCCTTATAACTTCCTAGTTTCGGGTGGACGTTTATCAACGCCGTTAGAATCGGTCAATTTACATAAGTTCTTTTTTTTTTTCCAACTAGTATTTATACCCACAACATTAAGTATAATTTTTCATAAAACATATTACTCCTATATTTTATGAATATGTAAATGCACTGGATCTATTATTTTTTCTTAAATTATAATTTTAATATTTAAGTACTTGAAGAAATTTAGAATAAATTTGCAATAAAAATATTTATCATCTTTTTGCTTTCTTCAAGAAATAGTAAATAATATTATTACACAAACCCGTCAACTGATAAATATTGGTGCAACAATATGAAATCAGAATGGTATGAATATAATTAATATGTTAAAAAATTACCTGTTATAAAATAGAAGTCTATTTAGAGTGAATGTCTAAGAGTTTTAGCTTGAAGCTAAGTCATTCCTCTTCCTATAAGTAGAGGGGTCTTACCCCATTGTAAATCACCCAAGTATTAATAAGAATACTTCTCTCTCTCCCTATTCTCTCTCTATATTGTTCTTATTCTTGCATTATTGTTCTTGTCTTTATATTATTTCATAACACGTTATCAGCACGAGACTCTACCGTCTCAAGAAGCTCTTTAAGAAGATTAAGCCGCCGTTCAATTTCTCCGCATCGGAGCCGCCGTCGTCTGCATCAGTGGAGAAAAGGAAGAAAACATTGAAAATATAATTGGTATACCTTAAAGGTAAGTAATTTACTTTTCCCTTTCAAATTCTTGAAATTCTACGATTTGATTTAATATACAAACAAAGTTTGATTATAACTCTAATGGAGTTTGTAAGAAATTATAACCACATGAAGTGGTAAAATCTCTATGTCCTGCCATGATTAAATTCATGTATGATTGTGGGCAAATAATTGAAAATCCGTCCCATCGAATTTGCTCCATTCCCTTTAGAGAATGTGGAAGCAGTATATGATAAGTCTGAAAGAAGACTAAAATATTACCATGAAGGTATCAATGAATGTGGACGTGGCAAAGAATTCCGTCCAATTGAATTTGCTCCATTCCCTTTAGAGAATGTGGTAGCAGTATGTGATAAGTCTGAAAGAAGACTAATTACCGTAAAGGTATCAATGGATGTGGACATGGCAATAGACGAAGTTATAATCGTCATTATTGTGGTAATGAGAACAATAAGGATTCTCAAAATAATCTTTCACTTTATGAAAGTAAAATTTGACATGAGATTGTGTATAGCACACGATTATGATCCATTCCCTGAAGTGAATGTGATAATTGTAATAGAGCCCGTAAGTATGAACACGCTCTTGATGTAATTGTGTCTTATGACTGACATTATGAAAAGAAAGTTCGTTGCCCTTGAAATTTCGAGCAAGAACTATATGACATGGGTGTTGGATGCTGAAATCCACTTAGATGCTATGGGTCTTGGAGACGCCATTAAAGACAGAAATAATGCATCCACCTGAAACTATGCTAAGGCCTTGATTTTCTTGCGCCATCACCTTGATGAAGGTTTGAAGATTGAATATCTCACCGTCAAAGATCCACCTATCTTGTGGAATGGCTTAAAGAAGAGATATGACAACCTGAAGTTGGTCACTCTGCCACAAGCACGATACGATAAGAACCCAAAAAGCAAATAGTTTATAAACTATATATTATCGTTGCGGTGAAAACGGGCACTGGTCAAAGGCTTGCCGTATACCATGACTTTTGGTTGACCTTTATCAAACATCTCGAAAGAGTAAACGCCCTGAAACGAATTTTGTCTCTGACGACAACTTTGACATCACCCACTTGGATGTGGCAGACTTCTTTGAGCAACCCGAGGAGAAGATAGACCACCTAATCGGTGATGGATCCGTGATGAAAGAAGATGGAGCTATTTGATTTTATTTTACTTGTTTGTATTAGTGAATGAATAAACTAATAGCCATTAGTATTAGCTCGTATTAGTTAGTTCATGATGCAATGTTAGTATTAGTTCTTTAGAATGTATCAATATGCTCAAATATCAATAATATTTTTACTTTCCAGTAGAGGTAATCGACTAACCTGAAAAACTAGTCGGTTATCTCATATTTCGCATAAAAACTGCAAAACAATCGATTGTCAATAATCAACAATCGATTGTCTTTAAAACAGTGATATGGAATTTTACAAAAACAGTCAACAATCGATTGTCTATGACTAACAATCGATTGTCTTTAAAACAGTGTTCTGGAATTTTTCAAAAACAGTCAACAATCGATTGTCAATGTCTAACAATCGATTGTCATTAGACAGATCTGGAATTTTTCAAAATAGTCAACAATCGATTGTCTATGCTTAACAATCGATTGTCTTAAGACCTCTGGAAATTTTCAAAATAGTCAACAATCGATTGTCTATGCTTAACAATCGATTGTCTTAAGACTGCTGGAAATTTTCAAAATAGCCAACAATCGGTTGTCTATATTTAACAATCGACTGTCTTAACACAGATCTGGAATTTTTCAAAAATTGTCAACAATCGATTGTCTATGTTTAACAATCGATTATCAATGCTCAACAATCGATTGTGTGTGTTTAACAATCGATTGTTTTATGAAAATGCTTAAACTGAAATTTTCAAACTGCAAAGTAATCAATTATGGATAACATATCTGATTTTGTTAGTCAACTGTTAGCAGCAGATTTTGAAAATATTATGTGACACAAACGAATTGAAGTTGTTTATTCTCATGTTCGTATATTTTCTTTTATATGTCAAACCATGGGAAGTAAATTGGTTGAAGGCTCCGGAAGAGCAACTGTAACTCTGCCCAAAGGCATGACGTTTATCTTAGAGAATGCAATATTCTCCTCCAAGTCTAAGAAGAACTTGTTGAGTTTTAATGATATCAATCGCAATGTTCTCCTCCAAGTCTAAAAGGAACTTGTTGAGTTTTAAAGATATCATTCAGAATGGATATCATATTGAGACAATAGATGAGAATAATCTTGAATTCTTCATGAAAACGAGGCTGCCCATTTCGGTTTGGGTTCACGCCATTTTGCATGCAGCAATGCTAGTTCGTTGGCTGCCCATTTTGGTTTGGGTTCACGCCATTTTGCATGCAGCAATACTAGTTCGTCGGCTGCCCACTTCGGTTTGGGGTCACGCCATTTTGCATACAGCAATGCTAGTTCGTCTCTGACTGACGAATTGACACAAATATTCCCCGTTGCAATTGGTTTTGGGTCATGGACCCAATATATCCCATTTAAGAATCTTTGGATGCGCAGTATATGTGCCTGTAGCACCGCCATCCCGCACCAAAATGGGTCTGCAAAGAAGGTTAGGAATATATGTCGAGGTTGAATCGCCCTCCATTATTCGCTACCTCGAAACATTGACAGGAGATTTGTTCACTGCACGATTTGCAGACTGTCAATTTGATGAGACACTTTTCCCAAAATTAGGGGGAGAAGTTGGTGAAACCAAACGGGAAATTTTGTGGAAAAATGCATCATTATCTCATCTTGATACACATACCTCTATTTGTGAAAGAGGTACAAAAGATTATCCATTTGCAAAGAATAACAAATCAAATGCCTGACGCATTTATAGATTTGAAAAGGATAACAAAATCACATATCCTCGAAGTGAATGTGACAACATTTGATTCACGAATACATATTCATTATTGGAAGAATATGAACATGAAATTGGTATTAAATATACCACACTCACCCCTAGAAGGAGGTTTGAGATGATACCACACTCACCCCTAGAAGGAGGTTTGAGATGATATATGGCATGAATGATCGTTGGTCACGTACCTATTGTACGCCAAAGTATTTTGGAAATATGACTATTAAAGGACAACGATAATGCAAGAAACATATCTTGCATATAAGTTTGACATGACCATAATGGTATAACTTTCTCTTTAAGAAAGATATTCACCACATGGATGTTGATGAATCTGTGGTAGTACAAAATTAATTGAGAGCTCTAGAAGAGCCAATTATTACTATGTTGGAGAAACACAATTGAGTATTGTGCTGTAGTAAGTCTCAAAGAAACTTATTCAGTTTCCAAAGTACACGCGAAAGCGATTGATTATATTGAGACTATAAAAGGAAGGCTTTGATATCTCCTATTACTACAACTTGTAGCGGGGTGATTTGCATATGAAAAGCTACCCGCCTTGTTCTCCAGTTTGTACTACACAAACGAAAGAATGCCACAATAAAGTGGATATCTATTGGTATAAAAACCCATGTCATAATAAACCTGAAGTTTATTAAGTGCACATGTCATGGTGTAAATTTGAAGTTTACCAATATTGATAATTTGTTCAGTTAGCATTCGTGTTAGCCATCTCATTTTATGTATGATGTGCAAATTCACATAGGTGAATAATAAAGAACTAGAAAGTTCTTTACGAATTCTCTTGTATCACTTGTTCTCATTAATGAACTGACCAACTAAAGAGTTCGGGTTGAAGCCCATAAATTCTGGAAATATCAAAGGTGAATATGGGCCCATTCACCTGCCATGTATACCACATATGATGCATCTATGATATGGTTACATGCGCAATTGTTATTAACCCGCAGCTTGGCCGGTGCTTGCGAGGTAAATTGCTCAGTAATCTAACTTCGAGCATAATTTCCAGATTCTCTACTCAAGACAGTTCATCTTGATAAGTTGGTTTATATCAAAGTTGGTTTAGCAAGATAATTATTGAGTGCTTCCACTTAATAGCTAAACTGTTTCTTATGAGAACAAAGTGATATATATCAGTATGATATACGTTGTATACGAGAGTATATTATATTCTCCCCTCACAAGTGGTTCAAGGTCAGGAACCAAATAATTTCATCATTGATGTGCGGTGTATATTTTCATTAACACCATAATGCACAAAGATGATTTCCCAAAGTTGAGGAAACAAGTTAGCTTTACTAACATGAGGGGGAGACATGATAAACACTTGAGAAGAGGTTACATGGGATGAATTATCATTTGTATATGTATATCCCGAATATCATGATATGAACCTGAAGTTCATAAAAGGGATAATTCAATTGCAACATATTGCAAAGCATGCTATACGCATTTGCTGACCCAAAGAAAGTAACTAAATGGAAGAGATACAATTCAAGAAGAATTGATTCCATATGAAAGACATGTAGTTTTGAACCTATAGTTCAAATGCTTGAAAGTATAAAAGTCAAAGGTATGTATAGTCAGTTTTCGATATCTTATTTGTCTAGCATGACATGGAAAACTTGATATGCATCTAAAGTCTATTATATGGCTTATATGACTTAACTTGAAAGATTTAAGTTGCTTGAAGCATATGCAATTCTTGGTCCTGAAGTACCACATCCTTAGTACAATTTGTGTACATATGTATCTTGCTATAACTATAAGCATGATGGCATTGAGAATGCATCTATGGAGATATTGAAAAGTTATTCCACGACATTATATGAAGATGTTCATATCTATCAAGAATGATGATTTCGAGGTGCGGAATATTTATTCAAGTCAATATGGTTGATTTATTTATCAAATCTCTACCAAAGATTGTTTTGAAGATGGTGCACAAGATTGGAATGCAAATGCTCAAGGATTTAAATTGATGTTCTCATCAGGGGGAGTTAATGCGCGTTGCACTCTTTTTCCCTTACAAGGTTTTGTCCCACTGGGTTTTCCTTGCAAGGTTTTTAACGAGGCAACCAATAGGCGCATATTCAAACATGTGTACTCTTTTTCCTTTCTTTAATTTTTCCCAATGGGTTTTGGTTTTAAGGTTTTATGAGGCACATTATTGAATAGACATTCAAGGGGGAGTGTTATAAAATAGAAGTCTATTTAGAGTGAATGTCTAAGAGTTTTAGCTTGAAGCTAAGTCATTCCTCTTCCTATAAATAGAGGGGTCTTACCCCATTGTAAATCACCCCAAGTATTAATAAGAATACTTCTCTCTCTCCCTATTCTCTCTCTATATTGTTCTTATTCTTGCATTATTGTTCTTGTCTTTATATTATTTCATAACATTACCTATTTTGATAGACATATATTCTTTGAAGAATATTTTGATAGACCAAAAAACCTTACTATTGTGCACAATTTCATTTGTACATCATTAAATATTAAATTATGTTATGAAATAATATATAGACAAGAACAATAATGCAAGAACAAGAGCAATAGAGAGAAGAGTAGAGAGAGTTCTTCTTATTGATACTTAGAGAATGTTAGGAGTGATTTACAATGGTAGAGGGCACCTCTATTTATAGGGAGGAGGATGATTTATCTACCAATAATAGGACTCTAGAATCTCTCTAATTAAAGACATTCACCTTAAATAGAAGTCTATTTATAACACTCCCCCTTGAATGTCTATTCAATGATGTGCCTCGTTAAAACCTTAAAACCAAAACCCAATGGAAAAATTAAAGAAAGGAAAAAGAGTACACATGTTTGAATATGCGCCTTATTGGTTGCCTCGTTAAAAACCTCGCAAGGAAAACCCAATTGGGACAAAACCTTGTAAGGGAAAAAGAGTGCAACGCGCATTAACTCCCCCTGATGAGAACATCAATTTAAATCCTTGAGCATTTGCATTCCAATCTTGTGCACCATCTTCAAAACAATCTTTGGTAGAGATTTGATAAATAAATCAACCATATTGACTTGAATAAATATTCCGCACCTCGAAATCATCATTCTTGATAGATATGAACATCTTCATATAATGTCGTGGAATAACTTTTCAATATCTCCATAGATGCATTCTCAATGCCATCATGCTTATAGTTATAGCAAGATACATATGTACACAAATTGTACTAAGGATGTGGTACTTCAGGACCAAGAATTGCATATGCTTCAAGCAACTTAAATCTTTCAAGTTAAGTCATATAAGCCATATAATAGACTTTAGATGCATATCAAGTTTTCCATGTCATGCTAGACAAATAAGATATCGAAAACTGACTATACATACCTTTGACTTTATACTTTCAAGCATTTGAACTATAGGTTCAAAACTACATGTCTTTCATATGGAATCAATTCTTCTTGAATTGTATCTCTTCCATTTAGTTACTTGCTTTGGGTCAGCAAATGCGTATAGCATGCTTTGCAATATGTTGCAATTGAATTATCCCTTTTATGAACTTCAGGTTCATATCATGATATTCGGGGATATACATATACAAATGATAATTCATCCCATGTAACCTTTTCTCAAGTGTTTATCATGTCTCCCCCTCATGTTAGTAAAGCTAACTTGTTTCCTCAACTTTGGGAAATCATCTTTGTGCATTATCATGTCAATATACACGGCACATTAATAATAAGATGAAATTATTTGGTTCCTGACCCTAAACCACTTGTGAGGGGAGAATATAACATACTCTCGTATACAACGTATATCAAACTGATATATATAACTTTGTTCTCATAAGAAACAGTTTAGCTATTAAGTGGAAGCACTCAATAATTATCTTGCTAAACCAACTTTGATATAAACCAACTTATCAAGATACTATCTTGAGTAGAAAATCTGGAAATTATGCTCGAAGTTAGATTACTGAGCAATTTACCTCGCAAGCACCGGCCAGGCTGCGGGTCAATAACAATTGCGCATGTAACCATTTCATAGATGCATCATATGTGGTATACATGGCAGGTGAATGGGCCCATATTCACCTTTGATATTTCCAGAATTTATGGGCATCAACCCGAATTCTTTAGTTGGTCAGTTCATTAATGAGAACAAGTGATACAAGAGAATTCGTAAAGAACTTTCTAGTTCTTTGATATTCACCTATGTGAATTTGCACATCATACTTAAAATGAGATGGCTAACACGAATGCCAACTGAATAAATTATCAATATTGGTAAACTTCAAATTTACACCATGACATGTGCACTTATCAATAAACTTCAGGTTTATTATGACATGGGTTTTATACCAATAGATATCCACTTTATTGTGGCATTCTTTCGTTTGTGTAGTACAAACTGGAGAACAAAGCGGGTAGCTTTTCATATGCAAATTACCCCGCTACAAGTTGTAGTAATTGGAAATATCAAAGCCTTCCTTTATTTATAGTCTCAATATAATCAATCGCTTTCGCGTGTACTTTGGAAACTGAATAAGTTTCTTTGAGACTTACTACAACACAATACTCAATTGTGTTTCTCCAACATAGTAATAATTGGCTCTTCTAGAGCTCTCAATTAATTTTGTACTACCACAGATTCATCAACATCCATGTGGTGAATATCTTTCTTAAAGAGAAAGTTATACCATTATGGTCATGTCAAACTTATATGCAAGATATGTTTCTTGCATTATCGTTGTCCTTTAATAGTCATATTTCCAAAATACTTTGGCGTACAATAGGTACGTGACCAACGATCATTCATGCCATATATCATCTCAAACCTCCTTCTAGGGGTGAGTGTGGTATCATCTCAAACCTCCTTCTAGGGGTGAGTGTGGTATATTTAATACCAATTTCATGTTCATATTCTTCCAATAATGAATATGTATTCGTGAATCAAATGTTGTCACATTCACTTCGAGGATATGTGATTTTGTTATCCTTTTCAAATCTATAAATGCGTCAGGCATTTGATTTGCTATTCTTTGCAAATGGATAATCTTTTGTGCCTCTTTCTCACAAATAGAGGTGTGTGGATCAAGATGAGATAATGATGCATTTTTCCACAAAATTTCCCGTTTGGTTTCACCAACTTCTCCCCCTAATTTTGGGAAAAGTGTCTCATCAAATTGACAGTCTGCAAATCGTGCAAATCTCCTGTCAATGTTTCGAGGTAGCGAATAATGGAGGGCGATTCAACCTCAACATATATTCCTAACATTCTTTGCAGACCCATTTTGGTGCGGGATGGCGGTGCTACAGGCACATATACTGCGCATCCAAAGATTCTTAAATGGGATATATTGGGTCCATGACCCAAAACCAATTGCAACGGGGAATATTTGTGTCAATTCGTCAGTCAGAGACGAACTAGCATTACTGTATGCAAAATGGCGTGTCCCCAAACCGAAGTGGGCAGCCGACGAACTAGTATTGCTGCATGCAAAATGGCGTGACCCCAAACCAAAGTGGGCAGCCGACGAACTAGCATTGCTGCATGCAAAATGGCGTGAACCCAAACCGAAATGGGCAGCCTCGTTTTCATGAAGAATTCAAGATTATTCTCATCTATTGTCTCAATATGATATCCATTTTGAATGATATCTTTAAAACTCAACAAGTTCCTTTTAGACTTGGAGGAGAACATTGCGATTGATATCATTAAAACTCAACAAGTTCTTCTTAGACTTGGAGGAGAATATTGCATTCTCTAAGATAAACGTCATGCCTTTGGGCAGAGTTACAGTTGCTCTTCCGGAGCCTTCAATCAATTTACTTCCCATGGTTTGACATATAAAAGAAATACACGAACATAAGAAAAAATAAGTTCAATTCGTTTGTGTCACATAATATTTTCAAAATCTGCTGCTAACAGTTGACTAACAAAATCAGATATGTTATCCATAATTGATTACTTTGCAGTTTGAAAATTTCAGTTTAAACATTTTCTTCAAACAATCGATTGTTAAACACAAACAATCGATTGTTGAACATTGACAATCGATTGTTAAACACACACAATCGATTATTTGCTATTTTGAAAAACTTCAGATCACACTGTCTTAAGACAATCGATTGTTAAATATAGACAATCGATTGTTGGCTTATTTTGAAAAATTCCAGAGCACACTGTCTTAAGACAATCGATTGTTATGCATAGACAATCGATTGTTGGCTATTTTGAAGATTTCCAGAGCACACTGTCTTAAGACAATCGATTGTTATGCATAGACAATCGATTGTGGATGATTTTTGAAAAATTCCAGATTACACTGTTTTAAAGACAATCGATTGTTAAACATAGACAATCGATTGTTGACTGTTTTTGAAAAATTCCAGAACACACTGTTTTAAAGACAATCGATTGTTGATCATTGACAATCGATTGTTTTGCAGTTTTTATGCGAAATATGAGATAACCGACTAGTTTTTCAGGTTAGTCGATTACCTCTACTGGAAAGTAAAAATATTATTGATATTTGAGCATATTGATACATTCTAAAGAACTAATACTAACATTATATCATGAACTAACTAATACGAGATAATACTAATGGCTATTAGTTTATTCATTCACTAATACAAACAAGTAAAATAAAATCAAACAGCTCCATCTTCTTTTATCACGGATCTATCACCGATTAGGTGGTCTATCTTTCCCTCGGGTTGCTCAAAGAAGTCTGCCACATCCAAGTGGGTGATCTCAAAGTTGTCGTTAGAGACAAAATTCGTTTCAGGGCGTTTACTCTTTCGAGATGCTTGATAAAGGTCAACCAAATATCATGGTATACGGCAAGCCTTTGACCAGTGCCCGTTTCCACCGCAACGATAATATATAGTTTATAAACTATTTGCTTTTGGATTCTTATCGTATCGTGCTTGTGGCAGAGTGACCAACTTCAGGTTGTCATATCTCTTCTTTAAGCCATTCCACAAGATGAGTGGATCCTTGACGGTGAGATATTCAATCTTCAAACCTTCATCAAGGTGATGGCGCAAGAAAATCAAGGCCTTCGCATAGTTTTGGGTGGATGCATTATTTCTGTCTTTAATGGCGTCTCCAAGACCCATAGTATCTAAGTGGATTTCATCATCCAACACCAATGTCATATAGTTCTTGCCCGAAATTTCAAGGGCAATGAACTTTCTTTTCATAATGTCAGACATAAAACAAAATTACATCAAGAGCGTGTTCATACTTGCGGGCTCTATTACAATTATCACATTCACTTCAGGGAATGGATCATAATCATATGCTTTTCACAATCTCATGTCAAATATTACTTTCATAAAGTGAAAGATTATTTTGAGAATCTTTATTATTCTCATTATCACAATAATGACGATTATAATTTCGTCTATTGCCACGTCCACATCCATTGATACCTTTACGGTAATAATTTTGTCTTCTTTCAGACTTATCACATACTGCTACCACATTCTCTAAAGGGAATGGAGCAAATTCAATTGGACGGAATTCTTTGCCACGTCCACATTCATTGATACCTTCATGGTAATAATTTTGTCTTCTTTCAGACTTATCATATACTGCTTCCACATTCTCTAAAGGGAATGGAGCAAATTCAATGGGACGGATTTTTAATTCTTTGCCCACAATCATACATGAATTTAATCATGGCAGGACATAGAGATTTAACCACTTCATGTGGTTATAATTTCTTACACACTCCATTAGAGTTATAATCAAACTTTGTTGTCTATGTTTGTATATAAAATCAAATTATAGAATTCCAAGAATTTTGAAAGAGAAAAGTAAAATACTTACCTTAATTTTCTCAAGAAGATTCTTGAGACGGTAGAGTCTCGTGCCTTTTAGAATCACGAACACGGAACCGAGGTCGAAATCTCGAATTTCTGTTTCCAATCTTTCTTTCACGTTTTCTATTTCTGTTTTCTGTTTCTTTCTTCTCCTTTGTTTTCAATTTTTTTTTTCTCTTCCTCTTCAACGTTTTCTTTTCCTTTTGCTTTCCAGTGTTTTTTTTTTCTTCTTCTTTTGTTTTCTGTTTTTCGTTCCTCCCCTTTTTTTTTTCTTTGAATCAAAACCCTACACAAACAAAAAGTTAAGACAATCGAAAATTTCAATTGGTTAGAGACTCGTGCTGATAACGTGTTATGAAATAATATATAGACAAGAACAATAATGCAAGAACAAGAGCAATAGAGAGAAGAGTAGAGAGAGTTCTTCTTATTGATACTTAGAGAATGTTAGGAGTGATTTACAATGGTAGAGGGCACCTCTATTTATAGGGAGGAGGATGATTTATCTACCAATAATAGGACTCTAGAATCTCTCTAATTAAAGACATTCACCTTAAATAGAAGTCTATTTATAACAAATTAACCTTTTTAGCCATTTTACCGCTTGAATAATTTTCAATTTGTCGTATTGATAATTACATCCAACTTCCATATAGCCTAGCATAAAAATCATTAAAAAAATATCACGTATAATGTAATTAGAAAATACACATTTCACAATCATATTAGCAAAATTAGTCACATTATTTCTAAACTAACTAATTTTATTATATTATTTATTTATATTATCCTAATATTGCCAATTATCTTGAGCAATGCCAAGCATATTATTAGATTGCCATTTGGCTTAATCTAGATATTTGAAATAAGAAATAAGAAATCATAGTTATTTGTTGTTATTTATGAGATAGGTTAGAATTGTTGTTCCAAGCACACATTTAGAAAGACATCAGTCGTGGGGTTAAATTTTGGAATTTTACCTACTTATACCATATATCAAACCTTATTACCCTAAATGTATATAGTTTGTTAATTACCCGTTCAGCCCACATTTTAGCTACAAATTTTGTACCATTCAATTATTAGGTATTAAAAGGGCAGGATATTCCCTAAAAACGGGCTAAAATTAAGGAAAGAATCTCGGTATTAGTTGATTCAACATTAAATTCAATTTTTAAAAAGGGAAATGAGATTTCTCGTATGCGTATTTTTCTCTAGAACTACAATTCAAATTCTCGAAAAAAAAGAACGAACAATTCAAATTTTCTAGTTTCAACAACTCAAAGTTGAAAAAATCTATTCTTCCATATATTTTCCACCATTGATAGCCATTAAAAAGCTTGAAAGCTTTGAATTCAAATTTGGGTTTTCAAAAATCATTATTTGTTTGGATTGGGTGTTGTTGTAAATAATTCGGAATATGTTTAGGAGTTTATATCTCAATTTTGAGGGGTTTTGGTGAAGATTAGACTTGGTTTTGACTGAATTTCACATTTAAACTCGTCGAAGAAGAAGAAGAACACCTATTTCCAGAAATTATAGATAAATTGTAGATAATTTATCGATAAATTGTAGATTGGGAAGATTGAAACTTCTACAAGTATTCTACAACTATGTTGAAAATGCCAATTATGATAAGAATGGACCTTGGGCCTAACTCAACCCCAAAAGCTAGCTTATAAGGTAAGGATTGCCCAAGCCATATAAGGAGACCAAGGAAATCCCTCCGATGTGGGACAACTCAACACCCCCTCTCACGCCCAGATCTCTGGAGCGTGGACAACATAAATGGGGGCCCAACATCGGTAACAATAATTGGGACGGGCCTGGCTCTGATACCATGATAAGAATGGACCTTGGGCCTAATTCAACCCCAAAAGCTAGCTTATAAGGTAAGGATTGCCCAAGCCATATAAGGAGACCAAGGAAATCCCTCCGATGTGGGACAACTCAACAAATTATGCTACAATTGAAATGAGAATTGGGATATTAAAATTCAATGTATTCAGTTTGTAGATATCTTGTAGATAAAATTTCTACAAATAAACTGCAAACCAGTTTAAGTATTGTATAAAGTTGTATTATTTTTAAGAGTATCTACAAAATTACTACATTTATACTGCAATTAAACTATAATCTTATATCGAAAAAAATGTTGACGATAAAATTTATTCTTCATCTATAAAATTTTTACAAATAAACTATAATTGTACCAATACTGTCAACTTTATTATCTTCCATCACGACATACTAATAGAGGGCCTGGTGTCCTGTTCCTTTAAGTGAACCATTGACAAATTTTTTTGGCACACCAACACCAACGGCCTCTGCATCTTTTCTTCGGTCAAAAGTTTTTTATGCTTTTATGACGCCGCCACTAAGTATTTCAGCCTCAGTTTTGATGCCGTAGTAGTCCATTAAATTACCAAGCTTGTTGTCGTATTCACTTTTGTAATAAAAAGCTTCATCAATGTAATCTTCCCTTGTCGCTGCGGAAAACAGTGCTTCATACACTAGGACACTTACTAGAACTATTAATCCACAAGAATAACTTGTGGCACAGTATTTACCACTCCATCTAGTGCAAGTTTCTTGTAAAGCAAAACACTCACAACCATAAGGATTTTATGAAATAAATTGGAGAAGAGAATTGTAGAATTGTGGGTAATTGATAGAAAACGTGGGTGAGAGGAAGAAAATGGGGAAATTAAATGAAGGTAAAACATGGGGGTGGGGGTGAGAGGAGAGAGAGGCGGGTAAATTAAAATTGGAGAATATACGCTCCTAAAATCACGCCTAGTATAAATGTAGTAATAATTATACTCTTAATTTGAAATATGGTATATAAATGGTAATTTGGTATGCTTAAATATAATTAACACAATCCTTAAACAATGAAGGTAATAAGATTTGATATATGATATAGATAGATAAAAATGCTTTAAATTTTTTGGGTATTTATTTTTTTCTTCATTTTCTTGTTCCTATGTAAAAAGACATTAAGCATATAAATAAATTCAAAATGCAGCACAAAAAATGTTATAGAGAATAGCATTTCTTTTTGCATGAGAAGGTTTAATAAATAATTCAAAAAAAAAAAAAATGCCAATCAAACGTGGGAGAAAGTATTAATTTTTGTTAAACGTGGAAGGAAGTATTAATTTTTTAAATCCGTATTTTTAATTATTTTTTTAATTTTATATCTTCTATTTTAAAATAATTTTGAAATTTTTGTTGGAGTTTTGTCCTAAAAAATTAAACTTGACATGTTATAGTCATGACAATTGATACAAAATTCGTCAAAATATGACAAGGCCTAAAATTTCCACCCTCGGGACCATGGTAGCGCCTAATATTTCATTTGCTAGACAAGCCAATGTTAGCTATATCTATTAATCATTTTTAACAATTCTAATTAAATGAAAAGAATAAAACTCAATTGTCAAAGATAAGATAATAAATTAAAAAACGACGAAATCCAAATGTAATATCGGAACTAGTATAACGAATACATGAGCGTCTAGAGTACTACAAATAATAGTCTGAATAAAATAACATAACTGTCTAAATCAAAATAAACAACTAAGATGATATAGAATATGACTTAGGGCTACGGACGTTGTACAACTATACCTCAAATCTCCACTTTTAGCTAGATCTGAGCAAATGTCACTCAACGTTGTTGGGACCAATTTCGGTATTTGCACAAGAAGTGTAGAGTGTGGTATGAACACAAGCGGTCCCATGTACTCTGTAACTGCCTAGCCTAACCTCGACGAAGTAGTGACGAGGATAATGCGGTTCACTTACAATAACATGTACACACGAATAATAATAACAGAAAAGACATGAATTGAAATAAAGCAGTTAACTCATAACAACGAACTCAAAATCCAACTACCAGTGAGTCCAGAATAACAAGTCTTATAAACTCATCTCAAATATCGAGGCAAATCCAACAGTCACAAACAAATACAACTTATACTATCTATTGCGGCGCGCAACTCGATCCCATAATATTAGAACGTAACTTTGTATACAGACCAAAAGTAAAAAGTGCGAAAGTGCAATAAAATAATAAAACTATGTACATACCAAAAGTAAAAAGAAAGCATAAAAAGTGTTGGCCCAAGTAAAGGTTAGTTTTGAAGACTGATAAAGAAACTCAAGATGAACCAGGTCCATCACCCAGGTACACAAAAACGAGCAGATTCCAGCATGTGGGTTGCACGTGAAGGAGATAAGCTTAACTTGGTGTATTTATTATCTCTTGATTCGAAAATGTTGCATAATTGATAAGGAGAAGGAGTACTTAATCAAAGAGAACACTATCCTAGAGTATTCAAGTTAGAGTTAACTAGAAGTTGACGCAACAGTTAGAGGTTGGTTGCTATAATAGGATTAAAGGTAATTCTGAGGTTTAAAAAGAGTTTTACAAATGTTATTTTGGCTCAGTGATTCAATGAAGTGTTAGAAAAAATCATACTGAGTAGTAGGTTTTCACCTTTTGAGCCGGGTGTTTTTCACGTAAAATCTCTGTGTTCTTTATTTTATGTATTTTTTATTCCACAACAGTAGTAGTTAGAACACATAGAAGAACCAGGTCCTTCATAAGTACAACAATAACAACAACAACTACCCAGTAATCTCCCACAAAGTGGGGTCTGGGGAGGGTAATATGTATACGAGCCTTACCCCTACCCGAAAGGGCAGATGTTTCTAGTCGACCCTCGTCTCAGTGAAGGAGAGGAAAAACAAAATTAAAACAAAAACAAAAACAAAAGAGCATTAGTAAGTCCAGCAGAAATAACATAAATAACTTTCTAAACATAAGAACCATAAATAAATAGCATGCAATAATATCACACAGGTCCTTCATAAGTAATTTAAGCGAAAAATTGGGTACCACACAAATCACCCCTCCCCCCTCTTGTGTGGTATTGACGTATAAAACATCAATTGGTATCAGAGCAGGTTATCCTTGAAGAGGTTAACACCTTAGGAAAAGATCAACATGAGTGCACTACCTGGGAACTGGGAAGGGCAATCCACTACTAGGCCCCCACTTTTTAATGGTCTGTACTATTCTTGCTGGAAGAACAAGATGAAGGATCACATCATAGGAGAAGACTATAAACTCTGGGACATATTCACGGATGGTCCTCTAACAACTACAAAGAAGAATGCCGAAGGAGTGGATGTGCCAAAGACAAGAGCTGACTACACTGCTGAAGACTTGAGAAAATGGGAACAGAATGCGAAGTCAAAGAAATGACTTGTGTGTGGACTTGGTCCAGACGAGTACAATAGAATTTAAAATTGTACCACTGCTAAGGAAATCCGGTATACTTTGCAAGTGGCTCATGAACGAACACCTCAAGTGAAGAGGTCCAGAGGAACATTGCTATATTCTCAATATGAGAATTTCACCATGGAGGAAAGGGAAACTGTCACGACCCAAACCCGGTCGTGATGGCGCCCAACCATACAGCTAGACAAGCCTGACCAATTATCACTCATGAACCCAACCTGATAACTCATTACCGAAAATTTAAGGGAATTTAGCAGTTTAAAAATAAAAAGCCGATGTTTATAATAAAAATAATAAGGACAAACCAAAATATCCGACAAAACACTCCCAACAGAATCTGGGGTCACGAGTCTATAGCTTATAAACAAATGAGTAGCAATGTTCTAAAATACACAAGTCTAGAATGCGGAAATAAAACTGAATAAAGGGGAGAAGCCGGGTCCTGCGAACGTCAGGCAGCTACTTCGGCAACTCTGATAAAACTCTAGAAGACAATGACTGCTCAGCTAAGTCTCCGGGACATTTAAATCTGCACACAAGGTGCAGGGAGTAAAGTTAGTACTTCCAACGTAATGGTAATAGACATGTATAATGACTGAAAGTAAGAAATCCTGAAATACCACAATGCAAAGCTGAAACTAACCACTAAGCACATTTAATGATGAAACAACAACAATCAATGACAGACAGGCATAGATATAAATATAAATACATATATATATATATATATATATATATATATATATATATATATATATATATATATATATATATATATATATATATATATATATATATATATATATATCAATGCATGGCACATGACCGCTGCGGTGTACAGCAGGATCCATTGGATACCCGCGCTCACTGTGGGGGTTCAGACTCCGGAGGGCTCCTATAACCCAAGCACAATGACATAGTAGCATTCACTGCGGCGTGTATGTGAATTCTGATGATTCGCTTAGCTTTCGGGGATTATTTGTGACTTAGGAGTGCAATCAGAATTGAATTTGGAGGTCCGGTGTAGAATTAGGCTTGAATTGGCTAAGTTTGAATTTTGGCGAACTCCGGCTGATAGGTAAGATTTTGATCCGAGGGTGGGAATGGAACTCCGAGAGTTGAAGTAGATCCGTTAGGTGATTTTGGATATGCATGCAAAGTTTCAGGTCATTCAGAGGTGTTTAGGTCGGGTTTTTGATCAAATACAAGTTTAGGAAGTTTTAGCTTGACTTGGGCTTTAATCTGGGTTAATTTGATGATTCTTGTGTTGTTGGATGTGTTTTTATGATTAGAACATGTTTTTGTGATGTTTTAGGACGGGTTGGCACTTTTAGTTGAGGTCCTCGGGGCCTCGGGGTGATTTCGGATGGCTAAACGGGGGATTTTTGGACTTAGCTCATTGCAGAAAACGCATAGTTGTTGCAGGCCGCTTTTGGCCTTCGCGATCACAGAGGTGTCAAACGCGATTGCATAGTTGTGCTTTCAGGGCCATCGCATTCGCGTGGGTGTTCTTGCATTCGCGTAGAAGGGTTCGGGGGTTCTGCCTGGCTTGTTCATCACGTTCGCATGAAATTGGCCGCGATCGCGTGAGTTTGGGAAGTTCTTCGTCGCAATCACATGGCCCCTGTCACGATCGCATAGAACGTTTTGGAGTGCCTGAGAATTTGTTCATCGCGATCGCATGCGTAGGGTCGCGATCACGTAAGGTTAAAGTCACCTGGGCAGAATGCTTTTAAGTGATATTTCATCCACGGCCCATTTATTATTTTCACCATTTTTACTCCGCCAAGAGAGCTTTTTGTCCGATTTGAAGAGGTTTTTTGACGGGTATTGATTGGAGGTAAGTATCTTGACTTAAAAACATCATTTTATTGAAGAATCAACACTCAAATTCATGAAAGTGGGTTGAAATTGTGAAGAACTAGGGCTTGGTTTTGAAAAAAGAATTTTTTGAATTTGAAAGGACATTTGAGTTCTGATTTTGGTAACTTTATATGTACGGACTCATGGCGAGACGATGAATCCGTGGATGTGACTTTCGTAATTTTTCGAGAAGTGGGCTTGGGGCTCGGGTTTTGTAAACTTCGTAATTTTTAGTATATTTTCGAGTATTTCGATTGGGTTATGTTTCTTTAGCATATAGTAATGTATTCATTGTGATTTTGACTAGATTCGACGCGCGAGGAGGTCGATTTAAGAGGAAAGGGCATTGCGGACTAGTCTACGGCCGGCTTGAGATGAGTTATAGATGTAGATAATGACCTAAGTGTTTGAAACCCCGGTATCTCACATTGTGACGCTGTATTGAGGTGAGACACGTAGTCTACGGTGAGTGCGGGGTCATTTGTGTACGGGACTACAGGCTGAGTCCGTCCGAGTTGTGTCTATGCTGCGTTATTGACTAGAAATTGGCTAGTAAACATCCTACTTGCTTTGTTATGAGCATATTTGGGCTGCGAGCCAACTAATTGGATCCCTTAGGGATTATTATCACTGTTCCCATGATATTGAGCATGTTTCCATGATATCAGTCCTGAGTTAAATACTGTCTATAAATGAGTAGTAATCTTCTAAGGTTTTAATCACTTAAGCTATAATACCTGTTAAACGGAATCAAAAATGGTAAACCTGATTGCACCCGTGTGGCCTACATGCATATATGATTAGACTGATTGTGGACCGGGATGCACGCCGCAGCGAATGCTACTATGTCATTGCGCTTGGGCTATAGGATCCCATCCGGAGTCTGAACCCCCACAATGAGCGCGGGTATCCAACGGATCCGGCATGTGCATTGCATTGCATTCATTCCTTGAGATATATATATATATATATATATATATATATATATATATATATATATATATATGTTGTTTGTCTGTCATTGATTGTTGTTGTTTCATCATTAAATGTGCTAAGTGGTTAGTTTCAGCTATGCATTGTGGTATTTTGGGATTTCTTACTTTCAATCATTATACATGTCTATTACCATTGCGTTGAAAGTACTCACTTTACTCTCTGCACCATGTGTACAGATTCAAATGTCACGGAGACTTAGCTGAGCAATCATTGTCTTCTAGAGTTTTATCAGAGTTGTGGAAGTAGCTGCCTGATGTTCGCAAGACCCGGCTTCTCCCCTTTTTTCAGTTTTGTTTCCGCAGTCTAGACTTGTGTATTTTAGAACATTGCTACTCAGTTGTTTATAAGCTCTAGACTCGTGACCCCAGATTCTGATGGGAGTGTTTTGTCGGTTATTTTGGTCTGTCCGTATTGTTTTTATTATAAACATCGGCTTATTATTTTTAAACTGCTAAATTCCCTTAAATTGTCGGTAATGAGTTATAAGGTTGGGTTCATGAGTGATAATTGGTCAGGCTTGCCTAGCTGTATGGTTGGGCGCCATTACGACCGGGTTTGGGTCGTGACAGTTGCCCCTTCCTCCATGGTGAAATTCTCATATTGAGAATATAGCAATGTTCCTCTGGACCTCTTCACTTGAGGTGTTCCTTTATGAGTCACTTGTAAAGTATCCCAGATTTCCTTAGCAGTGGTACAACTTTAAATTCTACTGTACTCGTCTGGACCAAGTCCGCACACAAGCCATTTCTTTGACTTAGCATTCTTTTCCCATTTTCTCACGTCTTCAGCAGTGTAGTCAGCTCTTGTCTTTGGCACATCCACTCCTTCGGCATTCTTCTTTGTAGTTGTTAGAGGACCATCAGTGACTATATCCCAGAGTTCATAGTCTTCTCCTATGATGTGATCCTTTATCTTGTTCTTCCACCAAGAATAGTATTGACCGTTAAAAAGTGGGGGCCTAGTAGTGGATTGCCCTTCCTAGTTCCCAGGTGGTGCACTCATGTTGATATTTTCCTAAGGTGTTAACCTCTTCAAGGATAACATGCTCTGATACCAGTTGATGCTTTATAAGTCAATACCACACAAGAGGGGGGAGGGGTGATTTGTGTGGTACCCAATTTTTTGCTCAAATTACTTATGAAGAACCTGGTTCTTCTATGTGTTCTAACTACTACTGTTGTGGAATAAAAAATACAGAAAATAAAGAACACAAAGATTTTATGTGAAAAACACCCGACAAAAGGTGAAAAAAATCACGACCTACTACTCAGCATGATTTTTTCTAACACTTTACTAAATCACTGAGCCAAAATAACATTTATAAAACTCTTTGTAAACTTAGGAATTAACTTTAATCATATTGTAGCAACCAGCCTCTAACTGTTGCGACAACTTCAAGTTAACTCTAACTTGAACACTCTAGGTACCTAAAACAATTGCTTCTATGAAAGCTGAAAGGTACAATATAAAAACACCTACTACAATTGAACTAGAAATAAAGAAAGACACATAAAACACTTTATGGAGCTGGTTCTTCAATCTAGTTCATGTAGCTTCATGTTTGCGCACTTGAATCACACATGAACTGCTTGCAAAAAGCCTTGCTATTTTGCTCCCAATTTACGTTTAACTTCTGTATTTTTGTGCAACACTTGTAATGTGAGAACATCCTGTAATTTATAGAGTTAGTAGATGAAGAAATAACTAGAATCCTGATGCAACTCTTCCTTGGTGGAAGAGTTTTAGTTGATTTCAACTTCTAACTCCTTCCCTATCTTGGATAGTGTTCTCTTTGATTAAGGACTCCTTCTCCTTATCAATTATGCAACATTTTCGATCAAAAGATATTAAGTACACCAAGTTAAGCTTATCTCCTTCACGTGCAACCCACATGCTAGAATCTGCCCGTTTTTGTGTACCTGAGTGATGGACCTGGTTCATCCTGAGTTTCTTTATCAGTCTTCAAAACTAACATTTACTTGGGCCAACACTTTTTATGCTTTCTTTTTACTTTTTGTATGTACATAATTTTATTATTTTATTGCACTTTTCGTACTTTTTACTTTTGGTCTGTATACAAAGTTACGTTCTAATATTATGGGATCGAATTGCGCACCGCAATAGATTGTATAAGTTGTATTTGTTTGTGACTGTTGAATTTGCCTCGGTAATTGAGATGAGTTTATAAGACTTGTTATTCTGGACTCTCTCGTAGTTGGATTTTGAGTTCGTTGTTATGAGTTAACTGCTTTATTTCAATTCCTGTCTATTCAGTTATTATTATTCGTGTGTACATGTTATTGTAAGTGAACCGCCTTAGCCTCGTCACTACTTCGTCGATGTTAGGCTCGGCAGTTACAGAGTACATGGGGCCGGTTGTGTTCATACCACACTCTACACTTCTTGTGCAAATACCGAAATTGGTCCCAACAACGTTGAGTGACATTTGCTCAGATCTAGCTAAAAGTGGAGACTTGAGGTATAGCTGTACAACGTCCGTAGCCCTAAGTTCTCTTCTATATCATCTTAGTTGTTTATTATGATTAGACAGTTATTTTATTTATTCAGACTATTATTTGCAGTATTCTGGACGCTCATGTATTCGTTACACTAGTTCCGATATTACATTTGGATTTCGCCGTTTATTAATTTATTACCTTATCTTTGACAATTGAGTTTTACTCTTTTCATTTAATTTAGAATTGTTAAAAATGATTAATAGATATAGCTAACGTTGGCTTGCCTAGCAAATGAAATATTAGGTGCTACCATGGTCCCGAGGGTGGAAATTTTGGGCCTTGTCATATTTTGACGAATTTTGTATCAATTGTCATGACTATAACATGTCAAGTTTAATTTTTTTGGACAAAACTCCGACAAAAGTTTCAAAAAATATTTAAAATAGAAGATATAAAATTAAAACAAAATAATTAAAAATACCGATTTAAAAAATAAATACTTCCTCCCACGTTTAACAAAAATTAATACTTTCTCCCACGTTTGATTGGCCGTTTTTTTGAATTATTTATTAAACCTTCTCATGCAAAAAGAAATGCTATTCTCTCTAACATTTTTTGTGCTGCATTTTGAATTTATTTATATGCTTAATGTCTTTTTACATAGGAACAAGAAAAATGAAGAAAAAAATAAATTACCCAAAAAATTTAAGGGTTTTTTACCTATCTATATCATATATCAAACTTTATTACCTTTGTTATTTAAGGATTGAGTTAATTATATTTAAGCATACCAAGTTACCATTTATATACCATAATTCAAATTAAAGGTATAATTATTGCTTCATTTATTCTAGGCGTGATTTTGGGAGCGTATATTCTCCAATTTTAGTTTACCTGCCTCTCTCTCCTCCCACCCCCACCCCCATGTTTTACCTTCATTTAATTTCCCCATTTTCTTCCTCTCACCCACGTTTTCTACAGTGTAGTTCCTCGAGCATTTGAACTACACTGCAAGAAACCAATCGACAAAATCCATCGTCAGGAAGAATCGAACTACATACTTTCTTACTAACTATTACAGGCCCGACAGAATTCAGAGTTATAGTTTACAGAACAATTGTCTAAGAAATAAAGAAACAAATCAAACAAAACCAACTGGCAAATTAAAAACAAAGAAAAGTAAAAATATAATCAAATAGGAGCACCCCACCCACACTTAAGTGATTGCATTGTCCCCAATGTAAAACAGTAAAATCAAGAGTGAAAAAGGGACTCCCTGAGGCCCAAGGCCTAATCATCAACACTCTAGAAAGTGCGTATATACTCCTCATCATCATAGGGAATGGAGTTCACATCTTTATCGGGTGGCAGTTGTCCTCCTCTCGCCAACCCTAACCACTGCTGAGTGATATCATAAAGGGGGTGATCCTGCTGCAACTCTTCCAAGTTAGCCTCCCCTCAATTAACCCGAAGGCGCAAGTCAGCAAACATTAGCTTAGAGTCTCCTCAACGCGGACCATCCTCTGGTTAAATTAAAAGCTGCAGTAGGGGGGTCAATCACCGATATAGCATCAAAGGGCCCAATAGGGTAAGACACTGGAATAGTCCTGTCGTATTGGAACTCCTCCTCCACAATGTGTGCTTGTAACAATCGAGTGATCATACTCGGGTAGTGTAGATGGCGAGCCCTGAGTGGTCACACTTTATCCATATTCTCAAGTCTGATTTTACCAAGGTCGAACTGCATCCGAGTCAACAGGGCATAAATCAAACACATCTTCAGTCGGGGTACATCAGTGTCACTGCTAGTATGTGATCTTGGCATTAATCAACCGCGACAGAACCTTGGTTGGCCGCTGGAAAGTTTCCTTCTTCATGTCTTTGTGGAATTCATTGGCATCCCGTGTCCATGCGGCAGATGAGTCAGCACCACATAACAGGAGGCGAATATTCGGATAGTCTGGTCGACGAAGAAACCTCTGAAAGAGCTTGTAGGAATGTTCTATGAACCCCACAATCGGATTGATCACCCTGGAGGAGAATGGAATCACTTTACCCCTTAAGTGCACTTCGTATACCGCATCCAGGCTGGCTTCAGGTTGCCAGTTGGCATAAAATTCTTTCACTAGGTTCACATTAACTGTATCACCCGGATGAAATATATGTCGAAACCCATAGCCCGAATGTTGCTGTAAATGTCGCCATATTCACGGGCAAACATCTCATCGTCAATAGCAACCTCAGGGTCCGGGTTGACTGACAGGACAAATGTCAAAAACCAGCGTCGAGCATGGGCGGGGACCACCTGTATACCATATTCACACGCTGGCACCACATCCGCATCAGGGTCAATGCGCTCTTCTTCCTTCTCCACTGGGCGGGGGGAGGTGCCCGTCTCCCTCTACGACGGCTACTAAAAGCAACCTTAGAAGAACCAGTGTTAGAGTGTTTGCTCGGGCAACCTACATGGTTGAATCTGCCCATTTTTGTGCACCTGAGAGATGGCCCTGGTTCATCCTGAGTTCCTATGTCAGTTTTCAAAACTAACCTTTACTTGGGCCAACAAATTCTCCCTTTTTGATGATGACAAACTCTGTTCTTTTTATAAGCTTAGGCCCTGTTTCAACTCAGCTCAACATCAACACAATGTTAGAAACATTTTTCCTTTTTATCACTTATCATCAAGGACCAGGTACATTAGGTTGTAAATATCATTGTTCAAAGTGTAAACATCACTTGTTTAAAGCACAACCTTCCCCCCCCCCCCCCCCCCCTTTTTCATTATCAAATAGTTGCATAAAAAATATGAGACAACCATATTATTAAGCTTACTCATGGCCATTGGGGCTACTTTAAATGCAATCATGAATTAATCATCATAGATCAAGCTAAGAACTTTAACCATCAAAGATAGAACAAACAGTTAGAGCAAAATTAGTGAATTTCATTGATGATTGATAAGTTTCTACCAAAAAGAATAAGAAGAAATAAAAATACTGAAAACATAAGCAAGAGACACAAAAAAATCCCGATCTGGGTCACTGGTTAATCTACACTAGGCTATGAGGCTTAAGGCTGGGAAGAACTAGGTACTTGGTTTTTGACTTGGAGGAGTTTCAGCACACCTTAAGAATGCCATCATTCTTCTCTTTTTCTCTTGCCAGCTCAGTTCTGAGAGCATATCTCTTTAGTCTACATCTCAACCAACCTCTTCTTCAGCCTTTCAATCTCAGCATCCTTAGCCCCACTTTCTTGTACCAAGGCTCTGACCTTGTTGTTCCCTAGTACCTTTTTGATAAACTATGTTCGTTAAGAGTGACATTGACTTCATAATCACAAGCAATCAAAGTATTAACCCAAAAACGATCAATGCTTGTACTAACCTCCCACTTTTTCATAGGTACATTAAAATGTGCAATCACGGTTGTGAGAATGAAGCCATAGGGAATGGTATGATTATTGGTGCCATTTATAACTCTATCAAGAATCTGGATTATAACTTTCCGTCACTTTCTTCTATAGGTCTACGAGAAATTCCTCTACAAATGAACCAGGTTCATCTCCCCAAATAACCATTGCAACCGCGTCTTTGGTTAAACTCACAGGAGTGGGTGAAGAATCAACCACTCTTGTCTCCTGTCCCCTCACAGTACTCCTAGCACCCTTACTCTTCTTCTTTTTTACCACCAACTTCTCTAGATTATGTAGTCTGAACACTTGCTATAGATTCTACAAATCAATTTTCCAAATCTACAACAACTTTAGAATTTGTCTCAAGAGAAACATTAGAATCAGAAGATACATGTTCAGTTTCGAAAGGACCGCTTTCTTCCCCCTGTGAAGAACACTTAAAAGAATTTAGGTAGCTTAATACGATCAGGAGTCTTAAACGTAACCGGTTCACTTGTAACAGATAACTTAACATGAACTTTGGTATTTGGTAGGACTCTGCTTATGATCCAAATATGGTTATTCCAAATTATGCAGAGTGTAGAAAACATACCGTGTTATCTTGATGAACCATGTTCTTCACTGATAATTCTCTTGTGTAAGTCTAAATTTGCCAAAATAGAGAAAATATCATTAGAGATTAATGATTTATTTAAACATATGGCACAAGAGTATACTATGGAAAGTATGATACTGAGCAAGATTTAATCTAACCGTACACAATTTACAGACTTTCTAACCAAATATATATTTTTTTTTCAATTTTTTTTCTTTATCCGTTTAACCTTGAACTTATCCTTTTAGGTGATCTTAATCATCCCTAATTCCAACCTGTTCCTCTCAAAGTGATCTCTACTTAAGCTTGTGAAGTTGTCACCAATTTGCTTGTCACTAGCACAAAACTCCATAATGATCAAGCCTTTATTACAATTGTCCCTCAAAAGTGGTGTCTAACATCTATGTGTTTAGTTCTCTTATGATGCACCAGATTCTTAGTCATACTTATAGCATTAGTGTTGTCATAAAAATAAAGATGCAACAAACTTCAATACCAAAATCCATCAACTGATGTTTGATCCACAACAATTGAGCACAATCATGAAGCAGCAACAACATACTCAGCTTCAGCAATAGATAAGGCCACTGGATTTGCTTTTTAATAGCCCATGACACAAGACATGAACTAAGGAAGTGTTCCATACCTGAGGTTCTCTTCCTATCCACTAGGAAACCTGCATAATCTGTGTTAGCATATCCCACTAGGTTAAAATTACTACCTTTTAGATACCAAATACAAAGGTCAGTGGTGCCTTTCAAGTATCTCAATATTCTCTTTACATTAGTCAAGTAGGACTCCTTTGGATTTGCCTGAAATCGAGCACAAAGACCTACGCTGCACACAATGTCAGGTTTGCTAGTAGTGAGATATAAAAGAGTGTCAATTTGATTTGGTGGATGTTGCAATAGGAGTGTCAATTTATTTGGATGTTCCTTCCTGGTTTTGTTACTGAGAAATAGGTTCCTGAACAGGTTCCCTCGAGGTTTGTGGATCAGTTACTCTCTAGTTTGTTCCCCCTGTCATGTTGCCATGGGTGGAAGGACATGTTCTATCACCTGTTCCTACCTGTGATGCATATTCAGGATGGACTGTGGTTTTACCATTTGAATTTCTTATTAGCCCAATTGCTTCATTTTCATGTTCCTCTCTCTTAGAAAGAGTGTTAGTTTTATAAAAAAAATTACATGTACACTTTCTTCTACACACAGAATTCTTTTGTTCAATAGATCTTATAAGCTTTACTATGTAAAGAATACTCCCTCATCACTTCTGGGATCATACTTACCTATGGAGTCTTTTTCATTATTGCGTACAAAGTACTTGCATCTAATTGCCCTAAGATGGGATATAGTTAGTTTTATCCCTTTAAGTGACTCATAGGGAATCTTCTTAACAAGAGGTCTAGTCATGCAACTATTTATGATGTAGCATGCAAAAATTCAGCAAACTTAGCATTTTCAAATTTAGTTCCATGATCAGACCTAATTGAAGCAAATCGAATACCTAGTTGTTTTTGAGATTTTCTAACAAAAGAAGTAAACTTGTTAAATGCTTCATCTTTAGATATTAAAAACAATGTCTAAGTAAACCTAGAGTAATCATCAACAATAACCATCTCATATCTTTTAGCACCTCTGCTTAATGTTCTCATTGGTCCACATATATCCATATGGACCAGTTGCATCATTCTGGTGGTGCTTACCACTTTCTTGCATATAAAAGAAGATCTTACCTGCTTCCCTCTTGCACAAGACTCAAAAACTTTGTCTTCCTTGAACTTGATGTTAGGTAGCCCTATCACCAAGTCCTTGAAGACTAATTTGTTGAGTTGACTCAGACTTGCATGTCCAAGTCTCTTGTGCCAAATGAGGGGATCATTGTCCAAGACACTTAAGCAAGTGAGTTCATTTTCTGAAGGTGTGGACAAATCTACAATGTATGTATTGCTTACTCTTTTTCCCTGCAAAACAATCTTGTAAGTGATAAGATTAATCACAAAATATTTGGTAGAGGTGAATGCTACCAAGTTACCTATATCACACAATTGTGATTGTCTTATTGGGCTGTATATTAAGACATCTATCAAGTACACATTCTCGATAGAGTGAGAATCAGTCTTACCTACCTTTCCAACCCCAATGATCTCACCTTTCGTCCCATTTCCAAAGGAGATATTACCTCCTTTGAGGTCCTCAAGTGAAAGGAACTGGTTCTTGCTTCCTGTCATATGCTTTGAGCAGCCACTATCTGTATACCATATTTGGCTGCTCCCTTTCACCTGAACCTATAAAAGGAAATTAGAGGTTAGTCTTAGGAACCCAAACTAGTTTGGTCCCTTTTTATCGGTAAAAGGGTGAATCAGATTCTTTTTAGTCCAACCTGGCAGCCTATTTTTCCCTTGAACAAATTCTTTATTCTTTTGACTAGCATTTTCATTTGCAATACATTCAGATTTGTAGTGACCATTTTTACCACAGTGTGTGCAAATTATATTGTTAGGAAGTCTGAGGTACTTGCTTTTGGGATCCCACTTAGGTGCAGGGGTCTCGTAGCCTAGTCCTCGTTTATTGCTACTATGGTGTTCGTATAGCCATGAAAATGCATCGGATGACCTATTCCATATACAGGTTCTATCTAGCTCATACTTAACCTTGTTTAGATCCTCCTTAAGGACTCTTATCTGCTCATCTCTTTTGTACAACTCATCTTTAATTTTTCCTACATTTTCTTCGAAAGTGAGTTGTGTGTGATCAACTTTATTTTTACCAGTTCCTAATTTCAATTTTAAATTTTCAGATCTAAGCTCTAGGACACTGTTGTCAAGTTCAAGAACCTGGTTCTTCAACTCAGCATTTTTTCTGTCACTCTCATTAGTCCTACATTCTTGATTTTTGCACTTGACTTTTAAGATCACACACTCTCTAGACAGCTCTTCCTTCTCATTGTTAATTATATCAGACTCATTGATGAAGTCCAGCAGTAGTTCAGACAACCTTTCTTTAAACAGAAATTTAATCTTGTCTTTGAGATGAATGACAGTTACCTCTTGTTCATCATCTGATTCTCCAATGTCCATAAGTGCTTGTTCATCTCCAGCTTCATCTTCTGATGTTTCTCCCCAAGCAACAACCATAGCCTTTGTTGATCCTTTTTCCCTTATGGGTTGAACCTGTTGCTTCTTCTTGTACCTTCGTTCATCTCTTTCCTTCTTCCATTCAATTTTCCATTGAGGAGAGTTATTGATATGGTGATCAGTCTTCCCACACTTGTAGCACCCCTCATTGATTTGTTTTTCAGGAATCATTGGTTAGCTATAGCTTCCACTTCTTAAAAGACAATTTCCTCTCATTAGGTACTTCTCGAAGTCCTTTGTGATCATGGTCATTACATCATCCTCTAGATCAGCACCTTTAGTGATTCTGAATGCCAGGCTCCTTTCTTTCTTGGGTGCATCGATCTTCATTTTGCCTTCTAAATTCATAGGCGATGATATTTCCAATTACTGATATTGAAACATAGTGAAGCATAATATGGGGAAAATGGAGCAGTAACACGTTATGACGGGCCGGATCGTCATAGAAACCATCCAATAGGTGTATACAAGGTTCACCACACTGACAAATGAACTTAATTCTCTTGGAAGAGTTATTCTTGAAGAGGACAAAGTTAAGAAAATTTTGACAAGGATTCTACCAGTCACCTGGCAAAGCAAAATCACTGTCATTCAGGAATCAAAAAACATTGCCACTCTTAAATTGGACTAGCTAATTGAAAATATCATAGCCTATGAATTTAGAAGGCAAACCATGAAGATCGATGCACCCAAGAAAGAAAGGAGCCTGGCATTCAGAATCACTGAAGGTGCTGATCTAGAGGAGGATGAAATGACCATGATCAAAAGTGTGGGAAGACTGATCACCATATCAATAACTTCCCTCAATGGAAAATTGAATGGAAGAAGGAAAGAGATGAACGAAGGAACAAGAAGAAGCAACAGGTTCAACCCAAAAGGGACAAAGGATCAACAAAGGCTATGGTTGTTTCTTAGGGAGAAACATTAGACGAGGATTCAGAAGATGAATCTGGAGATGAACAAGCACTTATGGCTATCAGATAATCAAATGATGAACAAGAGGTAAGTGTTCTTCATCTCAAAGACAAGATTAAATTTCTGTCTAAAGAAAGGCTGTCTGAATTACTGCTGGACTTCATCAATGAGTCTGATATAATTAACAATGAGACGGAAGAGCTGTCTAGAGAGTGTGTGATCTTAAAAGCCAAGTGCAAAAATCTAAAATCTATGATTAATGAGAGTGGACAGTAAAAATGCTGAGTTGAAGAACCAGGTTCTTGAACTTGACAACAGTGTCCTAGAGCTTAGATCTGAAAATGTAAAATTGAAATTAGGAACTGGTAAAAATAAATTTGATCACACACAACTCACTTTAGAAGAAAATGTAGGAAAAATTAAAGATGAGTTGTACATAAGAGATGAGCAGATAAGAGTCCTTAAGGAGGACGTAAACAAGGTTAAGCACGATCTAGACAGAACCTGTAAATGGAATAGGTCATCCGATACATTTTCATGGCTACACGAACACCATAGTAGCATTAAGCGAGGACTTGGCTACGAGACCCCTACACCTAAGAGGGATCCCAAAAGCAAGTAACTCACACTTCCTAATATAATGTGCACACACAGTGGTAAAAATGGTCACTATAAAATTGAATGTATTGCTAAAGAAAATGCTAGTCAAAAGAATAAAGAATTTGTTCAAGGGAAAAATAGGCTGCCAGGTTGGACTAAAAAGAATATGATTCACCCTTTTACTGATAAAAAGGGACCCAAACTAGTTTGGGTTCCTAAGACTAACCCCTGATTTCCTTTTATGGGTTCAGGAGAAAGGGAGCAGCCAAATATGGTACACAGATAATGGCTGCTCAAAACATATGACAGGAAGCAAGAATCAGTTCCTTTCACTTGAGGACCTCAAAAGAGGTAATGTCTCCTTTGGAAATGGGATGAAAGGTGAGATCATTGGGGTTGGAAAGGTAGGTAAGACTGATTCTCACTCTATCGAGAATATCTACTTGATAGATGGTTTAATATACAGCCCAATAAGACAATCACAATTTTGTGATAGAGGTAACTTGGTAGCATTCACCTCTACCAAATATTTTGTGATTAATCTTATCATTTACAAGATTGTTTTGCAGGGAAAAATAGTAATATATACATTGTAGATTTGTCCACACCTTCAGAAAATGAAATCACTTGCTTAAGTGTCTTGGACAATGATCCGCTCATTTGGCACAAGAGACTTGGACATGCAAGTCTAAGTCAACTCAACAAATTAGTCTTCAAGGAATTGGTGATAGGGCTACCTAGCATCAAGTTCAAGGAAGACAAAGTTTGTGAGTCTTGTGCAAAGGGGGAAGCAGGTAAGGTCTTCTTTTAAATGCAAGAAAGTGGTAAGCACCACCAGAATGATGGAACTGGTCCATATGGATATATGTGGAACAATGAGAACATTAAACAGAGGTGGTAAAAGATATGAGATGGTTCTTGTTGATGATTACTCTAGGTTTACTTGGACATTGTTTTTAATATCTAAAGATGAAGCATTTGACATGTTTACTTCTTTTGTTAGAAAAACTCAAAAACAACTAGGTAATCAACTTGATTCAATTAGGTCTGATCATGGAACTAAATTTGAAAATGCTAAGTTTGCTGAATTTTTGCATGCTACATCATAAATAGTTGCATGACCAGACCTCTTGTTAAGAAGATTCTCTATGAGTCACTTAAAGGGATAAAACCAAATATATCCCATCTTAGGGCAATTACATGCAAGTACTTTGTGCGCAATAATGAAAAAGACTCCATAGGTAAGTATGATCCCAGAAGTGATGATGGAGTATTCTTTACATAGTAAAGCCTATAAGATCTTTAACAAAAGAACTCTGTGTGTAGAAGAAAATGTACATATGATTTTTTTTATAAAACTAACATTCTTTCTAAGAGAAAGGAACATGAAAACTAAGCAATTGGGCTAATAAGAAATTCAGATGGTAAAACCACAGTCCATCTTGAATATGCATCACAGGTAGGAACAGGTGAAGGAAAAGGTCCTTCCACCCATGGCAGCATGACATGGGGAACAAACTAGAGAGTAACTGATCCTCAAACCTCGAGGGAACCTGTCCAGGAACCTATTTCTCAGTAACAAAACCAGGAAGGAACATCCTATTTCCTTGGTTCATGTCTTGTGTCATGGGCTATTAAAAAGCAAATCTAGTGGCCTTATCAATTGCAGAAGCTGAGTATGTTGTTGTTGCTTCATGATTGTGCTCAAGTGTGTTGGATCAAGCATCAGTTGATGGATTTTGGTATTGAAGTCGGTTGCATCTTTATTTTTATAATAATACTAATACTATCAGTATGACTAAGAATCTGGTTCATCATAAGAGAACTAAGCACATAGATGTTAGACATCATTTTTTGAGGGACAACTATAATAACGGCTTGATCATTATGGAGTTTTGCGCTAGTGACAAGCAAATTGCTGACATCTTCACAAGCTTAAGTAGAGATCACTTTGAGAGGATCAGGTTGGAATTAGGGATGATTAAGACCACCTATATGGACCAGTTCAAGGTTAAACGGAAAAAGAAAAAAAAAAAATATTTGGTTAGAAAGTCTGTAAATTGTGTATAGTTAGATTAAATCTTGCTCAGTATCATACTTTCCATAGTATACTCTTGTGCCATGTGATAAAATAAATCATTAATCTCTGATGATATTTTTCTATTTTGGCAAATTTAGACTTACACAAGAGAATTATTAGTGAAGAACCTGGTTCATCAAGATAACACAGTATGTTAGATAATACGCTTAACGCTAGAGGGGGGGGGGGTGAATAGCGTTATAATAAAAATTAGCGTAAACTTGCGGAATTTAAAAATTGCAGTAAATAAATAAGTGCGATAAGTAAATAATTTAGAACAAACGCACCGATGTATCCTGGTTCACCACAACCCGTGGCTAGTCCAGTCCCCGAGAGACTCTCTCGAGATTTCCACTAACTTGTTAAGCTTACGGGTGCTCAACAAACCGTTACAACTTGTGGACACAAGCCTCAACAACCTTTGCTCGGAGATACAACACTCCAAGACTTCAACCAAGGAAACACAAGTTCCTTCTTACAACACAAGGGACTAACACTTCCCTTCAAGTGTACAAGAACACTTAGCACTCAAACAAGACACTCCTATAAGAGTAGATATGAGTAAAAAGAGTACGCTCAAGATCGCAACAACTTTCGACAAGAATTTGGCTCTCAAAAGCTTATGTAATGAATATAAAATGATAAGCAATAAAGTATGCAAGCTTTAGCAATTATATGATCAGTTGTTGTGTTTAGAAGACTGAATTGAAGCTGTATTTATAGTTGTAAAACTTTGTATTACCGTTGCCTAATTGCCAATTAAGAGTTGCTGATTTTACTCTGTGACAATCGACTGTCAAATTACCACAATCGATTGTTTGCCAGTTCTTCCAAAAATCAATCCCAGATTTTACGCATAACAATCGATTATCTAAGATCAATAATCGATTACCGGCAACGTTCAAAAAATCATTTCCAGATATTACTTAAAACAATCGATTGTCAGAAATCTACAATCGATTACTCAGCAACGTTCAAAAAATCCTTTCCAGATTTTAATTAAAACAATCGATTATAGGAAATCAATAATCGATTACTCAGCAAAGTTCAAAAAATCCTTTCCAGATTTTAATTGAAACAATCGATTATAGGAAATCAATAATCGATTACCTGACGGTATTTGAAAACATTTTGGCAACGGTCAGTTATACAATCGATTATATTAAGTTAACAATCGATTATATATCAGTCTTGAAAAATCAATTTAGACACTGCCTCTTGACAATCGATTGTTATAGGTTCACAATCGATTATTTATAACTTTGAAAAAGTCTAGAAGACACTGCCTCAACACAATCGATTGTCATAAGTTCACAATCAATTATTTTGTGACTTTGAAAAATCTGATGGACACTGTCTCTTCACAATCGATTGTCATTAGCTTCACAATCGATTATTTTGAGCTTTGAAAAACTTTGATGGACACTGCCTCAAAACAATCGATTGTCATAAGGTTCACAATCGATTGTCATGCAGATTTGAAAAATCTGATGCTCACTGCCTTAACACAATCGATTGTCATAAGTTCACAATCGATTGTCAAGCAGCTGACTTAAACATAATCGATTATCATAAGTACATAATCGATTATATTAGTCCAGATTTTAGAGGCATGTTTAAAAATCATTTTGATTAAAGTAAATATGCATTATTTAAAATCATTTTGCTCTAAATTAAATATGCATGATTTGTTAAAAATATTTTTACGAGAGAAGCCAAGTCTTGAGTTTAAGTTGTCGGATCAAGATCACAATTAAATACCGACTCATATAAAACTTAATCTCGATCTTTGTCTGGTGCTTGAATCTCGTTATATATCAATTTTGCGCTTCTGCTTGGACCTCGTCATATGTCAATTTGCGCATAGTTTGTCATTCATCAAAACCTACAAATATGAGCACACGTTTAGTATAATGCCTTGAGAACGTGTTTCCAACAATTTCCACCTTTTTGATAATGGCAAACTTTAAGCGGGATATGCATATTAGGCAATTCATAATGACGATTCAAGACAAGTAAAGATATGCAACAAGTATATAGATATGCAATTTTGTTCCCCCTCAATATATGAATTCCCCCTCAATTTATGCCGATAAGTATTGAGAGTGCATACCCGTTATCTTCCCCCTTTTGCCATTAGCAAAAAAATAATCAAAAAAACTTGTTTATTAAATAAATCTGCAATTTCAGACATAATAACGCAAATAATGTCAAGACAATCGATTATTGATACTGGATAATCGATTATATAAAAGAGAAATCGATTGTTCTGTGCGTCAAGCTTTATAAATCCTCCTGCCTTTAGGGCGATACCTGCAAAAATACGTTAGACGTCTCCAACGCTCAAGTTAGAAAACATGTGAAAGGGAAAATGCAATGCATGACTTAGATCAACGTGGAGTCAAGGATCCCGAGTTCACTACGAATTCGGAAGAAGGACTCTTTCTCTAAGGGCTTTGTAAAGATGTCGGCCAATTGATCTTTGGTTTCAACAAATTCAATTTCGACATCGCCCTTGAGAACGTGATCTCTTATAAAATGATGTCTAATTTCAATGTGTTTTGTTCGCGAACGAAGAACGGGGTTCTTCATCAAGAATATGGCACTAGTATTATCACATCTAAGAGGGATATGATCAAGACTTAGGCCATAGTCCAAGAGTTGTTGTTTCATCCAAAGGATTTGAGCGCAACAACTCCCCGCGGCTACATATTCAGCCTCGGTAGTGGACAACGCAACACTTACTTGTTTCTTGCTTAACCAAGAAACGAGAGAGCTACCGAGCAAATGGCAAGTGCCACTAGTGCTCTTGCGGTCCAATTTGCATCTAGCAAAATCGGAATCGGAATAGCCAACAAGTTGGCATGAAGAACCTTTGGGGTACCATAGACCCACATTTACAGTACCAACAAGATACTTCAATATCCGTTTCGCCGCAGTTAGTTGAGACTCCTTCGGACACGATTGATAACCAGCGCATAAGCACACGCTAAACATGATGTCCGGACGACTAGCAGAAAGATAAAGGAGAGAGCCAATCATACCTCGATACTTTTTGATGTCGACTTCCTTACCTTTCTCATCTTTGTCTAGATGATCGGATGTGCTCATGGGGGTTGCCATTGCTTTTGCATTGGTCATTTCAAATCGTTTCAGCAATTCTTTGCAATATTTCGCTTGGCAAATGAACGTACCTTCTTTCATTTGCTTTACTTGTAATCCCAAAAAGAATGTTAACTCACCCATCATAGACATCTCAAATTCGCTTGTCATTAAATCGGAAAATTCCTTGCACAAAATATTGTTAGTAGCACTAAATATAATATCATCCACATAGATTTGAACTAATAAAATATCATTGTTTTTATGCTTAACAAAAAAAGTGGTGTCAACTTTCCCCCTAATGAAATCATTTTCCAATAGAAATTTACTCAATCTTTCATACCAAGCTCGGGGAGCTTGTTTTAAATCATAAAGAGCCTTTTTGAGTTTGAAAACATGATCGGGAGATTTAAAATCTTCAAAACCGGGGGGTTGTTCAACATAAACTTCTTCTTGAATAACACCATTTAGAAAAGCACTTTTCACATCCATTTGATATAAATTGAAATTCATAGAAGAGGCAAAAGCAAGCAATAAACGAATAGCTTCTAATCTAGCTATGGGAGCATATGTTTCTTCATAGTCAATACCCTCTTCTTGATTATAGCCTTTTGCTACAAGCCTAGCTTTGTTTCTAGTGATTACACCATTTTCATCTAGTTTGTTTCGAAAAACCCATTTCGTACCAATTATGGTATGATTTTCGGGTCTTGGCACCAAATCCCAAACGTCATTCTGTTTGAATTGGTTAAGCTCCTCTTGCATTGCCAAGGTCCAAAATTCATCCCCAATTGCTTTGGAGATGGTTGTTGGTTCAATTTGAGAAACAAAAGCAGTATGTCCTAAGGTGTTCTTAAGGGAGTTTCGGGTACTTACCTTTTCTCCGACGTCGCCAATTACCTGTTCGAGAGGGTGATCTTTGATTGTCCTCCACTCGTTAGGCATTTTCGTTTCTTTCTCCAATTGTGGCGTTTCCTCTGTTGATTGTTCCAAGATTTCATCTTGAATTTCCTTAGGAGTTTCCTCTTGTTCTTTGTCTTTTAAACTATTTAAAATACCTGCAAGATCAGAACAAGAATCCTTTCTCGCCAAGCGAGCATTATTTTCGGAAAACACAATATGAGGGGATTCCTCCATAGTTTGGGTTCTATTATTAAATACCCTATATGCTTTGCTACGTGAAGAATACCCAATAAAAATTCCCTCATCGGATTTGGCATCAAATTTTCCCAATTGATCTTTTCCATTGTTATGAATAAAACATTTACAACCGAATACTCTAAAATGGGAGATATTTGGTTTCCTTCCCTTGTAGAGTTCATAAGGGGTTTTCATGAGTATTGGCCTTATGACTACTCAATTTAAAACGTGCATGCGGTACTCACGTCATCTGCCCAAAAATGTTTGGGAATCTTAGCCTCTTCGAGCATGGTTTTAGCCATCTCTTCGCGACTCCTATTTTTCCTTTCCACCACCCCATTTTGTTGTGGTGTTCGTGGAGCGGAAAAGGTATGCTCGATACCGAGTTCGTCACAAAAGTCCGCAAAGAGATTGTGATCAAACTCTCCCCCATGATCACTTCTGATTGAAGTGACTGTTGTTTTCTTTTCGTTTTGAACACGTTTAAGAAAAAATTTAAAATTCTGAAAAGCATCACTTTTATGGGCAAGAAATAAAGTGCAAGTAAATCTGGAATAATCATCAACAATAACAAAAGCATAACGATTTCTACCTAGACTTTCAATGCGAGATGGTCCAAATAAATCCATGTGAAGCAGTTGCAATGGTCTAGTAGTTGAAACTATATTTTTCGATTTAAAGGATGCTTTTGTTTGCTTCTCTTTTTGACAAGAATCACAAATAGAGTCATTTTCAAATTTCAAATTTGGAAGACCAACAACTAAATTTTGTGAAACCAATTTGTTCAAAAGATGCATGTTGATGTGAGCTACTCTACGATGCCATAACCAAGAATCATCCTCTTTGCTCATTAAACAATTCACATATTCGGGTGAAGAATTTGCAAGATCAACCATATAAGTGTTATCCATTCTAAAACCACGAAGGATAATTTTAAAATCGCTACGTCTGAAAACTAAGCATTCATCCGAATCAAATAAAACAAGATTTCCCTTGTCACATAATTGACTTATGCTCAAGAGATTATGTTTTAAACCTTTCACAAGTAATATATGCTTAATGGAAGAAATTTCATCCTTACCGACCGATCCGATGCCGATAATCTTTCCTTTGTTGTTATCACCAAAAATAACACTTCCCCCTTCCTTGTGTTCTAGTTGAAGGAATTTGGATTCGTCTCCCGTCATGTGCTTGGATCATCCACTATCAAGGTACCATAGTACACTTGATTCCTTCAAACATACCTACAAAACAGATTAATGAGTTTTAGGTGCCCATGGCATTTTGGGTCCTTGGGGGTTAGGCAAATCATAGTGATGTGATTGAGTGTTATGTCTATGTCGTGTAAAACAAGCAGGAGCAATATGTCCAATTCGTCTACAATAATGACAAGTCACGTTAGGATTATGCATCCTTCTAGGTTGATAGTAATTGGACGGACGAAATTCATTTACTCTATTCTTGACAATATAACTATTGCGCAAATCATGAAAATCATTTCTCCTACCATTTGTTCTAGGATATGCATCATTTCTAGAATAGTTGTTTCTAGGTTGGAAGTCATTTCTAGGTGTTCTAAAAGGTTCAAAATTCCTTCTAGTGTTTGGCCTAGAATGTGCATTATTTCTAGCATGATTATTTCTAGGTTGCGATTGATGAAAACCATTTCTAGGTTTGTTGTATCTAGGATGAACATTTGTTTTATTTATCCTAGGTTGAGCCTTAGGTGGTTGGGGGTTGGCTTCAACTTTCTCTTTAGGCTCGTTTCTAAAACCTATGCCATGCTTGGTCGACTTCAAATTAACAAGCACTTCATTCAAATTTTTATGAGAAGAGTTAAACTTATCTAAGGTGCCCTTAAGCCTTTCTACTTCATTTTTGAGATGCATGTAAGAAGTACAATTTCTAGAACTCTCAGGCTTGTCGGCGCTTCTCTTGCCAAAAAATTTGTTTTCCTCTTTCAACTTCTCATTTTCTAAAATCGGTTTTTCCAATTCCTTTTCTTTAAAAGAGAGTTGTTTTTGAAAATATTTTTCTTTTAAAGAAGCATTTTCTTTTATACTCTTAACAGTTTTTGAAGCTTTAATAAATTCGCTATACAACTCATCAAAAGCATTATGCATTTCTTCAAGGGAAAAGAAAATTTTGGAAGAAATTTGACATACCTCTTCTTTGTTGTCTTCTTGTGACATAAGACAAAGATTTGCGGCTTCGTCTTCTTCTTCCTCACTTGACTCGTCATCGGAGTCGCCTCCCCAAGATATGTATGCTCGTTGCTTCTTGAAGGGTTTCTTCTCCTTTTTAGCATTTGGGCAATTTTATTTAATGTGCCCGGTTTCTCCGAACTCATAGCACTTTATTTGATCTCCTTGCTTTTTTCCCTTTCGTTCATACTCTTTTCGCATGAACTTTTGAAATCTCTTGATAACGAGTCCGAACTCGTTGTCTCCGTCCTCATCATTTTGAGGTTGGCTTGTGCTTGCCTTGAGAGCGATTCTTTGCTTCCTTTGATCATCAACAAGAGGGTTAAGTATAGTAGATTCATAAGTTTTAATATTACCTCTTAATGCGTCGATGGTGACATTTGAAATGCCAATGGATTCTTGAATCGCGTCGGCCTTGGATCGCCATTCCGGAATGAGACTTCGGAGAATTTTTCGGACAAGTTCCTTATCCGTGAAGGTCTTCTTAAGAGCATGTAAATCATTTACGATTTTTAAAAATCGTTCAAACATCTCATCGACCTTTTCGCCTTCCTTCATGTGAAACAATTCATATGCATGGGTTAGGAAATCAATTTTGGCTTCCCTTACCTGGTCCGTACCTTCGTACGTAATTTCCAGCTTGTCCCACATTTGCTTCGCCGTTGTGCAACAAGATATCTTCCAGTAATCATCAGCATTTACAGCACAATATAATAAATTAATAGCTTTAGCATTATTTTGCACCTTTCGGATATCATCCGCATCGTATTCATCTTCGGACTTTGGGACCCATTCATTTTCAACCTTCTTGGTTGGAATTTGTTCTCCATTCATTATGACCTTCCAAAGATGAAAACTATTTGATTGTACAAATATTCTCATCCTCTCCTTCCAGTATGTATAATTTGTACCATCGAATAGCGGTGGTCGGGTGGAGCATTGTCCTTCACCTATTCCTGCAAAAGAATCACGAGTAGAAGCCATGGATGTTTCTCTCAAATGGTTAAGTCTTCAGAGAGTTGGGCTCTGATACCAATTGTTATATAATACGCTTAACGCTAGGGGGGGGGAGGGTGAATAGCGTTATAATTAAAATTAGCGTAAACTTGCGGAATTTAAAAATTGCAGGAAATAAATAAGTGCGATAAGTAAATAATTTAGAACAAATGCACCGATGTATCCTGGTTCACCACAACCCGTGGCTAGTCCAGTCCCCGAGAGACTCTCTCGAGATTTCCACTAACTTGTTAAGCTTACGGGTGCTCAACAAACCGTTACAACTTGTGGACACAAGCCTCAACAACCTTTGCTCGGAGATACAACACTCCAAGACTTCAACCAAGGAAACACAAGTTCCTTCTTACAACACAAGGGACTAACACTTCCCTTCAAGTGTACAAGAACACTTAGCACTCAAACAAGACACTCCTTTAAGAGTAGATATGAGTAAAAAGAGTACGCTCAAGATCGCAACAACTTTCGACAAGAATTTGGCTCTCAAAAGCTTATGTAATGAATATAAAATGATAAGCAATAAAGTATGCAAGCTTTAGCAATTGTATGATCAGTTGTTGTGTTTAGAAGACTGAATTGAAGCTGTATTTATAGTTGTAAAACTTTGTATTACCGTTGCCTAATTGCCAATTAAGAGTTGCTGATTTTACTCTGTGACAATCGACTGTCAAATTACCACAATCGATTGTTTGCCAGTTCTTCCAAAAATCAATCCCAGATTTTACGCATAACAATCGATTATCTAAGATCAATAATCGATTACTGGCAACGTTCAAAAAATCATTTCCAGATATTACTTAAAACAATCGATTGTCAGAAATCTACAATCGATTACTCAGCAACGTTCAAAAAATCCTTTCCAGATTTTAATTACAACAATCGATTATAGGAAATCAATAATCGATTACTCAGCAAAGTTCAAAAAATCCTTTCCAGATTTTAATTGAAACAATCGATTATAGGAAATCAATAATCGATTACCTGACGGTATTTGAAAACATTTTGGCAACGGTCAGTTATACAATCGATTATATTAAGTTAACAATCGATTATATATCAGTCTTGAAAAATCAATTTAGACACTGCCTCTTGACAATCGATTGTTATAGGTTCACAATCGATTATTTAATAACTTTGAAAAAGTCTGGAAGACACTGCCTCAACACAATCGATTGTCATAAGTTCACAATCAATTATTTTGTGACTTTGAAAAATCTGATGGACACTGTCTCTTCACAATCGATTGTCATTAGCTTCACAATCGATTATTTTGAGCTTTGAAAAACTTTGATGGACACTGCCTCAAAACAATCGATTGTCATAAGGTTCACAATCGATTGTCATGCAGATTTGAAAAATCTGATGCTCACTGCCTTAACACAATCGATTGTCATAAGTTCACAATCGATTGTCAAGCAGCTGACTTAAACATAATCGATTATCATAAGTACATAATCGATTATATTAGTCCAGATTTTAGAGGCATGTTTAAAAATCATTTTGACTAAAGTAAATATGCATTATTTAAAATCATTTTGCTCTAAATTAAATATGCATGATTTGTTAAAAATATTTTTACGAGAGAAGCCAAGTCTTGAGTTTAAGTTGTCGGATCAAGATCACAATTAAATACCGACTCATATAAAACTTAATCTCGATCTTTGTCTTGTGCTTGAATCTCGTTATATATCAATTTTGCGCTTCTGCTTGGACCTTGTCATATGTCAATTTGCGCATAGTTTGTCATTCATCAAAACCTACAAATATGAGCACACGTTTAGTATAATGCCTTGAGAACGTGTTTCAACACAGTATGTTTTCTACACTCTGCATAATTTGAAATGACCATATTTGGATCATAAGCAGGGTCCTACCAAATACCAATATTCATGTGAAGTTATCTGTTACAAGTGAACCAGTTACGTTTAAGACTCCTTATCGTATTAAACTACCTAGATTCTTTTAAATCTTCTTCTCAGGGGTAAGAAAGTGGTTCTTTCGAAACTGAACAGGTATCTTCTGATTCTAAAGTTTCTCTTGATACAAATTTTAAAGTTTTTGTAAATTTGGAAAATTGATTTGTAGAATCTATAGCAAGTGTTGAGACTACATAATCTGTAAAAGTTGGTGGTAAAAAAAAGTAGAGTAAGGGTGCTAGGAGTATTATTAGGGGAAAGGAGACAAGAGTGGATGATTCTTCACCCGCTCCTGTGAGTTTAACCAAAGACGCGTGTGCAATGGTTATTTGGGGAGATGAACCTGGTTCATTTGTATAGGAAACTCTCGTAGACCTATAGAAGAAACTGACTGAAAGCTATAATCCAGATTCTTGATAGAGTTATTAATGGCACCAAAAATCATACCATTCCCTATGGCTTCATTCTCACAACCGTGATTTCACATTTCAATGTACCTATGAAAAAGTGGGAGGTTAGTACAAGGATTGATCGTTTTTGGGTTAATACTGATTGCTTATGATTATGAAGTCAATGTCACTCTTAAAGAACCTAGTTTATCAAAAATGTACTAGGGAACAGTATGGTCAGAGGCTTGGTACAAGAAAGTGGGGCTAAGGATGCTAAGATTGAAAGGCTGAAGAAGAGGTTGGTTGAGATGGAGACTAAAGAGATATGCTCTCAAAACTGAGCTGGCAAGAGAAAAAGAGAAGAATGATGGCATTTTTATGGTGTGCTGAAACTCCTCCAAGTCAAAAACCAAGCACCTAGTTCTTCCCAGCCTTAAGCCTCCTAGCCTAGTGTAGATTAACCAATGACCCAATTCGGGATTTTTTTGTGTCTCTTGCTTATGTTTTCAGTATTTTTATTTCTTCTTATGCTTTTTGGTAGAATCTTATCAATCATTAATGAAATTCACTAATATTTCTCTAACTGTTTGTTTTATCTTTGATGGTTAGAATTCTTAGCTTGATCTATGATGATTAATCCATGATTGCATTTAAAGTAGCCCCAATGGCCATGAGTAAGCTTAAAAATCTGGTTATCTCATTTTTGTTATGCAACTATTTGATAATGACAAAAGGGGGGGGGGGGGGAAGGCTGTGCTTTAAACATGTGATGTTTCCACTTTGAACAATGATATTTATAACCCAATGTACCTGGTCCTTGATGATAAGTGATAAAAAGGAAAAATGTTTCTAACATTGTGTTGACGTTGAGATGCATTGAAACAGGGCCTAAACTTATGAAAAGAATAGAGTTTGTCATCATCAAAAAGTGGGAATTTGGTCGCCCAAGTAAAGGTTAGTTTTGAAAACTGACAAAGGAACTCAGGATGAACCATGGCCATCACTAAGGTGCACAAAAATGGGCAGATTCGATTATGTTGGTTTCACATGAAGGAGATAAGCTTAACTTGGTGAATTTAATATCTCCTGATCGAAAAGATTGCATAATTGATAAGGAGAAGGAGTCCTTAATCAAAGAGAATACTATCCAAGATAGGGAAGGAGTTAGAAGTTGAAATCAACTAGAACTCTTCCACCAAGGAAGCGTTGCGTCAGAACTCTAGTTATTTATTCATATACAAACTCTATATATTGTAGGATGTTCTCACATTACAAGTGTTGCAAAAAAATGCAGAAGATAAACGTAAATTGGGAGCAAAATAGCAAGGCTTTTTGCAAGCAGTTCGTGTGTGATCCAAGTGTGCAATCATGAAGTTACATGAACCAAATTGAAGAACTAGCTCCATAAAGAGTTTTATGTGTCTTTATTTATCTCTAGATCAATTGTAGTAGGTATTTTTATATTGTACCTTTCAGCTTTCATAGTAGAAATTGTTTTAGGTACCTAGAGTGTTCAAGTTAGAGTTAATTTGAAGTTGTCGCAATAGTTAGAGGATGGTTGCTACAACGGGATTAGATGTAATCCTTAGGTTACAAAGAGTATTGTAAATGTTGTATTGGCTCAGTGATTAAGTGAAGTGTTGGAAAAAATCCTAAGTAGTATGTCATGGTTTTTTTACTTATTGATCTGGGTGTTTTCCACGTAAAATCTTAGTGTTCTTTATTTTCTGTATTTATTATTTTGCAACAGTAGTAGTTGGAACACATAGAAGAAGCAGGTCCTTCATAAGTAGTTTAAGCAAAAAATTGGGTACCACACAAATCACCCCCCCTCCTAATGTGGTATTGACGTATAAAACATCAAAAAGAAAGTAGTGTCATATATGCAACCCAAATCATCCAAATAGGGCTACACCCTCAAATGAAACCTAGAATTGTCCTCAATGATAACTAACCAAAATAAGCACAAGAAAAGATAGAGAGGAAAAAGAAACTCCCTATTGGCCCTCCAACTACATAGGATCAAGAGTTTGGGTCCTTGGGTCCTCGAACTGCCCGGGAACCTGTGACTGGCTCCCTGTAGCTTGTGTCTCCAGTGGGACCTGAGTCTGTACTGAGTCTTGGGCCTGTACTGGAATCTGGGGCTGACTAGAGGAACCTCCCTGCGGGTCCTCCAACTCTATAATGGCATCATCAGTATGGGGAAACACCCTCTTCCTCTTTGTTGACCTCTCTGTCTCCTGATCCGGCTCAAGCTGGGTTGCTAGGGTCGGGTCATGCAATAAAATATCTAAAGTCAAGTGATCAGCCTTCAACTTCTCTACCTCCTCCCTCAACTCCTTCATCAACTCCTTGGAAGCACGAGTCTTTCTCATTTTCTTTGACTCCTTATCAAGCTCCTTTAATGCCTTTCTATGAGAATCAACAACATCCATGATTAATTTCTGGTTCTCTAATAGCTTCTTCTGGTTGTCCAGAAGCTCTATGAGAGTGTCCTCCACTGACTGTGGGACTAGTGGCTGAGCAGGTGCAGATTGGGCTACCACTGAAGTAGATAGTACCAACAACTTAGAAGTGGTTGTCTGCATCCAATTGTTGATACTGGCAAAGGTCTGTCTCAAGCAGTGGGCAGTCAATGGATATGCTGCGGATGAGGGGATATCTGGAACTGTAGAAGTGGAGGGTCTTGGGGCCATGTCTGGTGTGGCTGAAGGAGGCTGAGTATGAGTCACTACTACTAGTGGCTCTTCAGACTGGCCAGTAGAAGTAGGGGCTTTACACTTAGGGTCTTTGGGGGTTGTTAGGACCCTTGGTGTTGTACTAGGAGAAAGATGCCTTGGCTTTCACATTCACATCACATGTTAGCTTCTCCTCATCTAGATCCTCAAAATACATGGTCATGAAATTCGGGAAAGTGTAGGATATATCACCTTCATTCACCATCCATGTAATCACCCTATACATCACATTCCCGATGTTGATCGGGTACCCCGCCATGATCGATGCCACCAATATAGCTCGGGTGATAGGGAGAGAGTTTTCATGAGTGATGGGGTCTATCCTGCTATAAACAAATGTTTCCCACCCTTTAGCTTCAAAAGGGTTCTCCTTAGAATTTTTACCCCCGTTGTCAACAATGTTGGGGTAGTACCTCGGATTGACAAGTACTCAGCTAACCACGGATGGGCATCCTCCCCCAAAGCTACCTTGTCTAAATACAAGGTCTCATCCTCCTCCGGGAAGCCCATGTAGTCATTTATCATTTTTCCATCAAACGTTATTCAGAATTCGCACCTTAGTCAATGTGGTGACATTTTTTATGTGGGCAACATTGGTGTAGAATTCCTTGACTAAGTGCTCATTAGCATCCTCCACATGGCCTATGAAATAGTCCCAGCATGCTCTCTCTCTGAACTACCTCAACACATTGGGGTTGTGAGGCAAAAGGTCTCGTGTGATGAATTTCCTCTCAAGTATCAACTTTCTCTCGGGCCTCCATTCTCCGAACCTGTGTAGGCCACTTCACTCACAAATCTATCTTGCCCTGCTTCCGGGTTCCTGGTTCTCTCTACCCCTCCTACTTGGGGCTCACCCCCTCCTTCTTCTTCTCCTTATTCTTTTATGGGATCCTCACTAGATAGTGAAGTTGTAAGTGTGGTAGAATAGGCATTGTCACTGCCCGCAACTAAGCCCTCAAACGACTCATAAAATATGTGCATTGATGCTTGGGTAGTAGGAGAGCCCTGGAGGTGTATCTCTCTATTTGTTCCTCTCTGGCTAGTGAGGAACATATTCTGGCACTGAGTCTGAGTCGGACGCCTCTCGGAAGGGCACATACTCACTCCCCGAGTGGCCAATAATTCTATCAGTAGCCCTTATGATTCTTCTGGTGTTTTTGATGGCTTTTCGGGCTTGCGGGGTCAATCTAATCATGCCTCGTCCCCTACTCCGGGAGAATTCTCCTTTCCCATTCTATTTATCGCATATGTCTCGTGATTTCACCATTATATGCAAAGAGAATACATTATATTCATGTTAGCATCCTAGTAACAGATAAAGCAATGCAGAATAAAATTACAAACAGTTAGAATTTGCAGATCGCGAACTGCACAAAATGAAGTGTGGTCACAAAGAAGCTACCGCGGACCGCATAAAATGCACCACAGTACGCAATGAGGTAGGGATCAGACCACCCACTCTCTGATTCTAGGCACTGCGGACCGCACAAAATATATTGCGATCTGTATTGAGGCACCGCGAACCAGAAAAAATCCATCACGATTGCGCTCCTTAATTATTAGCTTTCAGAAGTTTCACCACCGCGGTCCGCACAAAATAGCATTGCGGACCGCAAAAACTCCACTGCGGTCCGCGGTAAGTTGTACCCAGCAATACCAACCTAGGGGTTCAATTTTTCACAGTTTAGTCCAATTTTTCACCTATTATTGATCCCTTAGGTGTTCAATCAGTGTTTTTAACTAATTAGTCCTAATCTAAACAACTAGTGAAACCCTAAGCTAAATATTAAAGAAAAAGGGGAGAAGAAATATAGAACTAACAATTTAAAAAGAAAATAAAATAAATTTAAAAGTTAGGGAAAGATTAAAAATACCAGGAATGAGATCCAATGTAGATGAATGACAATCAGTGCTTGAATTTGTGCAGTTAGACGTGATGAACAATAACTTTTTAGCTTGTGAGAGCAAAGGATCGAAAAGTTTGAAATGAGGGCCTCAAGTCATATATTTAGAAAAAGTAATCGGGGCCCATCTCACCTACCCACCGCGGACCGCACAAAATGGCACTGCGGTCGCGGCACTCAGAAACATGAAGCACTGGGAGACTGCAAGAAATGCATTGCGGCCGTAGAGGTCCACCGCGGACCGCATAAATATATTGCGGCCGCGGTGAAAAACATCAAAGACTCCTCATTTTTGACCAATTAACTTTGTGGTCCGCATTGAATTATTCCTGCAGAGAGTGTGCATATTTCCCAACTTGGTCCTGCACTGCATCAAAATAATCCTACAACATCTCACAACTAGTTAGTGTAAAAATAAATCCTACACTAAAAAGAGAATCAAAGAAAAACAAAAAGAAAGACACATGAGTTGCCTCCCTAGAAGTGCCTGATTTACCGTCGCGGCACGCCTCAGGTTACTATTAAATCACTTTAGATGGAGTTGTTCCACCAAGTGGTTGTCATCAATCTTGCCTAGGTAATGCTTAACCCTGTGCCCATTAACTCTGAAAATCTCCCCATTTTTGTTCTTTAAGTCAACTGTACCAAACAGAGTCACAAACACCACTTCAGAAGGTCCACTCCATGTTGACTTAAGCTTTCCCAGAAATAGACATAACCGAGAATTGAACAAGAGAACCAAATCACCAACTTTGAACTCCTTTCCACGAGCATATTTATCAGGAATGTACTTCATCTTGTCCTTGTACAAGGACGAACTGGAGTAGGTATGGAACCGGAATTCATCAGGTTCATTAGGCTGCTCCACATGAAGATTTGATGCCACTTCCCATTCAAGATTCAGCTTCCTCAAAGCCCAAATGGCCTTGTGCTCTAACTCAACTGGTAGATGGCAAGCTTTCCCAAACACCAACCGATACGGAGACATACCAATTGGAGTCTTATAAGCAGTCTTATAAGCCCATAGAGCATCATCCAACTTATTTGACCAATCGGTCCTATTTGCATTGACCTTGTTTGACAATATACTCTTGATTTCCCTGTTTGAGACTTCAAAATGGCCACAAGCCTGAGGATGATAAGGAGTAGAAACTTTATGATTGACACCATACTTTGCAAGAAATGTGTCAAAAGCTCTATTACAAAAATGAAACCCCCATCACTTATGATTGCATGAGGAGTGCCAAACCTTGTAAAAATGCTCTTTTTGAGAAATGCAACAACATTTCGGGCCTCATTTTTAGGTAAAGGGACAACTTTAACCCACTTTGATACATAGTCAACCACCACAAGAATGTATGTGTTCCCACACTAGCTAAAAAACGGGCTCATAAAATCAATGCCATATACATAAAAAATATCAACTTCAAGAACGGTATTGAGAGGCATCTCATATTTCTACAAAATTCCACCTGCTCTTTGACATTCATCGTATCTCTTCACAAGTTCACTTGCATCTTTGTACAAAGTTGGCCAATAAATCCCGCAACTAAGAACTTTTGAAGTCATCCTCGCCCCGCCGTGATGGACACCGTAGGAAGAGGAATGATAAGCCTCTAAGATACTCAATTACTCCTCCTTCGGGACATACCTGCAGATCACACCATCCGTGCAAATCTTGAACAAGTACGACTCATCCCAATTGAAATCCAAACTATCCCATTTAAGCTTCTTCATTTAGTTAGAAGAGATCTCACACGGGATTATACCACTCACAGGGAAATGAGCAACGTCCGCAAACCATGACATACCATTTGCCGACACAAAAAAGAGTTGTTCGTCGGGAAATGAATCATTGATCTGTAGGCCATCACGAGGCCTCCCCTCCTCCTCCAAGCGGGACAAGTGGTCTGCCACTTGGTTTTCACTACCTTTCTGGTCCATAATCTCCAAATCAAACTCTTGAAGTAACAAGACCTATCGCATCAGTCTAAATTTGGAATCCTTTTTCGTCATCAAGTACCGGAGTGCGGCATGATCAGTGTGAACTATGATCTTGGCACCCATGAGATATGACCGAAATTTCTCCATTAAGAACACAATATCCAAAATCTCTTTCTCAGTCACCGTGTAGTTAACTTGAGAATCATCTATTGTCTTGATCGCATAGTACACCGAATGAAATATTTTATTCACTCTTTGACCCAAAACCGCCCCAACTGCGACATCGCTCGCATCACACATGACCTGAAAAGGTAAGCTCCAATTGGGTGCAGTGATAATAGGAGTGGTGGTCAATTGTGCTTGAGAAGTTCAAAGGCTTGCATATATCTCACATCGAACACAAACTTGGAATCTTTTTCCAATAACTTGCATAATGGATTCACTACCTTCGAAAAGTCTTTGATAAATCTTCGGTATAACCGCACATCCCCAAGAAAACTAATAACTATGTTTGCTTTGTACACATCTATACCATGCTTTGAAATTTTATGCCCAAGAACTATGCCCTCCTCAACCATGAAGTGACATTTCTCCTAATAAGAACAAGATTGGTTTCTTCACAACGGGCTAACACTCTATCAAGATTTTTCAAGCATTCATAAAATGAATCACCCACAACACTAATGTCATCCATGAACACCTCCAAAATATCTTCCAACATATCATTGAAAATGGCCATCATACACCCTGAAATGTAGCTGGTTCATTACACAACCTAAAAGGCATTCTAGAAAAGGCAAAGGTTCCATATGGACAAGTGAATATGGTCTTATCTTGATCTTTCAGAGCAATCAAGATTTGGTTGTACCCAAAATATCCATCCAAGAAATAGTAGAAGGCACGCCCAGCAAGTCTGTATAACATCTGATCAAGAAAAGGCAATGGAAAGTGATCCTTGCAGGTCACTTTATTCAACTTACGGTAGTCCATGCATACCCTCCACCCGGTGACAATCCTTGTTGGAATCAACTCATTCTGTGAATTTGTAACCACAGTCATACCACCGTTCTTCGGCACACATTGCACCAATAAAGTCTAAGAGCTATTAGATATGGGGTACACAACCCTGGTATCCAACCACTTGATCACCTCTTTTTTCACAACTTCTTGCATCGCCTCATTCAACCTCCTTTGATGTTCCAATGAGGGCTTTGCATCATCTTCTAGAATAAGCTTATGTATACAGAATGTGGGGCTTATTTCCAGAATATCAGCTAGAGTCTATCCAACTGCCTTTTTTTGCTTTTGGAGCACCGCCAATGTGGTATCAACCTGCATGTTAGTAAGACAAGAGGAAAGAATAACTGGCAAAATTGAACTAGGGCCTAAGAACTCATACCTGAGTTGTGGAGGAAATGGCTTCAACTCCAACACTGGAGGTTCCTCAATTGAAGGTTTTGTTGGTGGAGTCTTCCTATCCTTAAGATCCAAAGAGAGTTTCCTAGGCTCATAAGAGAAAGAGCCCATTCAATGTAAAGCATTCACACACTCCAATCATCCTTCATCGTCATTTACATCAAGATTCAACTATTAATCCTCTATAGGGTCCTCCACATTGATCATTGCACTAGTATCATCAGCTATCACTACCATGACAAGGTCCACAAAGGAGCACACCTCAGAACTGCTGCTTCATTGAATTGCACACATAAAAGACCACTTTCTCGTCACCTACCCGGAAGGTGAATTCCACTGCTTCCACAGTATCATGTAAAGGTCTTCCCAATATGATTGGAACCTCATAATCGACCTCACAATCCAAGATCACAAAATCAGCTGGCAAGATCAATATTTTCACCCAAATAAGAACATCATCAGTAATACCTAATGGTCTCTTTATAGTTCTATCTGCCATTTACAATCTCATAGAAGTCAGCCTCAGTTGCTCAATACCCAAAGCCATGAAAACTGAGGAGGGCATCAAGTTGATACTCGCCACTAAATCACGTAGAGCTTTAGCAAATTATGCACTCCTAATGGTACAAGGAATGGTGAAAGCACAGGGATCTTCTAGATTCAGTGCCATTGAGTGCACTATTGCACTCACTTGGTGGCTCATCTTGATAGTTTCACAATCTGTGGATCTTTTCTTTGTCACCAAGTCCTTCATGAATTTAGCATAACCCGATATTTGCTTTAGAGCCACCACCAAAGGCAAATTAATGGGTAAGCTCTTCACCATATCAATAAACTTTCTAAACTGATTCTTATTTTTCTACTTTGCAAGCCTTTGAGGAGAAGGTAGAGGTGGCCTTGGCAAATGAGCCTTGGCTTTAGGCACAACCATTTCTGGCATGTCTATTATGTGTTCCCTAGACGGGTTCACGTCATTTTGAGTTTCCACCTCCGCATCTTAGATATCAATCCTCATTTACTCATTCACGTTCTCATCAATCACATTTTCAACCACCAAAGGAATCTCATCTTCTTGCAACTCAACTTCATCACTCAAAATTTCACTATGCTTGGAGGCATGCACATCACCACCTCGTCCACTCCTCGTAATCACCTCCATAACTTAATTGTTCCTACCCTTCGGGTTAACTACCATATCACTTGGTAGAGCCCCCTTAAGGCGAGTATTCAGAGACTGTGAGATTTGGCCTAATTGAACCCCCAAGTTTCTAATTGAAGTATTATGGGAAGACTATTGAGCATCAGAGTCTGCATTCTTTTTCATTATTTGTTGAAACATCATTTCAATTCTCCTCATTTCATTGTTGGAAGAACTAGGACCTTGGGACGGAAATGGGGGTAGATTGTTTGGTTGTTGATATATTTAAGGCCTTTGAAAGCCTTGCCCCCGGTTTCCTTGATTGGCATCGTCCCAACCACCCTGATTGTTGTTACCACCCCAATTGTTGTTGTTGCCATTCCAATTACCCTGATTGTTCTGATTGCCCTAATTGGAATTTTGGTTGTTGTTCCCCCAATTACTATTCCCTTGTTGTTAGTGATTGCCTCGATTTCCTTAGGGTCTCCATTGGTTGGAAGAATTGTCCCTTTGGCATTGATAATTGTTCACATATTGCACTTATTCATTCTGCCCACCAGAACCATCATCTTGGAATCCACCACAATCATTGTCAAATTGATCCGAACTCCCTTGGTTATGTTGAATTCTTTGTCTTCTTTTATTCACTAGCATGTTGACACCCTCCATGGCATTTACTCGGCATGGATTTTGAACCTGATATAATTGTGTCTTTGCTTACTGGTTCATTGTTCTTGTCAACTCTACTATAGCCTGCCCATGACCATGTAGCTCTTTCTGTAAGTGAGTGACTATGGGGTCACCCTGTCGCACATTGGCTCTACTTTGCCAAGTGGAGGACGTGTCATCCTTCTCATCAAGAATGCCATAAGCCTCATCATAAGATAGCTTCATGAAATTACCCCCCAGCAAGTTGGTTCACTATGAATTGATTTGTTATGTTAATTCCCTGGTAGAAAGTCTATTGTATCATTGCCTCAGTCATAGCATTGTTGGGGCATTCCTTTACCATGGTTCTATATCTCTCTCAAATCTCATGTAATGGTTCGGTGGGCTCCTGCTTGAAAGCTAAGATCTCATCTCTCAATGATGCCATGTGCCACGACGAGAGAAAATTTGCAATGAATTTATCCGCCAACTCATCTTTAGTAGCGATGGAATAGTTGGGAAGTCATTCAAGCCAATCCAATGCCTTCCCTCTAAGTAAGAAAGGGAATAGTCTCAACAGAAGTGCATCCTCTAACACATTAGTTTGCCTGCTCCCCCAATAGGTATCCACAAAACCATTGAGATGTTTGTAATCATTCTGAGTGGGAGCACCTATAAAATACCCCCGCTGCTCCAACAATGTCAGCATCACATAAGTAATTTGAAAATTGCCAGCCCGGATTCGAGGTGGGACAATTGCACTTATCCTTGGTTGGGAAGCACTCGAGGGTCCAGTCTTGGAGGTGGGGGGGAGGGTTTGGAATATTTCCATTGGCCTGACGGCCTCTCTTTTGAGCTTGAGGTATAGTAGGAATCTCATCATCAATAATGTCATCTACCTCTTCCCTCGGCGGAAGATCTCCAAGAGGTGCATTGTTTGCCGCCATTTTGTACCTGAAGTTGTGACACACACAGATTAGTAACACAGAAGCAAAGAAAAACAAAATACAAAACTATTTAGATAGATCACCAAAATCGTTAGCTCCCCGGCAACGACGCCAAAAAGTGATCGAAGCCAACCCTGCACCAATACAAAGTAACGAGAGTAGTCAAAGCAGCTTTTACCCTAGATGGTCGGGATCGAATCCACAGGGAGCTAGAAGTGGGAATTGGATTCCTATCTAAACTAGAGATGTTTAGTGCTCTTAACTGCACTTCCAATCATAGTTGGTATTTAGATTACTTCTAATATTATGCTAATAAAATGCTAAATTAAGCTAAGAGTAAGATACCTGAAAGGTTAACTAATTATTTGAAGAGGTACTAGGGAAGTGACTTTCTCCAAGGTGAATACTTGACGGATTCTCGAATCTAAGGTAAGGTTTTCATGTTGGAGATTACGATATAACCAGTGCACGAAAGTTCTCACTCTATATCTCTCGGTACTTTGAATGATTTTTCCCTAGTTGACTTTCTCAAGACCAATTGTGTATGATAATTTGTACAAGCAATTTAGGTTCAAGCTGAGTATTACTATATCTAGGTTTATCCCATTAATTGGGGCTATCATCTCTTGAATACACCCCAATTCCTTGTTGGACTAATTTTCTAGACTCAAGATCTCTTTCTCAAGAAGAGCCCAAGTCAAATAGGGACAAATTAGTATTTGCAACCACTAATGCAATATGGAAAACACAAATTAGTCCAAATACATAACACCCATAGACATTCAAGCCTTAAAACTCAAGACCCATCAAATATTCACACTAGGGTTGAGCCACAACCTTGGAAAATGGGTCTAGATACTCATAATAATTGAAAACAACTGATAAATAGATGACGAAAAACCTATAAGATTTAATTACTAGCTAATAATTGAAGATTCAATGATAACACCACTATAAAATTACTCAAAATGGTTAAGAATAGCTGTTCGCGTGCTTAGCCGAAAGTCAGATTACAACTGATGACCTAAAATGGGAAAAGAAAGTATTTATAGTAGGCCAAATTTTTTGGATAAAAATACCCATGCGGGGGTACCGCGGACCGCAAGAAATCGAGTACGGCCGCGGTCAGGCTTCATGGGTTTAGATATCTGCTCTCTGAACTTGGCCACCACGGGCCACATAAAATGTATCGCAGTCGTGGTGGCTTCTACTGCGGTCTGCACAAAAAGGACCGTGGAACGCACTAGCATTAACCTCAAAATTCTCAACTCTCTGAATCCATTATTGCAGAATGCACAATGTCGATTGCGGCTGCGGTGAGGCTAATGCGGTTTACACAAAATTCTTTGCGGCCGCATTGCTTGAGTTTCCAAAATAAACACATCTCTAAATTTCCTCACTGCGGACCGCACTAATGAAATGCGGCCGCAGTGGATTTGTTGTACTGTTCTTGGACTTGTTCTTGGTACTTGATTATATCTCACTCCTTCTTGAGCTGGTTTTGAGTAATTGTTACCTACTTATCGTCTTGACCAAACCTTGCAAACAAGAATAACATGTAAGCTTTTGGGAATAATTTGTATACAATCTTAATAAAACTCAATTAAGAAGGAGTGTAAAATGAACCATAATCCGTAGTTATCACCAGCATAACCTGATGCCAACATAGAGTCACCACTCCCTAGTTTATGTCAACATTCTACACTCCCTAGTTGATGCCACCATAAACTGATACCAACATAAGGTCCGCATTCCCTAGTTGATGCCAACATATGGTCTCCACTCCCTAGTTGATTCCAGCATAACCTGATGCCACTAAAGGGTTACCACTCCCTGATGCCAACAAAGGGTAACCACTTCCTAATTGATGATATTCCAACATAGGGCCTCCAATCCCTAACTGATATTATTTTTTAGATATATGGTCTCCACTCCCTAATTTTTTCCCCATGGATAAACAATCCAGACCTTTTCTTTGCTTCCAGTAATAAATTAGTATAGAGTTTTGTTACTAATAACTCACGAAATTTTCTTAGTAAAAACTGGGGTAGAAACATTTTGTTCGTTTGTTTGTTTGTTTTGGTGTCTGAGTAGGTTTTACTTTGAGGCACAAAGTTCGAGACGATCAAAAGAATGAGTCTCAATCCATAATAAAAGAAAAAAAAAGAAAAAGAAAAAGAAGTGAACTCAAAGTGCAGAAGCAGAGAAAAGATGTGGACTACTCAAGACGTGATTGAAGTCACAAGCTTTGCATGTCCCTCCTTGATCCGAGAAGTTGAAAAAGGAATGAACCAGCACCTGCAGCTAACAAGCATCAATATTCAGATTAGAGTCCACATGAAGAACCAACCAAGACTCAAGATCATGCTTTAGAAAACTCATAGATAGTAATCTTGTAACTCGTAGCTGATAGGCTTAGTTAGTCTTTTAATTTGATTTTGATGTAATAACAGGACCACAGACCAAAGCCTCGACAGAACCACACTCGGCTCTCGAACTCATTATTCTACAAAAAATTCTTAAACTACACACGACCTAATTCCCTTATACCCCGAGATATATAGGTTGTCCAAAATCACGACTCGGTTGCACCTTTTTCTTTTGTTTTTTTCCTCTTCTGAATAACGATGTGGTCAAAAATTAGTCACACGACTCACTTTGTCTTTGCCTGAAAACTCTTCATATTTCTAAGCAAAGAAGGGCTGTTGTGAGCACCTAATGTTTGACCATGTTTGGTTTTCCCACTCACTTTTTAGTATTTAAATAAATTTCAAGTTTAATTTTAATATTTTAGTTTATTTCACCTTTTTATAGGTTTGTTTTAGATAAATTAAAAATTACAAAAAAAGTTTTACATATTTTTAGAATATTAGTTTTATTTTCATTTTACCAAGAAAGAAAAGTTTCTATAAAAAAAAAGGATGTAATTTTATTTTGCTTAGTTTAATTTTAAGTGAGAGGTTTTGAGAATAATTATTGAGTGTAGTAATTTTATCTTGATTTTATTTATTTATTAAGTATGAGTAGATTTTTTTAGTAACTATCAAGAAAAGAACAAAAAGGAACCAATGGAAAATTCTCACACGGTAAAAGATTTTACCTTATAATCTATAACTAATTCGAATGCACTTTCCTAGCAATTTCCTGCAAATAACATCAACCCTAGACAACCACATTTTTAATCCTTATCTCTTTCACCAACTAATCCCTATACCTACATCTTTATATCTACACACTCATCACACAATAAAGAGGAACTCTTTTGCAAAACAGAGAAACGTGAAAAGGGGGATGTGATCATCTTCTCTAAGGGCTGGAAAGAAAACAGAGGGGGCGACATTTGAAACTTCAGTACCATGAATACATCATAGCTTTTTCTTGTAGAAAACCCAGTTGAAGCTTCATCTAAAGTACCATTTTCTCCTGTTGAATCACTCCAAAACATCCATAAAATAGCCCTAAATTCCTGCTTACAAGACCCTTACAACTTACTCCAAACACTACTAACAAAACCTCCTATTGTTGCTGAAAAATCAGCAATGTAAAAGCCATCAAAATCCAGCCAATCTTCCATGATTTTCAGCCCATAAACACTTCAAATCAGCATCAAACCACAACAAAATAGTCCTATTTACACCATCAAAAATCGCCGCAAGATACCGGCGAAAACCAGTCCGAAGCAGTCCTAAAACTCAGCCTTCAACTATCTAAAATTCTCCATTAAAACCAGCAGTTATCTCCATAAAACCCAAATCTAAAACACCTCGAAGATCTTCCCTTTTGTCTCCAATCTTCCTCCGCCGTTCATGGGTTGACAACATAGAGCCGAGTGTTGTTCGAGGTTTTAGTTTGAGCTCTCAGTTCGAGATTTTTGTTCTACTTTTCCATCGTCGCTCTCTTCATTGTATACCCCTAATAACTCAATATATATTGAAGTTGCTATTCATTCAAGGTCACACGTTAACTCTATTCTTTACTTGATTTCTAAATTTTATTTCACGAATGTTGGATTTATTTGTTGATATTTCTTATGTCTGTTTTACTACTTATGCAATAATATGTTTGGCATTTTTATGATACTATCTTGCCTTTAATTAAATGATTTGTATTTCGATTCTTTTTATTAGTTTCATTTGTTCGAATTACTTGGTTAAGCTATTTGTTGAATTGATACAATTGATGATACTTTAAATTATTTGTTTGCTAATGATGAAATCTGATGTGAAATATGAAGTCAATATTTTTTCTTTTATAAATTGAAGGTAATACTGCACTGTGGCCCGGGCCTGAACCAGACCGGAGCGGATCGGGCCCGCGGTCCTGACGGGCCTACAAGGCTCGGTGGGCCGGTCATGGTGGTCCTTGGCGTGGTGTTACTTGTAGGCCCATGACGGGCCGGTCCAAGACTAATAGACCGTGAGCTCGGGACCGCCAGGCCCGGGACCGTCAGTCAGGCCTGGGCCGGTCCTGGCGGGCCTAAACAAGCCCAACGGCTATTTTTTTTAAAAAATAATTTGTTTTAAAAATTAGTAACAGTCATATTTAAAATATAGTCGTTTGGGCTAAAAATATGGCCGTTTGGAAGTTTACAAAATGGTCATTTGGCCCCCAAACTTTAATTTAACCCCAATCTTGATATAATTACACTTTTTTTCCATTTCTCAACTATAAATACCCCCTAATTCTTTCATTTTTATTCACCAATTCATCAATATCTCTCAATCTCTCTCAATCTTTCTACTACAATTCCTTAATTTATTGTTGAAAATTCATGAAAAATTGTGAAGTTGTTGAATTGAAGTTTTCAAGTATTCAACGATTTTCAATTTTCAAGAAGTTATTCGGCAATCCGGTAAACTCGTTTCAACTCTTACATTTTAATAATATATTATTGTGTGGTTTAGTTTGCATAATTATTATTAATATGATATTTTCTTTGTCAAAAATATTTGGTAAAGGAAAAGGTAAAACCGGTGAATGTAGTGGCCATAATACAACTCTTCCCCCGGCTCCCCGACCTACTAAAGATAAGCAAGTTGAAAGTAGTCGCCAACCTAGATGTCCTCCTCCTCCTCCCGTAATGCTTGATAGTGATCACCCTTGTTTTGAATTTACCGATAGTGAATTTCTACGTGATGTTGCAGTAGGTGATAGATTAGATGATGAAATTATGAATGTTCGTTATCCTAATGAACCTATCTTAGAGGAAAATGAGGATGATGATGAAACCCAAGCACCAGATTTAGATGATACACCTACTAGTCATGTTCATAACTCAAGTAATGCACCGGCCGACCCACATGTAGAAACTCCAACTTTTAATAGACAACCTGCTAAACGTCAAGAAACATCATTAATTTGGAATTTTTTTACTCAAGTAAGAGAACTAAATAAGGCTAAGTGTAAAACTTGTGGGAAATTACTGGTTCATAAGTTTACTGGAGATCGTAGCGGCACAGGTAGTTTGACTAGACACATAAAAACACACTCTAGAGATAAGGCTAGATTTTTTCAAATGCAAGCGCAGCAAGATGGGACAAGTGTAGATTCTGCTATTAACCCTAGTACAGGTTCAAATCTAGTTCAACTAGGAATTAATACTGTCACCGGAGGTATTTTATATTACGATCCAAATAGAGATCGTGAAGAATTAGCAAAGATGATTACTGTTATGTGCTTACCTTATACTTTTGCTTCTAATCCTAATTGGGTTCATAATATTAGAAGAGTTTTTAATCCTACCTATAAAGGTTGGCCTCGCGCAACAGTTAAGGCCGATATTTATAAATTCAAACATGAATATGAACAATATTTTTTGCGCTATTTATTTACTCATATACCTAATCGAATTTCTATTACTATTGATATTGGTAGAAGTGGTAATGATTGTGATTATCTAACTGTTACAAGTCATTGGATAGATGAGGACTGGACAATGCAAAACCGTATAATTGCGTATAGAATAATTAATTCACGTCACACAAGTAAATTTATAGCTAACACTATTTCAGATATTTGTAGATATTTTTGCTTTAGCGATAAAATAATGGCAATTTCTATGGATAATGCTTCTAGTAACACTAGTCCTATAGGAATACTTACAAAAACACTAAATCCTGCATTTACTAATATTTTCCATGTTAGATGTATTTGTCATATTTATCATTTAATTGTCGGTGATGGTATGCGAATTTTCAACATAGAAATTGAAAAGGTTCGAATGGCTCTTAATTGGATTTTTTATTCAAACCGTAGAACTAGACTTAGAGAGTATTTTAAAAAATGTGATGAATATGGCCTTAGAAAAAGAAAGGTTCCTAAACCTTGCCCGACTAGAAGAAATTGTATGTACGAAAGTTTAGTAGTTGCATATGAATATAGAAACCCAATTAATGCAACGTTTAATTCTCGGGTGGGTGGTGAGGATGATGATGAAATGCTTACTACCCAAGATTGGACGAATGTTAAAATTCTTTTAGTTTTGTTAGAACTTTCAAGTTGCTACAAATACATTTTCTGGGCAATATTATCCTACTATTTCAAATTGATTAGTTTATATTGCCGCATTAGCTGATTTGTTTGTTGAATTTGGCGAGGGTGGGGATATTTATGAACTTGCTATAAATTAAATGAAACAAAAATTTAAAAATTATTTTTTAACTATCCCTCATATTTTTGGTGTTGCTGCAATGTTAAATCCTACAATGAAATTGGGAGGTCCTCATTTGTTGTATTCAAGTATTTATAAGGCTTTAGATCTTTCAAACGAGGAAGTTTCTACACTTACCGATCCAAAAACATCAATTAAAATTAATGCTCAAACAGTTTATAATGCTTATCAACTTGCCTTAGAGCATGCTAGGCCAAATATTCCAACCCTACTACGTCCAGCTCACAATCTTCTAAAAGAGCTGCGGGCTTAACAACTCTTAAATCTTGGACAGAGTTTCGGGGTTCTCAAGGTGATAATTATGATGAAACTTCACATCTAAATGAGCTTCAAGATACTTGTCTCAGGGACTTGAAAAGGAGAATCCCAAGCCCCGGGCCCACTTCTCGAAAAATTAGGAAAGTCACATCAACGGATTCCTCGTCTCGCCACGAGTCCGTACATATAAAGTTACCAAAATCAGAACTCAAATGTCCTTTCAAATTCCAAAAATTCATTTTTCAAAACCAAGCCCTAGTTCTTCACAATTTCAACCCACTTTCATGAATTTGAATGTTGATTCTTCAATAAAAACGATGTTTCTAAGTCGAGATACTTGCCTCCAATCAATACCCGTCGAAAAACCTCTTCAAATTGGACAAAGAGCTTTCTTGGCGGAGTAAAAATGGTGGAAATAATAAATGGGTCGTGCATGAAATATCACTTAAAAGCATTCTGCCCAGGTGATTTAACCTTAGCGATCGCGACCCTAGGCATGCAATCGCGATGAACAAATTATCAGGCACTCCAAAACGTTCTATGCGACCGCGACAGGGGCCATGCGATCGCAATGAACAACTCCCCAAACTCACGCGATCGCGGCCAATTTCATGCGAACGTGATGAACAAGCCAGTCAGAACCCCTAGACTCTTCAACGCAAATGCGAGAACACCCACGCAAATGCGATGGCCCTGAAAGCACAACTACGCAATCGCCTCTGACACCTCTGCGATCGCGAAGGCTAAAAGCGGCCAGCAACAGCTGTGCATTTTCTGCAATGAGCTAAGTCCAAAAATCCCCCATTTAGCCATCCGAAATCACCCCGAGGCCCGGGGACCTCAACTAAAAGTGCCAAACCGTCCTAAAACATCACAAAAACATGTTCTAATCATAAAAACACATCTAACAACACAAGAATCATCAAATTACCCCATATTAAAGCCTAAGTCAAGCTAAAACTTCCGAAACTTGCATTTGATCAAAAACCCGACCTACACACCTCTGATTGACCTGAAACTTTGCACGCATATCCAAAATCACCAAACGGAGCTACAACAACTCTGGAAGTTCCGTTCTGACCCTCGGATAAAAATCTTACCTATCAACCGGAATTCGCAAATTTCAAACTTAGTCAATTCAAGCCTAATTCTACACCGGACCTCCAAATTCAATTCCGATTGCACTCCTAAGTCACAAATAGTCCCCCGAAGCAAAAAAAATCATCAGAATTCACATCCGATCCTTCTAACTAAATAGTTAACTTCCAGTAGACTTTACCAAAATAAGCTCCCCTTTAAGAGACCAAGTGTCTCATTTCCAACTAAAACCAATTCAATCCTACCCGATCAACTCAATTACTGATATTGATACATAGTGAAGCATAACATGGGGAAAATGGGGCAGTAACTCACGTGACGACGGGCCGGGTCGTCACAGATACCATCCAATAGATATATACAAGGTTCACCACACTGACAAATGAACTTAAGTCTTTGGAAGGGTTATTCTTGAAGAGGACAAAGTTAAGAAAATTTTGACAAGGATTCTACCAGTCACCTGGCAAAGCAAAATCACTGTCATTCAGGAATCAAAGAACATTGCCACTCTTAAATTGGACGAGCTAATTGAAAATCTCATAGCCTATGAACTTAGAAGGCAAACCATGAAGATCGATACACCTAAGAAAGAAAGGAGTCTGGCATTCAGAATCACTGAAGGTGCTGATCTAGAGGAGGATGAAATGACCATGATCACAAAGGACTTCAAGAAGTACCTAATGAGAGGAAATGGTCCTTTAAGAAGTGGAAGCTATAGCAAACCAAGGATTCGTGAAAAACAAATCAATGAGGGGTGTTACAAGTGTGGGAAGACTGATCTCCATATCAATAACTGTTCTCAATGGGAAATTGAATGGAAGAAGGAAAGAGATGAACGAAGGAACAAGAAGAAGCAACACGTTCAACCCAAAAGGGACAAAGGATCAACAAAGGCTATGGTTGTTGCTTGGGGAGAAACATCAGACGAGGATTCAGAACATGAATCTGGAGATGAACAAGCACTTATGGCCATCGTAGAATCAGATGATGAACAAGAGGTAAGTGTCCTTTATCTCAAAGACAAGATTAAATTTCTGTCTAAAGAAAGGTTGTCTGAACTACTGCTGGACTTCATCAATGAGTCTGATATAACTAACAATGAGAAGGAAGAGCTGTCTAGAGAGTGTGTGATCTTAAAAGCCAAATGATAGAACTGGTCCATATGGATATCTGTGGACCAATGAGAATATTAAGCAGAGGTGGTAAAAGATATGAGATGGTTCTTGTTGATGATTACTCTAGGTTTACTTGGACATTATTTTTAATATCTAAAGATGAAGCATTTGTCATGTTTACTTCTTTTGTTAGAAAAACTCAAAAACAACTAGGTAATCAACTTGCTTCAATTAGGTCTGATCATGGAACTAAATTTGAAATTGCTAAGTTTGCTGAATTTTTGCATGCTACATCATAAATAGTTGCATGACTAGACCTCTTGTTAAGAAGATTCCCTATGAGCAAATTAAAGGGATAAAACTAAATATATCCCATATTAGGGCAATTAGATGCAAGTATTTTGTGCACAATAATGAAAAAGACTCCATAGATAAGTATGATCCCAGAAGTGATGGGGGAGTATTCTTTACATAGTAAAGCGTATAAGATCTATAACAAAAGAACTATGTGTGTAGAAGAAAGTGTACATGTGATTTTTTATATAAAACTAACACTCTTTCTAAGAGAAAGGAACATGAAAACGAAGCAATTGGGATAATAAGAAATTCAAATGGTAAAACCACAGTCCATCCCGAATATGCATCACAGGTAGGAACAGGTGATGGAACAGGTCCTTCCACCAATGGCAACATGACAGGGGGAACAAACTAGAGAGTAACTGATCCTCAAACCTCGAGGGAACCTGTCCAGGAACCTATTTCTCAATAACAAAACCAGGAAGGAACATCCAAATAAATTGACACTCGTATTGCAACATCCACCAAATTGGATATAGATGAACCTGGTTCATCTATTGATCTTAAGTTGTATAGGGGAATGATTGGTTCTATTTTATATCTCATTACTAGAAAACCTGACATTGTGTGCGGTGTAGGTCTTTGTGCTCGATTTCAGGCAAATCCAAAGGAGTCCTACTTGACAAATGTAAAGAAAATATTGAGATACTTGAAAGGCACCACTGACCTTTGCATTTGGTATCTAAAAGGTAGTAATTTTAACCTAGTGGGATATGATGACACAGATTATGCAGGTTTCCTAGTGGATAGGAAGAGCACCTCAGGTATGGCATACTTCCTTGGTTCATGTCTTGTGTCATGGGCTATCAAAAAGCAAATCCAGTGGCCTTATCTATTGCTGAAGCTGAGTATGTTGTTGCTGCTTCATGATTGAGCTCAATTGTTGTGGATCAAGCATAAGTTGATGGATTTTGGTATTGAAGTTGGTTGCATCTTTATTTTTATGATAACACTAATACTATCAGTATGACTAAGAATCTGGTTCATCATAAGAGAACTAAGCACATAGATGTTAGACACCATTTTTTGTGGGACAATAATAATAAAGGCTTGATCACTATGGAGTTTTGTGCTAGTGACAAGCAAATTGCTGACATCTTCACAAGCTTAAGTAGATATCACTTTAAGAGGAGCATGTTGGAATTAGGGATGATTAAGATCACCTAAAAGGACCAGTTCATGGTTAAACGAAAAAAAGAAAAAAAATTGAAAAAAAAAATAAATATATATATATATATATATATTTGGTTAGAAAGTCTGTAAATTGTGTATAGTTAGATTAAATCTTACTCAGTATCATACTTTCCATAGTATACTCTTGTGCTATGTGCTAAAATAAATCATTAATCTCTAATGATATTTTTTCTATTTTGGCAAATTTAGACTTACACAAGAGATTTATCAGTGAAGAACCTGGTTCATCAAGATAACACAGTATGTTTTCTACACTCTACATAATTTTAAATAACCATATTTGGATCATATGCAGGGTCCTACCAAATACCAAAGTTCATGTGAAGTTATCTGTTACAAGTGAACCAGTTACGTTTAAGACTCCTGATCGTATTAAACTACCTAGATTCTTTTAAGTCTTCTTATGAGTGGGAAGAAAGTGGTTCTTTCAAAACTGAACAGGTATCTTCTGATTCTAAAGTTTCTCTTGAGACAAATTCTAAAGTTGTTGTAGATTTGGAAAATTGATTTATAGAATCTATAGCAAGTGTTTAGACTACATAATCTGGAGAAGTAGGTGGTAGAAAAAGAAGAGTAAGGGTGCTAGGAGTACTGTGAGCGGAAATGAGACAAGAGTGGCCAATTCTTCACCCACTCCTGTGAGTATAACCAAAGACGCGGGTGCAATGGTTATTTGGGGAGATGAACCTGGTTCATTTGTAGAAGAAACTCTCGTAGACCTATAGAAGAAAGTGACTAAAAGCTTATAAATCTAGATTGTTGATAGAGTTATTAATGGCACCAAAAATCATACATTCCCTATTGCTTCATTCTCACAACCGTGGTTGCACATTTCAATGTACCTATGAAAAAGTGGGAGGTTAGTACAAGCATTGATCGTTTTTGGGTTAATAGTTTGATTGCTTGTGATTATGAATTCAATGTCACTCTTAAAGAACCTAGTTTATCAAAAAGGTACTAGGGAACAGCAAGGACATAGCCTTGGTACAAGAAAGTGGGGCTAAGGATGCCAAGATTGAAAGGCTGAAGAAGAGGTTGGTTGAGATGGAGACTAAAGAGATATGGTCTCAGAACTGAGCTGGCAAGAGAAAAAGAGAAGAATGATGGCATTCTTAAGGTGTGCTGAAACTCCTCCAAGTCAAAAACCAAGCACCTAGTTCTTCCCAGCCTTAAGCCTCCTAGCCTAGTGTAGATTAACCAGTGACCCAATTCGGGATTTTTTTTTGTGTCTCTTGCTTATGTTTTCAGTATTTTTATTTCTTCTTATGCTTATTGGTAGAATCTTATCAATCATCAATCAAATTTACTAATTTTGCTCTAACTGTTTGTTCTATCTTTGATGGTTAAAATTCTTAGCTTGATCTATGATAATTAATCCATGATTGCATTTAAAGTAGCCCCAACGACCATGAGTAAGCTTAAAAATCTGGTTATCTCATATTTTTTATGCAACTATTTGATAATGAAAAAAGGGGGGAAAGGCTGTGCTTTAAACAAGTGATGTTAACACTTTGAACAATGATATTTATAACCTAATGTACCTGGTCCTAGATGATAAGTGATAAAAAGGAAAAATGTTTCTAACATTGTGTTGATGTTGAGCTGAGTTGAAATAGGGCCTAAGCTTATGAAAAGAACAGAGTTTGTCATCATCAAAAAGGGGGAATATTTTGGCCCAAGTAAAGGTTAGTTTTGAAAACTGACAAAAGAACTCAGGATGAACCAGGGCCATCACTCAGGTGCCAAAAATGGGCAGATTCTAGCATGTAGGTTTCACATGAAGGAGATATGCTTAACTTGGTGTAATTAATATCTCCCGATCGAAAGATTGCATAATTGATAAGAAGAAGGAGTCCTTAATCAAAGGGTATACTATCCAAGATAGGGAAAGAGTTAGAAGTTTAAATCAACTAGAACTCTTCCACCAAGGAAGAGTTGCGTCAGAACTCTAGTTATTTCTTCAGCTACTAACTCTATATATTGTAGGATGTTCTCACATTACAAGTTTTGCACAAAAATGCAGAAGTTAAACGTGAATTAGGAGCAAAATAGCGAGGCTTTTTGCAAGCACTTCGTGTGTGATTCAAGTGTGCAAACTTGAAACTACATGAACCAAATTGAAGAACTAGCTCCATAAAGAGTTTTATGTGTCTTTCTTTATTTCTAAATCAATTGTAGTAGGTGTTTTCATATTGTACCTTTCAGCTTTCATAGTAGCAATTGTTTTAGGTACCTAGAGTGTTCAAGTTAGAGTTAATTTGAAGTTGTCGCAACAGTTAGAGGATGGTTGCTACAACAGGATTAGATGTAGTCCTTAGGTTTACAAAGAGTATTGTAAATGTTGTTTTGGCTCAGTGATTTAGTGAAGTGTTGGGAAAAATCCTACTAAGTAGTATGTCATGGTTTTTTTACTTATTGATCCGGGTGTTCTCCACTAAAATCTTTGTGTTCTTTATTTTCTGTATTTATTATTTTGCAACATTAGTAGTTGGAACACATAGAAGAAGCAGGTCCTTCATAAGTAGTTTAAGCGAAAAACTGGGTACCACACAAATCACCCCCCCTCCTTATATAGTATTGACGTATAAAACATCTAAAAGAAAGTAATGTCATATATTCAACCCAAATCATCCAAATACGGCTACACCCTCAAATGAAACCTAGCATTGTCCGCAATGCTAACTAACCAAAATAAGCACAAGAAAAGATAGAGAGGAAAAAGAAACTCCCTATTGGCCCTCCGACTACATAGGATCATGAGTTTGGGTCCTTGGGTCCTCAGACTACCCGTGAACCTGTGACTGGCTCCCCTTAGCCTGTGTCTCTACTGGGACATGAGTCTGTTCTGAGTCCTGGGCCTGTACTGGAACTTGGGGCTGACTAGAGGAACCTCCCTGTTGGTCCTCCAACTCTATAATAGAATCATCAGTACGAGGAAACACCCTTTTCCTCTTTGTTGTCCTCTCTATCTCCTGCTCCGGCTCAAGCCGAGTATCTAGGGTCGGGTCATGCAATAAAATATCTAGAGTCAAGTGATCATCCTTCAACTTCTCTACCTACACCCTCAACTCCTTCATCAACTCCTTGGAAGAACGAGTCTTTCTCATTTTCTTTGACTCCTTAGCAAGCTCCTTTAATGCCTTTCTATGAGAATCAACAACATCCATGATTAATTTGTGGTTCTCTAGGAGCTTCTTCTGGTTGTCCAGAAGCTCCTTGAGAGTGTCCTCCACTGACTGTGGGACTAGTGGCTGAGCAAGTGCAGATTGGGCTACCACCAAAGTAGATAGTACCAACAGCTTAGAAGTGGTTGTCTGCATCCAATTGTTGATACTAGCAAAGGTCTAGCTCTAGCAGTGGGCAGTCAAAGGATATGCTGCGGATGAGGGGATATCTGGAACTGTAGAAGTGGAGGGTCTTGTGGGCATGTCTGGTGTGGCTGAATGAGGCTGAGTATGAGTCACTACTACTAGTGGCTCTTCAGACTGGCTAGTAGAAGTAGGGGCTTTACACTAGGGTCTTTGGGGTTGTTAGGACCCTTGGTGTTGTACCAGGAGAAAGATTCCTTGGCTTTCACATTCACAACACATCTTAGCTTCTCCAAATCTTGATCCTCAAAATACATAAACAAATGTTTCCCACCATTTTGCTTCAAAAGGGTTCTCCTTAGAATTTTTACCCCCATTGTCAACTATGCTGGGGTAGTACCTCGGATTTCCAAGTACTCAGCTAACCACGGACGGGCATCCTCCCCCAAAGCTACCTTGTCTAAGTAAAAGGTCTCATCCTCCTCCGGGAAGCCCATGTAGTCATTTATCATTTTTCCATCAAACTTTACTTTCAGATTTCGCACCATAGTCACTGTGGTGACGTTTTTTATGTGGGCAACATTGGTGTAGAATTCCTTGACTAAGTGCTCATTAGCGTCCTCCACATGGCCTATGAAATAGTCCCAGCCTGCTCTCTCTCTAAACTACCTCAAAACATTGGGGTTGTGAGGCAAAAGGTCCCGTGTGATGAATTTCCTCTCAGGTGTCAATGTTCTCTCGGGCCACCATTCTCTGAACTTCTATAGGCCACTTCACTCACAAATCTATCTTGCCATGCTTCCGGGTTCCTGATTCTCTCTACCCCTCCTACTTGGGGCTCACCCCCTCCTTCTTCTCCTTATTCTTCTACGGGATCCTCACTAGATAGTGAAGTTGTAAGTGAGGTAGAATAGGAATTGTCACTGGCCGACACTGAGACCTCAAACGACTCATAAAATATGTGCATTGATGCTTGGGTAGTTGGAGAGCCCGAAGGTGTATCTCTTTATTTGTTCCTCTCCGGCTTGTCAGGAACATATTCTTGCACTGAGTTTGAGTCGGATGCCTCCCGGGAGGGCAAATACTCACTCCCGGAGTGGCTAATGATTCTATCAGTAGACCTTATGATTCTTGTGGTGTTTTGATGGCTTTTCAGGCTTGCGGGGTCAATCCAATCATGCCTCGTCCCCTACCCCGGGAGAATTCTCCTATCCCATTCTATTTATCGTATATGCCTCGTGATTTCACCATTATCTGCAAAGAGAATACATTACATTGTTGTTAGTATCCAAGTAACAGATAATGCAGTGCAGAATAAAATTGCAAATAGTTAGAATTTGCAGATCGCGAACTGCACAAGATGAAGTATAGTCACAAAGAAGCTACCGCGGACTGCATAAAATGCACCACGGTATGCACTGAGGTAGGGATAAGACTACCCACTCTCTGATTCTAGGCACTGCGGACCGCACAAAATATATTGCGATCTGCATTGAGGCACCGCGAATCGCAAAAAATCCATCACAGTTGCGGTCCTTAATTATCAGCTTTCAGAAGTTTCACCACTACGGTCCGCACAAAATAGCATTGCGGACCGCACAAACTCCACCGCGGTCCGCGGTAAGTTGTACCCAGCAATAACAACCTAGGGTATCAAATTTTCACATTTTTAGTCCAATTTTTCACCTATTATTGATCCCCTAGGTGTTCAATCGGTGTTTTTAACTAATTAGTCCTAATCTAATCAACTAGTGAAACCCTAAGCAAAATATTAAAGAAAAAGGGGAGAAGAAATATAGAACTAACAATTTAAAAAGAAAATAAATAAATTTAAAAGCTAGGGAAAGATTAAAAATACCAGGAATGAGATCCATGTAGCTGAATGAGACTCAGCGCTTGAATTCGTGCAGTTAGACGTGATGAACAATAACTTTTCAGATTGTGAGAGAAACGGATTGAATAGTTTGAAATGAGGGCCTCAAGTCATATTTATAGAAAAAGGAATTGGGGCCCATCTCACATGCCCACCGCGGACCGCACAAAATGGCACCGCGGTCGCAGTACTCAGAAACATGAAGCACTGGGAGGGTGTCCACTGCAGACCGCAAGAAATGCATTGCGACCGTAGTGGTCCACCGCGGACCGGATAAAATATATTGCGGCCGCGGTGGAAAACTTCAAAGACTCCTCATTTTTTACCAATTAACTTTGTGGTCCGCATTGAATTATTCCTGCAGAGAGTGTGCATATTTCCCAACTTGGTCCTGCACCGCATCAAAATAATCCTTCAACATCTCACAACTAGTTAGTCTAAAAATAAATCCTACACTAAAAAGAGAATCAAAGAAAAACAAAAAGAAAGACACATGAGTTGCCTCCCAAGAAGTTCCCGATTTAACGTCCCGGCACGCCTCATGTTACTATTAAATCACTTTAGATGGAGTTGTTCCACCAAGTGGTTGTCATCAATCTTGCCTAGGTAATGCTTAACCCTGTGCCCATTAACTCTGAAAATCTCCCCATTTTTGTTCTTTAAGTCAACTGTACCAAACAGAGTCACAAACACCACTTCAAAAGGTCCACTCCATTTTGACTTAAGCTTTCCCAGAAATAGACCTAACCGATAATTGAACAAGAGAACCAAATAACCCCCTTTGAACTCCTTTCCACGAGCATATTTATCATGAATGTACTTCATCTTTTCCTTGTACAAGGACGAACTGGAGTAGGTATGGAACCGGAATTCATCAAGTTCATTAAGCTGCTCCACATGAAGATTTGATGCCACATCCCATTCAAGATTCAGCTTCCTCAAAGCCCTAATGGCCTTGTGCTCTAACTCAAATGATAGATGGCAAGCTTTCCAAACACCAACCGATACTGAGACATACCAATCAAAGTCTTCTAAGCAATCTGATAAGCCCATAGAGCATCATCCAACTTATTTGACCAATCCGTCTTATTTGCATTGACCTTGTTTGACAATATACTCTTGATTTACATGTTTGAACTTCAAAATGGCCACTCGCCTGAGGATGATAAGGAGTAGAAACTTTATGATTGACACCATACTTTTCAAGAAATGTGTCAAAAGCTCTATTACAATGAAATCCCCCATCACTTATGATTGCACGAGGAGTGCCAAACCTTATAAAAATGCTCATTTTGAGAAATGCAACAACATTTCGGGCCTCATTTTTAGGTAAAGGCACAGCTTCAACCCACTTTGAAACATAGTCAACCACCACAAGAATGTACGTGTTCCCACACGATCTAACAACAGGCTCATAAAATCAATGACATATACATAAAAAATATCAACTTCAAGAATGGTATTGAGAGGCATCTCATCTTCCTTCAAATTCCACCTTCTCTTTGACATTCGTCGTATCTCTTCACAAGTTCACTTGCATCTTTGTACAAAGTTGGCCAATAAAACCCGCAACTAAGAACTTTTAAACTCGTCTTCGTCCCGCTATGATGGACACCGTAGGGAAAGGAATGATAAGCCTCTAAGATAATCAATTACTCCTCCTTCGGGACATACCTGCAGATCACACCATCCGTGCAAATCTTGAAAAAGTACGGCTCATCCCAATAGAAATCCAAACTATCCCGTTTGAGCTTCTTCATTAAGTTAGAAGAGATCTCACACGGGATTATGCCACTCAAAAGGAAATTAGCAACGTCCGCAAACCATGACATACCATTTGCTGACACAAAAAGGAGTTGTTCGTCGGGAAATGAATCATTGATCTGTAGGCCATCACGAGGCCTCCCCTCTTCCTCCAAGTGGGACAAGTGTTCTGCCACTTGGTTTTCACTACCTTTCTGGTCCATAATCTCCAAATCAAACTCTTGAAGTAACAAGACCTATCGCATCAGTCTAACTTTGGAATCCTTTTTCGTCATCAAGTACTGGAGTGAGGTATGATAGGTCTGAACTATGATCTTGGCACCCATGAGATACGACCAAAATTTCTCCATTGAGAACACAATATCCAAAAGCTCTTTCTCAGTCACCGTGTAGTTAACTTGAGCATCATTCATTGTCTTGATTGCATAGTACACCGAATGAAATATTTTATTCACTGTATGACCAAAAACCGCCCCAACTGCGACATCACTCGCACCACACATGACCTGAAAAGGCAAGCTCCAATTGGGTGCGGTGACAATAGGAGTGGTGTTCAATTGTGATTGAGAAGTTCAAAGGCTTGCATACATCTCACATCGAACACGAACTTGGAATCTTTTTCCAATAACTTGCATATGGGATTCACTACCTTCGAAAAGTCTTTGATAAATCTCCGGTATAATCGCACATCCCAGGGAGCCCTGAAATCACATCAATGTTTGCTTTGTACACATCTATACCATGCTTTGAAATTTTATGCCCAAGAACTATGCCCTCCTCAACCATGAAGTGGCATTTCTCCCAATAAGAACAAGATTGGTTTCTTCACAACGGGCTAACACTCTATAAAGATTTTTCAAGCATTCATCAAATGAATCACCCACAACACTAAAGTTTTTGTCTTCCATGAACTCCTCCAAAATATCTTCCACAATATCATTGAAAATGGACATCATACGCCCTGAAATGTAGCTGGTTCATTACACAACCTAAAAAGCATTCTAGAAAAGGCAAAGGTTCAATATGGACAAATGAATATGGTCATATCTTGATCTTTCAGAGAAATCAAGATTTGGTTGTACCCAAAATATCCATCCAAGAAATAGTAGAAGGCACGCCCAGCAAGTCGATATAGCATCTGATCAAGAAAAGGCAATGGAAAGTGATCCTTGCAAGTCAATTTATTCAACTTACGGTAGTCCATGCATACCCACCACCCGATGATAGTCCTTGTTGGAATCAACTCATTTTGTGAATTTGTAACCACGGTCATACCACCCTTCTTCGGCACACATTGCACCAATAAACTCTAAGAGCTATTAGAGATGGGGTACACAACCCCGGCATCCAACAACTTGATCACCTTTTTTTTCACTACTTCTTGCATTACCTCGTTCAACCTCCTTTGATGTTCCAATTAGGGCTTTGCATCATCTTCTAGAATAATCTTATGCATACATAATGTGGGGCTTATTTCCCAAATATCCTGCTAAAGTCTATCCAATTGCCTTCTTTTGCTTTTGGAGCACCGTCAATGTGCTATCAACCTGCATGTTAGTAAGACAAGAGGAAAGAATAACTGTCAAAGTTGAACTAGGGCCTAAGAACTCATACCTGGGTTGTGGAGGAAACGGCTTCAACTCCAACAATGGAGGTTCCTCAATTGAAGGTTTTATTGGTGGAGTCTTCCTATTCTCAAGATCCAAAGAGAGTTTCCTAGGCTCATAAGAGTAAGAGCCCATTCCATGTAAAGCATTCACATACTCCACTCAGCTTTCATCGTCATTTACATCAAGATTCAAATATTTATCCTCTATAGGGTCCTCCACATTGATCGTTGCACTAGTATCATCAACTATCACTACCATGACAAGGTCCACAAGGAGCACACCTCAGAACTGTTGCTTCATTGAGTTGCACACATAAAAGACCACTTTCTCATCACCTACTCGGACGGTGAATTCCCCTGCTTCCACATCAACTAAGGCCTTCCCAGTATCATATAAAGGTCTTCCCAATATGATTGGAACCTCATAATCTACCTCACAATCCAAGATGTCAAATCAACTGGCAAGATCAATTTTTTCACTCGAATAAGAACATCATCAATAATACCTCATGGTCTCTTTATAGTTCTATCTGCCATTTACAATCTCATAGAAGTCAGCCTCAGTTGCTCAATACCCAAAGCCATGAAAACTGAGGAGGGCATCATGTTGATACTCGCCCCCAAATCACATAGAGCTTTAGCAAATTCTGCACTCCCAATGGTACAAGGAATGGTGAAAGCACCAGGATCTTCTAGCTTCGGTGCCATTGAGTGCACTATTGCACTCACTTGGTGGCTCATCTTTGATAGTTTCGCAATCTATGGATCTTTTCTTTGTCACCAAGTCCTCCATGAATTTAGCATAACCCGACATTTGCTCTAGAGCCTCCACCCAAGGCAAATTAATGGATAAGCTCTTCACCATATCAATAAACTTTCTAAACTGATTCTTATTTTTCTACTTTGCGAGCCTTTGAGGATAAGGTAGAGGTGGCCTTGGCAATGGAGCCTTGGCTTTAGGCACAATCATTTCTGGCATGTCTATTATGTGTTCCCTAGACGGATTCACGTCATTCTTAGTTTCCACTTCCGCATCTTAGATATCAATCCTCACTTACTCATTCACGTTCTCATCAATCACATTTTCAACAACCAAAGGAATCTCATCTTCTTGCAACTCAACTTCATCACTCAAAATTTCACTATGCTTGGAGGCATGCACATCACCACCTTGTCCACTCCTCGTAGTCACCTCCATAACTTGATTGTTCCTACCGTTCGGGTAACTACCATATCACTTGGTAGAGCCCCCTTAGGGCGAGTATTCAAAGACTGTGAGATTTGGCCTAATTGAACCTTCAAGTTTCTAATTGAAGTATTATGGGAAGAAAATTGAGCATCAGAGGCTGCATTCTTTTTCATCATTTGTTGAAACATCATTTCAATTCTCCTCATTTCATTGTTGGAAGAACTAGGACCTTGGGACGGAAATGGGGGTAGATTGTTCGGTTGTTGATTTCTTTGAGGCCTTTGAAAGCCTTGCCCCCGGTTTCCTTGATTGGCATTGTCCCAACCACCGTGATTGTTGTTACCACCCCAATTGTTGTTGTTGCCATTCCAGTTACCCTGATTGTTCTGATTGCCCCAATTGGAATTTGGTTGTTGTTTCCCCAATTACTATTCCCTTGTTGTTATTGATTGCCCGATTGCCTTGGGGTCTCCATTGTTATTGGTTGGAAGAATTGTCCCTTTGGCTTTGATAATTGTTCACATATTGCACTTCTTCATTCTGCCCATCATAACCATCATCTTGGAATCCACCACAATAATAGTCAAATTTATCCGAACTCCCTTGGTTATGTTGAACTTTTTGTCTTCTTTTGTACACTAGCATGTTGACCCCCTCCATAGAATTTACTCGGCATGGATTTTGAACCTGATATAATTGTGTCTTTGCTTACTGGTTCATTGTTCTTGTCAACTCTGCTATAGCCTGCCCATGATCATGTAGCTCATTGTGTAAGTGAGTGACTATGGGGTCACCCTGTGGCACATTGGCTCTAGTTTTCCAAGCAGAGGATGTGTCAGCCTTCTCGTGAAGAATGTCATAAGCCTCATCATAAGATAGCTTCATGAAATTACCCCCAGCAAGTTGGTTCACTATGAAATGATTTGTTATGTTAATTCCCTGGTAGAAAGTCAGTTGTATCACTGCCTCAATCATATCATTGTTGGGGCATTCCTTTACCATGGTTCTATGTCTCTCTCAAATCTCATGTAATGGTTCGGTGGGCTCCTGCTTGAAAGCAAAGATCTCATCTCTCAATGCTGCCATGTGCCATGACGAGAGAAACTTCGCAATGAATTTATGCGCCAACTCATCTCAAGTAGTGATGGAATAGTTGGATAGTCATTCAAGCCAATCCAATTCCTTCCCTCTAAGTAAGAAAGGGAATAGTCTCAACCGAAGTGCATCCTCTAACGCATTAATTTTCTTGCTCCCCCAATAGGTATCCACAAAACCATTGAGATTTTTGTAAGCATTATGAGTGGGATCACCTGTAAAATACCCTCGCTGCTCCAACAATGTCAGCATCACATAAGTAATTCGAAAATTAACCGCCCGGATTCGGGGTGGGACAATTGAACTTATCCTTGGTTGGGAAGCACTGGAGGGGACACTCTTGGAGGTGGGGGGAGGGTATGGAATATTTTCATTGGCCTGATGGCCTCTCTTTTGAGCTTGAGGTACAATAGGAATCTCATCATCAATAATGTAATCTACCTCTTCCCCCAGCGGAAGATCTCCAAGAGGTGCATTTTTTTCCGCCATTTTGTACCTGAAGTTGTGACACACACAGATTAGTAACACAGAAGCAAAGGAAATAAAAATGTACAAAACTATTTAGATATATCGCCAAAATCGTTAGCTCCCTGAAAACGACGCCATTAAGTGATCGGAGTCAACCCTGCACCAATTCAATGTAACAAGGGTAGTCAAAGCAGCTTTACCCCAGATGGTCGGGATCGAATCCACATGGAGCTAGAATTGGGAATTGGATTCCTATCTAAACAAGAGATGTTTAGTGCTCTTAACTGCACTTCCAATCATAGTTGGTATTTAGATTACTTCTAATATTATGCTAATAAAATGCTAAATTAAGCTAAGAGTAAGATACCTGAAAGGTTAACTAATTGTTTAAAGAGGCACTAGGGAAGTGACTTTCTCCTAGGTGAATACTTGAAGGGTTCTCGAATCTAAGGTAAGGTTTTCATGTTGGGGATTACAATATAACCAATCCTCAAAAGTTCTCACTCTATATCTCTCGGTAGTTTGAATGATTTTTCCCTAATTAACTTTCTCAAGACCAATTGTATATGATAATTTGAACAAGCAATTTAGGTTCAAGCTGGGTATTACTATATCTAGGTTTAACCCATTAATTGGGGCTATCTATCTCTTGAATACACCCTAATTCCATGTTGGACTAATTTTCTAGACTCAAGATTTATTTCTCAAGAAGAGCCCAAGTCAAATAGGGACAACTTAGTGTTTTCAGCCACTAATGCAACATGGAAAATACAAATTAGTCCAAATACCAAACACCCATAGACATTCAAGCCTTAAAACTCAAGACCCATCAAATATCCACACTAGGGTTGAGCCACAACATTATCTAATGGTTCTAGATACTCATAGTAATAGAAAACAACTGATAAATAGATGAAGAAAACCCCATAAGATTTAATTACTAGATAATAATATAAGATTCAACGATAACACCACTATAAAATTACTCAAAATGGTTAAGAACTGCTGTTCGTGTACTTAGTCCAAAGTCAGAATACAACTGATGACCTAAAAATGGGAAAAGTATTTATACTAGGCCGAACTTTCTGGATAAAAATACCCCTGCGGGGGTACCGCGGACCGCAAGAAATTAAGTACGGACGCGATGAGGCTTCATGGGTTTAGATATCTGCTCTCTGAACTTGGACACCACGGGCCACATAAAATGTACCGCAGTCGTGGTGGCTTCTACTACGGTCTGCACAAAAAGGACCGCGGAACGCACTAGCATTAACCTCAAAATTCTCAACTCTCTGAACCCATTATTGCAGACCGCACAATGTCGATTGCGGCCGCGGTGAGGCTAATGCGGTCCACACAAAATTCTTTGCGGCCGCATTGTTGAGTTTCCAAAATAAACACGTCTCTAAATTTCCTCACTGCGGACCGTACTAAATGAAATGCGGCTGCAGTGGATCTGTTGTACTGTGCTTGGACTTGTTCTTGGTACTTGTGTATATCTCACTCCTTATTGAGCTAGTTTTGAGTAATTGTTACCTACTTGCCGTCTTGACCAAACCTTGCAAACAAGTATAACAGGTAAGCTTTTGGGAATATTTTGTATACACTCTTAATCAAAACTCAATTAAGAAGGAGTGTAAAATGAACCATAAACCCTAGTTATCACCAGCATAACCTGATGCCAACACCACTCCCTAGTTGATGTCAACATAGGTTCTACACTCCCTAGTTGATGCCAGCATAACCTGATACCAACATAAGGTCTGCATTCCCTAGTTGATGCCAACACATGGTCTCCACTCCCTAGTTGAATCCAGCATAACCTGATGCCAATAAAGGGTAACCACTCCCTGATGCCAACAAAGGGTAACCACTTCCTAATTGATGATTTTCCAACATAGGGCCTCCAATCCTTACTTGATTTAATTTTTTAGATATATGGTCTCCACTTTCTAATTTTTTCCCCGTGGATAAACAATCCCGACCTTTTCTTTGATTCTAATAATAAATTAGTATAGAGTTTTGTTACTAATAACTCACGAAATTTTCTTTGTAAAAACTGGGGTAGAAACATTTTGTTTGTTTGTTTTGGTGTCTGAGTAGGTTTTACTTTGAGGCACAGAGTTCGAGACGATCAAAAGAAGGAGTCTCAATCCAGAATAAAAGAAAAAAAGAAGAAAAAGAAATAGAAGTGAACTCAAAGTGCAGAAGCAGAGAAAAAACGTGGACTGCTCAAGACGTGATTGAAGTCACAAGCTTTGCATGTCCCTCCTTGATCCGAGAAGTTGAAAAAGGAATGAACCAGCACCTGCAGCAAACAAGCATCAATATTTAGATTAGAGTCCACATGAAGAACCAATCAAGACTCAAGATCATGCTTCAAAAAACTCATAGATAGGAATCTTGTAACTCGTAGCTGATAGGCTTAGTTAGTCTTTTAACTTTGATTTTGATGCAATAACAGGACCACAGACTGGAGCCTCGACGGAACCTTACTCGGCTATCAAACTCATCATTCTACCAAAACTTCTTAAACTACACGCGACCTAATTCCCTTATAACCCGGGATATGTAGGTTGTCCAAAATCACGACTCGGTGCACCTTTTTCTTTTGTTTATTCCTCTTCTGAATAACGATATGGTCAAAAATTAGTCACATGGCTCACTTTGTCTTTGCCTGAAAACTCTTCATATTTCTAAGTAAAGAAGGGCTGTTGTGAGCACCTAATGTTTGACCATCTTTGGTTTTCCCACTCACTTTTTAGTATTTAAATAAATTTCAAGTTTAATTTTAATATTTAAGTTTATTTCACCTTTTTATGGGTTTGTTTTAGATAAATTAAAAATTACAAAAAAAGTGTTACATATTTTTAGAATATTATTTTTATTTTCATTTTACCAAGAAAGAAAAGTTTCAACAAAAAAAGAATGTAATTTTATTTTGCTTAGTTGAATTTTAAGTGAGAGGTTTTGAGAAATAATTATTGAGTGTAGTAATTTTATCTTGATTTTATTTACTTATTAAGTATGAGTAGATTTTTTTAGTATATCAAGAAAATAGAAAAAAGAACCAATGGAAATTGTCACATGGTAAAAGATTTTACCTTATCATCTATAACTAATTCAGATGCACTTTCCTAGCAATTTCCTACAAATAACATCAACCCTAGACAATCACACTTCTAATCCTTATCTCTTCCACCAACTAATCCCTATAGCTACATCTTTATATCTACACACTTATCACACAATAAAGAGGAACTCTTTTGCACAACAAAGAAACGGGAAAAGGGGGATGGGATCATCTTCTCTAAGGGCTAGACAGAAAACAGAGGGGGCGAAAATTGAAACTTCAGTACCATGAATACATCGTAGCTTTTGCTTGTAGAAAACTCAGTTGAAGCTTCATCTAAGGTACCATTTTCTCCTGTTGAATCACTCCAAAACATCCATAAAATAGCCCTAAATTTCTGCTTACAAGACCCTTGCAACTTACTCACTGCTAACAAAACCTCCTATAGTTGCTGAAAAATCATCAATGTAAAAGCCATCAAAATCCAGCCAATCCTCCATGATTTTCAGCCCATAAACACTTCAAATCGGCACCAAACCACAACAAAACGGTCCCATTTACACCATAAAAAATCTCCGCAAGATACCGGCGAAAACCAGTCCGAAACAGTCCTAAAACTCAGCCTTTAACTATCTAAAAATCTCCATTAAAACCAGCAGTTATCTCCATAAAACCCAAATCTAAAACACCTCCAAGATCTTCCTTTTAGTCTCCAATCTTCCTCCGTCGTTCATGGGTTGACGACGTAGAGCCGAGTTTTGCTCGAGGTTTTAGTTTGAGCTCTCAGTTCGAGATTTTTGTTCTACTTTTCTGTCGTCGCTCTCTTCATTGTATACCCCTAATAACTCAATATATATTGAAGTTGCTATTCATTCAAGGTCACACTTTAACTCTATTCTTTTCTTGATTTCTAAATTTTATTTCATGAATATTAGATTTATTTGTTGATTTTTCTTATGTTTGTTTTACTATTTATGCAATGATATGTTTGGCATTTGTATGATACTATCTTGCCTTTAATTAACTGGTTTGTATTTAGATTTTTTTTTTAGTCTCATTTGTTCGAATTACTTGGTCAAGCTATACTGATACAATTGATGATACTTTAAATTTTTATTTGTTTGCTAATGATGAAATCTGATGTGAAATATGAAGTCAATATTTTCTCTTTTATAAATTGAGGGTAATAGTGCATTGTGGCCCGGGCCTGAACCAGACCAGACCCGCAGTCTTGATGGGCCGGTCCTGGTGGTCCTGGGCCTGGTGTTACCTGTAGGCCCATGACGGGCCGGTCCGAGACTAATAGACCGTGAGCTAGGGACCGCCAGGCCCGGGACCGTCAGTCAGGCCTGGGCCGGTCCTGGCGGGCCTAAAAGGGGCCCAACGACTATTTTTCAAAAAAAAAATTTGTTTTAAAAAATAGTAACAGTCATATTTAAAATATAGCCGTTTGGGCTAAAAATATGGCCGTTTGAAAGTTTACAAAATGGTCATTTTGCCCCCAAACTTTATATAATTATACTTTTTCCTCTTTATCAACTATAAATACCCCCTCATTCTTTCATTTTTATTCACCAATTCATCAATATCTCTCAATCTCTCTCAATGTTTCTACTACAATTGCTTAATTTATTGTTGAAAATTCGTGAAAAATTGTGAAGTTGTTGAATTGAAATTTTCAAGTGTTCAACGATTTTCAATTTTCAAGAAGTTGTTTGGCAATCCGGTAAACTCGTTTCATCTCTTACATTTTAATAATATATTTTTGTGTGGTTTAATTTGCATAATTATAATTAATATGACATTTTCTTTGAAAAAAATATTTGGTAAAGGAAAAGGTAAAACCGGTGAAAGTAGTGGCCATAATACTACTCTTCCCCCGGCTCCCCGACCTACAAAAGATAAGAAAGTTGAAAGTAGTCGCCAACCTAGACGTCCTCCTCCTCCTCCCGTAATGCTTGATAGTGATCACCCTTGTTTTCAATTTACCGATAGTGAATTTCTGCATGATGTTGCAGTAGGTGATAGATTAGATGATGAAACTATGAATGCTCTTTATCCTAATGATCCTATCTTAGAGGAAAATGAGGATGATGATGAAATCCAAGCGCCAGATTTAGGTGATACACCTACTAGTCTTGTTCATAACTCAAGTAATGCACCGGCCGACCCACATGTAGAAACTCCAACTTTTAATAGACAACCTGCTAAACGTCAAGAAACATCATTAGTTTGCAATTTTTTTACTCAAGTAAGAGAACTAAATAAGGCTAAGTGTAAAACTTGTGGGAAATTATTGGTTCATAAATTTACTGGAGACCGTAGTGGCACGGGTATTTTGACTAGACACATAAAAACACACCCTAGAGATAAGGCTAGATTTTTTCGAATGCAAGCGCAGCAACATGGTACAAGTGTAGACTCTGCGGTTAACCCTATTACTGGTTCAAATCTAGTTCAACTAGGAATTAACACTGTCACCGGAGGTATTTTATATTATGATCCAAATAGAGATCGTGAAGAATTAGCAAAGATGATTACTGTTATGTGCTTACCTTATACTTTTGCTTCTAATACTAATTGGGTTCATAATATTAGAAGAGTTTTTAATCCTACCTATAAAGGTTGGCCTCGCGCAACAGTTAATGCCGATATTTATAAATTCAATATGAACAATGTTTGCGCTATTTATTTACTCATATACCTAATCGGATTTCTATTACTATTGATATTGGTAGAAGTGGTAATGATTGTGATTATCTAACTGTTACAGGTCATTGGATAGATGAGGACTGGACAATGCAAAACCGTATAATTGCGTATAGAATAATTAATTCACGTCAAACATGTAAGTTTATAGCTAACACTGTTTCAGATATTTGTAGATATTTTTGCTTTAGCGATAAAATAATGGAAATTTCTATGGATAATGCTTCTAGTAACACTAGTTCAATAGGCATACTTACAAAAATACTAAATCCTGCATTTACTAATATTTTCCATGTTAGATGTGTTTGTCATATTTATCATTTAATTGTCGGTGATGGTATGCGAATTTTTAACATAGAAATTGAAAAGGTTCGAATGGCTCTTAATTGGCTTTTTTATTCAAACCGTAGAACTAGACTTAGAGAGTATTTTAAAAAATGTGATGAATATGTCCTTAGAGAAAGAAAGGTTCCTAAACCTTGCCCGACTAGAAGAAATTGTATGTACGAAAGTTTAGTAGTTGCATATGAATATTGAAACCCAATTAATGCAACGTTTATTTCTCGGATGGGTGGTGAGGATGATGATGAAATGCTTACTACCCAAGATTGGACGAATGTTAAAATTCTTTTAGATTTTTTAAAACATTTTGAAGTTGCTACAAATGCATTTTCTGGGCAATATTATCCTACTATTTCAAACTGTTTAGTTTATATTGCCGCACTAGCTGATTTGTTTGTTGAATTTGGCGAGGGTGGGGATATTTATGAACTTGCTATAAATGAAATGAAACAAAAATTTATAAAATATTTTTCCCTATCCCTCATATTTTTGGTGTTGCTGCAATGTTAAATCCTACAATGAAATTGGGAGGTCCTCATTTTTGGTATTCCAATATTTATAAGGCTTTAGATCTTTCAAACGAGGAAGTTAGTACACTTGCAGATGCAAAAGCATCAATTAAAATTAATGCTCAAACAGTTTATAATGCTTATCAACTTGCCTTAGAGCATGCTAGGCCAAATACTCCAACCCCTACTACGTCTAACTCACAATCTTCTAAAAGAGCTGCATGCTTAACAACTCTTAAATCTTGGACGGAGTTTCGGGGTTCTCAAGGTGATAATTATGATGAAACTTCACATCTAAATGAGCTTCAAGTTTACTTGTCTCAGGGACTTGAAAAGGAGAATCCCGAGCCCCGGGCCCACTTCTCAAAAAATTAGGAAAGTCACATCAACGGATTCCTCGTCTCGTCGTGAGTCCGTACATATAAAGTTACCAAAATCAGAACTCAAATGTTCTTTCAAATTCCAAAAATTCATTTTTCAAAACCAAGCCCTAGTTCTTCAGAATTTCTACCCACTTTCATGAATTTGGGTGTTGATTCTTCAATAAAACAATGTTTCTAAGTCAAGATACTTGCCTCCAATCAATACCCGTCGAAAAACCTCTTCAAATCGGAAAAAAAGCTCTATTGGCGGAATAAAAATGGTGAAATAATAAATGGGTCGTGGATGAAATACCACTTAAAAGCATTCTGCCCAGGTGACTTTAACCTTACGCGATCGCGACCCTAGGCATGCAATCGCGATGAACAAATTCTCAGGCACTCCAAAACGTTCTATGCGATCACGACAGGGGCCATGCGATCGCGATGAACAACTTCCCAAACTCACGCGATCGCGGCCAATTTCATGCGAACGTGATGAACAAGCCAGGCAGAACCCCTAGACCATTCTACGCGAATGCGAGAAAATCCTCGCAAATGCGATGGCCTTGAAAGCACAACTACGCAATCACGTCTGACACCTCTGCGATCACGAAGGCCAAAAGCGGCCAGCAACAGCTGTGCATTTTCTACAATGAGCTATGTCCAAAAATCCCCCGTTTAGCCATCCGAAATCACCCTGAGGCCCCGGAGACCTCAACTAATAGTGCCAACCCGTCCTAAAACATCACAAAAACATGTTCTAATCATAAAAACACATCCAAAAACACAAGAATCATCAAATTACCCCAGATGAAAGCCTAAGTCAAGCTAAAACTTCCGAAACTTGCATTTGATCAAAAACCTGACCTAAACACCTCTAAATGACCTGAAACTTTGCACGCATATCCAAAATCACCTAACGGAGCTACTGAAACTCTCGGAGTTCCATTCCGACCCTCGGATCAAAATCTTACCTATCAACCGGAATTCGCCAAAATTCAAACTTAGCCAATTCAAGCCTAATTATACATCGGACCTCCAAATTCAATTCCGATTGCACTCCTAAGTCACAAATAATCCCCCGAAGCTAAAAGAATCATCAGAATTCACATGCGAACCTTCTAACTAAATAGTTAACTTCCAGCTGGCTTTACCAAAATAAGCTCCTCTTTAGGAGACCAAGTGTCTCATTTCCAATTAAAACCAATTCAATCCTACCCGATCAACTCAATTACTGATATTGAAACATAGCGAAGCATAATATGGGGAAAATGGGGTAGTAACTCACGTGATGACAGGCCGGTTCGTCACAGAAACCATCCAATAGATGTATACAAGGTTCACCACACTGACAAATGAACTTAAGTCTCTTGGAAGGGTTATTCTTGAAGAGGAAAAAGTTAAGAAAATTTTGACAAGGATTCCACCAATCACCTGGCAAAGCAAAATCACTGTCATTCAGGAATCAAAGAACATTGCCACTCTTAAATTAGACGAGCTAATTTAAAATCTCATAGCCTATGAACTTAGAAGGTAAACCATGAAGATCGATTCACCTAAGAACGAAAGGAGTCTGGAATTCAGAATCAATGAAGGTGCTGATCTAGAGGAGGATGAAATGACCATGATCACAAAGGACTTCAAGAAGTAACTAATGAGAGGAAATGGTCCTTTAAGAAGTGGAAGCTATAGCAAACCACGGATTCGTAAAAAACAAATCAATGAGGGGTGTTAAAAGTGTGGGAAGACTGATCACCATATCAATAACTGTCCTCAGTCGGAAATTGAATGGAAGAAGAAAAGACATGAACGAAGGAACAAGAAGAACCAACAGGTTCAACCGAAAAGGGACAAAGGATCAACAAAGTCTATGGTTGTTGCTTGGGGAGAAACATCAGACGAGGATTCAGAAGATGAATCTGGAGATGAACAAGCACTTATGGCCATCGGAGAATCTGATGATGAACAAGAGGTAAGTGTCCTTCATCTCAAAGACAAGATTAAATTTCTGTCTAAAGAAAGGTTGTCTGAACTACTGCTGGACTTCATCAATGAGTCTGATATAATTAACAATGAGAAGGAAGAGCTGTCTAGAGAGTGTGTGATCTTAAAAGCCAAGTGCAAAAATCTAGAATCTAGGACTAATGAGAGTGACAATAAAAATGCTGAGTTGAAGAACTATGTTCTTAAACTTGACAACAGTGTCCTAGAGCTTAGATCTGAAAATTTAAAATTTAAATTAGGAACTGGTAAAAATAAAGATGATCACACACAACTCACTTTAGAAGAAAATGTAGGAAAAATTAAAGATGAGTTGTACAAAAGAGATGAGCAGATAAGATTCCTTAAGGAAGATCTAAACAAGGTTAAGCAAGAGCTAGACAAAACCTGTAAATGGAATAGGTCATCCGATGCATTTTCATGGCTACACGAACACCATAGTAGCAATAAGCGAGGACTTGGCTACGAGACCCCTGCACCTAAGTGGGATCCCAAAAGCAAGTACCTCACACTTCCTAACAATATAATTTGCACACACTGTGCTAAAAATGGTCACTATAAATTTGAATGTATTGCAAAAGAAAATGCTAGTCAGAAGAATAAAGAATTTGTTCAAGGGAAAAATAGGCTGCCAGGTTGGACTAAAGAGAATCTGATAAACCTTTTACTGATAAAAATGGACCCAAACTAGTTTGGGTTACTAAGACTAACCCCTGATTTCCTTTTATAGGTTCAGGAGAAAGGGAGCAGCCAAATGTGGTACACATATATAGGCTGCTCAAAGCATATGACAGGAATCAAGAACCAGTTCCTTTCACTTGAGGACCTCAAAGGAGGTAATGTCTCCTTTGGAAATGGGACGAAAGGTGAGATCATTGGGTTTGGAAAGGTAGGTAAGACTGATTCTCACTCTATCAAGAATGTCTACTTGATATATGGTTTAATATATAGCCCAATAAGATAATCACAATTGTGTGATAGAGGTAAATTGGTAGCATTCACCTCTACCAAATATTTTGTGATTAATCTTATCACTTACAATATTGTTTTGCATGGAAAAAGAGTAAACAATACATACATTGTAGATTTGTCCACACATTCAGAAAATGAACTCACTTCCTTAAGTGTCTTGGACAATGATCCACTCATTTGGCACAAGAGACTTGGACATGCAAGTCTGAGTCAACTCAACAAATTAGTCTTCAAGGACTTGGTGATAGGGCTACCTTACATCAAGTTCAAGGAAGACAATGTTTGTGGGTCTTGTGCAAAGGGGAAGCAGGTAAGATCTTATTTTAAATGCAAGAAAGTGGTAAGCACCAATAGAATGATAGAACTGGTCCATATGGATATCTGTGGACCAATGAGAACATTAAGCAGAGGTGGTATAAGATATGAGATGGTTCTTGTTGATGATTACTCTAGGTTTACTTGGACATTGTTTTTAATATCTAAAGATGAAGCATTTGTCATGTTTACTTCTTTTGTTAGAAAAACTCAAAAACAACTAGGTAATCAACTTGCTTCAATTAGGTCTGATCATGGAACTAAATTTGAAAATGCTAAGTTTGCTGAATTTTTGCATTCTACATCATAAATAGTTGCATGACTAGACCTCATGTTAAGAAGATTCCCTATGAGTAACTTAAAGGGATAAAACTAAATATATCCCATCTTAGGGAAATTAGATGCAAGTACTTTGTGCGCAATAATGAAAAAGACTCCATAGGTAAGTATGATCCCAGAAGTGACGGGGGAGTATTCTTTACATAGTAAAGCTTATAAGATCTATAACAAAAGAACTCTGTGTGTAGAAGAAAGTGTACATGTGATTTTTTTATAAAACTAACACTCTTTCTAAGAGAAAGGAACATGAAAACGAAGTAATTGGACTAATAAGAAATTCAAATGGTAAAACCACAGTCCATCCCGAATATGCATCACAGGTAGGAACAGGTGATGGAACAGGTCCTTCCACCAATGGCAACATGACAGGGGGAACAAACTAGAGAGTAACTGATCCTCAAACCTCGAGGGAACCTGTCCAGGAACCTACTTCTCTGTAACAAAACCAGGAAGGAACATCCAAATAAATTGACACTCCTATTGCAACATCCACCAAATTGGATATAGATGAACCTGGTTCATCTATTGATCAGAAGTTGTATAGGGGAATGATTGATTCTCTTTTATATCTCACTACTAGAAAACCTGACATTGTGTGCAGTGTAGGTCTTTGTGCTCGATTTCAGGCAAATCCAAAGGAGTCCTACTTGACTAATGTAAACAGAATATTGAGATACTTGAAAGGCACCACTAACCTTTGCATTTGGTATCTAAAAGGTAGTAATTTTAACCTAGTGGGATATGATGACACAGATTATGCAGGTTTCCTAGTGGATAGGAAGAGCACCTCAGGTATGGAACACTTCCTTGGTTCATGTCTTGTGTCATGGGCTACTAAAAAGCAAATCCAGTGGCCTTATCTATTGCTGAAGCTGAGTATGTTGTTGCTGCTTCATGATTGTGCTAAATTGTTGTGGATCAAGCATCAGTTGATGGATTTTGGTATTGAAGTTGGTTGCATCTTTATTTTTATGATAACACTAATGCTATCAGTATGACTAAGAATCTGGTTCATCATAAGAGAACTAAGCACATAGATGTTAGACACCATTTTTTGAGGGACAACTATAATAAGCAACTAAGAACTTTTAAAGTCGTCCTTGCCCCGCCATGATGAACACTGTAGGGAAAGGAATGATAAGCCTCTAAGATACTCAATTACTCCTCCTTTGGGACATACCTGCAGATCACACCATCCGTGCAAATCTTGAAAAAGTACAGCTCATCCCAATAGAAATCCAAATTATCCCCTTTGAAATTCTTCATTAAGTTAGGAGAGATATCACACGAGATTATACCACTCATATGGAAATTAGCAACGTCCACAAACCATGACATACCATTTGCTGACAAAAAAAGGAGTTGTTCGTCGGGAAATGAATCATTGATCTGTAGGCCATCACGAGGCCTCCCCTCCTCCTCCAAGCGGGACAAGTGTTCCGCCACTGTGTTTTCACTACCTTTCTGGTCCATAATCTCCAAATCAAACTCTTGAAGTAACAAGACCTATCGCATCAGTCTAACTTTGGAATCCTTTTTCGTCATCAAGTACCGGAGTGTGGTATGATCGGTATGAACTATGATCTTGGCACCCATGAGATACGATCGAAATTTCTCCATTGAGAACACAATATCCAAAAGCTCTTTCTCAGTCACAGTGTAGTTAACTTGAGCATCATTCATTGTCTTGATCGCATAATACACCAAATGAAATATTTTATTCACTCTTTGACCCAAAACTGCCCCAACTGCGACATCGCTTGCATCACACATGACCTGAAAAGGCAAGCTCCAATTGGGTGCGGTGATAATAGGAGTGGTGGTCAATTGTGCTTGAGAAGTTCAAAGGCTTGCATACATCTCACATCGAACGCGAACATAGAATCTTTTTCCAATAACTTGCATAAAGGATTCACTACCTTCGAAAAGTCTTTGATAAATATCCGGTATAACCGCGCATCCCCAAGAAAACTTATAACTCCTTTGACAGAGGTAGGGGAGGGAGCCCTGAAATCACATCAATGTTTGCTTTGTGCACATCTATACCATGCATTGAAATTTTATGCCCAAGAACTATGCCCTCCTCAACCATGAAGTGGCATTTCTCCCAATAAGAACAAGATTGGTTTCTTCACAACGGGCTAACATTATATAAAGATTTTTCAAGCATTAATCAAATGAATCACCCACAACACTAATGTCATCCATGAACACCTCCAAAATATCTTCCACCATATCATTGAAAATGGCCATCATACACCCAGAAATGTAGCTAGTGCATTACACAACCTAAAAGGCATTCTAGAAAAGGCAAAGGTTCCATATGGACAAGTGAATATGGTCTTATCTTGATCTTTCAGAGCAATCAAGATTTGGTTGTACCCAAAATATCCATCCAAGAAAGAGTAGAAGGCACGCCCAGCAAAGTCTAAGAGCTATTAGAGATAGGGTACACAACCCCAGCATCCAACCACTTGATCACCTCTTTTTTCAACACTTCTTGCATTGCCTCATTCAACCTCCTTTGATGTTCCAATGAGGGCTTTGCATCATCTTCTAGAATAATCTTATGTATACAGAATGTGGGGCTTATTTCCCGAATATCAGCTAAAGTCTATCCAATTGCCTTTTTTTTTTCTTTTGGAGCACCTTCAATGTGGTATCAACCTACATGTTAGTAAGACAAGAGGAAATAATAACCGGCAAAGTTGAACTAGGGACTAAGAACTCATACCTGAGTTGTGGAGGAAACGGCTTCAACTCCAGCACTGGAGGTTCCTTAATTGAAGGTTTTGTTGGTGGAGTCTTCCTATTCTCAAGATCCAAAGAGAGTTTCCTAGGCTCATAAGAGTGAGAGCTCATTCTATGTAAAGCATTCACAAACTCCACTCAGCCTTCATCGTCATTTACATCAAGATTCAAATTTTTATCCTCTATAGGGTCCTCCACATTGATCATTGCACTAGTATCATCAACTATCACTACCATGACAAGGTCCACAAAGGAGCACACCTCAGAACTGTTGCTTCATTGAATTGCACACATAAAAGACCACTTTCTCATCACCTACCGGAAGGTGAATTCCCCTACTTCCACATCAACTAAGGCCTTCCCAGTATCATGGTTAGGTCTTCCCAATATGATTGAAACCTCATAATCTACCTCACAATCCAAGATCACAAAATCACCTGGCAAGATCAATTTTTTCACCCGAGTAAGAACATCATCAATAATACCTAATGGCCTCTTTATAGTTCTATCTGCCATTTACAATCTTATAGAAGTCAACCTCAGTTACTCAATACCCAAAGCCATGAAAACTTAGGAGGGCATCAAGTTGATACTCGCCCCCAATCACATAGAGCATTAGCAAATTCTGCACTCCCAATGGTACAAGGAATGGTGAAAGCACCGGGATCTTCTAGCTTCGGTGCCATTGAGTGCACTATTGCACTCACTTGGTGGATCATCTTGATAGTTTCGCAATATATGGATCTTTTCTTTGTCACCAAGTCCTTCATGAATTTAGCATAACCCGACATTTTCTCTAGAGCCTCCACCAAAGGCAAATTAATGGATAAGCTCTTCACCATATCAATAAACTTTCTAAACTTATTCTTATTTTTCTACTTTTCGAGCCTTTGAGGATAAGGTAGAGGTGGCCTTGGCAAAGGAGCCTTGGCTTTTGGCATAACCATTTCTGGCATGTCTATTATGTGTTCCCTAGACGGGTTCACGTAATTCTGAGTTTCCACCTCCGCATCTTAGATATCAATCCTCACTTACTCATTCACGTTCTCATCAATCACATTTTCAACCACCAAAGCAATCTCATCTTCTTGCAACTCAACTTCATCACTTAAAATTTCACTATGCTTGGAGGCATGCGCATCACCACCTCGTCCACTCCTCGTAGTCACCTCCATAACTTGATTGTTCCTACCCTTTGGTTAAAATACCGTATCACTTGGTAGAGCCCTCTTAGGGCGAGTATTCATAGACTGTGAGATTTGGCCTAATTGAACCTCCAAGTTTCTAATTGAAGTATTATGGGAAGACAATTGAGCATTAGAGTCTGCAGGCTTTTTCATCCTTTGTTGAAACATCATTTCAATTCTCCTCATTTCATTGTTGGAAGAACTAGGACCTTGGGACGGAAATGGGGGTAGATTGTACGGTTGTTGATATATTTGAGGCCTTTGAAAGCCTTGCCCCCGGTTTCCTTGATTGGCATTGTCCCAACCACCCTGATTGTTGTTACCACCCCAATTGTTGTTGTTGCCATTCCAATTACCCTGATTGTTCTGATTTCCCCAACTGGAATTTTTGTTGTTGTTCCCCCAATTACTATTCCCTTATTGTTGTTGATTGCCCGATTGCCTTGGGGTCTCCATTGTTTTTGGTTGGAAGAATTGTCCCTTTGGCCTTGATAATTGTTCACATATTACACTTCTTCATTCTGCTCATCATTACCATCATTTTGGAATCCACCACAATCATTGTCAAATTGATCTGAACTCCCTTGGTTATGTTGAACTCTTTGTCTTCTTTTGTTCACTAGCATGTTGACACCCTCCATAGCATTTACTCGGCTATAATTGTGTCTTTGCTTACTGGGTCATTGTTCTTGTCAACTCTGCTATAGCCTGCCCATGATCATGTAGCTCTTTGTGTAAGTGAGTGACTATGGGGTCACCCTGTGGCACATTGGCTCTACTTTGCCAAGCGGAGGACGTGTCAGCCTTCTCGTTAATAATGTCATAAGCCTCATCATAAGATAGCTTCATGAAATTACCCCGAGTAAGTTGGTTCACTATACACTGATTTGTTATGTTAATTCCATGGTAGAAAGTCTGTTGTATCATTGCCTCAGTCATATCATTGTTGGGGCATTCCTTTACCATGGTTCTATATCTCTCTCAAATCTCATGTAATGGTTCGGTGGGCTCTTGCTTGAAAGCTAAGATCTCATCTCTCAATGCTGCCATGTGCCACAATGAGAGAAACTTTGCAATGAATTTATACGTCAACTCATCTCAAGTAGATATGGAATAGTTGGGAAGTCATTCAAGCCAATCCAATGCCTTCCCTCTAAGTAAGAAAAGGAATAGTCTCAACCGAAGTGCATACTCTAACACATTAGTTTGCTTGCTCCCCCAATAGGTATCCACAAAACCGTTGAGATGTTTGTAAGCATTCTGAGTGGGAGCACCTGTAAAATACCCTCGCTGCTCCAACAATGTCAGCATCACATAAGTAATTTGAAAATTGCTCACCTAGATTCGGGGTGGGACAATTGCACTTATCCTTGGTTGTGAAGCACTGGAGGGGCCACTCTTGGAGGTGGGGGAAGGGCCAAGAATATTTTCATTGGCCCGATGGCCTCTCTTTTGAGCTTGAGGTACAATTGGAATCTCATCATCAATAATGTCATCTACCTCTTCCCCCGGCGGAAGATATCCAAGAGGTGCATTGTTTGCCGCTATTTTGTACCTGAAGTTGTGACACACACAGATTAGTAACACATAAGCAAAGAAAAACAATATACAAAACTATTTAGATAGATCACCAAAATCATAAGCTCCCCGGAAACGACGCCAAAAAGTGATCGGAGCCAACCCTGCACCAATACAAAGTAACGAGAGTAGTCAAAGCAGCTTTTACCCCAGATGGTCGGGATCGAATCCAGATGGAGCTAGAAGTGGGAATTGGATTCCTATCTAAACTAGAGGTGTTTAGTGCTCTGAACTGCACTTCCAATCATAGTTGGTATTTAGATTACTTCTAATATTATGCTAATAAAATGCTAAATTAAGCTAAGAGTAATATACCTGAAAGGTTAGCTAATTCTTTAAAAAGGCACTAGGGAAGTGACTTTTTCCTAGGTGAATACTTGACGGGTTCTCGAATCTAAGGTAAGGTTTTCATGTTGGGGATTACGATATAACCAATGCACGAAAGTTCTCACTCTATATCTCTCAAGTGTTTGAATGATTTTTCCCTAATTAACTTTCTCAAGACCAATTGTATATGATAATTTGTACAAGCAATTTAGGTTCAAGCTGAGTATTACTATATCTTGGTTTAACCCATTAATTGGGGCTATCAGTCTCTTGAATACACCCCAATTCCTTGTTGGACTAATTTTCTAGACTCAAGATCTCTTTCTCAAGAAGAGACCAAGTCAAATAGGGACAAATTAGTGTTTGCAACCACTAATGCAACATGGAAAACACAAATTAGTCCAAATACCAAACACCCATAGACATTCGAGCCTTAAAACTCAAGACCCATCAAATATCCACACTAGGGTTGAGCCACAACCTTAGCTAATTGGTCTAGATACTCATAGTAATAGAAAACAACTGATAAATATATGAAGAAAAATCCATAAGATTTAATTACTAGCTAAAAATTGAAGATTCAATGATAACACCACTATAAAATTACTCAAAATGGTTAAGAACAGTTGTTCGCGTGCTTAGCCCAAAGTCAGATTACAACTGATGACCTAAAAATGGGAAAAGAAAGTATTTATACTAGGCCGAATTTTCTGGATAAAAATACCCCTGCGGGGGTACCGGTGACCACAAGAAATCGAGTACGGCCGCGGTGAGACTTCATGGGTATAGGTATCTGCTCTCTGAACTTGGTCACCACGGGCCACATAAAATGTACTGCAGTCGTGGTGGCTTCTACTGTGGTCTGCACAAAAAGGACCGCGGAATGCACTAGCATTAACCTCAAAATTCTCAACTCTCTGAACCCATTATTGCTGACCGCACAATGTCGATTGCGGCCGCGGTGAGGCTAATGCGGTCCACACAAAATTCTTTGCGGATGCATTTCTTGAGTTTCCAAAATAAACACATCTCTAATTTTCCTCACTGCGGACCGCACTAAATGTAATGTGGCCGCAATGGATCTGTTGTACTGTGCTTGGACTTGTTCTTGGTACTTGTGTATATCTCACTCCTTCTTGAGCTGGTTCAGAGTAATTGTTACCTACTTACCGTCTTGACCAAACCTTGCAAACAAGTATAACAGGTAAGCTTTTGGGAATATTTTGTATACACTCTTAATCAAAACTCAATTAAGAAGGAGCGTAAAATGAACCATAATCCCTAGTTATCACCAGCATAACCTGATGCCAACATAGGGTCACCACTCCCTAGTTGATATCAACATAGGTTCTACACTCCCTAGTTGATGCCAGCATAACCTGATACCAACATAAGGTCTGCATTCTCTAGTTGATGCCTACATATGGTCTCCACTCCCTAGTTGATTTCAGCATAACCTGATACCAATAAAGGGTAACCACTCCTTGATGCCAACAAAGGGTAACCACTTCCTAATTGATGATTTTCCAACATAGGGCCTCCAATCCCTAACTGATTTTATTTATTAGATATATGGTCTCCACTCCCTAATTTTTTTCCCATGGATAAACAATCCCGACCTTTTTTCTTTGCTTCCAATAATAAATTAGAATAGAGTTTTGTTGCTAATAACTCATGAAATTTTCTTAGTAAAAACTGGGGTAGAAGCATTGTGTTTGTTTGTTTGTTTGTTTTGGTGTCTGAGTAGGTTTTACTTTGAGGCAAAGAGTTCGAGACGATAAAATGAAGGAGTCTCAATCCATAATAAAAGAAAAAAGAAGAAAAAGAAAAAGAAGTGAACTCAAAGTGCAGAAGCAGAGAAAAGATGTGGACTGCTCAAGACGTGATTGAAGTCACAAGCTTTGCATGTCCCTCCTTGATCCGAGAAGTTGAAAAAGGAATGAACGAGCACCTGCAGCTAACAATCATCAATATTCAGATTAGAATCCACATGAAGAACCAACCAAGACTCAAGATCGTGCTTCCGAGAACTCATAGATAGGAATCTTGTAACTCGTAGCTGATAGGCTTAGTTAGTGTTTTAATTTTGATTTTGATGTAATAACAGGACCACAGACCGGAGCCTCGACTGAACCTCACTCGGCTCTCGAACTCATCATTCTACCAAAACTTCTTAAACTACACGCGACCTAATTCCCTTATAACCCGAGATATGTAGGTTGTCCAAAATCACGACTCGGTTGCACCTTTTATTTTTGTTTTTTTCCTCTTCTGAATAATTATATGGTCAAAAATTAGTCACACGGCCCACTTTGTCTTTTTCTGAAAACTCTTCATATTTCTAAGCAAAGAAGGGCAGTTGTGAGCACCTAATGTTTGACCATGTTTGGTTTTCCAACTCACTTTTTAGTATTTAAATAAATTTCAAGTTTAATTTTAATATTTCAGTTTATTTCACCTTTTTATAGATTTGTTTTAGATAAATTAAAAATTACAAAAAAAAAGAGTTACATATTTTTAGAATATTAGTTTTATTTTCATTTTACCAAGAAAGAAAAGTTTCAACAAAAAAAAGGATGTAATTTTATTTAGCTTAGTTTAATTTTAAGTGAGAGGTTTTGAGAAATAATTATTGGGTGTAGTAATTTTATCTTGATTTTATTTACTTATTAAGTATGAGTAGATTTTTTTATTAATTATCAAGAAATGAATAAAAAAGAACCAATGGAAAATTGTCACATGGTAAAAGATTTTACCTTATCATCTACAACTAATTCGGATGCACTTTCCTAGCAATTTCCTACAAATAACATCAACCCTAGACAATCACACTTTTAATCCTTATCTCTTCCACCAACTAATCCCTATACCTACACCTTTATATCTACACACTCATCACACAATAAAGAGGAACTCGTTTGCGCAACAGAGAAACGGGAAAAGGGGGATGAGATCATCTTCTCTAAGGGCTAGACAGAAAACAGAGGGGGCGACAATTGAAACTTCAGTACCATGAATACATCATAGCTTTTGCTTGTAAAAAAACCAGTTGAAGCTTCATCTAAAGTACCATTTTCTCCTGTTAAATCACTCCAAAACATCCATAAAATAGCCCTAAATTCCTGCTTACAAGACCCTTGCAACTTACTCCAAACACTGCTAACAAAACCTCCTATAGTTACTGAAAATTAGCAATGTGAAAGCCATCAAAATCCAGCCAATCTTTCATGATTTTCAGCCCATAAACACTTCAAATCAGCACCAAACCATATCAAACTGTCCCATTTACACCATCAAAAATTGCCGCAAGATACCGGTGAAAGCCAGTCCGAAACAGTCCTAAAACTCAGCCTTTAACTATCTAAAAATCTCCATTAAAACCAGCAGTTATCTCCATATTACCCAAATCTAAAACACCTCCAAGATCTTCCCTTTAGTCTCCAATCTTCCTCCGTCGTTCATGGGTTGACGACGTAGAGCCGAGCTTTGTTCGAGGTTTTAGTTTGAGCTCTCAGTTCGAGATTTTTGTTCTACTTTTCCATCGTCGCTCTCTTCATTGTATGCCCCTTAATAACTCAATATACATTGAAGTTACTATTCATTCAAGGTCACACTATAACTCTATTTCTTTTGTTGATTTCTAAATTTTATTTCACGAATGTTGGATTTATTTGTTGATTTTTCTTATGTTTGTTTTACTACTTATGCAATAATATGTTTGGCATTTTTATGATAGTATCTTGCCTTTAATTAACTGGTTTGTATTTAGATTTTTTTTTAGTTTCATTTGTTCGAATTACTTGGTTAAGCTAATTGTTGAATTGATACAATTGATGATACTTTAAATTGTATTTGTTTGCTAATGATGAAATCTGATGTGAAATATGAAGTCAATATTTTTTTCTTTTATAAATTTAAGGTAGAAGTTCCAAATAATCCGTGACGTAGACCATGAAGGGATAATTGGGTTAAATTCATTAAAGTAATATGGATTGTGCGTAGGTTAGCTTAGAGAAGAATTTTTTCTTTAAATTATTTCGTCACGTCTTATTATATATTTATGCCGTAGGAGTGCCTATTTAGTTTTCTTCCACTTGACTTATCTTTCTTTACTGAACATTCCCCATAACGTAGATGTATCATTGGCTTTTTCATGTAATCTAAACACTGTCCTCTTTAGACAATCATATTTATGTCATGGCCTCACAATAATCTTAAAGTAGGAAAAATAATCCATGAATATGTTAGAATGCTTTAGGCGCAGGTTTTGAAACTGCTATTGTGATTGCGTACATGTTCACATAATATGATTACGGTACTAAAGCAAGAAGAGTTTTTTGGATTTGAAAAAGAAAAAAGAAACAACTTTGCTGACAATTACATATTTTTTATTTTATCAGAAGAGTCGTCCGAATATTTTGATCTTAAATTAGTTTCGATATCTTTTTGGAATATGAACAAAGAAGAGAAGATAGGCTCATTACATTCATAAAAAATATATGGGTATTTACCTTATGTAATTGAGGATGAGAGTCAAATAAATCGAAAGATTAATGTTTGGTTTGGGAAGGGATTATGAAATTTTGGAAAGGAATAGAAAAATAATCTACTTTCTTTAAGTGATCTATTAGATAATCGAAAACAGAGAATCATGAATACTATTTGAAATTCAGAAGAACTGCGTGGAGGGGCTTGAACAACTCAAAAAAGCTCATTCTCGCTTATGAAAAGTAGAAATCAAATAAATCCAAGGTACGCATTCGCGCGACTTTGACTGAAATTTTTCTTAAATAAATTAAGTGTCGTGAATTGTGTACATGTACGCATGACATAATTTTTGACACATTAAAAACTCAACGAGTGTACGTACGCGGAACTCATCATAAATAATGAGTAATCAAGTGATTAGTAGCGGTAAAAGGTAAAATAGGCATAGGTCCTAAAATAAATAATTAAATAAAATAAAACAAGTATAAATTGCTAAGTGACCGTGCTAAAACCACAAAATTCGGGAGTGCCTAACACCTTCTCCCGGTTAACAAAATTCCTTACCGGTCTTCTAGTTTGGCAGACTTTAAACAGAGTCAAATTTTTCTTGATTTGGGATATAAAATAAACTGGTGACTTGGGACACTAAAATTATTATCCCAAGTGGTGAATCTGAAAAATAAATAAATAATCCCATATTGATTGATATTACTTTAAGTGGAAAAACTCCTTTATGCCCCCTCGGGTAAAAGGAGGTTTGACAATCAAGATACCTTGGGAATGACCAAGCGAACTTCTTCAATCTAATCTAGCCAATCTTGGCATAGCCAAAGTCATAGTCTTAGCATGACTATCCAAGATAGCATAATAGGGGATAACCAATCCATGCCAAGAATTACCTCAAAATCAATCATGTTAAACAATAAGATATCAACTATAGTAACATATCCACTAATAGTAACTACACAATATCAATAGCCATGATCCACCACAATAGAATCTCCAACCTGTGTAGACACACATATAAGATTGTTCAAAGAATCATTAAGCATATCCAAATATGATGCAAAGTAAGATGACACTATGAATAAGTAGAACTCAGATCAAATAATACTAAAACATCTCTATGACACCATGCACTATGCTATCATCTATCTCTTATTCAAGAGTTACACATCTTCATTCACCCACCCAAGAATTCTCATTCGCAACCACTTATTCTCAAAGATCAATAACCCACTCATGACAACCGCACATATTCAATATATAATTTTAGTAGTTGGACCGAACTTCATTTTGACCTAATTCATGATTTTGCAAGATACTTAGGCAACCCTACATAACGGTTTAGCTCCTTATTGTTTTCAAATAATTGCTTCAATACTGAAACTTGATGCAATTGTTTAGGAACAATGCAATGATTCTCAACTTTGAAATAGAGCGTCAACCAAATTTCACCCAATTCCAAATCTGAAAATACCATACCGGTCTTACCCCAACCCTAACTCGACTTAAATCCCAAAAGATGGGATGCAAGTCTTTCTTCTCACATCTAGCTACAGAGCCATGGTATTCAATCTCACTTTCTCGAGTTCAAGAATTCGATACAAGCATATTCATTCTATTATAGGGATAGGTGGCAGCCCGCCTTTGAGGAATGTCATGCTCGCATGACTCGGAGAAATAAAGAAGATTATGTAAAACCTTGATTCAACACAATAAAATTCCCTTCCCTCGATCTAAGAATTTTTCTTTGCACGTAGGAGGGACAACATCACCTCCGAAACCATCATGGAATGCCGACATTGCATTATAAATCACAATTGGATACACCATTGGCTACACGACGTAACTCTGTACCCTCTTAATTTTATAACTTCACATGAGAGGGATAGGAATATCATCCTGGGCACTTCATCGGAGATATCATCTAACAACAGACTTTGTGGAGCATCAGTCAGATAATCAAGAGAGTATTGGTTTTACAATTGCATTTCTCAGCTCCATCATTTTCAAGACTTTGTTGCTCTCACCAATTTTCTATACTGTTATAGGAAAATCATTTTCTGTTATCAACCAAGGAAGATCAACAAATGGTTCCCATGGACAACCAGAAGGTGCATCATCCTAGGACTGCACGGGAAATAATGTCCGACGTTCAACTTCGCAGAACATCAAACGGACAATCAAAGGAGTATCAGTTATACACTTCTCAACTCTCTCATTTTTTATGACTTTCCTACTTTCACACATTTCTATATCCTGATAGGATAATCGCACTGGTTAACAATCGGGGACGATCACTAAGTGGTTCTCATGGATAGTTCGAAGGTTGCAATAAAATATCCCCACGATCAATCGACGGATAACCAAATATATATAAAGCTAGGCAAGACACTTATCAACTGTCCTACAAACAACCAAGAGGCCACAAAAGGGACAACTATGGCACACTTTCCGATTGGAGCCATTGTTCAACTTCAAAAGATATGATATCTACACAGGAGAAACCTCAAGCCATAGAATTAACAATATCAATATATCCAAATGGCATAACCCTCGTTCCAAAAACCTCAGTCCATATAAGAGAACCATATGCATGGGTGTATGCATATGAAATATAAACACATATAAAGCACATGGATGGAGGAATAACCATGCATGAGTGTATGCATATCTATTAGATATGATGTCTAGATTGGATGTATGACAAGTGTACATATGACTATGGTCCCAACATATAATGCATCACCCAAATAAGCATCAAAAATCCAATCATAGACTATAGCTTAGGCAAGGAAACTCAAGTAGTCCTACAACAGTTTAAGGCATATCACAAGGATAACATGTGTGGGCGTGTGTTCAAAGTTATAAGTGGGACTACACCTAAATCAAGTAGTCTACGATCTTTAAGAATAGCTCATCATTCCAAAATCAAGATACCATTAACCTAAATGTTATCTCTCGCATGGTTTATTGTGCTGACGTAGTCATTTAATCAATTAAGGTACAGAACAAGTAGAACACAACATCCAAACAAGGCATAAAGTAATCTAGAATCTATCTCCAAGCATGAATAAATCTAGCACATGCATATACGCTCGTCACCTTGCATATATATTACCTCAATATATAGAAAACAATATTATTTATTAGAAAAAAATCGCTCAAGTAAAGCTAGGCAAGACACTTACCTCATCGGGGCTAGTCTAAAGTTTCAAAACTGCTCTTCTTTTTGAAATAATCTCCAAATAGCTCAAATCTAACCAATCATCATCCAACAAATTCAAACAATGCTATATCAAGCAATCTTAATAAAAAAAAAAGCTTTGATCATTGAAGAGTTTCCAAAAAGTCAACTAAAATCAACCTAGCCCATGTGCCTAAAATCCAAAATCGATACCAAATCTCGATGACTCATAAACTGTCGAGTCCAAATATGTGATTAGAGTTTGGATCCAAATCCAAATCAGTGTTCAACACCTTAAAATATAATTTCTTATCTTTCAAATCAAAACCTTCTTTTTTTCTTTCAGATCCCTTGATTTAGAGCAAATTTTAATCATATATTCATGTTATAATTATAGATTTTAGTGATAATCTATTAAACCATTGACTTAGGTGAAAAAGTTTCGAAAATTGCCTCAATCTAAGCTCCCTAGCTCCCAAAATAATATAATGATGTCCAAGTACGAAATAGGGTTTTATAGCAAAAAGATGAAATTTCAGCTTGAGGTGTCGGATGCCCTATCGGACGCGAAGAATCCATACTTCACTCCTCCTCCTAGCCTGTAAAATAAGCCTCTACTTATGATGAATTTTTCTACAATTTTTCCAATTCCAAACTCTCAAACACCCCAAAACTCACCTGAGCCCCTATGGACTCCATTCAATCATTCCTACAAGTCCAAATACCCTATATGAAATCGTCCAAAGGCTCAAAATACCAAAGTGAAAATCACAACAAGGAATCAAGGTTCAAATCGAATAGAATTTTTTTTAGTTCTTCATCCAAATCAAGGCAAGAAAGTTGTCATGCACATTATCATATCCCCTAGAGGTCGTACCTATGGCCTTTAAAATCTTCTCCTATTAATGGCTTCTAAGTGTGCGGAATGTAACGTACCACCTCGTCAAAATCTTCCTAAAAGTGCCTCTTGATCTTCTCGTCCAAGCCTGCTTAAGGGCGTCTTGATAATAAGCTAGATTCATATAATTTTGTGACTGTTTATGCCCCAGCTTGATTATGTTTCACTGTTATAATATAGTTAAATGATGATAAATTGGCTCTAATTGTAAATTCACATGTTGCACGAGTAAGTAACATGTATGATGACTTACAACTGTGATCTGAGCTAAATTGAAGCAAGAAAATCCCCCAGGAGCTGAGTACGTGGGAATGCGAGAGAAAGAAGAGATGAAATGAAGACCTGGACTAGCGCGACCGCACTAGCCCAAAAAGTCAAGGCAAAATGATACACTATATGTGCGGTCATTAGTGTGTCCACTAGCACGACCGCGCTAGCCCAGTTCTGAAAAATTAAACTTCAGGGATAAATTTGAAAGTTCAGGGGTAAATGTACTTAACTTATAGAAGGTCCAGTTCCTCCAAGGGATCATTATCAAGGTTTTGAAAGCTTGTTCTTAGACTACTGGGGAGGCAAGAACAAGTGTGTGAAGATAAACCAAACATTAGGGTTTTTTCTCTTTTCTTTTATTTCTTGCAATTACACATTATGAACAACTTTATAGTTTTATCTTATTTTGTTATGAGTAGCTAAACAATTGATCTAGTGTTGATGGAACCAATTGTTGGTTGTAGTTTTGACTAAATTTGTTATAATCGAGTCGGATTTATTATATGATTGTTCAACTACGTTTTGTATGGTGATTAATTGAATGTGCCCTTGATTAATCGTGTCTAAATGCCTTATATTTCTTGATAAAAAAAATATTAGGTTAGACTGCTGTTGAACACCACTTTTGGGTAATTGAAGAGATTCATTACTTGAACTTAAAAGTGGGGTTAGAAAGAACGAAACTTTAGTGGGATAATTCAGAGCTGTACATATTGTCAGCTAGAGTAGTTCGAGAGAATTCTCTAGTAAACTATCGTAGTTGATCGAGAGATTATTACGATAACCCATAGCTCATAATCCTCTTAGAGTATTACGGCGAGATTATAGCAAAAGAGTAAAGTCCTAAACTAGCAATTGGGGAAATCAGTGCCCTAGACCTTTTTACCATTGAATCATCTTTAATTTAACATATTGTTATTTTTAATAACATTTGAAGTAGTTAAAAAAAACCATGATTGAATGATAAAAATCTTGCATCTAAAAATTAGTTGAGTTGATAATAGCATTGCCAAGAGTTGTAATAGATAGGTTAGTTCCCTGAGGATTCGACTTCAAACTTAAAATCGGATTATATTTGCAACGTCTGCTTTGTCTTTTAGAAGGCATAGTTGTGTGTGATGAAATTTTAGCGTCATTGCCGGATAATTAAAGGTGTTATTTATTACAACTTAGAAGTAGTGTTAAATTTATTAGTTTAGAACAATTTTCGAAGGTGTTAAACGATTTTTTTCCGTTGAAATTCTCACGTTTGAACTCATGTGGAATTCAGGTGTATGCCTAGAAATTCATTGAAGACTGGAGAACTGCTTGAAGGAATCTCAGAACCCGAGAAAACATTCAGGCCATTAAACTGTGCTAACAAGAGGATCCAATAATCACACCATCTTGAAATTGACATGGGTGACGTAGAGAACGTCAACGAAAACATCAGGGATGAGCCAGATGCCCCAAACGTTAGAGCGGTTCCACCTCTTGTGCTAGAAGCTGCACTTTATGATTGGGCACACCCAACAACTGACAACCTGACTACTGCCATAGTTGTGCCCCCAATTCAAGCGGAGACATTCCAGATCACCAACAATATGATGCATCTTCTGCATAATAAGAGATTGTTCTCCGGGTCACACATTGAAGACCCTCATCAGCACTTGAAAATTTTTCTGTCGATTTGTGTGACCCACAGGCAGTCGAATATGACCCCAGAAGCTATCAAGTTGTTACTGTTCCTATTCTCTATGACTGGGGAAGCTCGGACTTGGCTGAATTCGCTCCCAATCAATTCCATTGTCACATGGAAGGAATTAGTCAAGTAGTTCCTGAATAAGTTTTACCCGCCCAGCAAGACTGCAAGATAGATTGATGAGATATTGCAGTACAAACAACATCCTATTGAGACCTTGAAGGAAACTTGGGAAAGATTCAAAGGGATGCTAGTGAAATGCCCCCGCCATGGGATTCCAGACCAGATGCTCGGCCAGAGATTCTACATGGGGTTAGCAGACAATCTAAAGGCCAATGAAGATGTTTCAGCTGGGGTTGCATTTTTGAGTAAGATATTCATCGAGTGCAAAGTCCTTCTTAACAAGATGTCCCGGAATTTAGGGTGGATGACGAGGGGTACAATACTGGCACCGATAGTGCATGCAATCCCTCTTGACCCAAATAATTCGCACGCAGAGAACATAGCCACACTCATGACTCAGATAAGTATATTGACAAAGAATATTGATGAGATGAGTACAAAGCAAGTGCATATTGTTGACACAACAAATGGAGGACTGTGTACACCCTACATTAATCAATGTTATGTGTGTTCATGCAGTGGAGAAGGTGAAAATCAAGGGTTAAGAGAGGATATGAATTATGGAGACCGACACCTAATCAGCAATACAGACCAAACAAGCCACAGTCTAGAGGTATGCAACCCCAAGGCCAAGTGGTGCCATATTAGAGACAACAAGTCTATCCACAACAGAACCAACAACAATTGACATATCAGCCACCTCATCAGTAAAAAGATAACAACATGGTAGAGATCAGGAGTATGCTTCAACAATTCACTGGAACAAATGGTAAGATGCAGGAAAAGTTGGCAGCGTATGACTCAGCAATAAAGAACATTGAAACTTAGTTGAGGCAGCCATCTATGGCCTTAAACAACCGCCCCTAGGGAACATTGCCAACAGACACGAACATTAACCCCAAGGAGCAAAACCCGAATTAGCTGGTGGCAGTAAGTCTCTAGAATGGAAGAGATTTAGACAAAGAGCATGAAGTTGCACAAGCCAGCAAATAGACTACGCCAGCCACTCCAGTTCTATTAGAGGTAGATGAACCAACATAACTTACTGAAGTGGTGGTTGAAGAGGTTCAAGATGATAAGAGTAAAGCTGAAGAGAGTGAACAAGCTGCAGAACAAGTAGTACCTCTTGTGACACAGAACCTTAATAGAGAGATAGTTCATAAAAGGTGATACCTGCACCATTCCCTCAAAGACTGGTAAAACAAATGAAGGAAGATCAAAATAGGAAATTCATGGAGATGCTACGTTAAGTACAGTTGAATATTCCTCTGATGGATGCCTTGAGGGAGATGCCATTTTCAGGACCTATCCACAGTAACTCTGACTCAGACATGCAGTGCAGTAGTGACAAGACACATGGCTCAAAAGATGTCTAACCCATGTAGCTTTACTATTCCATGTACTATTGGGATTTATGCCTTTGCAAATGCATTATGTGACTTAGGAGCCAGTATAAACTTGATGTCGCTGGCCATATACACCAAATTGGGCATTGGTAGAGCTAGACCGACTTTGATGCTTCTGCAACTGGCTGACTTCACGGTCAAAAAGCTGACAGCGAATCTTGATGATGTGTTGTAAAAGTGGGGAAGTTTGTGTTCCCTGCATACTTTGTTATTCTGGATTGCCAGTTACATGAGGAGATACCTATCATTTTAGGAAGGCCATTCTTAGCCACTGGGAGAGCACTAATCGATTGTGAAGTTGGGGAACTAAAAATGAGATTGAGCGATGAAGGATCCATATTCAACATTTAGCAATCTATGAGAAGACCTAGTGAATATGCTAATTGCTCCATACTGGAAGCAGTGGACGTGGTCTTGCACGAAGATGATATATCCCTGACTGTTAAAGATCCATTGGAGGATTGCCTAATTTAGAGGAGATAGATGGTGAAGGGTTAGCTGAGTGGGTCATGGAAATCGAAGGCCAAGGATTCTGCAAGAGGGAACCTCAATTCGAGTCCCTTGAGTCAGAAAAAAGGACTACACATCTGGCAACCATCAGTAGAGAACCAACCAAACTAGAGCAAAAATCGCTCCCAGCTCACCTCAAGTGCATTTTATTAGGGCCTGGTTCTACTTTGCCTGTTATTATATCATCTGATTGCTAGATGTTCAAGTAGAACAGCTTCTACATGTACTATAGGAGTGTAAGACTACCATTGGTTGGACCATGGTAGACATAAAGGGTATTAGCCCAGCCTTTTGTATGCATAAGATTCTATTGGAAGAAGGGAAAAAACCTTCTAGAGAACATCAACGAAGGCTGAACTCGAATATGAAAGAGGTGGTGAAGAAGGACGTGATCAAATGGTTAGACGCTTTTTTTTGCGACAAATGAATTTTAATTGAATAATATGCAGTATTGGCCCAGGAAGGCACTGTCTCGCCATCACCCTAAACTGTCCATTCGTGCGAGAATGAACATAACTCATTACTGCATAATGAGCCATACAAAGACTATACAAATCCAACTGAATTGTTCGTAATATCTCGATATTCCAAGAGCATGCACGCCATCTGAAGGTTCGGATGAAGCAGCATGCGTAACTGCTCTTTTTCCACCGTTGTCCAACATGTTTAAGACATGGTGTTTCCCACGCTTGAATGAAGCATGAAGCATCCTATTATTTTGAAATGCGAAGAGTATGCATGCCAACACCTCAAGAATCGTATCAAATAGCATGCGAGACTGTTTTTGACATGCTGTCTGGACTTTTTTGGCATGCTTTACTGCTCTATTTCCATCGCTTTTGACCAAGACTTAGACATGGAGTCTAGTGTTCCCTACGCTTGACTGGAGAAGCATGCGTCTCGATAATCCCCTAGAATGTATTAATTAAATAAAAACTATTTTGATTTCTTGTCTCGACATTCCCATGAGGATGCATTCCCACTGTCGAATTAAGCAGCATGCGGGACTGATTGTCAATTATCGAGAAAAATGTTGTCTGGAGTTTCCCAAGCGTGAATGGAGATGGCATGCTTCTGACTGTTCACTTTGCCCCATGCAAGAATGTAACAATCACTAAGCTTCAATTTTAAAATAAAAAATCTGAGGGGCAGCACATTAGAATAGCAACCAACACAACTTTTTTGCATTGTTGATGAATTGAATAAGCATGCTTATCTGACAAACAGAGCACATATTGACAAAGCATGCTTTGTATTGTTTAAATATCGCATGCCACTGTCTCCGTTACCTCGAACTCAACATAAATTTTACTAGGAAGATGTAATCAAGAACGCGGCTAGCACAATAGGCCATCACCAACAATAACCATATTGGCATAATCCATTTAAGCACATAAAAGATGGCAGAAGGTGAGGAAAATCAGCCTCTTGTTTGTGATAATGGAACTGGAATGGTTAAGGCTGGATTCGCTGGAGATGATGCTCCAAGAGCTCTGTTCCCTAGCATTGTTGGACGCCCTCGTCACACTGGTGTGATGGTTGGCATGGGCCATAAGGATGCTTATGTTGGTGATGAGGCTCAATCCAAAAGGGGTATTTTGACTTTGAAGTATCCAATTGAACATGGAATCGTTAGCAATTGGGATGATATGGAGAAAATTTGGCATCACACCTTCTACAACGAACTTCGTGTGGCTCCAGAAGAACACCCTTTTCTCCTCACAGAAGCTCCTCTTAATCCAAAGGCCAATCGAGAAAAGATGACTCAGATCATGTTTGAGACCTTCAACACCCCTGCCATGTATGTCGCCATTCAGGCTGTTCTTTCTCTCTATGCTAGTGGACGTACAACTGGTATTGTGCTGGACTCTGGTGATGGTGTCAGCCACACAGTTCCCATCTATGAAGGTTATGCCCTCCCACACGCAATCCTACGTCTTGATCTGGCAGAGCATGATCTCACAGATCACCTCACGAAGATTCTCACAGAAAGAGGCTACTTTTTCACCACCACGGTTGAGTGGGAAATTGTTAGGGATGTGAAGGAGAAGTTGGCTTACATTGCTCTTGACTATGAACATGAACTTGAAACAGCAAGGACCAGCTCAACCGTGGAGAAGATCTACGAGCTGCCTGATGGGCAGGTCATCACCATTGGTGCTGAGAGATTCCGCTGCCCAGAAGTTCTATTCCCACCATCAATGATCGAAATGGAAGCTGGTGGTATTCATGAAACCACATACAATTCCATCATGAAGTGTGACGTTGATATTAGAAAGGATCTGTATGGAAACATTGTCCTCAATGGTGGTACCACCATGTTCCCGGGAATTGCTGATAGGATGAGCAAGGAAATTACCGCATTAGCTCCAAGTAGCATGAAGATCAAGGTTGTCGCCCCACCTGAGAGGAAGTACAGTGTCTGGATTGGAGGATCTATTTTGGCCTCTCTCAGCATATTCCAGCAGATGTGGATCGCTAAGGCAGAGTATGATGAATCTGGACCTTCAATTGTTCACAGAAAATGCTTCTAAATACAGCATTCCAACAAATAGAAATATACAAACTTTCATTTTGAGAGCAGCACCTCGTCTATTGATTGTAGATAATATGCTTATCATTTGTATTTCCTTTTGATTATCTTTGTTTCTATCCCTTTTTTTGAGTCAATCTCAAATATTCGGTCATTAATGGTATGAAAAATCAAGCAGTTCATGTTAAGAGTCAATTTAAAATTAATATTTTATATAGAGTTGTATGTGAAATGATGTTGTGATTTGGTATATGGATAAAGAGCTTGTCAGTTCATTTTGTAATTAAAAAAAAGTGCAGCCCTGCAAAAAAGGAAACCAAATATTAATGGAAAAATTATCCCCATGATCTCCTCAATTCGTTCCTGGTGACTGCATATTTTATTAATGCCTATTGCAATTGTGTCTTCACTGTCCTTGTCTACTTTGTTGTAATTTTTTACCACTGCATCCCATGCGTTTATTTTTGTGAAGTGTGATCAAGCAGAGTGCATTGTGACCAGTGTTCCTTCTAATTCCTTGCCACTTTTACTCTTAAGAATGGACATTGCATCTTATCTTCATTAATAATCCTCATTCCTTTTGAGTTCATATCCCAGAAACCATGATATTCAATATTTCCTTCATTTAGAGCATAGTTAGCAAGGTGGTCTGCCAATAAATTCCCTTCTCTAAATATGTGTGTGACTTTGATGATACTTTGTTCTTTCAGTCTTAAAATCTCCTCTACATGTTCTGTAATACACCAAGGAGGCTTCCACGATTCCTCAATAACGTTCCACAAAAGCAAGGAATATGTCTGCAGCCATATACGGACAAAATTAAGATTTTTGCACATCTTCAATGCCTCCACAATAGCCACTGCTTCTGCTTCATTGTTGGATCCCTCGTTGATTTCTCTTCCTTCTGCATATATCAAATCACCTATCTCATCTCTTAAGCAGAAACCTATTGAACTTCTCCCTGGGTTCCCTCTGCATGCTCTATCAGTATTAACTTTGATCCACCCTCTTGGAGGAAATTCCTATAGCACTTTATCATATTTTAGTCGAGTTGTGTATTGCTCCATCATTGTCAGCAAGTCCAGCCATTTGTGAGGCACATGTAATCCTGGCTTTTTCAGTTGGATTAGAGCTTGTAGCGTAGATGAACCTGGTAAATAACTCTGCTTACTGACACTGCTTCTCCATATTTCAAACTGTTTCTTCTCTTCCATAACTCCCATACGATACATGCTGGCAAAGCTTGTAGGACTGGCTTCAATCTAGGTACAACTGGTGTCGTCCAGCACTTTGTAATTGCTTGTTGTAAGGACAACCCTTCTAATGCAATTACATGATTTAATTTCTTACAATGCTTTTGACACATAAATGCACTCCTTAAGCTGGGTTTTGTCCTGAAATTCCACCATAATTTGCAGAACAGTGCCTTGGATACATCATGAAGGGATCTGAAACCTATACCCCCTTCCTCATGCGGCATACATAGGTTAGTCCATGACGACCAATGTCTTGAGCTTCCTCCCACATTGCTACTCCAGAAAACTTTGGCAAAAATGCAATGTAGTTTGTTGATCACATAGCTTGGTGGGTTAACTGCTGACAACATATGAATTGGGATACTCTGCAGGACATTTGCGATCAATACTGCCCTGCCTCCTACAGATAGGAGTTTGCCTTTCCACGACTGTAGTTTGTCCATAACCTTTGTAATTAACCTCTGGTAATAATCACTCCTTCTTCTGGCATAAAAAATAGGACATCCAAGATAGGTCATATGGAAACATTGTTTTCCTATACCAATAATCCTTTACACCTTGTTAATCACCTCATTATTCGTTGAATGATGCAGATATATGGCTGATTTGGTTTTATTCACCAGTTGACCAGATGATGATTCATAAGCTTGCAGAACCTCCATCACAAGTCTCAATGAAGTTGCATCTGATGAGCATAAAATTATTGTATCATCCGCATATGCCAGATGGTTTATTTTTGGGCTCCATTTTGGTAGTCCAAATCCACAGAAATCCAGGTTAGTATGCAGTGAGTTCAAACATCGAGACAGTGCTTCTGCTGCAAGAATGAATAGGGTTGGTGACAGAGGGTCTCCCTACTTAACTCCCCTAGATGATTTGAAAAAACCATTTGGCTGACCATTTATAAGAATAGAGTACCAATTATTCCCAATCAAATCAAATATCAAGCCAATAAAATCTTCAGGAAATCCCATCTTCCTTAGCATTTTAGTCAGGTATAGCCATGATAACCTATAATAAGCTTTTGTCATGTCTAGCTTAATCACAACGTTTGGACCTGCTTTTGTTCTTAACCTGATATCCTTAATGATTTCTTGAGTTAGCAGTATATTCTCAATGATGCTTCTTCCCTTCACAAAACCTGCTTGTTCCTCTGAGATTATGCTTGGTAACAATTCAACCAACCTTTCATGAATGACCCGCGAGAAAATCTTGTTAACAAAGTTGCTAAGATCGATTGGTCTCATGTCTTCAGAGGTAGTCACTTCTTTTTTATTTGGTAATAAAATCAGGTTAGTATGCGTCACACTCTTTGGCAGCAGGTGACGCAGAAGAAAGACTTGACCATGCTGACTACATCTTCTTCAATGATTTCACAGCATGTTTGGTAAAAGGCTCTAGTGAAACCATCTGGTCCGCCTGCTGAGTCCCCATTTTGCCCCATGGCTGCTTTCTTCAATTCCTCATTAGAAGGCAAAGCCATCAATCTCTCATGTTCATCATTATCTACTATTGAAGGTACTTGGTTTAGAATATCAAAAGCATTAGGAAAAGAAGTCTCATTAAATAGATCCTTGTAAAATTGTACTGCTTCTTCTGCTATTAAGTGATTTGCTTCAATCAAGTTACCCAGGCTATTCTGGATCCTTGATAATTTCAGTCTCTTCCTTCTCCCATTAACTTGAGCATGGAAAAATTTTGAGTTTCTATCGCCATCTTTGAACGATAACATGCCTACTTTGTCTCCAAAATTGTTCTTCTAATGCAAGATATTTAGGCATTTCAGATTGGACCAGTCGTAATCTCTGTTTGTTTATCTGTGTAGGATTAACTTCAAATTTTCTTTCATGAACCAGTACCACCTCCTCAAGACTTGCAATCTTCTGGAAAATGTCCCCATATGTAGCTCTGCTCCAGGTAGATAGTGAATGTTTAAGCTTCTTTAACTTGTAGTTAAAAATGCAGAAAGGGTTAGCACTAAAATCAGCATTCCAATTCTCCTTCACTACATCTTTGAAAGTTTCATGCTTTGTCCAGAAGTTAAGAAATCTGAGCGACTTCTTAATAGGGGTAGTTTTTAAATCACATTTCAGCAGCATCGGGCAACGATCTGAGCGATGTTGTACATGTGAGTTACCTCCAATCCACGAAAGGTCTGTTGCAATTCGTCATTGCCTAAACATCTATCCAGTCTTTTGAATATACAGTCCTCTTCTGATCTTCCGTTCCACCATATAAATATGCTTCCTTTAAATCCCAAATCTGATAAAGTGCAGGTGTTTATGCAGTGTCTAAAGTCATCTACTTCAAGGATAGAAACTGGTAAGCCTCCATACTTCTCTTCCTCGTCCCATATCACATTAAAGTCACCTCCAACTAGCCATGGTACTGTCATGATTCCATTGCATAAAAGGAATCCCATAGATCAATTCTTTCTATGCAATCACATATGGCATAGACTAGCGTAAGGATGAGCTCAGCATGAGTTTCAGTGTGTATCAATCTTAAAGTCAGATGTTGAGTCATGTTATATAGAATAGTAACTGCATAAATTTCATCAATAAAAGCCCAAATCTTGTTAGACACATTCCCCACAGTTTGTTACAAGCCAATTCTTGCTCTATACCTCTCCATTTTGTGAGACTGCTGCATAGGATCAATGATTCCTATGAACTGAAAGTGATGTTTTTTATGCATTGTAATCAGCCTTTTCAAATGCTTGCATTGTGTTTACTGACCGCACATTCCATATAATGGCATCCATTATATGTTTTTGGGTTTGGACAGTGAACTCCTTGTTTGTACTCCACTGACATGTACAGTAGAAGTCTTTTGACTGTTTCTGTTTTCCTTTTGTTTCAGATTTTACATGTTCAATATGCCTTGGTGACAGATCTCCATGCTTGGAAACATTAAGGAAATTTTGTGCCGTGGATTCCTCATCCATGTCTCTACCTTTATGTCCTTCGTGGTCAGCTAGGTCATGTGTTTCTTGTGGTTCTTTTGCTGTGAACATCATATGCATGATTGGTAAGGACATCATTATTTTCCTGATTGGTAACTTCAGCATCTTTTTCTTCATGATAATTGGTCAACAACTACGTATTGTTTGAGGGATCAACACTTCCTGCTACACCCTTCGCTGTGCTTAATGTTACAATACTTCTTGCATAGACCTGCACTGTATTCTCTTGGTTCTTGTCTAAAATATTTTCTTGATTCGTATATGCATTTTCTACTTCTTTCAAGATATTACTCACATCAGTATGCGAAGTCCCTCCTGGAGCTATGATATTGATGTTTCCCTCTTTTGTCTTTTCTGCTACTGCATTTGCGCTTTCACATATGCATTGAATATCGATTGCATTAACATTACCATTAATACTTTGGTCCTCATTTTCCAATTCAGTTCCTCCATTTTTTCATCACTATGCATTGTATCTGGAATCTGACCATCTTCAAAGACTTCCTCTGTTTGGTTGATCCATAGTTTACCTGCTGCCCCATTTTTCTTTTTCATTAGTCTTGGATTTCTCAAAATCTGCATCTTCAACAAATTCATTTTAATCGTTGTTTGCTAATTGTTGATCAACTTTGGTGTCCTGTGAAGGAAAGTCTTGACATAAGGTATTGACCTGAACTGCATTATTTTTGAAAGCTTCGTGAACCCATTGGGCAGTTGAGTAATTGTCAAAATGCTGCTCTTTCCCCAAATCTTGTTGTACACAATCTGCTTGATTCACTATTGTCTTCAAGATTTCTTTTTGCTATAGGATTGAATGTAGGTCTGCATGATTCAATTTCTTTGGTTGTGTATTGGATGGTTGTCTCCTGGAAGAGCTAGGAATAGTTATCTTTTGTACCATTTGTGTAGTTGGAAAATAAAAATGCTGCCCTGAAACATTTTCCACACCTGTTGTGCCATTATTTTGCTAAATATCATTGTTGTTTGTAGTTATTTGAACTATAGATTCATTTACAACTACCAGTTGGTTACCTTCATTATTCTCACTATTTTCAATTTCTAAAACTGCAAATTGGTTGGTAGTTTGGATTTGTTTTGTGACATCCTTGTTGTTTCCAAGACCTATTTCTTTACCTTGTGCAGCAAAAGCTTCAGTTTGTTTTCCTTTGTTAAGTACCCTATTGTCGTAGACTTCCTTCCATTGAGGGCCTACATTACCGACCACCTTGCCGCTGGTAAGAGTCATTATGGGAGCATCATGTTTTGCAAATTTTTTATTGCAATGTTGCACAGTTTCAAAATTTTCCTGCTGCTGGACATTTTTATTTTCCCTTAACTCCGGATTAATTCTCCAAAATTCAAAGTTGTCATGTCCTTGTAACTTGCATTCTTTGCAGTATTTTTGGAGGTAATCGTATTTAATCGTCACCCACTTAGTCCTTACTTCCCCCGTTGGCTCATTAACAATATCCATGCGCACTTTTTTAGGTAAATCAGTTAATAAATCAACTAACACCTTAACACGTGCACAACTTGGCCTTGTCTTGTTAATAGTAGCCAAATCAAGATGTATTGGCTTTCCCACAGCATAAGCCAACGAAAACAGACATTCTTTTGCAAAATAAGTTGGCAGCAAATTTGGAAAAGAAATCCAAGCCATTACCTTAGGTGTTTCCTCATCGACTTTGAATTTAGCATCATATATCAAAGTTCAAAATTGGTAATCATTTCCAGCCCTGTCTTTTACATAATAAATGTTCTTTGATGATAAAGCAACAAAATCTTGCCATAACATCAATCTTATCAATACATGTTTGTCACGAAGGTGCCCAATAGTACAGTCGCCTTTGATTCCACATTGAATCGGGATAATTCGTCGTAATTCATTAAGATCAGGCTAACCATACGAACACGACAGCATTATGGAGATTTTCATCTTGTTCATTCGATCTACCTCGGCTTCAGTGAAGCGTACCGTAGGATGTCCTTGTAATAAAACTGGTCGGCGCATCAGAATCACCTCGACATTACATTGTGCTTGAACTGCAGTATTGATTGTGGCTGGTTTTAGGATATTTGAATAATCTAAAGGCTTGGGTATTGTTGTGGTGTTTAGGATATTTGAATAATCTAAAGCCTTTATTTGAATAATCTAATGGCTTGGAGATGACTGGTCGCCGGCCTTGGAGGCTACGAACGTTGTCAAAATAACCTCAAAACTGCTAGAAACTGATTGCTGAAGAAGAATCTGCCCGCTACAGTTCTTCAAAAGAATTTCACCTTTAAGAATTACCGTTACATGACAGAGGTGCAACAGCTTTACAAGAGATCAGTTGACCAATAGCAAACTTTGCAGAAATACGATCAAGCAAATCTTCAATAGATGAAAATCTTGACAGATTATCAGATGTAAGCGTAGCAGCTTTAAGAATAGAAGTAGATCTTCTTGAGTCCAAGCTGGTTATTATGTAACAGAACAATTGTATACTAAAGAAGTGCTTAGTTATTCCAGATTTTGATGAAGAATACAATGCTATAGTAATTCGAAAATTCTAAAATTAAGATCTGGACGAAAAGGTTGTAGATATGGATGTAAAAACAGTTAGGTAATGTTTATAAGAGGAATGGTGTTCTTTTGAGATTAAAATTGAGATGAAACCACACTAGATGAAGGATTTAAGCCCATAGAAACTAGAATTCACCATCTTTCTCTCTCTAGTCCTAGAGAGAAGGCAGAGAAATCGTTCTCTTTTCCTTTGAACTAATCCCTAATGGTTAGATGCTGGTATCATCTTCCGCATCTCTGACAGCAATTGGGTCAGCCTTGTTCAATGTGTGCCAAAAAGGGGGGGAATAATGATCGTACAAAATAAGAATAACGAGTTGATCTCAACTCGTACAGTCACGGGATGGAGAATTTGCATGGATTACCGAAAATTGAACACATCCACCCAGAAGGACCATTTTCCGCTACCATTCATTGACCAAATATTGGATAGGCTGGTTGGGCAATCTCAATTTCTTTTCTTAGATGGATATTCGGGGGACAATCAGATCTCAATGTCCCCCGAAGACAGAGAGAAAACATCATTAACTTGTCCATATGGCATCTTTGCCTTTCGGAGAATGCCTTTTGGTCTTTGCAATGCACCAGCGACATTTCAACGATGCATGTTAGCCATTTTTACAGACATGGTAGAGGAAAGGTTTTTATGGATGATTTTTCCGTGCTGGGGATTCATTCGAGGACTGTTTTCACAACTTAAGAAGAGTGCTCAGAAGATGTGTGGAGACAAATTTAGTGCTGAACTTGGAAAATTGCCATTTTACAGTACAAGAAGGGATAGTCTTGGGGCATCAAATGTCCGGTAAGGGAATCAAGGTTGACCATGCTAAGGTTGATGTGATTGAGAAGTTGCCACCGCCTACTTCAGTCAAGGCAGTGAGAAGTTTGTTAGATAATACGCTTAACGCTAGAGGGGGGGTGAATAGCGTTATAATAAAATTTAGCTTAAACTTGCGGAAATTAAAATTTGCAGGAAGTAAATAAGTGCGATAAATAATAACTTACACATAGATATATCCTGGTTCACCACAACGTGTGGCTAGTCCAGTCCCCGAGAGACTCTCTCGAGATTTTCCACTAACGTGTCAAGCTTCCGGGTGCTTAACAAACCTTTACAACTTGAGGACGCAAGCCTCAACACCTTTGCTCGGAGTTACAACACTCCAAGACTTCAACCAAGGAAACACAAGTTCCTTATAAAAAGAGAATTACAATTCTCTTACAAGTTTATACAACACTAAAACACTCAAACAAAATACTCCTTAATAAGTAGATATGAGTAAAAGAAATAAGCTCTGGATCACAACAACTTTGGACAAGAATATGGCTCTCAAAAGCTTTATGAAATTGAAAATAAAATGATAAACAAAAGTATGCAAGCTTATAGCAATGTAATGATCAGTTGTAGTATGTTGTTGTGTTTAAAACACTGAAATGAAGCTGTATTTATAGTTGAAAAACTTGGCATTACCGTTGCCTAATTGCCAATTAAGAGTTGCTGATTTTACTCACTGACAATCGATTGTCAAACCCCAACAATCGATTGTCTGCCAGTCAGATCAAAATTCAATCCCAGATTTTACGCTTGATAATCGATTACTTACAATCCATAGTCGATTACTGGCAACGTTCAAAAAATCCTTTCCAGATTTTACCACAAACAATCGATTGTCCAGAATCAACAATCGATTACTCAACAACGTTCAAAAAATCTTTTCCGGATTTTAATCAAAACAATCGATTATACAAAATCAATAATCGATTACCCAATAACGTTCAAAAAATCTTTTCCGGATTTTAATCAAAACAATCGATTATACAGAATCAATAATCGATTACCTGACGGTATTTGAAAACTTTACGACAACGGTCAGCTTCACAATCGATTGCACAAAGTCAACAATCGATTACTTATCAGTTTTTGAAAAACATTTTAGACACTGCCTCTTGACAATCGATTGTTATATACTCACAATCGATTATTTAATAAATTTGAAAATCACTGGAAGTCACTGCCTCAACACAATCGATTGTCATTAGTTCACAATCGATTAATTTATGACTTTGAAAAAACTGAAGGACACTGTCTCTTCACAATCGATTGTCATTAGCTTCACAATCGATTATTCTGAGTTTTGAAAAACTTTGATGGACACTGCCTCATCACAATCGATTGTCATAAGGTTCACAATCGATTGTCATGCAGGTTTGAAGAAACCTGATGTTCACTTCCTTAACACAATCGATTGTCATTAGTTCACAATCGATTGTCATGCAGTCTTGGCTCAACATAATCGATTATCATTAGTACATAATCGATTATCTTAGTCCAGTTTTCGGAGGCATTTAAAAATCATTTTGACTAATGAAAATATGCAGGATTTAAAATCATTTAGCATTAAATTAAATATGCATGATTTTGGAAAATAGTTTTATGAGAGAAGCCATGTTACGAGTCAAGTTGTAGGATCAAGATCACAAATAAGAATGACTCAATTAAACTTATAAAACTTTGTCTTGAGCTTGAATCTCCTTGTATATCAATTGTGCGCTTGTTTCTTGAACTTCGTCATATATCAATTTTCGCTTCGTTTGTCATTCATCAAAACCTACACAAAAGAACACACGTTTTAGTATATTGCATTGAGAACGTGTTTCCAACAATTTCCCTCTTTTTGATAATGGCAAACATTAAGCGGGATATGCAAGACAAGCAATTTATATTGACGATTCAAGACAAGTATATACATATAACTAGTATGCAATTTGTTCCCCCTCAATTTGAGAATTCCCCCTCAATTTAAGCTTATAAATATTGAGAGTTGCATACCCCGTTATCTTCCCCCTTTTGCCATTAGCAAAAATAACATAATAATATGCCAAAGATGAAATAAACCTTGTTTATTTATTAAAAAAATTATAGCAACATCAACTCGAATAATAGCAACATAATCGATTATTGATACGAAATAATCGATTTTTAGATGACGGAAACCGATTGTTGTACGTCACGCTTTATAATTCCCCTTTCCTTTGGGGCGATACCTGCAAAAATCGTTAGACGTCTCCGACGCTCAAGTTAGAAATCATGTAATAAAAAATGCAATGCATGACTTAGATCAACGTGGAGTTGTAAAGAGTTGTAAAGAAGGACTCTTTCTCTAAAGGCTTTGTAAAGATGTCTGCCAATTGGTTTTTGGTTTCAACAAACTCAATTTCGACATCGCCTTTGAGAACGTGATCTCTAATAAAATGATGTCTAATTTCAATGTGTTTCGTTCGCGAATGAAGAACGGGGTTCTTCGTCAAGCATATGGCACTAGTATTATCACATCTAAGAGGGATATGATCAAGACTTAGGCCATAGTCTAAGAGTTGTTGTTTCATCCATAGGATTTGAGCGCAACAACTCCCCGCGGCTACATATTCAGCCTCGGTTGTGGACAACGCAACACTTACTTGTTTCTTGCTAAACCAAGAAACGAGAGAGCTACCAAGCAAATGGCAAGTGCCACTAGTGCTCTTGCGGTCCAATTTGCATCCAGCAAAATCGGAATCGGAGTAGCCAACAAGTTGGCATGAAGAGCCTTTGGGGTACCATAGACCCACATTTGTAGTACCAACAAGATACCTTAAAATCCGTTTTACCGCAGTAAGGTGAGACTCCTTCGGACACGATTGATAACGAGCGCATAAGCACACGCTAAACATAATGTCTGGACGACTAGAAGTAAGATAAAGAAGAGAGGCAATCATACCTCGATACTTTTTGGTGTCGACTTCCTTACCTTTCTCATCTTTGTCTAGATGATCGGATGTGCTCATGGGAGTTGCCATTTATTTTGCATTGTTCATCTCAAATCGTTTCAGCAATTCTTTGCAATATTTGGCTTGACAAATGAATGTACCTTCTTTCATTTGCTTTACTTGTAATCCCAAAAGAATGTTAACTCACCCATCATAGACATCTCAAATTCGCTTGTCATTAAATCGGAAAATTCCTTGCATAAAACATTGTTAGTAGCACCATATATTTGAACTAACAAAATATCATTGTTTTTATGCTTAACAAAGAGAGTTGTGTCAACTTTCCCCCTAATGAAATCATTTTCCAAAAGAAACTTACTCAATCTTTCATACCAAGCTCGGGGAGCTTGTTTTAAACCATAAAGAGCCTTTTTGAGTTTGAAAACATGATCGGGAGATTTTTTCAAAACCGGGGGGTTGTTCAACAAAAACTTCTTCTTGAATAAAACCGTTTAGAAAAGCACTTTTCACATCCATTTGATATAAAATGAAATTCATAGAAGAGGCAAATGCAAGCAATAAGCGAATAGCTTCTAATCTAGCTACGGGAGCATATGTTTCCTCATAGTCAATACCTTCTTCTTGATTATAGCCTTTTGCTACAAGCCTAGCTTTGTTTCTAGTGATTATACCATTTTCATCTAGTTTATTGCGAAAAACCCATTTCGTGCCAATTATGGTACGACCTTCGGGTCTTGGCACCAAATCCCAAACGTCATTGCGTTCGAATTGGTTAAGCTCCTCTTGCATTGCCAAGGTCCAAAATCCATCCCCAATTGCTTCTGAGATGGTTTTGGGTTCAATTTGAGAAACAAAAGCAGTATGTTCTAAGGTATTTTTGAGAGAGTTTTGGGTACTTACCTTGTCTCCAACGTTGCCAATTACCTGTTCGAGAGGGTGATCTTTGATTGTCCTCCACTCGTTAGGCATATTCATTTCTTTTTCCAATTGTGGCGCTTCTTTCGTTGGTTGTTCCTCAGTTTCATCCTTATTTGCCTTGGGTGGTTCCTCTTGTATTTTGTCTTTCAAGCTATCTAAGATACCTGCAAGATCAAAATCGGAATCCTTTCTCGCCAAGCGAGCATTATTTTTGGAAAATATAACATGAGGGGATTCCTCCACAATTTGGGTTCTTTTATTAAAGACCCTATATGCTTTACTACGTGAGGAATATCCAATGAAAATACCTTCATCCGACTTAGCATCAAATTTACCCAATTGGTCTTTGCCATTGTTATGAACAAAACATTTGCAACCAAAAACTCTAAAATGGGAAATATTTGGTTTCTACCCTTATAAAGTTCATAGGGGGTTTACATGAGTATCGGCCGAATTACTACTCTATTTAGAACATAGCAAGCGGTACTCACGGCGTCCGCCCAAAAATGTTTGGGTATCTTAGCTTCGTCGAGCATGGTTCTAGCCATCTCTTCGAGACACCTATTTTTCCTTTCCACCACCCCATTTTGTTGTGGTGTACGTGGAGCGGAAAAGGTATGCTCGATTCTGAGTTCGTCACAAAAGTCCACAAAGAGATTGTGATCAAACTCTCCCCCATGATCACTCCTAATTGAAGTGACGGTTGTTTCTTTCACATTTTGAACACGCTTAAGAAAATATTTAAAATTTTGAAAAGCATCACTTTTATTGGCAAGAAATAAAGTCCAAGTAAATCTCGAGTAATCATCAACAATCACAAAAGCATATTTATTTCTTCCTAGACTTTCAATGCGAGAGGGACCAAATAAATCCATATGAAGCAATTGCAATGGTCTAGAAGTTGAAACAATGTTTTTAGATTTGAAAGATGCTTTTGTTTGCTTCCCCTTTTGACACGAGTCACAAATAGAGTCATTTTCAAATTTTAAATTGGGAAGACCAACAACTAAGTTTTGAGAAATCAATTTGTTCAAAAGATGCATATTGATATGTGCTACTCTACGATGCCATAGCCAAGTATCATCCTCTTTACTCATTAGACAATCAACATATTCGGGTGAGGAATTAGCAAGATCAACCATATAAATATTATCAACTCTAAAACCACGAAGTATGATTTTGAAATCATTACGTCTAAACACTAGGCATTCTTCCGAATCAAATAGAGCAAGATTTCCCTTGTCACATAATTGACTTATGCTCAAGAGATTATGCTTCAATCCTTTCACAAGTTATATATGCTTAATAGAGGAATTTTCATCCTTACCGACCGAGCCGATGCCGATGATCTTTCCTTTATTGTTATCACCGAAGATAACACTTCCTCCTTCTTTGTGCTCTAATTGAAGGAATTTGGATTCATCTCCCGTCATATGCTTGGAGCATCCACTATCAAGGTACCATAGTACACTTGATCCCTTCAAGCACACCTACAAAACAAATTAATGTTCTTTAGGTACCCATGCCATCTTGGGTCCTTGGGGGTTAGGCATATTATAATGATGCGATTGAGTAACATGTCTATGACGTGTAAAGCATGCAGGAGCAATATGACCAATACGTCTACAATAATGACAAGTCACATTTGGGTTATGCATCCTTCTAGGTTCATAGTAACTAGACGGATGAAAATTTCTTACTCTATTTTGAACACTATGACTATTTCGCATTTCATGAGAATTATTTCTCCTACTATGAGCTCTAGGATGGGCAGCATTTCTAGAGTGATTGTTTCTCGGTTGAGGGCCATTGCTAGGTCTTCTAAGGGGTTCAAAATTTGGCCTAAAACATGCATCATTTCTAGGGTGACTATTTCTAGGTGGTAAGTCATTCTTAGGTCTTCTAAAAAGTTCAGCATTTTGTCTAGCATGCATATTGGCTCTAGAGTTGTTGTTTCTAGGATAAGCATTTCTGTTGTTAATCCTAGGTTGAGCTTTAGGTTTTTGGGGTTTAGCGTCAACCTTTTCTTCATTCTTAAAGCCCATTCCATGCTTGGTTATTTCAAGTTAACAAGAACATCATTCAAGTTTTTGTGCGAAGAATTAAACTTATCTAATGTGCCTTTAAGCCTACTTACTTCATTCTTAAGAAGCAAACAAGAAGTGCAATTTCTAGTAGAGCTTTCGGGCTTATCGGAACTTCTTTTTCCAAAAAACTTGTTTTCCTCTTTCAGCTTCTCATTTTCTAAAACCAGTTTTTTTAAATCCTTTTCTTTCAAAGAAAGCTGTTTTTGAAAATCCTTTTCTTTTAATGAAGCATTTTCTTTTATGCCCTTAACAGTTTTTGAAGCCTTAATAAACTCAGCATATAATTCATCAAAAGCAGTTTGCATTTCTTCAAGAGTAAAGAAGTTTTTAGACGAAATTTGACATACCTCATCTTTGTTGTCTTCTTGTGCCATAAGGCAAAGATTTGCTGCTTCGTCTTCTTCTCCTTCGCTTGACTCATCTCCGGAGTCACCTCCCCAAGAAATGTATGCACGTTGCTTTTTAAAGGTTTCTTCTCCTTTTTGATGTTTGGGCAATTTGATTTGATGTGCCCGGTTTCACCACATTCATAGCACTTGATTTGTTCGCCTTGCTTTTTGCCCTTGCGTTCATACTCCTTGCGCATGAACCTTTGAAATCTTTTTATAACGAGTCCAAACTCGTTGTCTCCTTCCTCATCAATTTGCGGTTGGCTTGTGCTTGCCTTTAGAGCTATTCTTTGCCTCCTTTGATCATCAACAAAAGGGTTAAGAATAGTAGATTCATAGGTTTTAAGGTTACCTCTTAGTGCGTCGATGGTGACGTTTGAAACGCCAATGGATTCTTAAATTGCATCGGCCTTTGATCTCCATGCCGGTGTGAGACTTCTAAGAATTTTTCGAACGAGCTCTCTATCCGTGAATGTTTTCTTGAGAGCATGTAAGTCATTTACGATTATTGAAAATCGCTCAAACATTTCGTCCACCTTTTCACCTTCCTTCATGTGAAATAATTCATAAGAATGGGTTAGGAAATCAATTTTTGCTTCCCTTACCTGGTCCGTACCTTCGTACGTAACTTCTAGCTTGTCCCACATCTCCTTTGCCATTGTGCAACACGATATTTTCCTGTAATCGTCAGCATTAACAGCACAGTATAATAAATTAATTGCTTTAGCATTATTTTGAACCTTTCGGATGTCATCCGCGTCATACTCATCCTCGGACTTAGGAACCCATTCGTTTTCCACCTTCTTTGTTGGAATTTGGTTTCCCTTCATTATCACCTTCCAAACGTGAAAGCTGTTGGACTGAATGAAGATCTTCATCCTCTCCTTCCAGTACGTGTAATTTGTACCGTTGAATAGAGGTGGTCGTGTGGAGCACTGTCCTTCATCAATTCCTGCAAAAGAATCACGAGTAGAAGCCATGGATGGTTCTCTCAAACTGTTAAGTTTTCAGAGAGTTGGGCTCTGATACCAATTGTTAGATAATACGCTTAACGCTAGAGGGGGGGTGAATAGCGTTATAATAAAATTTAGCGTAAACTTGCGGAAATTAAAATTTACAGGAAGTAAATAAGTGCGATAAATAATAACTTACACACAGATATATCCTGGTTCACCACAACGTGTGGCTAGTCCAGTCCCCGAGAGACTCTCTCGAGATTTTCCACTAACGTGTCAAGCTTCCGGGTGCTTAATAAACCTTTACAACTTGAGGACGCAAGCCTCAACACCTTTGCTCGGAGTTACAACACTCCAAGACTTCAACCAAGGAAACACAAGTTTCTTACAACAAGAGAATTACAATTCTCTTACAAGTGTATACAACACTAAAACACTCAAACAAAATACTCCTTAATGAGTAGATATGAGTAAAAGAAATAAGCTCTGGATCACAACAACTTTGGACAAGAATATGGCTCTCAAAAGCTTTATGAAATTGAAAATAAAATGATAAACAAAAGTATGCAAGCTTATAGCAATGTAATGATCAGTTGTAGTATGTTGTTGTGTTTAAAACACTGAAATGAAGCTGTATTTATAGTTGAAAAACTTGGCATTACCGTTGCCTAATTGCCAATTAAGAGTTGCTGATTTTACTCACTGACAATCAATTGTCAAACCCCAACAATCGATTGTCTGCCAGTCAGATCAAAATTCAATTCCAGATTTTACGCTTGATAATCGATTACTTACAATCCATAATCGATTACTGGCAACGTTCAAAAAATCCTTTTCAGATTTTACCACAAACAATCGATTGTCCAGAATCAACAATCGATTACTCAGCAACGTTCAAAAAATCTTTTTCGGATTTTAATCAAAACAATCGATTATACAAAATCAATAATCGATTACCCAATAACGTTCAAAAAATCTTTTCCGGATTTTAATCAAAACAATCGATTATACAGAATCAATAATCGATTACCTGACGGTATTTGAAAACTTTACGACAACGGTCAGCTTCACAATCGATTGCACAAAGTCAGCAATCGATTACTTATCAGTTTTTGAAAAACATTTTAGACACTGCCTCTTGACAATATATTGTTATATACTCACAATCGATTATTTAATAAATTTGAAAATCACTGGAAGTCACTGCCTCAACACAATCGATTGTCATTAGTTCACAATCGATTAATTTATGACTTTGAAAAAACTGAAGGACACTGTCTCTTCACAATCGATTGTCATTAGCTTCACAATCGATTATTCTGAGTTTTGAAAAACTTTGATGGACACTGCCTCATCACAATCGATTGTCATAAGGTTCACAATCGATTGTCATGCAGGTTTGAAGAAACCTGATGTTCACTTCCTTAACACAATCGATTGTCATTAGTTCACAATCGATTGTCATGCAGTCTTGGCTCAACATAATCGATTATCATTAGTACATAATCGATTATCTTAGTCCAGTTTTCGGAGGCATTTAAAAATCATTTTGACTAATGAAAATATGCAGGATTTAAAATCATTTAGCATTAAATTAAATATGCATGATTTTGGAAAATAGTTTTATGAGAGAAGCCATGTTACGAGTCAAGTTGTAGGATCAAGATCACAAATAAGAATGACTCAATTAAACTTATAAAACTTTGTCTTGAGCTTGAATCTCGTTGTATATCAATTGTGCGCTTGTTTCTTGAACTTCGTCATATATCAATTTTCGCTTCGTTTGTCATTCATCAAAACCTACACAAAAGAACACACGTTTTAGTATATTGCATTGAGAACGTCTTTCCAACAAAGTTTCCTTGGGCACACCGAGTTCTACAGGCGATTCATAAAAGATTTCATTAAGATTGCTAACCTGTTATGCAAACTCCTTGAAAAGGATCGCTCCTTTGTGTTTTTTAATGATTGTTGGTTGGCATTTGAGGAGTTGAAGAAAAGATTGGTGAATGCACCCATCATTGTTGCACCCAAATGGGAGCAACTATTTGAGCTCATGTGCGACGCAAGTGACTATGCTATAGGAGCAGTTTTGGGGCAGCGAATGGATAAACTGATGCACCCGATTTACTATGCAGATAGAACGCTAAGCAGTGCATAACTGAATTACACCGTGACAGAAAAGGAGATGTTGGCTGTCATTTTTTAATTCGACAAATTTAGGTCATACTTGATTGGCTTGAAAGTTATTGTTTACACTGACCATGCAACAATTAAGTACCTGATAGAAAAGAAGGAGTCAAAGCAACACTTGATTCGCTGGGTTCTTCTTTTACAAGAATTTGATATGTAGATACGTGATAGAAAAGGGACAAAGAACCAAGTAACTGACAACCTCTCAAGGTTGGAAGGAGCTCAAAAGAAGGTAGAGGTTGAGGATATAACAGAGACATTTCCGGATGAAAAGTTACTAGCAATGACAATGGAGGAGGCACTATGGTATGCTGATATTGCTAATTATTTAGCAAGTAGTATTGTACCTTAAGAACCCTCCTCAATTCAAAAGAAACAGTTCTTTCATGATTGTCGGTCTTATTATTGGGATGAACCTCTATTGTTTAAAATATGTGTAGATAACATGATCCAGCGGTGTATCCCCGAGAAAGATCAACATTCTATTTTGCAGGCTTTCCATGCTTGACCATATGGTGGAGACTTTGGAGGAATTCGGACAACAGCTAAGGTGTTGGAGTCGGGCTTGTATTGGCCAACTTTGTTCAAGGATGCCCATGCTTGGGTCAAAAGTTGCGATGAATGCCAAAGAACGGGCAACATATCTTGCAGACACGAGATGAAAATGACCACAATTCAAGAGGTGGAGGTTTCTGACAGGTGGGGGATCGACTTCATAGGGCCATTTGTCAGCTCGTATGGTAATAAATACATATTGGTAGCAGTTTTCTACGTCTTCAAGTAGGTCGAAACAATGGCTCTCCCGACCAATGATGCAAAAGGGGTAACATGCTTTCTAAATAAGAACATTTTCACACGTTTTGGCACCCCAACAGCTATACTCAGTGATGGCGGAACCCATTTATAATAGAGCGTTCGCACTGCTGTTGAAAAAGTATGGAGTTCACCATAAAGTGACCACCCCGTACCACTCACAGTCGAGCTGGCAAGTGAAGTGTCCAATAGGGAGATTAAAAGTGTCCTTACAAAAACAATGAATGCAACAAGGATTGACTGGCAAAGAAGCTGGATGATGTATTATGGGCGTACCGCACAGCCTTCAGAACCCCAATTGGTATGTCACCATACAAGTTGGTGTTTGGAAAGGCATGCCACCTTCCGGTTGAACTCGATCATAAAGCACTTTGGGCATTGCGGCAGTTGAACTTGGACATGGAGACAACATGCACTAACAGAGTCACTCAGTTACACGAGCTAGAGGAAATCAGGTTCCAGGCATTTGAGAGTGCTAGATTATACAAATAACGAATGAAACTAATGCATGGCAAGCACACCGTGGACCGAAACTTCAAATCCGGAGAGCTAGTGTTGTTATACAACTCCAGATTGAGATTGTTTTCGGGTAAGTTGAAGTCCCGATGGTCAGGACCCTTCAGAGTGGTGCAAATGCTCCCAAGTGGAGCTGTCGAGATTGAATAAGAAGATGGGACGAATACGTTCACAGTGAATGGGAAAAGGTTGAAACATTATCTTGGAATGACAAATGATAAATGGGACAAAGAGATAATAATGTTGGAAGAGCCCCAGTACGCGAATGAGGAATGATGATCCTAGCATGCGTTTGTGCTACGATGTTAAATCAGGCACTGCATGGGAGGCAACCATTGGATTGTTGTAATCCTCGTGCTACGACATTAACTAAGACGTTGGTTGGGATGCAACCAAACAATAGTAGTAGTTGTTAATTATGAGTTTTGAGAAGTACTAACCAAGGGCAGGTGACACTGGGCGGTGATAAGGCCATCGAAAGTGGTAAGAAAAAGTGAAAAATATGAAAAATATCGGGCCCAGGAGCTCGCCCGCGCGACAGGCCGCGCATATGAGCAAGTGTTCTGCCTCAGCTCAAAAATACTAGCGCGAACGCGTTACTGAACGCGCTAGTGGCCGCGCTACTAGCACGACTGTGTTACTGAACGCGCTAGTGGCCATCATATCACCTAGTGTTCTACATGGACTAGAGCGGTCGCGCTCGTACTGCGCTAGTCCCGCCTAAAATCTTATGTGTTTTGTATTTTTATTTTTTACTTTAATATTTTTATGTTAACTTTTCTTTTTTACTTTAGTCTAAATTACCCCTATCTAATAAACCCCCCCCCCCCTTCAATCCCATATCCCCCATCGATTCAACAAAATTCCCCAACCCTAAACCTCCTTCTCCTTCAAAGACACCTTTCTTCTTCACAAACTCCCATCCTCTTCAAAAACATCCATCTTCTTCAACTTTTCTCAAGTCTCAACCACACCCCTCCCCTCCTCTTCTTCGCTTCTCATAACAATCTCTCACTACAGGTATGCCTTCTTGGTATCATATTTCTTTTTTTCCTTTTTTTTCTCAGAATTTCATTTTTTTTTAATTTTATTTTTGTATTTATGTAGTTGTTGTTCTTTTCTTTGTTTAGTAGACATTTGTAGTATATGTTGTAGTAAGTGTGGGTGGAATGGTTAGTAGGGTTATAGCTTTAATTAGTTGTGATTTTTGGAACATTGTGGTGATTTTGGGATAGTCAAATATTTGAAATGGGTTGTGGGTAACGAATGCACACAAGCTGTCGGTGTAAATGCTTTAGTGACTGTAATTTTGTACTTGTGACCAATTATGCATGTAAAGTCTGAGTAACTACATTGTGTCACAAGTTGTGTTGGGCTGTGCTAATGTTCTCACGTTTTCTAGGTACTATGACTCCATCTCGGAAACGTCGCGCCACATGTGCCTCTTCTAGCAGCCAAGTCGGCTTGTCCAGGGCACACAGGGTAGCCCCTGCATGTTCCTTTGACAGTAATAGATTTGTCTCTGCCAAGCCTGAGGGTCGCTTTGTGGGTAAGGCCTCTAAAGCCAATACCGAAAGGGGAATTGATATAGGATCGGTCCAGCTGGGCTACCCTTACATGTACTTTGAGCTGGTGAGGCGGGGGTTGCAAACTTTCATTGATGAGCAGGGTAAGGGCAATGTAATGGTGGTTAGAGAAATTTATGCCAATGTGAAGGAGCATGTCGATGGCGTAGTCACGGTGCACAGAAAGGCGGTGAATGCCTTTGTTGAGGCTATACGGGCGACGTACTAGCTGCCCCATCCTGTGGATCAATATGATGACTATTATGAGGGGTATGGTCAATCTCACACGCAGTGAGCGAGGTTCTTTGATACGATTTGTGTACCCGTGAAGGAGATGGTCTAGTTGAAGTATGGTGAGAAGTTTCACTCCTCAGCACTAACTTTTGAAGGGAAGTATTGGTTGTATCTTATCAACAACCATCTGATCCCGTCCTCCAACACTACAAAGGTAAATGGCCCCCGAGCAGCAATGATTTGGTGCTTCATCAATGGTCACAACTTCGACATAGCCAGAGTGATTCATGATAAGATATTCACCCACTGTCCAGTAAAAAGGTATGGGTTTTTTTCCCTTCTTTGGTTACTAAACTTTGCAGGGAAGCTCGGGTGCCGGAAAATCTGGCTGTGGATGGGCTAGTGCCAAAGGACCGGAAGTTCCGGATAGACAAGGTAACCATTATTAATGAGCCGACGGTAGAAAGTGGTGAGGATAGTAGTGAATCTGATGACTCTGTGGATGAGGAGGCTGAGTAGGAGGAGATGGGGGCCGAGCCACAGGCCCATGAGCAAATTGCAGCAGCTGCAACACTAACTGGGACTACAACAGCTTCTGGAGCTCCTCAGGTTTCTCGTTTCATCACTTTGGAGTAGGAGGTGGCTGGGTTGCATAACTCAGTCACTGATTTAGGGGCACATGTTGACGAAGTGGCTGATCGACAGGTGAAATCGGAGAAGAAAATCTTAGGCTGGCTGCGGGCTCTAGGGTGCTTGCAATTTGAACCCAGACATCATCTCAGATCACAAGTGATCTTTCAGGGAAGTTCCTTTACCTCACTGTTCTTAATTTTGATGTCATGAAGACATGTCTACCTTTTAAGTGTGGGGTGGGGGATACTTCAATGTGTGTATGTACATGTAACAAATTGATTGTTTGATATTGTCTTCTTCTTGAGTTGATGTTTTCTTCTTCTTGATTGTTTTTTTGTGGTTTGAGTGATAGTTAATTTATAAAAGTTTATAGTAGGTAAATTGACTAGTCTCGACGACGGATCTCTCTCGACGGGGTTCTTGGGGACTAAGTCGGCGTAAAAAAATGAATATGGAGACTCTTCCTGATGATGGATCCTTTATACAATTTTCTTGAGGGAAGTAAGTCTAGAGAAAAGACCAAAAAGATTTTTTTTATTTTAGGCAGTGCAGTAACTGCCACTTGGTTTTTCTTTGGACCAATGTTCTTTTCCAAGGGTTTAGCTTGAACCGGATGTAGGTAATTTTTATTTATTTTATTTTTTTAGTATTTAGTTAGTATTGAAGGGCTATGAGCTGAAATCGAAAGAGAAACCCTTGGCGGTGATACACCTGAACACAACAAACACTAGAGTGTAATGCTTAGTCTTAGTGGTTGATTCTTGCTAAAATGCCTTAAATTGTATGTTTGTCACTTACTTGAATATTCAGACGAGAGTGTCTTGATAAGCCAATCTGGAGTGAGTCATGTGCCATGTGTGTGTGAGTTATACTGTATTCTATGATTTACATTTGATGCCTAGAACTTGACTCGTATGTTTGCAAAGCGAAATAGTAGTTTCATTCAGTCTTAGAAGTGAGATAGGCATTTCTTTGTTGAGCCAGACATATAAAGTAGACACACCTAAATTTAATTCATCGTAGTCAACCTCGTTGAGCCAATAAGCATGTTTATTTGGCAACCACATTGTAAACCTTACCCAATTGTTTGAATGGACATCTGTTTGAACCCCTTACCTCCCATAAGCACTTGAATGGTACTGATATTAATCAAAAGTGTGGGTGGTGGTTTGGTTTTTGAGTGGAACCGATAAAATAGAGGAAAGGTGCAGTGTTTGGACAAGTAAAAGAATAAGCATCACTTAAAAAATTGAGCAAATGTAGTAGTTGATAAGTGGTGGTTTGTTATAATTGCACCTAATGGAGTGAGATGTTATAAATAAAAATGGGGTGGAATATCTGGTTGGCATAAGTATGGTTCTGAAGGTTAATGTGATTGTATTAAAAGTGTTTAGGGAAGTTAGCCTCTATATCCAAATATATCCTACCCGTCCCTTAACCTACATTACAACCAAGTGAAGTCCTAATTGATCTTAGACTAGGTGGGCTCGATTAATAGAGTAGTACACTACGGGCAAGCCTATGGTGCGTCTTTATGGCATGCGAATGTTCTTTATGAGTGTGAGCGAATTTGTTTATCTACGTTCTAATTGTTCTTGAAGTTAATATTTGTGGAACTATTCTCTTGTGTGATGTGAGGGCATGTGATTAATGAAGGAAAGGCAAGTATTGACCTCTGCAAAGGGTAATTTGAGTAAGTATGAATATTGCACGGCACGTGAGAGTTGACTTTTGAGGCAAGGATTGTTCACTACTAGGTGTTAATTTTGGTGATTTGTTCTTGGTGTGATACGTTAGGGAAAAATATTTAGTGAAGGAACCTATATAGAGTGTGGTGAATTGCTCGAGGACTAGCAATGATTTAAGTGTGGAGTGTTGACAATATGCTAGGTTCATGTAATTTGGCGACTGTTTATGCCCCAACTTGATTATGTTTCACTGTTATAATATAGTTAAAGGATAATAAATTGGCTCTAATTGTGAAGTTAACACATTGCAGGAGTGAGTAGCATGTATGAGGACTTAAAATTGTGATTGGAGATAAATTAAAGAAAGAAAAACCCCTAGGAGATGAGTACGTGGGAAGAAGAGAGAAAGAAGAGATGAAATGGAGACCTGGACTAGCGCGGCCACTAGCGCGACCACGCTAGCCCAGAAAGTCGAGGCAGAATGATAGGCCATATGTGCAGTTGTTAGCGCATCCAATAGTGCGACCGCACTAGCCCAGTTTCGGAAAATTAAACTTCAGGGTTAAATTTGGAAGTTCGGGGGGTAAATCCACTTAACCTATAGAAGGTCTAGTTCGCCCAAGGGATCATTATCAAGGTTTTGAAAGCTTGTTCTTAAACTACTTGGGGAGGCAAGAACAAATGTTTGAAGATAAACCAAACATTAGAGCTTTTTCTATCTTCTTTTATTTCTTGCAATTACACATTATGAACAACTTTATAGTTATATCTTATTTTGTTATGAGTAGCTAAACAATTGATCTAGGGTTGATGGAACCAATTGTTGGTTGAAGTTCTAGCTAAATTTGTTATAATCGAGCCGGATTTATTATATTATTGTTCAACTACGTTTTGTATGGTGATTAATTGAATGAGACCTTGATGAATCGTGTCTAATTGCATTATATTGCTTGAGAAAGAATATTAGGTTAGACTTTTGTTGAACAGTACCACTTTTGGGTAATTGAAGAGATTCATTACTTGAACTTAAAAGTGGGGTTAGAGAGAACGAAACTTTGGTGGGATAATCCAGAGCTGCATATATTGTCAGCTAGAGTAGTTTGAGAGAATGCTCTAGTAAATTAACGGAGTTGATCGAGAGATAATTACGATAACTCATAGCTTATAATCCTCATAGAATACTACGGCGAGACTATAGCAAAAGAGTTAAGACCTAAACTAGTAGTTTGGGAAATCAATGCCCTAGACTTTTTTACCATTGAATCATCTTTAATTTAGCATATTATTATTTTTAATATCATTTGACGTATTTAAACAAAACAAGATTAGTTGATAAAACTTGCATCTGGAAATTGGTTGAGTCGATAATAGCATTGCCAAGAGTTGTAATAGATAGGTTAGTTCCATGAGGATTCAACTCCGGACTTAAAACTGGATTATATTTACAACAACCGAGTTGTCTTTTAGAAGGCATAGTTGGACGTGATCACGTATGCACTAATAATGTTGAAGGTAAGCCCACCTATAACTAGCTTAATAGTCATCAACCTATCGTTCACCTCCTAATCTCTACCACTTGCTCCCTGAGATTCATATCCACCAAAATACATATTTTGCTTTTGCCCCTCAAGCCTTCTGAGTACCACAACTTATACCCGTCTACATCCCTTGCCTTAATTCCCACCCATCTATTCTCGTAGACATAAGCGATGTTGATTTCTATTTTCTGTAGAATCTTCACTAATTTTATAGATTTTCCCCTCAAAGTTCCTGCGTTCCAGGACCCAATTCTCGACCTAAAGTCCCCCTTGACCTCTTACCGCGCTTCCCTCCGCCCACAATCCCACCTGAAGACATGCCCTTACTCTACCATGTATCAATAAAGTCGCTATACTTAAGGGTAAACTACCATTAAAAGGTAAACTATGCTAAAACTATCACTTTAATCAAGCAAAGAGCCTAAGATAATAGAGCAACCACTGAAACCTAAAGGCCCCAATCTCAAGTATAGAGGATAAAGCAAGTATTATTATAAAACTAGGAAAATTATTAATTAACAAGGAATGCAGACGAGCTAATTATGTGGTAGTGAAAACCGGTCCTCACTAGTACACTAATCTACTACATCATTATACAATATTATAAACTATTATATAAAACGTGACTTTGACTTATTCCTTATGCTTCTTTTGAAATCTAACCCAGTTATACTCTAAATCACTTCAAATTTAAATCTGAACTTCTCTTGACGTTTCCAATCAACTGAAATAACACTTAATCTAAACAACTAATAAACTCAAAAAAATTAATTTTTGACATCCAAGCTTTGAACAACCTTTAATGGTGGATATCTATTCTTTAATTTTCTTACCTCAACTCTATCCCGAATCAATCTATAAATACGAACAACCCACCTTTTAGATCATTCGCTATACTATTTTTATCACATGAAAATAAAATCTCTTAAAGTCTTATTCCATCTTTGAAAAGTTCAATCAAACGTGGCATGTGAAAGCTTAATATTGTGGGAGGCGATGCAAGTAATATTTTTTTGACATAGCTAGTTTGTGATGAAAGAAAATTTGCACTGTGAAATTTTTGTAAGATATTCAACATACCATGGACGAAGATCACCACAAATATTTAGATAAAAAAAAAAAGCGAAACAGCAGGAAAAGAGAAAAAAGAATAAAGAATAAGAATAAAGAAAAAAGAAAACAAAAGGAATGATGGGAAAGGAAAAAAATATTAGAATTAAGTCTTTATTGCTGGGCTAACGAATGATTTTTTTCAAGTTATATACAAAGTGGACTAAATTGGGTGTATTTATATTAGGCGCTATTATAGGACCGTATCTACTCACATTTACCTTTACCCGTCTCTCCCCCAACCCCTCTCCCCCTCTCCCCTCCCCTCCTTGGGAGGTGGACAACATTGTTTTGTAATTATATTCTTCCATAGTCGTCTTAGAGTTTGGAAGGTTTTCGAATAAGCTCATACGTGTTCCAATTTTGCACATATGCGTTGCCCTCTGGAAAATTTCCTCCTTGGTTTGAAGCTTGATCATAATTATCTATATCATCTAAAAGTATAATTGTACATAACAATCCTCGCGATGATTATCTCTTTGTAGTTGTGAGGTTACTGCTACCAAAAATTAAATAGAGAGGGATTGTTTGCTAAAAGGAGAGTAACTCTTGAGAAAGTAAATGAAATATCGGCTTACACAACAATGACTAGCTATTTACCAATTCTCTATTTACACTTATAAAACATTAATGTATCGTTATTTTCATTGATCTCTTTTTTCTTTGTTTCTTTTTTTTGGCAGTGACTGAAGGTTACTGGTTAATACAGTCGATTGAAACTCGAAGAAGAAGAAGAAGACATATTTCCAAAAATTATAGATAAATTTGTAGACTATTTTTGCAGAAGATTTTGTAGAAGCTTTAGTCGTTTTTTGGATTTGTAAAAACAGAAAACAATGCATCTACAATCAGAGTACAAATAATCTACAATTTATCTACAAGATATCTACAAACTGGATACATTAAATTTTAATATCCCAATTTCCATTTCAATTGTAGCATAATTGGAATTTTTAACATAATTGTAGAAGTTTTAATCTTCCCAATCTACAATTTATCTATAATTATACAATTTATCTACAATTTCTGGAAATCTTCGAGTTTCAATATGAAATTCAGTCAAAATCAAGTATAATTTTCACCAATACCCCTCAAAACTGAGATATAAACTCCTAAACATATTCCGAATTATTTACAACAACACTCAATCCAAACAAATAATGATTTTTGAAAACCCAAATTTGAATTCAAAGCTTTCAAGTTTTTAATGACTATCAATGGTTGAAAATATATGGAATAACATATGTTTTCAACTTTGAATTGTTGAAACTCGAAATTTTGAATCGTCCGTTCTTTTTTTTTTTCTCGAGAATTTGAATTGTAGTTCTGGAGAAAAATACGCAGATGAAAAATCTCCTTTCCCTTTTTTAAAATTGAATTTAATGTAGAATCAATTAACACCAAGATTCTCTCCTTAATTTTAGCGCGTTTTTAGGGAATATTATGCCCTTTTAATGCTTAATAGTCGAATGGTATATAAATTGTAGTTGAAATGTGAACTGGGCGGGTAATTAATAAACCATGCACATTTAGAGTAATAATATTTCATATATGATATAGTTAAGAAAATATCTCTTTAAATTTTAGTATTAGGCTTGGGCTCGGGCTCAATATGGGCTTAACAATACCAATAAAAGATTTTTACATATGTATACCATATAGCAAACTTTATTACCTCCCATGTTTAAGGTTTGTGTTTATTACATATAAGCATACCAAATTTCAATTTATGTACCATAATTCAAATTAAGGGTATAATTATTGCTTCATTTATTCTAGGCATGATTTTAGGAGCATATATTCCTTTTTCCTTTTTTTTCTCTTCTCTTTCCTAGTGTTCTGTTTGGTTGCATACCTTTCACAAAAGTCATAGCTTTTTTTTTTTTACGAATTTTTGCACTGAGAAAATTTTCATTAATTTAAAATGGTTTCAGTAGTAATTATAATGTCGTTCAATGAATCATCCCTCTGAATACTTTCAGTTGTAGATATCATGTCGCTAATATATCTATAAAATGAAAAGAGCAATTGTTTCAGTATCTTGCATGTTCATAATCATTTTGGAGATGGATGCAAAACGTTGAGAATTTAAATCATTGCATCCTAAAACAACAGTAGCACGAACTAAAACTTGATTTCTGTAAGCATGCATAGATGATTGTTCACAGTTGAAGCTTGTCCGAAATCGAGTGAATCCCAACAGTGAGTAGGAAAGGATTATCATATTACAATTGGATCATCCGATTGCCGATACTATTTTCACATACACTAAATAAACCAATATACAGTAACAGCAATCTCACCAAATGTTATTATAGAAATCAAATTGAAGGCGTTGTAGAAACTCACACACTTCAAACTTGTACAATACTTCTTCAAGCATCGTATTTAAAGAAGATTTTTTCAAAATTGAAATTTTGAATATTAAGAATTGATTAAATTTGGTATGCTTAAATTTTTTTGATACAAGATTGTAGTTTACCGTATCGAATTCTTCAAAAATATATTGCTTTTAAAAAATTGGACACGTATATACAAGAGTAATACCCGCAAAGCGATCCAAGAAGAATTGAACTAGGGCATAGGATAATACATACTATATTATATATTTGTGTATAAATAATACTAGTATTAGCAAAGACATGGGAGCAGCGAAGATCTGGAACGCCATGGAAGTAGCAGAGGGAGCTCGTCACAGCTTTTCCTCCAAGATTCCATCTTCACGCCTCACCGTCGATCACTCTCTCTCTATTCCTCTAATGAAGCCTAAAATCGTGTACGTTTTCGAAATATTTATTTTGTGCACATTTTCGTGGCTTTAGATCGGTTTTATATCCTTTTGTGTTTCACCGGAGCTCATTAGATGGCTTTCAGGAAATATGGTTCTAATTAGGTCCACACCCTTAGGTTAAGAATTTTAGGTCGTCGACGCCACGCAAGATTGTTCGATATTGCCGTTATTAAAACGAAGAGAATTAAGATCGTCTATGTTGGTGTTGAAGTTTGATATTTGCTCTTGAGGCAGAAAGTATTGTGAAGCTGAAGAAAAAGTTAATCAAGGTCTAGCATTAATACCTTTCTATATTTAGTACTAACAAAATACTCCATCTCTCTCAAATATTTGGGTACCATTTCAGTTTTGTATGTCCCAATGTGGTTGATACCTTTCTGTATTTAGTAGTAATAAATAATTTTTTACTTTTCCATTTTGCTATTGACATCAATTGTTGCAAGTGCCGCTAGATACAAACAAAGTTTGCTTGAGGGTTTGTATTTATTTATGTTCACGTATGTGCAGAAGTCTTGTTCTGTTTTATTAACTGCGTGTCCAATTAAACCATGCCAAACAAATAGAGAGGGAGGGAGTAGCAGGATTGATGGAGGTCTTGTTAATTTCTTTCACTTTAAGAAAAGTTTAATTTGAGTTGGATTGATATATCGGTTACAGATGTTATGGTCAAATTAATATTAACTTACTGTGACCAGTGTAAAACGGTTGACTTTATCTAAGCTATAAAGTTATTGTTGTCTTCAGTCTGTTATTGACACATAACACTGTTAGATATGATATAAAAACTTTATTTTATCATTTCGAGAGTAGATTTTTCATTATAAATCCTCATGTATGGTTTGAAAACCAGAATTCTAATAGTTGGATGTATAGAATCAGTATTTGCTTATTTTGAAGTATTTCACTTGCTCCAAGAGCATCACACACCATTTTATCAATATATTGGAATCTGTTACCTTCTCAAAAAGAAATATTAGTGGAATGTTAATAATTTTTAGCAAGCTTATATTATTAGCAATGAGCACATAACTTTATCTATTTTACGTAGCTTGACGGAAAGGACATATTATTCAAGGGTGAATTTTTGTTTTGAGAAGAATCAAAACACAAGATTATTCTCTTTTAGTGGCTTCTAGTTATGCCTCCAAGGGGGTGGTCTAGCGGTCTGTGAGTTGGAAACAACCTGGGTAACCTAGGATTGAATCCTAGTGGAGGTGGCTCTAGGTGAATTCTTTCTATTTGTCTAAGCCTTACATGGTAAATTACCTGCCACATGCGTTGTTACTTGTTAGGAGGCAGCATGTGTCCACTGAACTAGTCTAGGTGCATAAGCTTGTATGGCCACCACTATTATAAAGAAAAATGTCTTTCTCTGGTTAATTATGTATGTGAAATTAAATGGTATATAGTTAACAGGCTGATGAAACAGGTATCTAAAGTGGATGCACTCTATCCTTCTTCCCACACTCAAAACGTATATATAATACATAGGCCTGCATCTGTGTATTGAGACTGATTTTTGTTCAGCCTCTTCTGTTTCTGAACTTGGTTGGAAAATATGCAGAGAACTGTGCAAGGACCTGTTCAGCCAGTGGTTAGATCTGGATGATTCTCACTTCTCTGTTGAGACTGTGTCTGGTGGCATCACAAATCTATGTGCGTATTTATTTTGTTAGAATTTGCTATTTGTAAGCATTCATTTTCATTCCAAATTTATCATGCTAAAATTAAGTGCTGTTTGTAGTTTCCTATGAAAAAAACTGATTCTTGCCCGAAAAATTGTACGACTTAACATATCATTTAAGATTGTAGTATGTCCTTACAATATTCTATTTCCTTATGCAGTGCTAAAAGTATCTGTAACAGAAGATAAAGGAAAGAATGTCAATATGACAATTAGGTTATATGGTCCTAATACTGAATATGTCATTAACCGTGAACGAGAATTACAGGTTAGTTTATAAGGCTTCTATTGATTATATTGTATTCCTATCATATGGAGCTCTAACCGTATTTGGATGACCTGTATTTCATTTAAAACTACAAGGTTATTTGATCTGTCAAACTGGTGTTGCTCTAACCGTATTTGGATGACCTGTATTTCATCTAAAACTACAAGGTTATTTGATCTGTCAAACTGGTGTTGCTTCATAAACTTCTGCTGGTCTCCTCTAATCTGTAAGTATATGATTGCTACCAAGAAGAGTATACAGTAGACCTCACATGGAAGTCTTGTACTCCCAGTGGGCAAATAAGCCAGTCAACCTCCGAATCATTTTGAAAATTACTCCCTCTATCTTAAAAAAGAAGAAAGGTTTTTGGAGTACAATTCAAAGTATTTTACTGTTGGTATAGACATCGATTCCTCGATTACTTTGAAATAAAGTGTCCTGTCTAACGACTACATAGAAGTGCTCTAAATATTTTTTTATTTAAAAAGACTACATTTATACACAACAACAACAAACTCAATATATTTTCACCTAAGTTGCTCTGACACGGGTGCGGGTGTTCGACACGGGTGCGGATCTAGAGATCCGATCCTTTGAGATGGAAATTTTAAGATTCGGAGATACGGATCCTAGAATCGACACGGGTGTGGGGATTCGGCCAAAAATAAATTAATGCTGAAATAAAATAAATTTATATTATGACATTTTGCATGCAATTATATTTTTTAAATAATACTATATAACAATAATATGAAGTGAACACTAGTGGGGTCCACCACTATAGCATGTCTTAAAAAAAGTGTGCAATTCACCAGTGTTCAAGAAAATTCTGATACTTTACCGTTTATAGATGCAATGCACAATGGACAAAGCATTTCCACAAGTTGTGGGGTCCACCACTATGCCATGTTTTCTAGAAAAAAGTGTGCAATCACTATTTATGTATTTATCCTTTAGTTCGCACTAACACTACACCAAACCCATTTATTTTCTAACTTTTACCAGAAGTAAAAATAGCAAAAAACTTAATCTCAAGAAAACGTCAACTCGTCTTCTTCAGTCATTCTTCTTAGTTCTCTGTGCCATTCTTCCTCAACAAAACTTCTCCATGTTCTCTGCGCCATTCTTCATATCTTCCTCAAAAAAATTTCTCCATGTATCTGGTTTTTTTCAGTACAACACAGCCATTCGAGCCCTTTCCAATATGCCTTAGTCCAGTAGTCCACCACCCATCAACTTCTCTACCCTAAAAAATACAGATCTTGATTTCACAAACCTGCATCATGGAAACTCAAATATTGATGAAAAAAGCTTCAAGGATCACAAAATGACTAATATAAATTAGTATATAGCAGCGAAATTGAAGTTACTTCGTTTCCATCTCTTCAAATCTTTACTTTGGGAAATTAATTTTCCCAAATGATTGGTCAACGCATCTGTTCTTGTCTGACCGGATCCGACGCAGATCCCACACCGTTACCCTGTCAGTGTCGTGTCGACACGGGTACGGCACCGGAAGTGCCGTGTCCGAGCAACTTAGATTTTCACAAGTAGGAAAAAGGGGGATGCAACACAAGTACTTTCCGGGAGTCTATCATACGCAACCTTACCCTGCATTCTTTCAAAGAGGCAAACCCAGTATAAGACTACATTTATAATGTTCGAAAATTGTAAGCTAAGAAAAAATTGTTTACTCTCCAAATAGTAATAATGTAATAGAAGTTGGAACAACCGGAGTATCTTATTTTGTCAAGTTAATTGGGCAGCACACCTTGGTTTTGCCCTTTGGATTATGTATTGTTCAAGGTGAGGGGAACAAGAGGGGGAGGGAACTGGTTTAGCTATTTCACCCGGAGAAAGTATTTTTGGCAAATAGCTCCAAGTATATGAGCACATTTATATCACGAAATCTACATGTCAAATTCTAATTGTAATTTTTTTCTCAATAACTAGTTCAGACTACGTGCGTTGAGCTTGTACTCATTTTAGTGCATATAAAATTTAAAAATTATAAAAAATTATTGAACTATAGTCAGACCTCTCTATAATAGCATACCTATATAACAACACCTTACTATAAAAGCCAAGCTTTCAGCTCTTCGCTATAACATCCAAAAATATTCGGAACAAATGAAGCTATTATAGAGAGGTTTGACTGTATGTGATTGAGTTATAAAATACTTTCTAATACGCATAAGCTCTTGAAAATGATGAATATTGGTCACATCTAACTAATTATTAAAGAAAAAAATTTTGTGATACCAAAGTATTTAAGTGCCTTATCATAACTTCGATATATGATTGTGCATTTGCTTGAGTAGCTTAGACAAAATAGAATAATGTGTTAACTTGTACTCAATATCATGCAACGACATTAAATTTTTTCTGGTCTTAAAAGATGAATTCTATTTGGTCCGTTATAATATGAAATTCATTTTATTCCTATTGGAACTCAAATTAGAAAATACGAAAAATAAAAAGAGACTCGATATTGTTAGGCTTAGTTATTGTATAAGAAATTTAATTGGAGTTAGTCGATGAACTCCTTCATATTTATTAGGAGTATCAAGTATAATAGGTTCATGTTTCTTCCTTATGATCAACCTCTTTATGTTTTGTTAAATTTGAATAATTTAATCTAACAAAATATTCTTTTGGGTCAATTTAGAATTAATTGAGTGGAAGGTGCCTATAATTGATCCTTTTTTGCTGCATGAACTTCAACAACAAATAGGAAAATTCATGTTGGTTTGTATTTAACATTAGATAGTTTAGTAGCTTCTCTCCTTCTCTCTTCATTCATTGCAATGGTACGATAAAAATTGACAAAATTATGAAAAAGAATCTTTGACCGCGAACCAAAATCCAGAAGAAGTATTTATTTAAAATTTTATTTTGCCTGATATTTCTTTTTTGCTTACCAGAATAGCCAATAAGCATGTGGTGAAATTGGACTTAAAAAGATATTCAACAAAGTTAGAGTTTTATTATCTTTAAATTTGAGTTTAAGAATTATTAAATAGTTTCTAACAAAATAAAAAAAGTTAAAGACTTGAAAATAAAAACTTCCCTAACAATGCTTAAAATGTTTAGAATAAACTTGGAAACATAGGAGGGTTCAAGAAAAACCCTAAATATTAGGACTTTTTACATAGTTTAAATAAGGAAGAATTTAATACCAAAAATTTAATTGATTTTGAAGTCCTAAATATTAGGAAAACAACTTAAATTATAAGTTTATCCTAAAGAGTAAAAAGGCGCACGATATTTCACTAAGAGGCATCGTGCTTTTAATATAGTATAGATTATTATTAGATCCATTTGGTTAGGCCTTTCCCCGGATCCTGCACATAGCGGGAGATTAGTGCACTGGGCTGCCCTTTATAGATTATTGTCAGAAGTTGTACATATATCATTCTTCAGATTTTATTAAGATTCCTGCGGTTTGATTCTAAATGTTCTGATTGATAATTTTCTTCTTCAGATATATTTCTTGTTAGATTTTGAATACATTGTGCTAAACTTATTGTGATCAGTTAATACATTATTTCTTGCATAAGTTAGCCCATAATTCTACATCTTTGTTAGTGAAATCTATGTTTTCAGTGGATGTCTCTATTGAACTTTGAACTTAAGTTTTGTTGATTCTGTTCTTGTAACTATGGCCATCTCCATGAATCATACACGCTTTTATTGGATGTCTCCTAGGGGACATGCGGCATACATACTTTATGACTTTAAGTACTTGTCTTTAGGCGATTCAATACCTCTCAGCTGCTGGGTTTGGTGCCAAGTTGCTAGGAGTTTTTGGGAATGGCATGGTTCAGTCATTTATTGATGCACGAACTTTAACGCCCTCAGGTAGGCATTTAATCTAACTTACGCTTGTAGCTTATATGTAGCCTGTAGTGCACACTATGCATAGTTTAGTGTAAATGACTTTCGGCTACAACAACAACAACAACGATGACGTATCCAGTATAATCCCACAAAGAGTTAAGTAGAATCTGGGAAGGATAGAATATATGCAGACCTTATCCCGGCCTTTGGAAGGTAGAAAGACAGTTTTCGATAAACCCCCAAATCAAAGAAAAGTTAATAGAGCCAGAAATAGCAAGTAGTAACAACAACATGAATAAAGAGGTAAGGTGATAAGGTGATAGAATAATAAAAACGAAGGAAACAACATATGTCAAAAGACATGTGCGGATAGGAGGCTACAAAAATACAAGACTAATATTAATGTTATGGCATGAAAAGGAGACACACTAACTTTCTACCCTAATTGCCAACCTCCACACCCCTATCACGGGTCCTCAGTAAGCTGGAGCCGCGCCATGTCATGCCTAATCACCTCTCGCGAATACTTCTTAGACCTACCTTTATCTCTCTTCAGCCCCACCATGACCAACATCTCAACCATCCTTACTGGCGCATCTATGCACTTCTTCTTCACATGTCCGTACCATTTCAGTCTTGCTTCACACAACTTGTCTTCCATAGGGGCCACTGTCACCTTGTCCCGAATATCTTCTTTCCTAATCTTATCTTTCCTGCTATGTTCACACATCCATCTCAACCTCCTCATTTTTGCTGCTTTCATCTTCTAGACATGTGTGTTCTTGACAGGCCAACACTCCGCCCCATACAATATAGTCGGTCTAACCACCACTATGTAGAACTTACCTTTTAGTCCTGGTGGCACCTTCTCACATAGAATTTCGGAAGCTAGCCTCCATTTCATTCACGCCGCTCCGGTCCGATGTGTGACATCCTCGTCCATCTCTTCATTACCTCGGATAATAGATTCGAGGTACTTAAAACTACCTTTTTTGGGATGACTTGTAAACCTAGCCTCACTTCCACGCCCTCTTCAGGAGTGACGTCGCTAAACCTCCTGTCCAAGTGATTTGTTTTAGTCGTGCTCAATTTGAAACCTTTTGACTCAAGGGTTTTTCTCCAAACCTCCAGCCTCGTGTTAACACTGATTCGAATCTCATCAATCAGTACTATATCATCTGCAAATAACATGTACTATGTCATCTTTCCTTGAATGTGCCGCGTCACAACATCTATCACCAAAGGCAAATAAAACGGGCTAAGTGCGGATCCCTGATGCAATCCCATTATGATTGAGAATTGTTCCAAGTCTCCTCTCACCGTCCTAACCCGGGGGAAAACCCTGTATACTAGTTATTTACAAAAAGTAAAAACCTACAGAAAAAGAATATTCTCTATGAATGAAGCCTAATTATCAATACTAATAGAACTTTGTGGTTGTACCAAAAAATGACCAAAAATAAAAGATATGCCCTACATTATACGAACTCATTTCCACCTCTTCAAATGTTCTCTTTTCCTCTCCCTCCAAAGAATCCACATAAGGGCTGAAGGAGCTACATCTGGTAATAAATAGTCCATACCATATGCTTGACATGTTCTGTCCATGTTTCATGCTGTAGTAGTTGTTAGATCTCTTAAAGAATATAATAGTATTTGGTCCAATTTGAAGAAATAAAAAGATGCTTATTGCATAGGCTGGTTTTGCTTTTATAATTAGCAACCAAAATGTGCTAAAAAATATTTAGTCTTTCGAGATAGTTAATTATCCTAAGCCTGTCATTTTGACCAGCCATCTTCATTTGTACAACCCTGTACTCTTCAAGATTCATCTCTCTTTGCCTGATCAACATCGTCACTTCGTCATCTTTCTGTGTCTGCCTCTCTTCTTCTTCTGAAGTAGTTTAATAGAAAAGAAGGCTGTGTTCTGAATCATATAAAACTTATGACCGGATTAGGCTGAGAAGAGCGCTTAGAAAGGAAAGCTTTATAAGCCCGTGCGGCAGGACTAGAATACAAAAGTTGCTTTTAAGTCTTTTCACAGGAGCTTTTGTTTGGCCTGTTGCACTTACGTGTTACTTTATGTGTATCTTGGGGTTGTCAAAATAATTACTGGCCCTCGGTTTTTCAGGGATACTTGCAGTTTTCACTTCCCCCAACCTCAGTAGTTATTATAATATGCAAATTGGTTGTCATTTTCTTGTAACTTCTTCACAGACATGAGAAATCCTAAGCTTGCTGCTGAAATAGCAAAGCAACTTCGAAAATTCCATCAGGTGGAAATTCCAGGCTCCAAAGAACCTCAACTGTGGAATGATGTGCTCAAGTTCTTCAGAAAAGGTATGTCCTTTACTGAACACTCCTTTACAAATATATATTCTGAGACATCATTTTTCCCAGTAGTCCCAATCTATGTTGCTCGGACTCTCCGAAAATATTGCCGGGTGCGTGTCGGATACTGCAAAAGTAGTGTATTTTTGGAGTATCCGACACGGGTGCGAACATTTTGGAGAGTCTGCAACATAGGTCCCAATAACTGGAAAGCTTGTATCAGATTAACTGCTACCATGAAAGATCCATCTCATGCCTGAGCGTGTTTCCACTTCTGCAGCATCAACTCTCCAATTTGATGATGGTGAGAAGAAGTCAAAGTATGAGACAATTTTGTTCCACGAAGTTCATAATGAAATCACAGCGCTCAAGGTAGTTCAACTTCCCATGAGCCTGCAGTTGGTTATTATTCTATTTATTATTTGCTGTTACTTGGGGGAGGGGATTCTTTCTTTCTCTTCTTCATAACAGTGCAAATTTCAATCCTACAAGGAATTAAATATTTTCTTGGTCTGTATTATATCAGTTTGCTTTCACAGATATGCTAGTTTGAAACCATAAGCTAGCAATTTTCCATTCCCTCTTAAAAGGGAGCCTTGGCGCAGCTGGTAAAGTTGCTACGTTGTGACCAAGAGGTCACGTGTTCGAGCCGTGGAAATAGCCTCTTGTAGAAATGCAGGGTAAGGCTGCGTACAATAGATCTTGTGGTCCGGCCCTTGCCTGGACCCTGTGCATAGTGGGAGTTTAGTGCACCAGGCTGCCCCTTTTGGAGAAATCAATAGCACTATAAGATGCCCAGTGCGGCACTTTCTGAAGTTAACTATTGTTTATCTCCTGGAGGGATCTAGCCATCTCCTATGGCAGATACGACATTATGAACTTCAAAGATGTTTTTAGGTGTAGACTCATCTCCCATCATGCTTTGGTGCAGGCTGCTTCAAATTGAATGACTTTGTATATATTTCCATCTTACATCTATCTTGTTGTTAAGCATTTCCAAAAGCTGGCACAGATCAAATGTTGTAGGTTTGTAAGTTAAGAGAAATTTTTTTGTCCAAATAGGGTATATATTTCTTGGCTTGTCTTACATCCCCAAAATTGGAAAATAGTTTTGAACTTAATAAACCTGAAATACATGGAAGTTAACTTGAGGATTTTTCTTTATGATTAATTTATCTGCTTAAACACTTACATTGACGTAAAGCCGATGATAATACAGAGTGTAATTTGGTATTGGGCTAGAATGGCATTGTATTAAAATAGCTATGTAATGGATGGTATATTCTTATGTTTCAAACGTGACGTGCAATTCTGGAACAGGAATTGACTAACCGTCTTAACGCTCCAGTGGTTTTTGCCCACAATGATTTACTTTCTGGAAATCTGATGCTTAATGAGGATAAAGGTACTTATGATCCAGCTTTCCACTGTATTTACAACTTGATCTAGGTGATTTCTTCTGTTGTCATATTTTGGGTTAGAACTTCCTTTGTTCTCCCGCACTCCCCTCTCGCGTGATAAAATTCTGAATGCCTTTTCGTCTATTGGAGAAGAAAATCCTATCTATATGACATTGTTTGTCTATGCACATAGCGGACATCTTATTTGGTGATACTTCTGTAAATGTTTATGCCTACATGATCCTATTTCTGGTTACTATTGTTTGTTTGTCTTTCTCAAGGTTATTTGTCTAGTAAGAGAACTAATTCTCTCCAATGCGAATCTTATACTCTTATGTTATAGACGTAAGATAAGTTTTTCAATGGATTAGCAGGTTACTCCTGCTTCCATTTATGCGTTTCATTTGACAAACTCTCCAAATGATTAATATCATCAAGTAAATAGTTTATCCCATTAAGAAATATATATGAAGGATCTTTTAAGCCTTTAACCTGGTTTCTAGGATTGCATCAATTAGTTTACATTTCTAAATTTGATGTTGGTGTCTGTTATCATATTGGAATAATGCTTGATGAGTTTGCTCTTAGTTACGATTCAACGCTGAACTTTACTGTTTGTGCTAACCTCATTTCTTTTTATCAAAAACCAGGAAAGCTGTATTTCATTGATTTTGAGTATGGATCCTACAATTATAGGGGTTTTGACCTAGGGAATCACTTCAATGAATATGCTGGCTATGACTGTGATTACAGCTTGTATGTTGCATCTCTGTCTCTCTATATCTTTTTCTCTATGTCCTCCAGTCCCCTTTTATGTCCTTTTTTTATGGTGATATTTTGTTGTAAATGAAGACTAATTTTGGAGATGGTTCAATATGTAGATATCCAAGTAAGGATGAGCAGTTTCATTTCTTCAGGCACTATTTGGATCCTGACCAACCGAATGAGGTAAATGGGGAATGTTAAAACTTCTTATACTTGTACATGTTGTATAGCTGAGTGGACTTGTCTAGTGCTATTATTTCTGAAGTAATTATTTAGCCCCCCCCCCCCCCCCCCACCGCCCACACACACACACCACCAAAACACCCCACCCAACCAAAAAAATAAAATAAAATTCAGAAACATCAAAAGGCTACAGAGGAGGTTATAATATAGCAAAATTGATGGAGAAGTTCCATGGATGGAAAGCTTGTGCAAAACAATCTCGGAGAAAGCCTTATCTAATTGACCAAAAATAAAGGTTTTATGACAGCGTCATAATTTAGTGTCCTACAAGTTTGAAAGACTTTCTTCTAATCAAGTCCGGAAGAATTAATTTTCTTTCATCAGAGATCTTTACATGTCAGCTAGTGATGTTTGGAAGATAATACTCTTTAATGCCTCTTTTACTCCCAAGAGCTACTCTTCAATAATTTGCAGATGTTGCACATTTGGCAAAGTACATCTGAAGTTGCGTTTGATTACAGGTATCTGAGAAGGACCTTGAAGCTTTATATGCTGAGACCAGTAGTTACATGCTTGCTTCACACCTATACTGGGCTCTCTGGGCTTTGATCCAGGTACTATTATTATGCTATATTTGGATGCAGTGCAAGAACATGCAAAGAAAACCTTACATTTTGATCTTTTTTATTTTTATTTTTGCTATTCCTAGGCGAAAATGTCACCCATCGATTTTGATTACATCGGTTATTTCTTCCTGCGCTATAATGAATACAAGAAGCAGAAGGAAAACTGTTTCTCCTTAGCCAAGTCATATCTTTCAAAGCCCGAGCATGGTTAAAGTTTCATTTAGCACAGTTCCAGGAACTCTTAAAAGCTGTCAATTGACATATATTTAGATCTCATTTGTTGCAAGTTGGAAATTGTTGCTGCTGTAGCCAAGTAGGATAGTGCAAAATAATTCTTTTTTCGTTTCTATTTCTGCCAAAATCATGTAAAAGTTAACACTGTTGTTTGTAATTCAAAGTTCGAACAAATGGATACTATGACAAACAAATGAAGTACAATTCTTTCTCCGCAATTTCCGTATTTCTCCATATTAGTGCTTGGTAATTCTGCATGATTAAATTTACAGATTTCACAACCCTCCTTTCCCTCACCGGGAAAAAAGTTAAACAGAAAGTGCTATGCTTTAATTTATCAAAAAAAATTTAAATTTTTTTTAAAAGGATCTAATTGTAAGAGTATATCGTTACATCATATAGCATACTATAAATTTTATTTTTTTGCATTTTCAATTTGCCTTTCACGTTGGGTAAAAGCTTAAAGCAAATTAAAAGGGAAAAGACAAGTGAATTTACGGATAATAAGTATACTATTATAGTATACTATTGCAGTATAACTATATACTCCTATAGTATAGTAGTATATTGTAGCGGTATACTGTTTTGTAAACTATAATAGTATAGTGTTGCAGTATAGCTATATACTCCTACATCATATTGTATACCGTAGTGGTATATTGTATCTGTGTTCTTCAATTTTCAACTGAAAATTTCGATATCAATCACCTCAAAAATCAAATTTTAGTATGAACTTCCAGAAGGTACTATAAGCAATATTTAACAGCACCCACTTTGAATCAAATAAGAAATCTTCAAAAATAAAATTGAGCTTCAAGCCCAACAATGGTGGATATTCAAACACATAAAAATTTAGATCTGGGAAGCTTACTCGAAGATACTATAAGCAATATTTTATAGCACCGCATCGAATCAAACAATAAATTTTCAAAATAATAGCATCACTTTACTCCATTAGAAAACCGAGCGAGAGAAAACAATATCCAAATTGTTAAGATTCCATTGAAACTAAAACTAAATTAAGGTCGAATAAGAACGAATATAACGTGTTGCTGATGTGACTAGCTAGTGACAATTACAGTAAGAATAAATAAGAAAAAATATAAAAGAGACGGAGAATTGGAGGAAGGTAAAATGAGGAAGAAGAAAAAGAGGAACATAATAAAGGCGGGTAAATAGTTTGGGAGGCATGGGTAGAAGTAGTAAATAGTTTGGGCCTGAGCATTAAAGAATAAATAATTTGGAATTACTGAGTATAAAATGAGATTTTCTTTACTTTACTAATGTGAGCGCAAGACAAATCTTACCCTTAGCATGCATGTAACTAGCGGTCGATTATGCTATGTATTCTATGACAATATTACATAGATGCCGCAATGATAATATTACATAAATAAATAAAAAAGACGAACTTGTGAATCAACTTGTGCTTTTTGGTCCTCATTACTAACTTTGTCCCATATCGCACCGAGATAAAGCACTACAGCTACAATACATCATAATTTGTTGCGGCGCACAAATCCGATCCCAATATTTATGACAATATTTGTTGCGACATGCAACTCGATTCCATTATCATTTCAACAATATCTATTGTAGTGTGGAACCCATTTTCATTATCAATTTATTTCAATACTGCTGCGGCGTGCAACCCGTTCCCAATACCAACTCATTAACATGAACATATCAAGATAATCCAATTCCGCAATCTCAACACAAAAGAAATAAAGCGTATAGAACATCAAGGAACTACCTGTACAAACAGAGAATATCCAATATCTCGTATTTACAAATCTTGAAAAATCATGAATAGCTAAATGACTCACATAATCGGAATAAATGAAGTGTAATGTAAAGACAATAAAACAGGTAAAATATGAGACAATGCAGATATACAGTTAATACAAGTAGGAACATGTTGAAAGTAAGCAGTATTGAGTGAGGAATGAATAAATCGAAATAGGTAGCATTTACAGAAGCTATCCAGTTCGGGAGTCGAGGCGAGGGTGAGAGAGTCGACATCTGTATCCGCGAACCAGTTCGGTTTTATGACGGGGCTCTCCACTACAGAAGCTATCCACCTTGTCAGGAGATTGATGGAACATTTCATGGATAAGAAGAAAGATCTGCACATGGTGTTTATCGACTTGGAGAAGGCGTATGAAAATGTCCTGAGAGAGGTGCTATAGAGGTGCCTTGAGGTGAAGAGTGTGCCAGAAGCCTACATCAGAGTAATCAAGGACATGTATGATGGCGCTAAGACTAGGGTTAGGACGGTGGGTGGCGACTCAGACCATTTCCAGGTGGTTGTGGGGCTTCATCAAGGATCTGCCCTTTGCCCTCTCTTGTTTTCCTTGGTGATGGATGCTCTAACTCGTCATATTCAAGGGGATGTGCCTTGGTGTATGCTATTTGCTGATGACATAGTCTTGATAGAAGAGACCAGGGTTGGTGTTAACGAGTGGTTGGAGGTCTGGAGACAGACTCTAGAGTTTAAGGGTTTCAAACTAAGTAGGTCTTAGACAGAATACCTGGAGTGCAAGTTTAGCGCCGAGCCAAGCGAAGTAGGCAGGGACGTGAAGCTTGGATCTCAGGTTATCGCTAAGAGGGACAGTTTCAGATATCTTGGGTCGATGATCCAGGGGGACGGAGAGATCGATGGGGATGTCACTCACCGCATAGGGGCGGGGTGGTCGAAGTAGAGGCTTGTATCAGGACTCTTGTGTAACAATAAAGTGCCACAGAAACTCAAGGGGAAGTTTTATAGAGCTGTGGTTGGACCTGCCATGTTGTATGGGGAGGAGTACTGGCCGGTGAAGAACTCACATGTTCAAAGAATGAAGGTTGCGGAGATGAGGATGAACAGATGGATGTGCAGGCTCACCAGGTTAGATAAGATTAGGAATGAAGTTATTCGGGAGAAGGTGGGGGTGGCCCCAGTGGATGAGAAAATGCGAGAAGCGAGGCTCAGGTGGTTCGGGCATGTGCGGAGGAGAAGCCCTGATGCCCGGTGTGGAGTTTTGAGCGGCTGGCGGTAGTCAACGTGAGTCAAGGCAGAGGGAGGCCTACAAGGTATTGGGAGAGGTGATTTGGCAGGACATGGCTAGAATGCAGATTTCCGAGGACATGACCCTTGATAGAAAAGTCTGGAGGTCTAGTATCAAGGTTTTAGGATACGGGCGTCTAGAATTTTTCGCACTCCGTTACCGGGGCTGGGTGGGGTTTGGCAGGGCTCTCCATAGATGATCTGTGTATTGGATTGTGCCTACTTATAGTAGTTACTATTTAATATTATTGAATGCCATTCTATATATGTTTTTATGTTTAGATAATTATTTATGTGCTTTCTGCTGGAGTTACTAATGCTAATTTATTTTTGTTTTTATTTTTGTTTTTCTTTTCCTTTCCTGAGCCAAGGGTCGATTGGAAATAGCCTCTCTGCCCTTTCGGGTAGGAGTAAGGCTTACATAGTACCCTTCCCAGACCCCACTTTGTGGGATTATACTGGGTAGTAGTTGTTGTTGTTGTAGCAATTAAATAATAGATATAGAGATTTGGAGCTTCTTGGGTTTGGTGGGATACTATCATCGGTTCGTGGAGGTGTTTTTATCAATCTCAGCCGCATTGACTAAGTTGACTCAAAAGGAGGCTCTTTTCAAATGGCTTGATGAGTGTAAGGAGAGCTTTCAGAAGCTCAAGACTGCCTTGACTACAACCCTGTCATTGGTGTTGCCCACAGGTTTGGGGTCTTATACTATATATTATGATGCATTACGTATCAGACTTGGCATGGTATTGATGCAGGATGGTAGGTGATTGCTTAGCATCTCATCAGCTGAAGGTTCATAGGAAGAATTACCTAGTGCATGATTTGGAGTTACTATCCATTATTCATGCGCTCAAGATTTTGAGGTACTCTCTATACAGTATGCCATGTGAGGTCTATATCGGCCATCGGAGCCTCCAACATATATTCAAGCAAAATGATCTTAATTTGAGGCAGGGTAGATGGTTGGAGTTATTGAAAGACTATGATATCATTAGGGGAAGACCAATATGGTGGGCTTGAGTAGGAAGGCGAAGAGCATGGGCAGTTTGGCATTTATATTAGCATTGGAAAGTCCATTAACCATAGATGTTCAAACTTTGGCTAACGAGTTAGTGAGGTGATATTTCGGAGCATAATAGAGTTCTTGCTTACGTTGTGGCATAATCATCTTTATGGAAGCGCATCAAGGATAACAAGTTTGATGATCCTCACTTGTTGGTGTTGGAAGACACGGAGCACCACGGTGGTTCTAAAAAGTTCATGATTAGCGATGAAAGTGTTATGCGGCTGATGATAGGCTATAATTACGTATTTTAGTCGATTATTACACTCTAATTTACTGCACTTTAGTTGAGTTTATACTTTAATTGCTAGTATTTTGCATTAACGGTGTGTTTTATGCCTTGTAGTAGTGATTATGAGCTATATAGATATTATGGAATGAATTCAAGTGATTTGGAGCTTTGGAGTCTGAGTAAAAGCCCAATAAATTAAGCCGGGATCATCTTCGGCGATCAACAGATGATAAAATAATAAAACGAAGACTCGAGTAGGCATATTGCGCTCTGTATATTAAAATGCACATAACATTTTGCTCAGAACTCCATTTGGGCTACGCATATATATGGTTGGAAAGATAAGTCAAAGGGATACAACTTTCTGTTTTACATTTTTCCAAATTCCAAAAGGAACAGGATGGAAAATGTAGTAGAAAGTTCACCACGGTCGTCACCGCGGTCCGCGCCGCGGTTTGAGGCAGTGCCTTCCGCGGTCGTCACCGCGTTCCGCGCCGCGGCAGCGGCAGTCCAAATGTAAAATATTATCCTTTTTTTGCGTATGTGAAACTATAATTATTTGGGCCCGACCCTAATTGGTATATATACATAGAAAAATAGTATTTTTGTTGAGTTTGACATATTTTTGACACATATTTGACCTAAGGAGGCAGAGACACAATAAGAGCAAGGCTTGGGGATTCTTCTACGAGTTTTTCCTCCTCTTCATATTTTTCATTTTTGGTTATGACTTTTAGTATTGTAGTTTTACATACTATTATAAATAACTAATTTGTTATCTAAGGTTTTGGGTGAAACCCGTTGGGGATGAATTAGTTGTTATATTAATATAGTATTGAGTTGGTTGTTAATCTCTATTTGTTCAACTACATTTTGATTTTGGTTAATTGAAAGGATCCTCAATTAGCCGTTCCTATTTATTATGTATCTGCTTGAAAGAGCGTGCATATTTAGGTAGTTGTTTGAACAACATCACTCCCGGAGTATAGGCGAGATTCATAATCGAGGGTTTAGAGGTTGGATTAGAGATAACGGTACCTCGGGTGCGATCTATGTGAACTGTAATGCAAAACTAGCTAGCGTAGCTTGGAAGAGTGCGTCTAGTAAATTATCATAATTCTTTGAGAGAGATTTATGATAGATGGAGAGTTCATGATTGATAGAGGCAACTAAGTCAAAGCTATTAGAAACATGCAACTAATGAAATCTACAACGGGGGAAACCATTACCTTAGACCTTTATTCCAATTGTTTACAATTCAAGCATAGTTAGTTTTCAGGTGTTTATTTACTTTTGTTTTAGAAAATTGTTCAATCTTGTATTCTTAGTGATATTATACAGATATATCTAAGCCTTAGTTCTCAAAGGGATTCGACTCCGGACTTTTAGAACGGATTATATTTGTAGTGACCGCTTATCATTTTTAGGACTAAAGTTGGGCGTGATCAAATTTTGGCAAGCATTTATCCTTTTTAGGACTAGAGTTAGGAAAATTTCTTAAAAAGGTCGTGTCTATACAAAGTGTAGTTTGATTGCTCGAGGACGAGCAATGGTATAAGTGTGGGGTGTTGATGATTGGCTATAATTACGTATTTTAGTCGATTATTACACTCTAATTTACTGCACTTTAGTTGAGTTTGTGCTATAATCGCTAGTGTTCTGCACTAACAGTGTGTTTTATACCTTGTAGGAGTAATTACGAGCTATATAGATATTATGGAATGAATTAAAGTGATTTGGATCTTTGAAGTCTGAGTAAAATTCCAAGAAATTAAGCCGAGATCGTCTTCCGGGATCAACGGATGACAAAAAGACTTGAGTATGCATATTGTATATTGTCTAATAAAATACACATAACGTTTTACTCAAAACTTCATTTGTGCTCCTGAATATATGATTGGAAAGATAACTCAAAGAGCTACAACTTTCATGTTTTACGTTTTCCCAAATACCAAAAGGAACAGGGTGAAAAATGCAGTAGAAAGTTCACCGCGGTCCGCACTGCGGTTTGAGGCAGTGCTTTCCGCGGTTGTCACAGCGATCCACGCCGCGGCCGTGGTAGTCCAGACGCAAAATATTGTCCTTTTTTGCGTAGAAGAAGGTATAATTATTTGGGGCCCACCCTACTTGATATATATACATGGAAAAACGGTATTTTTGTTGAGTTTGACATGTTTTTGACACATATTTGACCTAAGGAGACAGAGACACAATAGGAGCAAGGCTTGGGGATTCTTCTACGAGTTTTTTCTTCCTCTTCCTATTTTTCACTATTGTTTATGACTTTTAATATTGTAGTTTTACATACTATTATGAATAGCTAATTTGTTATCTAAGGTTTTGGGTGAAATCCATTGGGGATGAATTGGTTTTTATATTAATATAGTTTTGAGTTGGTTATTAATCTCTATTTGTTCAACTACGTTTTGATTTTAGTTAATTGGAAGGATTCTCAATTAGTCGTTCCTCTTTATTATGTATCTACTTGAATGAGAGTGCATATTTAGTAGTTGTTTGAACAACATCACTCCCGGAGTATAGGCGAGAGTCATAACCGAGGGTTTAGAGGTTGGATTAGAGATAACAATACCTCATGTGCGATCTAAGTGAACTATAATGTGAATCTAGCTAGTGTAGCTTCAGAGAGTGCGCCTAGTAAATTATCATAATTGCTTGAGAGAGATTTATGATAGCTGGATTGTTCATGATTGATAGAGGCAACTAAGTCACAGCTATAAGAAATATACAACCAAGAAAATCAACAACGAGAGAAACCATTACCTTAGACCTTTATTCCAATTGTTTACAATTCAAGCATAGTTAGTTTTCAGCTGTTTATTTACTTTTGTTTTAGAAAATTGTTCAATCTTGTATTCTTAGTGATATTAAATAAATATAGCTAAGTCTTACTTCTCTGTGAGATTCGATTCTGGAGTATTAGACCGGATTATATTTGCAGCGACCGCTTATCCTTTTTAGGACTAGAGTTGGGCGTGATCAGCGGCTTCAGGGCCAGATTTTTATTTCGAATATTGATGGGTTAAGAGAGTTGATTCTTGAGAAGGCTCGTAGTTGACAATATTCCATTCACCCAGGTGTAAAGAATATGTATCGTGACTTGAAGCAATATTATTGGTAGAAAAAAAATGAAGAAAGACATTGTTAGGCATGTCTCTCAGTGTTTGAATTGTCAACAAGTAAAGTATGAACATCACAAACCGGGTGGATAGACTCAAAAGTTAGTGATATCGGAGGGAAAATGGGAGAGCATTAGGAAATACGACGTTGTTTGGGTCATTATGGATGATTGACCAAGTCCGCACATTTCATTTAGGTGATGACGTCCTACTGTTTAGAGCAGTTGGCTTTGATTTACATCCGAGAAATTGTTTAGCTGCACGTTGTGCCCATTTCTCTCAATTTCAACCGTGCCACACAATTCACTTGACGCTTTTGGAGATCTGTGCAGCATCAGTTAGGCATTTAGGTTGAGCTGAGTATCGCGTTTCACCCTTAGACAAACGAGCAGTCCGAGCAGACCGTTCGGATTTTGGAGGATATGTTGAGGGCATGCTTTTTTTATTTCAGAGGTCCATGGGACTAGTTTCCACCTCTAGTGGAGTTTGCCTAGAACAACAACTTAGGCCGAGTATCCAGATGGCTTAGTATGAGACTTTATATATGAGGTGATCTTGTTCTTTAGTTGGTTGGTTTGAGCCTCATGAGACTAGATTTTTGGGCACAAATTTTGTCCGTGATGCTATGGAGGAGGTAAAAATGATTTAGGAACGGCTTCATAGAACAGTGTCCAGGAAAAAAAGTTATGATTATAAAAAGGTTTGTGATGTGGCTTACATAGAGGGTGATAAGGCTCTTCTTCGAGTTTTCCTAATGAAGGGCGTGCTGCGATTTAGGAATAAAGGTAAGTTCAGCCCGAAGTGTATTAGCCCATTTGAGGTCTTGGAGTGAGTTGGGGAGGTTGCCTATAGGCTTGCATTGCCTCCTAGTCTAGTGGGGGTACATCCAGTATTTCACATTTCTATGATTTGGAAGCCCTACGAGGATATGTCACATGTTTTAGACTTCGATATGGTGCAACTTGATGAGAATTTGACCTACGAGGAAGAGCTGTTGGCTATTCTAGATAGACAGGTTTGAAAGATGAGATCTATGGATATTCCTTCTATGAAAGTGCATTGGAGAGGTTAGCCGATTGAGGAGTATACTGGGAGTCCGAGTCCGATATGAGGAGTAGATACCCCTATCTTTTTGCTAGTACAGGTACATCTCTATTCGTTCGAGGACGAACGTTTCTTTTAGAGGTGGAGAATGTAATGACCTGATAGGTTATTTTGAATTCTAGCTTCCCTTTTTGTATTTCGAGTTCTTTCATAGATTTATTTGATGACTTATGACGTATGTGTGTGGTCCGTGTTGACTTATAGTTTTAAAAAAGAATGTGATTTTTTACTTTGAAAGTGGCTAGTGTTGATCACAGTCAACATTTTTGGTAAATGACCTCGAATCGATCTTTTGACGATTCAGATAGGTTCAAATGAGGTTTTGGACTTGTAGGCATGTTTGGTTCAGATCCCAGGTAACCTGTTTCTTTATGTAAAACATTGGAAATTTGAGTTTGAACTTTGAAAATCTTGAGTTATGGTGAGCGATACTTTATTTTAATGTTATTTTGTTGATTTGAGCTTGAGAACAAGTTTGTATGATGTTAAATACTTGTATGAACATTCGAATTGGAGCCCGAGGGGTTCAGGTGAGCTTTAGATTAGTTGCAGACTATTTTCACATATCTGACGGATTGTTGGTGAGGTTGGCCGCATGTCTCGCATTTGCGAGGACCTGTTCGCAAATGCGAGCCTCACATTTGCGAGTGCTAGGTCGCATTTGAAAATATTGGAAAAGGGTGAGCATTTTTCTTTTTACGAAGTTATATCCGCTTTTGTGAATGGACAGGTATCGCAAATGCGATTGATAGGTCGCAATTGTGACATCGGGGGACCTCGGAACAACTTCGCAATTGTGAAGCTTGGTTCGGTTTTGAAGGGAGTTGGGCCTTGGAAAATACGAAAAATCAGTCGGATTTGTGAAATATGGGTTGCATTCTGTGATTCACTTTTTAATACACCACAATTGCGAATAAGGGTTTGTGATTGCGATATCTGCAACTGGGTAAAAGAATGAGATTTCAGGACTTAGCTCATTTTACACAACTTTTTAGACCTACATTTCATAGAGGCGATTTTTTTGAGAGAAATTTCTTCCCAACTTCATAGGCTAGTAACTTTAACTTATTTTTATTCAATTTTCATTATTTTTTCACGACCAACCCTATATTTATACAGTTGAAATAGAGGTTTTGGGTAGAAACTGGGGATTTCGTAAAATTGAGATTTAATCCTCAAATTGAAGTCGAATCTTGACACAAACTGCATTTTGGACTCTGAAATGAATGGGTAATCATGATATGGTCTAACTTCGCATTTCGACCACATGAGCCTGTGTTGACGTTTTGTTGACTTTTCCAAATATGTTAATGATCAAACTTTTTTCATACGGGGGCAGTTTCTAAATCTTGTTTAAATAATATTTGACTAGATTCGGGTGGTTTAAATACTTATTCTAAAGGAAAAGGGCTGTTGGATTGTTGATTTTCTAAAAAAAGGTAAGTATCTTAGTTAACCTTGATTGAGGAAATTAGGGTATAATTGAGTCTTACTGCTACATGATCTATGTTTTGGGGCATCATATATACCAGGTGACGAGTGTATATGTGTTGTCTATGAGATAAACATGCGGGTAGAGTAAGCCTTATTTGTTCCATGTTACTTTGTTTATTATGTCTTCCATACTTTATATAGATTGCATAATTCTTTAATTTCTCGTATTCATGTTATTTCCCAAGTTGAGCTCAATGAGATATTGTATGTTGAGATCGTTGAATTGTTGATTTGGTAGTTGGTACAAAGGTGTTGGTAAATTCTCATATGACGAGTTATTTTCAAATGTTACCCTTGATGTTGTTTATGCTTCCTACCTTGCTTGGTATTATGTTACATGTGATGCTTGGTGAGGAAGAGTGAAATGCACGAAGGGCATTGTCGTGCTTGTGAAGAAGAGTGATCGTGCATGAAGGGTGTTTTCGTACTTTAATTATATCATTGCACGAATGGTGTTTCCGTGCTTGAGAGAAAGTGAGGTTATACATGAAGGGTATTTTTGTGCTTGCTACTATAATATGATGTGAGGATGAGAGTACAATCATGAAAGGTGATGTCATGCCATTAGTTGATTTTATTGTTCCTTACTTGTTATCTGGATTGTGGACTTGACTTTGTGGTTCGGTATTTCGGTTTGATAAGTTGTTCAGAGTTGTTGTAAAAGCATGAGTTGTGGTTTACACGGTAACACCTTCCTTTACTTTTCTATTTTACGTTCCTTTACTTATGTATTTATTATTTCTTTCACATTTTAGTAACCTATTATTATACTCGATACTTTACTTGTCACCCTATTATTTCTTGATATATTTAACTGTACATATTTATTTATAAGTCTCTTGACTTAGCCTCGTCACTACCTCATCAGGGCTAGGTTCGGCACTTATGGAGTACATTGGATTGCTCATACTCATACTATACTTCTGCACTTCTTATGCAGATTCATACGTTGGTACCAGCATAGTCCCGAGAGGCGTTTAGCGGATACCACATACAAAACTCAAGGTGGATCTGCATCATGTTCACAAGCCTTAGAGTCATCTTTCCATTTTTGTTGTATTATGTCTACTTTCTAAACAATGTTATAATTCTTTGAATACAATTTATTTAGCAAACTCTAAAAGCTCATGTACTTGTGACTCCATGACTTGGGATGGTTGAACGTTAATGTTGATCTTAGACTTATCATATACACCTCTGAGTTGCTTTTACACTATATTATTATCTTGCTTTCTTTCATATTTTACTATTGTGTGTTGACTTGCCTATTCAATAGTGTACGCGCCATCACGGCCCCTTTGATTGAAATTTTGGATCGTGATATTATTATAAATCGACTTAAATAATTCAAATTCTCAATTTGCCTCTAAATCGACACATTTCGCTTATGAGAATCTAGCCTTCTATGGTGACCTTGGTGCGTTTGGATCCTCTTTTTGTACTGAAGCGAGTCCTACCCTAGAATTTTAGAACTTTGAGACTAAGGGTGCGTCTGGCATGATGTTTTTCAATTTTTTCATGTTTGGTTGGCTTAAAAATTTTAGAATTTTTTTTTCTCATGAACTCATTTTCCTCCAATTAATTTATCAAAAGGAAAAATATTTTCCGAACTCTTCTCAATCTTCCCCACCATATTCCCCATCACCACCTTTACCGCTACCTCCCCATCCCAACCTCCACTCCCATCTTCGTTCCCTACCTCCTACTCCACCCCTACCCCTCCAACATCGCTACCGCCACTCCGGACCCTAACATCTTTTGCTACCCTTACCCATTTCTTATCATACAGTGTTTGCTAATTTTTCAAGAAAATATTTTTCAAGCGCACCAAAATATGCCTTGAATTTTTCAAAATGATCAGCTTGTTATGAATATATTATATTATGGATGTTCCTTTAGTGCCCCCTTGTAAATAAGCTTTCTGAAGAAGCTTATCCATATGGGACTCTGTAATAAATATGTTTATCTATTTAGTAATCTATTGAAAATAAGCCTCTTAAAGAAGCTTATCACTTCGGCACCCGGTTATGGATAAATATTATCTTCGGTAGAAGATTATCCATACTAGATATAATAAGCCTATCCTTTTGATACTCCTTTATGGATAAACATTACTCCCGATAGAAAATTATCCATACCAGGTAAAATGAGCTTATCCTTTCAGTACTCCGTTATGGATAAACATTACTCTCAGTAGAAGATTATCCATATCTTGTATAATAGCAGCTTACGCAACAACTTCATTTCTTTTATAAATAGAAGAGATTTCAGTTCATTATGTACATTAGTCTAAATTCGAATAATATATCGGTTTCTCTCTATACTTGTCTTTATTTTATAGTTGTTATTTTGTAACAAGTGTTCAACACGACACTCAGCCATTTCGAGCAAATACTTTGAAATTATCTAAGGTACGAACTTTCTTTTTCTATATAATGTCAAATCTTTCTAAACGTGAATTTGTAGCCCTTGATATATCGTGCAAAAGCTACACGTCTTGGGTGCTTGATGTTGAAGTTCATCTTGAAGCGATGGGTCTGCCAGACACCATCAAGAATAAAAATCTGGCATCAAACCAAGACCGTGCAAAAGCAATGATATTCCTACGCCATCACCTTGATGAGGGCCTGAAAATGGAATATATCACTATTAAAGATCCAGTCATACTGTGGAATAATTTGAAATATAGATATGACCACCTGAAGATGGTCGTTCTTCCACAGCATGATATGATTGAACTCATATAAGGCTACAAGATTTTAAATCTATCAGTGAGTATAATTCTGCTATGTTCAGAATTATTTTCCAATTGAAATTACGTGGTGATAATATTATTGATCATGATATGTTGGAGAAAACTTTCACCACTTTTCATGCCTCGAATATGCTCCTACAACATCAATATCGAGAGATGGGATTGAAAAGGTATTCTGAACTTATCTCACATCTTCTTGTAGCTGAGCAACATAATCGGCTATTAATGAAAAAATTATGAAAGTCGACCTACTGGTTCTTGTCCATTCTCTGAAGTGAATGAGACGAACTTCCACCAAGCTAAGCGTGAAGGAGGTCGTGGCCCCAGTTGTGGTCATGACCGTGGTAGGGGAAATTTTTTTAATCATGGTAGTAGTAATGCACCAAAGAACCCCGCTCACCACCAGCAGTGGAAAAGGAAGGAACAAAAGCATGAAGCGGTGCAAGCACCATATGCAGAAAATGTATACTATAGATGTGGAGGAAAAGGGCACTGGTCAAGTACTTGTCGTACGCCAAAGCATCTAGTTGAGCTTTATCAAGCCTCCCTAAAGAAGACAGAGAAAAATGCTGGAGCAAAATTTATTTCTGAAGATAATTTAGACATTATGCATTTGTATGTAGCTGATTACTTTGCACTCCTATAAGGAGAAAAAAGTCATGTAATCGGTGGTGAATATGTAGAAATGTAAATATTTTAATTTTTGTTGTTTGTAATAGATAATATGGTTATGTAATTGTTGTACATAAATAAAGTTATGATTTGATAATGATGTTTACTATAATATATCTCATTTATGTCACTTCGAAGAATATGGATAACATTATTAGATCAACTTAAACTCTAGCAGAGTTTGCAAGAAATATACAACCACCAGAAGTGGTTATATTTCGTATATCTCATTGTAATTATATTTGTTAACCACCAAAAGTGGTATATGCCTATGATCATCAGAAGTTATAATTTTGGCTTTCTATAGTTACAACTAAAGATAAGTTATATAAATATTCTCTATATTAAATGCATGCCTCGATTTGCTCCTGAAGTAGTAAATATTTTAAAAGAGGTTGAATCATCACAATTTGATATGATTAATGCGCATTCAAATAATTATGTTCGATTTCCTGAAGGATGAGAACTTTTGATAATATTAATCTATTCCCTGAAGTGAATGTGACAATATTAATAAATTTGGTAAATATGAGCACGCTCTTGATGTGAATATATTACAATTCACCTCCAAAAGAGGTAATATAATTGAGAGAATATATATTTCGTATTTTAAATTTTCTCCTGAAGAAGTAACACAATTGAAATTGCCTCCTGAAGCAGAAAACTATTACGAAGAGGAATTTTCTTGTGCTTAAACAATTGTTGTATATTGTTTATTTGATTGTGATTTTCTCTCATGATACCAGAAGTGTCTGAGCAATATTTGATAGTACAAAATATATCAATAACTCCTGAAGAGCTAACTGTTTGCCTAGAAGACACATGACACCAGTAGTGTCCGATTATTAGATTGTGGATAATAAATGAAGGCTCTTGAAGAGTTTATAAAAAATATGCCAGTCATATTATATGATTATGGTCAAAACATGTTGTAGTAAACCTGAAATTTACTAATACAAATGACTATCATATTGAGGCTACAAATGACTGGAAGATTGAAAATCTTCATGTTTCCACAATCATAGGGGGTAAAATAATATGTATGTGAGAAGCTACCCGTATTATTCTTCAATTTGTACTACATCATATAACATAGTAAATCAGAAGTTTACTAATTTAAAAGTTTATGCCATAGTAAACTAGAAGTTTACTAAGAGATAGCACATGCCATGATAAACTTGAAGTTTTCATTTGTCATTTTTAAATGAGCTATTTGAGAATTCTATTAATCATATACTGAAGAATCAGAAGATTCTTCAAGAATTCTCTTATGCTATTTGTTCTCATAATATTATACTGGCTAAAGTTAGGACTAAGGCCTATGAGTTCTGGAATATATAAAAGGTGAATACGAGCCCATTCACCTATCATATAAACCACTTATAGATGCATATATAAGATGGTTACATGTATATTTATTGTCAACCTGCAGTTTGGCAGTTGAAATTACTTTTCTCAATTAAGAGCATAACTTTCAGATTATGAAATCAAGACAGTTCATCTTGATAATGCTGGTTTATATCCAAGCTGGTTTAACGTTGAATACCTCCTATTAATGGCTAAACCATCACTTATGAGAACAAAGCTTCATGTGTTGGTCTAAGATTTTCTAAATTGCATATATCATCAGACCAACAATATATGATAACTCCTCCCTTCACAATTGGTTTAGGATCAGAAACCAAATATTTTTACTATCTTTTGTTGCATGGTATATGATTAATTTCTCTACCATAATACATAAAAATATATTTCCCAAAGATGATTGTGGATATATGTTTGTTTTTCTAACATTTGAGGGAATGGAATAAACATTTGAAAAATATGCTATATAAATCGAATTATCATTAATATGATCCTCACTTAGAAGATAATTCAAGTCGAATGCCAGAAGCATTTGCTGATATGAAATTAAATATTATATTTCAGCTGCAAATGCTCATATTAAAATTAAAGTCCCTGAAGGATAAAGTTTACTACACGTATGAAGCGTAGTAAATCGATCGGTTCCAAAGGTAACAATCATTGAAAAATGATAGGAGCAAATGATCAAAATAATCTTAATGAGGAGGAAATGAGCTCTAGAAGAGCCCATGACATAACATTTCATGAAACTCGAGAAGAAGTTCAGGTACCTGAAAATAAAGAAAGTTATGAGATCTCAATAAGTTATGCTGCTTAAGAACAGATACAAGTCGACGATATATTTGATATAATATAGTGTGCAATATTGCAAAAGATTGTGAGGATAAGACCTTTAGTCCATGCACTTGGAGATGTCATGCCATTTAAATATAAGGCATAACCTATATGACTCATTTGATTAAGTCTATATGAAGATCCCTAAAGGATTTAAAATACCTGAAGCATATAATTCAAAGTCTCGAAAAATATACTCGACCAAATTACAAAGATCTCTGTATGGTTTAAAGCAATTTGGGCGCATGTGATATAATCGCCTCAGTGAAAATTTACCGAAAGAAGGTTTGATAAATGATATTATTTGTACATATATTTTTATAAAGAAAATATCATCATAATTTTTTATACTTATTATTTATGTTGATGTCATAAATCTTATTGAAATTCCAGAAGAGCTCCAAAAGGGTCTTAAAACTGCTTTTACATGAACAAAGTATACCCATTAAGTATACCAATGGATACTCAATCATTTGAAGTGAATAAGGATCCGTTTCAACCTCTATAAGAGGATGATGAACTCTTTGATCCTATCTCGGTGAATAATGATCCGTTCCTTTCTTCTATAAATAGAAAATATTTCAGTTCATTATGTACATCGATCTGAATTCAAATAATATATTAGTTTCTCTCTATACTTGTCTTTACTTTACCGTTGTTATTTTATAACACATCTAATGATTTTGGGACTTTAAAGTTATTGAATTTATGTAAAATAAAACTGTTTTAAATTTGCATTAACGTTTTGAATTGTTATTATAAAATAAGGATAAAAGTGGCACACAAAGTAAGACCAGGTAAAAGTTGGAACGGAAATACAACCCCAGATTATGATAGATTGATAATTGAAGAATTGATTATGGAGACTGAGCGGCCAAATGAATATTAGAGAATCAAGTCGAAATAAGCCAACTCAACAACTAACATAAAGTTCTCCACTAACTACCTCTCTAGATTCATAGATCAGCCGAAAGCGTAGCAGTTGGCGGCGAAAAAAATGGAAAAACATTTAATTCAACCGGCAGTGGCTGCACTTGTTTCATCGGTAATCGCCATTAGAGCTCACAAACGGAAGTCTCTCAACTTGTCCGGCGCCATTTCTGGATTCATTGTCATGTTTATTCACCTTGCCGTTAATTACCGGTTTGCAACAATCGCATAAATACTCTATTGTTAGTTGTTGATTTCTTTGTTATGATTCTGATTTTTGATCTGAAATTTTATGGTTATAAGGTTTGGAGCAATGTTGCTGGTGTTCTTTTTTACTTGTTCAAAGTTTACCCGATTTGGAGAAGATAGAAAGAGGAAACTTGATGCTGATTTTAAAGAGGGTGGTCAACGCGATTGGTAATACTCTCGTTTCTCTTATTGTATGACTATTGTGTAATATGATTTTCTAACAGTAGAGGTTCTTCAATTCTCAAACTTACTTACATATTGGTCTCTATGCGCTGACACTGGACCTATACAAGAACCATAATTACTCATAACATATTGATAAGTCTATCAACATGTTAGGAAATTTTGAAACAGAAAAAACGAGATTCTTAGGCGGTGATATATGATTCATTTTCAATGATTTTTGCTATTTTTCTTGAATTTAGTGTTGATTGATGGCAAAAAGGTTCTGTTGAAATTTAGTGTTGTTGAAGTATGTCTAAGCTGAAAGCACGAGCGAAGTGTAAATTTTACATTATATACACCTTATAGTGTTGCTTAATCTTCATACGTTGCGGTAATCCATGAAAACCACTCATAGATTCCTTGGGTTATGACGTTATGTGATTAAAGCCAGTTTTATTGTGGATCCAATGCCATACTACTCTAACCATCCAAGCACTATTGCACCACGCCTAGATGTCGATGTGGCAGGACTAACTTCTTTACCCATACTCGTTCTTGATGTAGGAACCTTTGCTTGAATCCTTTTACTAATTTTTATCACACCCAAGTACTAATGTAACATATGTCTACATGAGCACGTCCGATGTATGTATTGTGAGAATTCACACCATTTGATTTGTTTTACGCTAGCTACTAACCTACCACAACTTTCAGCTCCTTCCGGGCTTGAAACCGGTTTTGTGAGCAAGATCACATAGGCAAAGCTTAGAAGCACCACGTTAATTTACGAAATTGTAACTGGTGCCTTCATCTCATCTCATACCTTTCAATTGGTGCAAAGGAAGGACTGAGATGAGATGAAGATGCCAGTTAATAATTTTGAAATTTAACATGGTGCTTGTATCCTCTGCCTGTATGAGGTACTACTTTCTGAAAAATGTTGTCTACTTGCTTGTCAAGGATCGGGCCGTGGAACGTAGGCACTCTGACGGGTAAGTCCATTGAGTTGGCGAAGGTTCTTCAGAAGAGGAGGGTCAACATAGCCTGTGTCCAAGAGACTAGATGGAAAGGGTCGAAGGCGAGGAATGCAAACGGGTTTAAGCTGTGGTATTCTGGGGTCGTGAGAGGTAAGAATAGAGTGAGCATCTTGGTGGATAGAGATCTAAGGAAGTCCGTGGTTGAGGTTAGGCGAGTGAATGATAGGTTGATGTCTATTAAGTTGGTTATTGGGGGTTGCATCCTCAACGTTATCAGCGCTTACGCGCCGCAAGCGGTCTTAGATGAATAGGTTAAGAGGCGCTTTTGGGAGGACTTGGATGATTTGGTGAGTAGTATTCATCAATCTGAGAAGTTAGTTATTGGAGGGGACTTTAATGGTCATATTGGGGTTGATGCTGGTGGTTATGGTGAGGTGCACGGTGGCTTTGGCCTTGGTGTTAGGAACGGAGGAGGCACGTCACTGTTTGATTTCGCCAGGGCTTCTGAGCTTCTAATTGCGAACTCGACATTTAAGAAGAGGAAGGAGCATTTGGTCACCTTCAAGAGTTCGGCGGCGAGGACTCAGATTGATTACATCATTCTCAAAAGGAGCAATAGAGGTTTATGCAAGGACTGCAAGGTTATTCCGGGGGAGTCCCTTTCGACTCTTCATAGACTCCTAGTGATGGATGTCGGTCTCTGGGTGAAGAGGAAGAGGAGTGCTCGGGGACGATCGCGGATTAGATGGGGTGCTCTGACTAAGGAGGAAGCCCAGGAGTTGGAGAGGAGGTTAGTTGATGGTGGAGCTTGGAGAAGTTCTGGGGAAGCAAACGCAATGTGATCAGAGACGGCGAACTTGGTTAGGGAGGTAGCAGGGGATGTGCTCGGGGTAGCCAAAGGCTATTCAGGCAGACATCAGGATGGCTGGTGGTGGAACAATGTAGTCCAAGAAAAAAGTGGAGGTGAAGAATGCGGCGTTTGTTAAGTTGGCAGGGAGCACAAGCGAGGAAGAGAGGAGAGTGAACAGGGAGATCTACAAGGTGGCGAGGAAGGAAGCGAAGCTGGCGGTTACGAAAGCTAAAAACGCGGCATTTGGTCGCATGTACGAGGAATTAGGGGAGAAAGGCGGGGACAGGAAGTTATTCCGTTTAGCTAAAGTAAGGGAGAGGAAGGCGCGGGATCTAGACCAGGTGCATCAAGGGCGAGGATGGTAGAGTTCTGATTGGGGAGTCTCAAGTCAAGTAGAGGTGGCATGCGTACTATCGAGACCTTCTTAACGAGAAGGGAGGTCGAAACATAAAGCTAGGGGTGCTGGGGCATTCAGAGCATCATAGAGACCTTGGGTACTGCAGGCGCATTAGAGTGGATGAGGTCATGAGGGCTTTGCGTAGGATGAGTAGGGGTCGAGCGACCGGGCCTGGCAAGATCCCGATGGAGTTCTGGAAATGCATGGGTAGGTCAGGAGCGGAGTGGCTCTCCAGGTTGTTTAACGCGATCTTCAGGACCAAAAGAATGCCGGAGGAGTGGAGGTGGAGTATAGTGATGCCCTTGTACAAGAACAAATGGGATATCCAGTGTTGCAACAACTATAGGGGTATCAAATTAATAAGTCACACCTTGAAGGTATGGGAGCGGGTGATCGAGGCAAGGGAGAGGGAGATGAAATCTATATCGGTGAACCAGTTCGGTTTCATGCCGGGTCGCTCCACTACAGAAGCTATCCACCTTGTCCGGAGATTGGTGGAACAGTTCAGGGATAAGAAAAAGGACCTGCACATGATGTTTATCGATTTAGAGAAAGCGTACGACAAGGTCCCAAGGGAAGTGCTATGGAGGTGCCTGGAGGCGAAGAGCGTGCTGGAAGCCTACATCAGAGTAATCAAGGACATGTAGGATGGAGCTAAGACTAGGGTTAGGACGGTGGGTGGTGACTCAGACCATTTACCGGTGGTTATGGGGCTCCATCAATGATCGACACTTAGTCTTCTCTTGTTTACGTTGGTGATGGATGCTCTAACCCGACATATTCAAGGGGATGTGCTTTGATGTATGCTATTTGGGTCGGTGATTCAGGGGGACGGAGAGATTGATGGGTATGTCACTCATCGTATATGAGCAGGGTGGTCGAAGTGGAGGCTTGCATCAGGAGTCATGTGTGACAAAAAAGTGCCACAGAAACTCAAGGGAAATTTTATAGAGCTGTGATTAGACCTGCCATTAGACAAGAGGGGTTGCTCTGATGGTAAGAAACCCCCACTTCCAACCGAGAGGTTGTGAGTTCGAGTCTCCCAAGAGCAAGGTGGGAAGTTCTTGAAGGGAAGGATGCCGGGGGTCTATTTGGAAACAGCCTCTCTACCCAAGGATAGGAGTAAGGTCTGCGTACACACTACCCTCCCCAGACCCCACTAAGTGGGATTATACTGGGTGGTTGTTGTTGTTGTTGTTGTTGTTGTTGATTAGACTTGCCATGTTGTATGGGGCAGATGTGCTGGCCGGTGAAGAACTCTCACGTTCAGAGAATGAAGGTTGCGGAGATGAAGATGCTCAGATGGATGTGCGAGCTCACCAGGTTAGATAAGATTAAGAATGAAGTTATTCGAGAGAAGGTGGGGGTGGCCCCGACGGATGAGAAGATGCGTGAAGCGAGGCTCAGGTGGTTCGGGCATGTGCGGAGGAGAAGTTCTGACGCCCCGATGAGGAGTTGTGAGCGACTGGCAGTGGTCGGCGTGAGGCGAGGCAGAGGGAGGCCTAAGAGGTATTGGAGAGAGGTGATTAGGCATGACATGGCCAGAATGCGGATTTCCGAGGACATGACTCTTGATAGAAAAGTCTGGAGGTCCAGTATCAAGATTGTAGGATAGAGGCTCCTAGAATTTTACGTACTCCCTTCCCGGGGTTGGGTGGGGCTTGATCGGGCTTTCCATAGATGATTTGTGCATTGGATTGTGTCCTTCTTATGACAGTTATTTATGGTAGTTAATGTTTGAATTGTGCCCTTATGGTACTTACTGTTCGATATTATTGCATGTCACCTTATTTATGCTTTCATGTTTAGACAATTATGTTTAGTTAATTATTTATGTGATTTCTGCTGGAGACACTAATGCCCTTTTGTTTTTGTTTTTGCTTTTATTTTTTCTTTCCTTCCTGAGCCGAGGGTCAATAAACAGCCTCTCTGCCCTTTCGGGTAGGGGTAAGGTCTACCCTCCTCAGACCTCACCTCGTGGGACTATACTGGGTAGTTGTTGTTATCTAACATTTATTACAGTTTTGACTAAAAATTTAAAATTGAAGTTTTCTTGAAGCTGTAAGAATTTTGACAATGTAGTGTTTTCTGATTTCTAGATGGAGAATGTGAACAGTTATTTGAATGCCGGAATTAAGTCTTTTGTAGAAGTTTTCTCAATTAGTCTGTGCTTTTTTGGATTGAGGACGAGGACAGTTAAGTGAATGTGAATACTTAGTCTTTCGTAGAAGTTCTATACATTAATCTGTGTTTTCAAAGCATGTGCTTTGTGCTTAAAACCAATATTATCTACCAAATTTGTCGGTGTTGCAAACTTTCAGAAACGTTCATTGTAGCCCTTTTATTTGCCAAAAGAAAATGATGACATCGTAAAATTGACAACTCACCTAGTCATTATGAGATAGGAATAAGAAGGAAGAGTAACATTTTGACACTTTATTCAAGACGAGTGTAATTTCAGCAGAATGTATTTTTAAATTTATGTGATTGGATACCAAGTAACTTTGTAGAAAGCCCACAGATTATTGTGTGAGAGAGTTGTTAGCTTTCATCAATAGCATTTTACTTTGCGTTTACAGGATTCAAGTCTTCTTCAACAGTGGCATTGCTACCCTTTTGGTCCTGACTTCATGGATGTTGATTGGGTCACAGGACAAGTGTCTGGATTCAAAAGAGTCACGCATAATAACATCTTTAATAGGTGGTATCATTGGTCAGTATTGCTGCTGCAATGGGGACACATGGTCTTCAGAGCTTGGGATACTTAGTAATGAGGAGCCTCGGCTTATTACAACCTTCAAGGTGGGAATTTAAAGCTTTGACATCTACTTAATCCTTTAGTCTGACACCTCATACATAGGAGAAAACAATGCACAGTGCCTTTTCTCTTCAATGATGAATAGGTATCAAATGCTGATTAAGCTTTTCCTTTTTTCTTTTTTTGTCCTTACAAATTTTGAGTAGTTTATTGATAGTCAACTATGAGCTTGTGTCATGATAAACTAAGTTCTTCCCAGCTTATGCCTGGAAACGTGATAACTACCTTAAAAAAATTCATGATAATCTGTTTAAAATGATGCTTTATGTCAACCCTTTTTGAACTATCATCAGAAGGTAAAAGATTTAAGACATTATGTTTCTCATTTCTCCCTTATACTTAAAATCAGCCCGTTCGAAGGGGTACAAATGGTGGAGTAACAAAAGCAGGACTCTTGGCAGCCGCAGCAGCAGGCGCTGTCATTGGAATCACATTTGTAGTCCCGGGATTTTTCACTACAAAATGCACATCTGATGTGACTGTAAAGCAGCTTTTGGTGATACCACTTTCTGCACTGGCTGGAGTATGCGGTAGCGTTATTGATTCTTTATTGGGAGCAACACTGCAATTCAGTGGATTCTGTACTGTTCGGAAGAAGGTTAGTCGTAATTAATATCTTAAAAGAACTAATTGATTTGTTTATGCAAGAAATAGTAGAGAGTAGCCAAATCAGCCCACCCCCTTTTCTCTGGAAATGAAAACAAAAATGTAGAAGACGTCTGTCAGTGTATTTTCTATAACCATAAAAGCAATCCGTGTAATTTTTTGCTGAGATGGTTGAAGTGCATTCTGAGTTGCAACATGTAATGTATTGCTATAGTGGGGTCTTGCTAAAAATAACAACAACAAACCCAATACAATCCCAGAAGTGGGGTCTGGAATTAAAAAATAAAATCTCTAAATTATGCAAATTTTGTGGAACACTTACGCATAACTTGCAAAATGTGAACTTCATTTTTATTCTCAAGTTGTAGATAAGTAAATGATTGATTTCTTAGATAAGGTATGCTGTTTATTTTTTTCAAATTTACCCTAGTTTTACTTCTGATTTTCGGAATCAAATTCTATTTCGTCTTGTCGTGGTCAAAGTACCCAAAATTATTTGATCAAGTCCGTTATAATCTCATGCCCACACCAATACTAGTGTTGTGTCGACACGGATGTGACACCTAAACTGTCGTGTCGGAGCAAGTTAGGTTATAATTTTATAAGTATTTCAGAAGATTTAGAAAGTTATGATTAATATTCTTTGTGCTCTAATATCCAATCAATCGTTCTTTTAGCAATTGAAAGGTAAATGGAAGTAGTCTTTTTTGCATACCTAAATAAAGGATTATAACTTATTGAACCAAAAGAAGAGATACAGCCAGTCTACTGTATGTTTAGGAAATCATTTCTAAAAAACAAATTGCCAGTAGTTGTTCTTTTTTTGCTAAGGAGATTTATTGAAAATATCTTAGAAGTATCGTTAAAAAAGAAATCTGTTGATTCTAAGTGGTATCTTGATATTTAAAGCTAAGATATGCCCCAGAAAAGATTTGGAGAGAAAAAGGATACCGAGTTCATTATGTAAAGGAGCAAATGACTATTGGAATTTGGGACACTTGATATTCCTCTACCCTGTTGGTTATTGATGCTTCATAATTCGGAGTTTAATATGGTGATATCTTAACTTGCAGGTGGTTGGGAAGCCAGGGCCAACTGTGAAGAGAATATCTGGTCTTACTGTCCTTGACAATAATACCGTGAACCTCGTATCCATATTGCTGACAACAGCTATAACCTCATTTGCCTTCTTATGCATTTTCTGAGTCTATCCACCCGACTCAATATAAATTCTGCAGAATTTTGTACCCATCGTTCAACGATGTAGAGGATTCCGATCATGCAATAAATGCTACTTACTTACAGAATCCATATCGAGATTAAGGGTGTGTTTGGCACGAAGGAAAATATTTTCTTGAAAATGAGTGATTTATCACTTATTTTTGCATGTTTGGTTGGTGAGTGGAACATCTTTTGCGAAAAAATATTTTCTAGTGTTAGATTAGTGAAAGTGTGGGGGGGGGGATAGGCGGTGAGAGGTAGGGTTGTGGGGTGGGGGCAAATGGGGGATGAGAGAGAGGGTGGGGATGGGAGGTAGGGCGGGGTGAGGGTGGGGGTTAGGGTAGGCATGGGGGTAGAGAATATGATGAGAAATGTTGAAAAAGAATTTCGGAATATATTTTCCCCTCCTCCTAGTAGTGAAAATATCTCCTCCAGTTGATCGAAAAATGAGTTCATGAGTTCTTGAAGAAAATATTATTCACGATATTTTAGCCAATCAAACTTTTTCGGTCATACCAAACACACCCTCATAAATGATAATGAATTTTAGTGCACTGCCTGCCATTTTGATCTTTAAATTGTTGGGCGTTTCTTCTTTTTTGTTCTGTTTGTTATTTTCACCATTTACCCCTTTAGTTTGGAGACAATGACAGGTGTGTGGGGCTAATCGTTAAGAGGTAATGGCTACATGCATAAGAGACAGGGCCACTATAGAGTTCACAATATATAGGACTGTCCAAAATATCCTGGCCACCATGAGGAATAACCATGTCCAAGAACATTGTTTAGCTCAGAAATTATACTCGTATTTTATAAGTTTAAAAACAATCAAAAATATATAAGTGTGACCGTAATAAAATATAATGAGCCCTAGATATGATTATTATGTTCAGATTGTTGTAGATCTGAAAGTGTGAAGAAAATAAACTTAGCTTAAAAGAGAAGCAATAGTTGGAAACCAAGAAAGAGATAGAGACGGAGAGGCCAGTTGTATTATCTGAGAATCATGATCCTCCCTATTACAATGTGAAGGTCTCCATTATATAGTAGGAGATCTTCCTCGAAATAATCAAAAAGTACAAAAGTTGGTGGCTTCCACTCATTAAAGAAGTTAGACACTAGACGACGTCGCTTCTACTTTACCAACTGGTCGTGCCCTTACTTGGGTCGGCCTTATCATAACGGCGTGCCCACTCGGCGTGGGGGCGTTAAGAGCCAAATTTTACCCGATACAGTTAGTCCCTCCATTCGTTGCAGACGTGCTCGATGACCGTCTTCAATGGACGGACATGCATATTTCGCTTTTACAGAAATTTGGCCGCACCCATAGGTGCCTTTTCAAAGAGCATGAACGTGTGTAATATTGTTGAGCCGTTGACATATGACCCCTTTTCTAGAATGATGTCACTAGTCACGTGCGTCATCATTATACTTGTTCCCGAGACTATTCAGAGCATGACGTGACGTTTTGATTTCTCGCGTCAGTTTTCGAATTGTGCCTTTTCAATTTCCGCGTACCTTTCCCCAATAAATAGAGGAGTGGTTCAATGGGATTCATCTTTCGAACCTTTGGAGAGTTTCCCATCATTTCTTTCTTCATCTTTCTTTCTGGTAATTGTTGCTTCATTTGAGAACTACCATTTCTGGGGATTGTGCATCTAGTCGTTGACACCTTTCCTCTTAAATTATATCATGGCGAAACGTCGTCAAGATAGCAAAAGGAACAAGGATAATGCCTCTTCTAGGGTTCCACTTTCTTCCGATGGTGAGGGGAAAGAAGTGGAGAAAACCCTCGTTCCCTTAAAGGTGGATAATATTCTTCCAAAGAACCTGAGTGTTCGAGCTGACTTCAACTCGACATGCCCCTCTTTTCCTTGGGAGCACAGTGAGTTATTGCAGTCTCACCTAGACGCCCTCAGAACTACGTACAACATCCCTGGCCATGTTGAAATGGCTCCGGCCGGGACGGGCTATGCCAATGTGCATAGCCCGAGTTCTGTACGTTCTACGAATACGCGCTTAGGATCGAATACAACTTTTCGCTTAACCCTCTAGCGGAGGAGCTTTACCGTTTTTATCACGTGTGCCTGGGTCAGCTCACACCTTATGCCTTGAAGGTGTGTCGAATTATCACCACGCCTGCGGGCGAGGCCGAGAATGTCGTTTTTGTTCATCACCTGCTGCAGATGTTCAGCCCTAGCTACATGAGAGGTACCATGCTCCAATTGAGAAGCCATGGTAAAAAGATCTTCGTGGTGAGGGCTGACGACAAAGCTAACCGTAACTTCTGGCGTAAATACTTTTATATTAGGACGAGCCATCTGGTATCCAACCCCGAAGGGTTTCCGGAGACGTGGAACTCGGGATGTAAGTATCTTTGAGTGTGATTTCATGATGCTTTGTTTTGACCGATCAATCATTCTGATTTACTCTCATTCCTTTTGTAGTGGTGGCTCGCCCACCTCGTCTTGTTGACGACATTAGGTCGTGGGTGGCGGAGCTGATACCGTATGCGGAAAAATGCCGTACCTGGGCTGAATTTCGTAGATTGTACGACCAACTGGTAACAATCTTCCATGTTCTCTCTTTTTCTCTGTTTTGTCTTGGAGACCGCTTTATTCAATGTACTCTCATTTGGTAGGTCGGGGGTGCTTCTACAAAAGCGAAGAAGAAGAAAACCGTCGCTGGCCCGTCTGGGGCAGAGTCTGACTTCGATGGGGAAGATATATTAGTGGGAGGCTCGCCTAAAGACAACGCCCTTTCGACCTCACAGCAGGGGGCTGCATCTGAGGCGGTGCCTGAGGCTGCTCCAAAGGTGATACCTGAGGCCATGCCAATAACGACTCGTGAGGCCGTGCCGTTGTCGGTGCCTGAAGCCGCTCCAGCGGAGGCAACTTCTGAAAATGAAGAGCCTCCGGAGAGAAAGAGGCAATGACTGATTACCGGCAAGGGAATTGCAACTGAGGGCGTGAGGCCTAGTGAGCCCCGCCGAGAGTCGAGGTCAGTTTTTATGGCTGAGTCCTTTCGTTCAGGGAGGTTGGCTCCTCGAGGAATAGCCGCTACTGTCCGCCCGGCCCGTACCCCAGAAGGTGGGTTGTCTTCTACAGTTAGGGGAGCGGGCGTGGAAATTGAGAGGACGGGCTCTGAAGCCGCTTTTGGAGAAGCAATAGAGGGCTCAGCCCGCGTGGAGATGAGGGCGGGCAATTCTACTCGTTGAATCGTGATCCGTGGCGGGTATAATTTGTTAGAAGACAACGAGCAAGCCGGAACGGACATGACCTTGTTATGTGCGGTTGCGGAGCATGAAACACTGAAAAGCGTTAGTAACAGGGATTTGTCGAGGTGGATTGCCGGCGCAGCTTTGTAGGTAGCTTTCAGTTTTTTTTATGAGTCGTAAAAGCGACTTTGGTATGTATTGACGTGTTCCCTCTCTTCTTTTCAGACCCTTCGAGGTGGATAGGAGGTGGTGTGAACAAAAGGCGGCAACCTTCAATAAAATGGTGAAGAAATACAAGGGTGTCGTGCCAGGCATCCGGTGTTGGCAGATGTACTCAAGCAGGATCCTCAATTTCGGACGTTCTGTGAGGGTCTTGAGGAATCGGAAGCTCTGTTGAAGAAGAGAGCGGCCGAGCTGGAGGAGATTGATAAGCAGTTGATGGCTGCTTTGGCTCGAAACATCGAGTTGGAGACTCTCCTTCAGTCAAAAGAGTAGGAATTGGAGATAAGCCGTGGGGTAGAGGCGGAGGTTGCAGAACTACGGACCCAGGTCACGGCCCTCACAACCGAGCTTGATGCTAGAATGGCCGAGGTTGGAGTCCTCAGGAAAACTGCCCCATAAGACGTTGCGCATCGTGATGCGCATGAGATGTGGGTGTACCACGATTCCAAGTTGGTCGTATTTGAAGAGTTCTTGGCTGCAGTTCGGGCTTCTAAGGCGGAAGTCGAAAGGCAACGACGCTTAGCTCGTGTTGCCTGTAAAGAAGCCGGTTATAGCTCCGACTCGCCAGGTAGGGAGGGTTGTAACTCTGAGGACGTCAACCGTATTAACTCCAGTTCATGGATTTCTAAGACTTATCAGCCTGGAGATGGCAATGGATCGGACGACGATCAGGCGGGTCGTGATGGGCGGAGCGGTGAAGGCTCTTAAGACTTTCTATATATATTTTTGTGTAAATGGGGCCTGTTTCTAAAGTCAGATGTATGTATATTTGTGGAGATAATGGAATATGACTTTTTTTTATCGCTGTTCTTCTTTCGTTTGTTAGAGCTTTTATTGCATTTCTGATTGCTGCTTTTGTGCTTCTACCGTAGTTTAGGCTAGGTCGGCATGGGCAATTTCGAATGTCGTCAAACCACTTGTTTATCATAGCCGAATTGGGTCGACTACCAGTGTTGACGGCCTTAGCCAGATTTAGATTAACGACCTTAGTATTGATGGAGCCGATGGCCTTAGCTAGACTTAGATTAACGACCTTAGTCTAGATGGAGTCGACGACTTTGGCATTTGGCCATATAGGTGACTGACTGTCATCATCATTTGCTTCCCGTAGTCGAACTAGGTCAATTGTTGGCGGCGATGGCATTGGCCATAATGAAGTCGATGACCTTTGGTCATAGCTTGTTGATAGCCTTGGCCATATGGTTGATTTCGATTGTCGTTGAATCATTTGCTTACCGTAGTCGAGCTAGGTCGACCGTTGGCGGTGATGGCCTTAGCCATGATGACCTTTGGTCATATCTTGTTGATGGCCTTGGCCATATGGTTGATTTCGACTGTTGTCGAGTCATTTGCTTGCCGTAGTCGAACTAAGTCGACCGTTGGCGATGATGGCCTTAGCCATGATGAAGTCGATGACTTTTGGTCATAGCTTGTTGATGGCCTTGGACATATGTTTGATTTCGACTGTCATCGAATCATTTGCTTGCCATTGTTGAACTAGGTCGACCGTTGGTGGTGATGGCCTTAGCCATGATGACCTTTGTTCATAGCTTGTTGATGGCCTTGGCCATGTGGTTGATTTCGATTGTCGTCGAATCATTTGCTTGCCGTAGTCGAACTAGGTCGACCGTTGGCGGTGATGGCCTTAGCCATGATGATCTTTGGTCATAGCTTGTTGTTGGCAGTGATGGTGATGCATTAAAGTTGGCAATACTCTATTTTATTGAGTCGGTTTTGATGGGCAAGAGGAAAAATAGGTATGTGTCGGATCAGATAATGAAAATTGTTGACGATGATGCACTTTTCACTTCCTTCAGCTGGGGCTCTCTTGCTTATGAGACGCTTTTAATATCGTTGAAGAGTTGTTTGAAATCAAATGAGAATGATGTTGAGAAGGAGAAAGAGAAAGAAAAAGATATTGATAGCTGTACTTTAGTTGGCTTTTCTTTTGCGTTTTGTGTTTGGATTATGGAAGTACTTCCTATCTTCCAAGAGAAACAATTTGTGAACTTCAAAGAAGCTGGTTATCCCCGAATGTTGTGTTATTCTGAAATGAAGTCTCCACAATTTGATGCTCTTTGCAGAAAGTATTTCCATAATGAAAAAGTAAGTTAACGTAATTACTATCTCTTTTTTTGTTTATTTGTTTTAGTTATGTATACTTATGTTTAGTTTTTCTTATATAATAGGCTTTTAAGTTGATTGAGGTGTCACCCTTTATTTCCGTGGAAGAAGAAGATACAGTTCCTTTTAATGTGGAGGAGCCGGTTTCACAAGATTGAAGCTCAAGGTCTTCTTGTTCACAATTTGATGAAGGCGTACTTAAGGAAATTGTTAGAGTATATGTTTCTACCTTTGAATAGTATTAGTTTTTTATTTGATTATTTCTTGCTTACGAAAACCCTTTTTTTATATTATGTTTTTTGATTCAGAGAATATCAGAGAGTTTTAAGAATGATTTGCAAGCAGAAGTTACCAGAGTTCATCAGAAAATTGATGTATCGGAAAAAAAGATTGAGAATCAAATCAATGTAATTTCAGTTAGTCCAACTTTAAGATTTTCTGTCCTTAAATTTTGAACTGGAAATTGAAAGATAAGGACTTCTTGTCCTTAAATTTTGAATTTGCAATGAAACTTAAGGACATCCTTTCCTTAAGTTTTGAACTTGTAATTCAAAGATAAGGACTGCCTGTCCTTAAGTTTGACTTCCAAGTTCAAAACTTAAGGACAAGCAGTCCTTAAGTTTGAACTTGCATGTCCTTAAGTTTTGAACTTGGAATTCAAACATAAGGACTTCCTCTCGTTAAGTTTTTAACTTGGAATACAAAGTTAAGGTCCAGTCCTTAAGTTTGAATTCCGAGTTCAAAACTTAAGGACAACCAGTCCTTAAGTTCGAACTTGTTTGTCCTTAAGTTTTGAACTTGGAATTCAAACTTAAGGACTGGTAGTCCTTATGTTTTAAACTTGTCGTTCTCTTTGTAACTTAGTTGCTTTCTCAGGATTTAAAGAAAACTCTAGGATCAAAGCTTGATACTTTGATGAACATGTTTGGGAAAGCTGATCAGATGAACATAGATAGAGAATCTAGTGTTCCGATCAGAAAAGATGGGGTTGATGACCATTGTTGTGCTACTGAGCCTACTGGTATATTCAACCAAGATGCACGTGGTGTTGAACGTGATCATATAGATGTGTATGTAGAGGGTCAGTATGAAAGAGAATTTAGAGATGCACATTTAGATGATGAAACTGAAAATGTTACTGATATTGGGAAAGGTTAGATATAGATTTTGATTTTGTTTTTTTTTCGTTGAAATGTATATTCAATAGATTAATACATTTAAACTATGCATGTGCATGAAGAAGTTGAAGATTTAAGAGATTATCAAGAGCAGGAGAATCAACAAGACAAAGGAGTGACAGAGAAATTTGTAGAGTTTGTGGATTGCAATCACAGGAGGATTTAACAAGTCCATTGGGGACAAGTGTCAGCGAGATTGTATGCAAATGCTTAAAAGGAACATATGATCTCTCTACACCACTGTCATACAAAGAAAAATTTGGAGTTCAAACTTGTGCCACTCAAGGTTAGATAGAATTTTTGTTATATATTGTATTTTTATTTTTGTGAATTATTAGAATGGGTTTAATTGCAAATGTTGCAGTATCTTTTGAAGTAGCAAGCGAAGAAGCTGGAGTGCAGTATCAAGAGAAAACTGGACTACAATCTCCAAACATAAGTAGAAGTGAGATTGGTTCCAAACCTATAGATGCAACATGTAATGATGATGATGTAGCTGGAATGATCTTGGATATTGCAAATGGTTAGACAGTGCTTTTTAATGTTATATATATTTGTATTAATTAAAGATTATTAATATGTTAGCTCTTGTAAATATTTTTGTAGAATCTTGTCAACAAGCATGTAAAGATCATGGTGAACAACTACAAGATAAAGAAAATGCGGAATTGGAAGAAAAAGAAAATGTTGCACGCAATATCTTAGCTGAGTTGTCTCTTGGAAAAATACAAGAAGGTGTTGTGCAGAAGACAGGTACTGATTGTGTCCTAATTATTATTTGTACAATTGTAATTTTGTCTGTTCTTTTGACCTGTTGCAGAAAACTAATATGAATATGTATGTATGTATGTATGTATGTATGCATGTATATATATATATATGTATATAGTGTCGCGAGTAGAGGAAAAGAAAGAGGGCACCAATAATGACAATCTTAACCAATATGCAGGGAAAAGAAAGAGAGATAGAATTGGTTATGATGGTCTGTCATTTTCTCTTCTTACTCCTACTCCTCCAAGTACACAAATGGACATTGGTGCGGCTTTGACTATGGAGGGTGAATGAAATGTTGAAGAAGAACTTGGTCGAGGTAAAGGGATAAGCTAGCCGTTGAAATCTCCTTTTGATAAGGAAGGAAAAGCAGTAAGTTCCAAGGCAAACAATGAAAATACTCTTAAGAGTTCAGGTTGGATAAAATCAACCTATACTCGTAGGTGTATTTTTTATTATGGCACAGAAGATGAAAAATTAGTGAAAAAATTCAATGTGTGGCTGGGCAAGGAGAAAAGGAAAGGTCGCAAAAAGTAGTAAGTTTCTTAATGTGTTTCACAATTCTAACTTGACATTTTCAAAATTTTCAGGGGATAAAATGATTTATATGTTGATGATAATAGTTTGAGGAGAAAACCTTTCAAATTGTATCATCAAAAAATCTGTACACAAATGTTCTTCCTTGAGCTTTCAGATAGCAACTTTGTTCTTGATGATAAAGTTAGATAATTCTCAAGGCATTTATTTTTTCTATTATTAATTTATCATATTTTATTATTCTATGAGTGATTTGTTATTGATTTGTTTTTTTTTTTTGCCTTTTTATGAAGCATATTGACATTGCTCTCTATTATCTAAGAAAGAAGGAATGCTACCACCCTCACGATCATCCTTTTCGATGCACAACTACTGATATTCTTTTTGATAATTATATGGCACTTGTGTATAAAAATTTCAGCGAAGATGCTAGCGATGTGTTTTGGTGTAGTGATAATCAGTTATTTCTGACACCATATGTGTGGGGGGACAGCTGTAGATGTGAAATTTCTTGGACTGAGGTTGACAAAATCTTTTTCCATGTCGGATTCCTTCAGAAGATGATAAAGTTGTGACACACTTTCTGTTGGAAGTATTGGACTTAAATCAGAAAAAGATTGATGTATACGATTCCATATAGAGTGAGCCATATGAAGCAGGAATGAACCACATGGAAATGTATGCACACATGATCCCCCATTTGCTAAAGTTCTCACAGTTTGACAAACATCACAAGTCTTTTGGGAATGTCTTCAACAAATTTGATATATCGTGGCAAAGATCGCCATACCAAATTGGATCGTACGTATTTTTATTTGTTATTTTATTTATATGTACTTAAGATGTATTGTTTAATTCACTGTATATCTTAAATTTCTTTTGAGACTGATTGTGGTGCATTCCTGGTCAAATTTGCTGAGTTGCTGATGATTGGAAAGGAGGTGCAGCAATTCCAACGCGAAGAAATAAAAGACTTTCGAAAAGAACTTGCTGCAAATCTTTGGGCACATGATGAATGAAAAAGAAATTCTAGTTATGATAGTCCACCAGAAAATGTTGGTGATGATTATGAGAGTGAAAATGAAACATTATGTCCAATGAAGTTGTAGAGAATTTATGATGTTGTTTTGTATAAAATTGCTGTAAATGTGACATCTGAATTCTTCAAGTTTAGGATAGTTCTGAAATATTATGTAAATTTGTGAAAAGGCACTTATATTTTGTTTTATGGCATAGTGTAATTTTTTTGTAACAGTTATGCAAAATTACAATTTCAAAAGTTATGTCAAGGCATTTTGTTATTTATTTCGTTCTTTCTCTCAACTGTTGATTTGTCCATTGAGTTTGTTAGTATTTGTTCATGACTAAGGGTAAGTGAACTTCAAATTCAAAGTTAAGGATCAAATGTCCTTAACTTTTGAACTTCAAATTCAAAGTTAAGGACAAACAGCCCTTAAGTTTTTAACAGGGGAATAGAACTTATGGACCTCATATCCTTAACTTTTGAACTTGAAATTCAAAGTTAAGGACAAACAGTCCTTAAGTTTTTAATAGTTGTATAACTTAAGGAACTCATGTCCTTAACTTTTGAACTTGAAATTCAAATTTAAGGACAAACAGTCCTTAAGTTTCCAACATGGGACTATAACTTAAAGACCTCGTGTCCTTAACTTTTGAACTTGAGATTCAAAGTTAAGGACAGACACTCCTTAAGTTTTTAACAGTTGTATAACCTTAACTTTTGAACTTGAAATTCAAAGTTCAGGACAGACAGTCCTTTAAGTTTTTATCAGTTGTATAACTCAAGGACCTCATGTCCTTAACTTTTGAACTTGAAATTCAAAGTTAAGAACAGACAGTCCTTAAGTTTTTAACATGGGACTATAACTTAAGGACCTTATGTCTTTAACTTTTGAACTTGTATTTCAAACATTAGGACTACTGTAGTTAATGACAAAGATGTTTCCTTAAGTTTCAAACATTGGACTATAACTTAAGGACCTCATTTCCTTAACTTTTGAAGTTGAAATTTAAAGTTAAGGATAGACAGTCCTTAAGTTTTTAACATAGGACTATAACTTAAGGACCTCATGTCCTTAACTTTTGAATTTGAAATTCAAAGTTAAGGACAGACAGTCTTTAAGTTTTTGAAATTGTAATTTAAACTTACTGACTCTTGTTCGTAACATTTAATTGTTGAACTCAAAACAAATGAAAAGAACGTAACAAGATATAAATATTTTAAATCCAGGCATCTTCTCAAATTAGAATAAGAATGAATACAATCTATAGCAAAAACTTTAAAAAGTCGATAAACATAATTATATATCTACTCTTCTCTATGCTTCCTTGAAAATGGATGGAGAGCCGGAAAATATATACAAGTTGTTCTATTATGACCAATTCTTCTGCAACGACCACATTTGAATGTTATTTTTGATGGCTCGGTAGCAGAAATATGCTTTTCTTTTGCCTTCTACCTGGTGGCACTTTGAAATCTGGAGGTTTAAAAAATTGTGACCTAACACTCTCTGGTAAAATCCAAGAATCAGTATGTCTTACAGGATGTATTTTTCTTTCATATGTTTTCAGCCAAGATTCCTTTAAGTACCAGTGTGAACAAAAGTCAGACTTCTTGATGTTTCTCTTCTCAATAGCTGCAATTGCATGTATGCAATTCATCAAGTTGAAATTGAAGACAATCACATTCTTTTGTTTAAGTCCACCAAGAAAGTTATTCCTTCTTCTTCAACTCTAGAACGCCATGAATCAACAGGGAAGACCTTCAATGTTGAAAAATTATAAGTGAGTACATTATGTTAAAAATGTTAAAATTATAATATAAACATAGAACCTAAAACTTACATTCAAAGTAAATGCTAAATCTATTCTTTTCTTCAATTCCTCCTCTACCCAACAAGAAACATCATAAAATGTTCCTTCTGCTTTATTTCTTCTTTCATAAAACCAATGTTGTAGCTTCACTTGAATGAAATCCATAATTCTTAGTATAGGCATCTCTCTTGTTTCTAATAGCACTGAATTTATTGACTCAACTATGTTTGTTGTGAGCATGTCATATCTTCGTCATGGACTACAAGAACGTGCCCATCTTTCCGGTGGTTCTTCCATCAAGTATTCATAAGTTTTCTTATCTACATTTGTAATATCTGACATGTATAGGTCAAATTCTTTACGCTTGTAAACTCTTGCAGCACTTTGGAAAAGTTTTATGACCTCACTTTTCACCTTTCTTCTCTTTAGGTTCTGCTCCAAATTATAGATGCAAATCCCATGATAGCTTTCAGGATATACCTTTGCAATGCCATTTGCAATATCTTGATGCCTGTCTGATAAAAAAATCAAATTCTTACGGCTCCCAATTGCAATGCGAAGCTGACTAAAGTACCACACATAGGATATGTTGTTATCAGATTCTGCTATTCCAAAGGCTAATGGAAAAATTTGGTTATTTTCATCTTTTGAAATTGAAATCATTAAAACACCACGATATTTTGACTTCAAAAAATTTGCATCAACGGCAATTACTTGTCTACAATGATTCCGCCCAGCTGTCGATGATCCATATGCGTAAAACATATAAAGAAACCTGCAAATACAATATAAAACAAAGTTAAAATACCTGAAGCTTAGGACAGTCAATGCTTAGCTTACATTTATAAGTTAAAAAGTTAAGGACAGTCTGTCCTTAACTTTTATTTCAAAGTTCAAAAATTAAGGACTGGAAGTCCTTATCTTTTAATTACAAGTTCAAAACTTAAAGATTGGAAGTCCTCAACTTCTAGTTACAACTCATAAGTTAACAAGGCTAAAGACAGCATGTGCTAAATTATTTACATGTTGTTGTCGTCGTCTATCTTTATGTTAGTATAAGTTCCCGGGTTCTTAATTGTCATCATATACAAATATGAACACAATAATTCATAATTTTCTTCGGGACTTCCTCTTATTAAATCGGAGTCATGTTGAATAGCACGCCACGCCTTGTGATATCTGATGTCTAGTCCATACAATTTTTGCATCTCTGCCATGACAAAAACTGGTGTAACTTCAAATCTTGGGTCCCGAAGATTATCGATAATGTAACCACTAATCAACTTTGAAGCAGCATGCCTTTGATATGCTTTCCTTGTGTTAACAGAGCAGTCATGCCTTTTCTCAAGCTTTACTATCTTGAATAATGTTGATTTAATTCTGAAAGCACGCGCACACCAACAACACCTATCATCATTGCATGTCAACGAATATATTGTTGAGCTTGATCTAACAACTTTTAATTCAAAATGTCCTTTGATTGCTATATTGGAAAACAGTTAATTTGCTCTTCTTCTTGTCAAATATTGATCCCACTTTTATTTCATCCAAAAAAGCATTTTCTCTTAATATTGTAGTTGGTGATTCTTTTTGTTTCAAATTTGATCTTCGTCTAGTTATTTGAGTGCAGGTTTTGTCAGCAACTTCTTCGATTAATGGTGCACTCTCTAAGACTTGAATTCCCAAAGCTTGTTCGTTGTCAATCTTAATAATGCCTTGTCCTTCTACTTGAACAGAATCGAATGTTTGATGCACGTCTTCATTTATTGGTTGAGCTTCAACCATATATACTTCAGCTATCTGTTGGCATCGCTCTGGATTGTCATGTTGAGTTTTTGTGTTGGCATCTTCATTGCTTGTTGATGCAAAAACTCTGTCAGCAATATCAACTATGAAACGACAGTTTTTGAAGAGTGAATGAGTTTTTAGCAACTCTATACATGTATGAAGATCTAAATATTTGGATACAAGCATTCCTTTGCTTGTCCAAGGTTGATATCAAACCATATGACTATTTCAAACTTTTCTCTATCCAATTCAATAAGCTCAAAAATCTGTTTAACGAAATCTTCAAACTGAATTGACTCAGGTGCTAGGAAAAGCTTTATTTGATGATCAAGATATTTATAGTCTTCAGTCTATCTACCATTAAAAGAAACTATTAGGCATATTGTTTCCATCATGCAAGTCAACAGTATGGGAAACAAAGGAAATACGTTATAAATCAATCCTTGTATAATTAAGAACAAGTGTAGTGTAAGCACAAGAACAAGATAAGGACTATCTGTCCTAAACATTTAAACATGGAATTAAAAGTTAAGGACTTCCAGTCCTTAACTTTTGAACAAGAAATTAAAACTTAAGTACTGTAAGTCCTTAACTTTTGAGCCAGAAATTATAACTTAAGGACTGCAGAAATTTAAAGCTAAGGACTGCCAGTCATTAACATTTAAACATGGAATTAAAAGTTAAGGACTGACAGTCCTTAACTTTTGAACCAGAAATTAAAAGCTAAGGACTGCCTGTTTTTTAAAATTTAAACATGGAATTAAAGTTAAGGAGCCCTTAATATTTAAATATGGAATTAAAAGTTAATGACTTCTAGTCCTTAACTTTTGAACAAGAAATTAAAACTTAAGGAGTGTAAGTCCTTAACTTTTGAGCCAGAAATTATAACTTAAGGACTGCAGAAATTAAAAGCTAATGACTGTCAGTCCTTAACATTTAAACATGGAATTAAAAGTTAAGGATTGCCAGTCCTTAACTTTTGAATAAGAATTTAAAACTTAAGGACTTCCGGTCCTTAACTTTTGAACAAGAAATTAAAACTTAAGGACTTCAAGTCCTTAACTTTTGAGCCAGAAATTATAACTTAAGGACTGTAGAAATTAAAAGCTAAGGACTGTCAGTCCTTAACTTTTGAACCAGAAATTAAAAGCTAAGGACTTCCTTTTTTTAACATTTAAACATGGAATTAAAGTTAAGGGCTGCTAGTCCTTAACATTTAAACATAGAATTAAAAGTTAAGGACTGCCAGTCCTTAACTTCTGATCCAGAAATTAAAACATACAATTTGTAACTCAAGCTACCGGAATTTGTATACACAAGAATAGCAACAAAGTGAATTACATTCAAATTGTTAAAATGAAGCCAGTAGAATCAAAGTTAAGGACATAGTGCTCTTATTTTTTTATTTCAATTTCCAAAATGAAGAATTATCATAGGAGGCGATGTCTATAACTTTATCAATCCAAAAATTCAAAAAAAACAATTTCTTATCTAATATATAATCTAATCAATACACATCTAAAAAGTATGATTGTAGCAAAATAAAAATCGATAGAAACTCATTAAATTACAACTTACTGTTTATCTATGTCATTTTTTTGAATTAGAATGCTGAATTTTGGAAATCAGGAAGAGAAATGGTGGTGCCGTTGTGGTAAATGATGCTGCTGCGCGTTTCTTCTCTTTGTGTAACTGTTGCTTGTGTTTGTGTTGATAGCGTAGGTATAAGTTATACCAGAAGGGTATTTTCGTCCAGTCAGATATAAATTTATTAAAGGAGTGGCTAAAGTCTGAATACATTGAAAAAAGTGGCTTTAAAATAAAAGTCACTGCCTTTAGTGGCTATTTGTGCCGTCCGCCCTTGTAATTCTTGTTCAAAATCAGTCCAAATCTCCATTAAATGACAAATTTTATATACAACCTCCTTATACTATTTCTAACAATTCTAAATAACACTCACTCCAAATTCTAACAAAATCAAATTTGGAATCTAAACTCACATATTTAAGTTTGTTAAAAATCTAATTTTCACCATTCTAATGGATTTGGTTTGTTGAACTAATATTTGAGTTATAGTTGTGACTCGAAAATTAACTTAAAAGCTTGAGCAATCTTTTTTAAAAATTAAATAGTAATTTCGAGAATTTATTGGAGTTGGATGTTGAATGTTAGCCTATTATTTTTTGTTACTTAGTTATAAATTAAAACATAGGTTATAAAATTGAAAAATAGGGATCCTAGTTGTTCCTATGTGAAATTTTCCCAGAAAACTACCCTACATACCTACTGCGTCTTTAGATTTAGTGTTAGATTTTAATTTGGACTCCAAAAACAATTCTGAATAGAAAGAATTACAAGAAAATACACATGACTTCACACCATAACAAAAAATGACCCATATTTTTAAGTTTTATCCTACCTAGCATATATTATACATATTTTGAAAGCATTAGCACATTCAAAATCTATGTTCTTACAACCATTGCTTCTAAAAGAGAAGTTAAATCTCACCACAATTACATTCAATCTCTCTTCTTCTTCTTTTTACATCTTCTACATATGCTTCAAGGGGTCGTGTATTTCTACTTCTTCCCCGGTCAGAAATTGAAGAGTAGAAGTCTACCATTGAAGGCATTCAAAGCTTTGCTTTCGAAAATAGAATTTTTTTTAGTTTGTTAGTTGTTTGGATTGAGTGTTGTTCCAATTGATTGAAAATATTAAAAAGATTTCAAAATTTAAATTTGAAGTGATTTGGAGTAGATTTGAGCAAGATTTGAGTTAAATTTTAGAAAAGATGCAAGGTAGAAGACGAAGTCAGTTTTTTGTATAATTTTGTAGAATCTTGTATAATAGTGTATTGAGTGTATAAATACAACTTATACCCTATTATATACTTTTATACAAGCGTCTGTAGACGAACTTCTTCCACGATTTTCAGTTACAATTCTTGTTCAAAACCAGTTCAAATCACCATTAAATGACATCAAATTTATATACAACCTCGTTATACTATTTCTAACAAGTCTAAATAACACCCACTCTAAATTTCTCACAAAATTAAATTCCAAATTCAAACCCACATATTTAAGCTTGTCAAAAATCTAATTTTCACCACCCAAATAGATTTGGTTTGTTGAACTAATAATTGAGTCACAGTTATTGATTCAAAAATTAACTTAAAAGCTTGAGCAATTTTTTTTAGAAATTAAATATTAATTTCGAGAATCTATTTGAGTTGAATGTTGAGTATTTGTCTATTATTTTTAGGTTAGTTGATTATAAATTAAAATATATGCTATAAAATTAAAAAGTAGGAGTCCAGTTGTTCGTGAAATTTTTTCTTCTGAATATTGGACTATATTTGTGACAGCATACATTTTCTAACATGGGCAACTATATGTTTCACTTTTCGGAAAAATGTTAATGTAGACAAAAAGAGTTTCGATCGTAATGGAGAGACCAAAGAGTCTTGAGAGAACATACAGTCAAACCATCTATAAAGAAGTATCACATTGATTATTTTAATTAATTGAATTTATTGTATTTACATCTTAAATTCAAGTATTATGTTATGTATTATCATCGATTTTCAGAACTTAAATGACTACTGCATTTTCTTACTTCAATTGCTATATAATAATATTTCGTATAAAGAATTGACTTAATATCAACGTGAAAAATACGTACATAGAAATTAATATATATAAAAGATGTCTCGGGTAGATTGTTCTACGCTGGAGTAACGAATAAGTAAAGAAATCTAAAGTAAATATGAAAGCAATTCAGCACCTGGAAATGCAGAGAAGTGTAACAATTCACACCATAATTTCACACACAGTAATATATAATCATCACTACGGAGAACATGTAGCAATGAATTATTGAGGAAAGGCATGCAGATATTGTATTTAATTAACCTCACTATTTAATTAGGAGGCGCTTTTGGGAGGGATTGGATGATCTGGTGAGTAGTATTTCTCAATCTGAGAAGTTAGTTATTGGAGGGGACTTTAATGGCCATATTGGGGCTGACACTGGTGGTTATGGTGAGGTGCACGGTGGCTTCGGCTTTGGGGTTAGGAACGGAGGAGGCACGTCACTGCTTGACTTCGCCAGGGCTTCCGAGCTTCTGATTGCGAACTCGACATTTCAGAAGAGGGAGGAGCATTTGGTCACCTTCAAGAGTTCGGCGGCGAGGACTCAGATTGATTACCTCCTCCTCAGAAGGAGTGATAGGGGTATGTGCAAGGACTGCAAGGTTATTCCCGGTGAGTCCCTTTCGACTCTTCATAGACTCCTAGTGATGGATGTCGGTCTCTGGATGAAGAGGAAGAGGAGGGGTGCTCGAGGACAACCGCGGATTAGATGGATTGTTTTGACTAAGGAGAAAGCACATGAGTTGGAGAGGAGGTTAGCTGACGGCGGAGCTTGGAGAAGTTCTGGGGAAGCGGACACTATGTGGTCAAAGACAGCGAACTTGGTTAGGGAGGTAGCACGTGATGTGCTCGGGGTAGCCAAGGGCTATTCAGGCAGACATCAGGGTGACTGGTGGTGGAACGATGTAGTCGAAGGAAAAGTGGAGGTGAAGAAGGCAGCGTTTGCTAAGTTGGCAGGGAGCACAAGCGAGGAAGAACGGAGAGCGAACAGGGAGATCTACAAGGTGGCGAGGAAAGAAGCGAAGTTGGCGGTTACGGAAGCTAAAAATGCGGTGTTTGGTCACATGTACGAGGAATTAGGGGAGAAAGGCGGGGACAGGAAGTTATTCCGGTTAGCTAAAGCAAGGGAAAGGAAGGCGCGTGATCTTGACCTAGTTAGGTGCATCAAGGGCGAGAATGGTAGAGTTCTGATGGGGGAATCTCAAGTCAAGCAGAGGTAGCAGGCGTACTTTCGAGATTTACTTAACAGGGGGGGTCGTAACATAGAGCTAGGGGGGTTGAGGCATTCAGAGCAACATAGCGACCTTGGGTACTGCAGGTGCATTATCGCGGAGGAGGTCATGGGGGCTTTGTGTAGGATGAGTAGGGGTCGAGCGACCGGGCCTTACGAGATCCCGGTGGAGTTCTGGAAATGCATGGGTAGGTCAGGAGTGGAGTGGCTCTCCAGGTTGTTCAATGCGATCTTCAGGACCAAAAGGATGCCGGGGGAGTGGAGGTGGAGTACAGTGGTGCCCTTGTACAAGAACAAAGGGGACATCCAGTGCTGTAACAACTATAGGGGTATCAAATTAATAAGTCACACCATGAAGGTTTGGGAGCGGGTGATCGAGGCGAGGGTGAGGGAGTTGACATCTATATCTGTGAGCCAGTTCGGTTTCATGCCGGGTCGCTCCACTACAGAAGCTATCCACCTTGTCAGGAGGCTGGTGGAGCAGTTCAGGGATAAGAAGAAGGACTTGCACATGGTGGTTATCGACTTGGAGAAGGTGTATGACAAGGTCTCAAGGGAGGTGCTATGGAGGTGCTTGGAGGCGAAGAGCGTGCCGGAAGCCAACATCAGAGTAATCAAGAACATGTACAATGGAGCTAAGACTAGGGTTAGGACGGTGGGTGGAGACTCAGACCATTTTTCAGTGGTTATGGGGCTTCATCAAGGACCGGCGCTTAGCCCTCTCTTGTTTGACTTGGTGATGGATGTTCTAACCCGACATATTCAAGGGGATGTGCCTTGGTGTATGCTATTTGCTGATGATATAGTCTTGATAGACGATACGAGATTCGGTGTTATTGAGAGGTTAGAGGTATGGAGACAGACTCCCGAGTCTAAGGGTTTCAAGATAAGCAGATCTAAGACAGAATACCTGGAGTGCAAGTTTACCACCGAGCCGAGCGAAGTAGGCAGGGACGTGATGATTGGATCTCAGGTCATCGCCAAGAGGGACACTGTCAGATATCTAGGGTCAGTGATTCAGGGGGACGGAGAGATTGACGGGGACGTCACCCACCGTATAGGAGCGGGATGGTCAAAGTGGAGGCTTGCATCAGGAGTCCTGTGTAATAAGAAAGTTCCACAGAAACTCAAGGGGAAATTTAATAGAGCTGTGGTTAGACCTACCATGTTGTATGAGGCGGAGTGCTGGCCAGTGAAGAACTCTCATGTTCAGAGAATGAAGGTTGCTGAGATGAGGATGCTCAGGTGGATGTGCGGGCTCACCAGGTTAGATAAGATCAAGAATGAAGTTATTCGAGAGAAGGTGGGGGTGGCCCCGGTGGATGAGAAGATGCGAGAAGCGAGGCTGAGGTGGTTCTGGCATGTGCGGAGGAGAAGTCCTGATGCCCCGGTAAGGAGTTGTGAGCGTCTGGCGATGGTCGGCGTACGGCGAGGCAGAGGGAGGCCTAAGAGGTATAGGGGAGAGGTGATTAGGCATGACATTGCTAGAATGTTGGTTTCGAGGACATTGCCCTTGATAGGAAAGTCTGGAGATCTAGTATCAGGGTTGTAGGATAGGGGCTCCTAGAGCTTTTCGTACTCCTCACCCGGGGTTGGGTGAGGCTTGGCAGGGCTATCCATTGATGATTTGTGTATTGGATTGTGTCTCCAGTATGGTAGTTATTTATGGTAGTTACTGTCTGATATTATTGCATGTTATTTTATTTATGGTTCTTATCTTTAGATAATTATTTACGCTATTTCTGCTGGAGTTACTAATGCTCTTTTGTTTTTGTTTTTGTTTTTGTTTTTGTTTTTGTTTTTTTTTGTTTTTCCTTTCCTTTACTGAGCTGAGGGTCGATTGGAAACAGTCTCTCTGCCTTTTCGGGTAGGGGTAAGTCCCATCTACATATGACCCTCCCTAGACTCCACTTTGTAGGATTATACTGGGTAGTTGTTATTGTTGTTATAACCTCACTATACCATTACAGATGCCTAATATAGTTTGTAGGCTATTATTTTCATTCAATTATTACAAGTATGAGAAAATGAAAGTAAGAGTTACAATGATTCACAAAACTATGAGATTTTTAAATCCCTCTGTGTATTATCTGGGATCACAAAATCACTGTTTGTTACAATCCTTTTAGATACTCATTAATTTGTCCAAAGGCAGCGCCTCTGAACATTTTGTAAGGTTTTATGTATTTAAAGTGCGATAACGATTATTAATATTATCTTTTGGCATGCCAAGGATAGCTACGAGCAAGTACAATACCACTTGAACATGATAATAAGTGTAAAATATATATTTAGAGTTATTTACAATTTGAGACGGATAATATTTAATTTAGTATGTACATTAACACCCCAAGTCGTGAAAGAATTATCGTATATCCCAGAAAATAGTTTGTGACGAGCTATACTTGGTGTTCAGGTATTTACTTTAAAAGAAACTTATCTAAAACTACCAGGGATCGAGTTATTAATGTGAGGTGGACCCAAAAAAGGAATGATTCTATTTATAATCCTGAAATGATTTATGCATGTACTTCACCGGAACGTGAAATCAAAATAGGCGATAAAGTAACTAGAAGACACGGAAATAAAGCTATCATTTTCAAAAATTTGCCTAAGCAGAATGGATGAGCGAAAGGTCATGCCATGGAGTGGGGAACAACCCTCATCTCATGTGAGACAACTAAATGCACCTCAATGTGCTGCCGAGGAAGTGAGAGATCTTTTCGAGCACAAGATAGGTAATTGAGATTCCGAATGTCTTTAACACTGATGTATTCAACATTATAGAATTGTCACAATTCCTCTAACTATGATGGTTTTTCACTTTTTCGATTTTGATGAGCTTTAGCAAATTACAAATTGGAAACTACGCGAGAGGCTAAAGATTTAAACAAGCGGACACAATACCTTTCAAACAAACACAACTCCTGATGTATCAAGAATTATGTTGTGAATTACTCCCTCCAGCCCATAATAAGTGATCAATTTGACTTTGGCATATCCATTATAAAAAAAAATACTATATTTTATATAAAATACCTAGTATGACTAAACTACCCTTAATTAAATATTTAATGTGAGGAGTAAGAAAACTTTTTAGGGATATGTACATAAGAGTATTTTTGTAAAAAGAAAATTGAATTCTTTCTTGATCATATAAATGGACACTTATTTTGGACCAAAAAAAAAGTAAATTGGTCACTTATTGTGGATCGGAGGAAGTATATATTAAATTAAAGCCCCTCGAGAAAACCATATTAAGAAGAGTTCGATTAGAACCTGAATCATGTTGAACTTAAAACACAACCAGATAAAAATGCTTTTTAATTAATAGGGGAGTAAACAGTGCTCGAGAAAAACTATATATCACAGGTAGTTCCTTTACGGGGTGAGCTAAAAAGATGAGCGAAACATGCATAGAGGAGTATTCCGACCTGACCTGTCTTGATGATATCAAACAACAATGTTCCAAAACAAGCTAAGATGTTAGCACATCAAGTTCAAAAATAGTGAAATACCGGTAATCTAAATTTGAAAAACGACCAAAAGTCTCTTCTATGAAAACGATCCAAAAAATAAGGGGCAAAGATCCAAATGGAACTTGCTCACAGATGATACTAATATTACATCATAAACTGGTTAACATGCCACCTACCTAATCAGCTAGATCCTCCTCCTTGATTTTCCTCTCGTCTGAGATCTGGAAGCCCTCAATTTTGCGTGAAACCTCCTCTGCAGAAACCTTCACTTTTCCGTTTGTTGTCATATCAACATCATCATTTGTCAGAGGCCCTGTTTGCCATATTCTGATTGTTCCATCTTCAGATCCTGAAGCATATGATTCTCCACTAGGAGCAAATCGGACACAGTGTACAGGACCATGATGCCCCTTGTTGCATGCTGCAATCAACAAAGGGTCAGTTAGTAACTACTGCTCTCTCCGTCCCTTTTTATATTAGGCATGGAGTTTAAAAAGAAAAAGCTTTTCATGAAAAACTTCTCAAACTTGTGGTCTAAAACGAAACCATAAATATTCCAAATCCAATTCCGGGCATACGCCTAAGTCCAACATCACCATCCAGACCTAACGGAACAATCAAAACAAAGATCCGAGATAAAATACGCAAAAGTCAAACTTGATCAACTCTTCCAACTTAAAACTTCTAAAATGAGAACCATTCTTCCAAATCAATTACGAATCGCTCAAAAATTGAAACTGGCCATACACGCAAGTCATAGTACATACTATGAAACTACTCAAGACCTCAAACCACCGAGTGAGAGGCTAAAGCTCAAAACGACTAGTCGGTCGTTATATGAGAGCATTGGGATTCTGTGAAATCTTCATAGACATGGTATGAAGATTATTGTACAATAACTAGTATTCTATATTTATTAATGGACAAGATAAAAGTTTCCTCAAATTATAAAGAGGGATCAAACAAGGTGATCCATTGTCACCTACTTTTTTCATTATAGCTGCGGAAAATTTATCAAAGGGTTTGAATGCATTACACAATCTCAATGAGCATAAAGGTTATGGGATACCAAAATTGAGCACAAAGAATAACCATTTGGCATATATTGATCACACCAATATTTTCACTTCAGTTGATTCACTGCAATTGATTATTAAAGTACTATCTGATTATTAAAGTACTATCTGATTAGACACGACATGGCGCTGCTTCAGCTCACTGAGAACATGATCCTTGATAGGAGGTTGTGGAAGTCAAAGATTAAGGTAGAAGGTTAGTAGGTAGTTTATAGTTGTTCACCGATAGTCTTAGTAGCATGCATGTCCCTACGTATTTTTAGATTTCTATTACGTTATGTGGTTGTATTTGCCTCAGGTATTGTATTTCCTGCTGCTATTATTTGGTACCATTTATCCTTTATCCCCCCCCCCCCCCCCCTTTTTTCTCTTCCTTCCTTACTTTCCACTTCTTCTTCTTGTCCTTCCTGAGCCAAGGGTCTATTGAAAACAGCCTCTCTACCTGCATTAAGGTCTACGTACAAACTATCCTCCCCAGACCCCACCTGTTGGAATCAAACTGGGTTTTTTGTTGTTGTTGTTGTTGTTGTTGTTGTTGTATCTGATTATGAGCAGGCCTCTAGGCAGAAGGTTAGTAAGGAAATTTTTGACATGAAAAAGTGGCTAGTCAGTGGTCTCAACAGGTTGAGGAAGTAACTGGTTTCTCATTTGGAACCTTCCCTTTTACTTATCTTGGGTGTCCAATTACATGTGTCAGAAGGAAGAAATTAAGTTCTTGGAAAGGCAAACCATTATCAGTTGGTGATAAAGCAATGTTGATCAAACATGTTTTATAAAGCATGCCCTATCCGTTTACTATCAGCAATAGACACTCCTAAGTACATTATCAATGATATTCACAACAGTTTTGCAAAGTTCTTTTGGCGTAACAAGGAAGAAGGTAGATGTAGGCATTAGGATACATGGAAGTCTCTATGTCTACCTACAAATGAAGTAGGGCTGGGCTTTAGATCATTATTTGATGTGTCAACTGCATCGTTCTCTAAATTATGGTGGAGTTTTGAACCACAAAATTGTGGACAAATTTTATGTGGAACAAGTACTACAAGAAAGATGCTCCTACACTAGTACAGTGGAAGGGAGGTTCACATGTGTGGAAGAAGATTCTTTCAGCTAGAGATCTTATAGAACAAAATATGATGGGAAGTGAAATGCGGTTTCTCAAAAATGTGGTTTCTCAACCTATTGGTGTGATAACTGGACACAATTGGGAGCACTATATCATGTGGTCCTTGCTGAGTATATTATTGAAGAAGAGCAGATTTGAAAGAAAATGGAGACTGGACAGGAAATTAAACATCTCGTATCTGAGGAGATTGCTGAGCATATCTTGAATGATGTTAAGCTGATTTATGAACAAGATCATTTTGACAAAGCAAGGTGGAAGCTAACAGCAAGTAGACAGTTTACTGTGAAGAGTGCTTGGCAGTATATTAGACACAGGGAAGAGGTACAATTTATTATGAACCAATGTGGGTGAAAGGACTTAACTTTTTAAATTTCATTCTTTATGTGGATATTGTGAAAGGCCAAATTACCAACAGATGATATTCTAATGAGGATGCAGTTTGCTAACCCTTCAAAATGCAGCTGCTGTATTTCACCTCAACAAGAAACTTTAGCACATCCTTCTTAACAAGTGCAGTTGCTATTAGAATTTGGAATTATTCTGTGGACTGCTGGTTTGTCTTTTCCTCCCATCCAGTTAAAAGCTGCTATCATGGGGTGGTGGAAAGAGAATGCAAAGACAGTTGTTAAATTGAAGCCATTGTACCAGGCAGTTCCATCAATCATGTTAAGGCAATTGTCGAAAAGGAGAAACGCTTTAAGGCACGGGGAAAGGGTCACTTTTACTATGGTTCCCTCAAAGTTATGGAGTAAGACATCGATTTCTCAACAAGATCAATTTTTCTGATTGTATGATGAACTCCCTTGAAAAACATTGGCGCGCGTGTAAACGAGTTGCTCTACCAACTGAGCTATAGCCCTTAGTGCTTGTGATACATATTTTATCATGTAGATAAATTCTTGTCAAGATAAATATTCCATGATCCAACATCAACAATCTTTGATCTCTTTGAGCGGTATTCCTTAGATTAGTATTGCTTATTAAGTAATATGATATTTATAATCCATCGACAGGATGGCAAAGTACAGGTATCCTTGGCTCCAATCTATCCCCAGATCATGGCCTGATATGAATGCTTTCTTTGAAGCTTACAAACCAGTGCTAAGCACTAAGGGGTTGTTTGGTTGGTGGGATAAGGGGTAATAATCTCGGGATTAGGTACGAGATCATTTTATCCCACATGTGATTGAATTTTCGAATCCGAGATTAGCAATCCCGGGATTAATTTATACCACAATTGCAGTATTATTCTATCCCACATTGCGGGTGGAATAATAATCCCAAGATTACTTAATCCCGGGATAAAACAATATAATGATAAAGATGCCCTTTTCCAAGGCTCTTCCCCCAAAGTCCTTTAAAAAGTCCAACTTATCTAGTATACACCAAACACATGTTTTATATTATACCCCGTATATCCTATCTTTAGTCCAATGAACCAAATATTTACCAATAAAAATATATCCACTAAATAATCTTGTCACTATTTAATCCCCTTACTATCCTGTTAGTTCCACAACCAAACAACCCCTAAGATTGTCTGCTGGTTACCTCCTCCTCCTGAGAGCTATAAATGTAATTCAGATGATACCAGTAGAGGCAATCCTGGTAGGAGTGCTATAGGATTCTGTGTCAGAAACTCTCATGGTGATTTAATATTTGCCAAGGCTGTGGAAATCCAGGAAACGATGTTAGCAGAAGCTTTAGCAGTCAAGGAAGGTTTACAATTCTGTGTGGTGCATCGGTTTGACACCTCTCATTATGGAGACTGGCTCTCTGGTACTTAAGAAGGTTCTGGATGGTATATGAGAGGTCCCATGGAGTATAACTACAATTGTATCAGCTATCCAGAAGCTCAAAAAAGGCCAACATGTGCAGATACATCATACATTTAGAGAAGGCAACACACAGCTGATTTTATCACTGACCTTGCCTTTGATCATGCAGGTGATAGTGTTCCAGAATTTTGGTGAATTACCAGTATCAGGGAAGAAAATCCTTAATCTGGATAAGTCACTTTGTCCAAACCTGAGATCAGAACAATGAAACAAAATATGCTTATGGTCGGACGTGATGATTGGAAGCAAACGAGTTTATTCAAACATGCTGAATCTGCCTAATGGATTCTATGTCGGATATGTGAAGAACAATGTGCAAGAAGGGAGGAGTCCAGCAAATGGTCAAAATGTACATGATCTGGCAGTCACAGGATTAGGTGCATGCGGAAACTTCCTGGAAGAAAGCTGCTGGCTAGAGTAGGCGTACTGCTGCTGCCACTATACAGGTTTTTGCATGGTATATTTATGCATTTTTCACATGATGCATGATACGACCATTTCGTGCTTTAGGGAATCAGTTCGAGGAGGATATAATGACCACAGGATGATAAGGAGATATGGCAGCATGATGGAGTACATTGAGCCAGTTTCTAGCTATGAAAATTTTCAATTTTTAGCATGCTTTACTAGCTCATTGCATAAATGATAAAACCAAGAGTTTCATATTGACTCTATTGGTTATAGCTTTTCTTATTGTTGCTAGTTCTAATTTTGAACATTATGTACTGGACGTTTTTTAATTTGGGTTCTGAATAAAAACAACCATTAGGAGCGCTGCCCAGTCGTACATTAGCCCCCCAAAAAAACAAGTTTAACTGAAACTTTACTGACCCAAAGTTTAATGAAATCCTTAACATCGTATTAACATAACTTTTTTTTTTGGCAGATGCAGCAAGTTCGGAACACATACCAAGCTCTTCACCAGTATGGAAATTAAATACACGAATCCACATGTCTTCTCCTCCAGCAACAAATTTGAGCCCATATTTTGGTTCCAATGAAGCTGATTCTACAGTGCATGGCATGTTGTAGCTCTTCACCAATCCAAAGCTTCAAAAAGATAATGATAAGCAACATTACTAAAGGCAATAGACCTATTAAATCCCTTTTCATAGGAAAATTTTGGTAGTGAACTTACTGATTTGCATCCCAAAACTTGACACTGAATCCGTCACAAGTTGTAATGTAACGACCATCTTGACTCACTTCAGCACTAGTCACAGGGGACTTTGTCTCAAGCGTACGAACTATATCCCCAGTTCTCACATCCCACAGTCTGCATATATAAGAATTTTAATTGGCGTAACACAACCAATGCCTAGAGACCCTGTTATGATCTCTCAATATCAAATGATTAAATATGCAAGAGCAAGAGTAAAGGTGGCTATACTGACTTTTTGTGGAAGCAATTAGGATGTCTCACGGTCAAAGGGGTAAACTCTTCAAAGGGGAAAAGGAATTCAATCAACAATACTCATACACCAATGCAAGAATACCCACAAGCTGCTTCAGACTGACATCAATATACGAGCATTATACACACACCAGCATGAAATACTCTGTCAACAATTATTTTAAATTGCAGAACATATTCCCAATACTCAGCAACCAGATGACCATTGTTGTAGAGGTTTCACTTTCCCCTTTCACCTATTTTTTATTCTTTTTGTGACTGTGCAAGGGTGGTGTATCCACCTAGATCAAGGAAGGCAGCATATTTGCAGCAAAAAACCCTATCATTTGAAAACTTACAATAAAGAAACACGATCACATTAAAAAAGGGTTTCTGTACTAATAAAGGTTGCTAGCAAAACCCTTCCACAAGAATATGCTACTTTCAAGCAAGAGAAGCAATGTGTAAAATTCTGAAACGCCTTCCCTCAACCAAAAAAGAAAAAGGAGAAGAAAGAGCAAAGAAGGCAGGAGGTATCTCTGGGAGAAGCTTCTTAGTAAAGAATGCAAACCTAATTCAAATACTGGATATTTTTCAATAAAGAATGCCAGCCTAAACGCAAAGGAAGTCATCCTATAGAAACTTCGAAGAGATCATAAGACTAGAATTTTGGCATATTTCTGTTGAACTGAAAAACCATACCTAACACCTCCACTGTCAGTACAGGAACTTAAAATTGTTTGATCGCTGTGAAGCCATGTAACAGCTCTGACTGAACCAGGAGTCTTAGCCACTTCTCGAGGAGCTGCTTCATGGCGATTCATATCATATACGCGCAAAACTTTCTCCACTCCACCAGTAAGTAGAAAATTAGTATCCTGTTCCAGAAAAATAAAAGCAATAGAAGTGGAAAGTTGAGAAATATTAAAGACATGATGCTTTATAGCACAAACGTAGCGTGGAGCTTGGTCTATATACCTCGGAGAAAGCACAGGCTCGAACAATGTGCTTATGCGCAAAAGAATGCAGTTCATCCCCAGTTAACGCATCCCAAATTTTTCTGTGGTAAAATTACATTACAAACATCATATTTTTCAACAGAGGCACTACTAAACTTGTTAATTCGGAAACCTATTAAGAAGCCTAAAGCTGTACATGGAAGTGCAGGGCATAGGACTCATCTTATCAGAATCAGTCCTAGACTTATTAGATTAATTTTCTCAGACCAAACATTGGGTTAACAAGTCATACTGGGGTAAACCCCAACGAGTAAGTGCATACACACAAAAAGCAAGATCATTTCAACCTTTTCTTTTTCTTTTCTTTTTGCCGTAAGTTGAGATGGTTGCAACTATTGAATCAACTTTAGCTTATCTAATAAGAAATCCTGAAATTCAGGCTCAGCCTATATCGTTTCATTATTTCACACATTTATAAATACTGAAATGCTATCCATATAGAAAATATAGCCTTAAATATATACAAAAATGACATCAGAACAACTTCTAAAGAAAAGAGATGCAGAAAATTCAAGTCATGACTTCCATAACAACCATCAGGCATCAACAACAGAAGGACTATTAGCTGCTTAGTTCAACCCCCCCCCCCCCCCCGCCTCAATGATAGTGATAGTTACAAAAACATCTTGGGAGGGCCATACACGGGTTCATGATATTAAAGTGAGATAGAAAGTGCCACAGAGATTTACATACGCAGAGAAGTCAGCAGAGCCAGATGCAGCACGCAATGCATTTGTGTCCAAGCAGCAACTCCATACTGCTCCTTTATGTCCTTCAAATGTTCCAATCCAATCTCCAGTCTCACCATTTCTAAGCATTGGGCTGGAATCTGACATACATGAATGAAATACTCTACTGTTTAACATTCAAAGCGATGGAAATATAGCTAACCTTAAGCTAGTGTCCAAAATCATTGTCAAACTCATGTCAGTTATAACATTACATGAGTTTCCATATTAACTTCTTTTTTATTTTTGATAAGGTAAGGTGTATTAATAATAGAAAATGTACCAACAAGGTACCAAGAAGTTTACAAAGGGGACTTGATGATGCACAAAGACAGTCTATCAAGTCCATAAAATCAAAAATAATGATCACTTTGTTTCTCTGTTATTATGTGTGTTGCTGTGTCTTTCAAGTTCAACAACAACAAAAAACCTAGTGTAGTTCTGTGTCTTTCTTTTCATTGTTGAATTGTCCCACATCGGTGGGATTTGAGGTCCTTGGTCTCCTTATATGGTCTTGGGCAATCCTCACCTCATAAGCTAGCTTTTGGGGTTGAGTTAGATCCAAGGTCCATTTATCATAGTATCTGAGCTAGGCTCATCCCAATTATTGTTACCAATATTGAGACCCCATTTTGTTGTCCACGCTCCAGTTTGAACGTCTGGGCGTGAGGGGGTGTTGAGTTGTCCCACATCGGTGGGATTTGAAGTCATTGGTCTCCTTATATGGTCTTGAGCAATCTTAACCTCATAAGCAAGTTTTTGGGGTTGAGTTAGGCCTAGGGTCCATTTATCATTCACTTTGTTAATTTACTAATTGAAACTTAAATTATTTCTTTTTCTTTTTGTTTCAATTCTTAGTTTTATTGAATTTATTTATTTATTTATCTTCTTCTCTTGTTTCTTTTCATGTACTCTAACTGTTTATTTTAACATAGTAATTGTCTTCTTCTTCCCTTTTCTTCATGTGCTCTAACATTTATTTTGGTATTTCTAAATTTTGTTTTGCTTCACGCTTTAACCGAATCAAGCCCTTATCACTTTTCTGCGCTTCACGCTCTCAAAAACATTGTCCATGAGGATATTTAATTTGGACCCAAAACACCTCCTCTACCATACTTAAATTGTAAAACATTCTTCCTGATAGCTTCTCTATTATCATTCCATCTCCACAACTATTTGCATGAGAGACTCTTATTATGCACTTTTAGATCTCTAACCCCTAATCCCCTCCTTCTTCTTTGCATCTTGTAATTTTTTTCCCAATTTACCAAATGAATCTTCCTGTTCTCAGTATTTCCTTCACAAATAAAATCCCTCCTCAATTCGTTAATCTTTTTTTCCACTTCTGATGGAATAGGAACCAAAGACATTAAATAAGTTGGAATCCCATCCATGCACCACTTAACCAAAATTAAACTTCCTCCAATTGATAGGTATAGCTTCTTCTACACGGATAATTTCCTTTCACGCTTGTTAACAACTCCTTGCCACATACTAACATTACATCTTTTGAAACCAAAAAAAAAATCATATCTTTTGGCTCCCAAAGGCAACCCCAGATAAGTAGCAAGGAACTTTTCAATACTACAACCCAATATATTAGCAACCTCTTCAAAAGCAAGCAAAATTATACTCACATACATGAATTGCCATTTATCAACTTCATAGAGCACCGGAGTGTCATCCGCATATTATATATGACCAACCACCAAAATGTTTCTTCCATTATCTTCAATCCCAAAACCCTTTATACATCCACTATTAGAAGCTTTGTTTAGCATTTTCCTTAAGATTTCCATTACTAGAACAAAACAAACAAACAAACAAACAAACGAACAAACAAACAAAAAGAGACAAAGAATCTCCCTGTCTAAGTCCCTTTTGGGACTTAAAAAACCTTCTGAACTCCAATTTATTAAGACTGAAATCTTACAGTAGAAATGCAAGTTCTAATCCATGAGATGCATTTTTCACCAAACTTCATTTGCCTCATTACGCCAAGAAGAAAAGACCAATTAACATGGTCACAAGAATTCTCTAGCTCCAAATTATGTATCACCCCTTTCTTCTTCATTTCTAACTAATAATCAAGATATGCATTTCCAACCGAGACGTTGTGAGTTCGAGTCTCCCCAAGAGCAAGGTGGAAAGTTCTTGGAGGAAGGATGCTGGGGGTCTATTTGAAAACAGCCTCTCTACCCCAGGGTAGGGGTAAGGTCTGCGTACATACTACCCTTCCCAGACCCCACTAAGTGGGATTATACTGGGTTGTTGTTGTTGTAATCAAGATATGCATTTGCCACCCGTTAAGCATCTCCAATTTGTCTTCCTATTATGAAGGCATTTCGATTGCCTAACACAAATTTATTCATAACCCCTTTTTAATATTTCAGTTAAAGTTCTAGCTATGACCTTATAGACATTCCCGAATTCACCAATAAGCTGATGGGCCCATAATCTTTTATGTTCAGATCTCCTCTCTTTTTGGGGATGAGAGCTATAAATGTTGCATTGAAGCTCCTCTCAATTGACCCTTTTCGATGAAAATAATCTACTTGTTGTCAGAATATCATTTTTCACAATCATCCAACATTTCTAAAAATAGTCATATTGAATCCCCCATGCTGAAGCCACATATAATAAAATTTGAAATACCCTTTACCTTAAAGGACCAATTCTTCTTTGGCAACTCTAACTAAGTTGAATCTTTCAAATCCAAAATTCTTAGTTAAAACTAAAAGAGAGAGATAAGACTTTTTTATAGCAACTTCTAATGAAGCCATTTGCCAAACACTACCTCAGGTAACTTGGAGTTCAACTTTATCTTGAAAAAGAGATCACAAATTTGGAAAATTAGTTCATGTGTATTCCACAGGAGAATTGAGACCTACATGCTTAACCATGGTAGATTGGTAGAGCATGTGAGTTAGAATGTCTGCCACAACATTAGATGAATCAGCACTTCACCTATATATGCACCTAACTCAATTTGCTCTCGCATTCTCTTTTTTTAGTAGATAACCTGTTCCCAATTTTTTAAATAGATAATCTTCTAATCTGCTCCCAAATTTTGAAACATAAAAGTAATTTAAAACCAACCTCCTCTACCCTGTCATTTGTATTAAGTCTACTAAAGTTGGCTTTTAATTTAATTTCTGTTAGTAAAATCACCATAGATCTTAATTGTTTTATCTCGTTCTATCTTGATCATTGTCTATTTCATGATCTTAAAACGAAGTATATTATTGCTAAAGGACATTTATCTAGTGGTGATCTCTACATGCTTGATGAATGGGAGCATCGGTCTACTGCATGCACCAGTGTCGTGTCTTCATTTGAAACACATTGTCGTCGATTGGGACATCCTTCTCTACCTACGTTGAAGAAACTTTGTCCTCAGTTTCAGAATATCTCCTCATTGGATTGTGAGTCATGTCGACTTGCAAAAAATTATCGCATCTCGTTAGCTCCAAGGTGTTAATAAGCAAGCAAAGTCAGCTTTTGAACTAGTGCATTATGATGTTTGGGGGCCATATCCTGTTGTTTCGAAAACAGGGTGCAAGTATTTTATCACTTTTGTAGATAATTTTTCTAGCATGACTAGATTTACTTTATGAAGAGCTGCTCTGAAGTATTTACTCACTTTTTTGCCTTCTGTGCTGAAATCAAAACTCAATTTAATACTTCCGTACGTATTCTAAGAAGTGATAACGCTAAAGAATACATGACAGAGTTATTTCGGTTGTACATGAGACAACATGGTATCATAGTCACATCTGTGGCTTCGCTAGAGTTGAGTTGTCTCCCCAGAGTAAACTTTGTCTCGTTAGATCTCTATCATATCGTGAATTGGTCATCATTCGCAGGTGTGGGAGAACTACCACTCTCCGATCTGCAATAACCCTGAACCTAGTGGCCGGATAAAAGGCAAATGAATTACACGCGCCGAAGAAGTCATTCGGACCAGATTTCTCGAGTGAGCGCGTGACATTGCCTGTAGCCTCTATTTGAGGTGTGATTATAGAAGGAAAAGCGCATGTCTCATCACTTCCGCAGCATGTCATAATTATCTCGGGAAGAGGCGGCAAAACATTCTCGCTATAAATAAACTCTCCATTTCCCGAATATTCAGTTGAGAATATTCAGAAAGTGGAGGGACTATCTGTATTACTGAAAAGTAAACTTGCCACGTGAATTTATATCATGACAATAGGTGCCATGGAAGTTATTACGATAAAACAGAATGACGTGTTCAGATGGTATAAACAATATCACGAGGTTGTTTGCGATAACAATGTGGAAAGGAATGGTCAATCCCTGATTACACGCAATTTACTATTATTATCTCAACCGCTACAAATCAAACACGTAACGGGCAATTAATGCAATAAATAACAGAAACAGGCAGGAGCTAAACAATGCAAATGGTTATGAGTGATAGTACTATTTAAATCTCCCTTCCATAGCTTGTATCCCCATCAAAAATACTACTAAGTCATATTGTCAGTTATAGAATTCTCTCACAATTCTCTATTAATGGAATGCTATTTCTTGCCTACCGGAGAATGGCTGCAATTATCAATAAGATTTCTATTTCCTTTATTCTCTCAATTTATTTCTTTATGATTATTACTCTTTTTCCGCATCAATTATATTTGGAAAAGTGAAGTAAATCGGTTGATAGAAACCCAAATTATTTTATTTAATTGCTTTAATCTCAAAAAACTATTTTTTGAACTAAACAAATTGGAAATAAGGAAAGAGGAAAAAGAAATACCTTTGCTGGCGCTAATGAGGAAGAACCCATCGGAGGTAACTGGGCTATAGAACAAATCAACCACTGGACGTGAATGACCATGGCAAACCAATGGCACTACCACTTTCTTTTTATCCATTTTCACGAAACCCCAACCTAAAACCTAACTATGTTTCTGTATTTTAGCCCGCCGTCTTCAAGTTGGGCAAATCACATATAAGCAAAAGCCTTTCTTATAAACATTTTCTGGAGCCAAAATACAAACTCTTTGTAAAGGAGTAGAACTCTTGAGTTTAAAGTTAGAAAGCCAAAAATAAAGACTTTTATACGTATTTTTTGGGTATGTAAAAGTCGCAAATGGCTATTGAAGTCTAGTTCTTTACAGAAAATAAAGCTTGCTTGGGAGCTTAGAAACCAAAATGAGGGTGTATTTGGTAGGAAAGAAAATGTTTTCAATGTAAATGTATTCCATGGTAAAGAAGTAGATTTATTATTTATTTACCTTTATTTGGTTGGTGAATGAAATTTTTTTTCAAAAAAATATTTTTTAACTGTTTGGTTAGAGAGTAAAAATATTTTTTAGGAAAATATTTTTTTATACTACTCTATTCACCCCCTCTCCTCAAGTCCATATGTTTCCTATGCTATCCCATCCCCCAAATACCTAAACATTTTCGGGATTCTATTTTCTTCAAGAATTTAATTATTCTTCTAAAACTTCACACAAAGCCAAGGAATTAATGTGTTGTTTTACTTTTTTACGCAATTAAAATTTGTGCTCCATAACTAAAAAGAAAATAATTTTTTTTGGTTGAAAAAGAAGTGTTCTTTCTACAACACAAAATGAAGTACTATTTTTGTTGAAATGAAAGGAAATATTTTTTTACATAAGGAAAAGAAAATATTTCTTTTGTTAAGATAAAAAAATACTTTTACTGCATCATTTTATTGAAAAGAAAATATTTTTTTCTACATCGTGAAAAGAAAGTAATCTTTTTGTTAAAATAAAATGAAAAATAAAAGTATTATATATATAACATAAAAAAAGTATTATTAATTATACTATTTTAATTTAGGGTGGGTTGGGTAGGTGAGGATATGGGGGTGGATGGATGGGAGTTGATGAGGATGGGAATAAGGTGGGAAAGTTGAATTGGAGTTTTGGAAACGTTTTATGTAACGACCCGACCGGTCGTTTGAAATCTAGCGCGTCGTTCGGCAGTTTGAGTCCATGAGTAGCTTCACTTCAGGTATTATGACTTGTATGTGTGGTCGGAATTGAATTTTCGGGAAATTCGGAGTTGATTTGGAAAGAAAATTCTCATTTCGGAAGCTTTAAGTTGGAGGAATTGACTTAGTTTGATTTTTGAGTAAACGATATCGGAATCGGGATTTGTAGGTTCCAACAGGTTCGTATGATGATTTCGGATTTGGGCGTATGTCCGGATCGGGGTTTGAATGACTTAGGATTATTTCGGTGCATAATAGTGAAATTTGGCATGTTGAGTGAATTTCATAAGTTTGGGTTGAAAGAATTTTTACATTATAGACGTTCATTTGAGATTTTGAGCATTGAATAGCTCTGTATGGTGACTCTGGACTTAGGAGCACATCCAGAAGTGAATTTGGAGGTCCATAGGTTGTTTCGAGGTCATTTTGGTGAAGGTTGGAAATTTGAAGTTCTTGGGAAGTTTGACCGAGGGTGAAGTTTATGATATCGGATTCGGATTCCAATTCCGAAAGTTGAAGTAGTTCTGTAATGTCATTTAAGACTTGCACACAAAATTTGGCATCATTCCGAGTTAATTTGATAGGACTCGAGCGCGTGGAAGTATTTTTAGAATTTTTTGAGTTCATAAGTTAATCCATGCATTTTGGCGCCCGATTAGTGATTTTTTATGTTATTTCAGTATTTCGATCGTGCGAACGAATTCATGTGATGTTTTAGACTTGTATAGATGTTTGGTTGGAGTCCTGAGGGCTCGGGTGAGTTTTGAACATGTTCGGAAGATAAGGAAGCTTTTGTTTTCTGGTGTTCTTTTGTTGGTGTTGCAAGTGTCGCAAATGCGAGAATTGGCTTGCATTTGTGAATCTCGCATTTGCGAGAAGGGATTCGCAATTGCAAAGAAGCCTGAACTGGGCACAGCTCGCATTTGCGAGAACTACAGTCACATTTGCTACCTTGGCAATGGAAGCCCAGGTTTGCATTTGCGATGATTTTGTCGTATTTGCGTACCATGTGTCGAAATGCGACATCTGCGACATGTGCACAACCTTATTAAATGCAAGACTTAGGCCATTTAGCTCATTTTCTTTCATCTCTTGGGCGAATTTTGGAGCTCTATAGAGGGTTTTCACCTAGCACTTTACGGTAAGTAATTCCTACACAACATGAGTTAAATACCTAGATCATGAGTAGATTAACATGTAAAAATTGGTGAAAACAAGGGTTTAGATAAAAACCTAGATTTTGGATAAAAATAGGATTTGACCACGGAAATGGTTATGGAATTTGGTGAAAAATATATATATTTGACTTCATGAGGTTATGGGTAATAATTTTCTCTGAAAATCTCTAGAATCCGGGCATGTGGCCTCGGGGGTGAATTTAGGAATTCTTCAATTTGGGTTGCAAAATCACTTTAATAGCTAGGATATGAACTCTTAAACATGTATTGACTATTTTAAATAACATTTGATTAGTTTCGGGTTGTTAGGCACCGAGCTGAGGGTTTAAAGCACAATTGTGGACCGCAAAAGTAATCGTTGAGGCGAGGTAAGTCTCTTGTCTAACTCTGTGAGGGGAAACTTCCCCTAGGTGATATATTTAATATGTGTAACTTGTTGCGAGGGTTACGTACGCACAAGATGACAAGAATCTGTATGTAGTTAGATTTACGTTATCACCCGGGTAGACTTAGGTTCACACCATGCTATAGTTGCACTATAAGGATTATCGTTGCTCGCTTAATTCTTTATTTCGCATTATGACTGGAGACTAGACATGCATAGAGTGATAGACATATTATTGTAGAGCTCTTACGAGTTTCATGATTTGCCACTGAATAATGGTGTTCCTCCTACGAATTTTCTCACACGCTATGAATTTTTATCGAATGATTTTTCCTTAAATTTTATAACTCACACATTCATTCGTGAGTGGGGGTTAAAGACACATTAAAGATTCTTATTTTCATGAGATTGGCCCATTCGCTCGATACGATTTATGTACCACGCTCTCATGAGAGCGGGCCATTCGCCTCGAAAGTTTAATAGGTGCATATATGGTTCTTGTCGTTTGACCCTTAGCAATGCACATATTGTTATGGGATTGGATTGTACGCCTCGGCATTTCTATAAAATATCCTCATAAAATTGTGCGTAATATTTGGCAAGAAGCTAGTGTACTCGTGAGTTTTTCTAATTTGAAGTATAACGACCCATTATGGTGAGGTCGATATGTCACGATCCCGATTTGCCCTCCGTGAACCATTGTGACGGCATCTAGTCTCTATGGCTAGGTAAGCCTAAATGTGGAAGATAAGCCAAATTTGCGGCAGAAAGGAAAACAATTTAAAAACAGAAATAGTGTAATAAAACAACATTTAAAAGTGTCACTCAGCATACACAGTACCAGCTCTCAAAATCTGGAAACCCGTGAATCACAAGCTACGAATATAATTAAATGCTCTAACTACGGAAAGGCTACATCAACAGAAAAGATAGAAGGGTTGTCACTACAAGATATAATGGAAAGGGACTCCTCGGTCTGCTGACACGACAGATATACCTCGAAGTCTCTGGAGCAGTTGCCTCGCCTCAAGGATGATAGGACTAAGTCGATGTACCTGGATCTGCACATGAAAAACATGCGCATAAATGGCATGAGTACACCACAGCTGTACTCAGTAAGTGCCAAGCCTAACCTCGGTCGGGTAGTGACGAGGAAGGTCAGGGCCCAACTGATATTAAATAAATATAGAGATGACAAAATAAGATAAGCAGTACAATTGATAATCTGCAGTAAGAATTTAATACAGAATAATAAGGAATACAATAACTGAAACAAAGATAAAGACAATCACAAGAAAATACCACTCATAACAAGGATTATAACTGGGGATCTCTCAGTATCCTCAATATATATGCTGGGGATCTCTTGGTATCCTCAATGTAGACAAGGGATCTCTTGGTATTCTCAATATATGCTAGGGATCTCTTGGTATCCCGAGAATATCTTGGTATCATCAATATACGTGACAGGGATCTCCTGGTATCCCTCACCTCAGTTCAAATCATAATACGTACAAGGGATCTCCCGGGATGTCATCCCGTAGTCCCAAGATAAAACACACAGCAGTAACACAAAAATACTTAATTAAGCTCAATTTCATACCAAGTAAAATAGGAAATTCTAATTTTACATGCTTCACATAATCCAATTAAGACAGTTTAAGGCTTTAAGCAAATAAACAGTTAAGTCAATTGGACATGCTTTTTCTAAGCTAACAACATGTGTAAATTGCAAGTGAAATGAAGCATGAAAAAGGAACACAATTGAAATTACTTAAAGAAAATCGGATTTTCAATAATTAGCTCAACTACGCACTCGTCACCTCACGAACAGACATTTCAATTATCAAATATACTAAATCATAAGGGGAAGGTCCCCACACAAAGTTAGGCAAGCCACTTACCTCGAACCAACTCAAATCAATCTAAAACCACGCTCTTGCCACGAGTACTCGACTCCAAATGGCCCAAATCTATTCTATTCAATTTCATAATATAAATAACACTTCAAATAACTGATTCTACAAAGAAATTCTAAGCTAATACGCGAAATTAGGTAAAATGACCAAATTCCCCTTGGGCCCACATCTCGGAATCGGGTAAAATTTGCATTTCCAGAATTCTCACACTCTCACGAGTTCAGTCATACCAAAAGCACCAAAATCAGACCTCAAGGGTCCCTCAAATCATCACTCAAAGGTCTCTAATTAGTCAATCCCTAACCCCCAATTTACCACAGTTTTTCCTTAATTTTTCATGCTTAAATTGATAAAAAAATCATTCTAATAACGAGTTTAGAGACCAAAAACCTTACCCCAATGAACTCCTTTGAAAATCCCTCTCGAAAAATGCTCCCCAAGCTTCTTTCTATTTGAAAAGAGGTGAAAATGGCTAAATTTCGCGAACGCAAGTATTTATATGTTTCTGCCCAGCGATTACCGCATATGTGGTCAAGGGAGCGCACCTGCGAAAGAATGCATCGCACATGCAAAAAGTCACTTAACGATTTGGGTCCGCATCTACGGTCGCTTAGCCGCATCTGCAGCAGCGCATTTGCGAAAAACCCAGACACACCTGCGGATCCTGGAGCTCTGGGACAATCTCGCTTCTGTGGCCATAGAGCCGCCCTGTGGTCCCACACTCACAGGTGCAGTTATGACAGAAAACCGGCAGCTGAAGTTGCAACTCCAAACTCTAAAATCCTTCTGTCAACCATCTGAAATCAACCCGAGGCCCCCGAGGCCTCAACCAAAGGCACCAACAAGTCCAATACCACTTTCCAGACTTATACCAACCCTTAAAACACCTAAAACAACATTGAAACGAAAAATCAACCCCGAATTCAAGCTTAAAAATTTCAAAACTCTAAAAATATGCTTTCGATCGAAAAGTCTATCAAATCCCGTCCAAATGACCTGAAATTTTACACACACGTCACATTCAACACTACAGGGCTACTCAAACTTCCGGAATTCCATTCCAACCCTCGGATCAAAATCTCACTATCGAACCGAAAACTTCAAAATTCGACTTTCGGCATTTCAAGCCTAAATTAGCTACGGACCTCTAAAACACAATCCGAACACGCTCCTAAACCTGAAATCACCCAACAGAGCTAACAGACCCATCGAAATTCCATTTTGAGGCCGTCTTCACACTGTTTTGACTACGTTCAACTCTCCAACACTTAAGCTCTCATCTAGTGGCTAAGTGCCTCAAAACTTTCCGAAACTCAGAATCGAACATCCCGGCAAATCAAAATAGCAGAAATAAACATAGGGAAAGAAAATAATAGGGGATCGGGGAAAAAGTTCTTAAACAACCCACCGGGTCATCACATCCTCCTACACTTAAACATTCGTTTGTCCTCAAACGAGCATAGAGACATACCTAAAGTAGTGAAAAGATTAGGGTAACGGTTGCGCATATCCTGCTCGGTCTCCTAGGTCACCTCCTCGACCAGTTGACCCTGCCACTAAACCTTCACTGATGCAATGTTCTTTGACCTCAGCTTTCTAACCTGCCTGTCCAATATTTCCACTGTCTCATTAACATAGGACATATCTTTGTCCAACTGGATTGAACTGAAAGCCAACACGTGCGCTGGATTACTGTGATAGCTCTGAAGCATCAAAACATGAAATACCGGATGAATTCCCACAAAGCTGGGAGGTAAGGCAAGCTCACAATCAACCTCCCCAACATGCCTCAATATCTCAAAAGGGCCAATAAACCTCGGACTAAACTTCCCCTTCTTCCCAAATCTCATGATGGCCTTCATAAGTGAACCCTGAAGCAGAACCCGCTCTCCAACCATATAGGAAACATAATAAACCTTCCGGTCCGCATAGCTCTTCTTTCTGGATTGGACTGTACGGAGTATATCCTAAATCACCTTAACATTCTCCAAACCATCCTGAACTAAGTTTGTGCCCAATAATCTATCCTTACCTGGCTCCAACCAATCGATTGGAGATCTACGCCGTCTACCATATAAAGCCTCATACGGTGCCATCTGAATGTTGGACTGATAGATGTTATTGTAGGCAAACTCCGCCAATGGCAAGAACTAATCCCAAGACCCTCTAAACTCAATCACACACGCACGCAGCATATCCTCAAGAATCTAAATAGTGCGCTCGGACTGCCCATCCGTCTGAGGGTGAAATGTTGTACTCAACTCCACCCAAGTACCCAACTCATGATGAACGGCTCTCCAGAACCGTGATGTGAATTGAGTACCTCTATCTGAAATGATGGAAACTGGAATACCATGCAGATGAACAATCTCCCGGATATAGATCTCCACTAACCAGTCAGAAGAATAAATAGTACACACAAGAATAAAATGAGCGGACTTGGTCAGCTGATCCACAATCACCCAAATATCATCAAACTTTCTCAAAGTATGTGGGATCCCAACTACAATGTCCACGGTGATCCGCCCCCACTTCCATTACGGAATCTCTATCTGCTGAAGCAACCCACTCTGTTTCTGGTGCTCATACTTCATCTACTAACAGTTAAGGCACCGAGCTACAATTCCAACTATATCTTTCTTCATCCGCCTCCAACAGTAGTGCTACCTCAAATCCTGATACATCTTCGCAACACCCGGATAGATGGAATACTGCGAACTATGGGCCTTCTCTAGAATCAACTCTTGACGCCCATGAACATTGGGTACACAAATCCGACCATGCATCCTCAATATCCCGTCTCACCAATAGTCACGTCACTGGTATCACCGTGTTGAACCTTGTCCTTGAGGACAAGAAAATAAGGGTCATCATACGGACGCTCCCTTATACGATCAAATAAGGAAGACCGAGAAACCACGTAAGCTAGAACCCGACTGGGCTCCGAAAGATCCAATCTCATAAATTGGCTGGCTAAGGCCTGAACATCCATCACCATAGGCCTCTTCGATGTTGGTAAATAAGCCAAACTCCCCAAACTCTCTGCCCGATGACTCAAAGCATCGGCGACCACATTGGCCTTACCTAGGTGATACAAAATAGTGATATCATAGTCATTCAGCAACTCTAACCACCTCCTCTGGCAAAAATTTAGATCCTTTTGCTTGAATATGTGTTGCAAGCTCAGATGATCAGTATAAATCTCACAAGGCACACCGTATAAATAATGGCGCCAGATCTTCATAGCGTGAACAATGGCAACTAACTCAAAGTCGTGAACCAAATAAATTGCCTTGTGTACCTTCAACTGTCTGGACACATATGCAATCACCCTACCGTCCTACATCAACACCGCTCAGAGGTCAATCCACGAGGCATCACAATAGACCATATAAGACCCCGAACCTGTAGGTAGTATCGAAATTGGGGTTGTAGTCAAAGTTGTCTTGAGCTTCTGAAAGCTCACCTCACACTCATCCGTCCACTAGAATGGAGCACCCTTTTTGGTTAACCTGGTCATAGCTGCTGAAATCGATGAAAATACCTCTATAAAAAGACGGTAGTAACCCTCCAAGCTAATGAAACTGTGGATCTCTGTAGCTGAGGATGGTCTGGGCCAACTCTGTACGGCCTCTATTTTCTTCGGATCCACCTCAATAACCTCACTCAATACCACGTGGCCTAGGAATGCCACGGAATCCAACCAAAACTCATATTTTGAGAACTTAGCATATAACTTCTTCTCCCTTAGAATCTGAAACACAGTCCTTAGGTGTTGCTCATGATCTTCCCGACTCCGGCAATACACCAGAATATCATCAATAAAGACAATGATGAACGAGTCAAGATACGACCGGAACACACTATGCATAAAATTCATAAAGCTATTGGGCATTGGTCAGCCCAAATGATATGATAAGGAATTTGTAATGACCATACCGAGTCTTGAAAGTAGTCTCCGGGATATCTGACTCCCGAATCTTCAACTGTTGGTAACCTGAGTGCAACTTAATCGAAAACACCTATGCGCCCTAAAGCTGGTCAAACAGATCATCAATATGAGGCAAAGGATAAAGGTTCTTCACTGTAACCTTATTCAGCTGGCGATAATAAATACACATACGCATAGAACCTTTTTTTCTTCACAAACAAGATAGAAACACCCCCAAGGTGATACATTGGGCCGAGTAAAACCCTTATCAAGAAATTCCTGTAACTGATCCTTCATTCCTTTAGTTTAGGATGAGCCATACCATACGAAGGAATAGAAATAGGTTGAGTGCCCAGCAACAGATCAATGCCAAAATCAATATCTCTATCAGGCGGCATGCCTAGAAGATCGGTTGGAAATACATCGGAAAATCCCGTACTACTGGGACTGAATCAACTGAAGGGGTATCAATACTTACATCTCTCACAAAAGCTAAATATGCGTCACACCCCTTCTCAACCATTTGCTGATCCTTAAGGAAAGAAATAACTCTACTGAGAGTATAGTCTAAAGTACCTCTCCACTCAACACGTGGTACACCTGGCATAGCCAATGTCATGGTTTTTGCGTGACAATCAAGAATAGCATGATGGGGCGACAACCCGTCCATGCCCAAGATAATATCAAAATATACCATGCTTAGCAACAATAAATTGGCTCTGTCTCAAAACCACTAAGAGCAACCAAACATGACGACAAATGTGGTCCACAACAAGAGAATTTCCCACATGAGTAGAAACATAAATAGGAAAACTCAAAGAATCCCAAGGTACACCCAAGTGCGGAGCAAAATAAGAAGACACATAAGAGTAAGTGGAGCCTGGATTGAATAGAATCGATGCATCTCTATGACAAACTAGTATAATACCTATGATTACAGAATCGGAGGTAACAACCTTGATACGGGCAAGAAGGGCATAGTATCTGGCTTGGCCTCCCCCTCTAGGGAAACCTCTACCTCCCCGACCTCCATCTCTAGTTGGTTGAGCAGGTAGGGTAGCAACTGGAGTTGTAACCATAGCCTGAGAACTCTACGAGGCACACTGTGGTTGAGAAGTCTGTGGAGGTGCACCCCTTCCAAGTCTAGGGCAATCCCTTACCACATGGAGTTTGTCACCATACTCAAAACAAGCTCTGGAAGAACGGGGTGGTTATGACTGGCTCGGGTCAGGTCTGCTGGACTGACCTCTGAGAGCACCCCGCGTAGGAGGCGCACTAGATACTGAAGGTTCATAATAAGGCTCCTGAGGCCTAGGAGGAGCTGGAGCACCACTGGTTGTTGGAAGAGATGAATGAATGGGGTGGCTTATATAACCCCTACTATAACGACCTGCTGCTGGGGCACGAGCACTAGAGAAATTGCCTGACTCTCGAGACCTCTTGGCCTCGCTCTCCTCTCTCTCCCTAGCATGCATACCCTCAATCCTCCTGGCAATTCTCACCACATGCTGGTAAGAAATGTTTATCTCTAATTCACGAGCCATGCTAGACCTGATGTTGGGGATAAGCCCCTCAATAAACTGGCGAACCCTCTCGCAAACAGTAGAAACCAAGACTGGGGCATGTCTAGCCAAGCGAGTGTAACAGATAGCATACTCTGAGATAGTCATAGCACCCTGGCACAAATGCTCAAACTCTACGCGCCATGCGTTCCTAAGGCTCTGAGGAACAAACTCTCTCAGGAACATATCTGAAAACTGGGTCCAAGTCAGTGAAACAACCTTATCCAGACTATCTAACTCATAGATGTGCCACCACTCATAGGGACTTCTCGAACTGAAAGGCAGTGAAATAAACCCCACTCGATCCTGATATACATATAGTGCATAGGATACGGTGACTCTCCTCCAGAAATCCCAAGGCATCTGATACTCACCCACTGAACATCGAAGGATCATACATCTTGAACCTCTCAATTCTCTGTTGCTCATCCTCTGAAGTCACTGCCCTATTCTCGGGCTGAACTGGCATTGCAGGCGGTACAGGAATAATTTCTGGGACCTGATCAACATGCACTCGCTACTCAAGAGTGCGGGCAGCGGGGGTCTGTGCTCCTCCCCCGACCTGAGATGTGATTTCAGCAAGGGGAAGCAACCATGGCTACGCCAAAGTGGTGTACATGCACATAAATTACGCAAGAGTTTCCTGAAAATCTGGACTAGTAGTAGCAATAGGCGTACTCCGGCTGGAACTATTGGTGGTACCTCGGCGGCAGCTAGCGCAGGTGCTCTGGCTGCACCACGTGTGTGTCCTTGGATTCTATCCCGGTCCCAACCTCAGACGAATGCAGTAGGGGGAGCCGATGCCCGATCATTTCTGGTAGCGTGTGTCCTCACCGTCTATGAGAGAATAGAAGATAGAAGTATAGAATTGTGAGATCAAAATCTCGCACGACAAGGAAATTAAATGAAGTAGAATTTTCCTAACAGTTCATAGCCTCTCGTAGATAAGTACAGATGTCTCTGTACCGATAAGCGAGACTCTAATAAACCAGCTTGTGATCCATGACTCCTATGAACCTAGAGCTCTGATACCAACTTGTCACGATCCCGGTTCGCCCTCCATGAACCAGCGTGATGACACCTAGTCTCTACGACTAGGTAAGCCCTAATGCGGAAGATAAACCAAATTTGTGAAAGATAAACAAAATTTGTGGAAGAAAGGAAAACAATTTAAAATAGAAATAGTGTAATAAAATAGCATTTGAAAGTGTCACTCGTCATACACAGTACCAACTCTCCTAAACTAATACAGTTTTCCCAAAATTTGGAAACCCATGAATCACAAGCTAGGAATATAATAAAATGCTCTAACTCCAGAATGGATACATCAATAGAAAATATAGAAGGGTTGTCACTACAAGATAGAATGGAAAGGGACTTCTCGGTCTAAGGACGCAGCAGATATACCTCGAAGTCTCTAGAGCAGTCTTCTCGCCTCTGGGGTGATAGGACTGAGTCGAAGTACTTTGATCTACATATGAAAGACATGCACAGAAAGGGCATGAGTACACCACAACGGTACTCAATAAATGCCAAGCCTAACTTCGGCCAGGTAGTGACAAGGACGGTCAGGGCCCTACTGAGATTAAATAAATATAGCGATGACAGAATAAGATAAGCACTACAATTAAGAATCTACAATAAGAATTTAATACATGATAATAAGGAATACAATAATTGAAACATAGATAAATACAATCACAAGAAAATACCACTCATAATAGGGATATTAACCGGGAATATCTCAATATCCTCAATATATATGCCATAGATCTCTTGGTATCCACACTCAGTCCAAATCATAGTACGTATAAGGGATTTCCTAGGATGTCGTCCCAAAGTAAAACACACAGCAGAAGCATAAGAATCTCAATTAAGCTCAATTTCGTACCAAGTAAAATAGAAAAATCTAAATTAACATGCTTCACATAATTCAATTAAGGCAATTTAAGCAAATAAATAGTTAAGTCAATTAGACATGCTTTTTCTAAGCTTACGGCAGGTGTAAATTGCAAGTAAAATGAAACAGGAAAAAGGAATACAATTGAAATTACATAAAGAAAATTGAATTTTCAACAATTATCTCAAGTACGCACTCGTCACCTTACGTACAGGGCATTTCAATTATCAAATATACCAAATCCTAATGGGAAGGTCCCCCACATAGGGTTATTTAAGCCATTTATCTCGAACCAACTCAAATCAATCTGAAACCACGCTCTTGCCACGAATACTCGACTCCAAATGGCCCAAAATTGTTTAATTCAATTTCATAATATAAATAAGATTTCAAGTAACTGATTCTACAAAGAAATTCTAAGCTAATACGCGAAATTAGGTAAAATGACCAAAATGCCCTCAATCCCACGTCTCGAAATCGGGTAAAATTTATATTTCCATAATCATCACATTCTCACGAGTTCAACCATACCAAAAGTACCAAAATTGGATCTCAAAGGATCCGTCAAATCATCACTCAAAGGTCTCTAATTAGTCAAGCCCTAACCCCCAATTTACTATAATTTTTCCTTAATATTTCATGCTTAAATTGATTAAAAAATCATTCCAGTAACGAGTTTAGGGACTAAAGAGCTTACCCCAATGAACTCCTCTGAAAATACCTCTTGAAAAATGCTCCCCAAGATTCTTCTCGTTTGAAAAGAGGTGAAATATGGCTAAATTTCACGAAGGCAAGTATTTATATGTTTCTGCCCAGCGATTACCGCATATGCAGTCAAGGGAGTGCACCTACAGTCCTGCACCTGCGAAAAAATGCATCGCAGGTGCGAAAAGTCACTTAACAAACTGGGTCCACATCTGCGGTCGCTCTGCCGCATCTTCGGCAACGCATTTGCCCAAATTCTCCATTTAAGATGTTTACACTTATACTATTGTATGATGATATAATTATATCCATAACATTTTACTATTCCACTACTACATTTGTAATTCTCACCATGTTTACAGCATCCCTTTGCATTACCTTAATGTAATCCTATAAATAGAGAATTTGGGCATCACATTCTTTGTACTTGAAAATACTTGGAACAAAATAAGAAAAGCTGTCCTATCTTGTCTCTCTTATTTTCATCTTTATTGTTATTTTTTAGCTTGATTTTTTAACACGTTATCAACCTAATTATTTTGTCTTATTTTCAATGCCACCTACAAATTAAATTACAACTTTTAAAAAGTAATTCATGTCATATTGCTGTCACGATTCTAAATTTCACCAAGTCGTAATATCATTTAACCCATGCCCGCTAAATAAGTCAACTAACATAAAATATTATCCGGTTCGAAGATCAATAAATACAGAAATAACAATACAAACTTAGACACAACTGTCCCAAGATTCGGAAGTACAAGTCATGAGCAACTAATATTTGGAATTACAACGTTGGCAACAAGAAATACAAAAGTTACATAAACAGAAATACAAGTGAGTCTTTGTTCTCGCACAACGATCAATTATGATGTCATCCTCGTGATGTAAGCGATGGAGGCGGAGCCGAAGTATCACGTCTGCACAATTCTCAAAGTCATTAATTAGCGTCTGTTGATGGTCGGCTACTAGTGATGTTGAACCGTTATTGCAGTATTATAAATAGATCCTCTTCATAACCTTCTCAAATTTTATTTTCAAAACCTTTCTTAACCCTCAAAGCTTTCCTACTTTCTTCAAGTTTCTCAATATTGCAAATTCTTCAGAATCTGTTTGCCAATCATGTCTTAAACAACAAGCTTCATCTTCTTCCTTCTCTGAATTCATATAAAAATGGAGAAAAATATCTAAAAACATTCCCCAAAATGAAAAAGCCTTTTCATTGCGATCGGATAACGATAAAATGCCAGTGGAGCCACAGTTAGACTCCATAATCGATTATGCAACAGTCAGTGTTCAAATTTTTCCGTTTCTGACTGTTTGAAATCTCCAAAATTGCAGCTTTTCCCTATTCAATGCTCTCCTTTCCTCTACTCTATAAATAGAGTCTTCCACTTTTCATTATCCTCACTTCAAAGTCAATCTAAGCTTCAAAAATATTCTTGAATCCTCTCCAAAATTTCTGCAACAGCTCTCACTCCTCCATAAAAAATGACAAGCAGGCACTCCAAACGCTCTCGTTCCGGCAAAAACGTTGCTTCCTCTTCCGCCGCTCCTCCTCCCATTTTTCCCTACAAAGACGGTTCTTATTTGCGGTTTGATACTCAACCCGAACTCTCTCGATTCACTGAAAAATTTGAGAGTCGGGAAATCCTCCCTCCTCGCTTTTCCACCAGTCAATATCTTGAATCTAGCGCCCCCGCGGCAACTGCAAATATACTTAGGCAAAGCCAACTCCTAGATTTTCTATATCTTCAATATCCTCACATTCATCCTCCCCTAATTCGCGCTTTCTATTCAAATCTTTAGCAAGACGCAGATGGTGATCCTGTTTCAAACATTAATGGAGTTCCAATTCTGTTAACTGAAGAAACATTACAAATCATCACTCAACTTCCTCGAAATGGGGGAGACGTTTCGCTCTATTCTAGAGAAGAAGGGGCACTATTTGATGAACAACTTCTTTTTAACCAAATTGGGCTTGGAGGATTTGATTTGATTTTACTTTAGACAACCGTCGCCCAACAATTAGGGGCATGCTCCCGGAATATCGACTAATATTCTATTTTATCACTCGAGTTCTCAAACCTCGCAAATTCAATCACACCACAATATCCCATGAGGACGCAAACTTATGCATGCTATTATCACCGGGGCTTGCATCAATTGGTGCAAGTTCGTCTTGACTCACATGTTTGATGCCATTGGGGATGATAGACCGCTTCCTTATGATTTTATTATAATGAATCTTCTTGAAGCTTCCGGTTTCAACACCACTGTTGGTCCTATCAAAAAGGGCACCAAACATTGGGAAATTTCCGAATCTTCCTTTCCCAATGTCAGTGAACACATGGCTCCTCCTCCTCCTCCTCCTCCTCAAATGCGTCGCCCTCACGCTCCTACTCTTCAAACCATTTCAGATCAACTTGCTTCTTTGTCCACCTCCGTCAATCGTATTGATCAAAACGTTACTCGATTGACTTATGAGCTTCATGGATACTTTGATCATGTTAACTATCCATATGCTGGACTTGTCCTTCATGAAGAAGTACCGAATGACGAAGAGGATGATGATGATGACAATGAATAAATTTTCTTGCTTTTTGTATAATTTGGTTAATATTTCTGTCTATTTTTTATTTCTCATTATGTATTTCAAAGTATTCTAAATAAAATTTTATTGCTTTTTGTTAATGTCAAAAGGGGGAAGAATACGGGCTATGCACACTAATGCACATTTGCATAAATTGAGGAGGAACTCCTAAATTGAGGGGGAATTCATTCATATATACATATACTTGTCGTGAACTGTCATTATCATAAATTGAATATGCATAACCCGGCATTGGTTTGCCATTATCAAAAAGGGGGAAATTGTTGAAAACACGTTCTCAAGTCGCTAAAACTAAACGTGTGTTCATCTTTGTAGGTTTTGATAAATGACAAACCAACGAGCATGGAACGGTAACCTTCAAGCAAAGAACAAGATCAAGTAAAGCAACGAAGTTATACTTGGGTCGTTTTATAGTGTGATCTTGATTCAACAACAGATTCAAGTCTTGGCCTCTCTCGTAAAATCATTTTCATCAAAACATGCATCTTTAAATTCAAACAAAATGATTTGCATTTTAGCCAAAATGATTTTCAAACATGTCTTTCAGAACTGGACATATATAATCAATTATATAGGACAAATAATCGATTATGTAAAGACCGCCAAAACTGGAATTTTCAAAAACTGCAAAACAATCGATTATATACTTGTTAACAATCGATTATATTAAGACAGTGTGTATCTGAAGTTTTTCAAAATAGCAAATAATCGATTATGTATGTTTAACAATCGATTACATTGAGACAGTGCTTAAACTGAAATTTTCAAACTGCAAAGTAATCGATTATATGTTTTGCATAATCGATTATATTGAGACAGTGTGATCTGAAATTTTCCAAACAGAGAAACAATCGATTATATGGTTTTTAACAATCGATTATGTTCAGACCGTTGCCAAAGTGTTCTTTTAAAAGTTTGAAATATAATCGATTATACATAGTTGATAATCGATTATGTTAGCACAGAATCTTAAACTGATTTTTGAACGTTAACGTACAATCGATTATGTTTCATAAACAATCGATTATTCTCCTTATAATCAGGATATGATCTTTTGAAAGATTTGCATATAATCGATTATACAGTCTACATAATCGATTATTCTCCCTAAAATCACGAGACTGTTTTTTGAACGTTGGTCAAATAATCGTTATATAGACCATCTAATCGATTATATGAGCACAGAATCATGGATTTTGATTGGCAATTAAGCAACGGGAAGGGGCATTTTGAGGCCTATAAATACACCTCTAAATCACTTTTTTAAGTACAACAACTGAGCATAAACTTACAAAAGCTTACATACTCTTGCATCAATTATTTCATATTGAATTCATCACTTTTTAGAGCCAATTTCTTGAAGAAGTTGTTGTATTCTTGAGCTTATTAATTTGTACTCATATCTACTCTTTGAGAGAGCAATTGTATAAGTGAGTATTGAGTGTTTATACACTTGAAGGGAAATTCTATAATCCCTTGTTGTAAGAAGGAACATTTTATTCCTTCGTTTGAAGTCTTAAAGTGCGCTATCTTCGAGCAACGGTTGTTGAGGCTTGTGTGACTCAAGTTCTCAGTTGTAACGGTTTGTTAAGCACCCGGAAGCTTAACGAGTTTAGTAGAACCTCGAGAGAGTCTCTCGGGAGACTGGACGTAACCACACTTGTGGCGAACCAGTATAAAATCGGTGCATCTCTTCCATACTCTTTTAATTCCGCAATTTGATTCAAGTTAATTTTTATTTCTGCAGAATTTTTTATAAAACGCTATTCACCCCCCCCCCCTCTAGCGTCAAGCACTTATTCTAACAGATTTTTGACGGCAGTCCTAGGTAGGGGAATTGACCGATCGAGGTATATTTATACTTGTCCCTTGAGCCATTTGCCGTATCGTGTTATTGTACTCGGCCCTTGAGCCATTTTTCACAAAAATCGTAAGCATGGAGATTGCATAGTACAAATTTGTTTTTGAGGCACAAGATATTTGATAAGGAAAAATGCTTCTTTGAATAATTTATACATGCTAACATGTTTTGCCATCGGGGCTTTGATTAACCTACATGGGCATGCATCGTTCGACCGTTTGGCCGATTACAAAGTTTCCTATCGATACCATGTTGACATGAAGCATATTCTTTGAAAACATAACATATGAGAAACATAACATCCGAGGGTGATGTCCCCCAGTATTTGAGGTTGATTCTAAAGAAGCCCCAGATACTTAAAGTATCCCAAGGTAGCACACGCAGTTATTGCCTCATTAAAAACCTCACAGGAAAAATCCATTTGGGATAAAAATCGATCTAAGGGAAAAAAGAGTACAACGCATGCTTTAAAACCTAAGGCATTCGTGTTGAAGATCTTCTCGACATCTTCGATAGAGAACCTGCAATAAGTTAGTATCAAATATAAATGAAAAAGGGAGAAATTCGTACCTTAGCAATAATATCGTTTGAGCAGTGATATGTTCCAATTGTTCGGCAATTTGTCGCCCTTCATTGTGCCAAGTTTGTAAGATCCCTTTCCAATGACACTGAGGACCTGATATGGCCCTTCCCAATTTGGGCTGAGCTTCCCTTTGTTTGGATCTCGAGTATTGAGGGTAACTTCCTTCAGAACTAAGTTCCGTATTTTGAAGTGTCGCAGATTCGCTCTTCGATTATAATATCTTTCAATTAGGTGTTTCTGGGCGGCCATTCGAACGAGGGCGGCCTCCCAATTTTTGTCTAACGATTAGAGGCTCATGCTCATAGCCTCGCAATTTGATTCTTCTTTTGTGTATCAAAATCTGACGCTTGGGTCTCCGACTTCGATTGGGATAAGAGATTCAGCGCCATATAATAAGGAGAATAACATTACCTCCGTACTGAATTTTGTCATTGTCCGATATGCCCAAAGGACTTTGGGAAAAATTTCTCTCAATTTCCCCTTAGTGTCGTTCAACCTTTTCATTAGGTTTTGAATGATGGTCCTGTTTGTTGATTCAGCATGTCTGTTCCTACTAGGATGATAAAGCGTCGATAATATCCACTTATTTTGTGATCTTCAAGGAACTTTGTCACTTTGCTGCTGATAAATTGTTTTTCATTGTCGCATACTATCTCGGTGGGTATCTCGAATCAGCATACGATTTGGTCCCAGATGAAGTCTATAACTTCTTTCTCTCCAAATTTCTCGAAAGCATGTGCTTCAACCCATTTACACAAATAGCCAGTCATAAATAAAATGAACTTAGCTATACTCGGGGCCGATAGTAGAGGACCAATATGCATCCCGTATTTCATGAATGGCCACGGGGATAGGACTAGGGGTGGCCGTTCGGGCAGTTCGTGTTGCATATGAAATTTTGGTTTGGATTTTCAGTTTTCGGATTGACAAAATGACAATCCAAATCTAATCTAAATAATTTCGGATTGGATCGGATTTTTTAAGTTTGGTTTTGGATTAATCGGTTTGGATATTTTGAATTTTTGATTTTGAGCTCATATTTTGAGATGTTTCTTCTTTTTACAAAAATAAATATCCAAATGAAGCAACCATGTTAAACTACTTGAAAAGTTCTTCATTTTCCTCAATTATCGAAATGAAATATTAAAGTAATGAAATTATCATATAAAAAAATAAATAAAAATACAATAGAGACGTTAATACGAAAAATAAGAAGTAGAAAGAGTAAAACCATGTCAAAATAGAAAGTATTCTCAAAATAACTTAGTAATTAATATTGAATATATATGATAATATCTAATGCGTAGGGTATTGAACTTATTACTATTGACATACGAATAATGGCGTAAGTATAAAGTATAAAAATTTCGGATTTTTGGATATCCAATAATTCGAAGTATCAAATCCAATATCCAATCCAAAATCCAAAAATTTTAAAAATTAAATCTAAAATTCAATCCGTAATCCGAAAATCCAAACCAAACATCCAAGAAATTCGGATTTCGATTTAGATTTCGGGTTTTCCCAAAGTATGCCCACCCCTAGATAGGACTGAATGAACTTACTCTCTGGGTTGGTATATCATCGACGCATGGCTTTGGCATTTGCCACACTTTCGAACGAAGTCCTTAGTGTTTTTGTCCATATTATCCCAATAGTATCCTACTCTGATGATGTTGTGAACTAGTGAATCGGCACTAGAGTGGTTCCCAAAAGTACCTTTATGACTTCCCGTAGAGCATAATCAGTGTCCCCTGGTCCCAAACATACTGCTAATGGTCCATCGAACGTTCTTCTGTACAATGTTCCATCTTCAACCAACGTGAATCAAGCAAATTTTATTTGTAAGGCCCTTGATTCATTAGGGTAGGATAGGAGCTTTTCGTTCTTCAAGTACTCGATATATTTATTCCTCCAAACCCAAGTTAGCCTCGTGGAGTTTATTTTTGCATGGCCTTCTTCGACCACCAATTTTGAAAGTTGTACAACAGTCGGCGAGCTAATTTCATCATCCTTGACTAATGACCCTAAGTTTGCACAGGCTTTGGTCTCACCGTTCTGTTCCCGAGGTACATGCTGTAAGATCTATTCTTTGAACCAATGTAAGGTTACCAGCAAATTATCCAAGTACCTCTGCATTTGATCTTCTCGAAGTTCAAAGGTTTTGTTGACCCGGTTAACCACGAGCTGAGAATCACATTTGGCCTTGATGACCTCATCTCCCAAACTTTTAGATAGCTTGAGACTTGCAACATGGCCTTATGCTCGACCTCATTGTTAGTCAACATAAGGGTTTTGATAGATTTTCTAATCATATTGCTTGTGGGCTGTTTCAAAACAATACCTAGCCTAGACGCCTTCACATTCGAAGCACCGTCTGTAAAGAGGGTCCATATCCCCGAGGATGTGCTTGATATTAGCAGTAGATCCTTTTCGACCTCCGGCATGAGGGCTGGTGTAAAGTCGGCCACAAAGTCTGCTAAAATTTGAGACTTGATGGTTGTTCGGGGTTGATATTCAATATCGTACCCATTGAGTTCGATGACACATTCGGATAATTGGCCTGACAATTTCGGCTTATGTATAACATTTCGAAGCAAGTAAGTGGTTAATACACATATGGGGTGACATTGAAAAATATGGTTTTAGCTTTCTAGAGGCATTTATCAGTGCAAGTGCCAATTTCTCTAAGGGTGGGTATCTAGTTTATGCTTCTCCTAGAGTTCAACTTATATAATAAATAGGGAATTGCGTACCTTGCTCTTCTCAAACCAAAACACCACTTACCGCAATCTCTGGGACTACCAAGTACAAGTAGAGTTTTTCATATGTCTTTGGAGTATGAAGAAATGGTGGGCACGAGAGGTATCGCTTCAGATCTTCTAATGCATGATGGCATTCCGGGGTCAAAATCGTTCTTCTTTTTTAGTAGAGAGAGTAATATATGAATCTAATCCGACGATCTCGATATGAATCAACCTAAAGCAGCTATCTGCCCTATCAGCCTTTGCACGACTTTAACGATGTCCACGATGGTGATTTCTTCGATATCCTTGATTTTGTCAGGATTGATCTCTATTACCTGATTTGACACCACGAAACCAAGGAACTTTCCCGAACCAACTCCATAAGCGCATTCTCGGGGTTGAGCTTCATGTTGTATTTTCTCAGTATCTCGTTCCTGAAAATGTGTCAATTGGTCCTCTGGCGCAGGGATTTAACTAGCATGTCATTAATATATACTTCCATGGTCTTACCTATCTATTCTTTGAACATTTTCTTTACTAGGTGTTGGTAGGTAGCCCCTGTGTTTTTAGCACGAATTACATTAGCAATATGTTCCATACTTGGTGATAAATGAAGTCTTTTCTTGTTCTTCTGGGTTCATTTGAATTTGATTGTACCCTAAATAGGCATCGAGAAAACTAAGGATCTCTAGGACAATCGTGGCGTCGATCATGAGATTGATATTAGGCAATGGAAAAGAACCTTTGGAACATGCCTTGTTTAGATCCTTATAATCTACACACATACTAAGTTCCCCCCCCCCCCCCCCTTTTGTAGGAACTACAACTACATTGGCTAACCATTCAGGATATTTCACTTCCCAAATGGACCATATTTTGAGAAGTTTAGTTACCTCGTCCTTTATGAATGCGTGTTTTACCTCAGATTAGGCCTTTCTGTTTTGCTTTACCAGTCTGAATTGCAGGTCCAAACTCAGTCAATGATTGGTATCTCCAGTAGGATCCCTATCATGTCAAGTTGGGATCAAGCAAAACAATCCATATTTTTAATAAGGAATTCAATGAGTTTTTCCCTGAGCTCGGTAGTTAACCTCGTGCCCAGGTATACCTTTCGATTAGGTATGTGCTCAATCAATATGACTTGTTCGAGCTCTTCAACAATTGACTTCGTGGTATCGGAATCATCAGGGATTATGAAGGTTTGGGGTATCATGCAATCATCATTCTCGATAATTTCCTATTGTTTCGATCTGGTCGAAGCCGACGACTGTGGTTGCTATTTGACCTTCTATTTTCCTTTGATTTTGGTCCTTTTGTTGTTGTTAGAGTTGACACGGGTATCACCTCATCGATTGCAAACATCTCTCTGGCTGCTGGTTGCTCGCCGTACACCGTTTTGACTCCTTCTAGTGTTGGAAATTTCAAGACTTGGTGAAGCACTGAAGGTACTGCCTTATATTATGGATCCAAGGTCTTCCAAGCAGTACATTATATCTCATATCCCCTTTGATCACATGGAACTTTGTTTCTTGGATAGTTCCGGCCACGTTTACTAGCAACATGATTTCCTATTTGGTGGTTTCACTCGCCATTTGAAACTGTTGAGCACTTGAGCTGTAGGAACGATCTGATCCTGAAGGCCGAGTTGCTCCATGACCCTCGATCGAATAATATTTGCCAAGATACCTGGATGAACCAACACATGTTTAACTTTAATCTTAGTCATAAGGATAGAAATTACAGTGCATTATTGTGAGGCTGTTCGATCCCGTCTTCATCTTCGTCGTTGAAGTATAAGGTAGCTTCTGGTAAGTAATCTTGGATACGTTTCTCCCTTGTGATCGTGACTTTGGTGCATTTAAATGTCGGACCCTAAGGGATATCGACTCCTTTGACAATCATATGAATCACATGTTGTGGTTCCTCTTGTTCATTTTTCCTGTTTGTATTCCTGTCTTTCAAGTGATATTTTGCTCGGTCACTCAAGAATTCTTGAAGATGACCCTCGTTGAATAAGCAAGCTACCTCCTCCCTTAACTGTATACAACCTTCGATTATGTGAACATGGGTTCCATGGTACTTGCACATTTGATTTGCATTCCTTTGAGCTAGATCAGTCTGTAGGGGTCGATGTATCTTTGATTCGTCCAATGGCTAACACAATACCCGAAGCATCAACGTTGAAGTTGTACCCCAATAGTCGTGGTGCCTCCTTAGGCTCAACGTTTTTATCAAAGCCACTCTTTCTCATGAGCCCTCAAGAATTTTGACCTCGATCATTCCTTCGATCATTTCACGCGAGATTACATCCAGGTCCACTGTTTCTTCGATCTGTACTATATGGTTCATATTGATCTCTGTTCGATCGGGGTTATCTGTCGATGTCTTTTTGAACCCTGCCTTCATACCAACTTGGGTAAATGGAACTGAATGGAGCTATCAATTGGTCATCTTCGACTTTGATCTTTGATTGGCATCAATTATGCATATCTGCCCAGGTTACTACTGGACATTCAATCAAACTCTACTTTAGCTGATGTGATGCTATCGAACTTCACTCGTTCAAAGCCTGGGTAAAGGCTTGGAAAGCCCAATTATAAGTAAACACGGGTAGCTCCATGTGTTCCATCTAAAATTGAGATATAAATTCCCTTAGCATCTCATTGTCCTTTTGTCTCACTTTGAAGAAGTCTGACTTCCTGGTTGTGACTTTTATTGCTCTGGCGTGCGCCTTAATGAACGAATCGGCGAGCATAGCAAAAGAATCGATGGAATTGGGCAATAGGTTGTAGTACCATGTCATTACCCCATTCGATAAGGTTTCTCAAATTTTCTTAGCAAAACAAATTCAATATCATCGTCTTCCAAGTCATTTCCCTTTATTTTGTTTGTGTTCAAAGTTATGTGTTCATTAGGAGCGGTGGTCCGTTGTACTTGGGTATGTCCGGCATACAGAATTCTTAGGAATGGGCTTCGGAGCCGCACTTTGAAGAAAATGTTTCTGCACGAACTTCTTCGAATTCAAACCCTTAGGATTGGGGGTACCCCTGGTATTTGGTCAACTCGTAAGTTGTACATTTCTACCTTTTTATCATTAGACTTAATCTTCTCCTGATTCAATCTATTTGGTGAGCTCCTCGAGCATTTTCATGATGGCGGGATTAGTTCCCGACCTCCTATCGTCAAATTTCTCCAGTACATGTTCGATCATACGAACAACTTCTTGCGAGGTATCGAGCTCGATTCTGCTTAGTGATCTACTCTGATTTGGCATTGTGCTATTGCAGCCTGCTGGGTTTACAACATTTCAAATATCATTGGAATGCTAACCTCGCCTTCTTCACCACTCCGTTCATTCTGATTGGGTTCCCGATCATCTCTATGAATGTTTTTTTCGGGGTTGGCGCCTAAATTTCCATGAATTGCAACATGTGAATTGACATCGATTGGATCTACGACAAGCGGCCTATTTACAACATGTAGTCCGACGGTACTGATTGGAGGTACTCCGTTTTTCGGGGCGGCTATGTGCTTGTTCTCACCATGAAGACCAAGGCAGTGTCAATGTGAGTGGATACTGCTTGAGAGTTTGACATGTTGATTCCTGAAATAAAAATATTTACAAGAACAAGCGTAAAAGTAATATGTGTTATGAAGGCTGAAATATTAAGCAATCACTATTATCCTTAGCTTCACGGTGGGTGTCAAAATGTTTACCCTAAAAATCGAGTAATAATTAAACTTGTAATGTGGTTTTAAAGATATATGATTTTATCTAATACCAACTAATTAATCTAGAGATAAGTGATAAAATTAACAAGAATATAAAATAAATTGACGTCTGAACAACGTCCTCGAGCTACAGGACCCTCAAGAATAGTAAAGCAAGAATACTTAAGAACAATAAACTGAAGAGCAGTAAGCCGATGAGCAGAAGAAAGAAATATTATATTGCCTTGATTTGTATGATTGTAAAGTGTCTACAAATGATGGGGATCCCTCTTTATATACTAGAGGAATCCTAATTGAGGTACAATTTCTAATTATAAAAGTATATCCCATGATTGCTACAAATAAACGCCCTTGATTTGATCCGTACTGAGATTTTCACGTGATCTTTGACCGGTTAAGGGCAAGCTCATTATTTCGAGATCAGAGAATTGCATCGAGTTTCAGCCTCGCAAAGGATCAGACCTGAACATGGAGACAAGTTGTCGAGTTTGGGATGGAGGCACCTGTCATGATCGAGTTCCCCGACGATCGAGACTGAATATGACCAGCTTCAAGTGAAACACAATAACAGAAAGGCAAGATATCTGTAACTGGTCGGAGATCACAACAAAAATCTTGGAATGGATCAAATCAATGGCGATTCTTTGTATCAATCATGTGATTTACCTCCATAATTAGAATTGTACCTCATTTAGGATTCCTCTAGTATATAAAGAGGGAACCCCATAATTTGTAGATACTTTACATTTATACAAATCAAGGCAATATAGTATTTCTTTCTTCTGCTCATCAGCTTACTGCTCTTCAATTTATTGTTCTTAACTATTCTTGCTTTACTATTCTCGAGGGTCCGTTAGCTCGAGAACGCTGTTCAAACATCGGTTTATTTTATATTCTTATCAATTTCATCACTTATCTCTATATTAATTAATTGGTATTATGTAAAATCACGTATCCTTAAAACAACACTGCAAATTTAGTAGTTACTCGATTTTTAAGGTAAACAACAAGTCATATACTAACATAAACAGGATGATAGTAGATGGCTAGAATGTTGAAGTCCTCAATGCTCACCCTCAAACTCCCACTTAGCTCCAAGATCTCTACAAAGGTGTAGAAGTTTAATATGAGTACAACCGACCCTATGTACTTAGTAAATATTTTGACTAGCTTCGATGAAGTAGTGGTAAGGTTTTTAAGTCATAAAATACTGACTTAATATACTTGCGCAGTTTATAAGCCTAGAAAAATAATAGGAAATAAATAACTAGAAACAAGCTGAAGAAAATAACGTTATCGACAATAAGGTACACATAACAGAAGGAGTTAACAACATGCTATTCTAGATAACCAGGTGAAGAGAATATACAAATACACCAAAGCTGTATCCAGAGAAGATTTACACCTAGTAGCACTAACTTAGTTGTTTCCACATGAATGTGGAGAGTTTTTATATGAATAAGTCCAATTTCTGTCAATTACTAATTACCATTATACATATATATATATATATATATATATATATATATATATATATATATATATATATATATATATATATATATATATATATTAAAAGCAAGAAGGCCCTTAATGAAATATCGTTTACTTTTTTCATCCTTAAAAAATAGAGGTCATACTAAACAAAATATCATTTAGTAATTTTTTCCTAAAATTTAGGATTTTAAATCAACTATAATTATTGTTATTATATATTTCCTTATATAATTAATGTAAAAGCTCCTAATATTTAAGGTTCAAAAATTTGCAAACGTATACTACATATTTAAGGAAGATTACTAACTATATTGAAATATGTGAAAACACTTTTGGGAACTTTTATAAGTGTGACATGCAAAAAACATACACGTTTTACCAATTTAGTTTACATAACCGAAACAAAGTGTACATGCATATTTTTTATATTGGTTAAAATCTCAAATTATAGTTTTCTATTTAATGTTGTTTACTAATATTTGACTATGGGTTTGTACTCAACACTGTATCCTACATTAGAATTTTGCAGCTAAATAATACTCTAACAACGTAGATAATTTAACTTATTTTGAGTACATTAACAATATAAATAATGTTTAAGCAAATTTAACTTATATCATAATGATACAATGATTAAATTTATATCATTTATTTTTTTCTAGAAATAAATTTTGTTGGATTTTAATATTACTAATCTAATAAAATTCTTTATATGTTAATTTTATCTAATATGGAGAATCTTATTATTTTTCGCATTTTTCAATTTTAATTCAATAAGATTAACATGAAATTTTATATTAGGTACTTTGAGCAAACAGAATTTACTTCTTTACGGCTATGAGAACATAGTATATTTTACATGATACTTGAATACAAATCAACATATTATTCTTTATTTGAGCTATTAAAGCAAATGCACAACTCATATATCGAAGTTATGTCAAGGCATTAGAATACTTCTGCATGATATAATTTTTTTTTAATTAAGTTGGCTAAAAGGGATCAATAGTCTTTATTAAGCTTGTACATTTTACTTTTTTATTTTTATTTTATAACTCATCACATAGTTTGATAATTTTTGTGTAATTTTCAAATTTTATATTTATTGATCACACGCGCAGCGCGCGTACTCTAAAGCTAGTAAAGATATAATTCATCTTTACATCAATCTAATGCATTCTAGATGTCAAATAGTTTATCAACGAGTACCATGCATACATAAGAAAATATCGGAAAAGCATATGAAAAAATGTACATGTAGGTTGCATAAACAAACGCATAAATATACGTTCATATGTTAACAGTTCAATTCAACAAATCACAACATTTTTGTGACGCACAACTCGATTCGGTCATAATATTGTTCCGGCATGTATATTGATCCTATGATCATATTACATATTGTGCACCTGATCCAATATAATATATGCGAGGCATGCACCCGTTCCTATATATCAATCAACACAACAATAGTAACCACCAAACTAACAACCCAACAAGGTATCGGTAACAAACAAGGTAGAAAGCATATATATAACAACAAAAAAGGTTGAAGGCATATGCGTAACAAAAACAAATAAGATAGAAGGTACAATTGTAAAAACAATAATCAGGGTAGAAGACAAATATATAATAACAATAAACCAAGTAAAAAGCATAAACGTGATGGTAACAAACAAGTAGGAAACATACTTGTGATAGTGATAAAATCTAGTAGGAAAAGTAGATGTAAACCAAGTAGAAAACTTAGATATGATAGTAACAAATAAGATAGAAAGCATAAATGTAACGGTAAAAAACCAAGTAAGAAACATAGATGTGATAGTAAAACAAGATATGAAAAATAGATTTAATCCAAGTAGGAAACATTCGTGTGATAGTGACGAACAAGATAGGGAACATAGATATAAAAAGGTAGAAAACAAATAATAGGAAACATTTATGTGATAGAAACAAAAAAGATAGGAAAGCATGTATGAGAAACCAAGGTAGAATGAGTGTATGTATCTAAGAAAAGAATAAACATAACATAAATTCTAACTCCCATCCTCCCCGTATAGAGATAACCAATGTTCCAATCTCATATCAAACCACATGGAAGTATCATCGTGCCAATATTATATCAACCAAATGAAAATATCCATCGTGCCAAATATCGCTTAAGGCCCTAAATCTTTTAATATGAATAAAGAATCTCAAGTAGAATAAGAATAACATGTAGAGATATGTGTTCATGATATAAGGTATGACTACAATTAAATCAAGTATATCAATATTTTCAAGAATAGATCGTCATGCTTAATTAAGATCTCACACGTTTAAACATGATTTCTAGTATGGATAATTTTACTCATATAGTTTTAGAAGCAAATGAAACATAAGTCAAGAAGATGACAAAGTTCAGCAAGGCAAAAAAAACCATATAATCTACCCTCGAGCATAGATAATCCTAGCATATGCATATACGCTCGTCACCCCGCATATGCATCACCCCGCATGTAGCTATTAATATTATTTATTAGGAAAAGTATCATCAACAAAAGCTACGCTAGACACTTACCTCATTCTTGAACAAGTTCAACAACCCAATACCGCTTTACCTAGAAATATTCCTCTAAATGATCAAAACATAGTGCATATACTTTTCGTGTATATAGAACCCAACACCCTTCGTGCATATACTCTTATCGTCACAAGAACAGAAGCCCCATAGTGCAATATCTCTCAACCAACAGCACGGAAGTACCCGTCATTACAATATAACTCATTTCCCCTGCACGGAAGGACCCGTCATGCAATATCACACATCCTCACAGAGCATATGTAAATTTGTAACGAGCAAGGTAAGGAGCAACCACAACATCAATTAGAGTGACCAAATACACACAACACAAGGGAGGTTACCATCAATTTTGCACCAATAGCCAAATCAACATTTCGATAATTTTAAATGCCCAATATGTCAACAAGCTCAACGTAGTTATTAACATGAATTACAACATTCAAAAGAATTTCAGAATCTATTTAAATCATGGAAGACGTGATATAAAAAGTAACATGATTTAACAAGGCTAGGTCTACTTGTATGCTTAAGCCATAGTAAAATCCACATACACTCGCCATCTTGTATATACACCATCCCCAACACACAATAAATTTACCCAATTACATTCTAATTCCCTCATATCAAGGTTAAACAAGATACTTACCTCTTTTAGAACAAATCAACCTTCCAATACCGTTTTACATATAGCACAATCCTCCAAACCACTCGAATCTAGCCAATTAATCCTCAAATAAGTTAAAACAAGATTTAGAAACATTCCTCGTATTAAAAAGGCTTGATCTTTAACATAATTGGAAATGTCAAGAAAAAGTCAACTTGGGCCCACTTGGTTGGAATCCAAAATCAAGACCAAATTCCGATTACTCATTCACTTACGAGTCCAAATATGTGATTTATTTTGAGATCCGACCACATATTGAATTCTAAATCTCTAAAATATCAAATCCTAGATTTCTACCAAAAACCCATATTTCTACTCTATAAAAATCAAGCTCTAGGGATGAAAATCTATGGTAAGTAATGGGAACAAATCAAATACAAGTTAAACTTAATAACTCTTGAAGTTGGGAAGAAAATGCTCTCCAAAAATCTCCTTCCATAAAGTCTAGGCCTAAAAAATTGAACAAAAATGAGCTAATTCTGAAATCCCCTAATTTTTACCCAGCTACAGATGTCGCAGCTGCGAACTCTTGTTTGCAATTTCGTAGCTTGCAAATCCAAACCACATAGTCGCAAATGTGAAGCAGCCTTAGAGCCTCAGATTTTGCAATTATACACATACTTCACAATTGATAAGGACACAGATACAACTCTAGCTTCGCAATTGCGAACATCAAATTTTACAAGCAGATCATCGCAATTGCGGTTATTGTAGCGCCCGCGATTCCAAACTTAGCAAAATCGGTCCAAAACCAATTTAAAACTCATACGAGCCCATTCCAAATATTCACAAAAGTATAATAAGCCTACACAAAGTCATTGCTAAGTTCAAAACATCAAAATAACATCAAGAATCAAGCATCAAAACTCAAATATTTCAAGTGTTCATAAGTTCAAATTCTAAATTTCCACAACAAGCACCGAAATGGCCTCAATTCACCCGGGATCCACACCAAATATATATATAAGTTCAAAATTATCATAAGAACCTACCAAAATTCTCAAAATACCGATCCGAGGTTGTTGACCAAGAATGTTGATTGAAGTCAGCTCTAAAAGTTTTACATTGTAAAATTCAAGTTTTCTTTGTAAAAATACATCTAAACTTCTGGAGATCGAAACTAACTATGCACATAAGTCATAAATTATAAAATGAGGCTATTCAAGTTGAAAAATCACGAAACGGAAAGCTACAACTCAAAATGGCCTATCGGTCGTTATATTCTCACATCTAAAAGAAAAGTTCGTCATTCGTCATGCACATAAATGTACCTGAATTGGTAAAAAGATGTGGATGCCTACTCTTCACATTGAATTCAAAATCCCAAGTCGTCTCCTTGATGAACTTTCCTTCCCAAAGCACTTTTACTGAAGTAATATTCATAGATCTCAACGTTCGATCCTGTCAATCAATAATAGCTACCGGCTCTTATTCATAAATCAAATCCTCATCAAATTGCATTGTGCTGAAGTCTAGTGACTTGTTTTTTATGATACTTCTGAAGCATAGAAATATGAACCAGATGTACCCCTGTAAGGCTAGAAGTCAATGCAAGACTATAAGCAACCTATTTAACTCTTACTAACACCTCATTCGGATCAATAAACCTTGCGCTCAACTTGCCTTTCTTTGCCAATATAATCACCCCTTTTATAGGAGAAGCTTTTAAAAGTACATTTTTGTCCTCCATAAAAGCTACATCATGAACCTTCTTGTCTGCCTAACCCTTATGCCTACTCTATGCTTTATAAAGGCGATATTGAATCAACTTCACCTTCTCCAAAACATCAAAAACCAAATCCATACCTAATATCCTGACCTCACCAAGCTCAACCAACCAATAGGAGAACGATATCACCTACCATATAAACCCTATATGGCGTTATCCTCTAGTGGTAGAAACTTATCCGACTGGCCTCTAAAATAACATAGGACCTCAAAATATCCTCAAGAATCTTAATAGCCACTCATACCGGCCATCCTTCTGTGGGTGAAATGTAGTGCTCAACCCCACTTGCATGTCCAACTCTTATGTGTTCAACTCTTCAAAAGTGCAGACTGAACTGTGTGCCACAGTATGAATTGATAGAAATAGGAATATCGTGCAAATGAACAATCTCTGAGATGTAGATCTAATCAATTCCCTCTAAAATGTAAGAAGCATTCACGGAAATAAAATGCACGGACTTGGTAATTTCTAAGTCAAACTATCTGGTCTCTGATGTCCACACTTCACCTGTTGGCAATTCAAACACCGTAAAACATGCCCAACAATGTGTTTCATCATATTCTGCCACTAGTAATGTTGCTTCAAGTCATGGTACATCTTCGTGATGAGTAGAATAAGGAATACCTTAAGCTATGAGCCTCCTCAAGAATCAACTCTCTCAAACCATCAATGTTCGAAACACAAATCCAAACTTGAAGATTCATAACACCACCATCTCCAATCATAACCTTCTTTGTTACACCCCGTCGCACCGCGTCTGTAAGGCCCCGTAAAATCTTACCTGAAACCCATGGTTTCATGGTGCCCAGAAAGACTTGTATGTTAAAAATTGTAGAGGTTACGGACTTTTCGGGTTAGACAGTATGCTGAAGAGTAAAAAGAAATTGTTGGCAGAAAAAAATATTTCTGCGGCCCACCAGCCGCAGAATCACTCTACTGACCAGAGAATGGTTGCAGAATAAAGTAGAAACTTGAGCAAAATAGTGGGACCAATTTGCGATCCATTATGCGGCCACAACAATGATTTTGCTGGATGCACACTAATCACAGATTCAACATGAAAATTTTTCGGATGGAGGTTCTGCGGCGCGATATGCGGCCGCAGAACAGTTATGTGGATCGCATAATGGTCACAGAGTGGGGAAGACTTGCCCAGCTCCGGAGGGCCAATTCGCATCCCATTGCATGGTCCGTAGAAGCATTATGCAATCACGTATGCGACCGTAGATCCTGTTTCGGAGCTTTATTTTTGGATTTTGATAACCCCATCCTACTTCATTAAAATGGATGCAATGGACCATTTTGAGCAAAAAATTTGATGCTTTTAGAGTGAGAGAGTTTCCTAGAGTGGGAGAGTGATCTTTAACAGATTATCCTTCAATTCTTTCTCAAATACTTGAAGATTAACAAGGAAAACTCACTAAGTCTTCATCCTAGAGGTATGATTCTACATCCTAACTCTTTATCTCAAAATTTAACTAAAAATGGGTTATTAGCGAGACAATTCTTGGGCATGAGTGTTATTTATTTTGAATGCATGTGTCATCAAAAGGGTGTAGGAAGATTGCAAGTTTGCAAGCTTAAAATGGTAAATAATGGATTGTGGGATAATGGAATCCTCCATAAAAAGGGCTTGAAACCTTATTGCACGTGATTGATAAAATGTTCGAATGAGCTAGAACCATGATCATCTTCCTAATTTTGGTTTAATTTGTTATATTTCTAAAAACAATTGAAGTTGCTGAGAATCATGGAGCATTTTAGAGTTTGAGAAAGCTTGATTGAGGTATGTTGGCTAAACTCTTCTCTTAGAATTGAATCCCACGGTGTTCAGGTAATTGCTGTAAGTCCCAAATTGATCATTATAAAGTTGTCTGTTTTAAATATGCTTATGTTGAAAGATATATGTTCAATATGTATTTTAAATGATTTTATCATGTTATCTTGTCATTTGAGGATGTGTTCAAAGTATGGGATGTGTGTTAAAAATGTTAAGACTTCAAGTCAAGTTCGAATGAAGGTTGTTATGCCAAATTGTGTGAAAAGTCTCAATGAAGGTTTTTATGTTAAATTGTGTGAAAAGTCTCTATGTGCCTAAGATTCTCGATTGCTCACTTGTATATTTAAAGTCTTGAATGGAAAGCCTTTTTGTTGTTGATAATGATAATGATGTTTGAATGCGGAAAAGGAACTTGAGTTATAAAATACAACCAAGTGCCAAGAATGACTTTATAATTGTGGCAACTAGTGCCAATGAATTGAAAATATATGAGATAAGTATGAAGTGAGATGATTTATAGAAAAGGGTAATGTCTCGGGTGAGACGATCTAGCCGATCGGGACGTAATCGGACGTTATGCTGCACATATAGAGGTGATTGTGCTGGAAAATTTAATTGAAATTATGATTATGGTTGATGTCTCAAATGAGATGGCCTAGCCGATAAGGACATGATCAGACTCCGTATAAAAGTACGATGGTATTGTGAATGATAACGTATCGGTACTAAAGATCTCCCAACCTAAAAGCATGGTAATTTACTTGAAAAAGTATGTGGTTCTTAACTTTATGTTTTGCTATTGTTTAAGGCTTCTATTGATTTCATGATTGTTCCCCTGTATTATATTCATTATATCGAGATTGAATATAGGTATACATACTAGTACTATTCAACAGTACTAACGTTCCCTTTTTCGGGGGTGTTACATCTTTAATAGGTGTAGGTGGTTCCACAGTAGGCAGCATTGATCAGTTATAGAAGTACACCCTCCTCCCAATAGACTTGGTAAGCCTTTCTTCATTATGAGGTTACACATATTTTGTTCATTCTATTGTCACATTTTGAGGTATAGCCGGAGCCTTGTTGTCGGCACTACTATTATTCTCTTTATACTTATTTGAGGCTCCGTAGATATAGTATGGGTTGTATGTCAGTGCTGAGGAAAGTCAAACAATTCATGTTATGTTTGAATCACTTGTTCCACTTAGATTATGAAAATGTGTGTATGTGAGACTCTAAAATGAAGTAACTAATGAAAATAATTTGGTATTGTATAGATGGTCTACGTATTGCTTAATTAATGAGAATATTTCTTCTCTTTATTCATGAGTGAGTTTGGGTTGAAAGAATCTAATAAGCTTGCTCAGTCGGGTTCACTCGGTTGAGCGCCGGTCTCCCTCCCCAAGTTTGGGGCGTGACGGCATATTTCAATACCAACAAATAAGGGTCATCATATTACCGATCCTTGATGTGCTCTAACAAAGTAGAATGTGCCACCACGCAAGCAAGAACTCCATTGGGCTCGAAAATATCCAATATCACAAATATGTTGGCTAATGCTTGAACACCTATAAGAAATGGCCTCTCATCAACTAGAATAAATGCTAAGCTGCCCATACTCTCTGCCTTATGAGCTGATCGGTAGTTTTGAGCTCTAGCATTTCGTTCAATAGTTTTAGGCCTTTAATAGCTTCATATTACGCATTACGACTTGCGTGTATGGTTGATTTTGTCATTTGAGAGGTTTATGACAAATTTGGAAGAGTGATTCTCAATTTGGAAACTTTAAGTCGGAAGAGCTGACCAAGGTTTGACTTTTGAGTAGACTATCTAGGAATCTGGATTTGATGGTTCAAATAGGTTAGTATGGTGATTTTGGACTTCAACGTGTATTCGAATTTAGACTCGAAGGTCCCTAGAAGGCTTTGGATCCATATGTCAAAAGTTGGGAAATTTAAAATTGGGGAGTTCTTAAGTTGGATTGGGAGTTGAATTTGGTGTTTTCGGGCTATGATTGTGTTTTTGAGACCTTGGAGAGGTTCACTTAGTTGATTGGAACTTGTGTTCGAAGTTTGGTTGTGATTCAGAATGTCTTATGTGTGATTTGGAAGCGGCCGAGGAAGTTTGAAGGTTTGAAAGCTAAGAAAAGAATTTTGATCTTTGATATTTCGAGCCTTTTGATAAGATTGGATGATGTATTATGACTTAATGGTATGATTAAACGGGTACGAGGGGCTCGGGTATGATCCGGGGTGGTTTTAGACCATTTCAGTTGAGTTCACATTGTTGATTTTTGGCTAGTGTCCGTTGTACATGAGAAGTTTTCTACTCTCCGATCTTAGGAGTATCTATGCAATCGCAAAGAAGGTTCCAGGTCTGGCAGCCAACATAGATCACGTTCTCATGGGAGTATCTGCGCTCGCTGAGTGTTAGAGAGTTAGTTGTCGCTGTCGTAGTTGGACGTTCATGTTTGTGGAGTAGATAGGCCAGTTGGCCTTTGCATTCTCGTGTCTTATGCCGCATTCGTGTAGGATGTTCAAGAGAAAGTTTTGATTTGTGCATTGCGATCATGAGGTATTTCCACGACGGTGAAAGGTATTTGCTGGCACTAATTTAAGTTTTCCAATTTCGGGACTTTGTCCACTCTTTCATATTTTGAGCCCTGGACTTTGAGAAGAGGATAACAGGGAGAGTAATTTCATTACTATATTGGAGGTAAGTAACTTTTATTTGGATTATATATTGTTTCCCTATGGACTTCTACACCTATAATTTGGAATTTTAAAGTGAAATTTGGGATTTATGTCTACAACTTAAGAGGGTGTATTCTGGGAATTTGATGGTCAATTTGGGATAGATTTTGGAATCTAGTTACATATTTGCACTCATGGAGTTATGGGTAGTCGAAATCTACCCCTTGACTCGGGTTTTGACCATGTGAGCCTGGATTGACTTTTGGAGATTTGATAAGAGATTGAAGTTTTGCTATTGAAATTGATTCCTATGGCTTTGTTTGACGTTATTAAGTTATATTTGAATAGATTCGAGTCGTTTGGTATTGGATTTGAATGGGAAGATGGTTTGTTAGTGATTGAAGTTTTCCATTAGGAGGTAAGTGTTTATCTATCCTCGCGATATCACTCATCCTCATAGCACGGAAGCACTCGTCATGCAATATAACTCATCCGCACGTCATGGAAGCACCCGTTGTGAAATATCACTAATCCTCACAAAGCATATGTAAATCAGTACAAGCAAGGTAAGGATCGACCACAACATCAATAAGAGTGATTAATTATACAGGCCACAAGAGAGGTAACCATCACTTCTGCACCAATAGATCAACGTTTCAATAATCTTAGTGCCCAATATTTCAACAATCTCAGCATAGTTATTAACAAGAATAAGAACTCAGAGTTTTAAAATCTAATTAAAGCATGAAAGACATGATATAAAAAGCAACATGACATAATAAGGCTAGTTCTACCCATATGCTTAATCGATAGAAAACACATATACAGTCGTCACCTAGCATAATATCATGACCCAAATCCCACCATAGGATTTGTGATGACACGTAATGTCTATGACTAGTTAAGCCTATCACTTAACAAAAATTAATCAACTAATTATGATATAATAAGGCAGAAATTAATATAAAATCAGAAATAGAGTAAATACAATTCAAAGACAATACTCAAACATCTCCCAAAAACTAGGTAGTACAGAGTCATGAGCTCTAATTGAATAACATTCGGAATCTCCTCAAAGATACTATACAGTTTGAATGTAAATTAACAGTATCAATATAAAAGATGAGACTCTAAGGGACTGCGACAACATGTAGCTCTACCTTGAATCCTCACGAACAAGCAAACTCTCATTCTCGAGGTTGGCTACCACCAGTACCTAAATCTACAAAAAATATACAGAAGTGTAGTATGAGTACACCAAAGTCGGTGATCAGTAAGTATCAAAACTAAACTCGGTAAAGTAGTGACAAGGTTCAAGTCATGTGATACTCGCTAGTCAAACCTGTGCAATATATCAATAATTGGTAACATAATATATAAGGAAAAATAATATCAACCATCTCGTAGAGCATGTGATGACAACTTAATGCGGAAAAACTCATATTAGTCAACAAATCATTAAAAGAAGTAGGCCATGTGATAGCATGTCAAATTCAACTAACAACTCATTAAAAGATATACTAGACCAGAACTTTTGAGAAACATGTATGTTATTAAAGTATCAACCCCATTTCAACACAAAAACAACATCACGAAAGACACCCCTGAATCATCACATAACAACATCAATGCAGCCCTTATTTCGCCACATGTGCACGTAACAATGAAATGCCTATCTTATTTCACCACATGTGCATATTCCCACACTTATTTCACAATGTGGGCAAACTAAGAAAATTCCACCCTTATTTCACCCCACGAGTACAACAATAAATACAATTGCACGGCAATGACCTCGTCCTGACACCTCCAATCAATCTACTCAACATGTCCATATGTGCCACAATTATGAAAAAAATGATATCACCAAAAACTTCATCAAAGGTATAAACTCATAATTTATCAATAAGGTGCACAAGGATATGAAAATAATTAAATTTTGATGGGTGTCAAACATATAAAGCATTGCTACAACTAATACAATTTCAATGATTTTATATAGCCACAAAGTGATTAAACATGTTTCATATAAAGTATATATCTAAATTAGGGCATGTCAATAGCCTAAGGTTTAATCCAGTCACTAGCCACACATAGCACTCATATCCATGCTTGTCACCTCGTGTACACGTCGTTTTTCATATATCACAAAAGGAAATTAAGGCCAAACTCCGAAGGGGTATATTCCTGCACAAGGTTAGCCAAAATACTTACATCAAACAATACATTTCTTCTTTCAGGTTAAGTTATGGCAAAAACATCTTTTTCGAGGGAGGTCAAAAGAAAGTCAGGATATGGCAAAACCATCTTTTTGGATCGAATGGTAATTCACCTATATCCGGCTCAAATCTATCTAGAAACGACTTAATAATCTCAAATAATGCTAAACGAATCAATTCAAAAGAAATAAAGTCCAATCTTGACCAAATTCCCGAAAAGTCAACATAAGTCACCCCAGGCTCGCACGGCCAAAAGTAGAGTACATGGGTAGATCTCAACTGCCCATAATCCTATGAGTCCAAATATAATATAAGTTTTCAAAATTGAGTCCAAAACGACTCGCAAATCCCAAATTTCATTTTTTAAAAACACAGTCAAAATTCCCAAAATTCTTTTCAAATTCCATTATTTTGGTGAAAAGATCTATATGAAATCAAGATATAATATCAAAGCTAAGTGAAAATCACTTGCCCACAATCTGTGTGTGAAAATCTCCTTGGAAAATCACCTCCTACCAAGTCTAAGGATCAAAATATGATGAAATAAAAGTAAGTATCAAAATAACCAGCTATAAACGAGCTGCCGATGTCACATTTGCGACCAGAGGTTTGCAAATGTGACCTATTCCTCCACATGCGAAGACATCCTGCCTATAGATGCGACCAAGAACTTCGCAATTACAAAGACCTACTATCCCATCCGCCTTCGCAAATGCGATGACCATTTCGCAAACGCGAAATCTCAGCTGCCTTTCTATTGTCGCAAATGTGACCAACACCTCGCAATTGTGTGGTCCCCACAGGAAACACACATTGAAAATGCGACAAATCCAACACAAATACGGCCATCGAAAAGGCGAGCAGACCTTCACAAATGCGAGATTTTCATCACCAAAAAATATGAAACCAACCAAAACACTTTGATATCAATCTGAAACTCACCTGAGCCCTTCAGGCCGCACATTAAACATGCACGCAAGTACATAAACATCATACAAGCTTAATCATTAGCTCAGAAATTCAAAATAACATGTAAAACCACAAATTAAACACCAATATACATCTTGCTGGCTATGAAACTGAAGAATTTCAAAATTCACAACTATGTGTCAGATTACTAACAAACCAACTCGGAATGACACCAAACCTTGCAAACAAGTTCTAGATGATAAATGGACCCATTCCAAGTCCTAGAATAACAATCCTAACCTGATAGCCACAAAGTCAACATATGGTCAAACTTATGAAATTTCTAAACCTTCAAATTGCCAACTTTCGGCAAAACGAGCCAAATCATCTTAGGAACCTCCGAATCCAATTTTGGGCATACACCTAAGTCTAAAATCACCATGCATACTTGTTAGAACCATCAAAACACCATTCTGCGATTGTTTCCATAAAAGTCAAACTTTGGTCAACTCTTACAACTTAAGTTTCCAACCTTGGAACTAAGTGCTCTATTTCCATCCAAAACCTTTCCGAAACCAAACCAACCATTCCCGCAAGTTATAAAACAAAAAGTAAGCATACGAGAAGCATAAAATTGGGAAACAAGCTCAAATACATAGAACGGCCCATTGGGTCATTACATTCTCCCCTTCCTAAATAAATGTTCATCTTCACCAACTCTATCCAACACCTCGAAAGAACTAATATACCGAGAGATCAACTTGCCCTTATGCCCAAACCTCATCAAAACCTTCATGGGCAAAAATTTGAGTAGAACCCACTCACCTACCATGTATGGCACATCGCGAGCCTTCCAATCAGCATAACATTTTTGCCTGGACTGCGATGTACAAAGTAACTCCTTAATCAATTTCACCTTCTCCAGAGCATCACGAACTAAATTAGTGCCCAATAGTCTACCTCCCCAGGCTCAAACCAACTAACCAGAGAACTACATTGCCTTATATACAAGGCCTTATAGGGAGCCATGTAGATGCTCGACATGTAGCTATTATTGTAGGAAAACTCTACTAATGGTAGAAACTGATCCCATTGTCCCCAGGCTCAAAACATGTCCTCCAAGATCTGAATAGTACGTTCAAACTTCACGTTCATCTAGGGATGAAATTCCATACCCATCTCGGTCTTTGTGCCTAACTCACATTGTACGCTCTCAAAAAATGCGATGTAAACTAAGTGCCTTGCCTTGATCCGAGATAATAGACACAAACACACCATGCAAACGAGAAATCTCTCTAATATAAATGCGAGCCAGATGCTCTAAAGTGTATGTAGTCATGAATGGAATGAAGTGTTCAGACTTGGTCAGTATGTCCATAATGACCCCTATACCATCGAATCCCCTCAAAGTCTGTGGCAGCCCAACTATAAAATCTATAGTGATATGCTCCCACTTCCACTTTGGTATGTCTATCCTCAAAAGCAAACCACCTGGTTTATGATGCTCATACTTAACCTAATAACAACATACTCAACAATGTGTTTCTTCATCCTTCTCCACGAATAAAGTTGCTTCATATCACAACAAATCTTCATGACACCCAGATGAATTGAATACCACAAAACTAGGCCTCCTCAAGAATCAGCTCCCGCAACCCATCCACATTAGGCACACAAATCCAGCTCTAAAGCCTCAATACCCCATCATTACCAATAATCACCTTCTTAGCATCGTTGTATTTCACTGTGTCCCTAAGGACAAGCAAATGGGGAACATCATATTGACACTCCTTGCTGCACTCAAACAAGGACAAGGGTGATACGACATTAGAAAGAACCCTTATAGGCAAACCACCTGGTCTCTGATGCTCATACTTAACCTGATGACAACATACTCAATAATGACTTTCTTCATCCTTCTCTACGAGTAAAACTGCTTCATATCACAGTACATCTTCATGACACCCAGATGAATTGAATACCACAAAATTATGGGCCTCCTCAAGAATCAGCTCCCGCAACCCATCCACATTAGGCACACAAATCTAGATCTAAATCCTCAACACCCCATCATCACCAATAGTCACCTCCTTAGCATCGTTGTGTTACACCATGTCCCTAAGAACAAGAAGTGCATATCATCATACTAACGCTCCTTGATGAACTCAAACAAGGACGAGTGTGATACAACATAAGAAAGAACCCTGCTAGGCTTCGAAATATCCAACCTCACGAATCTATTGGCTAAACCTAAACATCCAAAGCTAATAGTCTATACCCATGTGGAATGAAATCAAGACTCTACATACCCTCAGCCTTCCCACCCAAAGCATCAACTATCACATTGGCCTTCCCAGAATGATAAATAATAGTGATATCATAGTCCTTCAGTAGATCTAATTACCTTTGTTGCCTCAAGTTCAAATCATTTTTCTTGGATAGGTGTTGAAGGCTCCAGTGATCCGTATACACCTCACAAGACACACCATAAAGATAATGCCTCCAAATTTTGAGCATGTGTAAAATAGATGCTAACTTCAAATCATGCACTGGTAGTTCTTCTCATGGGGTTTCAACTGACGTGAAGCATAAATAATCACCTTACCAACCTACATTAACACACATCCAATGGAAACCCGTGAAGCGTCACAATTGAATATGAACGATGCATAAGGCCAAACTAGAACTGGAGTTGTAGTCAAAGAAATCTTGAGCTTCTGAAAACGCTCCTCACACTCGTCAGACCACCTGAATGGGGCACCCTTCTGAGTCAACCTGGTCAATGGATCTTCAATAGACGAGAAACCCTCCATGAAACCCAAGAATTCCCAGCCAAACCTAGAAAACTCCTGATCATAGTAGCGGTAGAAGGTCTGGGCCAACTTTATACTGCATCAATCTTTTGAGGATCCATATTAATCCCCTCATTGGACACCACGTGACCTAAGAATTTCACCAAGTCTAACCAAAATTCTCACTTGGAGAACTTAGGGTTTAGCTTCTTCTCCCTCAAAGTCTAGAGCACAGTGTTGCTCATGTTGCTCCTGCTGTGAGAAAACACCAATATATCATCAATGAACATAATAACAAAGGAATCTAAATAAGGATGAAACATGATGTTCATCAAGTGCATGAAAGCTGCTGGGACAATAGTCAACCCAAAAGACATCATCGAGAACTTGTAATGCCATAACTGGTCCTGCAAGCCATCATAGGAATATCTAAAGCCGTGATCTTTAACTGATGGTACCCCGATCTTAACTCAATATACAAGAAAATCCTAGAACCATAAAGCTGATCGAATAAATCATCAATATGTGGTAGTGGATACTTGTTCTTGATAGTAACCTTGTCCAATTGCCCGTAGTCAATGCACATCTCATTGAACTGTCTTTTTTCTTCACAAATATAACTGAAGTACCCCATGGTAAAACACTCGGCATGATGAAGCCATTATCTATCAATTCCTATAACTATTCCTTTAATTCCTTCAATTTTGCTAGAGCCATGCTATATGGTGGAGTAGATATGGGCCGAGTGTCCGGCACCAAGTCAATACAAAAATTAATATCCTTATCATGTGGCATGCTTGTTAGGTCTACTAGAAACACGTCTGGAAACTCCCTCACTATAGAAACTAAATCAATCCTTGGAATATCAACACTAACATCTCTAACAAAGGCCAAGTATGCAAATCACCCTTTATCAACCATCCGTTGAGCCTTTAGAAAATACACCACTCTACTAGGAACATAACCTAACAAACCTCTCCACTCAAGCCTCAGTAGCCCTGGCACAGACAACGGCACAGCCTTTGGTTGACAATCAAGAACAAAATGATACAGAGATAACCAACCTATACCCAAAATCATATCAAAATCCACCATATTAAGCAATAGAAGATCAACCCTAGTCTCAACCCAATAGTGACCAAACAAGAACGATAGTCCACCATAATAGATTTCCACACAGGTGTAGACACATAAATAAAAGTATTTAGAGAATCACGAGATATATTAAAATTTAAAGTAAAATAGGATGATAAATACGAATAAGTTGAGCCAGGATCAAAAAAACCATATGCAAATCTATGAAAAACCAGAATAAAACCTGTATTGACTACATCTAATACAACTGCCTCTGTCCTACTGGGGAAAGAGTAATAACGGGCCTACCTTCCCCCTATAAGATGTCCTCTACCCACCTATCCTCCACATCTAGCTAGTTGTGTTGGTAGAGTAGCTACTAGAGCGGAACTATAACCAGAGTACCCTGCTGAGGTCCACCATTCGAAGTTTGGAAAAATATCTCATAATGAGCCTAGTATCACCACACCCAAAAAAACCCATCATCGGACATTGCTGCTGGTACTAAGTCTCCGCTGAACATCTGGAATAACCGATGTAGGAACCCTGTACAGAACGTGCACTGAAAGATGGTTGTCCGGTATGAGTGCCCTGGGTCCCTAGCTAGCTGGAGCACTATGGGTAACATGACGTTCAGACTAAATTGGTAGACTAATTTGAACTCTACCATGATGGACCTATACCCTAGAGTAGGAGCCCCAAAATCCTCCAAAACCATGATGCTTCTTATCCTCCCTCTCCCGCCCACATATACGCTACAACATCCTAGCAATCTCCAAAACTTGATGAATGTAGTCTCAGTCTCCAATTCTCGTGCCATCCCAAACCTTAGTATGTAGACAAGTTCCTCAATAAACTTATGGACTCTCTCTCTCTCTCTCTCTCTCTCTCTCTATCTATCTCTCTCACACACAGTGGAAACCAAGTAAGGTGCATGAATATAACTTTGTAAACCTCAAAGCATACTCGGACACAATCATACTCCCCTGGGACAACTGCTCAAACTCATTGCGCAACTTGTCCCTGCGGGTCTATGGAATAAACTCCCTCAAGAAAAGATCAAAGAACTTGGACCAAGTAAGTGGTGCTACACCAATTGGCCTGCTCGCCTCATAAGTCTGCCACTATCAATATGCCAACCCCATTAGCTGAAAAGTAGTAAGTTTGATCTTTCTCGACTCCACCAAACCCATAGCACGTAGAATGCAGTGACACTGATCGAAGAAACCTTGTGCATCCTCAAAATCCCCTCCATAGAACTAGGGAGGATGGAACTTCTGAAAACTCCAAACTCCTCTGCCCCTTTACCGGCATTATTGGCCCTACCTTAGTTGAACTGCAGTTACTAGCTAGACTAGCACAAAGTCGGGTGTTTGATAATCATGAGTTGGCTGCTGTAGCATATGTACGGCAAGAGTTTGAGCTCCCCTCCCATCATGTGAAGTAGCTGGTGCGAGCGGAATCAACCCTACTTGGGCCAAACTCCTGAACATACCCAGTGGAGTGTGTCAAGGTCTCTTAGAGCCTCTGTGTAGCAATAGGCTGCTCATGTGCCCGCTCAACATGATTAGGCTCCTAACCCTCAACTAGATATGCTGAAGGCTCCACATATTCAACTCTAGAATGTGACCTAACTGTAGCACATGCACATCTTTGACCTCTACCTCGGCCCCAACCTCTCGCAGCTCTAGTAGGGGCGCTGGTGTCTGATCATCTGATCTGGTAGCACGTGACCTCACTATCTGTGGGAGAATAGAAGAGTAAAGGTTCAAAATTTTGGAATAAAAAAATCTGCATGATTAAGAACGAAAGAAAGTGAAGTTTTCTCATAGTTCGGTAGCCTCTCTAAGATAAGTACAGACCTCTCCGTACTGATCGGTAAGATTCGACTAAACTTGCTCATGACTCGTAGGGACTAGGAACCTAGAGCTATGATACCAACTTGTCAAAATCCAAATCCCACCATAGGGGTCGTGATGGCACCTAATCTCTAATACTAGGTTAGCCTATCACCCAACAATATTAAATCAATAAATCTTAATATAATAAGGTATAAATTAATATAAAAGCAAACAGTTAATGCAATTCAAAGACAATACTCAAAACATATCCCTAGAATTAGTTAGTACAGAGTCATGAGCTCTATTGAATACATATGGATTATTACAAAAGATATTATATTGTTAGAATGTAAATTAACATTATCAATATAAAAGATGAGACTCCAAGGGATTACGACAACATGGACATATATCGTGAATCCTCAAGAATAAGCAAGCTCTCACTCTCGGGGTCTACTGCCACCAATACCATAATCTGCACAAAAAATATGTAAAAGCGTTGTACGAGTACATCAGGGTTGTCACCAAGTAAGTATCAAGACTAACCCTGGTGAAGTAGTGACGAGGTTCTAGTCATGGATACTCACATGTCAATAACTTGTGCAATATATTAATAACTGACAACAAAATATATAAGGAAAACCAATATCAACCATCTCGTAGAGCATGTCATGACAACTTAATGTAGAAAAACTCACTTTAGTCAACAATTCATTAAAAGAAGTGGGCCACATGATAGCATGTCAAATTCAACTAACAACTCATTAAAAGAATTAAAAAACGAAAACTTTTAAGAAATATGCATGTGATTGAAATATCTACCCATATTCAACACATAAACAACAATACAAAAGATATCTAATCACGCCCAACAATGCCTTATAAAAAGGACCCAACGGTTGTTGCAAATATAATTTGATTTACAAGTTCGGAGTCGAATCCCACAGAGAATTAACTTACTAATCACAGTTGCTAGCCTCGCAAGAATTCAAGCAATCAAATTTCAGAAATATTGAATAATGAGTTGAGTGTTTATTAAGTAAAATCAAGGTAATTAAAAAGCTGTAATTTTACTACTAACAAAGCAAATGTTCTAGACAAGATTAGAAAGGTCTAGGGTTATGATTTTCCCTCTTATCGAAATTCTCCCTATTATGTCTCCTATAAATTTGCATAGATACTCTCAATCGATCGTGAGTACTTTAGGCGTCATAATTCTCTTCCGAGCAAATACAACAATCTACTAGACGTATTCTTCCGAACTATGGTAGCTAGCACTAGTTTACCGCTCACTAAGATCGCACTAAAGTTTTATTTTTCCTAATCCCACCTTTAAACCCTCCGTGTTGAGCCTCATATACGGTATGAGTGATTTTGTTCAATAACCACCTAAATATGTACCATTTTCCATGTAATACATGCTAAATAGGCATAGTGAATTGAGGGCCCTTCAATCAACCACAATAACCGCGTCGTTGAACAAGTAGAGACAATCCAAATAGGAAACTTATATTAAATGCAACAAGAATTCATCCTCCAAAAGGTTCTATCAAACCCTAGAATAAAGATTTTAGCCACTCATAATTGTTTTCACAACTACAAAATAAGAATTCATCACCAGTAATAGAAAAGGGAAGAAGAAAGATAAAAACTCTTTTCCGAATCTTCGTCTTGCTCCTCGCTTGTTCTTGCCTTCATAAATGTTGTGTAACCTTCAAAAGTCAATCTTTGGTATATTTATATTGCTTAGGGTTGCTAAAAAGAGGAACTTATCAATCCTACTTCGGATCGGAAAAGCTGGAATCCGCGTCCATCTTCGCGCATAACGCTCCATGAACACAGATTCGGCTTTTGAAATTCTTCTATTTCGTGAAGCGATCTGTGCCTTTTCTTCACTTTGCTATTTTGTGCCTTCACTTTTCTCCTTTTTCGCGTCCGTTTTTGTGCCACACACGAGAATCGACGAGCTCCCAAACATTCTATTTTTCTCCTTTTTTTCAATAATTTGATATCATTTGCTCCATTGTCATTCAAGCTCACTCCTAAAAATAAGAAATATATAATGAGTATACTTCACTTCAAATATCATGTAATCTCCGCAACTCACAACCAAATGAGATAAAAATATACTCAAAACCATGCACTTTTGGCCATTTATCAATACCCCGAATCATCAAATTACATCATCAATGTCGCCCTTATTTTGCCACATGTGCACATAACAATGAAATGCCTCTATTATTTCACCACATGCAGGTATCGCCGCCCTTATTTTGCCATGTGAGCAACCAGAGAAAACACCACTCATATTACGCAGCACGCGCACAACAATAGACATAATTGCATGGCAAATACCTCGTGTTGACACTCCAATAAATCCACTCAACATGTCCATATGTTACAAAATTATCACAAAAACAATAACACCAAGAAACGCATCAAAGGTTTAAGATCATAACTTATGAACAAGGCACACAAGGACATGAAAATAGTAAAATGCAGATGGGTGTAAAACATATAAAGTGTTGCAACAACGAATATAATTGCATGCTCATGTTCATGTAGCCACGAAGTAATTAAGCATGTCACAAATAAAGTACATCTCCAAATTAACGCATATCAATAGCCTAAGGTTTAATCCGGTCACAAATCACTCACAACACCTATGTACACACTTGTCACCTCGTGTACACGTCACTTTTCACATAGCACAAGTAGGAAATTAAGTCCAAATCCTAAGGGGTATTCCCTTGCACATGGTTAGCCAAGATACTTATCTCAAACAAGCCAATTCAATACCCCAAATATGCCTTTCCTTTAAAATTCACCTCCATCCGACTCATATCTAGCCAAAAATGACTTACTAATGTCAAACAATGCTAAAGGAATCAATTCCACACAATAATCTTTACCCAATTTTGAAAAGTCAACAAAAGTCAATCCCGAGCCCGCGCGGTCAAAACCCGAGTCGAGGATTAGATATCGACTACCCATAATCCCAGGAGTCCATATATAAGATTATTTTTCAAGATCGAGTCCAAATCTGCTTTCGCATCCCCAATTTCCTTTTTTTAAAACATCGTCAAAATCCCCAAAAATCCCTTTCAAATTCCATGATTTTAGTGTAAAAATCTATAATAAATCAAGATATAATATCAAATTTAAGTAAAAATCACTCACAAATATATGTGTGAAAATCTCCTTAAAAAATAGCCTTCTACCAAGTCTAGAGCATAAAGTGTGATGATATAAGAGTAAGTCCCGACATAACCAACTATAAACGAGCTGCAGATGTCACATTTGCGACCAGAGATTCGCAACTGCGACCTTCGCAAATGCATCCATGCCTCATAAATGCGAAGATAGCCTACCCAGCGGATTCCGAAAATGCGACCAAGCACTTTGCAATTGCAAAGACCTACTGCCCCATAAACCCTTGTAACTGTGATGATCACTATGCAAATGCGAAGTCCCAACTACCTTTCTATTGTTGCAAATGCAACCAAATGCCTAGAAATTGCAAGCAGGCACCCCCTCCTCTCATCCCCCAATTGCAAATGCAAGAATTCCACCGCAAATGCTAGCAGACTTTGCAAATGTAAGGTCTGCAGCACATGAAAATCTGGAACAACACTAAAACACTCATAAATCAATTTGAAACTCACCTGAGCCCCTAGATCCACACACCAAACGTCCACACAAGTAAATAAACATCAAACGAACTTGCTAGATAACTTGAACATCAAAATAATATATAAAACCACGAATAGAATACCAAAACACATCTTGCAAGCTATAATACTCAAGAATTTCAACATTCACAACCAAGTGTCTGATTCCTACCAAGCCAACTTGAAATGTTATCAAAGTTTCACACAAGTTATAGATGAAAAATGAGACTATTCCAAGTTCGGGAACAAAAATACAAAACTGATGACCACAAAGTCAACCTATGGTCAACTTATGAAATTTCTAAACCTTCAAACTGTCGACTTTCGGCAAAATGAGCTAAATCAGCCTTGGAACCTCCGAATCCAATTCCGGGTTTATTCCTAAGTCCAAAAATACCATACGAACCTATTAGAACCATCAAAATACCATTCCGAAATTGTTTTCACAAAAGTCAAACCTAGATCAACTATACTAACTTAAGTTTCCAACCCCGTAACTAAGTATTCTATTTCCATCCAAAATTTTCCCGAAACCAAAGCAATCATCCCCGCAAGTATAAAATAACAATTAAGCACACGAGAAGCATCAAATAGGGAACACGGGGTTAAAATACACAAAACGGCCAGCCAAGTTGTTACACATATATGCAGCCCCGACACATATAGTCGTAACAAATAAACCTAATTACATCCTAATTCCCTCAAATCATGATTAATCAAGACATTTAACTCTTATTGGAATAAGTAAACCTCCAATACCACTTTCCCTTTAGCTTAAACCTCCAAACGACTCGAATCTAGCCAATTAATACTCAAATAAGTCAAAACAAGTGTTATAAACTACCCTAGTATAAAAAAGGTTCGATCTTTAACAAATTTGGAAAAGTAAACAAAAAATCAACTTGGGACTACTTGGTCAAAATTTTAAATCAAGACCAAATGCGAATTACTCATTCACCTTTGAGTCCAAATATGTGATTAATTTCAAGATTCAGCCTCAAGTCAAGGTCTAAACCTCTAAAATACCAAATCCTAAATTTTTACCCAAGACCATATTTATTCTCAATGAAAATCTAGATCTATGGATGAAATGGAAGTTGATCAATACAAGCCAAAGTTACTAACCCTTGAAGTTGGGAAGAAAATAAATTCCAAAAATTGCCGCCCACAAAATCTAGGTCTTAAAAATGGAATAAAATGAGCTATTCCTTAAATCCTCTATTTTACCCATCTGCAGATGTCGCAATTGTGAACTCTTGTTCGCAATTGCGTAGCTCGCAAATGCAAATCACATAGTCGCAATTGCAATGTGGCTTTGGAGCCTCATGTCACGCCCCAAACCAGGGAAATTAGGCATAGAAAAACATGGAGATATAAAGCATAAAAGAAAAAAAAGGCAACAATACTAGATAAATACTTTAAGCATAACTAGGAAGTATAATACTAATACCAGATCTGTTGGGAATGTAAAAAGACATTACAAAATAGATGAATATAATGGTGACTATGTCTGTTGTGCATCATAACAAGGAATGCGAATCACCATAAAGGCTCCTCAATAGATGTGCCCATGCACCCAAATGACTACCAAAAGTACATATCTCAGTACCTGCACAATCATGGCAGAAGTGTAGCATGAGTACGTAATTCAATGTGTACCCAATAAGTATCTAGCCTAATCTTGAAAAAGCAGTGATGAGGGTCGACATCGACACTTACTAATGGTCCAATAAACCAGTACAATAAATTATAAAATAGATATGAAATACAACAATAATTATGAGGTAAGAAGTTGTAACTAATATAATCCTCCAACAAAATGACAGTATGAATTTCCTCAAATATCATGTGTTATCTCAAGTAGATAAGAAATATCATGTAAATGTCAAGTCATAAATCAAAAGAAAAATATCCTGAATATTCAGACTCCTATTGATATTACACACGAATTATGCCGAGGTCATACGATCCGATCCATAATAGTCATGTACATATACTTCTGAGGTCGTACGGTTCGATCCATGGATACATCTTAAATATACTGCCGAGGTCGTATGGCACAATCCAAGGATGCATCTCAAATATATTGTTGAAGTCGTATGATCTGATCCATAAACCCGAGCATAAACATGATTTTAGCTACGTATAAACTCTTGTCACCTCGTGCGTAGCATCCAAATCTAGTTGCAAATAACAATTTAACACCTAGGAGGTTGTTATGACCCAATTCCCACTATAGGTCGTGATAGCGCCCAACGTCGCCGTTACGAAAGCTAATAATGAACTATGAACTTACTTATTAATTATTTTATTACTTATACAATTATGAATTTTATTAAATAAAGAAGTTAATGTATTGAAAATCATGGATGCATATGATATTGGTAGGATATAAAATAAAAGGCTGACAAATATTTAAGAAAAAACATTAACATCTACTAGAATATTCCAAAATCCGGTGTTACAAGTGCATGAGAATTTATTATTGGTATATTTGGACGGGGTTCCGAGAGGCTCGGGTAAGTTTCGAATGAGTTTCTTATAATTTTTGTTTCATGTTGCATTGCTGAAGGCTGCTGGTTCTGGTGTTTCAGCATCTGCAGAAGAATAGACGCAGATGCGAGTCCACAGATGCGAACAATTGGTCGCAAAAGCAAAGAAAGACTTGGTTGGGGATCATGGCATATGCAAAGGAAGAGGCGCACATGCGTGTGCGCATGAATGGAAGCTGTGATTGCAGAAGCGGGATTGTGCGCAGAAGCGTGTTTTGTCTCGCACCTGCGTTTGCAGAAGCGCGTTTTGGATCAAACTATTGTGCATGTGCAAAAGAGTAAACCTCTAGTGTTTTCTGCAGGAGCGAAAATTTTGTCGCAAAAGCGACACTGCAGAAGCGTCCCTTTGTTCATAAAAGCAAAAATTGCTAGGCAGAAGCTATATAAAAATCGAGGATTTGGGTTCTTTCTTCATATTTTGAGATGCGGGACTCGGATTGAGGCAACTTTTGAAGCAATTTTCATCATAAGGATTGAGATAAGTATTCTACACTTTGTTTTGATCTTATTTTATGAATCTATCTTCATTTTGGCAATCAATTGATGAATTTTAAAGAAGAAATTGGGGATTTTAGCCTAAAGTTTCGTAATGTGATTTTTTGAGTTTTGAACACCAATTTGGAGTCGGATTTGAGTGAAACTAATATGGTTGGACTTATCGTTGAATGAATTTTCAAATTTAATAAATTTTATCGGGTTCTGAGGCGCGGGCCCCGATTTTGACCTTTTGGTCGTTTTTAGGCTTGGGCATTATTTGCTGTATTTGAGTTGCTTTTGTCTAGTTTTGAGCTGTTCGAAGGCCAATATGCACAGAATGGCATTTTGAAGCATCATTTGCCTTATGGTATTGGAATTTGCTTGTTCAAGATAAATAACAGTTATAAACTTGGTACTGAGGGTATAAAACCCCGAATGACGTGTTACATGATTGGTGTTGAGGTGACAACATGCTAGGTGATGGGCGTATGTGCATGCACCGTATGAATTGTAACTCCGTTATTTCTGTGGTACTGTGTAGTTACCTGAACTTACCTGCTACTATACAATTTCTACGTACTTGAGCTATTGAGCTGTGATTCATGTTAGAATCCATGTCTAGGCTACATGCTTATCATGTTGGGACCCACTAAAGTCATTTCTATAGTTAAGCTATCTGCTTTCATTGCATTATATACTCAATCATACGTATTCATATGCATATCATATCTCATTCTCTATTACCATTTATTGATATATCACATCATTATTTTGGGCTGTTTTTTAATGACATTGCGAGCCTGGGAGACTGGAGAGAATGATGATTGAGTGAGACCGAGGGTCTGATGGTGAGGATGTTATGGGAGCGGGCTGCACGCAACATGATTTACTGATTTATGCCATGATTGGTTTGTTATAGCGCTTGGACTGAAGGAGCCCCTCCGGAATCTATACATACACTCAGTGAACGCAGGTACCTACTGAATGCGAGTGCCGAGTACTGAGTGATTGGGTTAATGATACTTTATTTTTAGCATGATGAACTATATTCATGAGATTATTAATACACTTGTTTTAGACGTGGTCATACGTATATTATGAACACAAATTCATATTTGTTATTCTTGTGTTATGCCTTAATTTGATGTATAGCTACTTGAGTTTTTTTTTACCCACATTAAAGACTATGATTTAGCTTTTGATACAATCAAAACATATTAACTACAACTTATATCTGTCAAAAATAATCTTCCACGAGCTAAATTTCAACAATTTTTTTTTGCGTAAAAAATTCTAATTGTTTTAACAATGACCTCCTTACCACTACTACACACTTAATTCTCCTTATTTCTCCTCGTTAGAAATAAGAACGTTTAAGATTCTCCTTATAGCCCTCGCTAGAATTTTAAGGCAAAATACCTTAAATTACCTTTAAATTTGGCTCAGATTATTAGTATCTTTCCCGAATTATGTCCAGTCTTAATTCCCCCCTCAACTTGGCTTTTTGAGAGCCATTACCCCCTACTAGACGCTGATGTGGCAAAAGGTATAGGTGCACTCACCTGCCACGTAGATTTTTCTGTCTATATGGCATTTTTTTTTAAAATAAAATATTTGTTTAACCTTTTTAAGAATATTACTTTTTAGATAAAATTTTTCACATACAATTTATAATAAAACTTGGATATAACTACATTATTTAGGCTAAATATTTTTATTTGGCCAAAAATAATAAAGTTCCAGTTATTCTTTTTTTTTTTTTAATTTGACCTGAAAATAAAGATTTATACGATTGAAATAAATAGTTAATGCATATAAAAAGTTATAAAAAATACTGAAATTAATTATTTTGGCTATAAATTTTTGTATAGCTCTAAATTACGGCTTTTTTATACAAATTTTTACCTATAAAAGTAAAAATACACAATTAAAATAAATAGTTATTGCATCAAAAAAAGACCTAAAAAGAGTGTACAATTGCAAGATTACAAGTGCAATTGTACACTCTTTTGATTTCTTCTTTTGATATAATGCCTATTTATTTCAATTGTTTATTTTTTTATAACTTTTTTGATGTCTCGACTATTTATTTCAATTGTATAAATCTTTATTTTTAGGTCAAATTCAAAAAAAAGATTAACTAAAACTTTAGTATTTTTGGCCAAATAAAAATATTTAGCCTAAATAATGTAGCTATATCCAAGTTTTATTATAAATTTTATTCGAAAAAAATTATCTAAAAAGTAATATTCGTAAAAGGGTAAAAAAATATTTTATTTTAAAAAAAAAAATCACATAGACAGAAAAATCTACGTGGTAGGCGAGTGCACCTACGCTTTTTTTCTCACATCAACATTTAAGGGGCAATGACCCTCAAAAGGTCAAGTTGAGGGGATAATTAAAACCGGACATAATTCGGGGTCGATACTGATAATTTAAGGGTGTTTTAAGATATTTTGCTGAATTTTAAAGTGCGAGTACCAAATATCTATGCAACCTATTTTTCCTTCAAAGAGGCAAAAAAATACTTTATCTCTTTAACTTTATGTAACATTTTTCATAATTCGTGTAAGAAAGAATAAAATATTTTTATATTTAAAAATAATTTAACTTTAAATTTTTTTATTTTTATCATTTTATCCTCGAAACTTTAAAAATCTCCCTTTCTTTTAAATTTTTTTGTGGAATCAAATTACAATCATTATCAACAAAAATAAAATACATTAATCATAAGCCTACGTGACCGCTCGTTCCTTACCCTCTATCCATAGCAAGTGTGAATATGTGGTCAGTAATTAACGGTGAAGCGCAAATAAATATAAGTAAGGCAACCACATAAGTTTCCATCACATCAAAGCATACAGTAAACATGATTATGCAGCTCAATAAAAATTAGTTCTGCCATTATCAAATTTAATTAAAAATAGATAACCGCTTGTGTCCGCCTTACTCCCCAAGTTCTTCACATTCACTAGTCACCATTACTACCCATTTCTGTCTTAGTGACAAAATTTTGGTCGGAGCATGCGTTCTTTGTGTTTCAGTGTCATAATCGGACCTACAAACAATGCGAATAACAAGAAGAAAGTTCCATCAGTACCATATTGCTCTTGTTCTCAAGCCATCTTCTTCTCAGCTTCCGAATTCAGTAATAGATTGGATGTCAATAAGCATCATATTGTCAGTAGTGATAAAAGCAGTAGGAATTCCTATTCCTACAATAGCAGAAAAGGAGGAATTAAAGAGGATCCGCTGTTAGGAGGAGGAGATGTGGTGGTTCCCGCAGATAGAAAGCAGGTTCGGTGTGAAGTGGAAGTGGTGTCTTGGCGAGAACGGAGGATTAAAGCTGAGATTTCGGTGAACGCTGATGTGAATTCTGTTTGGAATGCTCTCACTGACTACGAAAGGCTTGCCGATTTCGTCCCTAATCTCGTTAGCAGGTAACACCATTTAATGTATACACACCCCATTATTTTGTTGAAAATGCATTCTTCTGTTTTCCAAAATTTGATTTTGTTTTAGATTCTCCTTATCCTTTTTTTTTTCTGCTTTGTTTTGCTTCAAAGGATATCATTGTAGATACGGAAAAGGCCTAAAAATCCCACTCAACTATCAGAAATGGCCTATCTATCCCTTAAAATATTGCTATTTCCATGCCACTACAGTTACACTTTTGGCCTGTGTACTAGTGGTTCCATTTTCTGATTTTTAAATAATAAAAATTAATTTTTCGACCCCACCTTTACCACATGTAGTTCTTCTTTACCTGACCCTACATCTCTTTTAACCCTGATTATATATAATTAACCGAGCCCAACCCGATAAAATCTAACCACATAACCCAAAACTAAACCTAGAGGAAAATGACACTTCCATACTTTATCACGGCTCCTCCCGCGACTGAACCAACTCCCAGTTTTAATAAAAAGTTCAAATCCTCCTGCTTGTCATAAAATTTCAAAAACGACCTCACAGGTGAGTAGTAGTATGTAAATAAAATATAATAAATTACTCGTTAAGATTTTGAAAATATTGCCAAATGATCGTGACAATCGTGATTAACGAAAAGTTAAGTGTTCTGAGAGTGGTTAAAGGGAGGGACTGGGGTAACCTGTTGTAGGAAAGGAAGGACAGGTTCATCAGTGCTGCGATTTGGTTGGTCAGTTTTGGGGTCGGAAGCTCAGGCAATCATGGGCGTCTTAAAGGAGGAAGTCATTCTGAAAGATTTTGGAACGAGGAACCCAACGGCTGTTGAAGAGATGATATTAAGGTTGAGGTGGAACATGTTGCCGGAAATTTTATAGGTCGCAATGCGGCAGCCTCCATCCCCTCAAATGGCAACCAAGGTTAAAGGAAATGTAGGATCAACAACAACAACAAGAACTACCCAGTATAGTCCCACGAGTTGGGGTCTGGGGAGGGTAATATGTACTCAGACCTTACCCCTACCCGAAAGGGTAGAGAGGCTATTTCCAATTGACACTCGACTCAATTGTAGGATCAAGTAAAGAAGAACTAGTATATAAAGACACGTGGCAAAGGTATGGTCGAAAAATTAATTCTTATTATTTAAAGTTAAAAAAATAGAACCGTTAGTAGACAGTGGCATAAATAGGCCCATAGTGTATGGTAGTGGCATGGAAGTAGCGACCTTTTAACGGATGGCATAGATAAGCTGTTATTAATAGTGTTCTAGTTCGAAAAATGTTTAAATAGAAAGACAAATGAAAATAGATGAAGCAGAATATTAAATCCGAGCCCACAAATTTCTTGTGTCTCATTAAGTAATTATAACCCTTCCACAGTTGCCAAGAATTATAGGTTACTTCCTCTCAGGATAGAACGGAAAAACGTTTCTGTGATAGTGGCAACACAAATCACGGAATTTCAACGAACTCAAAGATACGCTGCAAATCACACGACTTACTGTTTTGTTTTGATGGAAAAACGATGCAGTAATTTAGTTGGGAAGAGGGAGTGATTTTGAGAGAGAAATCTGTAAAAAGTTGAGTGAGTAAATGAGGCAAAGCCTCTGGAATTTATAGAAAAATCTTGGAAGAGGTGTGATGTTTGGTTTGGAAAGGTGTCTGTTCAGGAAAATGCGTCCTGCTGCGGTTCTACCGCGGTTACGCCAGGACCGCGGTCAAAGTATCTTGCAGATTGAATCTGCCGCGGTCCTACCACGATTACGCTAGGACCGCGGCAAGAGTGGACTTCAGACACAGTTTTCTGGCACGGTACAACAGCTAACTGACAGACATTTAATTAATTATTAAATAATTAATTAAATAAATTTTGTCCAAAAAATAAACTTATCGATCGATCATTTGACAAATCTAAATCCAAATCCAAAGCCAAAGCCAAAGCCAAAGCCAAAGCCAAAGCCGAAGTTGAGCCGAGCGACGACGACGACACGAGGGGTTTCCCTTTTCCTCAACCTTTTGAGAGATAGAGAATGAGTTTATCAATATAAACTCATATTAGATGGTTTCCCCATCCAATGTAGGACAATCCACTTTTCAAGACTTTAATAAATTTGAATTTTTCATTTCCCTCCAAAAGTCATCTCATCCATTTCCCTTTCACTCCACTCTATTAAAGACAAAGTATGTCTTTAAACTCCAACAATCCCCACATGAATGGGGAATGGTCTAAAAGAAGAATATATGCATAAAAACTGTGTGATTTGCAATTAAGGATTAACTGCATTTGGATAAGTAGGTTTCCCTTTGAACTTTCCATAGTGAACTTATATCGGATATACTCGGTCAATCGGTAGATTTGATATCTTTGAACCGTCGAGCTTTGATGTATACCTAGACAACACAAGTAACTCTAAAACCTTAAACGTCTTTGGTTCTCATTGTTGTGTTCGTTTCAGCCATGAACACCTCTTGGTTTCATAAGTGTATAGAGAATTTGGCCTTGCTAACTTCTCCTTGAAGCGGCTTACACTTCACACTTACATAGGTGATTTATAAGCTGTAATCCTAGATATTACATTTTCTGATAATTCCTATATCAGAATTAGATAATCATTAAAAAGCTTTAATCGCTTTATCCTTGTTTCCTAACATTGTTCTTTCATCAGAATGGATTATTTTGACAATGTTTCACTGTCTTTTATAACTTTGTTTTATCTCCTTGAACCTAGATCTTGGGATCTCCAGTCTTTTAAGTAGAATTACCGTTATGATTGACTTTTCATCGGCCACAGACCCATTCCCTTCGTGTGAACTCAACTGCCTCTCTAGTAAGGCCTTTTGTAAGCGGATCCGACACATTTTCCTTTGACTTTATGAAGTCAATTGAAATGATTCCTCTAGAGATTAGTTGTGTAACAGTTTTATGTCTTCGTCTTATAGGACGACTCTTGCCATTATACATGACATTCTTTGCTTCCTATAGCTGATTGACTATCGCAGTGAATGCAAATAGGTGTCAGTGGTTTGGGCCAAAACGGAATATATTCCGAAAAATTTCGAAGCCATTCAGCTTCTTCACCGGCTTTATCTAAAGCTATGAACTCAGCCTCTGTCGTTGAGCGAGCTATACAAGTTTGTTTGGATGATTTCCAAGACTAAGCTCCTCCTAATGGTGTATTATGGGCTGGGCCTGGACCTAAATGGGCTAAACGTGCCGGATTTAACAGGATCGGGCTTAGCGAGCCTGGCAGTCCCGGGCATTGTGGGCTCACAAGTGAGACCACCCCTGACGGGCCTAAGCTCATATGGTCCTGGGCTAAAAGGGCCGGGACCGTGGGCCTAGCGGTCTTTTTTTTTGTTTAAGGCAATATCTTGTAAACCATATCATGGCTATGTAAAAAAGTAGAAATCTAATTATTAAAATGCTTGACGAAAAAGTAATATATATATATATATATATATAGACTGTAGTATATTAGTATAGTATATATAATATATATATAGTATACTAGTATAGAATACAACAACAACCCAGTATAATCCCACTTAGTGGGTTCTGGGGAGGGTAGTGTGTACGCAGACCTTACTAGTATAGAATGTTATGCATATATATTTCATTCTATATATACTAGTATAGAATGTTATGTATATATATTTCATTGTATATTTTCTTGTAGTATATATTATATGTTATGTATATATATTCCCTTACATATTTTCTTGTAGTATATATTATATGTTATGTATATATATTCCCTTACATATTTTCTTGTAGTATATATTGTATGTTATGTATATATATATATATATAGTATAGCTTGTATATTTTCTTGTAGTATATATTGTATCTTACGTATATATATTATAGCTTGTATATTTTCTTGTAGTATATATTGTATGTTATGTATATATATTCCCTTATATATTTTCTTGTAGTATATATTATAACTTACAAATAATTCCAAGTTAAAGACAAAAAAAATATTGCAAAAAGATATTCAATGGCATGTCTTATAATTTTTATTACCAAAAATGACATATCTTTCTTAGCCTTCCTCCCCCAATGGAATAAGCACAACAAGGTACTAATACTACCATTAAAAGAGAAAAAAACTAAAAAAAGATGTGCCAAAGTACAAGCACCATAATCTACATTGTATCTCTAACAAATCTCATAAATCCTTCAAGGTTCAGAGGAGGTTGCGTTGGTGGTGGTGGAAAAGAAGCTTGTTCATTACCATTTCCGGGCGAAGCAGAATCCTCCGCAAGTTCCGTCATCATTTCTTCATAAGCTTCATCTATCGCCGATTGTGATTCCGCAATTTCAAAGTTTCTTCTTTCCGAGCGGATCCAATCTGTGAACAGTACTGATTTTTCCAAGCTCCCTCTCATAGACGCTCTATGATCATCTATTTGAAGTCTTGCTTGACTGAAAGCGTTGTCTGATGCAACATTTGAAGCTTGAATAGATAAAATATCCTGAGTCATCCTTGCAAGAACCGGAAAATATTTTTCCCTTGCCTTCCACCATTCCAAAATATCAAAAGAGCCGTCTGGATTCTCCTTTTCAAGTCCCTGAGACAAATAAACTTGAAGCTCATTTAGATGTGAAGTTTCATCATGATTATCACCTTGAGAACCCCTAAACTCCGTCCAAGATTTAAGTGCTTTTAAGCCCGCAACTCTTTTTAGACGATTGTGAACTAGACGAACTAGGGGTTGGAACATTTGGCCTAGAATGCTCTAAGGCAAGTTGATAAGTAGTATAAACTGTTTGTGCATTAATTTTAATTGAGGCTTTTGCATCTGTAAGTGTAGCAAGTTCTTTATTTGAAAGATCTAAAGCCTTATAAATATTTGAATACCAAGAATGAGGACCTCCCAATTTCATTGTAGGATTTAACATTGCAGCAACACTATAAATAGGAGGGGTAAGAAAAAAATATTTTTTGAACTTTTGTTTCATTTCGTTTATAGCAAGTTGATAAATTTTCCCACCCTCCGAAAATTCATTCAACAAACAAATCAGATAGTGCTGCAATATAAACTAAACAGTTTGAAATAGTAGGATAATATTGCCCAGAAAATGCATTTGTAGCAATTTGAAAATGTTCTAAAAAATCTAAAAGAATTTTAACATTCGTCCAATCTTGAGTAGTAAGCATTTCATCATCATCCTCACCACCTACCCGAGCATTAAACGTTGCATTAATTGGGTTTCTATATTCATATGCAACTACTAAACTTTCGTACAATTCCATCTAGTCGGGCAAGGTTTAGGAACCTTTCTTTCTCTGAGGCCATATTCATCACATTTTTTAAAATACTCTCTAAGTCTACTTCTACGGTTTGAATAAAAAAGCCAATTAAGAGCCATTCTAACCTTTTCAATTTCTAAATTTAATATTCGCATACCATCACCAATAATTAAATGATAAATATGACAAATACATCTAACATGGAAAATATTACTAAATGCAGGATTTAGTGTTGTTGTAAGTATGCCTATAGCACTAGTGTTACTAGAAGCATTATCCATAGAAATTTCCATTATTTTATCTCTAAAGCAAAAATATCTACAAATATCTGCAAACTAAACCACACAAAAATATATTCTTAAAACTTAAGAGTTGAAACGAGTTTACCGAATTGTCGAACAACTTCTTGAAAATTGAAAATCGTTAAAGACTTGAAGACTTCAATTCACCAACTTCACAATTTTTCACGAAATTTCAACAATAAAGTAAGCAATTCTAGTAGAGAGATTGAGAGAGATTGATGAATTGGTGAGTAAAAATGATAGAATGAGAGGTATTTATAGTTGAAAATTGGAAAAAAGTGTAATTATTTTAAAGTTTGGGGTTAAAATAAAGTTTGGGGGCCAAATGACTATTTTCTAAACATCCAACGGTCAAAATTGTAGCCCAAACGGCTACTTTTTAAATTTGACGATTGGAATTTTTTTTTAAAAAACTAGCCATTAGCCCAGGCCCGCCAGCCGATCCCGGGCTTAGCAGTCCCGGGCTCGTGGGCTTTCTATGAAGAACCGGCCCGCCACGGGCTTTAATGAATCGTTAAGATTGGCCTACCAGGACCGGCCCACCAGGCTGGTTAGGCCCGTTAGGACCGCTGGCCCGGTCCGGTCCGGTTCAGGCCCGGCCCACAATGCACCATTAGCTCCTCCTCCCACGAGTGAAAATATATCCATTTGTGGATTTTGAGTCATGTGAGCCGGTGATCCAATTTACATCACAATATCCTTCAACTGCCACTGGGTATTTGTTGTATTGCAACGCAAAATCTTGAGTATATTCTAAATATCCCAAGACACGTTTCATTGCCATCCAATGAGTTTGATCTGGATTATGCGTGTACCGACTCAACTTAGTGATAGGACATGCTATATCGGGTCGTGTGCAATTCATGATGTACATTAAACATCCCAAAATTCGAGCATAGTCTAGTTGAGACTTGCTCCAACCTTTGTTCTTCTTTTAATGGAAGATTCACATCAATAGGAGTTTTTGAAACTCTAAAATTTAAGTGCTTGAATCTTTTAAGAACTGATTTGATATAATGAGATTATGATAGTGCAAGACTTTGAGGAGTTCTATGTATCTTTATTCCCAAGATTACATCAGCAACTCCTAAGTCTTTCATATCAAATTTCTTGCTTAACATATGCTTTGTGGCATTAATGTTAGCAATGTCGTTACTTATTATCAACATATCATCTACATATAGACAAACAATGACTATATGATTTGGATTGTTTTTGATGTAAACACATTTATCACACTCATTGATCTTAAAGCCATTTGATAACATTGTTTCATCAAATTTTGCATGCCATTGTTTAGGTGCTTGTTTTAGTCCATAAAGAGACTTAACAAGTTTACAAACTTTCTTTTCCTTTCTCGGAACCACAAACCCTTCAGGTTCCATATAGATTTCTTCTTCTAAATCTCCATTTAAAAAGCTGTTTTTCACATCCATTTGATGTATTTCAAGGCCATATACCGCAACTAAAGCAATTAACATCCGAATGGATGTAATTCTTGTTACCGGCGAGTATGTATCAAAGTAGTCAAGGCCTTCCTTTTGTCTAAAGCCTTTGACTACAAGTCTTGCCTTATATTTGTCAACAAAACTGTCTGCTTTCATCTTCCTTTTGAAAATCCATTTATAACCTAAAGGTTTATTTCCAGGAGGAAGATCAACTAACTCCCATGTATGGTTGCCCAAAATCGATTAAATCTCACTATTGACAGCTTCTTTCCAATATGGTGCTTCAGAAGAAGACATAGTCTCCTTAAACGTTTGAGGCTCATTTTCTAGTAGAAAAGTTAAGAAATCTGGACCAAATGATGTAGACTTCCTTTGACGTTTGCTACGTCTTGGATTCTCCTCATTATGCATCTCATCATTTGTTTCTTCCCGTGGACATTTATTCCTTGGAATAGATGTCTTACCTTCATTTTTATATGGAAATATATGCTCAAAAAATTCAGCATTATTTGATTCCATTATTGTATTCACTTGAATTTCTGGATTTTCTGATTTGTGAACCAGAAAACGATATGCTTTACTATTTGTGCATATCCTATAAATACACAATCCACAGTTTTAGGTCATATTTAACTCTTTTGGTTTTAGGAACTTGAACCTTTGCCAAGCACCCCCACATTTTTAAATATTTCAAGTTAGGACTTCTTCCTTTCCATTTCTCATATGGTATGGATTGTGTTTCGCTATGGGGAATTCAATTAAGAATTTTGTTTGCTGTTAGAACGGCTTCCCCCCCACAAGTTTTGTGGTAACCCAGAAGTTATCAATAAAGCATTCATCATCTCCTTAAGAGTTCTATTCTTTCTTTCTGCAATCCCGTTGGATTGTGGTGAGTAAGGGGCAGTTGTTTGGTGAATGATACAATACTCCAAACATATTTCTTCAAATGGTGATTCATACTCACCTCCCCTATCACTTCTTATCATTTTTATTTTACTATTTAATTGAGTCTCAACTTCATTTTTATATTGCTTAAATGCATTTATTGCCTCATTCTTACTATTTAACAAGTATACATAACAATATCTTGTACTATCGTCAATAAAAGTTATGAAATACTTTTTCCCACCGCGAGATGGTATTGACTTCATATCACAAATATTAGTGTGAATTAAGTCCAAAGGATTTGAATTCCTTTCAGCCGACTTAAAAGGATGCTTAGCATACTTAGATTCCACACATATTTGACACTTTGTATTTTCTCAATTAAACTTAGGCAATATTTCCAAATTGATCATTTTTCGCAATGTCTTAAAGTTAACATGACCTAAACGAGAATGCCATAAAGAATTAGACTCAAGCAAATAAGAAGAAGATTCAACTTTATTCATATCAACAACTATTATATTTAGTTTGAAAATGCCCTAATTTAGGTAGCCTTTTCCTACATACAATTCATTCTTAGTTATTACAACCTTGTCTGAAACAAAAACGTACTTAAACCCGTTTTTAACGAGAAGTGCAACACTAACTAAGTTCTTCCCAATATCTGGAACATGAAGTACATTACATAAAGTAACTGTTTTGCCAGATGTCTTCTTCAAGCAAATCTTCCCATAGCCTTCAATCTTCGCAGTTGTGGAGTTGCCCATGAAGATGGCTCGTCTGGACCTGCAGAATCATAAGAAGTAAATAACCCTTTGTTAGCACAAACATGTCGTGTAGCTCCTGAATCAATCCACCATTCCGTGGAGTTTCCTACCAAGTTTCATTCAGAGAACATAGCACACAAGTTTCTATATCATTGTTCTTTTCAACAATGTTTGCTTGTTGGGTTCTCTTATCCTTCTTAGGAACACGACATTCTGCAATTTTGTGCCCATATTTCCCACAATTGTGGCAGTTGCCTTTGAACTTCTTCTTAGGCGGTTTCTGCTTTGGCCCAGACGGCTTCTTCCTTTTCTTGCTATTACTTTGTGCCTCTTCAACAATGTTTGCACCAACAATGGAAGAACTTGCACGAGACTTCTTTTCTGCTGCTTTGTTGTCTTCTTCTATCCTTATGGCGCACCACAAGATCTTCAAATGTCATTTCCTTGCGTTTGTGCTTTAGTTGATTTTTGAAGTCCTTCTACAATGGAGGCAATTTTTCAATAAATGCTGCCACTTGAAAAGCTTCATTGATCACCAAGCCCTCTGCAAGCATATTATGAACCAACACTTGCAACTCTTGAACTTGAGAGATAACAGACTTTTTGTCCACCATTTTAAACTCTAGAAACTTGGCAGCAACAAACTTCTTAAAACCAACATCTTCAGTTTTGTACTTCTTCTCAAGAGCGTACCACAACTCTTTTGAAGTTTTACAAACACTAAAGACACTGTACAAACTATCTTCTAAACCATTTAGAACATAATTTCTACAAAGGAAATCAGAATATTTCCAAGCCTAAGTTACCAGAAATTTCTCGTTGTCAGGAGTGCCTTCAGCCACAACCGGTTCGTCTTCATTGATAAACCTTTGTGGACTGAGGGTTGTTAGATAGAAGAACATTTTCTGCTGCCAACGTTTAAAATCAACTCCGGTAAATTTACCGGGTTTTTCAGCCTTTGCAATTGTTGGAGCGGGGGCAGCGTTTGGTTCAGCAGCCTGAGTAGAACCAATTTATTCTTTCCCGTGTTGGCAGAAGCATCACTTGTTCCATTTGTCATTTTTCTGGAAAAAAACACAAACCAAAGTTAGCAATCTGGTGAAGTTTTTAATCTGCAAACCGACTACTACAAAATAATTTTTTTTAATCAACACGATCAAATTAGTAATCCGGTAAAGTTTTTAATCTTCAAACCGATTACTTCAAAACAATTTTACTTGATGAAGTTTTTATTACTTCAAATCAAGCAAAATAAGAACACTGTTACAAAAAATAGTTTATAGTTCCTTAAGCTTGTTATCAATAATGTTCTAGTTTGAAAGATGTTTGAACAGAAAGATAAATGAAAATAGATGAAGCAGAATATTAAATCCGATCCCACAAATTTCTTGTGTCTCCTTAAGGAATTATAACCCTTCCACAGTTGCTAAGAATTATAGGTTACTTCCTTCCAGGATAGAACGGAAAAACGTTTATGTGATAGTGGCAATACAAATCACAGAATTCCAACGAACTCAAAGATACGCTGCAAATCACCCGATTTACTGTTTTGTTTTGATGAAAAACGATGCATTAATTTAGTTAGGAAGAGGGAGTGTCTTTGAGAGAGAAATCTGTAAAAAACTGAGTGAGTAAATGAGGCAAAGCCTCTGGAATTTATAGAAAAATCTTGGAAGAGGTGTGATGTTTGGGTTGGAAAGGTGTCTGTTCAGAAAAATGCATCCTGCCGCGGTTACGCCAGGACTGCGGCAAGAGTGGCCTTCAGACACAGTGTTCTGGCGCGGTAAAGCAGCTAACTGACAAACATTTAATTAATTATTAAATAATTAATTAAATAAATTTTGTCCAAAAAATAATCTTATCGATCGATCATTTGATAAATCCAAATACAAATCCAAAGCTGAAGCTGAGCGACGACGACGGCGCGAGAGGTTTCCCTTTTCCTCAACCTTTTGAGAGATAGAGAATGCGTTTCGCAATATAAACTCATATTGGATGGTTTCCCCATCCAATGTGGGACAATCCACTTTTCAAGACTTTAATGAATTTGAATTTTTCATTTCCCTCCAAAAGTCATCTCCTCCATTTCCCTTTTGCTCCACTCAATTAAAGACAAAGTATGTCTTTAAACTCCAACATAAGCCATTTCTGATATTTGAGTGGCATTTTTAGGCTTTTTCCGTTGTAGATATTAAGGTAGAGTAATGCAACATTTTACATTGGTACTACTGCATTGAGAGTTGCTACTGCTGTTACAAAGGGTTACTGCTGCTGTTGTAATAGGGCTTCTGCCCAAACGGCTTTGCAACTAAGACTTGCTTCATCTCTCTCCTCTTTGATTTGCCTAGGGTGTCACATACACCCGCTTAGGGACTCAGCGTCGCAATCGTGCTGCTCTGCATTTACTGCATCACTAAGGTCTAAAGGCTTGATCCCTTATATACCCGGCATCTCTTTCGTGTTTTGTCGCTATGAGATTTACCTAAGGTTATCAGGTAGCCATATCCCTTTCTACGAGACATGGGGTAATCACTATCTTGGCGATAGTCTTTCCTCTTTTTCTCTTTGGAGACTTGTCTGGTCCAGATACCCTAAGCATAACTTGCATGATGTATGATGACATTTTTTGGTTTGAATAGCAAGAGTGTAATGACAGAGGAATGTAGAAAGGAACACATACAAATTGGCAAAAAAGGAAGAGAAGAAAATGGAAGGGGCAGTCCAGGACGTTCCTTAAATTGGACAGAGACGTACGTGTTACAATTGATATCTTCCTTAATAGTGCTGGAACGATGTCTTCCTTGTGTTGCTGCTAATAGCAGAAATCCCCCCAAGGTAGATCTTGTTGTCTTAATGTTAGGATAACTATGTGAATATATATATGTAACTAGTCCTAGTCCCATAGGTAATAAGAATAGCTTATATATTATGTGTACTTAGAGGGTTTATTGAATTACAATTAACATCAATAATAGATTTTTCTCCCGTGCGTTCTTACATGGTATCAAAGCACACGTGAGAGCTTCATCGCTGTGCACAAAACCAACAACTCCAGGAAGGAAAAAAAGGGGTCACTGTGCGAATTCCGGTGGTTGTCCGACGTCAATCTCTTTTTCTGTTGGTGTTGTGCGAAAACCAACACTACCACAAGGTTAAGCACCCTTCGCCGAGCAAACCCCATCAAGAATCTCTGGCAACGGACCTTACACGCGCTCCCACGAGCCGTCGTGTGCATGTCTTTCCGACCACTTTCCGGCAAAACTTCTTGAGGACAGTATGGTCGCGAGGTATTTCCGAGCTTACCCATCTAGGTTACACCAAATTCTGACAACTTTCTTATTTCCTGGCAAGTGAATAGCGCTTCCCCCAAAAAAAGAAGGAATAAGTCTCCAGCTTAACTTGTTAAGACCTTGAGAAAGTTGGTTGTAGAATGGTATCCAATACTATGAATACTTGGATGGTTTCTCTACCGGATTATATTGAGTTCCTTCAGTACAAAGCATGTAAACAGACATCTGAGACAACTTCCGTTGTTCAAATAGGTAGTAGCGTGACTTGTGTCTCTCTATATGCAGCCTCCGATTCTTGAATCATTGATTAAAGTGCATCTGATCACATCTCTGATAATAAATCTCTTTTCGCTGCTATTTCATATTCTTAATCTCTTTCAACAGTCACAATGGCCAACGTGTCTCAAACCATGGCAATTGGAATAGGTCAAGCAAGTCCACTTTCTTCCCTAGCTGTAGGTTAAGTTTTTTATGTTCCCGGTAGTCCTTTTAACCTCATAGCCGTTAGTTGCTTAGCCAAATCACTTAAATGTGCTGTTTTATTTCTTAATGACCTTGTTTTTACACATGAACATAATATATGGGGGGTCATGAAACCGGCGTGAATCAGATGGACTTTATTATCTTATCCTTGTAAAATCACATGGACTCACATCTTGTCTTCCTTCAACAACTTGTCCTGTTACTAATTCACCATATTTATTACATAAACAGTTGTGACATCCCAATTTGTCAAAATTTCAAAAAAGGGTACCTAGTTTATCTCACTTGTCCACTCGACTTTACCAATTCATCTGTATCTAACAACTAAACTACTCACGCAAGTGAAACCACATTATAGAATGCAACAAATATTACAAAACAATAGAACAAGTAAAGTATGTGACGATTAAAGTGTGCAATTTAGACAGGTAGAGGCCCATAGCAATTAAGCATGAGTCATGGAAAGAATGGACAAATTTAGACAAGGGACAATTAAGTGACAAGTGACAAATATGGGATGGAAGTCAATTAAAATTTGAAGACATGTCACAATTAAGGCATAAAGCAAGAATAACATGAAATAAATGGTAACATGGAAATAAATATCAAATCCCTGCATGCTAGATCCCATGACGCCGTATATACACTTATCACCTCGCATATATGCCGTTTCCCCACATGATTCACATAGCACATAGTTCAAGAATTTCTAATTCCTTCAAGTCAAGGTTAGACACAATACTTGCCTCATTCCACGAATCAAAGCAATCAACCAACCACGACCTTGCCTTTTGAACAAGCCTCCAAACCAACCAAACCTAGCAAATTATCGATCAAATGATTCAAAATAAGCTTTAGAAACTACCCATTAATGAAAGAGGTTCAATTTTGATCAATTTTGTAAAAGTCAACAAAAGTCAACCCTTTACCCGCTTGGTTAAAACCCGAGGTTCGGACCAAACCCGATTATCCATTCACCCCCGAGCCTGGTTATGTGATTTGTTTCTAAATCCGAATTCAATTTGAGACCTAAATCTCAATTTTACAAAATCTCCAACTTCTACCAAAATCCCTAATTTCTATCCTGAAATCCTAAATTTGATATTGAAAACACATTAAAAGTATTGGGTAATTGAAAAGAAATGGATTAGAGTTACTTACCAATGATTTTTGGGAGAAATTCCTCTTGAAAAATCGCCTCCAGAATGTTTAGGGTTGAGAAATAGTGTAAAATGAGCTAAGACCCGATTTCTCTCTCTTTTACCCAACTACGGATGTCGCAATTCCGAAGTCTTGTTCGCAATTGCGAACGTCACAAATTCGAGACAACGGTCGCAAATGCTAACCGTGCCTTAGAAGTTAAGATGTCGCAATTGCAACAAAATGATCGCAAATGCGAAGATCACACCTTCGCAATTGCGGCCAAAATCTCCGCAATTTCGAAGATGCTCTACTGTTGCCAGGCATCACAAATGCGACTAAGTGATTGCAAAAGTGGTCCGGTACAGTTCGAAATTGCGAACAATTTCCTCGCAAATGCGAGGTTACCCAATCCCAGTCCCTGCTTGCAAGTGCGAACATTTGTCCGCAAAAGCGAGGCTTGCAAATGACAGTTAGACCTTGCAAATGTGAGATCTGCATCAGACACCTGAATGGGCACTGCACCAGTAGTCTTTACACTATCGAATTCATCCGAAACACGTCCGAAACTCATCCGAGCCCAGTCTCTTGGGCTCCAAATCAATCATGCACACAAGTGTACCGCGCGCGTGATTAAATCACCAAAATAACATTTAAATCTACAAATCGAACATTAAAATGAATGAAATTTCAAAGGAAACTCAAGAACAATTAGAATCACATCTAAGTGTTCGAATCATGTCAAACCAGTTCCGAATTGCACCAAATTATGCAGACAAGTTTTAAATAGTAATACGGACCTATAACAAGCATCAACATCAAAATCCAAGCCCGATAGCCATGAAGTCAACTTACGGTCAATTTTAGGAAATTTCCAAACTTTCAAAATACTAGTTTCTGGCAAAATAAGTCAAATCAACCTGGGGAATTCCGATTTCAATTCCGGGCATACGCCTGAGTCCAAAATCACGATACGGACCTAGCGGAATCATCAAAACACCGATCCCAGGTCGTTTTCACAAAATGTTGACCGTAGTCTACTCAAGTTGTTTTTAAATTCAAAAATCATTTTTCTTTAACTTTTCACATAAAAGCTTTTCAAAAAGCGAAACGGACCGCGCATGCAATCCAAGAAAGATCAAACGAAGCTAATGGAGGTCTCGGAACACGGAAATAAGGGCTAGTGTTCAAAACGACCTATCGGGTCGTCACACTACGACTTACTGCAGTGAGATGCTGTATTGCACCTTTTGCAGGTACAATTTCAGCATAAACACATTTATGACCATAATACTCACAGTAGAGATGGATATCTGAATTGTGTGTCTCTGTGGTCTTTGCTAACATCCATATTTGATGACATTTGGGAAATGTTTCGATCTCATATTTCCAAAACTAAAAAAAATTTAACTTGTACTTAGCATCTGAATGCCAGGAAGAATCTATCATCAGATATTGCAACTTTTATATTATCTTGAAGTTTTCTGTCTGTCATATCCCCATGAAATTCGTATTTCATATATTTGTGGCTATGGCTATGATGATTTATGCATTTACTTTGCACTAGATTGCTGACACGTGAATGAATTGTTCATCACAGTAGGAGAATTACTTGTCCACGTCCTGGACGGATTTGGTTGGAGCAAAGAGGTCTCCAGCAAGCGCTTTATTGGCACATAGAAGCTCGCGTTGTACTGGATCTTCAAGAATTCATTAACTTGGTAAGCTTATGAAATCTGTTTTTGGGAGCTGTGACATTCTAATCTACGAAGGCTCACATAAATATTTGATTGGGTATTGTGAATTAATAATAGACTATTAGCATACTCTAACTCAGTCCATGCTTGTCTAGAAACAAGAGTTGTGCCACAAGTCTGAGAAACAAAGAGTTGATCTGATGGAAAATAAACCAATACAGACAGTATCTTACTAGTGTCTATCCGGTCTTCTTGATATATAATATTTGTCCATTGCCTATCCTCTTCCCTATTTCTTATCCAATTGATGGAGTTGAAAATGAGCGATTTCTTTTGGTTATTTTGCTTTTGTTTACCAGTTACTGGATTCACGTCAATCCCCATAGAGCCAAAGACCAAACCCATTTCACTGTCGAAATTCCCGTATCTTTTTGTTTCGATTAAGTGAGGTTATGACTACTGTATTGTTCTAGTTTTCATTCATTGTCCTTGAGCTATGACATAAGACAAGAGGGGTTGTTCTGATGGTAAGCAACCCCCACTTCCAACCGAGAGGTTGTGAGTTCGAGTCTCCCCAAGAGCAAGGTGAGAAGTTCTTGGAGGGAAGGAGGCCGGGGGTCTATTTGGAAACAACCTCTCTACCCAAGGGTAGGGGTAAGGTCTGCGTACATACTACCCTCCCCAGACCCCACTAAGTGGGATTATACTGGGTTGTTATTATATATCCTTGAGCTATGACATACTGATCCTTAAATCTCCAGAGCTAAATGCGTCAGATGCAAAAGCTATGAGGGTTTCTATAAATTATCCCAATATAACAGTTGACTCAACTTGAAAATGTTACTTAAAAAGTGGTTATTAGTTATATGAAGTTTCTTCTGTATTTAAGTATAGGTGTCTGGGGTTAAATGGTAGTTATAGACTTTATAACTTTTTGAGTGCGTTTCTCCTTAGCAAAGTCATTGTGCCGAATATGATTACATTTTTCACAAGTAGCGATAATTCTTTTTATTTTTTCGCATATAGAACAATATTCTTTTTTCCGCACCTATAACACTGGGGACGTCTAAAGAATGTCATTTACTTCGATGTTTCATGAGAAAGTTCTCCTAGGAGCCTCATTTCTAAATTTTATTTTTCATAGCTTGTCTCCTTATTAGCAATAACAGTGTATATCTAAACAATTTTCAGATCCATTTCGCAACTGCATTTCATGTGTAGCATGGAAATGGTTGTAATTCTTGTTAGGTAATTGTTAGATAGTCATGTAAATAACCGTAGTCCCACATGGAATAAGAGTAGAATATGTATTGTGATTTGTGTATAGTTATAAATAGAGCTACTATAAAACATTTAATAGAATATCAATAATATTTTTTTCCGTGCTTTCTCACATGGTATCAGAGCGGTAGTGAGAAAATACTCATGCAATCTACCAACGATTACAGGAAGAAACAGTTGCCGTGCAACTTTTCCGGTGGCTATTTGCGTCAAAACAATATTTACTGGGAGTAAGGCGCCCAAGGTAGACTTGACTCGACTAGGACCCAAAGTCTTCACTAAAATGATTTCGGCAACGCTGTGGGTACCTTGTAAAGAAAATATAGCTGCCTTTCTTTGATAATTATTTTTCTAACATGGGCCTAATGCCATTGCAAACAGTCAATCTGACCACTAGGGGTGTCAAATGGGCGGGTTGGACTGATATTAGGTGGGTCAGTGGCACGCCCAAAAGTTACTTGGTCTGAGATTGCCTGGGTCAAAATGGGCTAAAATTTGGGTCATAACCCAACCCGCCGTTTTCTTATCAAGCTTTAATTAATATGTGTTGTTTTCTTATGAATTATTTTTTTATCAAATAAGACTTTTTTTTCTTTTAATTATGGTCATATGTAACATATCACACAAAAAAGAATTATTTTAAAGATATTTTAGCAAGGTTAGTCATGGATCGATTTGGGCTAAAAATCAGCTCAACTTTAGATGGGTTGAGATGAGTTGGGTCAAGATGGGCTGAGTTCAACAAATAGGCGGGTCAATGGCAGGTTGGGTGGATCAAATGGGTTTGAGTTCAAATTGTCACTGCTACAACAACAACAACAACAACAACCCAGTATAATCCCACTTAGTGGGGTCTGGGGAGGGTAGTGTGTACGCAGACCTTACCCCCTACCCTTGGGTAGAGAGGCTGTTTCCAATTAGACCCCTGGCATCCTTCCCTCCAAGAACTTCCCACCTTGATCTTGGGGAGACTCGAACTCACAACCTCTTGGTTGGAAGTGGGGGTTGCTTACCATCAAGCTATTTAATTAAGGTAGGAATATCTTCTTTAGTCAGCATAAAAGAGATGCCGATTCATGACATAATAATGTTTGATGTGGTACATAGTTAGATTTAGTTAATATGCAGAGTGATTGAACATATCTCTGAAAGATGGAAGACTTTTAATTGAGCTCTTGTGAACTTATTTACCAGCTTCCATAGTCTTGGCATTGAGAAATTAGAGTGTATTAGGCTAAAAAGCTTCATTATTCCCTCAAGCTTGATTGGTAATTTATAGTAGTTACAGTTATGGGTGACCAACGGGTGGGCCGGGCCGGGTCCGGGTCCAATTTTTCTGACCCGTCCGGGTCCGGGCCGGTCCGGTCCGGGTTTAATTAGAGGTGGGTTGTTAACGGGCTGGGTTGATCCGGGTCGGGCCGGGCCGGGCCGGGTTTTTTTTTTTTTTTTTTTTGAAATTACGTATAGTATAAATATTAAGTTATATTAATACTTTGTAATAATTGAATGAACACAACAAAAGATGGCGAAAAAATTGCACTTATTGCAAGTGCTACTTTATTTCTTAAATTCAAAATTTCAAAATTAAAATGTATCATAATTAGTTTACAATTTACATCAAATGGTTTGCATTGCAATAGAAAGTTCTTCAAAATTAATATGAACCGAATGACCTTCTTCTGGAGAGTTAAATTCGGATGGGTTTCCGTGCGTTAATATATCTCCAAGTTCTTCGTCTTCCGGGCTATCAAGATCTTCCTTTCCTTGATTTCTTCGTTCAGATCTTATCTAATCTCTTAGACACACTAAGACTTCCAAAGCATTGCTTCCCAATGAGTGCCGTGTGTCTCCAAGTTGTTGTCTTGCTTGGCTAAATGCACTCTCGGATGCAACAGTGGAAATTGGGACATTCAGGACATCCCGCGCCATAGCGAAAAGAACGGGAAATTGCTTTGAATTTTCATGCCACCAGCCTAACGGTGAAAATTCCTTGGTGCGAGGCTCCTTTTGCTTCTGCAAGTAAAATTGAAGTTCATCTATATTCCTGCTACTACTTTGAGTGTTAGAAAAAGTTGAAAAAATATTAAAACTATCAATGCCTTCATCATCATCTTCGACTACATTAGAAGTGCTACATTGCATAGTGGGATTTGCAGCAGTTGAAGCACGAGCATTATCACATTGAGTTGCATAATAAGTGTATAGATATTGTAAATGTTCATTTAGTTGGTTCATAGATTCATACAAATTTGGGCTTTCAGTGGGCCCAATCTCCATATAAGTGTATAAAGCATTCATTAATTGTTGACAATCAGACATTTTAATTGAAGGATTTAAAACTGCACCAATTAAGTAAACAGGAGGAATTGGAAAGAAATATTTTTTGAATTTTGCTTGCATACTTGCAACAGCATCCGTATATCTATCTTTCTTCTTAAATTCATATAGTAGCAAAGAAATTTCAGCTATATGTACTAAAGCCAAAGTAATAGTTGGGTAATATGCCCCAGAAAACACAACAGTAGCAGTATAAAATTTATGTAAAAATTTAATCACATCACTAATGACCTCCCAGGTATTAGTTGTTAACATACGCCTAGGATCAGTACAATGTGCATTAGCAACTTCTGTTATTGGAAATCTATATTTGTAGCAACATTTTAAAAATATGTACGTATAATTCCATCTAGTAACTACTTCGTCGGGCATGAATCTAGGTGTAAGGTTATATTGCATACACTTGTTCTTAAATTCTCTTATTCTAGATTGTCTATTATTTCCCTGAATTACTCCAACTGCTCTTCTAACTAGAGTAATCTCATGTAAAAATAAATCGAGCCCACTTTTAACAATTAAATTGTAAACATGACATGCACATCTAACATGAAAAATATCATCAAGAGGTGGATGTAAATTCATTTTTAAAATTGAAACTGCAGCATTGTTGTTTGAAGCATTATCAAAAGACATACACAAAACTTTTTGGTTTAGATTATAAAATTCGACAACTTCAACAATTGTACTACTAATAAATGCAGCAGTATGACTCTGATCTTCATCATATTTAAAAGCAATAATACGTTTTTGCATACAAGTATTGTCATCTATCCAATGACATGTAATTGTTAAATAATCATTTCCATTTACAGCATGGCCAATATCAGAAGTTAGACATACTCTAGAAGGAAGGTGACTAAACAAATAACGTATGTATGTTTGATATTGGCTGTGAAGTCTAAAGATATCTGATCTACAGGTACTTCTAGGGATACCTTTAAACATAGGATTGTATATCCTTTGAATATACGTAACAAGATAAGAGGAAGAAGCAAATGAAAAAGGTAGACAACCCAAAGCAATCATTTTCGCTAATTCCTCTCGATCCCTCATTTTATCATATTTTAGGAGACCTGCAGTAGTAGGGTTAAGTGTTGTTGCACTTCCATCCCCATTATTTCCCCATTCTATAGGATGATAATTTTGCATATGTCTAATAAGTGTGCCAGTCCCCCCTAAATTACCTCCGGTCAAATGTTTAAACGTTTCATTACAAAGTCTACACTTAACTCTATCACTATCTTCTATCTCATCAAAAAATTGCCAAACAGGACTTCTTTTTCTACGATTAGATTTAGAAGTTTGAGCGACTGGTGGTCTTCTACCCCTTGTTGCACTAGCAACTCCAACTCCAATACTACCAACATTTCCACTAGTAGGTGTAGGTGGTATCTCATCTTCTATTCCAATTTCGTTATCTTCTATTCCGAAATCTTGGTGTAATTGTTCATAATCAATATTTACATCTTGCAAATTAGGCGATGATTCAGAAACATGTGTTATTGGTTCATTATTACTATTACTACCAGAAGCTATAGGACTTTTTTTACTACTTCCACTTCCACTTCCACTCCTACCGGTAACTTTTCTACACGCTCTTTTAGCAGCATTCAACATATTGGAAAAATTAATATATAAGCTAAAATCAAATATGCAATTAAAATATTAAATAAGAGAAAGAGTTGGAGAGAGTGCACCGAATTCGACAATAAATTGAGCACTTGATTACGCAAATCCGGTGTTACCACGAACAAACGTCAAGCAAGTATTTCAATGTTGAACACTTGAACTTCAAGAATCAAGCTTCGAATGCCGATTTCCAAATAAGAAATTACGATAAATTAAATTCGGGAAAATAAAGACAATAAAATTATGAAAGTAGAATATGAATTCTTGAAAATTGAAGAGAAGAGAGTGATTGATATTTGCTAATTTGAGAATTGAGAGAGAGATAGATAATTTTGAGTGAGGAAATGAAGAAGAGGGGAGGGTATTTATAGATTTTAAGAAGGGTTAATAATGTAATTTAAAAAAAACAAAAAAAAACTCAAAATTGGCCAAAAATGCAAAAAGTCCCGTTGGGCAACGTTCTGGACCGTTGCCAACGGTCTGGTGGGCCCCACGTTTTCAGAAAATTTTTTTTTTTAAAAAAAAAAAAAATTTTTACCGTTGGGACCGGTCCGGGTTGACCGGTTCGCCCGGAATTTTCCTTCCCGGGCCGGTCCGGTCCGGGTCAATTGGACGGAATCGCCTAACGTCCTAACCCCTTTCCTCCCCCTAACCCCCCCCGCCCCCCCCCCCCCCCCCCCCCCCCCCCCCCCCCCCCCGCTATAAACCGGTCCGGTCTGGGCCGGGTTTGACCGGGCCGGTCCGTGCCGGTCCCGGGTCAACCCGGCCCGGTTGACACCTCTAGTTACAGTGCATACAATTTTGACAAGTGTATAATCACAGAATAAGCTCATAATCAAATCATATTGAATCTTAATACTCCCCCTCAAGCAGGAGCTTATATATCATAAGCTCCAAGCTTGTTACAAATGTATTGGATCCGAGGTCATCTTAGGGATTTAGTAAAAACATTTAACTGATCCTTCGAGCTAACAAAGCCGGTGACTATGCATCTGAACTCGATCTCGTGTCTAATTAAATGACAATTCACCTATATATGTTTTGTCCTCTAATGAAAAATCGGATTTGAGGCAATGTGGAGAGCAACTTGATTGTTGCGAATTAGCTTCATTTCTTTGACTTCTACAAACCATAACTCTTGGAGGAGTTATTTCGACCAGATAAGTTCGGTAATGGCAAGAGGCATAGCTTGATATTCTGCTCATGCACTAGATCTGGCGGCAATATCTTGCTTTATTCTTCCCCAAGAGATTAGGTTTCCTCCAATCACAAGACTGTTAGAATATGTAAATAGTAGGAAAATAACCCTAATCCTATATGTATTAGGAGTAGGATAGGCTATGTATATATAGGGCTCATTGTATCAGGTTTAACATAATATCAATATATCATATTTTTCTCCCGTGCTTTCTCACATGGTATCAGAGCCATGCTCATCCCAATTATTATTACTGATATTGGACCCCCATTTATGTTGTCCACGCTCCAGAGGCCTGGGCGTGAGGGAGGGTGTTGAGTTGGCATATCGGATGGATTTGAGGTCCTTGGTCTCCTTATATGGCTTGGCAACCCTCGCCTCACAAGCTAGCTTTTGGGGTTGAGTTAGGCCCAATGTCCATTCTTATCATGGTATCAAAGCATAAATTCCAGAGCTTTCGTGAGAAATTTATCGCTGTGCATAAATTCCAGCGATTCCGGTAAGAAGAAAAAAAACCCTTTTCCGGCAGAACATACTCAAATCTGTCAAAAGTTACTTTTTCGTCAGTGTTGCGCAAAAACCAACACCACCACGAAGTAGATCGGCCTCCGGCGACCAACCCTGTAAATTATCTCCGGCAGACAAGCTGCCACGTACCCACACGCGCCGGCAGAAATACTTTTCCGGCGAGCGCGTGACCCCCACGCGCCGGCGCGTGAGCCTCTTTACGGCCACTTTTTGAAAAAGTTTCTTGAGGACAGTTGGATCGCCTCACTTTTCTGAGCCTACCCATATTTTTACTTTTCAATTCCGACCACTTTGAATTTTTTCCGGCAACTACAGTATTTTTTCTGGCAAACACAGTTCTTTTAGCGAATTATCAGTTGATCCTTTTTTATTATTTGGTAATAATCCAACCATGTCTTTGGGAGTCTATGCTTTCGGGCCTAAAAACCCGGCTTCTGGCAATCCATTGTTATGATTACCTCTGATCCTTTAATGGAAGGTTCCAACTACATAGCTTGGGCTTCGTCTGTCGAGTTGTGGTGTAAAGGTAAAGGTTTATTGTTCGAGGATAGAGGACATGAGCAGATTGTTGGATACTCCGATGCTGATTGGCAGGATAACCTTCTGACAGACGTTCTACTTCTGGATATTGTGTCTTAGTAGGAGAAAATTTAGTGTCTTGGAAAAGCAAGAAACAGAATGTGGTTGTTCGGTCTAGTGCAGAAGCATAATATCGAGCAATGGCTATGGCACATGTGAGCTAATTTGGATCAAACAGTTGCTCAAAGAGTTGAAGTTTGGTGATGTTAGTCAGATGGGATTTGTGTGTGATAATCAAGCTGCTCTTCAATATTGCGTCAAAATCCAATGTTCCATGAAAGAACTAAATACATTGAGATTGACTCTCACTTTGTCAGAGAAAAGATACTCTCGGGAGATATTGCTACAAAGTTTGTGAAGTCAAATGATCAGCTTGCAGACATTTTCACCAAGTCCCTCACTGGTTCTCGTGTTAACTACATATGTAACAAGCTCGGTACATATGATTTATATGCACCAGCTTGAGGGGGAGTGTTAGAATATGTAAATAGTAGGAAAATAACCCTAATCCTATATGTATTAGGAGTAAGATAGGCTATGTATATATATAGGGCTCATTGTATCAGGTTTAACATAATATCAATATATCATATTTTTCTCCCGTGCTTTCTCACACAATATCCAAAAGTGTAACGTCTATATGACGGAGAACCTGCCCAATCCGTATGAAAATATCTAACAATGTCTAGATGACCTTTGTCTTGAATAAGAATCCTCGTTCTCAAGCTCTTTTGATGTATCTGAAGGTACAAATTTTTTGCATCCCGATGACCTTTACACCGTGCTTGGAGGAATTGACAGATGACACTTACTGCAAATAAAATATCTATCAAAAGGTGTCTCTATCCAAGAACAAGTTGGTCACTTATTTCCATAGGAGTATCAATAGGTTTGTAATCTGCCATGGCGGTCACCTCTAGCATATTTAAGGCGTACTTTCTTTGTGAAATCGCAATACTTGTCTTAGATTGTATACATCGCCAAAAGTACTTTAATTATTGTTAGTTAAATAGTTATATGTAAATAATCCTAATCCCATATATAGTAGGAGCATAACATATATTTTATATATATAGAGTTCATTGTATCATTACTAATAAGTCAATATAATATAATTTTTCCTGTGCAATTCAGATGGCATCAGAGCGAGGTTGTGAGAAAATATCCGGGAAAGAAAACCCAGCCGAAACAATCGCCGTGCTTCAATCCGGCGACCTTTGCAGGGCTGTTTTTTGTCATAACAATTTCTGGTGGTGTTGTGCAAAAATCAACACCGCCAAAAGTTTCTCCAACTCTCAGCGGCCAAACCCCAAAAAGAATCTCTGACATTAGAGTCTCCACGCGCTCTCACGCGCCCATCGGAATTTCTTTTCTTTGACAAGATTTGTCTTACATGCCGGCGCGTGGGACCTTTTCCAACCATTTTTGGCCGACCTTCTTTGAGACAACTTGTTCGCAAGGCTTTTGCGACCCTAACCATTCAAGTTTCATCACATTTCGACAATTTTCTATTTTTTCAGCGACTTTTCTATTTTTCCGGCAACTGTTTTTCCAGATTCCGGCCTTTTCTCCTCACTTCTCCGGGGAGATTATTGCTGGTCGTAAGCAACTCCCACTTCCAACCGAGATGTTGTGAGTTCGAGTCTCCCCAAGAGCAAGGTGGGAAGTTCTTGGAGGGAAGGATGCCGGGGGTCTATTTGAAAACAGCCTCTCTACCCCTGGGTAGGGGTAAGGTCTGAGTACACACTACCCTCCGCAGACCTCACTACGTGGGATTATACTGGGGTTGTTGTTGTTGTTGTTGTACTAGTCTTTGCTATTTGGTACAACCTTGTCTCTTGGATTTGATGTATTTGGTTCTAAAAATAAGGGTTCTGGAAATTCAAGCTTGTAGGAAGTTCAAACTATTTAGCTTGGGCTTCCGCTGTTGAATTGTGGTGCAAGGGTCGAGGTGTTCAAGATCACTTAACCAAAAAGGCTAGTTTGGGAGATGAAAAGACCAAAGCACTTTGGGGAAAGATCGATGCTCAATTGTGTAGTATATTCTGGCGATCTATTGATTCCAAGTTGATGCTCTTGTTTCATCCATTCCAGACATATCAGTTTGGGAAAAGGTTCACACTTTATACACTAATGACATATCTCGATTATGTGATGTGATATCGCGTATGAGAAACTTGAAGAAACAGGAATTGGATATGCTAACTTTTTTTTTTGACAATGTAACAGATATGTTTGTATTAATCAATCGTCAGCACAAAGGTTGTGCTGGAAGCTAAAAAAAAGGTTTACAAAAGCCTATAGAGCTCCCTATTCTAATCCTTGCTCATCTTCCAAGGAGTCTAAGACCTGTAGAATTTATTCTAAGTCAGCACTGTATTTTGCTTTACACCAAAAATAAAAAAGAAGAATACAATTCATCGTATTTTTCTGAATAGAACTAGTTGAATCCTCAAAACTTCTTGCGTTCCTTTCCTTCCATATTGTCCACCAAATAGTTGCAGGGACAATTTTTCATCTGTCTTTGTTGGAGGCAGTGCACTTCCCCCCTTCATTCCAGCTTGACAATAGTTCAGATGTTCTTCCTGGCATTGACCATCTAATGCCTCTGAAGTTGACGAATAAGTCTCACAACTGACTAGTAACTCTACAATGTAGAAACAAATGGTTGATTGTCTCTACCTTTTGACCATATAAGTAACATCTCGAACAGATTGGTATACCCCTTCTCCTCAAGTTATCATGTGTTAAAACTTTTTCTCTAGCGACCAGCCAGACAAAACATGCCACTTTGTATGGTATTTTGACCCTCCAGATGTGTTTCCAAGGCCATAGGTTGACTTGCCCACCATCTTGGTTTAGGTATTTGTAGGCTGAGTTGATTGTGTACACCCCGCCGCTGTTTTGGCACCATCGAAGTGTGTCATCTCCCTCCTGTAATCCATTGCATAGCTCCAGAGTATTGAAAAAATTTGTAATTCTGGGCAGCTCCCAATCATGTAAAGGTCTTCAGAAGATGAGGTTCCAAGCATTTGTCCCTCTAAGATGGTGTACTGTGGCTCTGTGTTGTTGATTCAGAGCATAAATGTCAGGAAAAAGGTTCATAAGGAAACCAATACCTAACCAGTTATCTTCCCAAAAGAGAGCTTTCCTTCCCTCTCTTACTTTGAGTTGAAGTTTGAAAGCAAGGTTTGGCCACAGATTCCTTATAGTTCTCCATAAGCTGGTGCCATAAGCATTGTTTACCTGCTTAGTCATCCAGAATCCTTCCATTTTGTATTTAGCCTTTATAACCTTGCTCCACAAATCTTGATCCTCCCTTGTATACCTCCAGAGCCATTTCATCAAAAGGCTTTTGTTCTGCAGTTTCAAGTTCCTGACTCCCAAACCTCCCTTCTTTTTACTGAGGGTCAATGTTTTCCATTTGACTAGGTGAAAATCCTTCTTCTCTTTGTTTCCATGCCAGAGGAAGTTTCTTCTCAAGGTGTCCGGTCTTTTCTCTACATTGACAGGTATAGGAAATAGAGACATCATATATATACGGAGGGCATCTAGCACAGAGTTAATGAGGACCAATCTACCACCCAAAGAAATGTAGTTCGATTTTCATCCTGCTAGCTTTTTCTCACATTTTTCCAGAACTCCATTCCATATATCCTTGGATTTGCCTTTAGCACCCAAAGGCATCCCCAAGTAAATGGTTGGGATAGAACCAATTTCACCTCCTAGAATACCTGCCAGCAGCGAATATTAGAGACCTCATTGACCGGAAAGATCTGGCTTTTCCTCCAGTTGATATGTGTCCAGAGATGGCTTCGAAGATTATGAGGATCACTCTTAGATACTTTACTTGGGTCACATCAGCATCACAGAAATCATCTGCATATTGAAGGTGAGTAACCTCTGATCTGTCCAGTTGTTTTTTTGCAACATTGAAACCTTTAATCCATCCACTGCCCTGTGCTTTTCTTAACATATTGTTAGCCCTTCCATGGCAATAATGAACAGGAAAGGAGATAAGGGGTCTCCTTGTCTCAAACCCCTTTCCGAGGGGAAAAAACTTTAGGGGTTCCATTGATCACGATGGAGAACATGAAAGTGCTTATACGGAATCTGATCCAATTGACCCATTTCCTATCAAATCCTATCTTCTAAAGAGTTCCTAGCAAAAATTCCCAGTTGACATGATCAAAAGCCTTTTTAATGTCTAATTTGCACATAATTCCCATCTTATTCTCCTTGAGTCTGGAGTTTAAGTTATCATGAAGCTTGAATTATCAGAACCCTTATTTTTAGAACCAAAAATATCAAATCCAAGAGACATAATTGGATTAAAGAGACGTCTAAGTCAAATATCACCAAAAAAAAGAAGAAAAAAAATCAAAGGCAGTCACTAGAGATGTTGCAAAAGTTACTATAGCTTGCCGGAAATCATTGTATCTTGTTGAAATTATACACTTCTCAGAAACTAAAGAAAAATAGCCAGGTTGACTTTGAAAGGCTGGCCAACTCCTTTGGAAACAAAGTTCTACTCCAAAATTTAGCCCAAAGAGGTGTCACTCGCAGGCACGTGGATCTGATGCGCCGCCGACGTCAGGTTCTGGAATCGCATGAAGGCGCGTGGATGGGATTCTGCTGGCGTGGTTTTCTGGTGTTTGGTTCTTCCCTGCACCTGGTGGTGGTGTTAGGTTTCACAAAAAAACCCAGTCAAGGAGAAGTAACATAAAAAGCACCCTAAAAGTCACCAGAAAGAAGGCACGGTGACTGTCCCGGACTCCTTGATTACTGCATACTAGAGATTTCTCACTGATACGCTGTTACCATGTGAGAAGGCATGGGAGATAATATGTTTACAGACATTACATAACACTAATTCCTATTCTCTGATGTGGGAGACTAGTATATTATTATATATACTACTATCTAACAACTCCAATAGAAGATGGTGAGATTTTGGATTTGGGAAGCGAAATTGACTGAGGATTTTTGATGTTGCATAAAAGCATAAGACATAGTATTAGGCTGAAAAGCTTGATTGATTTAGTTCAAAACCCACTGGGTGCAAACAATTTCTGAGGGCCATTGGACTGGGTAAAAACTTGAATTAACCGTGGTGCACTTGCAGAAAACTCCTTGCCGAGGGCCTGTGTGCCCCCGGGATTAGTCGGGGCTCTAAGAGACTCGGGCACCCGGTGCAAATAAAAAAAAAAGCTTGATTGGGAATTATAACAACAACTACCCAGTATAGTCCCACAAAGTGGGGTCTGGGGATTATAACAATTACAATTGTATACATTTTTGGTAAGTCTATTTCTGAATAAACTCCTAATAAAATCAAATCATATAAATTCTTAACAGGCATAAGAAAATATTCTCCGACTGATCTTATGTTTTAAATCATCTTTTGTGATGAGTAGTCCAATTCAAACCCATAAAATCTATTCATGCAGTAAAACAATAAGAACTAGCGCATTGCATCCTACTGAGAGAGGATGGTGATAAATGCACATTTCCTTGAATCCTTTGGTTATGTCTATATGACAGCCTTTTTCTTACATTGCTCTTTATTTTCCTTGATTTGGTAAATATCTTTTATAAATTCTCCAAATTTAGGATAATGTTCGCGAACTCCATTTCTCTATGGTTGACGGTGACTTCAAGAAGTTTGAAGGCAGATGGTCTGTGAGAGCTGGAAAAAGGTAAGATCTTTATTGGAGCATACAGAACTTCTCTTTTCCTAATTTTCCTTTTATGTTGTCTTCCGTATTAATGTCAAAACCTGCAAATGCCTTTTTCAGAAAATAAGGTAGGATTAGGAGAGAATTGGCCTCAAACGAGTCAAAGGACAATTTCCCCTAGTGCACTTATGATGCAGACATATTTCTACATGTAGACATAGTTCTTATTTAGTTTCTTATTGCCCTGGTTTCCTTTTCAGGTCTTCAACAGCTATACTAAGTTATGAAGTTAGTGTCATACCAAGGTTCAACTTTCCTGCCATTTTCTTGGAGAGGATTATCAGGTCAGACCTCCCAGTAAATCTTCAAGCCTTGTCCTACAGAGCTGAAAACAGTTATCAAGGTGATCAGAGTGTTTCTGTCACTTGTGCTAATCCCAAAGCAGAACCTGGTTCATCCCCTATTTCCGTCATGAGAGATATTGATTGTGCCATATCCCATGAGAATAAATCTTCCTGTGAAAACTTAAAGGACAAGTTTGTCAAAGACACTTTCGGCCCGTTGTCACCAGCTACAAGTGATGTGAGTAATAATTGGGGAATATTTGGGAAAGCTTGCAGACTTGACAAGCCATGCGTGGTGGATGAAGTCCATCTCCGAAGATTTGATGGTCTACTGGTAATTGATAAACTTTTTTATACTATGACTTACCTTTTTGTCCGAAGCCATATTATTTTGGTAGTCCCTTTGATAAATTGATTTTGGATGAAGGAAAATGGAGGGGTTCATCGCTGTGTTGTTGCTAGTATTACAGTAAAGGCTCCAGTTCGTGAAGTATGGGATGTTTTGACTGCTTATGAAAGTCTTCCCGAGTAAGTTTTATGGGCTTTCTTCTGATAATGTTTGAGTTTTTTTATAATAAATTGTTCATATAAACTCATCATTGATATCTGTTTCCTCTGGTGATTACATTTCACTTAGTGTATATTTTAAATGTGCCTTTAAGTGGCAGAAATGAGGGAAACTTGGTCTTGCTTTGATTCATAGATATCACTAGATGTCTTTTGGCTAGCTACACAAAAGTTTCTTAAGCTGGAAACAGTAATATAAGGTAGAATTCTCTAGTTTGTCTTAAGTAAAGTCTCTCTGATGTTTAATTCCGTGTTTCAGATTTACCGGCTTAGAGAGATACAATCTCTGTATCCTGGTTCTTGTGAAAGTAAAAGAATTCAATGGTACTAGAGAACCATTTGACTAACCCTGGAAGAACAAACCTTAGCTTCCTAAAGATGCACTAAATCCTCGTCAATTAATTATTCTGTGATAAAAATGAAATTAAACTACAGACTAAACCAAGCGCTCGACATTAGAAATTCATCCAAAATTTGAAGTTCTTAGAAATAGAAACACGTTGAATCATAGTCTTATTCAGTGTAAAGCAAATTCCTAGCCTTTATAATATCTTGCAACCAAGGACGTCTTATTGTGGAATTAACTGCTTTGTTTATATTGAGATATTATAATTTCCAGCTTAGTCATAATAATGTTAATTTGTCCCGAATTGTTGCAGGATAGTTCCAAATTTGGCAATCAGTAAGATTTTATCACGGGACAACAACAAAGTTCGCATTCTTCAGGTGGGTTACGTTTGAATTAAATAACAGAATAAAGCAGCAGTATATTATATTTGAACTGCATGGAATTGTGTTGGTTCATACTGAAAGTAATAACATTTTCTTATATCTAAACATCCATGAAAGAGAATCTTAGAAAGTTTTTCTTAAATTGTGTTAAATAAACCTCTGATGTATCTCTATAAATTCTTTCCTTGTGCCTGCAAAGCATAAGCCTTCTCCGTGATGGGTTTCGTAACATTGTTTCTGTTTTTCCCTTTTCTCCCTTCTCACAGGACTAATCGTTTCCTATAATCTGGTTCTTTTATTTGGTAGAGTGGACTCTTAAATCTTACAAGAGAACCTGGAGAACAACCAAAATAAACAGAAATTAGCAAAATGATCTGAATGGGTCTTTTACTTTGCTTTGTTAATGATAATTAAAATTCTTAATATACAGGAACTAAGGTTTTCGACTAGAAAAAAAAGTTGAATGATTATGGACCATAGGTGACATGAGACACAGCTAGGCATTTATTTTGGACGACTCACTTTCCAAGTTTGACATGGAGTAGGGACTAGGGAACTCAATCTCCTATTTAGTTTATCTTTTTCCCACTATTCCTTGGTGTTGTTGCCTTTGAACATCTATAGAAATTTCTTATTTTGAAATTAAATCATATTTTCTATACAACTATATTGTAAGTTTCTATCTGATTGTTAACAACTACGATTTCTTTCTGTAGGAGGTTTAGGTCCCACTCCTTTGCCTATAAAATGGGGAGATATATTGAGATAATTTGTGTAGTTGTGGAGAACTAGAGAGAATAGAAAAGCAAGAGGTTGTGCTTCTTTATGAGTTGAAAAATTGTGTGAGAGAAATAGCACGAGAGAAAGTATTATTAATATACCTATTAACTGTTTACTTACATTGAGCCCTACTTATACATACACTTTACATATTACACACTACCTATTTTTGAATATGGGATACTAATAATACATAACATATCTAACACTCTCCCTTAGTGGCGTGCACAAGAATTTTTGTAAGTGGTGTCAATATTTGAAGAAGTAAACAAATGAATAAATTAATGTAACGGCAAGAGGTGACATTTCTTATATTTATAGCCAATATTTTAATTTTATGAATTATTTATACATACATATTATAAAAAAAAATTGACGAAGCGGTGTCGTGTGACACTACTTCAAGGAAGGTGCCAACGCCCCTGCTCGCCCTCAAGTCGGTGCATATAGATTTTATGTACCGAGCTTGTTACAAATATAATCAACACGATGACCAGTGAGGGACTTGGTGAAGATATCTATAAGTTGATTATTTAACCTCTCAAACTCTGTAACAATATCTCCTGAGAGTATCTTTTCTCCGATGAAGTGACAATCAATCTCAATGTGTTTAGTCCTCTTATGGAACTCCAAATTTGATACAATATGAATGGTAACTTGATTATCATACACCAGTTCCATCTAACTGATTTCACCAAATTTACTTTTTTGAGCAACTGTTTGATCCGAAGTAGCTCATATGTTGCCATGGACATTCCTCGACATCCTGTTTCTGTACTAGACCGAGCAACCACATTCTATTTCTTGCTCTTCCAAGACACCAAATTACTCCTACTAAAACACAATATCCAAACATAGAAATGTTTATCAGAAGGTAATCTTGTCCCATCAACGTTTTTGTATCCACGTTCTACTCATGGCCTCGATCCTCGAATAGTAATCCTTTGCCTGGGGCATTTTTTATGTACTGAAGAATTCGGATAACTGCATTCCAATGACTATCACAAGGAGAGTTCATAATTGGCTTACAACAAAGGAAATGTCAGGTCACTCACTGCGAGGTAATTCAACTTATTAACCAACCGTCTATATCTTGCAAGATCACGAAAAGGCTTTCCCTGTCCTGGGTGAAGTTTAGCATTCAGATCCATATGAGTGTCAATGGGTCTACACCCGTCATTCCTGTCTCCTCAAGAATGTCTAAAGCATACTTCCCCTGTGAAATAACAATATCAGAGCTAGATTGAGCGACTTCAACAACAACAACCAGTGTAATCTTACAAGTGGGGTTTGGGGAGGGTAGTGAGTATGCAGACTTTACCCTTACCCCGAAGGAGTAGAGAGTCTGTTTCCGAACCCTCTGTATTGAGCGACTTCGATACCTAAAAAATACTTCATGTGGAATTGTTGAAAGAGATGATGCTTCAAACTAGTAATACCACTCGAATCATTGCCAATAATAACTATATCAACATAAACCACCAAATAATACACATATTTGGTGCATAATGTCAGATAAATACAGAGTGATTAGCTTCACTACGAGTCATGCCAAACTCCTGAACAACTATGCGGAACTTCCCAAACCGGGCTCGAGGAGACTGCTTTAGACTATAAAGTGATCGGCGCAAGCGACAGACAAGTCCAAATATGTAGTTAGATTTCAAATCGGGTTCCAAATTCATTCTTTTAAGTTCATACCAAAAACCTCAATTTCTACACTTTTAATCCTTGATTTAGGGGTAAAAAAACATCCATGTAGAGTCTTGCAATATAATCATAAATGAGTATAAATCACTTACCCTCTTGCCTTGTATCAAAATCTCCTTGAAAAATCGTCCATCTCCAAGTTTAGGGTTCAAAATATGAGAGAATGGGTAAAAATCTTGGAATAACAACTTAGATACACGGCCTAGATCGCGACATGGCCCTTATGATCGCAGAGCACAAATATCTAGTGCTCTAGGCAATCACGACGCTTAACCTCGCGACGGCGCGCCCCCTACTCTTGCACCTCTTCGCGGACGCGATCACACCCACACGAATGCTGTAACCAGCCCTTTCCAGCCTACGCGATCGCATCCCGTCACCCGCGACCGCGAAACATGACCAACACGACCACCTTCCTTCTTCGCGATCACATAGATCCTTCCGAGATCTCGAAGTGCAAGAAGTCGCTAGCCTGACTCCCTTCTCCGCGTCGCGAGACTCGGCTCCGCGATCGAAGCATCACCCTGCACTAGAAAACTAGCAACCCGAATCACACCTGCCCCCCCGAAGCCCCGTCCGATCATTCCAACATGTCCATATACTTCATGTAAGCTTGTCGCAAGACTCTAAACATAAAAAACAACAAACCAAGAATCGAAGATCAAATCCATCTCTTAACTTTTCAGCTTCGCTGATTGCGTCTGAATCACCCTTGACATCCCGGATTACAACCAAAGTCTCCACACAAGTTCATATCAACCTGTAGGACCTATCCAAGGTCTCAAAACCATGATCTAAGCTCATTAACTCAAAAGTCAAGTACTAGTCAAACTTAAGAACTCTCGAATTCTTCAAATTGCCAACTTTCAACAAAAAAGAGCCAAACCTTCTAGGAATCTCTAAGTTCAAATCCGAACATACGCTTATGTCCAAAAATATCGCCATACGAATCTATTAGAACTCTTAAATCCCGATTTCGAGATCGTTCACTCAAAAGTCAAACCTTGGTCAAGTCTTACAACTTAAGCTTTCCAAAATGGAACTAAGTGTTCCAATTCACTCTCAACCCTTCCGGAAACAAAACCAACTATCCTTTCAAGGCATAATACATCAGATAAACATACGAGAAGCATCAAATAGGGAATGAGGTTCTAATACTCAAAACGACCGGTCGGGTCGTTACACTACCTATTTTCCAATGGGGGACACTAACTTTACATTACATATCTAACAGTGTGGAAGGTACTTTGGTTGTGTTTACCGGGCCTGCAAATCCAACTTTCAAATTCTGGTATGGTGAAAGAACAGTTCATCTTTCCGTGAAAAAGCACAAATACTTGTCGAACCAGGTTAAATCCACCAGTCTTTCTTGTTGTACAATCTAGTCATGTTGCTTTAGTTTGCATCAATTTAGTCCGGTTGTGTCAAATTGGATTAACCTTAGTGCAAACGCTTCCCCAATGGTCTAACTTTTTTCCCAATAGCATCAATGTTGTTAAAAATAGACCATCACGTGTAATTTAAAATGGTGGTATATCATATATTGTGGGTTCCTTGTATTAAACTGTTACACAAAGTGCCCAGGAGCTAGTGGTATTGCTCTATACATGTAAACTAATCTTAGAAAACTTGTTAATATATAGGTCTCCCGAGCTGTTAATAAGGAACTCAAAATGGGTGGTTCTATATTGTAAGCATATACTGAGTTGTGTGTGCGGGAGGGCGTGTAGTCATTACTGTTTTCCCTTAGAAATCTTTCTGTCTGCCTCACTTTCTCGTACAGTAAATAATGCAATACGTTCTGTAGTGTAATGAAATATGTTTATCATGTATTAGTAAGTGCATAACTCCTTGAATCAATAAGGTGATGCTTCTACTTGTCCCTTTCCAGGAAGGATGCAAGGGTCTCCTATACATGGTACTCCATGCACGTGTCGTCCTAGACTTATCTGAACATATAGAACAAGAAATTAGCTTTGAGCAGGTGGAAGGAGACTTCGATTCTTTTCAAGGAAAATGGATATTAGAGCAATTAGGCAGTCATCATACACTACTGAAGTACAGCGTGGAGTCAAAAATGCACAAGAATTCTTTTCTTTCTGAAGCAATTATGGAAGAGGTTTGTAAATTGCTACTCTCTTCGTCCAGTTGACATTGAGATTTATTTTCCTACATTCATATGCCAGGATTACAAGAAAATTTTTGTCAGAAAAACCAACTTGTATTAAATTGGTTGTAGTCTGAAGTTACCTTATTCCGGTAGTCTAAACTCTCTTATATAAGGAGTGCTAAATAAGAAAAGTTATTACACAAGGAATATTACGTAAATACCAGTACACCTAATGTTGACAGAGTTTATGAAGAATATTTTATATTGTTAATACCTGTTCTACGAAAAATTTCGGATCTCCTCTCAGGTTTTGCTTCATAATACTAACCTCCCTTGTGGTTTGCAATATTATAGTTAACTCCCTTATTTGGATTTCTTTGTATGGGATCCACCCCTGTCTAAATTGAAATAAAAATGAAAAGAAATGATGTGTGAGAACTAAGGGCACGGGAAAATATTATTAAGATGCATAACTTAATTATCCTACAATGAGCTTATTTATATACAGATTTTACACAATACATACAACCCATTGTCCAATGTGGGACACTAAGCGCGCGCGCGCGCGCACACACACACACACATATATATATATATATATATATATATATATATATATATATATATATATATATATATATGTTGTAACACATTTGTGCCGAGCTTGTTACAAGTATAAATGCGAGAAATAATACATGGGAAAATTATATTATTGATATCTTTTAACGATAGTACAAGGACCCTATTTATAACAATATACAATATATACACTAATCCTATTCCATTTGGGACTATACTTATTTACAATTATATTAACTATCTAACACTCCCCCATCAAGCTGGTACATATAAATCCTATGTACCTAGCTTATTACATATGTAGCTCATACGCGGACCAGACCAGTGAGAGACTTGGTGAAACCACCAGATAAGTACAGAGATTTGAAGCAGAATGCTAATAGAACATAAAGTCACCGACTTCACTACTAGTCATGCAAAAACTCCTGGATAGTTATGCTAAAGTTAGCAAGTCAGGCTCGAGAAGACTGCTTTAGAAAATAAAATGACATGCGTGTGCGACATGTGCTAACTTATCTTTTTCTGGAGTAAGGTATGAACAAAACATGTGCTCCCAAAGACACGAGGTGGATGAGGGAACAAGGGTGTGCGAGGAAACAACACAAAGAATGGAACTTGATTCTGGATAGTTGAGCATGCCATACGATTAATAAGATAACAAGATGTGAGAATTGCATCCCCAAAAACACAACGAAACATGAGATTGTATGAATATGGTATGAGCAGTCTTAGTAAGACGCCTATTCTTCATTTTCGCTACCTTATTTCGTTGAGATGTGTAGGGACAAGATGTTTGATGAATGATTCCATGAGAGTTCATAAAAATCTGAAATGGAGGAAACAAATACTCTGGGGCATTGTTAGTATGAAATGTGCGGATAGAAACCTCAAATTGATTTTGGATTTCAGCGTTGAAGGTCTGAATAATAGAAATAGCGTAGATCAATTTTTCATCAAGAATATCCAATTGCACCTGGAATAATCATCAATGAAACTAATAAAATAACGGAATCTCAAGGTAGAATTGACCCGACTAGGAAGCCAAACATTTGAATAGACTAAAGTGAAAGGTGACTCTGCTCCATTATCAGGACGCTGAGGGAAATGAGAGCGAGTATGCTTACCAAGCTAACATGACTCACACTCTAGAGTGGACAAGTGAAACAAACTAGGTACCATTTTTTGAAGTTTTGATAAACTAGGATGTTCCAACCGTTTATGTAATAAATCTAGTGAATCAGTAACAGAACGAGTTGTTGATGTGGGTTCATGTGATTTAACAAGGATAAGATAATAAAGTCCATTTGAGTCATGTCCTGTACCAATGATCTGCCCCGTACAACGTTCCTATGTAAAAACAAGGTCATCAAGAAATGAAACAAAATATTTAAGTGATTTGGCTAAGCGATTAACGACTAGGAAATTAAAAGGACTAGCGGGAACATAAAGTACTGAATTCAAGGGTAAATAAGGAAATGGACTTGCTTGGCCTATTCCAGTTGCCACAGTTCGAGATCCACTGGCCATTGTGACCATTAGAAGAGATTGATAATAGGAAATAATAGTGGAACCAGATTTATTACCAGAAATATGAGACGCTCCTGAATCAATTACCCAATTACTGGGAAAAAAACATTGCTAGATACAAGTAATGGTATTACCTGTTTGAACAACAGTAGCAATCTCAAAAGATGTCTGTCTACAAGCTTTGTACTAAAGGAACTCTATATATTCTGATAAAGAAACCATCTGGATTCGATTCAATGCATTGGATCTAACGGATTGTGAGTTAAAGGCTTCTGATACGAATGATATTATAATGTTCACGCCGCAAAAATCTGAAAATTACTGTTCACGCCGGAAAAAATATAAAAGTGATCGGAATTTGGTTTAGGGGTAGGCTCGGAATTGCAAAGGAACATATTGGCCTGAAGAAGTTTTGTAAATTTGGCTAGAAACAACCTCACGCGCCGGCGCGTGGACGTCGGAACTTCGCTAGAAAAATTCTTTCGGCAGTGCGTGAAGTCGCGTGAATACTTTTTTGCCGGAGATTTTTTCATGGTTGGTCGTCGGAGACTGATCTACTTCGTGGTAGTGTTGGTTTTTGCACAATACAAACGGATAATATTGTTCTTGTCGGCATACTTTGTTTTGCTAAAAAAGGGCTTCCGGTAGACTGATTTCTCTTTCCGAATTCGTTGGTATTTATGCACACCGATAAATTTCCACGGTTGCTCTGATACCATGTGAGAAAGCATGGGAGAAAAATATATTATTGATATTCTAACTATGTTACAAGGAGCCCTATTATTAGTATACATAGCACATAACCTAATCTTATTACATAGGGACTAGGACTAATTATATATATATTCACATAACTATCTAGCATGAAAGTTTTGGAAAATGAGTTCTCTCTTGTTGGCTTGAAATTAGAGGAAAATGTGTTCATAAGAAAAATATTTTTCAAAATATTAAGCCAGCCTAACATGAAATAATTAAAAATTATCTTCCAGAAAATAGTTTCCTGCATACCCATACGCACCCTTTATGAGGAGAATTAGTTGGGAGTTCAATTGCTTGATGAAGGTGTGAGCCCTAATTGTTCAACTTTTGTAGGTGTCATAGGATGTTGTGTCCATGCAGGTCTGGTCCAAAGAGGTGGAGATTTTTTGATTCCATGATTGCCAATCTTGGTATAGAGGCAACACTTGAGCATTATTGATGCATGGTTGATCTTCCAAGTCGTGGTAGTTGTCTAAAGGGGGCTTATAACTGGTGAATTTACAATCATGCTGATTGGAACCAAATGCTACTACATGGGGTGCGTTGATTAGCACTTGTTACATTTAGGGTGAAATGGATCTTGCTGAATGTGCACTTAGAACTTATTCAGCATGAAAATTTGGAATTCTGGTAACTATGTATTGTTGTCCAGTATATATGCCGAACGATAAAAATGGGAAGCAGTTGTGAAGGTGAGGGTATTAATGAGAAGGGAAATAGCATTAACAAATCACCAGGCGGTAGTTTTGTTTATTTTGTACTTCATCATGCACCTAGTTCATAGCTAAATCCTACACTCGGTGTGTGCTGGCTCATTGTATCTAGATTCTCTCCCTGGTTGAACAGCTCCATCTGAATGATCTCCTTTCGCAACGGTTTACAATTTATTGCAGTAGTCTGAACAAGCATGAAAACAAACCCCAAAGAGGATGTTGGCCTTTTCTTTGAGAGATATTGCATTTTATATCCCATAAAAAGCACCAATTGAAAGTTCAAATGAGCTTGCTTGGCTTGTCAGGTTTAAATGATACTACTTATAGGGCAACCGCAAACCTTGAGGAACTAATTATATGATATGCAACTTATAGTTTGCCTTGACATGTAACTTTTAGGGGTAATAAAATACCTAACTCACTTCACATAAGCAAAGAAAATAAATCTGCAGGAAATATTACGAATTAGAACCTTCATGTGTCTTCTGCTGCTGAAAAAATGACGAGTGAAGAATGACTGCATTTACAGAGAAGATGATGAGAAGGCTGAAGAGGAACAGGAAAAAGTAAACTGTCGATTTGCAGAGAAAACGGAAGAGAATTTTCATGCTTACGGTATTTCTCTTTTCTTATTCTACCGGGACTTGTCAAAGAAGGTATTCATTAAATAAATTAATCAAAAAGGAGCACAAAATTATGAAGTGCAAATCAGTAAGGTTATAGTTTTTACCCATTCATAGGAAATAGATTAAAATAATTGTTAAGGAGAAACCAAACAAGGGGAGGTAAGTGTAATACTGCAAACTACAAGGGAGGTTAGTATTACGAAGCAAAAACCGAGGAGAGGTCTTTAAAAATTTCCTTATATTCTATCGTATTATTACATTGATTCTCTGGACTTTCAGCAGTTTGTGACATTTTCAGGTCATATATGAGGACCTTCCCTCTAACTTATGTGCAATCCGTGATCACATCGAGAAAAGAGAAACTGAGAAACCTCTTGAGAAAATTAACCATGATGCATGTAGAGAGGCGTCGGTTAGTTCATCAATTAAGGATTCATCTGTTTATTATGATAGGCCAGCTGCGCAGAATTCAGACAGTTGTAGTTTATATTCACCTCGACGAAGGCCGAAAGTTCCAGGGCTGCAGAGGGATATTGAAGTTCTCAAAGCTGAGCTCTTGGATTTTATCTCTGAACATGGACAGGAAGGATTTATGCCTATGAGAAAGCAACTCAGGAATCATGGAAGAGTGGACATTGAGAAGGCGATTACACGCATGGGAGGTTTTAGACGAATTGCTTCATTGATGAATCTCTCTCTTGCTTACAAACACCGCAAACCGAAAGGTTACTGGGATAGCTTGGAAAATTTACAAGAGGAGGTTAGATAGCAGTTCTTCGTACTAATTATAACTTCTGATTTCTTTCATAAACTATGAATACATGCAAAGCAGAAAACATCATAAGATACTGATCAATGGGGAAAAAAATGAGTTACACTCTTTAAGAAAGTTTACCACCTTTTTTGTTGTATTTCATATTTTTTTTATTATTTTGATTAAGCTTGGAAATTAATCTGCAACTTCTCAGATCAGTCGCTTCCAGACGAATTGGGGAATGGATCCATCATATATGCCCAGTAGAAAATCCTTCGAACGTGCAGGTATGGAACTTGATTACAAGATTTTGTTCCTATTTTGGTATAATTGACTCATCCTCCACCCACTGCCCTACAAAAATGGAAGAAATACGTGAAATAAAAGTGGAGGATACCGTCCACGGTAAGAAGTCCAATAATATCAACTAGTTTTGTTCATAAAGGTGCAATGATTGAATCTTACCTCTGCAGGAGTAATATTATGTTTTACTTGGTCCGACAGATGGTAGTCATGAAGAAATACTCCATTCATTACGTATATTTATTTGACCTTATGATGGTACTTGCAGCTGTGTAACATTGACGAGTACCAAAATTCATAGTTAGCTCAGTGCCACACAACTTTAGCATGTTCAAACTGAGAAATGGTTTAAGATTCAATGGTAAACAAAAAGTTTAAAACCTCAGGCTTTGCCAGCTGTTGAGCTTTGTTTAAGAAAATTTGATTTAAACTCAAGGGAAATTTTATAGAGCTGTGGTTAGACTTGCAATGTTGTATTGGGCAGAGTGCTGGCCAGTGAAGAACTCTCACCTTCAGAGAATGAAGGTTGTGGAGATGAGGATGCTCAGGTGGATGTGCGGGCTCACCAGGTTAGATAAGATTAAGAATGAAGTTATTCGAGAGAAGGTGGGGGTGGCCCCGGTGGATGAGAAGATGCGAGAAGCGAGGCTGAGGTGGTTCGGGCATGTGCGGAAGAGAAGTCCTGATGCCCCGGTGAGGAGCTGTGAACGGCTGGCGATGGTCGGTGTTCGGCGAGGCAGAGGGAGGCCTAAGAGGTATTGGGGAGAGGTGATTAGGCATGACATGGCTAGAATGCGGGTTTCCGAGGACATGGCCCTTGATAGGAAAGTCTGGAGGTCTAGTATCAGGGTTGTAGGATAGGGGCCCCTATAGTTTTTCGTACTACTCACCCGGGTTTGGGTGAGGCTTGGCAGGGCTATCCATAGATGATTTGTGTTTTGGATTGTGTCTCCCTTATGGTAGTTACTGTATGATATTATTGCATGCTATTTTATTTATGGTTCTTATGTTTAGATAATTATTTACGCTATTTCTGCTGGACTTACTAATGCTCTTTTGTTTTTGTTTTTGTTTTTCCTTTCCTTATCTGAGCCGAGGGTCGATTGGAAACAGCCTCTCTGCCCTTTCGGGTAGGGGTAAGGCTCGTCTACATATTACCCTCCCCAGACCCCACTTTGTGGGACTATACTGGGTAGTTGTTGTTGTTATTTGAATCTGAGAAATTTAAAACATCAGCAAATAAGAGGGTTTACGTTTATAGTACTACGTATTTATCAAGTTCCAATGCTCTGTAACTTTGAAGGGTACCAAACATCATAGGGTTCCTGCGTTACAACGTATTTTGAAAGTGCAACTCATCTTGAGGAAGTTCTATGGTCCCGGGCCACAATGGTGGCTGACACTTGGGACAATCAGATATTTGGATTCCATCTGGGTGCCACATGACACAATGTTTATGAGGCGTAGAGTTGTGGTGGTTCTTTACCTCGCGTATGGTTCTGATTGTTTCAAGTTATCTCCTACAGGTCGCTATGATATTGCTCGTGCATTAGAAAAATGGGGTGGCCTTCATGAAGTTTCGCGTCTTCTGTCACTTAAGGTAAGGCATCCTAACAGACAAGCAAACCTTGCAAAGGAGACGAAATTTGAAGTGTTAGCTAATGATGTGAATGGTGAAACAACATCGTCTAAACCTTACGTCGCACAAGATGCCCAAAAATGGCTCATGAAACTCAAGGATTTGGACATAAATTGGGTGGAATGAGTATTGACTTTGTTTCGTTGTACTTTTCTGTTGAAGGTATGACAACTAATTGCAAGTGTACATATAACAATCAAATATGTGTCCATAATTTGAGTTGATTCTCCATGCCCATTTTTGAGTTTAATTTCAATTCTTATGTTCTCTTCAATTTACATTTACTACGTGGTCAAGTAACAACACATCATTAGTTTTGAACTTGTCCTTTGAGGGTAGGGGTGGACATAGTTTAGGTAACCCGAAATTCGAACCGAAACTGAATTTTTTTTTGGAGATTTGGTTTGGATTTTCGGATTACAATTGGTTTTCAGATTTACTTTATAAAATTTCAAATTTCGAATTGGATTTTAGATTTGGGATTTAATATCTTTTGATATTAAAAAATGCAAAATATTTATACTTTATATTTATTCCTACCCATTAGACACATATTTTCCATATGGCGGATACTAATAAGTCAGATACCCCTCTCGTTATATAATAGCTTTATATTCAATGTCAATTACTTACTTCAATATATACCTTGCTAAATTGAATATAGGATTTTCTTACCCACGCCAGCTTTCGTTTTATGCGTTTGTGAACACCGAAGGCTGGAATTCATTGGACTTTATTACTCTCTCGGTAAATTGAGGTAATTTGATTCGGCACGGAATTTAAGAGAAGAAAAAAAGATTTTTAAAACTTGCGATCTTAATGTTAAAGGGGTAAAATCTTTTATGGGATCATGATATTTGTGTAGTTATAAAAGCTTCTCATTAAGGGTAAAATGAAGAGTTTAAAGTTAGAATTATTTTTAAATTTAAAGATATTTTATTTATTTTAGAATTGACTAAAAAGAAAAGTACTTTATCAAATTTGATACGGAGGGAGTAATAATTTTGTTGCGCTTACTTAATATGGAATGTTTCCATGAATACTTTATTTGGATGATCTATGGTGGGAATAAGGAACTATTAACGCAGTTTGATATGACTTCTTTGTGTTCCTTATTTATAAGAAGAATAAAGAAGCTCAACTTAGCAGCTCAAAACCAAGAATTCAAATATCCAATCCGACTAATTCGAAACCGAATTTAAAAAATCTGATCCACTTTGATCTTTATTTAAATTGGATTTGAATTGTAATTTCTTCAATGTGAAAATGGTATTTTCATATCCAATAAAATGGCTCGAACTCCCACCCCTGCCCGGCGAGATATTTCTTAGCATTGGATATAAAGTTGCCTTTGTTAGGGAGCGCTTTATTCCCAACGTGAAACTTTTTCTGGCGAGAATCTAAGTTTAATCGGGCTTCAATGTAGGTACCAAACAGTGGGTGAGAAGCTAAAAAAAACAACCTGGCTCAAGAGAATATTTCTAAACAAAAGAGAAGTATATGCTCTCTCCCTCGCTTTCTATTTTAATTCAACTAAAAGAGGGTATCCACTTTACTCATTCTTTAAAATTCCCTTTCTACTTATAACCAAAAGGCCAAATATATACATACATAGATACATATATTTTTAAAGATTTTTTATCTAGAAACCGTACTAAGGGTTGTACCTATTTGAGTGCGCGAAAGATAGTTTTTATCCCTCCTTCTTCCTCTCTCTGTCCACACCACCTCCACCATCAAAGCCATTTCTAGAGTTATTAAGTTCAGATTCAGAATGCATCATGTGTTCCGGCCTCAAGATACCAACTGGACTATTATAGATGCCATTGGAAGGGACTTGGAACTAACAATTCTTAAAATGCAAAAATAGTTCAGAAGGTGAGAGAGACTTATACCAACTCATGCCAAGAAGGAAATATGCCTTACATACCTTATTGAAGAACTAGCTACACTTTTCTAGTGGTTGCTCTACTTCTAATAAATCTCTGAAATCAATATAATAAGATGATATATATAATAGCAATGATTCCAAGCTTCTTCTCACTAGATTCTTCTAAATTCACCTTCGACCTTGTCTTAACTATTGGGGAATTCTAATGGGGTGTTGAGAGCATTTTGGGAGAACTAATATTGGTGATATCTTCCGGAATAAGATAAAAGGAGCTATATTGCCTTTTATACTATACCAAGTATAGGGACTCCCGTCTGTCCACATGCAAAGTGGGTTGCCCCGCCCTGGTCACTGCACCCGGTGAGACATTTGGCGCAAGTCTACTAAAATGTATAGCCATCTTCTGTCCTCAAACGTGTCGCTGACTGAGTGGTCACGCCAGAAGCCACACTTACCAAGCTTTATTTATGTGTGGGGTGTAACATAACCTCCCCCCCCCCCCCACCGAAAATATTTATCCTTAAATTTTGAATCGTAGTTACTTCCTGCAAACTTCTTTAGTCTTCTAGGGTCGTGCCGACCATGGTGGTCTCATTGTTCTCTCCCACGTCATGAAACAAGTGGGGGTACCTAAAATTCTTATCTTCTTCTGCTTCATTTCTTCAACATTATTGTTCCTCCATAGTACTTTAACATAAGCTACCTCTTTGGTTCATAGCTTGCGCACATGACGGTTTAAGACGACCACTAGAATTTATTCGTAAGATAGGTCCTCGGTGACTTGAATGTCTTTAATAGGGATAATGCAGGATGGATCGCTTAAGTACTGTCGAACCATAGACAAATGGAATACCGAATTCACTTCTTCAAGTTTCGGGGGTTGTTCAAGCTTATAAGCCACTTGACCAACTTTTTACGTAGTTCGATATGGCCCAATATACCATGGGCTAAGTTTTACCCTTTTGCCAAATCTTATCACGCCTTTCATAGGCGGCACCTTCAAGAACACCCAGTCTTCCACCGCGAACTTTAATTTTTGCTGTCGGTTATCCGAGTAAGATTTTTGCCTGCTCTGAGCGGCCAATAGTTAATTTCAAATTATTCTCCCCTCTTCTAGAGTCGGTTGCACCAATTCAGGACCTAATAACTTTATTACACCAAACCTTGAACCGGACGATATGAGATCTGCACTTTCGCCCGTATAGGACCTTATATGGTGCTATCTGAATGCTAGCATGATAGTTGTTATTGTAATAAAATTTGATGAATGGTAGATGATCCTCCCAGTTTCCTTTAAAGTCTAGAACGCAGGCTCGTAAGTCCTCGAACGTTTGAATAGTGCGCTTGGCATGGCCGTCTGTTTGTGGATGGAAAGTTGTACTAAGGTTGATCCTTGTGCCCAATCCTTTTTGGAATGATCTATTGAAGTTAGCTGTGAACTGAGCACCTCGGTCCGATATGATAGAAACTAATACCCCATGAATTCGAACTATTTCCTTAATATACAACTTAGCATAATCTTAAGTCGAGAAAGTAGTTTTGACTGGCAAAAAGTGAGTTGACTTGGTGAGTCGATCAACTATAATCCATATGGAGTTAATTCTTTGACGTGAACTTGGTAACCCGGTAATGAAATCCATGTTGATTGCCTCCCATTTTCAGTCGGAATTCCTGTTACACCCCCAATTTTCGTACGTGAAAGTATCTCATAAGTGAATTGATGAAAGCTCAGGAATGAGATGTTGCATCCCGTATTTTTGGAGGTTAAAGTTTCATCATAAGTTAATCGACGTAAGTTCGGGGATGAGATTATTAACATTATGTTATTTCAAACAAGTGATGAGTAAATTTTTGAAGGTGAGAGGTTAAGCAAATTGAATAAAATGAGTGTCAACGCCCCCTTTTTCTAAAAAGCGAAATCGGGTTTACGACTCTTTGGGCAAAACAACTCTTATTTCCTTTTGAGGAATCGGGTTATAGAATTTGAAAAGTCACCGCCTAATGATTATAGTGCATTAGGAAACTTTAAAGAAAAGAATAAGGTTTTTGAAAGAAAACCAAAGTTCGGGTAAGGGCCTGAGATTATCTTGAGGGGAAGGTGTTAGGCACCCCCCCAAGATCCACTAGTGTGGTTCCCGGCATACTTAGTTGTGACTTTAAGAAAGGGTAGAAGTAAACAAATAATGTTTGCACAAAGGGAATACAAATAAGTTGAAAGTTTTGAAAGAAGAAAGACATAAGTGGTTTTGGAAAGAAAAAAAAAAGATTGACTGAAGAAAACATTAATTTTTTAAGAAACACATCACATCATCTAAATAAAGAAATGGGGTCCTAGGTTGAAATATAATATGGATCACTTTAGTTCAATACCCAGCAATCATTCTCACACGAGAAATTAGCGCACCAGTCATGATATCCATTCTACCCTTCCCACCCCGCTAAGGTATTAAACGCGATTAGTCTCGTTTACTTATTACATACTAATACTCATCCCAACCTATCAGTCCCGGAGTTTGGGACTCCTAATCCTAAAAGGGGAAAAGGAAGCATATGCATATATGGAGTTTCAAAAGGATAAAAGACTAAGGCAACAAACAAAACAAGTAGCAAATATTGTGGGACGAAACAAACGCACAAAAGGCTCATATAAACCCCACAAATCACATAGCAACTAGTTTAGCATGTCTTGCATATACTGATTTGGTCTTTAAAATTAAATGGCGGACAGATTAGTTTAACACATAAAGTTGGGTAAAAAGTCTGCATTAGGCAACCCAGATCCAATTGTCGAAAGTTGAGGTATTTTATACAAGTTACTGATTAAGAACCTAATGCACAAGGGTTTAAAATAGAAGGTTGGAAATTACAGAAGTTTAGATAGTTCTTAAAAGAAAATCAGCATAATCGTTTAAGTAAAAGTACAGTGGAATTGTAAAGTAGAGTTTTCAAAAGAATGCTTTAAAGAGAGAGTGAGTTTGAAACCTGTTTTGAAAGAGAATTTCATGAGACGAATAAAAATTCAAAACGTTCCAGAAAAAGAAAATGCAAGCTTAGAAAATCACAGACAAGTTTGGAGAGCTTTGTTTGAAAGCGCTGAAGCCAATGGCCAGTTATTACTTACACAGATTTAGGCGAGTCTCAACCCTATAGGCAGGACTATACCTTTATTTTTTAAGACTCGTTATTGTTATTAAACGTTAAGAAAGTGAGTATTTGTTTTCCCTACGGTTTGCCTAACGTTTCATGCTTTTCCTATAGGCATGATTTATATATGCAATTAGTTAGTTAGTAGGTCCTATAGGCAGGATTTCTAATGATTTGCAACATACTGAACATTAAATCCTATAAACATGATATTTAAATGATTGAGTAAAGAAAGTGCAAAAGCCTGTAGACATGATCTCTAGATTATTTGAAACGTTTAAACTATAGGCATGATATCCAAGTGATTAAACAACAAGGAAACATTGGTACTTTATCAAGGGTATACAAAAGAATAGAAGAAACAGCGAGGTTAAGATTTGGAATATTATGTTCTGACATCACAATGAGATTAATCGACACAGGGACATCTGGGAGTTCAAATGCAAATGTACAGCTTCTGTGTAACATGTTGTGCGAGCTTTTGCTGATGCAACAAAATAACAATAATGTTAAACACATGCATAAGATGGAGGAACAGAGGTCGAGACAACACAACTCTTGGCAGTGCATGCGTGTGTTGGATGGAATCCCAAGCAAGAAGCACGTTGCTGTTCAATCTGGAATATATTCGCACACCTCTATACAGAATGCTCCTGCTTTGCTGTGTGCACATCAGTTAATGCAATTCAAAGATACTTTTCTATATTGACGGATCAAAATACTTTAAACAAATACAACAAATGCTGCAGCTCAACAATTACATTGGGACGCATACATTCTTTAATGCACGCATGCTTTTTCGGTCCAATCCCATAGAATCTTTTCCTATGATCTGCCTAGTCCTCAATAGTGGGTTGAGTTCTGTCTATTTCGGCTATTGAGCTCGAAGGTACCAATCCTTATTTACTACTACATCTTTTTTGGGGTGTATAGCTCAGTTGGTAGAGCATTGGGCTTTTAACCTAATGGTCGCAGGTTTACTTTGCCATCTAGAGATAGTTTGCCCTGAGTTAGGATACGGAGTTGGGGATTCGTTTTGGCTAGAGCGCCCAAATCAGCTATATATTTGACACGGGTTTGCCGTAATGCTAAAACTATGGAGCATACATTCTTTAATGCACGCATGCTTTTTCGGTCAGCTTTAAAAATAGTTTCCATGGGAATCTGTACTGGTACCGTGCCTCTTGGAACTCAAAATTTCGACTTTCAGTACAAGGTTCCAATTTTTTAAATTGCACATTCCTTAGGACAATGACCTTCTGCCCGGCAATAATATATTCTCATACAATGCTGCTTGGAAGACGCATAGGGAACGAACGTCGTGCTGCTACATCACAGCTGGAGCACAGTGTTCAACAACAAATTCGCAACCAATGAGGAGCATCAATTGTATTGGGTGCAAACAATACAGCTCCTGATGAAGCATGTCTCGCATGATGTTAGACGAGTCCGCGTGCATGATTCCTGGGGAATTTCGAGACACACGCATGTTACTCCATTGAAGTGTTGGAAACTCTAAGCATCAATTGTATTAGGAGCAAACAATACAGATCCTGATGAAGCATGTCCCGCATGATGTTGGATAAGTCCGCGTGCATGATCTTCGGCATTTCGAGATATTAGGAATAAATGATTTGTTTATTGAATGAATCCATTCCTGGGGAATTTCGAGACACACGCATGTTACTCCATTGAAGTGTGGGAAACTCTACATTCCATGACTAAAACTTGCTCGAACCCGATGCAAATAGAGTAGGCACGCATGTTGTTTCTTCTGAATCTTCAGGTTTGGCGTGCATGTTATTGAACTATCGACATAATTCGAGGATTTGTATTGTCTTGGTATATCTCATTAAGCAGAAATGAGTTCTATCCATTCACGCACGCCTGGCCAATCTAGGGTGATGGCGAATTAGAAAATGTCTACCTGGGCTGGAAGGACGGCAAGTAATGGAGCTAATGCCAATTACGTGGATTGGCATCACATTTTCAATTATAGTTTGCATTTTGTGATACCAAGTTTAAGTATAACACTTAACTTTGGTAATAGGAAAAATGTAACTGTCAAATTTTATTTCTTCATTTCGTAAGACTTTCGGATCTTGTAATTTCCTTTTATTTTGTTTGTTTTTAATAATTAAAGCCTAGACCTAGGCGATTGCCTAGCTGATTGCCAAAAAAAAAGTGATTAAACAAGAATATTGATCCTATAGGCATGGTATCTACCCTTTAGCATATGCAAGCAAATATAAACCCCTCCCACACCCTTTACTAATATTTCCCTGAGTTCTTTTTTTTACAAGATTATTACAGAAGCAAAAAAAAGAAAGTAAACAAAAATACATCACAGCCTACAGCTAGATCCAACTGCCTAATGCAATCTCAATATCCAATAACATGTGTTTCACCAAATTTGGTTTCCAGATTCCAATGCCTTCTCTTATTCAGAGTGTTTCAAAATTCCAAGGAACCTCCAAGACCCTAGGCAGTGCTTGCACTCTGAATATTAGATATTATAGCATAATAGTGCAAGTGTGGAATTACCAGCCCTTAGGCATCCAAGTTTAGAGGGAATTTCAGGGTCCCTAAGCATGGCTTACCAAAGGGGAGTAAAACTTAGGAACTAGGAATGTGGGCAAAGTGAGGTTGAACCATAGCAGAGGGTGGTCATACCCAGCCATGGCATAGGCTGGCACACCCCTGACCCTTGCTTAGGTCAAACAAATAGGAGAAGACTATGGGGAGTCAAACTTAGGGGTTGAGTGGTGATTAGGACACTACCAGACCCAAGTTAAAGCTCAACACATAAAGGGGGGAGGGAATGGGAAAGCATTTGAGTAGAGATTCAGGAGAGTCTGATTCTAGATCATGGACAGCAATATCAAGATGTTGCCATGATTCAGACAGTACTAGCACACAAAACGGGAATAGAGGGAAGGGATTTCCCTACAAAAGCATACACTGAAATTAAGGAAAATATAAGAAAGCATAGCAGACTGAAGATGCAAGGACATAGAAGAAAGAAATACAACATGCTACAGTTACAGGACATAAACACATAGTGAAGAATGTGTAGGAGAAGAGAAGTGAACACACATAGTTGGAGAGGGTTATTTAACTAGGAATACATACCAGTTGCAATTCTAGTACAACATAACAATAGCAAGTAGACAGCCAGACAGTTAGCAGGAACAACTCAAAAACTTCAGCAAGCACTTGGGAATTTAGAGTAACTCCAGAAATATTCAGACAGTAGGAGAGGAAGGACCAGAGTGCTTAGTAGTAGTAGTAGTAGTAGAGAAAGCCGTAGTAGAGAAAGTAGCAGTAAAGACAGTAGATAGCAGTATATTTCAAAGACAAAGATGATTGTATATTGCAAAAGTACAAAAAAGAACACTGTTCGAGAGGGAGCTATTCGAAAAGGTTGTTCCTTTTTATAGTGCAAAAACGAGTAAACAAAAAGGCAAGCAAATAAACTTTTTGTAAATCAAATAGAATCTCCCTTGGTCAAAGAGATTTGATTTCAAACGGGAATGAGTAATTAAGGAAAGGAAAATAATGAAAACCTTTTCAGAGTAGCATAATAGGGGTAAGTTCATATAGTATATTTAAAGTAAAAAGCCTATAGTAAACAGTTTTGAGAAAATTAGGAAAATAAAGTAATCAAACAGCCGGAAATTTTAAAGTCTTGAGTGAACTTAGTCGTGAAAAGAGGGGAAGAGGTTAAGTTGTAAAATCAATAGCAAATCAATTGAGCATTAGTAAAAGGAGATTGAAATTAATCACAAGCTAACAGAATCAATTCAGATGAAAACCCTTGCATATAAAGCATACCAGTGTCAAATAAGAAAGAAAATATCGGCACCGATAGTTTCAAAATCACAAGCAAAAAGCAAGTTTCATTTCAGTGTATAAACTCAGCACGGGTTGAGAGCCTAGGGTTTTTAGAATATAACCCTAGAACCAAAACTCGCAAAAATTTTAACACAGGGTTTCAATCCGAGTAGAAAAGAGAAGGCAAGCCCTCACAACAAGCTTAGGGAACTCTTCCAGAGTTCCCTGAGGAAACACACGAATATACGTAGCAAATTAGAAGCAGCAGAGTGAAGCTTGTAAAGAACAAGTTTTAGAAGAAAGCTGAAAACTCAAGCCAGTTCAGTCATAGCACGTTGGAAATAGTAAAAGAAACAAGTTTAGGACCAAATGAATCCAGCAGAGGCAAACAATCTTAGTAGGAGAAACAGTAGAAAGTCATGCTAGATAAATGTGTAAATCATACTTGTAAAAAAATCAATAGAAGCAATAACGGAGTAAAACATGCATAAGAATAGACGAAACACACATAAGTATGGCGTGGACGCACAGATTCGTATAGAGAAAGAAAAAGAAGAAGAATCATTTTAGGATTTTTGAAAACCCTAAGTTTAAGCAGACTAATTTTAAAAAAGGAAAATTGGGGAAAAGCATTAAAAGATTGAGCAGAACACAGATCTGTTACAGATCTAAGAAAACAAGGAAAGATAGAACCTCGAACAAGCTTCTTTAAATATTCTCAAAAACCCTAGAAACGAGAAGGCCTGGAACGATCTGGTCCTGAGTAGGCTTGGGCCATGGCTAGGCCTTTCAGAGCTTGAACATGCCAGAACGGAGCCATAGAAGCCAAAAGAACTCAGATCGGTGGAGGACCTGAAGAATTCTGTTGAAGAATGGACTTTGAAAGCTTCGAACAATCGTGGTATGGGGTGAAGGGAAGAGGGTATAGGCCGTCCATGGCCTGGGAAACCATGGACGCCGGTAAGATTTGATCGAAGACGACGATACAGACGGCTAGGGTTTCGAGTGGTTTAGAGAGAGTATGAGAGCATGAGAGAATTTGGGGGCGGCTACTTTGGAGAAACGATTAGTGTTAGGGGCTGGGGCAGAATTAAAAAGGAAACAAAGAACGAGGGTCGTTTATTAAAATAATCAACGGCTAGGATTTAAAGATGGGAAGCGGGCGGGTTAGATTATTTGGGTTTGGGTCGGGTTAAGTGGGAATTGAGTCATCTAATTCGGGATTGCAATTCAAATGAGGTCAATTTGGGCTAAAATTGAAATAGGAATGGGCCAGATTTTAAATAGCCATTTTTCCACTTTTTAATTAATTAAAAATAGCTGAAAATAATTTAAACAAAAATTGAAAGAACATAACTAATTAATAATATACAAACCATAATCTAAAAATATTAGGAACAATTTTATAATTATAAAATTGCGATTAATTATAACATAAGCTATAATTGCAATTTCATGCAATTATTCCAAACAAAATTTTGAAAATACGCAAAAAATCATATTAATTATATTTTGTTGTAAATATGAGAATGAAATATTTTATTTGCCAAAAAATGATAGTTTGGGAATAATTTTGGAGTTTTTTTTACTGTTAAAAATAGACGATAAATCAATTCTAAAAACCCTTAAAATTTGAGGAAAAATACCAAAACCTTTGGGCATACTTATATATGCATACATATATTATTTTGAAAGTATTTGAGTATATTAAAATATATAGGAAAAATTGGGTATTAACAGATGCCCCTCTTTACCCAAGGAGGATGAAAGAGTTATCGGATAAAGATAAGATGACCAATTTTGACCGGAATCAGCAATTGCAAAAGAATTTTGACTGTGCTCTGATTTTTAAGCTGCCTACATATTCCTGGTTTTACAGGAATCAGGCCATATGTAGTTCATGAACTATTGACGGGGTGTGTCGATGGAGATTCGAAAAGGAACGGACGCGATGCTAGATTTACTTTTGAGTCGGACAGGTTGCAGAGAACTGAAGTGGAAGTGATCCTAATGAGACGGTCGTTTGCTAGCGGGTGTACCTGCAAGTAAGCAATGCAACGTATATTGTGCATAATTAAAACATGATGCAAGTTCCCGTTGGACCATGCATGTTGTCTTTGGACGGTTAGGATGACGTCCTCGGACCATGCTGTCCTACGCCATGAAGATCATAAAAGTAAATATTCGTAGGCCATGAAATGGAGTTCTCGGACTATGTGGATGGTGCCTCCGAACTATGACGCCTTTGAATAAGTTAGCGTTCTTTCATCCCATGAGAAAGCGGCAATCTTTCAGCCAAATGAATGCAAAGTGTGGCAATCTTTCAGCCAGAGTGTGAATTTAAGATGCATGTGGCGATATTTTAGCCGAAGCAAGAACTTAAATGCAGGTGGCGATATTTTAGCCGAAGCAAGAACTTAAATGCAGGTGGCGATATTTCGGCCATGCAGGATGGAGACAATGCTTAGTCTCGAAAGGCAGATATGGCCTTAGGCGATGCAGATGGAGACAATGCTTAGTCTCGAAATGTAGATAGGTAGCCTTATGCAGGATGGAGGTAGAGCTTAACCTCGGAAGGCAGAAAAGTAGCCTTAAGCAAAAATGCAGATGGAGACAGAGCTTAGTCTCAAAAGGCAGATAAGTAGTCATATGCAGGATGGAGACAGAGCTTAGTCTCAAAAGGCAGATAAGTAGTCATATGCAGGATAGAGGTAGAGCTTAACCTCGGAAGGCAAAAAAGTAGCCTTATGCAAAAATGTATATGGATACAAAGCTTAGTATCGAAAGGCAAAAAGGTAGCCTTATGCAGGATGGAGGTAGAGCTTAACCTCGGAAGGTAGAAGATAGCCTTATGCAAAATGCATATTGAGACAGAGCTTAGTCTCGAAAGGCCGATAGGTAGCCTTATGCAGGATAGAGGTAGAGCTTAACCTTAGACGGCAGAAAAGTAGCCTTATGCAAAATGCAGATGGAAATAGAGCTTAGTCTCGAAAGGCAGATAGGTAGCCTTATGCAAAATGCAGGAAACGTAAAGAGTGAATAATAGTTAGATTTTCTTAGCTGGACAGTTGATTACGACATCGTGGCTACTGGGATGTTGGGTGTAGATAATGAAATTTGTGCATGAGCCATCGTACTGAAAGTTTCAACCCTGTAGAGTGTGAGTGTGAGTGTATCAAATGATTTGCAACCTGGGTGCATGCATCCAAAGAAAAATCGTGAGCTCTGTAGAGGGGAAAGGTTAGTTCATATCCCCCTGGCTTTTGACGTCACGTATCATTGAGGGTAGCATTGCTGAACGACAGAGATGCAAATGATATTTATGCATGATCCAGTGAATATAATGTGAGTATATTTTGAAAATTTTTTTTGGATGAACCAACAACTGCAACGTAGTTCAAGACATGGCATCCTTGTTTGTTCCGGAATTTTAAGGATCCTCCTCAAAATTCTGCCCTAGTTTACTGGGTTGGCGCTGCTGACGGCTGTGCTGAATGACCGAACATGGATTGATTCCAGAATTTTGAGGAGCCCCCTCAAAATTCTACCCCAGTTTACTAGGTTGATGCTGATGCGAAAGCTGATAAACTGACCTCGGAATTTTGAGGGTCCTCCTCAAAATTCTACCCAGTTCCAATATTGAGGGAAAATGTATTTTTTATTAAAATGTTACCGAACCCATAGGGCAGCCTATGTATCCCCTCTTAAACGGGAATTAGGTCAGGCATAGTTCAAATTATATCATGAAGAAAAATATATGATCAAATGTAGTATCTCTTTACTGCGTCTAAGTTGATCGGCTTCGACCAGACTTCTCCTTCCATTTCTGCAAGAATAAGGGCTCCTCCAAGTTAGAACTCGGTGGACCATGTATAGACCCTGCCAGTTGGGAGAGAATTTCCCTTTGGATTCATCTTGATGCAAAATATTTTCTTCAACACCAGCTGCCCGGGTGTAAACTTCATTGTCCTAACCCTTTTGTTGAAGGCTCTGGACATTCTGTTCTGATATAGCTGGCCGTGACAGACTGCATTCAATCTCTTCCCATCTAGAAGGGCTAAGTGCTTGTAGCGACCTTTTACCCACTATGCATCATCTAACTCTGCTTCTTGTGTGATTCTTTAAGAGGGAATTTCTACTTCGATGGGAATGACCGCCTTTGTACCATAAACCAACATGTAGGGAGTTGCCCCAGTTGATGTGCTGACCGTGGTACGATAACCCATTAAAGCAAACGGCAATTTCTCATGCCATTGCTTGTGCCTTTCGATCATCTTTCTTAGTATCCTCTTGATGTTCTTATTGGATGCTTCTACAGCTCCATTCATCTGAGGTCGATAAGCTGTAGATTCTTGTGTCTGATCTTGAAAATTTCACACATTACTTTCATCAAGTCTCTATTGAGGTTGGAACCATTATCGGTGATGATTGATTCCGAAATTTCAAACCGACAAACAATACGGTCGCGGACAAAATCTGTTACGACTTTCTTTGTAAGTGCTTTATATGATGTTGCTTCAACCCATTTAGTAAAGTAGTCAATTACCACTAAGATAAACATGTGCCCATTTGATGCAGCAGGCTCTATTGGTCCAATAACATCCATTCCCCAAGCGGCGAACGGCGATGGTAAGCTTGTTACAGTAAGCTCGTTTGGAAGTACCTTTATCATATCTGCATATATCTGACAGTGGTGGCATTTCCAAACATACTAGATGCAGTCTGTTTCCATAGTCATCCAAAAATATCCTGCTAGAAGTAACTTCTTATCCAAAACAAAACATTCATGTGCGGTCCACAAGTCCCTGCATGCACTTCCTCCAATAGTTTAGTTGCTTCTCTTGCCTCGACACACCTTAATGATCCCTGATCGGGAGTCCTCATATACAAGATTCCTCTACTGTGAAAGACGTAGTTGGATAACCTCCGGAGCGTGTGCTTATGAGTAGCATTGGCAAGCTCTGAGTATTCTCCTGTTGTCAAGTATTCTTTGATGTCATGGAACCAAGGTTTTCCATCGACTTCTTCCTCAACATGAGCATAATAAGATGGTTGGTCGTGAATCTTGACTTGGATGGGATCAATAAAGTTTTTATCTGGATGTTGGATTATAGAGGATAAAGTGGCAAGTGCATCGGCGAACTCATTATGTATTCTTGGAACATGCTGGAATTCCGTCTTTCTGAATCTTTTCCTCAACTCCTGTATATGATGCAGATAGGGGAGTATATTAGAATTCTTGGTTGCCCACTCTTCTCGAACCTGATGTATGAGTAGGTCCGAGTATCCGATCACTAGTAACTCCTGAATGTCCATGTCGATGGCCAGTTTGAGCCCTAAAATGCAGGCTTCGTACTCGGCCATGTTGTTGGTGCACGGGAATCTGAGCTTGGCGGATACTGGGTAATGCTGACTATTTGTGATACCAAGACTGCTCCATACCAACCCCTTTGAAATTTGCGGCTCCGTCGAAAAACATCCTCCAACCATCATAGGATTCTGTAATGTCTTCTCCTATGAAAGCTACATTTTAATTAGGAAAATACGTCTTTGGGGGTTCGTATTCTCCTCCTACAGGATTCTCGGTGAGGTGATCTACGAAATCTTGCCCTTTGACTGCCTTCTAGGTAACATAAACAATGTCAAACTTACTTAACAAGATTTTCCATTTGGCGAGCTTGCCAGTAGGCATGGGCTTCTGAAAGATATATTTCAGTGGGTCCATTTTGGATATGAGATAAGTGGTGTAAGCACAGAAATAGTGCCTCAATTTCTGAGCTACCCAAGTCAGAGTGCAACAAGAGCATTCTAATAAGGAATACCGAGCCTCGTACGGGGTAAACTTCTTGCTGAGGTAGTATATGGCTTGCTCCTTTCTTTCTGTTTCATCATGTTGTCCCAAAACACAACCAAATGCTCCATCCAATACTACAAGATAAAGCAATAGGGGTGTCCCTGGCTCGGGTGGAACCAAGACTGGCGGCGTTGACAAGTATTCGTTGATTCAGTCAAAATCCTTTTGACAATTATCAGTCCATTTAGTGGCGACATCCTTCTATAGCATCTTGTATATGGGTTCACAAATGACAGTGGACTGAGCTATGAATTGGCTGATGTAGTTGAGTCTTCCCAGAAAACTCATCACATCTTTCTTGTTCTTTGGTGGTGGCAGCTCTTGAATGGCTTTGACCTTAGACGGGTCCAATTCTATTCCTTAGCGACTCACAATGAAATCCAATAACATTACGGCTGGGACCCCGAACGCACACTTGGCGGGATTCAGTTTCAAATTGTATCTCCTCAATCTGTTGAAGAACTTTCTCAAATCTTCCATGTGGTCTGCAGCTTTCCTGGACTTGATGATGATTTCATCTACATACACCTCGATTTCTTTATGTATCATGACATGAAATATAGTTTTAAGGCTCTCATGTAGGTAGCACCAGCATTCTTTAAACCGAACAACATCATTCTATAATAGTACATTCCCCACGGCGTGATGAACGCTGTTTTATCTACATCTTCTTTATCCATCCATATCTAATGGTATCCAGCAAAACAATCGACAAACGACTGCAGCTCATGTTTGGCGCAGTTGTCAACCAATATGTGTATATTTGGCAGAGGGAAGTCATCCTTAGGACTGACCTGGTTAAGATCCCGGTAACCGACACAGACTCTAACTTTGCCATCTATCTTTGGCACTGGCACGATGTTAACTAACCATGTTGGATACTCTACCACTCTGAAAACCCTGGCTTTGACTTGCTTGGTAACCTTTTCTTTGATTTTCATATTCATGTCTGGCTTGAATTTTCTGAGCTTCTGTTTTACTGGCGGGCATGCCAGATCTGTCACCAACTTGTGAGCCACGATGGATAGGGGTGTTCACCGGGCGGATTTTTACTCTTAACGGTTTGGCTTAACGGTTATCGGCTTTTAAATGTATTAATTTGTTAGCCACCCGATAAGATATCGGGCGGATTGGTATCGGGTTAGCTCTAATAGGGCAGTTATTGGGCGGCTTATCGGCCTAACATACATGTTTACTAGAATTTGATAGATCTCTTCGGGCAATTATAGATCAAACACCTATTCCAGTATACCTTCATATGAGCTAGCTTGTTAATGTCTTTTCAGGGCATTCATTTTATCCCTGAGGTAGTATAGCTTTGCCCTCCTCACTTTTTTCTTGTCCAGCACCTTCATCTCCTTTATGTTGGGAGAGTACATGCAATCAACTAGATTCCGAGATTAAAAATGCTTAGAAGTAGAAATAAACTTTGCTTAATCATTTTAAAGGGTTTTAGTTTTTTTATATTTAATATATATAAATAAAAATAAATTATATATATATATATATATATATATATATATATATATATATATATATATATATATATATAATATATTTATGTTCTTAACGGGTTAACGGATTAACCATTAAGAAAATTGAATAATCCATCCCCAAACCGATAAGCCGTTAATAAAAAAATTCAATCCGTTCCCCGTCCGTTAAGCCATTACCAATAAGCCGTTAAGCTTCGGTTTGGATCGGTTTTCGGTTTAGGATCGGTTTTGAACACCCCTAACAATGGATGTGTTGAGACCAGTCATATGATCATAAAACCAAGCAAAGATGTCCTCATACTCTTCTAGGAACTTTGTGTACTCTTTCTTCTCTTATGGCGACAAATGTACGTTGATACGTGTTTCCTTGACATTCTCTGCGTCTCCCAAATTAAGTTCCTCAGTTTCGTCCAAGTTAGACTTGGGTCTATTCTCAAAGTTCTTGACCTTTCTGACAATCTCTTCTGGTATCTCATCTTGTTCTGAATCTATATCCGTTCGTTTCATTGCCTCATTGCAAGTCACAATCGTTGGTTCATCATCAAGATATGTAATAGTAATGATGTACAAAATAAAGTAAATGATAGAGAAAAGTAATAAGAGCGAGATATAAAAATAAACTTTGTAAATGCTTTTGATTGAATTCATAGCTGTTTGAAACATCGGAGCTCTTTTCAAAAGTAAAGACAATGCAGAAAAGTAAAATTAACTAAAAATTAAAATGCGATGCATAGTGCGTCTTTCAGCCTTGCTACCCTAAATCTCTCCGGGAGCTGGTGGTCCTGACTGACCAATTGGTGAGGCGTTCCCCTCGGTTCAGAGCTTGAATGGAAGGGCCTTCCTCCCCTTCCTCGAAGATAACACAACAATCCATATCATCCTCTAGAAATAGGTTCTTCATTGCTGCCAGTGCCTCGTCTTCCTCTGATCTGTATATAATGTCAGCTGGCTGAAAGGTCTGCTCCAGCTGAGTTATGGGGTTTTCCAATGGATAGTAGGGGCCGCTCTATTGTGGCAACCAATGGTTGTAACTCCTCCCTGGTGTACTCATACCCCAGGCCAAAAGTGGTACCATGCTTCTTCAACTTGATGGGCTTGGTGATGTCCTGAAGACTCCTGCCAAGTCCTTTCCCAGGTTCATACCCGTTTCAATTCTGGATGCTCTCAATTTTGTTATCCCACCACTTGTCTTTGTCTATGGAGTTGACTCGCTCGATGTGATGGTATGTTTCTTCACTTATTTTCCTTCTACCTCCGATTATCGGGATGGTTTGGCGACTATGTAGGGTTGCTACCGTCGCCATGGATGGTCACTTCCTGATGATTCCATTCAAATTTTACAACCAAATGTAAGGTTGATGCCACAGCCCCAGAAGCGTGAATTCAGGGTCGCCCTAAGAATAAGTTGTAAGATGTTGGCACGTCTATAACTCGGAAGTCCACATCGAACCAAGTAGGTCCCATCTACAAGCACATGCTAATTTCTCCAATGGTGGATCTTTGAGACCCATCAAAAGCCTTGATGTTGATAGCTCCATCTTTGATTTCGTGCAAACCCTTACCCAATGTATTGAGGGTCATTAGCGGACAGATGTTAAGGCTGGATCCCCCGTCAACCAGGATCCTGGTGATGAAATGATCTTTGCATTGCGCAGTGTTGTGCAATCCCTTGTTGTGACTAAGCCCTTCTGGTGGTAACTCATCCTCGTGGAAGGTGATCTTGTGGCTTTCCAGCACCTACCCTACCATATTCGGCATTTCGCCTCCCGTTATGTTGCTAGGAACATAAGCTTCACTCAATATTTTTATCAAGGCATTTTTATGTGCCTAAGAGCTTTGCAAAAGAGCTAGGATGGAAATCTCTGCTGGTGTTTTGTTCAGTTTCTCAACGACTGAGTACTCTTTGGGCTCTATCTTCCTCAAAAGGTCATCAAGTCCAGTTTCAACAGGCCGTCCCGAGGCTTGTTTGCTGGACTCAGCTAAATGTTCTGGAGTGTATACCATGCCTGTCCTATTCATGCCCTGTGCGGCGATCGCTTCTCCAGTATGTATTTTCCCTTTCCTTCTGGCCTCGATTGTGTAATCCCAACGTATGGTGTTCGACTTGAACAGGCTCACATCTATCACGGAAACCGGAATAGGCAACCCCGGGGGTAACACAACAACTTCAATGTGCTTCAAACTCGAGTGGCATAGACACATTTACCTCATCGCCCTCAGAGGGCTGGATCTGAACAACAATGGGATTGAGGGTAACCGCCGGCTTTTTAGGTTCTTCAACAATTAATCCAGTTGACCCTTTGGGGTCCCAATCATCATTAATCTCGATCACATGGATTCCCCTTCCCTTGTGGTCAGGCAGAGGGTTGTTGTGGACATTGGGAGCGGGCTCATTTGCTATAATGACCTTGTTATCAATCAAAGTCTGAATCTTTTATTTCAACAAGCGACACTCGTCGATGGTATGGCATTTCATTTCGGAATGGTATGCGCAAGTATTGTTGGGGTTGATCCATTGGGAAGGATTTTCTAGATTTATGGCTGGGATAGGTGAAACGTAACCGGTTGCTTTGAGTTTTTCATATAATTGGTCAATTGGCTCGGTTATGGCGGCATACTGTCTGGGAGGTCTCCGGTCGAAATTTGGTTTGGGTCGGGGAAAGTTTTGGCAAGTGAGTGGTGATGGGTAATGAGAAGGTTGGGAGTTGTATGCTGGTACACAGGCGCGGGTTGGGAATATCTTGGTGAAGTGGGTTGATATGTGGGTGGTGGAGGAGATTGGTAGGAAGATGGTGGCATTTGGTATGTAGGTGAGGGTGTTTGGTAATTTATGGTAGGTTGATATGTGAATGGAGTTGAGGGATAGGTTTGGTACTTCATAGGGGAATTGTCCTTTGTGCAACCATTACGAAATTTACGTCATTCTTCTTTGACGTGCCACCAGACTGTAAAGCCTTGTTGGTATCCTGCAATGCCTCGAGGTTAGTGACCATACCATTTTTGATACCTTCTTCGATCCATTCTCCTATCTTGATGATGTCGGAGAAATTTTGACCCTCTATTAGCATCAGCCTTTCATAGTAATGAGGATCCTGAACCCACACAAAGAACCTATTCATCTGTTATTCCTTTAAGGCCGGCCTAACCTTAGCAGCTTCTGACCTCCAACGAGTAGCATACTCGCGAAAGGTCTATGTGGGATTCTTTTTGATTCTGGATATATAACACATCTGGTGCATTCTCAGTGTTGAACCTGAATCGGTCCATAAAGTTAAATGCCATGTTCACCCAACTTGTCCATTTCTTTGCATCCTAGCTGATATACTTGATAAAGCATCTCCTTTCAGAATCCTCATGAAAAGCTTCATACGGATTTTCTCGTCCCTCCCAACTCCTACTAGCTTATTACAATACATTCTCAGATAGACCATGGGATCACCTGTTCCGTCGAACATCTCGAACTTGGGAGGTTTGTACCCCTCGGGGAGCTCAAAATTTGGTTGAACACAAAAATCTTCATATTTCAAACCCTCAACGCCTTTGCCACCTTTGACACCTTGGACCCGTCTAGTTAGCTTCTTGAGTTCAGCGGCCAAATTCTAAATAAGGGAGTCCTTGTCATGTTATTCAGGATCACTTGTGATTGGCTAGGTATAATGGGTTACAATGTCCGCAAAGATGGGATTGCTGTGGATGTGGTCATTCGTGGTGTTTTGCGATTCGAGAATGAGCAGTGGAGTGTTATTGCATGTGTTCCAGGCTTGGGTATGAGTGGATTGTATTGGTGGTTGTGGGGTATTTTGTGGAGGTACGGGCCTCTGGTTGTTAACATCAGGGGCGGCAAGAGTGATTGACAGGCTTGCCAGGTTCTGAACTTGGTCCAATTCTTCCCAAAATCTTAGTAAAGTTTGCTCCAGAAGAGCAGCAGTCTCCTTGGTAATTGCAGCGTTTTGAGAAGTTTCCTCAAGTTCCTTTCTAGCGCTTGCATCTCCCATTTTGTCTTTGTTCGTGTTTCTGGTAGGAAACGCAGGAGGAGCAGGTGGAGAGCCCTTAGATTTTGTTGAGTATGTTGATGGTGCCAGAATGCACGAACTAACCTTTGTGACGGAAATAAAAACAAAAGAAAAACAAAAGGTAAAAAGTTAGTACGGGTTCCACATTGTGTAGGAATATAAATCGCTTCCTAATTTAGGTGCCTCATAGTGCCCGAGATAGGCCTAGCGAAAATTAAATTTGGAGAACTTATAATGTTAAATACCTCATTTTATTGATAAAAACAAGACGAGTCTTAAGAATAAAATGACTGAATAATAAAAGATATCACTAATGGCCGGTGGCTTTATTACATTCATGAAAGCAGTAGAATAAAAGGTCCTAACTACTTGGTCCCAGAAGGACCTTCCCCAGATTCGGTACTCTTGCCTCCCTCGTACAGCTGCATCAACTCGCGCAGTCCTAACAGCAGATAGGCTCGAGCCAGATGTCCGCCTGCACTTCCCTCGGCATTCTGGAAATCTTTAATCCTCTTCAAGAACTTCCCTTCCAACTCCACTAGACCTCGCTCCAGATACCCCAGCCGATTGTTGGCGTTGACACCCATATCTTTCCATTCGTTGATCAACTTCTCGTGGGCTTCCTGTATTTCTCGGTGCTCATTTTCACACTCTCGCATCCTTTTGCGCAGCTGATTGTATTTGACTTGTGCTGTAGTTTTCTCATCAATAAGCCTATGACCATGGAAAAACCCTGGGTGACCCAAGCCAATGTGATCATCTTCTAACCAACCTGTGTAGTGCGGCACACACCCGGCATGATACCTGTCTAGTTCAATAGATTCCTTCCCTAAGACGAGCTTGCAGTGCCACATGTGCTGAGCCTAACACGTGTGCGGGCTATCATCATCTTGAAATTCAGCCATGAAATGACTCATTTTCTCTATCCTTGGTATGATCTACTTTCTTCCAGCTTGCCTCATGGCTCGAAGAGGGACATAAGGGTAAGTTCCTCTAAAGCCGATGAGTGTAAGGAATGGTGCATCCCGAGAACGAACAATAAATTCCCCGATTGGGAACCACTCATGCATCCATTGTACATGTTCTTATTTTAGATTCTAAAACAACTCTACTCATCCACGGAGTCCTCTGGCTGAGCAAACATGTCCGGCATGAAGTTCATTCGCTTAGGGTGATGAAAAGCGATATGGTCATCCCAATCTCTGCGTATGATTTCCTGTCTGTAGTCGCCTTTCTGAAGGTTTTCTATGAGCCAAAGGTGAAGTAACAAATTGCACCCTTCGAAGTGTGGGGACCCTTGCTGACATTTTCCTAGAGCTCGATACATTTCGGCAATGATCATGGGTACTATGCTGAAAGACTGCCATCAATACACTCCATCAAGGTTTTGATCACCATGGCTAGTCTATTATGGATCCTAGCCTTCTTCATAAGTAGATCATCATACCCAAGAAACAGAACATGAACACAAAGACCCTTCTATGTATGTTCCCCAAAGATGTAAGGGCAAACTCATCGGGGTAGGTACGGTAAGACTTGCTGTGGCCAAACCTTTCATATAGGAAGTCAAATGGTATGTAGGAATCCTTCATACAAGTCAGATCGGGGTTCTTCTTGAGTCCTGTCATTTTGAGAAAACCCTTACGATTTTCTGCATAAGTATGCCTGGAGTCTCCCAAGGTATTCCAGCTAGACCCCCTATTTCTTCCAGCAAAGGGGTCATCTCGAGGTCCCTAAAGCGAAAAATCGACCTATCATTGTCCCAGAATAAAGTGGCAGCTTCGATAATCTTGTTGTAAAGCTTAACTTCCAAAAGTAAAGGAAGGTTTCCTAAGTATTTGTGGACAAGGGCCTGATCACTGGCATGAGGGTCCTCCCACCAGCTTAACAACCTCGGGTGAATGTTGGATACCATACCGAATCTGGGGACTTCATCCCTCATTTTATGCAAAACAAAGTGTTAGGCCCTTAACCCCACCAGACTCAACTACTTAAATCAATAATTAGCAATAAAGACATTTAGTTCTCCAATAAATGCATATAATGTGGAGGTGATCGTTTTGGTTTCAAGGAAACACGATGGACTTCTCTTTAGGCTATCTTAATGAGTCATTATGTGGACAACATAACTGACTCGGCTAGGGTTGACCATGATGCATGAAAAGTTAAATGGAATAAGGTTTCTACTTTTTGAATGCTAGAAAAGGTACCCTTGCGCGGACAACTCAAGAGGGAAAGGCGCGGAATGGTAGACTACACCGTTGATCGACTGGTTTTACCGCAAATATGTCTTTGCCATATTTAGGGGATTATAATATCCGAAGGGCGCAACCACTCATTATAAGCGTTTCTATGGGATTTGTTTTGTCACGAGTGGAATATTATGTTAAAGAATGCAATTACAGAAAAACACCACATCATGTAAATAAAGAAAAAGGGGTCATAGGTTTAAATATAATATGGATCACTTTAATGCAATACCCAGCAATCATACTCACACGAGATATTAGCGCACCAGTCATCATATCCATATTCTACCTTTCCCACCCTGTTAAGGTATGAAATGCGATTTGTCTCGTTTACTTATTGCATGCTAATACCCGTCCCAACCTATCAGTCCCGGGATTTAGGACGCCTAATCCTAAAAGGGAGAAAGGAAGCATAGGAATATATGGAGTTTCAAAAGGATAAAAGACTAAGCAACAAAAAAACAAGTAACAAATATTGAGAGACTAAACAAACGCACAAAAGGCTCATATAAACCCCACAAATCACATAGCAACTAGTTTAGCATGTCTTGTATATACTGATTTGATTTTCAAAAATTAAACAGCGGACAAATTAGTTTAACACATAGAGTTGGGTAAAAAGTTTGCATTAGGCAACCCGGATCCAATTGTCGGAAGTTGAGGTATTTTATACAAGTTACTGATTAAGAACCTAATGCAGGAGAGTTTAAAATAGAAGGTTGGAAATGAAGAAGTTCAGAGAGTTCTTAAAAGAAATTCAGCAGAATTGTTTAAGTACCCTTGAGCGGACAACTCAAGAGGGAAAGGCACTGAACCGTCGACTACACCGTTGATCGACTGGTTTTACCGCAAATATGTCTTTGCCACATTTAGGGGATTATAATATCGGAAGGGCGCAACCACTCATTATAAGCGTTGCTATAGGATTTGTTTTGGCACGAGTGGAATATGATGTTGAAGAATGCAATTACAAGAGTAAATCATATAGCATGTATTTTCACGTTCATAAGGTAAATATTACAATAAACACTCGAAATATTACAACGGAATCGTAATAATGATAAGGCAGTAAAGAAAGAAATTAAAAGAAAGGACAAACATGAAGAGCCAAGTTAGTAATTATAATGAAATAATTAAAGACGGAAAATAAATACAATTAAAGAAGCAATAAAGTCACGAAAGAACGTAATGGTAAACGCCTTAAAGAAATCCCTAGCAGAGTCGCCATGCTTTCGACGCCCCCCTTTTTCTAAAGAGCGAAATCAGGTTTACGACATTATAGGCAAAACAACTCTTATTCCCTTTTGAGAAGTTGGGTTATGGAATTTGAAGAGTCCTCACCTAATGATTATAGTACATTAGGACACTTTAAAGAAAAGAAGAAGGTTTTTGAAAGAAAACCAGAGTTTGGGTAAGGGCTTGAGATTATCTCGAGGGGAATGTGTTAGGCACCCCCCAAGATCCACTAGTGTGGTTTCCGTCCGTACTTAGTTGTGACTTTAAGAAAGGGTAGAAGTAAACAAATAATGTTTGCACATAAGGAATACAAATAAGTTGAAAGTTTTGAAAGAAGAAAGACATAAGTGGTTTGGAAAGAAAAAAAAGATTGATTGAAGAAAACATTAATTTTTTAAGAAAAACATCACATCATGTAAATAAAGAAAAGGGGTCCTAGGTTGAAATATAATATGGATCACTTTGGTTCAATACCCAGCAATCATTCTCACACGAGATATTAGCGCACCAGTCATCATATCCATATCCTACCCTTCCCACCCCGTTAAGGTATGAAATGCGATAAGTCTCGTCTACTTATTGCATGCTAATACCCGTCCCAACCTATCAGTCCCGGGATTTAGGACTCTTAATCCTAAAAGGGGGAAGGAAGCATATGAATATATGGAGTTCCAAAAGGATAAAAGACTAAGCTACAAAAAAACAAGTAGCAAATATTGAGAGACGAAACAAGCGCACAAAAGGCTCATATAAACCCCACAAATCACATAGCAACTAGTTTAGCATGTCTTATATATACTGATTTGGTTTTCAAAAATTAAACGGCGGACAAATTAGTTTAACACATAGAGTTGGGTAAAAAGTCTGCATTAGGCAACCCGGATCCAATTGTCGGAAGTTGAGGTACTATATACAAGTTAGTGATTAAGAACCTAATTCATGAGAGTTTAAAATAGAAGAATTTCAGAGAGTTCTTAAAAGAAAATCAGCAGAATCGTTTAAGTACCCTTGAGCGGACAACTCAAGAGGTGAAGGCGCAGAACCGTCGACTACACCGTTGATCGACTGGTTTTACCGCAAATATGTCTTTGCCATATTTAGGGGATTATAATATCGGAAGGGAGCAACCACTCATTATAAGTGTTGCTATAGGATTTATTTTGGCATGAGTGGAATATGATGTTGAAGAATGCAATTTCAAGAGTAAAGCATATAGCATGTATTTTCACGTTCATAAGGTAAAGATTACAATAAATGGTCGAAATATTACAACAGAATCGTAATAATGATAAGGCAGTAAATAAAAAAATTAAAAGAAAGGAAAAACATAAAGAGCCAAGTTAGTAATTATAATGAAATAATTAAAGACAGAAAATAAAAACAATTAAGGAAGCAATAAAGTCACGAAAGAACGTAACGATAAAAGCCTTAAAGAAATCCCCAGCAGAGTCGCCATGATGTCGACGCCCCCCTTTTTTAATGAGCGAAATCGGGTTTACGATATTATGGGCATAAACAACTCTTATTCCCTTTTGAGGAGTCGGGTTATGGAATTTGAAGAGTCTCCACCTAATGATTATAGTGAATTAGGACACTTTAAAGAAAAGAATAAGGTTTTTGAAAGAAAATCAGAGTTCGGGTAAGGGCTTGAGATTATCTCGAGGGAAGGTGTTAGGCACCCCCTAACATCCACTAGTGTGGTTTCCGGCCTTACTTAGTTGTGACTTTAAGAAGGGTAGAAGTAAACAAATAATGTTTGCACATAAGGAATACAAATAAGTTGAAAGTTTTGAAAGAAGAAAGGCATAAGTGGTTTTGGAGAAAAAAAAGATTGATTGAAGAAAATATTAATTTTTTAAGAAAAACATCACATCATGTAAATAAAGAAAAGGGGTCCTAGGTTTAAATATAATATGGATCACTTTGGTGCAATACCCAGCAATCATTCTCACACGAGATATTAGCGCACCAGTCATCATATCCATATTCTACCCTTCCCACTCCGTTAAGGTGAGAAACACGATTAGTCTCGTTTACTTATTGCATGCTAATACCCGTCCCAACCTATCAGCCCCGGGATTTAGGACTCGTAATCCTAAAAGGAGGAAAGGAAGCATATGAATATATGAAGTTTCAAAAGGATAAAATACTAAGGCGACAAAAAAAACAAGTAGTAAATATTGAGGGACGAAACAAACGCACAAAAGGCTCATATAAACCCCACAAATCACATAGCAACTAGTTTAGCATGTCTTGTATATACTGATTTTGTCTTTAAAAATTAAACGGCGAACATATTAGTTTAACACATAGAGTTGGGTAAAAAGTCTTCATTAGGCAACCCGGATCCAATTGTCGGAAGTTGAGGTATTTTATACAAGTTACTAATTAAGAACCTAATGTAGGAGAGTTTAAAATAGAAGGTTGGTAATTACAGAAGTTCAGAGAGTTCTTAAAAGAAAATCAGTAGAATCGTTTAAGTAAAATTACGGTGGAATTGTAAAGTAGAATTTTCAGAAGTAAGAATGCTTTAAAGAGAGAGTGAGTTTGAAACCTGTTTTGAAAGAGAACTTCATGAGACGAATAAAAATCCAGGCAGAGAGTTGAAAAACATTCCAGAAAAAGAAAATGCAAGTTTAGAAAATGGCAGACAAGTTTGGACGAGCTTTGTTTGAAAACGCTGAAGCCAATGGCCAGGTTATTACTTACACATATTTAGGTGAGTCTGAAACCCTGCGGGCAGGACTATACCTTGATTTTTAAAGACTCGTTATTGTTATTAAACGATAAGAAAGTGAGTATTTGATTACCCTACGGTTTGCCTAACATTTCATGCATTTCCTATAGGCATGATTTATATATGCAATTAGTTAATTAGTGCTGAAACACGTTTTCAAGGCACTAAACTAAAAGTGTGTTCATATTTGTAGGTTTTGATAAATGACAAACGATGCGCAATTGACATATGACGAGGTCCAAGCACAAGCGTGCAAATGTCACGTAACGAAGTTCAAGCACAAGACAAACAAAGATCAAGATTAAACAAAGTTATACATGAGTCGCTCTTTAATTGTGATCTTGATCCAACAATTTAACTCAAGACTTGGCTTCTCTCGTAAAAACATTTTTATCAAATCATGTATTTAATTTAGAGCAAAATGATTTTAAATCATGCATATTTATTTTAGCAAAATGATTTTTAAACATGCCTCTAAAATCTGGACAAAGATAATCGATTATGTACTTATGATAATCGATTATGTTAAGGCAGTGTCCATCAGATTTTTGAAATCTGCATGACAATCGATTGTGTACCTTATGACAATCGATTGTGTTGAGACAGTGTCCATCAGATTTTTCAAAGCTACAAAATAATCGATTGTGAACCTTATGACAATCGATTGTGTTGAGGCAGTGTCTATCAGATTTTTCAAAGATACAAAATAATCGATTGTGAACCCTATGACAATCGATTGTGTTGAGGCAGTGTCTATTAGATTTTTCAAGACTGAAAAATAATCGATTTCCATATAGCATAATCGATTATGTAAATGACCATTGCCAAAATATTTTCAAACTCCGTCAGATAATCGATTATAGGATTTTAATAATCGATTGTTGAAGTAAAATCTGAAAAAGATTTTTTGAACGTTGCCAAGTAATCGATTGTATATTTCTGATAATCGATTGTTTTAAGTAAAATCTGAAAAAGATTTTTTGAACGTTGCCAAGTAATCGATTGTATATTTCTGTTAATCGATTGTTTTAAGTAAAATCTGGATATGATTTTTTGAACGTTGCCAGTAATCGATTATATAGATAATCGATTATGCTGCGTAAAATCTGGGAATGATTTTTGGAACGATTGGAAAACAATCGATTATGCCAATTAGACAATCGATTGTCGTAGCACAAAATCAGCAATTCTTAATTGGCAATTACGCAACGGTTATGCATGTTTTTGACACTATAAATACATCTTCAAATCAGTCTTCTAAACACAACAACTGATCATATTATTGCTAAAGCTTGCATACTCTCTTATTCATCATTTTCTATTCATTACATAAGTTTTTGAGAGCCAAATTCTTGACGAAAGTTGTTGCGTTCTTGAGCGTATTTATTTTACTCATATCTACTCTTAAGGAGAGTCTTGTTTTGAGTGCAAAGTGTTTTTATACACTTGAAGGGAAGTGTTAATCCCTTGTATTGTAAGAAGGAACGTTGTGATTCCTTTGGTTGAAGTCTTGAAGTGTTGTATCTTCGAGCAAAGGTTGTTGAGGCTTGTGTGACTCAAGTTCTCAGTTTGTAACGGTTTGTTAAGCACCCGTAAGCTTAACGAAGTTAGTGGAAATCTCGAGAGAGTCTCTCGGGGACTGGACTAGCCACGGGTTGTGGTGAACCAGGATACATCGGTGCGTTCGTTCCTTATTATTTACTTATCGCACTTATTTCATTCGTGCAATTTTTAAATTCCGCAAGTTTACGCTGTTTTTTATTATAACGCTATTCACCCCCCTCTAGCGTTAAGCGTATATTCTAATAATTAGTAGGTCCTATAGGCAGGATTTCTAATGATTTGCAACATGGATGAACATTAAATCCTATAAACATGATTTTAAATGATTGAGTTAAGAAAGTGCAAAAGCTTGTAGACATGATCTCTAGATGATTTGAAATGTTGAAACTATAGGCATGATATCCAAGTGATTAAAAAATAATATTGATCTTATAGGTATGGTATCTACCCTTTGGCATATGCAAGAAAATATAAACCCCTCCCACACCCTTTACTAATATTTCCCTCGGTTCTTTTTTTTTACAAGATTATTACAGAAGCAGAAGAAAGAAAGTAAACAAAAATACATCACAGCCTACAGCTAGATCCAAACTGCCTAATGCAATCTCAATATCCAATAACATGTGTTTCACCAAATTCGGTTTCCAAATTCCAAGGCCTTCTCTTATTCAGAGTGTTTCAAAGTTCCAAGGAGCCTTCAGGACCCCAGGCAGTGCTTGCACTCTGAATATTAGATATTATAGCAGAATAGTGCAAGTGTGGAATTACCAGCCCTTAGGAATCCAAGTTTAGAGGGAATTTCAGGGTCCCTAAGCATGGCTTACCAAAGGGGAGTAAAACTTAGGAACTAGGAATGAGTGCAAAGTGAGGTTGAACCATAGCAGAGAGTGGTCATACCCAACCATGGCATAGGCTGGCACACCCCTGACCCTTGCTTAGGTCAAACAAATAGGATAAGACTATAGGGAGTCAAACTTAGGGGTTGAATGGTGATTAGGACACTACCAGACCCAAGTTAAAGCTCAACACATAAAGGGGAGAGGGAATGGGAAAGCATTTGAGTAGAGATTCAGGAGAGTCTGATTCTAGATCATGGACAGCAATATCAAGATGTTGCCATGATCAGAACAGTACTAGCACACAAAAGGGGAATAGAGGGAAGGGATTTCAATACAAAAGCATACACTGAAATTAAGGAAAATATAAGAAAGTATAGCTGACTGAAGATGCAAGGACATAGAAGAAAGAAATATAACATGCTACAGTTACAGGACATAAACACATAGTGAAGAATTTGTAGGAGAAGAGAAGTGAACACACATAGTTGGAGAGGGTTATTTAACTAGGAATACATACCAGTTGCAATTCTAGTACAACAGAACAATAGCAAGTAGACAGCCAGACAGTTAGCATAAACAACTCAAAAACTTCAGCAAGCACTTGGGAATTCAGAGTAACTCCAGAAATATTCAGATAGTAGGAGAGAAAGGAGCAGAGTGCTTAGTAGTAGTAGTAGAAAAAGCCGTAGTAGAGAAAGTAGCAGTAAAGAGAGTAGTAGCCAGCATATTTCAAAGACAAAGATGATCGTATATTGCAAAAGTACAAAAAAGAACTCTGTTCGAGAGGGAGCTATCTAGAGTTGAAAAGGTTGTTCCTTTTTATAGTGCAAAAACGAGTAAATAAAAAGGCAAGGAAATAAAATTTTTGTAAATCAAATAGAATCTCCCTTGGTCAAAGAGATTTGATTTCAAACGGGAATGAGTAATTAAGGAAAGGAAAATAATGAAAACCTTTTCAGAGTAGCATAATAGGGGTAAGTTCATATAGTATATTTAAAGTAAGAAGCCTATAGTAAACGGTTTTGAGAAAATTAGGAAAATAAAGTAATCAAACAGCCGATAATTTTAAAGTCTTGAATGAACTTAGTCGTGACAAGAGGGGAAGAGTATAAGTAGTAAAATCAATAGCAAATCAATTGAGCCTTAGTAAAAGGAGATTGAAATTAATCACAAGCTAACAGAATCAATTCAGAGGAAAACCCTTGCATATAAAGTATACCAGTGTCAAATAAGAAAGAAAATATCGGCACAGATAGTTTCAAAATCACAAGCAAAAAGCAAGTTTCAGTTCAGTCTATAAACTCAGCACGAGTTGAGAGCCTAGGGTTTTTAGAGTAGAACCCTAGAACCAAAACTCGCAAAAATTCCAACACAGGGTTTCAATCCGAGCAGAAAAGAGAAGGCAAGCCCTCACAACAAGCTTAGGGAACTCTTTTTAGAGTTCCCTGAGGAAACACAGGAATATACATAGCAAATTAGAAGCAGTAGAGTTAAAGCTTGTAAAGAACAAGTTTTAGAAGAGAGCTAAAAACTCAAACCAGTTCAGTCATAACACGTTGGAAAAAGTAAAAGAAACAAGTTTAGTACCAAATGAATCTAGTAAAGGCAAACAATCTTAGTAGGAGAAACAGTACAAAGTCATGCAAGATAAACGTGTAAATCATACTTGTAAAAAAACCAGTAGAAGCAATAACGGAGTAAAACATGCATAAGAATAGACAAAACACACATAAGTATGGTGTGGACGCATAGATTCACATAGAGAAAGAAAACGAAGAAGAATCGTTTTAGGATTTTTGAAAACCCTAATTTTGAGTAGACTAATTTTAAAAAGAAAAATTGGGGAAAAGCATTAAAACATTGAATAGAACACATATCTGTTACAGTTCTAAGAAAATAAGGAAAGATAGAACCTCGAACAAGCTTCTTTAGGTATTCTCAGAAACCCTAGAAATGAGAAGGCCTGGAAAAATTTGGTCCTAAGTAGGTCTGGGCCATGGCTAGGCCTTTCAGAGCTTGAACATGCCGGAACGGAGCCGTAGAAGCCATAAAAACTCAGATTGGTGGAGGACCTGAAGCGTTTCGTTGAAGAGCGAACCTTGAAAGCTTCTAATAATCATGGTCTGGGGTGAGGGGAAGAGGGTATAGGCCGTCATTTGGCCTGGGAAGCCATGGACGCCGGTAAGAACTGATTGGAGACGACGATATAGGCGCCTAGGGTTTCGAGTAGTTTAGAGAGAGTATGAGAGGATGAGAGAATTTTGGGACGGCTACTTTGGAGAAATGATTAGGGTTAGGGGCTGGGGTGGAATTAAAAACGAAAGAAAGCACGAGGGTCGTTGATTAAAATAATCAACGGCCCATGATTTAAAGATGGAAAGCGGGCAGGTTATTTAATTGGGTATGGGTCGGGTTAAGTGGGTTGGGTTGTCTAATTGGGTATTGTAACTGGGTTTTAAATGAGGTCAATTTGAGCTAAAATTGAAATAGGAATGGACAAGATTTTAAATAGCCATTTTCCCACTTTTTAATTAATTAAAAATAGTTGAAAATAATTTAAAGGCAAATTGAAAGCACAGAACTAATTAATAATATACAAACTATAATCTAAAAATATCACGAACAACTTTATAATTATAAAACGCGGTTAATTATAACATAGGCTATAATTGTAGTTTCATGCAATTTAGCTTTAGAAATTTCAAACAAATTTGTAAAAATATGCAAAATCATATTAATTATACTTTGTTGTAAATATGAGAATGAAATACGTTATTTTCCAAAAAATGATAGTTTAGGAATAATTTTGGATTTTTTTTACTGTTAAATATCGACAATAAATCATTTCTAAAAACCCTTAAAAATTGAGGAAAATACAAAAAATTTTGAGCATGCTTATATATGTATACATATATTATTTTGAAAGTATTTGAGTATACAAAAATATATAGAGAAAAATTGGGTATCAACAATGAGTTTCGTCGAAGTTTTACATTTTAGGATAAAATACTGTCCGATCTATAATGCCCGGTATTTATGGACTAATTTCATACAAGGTATCACACGACAATGATAGTAAGGTGCGCTAAAAGTAAGTAGTATTTTAAGTAATTTGAGATAATTCTTAATTATGTGGATAATTAATTAATCGGGAGATACTTATGATTAGTTGGATAAAAAAATTTAGGTTGCCACTTGGCATCAAGCTAAGCCAAAGTGGCTCCAATATGTATTGGTTAGTCATAACACATTTTTTGACACGTATAGGAATTATCCTTTGCTTGGTTAAAGTGGCACCACTTGGTTATAGGAGTTATCATTTGCTTGGTTATAGGAATTTGGGAAAAGGGTCAAATTATACCCTTATTATCGAAATTAGCCACGTTAATATTTCGTTCTACTTTACAGTTAATATTATTTCTACCGTTAATAAAGTGTGCAAAATTGTCCCTGTCGTTACTAAAGTAGATAAATTTGTACATAAATCTAACGGATTTCCTAAGTGGCAACCGGGAATCACAAAATACTGTGCCAATTAGGCTTTCTTTAATCGCCCACCCTTTTAATAACCTGCCTCACTTTATAATAACCCGCCCAAAAAAGTCATCATCCTCATCTTTCTCTGTAAATAAATTTCTACATAACCCACCAAAAACTTTCGCTGTAAATTTCTTCTTCTCCCTATTTTTTTATTTCAATTTCCCATATATCCGTATATTGTTTGTATTTGTATCTCATGTCGGATAATGCTAGATAATTTCATTATTCAAAAATCTCCGACGGTCGGTTTTCTCATCAGAAACTTCATGGCGGAAAGAAGAGAGTGGTGGAGCATTGTGGTGGTTGTCATGGCAGAAGCCACCGGCAACTGTATCTCCATGTGTGATTGAGAAACACAATATTCTTCTATTTAAAGTCAAAGGGAATCAACTAAAAATTACAGTCATCAGATTAATTTTCAAAAACTACACTAATAAACAAGATATATTTACTCTTAAACAAGTGAACTTTCGCACATATGATTCTATATAATCTATTTGATGTCATAAATTGGTAAAAGAAGGTCGTGGACTGGTGAAGTGGTTATTTATTCATATTTCTGATCTTCAACTCTTTACAAGAAGAGGGTAAACGGGAAAGAAAGGGTCCAAGAAATAGGCATGGGTCAAAAAAATAGGCATGAGTCAAAAAAATGAGCATGGGTCTCTACAATTCGGGTTGGTATTTGCTTAGTAGACACATTAAATGAGGGGTCCTACTGCCATGTAGGAAATCTGTTAGAGTTAGGGACGATTTTGCACACTTTGTTAACGGCAGGGATAATTTTGCATACTTTGTTAACTGTAGGGACAATTTTAGACCAAAAGTAGAAACGAGTATAAACGTGGATAATTTTCAATAGAAGGGGTATAATTTTGGCGCTTTTCCCTAGGAATTTACACGTATAGTCATAATATGTAGGATGAAATTGTAAGAAAGCATGGTACAATCTTTCTCAAGAATATCATGGGAAATTTTTCCTTCTCTGATCCGTCGTTACGTGTTGTCGCAATTGACGTATGTTAGAGGGATTTCCAAGAGAATTGGCTCGGGTATGTTAAGGCTATCCCTTCTTTCTTTTTGGCTTGATCTATACTACATGAACAAAACGAGCAAATGCACAACTTTCATAAATGACTCCATTCATAGAAGTATTTGAGATGCATATGTTCTTGAATTCCCATATGTCTTATTATTCTATCGTCCTCAGAAATATGTAAGTTGATAAAGTTTGTTTCATGATATTATTCAGAATTATAATGGTCTTATGAGAGATTTTATTGACGTACTTCTCATGCATTGTATTTATTATATACATGTACATGGACCCATAACCAGACGACGTTATATACAGGTATAAATATAAACTCCCTACATTTTAATTTATGTGAACCTATTTTTTTAGTCCGTGCCAAAAAGAATAACACATTTCCTTATTTGGAAACAATTTACCTTTACACAAAGATTTATAGCCACACATAATATGTGCGCCTCATTTCAGACCACAAAATCAAAAGTTTTCTCTATTTTGTTAAACTCCGTGTCCACTCAAATGGGTTCACATAAACTGAAACGGAGGGAGTACGTATATATATATATATATATATATATATATATATATATATATATATATATATATGAGAAAAAATTACGGTGTTATATACGCATCACCACCTGATCAGCTGGTATGCATTGATGATTTTGCCTATAGTGGTTGTGATGACATGATGAGATGCCCTCAGATGCTTGATGATGTTATGAACACATGTACCTATGCACGACATGATATTCATATGCATATACATGGCACTATGAGTATTTCATGATTTTCAGAGTTATTCAGATTTATATGTCGAGTCTTTTACTTCATGTTTCTCTCATGTCTATTATTTACTGATTTTCATCCTTTACTTACTCAATAAATTATTTGTACTGATGTCCCTTTTGCCTAGGGACGCTGCGTTTCATGCCCGCAGATCCCGATAGACATGTCAAGAGTCCTTCAATTAGGCTATAATCTCAGTGGAAGATGTCGGTGCGCTCCATTTACTCCGGAGTTGCTCATTTGGTCAGTATAACTAGGACATGTATTGATTGGTTTGACGGGGCTCAGTGCCGACCTTTATGATACTTATATACTCTTATAGGCTTGTAGATAGATGTGATGTTACGAATACTTGTATGGCCTTGTTAGCCTATGTTTTGAGTTTATAAATGATCATGTTGGCATATTAGGCATATATGTCACGTGTATATGATGATATAATAAGAACGATGCGTTACGTTGGCACTCGGTTGATATAATAAGTATGCTTGAACTCCCGTAAATTTTACGGGAGCTCCAGGATAACTATGCTGGAGCTCCCACAAATTTTACGGGAGTTCAAGCATAATTACGCTGGAACTCCCGCAAATTTTACTGGAGTTCCAGCAAGTATAATTGTCCAGTATAATATACTGGAGTTTAGAGCACTGGTGCTCCAGTCTCCCGCAAATTTTACAGGAGTTAGCAAAGAGTATAATTGTCCAGTATAATATACTGGAGTTTGGAGCACTGGTGCTCCAGTCTCCCGCAAATTTTACAGGAATTAGCAAAATATACCAGTCCAGTATAATATGTCGGAGTTCGTACACAAATGCACCAGAACTCCCGTATATTATACTGTACTGGTCCCTATGTATTAAAATAGTTGTTATTTTTCATTGACTTGGTAAACGATGGTTATTGTTTATTGACCATTATAAAAACGGACTGCACCATGATATTTTAACAAATACAATTCAACAGAATAAAATCATAAAATTTAAGTATCTAGCAACTCAAGACGGAAATATAATAGAAATCCAACTGCAGAATTTTCATTGCGAAAACCCTAGATCCAATTCACCAACTTAACAACAAATTAGGCAAAAAGTAAAAGTAGTGAACTTGGACGACGCTCTGGAAGATGCCACCAAGAAAGATGCCGTCTTTGAAATATGTGTTGATTTAAACAATTGTATTGTTGGTCTTATCATAGCCATTATTCATCACATCCTATATTTGGACGACTACCTCCATCATCCTTCCTTCCCATTTTAATTCCGAATTTAAACCCCTAACAATATCACCATCTCTTCTTTCCCCAAAATTGAATTCAAAATGAAAGGAACGCTATGATTAACATTAAAAGACCACAATTATTTTATCGGTAATGATAATCACCATAGACCGTTTAGGGAAGACTCGTAAAACAGGTCAAAAAGAGTAACTGGTACCAAATATTATATATGTGGGTTGAGGAATAGTTATGTACGACAAGGGATAGATTGAGTGCACCTTTTAACCACAAACAAATATGTACAATTTTATGGCGTTTGGACATAAGAATTATAAAATTCTAAAAAAATAAAAAAAAAATTAAATGAAAATGATATTTGAAAATTAGAGTTGTGTTTGAATATGAATATAATTTCGTGTTGTTTTTGAAGTTTTGTAAGTGATATGAGTGAATTTTGAAAAAATGAAATTTTGAAGTTTTTTTTTTAATTTTTTAAAAATTCTAAAATTATCATTAAAGATTTTATCGCCAAATACTGATTTAGGAAAAAAGCGAAAAAATTTCGAAAAAAGGTGAAAAATAGAATAGGTTCTTTGTATAATCCACTGGCTCCGAAAGTAAGACTATGTTTGGATCATTGTTCCTTTTCGTTTTATAATGTATTGTATTGTATCGTATCATTTTATAAATACAATGCTTGGATAGATTGTATTGTTTATTATTGTTAAATAATATTTTGTTATTTGGTTTGATTGTAATTGATAAGTTTAAATAAATACCTCAATTGTTTAAATATTAAATTTATCAAAATTATGCATAAAAATTTCTTAAAAAATTAAATAGAAGAATCCAAAACACCTTAAGAAAGCAGAACAAAGGAGCGAGACAGAAAAGACAAAACAAAGGAGCACAAGCTAATTAGAAATTTTGGAAAAAAAATAAAGTATATTATAGGTTGGAGATTTGAAGTTAAAATAACAAAAAAAGCTAAATGGTAAAATAAAATTATAGAGTAATAAGTTAGGAAATAATTGGAAAGAAAAATAGGAAACAATTCCACCGCATCAAATCGGTTATTTCAAAAAATGAGACTTTTCATTATTCCAAAATAATGGATTTAACTATACAACTAATTTTAATGAAACAATCAAAAGAAATATTATTTTAATATTATTTTGCAATATGAGCCCATTCGGATGAGCTTGTTTTAAGTGACTTTTAAGCCAAAGTAGCTTTTAAGCTATAAGTTAGTAATTTTAATAGCCCGCTTGGCCTAGCTGATTTAGACTAGCTGATAAGTATTATGTGTTGAAAAACGCTTTTAAGTGGTGAAGCTGATTTAGAATATAAGCAGTTACGTGTTTGGATAAAAGTGCTGAAATTAATAATAAGTAGTTGAAAAACTAGGTATACGAAGAGTTTTTTTTCTTAAAAAGAAGTATTTTAAGGATAGAATAGTAAATATTTTGGTCAAGCTTAAAATGCTTATAAGCTGAAGTTTGATAAGTTATGGGAGACCAACTTATGATTTTTGGCTTATTTTTGGATTATAAGCACTTAACTTGTAAGCACTTTTAATTTTACCAAACGCGTAGATAAGCCAAAAAGTGCTTATATCCAGTTTGACCAACTTATAAGCCGAGCCAAATATTAAAGCTGGTTTGACCAGCTTTTAAGTTTTTTTATTTTTTTATTTTTTTGGAGTATTTGACAAAAAAAAAAGTTTCTTAAAAAAGAGCTAAAAAGTGCTTAAAAAAGCTAAAAGCAACAAGTTGGCTGACCCAAACTTTATTAATTTTGGCTTAAAAGTCATTTTAGTTTGACCAGTAAAATTACTCTCTTGCCCTAATAAGTTTTTATAATACCAAAATTATCATCTTCTTTCCTCTTCATCTTCATTTTTATAATACCAAAATTTTTATATTTATCTTTTTAATAAGAAAAAGTGCTTACTAATTTCAACATTTTAATCCAAACATATAACTATTTATTTATAAAATAAGCTGTAGCACTTTAAAACCTTTGTTTAAAAGCCAATTTTGACGGACTTAAAAGCACTTAAAAGGAGTGATTCAAACGGCCTCTATACCTTGCGAACATCCATCCAAACAATTTGTAAGGAAACTGTGGGCTGGTCTGGTGGCCGCTTTATTTGTCCCTTCCTCTCAAATTGGCATTTGCGTTTGCTGCTTGGAATTTTGCTTTTCTATCTCTCAAAATTTCTGCCCTCCATGGCTTCGCCGTCTGATCCTGCTGAATCGTAAGTTACTTTAACTGCTTTCTTGCTCGTATAAAATGCGATTGGACAAATAGAGCGTTTCTGAATTTGTGATTTTGCTTTGTTGAAGGCAAGTTATAAGGAGGAGAAAAGGACCCGCGTTTGAGTATTTGCTTCCACTTGTTTATGCACCTGTCCTTCCCCTCAGTTAGTTTTTGATCTATCCAATTCTTGCTTATTTGATTTTCTTTTCAGATGGATCTGCTTTCTTATCATTCATAGCTCATTGCATTGATGTTTTTGTGTTTTCAGTTAGGATAGCTCTGAGGCGCAAGCCAGTTATTAGGGATCGTTTGTTCTATGGTGTTTTGGCTGGTGCATTTGCCCATGGCACTTATTTAGTGTATCCTTTCGTTCCTCCACTTTAACATTGCTTTTTCAACCGCCCACCCCCCACCAACACACACACACACACACACACACAAAGAAAATTCTGAAGGCTTATGTTTTAATACAAGTCTATAGTGCATAGAATGAGTTCAAAGACATTAGAGTAATCGTACAGTGGGGTTAATAGATGATGCTTTGTCTTGAAATAGATATGTGAAGAAAGGTTCTATTTGGTATTTTAGAGATTTTTTTTCCTTTCTCATTTAATCATTTTATGGTGTTTGGTTGGCAATTCATAACTATTACAGAACACCAGCTAAATGCCGTGCATGCATATTATCATATGCCACCAACCTAACCTAACACCAGAAAATGATTCAAAAAAATATCATCTCATAGGACATTTTCACATCGTACTTGATGTTGTACTCCTAAATTCTCATAAAGAAAATGTTTTAGGAATTTAAGCAAATACATTTGTTTCCTGTAGAATTTCCTCCTGTATTGTGGTTTTTATGTGAGAACTTCAGTAATACTTGCTAGGATTTTGCATAATAGGTTCTTTAACATTTGCAGACCTTGTAATAAGATAAAGTGCCCAGGGGTTTGTAAGGTCCAGTTTGGGTTTCACTTTGATTTTGGTTGGTTTAAATGGATCCTATTGAGACTAAACTTGGTATCTATGTGGAATTTCATTTAGTAGCAAAACCGTTAGGACATTGACAATATGCTTTGGCAAGAGGATAGTTGGACAGGTTGACCGTGCAAAAGATGGGATGAGAAGAGGGACCTCTATTTGTGTATGGTAGTTGTTATTACAATTAGAGGAGGTGAAAGACGATAAATGAGTAAGAGCAGTGGCAGGTATGCATCACTCTGTTCTTCATAAAGTTGATTTGCTAATTCAGTTTTTAGTTAGAGAGTTGTTGGTGTTAGGTTATTGAAAAATGTCTGATAACAATGAAAAAACTGCTTGGTGCTTCCTTCTGTATTTCTACAGATTATTGGAATTCTTCTGTTCTCAAAGCATGTTAGTACGCTCGAAGAATTGTGCATGATGTTTAAGTGGAGAAGGGTAGACGGATGAGCCTATTATTTCGAACCTTGAGCTGCTGACCCTCAAGAATTTTTTGGGTTATCAAAAAGAATTGGCAGAATTGTTGATAGGTGAGTTCCTTCATCGAATTCAACGGTAACAAAGTTAATCCACTAGATGTAGATATAGGTATGTTTGGTTGGGTTTGACCATCAACTGGAAGCCTTATCACAAATGTTGTGCGATAACCCACCATTTAAAGCCTTTGCAGCTTGTTTGATAAAATTGAACAGTTAAAATAAGAGGTACAAGTAGGATATGTTTTTCCATTATTTTAGGATTTCATATGGAATATCTCACCTTATGTGAAAAATAGCTTGAAATTATGCATATAAACTTTAAAAATTAAATTATATAATATTTTTTGTTACCATCCAAATGCCGGAGACGACACCTTTATCCCTTTTTCCCAATTAGCCAGTCTCTTTTCTTTCTTTCTTTCTTTTAAGCAGTGTTATCAAAGGTGTGCTTAAGCCCTGAAGGCTGAAGCGAGGCTCAAAACATGTTAGGCGCTTCGCCTCGCTTAGTGTGCGCTTTAATGTTGTCATCAAGGCTCTAAGGCATACTTTTCCTTGCTAATGAGCGTAATCCTAAAAAGGCGACACTAAGCAATTGATATTTCACTTTATCGTAAAATATTTTCAATCTTTTTGTCCATATATTTGGTATTTATGCCTATGCCTATAGATATTAGTCTTGGATTATACAATACATATTTGTAGTTTTTCTCCATATGCGCCTTTCTTCATTAAAGCCCATGCTTTATTTGCGCTTAAAGCCCCAAAGGATCTTAGAGCTTTTTTGCACTTTTCGCCTTTATTACACTCCTTTTTTGTCCACAACATTTCCAATATAATGTGTATTGACTTTAGAATATTGTGAGTACATTTACAATTGTAGCCTCAAGATTATATCATTATACTCATGTAGTATTGCCTCAAGACCTACAGTCATTATACTCCTGCAGTATTGGGAATCATTTGATTGTTTCGATAGATAGTGAATAAGTCCATCTTTTACAACTCATATACTCCTTTGTTTCTATTTTTGTGGCATAGTTTGATTAGGAATGAAGTTTAAGAAGATGTAAACTTTTAAAACTTGCAGTCTTAAGCATGCCATTACATTTGTGTGATTGTAAAACTTTTGAAACTGTAGTCTTAAAATTGTCATAACAGTTGTGTGGCTATAAAAGCTTGTTAGTAAGGATAAAATGGGAAGTTTAAGTTAAATCATTTTCAAATTTAGAATCTTCGTGTCACGACCCGATATCCCAACCGCGGGATCATGATGGCGCCTAACGTTCACTTGCTAGGCAAGACAACATTAGCTACACATTATTCATTTTAACAATTTTTAGAAACAGTTAAATAAGAAATAAAGACTGTAGAACTTCAAAATAGATATTATAAATCCCAATATGCCGTCTAGTCAAAACCCCGGAATCTAGTGTCACAAGTATATGAGCTACTAATACAAAATACTACAACCAAGGTCTGAAACAAAAATACAGCTTCCTGAATGAAATAATAGTGCAAGAAATAATAAGAGGACTTCAGGTTCTACAACGTCGTGTAGCTATATCTCAAGTCTCCGTGATGGGATAGTCCGAGCGAGCCTCCACTATCTGTTGCTGGGACCAACACTCGAATCTACACAAGAAGCGCAGAAGTGTATGAGTACAACCGACCCCATGTACTCCGTAAGTGCCGATTTTAACCTCGACGAAGTAGTGACGAGGCTATAGTAAGACACTCACTATAAACCTGTATGCGTTAAATGAAATAACAACAAAATAGAAAAAACAAGTATAACATGAAAATCGGTCACCTTGCATATACGTCGAAGTATCCTAACTCCGCTGCTTAACCGATGACTACGTATATATACTCGTCACTTTGCATATATGTCGTCCCCACTCATAAATCAAGTAGCAAATAGACCAATCAAGTTCTAATTTCCTCAAGTCAAGGTTAACCATGACACTTACTTATCTCTTCCCGCAACCAAATTAAGGATCAACCATGGCTTTTCCTTTAGAATAAGCCTCCAAACCAATCCAGTAGGAAAAGAATGTCTATTATGGTACACACCAATCCATTTCTGTTAGCCATAAATCTGATTAAGATGCTAAGTTGCTCGGATTCAGGTGTGGGTGTCTTACGCAGTTGCGGAATTGGAGGTCAGATCTTTTATAATCTGAATTTTGAGATTTGGGGGTGCATACCCAAGTACAGATAGTCGGATACGGATGCGAAGATTCGACTAAATAATTCAAATATCTAAAAACAGATTTACAAAAGAATGTGTCTAAAATATGAGACAATATGTAGAAAACTCACAAAGTATTCTGAGAAGGAGAAACTATTGTCAAGAAGAGAATCCGAGGAGATAAAAGAAAAAGGACTGACATGGAAATTTCTATATACAAGGTATTCTATTTTCAATTTCACCCTAACTTTTGCTTTGGTTTCAAATCATTGTGTTTCTTCTTAAAAGAAAACACTGTATGTCTGTCGTGTCGACGCGAGTGGCACCGAAAATTAAGAATCCTGTTTATATCTAATATTAAATTTTCCAACAATTGTGAGGATGCCTAACAGAACAAGTTCTTTGTCCTAGTTGCATCGATCTGAATGCCAATATCAAAAAAAACATTGTCTAACGTCTTAATGCTGATACCCAATAATATTACCGTATTACGGGTCGTTTGGTACTAAGAATACATGGATTATAATGCAAGGATTAGTTATGTAGGTATTAGTAATACATGGTGAAGATTTCAAGAAGAAGAATAGAACTTCTTGTATTTTTGTATATTATTCACATCAAGAGTACTGATATTTATACAATGTATCCTATGGCTAAACTAGGAAAGGAAATTAGTGATTACACTAATTAAGATACAGAATATAATCATCCTATAATTAGGTTATAGTCATCCTATAATTAGGTTAGAGAATAAAATCTAATCTAATCAACTCTAATCAAATCTTCTTACTAATTACACTAATCAACACTCCCCGTCAAGTTGGTGCAAATATGTCGTACATGCCCAACTTGCAAACCAAAGTGTGAAAAGTCTTTTTGCTGAGACCTTTTGTGAGCACATCTGCTAGCTGCTTTTCTGACGATACATGAAGCAAACTCAAGGTACCACCAACAATCTTTTCTTTAATGAAATGTCGATCGATTTCAACATGTTTTGTTTGAACCAGATTATGAGCTATACTAATTGCAGCCTTGTTGTCGCAATATAACAAAAGCTTCCCTATCTCAGACAATCTCAATTCATCTATTAACTTTTGTAGCCAAATCAGTTCACAAACACCCCGGTCCATTGCTCTATATTCTGCTTCTGCACTGGATCTAGCAACAACATTTTGTTTCTTGCTTCTCTAAGTAACTACATTCCCTCCCACGAGTGTACAATAATCAGACGTAGATCTTCTGTCATCTAGAGATCCAGCCCCATTCGCATCTGTAAAGGCTTCTATCTGGAGGTGACCATGTTTAGAGAAAAGTAGACCCTTTCCGGGGGCAGACTTCAGATACCGCAAAATGTGAAAGACAGCTTGCATATGAGGATCTCTTGGATCGTGCATGAACTGACTCACCAAGCTAACTGAATATACTATATCTGGCCTAGTGTGAGAGAGATAAATAAGCTTTCCAACCAACCTCTGATATCTCTCCTTATCAATTGACTTTCCAACACTAGTTTGTAACTTGTGATTACTTTCAATGGGAGATTCTGTTGGTTTGCAATCTGTCATACCAGTTTCTTTCAAGAGGTCTAGGAGATATTTCCTTTCAGAAATAAAGATTCCTCTTTTTGATCTAGCAACCTCAATTCCCAAGAAGTATTGCAACTTCCCTAGATCTTTGATCTCAAATTCCTGGGCTAACAACTTCTTCAATCGGGCCATCTTTTCATTGTCATTCCCTGTCATTATGTCATCAACATAAACTATAAGAAGAGTGAGTTTACCCTTTTTGGTGTTTCATGAAGAGGGTATAATCGGCATTACTTTGTTAGTAACCGAAAGAGATCATTGCTTTGGAGAATCTGTCAAACCAAGCTCTTGGAGATTTCTTCAATCCGTACAAGGCTTTCTTCAATCTACACACTTTTCCTTGACTTTGTTCAGTATCAAATCCAGGAGGAATCTCCATATACACCTCTTCTTCTAAGTCGCCATGAAATGCGTTCTTCACATCAAACTGTTGTAAGTTCCAATCAAGATTAATTGCACAAGACAAAAGTATTCTAATAGTGTTCATTTTTGCAACAGGGGCAAATGTCTCCTGATAATCCACTCCATAAGTTTGAGTGAACCCCTTAGCCACCAGTCTTGCTTTGAACCTTTCAATCGAGCCATCAACTTTGTGCTTCACAATAAAGACCCATTTGCTGCCAGCCAATTTCTTATTTAGTGGTGAATTGACAAGATCTCAAGTCTTATTCTTTGACAAGGCCTTCATTTTTTCAATCATAGCTTGCTTCCATTTAGAATCTTCAAAAGCTTCCCTCCAATTCTGGGAAATAGACACAGAAGAAACAGACACGGCAAAAACTCTATAGGAAGGAGATAACGAATTATAGGAGACAAAGTTAGATAAAGGATGTTTGGTGCAAGATCTGACTCCTTTTCTATGAGCAATAGGTACATCTAACTCACTAGGGAATGTACATAACTCACCAGTAGAAGAGGTTTCAACCACAGAAGAGGGATGAGCTTCAGTAGATTGCACGATGACTTCTTCAGCTTTCTTTTTCTTGAATAAGTCATCAAATCAGGTTTATCCAAACGCCCAATAGTCCCCCCCGAATTCTTTCTTCAATTTCACATTCTCCTGTCTTAGTGGCTTCAATAGTAGGAATCATTTCAACAGTGGGAATCATCTCTTCATTCTTAGAGCTCTCCCCTTGAAGAGGTGATGGTTTTCCATTGTAATAGGGGCTCAGATTCTCGAAAGGTAACATCCATGCTGATGAAGGATCTCCTAGAAGGAGGATGATAGCATTTATACCCTTTATGTGTTGGAGAATACCCAATAAACACACATTTTATAGCTCTAGGATCAAGTTTTCGCGAACTCCTAGTGTGAACAAAGCAAACACAGCCAAACACATTTGGAGGAACAATATAATCATTCTTACTCTTCAAAGCTTCCAAAGGACTTTTAAAATTGAGGTTTTTTTTAGGGGCATTCTATTGATAAGGTAGGCAGCTACTAGAATGGCATTCCCCCAGTAAGGTTTTGGTAAATTCATAGTAAACATTAGAGATCTCTAGCAAATGCCTATTTTTCCTTTCAGCAACCCCATTTTGTGCACTAGTATAAGGACAACTAGTTTGATGTATTATCCCAAAAGACTCCAAATACACACCAAAATCTTTACCTGTATATTTTTTGTGCCATTGTCAGTTCGCAAGATTTTTATCTTAACCTCAAATTGGATACAAATCATCTTATGAAACGACTGAAAACAGGAGAAGACTTCATTTTTTGCCTTTTAACAAGTATACCCAAGTCATCCTAGTGCAACAATGAATAAAAGTAACAAACCATCGACTACCAGACAAGGAAACTGTTTGAGTGGGACCCCATACATCAGAGTGAATAGTCAAAAAAAGGATAGTGCTTTTATTGTCACTTAAAAGATAAGAGTTTCTAGTGTGCTTGGCATATTCACAAGCATCACAAGACAAAAATTCAAACTCAGTTCTAGAAAACAAACTAGGATATAATTTCTTTAGAACAAAAAATGATGGGTGCACCAGCCGTCTATGCCACTGTATTATTTCTTGGTTGATGTTCTTATTTCCTCCAAAAAAGGCTTGACCAAAGGCTCAAGTTTCATCAATCCAATATAAGTCATCATGCAATTTATCACTGCCAATCCTCTTCCTTGTTTGAAGGTTCTGAAACACACAATAATCAGGAAAGAACTCAACACTACATTTTAGTTGTTTGGTGATGGCGTTAACAGATAATAAGTTAACGGGAAACTCAGGGACATGAAGAACGGATGACAACGTAATATCAGGTGTACAGATAACAGAACCTGTTCTAGAGACAGGAGTTAGAGAGCCATTGGCTATTCTGACACAGTCCCCTTTTGGACTAGGAGAGTAGTTTTGAAAGCCTTTAGAGGAGCCTGTCATGTGTCTATTCGCACAAGAATCAATAATCCAAGAATTAAGATGGGCATTAAAAGCAATACCTGACTGCACATAATTGGAAGACCCAACATTAGAGGTGTCAAGTTTGTTCCGGAGACGGCGAAGGTGCTGAACTTCCTCCGAAGACAAAGCTTCTCCTGAAGCATTTTCTCCGAAAATGCAATATGAGCTTGACCCCTAGATAGACCGACACGCTTGCCTCCATGACCTCTAGTTGGTCTACCATGCAGTTTCCAGCATGTCTCTTTTGTATGTCTTGACCTTCCACAGTAGTCACAGTGCAAGTGATCTTTATCAGAAGTGAACGCCTTTGTTTGCTCATGAGACACAGTTAACCCAGACTTCTCGGTTGGTGTGGAATAAAGCATGACTCCTCGTCAGATTTCTTCCCGTTGAACATATGAGTATGCATCCTCAAGAGAAGAAAAAGGAGCTTTACCAAGAACTTGGACCCTGATCTGATCGTATTCTGGATTCAACCAGCCAAAAAATCATATATTCTTTCTTTTTCAACCAATTTTTGAAAAAGAGCTGCATCGTCGGAGCACCTCGCTTGGAGATCCTGATAGTAGTCAATTTCCCGCCATAACCTAGTTAACTCGGAATATTAGTCAGTGATAGTCAACTCACCTTGCTTAGTGGCATGAATCTTATTTCGAATTTCAAAGACCTGAGCATCATTTCCCTTACGAGAGTAAGCGCGCTTAGTAGAATTCTAGATCTTTTCAGCAGTATCAAGCAACAAATACTGTTTAGAAATTCGAGGGTGCATAGTATTCAAAAGCCATGTCATAATTAGAGAGTTATCTGAATCCCACTGACTATAGTTAGCATCAGTCACCAACGGGTGCTTTCTTTTCTCCAGTAATAAACTAAGCAACTTTCTGGACTTAATAAAAAGCTAACAAGACCTTGACCAAACAAGATATGTACCAGCCCCATCCAACTTAACTGTGCTGACTTGTGAAACAGAATTAACCATATGTGAAAGAGAATTATCTGTTGATTTGGTGTCCCCCATTGTTTCTTAATTACTAATCCGGAAATTAACCTTGAACTCCAAGAGAAAAAGGTGGTCTACTGGAAATAAGCAGCAAAAAGAAAAAAAAACAGAAATGTTCACTGGAAACTTACTGGAACCCTACTATTGATGAAAAAAAATTTCCGACTGAGGGTTTGGTCGGAATGTGCAGGCGACCAGGAGGGAGAAAAAAATTCCAAAAAAAATTGTCGGAAAGCCGCCTACTCACCGGCGCGTGGGATTCACGCGCGCCGGAGCTGGGAGTGTTTGGTGGCGCGTGGGAGCGCGTGCGGCAGCGTTTCTCGGAGCTCCTCACTCGGGTTTGGTCGCCGTCGCCTGAGGAAGCTTGTAGTGGTGTTAGTTTTTCCACACTACTGGTATATAGTGGCTTTAATGCGGACAACCACCGTGAGGAAGGAAAAAACTCAACCTCTTTCAAAAATTGGACCCCTATAATGCTGCTGAGGGAGGAAACTCACCTCTAAATGGCAGCAGAGGCTCTGATACCATGTAGATTTCAAGAAGAAGAATAGAACTTCTTGTATTTCTGTATATTATTCACATCAAGAGTACTGATATTTATACAATGCATCCTATGGCTAAACTAGGAAAGGAAATCAGTGATTACACTAATTAAGCTACATAATGTAATCAACCTATAATTAGGCTATAATCATCCTATAATTAGGCTAGAGAATAAAATCTAATCTAATCAAATCTTCTTACTAATTACACTAATCAACACATGGATTCATGATACATGGATTATTTCTTGTTGGGTGTTTGGTTCATTGCACTAAAATTGGATATACAATATATCATTTAACATATTTATTTTTTCCAAATAAAAATAAATGAGTTCACAAGTATACTTTTGGATGCTTGACCTTCATTGGCTTCTAGGAAAAAGACAAGGATAATATTTTCCCTTTGATGTTTTATCCATGTATTAGATATACATGGATTAGTTATTCCATGTTGTTGATTAGTGTATTAAGGCATACATGGATTAATTATCCTGATATGCAAAACACAACCACACACTGTATAAACTCAATACAAAGTTTTCCACACTGATTAATTCTCCTATATAATATACCAAACGACCCCTTATAGTGGTTATGTCGAAACAGCATTGCTGATAGCATAGAATTTAAATCTCTTTAGCCTTGTGATTGAGGAGGGATGCATGCTTCTTACTGTGTAATTTGTCGTTAATCATGATCTGATCAGTTTAATGAATGTATTTGAGAATGCTATTAATTCGCATATTTTAAGGCTCTAGTTATTCTAGTCCGAGAAGCGTAAAAAGTGTATGGTGAAGTGATGTCCCCAGAATTACGTTTTCTAGCATAACAAAGTTATATTAGAGGAAGTAGAACCTTTAGTCCTTGCTGGTTTTTTTAGGAAGTAGAACCTTAGTCCTTGCTGGTTTTTTCTTTACTATTTTTATTTTTTTGATGAAGGGCACTGTTATCAAAGGTGCGCTTAAGCCCTAAAGCGAGGCTCAAAACATGTTGAGCAATTTGCCTCTGCTTAGTGCGCACTTCTGTATTGTCATCAAGGCACTAAGGCATACTTTTCCTTGCCAATGAGCATTATCCTGAAGAAGCGACAGTAAACAATTGATATTTCACTTTATTGCAAATTTTCTTCAATTTCTTTGTCCATATTTTTGCTTATAGATATCAGTCTTGGACTACACGTATATATTTGTAGTTCTTTTTCTATTTGCGCCTTTCTTCTTTAAAGCCCACGTTTTATTTGTGTTTTGCACTTAAAGCCTCAACAGACCTTAGAGTTTTTTTGCGCTTTTCACCTTTGATAACATTGCCTTAGAGCAACGGCAAAATCGTCTCCATGTGACATGTAGGTCACAGGGTCGACCCGTGGAATCACCCATTGACGCTTGCGACGGGTGAGGTTGCTGACATTACAACCCCAATAGTGTGTGACCCTTTCCCGGACACTGCGTGGACGTGGATGCTTCGTGCACCAGGCTGCTCTTTTTTTATTATATTTTTTATAGGAAGGTGAAAAACAAAAAGGACTCTACGCTCAATTTTGCAGGGAGTTTAAGAAGTCTACAAAAGTATTTACATCATAAGCATCTTTTAAATTGCGTAGAGTCAAAAGCTGTAAGACTTGAAATTTCAGACATGCCAAGGGTGTGTATCTGTTCTCAGGGCATCTATTGTTTCTTTCTTTCTAAACTGATCAAAAATAAATAGTGATGCTGCGTTCCAGATGTATTTGAGCTTCTTCTCAATCCGTTACACCAACTCTTCACTATGTCTTCTATAGAAGCCGGAGCCACCCACTTGACACCAGCTACATTTAGGAACATGGTCCATACCTCCCATGAATATCTACAGTGCACGAATAGGTGTCTGGGAGACTTTGATTCACATAGATAACATTTGTGGCACATACTAAAACCACTTCATTTCAATCCTTTGGTCTTTGCTTTTGTTGATAGCTATCTTAGAGATCTTGGTATGTTATCTTCTTGTATTAGACCTTTGGCCATTCAACAACAACAACTACTAATACCCAGTATATTCCCACAAGGTGGGGTCTGGGGAGGGTAACATGTACATAGGCCTTACCCCTACCCGAAAGGGCAGAGAGGTTGTTTCCAATCGACCCTCGGCTCAGGAGAAAGGAAAGAGAGAGCAGGGGAAAGAAAAAGAAAAACAAATTTCTGTTTTAAGTTCTCCCTTTTCATATCATATACAAATTACTAGATCATGCAAAATCTAGTCAAATGCAAATACGGAGTTCAGATAGTTCTATGTTACGAAAGAAGTTCTTATTTGTAGTATTGCACTGATAGTCAACCATCTCTCATTGCTTTCACAAGTCTTTTTCTAGAATTCCTGTGGTGAAAGCTACTCTTGTTCAGGACAATTTTTAAACCTTAGAAAGTGAGCACCAGGAGCTCCTAGCACATTACCTGTTTAGACTCGGTGCGGTTTATTCTATGAGCACCAGGAGCTCCTAGCATATTACCTGTTTAGACTCGGTGCGGTTTACTCTATGTAGCCGCTGTACTTTTGCATGCTAACATGCAAGTTATTGCTGCTCATAGGACGAACCTAGTCTGGGGATTTTTGTTTCGCCATGGTTCAAGAGAATTAATTTTGCCCACATATTGAGCTTTATGCGTAAGTGTGCTACAATAACTCAGTTTTTATGAGGTGTTACTTTGTCACTCTTACCTTAGATAACGAGAAAATGGAGAGCAATATTTTGTATGCTTAGAATGCACAGTTTCGATAAAGTGAAACTTTTATTTGATTATCATGTTTGTAGCGTCTTGCCTGCAGCAACAATAATCAAAAGGTTATACTTGGGTTAACTGAAATTCAAGGTGGCTTCAAATAAATTGAATGAAAATTAATAGATAATACGAAGAATTCAACCTAATAACTGTTGTGCAACCTATCCCTGACATGAAACATTATGAATTTGTATGGCCCTACCAGAAAGGTACCAGTGTGAATAATGTCTAGCATTTTCTAAGCAACTCCCACTTCCAACCGAGAGGTTGTGAGTTCGAGTCTCCCCAAGAGCAAGGGTGGGAAGTTCTTGGAGGGAAGGATGCTGGGGGTCTATTTGGAAACAACCTCTCTACCCTAGGGTAGGGGTAAGGTCTGCGTACACACTACCCTCCCCAGACCCCACTTAATGGGATTATACTGGGTTGTTGTTGTTGTACCTTAAGTAGTCAAACATTAAGGTAGATGCATTGAAAATGTTAAGTCTTTGAGTATTGAGCTTATCTCATCTATGGGGATTGTCATGAGATTCTTGTGTATTGGAACTGCATCTTGTGTGTGCATGTGTGTGCGCGCGCCCTTAAGTGTGTCTTTTTGTTAGATGGTTCGTAATTAGACAACGCTATGATAGTATCAAGTTCTCAGTTCTTTCTCTTTTCATTTCTGGATGAAGTATGGCATATACTTCTCTGATACATCTAACATTTGTCATCTTCAATTTTTTATTTTTTTTTCTGAAAAAGTACCATTTATCAACTGTATGTATTTTCTTTGCTCTGGGGCTCTTGTTTATTTTCCTTAATAGACATTTCAGTACAGATCTATATGATGCTGAAAGCAAGTGATATGTCAAATCTTACCTGGAGATATCTTCTTTGGTTATAGAGTCCTACAGCAACTTTAAACGAGATGCATTTTGATACTCTGATGACATTTCTTATAACATAAATTTATGCTGCAACTTTTAAGGAATTTTACTTTTGTTTGAGATCTACTCTTAACCTGCGTTTGGTTTTCTTCGAGCCAAATTAATTGCTAAAACTGATAGAAAGGATAAAGGTTGGTCCCTACTTGCTAGTTATAGCTTTGATCATCTATTACTATTTATTTGTCAGAAATTGCTGCTTTATTGTTTGTCTTCAATCAGCGGATAAGACAAGCAGGGATGGAGCTCCATAACTGTAATGATTCTTGAGTGTAACCTTCACAGCAAAAGGGTGGGTTGAACTTTCTTTCTTTCAGGTGTATCCATATGTATTCAATATGAAGGTGTAAAATCACCAAGTTGTTAAAAGTGGATGAAATAAATTTAAAATCACATGAAATGAAAAGAAGTTGACAGATTTACAATTTTTTGAAATTCACACTTAACAAAAGATGCAGCATAACGAAAGAAAAAATTCTATAATGGCGATACAAATGGTTGAGAACGTGTTTTAATTATGTTAATTTGTGTGTTTTATGTTTTTAAGATTTTTAAGCCCTATCTGGGACTTGTGCTTTTATGCTGGTAGCAATATTCAAGTATTTATAGTTATTTTTATTTTATTTAATATCAACTTAAATTAAATTTCAATGGAGAATCATAAAAAGTGTTATAGTCAATCTATCTGTTATTAAGGTGTAGTTTGTTTATTTGTTGTAGAACTTTCCGACAGATTGATTTATAAGGTTATTCCCATCACATCAGTTGGGCTTAGGGGTGGGCATAAAATCCGAAAAATCGAATTCCGAACTATTTCTGTACAAAAATATTGGTATTTCGGTTCGATATACGGTATTTTGATTCGATATTAAAAAATTTCGGTACCAAAATAGTTTAGTGTAATGGAGAAAGGTTGTATTCATGTTACTGTTGTGCTTTTGCTGCTTCAGCAAATGGGTACTTGTTTGTCGATGGCTCAAACAACACTTTATCGGTTGGAGTTACTTGTGGCTCTCGCCACCAAAGAGTCACTGCCTTATATCTTTCTAATATGAACTTTAAAGGAATGGTTCCACCACAACTTGGAAATGAGATCTCTCGTTTCTCATTTCCCTCGATATTAGAAACAGTAGCTTCTATGGGATTTTGAAAAAGCTATGACAACTTCTGAAATATAAACTGTAGTGCCACTGTAATCTACTTGGCTTTGGTATATGAGATCCAGTAGTAATGCTTTTGATAGACTCCTAATGAAGTAATCATGCGTTAAAAAGAACATAGTCATGTGTTAGCATAATGATCAACATGGATTACATTAGTTGATGGAGTGGAGGAGATAGTAAAGATTTGGTTTAAATTGAAATCGTACCGCAATATTTTGGTACAGTATTGGTATATACAATTGATAAACCAAATATCGAAATACTGAACCGAAATTCTTAAATACCGAATGTCCACCCCTAGCTCACGTGCTATGGAAGGAGAAAATGACACTTAGAACCATTTTTAAAGATTTAATTACCAAAATGCTCCTTTTTGTTATGAAATAATAAAAGAAGAAGAATAATATAGCAGAGAAAAGTAAAGAGAGAGATAATTTTTATTGAATTTTGGGATGAATTACAATGGAATAGAACCATCTATTTATAGGGAGAGGTTGACTTAGCCACCAAGTAATAAACTCTAGAATCTCTTTAAATATGGACATTCACCATATATAAACTTCTATTTATAACACTCCCCCTGAATGTATTCAACAGATAATGTGCCTCGTTAAAACCTTAACTAAAACAAAACTCAATGGGAAAACATTCTAGAAAAGGAAAAAGAGTACACATATCTACTAATACGCCTTTTGGTTGCCTCGTTAAAAACCTTGCAAGGTAAATTCAGTTGGACAAAACCTTCTAAGGGAAAAAGATGCAACACGTATTAACTCCCCCTGATGGGAGCATCAATTCATATCTTTGATTCTTCGCATTCCAATCTTGTGCACCATCTTGAAGAGATCGTTGGTAGAGATTTGATAAACAAATCATGGATATTAACTTGAATGAATATGTTGCACCTTGAAATCATTAGTCGTGATAGATATATAATGTCTTCACAAATATCCTGAAGTGGCTCTTCAATATCTCCATAGAGGTATCCTCGCTATCATATTATCATGCTTATAGTTATAGCAAGATACATATATGTACAAATTGCACTTAAGATACAGTACTTCAGGACCAAGAATTGTACAAGCTTTAAGCAATTTAAATCCTTCAACAGTTATCATATAAGTCATATAATAGACTTTAATTATATGTATATCAAGTTTTCTTGTCATGCTAGACAAATAAGATATCGAAAACTGATTGCACGTATAATTGACTTTATACTTTCAAGTATTTGAACTGTAGGTCCAAAACAACATGTCTTTTATGAAACCAATTCTATTCGAATTGTTTCTTCATACTCAAGATCCTCATATATATTTAGTGCTATTATATATGTCGTCGACAAATATTTTATATCGGTTCCAATATTTTTTCATGAAGACATAATATAGAGATCTCTCCATTCATATATTCAGGTACCTGAATCTCTCATGAGATTTTATGGAGTGTTTTGTCGTGTAATCTTCTAGATTACTTGTCTCCTTATTATGGTCAGTTTAATCATTTGCTCTTCTTCTTTATCAAGAAGTTCTATTTGAAACCGATTTGTTTACGCTTTAAGTGTACCATAGACTTTGTCCTTCTAGAACTTAATATGAGCATTTACAATGAGAGTATAGTTACTTTTTTTGGGTCAACAAATGCGTATGGCATGCTTTGCAATATATTGCAAATGAATTATCCTTTTAAAAACTTCAAGTTCATATTGTTTTATTCGAGGATCTAAATGTACAAATGATAATTCATTCCATATTTTTTTTTCTCAATTGTTTATCATATCTCCCTCTCATGTTAGAAAAACTAACTTGCTTCATCAACTTTGGAAATCCATCTTTGTGCATTATGGTGTTAATGAAAATATATACCTCACATCAATAATAAAAAGATGAAATTATTTGGTTCCTGGCCCTAAACCACTTGTGAGGGGAGAATGCAATATACTTCCGTATATAACATATATCAAATTGATATATATAACTTTGTTCTCATAACAAATAGTTTAGCTATAAGTGGATCCACTCAATAAATTATTTTGTTAAACCAACTGTGATGTAAACCAACTTATCAAGATGAACTTCTTAAATAGAAAATTAGAAAATGATGCTCGAAATTAAATTACTGAGCAAGTTACCTCGCAAAGCACCGACCAGGTTGCGGGTTAATAATAATCGCACAAGTAACCATCTCATATACATGGCAGGTGAATGGACCCATATTCACCTTTGATATTTCCAGCATTCATGAGATTCAATCCCAATTTTAGTTAGTCAATTAATTAATGAGAACAATCAACATTAGAGAATTCGTAAAGAACTTTCTAGTTCTTTAGTATTTACCCATGTAAATTCTCTATTATTTTTGCACATCACACTTAAATTGATATAGCTAAACCAATTATGCTAACTGAATAAATTATCAATATTGATAAACTTTAGATTTACACCATGACATGTGCAATTATCAGTAAACTCCAAGTTTATTATGATATGAGTTTTTATATCAATAAACTTCTACTTTATTGTGGCATTCTTTTGTTTATGTAGTACAAACTGGAGAATAAAACGGGTAGCCTTTTACATACATATTACCGCACTACAAGTTGTAGTAATAAAAGATATTAAATCTTTCCTTTATTTATAGTCTCAATATAATCAACCGCTTTCGCGTATACTTTGGAAACTGAATAAGTTTCTTTGAGACTTACTACAACACAATAAATTGACATGATAATCAATTGTATTCCTCCAAAATAGTAATAATTGGCTCTTCCAGAGCTCACAATTAATTTTGTACTACCACATATTCATCAACATCAATGTGATGAATATCTCTTTTAAAGAAAAAATTATACCATTGTAGTCATGGTCAAATTATATGCAAGATCTGTTTCTTACATTACCATTGTATTTTCATAATCACATTGCCAAAATATTTTGGCGTACAATAAGTACATGACTACTGATCATTCATGCCATAATAATGACATTATTCTCTTATTTCATCTCAAACCTCCATCTAGAGGAGAGTGTGGTATATTCAGTACCACCAGCACGTTCATATTCTTCCAAGAATGAATATGTATTCATAAATTAGATGTTGTCACATTCACATCATGAATAGACCATATTATCTATATGTGCTTTATAAAATCTCATGTCAAATCGATGACAACTATTACTTTCACAGAGTCAAGGATTATTTTGAGAATCCTTATTATTCTCAATATCACAATAATGACGATTATACTTTCATCATTATCACGCCCGCATCCATTGATATATTCATAGTAGTAATTTTATTTTCTTTCAGACTTGTCACATATTGCTATCACATTCTTTAAAGTGAATGATAATGGAGCAAATTCAATTGGACGGTTTTTAATTTTTTGCCCATAATCATACATGAATTTGATCATGGCAAGACATAGAAATTTTACCACTTTGGGTGGTTATAATTCCTTTCAAACTCCATTAGAGTTGCAATCAAAATTTATCGTCTTTGCTTGTACTTAAAATCAAAATATAGAATGTCAAGAATTTGAAAGAGAAAAGAAAAATACTTACCTTAAATCCAGAATTTAATCATGAAGGAAGTTCATAGAACAATTGACAATCATTATGCTCAATCTCAAAGCTTCTACTCAATTGATTAGTGTCTCGTGCTGATAACGTGTTATGAAATAATAAAAGAAGAAGAATAATATTGCAGAGAAAAGTAAAGAGAGATAATTCTTATTGAATTTTTGGATGAATTACAATGGAATAGAACCCTCTATTTATAGAGAGAAGTTAACTTAGCCACCAAATAATAAACCTTAAAATCTCTTAAATATGGACATTCACCATAAATAGAATTTTATTTATAACACTTTTAAAGATTTTAAGACCATGCTTCATTCTTCTCTATGCTTAGGTTTCACCAAAGGTTCTCCTTCTTCTTTTTCCTTTTTTGTTTTTTTTTTCGTCTTTTTGTTTTCTTTTTTTCTTATTTTGTCATTATTTATTTCTCTTTGCTTTTTTTTTTTCTGTCTAATAAAATTATGCACTCTTATTCATTTTTTCTTACTTTCTTTTCTTTTTTGTTGTAGTTATTTTTTCTTTTCATTATTTTATTCTTTTTTAATTCTTTTTAGTAGTAACCCTCTCGTTTTTTTACTTTGACTTTTTGGTGTAATTTTTAATTTTATTTTTCCGATAAAATCTTTCCCCAAAATATTTTGTCACTGTTTTTATTATTATTATTATTATTATTATTATTATTCATTTTTTTTTTTGTTATTTTCAGTAAATTCTTCAACCCAAAACTCTTAGTATTACTTTATTTCACTTTTGTTTTTATTTATTCTTAGATAAATAACTGAGTCATAAAATTTATATTGGGGTACCTTTTACCCAATCAATATTCTATTATGATTATCGAGAGCTTGATTCCTTTAATTTTTTATTTAATAGAGCTACAATATTATTTTTTTGCATTTTTCTAAGAAATTTTAGATTTTTTTTAATTAAAATCTATTTGTTCAACATATGTCACTTTTTTCCTTATAGTTATTCTTTTTTATTAAAATTTCTCTATTAAAATTTTATCAGTTTATTCTACTTTTATTTTTGTTTTTGTTCTTACAAGATATATAACCTAGTTAGTATTGTAATACTTTCTACACAGTTACTAAAGATTATAGTTATCGATAGTTATAGTGTCATTTCCTTTGATTTTCTAATATTTGTAAATGACTTTTATTTGTTGTTGCAATTTTTAAAGAAACTAATAATTTTTGGCATAAAATTTTTATCATTTTTAACCCTTTTTTAGTTCTTTCTAGTTAAATCGATGAATGCTAAAATTGGTATACGATGCTAATTATGGTAAGCCTATATTTAGCATACTAAGAATATTAAGAGTATAATTATTCAACAATAATAACGATATACCAAAATTTTTGGGTGTACCATTTAGTGTATTCTAAAAAGGTATACCATGATTTAACACTAATTATGGTATACCAATGTACATTATACCAAAGAATATTAATAATATCATAATGTAACGATCCAACCAGTCGATTTGAGTATTATAGCCATGTTCCCCCAATTATCACTTATTCTGTGTTTGTTTGTTGATATATGACGTGCCGGGGTGGTTGATTTGGTTCCAGGAATGTTTCAAAACGAATTGGGACACTTAGTCCCAAGTTGGAACCCCAAGTTGAAAGAGTTTATCAGATGTCAACTTATGTATAAATAACTCCGGAATAGAATTTTGATGGTTCTAATAACTTTGTATGGTAATTTTGGACTTAGGAGTATGTCTGGATATTGATTTGGAGACCCGTAGATGATTTCGACTTGAATTGGCGAAAGTTGAAAAAGTTGAAGTTTGTAGAGTTGCGAGGTTTGACCGAGAGTTGACTTTGTTGTTAGTGGATTCGAAATATGGTTCCTAAAGTTGGAATAAGTCTGGTGTATCATTTTTTACTTGTGTGCAAAATATGAGGTCAATCAGAGTTGGTTTGATAGGTTTCGACATTGATTGTAGAAGTTGAAAATCCATTAGTTTCAATATGCTGCAATTGAGTTGCGATTCTCATTTTTGATGTGGTTTGAAGCCTTGAATAAATTCGTATGATGTTTTGAGATGTGTTTGTATGTTTGGATGGGGTCCCAAAGGCCTCGGGAGTGATTCAGGTTAATATTAGAATGAGTTGTGTACTTAAGAAGTTGCTGATCTGCTGCTGGTCTAGTGCGATTGCACCTGCGAAGGATTGGTCGCAAGTGCGTGACCGCAGAAGAGAACATTTGGTCGCAGAAGCGGTATTGTTGATGTTGGGCAGAGGTCACAGGTGCGTGGTATTTTTCATAGATGCGACGAGTCTCCGCATATGCGGATTTTGGTAGATGGGGTTGGACTCGCAGAAGCGAATTAAAATTCGTAGGCACGAATGCACATGAGCGAGAAGCGGACTGCAAGTGCGAGTCTTGGGTCGCACGTGCGGCTGGTCGGGTTCTTAAGTGACTTCCCTTGAAGGGATTTTACCGGCTCTTTGCGATGTCTTATTTGCAAGCATGCTAGGAGGGGCACGAACTCCTCAATTGAAATTATTTGAAGCAACTGATATCGCTTGCTGGAGCTTAGTCATTCTACGGTTCTGTCTTGAGAGATAATTCATTATTTTCCTTTGCTGCGCTCTCAAAACTTTTATCGTCTTGACAACAGGTTCATCATACATATCATCAAGGTTAGGACTCCTGGCACACCGAGTATTTCATTCTTCCCCGATCGAAGTTGTCTCATTTGCATAGATGCAGGTTTCACTGATCAAATCATCCTGATGATCTCCACCACGAAAATTATCCTTATGCTCATTGACGTTATTTGTCCCAACATTGAGTGAGTTGTTAACCCTATCTATTTTTGGCTGATAAATAGATCAAAGTAATACCACAATTTTTTCTGTCCCACGGTGAGCGACAAACTATTTACTCGTAAAATAGTACAATTAAAATTAAATGTGTTTTGTAGGCATGTGAATTAAATTGATCCGATAAAGTAATGTAGTGAAGAGAAAAAGCGAATAAAATAAGAATAATTGAGGAAGATACAAGTCTAACCTTGAAATAAACTTCTTCGAAAACAAGGACAATACAAAGAACGAAATGTTAGCATAATAAAGTTTTGCAGAATTAGAGAGTAGCATTGACCTTTTTTTGTACAAGTATTTTGTGTTCTTCAATGAGTATTAACTTCTTTATTTATAGCTAAATTAAGGGAGACAAGATCCCCAAATCGTGCTTCTCTTTAAGGTGAATAAAGTCCCATCTTGATAGCAGCATAACGGTTGAGAGTAAAAACTATGATTTTCTGCAACGACTGCTCCATTAATGCTGCCTTCTCCTCTCTGATTTTGATGCCTTCAGAGCTCATACAAACATCGGTCACACGCTTGTACTCAGTGTCAGCTTTTTGCTAACTCATCTCCTACCTATCTTTACTGGTACGTGTCAATTCGACGAACATCCACTTGTCATCTGTTACATTTACCCCATACAAACAAAACAATTCAATTTCACTTCTCTCCATTTCGTTTTTCTCCAGTTTTCATTCCCACTTCACTAAAAACCCAACAATATCATTTTCTATGAGCTTTCAAGAAATATTGAAGTATCATCGTCTCGCCGGGAAATATCATCTACTTTTGACGTGAAATTTATTGTTGATGTTGGAATTTTGAAGCTAATTCTGTATTTAATGGGTTTTAAAGTAGTTTTAATTAGGGTGTCAATGGTTCGATTCGGTCGGTTATTTTATAAAATTTGTATCACACTTTTTCGGTTATTCCACTTTGTACAACCTAAATTTGACTTTTCGAAAAAATCTCAATAATCTCGATTTCTCTTCGGTATCAATATAATTCGGTTAATTTTCAATATTTTATTTAAAAAATATCATTCAAGAGTCGCTAGCCGAAGTCAGACTGCGATAAATATGTACTTACATAGGATTTTGGCGGAACTCTATAGACATTTTTGCTATTTTCTAAGTGGTGATAAGGAACATGAAAGATGTCCAACAAAGAGATTCATTGCACAATTTAATGTAATACAAAATAAGTAAAGACAAGAGAAATATAAATCATACGAGTGGAAAGATACTAATCAAGTTTGACTCAAGAATAGAGCTGATTAAAAGAGTAGTATCCAACAAGAATAATCTAGATCATGCGAGAGGAAAGATATCAAATACATTGTGTCTCGCTATCGAAGATCGTTGGAATACCTAGTGGCTTGCTACTCTGTTAGAACTAATTTAATTTTGACATGAGTAGTAGAATATGTTCGAAAGTTGGGACTTTGTATTATTTTTTGGTCACTTGTAGCCATTTCTATAATCCCAATACCCTAGTTTTAAATTTAGTATATAAAATATAATTTTTATACATAAATTTATTCAGTACGGTTCGATATTTTTTCGATTTAGTTTTATAAAATTAAAAACCTACTATATTATTCAGTACGATAATAAGTTTATATAAAAACCTACGATTTTATTAAATAAACATAATAATAATTAGTTCGGTATAATTTTGTTCGATCAATTTAGTCGATTTTTAAAATTACATTGACATCCCTAGTTTTAATAATGCTGGTGCTGAAATTTTGAAGTTGGTATTGTATTTTCTAGTCGATTTACTGTGGTTGGAAGGGAGAAATGTTGTTGAAATGAGTTACACGCTTATTGAAATTGTATTTTGATGTATTTTGAAACTAAAAGTTTTGTACAATTTGGGCTTGTATTATTTAGAGCTTGTTCGACCAAGCCGCAAAAAATTACTTATTTTGAAAAGTAATTTTGTTCAAAAGTACTTTCAAAAAAGTAATTTTAAAAATTAATAGTTTGTGTTTGACTAATTTTTTTGGAAAGTTTTTTTGCAAATTTTGATAAGCAAATGTGTTTGGCTAATCTTTTCGAAAACTACTTTTGAATCCTAAATTACTATAAAGGACAATAAAAGTATTTTACATTTAGCATTATTTAAAAAGAATTTTTGTAAATTTTATTATAATATAATTTAACTTATATTTTATTTTTATGTAATTAGAATATACAATATAAAGTAATATGTATTATAGATTTTAATCAATATAAAATATAAGTATAGAAAAGCAATAATATTAGTAGGAATATATATGCTTATAAGTTACCGGAACGAAAAACACTATTAATTCTTGAGAAAAACAAAATAGTTAGTATTGTATTATGTCAATTATATTATATGCATTCATCCAAAAAAAACTTACAAATAAACTACAAATTGGAGATCATATAATATTGTAATTTTTCAAAAAAGACCTCCTATGAACCCATCACAAGCTCCCTCCACTTCCTCACCAATACCACCTAAACCGCCAGACAGCACCATGAACAAACAATCTTCATCACCAATAAGGCAGGAGAATCAATCAACTTTGAGCATGATATGAACATAAACAAATTGGGAGGGCAAGGTACTTTCACAAGAATCTCACCTTAATTCTTACTTGTCTACCTTATTATCAACTGAAACCTCTCATGGTTTTCAGAGATCACTAAGTCCGGTAAGCAATCTTACTTCACTCATGGAGGAGATGGAACCACCCTCTGATCCCTCCATATTCATACCTTTATCCCTAGAATAAAAAATCAGAATCTACAAACGATGGCAACATGCAGTAATAATTAAGCTATATGGACGAAAACTAGGTTACTATGGAAACTATCAGAAAACCTTCCACTTATAGATTTAGGATCAAATGTTTACTTAATCAAATTTCAAAAAGAGGAGAACAAGCCTGAGCACTTCAAAATGGACCATGGTTTATATGAATCACTACCTTTCTATTAGACAGTGGGAGCCAAGGTTCTTGGCATCAGAATTCAAAATAAATTACTCAGCCATTTGGCTAAGATTACCTGAATTACCAATTGAATTTTATGATTTTCATATTCTAAGACAGGTTGGTAATCGAAGGTAAATTATTAACGGTGGATACATGCACATCTTCAACCAGTCGTGGGAGATATGCACGTTTATGTATTGAGATGCCATTGGAACAACCCCTTAAGACTCATGTGTTCATTGGACACCATAAACAAATTATATTGTATGAGGGACTTAATATATTTTGTACTCACCGTGGACGTTTAGGCCATAATCAAAGAGTTTGTATACATCAAACTCCGGAAAATACCAATACATCTTCACAACTAAATCAATCTCTAAATCCTAATACTACCTCTTCAACAATAGCCATGCATAACCAATGCAGTCAAGAAAATTCGAAAATAGTGGAATTTCCTAAAAAAACACCCTAGGAAGAAGAGTCCCAACAGAAGCTCCCAATCCGATCTTGCATCAGAATTGGAAGTAAATCTAGTGCATGCTACAGGGATGCAAGGTAAGAATGAAAACGTGTTTAACATTCGTAACTCACTACCTTTTACTCATTTATCTATTAAACCTAGTTCTAACTCTCCTAAATACTCTATTAACACTAGCCATGACTCTATTAATCAACCTTCTTCAGAAGGGATTATATACACTAATAAATTTGATATGTTACTTACTCAGGATAATATGGACGAAATAACTAATAATGCTAACGTTCTTGATAATCCCAAGTCTAATATGAGTCAACACCAAATTCCATACAATAACAAACCGCCTAAACCTAGTCGACAAAATCTCCTAAACACTCAAATACACTCAAAGACTATTATTACTTTAGACCAATTGGATTTTTGCCACACTACACAACCTATTATAACACATGCACAAAGAGACGTAACTACTACTACTAAAGACGACATGCATACTCCTACTCCTATCCCTACTAATTCTGCCACTCTCTCCATCTAATCACAAACAACAAACACTACAAACAATTCCTCAACCGCCTCCCATAGTTACATCCTTACACCCACAAGTCCTACCCTATCCCCCATTAACTTAGCAAATCATGACACCACCTCTATTATTTCCACACCTCACCCGTCAAAGACAGAAGAAATCACCACATCAATCACACCGCCTAAGGTAGCCATTCACACAAAGGAGTCAAAGATTCATTGTCCAAAAAATGGACAATTAAAATCCAACGAATCCCCACTCTCTTCTGCCATCTCCAGACATGAACCCTCAAAATCTCACTCAACTCATAATACCATTGACACACTCCACCAACAGAACACACCACCATCTCTATCACAATCCAACTCCTACTCCACAATCTCTACCACCACTTCATTTAGCCATGAATCCAACACAATGATCTACACAGCACATACCCCTCCAACAACTCCAATGCCAGTCTCATGACTGAAAATAAGACTCCAACATCATGCACGAATATTTACCATGGAGGTAAATCAGAGGGAAGTAACCATCCTTATCAATAACCCTAGGGATCTAGCACAAATTGTGGCGGAGGGGATGCAGTTAGGCACAAGTATGTTTGGGAGGTATCATAGGTCCAGGATGTAAGCACCTCATCTTGTACCCTACCAGTCTCTTCCATTACATTATCCGTATTGGGATCCAACTCATGTGTGCCCTCATGCAGTTCATCTACCTTTGTATCCCTCCCCAACTCCAAAAACACCATGGATCCAAGCTTACACACCTCCACAGCCCACATTTCCGCTCTTGGAAGCCCCACTCCCCCACCCACTCCCAACCAAGCTCCCTCACTACCCCACTCTCCAACCCCTCCCAATTCACCAGAACAAAACGACAACTTCCAAGCAGAACTAGAAGCAGCAATCATCTACAACAGAGAGACTCGTCCAGTGCATGCATGCCTGGATGGGATAAAAGCATACGTGCAAAAGGAGGAATAAGAAAGGAAAATATACATATGGTGTCCTCACAGACTGGTAAGAACAACATTACGTATAAAGCCAACTACAAGTACGCAATTCTACTACTACCCACATTTCATGTGCATCCAAGGGAGAGCAGCAACTGGAGAGGATCAAGGAATAGTAGTTTGTTTGATACAGATAACAATACTATGAATTTCATAATCTTAAATTGTAGGGGGGCACAATCAGTCGACTTTTGACGTAATTTTAGATCACCTCTAGATTACAATCGACATTCTCTAGTTGTTCTCTTAGAAACTCATTGCCATGCACATCAAAACTTGAAAGAAGACTTCAACTTCACTGGTTTAATTGAAGTACCAACCGTAGGACAAGCTGGGGGAATAACTATCTTATGTTTGGCCAATGTGTTAGATGTTGAAGCTGCAGCAACTACCACACAAGAAGTGCATTGCAACATTCAGGTTCGTCCACTACCATTTAAGTTCTTTTTTACTGTCATATATGCTAGCACCTACTTGGCCATTAGGCAAGTGACGAGTGGCTGGCGTGTATATAAATTAAACTCATACTCTGTCAAATTATAGCGTAGAAAGATCTCGAACCCACATAGATTGGTTTATCTATTCTACAGACATTTCTTTTTTAATTACTATTTGAGAAAGTCAAAAAAATTTGAGTTGCAAATTAGAATAAAAATTCATAAATAGAGCAGTAGTAAAATTTTTGTTTTTCACAAATATTTGAAAAGGGATTGGGATATTGACTTCACTTAATATTTCTATTATGTAGTAGAATTTATTACTCTTTAACTTCTATTTCTCAAAAAGGTATAAATGCCTCTCACGATTACAAATATATATTATTACTCAATTTGAATAATTAATTGCACTCCTCTCGGTTATACAAATTAATCTTCAAAATAGTAATATTAAAGAACCAGAAATATATGATTGAACTAAAACATGCTCTTGATAATAAGTCCCTTTCGGTTACCCTACTTGTTATAACCAATTATTACACCATTCGCCTCTCTCAATTATAAATAAGTGTAAAATTAATTATAACATAAAAGAGATAGATGTTGCTGAATAAATATTAACATTTATCAATACTACACTTACCTATATTATTTCTTCCGCCTCTCTCGACTACAGAATTAATAAACAGTTAATATGTAGTATAAGATAGATAAATATTAATAAATTAAATAACATCTAACTGTAAAAGCAGATAAAAGTTAAATAAGTTCTAGCTCAAGCATGTAAATTTGAGGAATAATATCTACTATTATATAGAAATATTAAGATCTGTCTTTCTCCCGACACAAGAAAAGTTACTCCATACCGGAATTAGTACTAACAATGGAAATATTCTTGTCCATTAAATAAGAAAATAGAAAGAAATATTCAAGAAGAATAATCCCCCCTATTTAATTAAAAGCAGGAACTAGAGTAATTTCCTACACTGGAATTTATTTATAAACAATAACTAACCACTATTGTGATTAAAAGAAAAGATAACTCGATACTAGTAAAAGAAATAAAACAGAGAAACTTATTAAGAATTTGAATTCTAATTTCTAACTCTTAGCTTTCTCTCTACTCCTCCGATACTTTCTCTGATCGAGCAACATCTTCTTATATAGGAGAGTTTCATGATGACTTCTTTGATTTGGCACTAGATTTCCATGGCAATTTAGATTTTGCACTTGCAGATATGAGAATTTGAATTCTCGATTTGGAACTAGATTTCAATGGCAAATCAAGATTTTGATTCATTGCAGAGATAGAATTCTTCAATTCTAAGTTTAGATTTCATCATGCCAAATTTGATTATACATGTGCAAGTTGAGATTTTGTCAAGTAAATCAAGATTTGTCATGGAACTCAAAATTTGTCCCGGCAAGTTGAGATGTCGTCATGGTAAGTGTGGATTTGATGCATTATCAAAGTCCAATGTTATTTATGTGTTCATTTTCCTTTGCGAAATTATTTTTTCCATCATAACTTGCTCTTTTACTTCTTTGTAGTATTTTTCTTGAAGTTTTTCTTGCTTTGTGACAATACTTCTAAAAATCATTCCTGCAAAATATAGTTAAAAATATGGAAGAAACATGATAATATCTGTGCTTTTACTAAGAAAAATTATATGGTCAAGATCCGGTAAAATTCACTTATCAAATTCTCCCACACTTAAACTTTTAGTCGTCCTCGAGGAAATAAAGTAATTAGACATTACAGCTTAACAATTTCAGCAAAATCACGAGAACTTTCGCCGGAGAAGAAGTAACTAAGACCAATTGAAGAGTTCATGCAACTTTTAATCGTGCTCATGTTCACCAATTGAGAATTGAAATCATAATATTTTCTAATCCCAAGTGTGTCTCACTGAATAAAGAGAGATGGTCATATATCACATGATATATAGATATAGGATCAAGGAAGGGCATAGATACAAAATACACTCCTCTCAACAAAGAAGTACCTCAAGTTACTGGAAATAACCATAAGCTTGACTATCATGTGGTTCTCCATTAATATAGGAGTCTCTGAGTTAAGATCATGTAGGACTTTTGCAAGGTTGTAAAGTAGGCTTAGGGATGGGTAAGGTATATATAGATAATAGTGACTCAAATTCCCTATGGGCACTACACATTTATTTTATTTGTTAAGTATAATTGCCTTTCATCTCATTTAAACAATGAACCTCTGTTTTGTTTCACCCCTCAATTTTTTATGGGGTTTCCAACTTTTCTTTGTTGTTGTTGTTTTTTTTTTCTTTCTTTTTTTTTCGAAATTCAGAAGTAACTATTTTTTTTCTTACGACAACATCTCAAAATGTCAACAACTTTAAATAATTATTCTTTCACCAATTCTTTTTGCAATTGCACCTCACGCCTAGATTTTTGTACTCAGATCAACTCTTAAAGTTCCCAAAAGGGAATTGGGTGAACAAAAAACAAGTTATAATAACAAACAGGCTAAGGGTTAAAGCTTGGTGACCAACAAAATAAGAGATACTTTATTTAGGCTCAACTGGGCTAACTAGGGATAAAAATCATTAAAGTAGGTCAATTTAGGATATGGCTCAACAAAGAAAGCCTACTTTCATTTCATAACTCAAAGATCTGCCTAGAATTTTGCCTCAAACCACATTCAAGGCAAGTTCTAGATTTTCAAATAAGCACGAGAACTACACAATATAAGCTAACCGCACAATACACTTGGAACGAACAAAACTGTGATTTCAATCACCAATAAGCAAGTACGAGCTTAGATAAGTAATCATAAAACTCATGAATGGTACTTAATCAAATTCGTCTTTTCTAATTCTCATGTTTTTCAAGTCAAATCAAGTTTAGCCAACTTATTTATCAAAACTAGTTAAAACAACTAAAAGTCCTAAAAAAATGTTCAGTTCAAAATATTACGACCATGGCAAAGAACTGAACATGAAATCCATGGAAGTACTTGACATAAGTTGCCTTCAGAATAAGGTAACTCAATTATTTTTAGTTTTTTTTCTTTTTTCAGTTTATCTATTTTAATTTTTTTTTATAATTTTAAAAAACACATTTTTCAGTTGTAAAATATATGTTTTTTAATATTTAACCGAAAAAATGTAAAAGAAACACATATATAATTAAAAAATTCCTCTACCCCTAGCTTAAATAATGTCATGTCCGCGTGACAAATAATTTTACAAGTAAAAGGAAATAAAGGAGCTTCCCTGATTTTTTTCCGACTCTAGCCTCATTTCCTTTTTCTTGGCTGCTCAAGGTTTATCTCATATAACAACGACAAGATTATGGCAGAGAAAATATTCTTTTTCATAATATGAGAAAACTTTCATTGTTGAAATCATAGGAGAACTTCTTTATCATGGCAAAATATATTAATACATACTACATGGGGGCGCGCGCGCACACACACACATATATATATATAAACTATAATACAAACATGCAATTATTATATTCTTTTACTTTTTTTTGTAAGAAAAAAACTAATTTTATTATATATATATATACTAAAAGGAAATATTATATGTTACTACTAATATCTATTAAACGATTAAAGGGAGGAGGAGAAAATAGTTCTGAGTTTAACGTCGCCAGCTCAACTTATTTTAAAATTTAGGCAAAAAGGATTGTTGAAGCCTGTTTGTCGAAGAATCTGCTGATATTAGGCTTCAAACCATGGCAGTTTACTTTGAATTTGTCTCCCCCATCTGCATGTTGTACTTCAATGGAACCATAGAGGGTCACTCCTGTTACTGTATATGGTCCAGCGTGACTTAAACTTTCCTGGAAGTAATCTCTATCGGCTATTGTATAACAGAACATGATCTCCAACTTTAAAATCTTTATGGCGTATGAGCTTGGCATGCCATTTTCTTATCTTTTCCTTGTACAATTTAGCATTTTCGTATGCTGTAAGTCTGAACTCTTCCTGTCACGACCCGGATTTTTCCCACCATCGGGAGTTGTGATGGCACCTACTATCGGAGCTAGGCAAGCCAACCCTTTTTAAAATATTTCACAAAAAATTTAATCTAAAATAAAATAATAGCTGAGATAATTAATTAAAAATAGGCGGAAGACTTTTATCAAAAATAATAGCATAGTGCGGAAGATTTTAGCATATCGCTACGCAGTATCTCGTGTCACAACTCACGGACTATTAAAAGAGTTCTACAATCATCAGTCTGAAAGAAAATGCATAATAAGTCTGTTTCGATACAATGAAAACAAATGAAATGAAATAGATGAGACTCAGGGCCCGCGAATGCTAGCGAACTACCTAGGAGTCTCTGGACTGAAGGCGTGCTCCCAAGCTACTGCTGCGGTCCGTAAGCTGTCTCTTGAACTGTGCACAAAAGGGTACAAAAGTGTAGCATCAACACAACCGACCCCATGTGCCAGTAAGTGCCTAGCCTAACCCCGGCGAGGTAGTGACGAGGCTAGACCGGACCTACAACAATCAACATGTACAGATATATGTGCAATAATGAAAAGATAACAAAATTTAAACAGCTAATGGGGAGAGGACATGCTGGGGGCGTAACAGTTCAATTATAAGCCCAACGAACAAAGAAATGGAAACTGAATAATTAACATTAATAAAAGAAAGCCAGTAAATCGATAACTGCACGGCACCAGCCTTCGTGATTTTACTCTCAATCCTCACCAAAACAGTCCAATATAGTGCACGGCATCACGCGTGCTTTTCTCACATAATTCTCACATCAAGGCACGGAACGACCTTCGTGCTCTTATAATCAAGAAACATGGCATGGAAAGACCATTCGTGCATAATTATCAAAACATGGCACGAAAAGACCCTCAATGCATAATCATCAAAACATGGCAGGGAAAGACCCTTCGTGCATAATCTCTCTCTTCACCCAATCAACGGTCACAACCAAATGGAAAAGGAATATACAACAAGATTAAATATCCCGACAAGGGAGAACAACTCAACAACAAGTCCCGGCAAGGGAGAACAACTCAACAATAAGTCTTGGCAAGGGAAAACAACTCAATAATAAGTCCCGGCAAGGGAAAATGATTCAAAAACAAGTCCCGGCAAGGGAAAATACCAAAATTCCTTCTTTAGCTCATTTGCTTCTCAACTACCACTTCATAGTTCATTTAACAAATAATTAACTCAATTGTTCCACTTTTTTTTTCGAATTTAAAAGCAATTACGACTCATGGTCATGCTAGACTCGGGTGCATAGGTAATCGTCACCATACCTATACACCGACTGCACATAGCACATAGCAAATATTGTCCTAATCCTATTCCCTGAAGCCAAAGTTAGATCAAACACTTACCTCGAATCCGAAAATAGCAACTCAAAGCTCAACAATTGCCTTTCCTCTAGAATTCGACCCCGAACCAACGACATCTAACATAATTCGATTCAATATTATCAATAATAGCACAAAGATACAATTCCCTAGCTTAGAAATGCATTTTCGAACTTTCTTCCAAAAATACCAAAAAATCTGACATCAGGCCCACGTGGTCCAAACTCGAGGCTCGGACCAAAACTCAATCCCCCATAACCCCACGAGTTCAAATATATAATTAGTTTTAAGATTTGACCTCAAATTGAGGTCGAATTACCCAAAATCCCAAAATCCCTAGCGATACACAAAAATTCCTAAATTCTACTTTGATTTCATGCTTTAGGGCTAGAAATTTGATGATTAGATGAAGAAATAAAGGAATAATAAGGTTGGAATCACTTACCCAAAGAGTTATGATGAAATAGAGGCTTGGAGTTCGTCAATGGGGAGAGTAGGATGAGAGCTCGTGAGAGAATTTTTGAAGAAGTTCGGAAAAACACTGTTCTGGACTTAATTAAATCGTTGAAGGAAATTGGCCCATAACCCACAGGAATAGGATTGCGATCGCATAGAGATGGGGAAAGTTGGCCAATGCGATCGCATGGGAAAGGCTGCGTACGCGTAGAAGAAAGACGGGGTCTGGCATGGGTGGGGTCTAAACACTATGCGATCGCGATATAGGGAATGCGATCTCACTGAAATGACTGGCCAAGCTATGCGATCGCGGGTCAGACTATGCGATTGCATAGAAGAATTTCCCATCACCTGAAGGTTTCCTTATTCGATCGCGAATGGCTTAATGCGACCGCAGAAAACAACTGGCCTGTGCAAAAATTGCAGAAATCTGCTAAGTTCAACTCACGAGCCCTCAGGGCTCCCAACCAAACACACACACAAACTCAATATCATCCTACAAACTTTCTCGAGCGATTAAATCGCTAAATAACATCAAAATCAAAGAATCAACCTCTAAAACTCATAATTTCATTTCAAAGTTCATAACTTCTAAATTTTTCATTTTTAGTCTGAAACACGTCAAATGACGTCCCTTTCCAACCACATTTTATAGATAGCGCTTAACGCTCATTTAAGACTCGTACCGGGCGTCGAAACCAAAATACGAGCCCGATACCATTACTTTTGATCATATCTCATTTTCATTTTTCCTTAAACATTTTCAGAAAATAATTTCACGGAAAAATTCCGTACTCGGGCCTGGTACCTCGGAATTTGATTCCGAGAATACGCCTCGGTCCCATATTTTTCTACGAACCCTCCGGGGCCGTCACATCACGGGTCCAGGTCTGTTTACCCAAAATATTGACCAAAGCCAACTATATCAATATTATTATCAAAATTCATAGTTTTTAGCAAAGATTTCATATATTTCCACATAAAAAAATTCTGGCTTTGCGCTCAGACTGCGCACGCAAATGAAGGCGACCGAATAAGAGGTTTTCATGGCCTCAGAAGTACAAAGAAAAGGATAATTACGGTAATGACCCCTTTGGGTCGTTACATCCTCCACCTCTAAAACAACCGTTCGTTCTCGGACAAAAGAAAGAAGTACCTGAGTCAGAGAATAGATAGGGATAACGGCTCCGCATATCAGACTCGGACTCCCAGGTCGATGCCTCAGGAGACTGACCTCTCAATTGAACACGCACTGAAGGAAAACTCCGCGACCTCAACTGTCGAACCTGCCGGTCTAAAATAGCCACCGGCTCCTCCTCGTATGACAGATCCTTGCCTAATTGGACAGTACTGAAATCTAACACGTGGATGCATGAAAAACCAGATGCATGGCTGACAAGCTAGGCGGCAAGACAAGTCTATAAGCCACCTTCCCCACGCGGTCAAGAATCTCAAATGGGCTAATAAACCTAGGGATAAGCTTGCCCTTCTTTCTGAATATCATCACGCCCTTCATAGGCGATACCCGGAGCAATACTCGCTCACCAACCATGAAAGCACCATCCCTGACCTTACGATCCGCATAACTCTTCTGCCTAGACTGAGCTGACCGAAGTCTGTCCTGAATGATCTTGACCTTATCCAAGGCCTCATGTACCAAATTTTTTCCCAATAACCGAGCCTCTCCCGGCTCAAACCATCTGACTGGGGACCGACACCACCTACCATACAACGCCTCATACGGAGCTATCTGAATACTGGACTGGTAGCTGTTGTTGTAGGAAAACTCTACTAAAGGCAAGAACTGATCCCACGTGCCTCCAAAACCAATAACGCAGGCTCGGAGCATATCCTTAAGAATCTGAGTAGTCCTCTCGGACTGACCGTCCGTCTGGGGGTGAAATGTTGTACTCAATTGGACCTGGGTGCCCAACTCATATTGTACCGCTCTCCAAAAATGCGAGGTAAACTGCAGACCTCGGTCCGAAATAATAGATATGGGCACCCCATGAAGGCGAACGATCTCTATGATATAAATCTCAGCATATCTCTCGGATGAATAGGTGGTGGAAACTCGAATAAAATGTGCTGACTTGGTCAGCCTATCAATAATAACCCAAATAGCATCAAACTTCTTCCTAGTCATCGAAAGGCCAGTAACAAAATCCATGGTGATCCTCTCCTACTTCCACTCGGGAAGCTCAATCTTGTGAAATAACCCACCGGGCCTCTGATGCCCGTACTTAACCTGCTGACAATTCAGACAACGAGCCATATATGTAACAATGTCTTTCTTCATTCTGTACCACCAATAATATTGTCTGAAATCCTGATACATCTTCGCGATGCCCGGATGAATAGAATACCGAGAACTGTGGGCCTCTGCTAGGATCGACTCCCGGATACCATCAACATTGGGCACACAAACTCGCCCCTGCAATCTTAATACGACGTCATCTCGAAAAGTCATCTCCCTGGCACCTCCCCCCTGCACCGTGTCTCTCAGGACACACAAATGGGGATCATCAAAGTGCCGCTCCCGGATACGCTCCATCAATGATGAATGAGCAACCGTGCAAGCCAACACCCTGCTGGGCTCAGAAATATCCAATCTTACAAATCTATTGTCCAAGTCCTGAACATCCAAGGCAAGCGATCTCTGGCTGACCGAAATATAGGCAAGACTACCCATGCTGGCGGACTTCCAACTCTTCCAACTCAAAGCATCGACCACCACATTGGCCTTCCCTGGGTGGTATAAGATAGAAACATCATAGTCTTTTAGTAACTCCAACTACCTCCCTTGTCTCAAATTCAACTCTTTCTGCTTGAATAAGTATTGAAGGCCCATATGATCCGTGTACACCTCAGACGTCACACCATACAAATAATGCCTCCAAATCTTCAAGACATGAACAATGGCAGCCAACTCTAGGTCATGAACTGGATAATTCTTCTCGTGGATCTTCAACTGCCTTGAAACATATGCTATGACCTTGCCATTCTTCATAAACACTGCGCCAAGACCGATATGTGAGGCGTCAGAATAAATAGTATAAGGCCCAGATCCCGTGGAAAAACCAATACCGGTGCTGTAGTCAGACCTGCCTTGAGCTTATGGAAGCTCGCCTCACACTCATCTAACCACCAGAACTGGGCACCCTTCTGGGTCAATCTAGTCATCGCGGCTGCGATGGATGAAAACCCCTCCACAAAGCGTCTGTAATAACCAGCTAACCCCAAGAAGCTCCGGATCTCTGTAGATGAAGCTGGTCGAGGCTAGTTTTTAACTGCCTCTATCTTCTTCGGGTCCACCTAAATACCCTCTGGTGATACGACATGACCCAAGAATGCAACTGAACTCAACCAAAACTCGCACTGTGAGAACTTGGCGTACAACTGACTATCCTTCAGAGTCTGAAGAACCACTCTGAGGTGCTGCTCATGCTTCTCCTAATTGCGGGAGTATATCAAAATGTCGTCAATGAATACAATCACAAAAAAAATCCAAATAGGGCCTGAACACTCTGTTCATCAACTCCAAGAATGTTGTCGGGGCATTGGTCAACCCAAACGACATGACCAAAAACTCATAATGCCCATACCGAGTATGGAAAGCTGTCTTTGGGACATCAGACACCCTAATCCTCATCTGATGATAACCGTACCTCAAATCTATCTTCGAGAACACCCTAGCACTCTGAAGCTGGTCGAACAAGTCGTCAATCCTCGGCTAGTGGATACTTGTTCTTTATCGTCACCTTGTTCAACAGCTGATAATCAATGCACATCCTCATCGACCTATTCTTTTTCTTCACAAACAACACTGGTGCACCCCAAGGCGATACACTGGGTCTAATGAAACCCTTATCAAGCAAGTCTTGAAGCTGCTCCTTCAACTCTTTCAACTCTGGCGGGGCCATGTGATATGGCGGAATGTAAATAGGCTGAGTGCCAGGAGCCAGATCAATACAAAAATCAATATCTCTGTCGGGCGGCATACCAGGCAGGTCTGAAGGAAAAACCTCGGGGAACTCCTAAACAATAGGAACAGAGTCGATAGATGGAACCTCTGCGCTGGAGTCGCGAACATTCGCCAAATATGCTAGACACCCCTTCTCAACCATACGTCGAGCCTTGACATATAAAATAACACTACGGGTGGTATGACATGGGGTCCCTCTCCACGCAAGTCGGGGCAAATCTGGCAAGGCCAAGGTGACGATCTTGGCGTACAATTTAGAATAGCATGATGTGGGGACAACTAGTCCATCCCCAATATAACATCAAAGTCTACCATGTCTAGAAGCAATAAGTTGACACAGGTCTCAAGACCCTCAAATATCACCACACACGAATGATGCACTCGATTGACCACTATAGAATCACCAACCGGTGTGGACACATACACAGAAATACCCAAAGCCTCACTAGGTATGATCAAATAAGGTACAAAATAGGACGACACATGAGAGTACATAGATCCCCGATCAAATAATACTGAAGCACCTCTATCACAGACCAGTATGGTATCTGTAATCACAGCATCTGATGACTCGGCCTCCGGCCTAGCTGGAAATGCATAAAAATGGGGCTGGCCCCCACCTACCTGAACTGTATCTCTGGGGCGACCTGATGCGGACTGACCACTGCCTCTGGCGGTCCGAGCTCCACCTCTACGGTCTCTCCCTCCACCTCTATGATCCCTACGCCCACCTCTAGCTGGCTGGGCGGCCTGTGGATCACCTGCTGCCTGAATCGTAGGGCGAGGGCCCTGTTGCTGAGAACTACTCGAGGCCGAGGGTAAAACCTGACAATATGCTCGGGTCACCACAACCATAACATGCCCTCGACTGCTGAGACTGCTAGCCCTGTCGACCTGTATGTCCTCCCATGAAGCTCTGAAGTGGTGGCGCGATGGGGGCTAGTGGTGCGCTAAAGGGTTGCTGGTCCAAATAATACTGCTGAGGACCACTACCGCCTGGAGTACCTTGAGAAACCTGATGTGCCGACTGGAAGGGCCTCGGGGGATGACCTTTGTCATGTGAATCCCTACCTCTAGGTGAGGTACCGCTGAATCTCCCCGAATGTCGAGGCCTCTTGTCTGAACCCCGACTACCTCATCGAATCAGTGCCATCTCTACCAGGCAGGTTGCATTAGTTGCCTCCTAAAAGGAAATATCACTACCAACTCTCATGGCCATCTGAAGACGGATTGGATCAATCCACCAATAAATCTCCGGACCCTCTCTCGCTCTGTAGGGAGTATCATAACTGCATGGCGTGCCAAGTCAATAAATCAAGTCTCATACTATGTAACTGTCATGGAGCCCTGATGGAGGTGCTCAAACTGTCTGCGAAGTGCCTCCCGCTGAGTGAAGAGGAGAAACTTCTCCAAGAATTACTCCACAAACTGATCCCATGTCAAGGCTGGAGACCCTGCTGGTCTAGATAGGCAATAATCTCCCAACCAAGTCTTGGCGGATCCTGCAAGCCTAAAGGTGCAAAAATCGACCCCATTGGTCTCCACTATACCCATAGTCCTGAGGATCTCATGACAGCTGAATAGAAAATCCTGGGGATCCTCCGATGAAGCACCGCTGAAAGTGGTGGTGAAAAGCTTGGAGAACCGATCAAGTCTCCACAAAGCATCCGAAGACATGGTCGTCCCATCTCTGACCTGAGGTGTAATACCTGTCTGAGCTGCCACTGCGGGCTGAACCATTGGAACCTGAGTCCGGGAGCTACCTGCTCCGGAGTACGTGTAGCAGGAGTTTGAACCCTCCTCCAGCCTGAGAAGTGGCTGGTGCTACTGGCAGCAAACCCGCTCTAGCGACACTGTCCATAAATCCTGCTATGCGGACGAGAGCATCCTAGAGATCTGGGGAAAAACATAACCCCTCCTAGGACCTGAGCTGGGCCCACTGTGTTAGGATTTATGTCCGTCACTAGAGGGGGGTGAATAGTGCGGCACGAGAATATTGATAAATATTGCGGAATTAAAATTGCAGGAATAAAAGAAATTCGGTAATTAAAATAGCAAGGAAAGAACACTCCGAATTTATCCTGGTTCACCACAACGTGTGGTTAGTCCAGTCCCCGAGAGACTCTCTCGAGATTCCACTAACTCCGTTAAGCTTACGGGTGCCTAACAAACCGTTACACTTGCTCGTAGATGTACACTCTACAAGACTTCAACTTGCTCAAGGATACCGCACCTCAAGACTGTTAGAAACACGTTCTCAATGCAATATACTAAACGTGTACTCTTTTGTAGGTTTTGATGAATGACAAACGAAGCAAAAATTGATATATGACGGAATTCAAGTACAAGCGCACAATGGTTGCGAATAAGATTGAAGTTCAAGATATAGCTTTTAATTGTTATTGAGTTGTTCTAAATTGTAATCTCGATCCCATAACTTGACTCATAGTATGGCCTTTCTCATAAAACTATTTTCCAAAATCATGCATATTTAATTCTGTGTCAAAAAGATTTTAAATCATGCATATTTACATTAGACAAAATGTTTTCTAAACATGCCTAAAAAATCTGGGCTAAAATAATCGATTATGTACTTATGATAATCGATTGTTTCTGAGCCAAGACTGCATGACAATCGATTATGAATTAATGGTAATCGATTGTGAGTAAGACAGTGAACATCAGGTTTTTCCAAATCTGCATGATAATCGATTGTGAACAAATGACAATCGATTGTTGTTGAGGTAAAGTTTTTCAATACTCAAAATAATCGATTATGAACTAATGGTGATCGATTATGTTGAGTTGATGTCTTCCAGTGATTTTAAATTTAATTAAGTAATCGATTATGTCTGTAGATAATCGATTATCACTGAGACAGTAAGTTTTATGATTTTCAGAAAATAACAAGTGATCGATTGTTACAAAGGACAATCGATTGTTGAAGCTGTCCGTTGTCAAATGATTTTCAAATACCATAAGGTAATCGATTATTGATTTTATATAATCGATGTTTTGCTTAAAATCTGGAAATGATTTTTAGAACGTTGCTGAAGTAATCGATTATAGATTTTATATAATCGATGTTTTGCTTAAAATCCGGAAATGATTTTTAGAACGTTGCTAAAGTAATCGATTATGAACTTAGTGTAATCGATTATCTGATTTTGAATATTGCCAGTAATCGATTATAGATTATGTATAATCGATTGTGAAGCGTAAAATCTGGGATTGAATTTTGATTTGACTGGCAGACAATCGATTGTTGGGGTTTGACAATCGATTGTCAGTGAGTAAAATCAGCAACTCTTAATTGGCAATTAGGCAACGGTAATGCCAAGTTTTTCAACTATAAATACAGCTTCATTTCAGTGTTTTAAATACAACAACATACACAAACTGATCATTACATTGCTATAAGCTTTCATTCAATTGTTCTTCATTTTCTACTCATTTCATAAAGCTTTTGAGAGCCATATTATTGCTTAAAGTTGTTGTGATCTTGAACATATTCTTTTACTCATATCTACTCAATAAGGAGTACTTTAGTTAAGTGAGTGTCCAAGTATTTGATATACTTGTAAGAGAATTGCGATTCTCTTGTTTCAAGGAACTTGCGTTTCCTTGGGTGAAGTCTTTGAGATTGCGATCTCCGAGCAACTGTTTGAGGCTTGTGTCCTCAAGTGTGTAACGGTTTGTTGAGCACCCGTAAGCTTAACAAGATAGTGAAAAATCTCGAGAGAGTCTCTCGGGGACTGGACTAACCACGTTGGTGGCCAACCAGTATACATCTTTGTGTACGTTTATTTTTCTGCATTTATTTTACTTCCTGCAAAGTTTAAATTCCGCAAGAAAACGCTAAATTCCATTAATACGCTATTCACCCCCCCTCTAGCGTAAAGCGTAGTTACTAACAAAGACTTCACCTTGCTCGTGGATACCGCACCACAAGACTTCAACCACTACGATTGAGGGTACTTAGCAAACCCGACAATCAATGAGAAGATTTGGTCTTCTCAAACACCTTTCTCTTTTACAACAATAACTCTCTCAAAAGAGTAGATAAAGGGATACAAAATAGCTCTATGAACAACTCAAAGTTGTCTCTCAAATGGCTCAACAAAAGCTCTATAATGATGCACAAATAATATCAATATGTATATGAATAATGAAAGGTATTGTGTGTTTAAAATCAGCTCAAAAGACCTCTATTTATAGGGGTTAGAGGGTGTATGTCCGTTGCTTAATTGACAATCAATTATGCTGATTTTATGCAAGGATAATCGATTATTGGATTTAGATAATCGATTTTATTTGCTCTAACGTTCAAAAATCAGAAGCTGATTTTATGCTGGATAATCGATTATCTGAAGTGCATAATCGATTATTTTGTTACAGTGTTCAAAACTTTGGCAACGGTTACAACATAATCGATTATGCTATTCTGATAATCAATTATTTTGCTGTTTTGTAAAATCCGGTTTACACTGTCTTAACATAATCGATTATCACACTCAGCATAATCGATTATTTCTGTCCAGCTTTGAAAGACATGTTTAATATTCATTTTGGCTAAAATGAAAATGTTTGAAATCATTTTGTTTGAAGTATTTGAAATATGATTTGATAAAATGATTTTATGCATATTTATGATGACCTATGTTGAGCCAAAAGACGAGATTACTTTAAACATTGCTCTTACATTTGTTTTACCTAACGACCTACGCCTTGGGTCTTCGGTCTTGAACTTTTGAGCTCGTCTTTGGCTTGTCCACGCAATTCCGTCATCAATATGCTTCTCGGCATTCAATCTTGATTGTTTGTCATATAATAACTTTGTTCGACACTTGACTTTATTGTTTGTCACTCATCGACTTCGTTGTTTGTCATTCATCAAAACCTAAACCTGAAAATCATGCTAATACAACCAAAGCACATATATCATGGATAGAATGATTTTCTACAATTTCCCCCTTTTTGATAATGACAAACAATAGAAGATATGCATAACGGATTCCCCCTAAATTCATGCTATATCTCAACATACAATTCATGCAAACAATTCCCCTTAATGATAATTCCCCCTCAAATAAAGCATACTGTAACGTAGATACATTCCCCCTTATTTGATGCATATCGCCTAAACTCTTCCCCCTTTTGGCATTAGCAAAAAGAGAGTATACAAAGGCTATTATCCCCTTTCGACACTTCCCCCTTTTGGGTATATCAATTGTTAGTGTCAAATATAAGATAGGAAATACAATGAGGAATATACATTGACGATATTTAAAAAATCATACCAACATGAAATAATACCAAACGTTGGTAAAAATATAACAATCATATCAAAGGTTATTTTTAGCGAATATACCAACTGTTAGAAAAATATATCAATCATTATTTTCAAATTGATACCAATTGTTATAAAAACATGATAAAATCAATTGGTTATCAACTGTTAGGAAAAAAGGAAAATAAACATTTCAAATGTTATTTTTATCAAAAAGATACTGATTGTTAACACATATCAACAATTGGGTTTTTATCAAAAAAATAACTAAAATTCATCAAAACATGGATCAATCATTATTTTTAACAAAAATAATTGATACCAATTGTTATTCAAAATAAAAGTTATCAAAATATGAGTCAACAAAAAATAATTAGTACCAATTGTTAACAAAGATATATTAATCGTAAAACACATATCAACTATTATTCTTAACACACCAAGAGTTATATTCATCAAAACAAGAATTAACTTTTAACAAAAATATACCAATTGTTAGCATATATCAACAATTAGAATTTTATAAAAATTGATAACAAACCAATGTTCCCCCTTGATGCAATAAGGTTTCGTGCTTGGTGCATCTACTACAACATTGTAGTCTTCAAGCACACCTTCAAATGTACCTAAAAATAATTTTTAGGTACCCAAACACTTTTGGGTCCTTGGAAGTTAGGCAAATAATAATCATAGCCAAATGATAAATCTCTATGCTTTGCAAAACATACGGGTGCTATGTGTCCTACCCGGTTGCAATAATGACATATAACATTCGGGTTGTGCATATGTTTTGGTTGAGCCAAAAAAGTTCTAGGTGATCTAAAGTCGTTATTCCTAGACGTATTGCGATTCCTAGAATTATTTCTAGGTGGTCTAAAATTATTTGTATCATCCTTTCTAATATTCTTCTTAATATTTTCAATAGTTTTATGACCATTAACACTGCGTTTTTCTAATGTGTTCCTAAGTTCTATATTCTCTATTTTCAAGGAACTACAAGAAGAACAGTTGGAACTTTGATCAATTGAGAAGGCTTCATTCATCTCCTTGATTTTATTTCTAAGATCAATATTGTCATTTTCCAAAAAATTATTTTCTTCTTCTAACTTCTCATTATCACGAGTCAACTTTTCAAAATCTTTTTCTTTCAAAGAAGGTTGTTTTTCAAAATCTTTTATGGTTTTGGAAGCTCTAATAAATTCATCATATAATTCATCATAGGCATTTTGCATTTCTTCAAACGAGTAAGAGTTAGAATTACTTACCTCTTCTTCCTCGTTGGCCATGAGGCATAGTGCGGCAGTTTCATCGCCCGAGCTGTCCGAATCCCATGTCACGCGCCTATGGTGTTTCTTCTTTTTCTTGTCCTTGGGTTTTGGACAATGCACAAGTTTTCCACAATTTTGGCATGAAGGACTTGGTTCTTCCTTCTTTATTTCCTTCTTCATTCTCTAAACTTATAAAACTTTTCAATTATATCATTGGAAATAATATCATCATCGCTTTCCGAATCACTTACCTCTACTCTTTTAGAAGATGAGGCTTTGAAGGCAAGATTCGAACTTTTACTTCTAGGATAGGGATTAAGAATTGTGCTTTCATAAGTTTCGAGGTTACCTTTTAGTCCATCAATTGTGACATCCGTGATTCCTATCGACTCTTGGATGGCATTGGCTTTGGAACACCATTCGGGAGTGAGACTCCGTAGGATTTTTCGAACAAGATCTTTGTTCGTGTATACTTTTCCAAGAGCATGAAGATCGTTGACGATTGTTGAGAATCGTTCATAATGCCGATGGGTTCATTCTCCCTCATTCTAAAGAGTTCATATTCATGTGTTAGAAAATCAACTTTAGATTCTCGGACTTGAGGCGTACCTTCATAAGTGATCTCGAGTTTATCCCACATCTCCTTGGCGGTTGTGCAGCAAGAAATCTTCCGATAGTCATCCGGATTCACCGCACAATATAATATATTAACGGCCTTGGCGTTGTTTTCAACTTTCTTGATATCCTCGGCATCATATTCATCTTCCTCCTTTGGAACCGTGGTTTCCCCAACTTTCTTTGTTGGCATTCGTTCACCGTTCTTGATGATTTTCCACAAGCGAAAGTTATTTGATTGAATGAAGATTCTCATCCGCTCTTTCCAATATGTGTAATTTGTTCCGTCAAATAGTGGAGGCCTATAGGGGGAGTGTCCTTCGCTCATCATTCATGCGTTCAATATTCTCAACAAAACAATATATATCGTTCTATCAACCGGTTAAGGCTTTCAGAGAGTTAGGCTCTGATACCAATTATTAGGATTTATGCCCGTCACTAGAGGGGGGGTGAATAGTGCGGCACGAGAATATTGATAAATATTGCGGAATTAAAATTGCAGGAATAAAATAAATTCGGTAATTAAAATAGCAAGGAAAGAACACACCGAATTTATCCTGGTTTGTGGTTAGTCCAGTTCCCGAGAGACTCTCTCGAGATTCCACTAATTCCGTTAAGCTTACGGGTGCCTAACAAACCGTTAAACTTGCTCGTAGATGTACACTCTACAAGACTTCAACTTGCTCAAGGATACCGCACCTCAAGACTTCACCTTGCTCGTGGATACCGCACCACAAGACTTCAACCACTAAGATTGAGGGTACTTAGCAAACCCGACAATCAATGAGAAGATTTGGTCTTCTCAAACACCTTTCTCTTTTACAACAATAACTCTCTCAAAAGAGTAGATAAAGAGATACAAAATAACTCTACGAACAACTCAAAGTTGTCTCTCAAATGGCTCAACAAAAGCTCTATAATGATGCACAAATAATATCAATATGTATATGAACAATGAGAGGTGTTGTGTGTTTAAAATCAGCTCAAAAGACCTTTATTTATAGGGGTTAGAGGGTGTATGTCCGTTGCTTAATTGACAATCAATTATGCTGATTTTATGCAAGGATAATCGATTATTGGATTTAGATAATCGATTATTTGCTCTAACGTTCAAAAATCAGAAGCTGATTTTATGCTGGATAATCGATTATCTGAAGTGCATAATCGATTATTTTGTTATAGTGTTCAAAACTTTTGCAACGGTTACAACATTCGATTATGCTATTCCGATAATCGATTATTTTGCTGTTTTGTAAAATCCGGTTTACACTGTCTTAACATAATCGATTATCACACTCAGCATAATCGATTGTTTCTGTCCAGCTTTGAAAGACATGTTTAAAATTCATTTTGGCTAAAATGAAAATGTTTGAAATCATTTTGTTTGAAGTATTTGAAATATGATTTGATAAAATGATTTTATGCATATTTATGATGGCCTATGTTGAGCCAAAAGACGAGATTACTTTAAACGTTGCTCTTACATTTGTTTTACCTAACGACCTACGCCTTGGGTCTTCGATCTTGAACTTTTGAGCTCGTCTTTGGCTTGTCCATGCAATTCCGTCATCAATATGCTTCTCGGCATTCAATCTTGATTATTTGTCATATAATAACTTTGTTCGACACTTGACTTTATTTTTTGTCATTCATCGACTTCGTTGTTTGTCATTCATCAAAACCTAAACCTGAAAATCATGCTAATACAACCAAAGCACATATATCATGGATAGAATGATTTTCTACACACTGGAGCTGGTGGGGCTGGAACCTCCTCATCAAAGTCAATATGAGGCTCCACCCCAGGAATTGCTGCCTGGGCTGAGCTCTACCCTTACCACAACCTGTAGCACGGCCTCGGCCCCTGCCCCTCGCGGGAGCTACCGTTGGGGGCTTGGGCTGCTCCGCGGAAGAAGAAGATGCACGTGTTCTCGCCATCTGCGAAAGAACAGAGTAGAACAACTATCAATATTTGAGAAACCAAATCGCAGTACAAGAATGAACAAAGTGAGATTTTTCCTAACTCTGTAGCCTCTGGGGGATAAATACAGACATCTCCGTGCCGATCCCTCAGGCTCTACCGAGATTGTTCGTGAGTTATGAGACCCAAGTAACCTAGTGCTCTGATACCAACTTGTCACGACCCGGATTTTTCCCACCATTGGGAGTCATGATGGCGCCAAATATCGAAGCTAGGCAAGCCAACCCTTTTTAAAAATACGCGGAAGACTTTTAACAAAAATAATAGCATAGTGCGGAATATTTTAACATATCGCTACCCAGTATCTGGTATCACAACTCACGGACTACTAAAAGAGTTCTACAATCATCAGTCTGAAAGAAAATGCATAATAAGTCTGTTTCGATACAATGAAAACAAACGAAATAAAATAGATGAGACTCAGGGCCCGCGAACTACCTAGGAGTCTCTAGAGTGAAGGCGTGCTCCCAAGCTACTGCGGCAGTCCGTAAGCTGTCTCCTGACCTGTGCACAAAAGGGCACAGAAGTGTTGCATCAGCACAACCGACCCCATGTGCTGGTAAGTGCCTGGCCTAACCCCAGCGAGGTAGTGACGAGGCTAGACTGGACCTACCACAATCAACCTGTATAGATATATGTGCAATAATGAAAAGATAACAAAATTTAAACAGCTAATGGGGATGGGACATGCTGGGGGCCTAACAGTTCAATTATAAGCTTAACGAACAAAGAAATGAAAACTGAATAATTAACATTAATAAAAAGAAAGCCAGTAAATCAACAACTGTACGGCACCAACCTTCATGCTTTTACTCTCAATCCTCACCAAAACTATCAAATATAGTGCACGGCATCACCTTTCGTGCTTTCCTCACATAACTTTCACATCAAGGCACGGAACGACCCTTCGTGCTCTTATAATCAAGAAACATGGAACGGAAAGACCCTTCGTGCATAATTATCAAAACATGGCACAAAAATACCCTTCGTGCATAAAAATCAAAACATGGCACGGAAAGACCCTTCGTCCATAATCTCTCTCTTCCTCACCCAATCAACGGTCACAACCAAACGGGAAAGGAATATACAACAAGATTAAATATCCCAGCAAGGGAGAACAACTCAACAACAAGTCCCGGCAAGGGAGAACAACTCAACAATAAGTCTCGGCAAGGGAAAACAACTCAATAATAAGTCCCGGCAAGGGAAAACGATTAAACAAGTCCTGGCAAGGGAAAAATACCAAAATTCCTTCTTTAGCTCATTTGCTTCTCAACTACCACTTCATAGTTCATTTAATAAGTAATTAACTCAATTGCTCCACTTTTTTTGAATTTAAAAGCAATTATGACTCATGGTCATGCTAGACTCGGGCGCATATGTAACCGTCACCATACCTATACACCAACTCCGCATAACACATAGCAAATATTGTCCTAATCCTTTTTCTGAAGCTAAAGTTTGATCAAACACTTACCTCAAATCCGAAAATAGCAACTCAAAGCTCAACAATCGCCTTTCCTCTAGAATTTGACCTCGAACCAACGATATCTAACATAATTCAATTCAATATTATCAATAATAGCACAAGGATACAATTTCCTAGCTTAGAAATGCATTTTATAACTTTCTTCCAAAATACCAAAATCTGACACCGGGCCCACGTGGTCCAAGCTCGAGGATCGGACCTAATTAGTTTAAAGATTCGACCTCAAATTGAGGTCGAATTACCCAAAATCCCTAGCTATACCCAAAAATCCTTAAATTCTACTTTGATTTCATGCTTAGGGCTAGAAATTTGACGATTAGATGAAGAAATAATGGAAGAATGAGGTTGGAATCACTTACCCAAAGAGTTATGGTGAAATAGAGGCTTGGAGTTCGTCAATGGGGAGTGTAGGAGGAGAGCTCGCGAGAGAATTTTTGAAGAAGTTCGGAAAAACAATGTTTTAGACTTAATTAAATCGCTGAAGGAAATTGGACCATAACCCACAGGAACAGGATTGCGATCACATAGAGATGGGGAAAGTTGGCCAATGCGATCGCAGGGGAAGGGTCGCGTTCGCGTAGAAGAAAGATGGGGTCTGGCCTGGGTGGGGTCTGAACATTATGGGATCGCGATATAGGGAATGTCATCGCACTGAAATGACTGGCCAATCCATGTGATTGCGGGTCAGACTATGCGATCGCATAGAAAAATTTCCCATCACATTAAGGCTACCTTATGCGATCGCGGATTACTTAATGAGATCGTAGAAAACAACTGGCCTGTGCAAAAATTGCAGAAATCTGCCAAGTTCAAAGAGCCAAAAACATCCTGAACCACCCCCGAAATCACTCTCGAGCCCTCCGGACTCCCAACCAAACACACACACTAACACGAGCAATCAAATCGCTAAAATAACATCAAAATCAAATAATCAACCTCTGAAACTCATAATTTCATTTCAAAGTTCATAACTTCTAAATTTCCCATTTTTAGTCCGAAACACGTCAAATGACGTTTGTTTCCAACCAAACTTTACAGATAGCGCTTAACGCTTATTTAAGATTTGTACCGGGCGTCGGAACCAAAATACGAGCCCGATACCATTACTTTTGATCAAATCTCATTTTCATTTTCCCTTAAGCATTTTCAGAAAATAATTTCACGGAAAAGTTTCATACTCGGGCCTGGGACCTCAGATTTTGATTCTGGGAATATGCTCGGGTCCCATATTTTTCTACGGAACCTCCAGGACCGTCACATCACGGGCTCGGGTCTGTTTACCCAAAATATTGACCAAAGTGAACTATATCAATATTATTATCAAAATTCATAGTTTTTAACACATATTTCATATATTTCCATATAAAAATTTTCTGGCTTTGCGACCGAGTTATGCACGTAAATCAAGGCAACCAAATAAGAGGTTTTCAAGGTCTCAGAAGCTCAAAGAAAGGGAGAATTATGGTGATGACACCTTTGGGTCGTCACACTTCCAACTCATCAAGCTGCAATAAACGATTTTTACCTGCATGTGGCAAGTTTAGATTCAACAATTTTATAGCCCAATATGCTTTATGTTCTAATTGTATAGGTAAATGACAAGCTTTTCCAAAAACTAGTCTATAAGGAGATGTGCCTATGGGAGTTTTAAAAGCAGTTCTGTATGCCCATAAGGCTTCATCTAACTTTAAAGACCAATCTTTTCGAGAAGAACCAACAATTTTTTTTAAAATTCCTTTTAATTCTCTATTGGATACTTCAACTTGCCCGCTTGTTTGAGCATGATATGGAGTTCCTGTTTTATGAGTTACTCCATATTTTAACAACAAACTAACAAATTGTCTATTTAAAAAATAAGTTCCTTGATTACTTATTATTACTCGTGGAGTTCCAAATCTAGAAAATATATTTTTCTTGAGAAAAGCACAAACAATATGAGCACTATATTTTCTAGTAGCAATTGCTTCTACCCATTTGGAAACGTAGTCAACAGCTACCAAAATAAATTCATATCCATTTGAAGGAGGAACAGGACCCATAAAATCAATGCCCCAAACATCAAAGATTTCACACATGAAAATAGAATTAAGAGGCATTTCGTGCCTTTTTGAAATGTTACCGATTCTCTGGAGCTTATCGCAAGTGGCGACATAATTCCTTGCATCTTTGAATAGGGTTGGCCAAAAAAAGCCAACTTCAAATACTTTAGTTGATGTCTTTCTTCCTTCATAGTGTCCTCCTGCAGCCCCATCATGGCAGTGACTTAAGATTTTGTTCATTTCTGTCTCCGGCACACATCTCTTGATTATGTCATCTGCACAAAATTTAAACAAGTAAGGATCTTCCCAATAATAATGTCTTGCTTCTTTTTTAAGTTTTTTCTTTTGTTCATAAGAAAAATCTTTTGGAATTTATCCCCAGCCAAGTAGTTGGCAATATCAGTAAACTAAGGTAGTCGATTTATAACGGTTGTGACTGAAAATATATGTTCATCAGGAAATTCCTCTTTGATATCTTTTATCTCGCAGGAGGATTTTCTAGACGAGACAATGATCAACTACCTGATTCTCAGAACCTTTTTTATCTTTTATTTTAATATCGAATTCTTGCAAAAGGAGTATCCATCTTAGCATCTGGGTCAAGCATCCTTCTTAGCTAGGAGGTACTTTAAAGCTGCATGATCAGTATAAATTGTAACCTTTGTTCCTATCAAATAGGAACAAAATTTGTCAAATGCAAATACTACTGCAAGTAGTTCCTTCTCAGTTGTAGCATAATCATTTTGAGCTTCATTGAGGGTTCTACTGGCATAGTAAATAGGCCTAAAAATCTTGTCTCATTTTTGTTCCAATACAGCTCAAACTGCTATATCACTTGCATCACACATTATTTCAAAGGGTTGCTCCAGTCAAGAGAAACAACAATTGGAGCATTAGTCAAGTGTTTCTTAAGAAGCTCAAATGCTCTCCTGCAATTATCTGAAAATTCAAAATTCACATCTTTCATCAGTAGGTTAGTCAGAGGTTTTGAAATTTTTGAAAAATCTTTTATAAACCTTCTATAAAAACCTGCATGCCCTAAGAAACTTCTAATGCCTTTAACAGTGGTAGGAGGGGGTACCTGCTATAAGATCAATTTTAGCCTTATCAACTTCTATCCCTTTAGCAGGAATTTTATGTCCTAAAACAATTCCCTCTGTTACCATGAAATGACATTTTTCCCAATTAAGAACTAGATTTGTCTCTTCACATCTTTTAAGAACCAGAGTTAAATGATAGAGAGAATCTTCAAATGTCTTACCAAAAAGTGTGAAATCATCCATAAATATTTCAAGAAACTTTTCAGTCATATCATAGAAAATTGTCAACATGCAACGGTGAAATGTAGCAGGAGCATTGCATAGTTATAATGGCATTCTTCGATAAGCATACATACCTTGGGGGCATGTGAATGTGGTTTTTTCTTGATCTTCTGGAGCAATTGGTATCTGATTATACCCAGAATATCCATCAAGGAAACAGTAAAAATCATGGCCTGCAACTCTTTCAAGCATTTGATCAATAAAGGGCAAAGGAAAATGATCTTTCCTTGTGGCATAATTAAGTGGTATGTAATCAATACAAACTCTCCATCCTGTGACTGTTCTAGTAGGTATGAGTTCATTATTTTCATTTTTTATTACTGTCATACCTCCTTTCTTTGGTACTACTTGTACAAGACTTACCCAAGGACTGTCGGATATTGGATATTAATACTTGTTGCTAGAAGTTTTACCACTTCTTTCTTGACGACTTCCTGCATTGCTGGGTTGTCTCCTTTGGGGTTGGACTATTGGCTTATAATCATACTCCATAAGAATTCTGTGCATAACGAATAGCTGGACTGATTCCTTTGATATCAGCTATAGTCCATCCTAAGGCTGTCTTGCGTTTTCTCAAGACTCCAATCAGTTTGCTTTCCTGTTCTGTAGTCAAAGAAGATGAAATGATTACTAGAAATAATTTAGGTTCAAGAAACACATATTTTAAATGAGAAGAAAGTTCTTTGAGTTCAAGTTTTAATTGAACTCCTTCTTGTGAAACATTCTCATTTACTGACTCCTTTTCTACAATTTCAGCTTGTCTCTAGCTACGGGGTTATCATCACTTATGGTACCTGACCTAGCCAAAAATCTCTCCAATGAATCGGTTATTAACTGATTATCTTTGTATTCGTCTACAAGGTCAACTAGTAAGTCAATTTGAAAACAAGATGATGATGACTCATCCCCATGAAATTTCATCATTTTTTGCATGTCAAAAATCACTTTCCTCATCAACTCGTAGTATTTATTGTCCTTGATGAACATAAATAATTTCTCTCCCTGTTGCGAGAAATGGTCTACCTAAAATTAATGGTACTTCGGTATTTTCTTCCATTTCAAGTACTATAAAATCTACTGGAAATACAAATTTGTCATCTCTGACAAGGATATTTTCAATAATTCCTTTTGGTCTCTTAGTACTTTGATCAGCTAATTGAAGAGACAGTCCAATATCTTTCATTTCACCAAGTTCTAATTTCCTGAAAATTGAAAAAAGCATTAGATTTATTGAAGCACCTGAATCACATAATGCCTTTTCAAAGTGAGTACTTCCCATGGTACAAGGAATTGTAAAACTTCCCAGATCACCAAGTTTGTGAGGGAGCTTATTTTGAAGCATAGCACTACATTTTTCTGTAAGCTTAACCACTGAAAATTCTTCCAATTTTCTTTACTTGACAAAATTTCTTTGAGAAATTAAACATATGACGGCATTTGTGTCAAAGCATCTGTTAAGGTATGTTAATGTAAAGTTGTTTCAAAATATATAGTTACTTTGAAAAGTGTTTGTCAAGCTTTTCTCTTTTCATCTTTTGGGGGAAGGGGAGAGGTACAAAGTGGGGATTTGTTAATTCATTTTTTTGTACATTTTTCCCTTTATTATTTTGTTCTTTTGGAAACTTAGATTCTATTTTATTCTCACCTTCATTTACCTTTTCCACTTCTTGTGGCTTTCCTTCTGTATCTGCATATGAATCATCAAGAGATTTACCTAATCGTAGAGAGATGGCTTTGAGGTGTTCTTTTGGATTTTTCTCAGTGTTGCTTGATAGAGCACCTTGAATTTGTCCAGACATGACTGATTGGCTTACCTGAATTTCCAAATTCTTGATAGTTGAATGTTGACTTTCAACCTTCTCGTCAGTGGCCTTAATGAATTTGTACATAAGGTATTCAAGGCTTTGTTGATGAGATCTTTGAGGCTGCTGATATTGTTGAAAACTTTGTGGCCCTTTATTTTGATTTTGAAAACCAGGTGGTCCCTGTACTTGTTGTTTTTTATTAAAAATCTTTGAGGATTTTCAGCACCATTAGGATTACTCTAATGAAAACCTGGATGTTTTTTTGCCATGGGACTATCAAATGAGTAATTATTTTTATAACCAATAACATTTACCTGTTCCTCATTTTGTGTTGAAGCTTGACATTCATGATTTGGATAATTACCTTGACAAACATCACAATTCTCAAGTTGGGATGACGAGTGAGCACCTACCTGAAAAGCCTCAACTTTTTGTGTTAAGGTCGCAATTTGTTGTGTCAATAAATTCAAAGCTTCAACTTGATTTACTCCTGTTGTTTTCTTGATAATCATTCTGTTTGAGGGCCATTGAACAACATTTTCCGAAATCTCATTTACCAACTGCATTGCTTCTACAGTAGTTTTTTCCATTATTGATCCTTCTGATGCGACATCAATTATATTTCTAGCAGAGGGTTTAAGACCGTGATAAAAAATGTACAAAATGTCAGAGTTTTGGATACCATGATATGGGCATTTTCTTAACATTGCTGCTAATCTTTCCTATGCCTGGTATACAAATTCAGTATCTGTTTGCATAAATTATTGATTTCTTGCTTTATTTTAAATGTTTTTGCAGGTGAAAAATATTTATTAAGAAATTTCTGGGTCATTTGGTCCCATGTTGTAATGGAACCTATTGATAGACTTCACAACCATCTTTTGGCTTCACCTTTTAATGAAAAAGGAAAAAGCCGCAACCTAATAGCATCTGTTGTGACCCCATTATACTTACAAATTTCAACTAATTCAGGAAAATCAATTAAATGGGTGTGAGGATCTTCACTTGCGTCACCAGTAAACTGACATGACTGTTGAATGGTTTGAATCAAGCCTGTACAGATTTCAAAATTATTTGCTACAATTGGTAGTCTCCTCACACTTGATTCTCCTTCAAAATGATCTGGCCTTGCATAATCACGGAGTATTCTGTCACGTCGTGGAGCTACCTCATCAAACTGTTCTTCTACTTGATGTGGCGGGAGTTGGTTGTTGAGTTATTTGTTCTCCATTTCTTCACAAGATATAATTTGAGGAGATGATGTTTGTCCTTTCTTATGCAACCGAAGAGATTTTTCAATTTCTGGGTCTTAATTAGCCATCTCTTTTGTTGAAGAGCGGGTCATAAACTACCTGAAATCCTTAAAGCAAATTGTTTTTTAATTTTTTTGTTTTTGTTGAAAGAAAATCAAACTTAGCTCCTAAAATAGTAGTGGGACACAAATAAAATATATATAAAAAATTAAAATAGTAGTAGTACTTAATATAACTAGTGATACTAATTAAAAATAGAAAATAAAGTATTTTTTAATGGAAAGAGTTATCTGATCCTAGAAATAATAGTACGACACTGTAGAGTAAAATATAAATTAAATTGATTAAGAAAGAAAATTATACGAATATAGTAAGTAGTATTATTATTAATAAGTGAAAACTAAGGAAAAGAAAAAAAAAGTTACTAGTGTAATAGTTATGGTAGTAACAAAATAAAGAAAAAGATAATAATAATAATAATAATAATAATAATAATAATAATAATAATAATAATAATAATAATAATAATAATAATAATAATAATAATAATTATAACAATTATTAATAGAATAGTAAGTTCCCAAATTAGTAATAAAACAATTAATCTGAAGTAGATGTTGCGAATCCCCGGCAACGGCGCAAAAAAATTGACGAGTGTCTGGCGTGTATATAAATTAAACTCATACTCTGTCAAATTATAGTATAGAAAGATGTCGAACCTACAGAGATTGGTTTATCTATTCTACAGACATTTCTTGTTTTAATTACTACATTTGAGAAAATCAGAAAGATTTGAGTTGCAAATTAACTAAATAAAAATGCATAAATATAGCAGTAGTAAATATTTCTATTTTTCACAAATATTTTAAAAGGTGTTGGGATCTTGACTTCACTTAATATTTCTATTATATAGTAGAATTTATTATTCTTCGATTTTTATTTCTCAAAAAGGTATAAATGCCTCTCACGTACAAATATATATTATTACTCAATTTGAATAATTAATTGCACTCCTCTCGGTTATACAAATTAATCTTCAAAATAGTAATATTAAAGAACCAGAAATATATGATTGAACTAAAATATGCTCTTGATAGTAAGTCCCTTTCGGCTACCCTACTTGTTATAACCAATCATTACACAATTCGTCTCTCTCGATTACAAATAAGTGTAAAATTAATTATAACATAAAAGAGATAGATGTTACTGAATAAATATTAACATTTATCACTACACTTAACTATATTATTTCTTCCGCCTCTCTTGATTACAGAATTAATAAACAGTTAATATGTAGTATAAGATAGATAAATATTAATAAATTAAATAACGTCTAACTGTAAAAGCAGATAAAAGTTAAATAAGTTCTAGCTCAAGCATGTGAATTTGAGGAATAATATCTACTATTATATAGAAATATTAAGATCCGTCTTTCTCCCAACACAAGAAAAGTTACTCCATACTGGAATTAGTACTAACAATGGAGATATTCTTGTCCATTAAATAAGTAAATAGAAAGAAATATTCAAGAAGAATAATTCCCCCTATTTAATTAAAAGAAGGAACTAGAGTAATTTCCTACACTGGAATTTATTTATAAATAACAACTAATCCACTATTGTGATTTAAAAGAAAAGATAACTCGATACTAGTGAAAGAAATAAAACAGAGAAACTTATTAAGAATTTAAATTCTGATTTCTAACTCTTAGCTTTCTCTCTACTCCTCCGATACTTTCTCTGATCGAGCAACATTTTCTTATATAGGAGAGTTTCATGATGACTTTTTTGATTTGGCACTAGATTTCCATGGCAATTTAGATTTTGCACTTGCAGATATAAGAATTTGAATTCTCGATTTGGAACTAGATTTCAATGGCAAATCATGATTTTGATTCATTGTAGAGATAGATTTCTTCGATTCTAAGTTTAGATTTCATCACGCCCAAATTTGATTATACATGTGCAAGTTGAGATTTTGTCAAGTAAATCAAGATTTGTCATGGAACTCAAAATTTGTCCCGGCAAGTTGAGATGTCTTCATGGTAAGTGTGGATTTGATGCAATATCAAAGTGCAACGTCATTTATGTGTTCATTTTCCTTTGCCAACTTATTTTTTCCATCATAACTTGCTCTTTTACTTCTTTGTAGTATTTTTCTTGAGGTTTTTCTTGCTTTGTACGACAATATTTCTAATATCATTCATGTAAAATATAGTTAAAAATATGGAAGAAACATGATGATATATGTGCTTTTACTAAGAAAAGCTATATGGTCAAGATCAGGTAAAATACACTTATCAGTAAGATTTATGGAAAAATATTATGTGTGTCTATGATAACTATAAAGGGCCGACACATGCAAGAGATAAATTTGGAGGGCTACCTATTCACCATGCACGGGCTAACAAATAATTACACTGCTATAACTACTGTAAATTAACGGACCTAGGCTTCAAAGAAAGTAGGTTTACATGGACAAATGGAAGACATAATAGGACTAATATATTAGAAAGAATTGATAGAGTCATGGCTAATTACAGTTGGTTAAATCACTACCCGGATGCATTGGTAACACACCTACCACGTACACATTCGGATCACTGGCCCATTAAATTAGAGTTACAGTATAGACCTCCACACATAAAGAAGATTTTTCGTTTTGAAAATATTTGAACATCACACCCCACATTTCCTCATGTAGTTAAGCAGGCCTGGTCAAAATCCCCTCAGTTACTACTTGCGATAGAGGAATTTACTAAATTAGTACAAGACCAGAATTTGAATACTTTTGGGAATATTTTTAAGAAAAAATGGGAAATTTTAGCTCGACTAGGTGGTATACAATCTTCAATTCACTACTCTACTAGCTATTTCCTCTAAAATTCGGAAAAACAATTAAAAATTGAGTTTAATCACCTGTTAAATTTAGAGGAGGATTTTTGGAAATTAAAATTACGTATTAATTGGTTGAATGATGGAGATGCTAATACCAAATTTTATCACATGACAAATTTGAATAGACGTAGAAATAACAGAATAACCGTTCTCCAAGATCAAGGAGGCAATTGCATTACAGACCCCAATCAGATAAAGGAAAATATTACCCAATTTTATAAAAATTTATTTTCCACCACACAAATAGTGTGCCAGCCAAATACAAAAATACAACCTTCAAATGTTCTTAATCAGGAGCATCATTCTTGGTTGTTACTTCCTCTACAAGATGAGGAAATTATGCAATTCATACATTCCTTCCAACCCTTAAAGGCACTGGGTCTAGATGGTCTTCACCCACTATTTTATCAAAAATATTGGGACACTATTGGAGCATCTGTCAAATACTTTTGTCATAAGGCATTCCATGACCATCAGATTGATCCTCAAATTAATACCACCTACATTTGTATTATTTCAAAAAATGATCAGGCATCCACAATTTTTCAATATAGGCCTATTAGTCTGTATAATACAATTTATAAAGAAACAAAAAATGCATCCATTGCACAACGAAAAGGAGTTGGAAAATATTTTGTCTACCCCATTTTTACAAAGAAACATCCAAAAATGATTACCAATTTCTCTTTAACAACTTTAAAAATAAGCTAGCTGGATGGAAAATACCTTTGTTAACGAAAGCAGGTCGATTAACTCTTATACGATCTACATTAAATCAACTCCCAAATCATCTCATGCATTTTTTGAAACTCCCCGCTAATCTTATACATCAGCTTAATAGATATCGAAAAACTTCCTGTGGGGTACAATGGAAAAAAAACATAAATTGCATTTGATTAAATGGGCTACTGTTACACAGCCTCTCCACCAAGGTGGATTGGGTATTCAAAACTTACACGTTAAGAACAAAGCTCTGTATGCTAATCGAGCTTGGAAGCTTTTTAACAATTCTCACCAGCTGTGGGCACACGTGTTCATGCTCATCTTAGGTCATCCTCTCAATCCAAATATATAGGATCCAATACTTGGAGGAATATTATGTATGGTTGGTCATACTGTCGTTTAGAATATAAATGGAACCTCACTTCAGGAAAGCATGTCAAATTTTGGACATATCCCTGGATCCTCCCAAATACCACAATCTGGAATAGCATAGAAGGTCCTCTACCTAATAATGAACAAAAAACTCTGGTTTCAAAGTATTACTACAATAATCAATGGCACTTAGATTGATTACCCATGATTCTACCAAATCATTTGGAAAACCTAATTCACAACATTTATATGCCTTTCGAACATACCATGCCACATAATATTTATTAGGCTAGTACAACAAATGGATATTTTTTCACTAGTTCAATCTATCACTGCAAGGACTAAAGATGATGGAATGGATACTTCCCAATCCTATAAATGGATTTGGCACTTACATATTCCTCCAAAAATAAAATTTTTCTTATGGCTAATGGCTCATAGAAGACTTCCAACGGCTGCCTATTTGACACGCTTGGGTATTAATCAGGCAGATTTATGCCAGACTTGTAAGAATGCTCCGGAAATAATCTTTCATCTTTTTTGGGAATACTCTACTGCCAAGATCCTATGGACATCTCTAGGCATTCCAATCTCCACAATTCACTCAGTAAGCTCCCACCTTACCATCCATACATGCTACACCATCTTATTCCATTTGCCTTATGGCATCTTTGGATAGTTAGGAATAAACGATTATTTGCAAACCAGTAGTACACAATTTCCTGCACTTCAATATTTAAACTAGTTGCAGAATATTACTACACCACAAACCCCCAAACAAACATTCTGACCTTACACATGTTTATATCAAGTGGCACCCTCCTAAGCTTAACACATATAAACTAAACAGGTTCCTGCTCCGTCATCAACAAAAGATATGGCATTGGTGGAGTATTTAGAAACGCATTGGGCAACTGGATACTAGGATTTGCAGGACAAGTTCAAGAAGGCCCACCTGAAAAGATGGAACTTCTTGCCCTTCTTACAGGGCTCAAACTAACACTACACCAGCATCTCAAGCCACTCACTATTGAGATAGATGCAAAGTCGATACTCAACATGTTATACTCTCCTAATTTTCATTATACTAATATTATCAATAAGTATGCTTGAACTCCCGTAAATTTTACGGGAGTTCCAGGATAACTATGTTGGAGCTCCCGGAATTTTACGGGAGTTCAAGTATAATTATGCTAGAACTCCCGCAAATTTTACTGGAGTTCCAACAAGTGTAATTGTCCAGTATAATATACTGGAGTTTGGAGCACTGGTGCTCCAGTCTCCCGCAAATTTTATAGGAGTTTGCAAAGAGTATAATTGTCAAGTATAATATACTGGAGTTTGGAGCAGTGGTGCTCCAGTCTCCCGCAAATTTTACAAGAGTTAGCAAAGTATACCGGTCCAGTATAATATGCTGGAGTTCGTACACAAATGTACCAGAACTCCCGTATATTATACTGAATCGGTCCATGTGCAGCAAAATAGTGGCTATTTTTCATTGACCAATGTAAAAACTGACTATACTATAACATTTTATCGATAATATAAGTAACTATATTATTCATGACTTCCAAGTGGTCTCAAACCAAACGATCCCTTCAAATTACATACATTTTCCATAAAGCACTACCAAGTAAACTTTAACTGAGAAAAAAGATTGTTTTGATTTTTCACAAACTAAAAATTGCCCCACGCCCCAACAAAAACTTTCTGCACATGACCAAAAAATTTGTTTGTAATAATCTTCCACTGCTATTTTATTAGTTGTAAAACACGATCCTTATTCCTCCCCTCTCTTGTCAGGTTGAGCCACACCCTTATGCTCTCAGCCAAACCCTAAATTAACCTTAACCGACCATCCCTATAAATTTTGTTGGATCCACCAGCTTCTCCAGAAAATCATTCTCGGAAAATTATCTTTAACCCGATCAGATCATATAAATCTTATCGATTTTTCGAAAACCCATATGAGTCTTTTCTCAAATTTTCCCAAGAACCATCAATTTTAGTCGATCTTATCTGTCTGAAAGAACCTAGATTTTTTTCAATCTTCAGCATTTTATCTTCGCTCAATTTTGTGTATACATAGAGTGATAGACTTTTGGAACATAGCATTAGACAAACGTACGTTGTTGGGTTTTTGCTTGTTTTTGAAGTTGGAAGGGAAAAAAAAGATGGTGGGAGGTGGAAACAGGAAGGACGAACAGTTGGTGATAAGCAACAATAACGTATTTGCGGCACTTGGAACCCTAAGGAAGAAGAAGAAGTCTGATAAGGGAAAGAGCACTGAGGGTTCATCTTCCAAAAATGTGAAGAAGCAGGCTGATAAGGAATCTGAGGCCGTTTTCTGGGCTCCGGCACCATTGACTGTGAAATCATGGGCAGATGTTGATGATGAAGACGATGATGATTATTACGCTACTACGGCCCCGCCCCAGACTGTTTGGGCTGCCAATGAACAGCCTGACAAGCCAAAGGAAACTGTAACTCTTGATGTGGAGGTGTGAATTCTTTGATCCACCCTTTTTGGTTTAAAGCTTTTATTGTTAGTGGTTTTTCTTCTTTTAGAAGTTATAAGGTGCTTTTGGTGACTGTATGCTGGTGGGGTGATTTGACCATTCTAATTTGCCCACATGGTCGTATAATTTGTATGCGTATGAATTTATGTGTGGGTACACGATGTTTGTGCCTCAGATGGCTTTTGGGAGTGTTCAGCTGCATGGATGAAGTCAAATTTATTTCTCTGGTTAGTAAGGTCAAGTGGAATCACATTATCAGTGATCACTGAAGGATAATGGCTTAGCTCTACTCATTTTCTTTTTTGTTTGGTATAGAGATGTTTACTGGCTTTGAATGTGTTGTTGATATTCCTCAATGCAGTTAATTTCATATCTCTTATCTTTTAGTTGTCTTTTACTCTTAGTTTGTCTGTTTGTTGCTAATGGTCCATGGCATGACATGGCTAGTATGCGGATTTCCGAGGACATGGCCCTTTGATAGGAGAATCTAGAGGTCTAGTATCAGGGTTGTAGGATAAAGGCTTTTAATATTTGTGGATGCCCTTTTACTTCTATTTTTGTTTACCTTTTCCTTTTGCATGTCATGTTACTTATGGTTTATGTTTACATAATTATGTATTGTGATTTCTGCTGGAGTTAATAATGCTCTTTTGTTTTTGTTTCTTGTCTTTCCTTTTCTTTTTCTAAGCCGAGGGTCGATTGGAAACAGCCTTTCCATCCTTTCGGATGGGGGTAAGGCCTACGTACATATTACCCTCCCCAGACCCCATCCTGTGGGACTATACTGGGTAGTTATTGTTGTTGTTGTTGCATTTGTCTCTGGTGTGTAATATTATCTTGTACTTTCTTATTAAACAGTTATCTTTCTTAGATCCACATTATGGAGTGTCTTCAGTCAATTTTAATTGTATCAGATGTTGCACCTATATCTCTCTGTATTCTGGAGTTTTCATTAATTATTTCTTGATAAGGTTAGATTCTTTAGCTGTATATCCAGATTATTGGCCTTAAATCGTCAGTTGAGATGGCAGTGACCCGTAAATCACTGGAAACAACTAGAAGCAGATGTTGTACAATAGGGTTTGTACGATGTTAACTATTGTACACTGATAACATGATGTTGACTGAAGACGATTTCAAGTCCAATTGTTATTTATGTTATGCACCAATTACAAAAATGTATATGCACTAGTAACTATCTGAAAGCTATGTATTGTAATCTTGACTTGCAAACCAATATAACCCTATGGGGTTGGATAGTTTCCACTGTATGGCGCTGAATATTAATCGTTTTCCTTATTAAAAAAAAAGCAGTTCTCCACATTTCAATGTCACTTTCTTGGTTATATAGCCCAGACCCTACTTGTGGGATTATACTGGGTTGTTGTTGTTGTTTTCTTGGTTATATAGGCAATATATGATGGCCTTGAAAAATAAAATCTAAAATTCATTTTCATTTGAAAATCTGGTCAAGTTATCCTTCACGTAGCATATCTTTTATTTTCTCAATAATATAAATTGGATTTTATGGTAACCAAGGGTAAGACCTAGCTGTCAAAGAAGTGGCTCCAAACCTTGGATATCGGGGTTCAGATCCCAGAAGTGACAAGAAACGCTGGGTTATTTGGTACTGTGCTACTGCAAGGTAGCAGGTACTTTGTTGAATAGTCGAGGTGCAAGCAAGCTGGATGGCAATCATCATTATAAAAAATTGGATTTTCTGTGTACAATTTTTTGAGCGTACTCTAGGCTTTTTGTGAGGGCCCAAGGATTTTATGGTTTTTGCCTCCATTCTTTTTCCTTGTCTTTCTTTCCTGTTGCTGTCTCCCTCACTCTTTGTTGCTCCTATTCTGTTCTTTTGATGGATTTTTACGTTATATTATGTTTCCAAACAAGCTTTTGATTGATAAATTACTTTCTTTGTATTTGCATTTTCGGAAAAAATTCTTGTTCTTGCCTTATTCAGTCATGTTGGCAGTGGTTCATTTTCGACTGAGACATTTTTGAAGGACTATCAATAACTTGTTAGTGTTTCTTTAACTGAAATATATTCCCTGACATCTCTTTAAAGATGGCCACACTTAGTTCTGCAGTTGCTTCACAAAACCAATTTCATGTCTTGCTTATTTTGTTATATGAGTTTGGAACAATGAAAGAGATTGGTATAACAGAACTTTTCTGCTCTCTCCCTATATGCTATTTTCCCTCTTTCTTTCTAAAAAAAAATATTTTTATTTGTTGGTGATCAAATTATAGTGTCTTCGAAATGTAGATTTATCTTTTTATTCTTTTGTTTCACTAGTTTAACAGTTTATCTGCATTAAGTCTTGTAATCTTTTCATATCAGGAAAGTGAAAGTGAAGAAGAAGGCATTGATGAAGCAGATGATGATAATGAGGAAGAACATGAGCCAGAACCTGATGTGCCAGAGGAGAAGGAGCCAATTGTTAAGAAGCCTGCTGAAATAGTGGCACCCAAAGAGTCGGAAAGGCAGCTTTCAAAGAAGGAACTTAAGAAAAAGGAACTTGCTGAGCTTGAAGCTGTGCTTGCTGAATTTGGATTAAACAAAGCTGAGAGCAATGATGATTCACAAGGTAATTTGTTTATGTATATGCAACTAGAACTTTGCCTCTTTCACTAAAAGGGAAAACTGGAGAGGCCATTGTATAGCAATTATTTTTCCATGAGAAATTCGTACAATTTCGTGAACTGCCTGTATTTTTCTTTGTACTGTTATCATTCCCTTCATGCTTTGCTTCCGTAGGAAAAATCCGCACAATTTATCCCCTTCCGATTTGTATTCATTGTACTGCTGTCTTTCCTGCATCTAAATTTGTTAAGAGTGAAATTACTATTATGAGTAGGAAGAAATGAGAGACATCTCTAGTGCTTTGACTCGTGTTTCCTGAAAAGTGGATCCTGTTCTAATAGCTTTAGTTGAATTAAATACACGGATTAAATGCGAGCATTGTTATGAAAAGAGGAAAAGAAATTTGAATATGTGCATTAAGTAGTGAGAACAGAATGAGATGGCGTAAAAGTAAAGGGTATCCTTATTCTCGAAAATCGATTTGCAAGAAGCAAGTACAGTATGTATTGTTTGATTTGTGTCCAATTAGGAGCTCATTTACAAAGCTCTGACTGTTCCAAAAAGATACCAAAGGATTGACCTATATTTATTAAGGCTACTTGTATTTTCCTTTTCTCCTTCAAATATGCTTAGTTTTCTTTCAATGCATACAGCCACCCCCCCCCCCCCCCCCCCCCCTTTTTTTTTTGGAAAAAAAAATACAAGAAGGGTTTGTTTTGGCCATGGTGAGCTTTATCTATTGAGTCATCTGGCATTTGTTCTTTCCCTTTTCTCGTTCTTGCTTCCAACTCCCTGGATCAAAGCATGTTAATCTTGTGCTGAGCTTGAAGGTGGTTGTGTACATATTTGATAATTGGAACATGTGATCATTTGTGATGCTTTTTCTAATATGCGAAACTCTAATATTGTGGCAAATTTTCTATCTTAATAAAAATATATTATGGCTTGGAATTTGTAATTGGTATGTGTGTTCTGTGTTTAGCTTCCGCTATTTCTCTATGAAGTTTGCATTATGCATTGACTATTCCAATGTGACTTTGGTGCTCCATTCCACTTGCAGGTGCTGCACAGGATAAGGTGGAAAAACCCAATGGAGAGATGGCTAAGAAGGATGATAATGCTCCTGCGGAAAGCAAGAGTGCAAAGAAGAAGAAGAAGAAGGATAAATCAACAAAGGAGTCTAAGGAGCAACATGATCAACCCAATGGTGTTGAGGCCAGAAATGGGACCAATGAGACCGATAAGGGAGAAGATGCATCCACTTCTGTTGTGAAGGACAAGATAAAGAAAGTGGCATCTCTCAAGAAGAAGAAATCAAGCAAGGAGGTAGATGCTGCCGCCAAAGCTGCGGCTAGTGAGGCTGCAGCAAGGAATGCAAGGCTAGCTGCTGCAAAGAAAAAGGAGAAGAGCCATTACAACCAGCAGCCCCTGCGGTGAAATGTTTCTCGAATTGGAAGTGAGCATGTATGTTCTTGTTCATTTGTTAAATGCACAATAAACATCAGAATCTGGTTCAATGGAGATCGATTATTGGCATACTACTTTTTGTTTTACCAAAAAGAAGTCATAAATCTTAAAATTTAGGTAGGTTTATTGAATGGTAGATGGTCCTCTTTTATATTCTGCTACCGAGTGGACAGTTTTTGTGATGTTGCTATCCAATAGAAATGAACCAAACTCAGTTGTCTCCTGATAATTTTGCCAATGAGTTTAAATTTGACGCAAGACGATAGTATTTCTGCAGGCCCATTTCAGTGTCCTTGTTTCTAAACGAATTTAAAGGAATGTCTATTCAAACTTCAAATAAGCTACTACCTGCAAATAAATGGTATGACACCAACACATGCTTTCATAAAAACCAAGCCCGTGGTTGCATTTGTATTAGCCAACAGAGAAACTTGTGTCAGAAAGAATTCAATATTGCTATTTATAATCATGAATAAGTACTCTTTCAACTACCTCACCAACAAAAATTCTGAAACTTATCATGGTCTTTGCCTTGATATTTTCATGGCCATAGCCAATAGTTTCTGATATTTTACTGGATTTTCATAAGATTCTCATGGAGTGCTAGACTCATGGTTCCTAAACGTACTTTTACCGATCGCAGGTGTCACAACCGAAAATTCCACCAATGTCGTCATGGAACTTAACCAACACATTAGATAAGATAAATAGCATATAACACAACTTCAAAGGAAAATCATCAAATGAATAATAAAATAAGAATGCGAAAATCATTACGACTATCCCAAGTACTGGTTGTGTAGGTCATGAGCCACTAAAATTTAGATTCACAATATTGGTACGAAGAAAATACAATATCTGTTTAGATAATCATAAATAGAAGTACAAATCCTAAACTACCATGAACAGAATGGTAGCTTGCAACTGGAATGCTGGTACATCTTTAAAGCTAGACTTTGTCTGCCACAACAGCTCAGTCCAAAATCTGCACGCAAGATGCAAAAATGTAATATAACTACAACCGACCCTATTTTCTCAGTAAGTATCAACACTAACCTCAACAAAGTAGTAGCGAAGTTTAGTCAAAAGATACTCACTTTACATGACCTGATTAGCTCAATAGCATGTATAATAACAGAGTGCTATCCATGAAACAAACAAAGAAACAACGATTATCAATAATAACGTGCACAAATTGAGGAGAAAGCAATAGGCATGCTTTCAAATAACCAAATCAAGCATGTACAAATGCACCAAATCTACATATTAATACAATTTGCATCAAGTAGCTTTTATTCAAGTACCTCTACATGATCACAAAAGGGACTATGCATGATAGATCATTTTCTCGCAAATTTTCAAATAGCATATACTAATGCTCTATCATAAGTCTAAGTGTCAATGCATGATGAAGTCTCAATATGTACATCAAACCAGACACTCTCCAAGTGCCCAACAATCTGCCAACAATTCGTATGCATACGGAAGATGCGTGAACGTACATATGTCAACGATATATATGAGTGTTTCTATACGAGTCTAGGATGTCAATACATGCTCGAGACTATATCCTTTCCACATAATCAACACTAATATTGACACACACACAGCGCTCACAGGGCCCAAACTACAATAGGTGATCACCTGACTCCGAAGGGACGGATTCATATCCTAATGTTGCATGGACAACTCACGTATTGTACGAACAAATTACATGCCAATAATAATATCACTCGCACGGACAACTCACGTGCCTTAACAATACCATTCTTCTCGGATAACACACGTGCCATATTCAATATCAATATCAAAATAACCGTACAACAGAAACCTTATGCCATAAACATCTCATCTATATGGATTATTGACGTACCATAATCTTGGTCCATATAAGAGGACCATATGCAGGGATGCATACAAGTATATAAGAAATGATCTCTAGGCATGATGTATGCCTATGTGTAATGTGTGACTACGATCCTAATAGTTAATCCATCATCCATAGAATCATCAGGTCCAAATAAGGGTTAAAAGTCTAAACATGATATCTAACACGAATAAGGAAGCTCAAATAGTTATACAACAGTTTAAGGCATAATCACAAAAATAACATGTGTGTCTGTGCGTTCATAATATAACGTGTGACTATGGCCAAATCAAGTACATCAACAAGCTCAGAATAGTCTATTAATGAAATAACTTGGCCGGTCGTTTTGGGTATGAGCTCTATTTTCCTATTTGATGCTTTTCGCATGTATGTTTGTCGTCTCGTGACTTGCGGGGATGGTTGGTTTGGTCTCAGAAAAGGTTGAAAGTTATTTGAGACACTTAATCTCATTTTGAAAATTTAAGTTGTTTGAGTTGACCAAGGTTTGGATTTTGTGTAAACGATCTTGGATTAGTTATTTGGTGGTTCCAATAGGTTCGTATGGTTATTTTGGACTTAGGGTGTATGTTAATTTGGATTCAGAGGTTCCTAGAAGGTTTTGACTCTATTTGTCGAAAGTGAAAAATTTGAAGGTTTGGAGAGTTTTTAAGTTTGACAGTTAGTTGACTTTAATGATATCAGACTGATTGTTATTCTGAAATTGGAAATAGGTTCATTTTGTTGTTTGAAACATCTGTGCGAAGTTTATTTGTGATCCGGATTGTTTATGCTTGAATCGGGTGCTTGGTCGGAAGCTTGAGAGTTCTTATACTTTAAGAAATGTGCAACTTGTGTTTTGATCTTCGATTCGTGTAATCTTATTGTATGTGTCTATAAGCTTTGGATAGCTCCCATTAGTATTTATGGACTTGTTGGTATGATTGAATCGGGTCCCGAGTAGCTCGGGAGAGGTTCGAACCACCCTGAGCATTTTTGGTGTAGCATATTTTTGCTGGTGTCAGTCCCTTCATTGCAATCGTGGAGTGCAATTTGAGCTGGGGCAGTTTCTCTTTGTTTTCGCGAAAGAAGTCCCGCATTCACAAAGAAGGATGATGGAAGCTAGTGGAAGCCTTCGCGTTGGCGTAAGGCATGTAACATTCACAGAGTGGCTGGGCATGTGAGTCTTCACGTTCGCATGTGTGAGGACGTGTTCGAAAAAGAGGGTGTGAGGAAGTCTTCACGTGACAACATCTTTGTCCATATCAGGGAACCATATGCAATGAGGTATGCATGTGAATAAGAGATAAACTCTATGCATGATATGTGAATGTATTTAATGTGTGACTACATCTCCACAATGTAATACATCCTCCAAATAATTATTATGTCAAATTAAGCATCAAAATCGTAAACATAATTTATAACATGAATAAGGAAGCTCAAATAGTCATACAACAATTTAAAACATATGACGAAAATAACAAGTGCGGATGTATGTTCATAATATAATGTGTGACTTCAGCCAGTTTAGTACATCAACAAGTCCCAAGAATAATCTATCAGGATCAAATAAGATTTCATAAGCTAACATGACCTCTAGCATGAATAAGTATGCCACATAGGCATGAGAATAAAAGAGAGCATTATTGAAGAAGAACATACATTCTATCAAGGCATAAAGAAGCCCATAATCTACCCAAAATATGGTATAGCCTCGGTAGCCGTATATACACTTGTCACCTTACATATACATCACTATTTGAAACACATAGCACGTAGAAAATAATTTTGATTTTGGAAAAATATTCCCTCAAGTCATGGTTAAGCATGATACTTGCTTTAACAAGCCAGATCAACCCTCTAAAACTATCTTTTCTTTGGAAATCACCACCAACCTGCTTAAATCAAATCAAATAAAACTCAACAAGGTCATTAATATTATAGGAATCTATTCTAAATAATAAAGCTCCAATCTTTTATTATTTCTCACAAGTCTATAAAATTCAAACAAAGTCGACCCGGGCCCATGTCATCAAAATCCATAATTGAAACTGAATCCCGACTACCCACGAGTCATGGAATCGAGATCTATAATCAAAATTCTATTTTGATGTCATATGCCTGCTAAAATAAAAAATTCTCCATTTCTATGTTTCTCCTATTTCCCACTTGATTTCTCCAAATCTTTGATTTTATATTAAACTAAATAATAGATCCTTAACTTCATGATAAAAGTGAGTTAGAATCACTTACCTCAATATGGTTGATGAAGAAATAGTTTAAAATCCCTCAAACCCGGTCTCACATGCTCCAAAACTGAAGAAAAATGCTAAAACAACGAAACAGGCTTTGTTTATAGTGTAAAGAATCATCTGGAAGTAAAAATTCACTATTGCGGCACCCCGGGAGTCGTCCTACATAGCGCGGTAGTGCTGCAACTTACAACACTCAGCTGACCAAAATTGCTCTCCTCTGCCACCCTTCAATTAAAAGACCATAACTTCGTGCTCACATGTGGGAATAACGAACTGTTTAAACCACAATAAACTAGAATCAAATGAATATTGTTTGACTCAAAAGTTATCGAATACTTTTCGAGCAAATCAGTCGTAATAAATCAAGGGTAAATTGTAATAGAATATAATAAGACCTTGGGATATATGATATATTTGTTAATTTTCGATCTCAACAGATTGAAAGATATAGAAAGCAATTTTTAGAGAGAGAGAGAGAGAGAGACCAAGAGTAGTTCAATAATCCTTTCTTTTACAATTCTTGGGTACCTTTTATATATTAAGGAAACCTCCTCGAAATGCTAAAATATACATGAATGAACAGATGCCCTTGAAAGGATGACGAGGCCTATGGTGTCGCTTGTTCCACTATCCCTAGGTCGTACCGCTTCCTTAGCAAGTGCACACCTGACGGTCACCCATGCCGAAGTAGGGACGTAGCGGGTCGAATTTGATCCCATACAGTTAGTCCCTCCATTCGTCGGGGTCGCATCAAGGTGCGTCCCTTATGGGCGAAACCACAAACTTAGTTTTGGGAGAATTTGACCTGGTTCAAAGGCGGTAACATAATCGATGGAAGATAACATTCGAGACTATTGAAAAAATGACGCGCAATCCCTTTATTCAAGTGACGTCAGCATGTGCACGCGTAATCATTGCGCATATTCCCGAGGTAACACAAAAGGCATTCTGACGTTTGGTTTCTCGCGCCCGTTTGAAATATGCCTCCTCGATTTTAACGCCACACAATCCTATAAATAGGGGAATGTTTTAACTCGATACAACTTTTGATCATTTGCAATCATTTTGTTTTGCTTTCTAAAGAAACACCTTCTTTCTCCGGAACTTCATCGTTTCTCGGAAACCTCCCTTTCCATTGTGTCATACAATATTTCTTGAATAGAAGTCATGACCGAATCTCGGTGGGATAATCTGAGGGCTACTAATGCTAATCCATCAGATATACCGCCTCCCTCTGGCGGTGATGAGGGAGAAGGAGAAGAGGACCTCACCCCTGTCATTATGGATAACTTGCTACCAAAGCACCTTCTAACTTGGAATGACTTCAACAAGGATTCTCCCCCGCAACCTTTAGAGAAATATGAGTTAACGTAAGATCATTTGGACGATCTTCGCGCATCGTATGGCATATCTTCTCATGTGGAGATGGTTCCGGCGTGAACTGATTAAACGTCCATAGACCAGGACATTGCACATTCTATGAATATCTGTTTCTAATTAGTTATGGTCTCCCTATCTTTCCTGTGGCGGAGGAGCTCTTCCATTTTTACATGTGTCCCTCTCAACTCACTTCATATACCTTAAGGGTATGTCGGATATTTTCGACATATTTTGAGCTAGCTGGGTGCGAGGTCTCCATCCATCATCTTTTGCAGCTATTCAGTATCAGCTACCTAAGGGGAACCATGTTACATTTGAGGAGACGTGGTGCGAAAAGACTGGTGGTCAAGACCGATGACCGACCCAGTTGAGTGTATTAGCGCAAGTACTTCTTCATTAAGACGGAACAGCTGGTATTTAACCCTGCCGGATTCCCGGAGAAATGGAATTCGAAACGTAAGCGTTTCTATTCATTGAATTCTTTACCATACATGATTGCGGTGGTTCTGATTATATTATTATTTTTTTGTTTACAGCGAGGGCTCACCCACCCCAGCTCGTCAATGGCATCAGGCAATGGGTAACCGGTTTGCTGCCTTATGCGGAAGAGACCCACACATGGTCCATATTCCTTCAGTGTTACGACTCTGTAGGCCCTTTAGGTAGTTTCTCGACTTTAGTTGGTAGGTTTTACAAGTTTTATCGACTGAGTCATCTGTGTCAATAGATCAAGGTGTTCCCAAGAAAAGGGTGGCGTATCTACCTCCACACGGTCGGGCGTGGCCTCAAATACTCAGAGATACTTTGTGCATCCATCTGAGCGGGTATCTCTGCATTTCCTTTACGAAGAGTTGCGCCTTTGACGGCGGTTGCAAGCGAAGCGACGCTATCGGTACCGACTCTGTAACCTATGGACGAGTCTTCTGAGGGCAAGGAGTAGGTGGAGAGAAAATGGCAGAGGCTTAAGACGGGTAACGCGGTGGCTACTGAATATGAAAGGAGTAGCATGCCTCATCAAATGCTTAGACCCATCTTTATGACCGACGCTATTCATTCCGGGAGGCCGGCCCATCAAGGGAGCACCGTTGCTGGTACTAGCTCGATTTGTACCGCTGAAGGTGGCTCAGCAACCATCGTTGATGGAGTTGATGGGGATACTGAGATATCGGACTTCGAGGTCGCCCAGGGAGATGTGGATGAGCTTGTGGGCGGTCTCACACATGTGGAGATGACGGCAGACGGGTCCGATCGCCGAATCGTGATTTTGGGGGCTTTCAATTTATTATTGTACAATGAACATGCGATGTTGGAGCTTTCCTTGTTGTGTGCCGCCCCTGAGCATGAAGCGCTAAAAGTTTTCAGCGATGCAGAGCTATCTCGAAGGGTTGCCGACATGACTCTACAAGTAACCTTTTGTTTTTGCTTTTCGTGAGGTCGATTTTGATGTCTACTAATTCTTGTCTTCCTTCTCATACCCTTGTTTTGGAGGTGGAGCGGAGGCGCCGTGAACAGAAAAAGGCAACCATATTCAATAAGATGGTAAATAGGTACCGGCGGTACCGCTCAAAGCATCAGGCGGCGGTGGATCTTCTCCAGCAGTATCCTGAGTTTCAGGTGTTCCGGGAGGGTCTCAAGCAGAAGGAACCCCAATTAGGACTTAGAGTAGCGGAATTGGAGAATACGGGCGAGGAGCTAATGAGGGTTGTGGCTCGTAACAGTGAGTTGGAATCACTTCTCAAGTGGAGGGGTGAAGAGCTGGAGCTTAGTTGGGGGTGGCGGCGGAGAATGTCGATCTGCAATGTAGGGTGGCGGACTTGACTACCGAACTCAAAGCCAAGGTGGCAGAGGTTGGCGTTCTTAGGAAGAGTGCCCTACCAAGGCCTGAGGATGCGGTTCGGCCTTCGCAGCTTTCTTCATTTCATCCCCCGTCTGATTGGTTTACGCGCCGTAACATGCATGAGATGTGGGTTTATTTTGAAGCCAAACTGGACGTGTTCAAGGAGCTTCATGCCGCATGCAGAGGAGGAGGTTCAGATGCGGTAGCTGGAGGCTCGTTCCGCTCGGGAAGCCTGCGGTTACAGTTCTGATTCCCCTAAATGTGAGGGCTATACTTTAGAGCGTGTCAACTGGCTAGACTCTGATTCCTGGTATAACAACTCTTACCACCCTGAGGTCGATGTACAAGGCAGCGAGCAACTAGGAGGCGGCAGACAGGATGGCGAGACAGGATGGAGAGTATCCTTAAGTTGATATATGATTTGTTTCTCTCCCTTTTAAAGAATGTAATGGGATCCCTTCGCGGGGCTGAATGTAGATACATTCTTTTGTTGTAAAATATGAATTATACTTTTGCTGTTATTCCTTTCTGGTTCTTCATTTTTTGAAACTTCACCATCGCAGAGGTGATGTTCGTTTGTTTGCAGAAAATTTATCGCGACTTTGAGCAATATCGAAATGATGTAGGCGATCTTGGGGGTAGCTTAATTGGGGGTGATCCCCCTAGGACTAACTGTCATCGTAAGTAAGTCAAAGTTCGATCTTAGTAATCAGATAATCGATGTTTTATTCATCGTAGTCGAACTGGGTCAACGCTTAATGGAGATGGACTTATCCAGTAGGAATGACTTCGACTATCGTTGAAGTTTTATCCATTGTGGTTGAACTCGGTCGATGCTTAAAGGCGATGGCCTTAGCTAGTAGAATTTGACTTTGACTGTCATCGAAATGTTATCCGTCGTGGTCGAACTGGGTCAATGCTTAATAGAGATGGCCTTAGCCTGTAGGATATGACTTTGATAGTCGTCGAAGTCTTATCCGTCGTGGTCGAACTGGGTCGACGCTTCAATGGCGATGGCCTTAGCCAGTATGACTTCGACTGTCGTCTAAGTGTTATCCGTCGTGATCGAACTGGGTCAACGCATAAATGGCGATGGCCTTAGCTAGTAGGATATGACTCCGATTGTCGTTGAAGTGTTATCCGTCGTGATCAAACTGGGTCGACGCTTAAATGTGTCTGGCCTCAGCCAGTAGGATATGACTTTGACTGTCGTTAAAGTTTTATCAGTCGTGGTCAAACTGGGTCGACGCTTAAATGGCGATGGCCTTAGCCAATATGATATGACTTCGGCTGTTGTTGAAGTGTTACTCGTCATGGTCGAACTGGATCGACGCTTAAATGGCTATGGCCTTAGACAGTAGGATATGACTTCGACTATAATCAAAATGTTATCCGTCGTGGTCGAACTGGGTCGATGCTTAAATGGAAATGGCCTTAGCCAGTAGGATATGACTTCGATTATCATCGAAGTGTTATCCGTCGTGGTCGAACTGGGTCGACGCTTAAATGGCAATGGCGTTAGCTAGTAGGATATGACTTCGACTATCATTGAAGTGTTATCCGTCGTGGTCTAACTGATCGATGCTTAAATGGCAATGGCCTTAGCTAGTAGGATATGACTTTGACTGTCATCAAATTGTTATTCGTCGTGGTCGAGCTGGGTCAACGCTTAAATGGCGATGGCCTTAGCCTGTAGGATATGACTTCGACTATCGTCAAAGTGTTATACGTTGTGGTTGAACTAGGTCGATGCTTAAATGGGGATAGACTTAGCCAGTAGGATATGACTTCGACTATCGTTGAAGTGTTATCTGTCATGGTCGAACTGGGTCGACGCTTAAATGGCGACGACGATGGCCTTAGCCAGTAGGATATGACTTCGACTATCGTCGAAGTGTTATTCGTCGTGGTCGAACTGGGTCATCGATTAAATGGTGATGGCCTTAGCTAGTAGGATATGACTTCGACTGTCGTTGAAGTGTTATCCGTCGTGGTCGAACTGGGTCGACGCTTAAATGCTGATGGCATTAGCTAGTAGGATATGCCTTCGACTGTCATCGAAGTGTTATCCGTCGTGGTCGAACTGGGTCGACGCTTATATGGTGATGGCCTTAACCTGTAGGATATGACTTTGACTGTTGTCAAAGTGCTATACGTCGTGGTCAAATTGGGTCGACGCTTAAATGACGATAGCCTTAGCCAGTAGGATATGACTTCGACTGTCGTTGAAGTGTTAATCATCATGTTAAAACTGGGTCGACACTTAAATGGCGAGGCCTTAGCCAGTAGGATATGACTTCGACTATCGTTGAAGTGTTATCCATCGTGGTCGAACTGGTTCGACGCTTAAATGGCGATGGCCTTAGATAATAGGATATGCCTTCGACTATCGTCGAAGTATTATTCGTCGCGGTCGAACTGGGTCGATGCTTAAATGGTGATGGCCTTAGCCAGTAGAATATGACTTCGACTATCGTCGAAGTGTTATCTATCGTGGTCGAACTGGGTCGATGCTTTAATGGCGATGGCGTTAGCCTGTAGGATATGACTTCGACTGTCGTTGAAGTGTTATCCGTCATGGTCGAACTGGGTCGACGCTTATCTTGCGATGGCCTTAGCTAGTAGGATATGACTTTGACTGTCGTCGAAGTGTTATCTGTCGTGGTCGATCTGGGTCGATGCTTAAATGGAAGTGGCCTTAGCCAGTAGGATATGACTTCGACTGTCATCAAGGTGTTATACGTCGTGGTCGAACTAGGTCGACGCTTAAATGGCGATGGCCTTTGCTAGTAGGATATGACTTCGACTGTCGTCAAAGTGTTATCCGTCGTGGTCAAACTGGGTCAACGCTTAAATGGCGATGGCCTTAGCAAGTAGGATATGACTTCGACTGTCGTTGAAATGTTATCCATCGTGGCTGAAATGGGTCGACGGTTAATGGCGATGGCCTTAGCCATTGTTTATTTTCACACGGCCTTGGCCATACGCATGGATGGAGACAATGTCCTTAGCCACTTACATAATGGAAAGGCCTTTGCCGCTTACTTATGGGAGATGCTGGCCTTAGCCACTTACATAATGGAGATAATGGCCTTGGCCTCTTACATAATAGAGATAATGGCCTTGGGCGCTTACATAATGGAGATAATGGCCTTCGTGCACCTCTTCTAATACTTATCTCGTTTGGTGCGGCCCAAGGCACTTAGCGAGGGGTCCACCAAATGTCCTTTTGTAGAGATCATGCTCTATCAGGTTGTATCAGGCGACTTGCATGCAGAGTTTATTGGCTTCTTTCTTGTCACGTGGGAGTGTCCTATCCCGTAGATAGGATACAAACTTGTTGCGCCATTCCCAAGTAAGGTTTAAAGAAAGTACCTCAATGCGATCGATGCCCAAATGGAGTAGCGTAGCAACGCTCTCCTTGCTGATATTCTTGGTAGCCGCAGCTAGTTTTGCTAAGCCATCTTCCTTGATATTTTTTGCCTTGGGTATTTGTTCGAAGTGACATTCGTCGAATTTGGTCATCAGCTTCTGGATTTACGATTGGTATTTTTGTAGCTTCTGTTCTTTGATTTGGTAAGTCTCGGTGACTTGGTTTACTACGAGTTGGGAGTCGCAGTGGAGGATGAGTCGTCGGGACCAGTATTTGATGGCTAACTTCATACCTGCAATCACAGCCTCATACTCAGTCTCATTGTTAGTCATCTCAGGGCATCATACTGACTGATGAATTATTTCAGTCCTGAGGACTTTGAGGACGAGTACTAGTCCATTCCCGAGGCATTAGCGGCACCGTTAGTGTAGAGAGTCTAAAGATCGATGTTGGGGAGGCGCGAGTCACGACCCGGATTTCCCACCTTCGGGAGTCATGATGGCGCCTACTAATAGGAGCTAGGCAAGCCAACTTACTTTACTTCTTTTAGCAATTTTCGACCATTTAGTAAAAACAAACTTAACTTGATAAAGCGGAAGTCTTAAGTTTAATTAAACTGATACAAGTGCGGAAACTCAATTATAACTCTACCCAAGATTGGAGTCACTACTCACGAACATCTATAGAATACTAAATACAAGGTTTAAATGAAACATAAAAACTATTTGCTCCGGTACAAGATGATAACAAGCTGAATAAGTATACAGGGACTCCGGACCTGCGGACGTCTGCAAGGCTACCTTGGTGTCTATGGACTAAAGGTCTACTCCAACCTACTGCTGTTGTCCAATAGCTACTCCAACTCCGTGATCTGTGCAAAGAGCACATAAGTGTAGCATCAGCACAACTGACCCCCTATGCTGGTGAGTGCCTGACCTAACCCCGACGAGGAGTGACAAGGCTAGGACCAGATTCCAGATAAACCTATGCAGTTCAAATATATATACATACAACGGAAAGAATACAGGAAATAACAGCCAATAATGGGAAGGGGAAACGTGTTAGGGGGAAGCAACAGTTACAACTAAGAGGAACCACAATAATGATGAAGCAGCCAAGAATTTACAACAAATCAAGCAACAAATATTCCAAACAAAACACACTTGAGACAGCAACTATTGCGGCGTGCAACCCGATCCTCAAATGTCATAGTTGCAACGTGCAACCCAACCCATATCGTTTATCTCTAATGCGGCGTGCAACCTGGTCCATGCGGATATTATTATCCTTGTTGCGACGAGAAGCCCGACCCGTGTGGATATTATTTATCCTTGTTGCAGCGATCAATCCGATCCGTGTCATTTGACACTGTTGCAGCGTGCAACCCGACCCACTAATATCATACCTTCTCATCAAAACAACAGTCACAAATACGGAGCAAGATCATAATAACCAGTGAAGAAATCCCGATAAGGAAACATAATGACATAAAAAAATCCCAGCAAGGGAGTAAATCAACAACACCAATAAAACCTCCCGGCAAGGGAGCAACAACGTTAACCTTCACATCCCGGCAAGGGAGATAATCAATATACCCATTAGTTCATTTATCATTCGAGCCAACACTCCTATGGGTTTACAATTCATAATTATTTCTCATACTCTTCACATTACATAAAGATCATCAATTGAACATGAAAGAGTCGCAACAATATCATAATAAGTACAAGTAAGGACCCACGGTCATGCTTGACACCAGTGCATAGATACTCGTCACCATGACTATACACCATACTCAGCAAATAGCACACAATACTCTAATTCTATTTGATTTCGTCCAAATCCACTGCTCAAAAGCAATAGTACGGTCGAATGCAATATAATTTACCCAACTAGGAGTCGGGGTCGAATCCACAGAGAACAATGTGCAGGCGATTAGGGATGTAGGAGAACGATCGCTTATCGTGCAAAGCCAAACAGTTTAAAGAAATGTTATTGGAATTATTTATGTTTAATTGTGGAAATGTAAACTTACCTAGAAGGCAAGTAAAATGGTCAATGTCTACAAGTATCGTTGCACCGGAATTACACTCAAGTAACGATTCAATGTATTTTATATACCTTCCGATAATGGTCACAAAGGTACGCCTAGTTGCTTCTATCAATCATGAACTCTCTACTTATCATAACTCTCTCTCGAGTAATTATAATAATTTACTAGACGCACTCTCTCGAGCTACGCTAGCTTGATTCGCATAACGATTCACTTAGATTGCACCCGAGGTATCACTATCTCTAATCCAACCTCTAAACCCTCGGTTATAACTCTCGCCTATACTCTAGAAGTGATTTTGTTCAAACAGTTACCTAAATATGCACTCTCTCTCGAGTAGGTACACACTAAATAGGCATAGATAATTGAGGATCCTTTCAATTAACTAATAATAAATACGTAGTTGAACAAATAGCGATTCAACAAGCAAATCTATGTTAACAATACAAGAATTTCATTTAATACATTAGAACAACATGGTATTTAATCCACACTTTAAACAAGAATATTTTTATAAATAATATTCAAGTGTTGGGTAAATACACACTTAGATTTACAATACAAAGCAAGGAAATGAAGAAAGCAACATAAATGGGTAAGAAATCCTTAACCACAAGCTTCAAATTTTCAAGACCAAAGTGTGTGTGCAAAACCTAGCTTCCAACCTTGTGCTCTCAAGCCCTAAGCGATGAAGCTCTGCCTAAAATCTACCAAAGACGAAGATATGGGTTAATACCCAATTGCTTCCTCTTTTTGTGCTCCTCTCCAGCTCTCCAAAGCTGCATACCCTTGTTGCGGGCGAGCTAGAATCTTTTTTAGGTTGAGGGGATTGGTCTTAAACTTCCAAAAGTACCCTTTAGATCCTTTTTTCTGTCTGGACTAGCACCGTCTTGCACCTAGACGCGCACCTGGACGTGCTAGTGCCCTAACATTTTGCCTTGGCTGCGCTAGATTAGCGCGACCGCGCACTTGGATGTGCACTTTTCACCCTATCACGTTTAGAATTTGGAAAAATATAAAACATGAAAGTCGTAGTCCTTTGAGCTATCTTTCCAACCATATATTGTGGAGCCCAAATGGAATTTTGATAAAAACGTTATGCCTCTTTTACTAGACGGTGTGCAATATGCCTCCTCAAGTCTTCGTTCGTTCTTAATTACCAAATTTGACCCCCGAACCCAATCCCAGCTTAATTCCTTGAGCTTTTACTTAGACTTTAAAGCTCAAAATCACTTAATCTAGCCACAAATTACTTGAATGTATCAATAAATGCTAATTAAATCAATTTGAATGCATAAGAATGAATTTTTCAAAGTTTTACTCAAAATTCCCCCGAGCCAACGTGGTCAAAACCCGAGGTTCAAACAAAAATCCGATTACCCATTCCCCCATGAGCTCAAATATACAAGTTATTTTGGAATCGGACCTTGAATTGAGGTCTAAAACCCCCAATTTTGGAAAAGCCTAGACTCTACCCTAAATTCCCAAATTTCCACATTAAAATCTTAGTTTTGAAATTGAAATTATGTATAAAGATGTTAAGGAGTGAAGAAAATAAGTTAGAAATCACTTACCACTCATTTTGAAGAAAGAGAATCGTCTGGAAAATCGCCTCTTATGTTTTGGGTTTTGAAAAAGTAAAAAATGACTGAAAATCCCGACTTTATATACTTTACATAAGGATAGCGCGGACTGCACAAAAAATACTGCGGCCGCACCGAGGAAGGGAAGAAAAATGACTCTCTTAATCTACCCAGCACGGCCCGCACTGATTTGATGTGTGGACGCGCTGATCGACCCGAAATTCATGGCTATCTGAACTTAACCACGCAGACTGCGCACAAATGCACGCGATCACACGGCTTCCACCGTGGACCGCGCAGAAATGACTGCGTCCACGCTGGTAGACTGCAACACCTGGACTTGCAACATCTGATATTTTTAAGTCTTAGACCTCCCGGTACCTACTCAAAACTCTCCTGAGCCATCGGGGCTCCAAACCAAATATACATATAATCTCAAAAATATACTACAGACTTCCTCGTGTGATCACATCACCAAAATAACATCATAAATGAGGAATCAACCTCAAAATCATCACTTTTCATTCAAACTTCTCAAACTTTCAAACTTAGAGATTTAGGTCAGAAACACGTCAAGTGACGTCCGAATTTGACCAAATTACACAGAAATATATATATATATATATATATATATATATATATATATATATATATATATATATATATATATAAGACCCGTACCAGGAGCCGGAACCAGAATACATGCCCGATACTAGTACTTTCTAATCCAATTTCATTTCAAATTTCTCATATTCGTTTCAGAAAATAATTTCTTTAAAATATTTATTTCTCGGGCTCGGGACCTCGAATTTAAATTGTGGGAATACGTCCGAGTCCTATATTTTTATACGGACCCTCCGGGACTGTCACATCATGGGTCCAGGTGCGTTTGCCCACAATGTTGACCAAAGTCAACCTTAACCATTTAAAGTCACAATTTACCAAATTTTACGTAATTTAACATATATGCTTTTTGGCTATGTGCCCGGACTATGTATGCACATCGAGACGACTAAAAGAGAGACTTTCAATGCCTCAAAGACATAGAATGGGTGAGAAGTTCAGTGATGATCCCTTTGGGTCGTCACAATGAGTTTCCTCCAGTTCCGCCTCTGGCAGTATCTCTGCGCTGAAGTCGGCGACAAAATCGACAAGTACGTGTGACTTGATGGCGGTTCTCGGATGGTAGGATATGTCGTGCTCGCTGAGCTCTATGGAACACCTGGAGAGCCTACCCGATAGTTCGGGCTTATGTAGGATACTTCTCAGGGGGAAGGTCGTTCTTACTTTTATAGGGTGGCACTGAAAATAGGGTATAAGCTTTCGTGAAGCTATAACCAATGTTGGAGCCAACTTCTCGAGGTGTGGATACCGTGTTTCAGCATCCACCAAGGTTTTGTTGATATAGTAAATAGGAGATTGCATACTTTTATTTTCATGTACCAGGACTGCACTGACAGCAGCTTCGGACACAGCCAGATATACTAGCAGGCACTCGCCCGGATTTGCTTTGACCAGTAACAGTGGCGACGATAGGTAAGCTTTCAATTTTCTCAGGGCCTCGATGCATTCTTTGTTTCACTATAACCCATGATCCTTTCTTAGTACGTTGAAGAACTTATGGCATCTATCGGAGGACTGTAAGATGAATCTTTATAAAGAAGCTATTCACCCCGTTAATTTATGTACTTGCTTCTTGCGGTTCAAAGTCTCGGGTATTGCATCTATTGCCTTGATCTAATCCGGGTTGACTTTGATACCTTGTTGTGATATGAGGAAGCCTAGGAATTTTCCCGAGGCCACATCGAAAGTGCGCTTTTTAGGGTTTAGCTTCATCTCATACTATCCTAGTATCTAAAAGGCTTCTTTTAAATGATCGATGTGGTCTTCTTTCTTTGTCAATTTAACTAGCACGTCGTCGATGTAAACTTCCTTGGTCTTGCCGAGTTGTTCCTTGAACATTTTGGTGACCAATCTCTGATACGTTGCTCCTACATTTTTGAGCCCGAATGACATCACCTCATAACAGTATGTCCCTTGGTGAGTGATAAAAGTTGTTTTTTCTTGATCTTCTTCAGGCATCATGATTTGGTTGTAGCCGGAGTAGGCATCTAAGAAACTTAGTAGTTCGTGCCAGGTGGTTGCGTCTATCAGCTGGTCGATGTGGGGAAATGGGAATGAATCCTTTGGGCATGCCTTGTTCAGGTTTAAAAGTTCATCCTCGCGTGATAGGTGCTTTCCTGATCACTAGGAAGCCACTTGATGCCTCCCTTGATCTTGCAGAATGGTCGACTAGTGATACGAAGGATGCATTGGACAGATTTTCGGGCAAAGAAACCAGCATGAAGGTCCTACTTTCGAAGTCCTCCACCCATCAAAGGGTCGCATCTGCTAGTCCTATTCATTGTGATTACGATAGACGTCTCTCCACTTTGAGCGTTCCTCCTTCTGGCTTTGGTGAAGTTCGCTGTACGTCCAAATATTGGGAGTGGGTAGAAAATGTTATTGCTCGCAACAAGTTGACTTTGGATGGCATCAAGGTCTATGATGCAATATTTGCTTTGTTGTTCACATATGACTACAATGAGAATGTCCCACGTGCCTTTTGTAAGCTTTGGCGTCCATCTACCAACACAATTTCTACCTCTATTGGTGAACTCTCCATCTCTTTGTAGGACTTGCGAGCAATCGGAGGCCTCCCGTTGCATGGGTCTTTCTACGACGAAGTTATCCCCTCGGCTAAGGAGTTGACACAAGAAGACGATGAAGGAAAACCTTTCCTCCCAAGAAGTTGTCTGCACCTGTTTTCGGCATTCTCCAAACTCATGAAGGATGATGTCCATGAGGTCTCCATTCGTGATTGGGTGGAGTTTTGGTTTCGAGGCCCGAGTAAGTATGCCAAGCCTCCGCAAAAATCATCGAGGAATCGGATTACTAGGCCGAAATTGAATCATAATCCTTCTGGAAATATTGAAGCGAGCTTCCTACCACGAACGGATGAGGAGAATACCCCCTTTATTGAGTTTGACGTAGAGGAGTCACTTAGAGCTGAGACTTATTTGGTGGCTTTCCTTTCATGTTGGCTTTGCAAATTTGTGTTCCCCAACAAGATGATTGACTATATTTGTGGTAGCGTCTTCAAAATTGCGAGTTTGACGGCTCATGGAGAGAAGTTTTCCTTGGCGGTTCCCGTCCTTGCAAGTATTTATCATGGCTTGAAGGAGGTCTCCACTTCTCAAGATTTGGGCGCATGCAAAGCACTCTTTCCTATTCATTATGTATATGGATGAATAGGAGCATATTTTGACACCTACGATCGTGTTAAGCGTCCACAACGAGGTCCGTAGATGTGCAAAGTTTCTGGCGAGAAGATGGCCAAGCATTTCGACCTTAGTAATGCCCGTGAGTTGTTTCAACAAGTTAGTGTGCGACAGCTTCACCATTTGGCTATGCTAAAATGGAGGGAATTGCATCTTACCGATCGTGATGAACAATCGAATTCTTGGAGTGACTTATATATATGCCTTCGCTCAAGTTTCATCACCCTTAGGCAGGATGACATTCATATTGTGGAATCTAATAGCCCGCATAGGTTTAGTCGTCAATCCTGATTTTGTCAAGATGTTCCTGGAAAACTCATAGAGCGACCCTATAACGGCTCACTGAAAATGCTAGTGCAATTCTGGGACTCCTGTGTTCGTATTGGAGGTTCATCAAAGGTTATTGTACCTACACGTCCATCAGAAGAGGGACCTCTAATGACTCATGAGTATGCAGATTGGTGGTCAGCTCATCGAGTGCACTCATCCCGACAAAGCACTCTATCGTTTTGAAAGTTCCAAGGAAAGATGATATTCCTCTATCCTCCAAAGATGATCAACGTTAAAAGAACACTCACGATGGGTCTTCCAAGTCCAAGTTAAGATCAAAATATCCTTCGCCAAGCACCAAGGTCTTACCCAAGTCTAACCCTTCAACAGGCGGGGATGCCCATGTGGACAAAGGAGCAAAAAATGTTTTGTTGACTTCCGAGACAACTACTGCCATTGTGGAGGTGACGAGAAATCCTTGCAAAAGAAAAGCGCCTCCTACTTTTCCAAACAAAAATATTGCTAAGACAACCAACGTCGTGCCAATAAACGAGGAAAGGACTCAAGCTTCTGCTTTTCCCAACGAGATTTAGAATGTTAGTGCAACTTCTAGTTCGAACGAGAGTGATGTTAGTCACGACATACATTGGAATCGTACAAAGAAGAAAGCTAAGAACATGAGCCATAATGCGTTTGCTGACTGGGATGCTCTCAGTATCGATACTGGATTTTTTGTAGAGGGTGACCCTGGCTCGACGATGCCATTGTCTGAATTGATGAAACGGGTAAATATTATTTCCTTCAAATTTACTCCCTTTCTCTTCTTTTTTAACACCAAAGTTTTTTTTGTTTCAGTTGGGTGTTGATGAATTGTATGATGATGTGCTTGGTGACGACATGGTAGGAGACTGTGTTACGAGCCCAAATTCCCTTGGTGTGGCCGCAAAATATCCTCACCCTTCATCTAATGGTGTTGAAAATCATGCTGCGAAGAATGCTCCGTCGACATACTTGAGTCTGCCCAAAGAGTCGCACCTCGTTCTTCCAGAAGATATTTTGCTTCCCACGCCAGCCATGACGAGTAAGATGGAGGTTGTTGCAAAACAAACAAAGCGTCTAAAAGCCTTTGAACCTACTCCATGGCCATTGCATCTTGATGCTCCAAACTTCAAGCCACAATAGACTATTTCCCGCATTAAAATTTCTTTTGTTAACACGATGTGGCATACCTTGTGTGAATGGATCGAAGAGTTCTCTCTTGATATGGATAGCTTCACAAAGTTGGAGGAAAGTATTACTTTGAGTCTTGAGGAAATTAAGAAAGAAAGTGTTATTGTTACTTCTACCTTAGAGACTCTTGTCGAGGCTTTCTTCAAGACGTACGCATATTACGATGCTTTAAGATCGTCCAAGATAGCTAAAGAATTTCACCAAGAGTCACTTTCTGATGCACGATGATGCCTCGATGATGCGAAATAAGAATATGAAAAAGTTAGCGAGTCTGTACAAAAACTTCAAGCCAGTCTTGCGAGTGTTGAACAACATCTAGCTTCCTTGGCCTCCAAAAAGAAGAGGATCGTCGCGCTCTTAGACAAACAACACATGAAGTTGGCTAAAAGTCAAGAGAACGTTGACGTTACCGAAGGGGAGATTTATTCCATCGAAGCAGATCATCCATTATATGACGATGGAGAAGAGAAATTATCCCTCCTGAAAGGGGCGGTCGAGACAAGCCGCCAACAAATCCTTAACTTCAAACCTTTTCCATGATTTTAGAGTATTTTTTTGTCTTTTTTTTGCTTAGGATTCTCGACTTGCGATTCTTTTCAATAAATAATATCATGTAATGAAGTACTTATATCTTGGAGCAATAAAAGTATCTTTACTTCTTTTTAATATGTGATATTTCTCTTTGAGACCTGGATTCCCTCCGTTACTCCCAATTATTTCCTTCTTAAATTTCAGCATATGCCTTGTATGTGGGTTTTGTTGTTTCGCGAAAAAAGAGTTCGTATTTTGTTGTAGGAGATCGTCTGCGGTGAAGGTGATTTTTTAGTACATACATCTGCTTCTTGGGAAGAGGACTCGACAAGACTATTAGACAGTGATGGTGAGAGTGTTGACTTGACTTCATTCTTTTCCTCTTCTTCTTTATCAGCATTACAGCACAAGGCCTTGTCATCATCGTCAGAAATCCTCATGCGAAACAAACTCGGCAAAAGTTCTCCCAAAGTCACGAGGTGGCGTGGCGTTTGGTGATGGTGTGCCTCTATCTCCACCTTCTTTGGGTTATTAAAAATTTGTAGCTTCTTTGGTCTTCTCACCATCTTATTCCTCGTAGGTTGCTTCGTTGATCCTTTTTGCAGACTCAATTTACGGCGTCTTCGACGAGTCATCAGGGTCCATCCTTCTTCATCAGGTTGGTCAACTCAGACTTTGTCACCCTCCAACAATTCTTCATCTTCATTCCCTTCACATGTGCATATCTCAATCGGATCGAATGAGCCAAAGGTAATGGACACATGGTTTGTGCTTGCTTTTTCATCTTCGAGCTCGATCTTCTTTTGATGAGCCACATCCATAACTTTGTCCTTGAAAACAAAGCACTTCTCAAGGGGATGACCTAGAAGCCGATGGTATTTGCAGTAATTCGAGTCATTACTTTTTCCAGCTTCATCTCTGGGAGTTCAATAAGCTTTAACTCGAGGAGTTCTTCAAATATTGCTGGCACATCGGAGTCTAGAAATAGGTACTCCTTTTCTTGCATCTCTTTGAGAGTCAACTTCCGATTTGCATTGTCTTGAGAGGAAGTTGTTTTCATACTCTGTTTCTTGCTCACCTTGGTAGTAAACTTCAAAGAAGAGGCATTGACGTTTATGGATTCTTTGCTTTCATTCTTGGGTACAAACTTGCTCCATTTCTTGACTTCTTGCTTATCACTTCCCTTTCGAGGTTCGTAGGTGGGCAGCCCTTCGTTTCCTACAGAAGCCATGCTCAACTCCATATCATGAGCACGGGTAGAAAGTTCTTCAAATGTCCTAGGCTTAATTCCTTGCAAGATGTAACGAAGTTCCCAATGCATTCCTTGGATGCACATCTATTCCAGAAGCTTCGCTTAGCCTATCTTTGTAGTTAAGGCTTGCATTCCTCCATCAATTGATAAAGTCAATAACTGGTTCATCTTTTCGTTGGTGGGTATTCGTAAGTTCCACCATGCTCACAGTACGCCTCGTGCTATAAAAGCGATTAAGAAAATCTTGTTCCAAATTGTCCCAACTATCAATGGATCCAGCCTCGAGGTCAGTGTACCAATCAAAAGCATTCCCCTTTAGCGAGCAGACAAATTGCTTGAAAAGGTAGTCTCCATAAGTCCCTGCATTGTTGCATGTATCAACAAAGCGCGCAACATGTTTTTTTGGATTGCCCTTGCCGTCTAACTGTTGAAATTTGGGAGGTTGATAGCCGCCAGGCATCTTCAAGCTATCAATTCTTGAAGTATACGGCTTGGCGTATGTGAGAGAAGACTTTGAAGCGACCTCATACTTATCCTTGATAGTTCATGTAATGAAATCCTTCAATTGTTCTATGGGAATTGATCCTTCAGAGGAGACATGAAGTTCTTTAGCGGATGACACTTGTTTTGTTGGAGGATCAGCCTTCTCGTGGACTTCAAGAAGCTTTCCAGGTGCATGACTTGATTCTCCATCCATCATGCTTTCAACTATGCTTGTTAACTTTGCAATACGGATATCTTGATCATGAGCATACTTTGTTAACACATCAATCGCGTTTGTCAGGTTTGCAAGTTGCTGCTCTATTGTCGAAGTGTTAGTCATCATTGCCTCCATGATTATTGCTGATGATAAAGAATAACCGAGACCTTCCCACGTATTGAACTCAGTTTGGAACACGTCATGTGGTGAGATTGGCGTAGAGCCGACACTTAAGACTTCATCATCAGGTTGGGTAAGATGACTCTTGGTATTGTATAAAGCAAGTTGAGCAAGAGCTTTCTCCACAACTTCTGCAATATTATCTCCTCTCTCAGACTTGCTATCAGAGGAAATTTCTTCTTCGAACGATGAAGATTTCAAAGCATACATTGGCGCGGACGACACTTGGAGTGCTTGTTGCCCCAAGACGCTTGCCTTGCTCCAGGTGATTAAACCAAGACTCCCCATAGTAACGTTCAGGATACTTTTAACGTCAGAAGAAAACTTGGAGTCAGCAACTTTTGAGTCGATCTTCTTTGAAACCATCTTACTGATCTTGAGTGTTGAGAGTTGAGAAGAGATGAGAGGTAGAGATGGTCCCACTAGGCATGCCAAAATTTGTAACGACTAAATTTCGCTCCTGAAAAATAATAATCAAGACAAGAAAAATAGCGACAAATATTAAATTTAATTTCAAGCGATGGGGTTACAATCTCTAGAATATCTCTAAATCTAAAAAGATGTAGTCCTTTAATTCTTCTCCTCGTGGATGATGGTTCAAGAGCTTGAAAGCTTGATCTTGAACTTGACGGATTTCAGATTTGTAGTACGTCACGAACAATTTGAATGTCGTCACGAACCACGATTTGGTGTTGAATTACCACGAACGAAAGATTTGAAGCCGCCCGCCTATGACTTGAGTTCGCCTTTGGAATTTGACCACAGACGACGATTGCAGATATGGATGGAGACATTGATGCTATTATTGAGCTTCTAGCCTTTCCTTCTGCTTACTTGCTTGTGTCTTAGCCTTCTTCTTTGACCCCTTTATATAGGTGTGAGGTGGAGAAGTCTCTAAGAAAACCCTAGTGGATCACTGGGCTTGAAGCTTATGGTCCGGTCCATTTGATAGAAGACCAACTGACGGGATAGCCCAATATACATTGGACTTTTATTTAAATCAATTTATTTAAGATTTAAATAATCGGCCCGATTATACTAGTCCATAGTATCATTTGGACTAATATGTATTTAATACATGATGAAATCCAAATTACTTGTGGATCTAAATTTAATAAAATTTTCTTTGTCTACACACACACCAAGCTTGGAGGATGCTTCTAACTAGTTTTTCTTCTTTTCTTTTAATCACATAGTTTATTAGTTCTAGAGTTTTGGGTGTTGCATGAACATTGTAGTTTGAAGCTCGAATTATTTTTATTATTTTATCATATTGGTTTATTTATTCAGTCTTGCGCTTAATTATTTGATTGCTTGATCACTAATTGAATACTATCTATAAATCTAGGATTGAACTCGGAGAGGGAATTCTAGATTGCTTATAAGATTGGGTAGAGCAAGATTACTCTGAGTGGAGTACAAATTTGCAGTTAGGATAGGAATATACCTAATCGCCTTGCTTGGTTACTATACATTAATTACTAATGTGTTCTTGTTAATTCTAAATCCATAGAAATATTGACGTTAGATTAGCTTGATTAGGTGAGTTGTACTTCGTGAAAAGGCTACGAGCAATACTAACCCTGTCAACCAATAAATCGGATAAATTAATTAGACGATTTAAGTGGAAAACTCAACGGGATTGTTAGCTAACCCGTAGCTCTAGAATATTCACTCACGTTGTCTTTAAGCTTGTCGTTGTTTTCTTTAATCTCTTAATTTATTACTCTAGATTAATTTTAATTAAATATTCATATGTTAAGATTCACTTGAATAGATTAATTATTTGGTTTAATTTAGTTGATAGTTACTCACAAGTCCTAGTGGATAAGATATCTGGACCAGTATTTTAAAAGGCGGGGGCGTAAGGCGAGGCGTTTTGCATATACCTCAGTAGGACGTAAGCCCCATGAGTATTTAATTTTTAATATTTTATAAAATAATATAATTATAAAAAATATTATTAAATAGGTAAAATTACATAAAATTTTGAAGAAAAAAAACTTTAAATATATATATATATATATATCTCATATTATCTAAAGAAATTATACATAAGTCCCAAATAAAGTAAAATTATATAAGTGAAATTGCATATAAATGCCAAATAATTTTATATATAAGTGAAATCTCATATTATCTAATGAAATTATAATTCCCAAATAAATAAGTGAAATTATGTATAAATTCAATCAAACATATAAAATCAGGCATACATACATATATATATATATATATATATATATATATATATATATATATATATATATATATATATATACATATATATACATCTATATATACATATATATACATATATATATACATATATATAGACATATATAAATATATATATATACATATATATATATATATATATATATATATATGTATATATATATACATATATATGTATATATATATACATACACATATATATATATATATATATATATATATATATATATATATATATATATATATATATATATATATATATATATATATATATATATATATATATATATATATATATATATATATATATATTATATTATATTTTGAAAGAGCGCAAGAGAAGCACTGAACTTAAAAAATTAATTACATAAATATTTACAAGAGCAAGGTGGTAAGTTCTTGGAGGGAAGGATGCCGGGGTTCTATTTGGAAACAGCCTCTCTACCCAAGGGTAGGGGTAAGGTCTGCGTACATACTACCCTCCCCAGACCCCACTAAGTGGGATTATACTGGGTTGTTGTTGTTGTTGTTGTAACAGTGAAATATAAAAAGAGAGGAAAGTAATGAGTTCAAAATAATAAAGTTTTTACATGGAGGAAGGAACAAACCTGTTGAATTTGACATATGGAGAAGAATGAAGTTTTCTGTTGCAAAAAAAGTGATAAATCGTTGCTCTTGGTAGAGGTGGACTAGCGAAAAGAATTGGAAAAGACTTCTAATTTAGGATTTTTAGCAATATTAAAAAGTTTGCTTTTAAATTTAATATTTTAAATTCTTTTTTAAAAAGATATCTCTTGGGCTTACGCCTCAACCAAACAACTCGCCTCAACCAAAAAATTCGTTCGGGCGTCCGCCTCGAACTTCTGGCGTACGCCTTATGGAACTTTCGCCCCCCACCATCGCCCCGGGGCACTTTTGATACGCCTCGCCCCAGGGCTCGCCCCAGGAACGCCTTTTAAAACACTGATCTAGACTAACAATTCAATATTACTTATCGACCATTGTATATTTGCGTGTACGTTTGGGAGTAACAATAGACATAATAGCATCAAAGTCTCTGTTGGCCGCTGCAGAGAGTAAAATTTGCAATTTATGTGTCAAAGAATATCAGAAGTTAAGTCGGGTGCAAAACAAAGGAAATGATGTCTTGTGAGTTTCAACATCAGCTGCTTTGCCAGTTTCCAATATTCAAGGAAACATTCCCTCTCTAGTCTAAGAAACAAGCAGCAAAATGACTAGAAATCCCTGGAGAAAAGCAAGTATGATATACACAAAATTCTTGTGCAACAGCAATACTCTACGACCATCGGCAATCATCAAGGGAAAGTGGCACTTATCGTCAGATGGATCGTTATGAGTTAGAGTAGCCAAGCCATGGAAGTCACAGTCCCCACGGTTCTGACTTTTGAATTGATAATACATATTAAAAGCATAGGAAGCATTCCCTTGTGCAGTCAGATGATTACAAGAAGAACCATAGCCCAAAGCAGTGCAATCTGAATGACTGCACGCGTAATCTATACTCTTTGCCAACAAGTCTTGTACATCTATTAAGTGGTGATGAGGCTTTAGTATACACCACCTTTTATGCATATAATTCACACCTTCTACTGCAGCTAGCCTTTTAATATCGTCGAGCTCGTATTTTGGCTTTCCATTAAACTCAAATATTCCCCAATGCCTCTCAAAACTACCAGGGGCAATGCTTTTCGTATTCTCATCAATCAGGCTGAACAAGTAAACGTCTATTTTTCCCTTTCTCACAGGGGTTCCTTCTCCACTTAAAGCATGCTTAATCAGCCCTTGGTTAAATCTCTTGGCATTTTCAATATTTGCATATTTATCGCCGTCTGTTGGCCATCCTACTTCTCCAACTATGATTTTCATGTCAGGAAAGCCAGCTTTCTTCAAAGACCAGGCAAGAGTATCGAAATTGGCATCAAACACGTTAGTATAAAGATGATCGCTATCCTTAATATATATATTTGATCCATTAAAGAAGGCATATTCTAATGGAAAGTAATCGTTATTGTAGAGACTGAGGAAAGGATAGATGTTAACAACAAAGGGTGCATCATTTGAGTAGAGATATTGAACAATTTGAAGGGCTAAATCGCGTACTTGTGGCCTGAAATCACCAGCTGAAGGGAGAGGATTGGAGTCGGGAGAGTAATAAATGTCAGCATTTAGAGGGACAGTTGCTTTAATCTCAGGACCTAGTCCAGCATGGTTGATGGCTTCTTGAACATTTCTGAGAGCTGGTAAAGTGTAGTGGAGATAAGTGCCGTTGTATGTTTGAAGGAAAGGCTCATTCCCTACAGCGACATACTTGATTTTGACGCCGCGAGTGTAAGAATAAGTAGAGACATTGGCATCAATCCAAGCAGCAGCAACAGCAGGGTCAGTGCTCATCTGTTGCAACATGTAGTTAGGAATTGCAAGCATCACTTCAATATCACTACCAATCAAAGCACTCAAAATCTTGTCATCTGGCTCAAACAGTTTTACTTTATCAAAACCGTTTTCTTTAATCATCTTCACTACACTCTCTGCTGACAATTGGTGTGATGCCATAGTACCCCAGTTCACTCCCACGCTCAAACATTTCCACACCATCGTCATAAACACTACAATTCCTACACTCAACAAACTCATGACCCTAAATTTCTCTCCTTAATTCTTTTTGAAGAAACCTCACATAAGCAAGATGAAGAAAAAGAAATCAATTTAAATTAATAACGAGCAGGAAAAAGCCATTATGCACTTCCTAAAGCTACCCATTGAAAATATATTTTTGTGTTTTTATTTTCTTTCTTTTCAGGAGAGTTAAAGGGAAGAATTTGATGAGAATCCAACTTTCCATCGATGAAGATATCTGTACGTAGTAGCTCAGTTAATTATAAAAGTGGTTAGTCTTTGCTTATCTACTTTGTTTATTTTTATTATTATTTCTCCTTCCTTTACTTTCTTTTTCTCCTTCCTTTTGACTCTTCTTGTCTACTCCTGCCACTCACAGTTGGGATCCACGTAAACATTTACTATTTGAAACCTAATCTTCTAAGTTACAAAGAAGAAACCGGACGTGGAGATTAGAAATACTTATTTTTTTCTTTTAAAAAATAAAATAAAATATTTGGTCGGCAACAACAACAACAACAACTACCCAATATAGTCCCACAAAGTGGGGTCTGGGGAGGGTAATATGTAGACGAGCCTTACCCCTACCCGAAAGGGCAGAGAGGCTGTTTCCAATCGACCCTCGGCTCAGATAAGGAAAGGAAAAAAAAAAACAAAAACAACTTATAAATAATGACCTAAATAATTTGTTCATCACTTGCAAATTTCAATATTAGGGTCCTTTTAATTAGAGACTTTTTCGTTTATGTACTAACTTATAAAATTGACTGGTTTTATTGTTTTTTTTACAAATTATTTACATGATTATTTTCTCTCTATCTCGTCCATCTTCCTTTCTCTCTTCACTTTCCCTATTTTGCGTCTCCTCCCTCCTAATTCATATCGTCACTGGAAAACAACCAATTACATCTCTGAAACAAATCCCAGTATAAATAAAAGAATATAGTCATCTTCAAATCAGATTTAATCACCTCCAAACTTCGGATATTAGTACTTCCAACAAGGTTCTATGCTACCGAGTTGATTTTTCACACAAAATTTAAATCTGAAATCCAGTTTCTCCGAAGTGCGATGGTGCTTTTTAGTGTGAAACTCAAAATTTATCCACCCAAATCATTCAGCTCCCATCAATATTTTTTTTTTCCAGTTAAACAAACAAGAATCAGTTCACAAGAAAAGAATAATGTATGGTAATGCTCACAAGATAAAAATAAATTTTGTACAAATATGTTACATGTACAACAACATACAAACTAAAAAAATTAATCCGTACTACTACTTATACAGTATACAACTTATCTACTACTTTCGTACATTATTCTTGCCACGTTAAATATAACTACAACATCATACAACTTAAATACAATTAGCATACAAAATTTGTATAATATATCTTTTGTATGTATTATGTATATAATATGTATATATTTTATATGTGGTGTGTTCTTATTTCTCTCTGAAAGTCCAATCAGAATTTCGCCTGTTAATACAATTTTGATACATATAATAACTTTATGTAAAAAGAGAGTATTTAAAACTTAAATAAAAATTTTCGTAAAACGATTCATATAATATACAACTAATTTCAACTATCATACAATATTCAAATGAAAAAAAATATAACTACAACAAAATACAACTTAAATATAATTTATATACAGCTATAATACAAATTTGTATGTTTACTGTATGCTATGTGTTCTTCTTTTTCGAGTTTCAGTATAATACTTCAGCCAAATTCAAATCTAATCTTCACCATACATCTTCAAAAATTGAGATATAAATTTCAACGAATATAATCAATTATTTGCAACAACACACTTCAAACAAATAATATAAAAATTCGAATTAAATCCGAAACTTTTTAATGATTGTCAATGATGGAGAATCAAACGTCTTCAAAATCTATTGATTGATAATTTCAATTCGATCACCAGCCGTGCAACATAAAAGGAAATTGCTAAGTTAAGATTCCATAGTCAACGATTGACATCCGTCGATGAATTTCCTGAAGAAAAAAAGAATAAAGGAGATGAGAAAAGAGAAAGAAACAGAGATTATCGAAGGAAGAAAACTGAAGAAATGATGCAGAAAGAGAGAGAAAAATTATTTAAATTTCATGACAAATGTGACTCGGTGGGGCAAATAAAATAAAGTAAAAGAAAAGATGTGGGCCCAGAAAAGTTGAAGAGCTTGTCACTTTCTGGTTAGTAGATGTGGGATTGACTCTTTTATGCAAGGATAGTGAAAAGAATCCTCGACAGTACCCCACTTTCCAACCAAAATCGACGTGTTTTAAAGGCTCGTGCAATCCTTCTTTCTGTTGTTTACACTTCTTTTTTCATCAAAGTTTTAAGCTTTTTGTAGCTTTTGATTTTCAGGAAAAAGTGGCTGGTCACTCTGGTGCCATTCCTATTCAAGAAGATATACATCCTCCAAAAGATAATTCCATCGTCAACTTCCACAAGTATACATCAAGGAGAAGGGGCTTAGGGGATATGTTTGCCGATAAGTGAACGTCATTAACGTGGCAAGTAGGGACCTGCATTCGCACAGCCCCTATTGCAGGGTAAAAAAAAAGGAAGATAGATTTCATATGAAAAGAATGTCAGTATTTCATTTACTCCTGGAGTAAAATATGCATCAACTCAATCGATACAGAGGAAAAACTAAAACGTTAAGCATTTCGCAAATAAATGCTATAATAGCATTTCCGGTTTCCTGCTCCGGTTTATGTTGTGTTATGTGAGAGGACGAGGATAAGACAATGGTAGACGGCACAACATGGGATGTCGGTAGATGCTGTTGTCAAAGTTTTATCTCATTTCTTCATTCCGCAGGACAGGATTCTTTTGGCTAGCGCACTCCAATACATGCATCAAGGCAGTATAGAGCAATTAGTGCCATTTCTTCCGACCTTGAAATCCAGCTACAAAGTGCATTCTGTTTTTCACGATTCTTTCCCTGAGAGAGTATCATGGTTTACCCTTAATCATCAATGCACGTTTCTTCTGGTAATCTGAAGCTTAAACAAAACATAGCCTGCAAAACGAAAGGAAAACAACAGCCCGTGAATCAAAACAATATGAATGCTGTGCTCCAAAGAAGTTGAGTCTATGGAGCTTGTACCTTATTTGGAGCAACATCTCTAACCCTGTGAAATGCAGAGCTTTGTATTCTGGCCCCCAGGGCAGACTCTGCAACCTGCAAGTCAATAAATTGAGATCACCACGGACATACAAGCAAATGTAGATTAGCTGAACTAAAGGCTAAAGGATGGGAATAAGTACATTGTAAAGGTACATCTCCGTAGCACTATAAGGAGAAAATAGACTAGTAAGGATCAACTGAGAGCAGTTTAACCAGCTTGACCTGTGATATACTATCCAGATATCGAATACTATGCAAGCTACAACATGATTCATAGATTTAGTCAATCTAGTTATTCAAGGACCTGGTAAACATGAAAACAATGTGTGTTAATCAACTACCATTTTGTATCAAGTGCATCTGTAATTTATTAACCCATTGAGATTCCCCAAGAACTTTCCTATTTCAGTTTTGTTACTAAAGATGTAAATCGTTTCATGTCATGCACGTGTCCCATTTTATTATGATCCGAGTACATTTCAAATAATCTTGTGCTCAGCAATTATTGAGGAAATGTATAAAGCTTTACTGGAAACCTGCAACGTTAGCCCATACACTGTAACCAATCTTTGGTATAGTAGTCTCCCAGTGGATTATTCTTATCAAATTCACTTTAAGAAATCTCGAGGGCCTTACCCTGTAACAACTTAAATTAATTAAAAGAAAACCAAATGTTGATTGATAAACCAAATACAAAGTATTCACATCACAGCTAATTGATATGCTTATCCTCATTTTTTTTTAGATTAAGACGTCTGAATCTGATATCAAGATGTGTATTAAGATTAAGACATCTGAATATGCATTTAAATATAAAGATGTGTATTAAAATCTGAATACTAAATGACTAAGACGGTTTGTTTCTTAACATTTGAATATATAAAATTTATCTTTATTTGAAAATTAATAAGATAAAATTCAAATAGAATACTTATATATATATATATATATATATATATATATGGGGTATTTGGTGGTGGTGATGGCCAACTGTGGTACTTGTGAATGCCGACTAGAGGCGGTGGTTGGTGGTGGTTTTGGTTGATGATGATAGTTATGGGTAGTAGCTAGTGGTGATTAGTAGTGATATCGATTATAATTGAGGATGATGGTGGTGGATGGTGATAGTTAATAATAGTGGGTAATGGGGGTGGTGTTGATTGTGATTGAGGAAGGTGATGGTGAGTGGTGGATGGTGATAGTTAATAATAGTGGGTAATGGGGGTGGTGTTGATTGTGATTGAGGAAGGTGATGGTGAGTGGTGGTAGTTTATAATGATGGACAGTGCCTGGTGATTGTTGATGGTGATACGGTGGTTAGTTGCAGTAGTTGGGTGGATGAGAGTGTGGTTATGGTTGAGAATAGTGGTGGTGGGAGTGGTGGTGGGGTGGGTGTCATGGTAGTAGTTGATAATGGTACGCAGTAATGGCAATTAATAATGAATGTGGATAATAGCATCTTAATGAAATTAAGTCTGTTTTAGATCTTAATCATACAGACGTGTTCAGATACATTAAGTGGTTGTGAAGTAAAAAAACAAACATGCTTAATGATTAAAATCTAAATTATTAAGATTCAGATTTTAAAAATAAATACACTTAATGTTTGAAATCTGAAGTGCAACAAATGAGGCCTTATGAGACGATAAAATAGCAGACAAGCACACAACCGATTTCTGAATTTCAAGATGCTGCTCAGGGATCATAAAAGCACGACAAAATAACTGGAGAGTGAGCAAGTCTTGTTTGCAAACTGAAATGCAAAGTCAAAGTACAACAAATTAATCAAAGTAGAACAAATTAACTTTTAAACTAGGAATTACCGAAATTATGTAGTCTTCTGTTTCGCTTGCCCGCATGAAGCAATAGCAATGAATCCAGGGTAAAGATCCCTTCCAATATCTCCTTCTGATAAGGCCTCTAAAGGCATCTAGGGAACAGAAAACAATTATTAATTGCCTTCATGTTATAATACATTACAAAAATATCATTCTCTGACGACAAGCCAACACATTTTCTGTTTACCGCAGGTTGTAGAAAAAAGAAGGTAATTTCCAGGAAAATGCACCCATAAAACACAGCTATAACCTGCTGGCTTAGAGTAATATCAGTTCTATTTTTATCACAGAAGGAGGTGCCTTTGTTGAACAAGAGAATGCTAAATACAACAAATGGACTTGACTTGAACAGTTTATTGCATAAAAAACTAGATAACCTGAAAATGTGGTTAATTTATTACATCATAACATGAACTGATGACCAGCAAACATATATGGTTTGAAACACATTTACTTTTCCCTTTTGTTTTAGAGGACAAGATTGGTTCTGACTCTCGGGCACCAGTCCATTAACGTATCTCCAAAAGATAAACATGTTTCCAGGCTTTGACCCAATGTTGGTGCTGCTGGAAGCCATGGGCAAGCTTCTCACATTTCCCTCCTTACGGCAGTTTGTAAATTGGTTGGATTCTAAAATTAAGACACAAAATTAAAACATTTCCACTGATGCTTAAAACACCATCAGAATTATCCCCGTCAGATTATAGCATGATAATCCACATATGGTATTAGAAAGAGACATTCAGAAACATGGACAAAGACGGCTAACAAGCAAATAACTGTTGACCACAGTTAAAAGATATACATGTTTGGAGGGAGAAATAATCATAGTAGATTTACCAAGAAACTCCAGAGCAGAAGCTGGTAGGTTCATGATCACGTGATCCACATGCTCCCAGGGCTTCGTATTCAATGACTCAGAACTCTTCATTCTCTTATTTGGTCCTCTTTTTTTCCTACCAGTAACAGAAACACCATCATTGACAGCAGATCTGCCTTCTCCCTCTAGGGCACGAAATGAGCAAATTTAGTTATTTGTGTTCAAAGCATCTCAAAAGCATAGTATTCACACATACACTGGGTTCAGCATGGACAGGAATAAAACAGAAAACTAACTCTTAAATATGCACATAATTGATTATCACAAAGCACACTAGAGCATTTATCATTTCTTTGCCAGCCCCACCTTCTTGAGAACTCACAGAACGTCTTTTCATGGAAGTTACACTCACAGCTGCTACCATAGATGAAACATCAGGTCCAGCAATGTTGCATGAAGTTTTCTCTTGTACTTCTTTGACCTCATCTGCAGGGGTAGTCCAGATTAACAAATGAAATGCTTTTGGGGGTAAGATAACCAGTATACAGCTGAATAATTCACGTACAGTCTTTAGATAGAGTCTCCCCATCTGCTTGGCCACTGGGTTTCTCAGAGAAATCAGCATCAGCTTCGGCATTGCTTCCGTTAGAGGGTACGGCCATGAGTTGAGAAATAAATTTCCTTGCATCCATATTGTATGGGTAAACTAGATGATCAACCTTGTTGATTTCGGCATTAATTTTCAGATAACAAATGCTATCTGGGTTCAAATCATTTGCATACACTACACATTCTTTTTGCACTGCTGGTATAGCAAAAGGACCAATGCCAGCAAACATATCACATATGGTCTCCCCTGCCTGGAACTGTGAGACCAGCCTTATATGCTCATGTTCCAATCTAGAATTCCAATACACCAAGCTGTAATCAAGCTTGAACGTTGAACCATATTGCTTCACTTCTGTGACCATATCATCTTTCCCAGCCAGTATCTCAAATTTTGGCACACGAAATTCATTGGTAATTGTTCCAACTTTATTCACAACTGTCTGGATCCTGGGGTAGTTTTTCTGGAAGGATCAGGAATGAATAACTTGCTCAAATTAAGAAAAAGATAGGTGACTAGGGAAAGGCAGAAACAGGTTAGAATTCTCTCATTAAACGAAACTGAAACCATGATAGAAATATTATCACATAGATGCCTGGAGATAAAGTGAAGGAGATGGAAGGGAGCAGCTTGGCCCTAATGCAGATGAGGTAAAATCAAGTGTCTGGCACCAAATCTTAGGTTAAGGAAAAGCATAAGAAGGAAAGATCTTTGTTTAGGGAGAAAAAACAAGTATCTCATTCATATCAATTAGTTCCATCAAATATTAAGGAGACGAAATTAAATCTGATGCAAAACATTTACATTGCACTATAGCAGAGATTCATGCATAAGAGGGGAAAACCAAGTGTACGTTGATTCCTTTTTTCATGGACATAGCTAAATGGAAGACACATTCATTAAGGCCATAAATTAGAAAACATACATCATAAATAACTTTGCCGATTACGTCCTTGTAAGGAAGAAGCTCATCAATTATATTTAAATGAGCAATGTGACCTGCAGAAATATCACCTCAATTATTTAGGGACCTCAGTTGGAAGGACAGAATGTTGAAATTTTGGACTTCGAATTACAGGAAGAGAGATGTACAATGAAGATTCTCTAAAACCTATAAAGAAAGTATAGAAAAGTTAAAGAGAAAAATGTTGCATTGAAATACTTAACTATTGTCTCAAATGATGATGGTACTTCAAGGCCAGGGGGAAGAATCTGCTTTAATATATGGTCTGCAATGTAGCAACTGGTGAAAATAAGGCAACTAGTCATGTGAATCTCAATTATTGGATTTGAAACCAATATAACCTATCTGTAATGGTCATAAAATTTATAACTTTGTATTGCATGTCTTCTTAGGTGAGTTAGTTATATTCTAAAGGACAAGAAAATGCATATTTTGTGTAACAATGACACGACATTGATGGAGGTGTAAATGAATGCCAAAACAATAAGTATCAGGTATACACATATATCATATATGGTACGCTTATAACATGACTTTTATGCACATGAATATAAGCTGATGAACAAAGAAATGGTGATAGTAAATAAAAGAAATGCATGAGTTAGGATCACAAATGAGAGCACTATTGTATTTTAGATTATTTATTTCTGAGTTCACTTGTTGCAAATTCCCCACACCTCTCCTCCAATTTTCAAGTTCAATTTGCTTAGATTAACAAAGGACACAAGAATATAGGAAGGGCCAAAAGTGAGGAGAGACACAATTTCACTTAAATGCCTACTTTACAAAAGATATTTTTGGCAGGTTATGAAATATTTAAAATAAGGTCTATATAAACAGAGGTGCTAACCTAACAAATAAAACAACTTACCAAACTACTACAAGAATATAATGTAGGAGGTTATTAACTATAGCTCACACCAACTCGCAATAAGGCTATAGACAACACAATCTTCCAGTTTAGAGAGATGGAGGCTGAAGTTTTACCACCATAAAGTTATCAAAACAAAAATACTTCGCCACCGCCAAAAATCATTTTACGGTAACTAAAAATTGCAATTAAGGGTATAGTTATTTCCATTCTCAGTATAACAAATTTTACTGGTTTTGAACTGCTAAACACAACAACAACAACAACAACAACAAAAAACCAGTGAGTTCCAACGAGTGGGGGGTGGGAAGGGTAATATGTATGCAGACTTTACTCCTAGGGAGACTGCCCTAGGAGGACAGAGAGGCTGTTTCCGATAACCCCTCGGCTAAAGACAAGATGAAAAGAAGCAATGGTAACCTATGTTGTTCAGACTCTCTAAAAATGTCTCAGAGTGCATGTTGCATCCTCCAAATGTAGTGTATTTTTGGAGGATCCGACACAGGTGCGGCAACATTTTGGAGAGTCCGCGCAACATAGATGGTAACGAGGTGTAACAACAAGATATTAAGAAAACCGAAGCAAAAGAATGGAATCGAAGGTAGTACTAACATTCCAAGAATAAAGAGATACCCTACTAACACTAATGCTACAGGTCTGAGAAAGAAAAAGAGAAACGTTCGACTGCTTACTAACCTTCCATCCTAATTATCGACCTCCACATCCTCTTATCAAAGGTCATGTCCTCGGTAAGCTCCAACTACGCCATGTCCTGCCTAATCACCTCTCCCCAATATTTTTTGGCCTACCTCTATCCCTTCTCGTACCCACCAAGGTCAACGTCTCACACCTCCTAACTGGGACATCTGTGCTTTTCCTCTTTACATGCCCCAATCATCTCAGACTCGCCTCACGCATCTTATCCTCCACGGGGGCAACTCCTACATTTTCCCGAACAACTTCATTCTTAATCTTATCTAACCTGGTATGGCCACATATCCATCTCAACATCCTCATTTCAGCTACTTTCATCTCTTGAACACGAGAGTTCTTGACTATCCAACACTCCTCCCCATACAACAAAATTGGTTCTAACCATCACTTTGTTGAACTCACCTTTAAGTTTTAGTGGCACATTCTTATCACCAAGACCTTCCGTCGAAGGTCTATTAGAAATAGCCTCTCTATCTCTATAAAGTAGGGGTAAAGTCCGCATACAGCCATACACAGTACCCTCCCCAGACTCCATTTATGAGAATACACTAGGAGCCCGTTTGGCTTAGCTGATTTAGAGTAGCTGATAAGCATTAGGTGTTGAAAAACACTTTTAAGTGCTGAAGCTGATTTTAAAAATAAGCAATTACGTGTTTGGATAAAAGTGCTGAAATTAATAATAATCAGTTGAAGAACTAGATATATGAAGAGTTTTATTTTAAAAAAAAGTATTTTAGGAATAAAATAGTAAATATCTTGGTCAAACCTAAAGTGCTTATAAGCTGAAAATTTGATAAGTTGGGGGAGACCAACTTATAACTTTTGGCTTGTAAGCACATTTAATTTTACCAAACGCGTAGATAAGTCAAAAAGTGCTTATAAGCCAGTTTGACCAGCTTATAAGCTTACCCAAACACCCTCTAGGTTTTTTATTGTTGTTGTTATTGTTGTTGTTGTTGTTGTATTCTTATCACATAAAACACCGAAAGCGAGCCTCCATTTCATCCACCCTGCTCCAATACGATATGTAATATCCTCATCAAACTCCCAATTTCCCTGTATTACTAATCCAAAGTACTTGAAACTATCTCTTTTAGGGATGACATGTGTATCAAGCCTAACATCCATGTCAGCTTCCTAGGTTACGTCGATGAACTTACACAACAAGTATTTTGTCTTGATCCTGCTTAACTTGAAACCTTTAGACTTTAAGGTCTGTCGCCATACCTCCAGTCGATCGTTAACACCACCTCACGTCTAGTCAATTGGAACTATGTCGTCTGCAAATAATATACACCATACCACCTCCACTTGAATGTGTCGCGTCAGTGCGTCAATTGCCAAGGAAAGCAAAAACGGACTAAGGGCTGATCGCTGGTGCAACCCCATCACAACGTGGAAGTGTTCTGAGTCTCCTCCCACCGTCCTTACTCGAGTCTCAACTCCATCATACATGTCTTTAATCACCCCAATGTAGGCTACAAGCACGTCTTTACACTTTAAACATCTCCAAAGAACCTCTCTCGCGACTTTGTCGTATGCTTTCTGTAGGTCAATGAACACCACATGCAAGTCCTTCATTTCCCTATACTACTCCACCATTTACTAGGTGAATGGCTTCTGTAATCGAACGACCTGGCATGAATCAAATTGGTTCTTAGAAATGGACAACATTCCTCCTCAACCTTTCCTCTACTACCCTCTCCCAAACATTCGTATAGCTTAACAGCTTGATACGCCTATAGTTATTGCAATTTTGGATATCACCCTCGTTCTTATACAGCAAAATCAACGCACTCCACCTCCATTCTCCGAGCATCTTCTTCGTTCTAAAAAAACGTTAAACAACCAGTGAGCCGCACTCCAAGCTTGCCCTACCCACATTTTTTCTAGAATTCCACGGGAATTTTGTTTAGCCCGGTCGCTCTACCCTACCTCATCCTACGCATAGCCCCCTCGGCCTCCTCAATTCTTATGCGCCTACAAAATCTAAAATCTCGACGACTCTTGGAGTGCTCCAAATCACCTAGCACAATGTTCATATCCCCCTCTTCGCTCAAGAGTTTATGGAAGAACAATTGCCATCTCGCCTAATGTGTGTTTCTTCCATCAAAAATCTGCTCTCTCATCTTTAATGCATTTCACTCGACATAGAATACATAATTTTAGTGGCTTTCTGTTTTCGCAAGATACATAACATTCAGCGACTTTCTACAATTTCCTTTTATTAAGGTGAGCTACATTTTGCAAGAGTAACGGAATATGCAAGATGTTCCCAAACTAAGCTTTGAAATCATTCTTATTCTACTAACATTATTGATAATTTGTATCCACTATGATTTTGTTTAAAATGAATATCACCTCAGAAAAGTTTACATAATTTCAGAAAGAATATACAGAATGAATGAGAGAGAAAAGAAGAGACAATTATTTAACCTAGAATCCGGACTATTCCAGTCAAATGGATTGCAATATTGCAAAAGAAAGATGTACACTATAAGGAACTATCAAAAGTTAATAGGACTCATAGTTCAACTCATAGTGGAGGACTAATCGCTTACCTGCACTCCAATAAGAATAACCAAGTGTCAGCAAGTAGGGAGCAACTTCAAACTGACACAGGCCTTTTAGTTCAGCAAGCTTTTGAGCAGGAATATCAGATAAGTCTGTATCATAATTGGCCAAAAATAGGTATGTTAGCAAAAAGATGTTGATGACAGTGGTCAAAATGTACCAGTGTTCAATATAAATTTGAATCTCAGACATCCAAAGTTAGTAACAGTGGCTCCCAGGATGAGACTAGACAGAAAATGAATAGAAGCCACATGTAACATAACGGATGATGAGTCCTCTTAATGAACTAGTTACTGAGTCGCAAAGAATGAAAAAAATTTCATACAGCCAATACTTGGTTGAGAACAATATATGACACAGAAATATCAACACACAACCTTGTTTTATTTAGAAAAGAAAGGTTATTGCAAGCAGAGAGTTGGCATCGGAAGTATTACACTATATATCAGAAATTCCTATAGCCAGAGCCCATGACCTATCTTGAATTGTCGGAATACGAACTAAAGCATTAGTATATACTCCTTAACACAAAATAATACCAACAATCACCTTCAAAAGAAAAGGAAAAAAACAATAATAAAACTGATAAAAAGAAATGCCTGTCCCAAGAGCTTTCTGCTTTCTAATTGTTTTCGTGGATGAAGCAGGAAAAAAACATGATAGGCAAAGAAAAGTCAATTCCGAAGATCACATCTGATCAAGAATGGGAAGAGGCAGTAATGAGCTTCCTGTCTAGCTTTCTAAATCAAGGAATGGAATGAACTATAAACCCACATTATCTTGCCCAAGCTGGTAAAAATGGGACAAAATTTAAGCTTGATTTGAGCCAACAACAATCAAGTCAACCAGCAAGATGCAAAACTTTCATCAAAGTGAATCAAGATATTCTGATTCGTTGCTTTATGTTTGACAACTCTTTAGTTGTTTCTCTTTTCTACTTTATGGGTATGCATAGAAGAATACATACTATTGCAAGGATGTCGCCGTAGCAGATCTTGTTTTCCAAGTCATGAAATAAAATGAGAATGCTCATGCTCAGGCTTTTCATCCATGAAAATCTCAACAGACAAGAAATTTCCATGTATAGCAGAAATTAGGGGGATATGTTCCTAGCTATCTGTCATAAAGTGACATATTCATTTACCTGGTCTTTCGACTTTTTCAGAGAAAATCATGAACCGGGTTTTTTCATTTGTTGGATCCTCAGTGATAGGCTTTACGCGTGGCCTGTCAAATAAATGCCTACAAGAAATGATCTTTCATCACCAGCAGCGGAAAAAAGAGTTAAAAGGTAAATGAGACACTCAACAAAGGAGATACCAACAAAAGATTTGATGTTTAGCATTTTTTGTAGAAGGTGTGGTGCTCTAGAGCAGTAAATATAACAATAAATACAGTTGCGAGCCAAAAAGTGATCTTTCAAACAACGTCTAATATGAGTTTCAGATATGTGACTTTTCATTCACCAGATAGGAGAAAAGCGAGTTCCACATATGAGTCCGTGTACATTAAGGCTTTTCAATTAATTAAATTGGAATATAGAGAAGATATGAACTGTGGGATTTACTCATAAGAACCAAGCATCCAATATAAGGCATGTTCTAACTTGTTAGTAAATTTAGCAGAGGAGTATTATCGAACGCCTCCACAGTTATCAAGGATCGCCTTCATGTCATATACTTTACTTTTATTTTGACAAGGAAAACAATGTTTATATGATAATTTGTCTAGCAAAAAAGTTAATCTAAAAGGAAGGATAATCCATACCCATGGAGTATTCTCATGGCAGCCTTGCAATGCTCCCGAGGAATCCTAAGTGCCCATAGTTTCAGGGGCATGTCGAACTTGCTCTCATCCAATTCCACCATTTTGCGCGACAATTATTAGTGATACAAGTGGGGGTTCACACAAGAATCTCAAAGAGAAGTGGTGAAAATGCTTTCAACAACAAATTAACCAACACTAGAAGAATTCAAATTCGATTTGGGGTTTTAGGGCTTTGTATTGAGCAGAAATGAAGATGAAAGTGGAGGGAACAAATAGGCCGGAAAGGCAGGGAGGGTCAGTTCGGCCCATTTATTTAAGAGAATTTTTCCAAAGCACCATGTTTTAGAGTTAATTTGCTATTTATAGCCCTTTATTATATTACGTATTATAGATATCTTTTATCAAAATATATAATATATTTTATATATTTAAGCTGTTGTATTTAATTATACAACCAAAAAAAATAGGCGGTAAAATAGGAATGCCAGCTAATTTTGATATATATTTAACTATATTCAAACTCCATTAAAGTTAAATACAGTAACGTATCTGCGCAAAAAATTGAATGTTAAAAATTTTTAAAAACTGGAGGAAATCTAATCAAATTATATTTCCCTAATTTTACTCAACAAACTTGAAAGATACCTCATTAAGTTGTACTCTTGTCAAAGAAACAAACCCAGAAACGTGAAAAAGCAAAAAAACAGAGCTCTGCTTATCGATATTGTGCGTTCTCTTCTCCTTCTTTTCGATTGATACAAATTATATACAAAAGAAGGTATAACTCCTCTATACATATGGCAAGTTTAACAGTTTTGTTGCATCGACTTTTCAATTGAGGGAATACTTATTAAGGAGTATGCCTCCTTTAATGATCTAGTTGCTTCAATATCTAGTCAACTGGGTATAGATTTGAGCTCAAAGACCATTAAAATACAATAAACTGTACAAGGGAATCACATGCCAATAAAAATACATAATGATATGGGTTACAGAGTGTATGTAGAATTGAAAAAAGAGAATAAAGAATTTGGGATGTATCCTTTGTGCATAACAACTATTGAAAAAGAGCTTATATCCGGAGGTAGTTTAAATCAAGGCGACATTATGCAATTAGACGAAGCATTTTCCAAGGTATGATTCCGATACATATGATACACTCGTAATAGAATTTGTCAATTCAGGAGAAGCGATTGGAGTGTTCGAACTCTACAAGGATTTGATTATTTCAAAAACTAATCAAAAGGAGGTTATGGCTGAACAAGTTTATAAGGAAAAAGCGACATTGAAAGAAGTGATGGAGAATTACGCTATAGCTCAAAGGTTTTAATTCCGGGTTGATCGCTCTAATGTTGTTAGGTTAGGTGCAGTTGTATTTTGTTGTATTTGTGCGTTTCCTCCTGATGATGAATACATGAAAACAGATGTTTGTTTAGGGTTTTCACTTACATGTATTCAAATGTATTTTACTGGTGTAAAAATACTTTGGTCTGCCGTGGTATTAAGTGTTTGCATATTGATACAAGCGTATTCAGTTGTATTTATTGTGTTTATGCAATTGTATTTTATTGTATTTGAGAGTATTTGTGTGTTTCCTCCTGATGATGAACAAATATGAAAACAAATATTTATTTAGGGTGCTCAATTACATGTATTCAAATGTATTTTACTTGTGTAAAAATACTTTCACCAGTTTCATTGAGTCCATCAATGCCGCACTAGTTTCAGCAAGGAAATTGCCAATATAAGACCTCCTCGAAGAAGTTAGGAAGATGTTTGAACGTTGGAATTGTAGTAACCGCAAAGAAGCTACACAGACATACAAGACGCTTGGGAAAAAATACCAGGAAATGCTGGAGTTGAATGAGACAATGTGTACTCGTATGACTGCAAGTAAACTTTTGCTGTCATTGTTGTATATATTTCTAGTTATTTTCGGAATTACTGGCATAAATACAATTGAATACAACAATTTTTAAGGACTTAATACAACTTAATACATGCAAGCACATAAAAGGCATATTTTTCCATAGATATGTTATGAATACAACTGAATGTAACTAAGTTACATGCTCAAAAATCTACTTGAATACATCAGAATACAACTAGCAATATGAGATTTAAGTTTTATATGTATGGTGAGTACGTATGATTCTATGGGTTTTTTTAGCATACTGTTGCCAAAACTACAATAGACTTTTGATAAGTTCTTCACTTCTCGCAGTTGATATTTTGCTGGTCTAAAAATATAATATAGTCATATGTATGCTAATGTTTCAGTTATATTTAACTTATAGGTAATTCAGGTGAATGTGCACAAAACTTATATTTTTATTTTTAAATGTAGGTGGTACCATCAACCGAATACTTACATACGGTTAATGATGGTGGAGAAATTACACAGTCTGCTTGTTAGAGAGAAAATATGTTTGTGGGAGGTTCCAAATTGATGAATTACTATGCCCACATGCTTGGGCTGTATTGAATAGCAAGTTTCTAATGCCAGAAGAATGTTGTTCTAACTATTACAAACCAACTACAATTGTAATGATCTATAATGTGCCAGTGTACCCGCTACGGACAAAAATAACTGGAATATACCAGAACATGTTGCAGAGGAGGTTGTGTTAGAAACTACGCTTTACGCTAGAGGGGGGATGAATAGCGTATTAATAGAATTTAGCGTTTTCTTGCGGAATTTAAACTTTGCAGGAAGTAAAATAAATGCAGAAAAATAAACTTACACAAAGATGTATACTGGTTGGCCACCAACGTGGTTAGTCCAGTCCCCGAGAGACTCTCTCGAGATTTTTCACTATCTTGTTAAGCTTAAGGGTGCTCAACAAACCGTTACACACTTGAGGACACAAGCCTCAAACCGTTGCTCGGAGATCGCAATCTCAAAGACTTCACCCAAGGAAACGCAAGTTCCTTGAAACAAGAGAATCGCAATTCTCTTACAAGTATATCAAATACTTGGACACTCACTTAACTAAAGTACTCCTTATTGAGTAGATATGAGTAAAAGAATATGTTCAAGATCACAACAACTTTAAGCAATAATATGGCTCTCAAAAGCTTTATGAAATGAGTAGAAAATGAAGAACAATTGAATGAAAGCTTATAGCAATGTAATGATCAGTTTGTGTATGTTGTTGTTTTTAAAACACTGAAATGAAGCTGTATTTATAGTTGAAAAAGTTGGTTCAACCGTTGTCTAATTGCCAATTAAGAGTTGCTGAAATTACTCAGTGATAATCGATTATTAAGACCAAATAATCGATTATCTGCCAGTCAGTTTAAAAATCAATCCCAGATTTAACGCTTCACAATCGATTATACATAATCTATAATCGATTACTGGCAATATTCAAAATCAGATAATCGATTACACTAAGTTCATAATCGATTACTTTAGCAACGTTCTAAAAATCATTTCCGGATTTTAAGCAAAACATCGATTATATAAAATCAATAATCGATTACTTCAGCAACGTTCTAAAAATCATTTCCGGATTTTAAGTAAAACATCGATTATATAAAATCAATAATCGATTACTTCAGCAACGTTCTAAAAATCATTTCCAGATTTTAAGCAGAACATTGATTATCTAGAATCAATAATCGATTACCTTATGGTATTTGAAAATCATTTGACAACGGCCAGCTTCAACAATCGATTGTCCTTTGCAACAATCGATTACTTGTTATTTTCTGAAAATCATAAAACTTACTGTCTCAGTGATAATCGATTATCTAAAGACATAATCGATTACTTAATTAAATTTAAAATCACTGGAAGACATCAACTCAACACAATCGATCACCATTAGTTCATAATCGATTATTTTGAGTATTGAAAAACTTTACCTCAACAACAATCGATTGTCATTTGTTCACAATCGATTATCATGCAGATTTGGAAAAACCTGATGTTCACTGTCTTACTCACAATCGATTATCATTAATTCATAATCGATTGTCATGCAGTCTTGGCTCAGAAACAATCGATTATCATAAGTACATAATCGATTATTTTAGCCCAGATTTTTGAGGCATGTTTAGAAAATATTTTGTCTAATGTAAATATGCATGATTTAAAATCTTTTTGACACAGAATTAAATATGCATGATTTTGGAAAATAGTTTTATGAGAGAGGCCATACTATGAGTCAAGTTATAGGATCGAGATAACAATTTAGAACAACTCAATAACAATTAAAAGCTATATCTTGAACTTCAATCTTATTCGCAACCATTGTGCGCTTGTACTTGAATTCCGTCATATATCAATTTTTGCTTCGTTTGTCATTCATCAAAACCTGCAAAAGAGTACACGTTTAGTATATTGCATTGAGAACGTGTTTCTAACAATTTCCCCCTTTTTGATAATGGCAAACATTAAGCGGGATATGCAATTTAGGCAAAAGATATTGACAATTCAAGACAAGTAACAATTATGCAATTTGGTTCTTGTTCCCCCTCAATTTTAGAGTTCCCCCTCAATTTTAGCTTATAAGCAATCAATGAATTAAGAGGTGGTGCATACCCGATATCCCGTTTTCTTCCCCCTTTTGCCATTAGCAAAAAAATAGCAAGGAAAGATGCAAAAAGATGAAATAAACAAGGTTTATTTATTGGAAAAAAATTAGAGGGTAGTCGATTATTGATACGGGATAATCGATTTTTATAGGGACATTGCTGCAGATTCGCGGTTTGCTTAAGAATTGCTCTTAGCTCTAGGGTGATACCTGCAAAAAGAAGTTAGACGCCTCCGACGCTCAAGTTAGAAATCATGTAGGAAAGAAAATGCAATGCATGACTTAGATCAAAGTGGAGTCAAGGATCCCGAGTTCACTGCGAATTCGGAAGAAGGACTCTTTCTCTAAAGGCTTGGTAAAGATGTCTGCCAATTGGCTTTTGGTTTCAACAAATTCAATTTCGACATCGCCTTTGAGTACATGATCTCTAATAAAATGATGTCTAATTTCGATGTGTTTTGTTCGCGAATGAAGAACGGGGTTCTTCGTCAAGCATATGGCGCTAGTGTTATCACATCTAAGAGGAATGTGATCAAGACTTAGGCCATAGTCCAAGAGTTGTTGTTTCATCCATAGGATTTGAGCACAGCAACTCCCCGCGGCTACATATTCAGCCTCGGTGGTAGACAACGCAACACTTACTTGTTTCTTACTAAACCAAGAGACAAGAGAGCTACCGAGCAAATGGCAAGTGCCACTTGTGCTCTTGCGGTCCAATTTGCATCCAGCAAAATCGGAATTGGAATATCCAATAAGTTGGCATGAAGAGCCTTTGGGGTACCATAGACCCACATTTGTAGTACCAATGAGATACCTTAATATCCGTTTCACCACAGTAAGGTGAGACTCCTTCGGACATGACTGATAGCGAGCACATACACACACGCTAAACATGATGTCCGGACGACTAGCGGTAAGATAAAGAAGAGAGCCAATCATACCTCGATACTTTTTAGTGTCGACTTCCTTACCTTTTCATCTTTGTCTAGATGATCGGATGTGCTCATGGGAGTAGCCATTTCTTTTGCATTGTTCATCTCAAAGCGTTTTAGTAGTTCTTTGCAATATTTGGCTTGGCATATGAATGTACCTTCTTTCATTTGTTTCACTTGTAACCCCAAAAAGAATGTTAACTCGCCCATCATAGACATTTCAAATTCGCTAGTCATTAGATCGGAAAATTCCTTGCATAAAACATTGTTAGTAGCACCAAATATAATATCGTCTACATATATTTGAACTAATAAAATATCATTGTTTTTATGCTTGACAAAGAGGGTTGTGTCAACTTTTCCCCTAATGAAATCATTTTCCAAAAGAAATTTACTCAACCTTTCATACCAAGCTCGAGGAGCTTGTTTTAAACCATAAAGAGCCTTTTTGAGTTTGAAAACATGATCGGGATATTTAAAATCTTCAAAGCCGGGGGGTTGTTTGACATAAACTTCTTCTTCAATAAAACCATTTAGAAAAGCACTTTTCACATCCATTTGATATAGAATAAAATTCATTGAAGAGGCGAAAGCAAGTAATAGACGAATAGCTTCTAATCTAGCTACGGGAGCATAGGTTTCCTCATAATCAATACCTTCTTCTTGACTATAGCCTTTTGCCACAAGCCTAGCTTTGTTTCTAGTGATTATACCATTTTCATCTTGTTTATTGCGAAAAACCCATCTCGTACCAATTATAGAATGACCTTCGGGTCTTGGCACCAAATCCCAAACGTTATTGCGTTCGAACTGGTTAAGCTCCTCTTGCATTGCCAAGGTCCAAAATTCATCCCCAATTGCTTCGGAGATGGTTTAAGGTTCAATTTGAGAAACAAAAGCAGTAAGTTCTAAAGTGTTTTTGAGGGAGTTTCGGGTACTTACCTTTTCTCCAACATCGCCGATTACCTGTTCGAGAGGATGATCCTTGATCGTTCTCCACTCGTTAGGCGTATTTATTCCTTTTTTCTAATTGTGGCGCTTCTTCCGTTGGTTGTTCCCCAATTTCATTTTTGTTTTCCTTTGAAGGTTCTTCTTGGATTTTATCTTTCAAGCTATCCAAGATACCTGCAAGATCAAAACCGGATTCCTTTCTCGCCAAGCGAGTATTATCTTCGGAACACAACATGAGGGGATTCCTCCACAATTTGGGTTCTTTTGTTAAAGATCCTATATGCTTTGCTACGTGAGGAATAACCAATGAAAATACCTTCATCCGATTTAGCATCAAACTTACCCAATTGGTCCTTCCCATTATTATGAACAAAACATTTACAACCAAAAACACGTAAATGAGAAATGTTGGGTTTTCTACCCTTATAAAGTTCATATGGGGTTTTCATGAGTATCGGCCGAATTGCTACTCTATTTAAAACATAGCAAGCGGTACTCACGGCGTCCGCCCAAAAGTATTTGGGAATCTTAGCTTCGTCGAGCATGGTTCTAGCCATCTCTTCGAGACACCTATTTTTCCTTTCCACCACCCCATTTTGTTGTGGTGTCCGTGGAGCGGAAAAGGTGTGTTCGATTCCGAGTTCGTCACAAAAATCCGCAAAGAGATTGTGATCAAACTCTCCCCCATGATCACTTCTAATCGAAGTGACGGTCGATTCCTTTTCGTTTTGAACACGCTTAAGGAAATACTTGAAATTTTGAAAAGCATCACTTTTATTTGCAAGAAATAGAGTCCAAGTAAATCTAGAAAAGTCATCAACAATTACAAAAACATATTTATTTTTACCAAGACTTTCAATACGAGAGGGACCAAATAAATCCATGTGAAGTAATTGCAAAGGTGTAGACGTTGAAACAATATTCTTGGATTTAAAAGATGCTTTGGTTTGCTTCCCTTTTTGACAAGAATCGCAAATAGAATCATTTTCAAACTTTAAACTGGGAAGACCAACTACTAAGTTTTGAGAAAGAAGCTTGTTCAAAAGATGCATGTTCATGTGTGCTACTCTACGATGCCATAGCAGAGAGTTATCCTCTTTGCTTACTAAACAATCAACATATTCGGGTGAGGAGTTTGCAAGATCAACCATATAGATATTATCAATTCTAAAACCACGAAGTATGATCTTGAAATCACTACGTCTAAATACAAGACATTCATCCGAATTAAATAGAGCAAGATTTCCCTTGTCACATAATTGGCTTATGCTCAAGAGATTATGCTTCAAACCTTTCACAAGTAGTATATGTTTAATAGAGGAGTTTTCGTCCTTACCGACCGAACCAATGCCGATAATTTTCCTTTATTGTTATCATCAAATGTGACACTTCCTCCTTCTTTGTGCTCTAGTTGAAGGAATTTGGATTCATCTCCCGTCATGTGTTTGGAGCATCCACTATCAAGGTACCATAGTACACTTGATCCCTTCAAGCACACCTACAAAACAAATTAATGTTCTTTAGGTACCCATGCCATCTTGGGTCCTTGAGGGTTAGGCATGTTATAATGATGCAATTGATTTATATGTCTATGACGAGTAAAGCAAGCGGGAGCAATATGACCAATACGTCTACAATAATGACAAGTCACGTTGGGATTATGCATTTTTCTAGGTACATAGTAACTAGATGAATGAAGGTTGCTTACTCTACTTTGAACACCATTGTTTCTCCTATTATGAGCTCTAGGAGGTTCACAAGTTTGTCTAAAATATGCATCATTTCTAGAATATCTATTTCTAGGTGGAGGGTCATTTCTTGGTCTTCTAAATTGTTCAAGGTTTGGCCTAAAATATGCATCATTTCTAGGTCTTCTAGCATTTTCACCATTTGGTCTAACATGCAAGTTATTTCTAGGATTTCTACTTCTAGGATAAGCATTTTGGTTATTAGTCCTAGGTTGAGCTCTAGGTTGTTGTGGTTTAGCACCAACCTTTTCTTCATTCTTGAATCCTATTCCATGTTTAGTTGATTTTAGATTAACAAGCACATCATTCAAGTTTTTATGCGAAGAATTAAACTTATCTAATGTGCCTTTAAGTCTAGCTACTTCATTCTTAAGAAGCACACAGGAAGAACAGTTTCTAGTAGAACCTTCAGGTTTATCAGCACTTCTTTTTCCATAAAACTTGTTTTCCTCTTTTAGCTTCTCATTTTCGAAAACCAGTTTTTCTAATTCTTTTTCTTTTAATGAAAGCTGTGTTTGAAAATCTTTTTCTTTTAGAGAAGCGCTTTCTTTAACACTTTTGACAGTTTTTGAAGCTTTGATAAATTCAGCATATAGTTCATCAAAAGCATTTCTCATTTCATCAAGAGTAAAGAAATTTTGAGAAGAGATTTGACTTACCTCGTCTTTGCCGTCTTCTTGAGCCATGAGACATAAATTTGCTGCTTCATCGTCTTCTTCTTCGCTTGCTTCATCTCCGGAATCTCCTCCCCAAGAGATGTATGCACGTTGCTTTTTGAAGGGTTTCTTCTCCTTTTTGATGTTAGGGCAATTTGATTTTATGTGCCCGGTTTCTCCGCATTCATAGCATTTTAGTTGATCGCCTTGCTTTTTGTTCTTGCGTTCATACTCTTTGCGCATGAATTTTTGAAACCTTTTGATAACGAGTCCAAACTCGTTGTCACCTTCCTCATCAATTTGTGGTTGGCTAGCCTTTAGAGCAATCCTTTGCCTTCTTTGATCATCAACAAACGGGTTAAGTATAGTTGATTCATAGGTTTTGAGATTACCTCTTAATGCGTCAATTGTGACATTTGTGATGCCAATGGATTCTTGGATTGCATCGGCCTTTGATCGCCATGCCGGAGTGAGACTTCTGAGGATCTTCCGGACAAGTTCTCTATCCGTAAACGTCTTTTTGAGGGCGTGTAGATCATTCACGATCATTGAGAATCGCTCAAACATTTCGTCTACTTTCTCTCCTTCCTTCATGTGGAATAGTTCATAAGAGTGAGTTAAGAAATCAATTTTAGCTTCTCGTACCTGGTCGGTTCCTTCGTATGTCACTTCAAGCTTATCCCACATTTCTTTTGCTGTTTTGCAACATGATATCTTCATGTAGTCGTTAGCATTAACAGCACAATATAATAAATTTATAGCTTTGGCATTATTTTGAACCTTACGAATATCCTCCGCGGTATATTCCTCTTCGGTCTTTGGAACCCATTCGTCTTCCACCTTCTTGGTTGGAATTTGGTTTCCATTGGTGAATACTTTCCACAAATGAAAGCTATTTGATTGCACAAAGATTTGCATCCTCTCCTTCCAGTATGAGTAGTTTGTGCTGTTGAATAGAGGAGGTCGTGTAGAGCATTGTCCTTCTTCAATTCCTGCAAAAGAGTCAAGAGTAGAAGCCATGGATGGTTCTCTCAAACGGTTAAGTTTTCAGAGAGTTGGGCTCTGATACCAATTGTTAGAAACTACGCTTTACGCTAGAGGGGGGGGGGGTGAATAGCGTATTAATAGAATTTAGCGTTTTCTTGCGGAATTTAAACTTTGCAGGAAGTAAAATAAATGCAGAAAAATAAACTTACACAAAGATGTATACTGGTTGGCCACCAACGTGGTTAGTCCAGTCCCCGAGAGACTCTCTCGAGATTTTTCACTATCTTGTTAAGCTTAAGGGTGCTCAACAAACCGTTACACACTTGAGGACACAAGCCTCAAACTGTTGCTCGGAGATCGCAATCTCAAAGACTTCACCCAAGGAAACGCAAGTTCCTTGAAACAAGAGAATCGCAATTCTCTTACAAGTATATCAAATACTTGGACACTCACTTAACTAAAGTACTCCTTATTGAGTAGATATGAGTAAAAGAATATGTTCAAGATCACAACAACTTTAAGCAATAATATGGCTCTCAAAAGCTTTATGAAATGAGTAGAAAATGAAGAACAATTGAATGAAAGCTTATAGCAATGTAATGATCAGTTTGTGTATGTTGTTGTTTTTAAAACACTGAAATGAAGCTGTATTTATAGTTGAAAAAGTTGGTTCAACCGTTGTCTAATTGCCAATTAAGAGTTGCTGAAATTACTCAGTGATAATCGATTATTAAGACCAAATAATCGATTATCTGCCAGTCAGTTTAAAAATCAATCCCAGATTTAATGCTTCACAATCGATTATACATAATCTATAATCGATTACTGGCAATATTCAAAATAAGATAATCGATTACACTAAGTTCATAATCGATTACTTTAGCAACGTTCTAAAAATCATTTCCGGATTTTAAGCAAAACATCGATTATATAAAATCAATAATCGATTACTTCAGCAACGTTCTAAAAATCATTTCCGGATTTTAAGCAAAACATCGATTATATAAAATCAATAATCGATTACTTCAGCAACGTTCTAAAAATCATTTCCAGATTTTAAGCAGAACATCGATTATCTAGAATCAATAATCGATTACCTTATGGTATTTGAAAATCATTTGACAACGGCCAGCTTCAACAATCGATTGTCCTTTGCAACAATCGATTACTTGTTATTTTCTGAAAATCATAAAACTTACTGTCTCAGTGATAATCGATTATCTAAAGACATAATCGATTACTTAATTAAATTTAAAATCATTGGAAGACATCAACTCAACACAATCGATCACCATTAGTTCATAATCGATTATTTTGAGTATTGAAAAACTTTACCTCAACAACAATCGATTGTCATTTGTTCACAATCGATTATCATGCAGATTTGGAAAAACCTGATGTTCACTGTCTTACTCACAATCGATTACCATTAATTCATAATCGATTGTCATGCAGTCTTGGCTCAGAAACAATCGATTATCATAAGTACATAATCGATTATTTTAGCCCAGATTTTTGAGGCATATTTAGAAAACATTTTGTCTAATGTAAATATGCATGATTTAAAATCTTTTTGACACAGAATTAAATATGCATGATTTTGGAAAATAGTTTTATGAGAGAGGCCACACTATGAGTCAAGTTATAGGATCGAGATAACAATTTAGAACAACTCAATAACAATTAAAAGCTATATCTTGAACTTCAATCTTATTCGCAACCATTGTGCGCTTGTACTTGAATTCCGTCATATATCAATTTTTGCTTCGTTTGTCATTCATCAAAACCTACAAAAGAGTACATGTTTAGTATATTGCATTGAGAACGTGTTTCTAACAGGTTGTACTACCACCCAAATGGAAAAGACCTCCTGGAAGGCCAAAGAAGAAGCGCGATAAAACTTTAAGTGAATTATTGTAGCCGAAAAATCAACATTCATGTAGCATATGTAGGCAGGGAGGACATAACAAGCGAACGTGTAGAAATGCTCCACGTAATAAATAGTTAGAACTCTGACATGTATTGGTACTTCAACAATTTGTCAATACTTTTGATGACATTATCAGATGTAATAAATTCTCTATGTGGAGGAATATTTTTTTAAATTGCCTTCTTGAATATTTCCTTAATACGTGTAGTGGAAGTATTTTTATACAGTTAAATGGTTAGTCAAATACAGCTGAATACGACTATCACGACCCAAATTTTCCCACCACCGGGGTCGTGATGACGCCTACTATCGGAGCTAGGCAAGCCAAAATTTTAGAACATTTCACAAAAACTTTTATCTAAAACAATGTGATAAACTGGAATAAATACTTAAAATATGCGGAAGACTTTTAATAAAACAATAGTAAGTGCAGAAATTTATAGCCCATCTTTACCCAGTATCTGGTGTCACTACTCACGGACTACTAAGGAGTACTAAAAACATCAGTATGAAAGAAAACACATATAATTGTTTGTTTCAAATACATGGGACAACAGGATAAAGTAAGAATACAGAAGACGTCGAGCCTGCAGATGCCTACAGGCTACTTCGGTGTCTCCCGGATCAGAATGCCAACACCTGCACTGCTGCTGTTACTGCTGATCGAATCGTGTATCTGCGCAAAAGAGCGCAAAGTGTAGAATCAGCATAACCGACCATATGTGCTAGTAAGTGCCTGGCCTAACCCGGCGAAGTAGTGACGAGGCTAGACAGGACTACCACATATACTTGTGCATTTCAACATATATGGGCAATAGAAGAGGATACAGGAATTTAAATAATTAAAAGGGAGGGGAGCATGCTATGGGATGGGGGGGGGGGTAAAACAATTTAGGTATAAAATCAACAGTTAAAAAAATAAAACTGTACAACAACAACAATCCATGGAAGAAGAATAACCAACAGTTGCACGGCAGCGCCCATCGTGCTTTTACTCGTCCTCACCAAGAAAATCAATTAAAGTATACGGCATCACCTATCGTATTTTATCACTCTTCCTCACCCAATCAATAGTATAAAGTAAATCCATGGTTACACGGCATCACCCATCGTGTTTTATCACTCTTTCTCACCCAGTCCATAGTATGGAGTAAATAAATGGTTACATGGCATCACCCATCGTGCTTTATCGCTCAGCCTTACCTAAGCAATAATAATAAGTAAATCAATGGTTACACGGCATCACCCATCGTGCTTTATCGCTCATCCTCACCCAAAAAATAATCACATATAATAGGGTGAAGGTATAAACGAAACCATAATAATAACCCCAACAAGGGGAACGCAAACAACAGATGAGTCCCGGCATGCTGTGCATAACCATCAGCAGGGTAGTTCCTTGAGACCAGGTTCTGACACACATGCCCGTAACAAACCATCAAGCTTCTTAATTGTACGCTCGACTTATCCATCAGTCTGTGGATTAAAAGCTATGCTGGGATTCACCTGAGCCCCTAGATCTCTCTGAATCTATAGCTCAACTAGGTCGGCTGAGGTATGATGATTACAAACTATCACCCTACAACCTCGGTAAACCCGTCTAGCAATAATTAATTCTCAGACTAGTGTAGATACAATAAAGTGATCACTTAGTATTTTGCGCACTATACCAAATTTCCCCAAGAAAAATGGGTTAATATGCAATAAAGTAGGTCTTGGATATATCAAGGCATAAGCTTCGTTAGAGCAAATGGTCAATATACCTGTCAAAACGTCTAGTGAAGACTCATGGTCCTGTCGACCCACTAAACCATAAATACAGTTTTGGTTACCGCCTGAACTGGAATCTCTACCTCTGCCTCAACATCTACCGATTGAAGGCTGAAACTCGTTCCCTGAAGGATGCACATACATAGATGATCATGTTGCTAAACTCGTTGGTTGTGCCATACCCCCAGAATATCTATTTGGGCAATCTTGCATCATATTCTCCGGACGCCCACATGTATAACAAGCATCGGAACCTACTCGATATTGGCCCAAGCTCCTTTATCACATATGTCATACTGTGGAATAAATGACCATGTCTGCCTTGAACCTCGCTGTCGCTGTAAACCTGACACACGTGAACTCTCACATGGTCCTTACTGATTGTAGTGGTCATAGATGTAACCTTCTACCTGAGGCAGCGGAGGCCTCGATGGCCGTCCTAAGTACTGCGGCTTATAACTACCTTAAGAATGCTCTTGAGACCTGGAAAATCTCATCCTCTTACATTGCCCTTGCTCAATCTATGTACCCTATTGCCGATGCCTAACACTTTCAATATTCTAGGCAAATGCCTGAAGCCGAGAGATATCCATGTTATCCTGTAATGTAGCAGTGGCATATGCCTCAGTCAACTCTGGGGAAAACTCTACTATAAACTTGTAGATCCTGTTCCACATAGTAGCTACAATGGATGGATTATATATGGCCAATGAGTCAAAACTGAGACTATACTCTCGATCACTTATATTAACCTGCTTGAGGGCTAGCAACTGATTGACTCAAGCATGTCGGATCTCATGTGGTAAAAACTGGTCAAGTAAGGCATCTAAAAACGTTTCCCAAATAGCTGGATGTGCATCACGTTCCTGGGACCTCTCCCATCCCTCATACTAAAGGATGGCTAATCTCGGAGTCAAAAAGCTGCTAGCTCAAATGCCTCTTTATCCATTGCATGTATAACCCAAAAGATCCTGTAAAGCTGATATATGAGATCATATGGGTCCTCCCTCTAATCTATCCTCATGAACTCTAGGGGACTCAAAGCAATAAACTCTCAAACCCTTGAACTCCCAGACCCCTCAGAAGACCCTGCACTAGATGATGCCCTATCCTGTTGCTAGGTAGCTACCAATTGTATCAACAGATGCACCACACTCCTTAAGTCCTAATCTGATAGAAGTGGAGAGGGAACCAGATATGCGGTATCCCTATGAATATCCTCAAGTGGTGGAGGAGATGGTATTGGCTGAGCAGGGGTGTCGCCCTTGCTCTTAGACTGGTCCCCATCTATTAGGGATACCTTGATGGTCCCCTCACCTGCTGCTATATTTCTCATCTGGATAGCTGCAGTATTCCTAGTCACTGCCATCTATGTATGCAAATACCAACATGTAAATTTAAATAAAATTTCCTATAACTCAGTTCTATAGCACGATCTAGAATTGAAAGAAGGGTAACCAACTCCAAATGCCTTGTAGAGCCCTGCTTATATAAAGTGGTACACAACATATCTATAAAAAAAACCCTACTAGACAAGGCTTGTAGACCCCCGAGGACAAAACTATTCTAATAGCAAGTTTGTCACATCCCGAACCCGGGGGCGAGACCTGCACTCGGTGCCTCACCTAACCTAGCGTACCAACTTGAACTGAGGGACTCTAGACATACAATGTTATATTTTGTCCATGGGGCCACGTTGTAAGAAAATTTGCGAATCAAAATATAAAACTAAATTGAAGCTAGATTTGACATAACCTTAATATAAACTGGGCCGACAAGGCCATCATAACTAGTACAGTGGAGAAACCAACGAAATATACATACAAGGCATAAAATCCTAACATACTGCACTAACTGTTAGGATATGTCTATAAGCCTCTATTGATAGATGTATGTGGTTGGAATAGGGCCCCCACCTACCCATAATATGTATACATAATATGTACTCAAAAACCTAGACCCGACAACTCTGAAGGACGTGGAGTTTACCGATCAAGCTGATCACGGCTAACACCTACAATTGTTATCCGAACCTAAATGCATGAAATGCAGTGTCATCGGGAATATGGCATTAGTACAAAATAATGTACTGATCATGTAAGGCAAAAGAAGAACTGAAAGCTAAAACTAAACTGATAATATAATAATCGAAATTAACTGAGAGTCAAAGAAGATTTCGAGATTGTTTACCTTGAAAATGATAATTACAATTAGGTTTGATTTTGTGGTTCTATAAATATGTGATTTATTTATATGTAAGTTGTTAGGCAGTATATGCTAATGTGATTCTAGAAAATAAGATTAAAACTCAAAAGCAGTATGTTTAGGCAAATTGAGTGACTGAGAATTATGGCCTTGAGCTAGGTTAGACGGCGCCTCGAGGTCGAGCTAGGTACAAGGCTGTGGATAGACAAATGAAGGACTAACAGTTTTGAGAGCTTTGATGAATGCTCTTTATTATCAATAATGAGAAATAAATGAAGAACAATTACTAGAATACAGTAAATGTAAGCAATAAATATAATAATAAAATTAAGGAAGTATGTGATTAAGTTAGAGAACAGAGGATGTTGTTGTATTAAATGTTGTATATGTTATTATGTGTTACAAAATAACAAGGGTCCCCTTTATAAATGAGGAGGAATCCCAATAAAGTACAGATACATTTATTACAAGGATTTGAGGCTGGGACAACCATTTAATGCCATGGTACGGGCTTGAACTAGCCTAATAGACTTGGTCAGATTATGGCATGTGCCATGGGAACTTCTCGTTAGTCCATCATAGCCTCTGATTTGCGTTGTCTCGAGTTCAAATATTAAGAACCCTCAGGGTCGAACCCCGAGTTGAACTTCGAGTCTTCTGGGGGCGATCTTTACGAGGTGCCTCAATGATCACTAAATCAGACCCTCTAACTTTTACAATATACAGACAGTCCATGTGTTTCTTAGATTAAAGTGATAAGAAACAATTTTGACACCGAACTCCTCGAGCATCTCATGATGACATCATGATTATGACTAAAGATTTTGTGATAACTGAGACGTCCTATTAGTATATCTTTCCAGAATCATTCATTATAGCTCTAGTTTATTTTCTCAAATCAATAATATTACCGCCGATCTGTCTCCCAAAAAGCATTTATTGCGCATGTCGATACATTTCCCAAAGGCATTGATTGTGTCGTCAGTTACGCTGCCACCTTTCTGTAATGGAAGCTTTCTTGAACCAAAATTTCATTCACCCATTCTTCAACAACCTGTAACTCCTTTCTTCACTTCATCCTCATCCAACTCTATTTCCTATGTTTAAAGCCCATGACCATAAGTTTGCACGACAGTGTTCATGGCGGTTATGTCATGGCTCTTTCTCAAAGCTTTCCCCTATTGAGTGGGATCGCACTGGTTTGTTGTTTTTGTTGTTGTTGGCCCAAAGTGATTATAGAGGGGATTCAAACTATTCCCATATTATAGGATATGTTGACCATGAACTTTTTCTCACCTTTCTTAATATCAACCTGGTGAGGCGTTTCACTCATTTTGCTTTCCACCAGTCGATCAACGGTGTAGTCTATGGTTCCACGCATTTCCCTCTTGAGTTGTCCACTCAAGGGTACCAGTCTAGAACTTCAAAAGTGGAAACCTTACTCCGTTAAACTGTTCATGCATCTTGGTCAAACCTAGCTGAGTCAGTTATGTTGTTCGCATAATGATTCATTAAGATAGCCTAATCCAAAGTCCATCGGGTTTCCCTGAAACCCAAACGGACACCTCCATGTTCTGTGCATTTATTTGGAGAACTAAATCCCTGTTATGCTAATTGTTGATCTAAATAGTTGAGTATGGGTCTAATCCTTTGTTTTGCGGAAAATGAGGCACGAAGTCCCCAGATTCGGTATGGTAACCAACATTTACCCAAGGCGGCTAAGCTAGTGGGAGGACCTTCGTGCCAGCGACCAGAACCTTGTCCGCAAATACTTGGGGAATTTTCCTTCACTCCTGGAAACCCAGCCTGAAAACAAAATCATAGAGGGTCCAACATTGTTCTGGGATAGTGATCGGTTAGTGTATAGATTCGGGGATCTGAAAATGACTCCTTTACTGGAAGAAATAGGGGGTCTAGCTGGTATTCCATAGGAGACTCCAGGTCTGCTTATGCTAGAAAATCGTAAAGGTAGAGGCTTTCTTAATATGATGGGACTCAAGAAACCCGGATCTTACTTGACTGAAAAACTCCTATATACCATTTGACTACTTGTACGCGAGATATGGCCATAACAAGTCATACCGCACCTACACCGATGAGTTTGCCCTTACCTCTTTAAGGCACATCCACATAAGGGTCTTTGCCTTCATGTTCTATTTCTTAGGGATGATAGTCTTCCCTATATAGAACGCTGGGACCCACACCAGACTAGCCATGGTAATCAAGACCTCAATAGAAGGGATTGACAGGCAATCTTTCAGCATAGTGCCCATGATTGTCACGGAGATATATCAAGCCTTGGGAAAGTGTCAGCAAGGGGCCAAACACTTTGATGGTTGTAATTTACTACTTCAACTCTGGCTTATAGAACATCTTCAAAAAGGTGATTACCGGCAGGAAATTATACGCAGGGATTGGGATGATCATATCGCTTTCCACCAACCAAAGCGAATGAACTTCATGCCTAACATGATCGCTCAGCCAAAGGATGCTGGAGGATGGGTAGAGCTATTGAGAATATAAAGGAAGAGCAAGTACAGTGGATGTACGAGTGGTTCCAAACAATGGAGTTCATCGTTCGTTCTCGGGATGCACCATTCATTATACTCATCGGTTTGAGGGGAAATTATCCTTATGTCCCTCTCCGAGCCATGAGGAAAGCTGAGAGGAAGCAAATCATACCAAGGGTAGACAAAATGAGTCACTTCAGGGCCGACTTTCAGGACGATGATAGCCCTTACAGGTGTCAAGCTCAGCACATGTTGCACTGCAAACTCATCTTGGGGAGAGATACTATTGAGCCAGACAGGTATCACGCCGGGTGTGTGCCACACTACTCAGGCTGGTTGGAAGATAATCTCACTAGTTTGGGTCATCCTGGATTCATCCGATCTCACAGGCTTATTGACGAAAAGGCTGAAGCGCAAGTTAAGTACAATCAACTGAGCAAAAGGATTCGAGAGTGCAAAAATGAACACCGAGAAATACAAGAAGCTCACCAGAAATTGATCGACGAGTGGAAGGATATGGCTATCAATGCTAACAAGCGGTTAGGGTATCTGGAACGAGGTCTAGTATAGATTGAAGGAAGATTTCCGAAGAGGATTGAAGACTACCGAGAGAAGTGCAGGTGGATATCTAGCCCGGGCCTATCTGCTGCTAGGACTGCGCAAGTTGATGCAACTATACGATGGAGGCGAGAATACCAAATCTGGGGAAGGTCCTTCTGGAACCAAGTAGTTAGAATCTTTTCTTTATTGCCTTCATAATGTAATAAGGCCATTGGCCCTTAGTGACGTCTTTATTGCCGTTATTTCAAATTGCATTTTTAGACTCGTCTTATTTCTATAAATAAAATGAGGCATTTATCATTATAACTTCTCCAAATATAATTTGTAGCTAGGCCTACCTCGGGCACAACGAGGCAACCAAATTAGGAAACGACTTATATTACTGCACAACATTTTTAAATATTGCAATATTCTCTTTCTCAGAATCCGCACTAACTCTTTACCTTTTTGTTTTTCTTCTATTTTTTATTTTTCCCTTCCCTTAAGTTTATTTCATGCATTCTGGTACCATCAATATACTCTACAAGATCCAAGGGCCCTCCACCTCCTTCTCCACCAAGTCCTATCAGAAACAAGAACAAAGGCAGAATGGGAGACACCAATGTTAGAAAGGAAATTGAGGAGACTTCTCAGAATACCTCAATTACCAAGGGGACTGCTGCTCATCTTGAGCAACCATTACTGAAATTACGAGAGGAATTAGACCAAGTTCGAAACATGGCAAGCCTATCAATCACTCTTGCCGCTCCTGATGATAATGCTCAGAACCCCGTACCTCCACAAAATACCCCACAATGTCAGTACAACCCGCTCATGACCAAGCCTGCAACACATGCAATAACACTCCACCGCTTATTCCCGAACCACAAAATGCCACAAACGACCACCTCCACAACACTCCTATCTTTGTGGACACTATACCCCACTATACCCAACCAATCCTAAGTGCAACTGAATCAGATGACAAAGACTCCCTTATAAAAAATCTAGCTGCGGAGCTCAAGAAGTTAACTAGTCGGATCCAGGGTGTTGAAGGTAGCAAAGGCATCGAGGGGTTGAACTATGAAGATCTTTGTGTTCAGCTAGATGTTGAACTTCCGGAGGGGTAAACACCTCCCAAGTTTGAAATGTTCGACGGTACAGGTGATCGCAGGTCCATCTGAGAATGTATTGTGATAAGCTGGTAGGAGTTGGAAGGGATGAGAAAATCCGCATGAAGCTGTTCATGAGGAGTCTGAAAGGAGACGCACTATCTTGGTACATCAGCCATGATTCAAAGAAATGGACAAGCTAGGCAAGCATTCCATCCGACTTTATGGATTGCTTCAGGTTCAACATAGAGAATGCACATGATGTGTTTTATATCCAGAATCTGAAGAAGAAGCCCGCTGAAACATTCTACGAGTATGCTACTCGCTGGAGGTCAGAATCTGCTAAGGTCAGGTCGGCCTTAGAAGAAGAACAGATGAACAGGTTCTTTGTTCGGGTTCAGGATCCACAATATTATGAAAGGTTGATGCTAATAGAGGTTCAGAAATTCTCCGATATCATCAAGTTAGGAGAAAGAATCGAAGAGGGCATTAAAAATGGTATGGTCACTAATCTTGAAGCACTACAGGCCACCAACAAGGCTTTACATTCTGGTGGACCGTCAAAGAAGAAGGACGTGAACTCTGTAATGGCTGCGCAAGGAACCGAATCCCAATGAAATACCAAATATATCCCTCAACTCCACTTACATATCAACCTTCCCTAATTATGAAGCACCCTCATCCATTTACCAAATTCCACCACACACCTACCAGTCATCTCCACCACCCACATATCAACCTAGCTCAACAAGATATTCCCAACCTACACCTGTGTACCAAGAATATAACTCCCAACCTTCTCATTGCCCAACACCACCTACTCGCCAAAACCTTCCTAGACCTAGACCTAGACCGAACTTCGACCGTAGACCTCTCAGAAAATATACCGCCATTGCTGAACCGATTGAACAACTATATGAAAGACTCAAAGCAACCGGTTACGTTACCCCTATCCTATTCATAACTTTAGAAAGTCCTTCCCAATGGGTCAATCCGAACAAAACATGTGCATACCATTCCGGAATGATATGCCATACCATCGACGAGCGTCGCTCGTTGAAATACATGATTCAGACTTTGATTGATAATAAGGTCATAATAGCAAAAGAATACTTGATCGTTAAGCAATTGAACAAAACACTGGCACAAATTTGTATCCTAGCACTTCTGCAAAGCTCTGAGGCACACAAGAATGCTCTGATAAAAATATTGAGTGAGGCTTATGTTCCCAGCAATATAACTGGGGGCGAAATGGAAAATATGGTAGGACAATTGTTGGAAAGTGACAAAATCACCTTCCACGAGGATGAGCTACCACCTTAAGGACTTAGTCACAACAAGGCGTTACACATCACTGTACAATGCGAAGATTACTTCATCACTAGAATCTTGATTGACGGGGGATCCAGTCTTAATATGTGTCCACCAATAACTCTAAGGACATTGGGGAAAGGTTTGCACGAGATCAAAGATGGAGCTATCAATGTTAAAGCTTTCGATGATATGGACTGTTGTGTTATCTTCGAGGAGGGAGGGGAGGAAGGCCCTTCCATACAAGTTGTGAATCGAGGGGAGCGCCTCACTAATTGGTCGATCAAGACCACCAAGGCCCAGAGAGTTTCGGGGTAGCAAGGCTAAACAAGCATTGTCGACGCCCCCATTTTTCTAAAGCGGAAAGCGGGTTTCGACATTATGATTGAAATGACTCTTTTGTCCCCTTTCGGAGAATTTGGGTTATGGATTTTTGACAGTCGTCACCTAATGATTATAGTGCATTAGGACACTTTTAATGAAAAGAAGAAGATTTTGAAAGAAAACCAGAGTTCAGGTAAGGGCTTGAGATTATCTCGAGGGGAAGGTGTTAGACACCCCTCAATATCCACTAATGTGGTTCCCGGCTGTGCTTAATTGTGACTTGAATAAGAATGGGAGTAAACAAGCAAAGTTTACACATATAAAGAGTAAAAAAGTTGAAAATTTTGGAAAAATAATAAAGACAAAAGTTATTTTGAAAAGAGAAAGCTTAGTTGAAGAAAAACATTAATCTACGAAAAACATCAATAAACAAATAAGGAGAAGAGGGGTCCTAGGGTTAAATGTAATATGGATCACTTTGGTACAATACCCAGCAATCATTCTCACACGAGACATTAACACGCCAATCATCATATCCATATTCTACCCTCCCCACCCCGTTAAGGTATTTAAACGTGATTAGTCTTGTTTTACATATTGTATGCTAGTACCCATCCCAACCTATCGGTCCTGGGGTATTAGAACTTCTAATAATAAATGGGGAGGAAATGGATGGGGCTTTGCGTGGAGTTTCAAAGGATAAAAGTCTAATTAGTCATTCAAAACAAATACCAAGCGGGAGAAAGAACAAGAAGACAAACCAAGGCTCAAAGAAACCCCTTTAAACAGATAACATATAGTTTAGCATGCCTTGCATATACTGGTTTGGTCTTAAGTTAAAATTAAGCGGCGCATGGACCAGTTTAACACAGAGAATTAAATAAAAGGTCCACATTAGGCAACTTGGATCCAATTGTTAGGACCTGGAGCATTTTACCGAATTATTAAGTAAGGGCTTAATACAGAAAACAAAAGTTTGGAAACGTAAGCAAATGCTCATAAAAGTTTAGTTAGGTTTCAGAAAGCAATAGAGTTGTTTAAGGAAATGTATAGCAGAGTTCCAGAAGTATAGTGCTTGTGAAAAGAAGCGAGTTTGAAAAATGTTTTGAAAGTAATTGCATGAATAAAAGTTCAGACATAGTTAGAAAATAAATGATTTTTTAGAGACAGAAATACAAATTTAGAAATAACAGACGGGTTTGGACGTATCTATTGAAAACGTTGAAAATAGTTGCCAGATTACTGATTATACAACTTAGGCGAACTTTGAGACCCTATAGGCAGGATATATACATTGGTTTTATTTACTTCATGCTATTTTAAATGTTTAAGGCATGCGAGCATTGTGTTACCCTATTGTTTGCCTATCTTTTATGTAATTCTATAGGTATGGTTTCCATATGCTTGAATGAAAAAGAATGCAAGCCTATAGACATGATCTCTAGGTGATTTAAACGTTTTAAAAGCCTAAGATATCTAAGTGATTCAAAGTGTTAAAATCGTATAGGCATTATATCTAAGTGATTAAAAGTGTTAAAATCTTGTAGGCATGATATCTAAGTGATTCAAAGTGTTAAAGTCCTAAAGCCGTGATTTCTACCCTTTAACCTGCACACAATTAATAACCCCTCCAATACCTTTACTACTATACTCCCCAAATTCTTTTACAAAGTTATTATTACAGAGCCAAAGGCAAAAAAAAAAATACATCATAGCCCATAGCTAGATCCAAACTGCCTAATGCAATCTCAATATCCAATACGTGTGTTTTACCAAATCCGAGTTCCAGATTCCAAGCCCTTCTCTTAGAGTGCTTCAAAGTTCCAAGGAGCTTCACGAGCCCATGCAATGCTTACACTCTAAAGAGTGAATGTTGTAACAGAGTAGTGCAATGTGTGGTACTACCAGCCCTTAGGCATCCAAGTTCAGAGGGAGCTCTAGGGTCCCTAAGCATCTCTTACCAAAGGGGGGTTGAACTTAAGAACTAAGAGTAAGTGCAAAGTGAGGGAGGAACCTCAGCAGGAGATGGTCATACCCAGCCATGGCATAGACTGGCACACCGCTGACCTCTTGCTCAGATTCAAACAAAAAAGAGCAGACTCTTATAGAGTCAAACTCAAGTCTGAATGGTGATTGGGACACCAACATACCCAAATTAAAGCTCAGCACATAGAGGGGAAAGGGAATGGGAAAGTAACTGAGTAAAGACTCAGAAGAGTCTTAGTTCTAGATCATAAAAAGCATTACAAACTGCTGCCATGATACAGGACAACACTCACATACAAAGGAATGGAGGGAAAGGATTAAGACATAATAGATTGAAGCACAAAGAGGCATAGCATGCTTGAATATAATCACATAATGCAGAAAAGCATGAGAAAACCCACAAAGAAAGAAAGGTATAAGAGGAGAAGCGAACTCATAATAAAGAGGATGTTATTTAACATAGAAGAACATACCAGTTGCAAATTCTAGAACAGCAGAATAGTAACGGCAAACAAACAGCCAGGAACAATAGTAACGAACTCAAGAAGCTCCCACAAGTAATTAGGAGTTCAAACAACAGGAAGTAGAAATGCAAAATGCTCAGTAGTAGTGTAGAAAAATAGAGAGTAATAATGGTAGTAGTAAAGAATTTTCAAGACAGAGATGTGAATTCTTATTTGATTTGCAGTCAGAATTCGAGGATGGAGTGAAGAGATGAGCATGTATTTATACTTGAAGTCAGGCATGCAAGCAAGGAAAGAAAATGACCGAGTATCAATCAGGATCAATCAATTAATAGAGGTTATTTTAATTAAGGAATACTAATTTGATCAGTAAAGGACATGACATATTTAAGGAAAGGGGATCAAATAATCAACATTATGCATAGTATACAAATAAGGGTAAATACATAAAAGGTATTTAAGGACAAGTTTTAAAAATACATGGTTTGTGCAAATAAGGTAAGAAGACCAATTAACAAACAGTAAATCAAAAGGTCTAAGATTTTTATACGAATGAATCAAGTCCGAAAAAGAGAAGGGTTTTACTTAGGTCGAGTCCTGGGCAAAAAATGAAAAGAAATCAATCAAGCTATATTCAGAAGAAATTTTGAAGTAATTGCGAATTTGAAAAACCATTTAGGGGGGGAATTCATAGTATATAAGGAGCATACGAACACGTCAAACATGAAAGAAGACTGTAGTGTCATTGTAAAGAATCAGTGGGAAAATCTAGTGTAGAAGAGCTTTTGGCAAAAGGTCAGAACCATATGAAAAACAGAGATGACTTCAGAAATTGAAATCAAACTAGTTTAGAGGTGAGAACATGAAAGTCACATACAAGTGGTCCGAAAACCCCCAAATTCTAGGGTTTTTGTCATTAGTCCAGTGTAGGGACGAAAACAAACAAATCAGGCAAAAGCAAACTCTGAAAACCCGAAGGAACTTAATCGTTCTGTTAAAACGTAATGAGGTGGAACACAGTGAAAGAAAACACATGGAAACATTAGGAAGAAACATAGTAGAAGAAAACACATAGGAGTCAAAGTGGAAACACACGGGAGTCACAGTAGGACAAATACAGTAAGAACACCATATAAAAATCACAGTAGAACAAGTAAAATCAACGAAACCCTAAGTCAGAGAAGATGAACAGTTTTGAAAGTAAAATTTTGAAAGAGATTTAAGAAATCATTTGAAAACATTAAAATAGACATGGATCTAGAGCAGATCTAGAGAAAATAGGAAAACCTCGAAAGGCTAGGGTTTCAGAAGAACCTTAGAAATGAGAGAGGCCTGAAAAAGGGTCTGCTTAGAGTCGAATGAGTGAGATATGGACTCATGGGTCTAGGATATGCTGGAGTTGAGCAGGAGATGGCCGCAGAAGTTGAATCGGTGGAGATCTAAGCAAAGACCTTCAAGGTCGAAACTTGAGTCTTCAAATAGTAGGGGTATAAGGGCATGTGGAGGTTAGTATAGGTTGCTCGGGGCTTGGGATGCCATCGATTCTGGTGAAAATGAAAATAGGCTAGCCTTTGAATAACCACTTTTTCCCTTTTTTAATTAATTAAAATATTTAAAAAATATTTTTTAAAAAAACTGAAAACACAGCACTAATTGATAACATATAAACATTAATGTAAAAATATCTAGAGAATTTTTATAATTATAAAATGCGGTTAATTATAACATAGACTATAATTGCAATTTTGAACAATTTAGCTTAAAAATATCAAATAAATTTATAAAAAAATATGCAAAATCACCTTAATCATATTTGGGGTAAATATAATGATGCAAAATAACTGACTCACAAAAAGGAAAATTTTGAATAATTATTGAGGTTTTATACTGTTAAAATAGGCAATAAATTAATTCTAAAAATCTTAAAAAAATTTTAAAAAAATACCAAAACCTTTGGGAATGCTTATATATGCATATGAATGCTATTTGAAAGTACTTTTGGGGTATAAAAATACATAGAGAATAATTGGGTATCAACAGCTGCCCCACTCTACCCGAGGAGGATGAAAAAGTTGTCGGGTAAAGATAAGATAGCCAATTTTGACCGGAATCGGCGATTGCAAAAACATTCTGACCATGCTCCGGTTTCTGAGCTTCCTACATATTTCTAGTTTTACAGGAATCAGACCATATGTAGTTCAGGAACCAATGATGGGGTTAGAAAAAAAAAGAACGCTATGGTCTAGTTTGAGAAAGGTTACAAAGTCGAACAGGTTGCGGACAAATCGGAGCAGGGGCTTTCCTGTTGAGATGGTTGTTTGCTAGCTAGTATACTTGTGAATGAATGATGCAGTGTATATTTGCACATGATTTAAACATGATGCAAGTTCCCATTTTGACCATGAATGTTGCTTTTGGATGGTTGGGATGACGTCCTCAAACTATGATGTCCCAGGGCATGAAGAACATAAATTAAAAATTCACAGGCCATGAAATGACGTTCTTGGGCTATGCAGATGGTGTTTCCGAACTATGACGCCTTTGAATAGGTTGGCGATCTTTCAGTCCATGAGAAGGTGTCAATCTTTCAGCCAGAACGAGAATTTAAATTGCAGGTGGATATATTTCAGCCAAGTAGGAGACAATGCTTAGTCTCGGAAGATAGATAGGTAGACTTATGCAGGATTGAGGTAGAGCTTAACCTCGAAAGGCAAAAAATAGGCTTATGCAATACAAATGGAGACGGAGCTTAGTCTCGAAAGGAAGATAAGTAGCCTTATGCAGGACGGAGGTAGTGCTTAACCTTGAAAGGTAGAAAATGGACTTATGCAATGCATATGTAGATAGAGATTAGTCTCGGAAGGCAAATAAGTAGCCTTATGCAGAATTGACGTAGTGCTTAAAGTCGGAAGGCAGAAGGTAGCCTTATGCAATGCAGATGGAGGTAGAGCTTAGTCTCCAAAGGCAGATAAATAGCCTTATGCAGGATGGAGGTAGTGCTTAACCTCGAAAGGCAGAAAGGTAGCCTTATGCAATGCAGATGCAGACAGAGCTTAGTCTCGAAAGGCAGATAAGTAGCCTTATGCAGGATGGAGGTAGTGCTTAACCTTGGAAGGCAGAAAGGTAGCCTTATGCAATGCAGATGGAGACAAAGCTTAGTCTCAAAAGGCAGATAAGTAGCCTTATGCAGGATGTAGGTAGTGCTTAACTTCGTAAGGCAGAAAGTAGCCTTATGTAGTACAGATGGAGATAGAGCTTAGTCTCAAAAGGCAGATAAGTAGCCTTATGCAGGATGGAGGTAGTGCTTAACCTTGGAAGGCAGAAAGGTAGCCTTATGTAATGCAGATAGAGATAGAGCTTAGTCTCGAAAGGCAGATAAGTAGCCTTATGCAGGATAAAGGCAGTGCTTAACGATAGAAGGCAGATAGTATCCTTACGCAATGGAGATGGAGACAGAGCTTAGTCTCGAAAGGCAGAAAGTAGCCTTATGCAATGCAGATGGAGACAGAGCTTAGTCTCGAAAGGCAGATAAGTAGCCTTATGCAGGAAATGTAAAGAGTGAATAGTAATGAGATTTTCTTAGCTGACAGCTAATTGTGATATCGTGGTTGATAGGGATGTTAGGTGTAGATAGTAACTTTTTTAATGAGCGATTGTTCTTTAATCCTAAAGAATACGAGTCTGTGAATATATTCAATAACTTGCAACCTGGGGTGCTTGCATTAAAAGAAAAATTGTGAGCTCTGTAGAGGGGAAGGTTGGTTCATATCCCCTGGCCCTTGACGTCACGCATCATTGGGGGTAGCGTTGCTAAATGACAGCGATGCGAATGATATTTATGCATGATTTAGTAAATATAATTTAATATAAATTTGAAAAATGGTTTTATTTTCGATGAACCAACAGCTGCAACGTGGTTCAAGACACTTCAACCTCGCTTGTTTCGGAATTTTGAGGGTCCTCCTCAAAATTCTACCCCAGTTTACTAGGTTGGTGCTACTGACAGTTGTATTGAATAACTGAATGCGGATTGATTCAAGAATTTTGAGGGTCCTCCTTAAAATTCTGCCTCAGTTTACTGGGTTGGTGATGATTAATTGACTTCGGAATTTTGAGGGTCCTCCTGCCCCAGTTCCAATATCGGGGGAAAATTTTATTTTTAATAAAATGTGACTGATACTATAGGTCTGCCGATGTATCCCTTCGTAAACGGGAATCAGGTCAGACGTATTTCAAATTACATCATGAAATCATGTGATCAAATGTAGTATCTCTTTACTGCGTCTGAGTTTATCGGCTTATGCCAGACTTCTCCGTCAATCTCTGGAAGAATAAGGGCTCCTCTGGTTAGAACCTTGTGAACCATGTATGCACCCTCCCAATTGAGAGAGAATTTCCCTTTGGCCTCATCTTGATGTGGAAATATCTTCTTCAGTACCAGCTGCCCTGGTGTGAATTTCCTTAGTCTAACTCTCTTGTTGAAGGCTCTGGACATTCTGTTCTGATATAATTGACCGTGGCAAACTGGATTCATTCTCTTTCGGTCTATAAGGTCTAATTGCTCGTAGCAACTTTTACCCATTCTGCATCATCTAACTCTGCTTCTTATATGATCCTCAAGGAGGGGATCTCTACCTCAGCGGGAACGACTGCCTCTCTAGTGTAAACTAGAATGTAAGGAGTTGCCCCGGGGTATGTGCGGACCGTGGTACGATAACCCAATAAGGCGAACGACAATTTCTCGTGCCACTACTTGTGCCTTTCAATCATCTTTCTTAGTATCTTCTTGATTGTTCTTATTAGTTGCTTCCACAACCCCATTCATCTATGGTCTGTAAGACGTAGAGTTCTTGTGTTTAATCTTGAATCTTGAATGTTTCACACATTGTGTTCATCAGGTCACTATTGAGATTGGAACCATTGTCGGTGATGATTGATTCTTGCATCTCGAACCGACAGGCCATACGGTCGCAGACAAAATCTGCTACAACTTTCTTGGTCACCGCTTTGTAGGATAATGCTTCAACCCATTTGGTAAAGTAATCAATTACCACTAAGATGAACATGTGCCCATTTGACGTGGCTGGTTCGATTGGTCCAATAACATCCATTCCCCAAACGGCGAACGACCATGGTGAGCTTATTGCAATAAGCTCGTTTGGAGGCACTTTTATCATATCTGCATATAGATGACAATGGTGGCACCTCCGGACATACTGGATGCAGCCTGTTTCCATAGTCATCCAAGAATACCCTGCTCAGAGTATCTTCTTTGCCAAAATGAAACCATTCATGTGCGGTCCGCAGGTCCCGGCGTGCACTTCCTCCAATAGTTTGGTTGCTTCTCTCGCCTCGACACATCTTAAATATCCCAGATCGGGAGTCTTCCTATACAAGATTCCTCATCTATGAAAGAAGTTGTTGGATAGCCTCCAGAGCACGCACTTCTGAGTAGAATTGGTAGGCTGTGGGTATTCTCCCGTTCTCAAGTATTCTCTGATACCATGGAACCAAGGTTTCCCATCGGCTTCTTCCTCAACATGAGCACAATAAGCTGGTCGGTCATGAATCTTGACCTGGATAGGATCAATTAAGTTTGTATCTAGATGCTGGATCATAGATGATAAAGTGGCTAGGGAATCAACGAACTCATTTTGTATTTTGGGAACGTGCTGGAATTTCGTCTTTCTGAATCTCTTCCTTAACTTCTGTATATGATATTGATAAGGGTGTATCTTGGAATTCTTAGTTTTCCATTATTATCGAACCTGATGTATGAGTAGGTCCGAATCTCCGATCACTAGAAACTCCTGAATGTTCATGTCAATCGCAGTTTGAGCCCTAAGATGCAGGCTTCAGACTCGGCCATGTTGTTGGTGCACGAGAATATGAGCTTGGCAGATATTGGGTATGTATGTCTGTTTGTTGCATTGCCTCGTTTCAAGTAACAGTCGTTGGTTCATCATCAAGATATGTAATAGTAATGCTGTATAAAATAAAGTAAATGGTAGAGAAAAGTAATAAGAGCGAGATATAAAGATAAACTTGGAAAATACTTTCCATTAAATTCATAACTGTTTGAAACATCGGAGCTCTTTTTAAAAATAAAGACAATGCAGCAAAGCAAAATCAACTAAGAAATAAAATGCGATGCATAGTGCGTCGTTTAACCTTGCTACCCCGAAGCTCTCCGGGCACTGATGGTCCTAACCGACCAATTAGTGAGGCGTTCTCCTCGGTTCACAGCTTGAATAAAAGGGCCTTCTTCCCCCTCCTCCTCGAAGATAACACAACAATTCATATCATCCTCCAGAAATAGGTTCTTCATTGCTGCCAGTGCCTCGTCTTCCTCCGATCCATATATAATGTCAGCTGGCTGAAAGGTCTACTCCATCTGAGGTATGGGGTATTCCAATGGATAGTAGGGACCGCGCCATGGTGGAGACCAATGGTTGAACTCCTCCCAGGTGTATTCATACCCCAGGCCGAAAGTGGTACCATGCTTCTTCAACTTGATGGGCTTGGTGATGCCCTGGAGATTCTTGCCAAGTCTTTTTCCGGGCTGATACCCGCTCCAATTCAGAATCCTCTCAATTTGTTATCCTACCACTTGTCTTTGTCTATGGCATTGACTCGCTCGATGTGATGGTAAGTTTCTCCACTTATTTTCCTTCTACCTCCGATCATCGGGATGGTTTGGTGACTGTATATAGGGTTACTACCGTCGCCATGGATGATCACTTCTTGATTATTCCATTCAAATTTTACAGCTTGATGCAAAGTTAATGCCACAGCCCCAGCGGTGTGGATCCAAGGGTGTCCCAGCAACAAGTTGTAGGATGCTGGCACGTCTATGACCTGGAAGTCAACATCGAACCAGGTAGGTCCCATCTGTAAACACAAGCTAATTTCTCCAATGGTAGATCTTTGAGGCCCATCAAAAGCTTTAGCCTTTATAGTTCCGTCTTTGATCTCATGCAGTCCTTTTCCCAATGTCCTGAAAGTTATTAACGGATAGATTTTAATGCTGGATCCCCCGTCGATTAAGATCCTGATGATAAAGTAATCCTCTCATTGTACCATGATGTGCAATGCCTTGTTGTGACTAAGCCCTTTTGGTGGTAACTCATCCTTGTGGAAGGTGATATTATGGCTTTCCAGTACCTGCCCCACCATATTCCACATTTCGCCTCATGTTATGTTTCTGGGAACATATGCTTCATTCAATATTTTCATTAAGGCATTCTTATGTGCCTCAGAGCTTTGCAGAAGAGCCAAGATGGAAATTTGCGCTGGTGTTCTGTTCAGTTGCTCGACGACTGAGTACTCTTTGGCATGTATCTTCCTCCAAAGGTGATCGGGTCCAGTTTCAACAGCCCGCCCAGAGGCTTGCTTGCTGGACTCAGCTAAATGTTCTGGGGTGTACACCCTGCCTGTCCCAGTCATGCCCTATTCAGCGATTGCCTCTCCAGTATATGCTCTCCCTTTCCTTCTAGCCTCAGTTGTGTAATCCCAAGGTATGGTGTTCGACTTGAACGGGGCCACATGTGTCACGGAAACTGGAATAGGTATCCTGGGAGGTAACACAGTAACTTCAAATGGTGCAGGTGCTTTTGGGATACCAAACTCAACCTTGATTGGTTTTGGTGCCTTTGCAGGAGGCACTTCAAACTCGAGTGGTGCGAAAACATTTACAATATCGCCCTCAGAGGGTTGGTTCTGAACAATAATGGGATTAAGGGTAACCTCAATTTCTTAGGTTCATCTCCTTCTACTATCAACCCGATTGACCCCTTGGGGTCCCAATCATCCTCAATCTCGATCATATGGACACTCACACCCTTGTGGTTAGGTAGAGGGTTGTTGCGGACATTGGGAGCGGGCTCCTTTGCTATAATGAACTTGTTATCAATCAAGGTTTGAATCATGTCTTTCAGCGAGCGACACTCCTCGATGGTACGTCCTTTCATTCCGGAATAGTATGCACAAGTTTTGTTGGGGTTGATCCATTGGGAAGGATTTTCTGGAGTTATGGCTGGGATAGGTGAAACGTACCGGCTTCTTTGAGTTTTTCATATAATTGGTCAATTGGCTCAGCTATGGGGGTATATAGTTTGGGAGGTCTTCGGTCGAAATTTGGTCTGGGTCGAGGAAAGTTTTGGCGAGCGGGTGGTGATGGGTAATAGGAAGCTTGGGAGTTGTATTCTTGGTACACAGGCACAGGTTCGGAATACCTTGGTGATGTGGGTTGATATGTAGGCGGCGGAGGTGATTGGTAGGCAGACACTGGCATTTGGTATATGGTTGAGGGTACTTGGTAATTTATGGTAGGTTGATATGTGAGTGGAGTTGAGGGATAGGTCTGGTAATTCATAGGGGAATTGTTCCTCTACGCAGCCATTACGAAATTTACATCCTTTTTCTTCGACGAGCCACCAGACTGTAAAGCTTTGTTGGTAGCTTGCAATGCCTCGAGGTTAGTGACCATACCATTTTGATGCCTTCTTTGATCCTTTCTCCCAACTTGATGATGTCGGAGAACTTTTGACCCTCTATTAGCATCAGCCTTTCCGAGTACTGCGAATCCTGAGCACGGACAAAGGACCTGTTAATCTGTTCTTCCTCCAACGCTGGCCTGACCTTTGCAGCTTATGACCTCCAACGAGTACCATACTCGCGAAAGGTCTCTATGGGTTTCTTCTTTAGATTATGGATATAGAACACATCTGGTGCATTCTCAGTGTTGAACCTAAATCAGTCCATAAAGTCAGACGCCATGTTCACCTAACTTGTCCATTTCTTTGCATCCTTGTTGATATACCATGATAAAGCATCGCCCTTCCGACTCCTCATGAACAACTTCATGTGGATCTTCTCGTCCCTTCCAACTCCTACCAACTTATCACAATACATTCTTAGGTGGGCCCTGGGATCACCTGTACCGTCAAATATCTCGAACTTGGGAGATTTGTACCCCTTCGGGAGCTCAACATATGGCTGAACACAAAGATCTTCATAGTTCAACCCTTCAACACCTTTGCTAGCTTTGAAACCTTGGACCCGGCTAGTCAACCTCTTGCGTGCAGTGGCCAAGTTCGGAATGAGGGAGCCCTTGTCGTCTGATTCGGGTGCACTTGTGATTGGATGAGTGTAGTGGGCATATAGTGTCTATAAAGATAGGAGTGTTATGGTATTTTGTGGTATTTTGTGGCTTGGGAATGAGCAGTGGAGTGTTATTGCATGTGTTGCAGGCTTGGGCATGAGTGGGTTGTATTGGTGGTTGCGCGACATTTTGTGGAGGTATAGGGCTCTGGGCGTTAACACAGGAGCGGCAAGAGTGATTGACAGGCTTGCCAGGTTCCGAACTTGGTCCAATTCCTCTCGAAACCTTAGCAACGTTTGCTCAAGATGAGTAGCAGTCTCCTTGGTAATTGCAGCATTCTGAGAATTTTCCTCAAGTTCCTTTCTAGCGCTTGTATCTCCCATTTTGCCTTTGTTCTTGTTTCTGGTAGGACTTGGAGGAGGAGGTGGTGGAGGACCCTTGGATCTTGTCGCGTATGCTGATGGTTCTAGAATTCATGAACTAACCTTTAGGGAGGGGAATAAAAATATAAAAAAAACACAAAAGTAAAAAGTTATTGCGGGTTCTAAAAAATAATATTGCAGTATTCAAACACGTTATGCAACAATATTAGTCATTTCCTAATTTGGGTGCCTCATTGTGCCCGAGGTAGGCCTAGCGACAAATTAAATTTGGATAACTTATAATGCTAAATACCTAATTTTATTGATAAAACAAGACGAGTCTTAAAACAACTGAATGATAAAAGATGTCACTAATGGCCAATGGCCTTATTACATTATGAAAGCATAAAATAAAGGATCCTAACTACTTGGTCCCAGAAGGACCTTCTCCAGATTCGGTAATCTTGCCTCCCTCATACAGCTGCATCAACTCACGAAGTCCTAACAACAGATAGGCTCAGGCCATATGTCCGCCTGCACTTCCCTTGGCGTTCTGACAATCTTCAATTCTTTTCAAGAACTTCCCTTCCAACTCCACTAGAACTCGCTCCAGATACCCTAACCGATGGTTGGCGTTGACAGCCATGTCCTTCCACTCGTTGATCAATTTCTCGTGGACTTCCTATATTTCCCGATGTTCATTCTCACATTCTCACATCCTCTTGCGCATCTGATTGTATTTGACCTGTGCTTCAGTTTTCTCATCAATAATCCTATGACCATGGACAAATCCCGGACGACCCAAACCAATGTGATCATCTTCCAACCAACCTGTAGTGCGGTACACACCTGCATGATACCTGTCTGGTTCAATAGACTCCTTCCCTAAGACGAGCTTGCAGTGCCACATATGCTGAGCGTGACACCTATACGGGCTATCATCATCTTTAAAGTGAGTTTTGAAATGACTCATTTTCTCTATCCTAGGTATGATATGCTTCCTTGCAGTGTGCCTCATGAGCCAGAGAGGTACATAAGGATGAGTTCCCTTCAGACCGATGAGCACGAGAAATGGGACGTCTCGAGAACGGACGATGAATTCCCCTGTTGGGAACCACTCGAACATCTATTGAACTTGATCCTCCTTTAGACCCTCAAACAATTCTACCCATCCACTAGCGTCCTCTGGCTGAGCGATCACGTTGGGCATGGAGTTCATTCGCTTTGGTTGGTGAAACGCGATATGGTCATCCTAATCCCTACTTATGATTTCCTGTCTGTAGTCGCCTTTCTGAAGGTGTTCTGTGAACCAAAGTTAGCAGATTATAACCCTTGAAATACGGAGCCCTTTGCTGACACTTTCCCAACGCTGGATAGATTTTGGCAACGATCATGGGCACTATGCTAAAAGACTGCCCGTCGATACCTTCCATTAAGGTCTTGGTTACCATGTCCAGTCTTGTGTGGATACTAGTCTTTCTCATGGGAAAGATCATCATACCCAAGAAGCAGAAAATGAACACAAAGACCCTCCTATGTATGTTCCCCAAAGAGGTGAGGGCGAACTCATCAGTGTATGTGCGATAGGACTTGCTTTGGCTATACCTCTCGTACAAGAAATCAAATGGTATGTAGGAGTCCTTCAGACAACCTAGGTCGGGATTTTTCTTGAGTCCGATCATATTAAGGAAACCTCTAATTTTGTGGTTTTCCGGCATAAGAAGACCCAGAGTCTCCCAAGGGATACCAGCTAAACCTCATATTTCTTCCAGTAAATGAGTCATTTCCAAATCCCCGAAGCGAAACACCGATCTATCACTATCCCAGAACAAAGTGGCAGCCTCTATTATTTTGTTGTTAGGCTGGATTTCCAGAAATGAGGGCAAATTCCCAAAGTACTTGCGGACGAGGGTTTGATTGCTGGCATGTAGATCTTGTTGGAAACACGTTTCAAATGCAATATACTAAACGTGTGTTCTTTTGTAGGATTTGATGAATGTCAAACAAAGCAATAAGCGATATATAGCAGTGCTCAAGGACAAGCACAAAATGGATGCATTACAAGAAGCTCAAGACAAAGTTTAGAAATGTTATAATTGAGTCAATATTAATTGTGATCTTGATTCCTCAATCTTGGCTCATAACATGGCTTCTCTACTAAAATTATTTTTCCAAAATCATGCATATCTAACTTAAGTGTCAAATGATTTTAAACTATGCATATTTATATTTGTTAAAATGTTTTTCAAACATGCCTCAAAAATCTGGGCTAAGATAATCGATTATGTACTTATGATAATCGAGTATCTCTAAGCCAAGACTGCATGACAATCGATTGTGAATTAATGATAATCGATTGTGAGTAAGTCAGTTAACATCAGGTTTTTGCAAACTGCATAACAATCGATTGTGTACTTTTGATAATCGATTGTTAACTGAGGCAAAGTTTTCAAAACTCAGAAAAATCGATTATGAACTAATGGTAATCGATTAGAATGAGAAAAATGTCTCCCAGTGTTTTTAAATAAATTAATAATCGATTGTGGCTTTTGATAATCGATTATATATGAGACAGAAAGTTTTGAAATTAATTAATAATCGATTATGGCTTTTGATAATCGATTATATATGAGACAGTAAGTTTTGAAATTAATTTATAATCGATTGTTCTATTTGATAATCGATTGTTGGAACTAACCGTTGTCATACATTTTCAAATTACCTTCAGGTAATCGATTGTTGATATTTAACAATCGATGTTTTGCGTAAAATCTGGAAAAGATTTTCTGAACGTTGTTAAAATAATCGATTGTTGATTTCCTGATAATCGATGTTTTATGCCAAAAATTGGAAAGGATTTTTTAACGTTATAAATAATCGATTATTGATTTGAAGTAATCGATTGTTGACATAAAATCTGGGATTGAATTTTTGATCTGATAGGCAAACAATCGATTGTTTAGTCTTGACAATCGATTGTCACTGAGTAATTTCAGCAATCCTTAATTGGCAATTAGACAACGGTAAGACTGAGTTTTTCACCTATAAATACAGGCTTAACTCAGTGTTTTCACAACAACAACATATACAATTTAAGTATTTTCATTGCTAAAAGCTTTCTTACATTGATCATCATTTTCATTCATCCATAAAGCTTTTTGAAGAGCCATTCTATTGAGCTAAGTTGTTGTGATCTTGAGCGTACTATTTCTACTCATATCTACTCATTGAGGAGTACTTTGTAAAGTGAGTTTGTTTTGTGTTTGTAAGAGAATTGCGATTCTCGTTTGTTGAGGAACTTGTGATTCCTCAGTTGAAGTCTTTGGGATTGTTATCCCCGAGCAGTTGAAGTCTTTGGGATTGTTATCCCCGAGCAGTTGAAGTCTTTGGGATTGTTATCCCCGAGCAGTTGAAGTCTTTGGGATTGTTATCCCCGAGCAATTGAAGTCTTTGGGATTGTTATCCCCGAGCAATTGAAGTCTTTGGGATTGGTATCCCCGAGCAATTGAAGTCTTTGGGATTGTGATCCCCGAGCACCTAGGTGAGGCTTGTGTCCTCAGCTGTAACGGTTTGTTAAGCACCCGTAAGCTTGACAAGTTTAGTGGAAATCTCGAGAGAGTCTCTCGGGGACTGGACTAACCACGTTTGTGGCCAACCAGGATACATCATTGTGTAAGTTTATTTTACTGCACTTGTTTTAATTTCTGCAAAGTTTTTAAATTCCGCACTAAAACGCTTAATTTTTTTAAAACGCTATTCACCCCCCCCCCCTCTAGCGTAAAGCGTTATTTCCAACAATTGGTATCAGAGCCATACTCTCTGAAAGACTTAACCGTTTGAGAGAATCTTTCCATGGCTTCTACTCTAGACTCTTTTACAGGTATTGATGAAGGACAGTGCCCCACAAGACCTCCTTTGTTCAACGGGACTAATTATTCATATTGGAAAGAAAGGATGCAGATATTCGTCAGATCAAACAGCCCTTACTTGTGGAAGGTGTACACCAAAGGAAATGAGGTTCCTGTCAAACAGGTGGAAGGAATATGGGTGCCAAAAACAGAAGAGGAATTCAACGCCGAGGATAATCGAATGGTCCAAAATAATTTTAAAGCTATTAATTTATTACTCTGTGCTGTTAATGCTAATGATTACAGGAAAATCTCCTGCTGCAAAACAGCGAAAGAAATGTGGGACAAGCTTGAGGTCACTTACGAAGGGACTGACCAGGTAAGAGAAGCTAAAATTGATTTTTTAACTCATGCTTACGAATTGTTCCATATGAAGGAAGGCGAAAAGGTAGACGAGATGTTTGAGCGGTTCTCATCAATAGTGAATGATCTCCACGCACTCAAGAAGACGTTCACAGACAAAGAACTAGTTCGAAAAATCCTTAGGAGCCTAACACCGGCATGGCGATCAAAGGCCGATGCGATTCAAGAGTCAATTGGAATCACGAACGTCACCATAGACGCTCTTAGAGGTAATCTTAAGACTTATGAATCCACTATTCTTAACCCTGTTGTTGACGAACAAAGAAGGCAAAAGATTGCTCTAAAGGCGAGCACAAGTCAATCACCAATTGAAGAGGATGGAGATAGCGAATTTGGACTCATCATCAAAAAGTTCCAAAAATTCATGCGAAAAGAATATGACCGCAAAGGGAAAAAGCAAGGTGAGCAAGTTAAATGTTATGAATGTGGTGAAACAGGGCATATCAAAAGAAACTGCCCAAATCTTAAAAAGGAGAAGAAACCCTTCAAGAAGCAACGAGCATACATATCTTGGGGAGGAGATTCCGGAGACGAATCCAGTGAAGAAGAAAATGAAGAAGCGGCAAATCTCTGCCTCATGGCACAGGAAGAAAATCAAAGTGAGGTAAGTCAAATCTCTTCTCAAAATTTTTATACTCTTGATGACATGAGAAATGCCTTTGATGAATTGTATGCTGAATTTCTCAAAGTTACAAAAACCGTCACTAGTTTAAGAGAAAATGCTTCTCTAAAAGAACAAGATTTTCAAAAACAGTTTTCATTAAAAGAAAAAGAATTAGAAAAATTGGTTTTGGAAAATGAGAAGCTACTAGAACAAAACAAGTTTTATGGGAAAAGAAGTTCTGACAAGCCCGAGAGTTCTACAAAAAATTGTGCTTCTTGTGTAGACCTTAAGAATGAAGTAGGTAGATTAAAAGGCACACTAGATAAATTCAACTCCTCTCATAAAAACTTGAATGTGGTGCTTGATAACTTGAAATCAACCAAGCATGGAATAGGCTTCATAAATGAAGAAGAGGTTGATGCAAAAACCCAACCACCTAGAGCTCAACCTAGGATTAATAACAAAAATGCCTTTCCTAAAACGAACATGCATGCTAGACAAAATATTAGGAGACCTAGACATGACCTTCCGCCTAGCAATCGTCACCATAGACATGATGCATATTTTAGGCACAACAATGATCATGCTAGAAGATCCCGAAATGTTCAACCTAGAAATGACTATGGTGTTCTAATTAGGAGAAATGAAAATAGAGTAAACAATGTGCATTATTCTAGCTACTATGAGCCTAGACGCATGCATAATCCAAATGTGACATGTCATTATTGTAGACGAATTGGTCATATTGCTCCCGCATGCTTTACTAGACATAGACATGCTACTCAAACATATCATTATAGTATGCATAACCCTCAAGGACCCAAAATGGCATGGGTACCAAAAGAGCATTGATTTGTTTTGCAGGTGTGCTTGAAGGAATCAAGTGTAGTGGATGCTCCAAACACTTGACGAGAGACGAATTCAAAATTCCTTCAATTAAAGCACAAAGAAGGAGGAAGAGACGGAAAAGTCGACTTATGTTTTTTTAAATCGGAAGTATTTTCGAAAAATTCAAAAGGCAAAATTGTGGAAAAAGCTTCGTAAATTGGAGAATGAGCCAAAAGACCAAAATGAACGGAGGATGTTCAAAATCAGGTAATTGGCAAAGTCGAAGGGAAGGTAAGTACCCTAAACCCTCTTAAGAACATCCTAGGACAAAATTCCTAAGAGTTCATTTTTTTTTCACCCGACTACACGAGTTTCAAAGTTATTATTTCATTTATAGATTACTGACTTGAGCGTCGGAGATGTTTAATTCTATTTTGCAGGCATCCCCCAAAAGGTAAGAGGAAAGTATGAATTATCTTGATACAAAAAAAAAAAAAAATCGATCATAATCGATTATTTATGCTTACAATCGATTATCAGTATCAATAGTCGATTATTTGTTGATTCAATTTTTTTGCCATGAAATCTTGTTAAATGTTTACATTGCCTGATAGAATTAAGTCTCATCATTTCAGCATCCCCCTTCCAAACAATCGATTATTTGTTCTGCCAATCGATTATTTGCCAAAATTCAAACTCTCTGTGAGTAAAACAATCGATTACTATATATTGATAATCGATTATCTGTTTTAAACTTATGTTACCGTTTTGGCTCCATAATCGATTCCTGACAGGTCATAAATATGAAAAACAATCGATTACCAAGTTTGACAATCGACTATCTTTTTCAAATTTTCTTACCGTTCTGGCGTGTAATCGATGTGTCAGATCATTTTCATCGATTATTCCATTCAAACAATCGATTGTTGAACAGTCAGTGAATTTATTTTTACCGTTTCAGACTTCAAATCTCTTCAAATCATTTCCAATAAATGTAAGATTCATTCCTTCTCTATATATAGGCTGCACATATGCTCTTGTATACTCACTCAAGCCTCCCAAGCATCAAATTCTCTTGTTTTCTTTGAAAAATCCTAGCACATCCTTTCAAAAAAAAAATGTCAAGCCGCAACTCAAAACGTGCTCGTTCCAAACAAGGTGCTTCTTCTTCTCGCCATCCATATCAAGATGGATCGGTTCTATTCTTTGAATCCAATGAAGAGCTCACCCGTTTCTTAACCAAATTTGAGAAACGCCTTATTCTCCCTCCTCGCTTTTCAACAAACGCTCTTGTTGCACCATTCATTCCAGCCGCAAATATGCTAAGAGAGTGCAACCTTTTCAATTTCCTACTCCTTACTCACCCCTACTACAACATTTCTTTGGTTGAAGCTTTTTACTCCAACCTTCACAAAGATGATGAGGGTGAACTTGTTACCAATGTTAACGGCATTCCCATTCTAATTTCTGAAGATAACCTCCACCTCATTGCCGGCATTCCGCATGATAGTGAAGACATCTACCAGTACATAAATGATGCCGGGGTCATGATTGATGAAGCTAATCTCTTCCGCCAAGCCGGAGTAGCCTATGATGAGTCCTCTTCCCGTCGTCCCACCATAAAGGGTATGGACCCGAATTATCGTTTCATTCTCTATTTCATCACTCGTGTTCTCAAACCCCGTAAACTCAATCACACCACCATTTCCCAAGAGGATGCCAAATTTCTTCATGCTATTGTCACCGGTGTTAAAATAAATTGGTGCAAGCTTATTCTATCTCATATGTTCAATGCCACCAGAGATGACATACCTCTCCCCTATGCCCTCTTAATAATGAAATTTCTTGAAGCTTCCGGAGTCAATATTGCTAATGGTCCTCTCAAAAAGAGCACCAAAATCTGGGAAATTTCGGAGTCTTCCTTTCATCATGATGGTGATCATGCTCCCGCTCCTCCTCAAAATCGACAAGCCCGTCGTGCTCATCCTCCTCAGGAGCCTACCCTCCGGACCATTTCTGACCAAATTACTCAACTAACCCGTGAGGTCCATGGTTACTTTGATCACGTGCATTATGCCTATGCTCAGATGGTGCCATATCAAGCGCCTACCAATGATGATGAAGGGGATGGGGGTGATGAATGATGAAATTGTTGTTGTTATGATGAGAAATTGTTGTTTTTGGTCTGTTTGTTCTTGATTGGTTAGTTATGTTTGGTTTCACCCTTGTAATGTTATCTTAATTTTCCAATAAATAAACTTGTGTTTATTTCACATTTTTTTTCATATTCTTCCCTTGTGTAAATTTTTTGCTAATGGCAAAAGGGGGAAGAAACGGGATATCAAGAAGTATGCTATATCACTCTCAACTTCATTCATGCTTAAAGTGAGGGGGAACATGAATTGAGGGGGAACATCAAATTGCATACTTTACTCTTGTCTTGGATTATCAAAATAATTATTGCATATATCCCGCTTATGTTTGCCATTATCAAAAAGGGGGAAATTGTTGGAAACACGTTTCAAATGCAATATACTAAACGTGTGTTCTTTTGTAGGTTTTGATGAATGTCAAACAAAGCAATAAGCGATATATAGCAGTGCTCAAGGACAAGCACAAAATGGATGCATTACAAGAAGCTCAAGACAAAGTTTAGAAATGTTATAATTGAGTCAATATTAATTGTGATCTTGATTCCTCAATCTTGGCTCATAACATGGCTTCTCTACTAAAATTATTTTTCCAAAATCATGCATATCTAACTTAAGTGTCAAATGATTTTAAACTATGCATATTTATATTTGTTAAAATGTTTTTCAAACATGCCTCAAAAATCTGGGCTAAGATAATCGATTATGTACTTATGATAATCGAGTATCTCTAAGCCAAGACTGCATGACAATCGATTGTGAATTAATGATAATCGATTGTGAGTAAGTCAGTTAACATCAGGTTTTTGCAAACTGCATAACAATCGATTGTGTACTTTTGATAATCGATTGTTAACTGAGGCAAAGTTTTCAAAACTCAGAAAAATCGATTATGAACTAATGGTAATCGATTAGAATGAGAAAAATGTCTCCCAGTGTTTTTAAATAAATTAATAATCGATTGTGGCTTTTGATAATCGATTATATATGAGACAGAAAGTTTTGAAATTAATTAATAATCGATTATGGCTTTTGATAATCGATTATATATGAGACAGTAAGTTTTGAAATTAATTTATAATCGATTGTTCTATTTGATAATCGATTGTTGGAACTAACCGTTGTCATACATTTTCAAATTACCTTCAGGTAATCGATTGTTGATATTTAACAATCGATGTTTTGCGTAAAATCTGGAAAAGATTTTCTGAACGTTGTTAAAATAATCGATTGTTGATTTCCTGATAATCGATGTTTTATGCCAAAAATTGGAAAGGATTTTTTAACGTTATAAATAATCGATTATTGATTTGAAGTAATCGATTGTTGACGTAAAATCTGGGATTGAATTTTTGATCTGATAGGCAAACAATCGATTGTTTAGTCTTGACAATCGATTGTCACTGAGTAATTTCAGCAATCCTTAATTGGCAATTAGACAACGGTAAGACTGAGTTTTTCACCTATAAATACAGGCTTAACTCAGTGTTTTCACAACAACAACATATACAATTTAAGTATTTTCATTGCTAAAAGCTTTCTTACATTGATCATCATTTTCATTCATCCATAAAGCTTTTTGAAGAGCCATTCTATTGAGCTAAGTTGTTGTGATCTTGAGCGTACTATTTCTACTCATATCTACTCATTGAGGAGTACTTTGTAAAGTGAGTTTGTTTTGTGTTTGTAAGAGAATTGCGATTCTCGTTTGTTGAGGAACTTGTGATTCCTCAGTTGAAGTCTTTGGGATTGTTATCCCCGAGCAGTTGAAGTCTTTGGGATTGTTATCCCCGAGCAGTTGAAGTCTTTGGGATTGTTATCCCCGAGCAGTTGAAGTCTTTGGGATTGTTATCCCCGAGCAATTGAAGTCTTTGGGATTGTTATCCCCGAGCAATTGAAGTCTTTGGGATTGGTATCCCCGAGCAATTGAAGTCTTTGGGATTGTGATCCCCGAGCACCTAGGTGAGGCTTGTGTCCTCAGCTGTAACGGTTTGTTAAGCACCCGTAAGCTTGACAAGTTTAGTGGAAATCTCGAGAGAGTCTCTCGGGGACTGGACTAACCACGTTTGTGGCCAACCAGGATACATCATTGTGTAAGTTTATTTTACTGCACTTGTTTTAATTTCTGCAAAGTTTTTAAATTCCGCACTAAAACGCTTAATTTTTTTAAAACGCTATTCACCCCCCCCCTCTAGCGTAAAGCGTTATTTCCAACAGATCTTCCGACCAGCTTAGCAACCTTGGGTGAATGTTGGATACAATACCGAACTTGGGGACTTCGTACCTCATTTTCTTCAAAATAAAGTGTTAGGCCCTTAACCCCACCAGACTCGACTATTTAGATCAATAATTAGTAAAGGGCATTTAGTTTTCCAAATAAATGCACATAACGTGGAGGTGTCTGTTTGGGTTTCGAGGAAACCCGATGGACTTTGATTTACGCTATCGTAAGGAGTCATTACGTGGACAACATAACTGACTCGGCTAGGGCTGACCATGACGCATCAAAAGTTTAAGGGAATAAGTTTTCTACTTTTGAAGTGCTAGACAAGGTACCATTGAGCGGACAACTCAAGAGGGAAAGGCCCGGTACCATCGACTACACGGTTGATCGACTGATTTTACTGCAAATATGCCTTCGCCACATTTAGAGGGTCATAATATTGGAAGGGCGCAACCACTAGTTATAAGCGTTGCTATTGGATTTGTTTTGGAACGAGTGGAATATGATATTGAGGAATGCAGTTACAATAATGAAGCAAATTGCATGTATTTTCACGTTTATAAAGATTACAATAAATACTCGGAAATTACAACGGGATTGAAATAATAAGGCAGTAAAATAAGAAATTAAAGGGAAATAAAACATAAGAGCCGAATTAGTATACTTTATGAAACAATTAAATACAGAAAGTAAATGCAATTAAGGAAGCAATAAAGTCACAAAATCCTGTAATGGTAAAAGCCTTAAAGTCAATCCCCAGTAGAGTTGCCATGCTGTCGACACCCCCATTTTTCTATGGTGAAAAGCGAGTTTCAACATTATGGATGAAATGACTCTTTTGTCCCTATTCGGGGAATTTGGATTATGGATTTTTGAGAGTCGCCACCTAATGATTATAGTGCATTAGGACACTTTTAAAGAAAAAAAGAAGATTTTGAAAGAAAACCAGAGTTCGGGTAAGGGCTTGAGATTATCTCGAGGGGAAGGTATTAGGCACCCCTCAAGATCCATTAGTATGGTTCCCGGCTGTGCTTAATTGTGACTTTTTGAAGAATAGGAGTAAACAAGCAAAGTTTGCACATATGAAGTGTAAACAAGTTGAAAATTTTGGAAAAAGAAGAAAGACACAAGTTATTTTGAAAAGAGAAAGCTTAGTTGAAGGAAAACTGTTAATATAAGAAAAACATCAACAAACAAAGAAGGAGAATAGGGGTCCTAGGATTAAATGTAATATGGATCACTTTGGTGCAATACCCAACAATCATTCTCACACGAGATATTTACATACCAGTCATCATATCCATATTCTACCCTCCCCACCCCGTTAAGGTATTTAAACGAGATTAGTCTCATTTTACTTATTTCATGCTAGTACCCATCCCAACCTATCAGTCCTGGGGTATTAGGACTTCCAATCCTAAATGGGGAGGAAAGGGGTGGGGCTTTGCGAGGAGTTTCAAAGGATAAAAGTCTAGTTCATCATTCAAAACAAATACCAAGTAGGGGAAAGAACAAGAAGACAAACCAAGGCTCACAGAAACCCCTTTAAACAGATAACATATAGTTTAGCATGCCTAGCATATACTGGTTTGGTCTTAAATTAAAATTATGCAGCGGACAGACCAGTTTAACACATAGAATTAAATAAAAGTTCTACATTAGGAAACTTGGATCCAACTGTTAGGATCTGGAGCATTTTACCGAATTATTAATTAAGGCTAAATACAGAAAAAAAAGTTTTGGAAATGGAAATCGATGCTCGTAAAAGTTCAGAAAGCAACAAAGTTGTTTAAGAAATGTATAGCAGCGTTCCAAAAGTGTAGTGCTTGTGAAAAGAAGCGAGTTTGAAAACTGTTTTGAAAGTAATTCCATGAATAAAAGTTCATACATAGTTAGAAAAGAAATGATTTTTTAGAGATAGAAATACAAGTTTAGAAGTCACAGACGGGTTTGGACGAATCTGTATAAAATAGTTGCCAGATTACAGATTATACAACTTAGGCGAGCTTTGAGACCCTATAGGCAGGATATCTACTTTGATTTTTATTTACTTCATGTTATTTTAAACGTTTAAGGCATGCGAGCATTATGTTACCCTATTTTTTGCCTATTGTTTATGCAATTTTATAGGCGTGGTTTCTATATGCTTGAATGAAGAAGAATGCAAGCATATAGACATGATCTCTAGGTGATTTAAACGTTCTAAAAGCCTAAGATATCTAAGCGATTCAAAGTGTTAAAATTCTATAGGCATGGTATCTAAGTGACTCAAAGTGTTAAAATCTTGTAGGCATGATATCTAAGTGATTCAAAATATTAAAATCATATAGGTATGATTTCTACCCTTTAATATGCAGATACCCTTTTTACAAAGTTATTATTACAGAGCCAAAGGCAAAAAAAAATAAAATACATCATAGCCCACAGCTAGATCCAAACTGCTTAATGAACTCTCAATATCTAATACATGTGTTTTAGCAAATCCGGATTCCAATTTTCAAGGCCTTCTCTTAGAGTGTTTCAAAGTTCCAAGGAGATTCAAGAGCCCATGCAATACTTACACTCTAAAGAGTGAATGTCGTAATAGAGTAGTGCAATGTGTGGAATTACCAGACCATAGGCATCCAAGTTCAGAGGGAGCTCTAGGGTCCCTAAGCATGGTTTACCAAAGGGGGGTAGAACATAAAAACTAAGAGTAAGTGCAAAGTGAGGGAGGAACCTCAGCAGGAGGTGGTCATACCCAACCATGGCATAGACTAGCACACCCCTGACCTCTTGCTCAGATTCAAACAAATAAGAGCAGACTCTTATAGAGTTCTCAGGTCTGAATGGGGATTGGGACACCGACAGACCCAAATTAAAGCTCAACACATAGAGGGGAAAGGGAATGGGAAAGTAATTGAGTAAAGACTCAGAAAAGTCTTAGTTCGGGATCATAGACAACAGTTCAAAGTGTTGCTATGATTCAGGACAACACTCACATACAAAGGGAATGGAGGGAAGGGATTAAAACATAATAGATTGAAAGCACAAGGAGGCATAGCATGCTTGAATATAATCACATAATGCAGGAAAGCATGAGAAAACACACAAAGAAAGAAAGGTAGAAGAGGAGAAGAGAACTCATAATAAAGAGGATGTTATTTAACATAGAAGAACATACCAGTTGCAAATTCTAGAACAGTAGAATAGCAACAGCAAACAAACAGCCAGGAACAACAGGAACAAGCTCAAGAAGCTCCCAAAACTACTTAAAAGTTCAAACAACAGGAATTACAGATGCAGAATGCTCAGTAGTAGTGTAGAAAAATAGAGAGTAATAATGGCAGTAGTAAAGAATTTTCAAGATAGAGATGTGAATTCTTATTTTATTTGCAGTCGGAATTCGATGATGGAGTGAAGAGAGGAGCATGTATTTATACTTGAAGTTAGGCATGTAAGCAAGGAAAGAAAATGATCGAGTATCAATCAGGATCAATCAATTAACAGAGGTTCCTATTATTAAGGAATCCCAATTTGATCAGTAAAGGACAAGACATATTAAAGGAAAATGGATCAAATAAACAACATTGTGCATAGTATACAAATATGGGTAAATACATAAAAGTTATTTAAGGACAAGTTTTTGAAATACATGATTTGTGCAAATAAGGTAAGAAGACCAATTAACAAACAGTAAATCAAAAGGTCTGAGATTTTTTTACGAATGAAACAAGTCTGAAAAAGAGAAGGGTTTTACTTAGGTCGAGTCCCAGGCAAAAAATAGATAGAAATCAGTCAAGCTATATTCAGAAGAAATTTAGAAATAATTTCGAATTTGAAAAAATATTTAGGGGGAAATTCATAGTATATAAGGAGCATACGAACACGTCAAACATTAAAGAAGACGGTACTGTCATTGTAAAGAATCACTGGGAAAATCTAGTGTAGAAAAGCTTTTGGCAAAAGGTCAGAACCATATGAAAAACATAGATGACTTCAGAAAACAAACAAATCAGGCAAAAGCAAACTCAGAAAACCCAAAGGAACTTAATCGTTCCGTGAAAACATAATGAGGGAGAACATAATGAAAGAAAAACACAAGGAAACATTAAGAGGAAACCTAGTAGAAGAAAACACATAGGAGCCAAAGTAGAAACACACAGGAGTCACAGTAGGACAAATACAGTAAGAACACCACATAAAAATCACAGTAGAATAAGTAAAATCAAAGAAACCCTAAGTCGGAGAGATGAACAGTTTTAAAAGCAAAATTTTGAAATAGAATTAAGAAACTGTTTGAAAACCTTAAAATAAACATGTATCTAGAGCTGATCTAGAGAAAATAGAAAAACCTCGAAAGGCTAGGGTTTCAGAAGAACCCTGGAAGTGAGAGAGGCCTGGAAAAGGGTCTGCTCTGAGTCGAATGAGTAAGAGATGGACTCATAGGGCTAGGCTATGCCGGAGTTGAGCCGGAGATGGTCACAGAACTCGAATCGGCGGAGATCTGAGCAAAGACCTTCAAAGTCGAACCTTGAATCTTCAAATAGCAGGGGTATAAGGGAAGATGGAGGTGAGTATAGGTTGTTCGGGGCTTGGGATGCCATTGATTCCGGTGTAACAAGTTGTAAACCGGAGGGATAGGGCTAGGGTTTCGGTGAAAGGTTAGATAGAGTTTGAGACGAAGGGATTCTAGGGGCGGCTGATTTGGGTAAATGAAGTAGGGTTTAGGGGGTGTTACGAAATTAAGAAGGAATGGCGAAATCGTGGTCGTTGATCAAAATGATCAACTGCCTGGATTAAAATAGTGGCCGGGTGGGTTTGGAAATGGGTCGGGTAATTGGGTCGTTTGATTGGGGTCAAATGTGGTTATAATTGAAATGAAAATAGGCTAGCCTTTAAATAGCCACTTTTTCCCTTTTTTAATTAATTAAAATAGTTAAAAATTATTTTAAAACAAATTGAAAATATAGTACTAATTCATAACATATAAATATTAATCTAAAAATATCTGGAGCAAGTTTATAATTATAAAACGCAGTTAATTATAACATAGGCTATAATTATAATTTTGAACAATTTAGCTTAAAAATATTGAATAAATTTATAAAAAATAATAAAAAATCACCTTAATCATATTTGGTGTAAATATAATGATGGAAAATAACTAACTAACAAAAAGGACAATTTGGAAATAATTATTGAGGTTTTATACTATTAAAATAGGCAATAACTTAATTCTAAAAATCTTAAAAAGTTAGAAAAAATACGAAAACCATTGGGGATGCTTATATATGCATATGAATGCTATTTGAAAGTATTTTTGGGGTATAAAATACATAGGGAAATATTGAGTATCAACAAGCAACATGCATCGCATCTTTACTTTTTACTAGTTGATTTTTTCTTTCCGCATTGTCTTTACTTCTGAAAAGAGCTCCGATGTTTCGAACAATTATAAATTTAATCCAAAGAATTTCCAAAGTTTATTAAATATCCCACTCTTATTATTTTCTCTATCATTTACTTTATTTTACACAACATTTACCTATCTTGATGATGAACCAACGTCTGTGACTTGCAACGGGACAACGCAACAAACGCATATAGATTCATAAGAGGATGATATACCAAAAGAGGTTGTCAGAGAGGTCGAGAACTTCAAGAATAGGCCTAAATCTAACTTGGACGAAACTGGGATTGTTAATCTTGGGGATACAGAGAATGTCAAGGAAACGTGCATCAGTGTGCACTTGTCGCCATTAAAAAAGAAAGAGTACACCGGTTCCTAAAAGAATATGAGGGCATATTTGCATGGTATTATGATGACATGGCTAGTCTCAGCACATCCATTGTAGCTCACAAATTGCCAACAGATCGGACATGTCCGCCAGTAAAACAGAAGCTCAAAAAGTTCAAACCCGACAAGAGTTTGAAAATCAAAGAAGAGGTTACCAAGAAAGTCAAAGCCAGGGTTCTCAGTGTGGTGGAGTATCCAACATGGTTAGCGAACATCGTACTAGTATCGAAGAAAGATGGGAAAGTAAGAGTTTGCGTCGACTATCGGGATCTCAATCAGGCCAGTCCTAAAGACGACTTTCCCTTGCCAAATATACACATCTTGATTAACAACTGCGCCAAGGTTGAGCTACAATCGTTCATCGATTGTTTTGCTGGATACCACCATATGTGGATGGATAAAGAAGATGCAGATAAAACTGCGTTTATCACGCCTTGGGGGATGTATTGTTACAGAATGATGTTGTTTGGATTGAAGAAGGCCGAGGCCACCTATATGAGAGCCATAACTACCATATTTAATGACATGATACATAAAGAAATTGAGGTGTATGTGGACGATGTCATTATCAAGTGCAAGAAAGTCGCAGATCATATGGAAGATCTGAGAAAATTCTTCAACAGATTGAGACGGTACAACTTGAAACTGAATCCCGCCAAGTGTGCATTCGGGGTTCCTGCAGGAAAATTACTTGGTTTCATTGTGAGCCGCTGGAGGATAGAATTGGATCCTCAAAAGTCAAATCCATTCAAGAGTTTCCACCGCCGAAAAACAAGAAGGATGTGATGAGTTTTCTAGGAAGGCTCAACTGTATCAGCCTGTTCATAGCTCAGTCCATTGTTATTTGTGAACCTATTTTCAAGATGCTGAAGAAGGATGTTACCACCAAATGGACCGATGATTGTCATAAAGCTTTTGGTAGAATTAAGGGATACTTGTGTATGCCGTCAGTCTTGGTTCTGCCTGAACCAGGGAGGCCTCCATTTCTCTACCTTGAAGTATTGGATGGAGCATTCTGTTGTGTTTTAGGACAATATGATGAAATGGGGAGAAAGGAGCAAGCAATCTACTACCTCAGCACGAAGTTTACCCCATACGAGGCTCAGTATTCCTTGTTAAAATGACCTATTGTGCTCTGACCTGGGTAGCTCAGAAATTGAGGCATTATTTCTATGCTTACACCACTTATCTCATATCAAGGATGGATTCGTTAAAGTATATCTTTTAGAAGCCCATGCCTACTGGCAAGCTTGCCAAATGGAAAATCCCACTAAGTGAATCTCACATTGTTTATATCACTCAGAAGGCAGTCAAAGGACAAGCTTTGGCAGATCACCTAGCCGAGAATCCTGCGGGAGGAGAATATGAGCCATTAAAGATGAATTTTCTTGATAAAGAGATAGATTTCATGGGAGAAGACATTACATAATCCTATGATGGTTGGAGGATGTTTTTTGACGGAGCCGCGAATTTCAAAGGAGTTGGCATAGGAGCAGTCCTAGTATTGGAAACCGGTCAGCATTACCCGGTATCTTCCAAGCTCAGGTTTCCATGCACCAACAATATAGCCGAGTACGAAGCTTGCATCTTAGGGCTCAAACTGGCCATCGATTTGAACATTTAAGAGTTATTAGTAATTGGAGACTCGGACCTACTCATACATCAGGTTCGAGAAGAATGGGGGACCAAGAACTCTAAGATACTCCCTTATTTGCATTACCTACAGGAGTTGAGGAAAAGATTCACAAAGACCGAATTCCAGCATATTCTCAGAATACAGAATGAGTTCGCTGATGTACTAGCCACTTCGTCATCCATGATTCAACATCTAGATACAAATTTTATTGATCCCATCCAGGTCAAGATCCATGACCAACCCGCTTATTGTGCTCATGTTGAGGAAGAAGCGGATGGAAAACCGTGGTTCCACGACATCAAAGAATACATGACAATAGGAGAATAACCAGAGCTTTCCAACGCTACTCAGAAGCACACACTGCGGAGGTTATCTAATAATTTCTTTCACAGGGGAGGAGTCTTGTATAAGAGGACTCCCGATTTGGGACTGCTAAGGTGTATCGATGCAAGCAAAGCAACCAAGCTATTGGACGAAGTGCATGCAAAGACGTGCAGACCACACATGAATGGATTTGTCTTAGCAAAAACGATACTGCAGGATATTTTTGGATGGCTATGGAAACGGACTACATCCAGTATGTCAGAAAGTGCCATCACTGTTAGATACATGCAGATATGATAAAGGTGCCTCCAAATGAGCTTACTGCGACAAGCTCACCATAGTCATTCGCCACCTGGGGAATGGATGTTATCGGACCAATCGAGCCCACCACATCAAACAGGCACAGGTTCATCATAGTGGCAATTGATTACTTTAGCAAATGGGTCAAAGCAGCATTATACAAGGCAGTGGCCAAGAACGTTGTTGCAGATTTCGTCCGAGATCGAATTATTTGTCGGTTCGGAATTCTGGAGTGAATCATCATTGATAATGGTTCCAATCTCAACAACGACTTAATGAAAGCAATGTGTGAAACATTCAAAATCAAGTAAAAGAACTCTACAGCCTACAGACCTCAAATGAATGGTGTTGTAGAGGCAGCCAACAAAAACATCAAGAAGATACTAAGGAAGATGATTGAAAGGCACAAACAATGGCACGAGAAATTATCATTCGCTCTATTAGGATACCGCACCACAGTCCGTACATCAACCGGGGCAACACCCTACATGCTGGTTTACGGTACAGAGGTGGTCATTCCCGTCGAGATAGAAATTCCCTCATTTAGGATCATACAAGAAGCAGAGTTAGATGATTCAGAATGGGTAAAAGGTCGCTACGAGCAGTTAGCCCTTATAGATGGGAAGAGAATGAATGCAGTCTGCCATGGTCAGTTGTATCAGAATGGAATGTCCAGAGCCTTCAACAAAAGAGTTAAACCAAGGAAGTTCACACCAGGGAAGCTAGTGTTGAAGAAAATATTTCCACATCAAGATGTAGCCACGGGGAAATTCTCTCCCAATTGGCAGGGTCTGTACATGGTTCACCGGGTGCTAACTGGATGAGCCCTTCTTTTTGCAGAAATGGACGGAGAAGTCTGGCCGAAGCCAATCAATTCTAATGCAGTGAAAAGATACTATATATGATCACATGTTTCTTCAGGATGTAATTTGAACTACGCCTGACCTGATTCCCAATTAAGAGGGGATACGTAGCCAGCCCTATGGGTTCGGTCACAATTTAATAAAAACTCCATTTTCCCCGCTATCGGAACTAGGGCAGAATTTTGAGGAGGACTCTCAAAATTCCGAAGTCAGTTTTCATACAAGAAGCAGAGTTAGATGATTCAGAATGGGTAAAAGGTCGCTACGAGCAGTTAGCCCTTATAGATGGGAAGAGAATGAATGCAGTCTGCCATGGTCAGTTGTATCAGAATGGAATGTCCAGAGCCTTCAACAAAAGAGTTAAACCAAGGAAGTTCACACCAGGGAAGCTAGTGTTGAAGAAAATATTTCCACATCAAGATGAAGCCACGGGGAAATTCTCTCCCAATTGGCAGGGTCTATACATGGTTCACCGGGTGCTAACTGGATGAGCCCTTATTTTTGCAGAAATGGACGGAGAAGTCTGGCCGAAGCCAATAAATTCTAATGCAGTGAAAAGATACTATATATGATCACATGTTTCTTCATGATGTAATTTGAACTACGCCTGACCTGATTCCTAATTAAGAGGGAATACGTAGCCAGCCCTATGGGTTCGGTCACAATTTAATAAAAACTCCATTTTCCCCGCTATCGGAACTAGGGCAGAATTTTGAGGAGGACCCTCAAAATTCTGAAGTCCAGTTTTCAGTCTTTTCATTACCAGAAGCGCCAACCCAGTAAACTGGGATAGAATTTTGAGAAGGACCCTCAAAATTCTGAGGTTGATTATTTTCAGTCATTCAGCACAGCTGTCAGAAGCCCCATCCCAGTAAACTGGGGTAGAATTTTGAGGAGGACCCTCAAAATTTCGGATCCAGTAAGGTTGCATTGTCTGGGATCACGTCGCAGTTATTAGTTCATTCAAAATAAAATCATTTTCTCAATTGTATACTTACATTATATTTACTAAATCATGCATAACTATCATTTGAATCGCCATCATTTAGCAGTGCTACCCCAATGATACGTGACGTTAGGAGCCATGGGAAGATGAACTAACCTTTTCCCCTATATAGAACTCACGATTTTTCTTTGGATGCAGATCATAAATCATTTGAATACATTCACGCACGCATAATGTTTCGCAAACAAAACTATCAGAACAATCACTTATTCAAAACAATTGTCTGCACACAACATCCTCAGCAGTCACGATATCATAATTAGCTATCAGCTAAGAAAATCTCACCACCATTCACTCTTTACATTCCTGCATTTTTGAATAAGGCTGCGCATCTGCCTTTCGAGGTTAAACTCTTCCTCCATCCTGTATAAGGCTACTTATCTACCTTTCGAGACTAAGAATTGTCTACCTCCATCCTGCATAAGGCTACTCATCTGCCTTTCGAGACTAAGCATTGTCTCCATCTGCATTTTGCATAAGGCTACTCATCTGCCTTTCGAGGTTAAGATCTACCTCCATCCTGCATATGGTTACTTATCTGCCTTTTGAGACTAAGCATTGTCTCCATCTGCATTTGCATAAGGCTACTCATCTGGCTTTCGAGGTTAAGCTCTACCTCCATCCTGCATAAGGCTACTTATCTTCCTTTTGAGACTAAGCATTATCTCCATCTACATTTTACATAAGGCTACTCATCTGCCTTTCGAGGTTAAGCTCTACCTCCATCCTACATAAGGCTAATCATATGCCTTTTGAGACTAAGCATTGTCTCCATCTACATTTTTCATAAGGCTACTTATCTGCCTTCCGATGTTAACCTCTACCTCCATCCTGCATAAGGCTACTCATCTGCCTTTCGAGACTAAGCATTGTCTCTATCAGCATTTTGCATAAGGCTACTTATCTGGCTTTCGAGACTAAGCATTGTCTCCATCTGCATGGCTGAAATATTGCCACATTATATTCTGAACGGTTTCAATATCGCCAACTGCATTTAAATTCTCACTTTTTCTGAAAGATCGCCACCATTTGCATTCACCGGCTAAAAGATTGCCACATTTTCATGGGCTGAAAGATCGCCAACTTATTCAAAGGCGCCATAGTTTTGAGGGACCATCTGAATAGCCCGAGAACACCATTTCATGGCATGTGAATTTTTACTTAATGCTCTTCATGGCCCATGACATCATAATCTGAGGACGTCATCCTAGCCGTCCAAAGATAGCATTCATGGTCCAACTAGAACTTGCATCATATTTAAATTATGCACAATATATGCTGCATTGCTCACTTGCAGGTACACCGGCTAGCACACGGCCATCTCAGCAGGAGCGATCCTACTTCGGTTCTCCGCACCCCATCCAACTCCAAGCACCTTTTCAAATTTAATCATCGTGTTCGTTCTTTTCAAATCCCCATCGGCATATTCCGTCAATGGTTTGTGAACTACATGGCCTGATTCCTGTAAAACCAGGGATATGTAGGCAGCTCAGAAGCCAGAGCTCGGTCAAAAGTTTTTCAATCGTCGATCCGGTCAAAATTGGTCATCTTGTCTTTACCCGACAACTCTTTCATCCTCCTAGGGTAAAGAGGACACACACCAAAGGATTTTGGCATTTTTAATGATTTTTAAACCAATTTATTGCCTACTTTTACACCATAAAATCAAACAATTATTCCTACAATTTTCCATTTTGGTGAATAATATTTTATTCTTATAGTTACATAAAAATATGGCTAACATGATTTTTTGCATATTTTTTCTAATTCGTTTGGTATTTTAAAGCTAAATTGCATCAAATTGCAATACTAGCCTCTTCAAAGACTTAATTGTAATTATGATTATAAAATTGATGCCAGTATTTTTAATAAGATAATTATATATTATTAATCATATTAGTACATTTTATTTATTTCCAGAAACTATTTTTGCTATTTTTATAAATTAAAATAAATGGGAAATGACTATTTAAAACGTAGCCTATTTCTATTTCAATGACATGCCTTCCCCCTTTTAGTTTTAGCCTCAATTTCGATCCAATTACACCTAAATCAACGACCCAAATTTAACATTAGGCCTGACCCTGACCCAGTTACAAAACCCATCTGGTTTTGTATTTTAAATCCTGGTTGTTGATCATTTTGATCAACGGCTCTCAGCCGCTCTTTCCTATTTTAATTCTACCTACCCCAACCCTAACCCCCATTTCTCTTAGACGGCCACCCCCAAACTCCCTTTATTCTCTCAAATGCTCCCTAGCCTATCAAAACCCTAATCGCCTCCCTCGTCCTCTCCGACCAATCTCACCGGAGTCCATGGCTTCTCAGGCCATGGACAACTTGTACTCACATTTCTTCATTCCTGAACCATGGGTGTTCAAGATTTCGAGGTCTGACCTCGATGGTGTCCGTTCACATACTCTGCAGATCTATATTCCTATGGCCTCTCCAGCTCTGCTCCAGCATATTCGAGCTCTAGGAGCCTAGCTATGGCCATCTCCGACTTGAGACTAGACTTTCTTCTAAGCCTTCTCATTTCTAGGGTTTCAGAGAAACCATAAAGCTAGTCGAGGTTCCTTCCTCTTTTATTTACCTAGATCTGTGGTGAATCCGTGCTATATTCAACATTTTAGAGCTTTTCCCCAATTTTCCTTTCAAAATTAGTCTGTTTCAATTTAGGGTTTTCGAAAAATCTTGAAACGACTTCTGACTCTTCTTCTTCTTTTCTTTGTGTGAATTTGTCTATGCCATGTTCTTATGTTCTTTCCTCGCATGTCTGCTCCTATGTTCTTATGTTTTTCCATATTATGCATGTTATTCTATTTTATGTTCTGTTCTTCCCTCTACTGGGTTCTATAAGCATGCTTTACATGTCTATCTCGTATGTTTCTTTACTATATTTTTACTAAGCTTTTAATACTTGTTTGCCTTTACTGGACCTTTTTTCAAACTCTAAGCATGCTCATCTGTTGTTTCCTAAGTTATACATGACCTCTTTTCTCTTCTAAAACTTGCTTAAATTTCGAGTTTTCGTTAAAATATGTTCTTTATGTTTTTTCACTCTGTTTCCTCAAACTTGCTACTGTGTCTGTGTGTTTGCTCGTGAGGCTCTGAAAGTGACCTATGAGTCTATTTCAATGGCTTGCCTTCTCCTCTCTGTATCACACTTGCATTCGAAACCCTAGGGTTTGGGATTTTGGCGAGTTTTGATCTTGGGTTTGGATTAGGGTTCTATTTCAGAACCCTGGTCTCTCTTAATCTCAGTGTGAGTCTATTTAATGGATGCTACCTCTTGGTTATGACTTTGAATCTTTTCTATACGATGTTCTCTTATTTGTGCGTGTTTGTATGCTTTTTATATAACAAAGTCACTTCTATCAAAAGGCCTTTGTCCATCATGTGATTTATTTCAAGCTCCTTTTTAAAAGGTTTGATTGAGTGTTGTTGATTTTCTTTAAATTAAGCTCCTCTTCAGCTTTCCTGGTTGGATTCATTTATACCAAGACTCAAATCCTGATTTTACCGGCTGTTGATGATCGTCTTTCCTTGTTTTTTCCAATCTGTGTACTACTAAACTATTTCCTTATATATGCTTCTGAGTATTTGTCCTTGTGATACTATTTTGGAATTTTTTTTAAATCAGAACCTTTCCTTAATTGTTTTTCCTGTTTGAATCAGATCCCTTGACCAAAGGGAAACCTTGTGTGATTAATTTCGAAACTATTCTCTTACCTTTTTTCTTACTTGTTTTCTACACTATAAAATGGGGCTATCCTTTCACAGGATGGGACACGCTTGAATACTAAGTTTTTCACAATTACAATTATACTCTCTTCTTCCCTACACTTCTCTTCTGTGCTTTCTGAAACAATTTTGAGTTTTTTCCGAGCCTTTCAAGTGTTCTGCTGAGAACTTAAGTTTGCTCCTGCTGTGTCTATTTGTTGTGATTGCTCTGTTATTCTGCTTTTTCTTACTTTGCAACTGGTATGTTATTCTTAGTTAAATAATGCTCTTTCACTATGTGTTTACTTTCTAGTCTATTATGCTTTCTTTACTATGTTTATGCAACTCTATTGTGCTTTTCTTATGTGAACTCCCTTTCCATTTTCCCCTTTGTATGTGAGTATGGTTCAAGACATAGCAGCACTTTAACATTGTTGACTATGACTCTGAACTGGGTTCTTTGAACCCCTAGCTCAATCAATTCCCACTCCCTTCTTCCCTTTATGTGTTTGAGCCCTGACTTGAGACTAGTGGTGTCTTAATCATCATCCAGTCTTAGGTATGACCTTCAAAGTTCAGCTCCTAACTTTTTTGACCAAACAAATGGTCAGGGGTGTGCCAGTCTGCACCTGTTACTGGGTATGACCACCATTTGTTATGGCTCCCCAATTCCTTTTTCACTTTGCACTTATTTCTAAGCTCTGCCCCCATCTTGAAAGCCATGCTTTGGGACCCTTCAGCACCCTCTAAACTTGAATGCCTGAGGCTGGCTATTCCACACTATGCTATTCTAATTCTAAATGGTATCCTGAGTGTAAGCAATGTTGGGAATCCTTGAGATTCCTTGGAACTTTGAAACACTTTGGGTAAAGAGAAGGCTTTGGAAATCTGGATCCCGAAATTGGTTAATCACATGTTTTTAGACATTGAGATTGAATTAGGCTGCTTGGATGCAACTGTATTCTTTGATGTATTTTACATTTTTCTTTTGTCTGTAATAATTTTGTATAAAAGAACTCGGGGAATATAGTAAAAGGGTGTGGGAGGGGTTTTACTTTTTCTTGCATAAATAAGGGGTAGATATCATGACTTAGGGATTTAATCCTCTTACTAGAAATCCTGCATATAGGTCTGTCTAATACTTTCAATTCAAGTCGTATAGATATCATGCCTATAGGGATTGACGTTTAATCATATTGCAAATCACTAGAGATCCTGCCTATAGGATTTTAAAACAATTTTTCCTAAAAGATTTGCATATAGATATCATGTCTATAGAGATTACATATTCATTAGGCAAACTATATGGCTAATCAAATCATCATCCTTTTTATCAGTTCAATAACAAGCTGTGAAAATCAGAAACATAGATACAATGCCTATAGATTTTGCATCAAGTTCGTCTGATTCGTTTTAAGCAACGATTATCTATTAACTGGTCTTTAACGTCCTAATACGGTAACGTTTTCAAAAGTATTAATCCTTTGATAAAACCGTCTTGAATCAGTACACATTTGAGTTCTTCAAATCTACATTTTTTCTGAAATGGTTTCTTTTCTAATATTCCACCTAAACGTTTTCCAACTAAATTTTGATCTTCCTCAACTCTTCTTTTAAAATAGATCCGCAGCTTGCTCTTTTCCTTAGATAGTTCAGTCTCCTTTTTTTGAAATTCTTTTACAACTGTTCCTGTGTGTTTTATACTCGGACAGTCTGTTGACCTTTCTTTTAACACTCATTTTTAACTCACTACAGTGTGTTCTTTCTTTTCAAAACTCTTCTGTATTAGATTATTTTCTAAAATCAGTACTTTCTAAACCTCTCGCTTAAAATACCTTAATTTCTAACAATTGGATCCAAGTTGCCTAATGCAGACTTTTTATCTAAATGTATGTGTTAAACCTGTCCGTTCACAATTTAAGTTTAATTTAAAGACCAAATCAGTATGTGCCAAGACATGCTAAACTAAATGTTTGTTTGATTAAGGGGTTTTATTTGAGCCTTACCTGTTTGTTTGTTCATTCCCTCTATTTGTTACTTGTTTTGTATGTCGAAACTAGTAGTTTATCCTTTAAACTCCATAAATCCCCTTACCCATTTCTTCCCTTTTAGGATTAGAAGTCCTAAATACCCCGGGACTGATATGTTGGGACGAGTACTAGCATGTAATAAGTAAACGAGACTAATCACATTTAAATACCTAAACGGGGTAAGAAGGGTAGAATATGGATATGATGACCGATACGCTAATATCACGTGTGACCCCTCTTTTGAGGAGTGAGCGACGGATATTGCATTGATGTGATCTATATTTTGTATAAACATAGGACCTCTTCCCCTTTCTTTACTTACAAAATGTTTTCTTTAAGTTACTTTTTCTGTAAATAATCTTTCTTCCTAAAATTGTATTCCTTTGTTTTTTTAAAATTTTTAAAACTTAATCGTGATCCTTATGTGCAATTCTGTTTGTTTTCTTCTATCTTCTTAAGTCACAATTATAGCATGGCTGGAAACCACATTAATGGAGCTTGAGGGGTGCCTAACACCTTCCCCTCGAGATAATCTCTAAGCCCTTACCCAAACTCTGATTTTCTTTCTTCTCAAAATTCTTCATCTCTTTAAAGTGTCCTAATGCACTATAATCATTAGGTGACAACTCTCCAAAATTCCATAACCTAATTCTCGCAAGAGAATAAGAGTTTTCCTTCCATAATGTGGTATACCCGATTCCAGACCCCACGTCCACGAATGGAAAAGGGGGCGTCGACATTTGTAACCTCATAGGTAGCATGATAGCTTACTTCATAAACTTTTAAAGATGATCTCATTTTTGTCCTTGCATTAGTTTTCTTACGATGCACTTTTACTTACGAAAATATGGGGTGTAACAAAGTTTCATAAAAGAATTTCAAGAACTTCCAAGAACACAAGTTCTATAGCCTTTACAATATCCAAACAACAACGATTTTGATTAATTGAAGAAATCAAATGCCTTAACATAAAAATTAATCAAAATAATAGATTTGGATCTTGACCGCTTAATGAATAACTTGAGACAACACCTAATAACTAGTATTAATTGCCTTCTTAGAACATCACAAAGGAATCAATGATATCACAATAAAAAAAATTATCTTACTGCCTTGAACTATGAACTAGTAAATGGTATCACAATAAAGAAGTTATCTTACTACCTTGAACAATGAACTAGTAAATATTAAAAGATAAATTTCAAAGCATAATTAACAAAGATTCAAAAGAACACTCAAAGTGTCACGCCCCAAACCTAGGGGAGGCATGGCTGGCACCCGGTGCCGAGCTAGCCTGAGCGAACCACTCTGTAACTCATGATCATTAGACAAAACAAGAACATACATAGGTCAAGTTGGTTGAACTCATTCCTATTGTAATTATCATGGGCTAACATGGCTACAACTCATAATGTACAACGGTAAGTGCCAAATGTTGTATCAGTAAACCATCATTCTTCAAACATGAATACATATGATCCGACAAGGCCTGTGACATACGGTACAAAATGAACCTTTGTCTAAAAAGCCTCTGAGATTATTTGACATCTAATGGGATAGGGTACCATCCTACCCATAATTCTATTGCAAAACTCTGACACGATGACTCATAGACTCGGTTGCACTCCTAATGAGGTGGAGCCTTATCGGTCTTTCGTAGAATGTCAATCTCGTCTACTATGAAAGCCTGTCAAACTGATTATCTATATTTGTTGGCATGAATGCAGCGTCCCTAACAAAAGGACGTCAATGCGAATAATGTACTGAGTATGAAAGGAAAAACTGAAACATAACCATAATTCAACATTAATAAAGATACATAAGAATCAACCCGAATCTCTGAAGTGCCACTGTATATGCATACATATTATACTTACATATATAATACTTCTCTTGAGACTCTTATCCGTATCGATGCATGATTGCTCAACTGATCAGTGGTAACTGCCCGGCTGGCCTTTGCACGATGGTAAATGCATGACTACCCGACCGACCGTAGCTCGGTGGTACATGAATATGCATGACTGTCCAACCGGTGTAAAATAATGATACATAACTTCCCAACCGGTGGTAAATGTCGGACCGGCCTTAGCCCAGTGGTAAATGTATGACTGCCCAACCTGTGGTAAATAATGATACATAACTGCCCAACCGGTGATAACTGCCCCGACTGGCCATAGCACGATGGTAAATGCATGACTACCCAACTGGTCATAGCATAGTAGTAAATATGTAATTGGCCAACCAGTTATAGCTCGGTGATAAATGTATTACTGCCCGATCGATCATAGCTCAGTGGTAAATGCATATGCATTAAGATGCATGTATTACTATATTATAAACATTAAGATTTTTATCAAATACCTCAATAGGGACCTAGATACATACTTAGGCATGCTTGAATACCACTTTACGGGAATGAATAATATAAATATCCTTAACTGCTGATAGTAAAACCACTTATAAAATATTATTACGTTTACTTGTGATTACTTGGATCATGCCAAAAGAATGAAGGATTAGTCTTAATATACCTTCCGTTGAATCGACGAAGGAAACAGTCTCTTTTTGTGTCTTTATCTTGTTCAAAGTTTGCTCCCTCAATTGTTACTTGAGGGACAAAATAGGTCACCCATTGGGAATGAGATTCTGGACCCAAAAAATATTTTTCCATAACCTGAGATAAGCATGCGTCAGTTATTTAAACAAGATTGCTCAAGAAGCCTTAGTCATTCCAATATTATCTAGAGGATCTCTCTATCACAACAAAATCCCAAACAATGGACTTTAAGTGTGGTAGGCTGACCTGCTATGCATCATTTTTTTACTAAAAAAAAATAATATTGTTAATCATGGATTTATAGGCACTATTTGCTTATATGATGCCTAACACCTCAAACTTTCAGGTAAGAGGAGTAGATAACTTTCTACTACTTACTTATTGGGAGAACCTAAGGGCACCAAAACATACTCAGAAAGATATCTATTTAGAAGTATTTTCTGCAAGAAACTTTGCCACATAATAAAATGTCTTAAGAGTCACAATTTCATGGGTGGCTTACTGCCACGATGAACCTTATCCAAACATTTTGTTTATTTAATCTCTCACTAAAATTTATTAATTGCTCAATTATTCATATAACTAAGAATTATATCGACTTAATTAAAATACACCTTTTAAAATATCACAATATTAATAAATCATAGTACCATATAAAATCAATACATATAATATTATTTCATTAAAATATTCATGTAAAAATTCATATATTTCTCAACTTATAATTTTCCTAACCTCATATAACGAGTACAAATTTTTATATGCCTAAATCTTAAAATGTAAAAAGTTAACCTTCTTTTTGTCACGCCCCAAACCTGGAGAGGCATGGCTAGAACCCGGTGCCGTAGTAGCCCGAGCGAACCACTCTGTCACTCATTCATTCCTCATGTAACTATCATGGGCCAACATGGCCACAACTCATAATGTACAACTGTAAGTGGGCAAATGTTATGTTAATGAACCATCATTCTTAAAGCATGAGTACATATTGACCGTCAAGGCCTCTGTCATACCTCCTTTTTCACTATACCCGCAAAGACATAAAGGAGTTTTTTCATTTAAAGACAATTGGAACGAGATTTATTATTAATAAAGTTCAGAGTCGCCACTTGGGAGATTAATGATGTCATAAGTCACCGGTTGAATCCTGAATCGAGGAAAACTATGACTCTGTTAACAATCCGCGAACCAGAAATCCGAGTAAGGAATCCTGTTAACCCGGGAGAAGGTGTTAGGTATTTCCGAGTTCTGTGATTTTAGCACGGTCGCTCAACTGTTGTATTTGGATTTATCTGATTTTGAAAACATGTTTTAGCTTATGTGCATTTTTAATTCTGAACCGCTTTTATTATTTTTTTTATGAGAAATGTAACATTGTGAAAACACATCTCGAACCACGTCACATCAATACACCCGTGGTTGTTGACACATTTCGTCTCCGTTTATATTTGAATTTGGGTCACAAAACTGTGCACCCGAATTTAAGAAGGTAATGTTATTAAAGTGCACGCCTAAAGAGACTAACGCATTATTATTTTGGGGAAAGGCCGTGAAATGCACTAAACGGCCCATCCCGAATTCTAAATATTTGAATATAATATTTATTAAGGGCCCCGTAATTTTATATTTTTTATTTGGCGTGGCTCATCTCATTTCTTATATAAAAGCCAATCCTAACATGACTATGAGTTTTCTATTTATTGTTGCCTCTATAAAACACAAGGAAAGTTCTATATAATTTTTTGCTATATGAGGCAAAACAGGCATTGGCCCAAATCTTGGGCCTGTGTAATAGATGATTTGAGGTCCAGAAATGCACGTTGAAAGGCATACGTGGGCCATCCAGCACGAAGGACCTGGGTTCGAACCCTCGTGCCTGTAAATGAATGTCAGGTATTATTTGGGCCAAAGTTCGTGGCCCTGGTACATTTGGAGGCCGTGGACCTCACAACCAAACATGAGCTTCTACTTTCAACTACACAAATTAAAGTGTTAATAATGGAGAGACAGTTAGTAATACTTATGCAATGGATCCTCAATATGTGATGAACTAAGCTTAAAGGCCCTTTACTGTTCGAATAGACTACTTTATGTAAAAATGAGTATCAAATCCTAATGAAGTATTATGTGACTGAATTAATGCTATGCTAACATGCTGTTGATTAATCAACTAAACTAAACCAGCAGTTAAGCCAACCTAAGAACAGACCTGTTGATTACATAAAAATGAGTATCAAATCCTAATGAAGTATTATGTGACTGAATTAATGATATGCTAACATGCTGTTGATTAATCAACTAAACTAAACCATCAGTTAAGCCAACCTAAGAACAGACCTGTTGATTACACAATTATGTTGAACTAACATGCTAATTCCATTTCGAACTATTTGAACCTGTTTTACAACATATAGACTTTTGAACTAACTTTGCTAATACTGAAAATGGTTGAGACAGTCTACACTATACTACTCAACAGTCCATCAATTCGTAACTGTGCACTAGCTCATTATAGATAAATTAGAATAACGAATGTAGTAAAGCAAATTCTATAACTAACTACAATTAAACATGAATAGATGGGTTATATAGCAACAGTTAATCAATGGCTCCAAATGAATTCAACTGAACAATGGCCAACTCTTCATTCATAGGATCCATAGGCAATTCATACAAGTAGATCAGACTTCCAACTCAAGAGTAAACAAAAATGTACTTGGTAGTTTAAAACAAAGACAGAAATGTGAGAGTCAGCAGCAACTAAGCAGAACAGGATTCACCAGCTTCAACAAAGCCCAGAATGGGGAAATCCAACGAAAATAGACCAAATATATTCAAAGATAAACTAGACTGTCCCAGAACATCTTTCAACACTCAAAAATACTCAGCAACAACTCGACAAAATCACCAAAGAACTTCAGATGCTTTTGAAAACTCGAGCTAGAACAGAAATAAGGAGAATCAAACTGTTTCGGATCCTAGGTAGGCTTAAAACTGAATTAATGGCAAGGAATTGAAAATAATCAAAAGGGCAATGCAACAGTGAATTTCTTTTTTTAGTTTTCTCTTATTTTTCTATTTGTTCTTGGGTTGTTAAATGTGGAATTTTCAAATCCAGATCTGAAAATTAGAGAGCGAGTTTAGGGGGGGGGGGGGGGGGGAATCTTTTTGTGGTTCAAAACTTTGGGGAATTTTTCAGGTGCTTTCAAAACTTGTTCATTAAGGCACTACGCATGACTTTTTATAGGCCAAATGAGGGCAGCCCTCAGCTTTTCTATTTTGCACTACAATCCTTTTTAAATTTTTATTTTGCTTAAGAATAATGCAATTATTAGCATTTTTCTTAAGTTAAAATCCCTAACTTTCTGAAATTATAACTAAGGCCATATTTGGAAGACTCTAGAGGGTTTTAGAATTAACTACAACCTTCCTTTGCAACCTTAAGTACCCAAGCGGACCCTGAATTCAATATGATATTACACATCTTGTACTAATTGACCCAAACCCATCTTACTAACCACAATCAACCAAACAAAGACCTGGACTATTCAGCTATAACCAAACCACTCTCCAAAAATTCTACACTGAATTATAAAATCCAATTGATGCTAAACAAAACTGGAAATTAAACCTAGTTATTGCTACTATCGAACCATCAATTACCAATTAAACAAAATTAATCGAAAGAAATTGAAGAGAAACAGGATCCTGCTAATCAAATTATCAAACTAAAACTGAGCTAAAAAATAAAATAAAAATAAAATTACAGACCTAAAAACTGATTATGGCTTAATAACAGAAATCAGAACATAACAAAATTTAACAAGTACAAACTCATGCTTCCAATCAGACAAACAAATTACATAGAGAAGAACTAATTCAACTACAAATTCAAAAATTGAAACAAAACCCTAAGTCGATATATCGTGAAGAAACATTCAAAATGAAGAGACTACTTCAAAACACAAAAGGTTAAGAAAACTCACCGACGCAAACTCTCAAGCCCTATCGCCTCTCAGATTCAAAATTCGAGCACCTTGAATGGTGTTTAAGATCCACTGATAACATATTAGGCACGAGAGATGTAAGGATAGCATGTGATGTGATTTTTGGGGAATTCTGGTGGTGGTCCGGCCATAGGCGGCGGAGATGGCAAATCATTTTTGATTATTCGAGAGGTTCCGGTATGATTCGAGATGAGCTAGTAGCAGATTCATGATAGGGCCAACGAGGCGGTATAGGGGTGTAATTTTGGGAGCCAACAGAGAGAGTTGCATTTTCTCCGCCGGCGACGACGGTGGAGATCAGGTGGGAAACAGTGGGGGTGAATTTTGGTACGAGGAGGATGCATCTGTCTCTAGGGTTTTAGGACACCCTTATTAAAATCGAAGACTGGATCCTGACCGTTGGATTCGAACGGATGAACGGCCAGGATTTGGTCACTTACAAGGAACGACGTCGTTTCAGCGTCTCTTGGTATGGACCGGGTCAAGGGAACGGTTGGACTGGGGCGGGATTGATATAGGCCTTGGTGATTTGGGCCATCCGAAATGAATAATAAACCATCTCCTTTAATTTTTTTTTCTTTTATATATTATTTATTTATTGTATTTCATTTTGTATTTTGTATTTTTATTTTTTCCTGATTTTATAAAAATGTAAAAATTAAAATGAAACCTAATTTATTTCTAAAATTAAACTAATTAATCCGTGAAATTGTTTTAAAATCTATTTCGGGATAAATTCAATAATTAACAATTAAAAATACAAAAGTGGACTATTTTTTATTTTCTTTATATTTTGTTCTAAAAACAAATTATCCCCTATTTAATCCTAAAATATGATGTTAAATCTTAAATGCAAATGCCAGGTATTTTTGTATTTTTTACTAATTAAAATACACAAATAAAAATGCAAACAATTAACAGAAAATAACACAAAATTCACAAAATCGCAAAATAATGAAAGAAATTATTTTTGTTTAAATTTTTGGGAATAATTCATATGTAGGGCAAAAATCACGTACTCACAGCTGCCCCTCTTTACTCAAAAATATGAAATGTTTTTGGGCAAAGATAAGTGAGCAAATATGAGCGATTTTTGCCCGTTTGAATATTCCGTGCGAAGCATATTCTGAAAGAGTTGACCGCAACCTACTTCAGAGGTTGCCCACATATCATGGGCTAAACAGGAATAGGTCAGTGTAGTTCAGAAATGTCTGGTAGCTGGGACTACCAGGAGCTGTGATTTCACTGCGATTGCTGCTGCTACTGCTTGCTGACCTCCCTTATTACACCGTCAAAATAAAAAGAATCTAGGCTAAGCTATGAACTATGAATTGTAAAATCCTATCTAAATTCTTCAAACTTGCTTTTGTGCTTATTGTTGCCTTATTGTCTTGTGCTTTCTTATTGCCTTGTTGTCTCGTGTTCTCCTGGTGAACTCCATTATTATCACTTTGAATTGAAAACTGAGATGTTGTCCCTTTCATCAAACTGCTGAACTTGAATGTATTCCTCTACTATACAGGCGGGCCCCGACTTCTGAACTTGGACTTGAATGTATTCCATTGTTGTATGGGTGGGCTCCCTACTTCAAAACTTGAACTTTATTCCTCTGTTCTCCAGGCGGGCTCCTGACTTCACAAAATAGACACAACAAAGAAACTTTTTCTGATTCAGTTTGTAAACTGGGTACATATTACCGGATATTAATAAGAATTTTAACTAAAACTTGAATTGTGATACCTTTATTTTCCAGGCGGGCTCCTGACTTCAAACTTAAATTATTCCTCTGTTATCCAGGTTGTCTCCTGACTTCAGCAACTTGAATGTATCCCCATGCTCTACAGGCGGGATCCTGACTTCAAAAATAGACAAAACAAAGAATTTAAAAGCTAAAACTTAAATTGTACTCCCTTGTTTTCCAGGCGGGCTCCTGACTGTTGCGCTTGAAATGTATTCCCTACTCTCCAGGCGGGCTCCTGACTTCTGAACTTGAAATGTATTCCCTTGCTATCTAGGCGGGCACCTGACTGTTATGCTTGAATGTATTCCCATGTTATCCAGGCGGGCTCCTGACTTCAAACTTGAAATGTATTCCCTTGCTATCCATGCGGGCTCCTGACTTCAACAAAACATACAAAACAAGGAAAATGCCTGCCCCGGTTTGGTAACTAGGCCCTTGGGTGAGTGCTATTGAATCATATGTCAACTATTACGAAGAATTTGAAAGCTAAGTCCTATTATCTAGGGAGGTACTGACAACTTCTAACAATTACGAACCTAAGTTATATCTTCTAATGTATTACTTTCACTACATCATGTTATCTACAAAGATTTTTAAACTACATCCTATTATCCAGGACGGTCCTGACACCATTATTTGACTTAAGTCTTTTTATAGAAGCATTGTATAGAGTTTTAACAGTCTTTTGATACAAAGGAAGACAAAATACAAATCTAAAGGCAGGGTAAGAAAGGATCACGCACTCGATGAAAGAGCTTTACAAGCGGCATTGCCCGTTCAAATGACAATGTTTGAGGTATTCTCCTAACCATCACGAACCTAAGGTATTACTCTCACTACATCATGTTATCTACAAGGTTTCTTGAACTACGTCCTATTATCCAGGAAAGTCCCGACGACTCCTAATCTAAGTTGTATCTTCTAATGTATTACTACCACTACATCATATTATCGATAAAGACTTTAAACTGTATCCTATTATCCAATAAGGTCCTGACAGCTCCTTTTTGAATTTTAGCCGAAACATGCAAACCTTGAAACCCACTTATATTTCCCTATGAATTTCTTGTATGTTAATCAAGCCACCCCCTTGCAGTCAAACCTGATTACCACTTGTTTTCCCTTTATGGAGAATTCCTCCTGAACAACCAACTTTTCTGCCCCTGTTTCAATCAAAGAAAATTTCGTCAGTTTTAAAATGGTGGTTAGTTGACGGCATTCTTGCCGAAAATCCTCCCACTGCATTGCTTTGCTTTGACCAGCTTCCCCGAACTGGCCCTGAACCGCTTAACCTTCTGGCTGACTTTCAAAATCTAACTTTTGACAACCCGAATGTTCTGTACCCATACTGTTATTTCACACCTCTGACCCCCCTTTCTGAGCTTTAACGTTTCCCGCGGCATTTCCCCAATCATTCCACCAATGAAACTTCCAAAGATTCCCTATATTCCACCTTACATCTTGTTTTCCATGACATACTCAGACCACACTGTGCTTTACAACTTTTAGAAGCTGGTAGTGATCTTTGAAATCCCTTCCCATTTGCTTTGAACAAGACTAACATAGAAACATCTTAGATAGACAAAACCCCAAAAGAAATGAAATGCAATGACTTTATGAGTTAAGGATAAGAATAATCCAAAACCGGATGACTTTTAAAAAGAGAAGAAGAAGAAACTTATCTGACTGGACCGACTGGCACCAATGGTCATGACATGCATTTAGGACTAACCGGCTCAATCTGTCCAACTAACTAACTTTCAATTGCCATACTTTGTTGCCCTAGAACTTCCATCACTTGATTACTTTACCCAAACCTTAACTTTGTTCATCCTGCGGTGCCTCAAAACAATTTTCCACCAAGAGATCTTTCTCAATTAGCCATTTCTCAGCTTATTTTTGCCTCAAGGTGCCAGTGAGGGTTTTCACCAGTAAGACTCTCTTATTTTATTTCTCTCAGCTCCCGTCCCCTTACGGTGCCCATGAGGGTTTTCTCCAATAAGACTCTCTCATTTTATTTTGGTTTTATTTTCTTGAACCAGAGTGTTGCCCCATACATGAATTACCTTTATCTTCATGACTTGGCATTTCACGAAGACTGATCAGAAGGTCTTTCTTTGGACCGTAATGTGGGCTTTGGATGGGGTTAGAAAGAATGGGTATGAAAGGCTCAAACCAAGTTCAAAATAGGTTAAAATTATAACTTTCGGAATCATATTTTTCCAACAACCACCATTTCTGTTCCAGTTTCTTGCTTGGGGAATTTTGGATTTAATTTTGATATGACTGAACCTCAAAGAGTCTACCTATGTACCCTTTCGGGATCAAATCAAATGTATTTCACGTCATAGAAACTACGTTGTTGTGATTTTCTTTCTCTTATTTTCTTTGTTTTTCTTTCTTTTCCTTCCTCATTTTTCTTTTCTTTTCTTTTTCTTTCCTTTCCTTTTCTTTTCTCTTTTCTTCCTTTCCTTTTCTTATTTTCCTTTTCTTTCTTCTTCTTTCCTTTTCTTTTCTCTTTTCTTTCTTTCCTTTCTTCGTTTTCCTTCCATTTTCTTTCTTCTTTTTTTCCCTTTACTTTTCGTCCTTTTTCTTCCTTCTTTTCATTCACTTATTTTCGGAACTTCATTTCTTAATTATGCTATTGATTCCAAGAGAGGGTTATAAAAGAAAATAAACACGGCTAAAAATGGGTGATAAAGGATAAAGTATTTCATATAGCTAAACAAATCGCATTCGTCATCTCAATTTTCAAAATATGCCAAATTCAAAACAAGTACAATCAAACACAAAAATCATACAGAGTACCTCTTGGCCACATCGGAGTTGGTCCATTTCTACATATTTTCCTTTCGACATCTGTTAGATATAATGCACCACTAGACAACACTCTGGTTACAACAAGTGGCCCCTGCCAGTTTGGGGCAAATTTTTCTTTTTCTTCAGCCTGATGGGGCAAGATACGTCTCACCACTAACTGTCTGACTTCAAACTTCCTCGGATGCACTTTCCGGTTGCACGCTCTTGCCAATTTTGTTGGTACAATTGGCCATACCGCACTGATACTAATCTCTTTTTATTAATCAAAAATCAACTTGTTCAATGCGGGTAAAATCGTCATAATGTTCCAACCCATTATCACACTCAACTTCTTGTGTTATTACTTCAGGATAAGATCGGCTTTCAAGACTGGGCCAAAGATTCCTCATGCATGCCATGTTATTGGTATCAGCATAAAAAGAACTGTACAGAGACGAAAAACAAACTGAAACATAATTAAGAATAAAGAAAGAAAGACAATTGCATTTCATTGAAGGAAAAGATAACAGGGTTTTAACTCATCCAAATAGATGGAACATAGTATCTGGAATACAGACCCTGGAATAATCCAGACAGTTTAAAAAATAAGACCCACTACCAAATTTTTCAGTCATTGATTTTTGCATGTGGTCAGGTGAACTTCGCATTTGCCTTGCTTGCCCCTTCCTTTGCTTCTACCGTGTTTACCTCAGTGAATAAACTTTTGAACCCTTTCCCAAGTCTCCGCACCACTCAATGACCCAAGAACCTTTGACGACAATGGGTTGTTATCTACCCATTTCAACTGAACCACCACTTTCTCACCGGTTGGCTTTTCATTCAAATTTGTTTTGCTACAATGGATCATCATTACCAGCTGTGAATGTTTCTTAGGCTTTCCTCTATTGTGCATCAATTCAATCATATGAGCCTCATGGTGAGACGACAATGGTTTCTAATCGATATTTGGTGCCTTAGGGGCCTGAACCTCAATCAGGCAAGTGTCAATGAGCTCTTGCATAGCCGTTTTCAGTTTCCAACAATTTTTAGTATCATGCTCGGGGCTCTCGAACAATATTTACAACTCAATGACTAGTCCAGATTTCTAGGAAGGGGATTTAGCACTTTGGGCTCAATCGGTGTCAACAGGCCTAGCTGCCTCAATTTGTGGAAAGACTAGTATATGACTCCCCTAGCGGAGTTAATGTTCTCTGCTTCTGCACCCTCTCATTCTTGAAAGATTTATTCCAATGAAAACCAAACCCTAGAGGATTTCTGTAGGCCCTCGGGGTGGATATGTATTTTGTGGAGGTGGGTTTGTTTTTTGGGGAGCCGGTGCACGCCATTACGCATAAGCCGAAGGGTGGGTATAAGCTTGAGCATGGTGAACGGAGAAATGTGGCTTTGGTGGTGAGTAGTAGGGTTATGGAGGGCCATATGGGGTGTATAGGTAATTTGGGTGGTGGGGTCTGGGTTGGTAGTAGGGTGAAGGGCCTCTAGATTTGGACCAAGCCGGGCTTCGACTGTTGCAACCTCTTCTTTCTTCTTCTTTCCCATCACACCCCAGTGCCACTTTGGATGGCCTGGGTGGTTGCTTTAATCGCTGAATAGCTCATAATTTTATCAGATTTCAATCCTTCCTTGAACATAGCTCCCACCTTCACCACTTCGTTAAAAAATTAGCCAATTGCCATCACCAGCTGACCAAGGAAGTTGGCTCCAAAGCCTGCAAAAGTAGTCCACCATCTCACTGTCCCTCACTCTGAAACATTCCTCGGGCTTCTTCTCAAGTTTTATCAGTGACAGACGGTCTGGAACAATTTCTAGATTGTACTGAAAATGGAAAGTGAATGCTTGTGCTAAGTCATCCCAAGTATACCACCTCCCATGGTCCTATCGTGTATACCGTTCAAATCAGAACCACTTAGACTCTAGCTGAAGTACGCCATCAATAATTCATCTTTTCCACCGGCCCCTCTTATTTTGCTGCAGAATCCCCCAGGTGGGCCATCGGGTCACCATGCCCGTCGTACAGATCAAATTTTATCATTTTGAGCCCTGTGGGTAACTGAACATCCGGGAAAAAAAAATATTTATAGGCCACACTGACTTGGTCACCAACCCTTTCATGTTCCTGAAGGACTGGTCCAGGTTTTTTACTTTTTGAATCATCTCTTCCTGCTCTAGGTTTTTAAGAAGATTTTCAGTTTCCACAGGGAGCTCAAAGTGAGGAGTGTAAGAATATAGCTTGGGATCTTTAAAGGTAGGCTTGGGAGGATAGTACTAACTATCATGAGCCTGAAACAGTGGTTCACTGGAAGATCTTTGTAGTGTGGCAGGTGGAGGAACCACAAAGACAGGGGTAATTGGTGGAGGAGGATTTTGTTTGGGATGCACATCTTGGGGAGGGTATAAGGTAGTGCTATAACTCTATTGGTAGAAAGGGAAGGCTGGAGAAGAATTCACAGTAGGAGGCTCCTGATATTGATCCGAAGGTAAGATGTAGGCTGGATTGGCAGGATAAACTGGCGCCGGCTGACCCTTAGACCAAGCCTGATGCATTTCATCCATTTGCTGCCTCAACTAATGCATCTCCTCCCTCATCGCATTAACATCTATCACCTCTACCTCTTTTGCCAGGTCCACAATACTGGTATCTGATTCCTGGCCTGTCATTTTCGGCTTGTTTTTAGATCGGGTGTTGTAGGAATGGGTTGCCAGAATGCCAAACAACTAACCACCTGCCTGAACTCAACATCAACAACAACTTGGTTAATGGTTAGGTCATAAGAAGATTTGATAACCACACGTTAGGGAATGAATGCACCTTAGCAGTTTAACGGATTCTATATGCATTTGCTAAACTGCTTGCTTCATCCCAGCTTTTATTTCTAATGGTAACTTTCTTTCTTTTTGTTTCACTTTTCTTTCTTCTTTTCTTGCTTTTTCTTTCTTTTCTCTGTTTCTTTTTCAATTCTTACCTTGGTTTTCTGCTTGTTTCGGTTCTCTCATTCCCTCGATTTCTTATTTTCTCTTTTCTTTCTTGTTTTTCCACTCTTTTCTTTCTTTTCCCTTTTCCTTCTTCTTTTCCTTTCTTTTTCATTTTGACTGCTGTGATTTTCTTGGTTTTCTCATTTTCTCGCTCTTTTGTTTCTTTTTCTGTTTTTCTTTCATTTTCTTTCCTCACTCTTTTTCCTTTTTCTCTTATGGTTATGGTCGAATCCGATGAGGATTGCCTACTTATCATGACCCCGCACGAATCAAACCGGGCGTAGTTCGTGCAAATAAAAGATAAACAACAATAAAATATTTTGGAATTTTCAATTTTTCATAATAAAACAAACTTGATTACCAAGGTTTAAAAATTGACCAAACTAATGCACTTTGACGAAAAGACGACGTACAAACTCGAAAATCAAACAACCAACATACTCTAATCGAAATAATTACAAACTCCAAAATACACGGACATATTCCTTTCCCTATTTTCCAATTTTAACCAAATGACTATTTTTGCAAACATGGCCCCTTCCCAATTTCACATGAATTTGAGGCCGGGAGGATTATTTTATGACACTTCACATACTTGTCCGCTCTTTTACGAAAATATCCTTTCGACAATTGAAAGATACTCTAAGGCTATCTCGGCAAGAACGGTTAAAGACATTGACGAAGCTGGATTGACTTATTTTAACCAAAATCCAAATGGTACTCACTTGACTACTGACTTTTTTCTTGTCTTTCAAATTAAAATAAAAGACCTGGTTTTGCAAACACGTCCTTTTAGCAACTCGGGGATGAAGATTTTAAGGCTGCGTTAGCTAACTGACCAAAATCTATATAAAATAACCAAAGGTGGTTGTTCTTGCAAAAGCAGCCTTCCGGCGTCCTTTTAGGGACATTCGGCTATTTCTGACAAGAATTGCTTCACCTGACTTATTCATGCCAAAATTTAAAACTTAGATATTTTTTGGCTATTTTTTGCCAAGGGGAGGTTTGACCCAATGAGGGTTGCCTATGTATCTCACATCCGGTGAGAATCAAACCTGCATAGTTCGGGCAAAGAAACTAACTATATTTTTGAAAACAAAACTCTTTCTTTTCATCTTTCATGGCAAGACAAACTATTTTTCCTTTTCTATTTTTCAAAACAAGACAAAATAACGACTCTTTTTTTTCTTTTTTATTTTCAACAAACAATAAAACAACCTATTATTCCAAACTAAAATAAATAATTTTTTCTTTTATTTCTCAACAAACAACTTTTCAAAAAATAAAAGACTCTTTTTTCGTTTTTCTTTTGCTTTTTTAGTAAAACAAATTATTGAAAATAAAACATTTTTCTTTTTCATTATCTCAAAATTTCGATAGAGTTTCGATAGTATTTGGGCATTGATTTTTTCTAAAAATATGCAATTAACTCTCTACGCTATTATTTCTCTCTTTTTCTCTTTTTCACAATTTCACAATATTCCCAAAAACTGGTCAGCATGCAGGCCCGAAACAAATAAATGCACGAAAAACAAGTAGGATGCATCAGGATGGTATTTTTGATTTAAGGTTGCTAGTCCTAGACAGACCCAACCCCAGTGTTGACTCCCCTAAGTCGAATGCAACATGATGCAAATAAGCGTTCCTACTAGGGATCCGGCATGAAGTCAAGTTATTCTAGGTTCAAAATCTGGGTATATGTTCTAAACAGTGTACCCGAGCGGACAACTCAAGTCGAGGGGGGATACGTACCGGGGACTCGCAAGATCGTTCGGCTTTGTAACTTATCCAAGCCTCTTTCTTATTTCAGGGTATGACACTAACAGAATATAGAGTCTCAACCAGTAAACACATCCCCGGAGGTGAGAAGAGAAGGGTTTCGGCACAGTTTATATACAATTCAGATAATATCAAAGAGGTAAACATTTAGCACATTAAGCATGAAACATGTGGGAAAATCAGATAACGCCAAATACAACAACTATTCTAAGCTCGAATTCTGAACCTTAAACAAAACATTCTGGGTTCTTATCCTCAGCAGATTCGCCAGAGCTGTCACACATCTATTTTCACTACACCCGCAAGGGCATAACGGAGTTTTTCCATTTAAAGGATAATCGGAACGAGATTTATTATTTATAAAGTTCAGAGTCGCCACTTGGGAGATTAATGGTGTCCCAAGTCATCGATTGAATCCCGAACCGAGGAAAAATATTACTCTGTTAACAGTCCGCAAGCCAGAAATTCGAGTAAGAAATTCTGTTAACCCGGGAGAAGGTGTTAGGCATTTTTGAGTTATGTGGTTCTAGCACGGTCTCTCAACTGTTGTAGTTGGATTTATCTGATTTAAAAAAACATGTTTTAGCTTATGTGCATTTTTAATTCTGAACCGCTTTTATTATTATTATTATTATTATTATTATTATTATTATTATTATTATTATGATGAGAATCGCAACATCGTAAAAATGTGTCTCGAACCACGTCACATCAATGCACCCGTAATTGTTGACATATTTCGACTCTATTGAGATTTGGATTTGGGTCACATAAATGTGCACCCGAATTTAAGAAGGTAATGTTATTAAAGTGCACGCTTAAAGAGACTAACGCATTATTATTTTGGGGAAAGACCGTGAAATTTGCTAAACGGTCCCTCCCGAATTCTAATTATTTGAATATAATATTTATTGAGGGCCACGTAATTTTATATTTTTTATTTGGCGAGGCTCATCTCATTTCTTATATAAAAGCCAATTCTAACATGACTATGAGTTTTCTATTTATTGTTGCCTCTAAAAAACACAAGGAAAGTCCTATATAATTTGTTGCTATATGAGGTAAAACAGGCGTTGGCCCAAATCTTGGGCCTGCGTAATAGATGATTTGAGGCCCAGAAATGCTTGTTGAAAGGCGTACGTGGTCCATCCTTCACAAAGAACCTATGATCGAACCCTCATGCCTGTAATTGAATTTTAGGTATTATTTGGGACAAAGTTCATGGCCCTGGTACATTTGGAGGTCGTGGACCTCACAGCCAAACATGGGATTCTACTTTCAACAACACAAATTAAAGTGTTAATAATGGAGAGGCAGTTTGTGATACTTATGCAGTGGATCCTCAATATGTGATGAACTAAGCTTAAGGGCCCTTTACTGTTCGAATAGACTACTTTATGTAAAAATGAGTACAAAATCCTAATGAAGTATTCTGTGACTGAATTAACGCTATGCTAACATGCTGCTGATTAATCAACTAAACTAAACCAATATTTAAGCCAAACTAAGAACAAACCTGTTGATTACTCAATTATATTGAACTAACATGTTAATTCCATTTCGAACTATTCGAACCTGTTTTACAACATATAGACTTTTGAACTAACTTTGCTAATACTGAAAATGGCTGAGACAGTCTACATTATACTACTCAACAGTCCATCAATTCAAAACAGTCCACTAGCTCATTATAGACAAACTAGAATAACAAATGTATTAAAGCAAATCCTATGACTAACTACAATCAAATATGAATAGATGGGTTACATATCAACAGCTAATCAATCACTCCAAATGAATTCAACTGGACAATGGCTAACTCTTCATTCATATATTCCATAGATAATTCATACAAGCAGATCAGACTTCTAACTCAAGAGTTAATGAAAATATACCTGATAGTGTAAAAGAAACAGAGAAAGGTGAGAGTCAGAAGCAACTAAGAAGAATAGGATTCACCAGCTTCAACAAAGCCCAGGAATGGGGAAATCCAACCAAAACAGACCAAATCTATTTGAAGCTAAACTAGGCAGTCACATAACATCTTTCAATAGTCAAAAATACACATAAACAACTCGAGCAACACACCAACTCACTTCATATGCTTTTGAAAACTCGAGCTAGAACAGAAATAAGGAGATTCAAACTGTTTCAGATCCTAGGTAGGCTTAAAAACTGAATTAATGGCTAGGAATTGAAAATGGTCACAAAGGCAATGAAACAATGATTTTTTTTTTTTGAGTTTTCTCTTATTTTTCTGTTTGTTTTTGGGTTGTTAAATGTGGAATTTTCAAATCCAGATCTGAAAACTAGAGAGAGCTTTTGGAGGGAAGTTTTTTTAGGTTCACAACTTTGGGGAATTTTTCAGGTGCTCCCAAAACCATTTTGTTAAGGCACTAGGCATGCCTTTTTTTAGGCAAAATGAGGTCAACCCTCAGCTTTTCTATTGTGCACTACAATCCTTTTTTAATTTTCATTTTTTCTTAAGAATCCCTCAATTATTAGCTTTTTTCAAAAGTTAAAACCCCTAACTTTCTAAAATTATAACTAAGGCCCTATTTAGAAGACTTTAGAGGGTTCTAGAATTAACTACAACCTTCCAATGCAACCCTAAGTACCCAAAGAGACCCTGAACTCAATCTGAAATTACTCATCCTGTACTAATTGACCCTAGCCCATCTTACTAACCACAGTCAACCAAACAAAGACCTGGACTAATTAGTTATAACCAAACCGCTCTCCAAAAATTCTAAACTATATTATAGAATCCAGTTGATGCTAAACAAAACTGAAAATTAAACCTAGTTATTGGTACTATCGAACTATCAATTACCAATTAAACAAAATTAATTGAAAGAAATTCAAAAGAAACATAATCCCGCTAATCAAATTATCAAATTAAAATTGAGCTAAAAAATAAATAAATAAAAAATAAAATTACATACCTAAACACTGATTATGGATTAACAAGAAAATCAGAACGTAACAAAATTTAACAAGTACAAATTCATGTTTCCAATCAGACAAATAAATTACACAGAGAAGAACTAATTCAACTATTAATTCAAAAATGGAAATAAAACCCTAAGTCGATTAATCGTGAAGAAACATTCAAGATGAAGAGACTACTTCTAAACACAAAAGGTTAAGAAAACTCACCAACGCAAATTTTGGTACGAGGAGGATGCATGTGTCTCTAGGATTATAGGACACCCTTATTCAAATCGAAGACTAGATCCTGACATTTGGATTGGAACGGATGAACGGCCATGATTTGGTCACTTACAAGGAATGACGACGTTGGGGGGTCTCTTGGTCTGGGGCGGATCAGGGGAACGGGTTGGACTGGGGCGGGATTGATATGGGCCTTGGTTATTTGGTCCATCCGAATTGAATAATAAACCATCTCCTTTTAATTTTTTTTCTTTTATTCCCTTTATTTATTTTTTTGTAATTTATTTTGTATTTTTATTTTTTATTTTTCCTGATTTTATAAAAATGTAAAAAATTAAAATGAAACCTAATTTATTTCTAAAATTAAACTTATTAATCCCTAAAATTGTTTTAAAATCTATTTCGTGACAAATTCAATTATTAAAAATTAAAAATGTAAAAGTGGACTATTTTTTGTTATTTTCTTTATATTTGGTTCTAAAAATAAATTAACCCCTAATTAATCCTAAAATATGATGTTAAATCTCAAATGTAAATGTCAAGTATTTTTGTATTTTTTACTAATTAAAATACACAAATAAAAATGCAAACAATTAACAGAAAATAACACAAAATTCACAAAATTGCAAATAATGAAAGAAATCATTTTTGTTTGAATATTTGGGAATAATTCATATGTAGGGCAAAAATCACGTGCTCACACAACAAAAAATGAACCTCTGCCTACAAAGCCTCTAAGATTATTTGACATCAAATGAGATAGGGTATCGGCCTACCCATAAGTCTATAGCTCAACTTTGACATGTTGACTCTTTGACCTGGCTGCACTCTGAATGAGGTGGAGTCTTACCGATCCTTCAGTTAATGTCAATCTCGTTAATTATGAGGGCTCGTCAAACTAATTATCTATACCGACAGGCTTGAATGCAGCATCCCCAACAAAAAGACGTCAGTACGAATAATGTACTGAGTATGTAAGGTACACAAATCAGTACATAACAGATACAAAAAAATATAGATTAAATGACTCAACCCGTCCAAATAATGGCACTGTCTATAGTCAAACATTTCAGCAAACATTAATTTGTTTCCTCATTTTTCTACAATAAGATTGACTCCGATTTAGGTTTCTCCGCAAAACATACTTTTTACAGGTGAAACTTCATTACTCTAGCAATTTACTATCAGAATTTCACTTCCATATCAATCTAATTAGCTTGTTTCTTTGCTACATACTTGTAATTCATACTAATCTCTTAACAAATTGATTTCAGTAAGTTAGAGCTTAATTATTAAGAAACTAAATCATTTCATGAATCTTGGGATTATTTGTTACTATTAAAATTTTATTATACCCTTCGAAAATAATTATTGTGTCATGCATATGTATGAATGTGTACGCGGCAAAATCAAAAGACTTTATTTCTCGCTGTTGAGTCATTCCGGAAGCATGCCTCAGGACCTCGAGGATGGGAAGCCACGACCGAGTTCCTGACCTCGAGGCCCGACAAGTTCCGACTCAGAGGAAACAGAGACCGAACCAGAACAGAGGGGGAAGTTCCCAAGGCACATGGCTAAGTCTGACAGGGTCGGCCTATCTAGAGCCTGTGTTGAGGCATCACGTCAAGCCATCCCATCTCCATACTTTGCAATTGATCTCCACATACTTGTAACTGAGGCCCTCATCATATATAAAAGGGACTTACCCTACCTTATAAGGAACTGATGTTGCTCCATTTCTCTACAAGTGCAATAATATCTCTCTCTTTCTCTTTTTTCTATCTAACTCGTTTGTTCTCACTGGCCAGAGGCCGCTTCAATATTTATCGTCCTCTTACTTGTGTTTACTATATTTCTCAATATTGGCAGAATAGAGCCTTGCTTAACCATATCCTTAATTGTTATCCCATTCTCATCTGCCCCCGAAATCTCGAGGTCGACCCAAACCTGGACCCCTAGGTCCCCATCGATCAGCCATACAACCGGGCATCAGGCCTGTTGGTTTGATTATTGCCTCATTTTAGCTCGCACTTTATCGTTAAGCTTAATATTATTAGCATCAACTACTCTAAAAACTAGCTCAGGAATAGATCAAGTATTTTTAGAATCCCATTTATAAATTTAATTGTTGTTACCATTTTCATGGTAAACAGTTTGGAGCACACCATGGGCTAAATATAATAGAAATTATTTTTGTCACACAAACACACATTATCTTTTACACTTTTTCTTGTCCAAGATCCTTTGATTTTAGGTTAAAATGTCTGGCTCGTTAAATGGAGTTCAGAATGACAACCTTGAAAATCATGGGGAAAATGGCATGGCTGTCCTGGCCGCTGGAGCACCTCTAGAGAAACTCGATATCACATTCGGACCGATTCTAGTGGACGCACATTCACAGGATGCACATCAAGTCAACGAAGCCTAGCACACCGATGGTATCATATAGCACATCGCCCAATAGGAAGCTCAGAAAACCACGGCCCGGGAAGAACAATAAGTTAATCTTCATGTTATTTTTCAAATGTTGCAGGCACAGCGGTTGGCTATCGCTCAGTTGGAAAATCGCCCGGAGACTCCCAGCGCAGTAGCACCAGAAACATATCCCAACGTCGAACGAGTACCCGAAACATCAAGCAACAACAGATCGGTAATCGACCCCACCGTAGTGAGGATGCTTGGAGATCTTTTCGAAAGGATCAAATCATGTTCGTGGAAGTTCATACAGTAATCATCTCCCGAGGAAGAGGTCCCCGAACTCACTTCGTAAAAATGTGGAATGCTAGAACTTCCTAAGCCATAGCACCTCGGATCCCGACGAGCGCACCACCACTTACGCATGCACTGAGAAGGGCAGAGACCTTCAAGACGATATGTTCGAGCCCGTCTCGCTGGGGATGCTCAGAGAAACACTCTCGAAATAAACCATGATGTGGCACCACAGCTTATCGACCGACCTCACATACTCGCTCACCGCACCAGCAGACTTCTCTGCCGAAGCACACACTGATGTCATCGAAGCAGTGACAAAAGAGCTCGACACACATGGGGCCAGACAAAGAGAGAGTGAAGTACCGCAGGAAGCCGCACCTCTTTTCCTGAGAAAAGGAATAAGATCACTCCCGATTTTGGATAAATGGGCAACATAGGCTTTCACCCGAAGCACAAACGAAGCATCCCCGATGACTCCAAGACATTTCAGACAAATCTTGATCGGATACCCAGTCGATACCTGGTCGGATACCAGCATCCGACACCAACCATAGAGTATGGTCATGGACAACCTCCCAGGAACTTCCTCGGGCTCGGTACATCCAAGCAGACTCCCGATAAAGAAACTAATGCCAAAGGAGTATATGTACCATCCATACAAAATGTATGGACAGAACGGCACAAGATGCAACTTTCCTCACAATAATCGAAAAATAGCCTGAGGATACCACCCTCGAGGAATCTCCAGCGGAACCAAATTCAAGCAGGCACGGCCGGCAAGGGAACCCCACCTAGCTATGTATGATTTCATCATTGATATACCAAACATCATGATCACCAGAAGTGAAATGCGGGATGCCAAATGACTCAGGCCTATTCGACTAAGAACTCTTCAAAAAACCGCAAACCGACGCGGGAACTACAGAGCACGCACGACCACGAGGTCAAAAATGACGCCCATCTCGAAAAGATGACAGCTATGTTACTCAATAGAAATCAGTGTCGAGTACCATTAAGTGGTCTTATTCGAATCCAGCCTTAAGGAAAGAAGGCAGCCAGAAAGAGTGGATTGAACGAGTCATAACGTATTACCATGACAGTGAAGGAGAACCGACACCCCCAGAGAACTCATGAAATGGAAAGCGAAACTCTTCGTCACTAGGGAAAAATGGATCTGGGGAAATATTCTAGAGGGCACCCTTACTTCCAGAGAAAAGGACATAGAGACCTCGCCTCGACATCACATTGACACATTAGTAACGCTCCTCCCCGTTTAAACTATTTTCAATAAAATATATGTTTGTGAGTTCAAGAGATTCGATCAAGTACACCGACAATGTTGGACCAAAATCATTTGAACAGTCCGGAATGATAAACCAAGTCACTCCCACGTCTCGAATCTTTGACGAATTCCAGACGCTGATCACCATAACAATTAGGAAGACAACTCTCTCTATACAGCCCATCTAAGCTCAGACAAAAGTGTTGAGCTCGCAAGGCACGTGCGTCCTATTTAGACGCCCTCTGGCACACCGCCCGGAGATGGAATCAACCTTGCTTTGACGAAAAGGTGAAATCCCATGCAAAGGATGGGATTAAAATAAGGCGGCAAGGAACAACACGCGACAAGAGAAAATTCCTCACCACATAACGCATCGCCGGCATCAATACCGTCACCCACAAAGAAATCAAAGGGCAAGCATACCACATATTCGGCCAAGCCTAATAAGACACGATGGAGGGCTGAACCAGGGCCCGCACCCTGAAAGAATGATAACATACCAAATCTCAAAATGTAGCCTACACATCCGAGGAAGAACTACTTCACTCCTTCGTTACTTTTTTATTAACTATATGTAGGCAGTCAGCCGGGGCACTCGAAAGTTCTAACTCCACCCAGATATCCAAGGCCTTAGCAGGGCCCGTCGTGCTCTCTTCCCTCGATTGGACTTCAGACCCGAAGAGGATCCCGCCAGCAAGATTATTAGCAGAGCACCATACCCCAAAGAGGGTCCCACCAGCAAGATTATTAGTGGAGCAGAATACCCCCAAAGAGGGTCCTGCCAGCAAGATTATTAGCGGATCAGCGTACCCCCAAAGAGTGTCCCGCTAGCAGGACCTGACAAGATCACGGGCCTTCTTCTACAATTAAACGATGAGAGATAATCTACTCTTAAGGGCACCATCCCCTCTGAAGGACCAAAATAGCAGACTGAATTTGAAAACAGATGGTCCGAAGAGCCATACCTACGCGGGCCGAGCTCGCAATAACGAGACTACATGTATTTACAAAGTATATTCATGCCAAGCAACAAAGAATATATATTCTGCATTTTGTACTTTAAAAAATGGGATTTCAACATACTCGCGGCAAGGGCCTCTCCGCCGAATGCGTCCCGTGAGATACTCGGAGACCTAGCATCAACAATTCAACACCCGCACGTCCCCAAGGACGGAACTCCGGGCTCAAGAAGCCCCTACAAGGCAAATCCAAGCTCATGATAAGTTGTTTTCAACAATAAACAAACTCGATGACTCGGAGACTGTCATTAATTTCCATACACTGGAAAACCTAAAATTGCAAGACCCCTAGCCGGTAGCCTCGATGTAACTAGATCTTTTTTTACATTATACAAACTGTTAGACCTTAACAGGCATAACAAACTATAAGACCTTAACAGGCATGACAAACGGTAAGACCTCAACATGAATGACAAACTATAAGACCACAATAGGCATGAAAACCCCAAAGTTTAGGCTATACGTTGCATTTGTAAGAATCCCTAAATGGCATACCATCGGTGTAGATGTCTAAACTATCACTCGAGATAAAAATGGCTACGGCCAAATGCACATGAATAAGGTCAAAACGGTTGATACATCTAAAATAATGTGACTCAGGGATGCCTGACTGTCACAAAAATCACGTGCCTCTACTCTGAATATACTCCGGAAAGAACCAGTTAAAACATGCTTCCATCAAAAGGAAAACCGAGCTCTGACCATGTCAGCTCCAAATTGCAAGAGTGTCGATCTACTCGACCTACGAGCTATGAACCTTCCAAGGTGCTCGAAGCATCACCAATAATGACTGGAAATTGAGGTTCTCCGGAACCGACGATGGTTCAAGCAAAAATATTCCGAAAGATCTTAACGAATGGAAAACAAAGCCTACAAAAAAACTAACGGGCAAAAACAGCATAAGTGCCATTGCCACCAGCTAAGCAAGCCTACGGGCCACACATTAAAAGGTCTCTACGAAGAAACAATGTAAGAGACATTGTTGTCAGCCAAAACTTGACATCTTGAGGATTAAATTGAGCTCGAATCGTAACCAAATTCGGAGACCGGATCCAAAATAATTAACTATACAAGCCTCCGGGCCACATATCAAAAGGTCTCTATGACCAAACAGTGTGAAAGCCATTGTCGTCTACCAATGCATGCAGGAAAAATGCTTAAGGGTCAATTACAGCTCGAATCGCTACGCGACTTGGAGACTGGAATCGAATAAGTTAAATCACTACATGCCTGAGTGCATGGCATAAATGCCACTGTCTCCAGCCGAGTATGTCTCTGGGACATGTGCCCGTAAGATCACTTCGGCCCGAAGCACAAAAGGCCACTATCATCCGCCTATGCAGGCAAGAAAGAAATTAATGGTCAACTACAGCTCGAATCTCAATGCAATTCGGAGACTGGACCCAAAATAGTTAATTACAATATGCCTAAGGGTACGACATAAATTCCACTATCAGCGAGCCCCCAGGCTACTCACATGTAAGGCCACCTTGGCCCGAAGCACAAAAGGCCATCATCACCCGCCAATGCGGGCAAGAAAAAGCTTGAGGGTCAATTGAAACTTGAGTCACAATGCGAATCAGTGACTGGACCCAAAATAGTTGAAACGACAAAAGCCTAAAGGCAAGAAATAAGAACAATTACTACCTACCCGCACGGGCATAGAAGATTCAAGGGCAAGAAGGCTCGCGTTGAAGACCGACTCAAAGACTAAACCTAAATAGTTGGGCCAAGCACGGAGGCCCTGGGACTTGCTTGAGCCAAGGACCGTATGTAAGGTCCCCCAGGCCCGTCCAGTCAGTTTCGGGCCTACGGGGATCCTGCCAAACACCAGTCTACCCGGTTGAAAACAATAACAGAAAAAAGGCACAAAAAAATAAAGTTTCAAGTTTCTTCCTATATATTATATACTAGAAAAAGGTGTGTTCTCCATCTACAGGCATGCTCTACATATATCAGAAACAAAGCGACAAACGACGGAATCTATGCTCTATAATAAAGGCCTATAGCTTGTCGCCCTCCGCGACGTTAGCAATTAATGACTGAGCATCAAGCTCATTTGCGCTTGCTCTAGCCAACTCTTTCGAGAGAACGAAGCCCCGTACACCGACCTCCTCGAGTATCTCTCTTCGGTATCTGCAATGAACATACTCCTCGATCCTCTTCTCTCGGTCGAGGACTAGCTTCACCTCAGCTTGTGCATCAGCAACATCCTTCATATGAATTGCCATCTCCGGATCATCCTTAGGCCAGCTTAACGCCGCTTCATCTCGGGCATCAATTATCTCATCTCTAACCTTTGAAAGATCAGATTCGTGCTTCCCAATCATGTCCGCTTGAACTTTGGCATTATCACGAGTCAAGCAGAGTTGAGCCTCGAAGGTAGGGACCTTGGCCAAGGCACTTAACTCTTCCAAAGCTCGAGCCTGCACTCGAGCCCTTCGCTACCCACAAGAAACTATGGTACGGTTGACGTCGCCTTTGAGGTACTCCAGGGCCTCTGCTTTTTTCTGCAGCTGATATAACAAAAAGGGTTACACCTAAGGTTAGAAAGGAGCGAAGTGTGTACTACAGCAACTTTCCTGCTCCATCAAATAGCTCTAATAGTTTGACTTCTGATACGCCTCATATCGCCAATGCACCAACTCAGTCTCTCTCCTCGGTAAGGATCCTGAGGGAGTCACTCTCGTTCAGAATTTTCTATAGCCTGGCCCCTTGACACAGCAACTTGGACATAAGCACATCTCACGACTATGTAAGGAAAAATCAGTAAAGAGATGAGGGCGCAACATTCAGGAAAAAGACGTGCCTAAACTCGCCTCGAAGAGAAGTCGACAGACCTCCTCTAATTCATAACACACTCTTGTCGATCCTTCTTCTTCAGGCCCACAAGAACCAGCCTCGGAAACTACCGTCGGGGAATTTGATACTCCGTGAACACCATGCTTAGATGATGCCCTCTCCTCAAAGATCTGAGACCGCCCAACGCCACTAAAAGCTCCATCACACCGGATGTCGGTCCCCCTTATTGCCATCGTCCCTCAGCTCGGTGGCCGACGACTACTTCCCCTCTTTGGAGGAGCACTTCCTCGTCCCAAAGAACCACCCTATATCTGCAAATAACAAATCTAGTGCAAATGAAAGCGGAAAATATTACCTTGAATATATGAAGGCCAAGTCAAAGGCAACATACGTACATACCTTGGTATTTCACTCCCCATTCGCTACGAAATACAGCTCGCCACCGATGCTCGTCGCAAGTCGAATGGATCACCAGCTTTCGGACCCACCCGGGCAGGTCGAGGACTTCTCCCAGCGTCCATGAAGTTGCTGCAACAAGGGAAGATAACATATACTCAATTGATTTTTGATATAAGGCATAATCTGGAAAAGAGCCTGACGCCCCACTCACGTGCATAATTCCACCTATCGAGAAAGGGCAAAAGCCCCACAGGGACAATGTGAGTCGTTCGAATTTGGATAAACTAGCTGGCCCACTCTAGATCCCCATATTCTTCATCGTCAACAAAAAATGGCATGGACGAACAACACCTCAGAGTTAGCAGGCCTCGATGTTGAACGGGCCGGTATAGCCTGACGAGGTGATCAAACGTGAACTCGCGGTCAGCCTTATCCGCAAAAACCCTCATCACCAATACCATTCGCCAAAACGACAAATGTATTTGCGCATGAGTATCCTGATACTTTAGGTAAAAATCAAGCACAACCCTTTCAGGGGGCCAAATGCAAAAGCATATAGGTGTATGCTCAAGAATCCATCAGTGGAGCCTGTAATACTCTCATCTGGGGAAAGCACCTATAGTGTTATCCCATCGCTCCACCGCAATATATCCTCACCATCTCTAAGTGTTCCTCTTTTACCAAAGAAACGATCTTCGGAACGTATCCCAATAAATTCTGGGGCCAGGGGCCACTCCCTACTTCCTAATGGACTGGCCCCGAAGTGCTCGCCATGACTTAGGTAAAACAAATAGACCAAAGCAAGAACGTGCCCCAATGTTTTTTGCACCTGAAGAAATGGGGAACCATATGCCAAAACAGAAGGGCATCTATATAAAATAGCAAGGTCTTGAGAAGAAGCCAAAGGTGCCCCACATATATGCGAGAATCAGCAACGACTCGCCTAGCCGAGCTGAGCTCCGAGAAGCCGACAGCCTAGATATGGATCGACGAGTTGGTACCCAATCCAGAAAGCATCCTTTAATGAGAAGTCAAGATTCGAGGAGCCGTCCATATTATATCCAAGATCGAGATGTCATTTTATCTCGAGGATCCCTGACCTAAAGAAGACAGACTTCGGTAAGCTTTCAACGCCATCACCCAAAACGTGGCAGGTACTTGGTCTCGTGGTTCCCCTCTCCTGAAAGAGGGGAATAAGCATAAGAAGCTCCAATCACGAAAGCTCTATGAGGGTCCCAGACGGCGCCTGAGTACAGATAACTCCTCAGCAGAATTATATCCTATACATTTTAAAGGGGCTATCTACATCAGGATCAAAAGGGACCCCCGGGTACCCAAAGTTGACATTCATTCATGATAACATTTCCGAAGATTCCGGGATGCAATGCATGATCTCCATACAACTCGAAGGGCCTCGATAGCCCGGGTCTATCAGATCAATCCAGGATTGGATTCGAAGTGCGACGACAGGTTCGAAAGACAGCCGTGTCGATTAACAAAAGATCATAAAGAATGCTCTCTCCCAAGTCATATATCAGCAGTCGGCGAATAAAAAAAAACATTCAAAGCCCCTCGAAAGGTATGAAAGCATATAAAATTAAGGAAAGCAGAAGCCAGTAAAGTGTATTTTTATAAAAATTTGTGTACAAGTAGCCCTCGAAGGGTCATTACATACAATTACAAAAGCCTACAGGAGTCTATACCTTAAGCGGAGGAACAGAAGATGTACATGTGATGAAACCCGGGCGTTCGGTCCGCTCTCGTAGATCCATCTCCAATATCAGCATCCTCAAGCGTTGCACCCTCGAGCGTGTTTCCTCAAGGGTGATTCCTTTTACCTCTACCTCCAATAGGTTCCCAGCTCAATCCCTCAATGGATTCCCGCCGAAGAACATGAAAAGGAGGAAAAGAAAGGATACAGAGGAGGCAGAGAAAAGAGACATGGCCCACCGAAGCCAAAGGTTGATGATTCGGCGGGCCCTAGCCTTAACGGTAGGTAGTGCCACTTTATCCCTTGGGAGGGAAAAACCCTAGGGATGAAGTGCCACACTAGTCCCGGGTAGAAGAGTGAGCAACAGTGCATAATCCAAACAGGTATCTATATGAGGGGAAAATTGACTCCCCGTCCATCATCACCTCGGGCCATAGTGAACATATTAACGGCCATAGCAGTAGCGGGATAGAATGGTTATGCTCAACGAAGGGAAGCCCCTGCAGAAGGCCACAACACAATCTAAGTAAACTCCTCCAAACGGCCTTAAGGTCATGATCCCCTGGTATGATATTCAAGGGTGAAAGAAGATGATAAGAAGAAATAGGCAAGAAAACCAACGGAAGCACGTGGATAGGAAAAGCAAAGCCAAGGCATCCCCATTTATAGGGGGTTACGATATGGTCATCTAGGCTTTGGATGAGTGGCCGACGGGCGTAGTTAATGCATCCATGGAAAACCAAATCGGCGGTGGTACCTTGACCTTAGGAAGTGAGAATCAAGAGTACAATAAATAAGGTCGAGAGCACGAGCTCGTAGATAACGGTTTCCACAAAGATCAAACCAGGAGTCGCATCATCAATATGGCATCACTGAAGAAACTCGAGGAGTCGAGTGTCAGAATCATTTCCCATCACTTTATTATGAGAAAAGCGGAGACTATCCGTACGCATCAAAATCAGAAAAATTGATTTTTCACTGTCGAGTCGTTCTGAAAGCATGCCTCAGGACCCCGAGGACGGGATGCCACGACCGAGTGCCCGACCTCAAAGCTCAACGAGGCCCGACTCAGAGGAAAAGGAGACCGAAGCAAGAATAGAGCAGGAAGCTCCCAAGGCACACGGCTAAGTCTGACAGGGTCGGCCTATCTAGATCCTATGTTGAGGCATCACGTCAAGCCATCCTATCTCCATACTTTGCAATTGATCTCCACATGCTTGTAACCGAGTCCCCCCTCCTATATAAAGGGGACTCACCCTACCTTGTAAGACACTAATGTTGCTCCATTTCTCCACAAGTGCAATAATATCTCTCTCTCTCTCTCTCTTTTCTTTCTAACTCGTTTCTTCTCACTGGCCCGAGGACGCTTCAATATTTATCATCCTCTTACTTGTTTTTCAATATATTGCTCAATATTGGCCGTATAGAGCCTTGCTTAACCATATCCTTAATTGATATCCCATTCCCGGCTGCCCCAGATACCTCGAGCTTTACCCGAACATGGACCCCGATGTCCCCATCGATCAGCCCACCAACCTGGCATCAAGCCCGTCGGTTTGATTACTGCCTCATTTTAGCTCGCACTTTATCGTTAAATTTAATATTATTAGCATCAACTGCTCTAAAAACTAGCTCGGGAATAGATCACGCATTTTTAAAATCTCATTAATAAATTCAATTGTTGTTATCATTTTCATGGTAAACAGAATGTCATGTCGTGCATAGGTACATGATTCATAATATAATCAGGTCTCTGAGGGCATATTATCATATCATCTCGGTCACTGTAGGCAACATCATTATCGTATACCAACTAATCAGGTAGTGGTGCGTATATAACGCCGTAACCTTTTCTCATATTCCATATATATATATATATATATACAGTCATGGGTAAATGCACATGTAAACGAATGCAAATGCATGAGAAGTACCTTAATAAAATCTTTCGGAATATCATAAGACTATTATGCCTTTGAATAATATCATGAAATAATTTTTTTCAACTTACGTATTTTTGAGGCCCATGAACAAATGATAAAATAATATGACACATGAGAGAATAGAAATATACATATCTCTAGCATTTCTACGAATAGAGTTATGAAAGTTATGCATTTTCTCGTTTCATTCATGTCGTATAGATCATGCCAGAAAAAAGGAGGGATAGTCTTAATATACATGAGTCAATTTTCTTGATAATCTATCTAACACATTTGTATATCCACAAGCCACAACTGATATCAGAGTTAAGCAGGTGTCCCTGAGTGGCAAAAGCTACTTTAAGATAATCTTTAATGAACGGACCATGAATTTTTTTAGAACAGAAGCCTCAACATAATTTTGGGCGCTTTCCAACCAGAGTTAACTGGCATTTCTTAACATCAGTACGGTAATGACTCTTACTCCCAAACCATCCAACGTCTCCTTGTCTTGGCTACTGTTAACAGAAAGCAGCAGACATGGAGGTTAATTACTTATCTAGTATAGCCAAACTACCTTTACTGGCAACCTAGAGCAAGTGATCCTTTCCAACCACCCATCCATGACATCTTTCTGTTCATCAGAGTTGACCCAATCTCCATTCACGTCCCAGTTTTATATCACCAAGTAGCGCTCAAGATGCAGCAATCAATTGAACAGGAGAAAAAACAAGGTTCGTCAAGTACTTCTAAGCATTTTGCAATTTTAAGACTTGTCCTAGTCTTGCCACCTAGACTAATGACTTCAGAAACAGTTATAGGATTAGAGGGGTGTTGCCACGTGGGGGTGGGAGGAGAGATTTTAATCTTTATTATTTAACTAATGGAATTTATTAGTTAATTAGGTAACATTCTATTATCCGATAATTAACCAATTACTCATATAATTAAGAGTTATCTCAAATTACTTAAAATTTTATTTATTTTTAATATATTTTGTACATCATATTATTACGGTCATATGATACCATGTAAAATAAATTCATACACTATTATATCATTAAAATATACATTAAAAATATATATATTTTCTCAACTTGTAATCTTCATACATATAAAGAGTACAAATATTTCATTCGCTTAATTCTTAAAATGGCAAAAGGATAGCCTTCTTTTCTTGTAACAAAATAGTTTCTATCTTTACAATAAAGAAAACATCATAGACCTTCTCACATTTTGTGTATAATTAAAAGTAGTAATATTAATAACTATATAAAATTATTATTTTTTCAACTATTTTGCAAAAACGTTCCACTCAAAATAGCCTATCAATTGAATATGACGGTACCTAGGTTGTTAAACTTACGGGGTGTAACACTTTTCTTGTGAAAAAAATAATTTCTATCTTTACAATAAAGAAAATCTCGTAAACTTACATGTATTATGTGACTTACCCATATTATGCGGATAATTTAAAGCATATTTGAAAGTAGTAATATTAATAAAAAATATAAAATCATACTTTACAAACCAATTTTTTTTTCTTTACAAAAAATGTTCCACTCAAAATACCATATCAAATATATACATAATGGTATCAAGGGTATTAAACTTATGGGGTATAACACAAAGTATAATATTATCAATCAATAATGAAGTACCATAATGAATGAAAAGAACTCCTATTTATTGAAGCAAAAAGTCCTTAAAACTAGGTGGGTGGCTACCAAGGGATAAAAAAATCCTAAAATATTATTCTAGAATCTTAAAATAAAACCCTAACTTTGTAATGACCCAGCCAATTGTTTTGACTGTAGTAGCCATGTTCCTTTATTTATTGCTTATTCTGTATCTGTTTGTTGTAACTTTCCGGTGTGGTTACTTTGGCTTCGGTGTTGTTTCGGAATGAGTTGGGATACTTAGTTCTAAGGTTGGAAGCCTAAGTTGAAAGATTTGATTGGATATAGACTTTTGATTAAATGGCTCCGGAATAAAGTTTTTATTGTTCTGATAGCTCATTATGGAGATATTGGACATATGAGCGTGTCCAGATATTGATTTGAAGGTCTGTACATGATTTTAGCTTGAATAGGCGAATGTTGGAAAAATAGAAGTTTGGAGAGTTGAGAAGTTTGATCGAGAGTTGAGAAGTTTGATCGAGAGTTGATTTTGTGGTTACTAGGCTAGAATTTTGTTTCCGAAAGTATGAATAGACATGTTATGTCATTTTTGATACATGTGCAATATTTGAGGCAATCGGAGTTGATTTGATAGGTTTCGGCATCAATTATAGAAGTTGGAAATTCATTAGGCTTGATTGGGGTGAGATTCATGTTTTTAATATTGTTTCATGTGATTTGAAGCCTCGACTAAGTTTGTATCCTTTTGTAGGACTAGTTGTATGTTTGATTGAGGTTTTGGGGGTCTTAGGTGGTTATCGGATGGTTAATAATTTGAAATTTGACTTGAAGAGCTGCTGAAGTTTTCTGATGCATGTGCTTCTGGTTTCTTTATATGCGATTGCAAGTTGGGTATAGCAATCACGAAGAGTATTTTGGGAAACTGGGATTTTTCTGCTATGCGTTCGCATGAAGGAGTTTGCGATCGTGTAGCTTGGGAAGTTAGTGATGTGCGATCGTATGGCAGGGGGCGCGTTTGCGGAGGAGGAAAAAAGAGGCATGGGCTCTACGTGTTATTCATTACGATTGAGTGAGACTGTCCGTGATCGCGTAGGTCATTGATAATTGGTGACCACATTCCGACCTGGATTATGCAGTCACGTAGAAGGCTTTTGGTCTACTGAAGATTTTGTTCTTCGCGATCGTGAAGGAAATTCCGCGATTGCAATGTGTAATCCATTGACAGAATATGAGTATTCAATAACGAGGGTTTGAGTTATATTTCATAATTTGATATTGGGCGCTCTAGTTGAGGCAAATCTTGGAGGGATGGTCAAGGGATTGATTAGAATAAGTGAATCTATCATGACCCAAACCGAAGGGTCACGATGGGCACCCGGTGCCTTACTCAATCGAGTACCAACGCAATATATTTTTCTTATCAATCTATCATTGGTAACTGGGCCAACATGGCCACAACTCATAATGTATAACTATAAGTGGGAAAGCATTATATCAATGAACCATCTTTCTTACAACATGAATACATATGGGCCGTCAAGGCCTCTGACATACTGGATAAAACCTCTATCTACAAAGTCCTTAAGAGTATTTGACATCAAATGGGACAGAGTACCGGCCTGCCCATAAGTCTGTAGCAAACTTTTGACATGATGGCTCATAGACTCGACCGCACTCCGAATGTGGTGGAGTTTTACTGATTCTTCACAGAATGCTAACCTCATCTACTATTAGGCATCGTTAAACTAATTATATATACCTGCAGGCATGAATGCATCTCCCCAACAAAAGGATGCAAGTGCGAATAATGTACCGAGTATATAAGGTACATAAATAAGTATATAAAAGACATGGAAGAAATATGGATTAATGATTTAACATGTAAGTCTGGATAACTATGTAAATCATGAAATACTTATAGTGTAATGCATATGCATATGAATGCCATGTCGTACATAGGTACATGTATTCATAATATCATCAAGCCTTTGAGGGCATCCCATCATATTATCTCGGCCACTATTGGAAAGTTCATCAATGTATACCAGTTGATCAGGTGATGGTGCGCATATAATACTATAACCTTTTTCCATATCCCTTATAGATATAAGAATATATATATATATATATATATATATATATATATATATATATATATATGTGTGTGTGTGTGTGTGTGTGTGTGTGTGTGTGTGTGTGTGTGTGTGTGTGTGTGTAATGTCATCTAGTCATGGGTTAATGTAAATTTATTAATGAATGCAATGCATGTGAAGTACGTCAATAAAATCTCGCGGAATGTCATAAGACAGTTATGCCTTTAAGTAATACCATGAAATAAACTTTATCAAATTACTTATTTTCTAGGATTCATGAACAAATGTTAGAATAATAGGACAAATGAGAAATCAAGAACATAAGCATCTCTAGCATTTCAATAAATATAGTCATTTATGAAAGTTGTGCATTTACTCATTTTATTTGTAAAGTATGGATCATACCAAAAGGAAAAAAGGGATAGGCTTAACATACCTGAGCCGATTCTCTTGATAATCCCTCTAATACATCAACTGCAACAACGCGTAATGGAGATCAAAGTAGAAAAAAATTCGTATAATATTCTTAAGAAAGATCATATTATACTTTTTTAGATTTGCATCTCATGCATAATTGGATCTTGTATGAATTTTGTTGAAGCAATTTATGTGCCATAGCAGATCAATATGATGTATTTCCCTAAATTAATGAATGAATTTGAAATATTCATTTAATAGTGGTGTAGGCCCCACTTGATAAGGCTTACTTAGCCACCCAAAAATCTCATAAAATGCCACCTTAATTTCCTAAACCAAGAGTCACTACTTAGTTCTTTATCCAATCTCATGGGCAGCCACGTTGGGAGCCCGTACTCGTATCCAAATATTCACCCCTTTTGCCTTAATCAACTTTGTTAATTCTCCATTAATTAAAAAATTAATTAGTTACTCACATATTTAAAAATTATATAAAATACTACTCACTTTTAACACACTTTATACATCTTATTATCATGGTCAATAATACGGGCTATTATAGCTTGGACCGTATTTTAACTCAAACTTCGACGAAACTCTTATTCTTCGATTCGCTCACCCTTTTACCGTCACGAATTTACTTATCACTTGTTTAAAATAGCAGAATACTTATAATCTCAAAATAATCTCATTCGTGAGCTTAAGTTGTTTAACTTACAATGAAACTTTAACGTACGAAAAAGCGGGATGTAATATTTTATTTATGAGATTTTACCACTTTACTTATGGCTGTACTTTTACGTATGAAAGCATGGGGTGTAACTTATTCTAACTCGGATTTGGTTAATATACATGAATATATCATTGTTTCATCTTTTATTAGAGGTTTGGGTTGAAAAATTTGGGAAAAATTGTAGAAACTTCATACGCTTAAACTTTAGGATTTAAAAGTCGAGTTATGATCGAAATTGAGTAATTTGAGCATGGTTAGACTTGTGTTTGAATGTGTATTCAGATTTTTTAAATTTTGTCAAATTTTGAGATGTGGACCCAGGGTTGACGTTTTGAGTTGAATTTTTTACTTTTGCATCGAACTTAGCTTTATCATATGTAATTGATTCGTATAGCTTGTGTTGATTGTATCGAGTTGTTTGTTACTAGATTCGATTTATTCAGAGGACGATTCGTGAGGGAAGGGCTTGTTGGAGTAGATATTTGCTCTGTTTGAGGTAAGTAACATTTCTAGATTTGGTATTGAGGCTATGAATCCCTGAATTACGTGTTATCTGATTGGTGTTCAGGTGAGGGGCGTGTGGGCGTACACCGTAGAAACAATGACTCGATCTACTCCGTGAAACTATGTTGTCAAATAATCTTGTTAATATCCATATATTCTCCATGTGTTATAGAAATTGAGTTGTGATTCATGTTAGAACTCATGCTTAGGCTATAAGTTGGTACTGTTGGGACCCACAGAGGTCGATTTGCTATTGAATTACTTTCTTAATTTGAAATTTTTACTCAGTCACATCTATCATTTGCATATTATATCTCAGTCTTTGTTGAAATAAATTGATACATCATTCTTTGGGCTGATTGTCATGCTATTCATGAGCCGGAGAGACTAAAGAGATCGATGACCGAGTGAGGCCGATTTCCTGATTGTGAGGATGTTTGTGGGATCGGGTTACATGTCACAGCAGGATTTATCGATTCATGTCATGATTGACTTCTTTTAGCTCTTGGGCAGGAACCGCTTCTTCGGAGTCTAACTTACCTTCAGTGAGCGCAAAAACCTACTGAGTGTGAGTGTCGAGTGATTGGGAGGACTGAGTGATTGTAAGAACTGAGTAACTGTCAAGATTGAGTGAATGGGAGGACTGAGTAAATTGATACTCCAAGCGTATGCATATGATTGTTTTTCATTATGTTAAATTACAATTGGCATGCATAATTGACATGTATATATAAAGATGTATCATTCCTTATTTCAGTCTAACTTGGTATATTTTTTTCTATTGTGAGCCTAGTTGAACTTGAAAGCATGTCGACATTTCTGTACTATTAAATTATGCATTTGGACTATACCTATTGAGCTCGTCACTACTTTCAGCCCAAGGTTAGTCTTGTTACTTACTGAGTACATTGGGTCTGTTGTACTCATATTACACTCTACACTTAGTGTGCATATCCAGGTACTTCCGGGTACGGCAGCTTCAAGCTTTTAAAGCTTTATCTATCGGAGACTATTGAGGTAGTTGCCTTGGCGTCCGCGGACCTTGGCTCTCCTTCTTTTCGTTTACTTGTACTATTCTATCTTTCTAGATAGTGTTTTTAGCAGTCTAACTATGGTATTATTTAGATGCTCATGTATTTAGTGCCATCCGGATTTTGGAGGATATTGCATTGAATCGCGGTATTTTCTTATAGGTATTTATGAGGTTTTACTCTTAAACTTATTTTTTTATGTTTTCAAATTTAAAGATGTGTGGTTTATTATGATTGTCAGCTTGCCAAGTATTGCGATAGGCTCCTTCACGACATGTGAGGTTTGGGTCGTGACTAGTTTGTATCAAAGCCTAAGCTACCTATGTCTCAGGAATTATGAGCTTGTTTAGTAAAGTATTGTGGATTAGTATGGAGATGCATGTAATTATCTTCAATAGGTTGTCGAACCATTAGGAATACATCACTTTCTTGTATTTTTGTCGTGTGAATTCGTTGATTCCAAAAACTGAAAACTTCTGTTATTCAATTCTCTCACACATGGTGAGGATACGTGCTACCGGACTGGGAGACAACCACCAGTACCACCAGTTAGGTCCACGAGAGGCGGAGGTTGCAGTAGAGGTTGAGGTGTAGCTTGCACAATATATAGAGCAGCATTTGCATATCCACCAGTTGCTCCAACTCCGCTGCAGATTCTAGATGTGGTTGAGTAGGTGGGACCAGCTCCGGCACCAATTGTGCCCATTGTGATTCCAAGCCTTCATGGCACGAGTTCTCTATTCTCTTCTTGGAAAAGTTTGTGCCACCGACCCATAGGGTGGAGCTGCGTAGGTAGTTTGAGCAGCTACGCTAGGAGGTATGTACGTGATCCATTAAGAGATGATATTTTCAGAGTTGGCTCGTCACACGATCTGGTTGGCTCCCACAGAGAGGGAGAAGATTAGAATATTCATTAATGACCTCAACTATGGATTGCATTTTATTATGACTCGGGAGAATACTTCAGGTTCAAGGTTCAATGAAGTGCTGTATATTGAGTTGAGGCTAGAGTTGGTTCATAGTTAGGATCTTGAGGAAAGGGAGGCCAAGAGGCCTCGTGGTTCAGGTAATTTCAGCGGTGTTCCTTCTAAGGGCAGTCCTACCATAACATGGGTCATCCTTACAGGCCCGCTCAAGTGGCTCATCCGGTTCATCGCAGAATACTATCTAGCCATAGTTTATACAGTGCCCATCTAGTTCAGTCATCTCTTAGTGATCTCTCAGCATAGAGATGATCTCGTGCTCCATCGGTTCAGGGTTTATCTGTGTCATGTCCTTGCAGCAGTTATTCTTGTTCTCGGGGCAACATTCTGTCCTGACCACCAACGGGGAGTTGCTTTGTGTGTGTGCAGTTTAGGAATGTGTGGAGATAGTGTCCCCATCACTTTGGAGGTCTAGTTTAGCAAAGGGGTCAATCGGTGACTTTCGCAGCAGTTAGGTCACCACCTGCCCAGCCAACTCGGGGTAGGGCTCAGGAAGTTTGAAATCTCCCTAGAGAAGGAGGCCTATCAGATTGTGGTAAGGCTTGATTTGATGTTATTCCTTTCATGCTTGAGGTTGTTGCTTCAGATGCAGTGATCACATATATTGTTTCAGTATGCCATAGAGATGCTTCCACATTATTTGACCCTAGTTCTACTTATTCCTATGTATCATCTTATTTTACTCATTATTTGGATATGTCTCATAAGTGCTTAGTTTTACAAGTTGATGTATCTACGCCAGTTGGTGATGCTATTATTGTGGACCGTGTGTATCGGTTGTGTGTAGTGGCCATTAAAGGATTGGAGACTAGAGTTGATCTCATATTACTTAGTATGGTTGATTTTGACATGATTATGGGAATGGATTGGTTGTCTCCATGTTATGATATTCTGGATTGTCACACTAAGACCGTGACGTTGGCGAGGTCAGGGTTGTTAAATATTGAGTGGAAAGGTTCTCTAGATTATGCTCCCGGTAGGGTGATTTCAGATCTGAAGGTACAACAGATTATTGGGAAGGGGTGCTTTTCATATTTGCATTTGTGAGGGATGTTGGTATTGGTACTCCTACTATTGATTCGGTTCTGGTAGTTCGAGACTTTCAGGACATATTTCATGCGAACCTGTCGTGCATGCTACCCGATAAGGATATTAATTTTGGTATTAACTTTATGTCGGGCACTCAACCCATTTCTATCCTTCCATATCGTATGGAACCTTCAGAGAAGGAATTGAAAGAGTTATTTCATGATCTTCTTGATTAGGGGTTTATTAGGCCTAGTGTGTCGCCTTAGGGTGCACCGATCCTATTTGTAAATAAGAAGGATGGTACTATGCGGATATGCATAGACAATAGGAAGTTGAACAATGCTACAATCAAGAACAAGTATCATTTGCCGCACATTGATGATTCGTTTGACCAACTTCAGGGAGTGAGAGTGTTGTCTAAGATTGATTTGAGGTCCGTGTATTACCAGTTGAAGATTATATTTTGAAGATGGATTTTAGGACCCTCTATGGTCACTATGAGTTCCCTGTGATCTCATTTGGGCTGACCAATGCCCTAGCAACATTCATGCATCTAATGAACAGTATACTATGGCCATATCTTGATTTGTTAATCACATTCTTTATTGATGGTATCCCGGTGTACTCACATAGCCAGGAGGAGAATTCACAGCATTTGAGGATTGTACTATAGAGGTTGAGGGAGGAGAACCTTTATTCCAAGTTCTCCAAGTGTGAGTTTTGGCTCAGTTCGGTGTTATTCTTGGGACATGTGGTGTCCAGTGAGGGGGTTAAAGTGGATCTAAAGAAGATAGAGGCAGTTCAAATTGACCCAAACCATATTTAGCTACTGAGATTCGGAATTTTCTCGGCTTGGCCAGATATTATCATTGCTTTGTGGAGGGTTTCTTGTCCATTGCAGCGTATTTAACTAGGTTGACCTGGAAGGGTGCTCCATTCAGATGTTTAGATAAATGTGATGAGAGTTTTCAGAAGCTCAAGACTGCCTTGACCACAACTCCAGCTCTAGTTTTGTCTTTTGCACCATGCTCTTATACAGTGTATTGTATGATATTGATATTGGGTGTGTTGATGCAGCAGGGTATAATATTCACCGCGCCTATGGTAGAAATGGAGAGTTCCCAAGACACATAGCTAGGACTGACAGAGCCTAGTAGACTACCCTAACCCTGAATCAGGGTGTCATCTACCTGTCTTGTCCCCTCATCTTTGTAATTAATACATTTCGTACTATGTTGAAATTACCCTCCTATATAAAGGGATCCTTATCATTTTATAAACCCTTGTTGTGGCTTCAGTTGCTCCACACGAAATATACAAGAACATTCTCTTTGCTCTCTAACATATTCTCTTGATATTATTGCTTTTATTTATTATCTCCATTAGTGTTCATCATTTATTGCTTATTAGTGGCCATAAAGAGCCTTTGTTAATTTTATTATAATTGTTAGCGATACTTCGACTGCCTATGATAGCTACCAGTCGATCCTCAGAACCGACCTCGAGGCCCCCGAATCGACAAGCTCGAGGCCCCAATATTAACCTATCTGTTTTGTTATCATCTTATTCCTAACTCTTATCTTGTTTCTAAGTCTCGCATATAGCATCAATTCCTTAACAACTAGCGTAAAAATAGATCACGTATTTTTAGAGTCCCATCAACAAATTTAATTATTATTAACATTTTCACGGTAAACAATTTGGCACCCACCGTGAGGCTAAAACTAATAGTGATTATTCTCTTGCGGGTTTTGTTGCACAATGCAAGTAATCTTTCACGCTTTTTCTTGTCCAAGATCTTCGATTTCAGGACAAAATGTTTGGCTCAATAAATAGCGTTATGAATGACAACCTTGAAAACCACGGAGAAAATGGTGTGGCTGTTATAATTATTGGTGAGCCACCACATATCCCCGACAACACGCCTAGATCGAGTCCAGAACATGCGGGTTCGCAAGACGCATAGCAGGTCGATGAAACCTCACACACCGGCAGGAGAATACAAGTTGGCGACCAACAGGATGCCCAAAAATCCCCAGCTCAGGAATAACGAGAAGTTAGCCTTCTTGTTATTTTGAAATGTTTCCGGCACAACAGTTGGCTATCATTCAACTACAAAGCCACCCGAAGACTCCCAGCACGGTAGCACCAGGGACTGCTCCCCCATCTAAACAGATACCTGAAAGATCGAGTGACAACGGACCGATAGCCAACCTTGTCATCGTAAAAATTCTCGAAGACATCACCAAAAGAATAGAATCAGGCGAGAAATTGATAGCAGCCAACGATAGGAAGGTCGAAACCTACAACTCCAGGGTCGACCAGATTCTGCGCACCCCAAGTCCTAAAGGGTGTGGATTCGAAAAAATTCATACAAAGGACGCTCCCCAAAGAAGCGGCCCCGAAACCCATCCCAAAGAAGCTCGAAATACCGGAACTCCCAAAGTACAATGGGACTTCAGACCCCAATGAACACGTTACTACCTACACTTGTGCGATAAAAGGCAACGATATAAAGAACGATGAGATTGAGTTCGTATTGCTGAAAAAGTTTGGGGAAACACTCTCGAAGGGGGCCATAATGTGGCATCACAACTTGGATCCAAACTCCATAGATTCATTCGCCATGCTAGCAGACTCCTTTGTAAAGGCATATGTTGGTGCCATCAAAGTAGCGACGAGGAAGTCTGAAGTTTTCAAAATTAAGCAAAGAAATAACAAGATGATATGGGAATTTTTGTCTCGCTTTCAAATGGAGCGTATGAAGCTATCGCCAGTCTCTGACTACTGGTTAGTGCAGGATTCCACTCAAGGTCTGAACGAACGAAGCTATGTGGCATCAAAGTAGTTGAAACAGAATTTGATCGAGTATCCAACGTTGACATGGTCGGATGTCCCCAACTGGTACCACTCAAAAGTCAGGGCCGAGGATGAACAGTTGGGATTCCCCTCGAGTTCAGTATACCCAAGCAAGCTCCTGGCAAAGAAACCGACACAAAACAAAGAAAGATATCAATCGTCTATCAAAGATAGGAGGAATGCCCTGAGGCATAACCTACCTCGAAATGATTGGAGAATAGATCGAGAACAGGATCCTCGAGGAATCATCAATAGAGCCAGATTTGATAGGAACACGAGACCAACGGGTGCACCTCATTATCGGAATACAACTTCAACATAGATGTATTGGACATCGTGTTCTCCATTAATAAAATCAGAGATGCCAAGTAGCCCAGGTCTAAACAATTGGATCCCTCACAAAGGAATCACAACTTAGTGTGTGAGTTTCACAACATATACGTGCACAGGACCGAGGATTGCCACCAACTCCGAGAAGAGGTAGCCCGACTACTTAGCATAGGGTAACTCCGGGAATTCCTTATCGATCGATCCAAAAATTGACTCTGAAAAAGAGAGGCAACCAAAAAGAACGAGGCAAATGAGCCACAATATGTCATCCACAAGATCATGGGAGGCGTTCATGCCCCGCAGGAACCCGTAATGAGAAGGACAAAAATATCCATCACTATAGAAAAGCGAACCACGGGATATATTCTTGAGGACGCCCTCAAATTCAGCGAAGAGGACACTGAGACCTTTTCTCAACATCACAATGACGCACTAGTAATCTCTTTCCTTGTAAATTCTTTTCAAATAAAATGTGTACACGTGGATTCAGGTCGCTTGGCCAACATTATCATGTCAAGGGTGATAGAGCAATTCGGACTACTCAACCAAATCGTGCTTTCCACTCGGGTCCTCAACAGATTCAACATGGAAATTGAAACAACAAAAGGAGAAATCATCCTCCCAATCACTGTGGCCGGCACAACCCAAAATGTCAAATTACATGTTATTGAAGTTGACATGAGGTATAATGCCTTATTCGAACGGTCATGGATACACTGCATGAGAGCGGTACCATCCACTCTACACAAAATGATGAAGTTCCCAACAAAGGACGGAATTAAAACCGTCTACGGGGAATATCATGTTCCGAGAGAAATGTTTGCGGCACACGATGTGGCACCAATGCCCGCATCTTTGCCCGCAAAAGATCCAAAAAGTAACCAAACCACACCATCGATCAAGCCCGATTAAATGAATTAAAGGACCTTACTATGTCCTCATCTCGAGTGATTGGAACATAACAATTCTCCAAACATCACCTGCACATCTCACATTAAGGTATGGCCATCTCCCTTTTCATTTTGTATTTCAGACTAACCTTTATGCAGGTGCCCAATCGAAGCGGTCAGAACACTAAACCATCTCGAAGACCTTAAGGTTTTAAAGAATCTGTTGTACTCTATTCCTTCGCTCGGGTTTTTATCCTTAAAAAGGGTTTTACCGTAAAGGTTTTTAACGAGGCAACATCTGCATGATACATATGGGAAACTCAACGAATAATTCGAGTCTTCCTTTACAATCAACCCTGAAAGCCACCCGCTCAAAAAAACCAAGAAACGAACAAGTCCCTATAGGAAAGTAATGTACCGAGTCAAACGGTCAAACAAATTGTGTCCATATAGCCAGGTTCCCAACGGCAAATACATGTACACTTGTATCATATAATCAAAGAACATCTTTTGTAAAGGCATCTCGCACTCCAAAAGAGACTCGGCACCTTCACAAAACCAATTGCTCCACCGGAAACATCATGAATACTCGGGTACAGGCGTCGGCAATTCAACACTTAAACGAGCTCCGGATCGGGACTCCGAAATTGTAAGACCTCAGGTAAGGCAATACAGATATCATGAAACATCTCCAAAAGGAAAAAGCATCCTGAATACTCAGGGACTAGCATCAAAATCTCAAAAGAAAAGCGCACGACCTCAGGGTTGGGATCTCCAAATCGTAAGCCCGAGACAAGGCAATGTGAAGTTTACATAAAATAGCTCCCGAGTCAAGAAACGCTCGACAACTCGGGGACTGCTGTCAAAATGCCACCTCTAGTGACTCATCAAAACACGAGGCCGTAAGACCTGGAGCGGGAGGACTCAGCCCCATAAGACCTACATAAGGCGGCAAATATATCTGTAAGATCTCAAGCAACATGAAAAAACCGTACGACCTCAACAGGCATGAAAAAACTATAAGACCTCAACGACATGAAAAAATTGTAAGACCTTAACAGGCATGAAAAAGCTGCAAGACCTCAACGGCATGACAAACTTGTAAGACCTCAACAGGCATGAAATATTGTAATACCTCAACGGCATGAAAAGACTGTAAGACCTCAAAAAGCATGAAAATACTGTAAGACCACAACAGGCATGAAAAACCTGTAAGACCTCGACGGCATGAAAATTTTATAAGACCTTACTACAGGCATAAAACTTAATCCCAAAGTTTAGGCTATATAGTGAATTTGTAATATCCCTAAAAAGTCATACCCTCCATATAGACGCCCAAACTACTATACTCGGGACCAAAAATAGCTCCGGCCAAACACAAATGACTACGGTCATACGGTTGTACCAGCCGAATTAACACGACTCGAGGATGCCTGACCGCCGCTATAGAATCATAAGCCATTACTTCGAATCTACTTCAAAAAGAACCGGTTAAACAGGCTACCCTTGACAAGAAAAAGAGCTTCAACCATGTCAGCTCTAAATCACAAGGCTTTGAGCTACTCATCCTATAATCTAAACCTTCCGAGATGCTCGAACATCACCGCAAACGACTTGAAATTGAGGTTCTTCCCGAATTGACAACTGTTCAGGCAAAATCATTTCAAAAAGTCCTTAACAAGGGTAAAACAAAGCATACATATGCCAAAGGGCAAAGGGTAAGATCCATTGTCGCTATCTTAACAAGCCTCAAGGCCACACACTAAAAGGTTGCAACGATCAAAAGCGTAAGAGCCATTGTCGCCAACTTAAAATTTGAAATCTTGAGGGTCAAAATAAGCTCTAGTCTTAAGCTGATTCGGAGACCTGACCCAAAATAGTTAACTATACATGCCTAAGGGCAAACCATAAGAATCGTTGTTGCCAGCTTAACGAGCCTCAGGGTCGTGCATATAAAAGGTCGCTCCGACCCAAGGCGTAAGAGCCTCTATCGCCTGCCCATGCAAATATAAAACCTTGAGTGTTGAATAAGCTCGAGTCAAAGCCCAACTCAGATACTAAACAAAAAATAGTTGAGTAAAAACATAAGAGCTCTGACGCCAGCTTGCACTAAAGGTTGCACCAACCGAGCGCGTAAGAGCCCCCGAGACTGCCTAACGATCCCCAGGGCCATATCACGAATCTATAGATTCTCACCAAACCTGAAACCAGTCTGCCTAGTCAAAAATAAAGCAGAGAGGGGTACAGAAGAAATAAAACCTCAATTTTTCTTTCACACATACAACAGATGCAACCTCCAGCTACAAACTTGTTTGGAAATGTTACGTACAAGACGACAAAGTATATGTCCTGCACCTGGGGGCTACAACCTGCCAGTTTCATCCTCACTTTCCTCGGCATCGGGTGAAAGCATTCGAATATCACACTCGTTCGCTTTTTTCTAGTGCCAGCTCCTCTAGAAGTCTGAGCCTCCGCCCGAGCTTTCAACTCGTCACAATCACACTTGTCCAAGAAAACTTCACCTCCAAGGCATTCTATGGCATACATCTTTTTCTACAACTAAAATAAACTAAGTGTTAGACCTCAGGGGCTAGAAAGTGGAATGCACATTCATCTCGGACAGAAAGCTACCCGCTCCTTCAGGTGGTTTTCTAAATTTAAGTTCCGGCTCGCGTCACACTATAAAATGCACCAACTCGGCCTCTTTTTCATCACAAAGGAGCCTCAGGGGTCACTCTTCATCCAGGGCTTTCCATAGCCTGGCTTTACAATAAAGCAGCTCGAACTCGAGCTTGTCAGATGCCTACAAAAGAAATTCATCAAGGAAAGGAAGGCGCAAAGATGGAAAACCCTGTGTCAAAACTCATCGTAAAGTTAAGCCGTTGGGATTTCTCGAAGGCCGAACGCACACATGCCAATCCCGAGTATGGTAGTTTAGGCGTCTACATCGAGGGTATGCCCTTTCGAAAGTATTACAAATGCGACGTATAGCTTAAACTTTGGGATCGAGTTTTATGCATGTAGTAAGGTCTTACAAAAATTTTCTACTTGTTGAGGTCTTACAGTTTATTCATGTTTGTTGAGGTCTTACAGTTATTTCATGCCTGTTGAGTAGAGCTGTCAAAATGGGTCAGGCTAGCCCAGCCCATCCCACGTGGTCTTTAGCTAATTGACGGGTTGGGCGGGGCTAGCCCAGCATTTTGATAGGACTTATAATGGTCAGTCCACCCCAGCCATACGTGGGCCGCGGGCCCTCACAGGCCAGTCCACCATTTTTTAAAATATATTTTATATTTTTTCTTTAAGTTCTGACCTAAAAAAGATAATTATTTTAAAGTTAAAAAATATCTTATTGGAAAAAATTCGCAAAACTTAATAACTTTTTATATTGTTCCAAAATATCACAATAAATACTAAGATAAAATATATGACTATCTTTCATTCACTAAAAGTCAAAATTTAAAACAAACTATTCAAGAGAACATTCATGATGCTTCTGAGATATCCAACACATCATCTTCATTAAATACATTTGAATCTGCTTGTGACAAGGTTGTCTTAACATCTTCACTTTCATCTACAATTCATATGCAACATTAATTAGTTAAATATTAAAAATAATTAAATATTAAAAGTAATAATATTTAAATTCACATAAAAAATATTACCAGGTTGAGTTCGAAAAAAATTGTGCAGCCAATTTCGAGTAGTAACAAGTGTTTGGATATTTTCATAATAAATGCAACTTCTATACTTAGTAAGAAAACGCCACCAATGCTAAATGTTGATTCTTGTGGTACAATGATAATAAGAATGCTAAGTACATCACGCACCATCATTGAAAGATCGGGACATTTTCTAGAATGGTCCTTCCAATACATGGCAACATCATCTCTTGAAACTTCTCAAAATCAAGGTTTGGTTCTTCTTAGTAAAAGTCCAATTCTGAATTTCCATCTCCAAAGGTAGTATACTTTTTTATTGTTTTATATATTTCAAATAAATATTTTTTAGGCTCACGGGCGGGCGGGGCCAGCCTCAGTCAATCCTCACGGGCTACAGGCTTACTTGGGACGAGCTTAAAACCCTCGTTTTTAAACGGGCTCCAAAAATTATAGCCCAGCTATAGTAAATCACGGGCTGGGCTAGGTTGGCCCAACGTTCCAAGCCCATATTGACAGCTCTACTATTGAGGTCTTACGGTTTTGTTATGCATGTTGAGGTCTTATAGATTTTTTCATGCCATTGAGGACTTACAGATTTTTTCATGCAATTGAGGTCGTACAAATCTTTTCATGCCGTTGAGGTCTTACAGGATCGATTTTTTCAACAGAGATAACACTTTGACGGTAGTCCCCGAGTCGTCGAGCGTTTCTTGACTTGGGAGCCATTTTTTGTAATCTTCTCATTGCTTCATTGGGGATTTACGATTTGGACGTCCCGAACCTGGGGTCGTGCCCTTTTCTTTTGAGATTTTGATGCATGTCCCCGAGTACTCGAGGTGCTTTTTGCATTGAAGATGCTCAACGCTTTTTGTGTTTCCTTACCTGAGGGCTTATGATTTCGGAGTCTCAACCGGGGGTCCATTTTAAGTTTTGAATTGTCAACGCTAGTCCCCGAGCATTCAGGATGTTTCGAGATGAGGAATCTTTTTTGCGAAGGCATTGAGTATTTTTTAGATCGCAAGATTCCTTGACAAAAGATGTTGTTCGATTTACCTGATACAAGTGTACATGTATTCACCGCTGGGGCTCGGCTATGGACACGATTATTTTAGTTGTTTGGCCTAGTACATTACTTTCCTATAGGGACCCTGTTCGGTGTTTCTTGGTTTTTTTGAGCGGGTATCTTCAGGGGGGAATGCACCTCAGTGTTCGGGGTTGATTTCAAAAGAAGCCTCGACCATTTGTTGAGTTTCCCTTAGGTAGCATGTAGATGTTTCCTCATTAAAAACCTTGACGGTAAAACCCTTTTCTGGATAAAAACTCGGTCAGAGAATAAGAGTGCAACGGATGCTTCCATAAACTCTTCGAGCTGGGTTAGTTTTTTGACCACCTCGATTGGGCGCCTGCATAAAGGTTAGTCTAAAATACGGAATTAAAAGGGAGATGGTCATACCTTGATGTGAGATTCATCGTTGATGTTTTGAGAATCGATATGTCTCAATCACTCGAGATAAGGACATGGTACGGTCCTTTATTTTGTTTAATCGGGCTTGATCGAGAGTGTGGCTCGATGACTTTATTGCTCTTTTATGAGTGGGTGTGCGAGCGTCGGTGCCATATCATGTACCATAACATTTCCCTTGCCGCATGTTATTCCCCGTAGACGGTTTTAGTTATGTCCTTTATTGGGAATTTAATCAATTTAGTGAAGGGCGGATGGTACCGCTCTCATGCAGTGTATCCATGGCTGTCCGAATAAGGCGTTATACCTAATGTCTCTATTGATGACATGGAATTTGGCATTTTAGGTCGTGTCGGCCACGGTGACTGGGAGGACGATTTCTCCTTTCGTTGTTTCACTTGCCATATTGAATATGTTGAGGACTCGAGTGGCAGGCATGATTTGGTCAAGCAGTCAGAGCTGCTCTATCACCCTCAACTTGATGATGTTGGCCGAGTTACCCGGATCCATGAGTACACATTTTATTTGAAAAACATTTACAAGGAAAGAAATTACCAGTGTGGCATTGTGAGGTTAAGATAAGGACTCGGTGCCTTCTTTACTGAATGTGAGGGCTTCCTCGAGGATATATCTTCCGGTTCACTTTTCTCTAGAGATGTATTTTATTCCTTATCATTACGGGTTCCTTCAAGGAATCGACACCTCCTATGATCATGTGGATGACATGTTGTGTCTCGTTTGCCTCGTTTTTCTTGGTCTCTTCCCTTTCCCGGAACTGATTTTTGGCTCGATCACTAAACGACTCCCGAAGATGCCCTTTATTGAGTAGTCAGGCTACCTCATCTCGTAGTTGTTGGCAATCCTCGGTCCTGTGGCCGTGTGTGTTGTGAATTTCGCACATTAAGTTGTAATTCCTTTGTGAAGGATCCAATTGCATAGGCTTGGGCCACTTGGTGTATCTGATTGTACTAATGGTGGAAACGAAGTCCGACACATTGATATTGAAGTTGTATTTTGACAAGTGACTCAAACCCGTTGGCACTATGTTCCTATCAAATATGGCTCTGTTGATTATCTCTCCAGGATCCTATCCTCGATCTACTCTTCGATCATTATGAGGTTGGTTGCGCCTCGAGGCAGTCCTCCTATCTTAGATGTACGGCTGATTCTTTGTTTTGTTTTAGTTCCTTTGCTAGGAGCCTTCTTGGGTATATTGAGCCCGATGGGGCTCCCAACTAGTCATCCTCGGACCTAATCATTGACTGGTACTAGTTGTGGACGTCTGACCAAGTCATAGCTGGGTACTTGATCAGATTCTATTTCAGTTGTTTTGAAGCTACCAGGCTTCATTCGTTCATACCTTGAATGAAGGCATGCACTGCCTAGTCATTGGAGACTGGCGATACCTCCATCCGTTCCATCTTAAAGCGAGACACGAATTCCCGCAACATCTCTTTCTCCCTTTTCTTGTTTTTGAAAACGTTTGACTTCTTCGTCGCTACTTTGATGGCACTGGCATGTGCCTTTACAAAGGAGTCTTCTATCATGGTGAATGCATCTTCAGAGTTAGGAGCCAAGTTGTGATACCATATCATAGCCCATTCGACAATGTTTCCCCGAAGTTTTTCAGCAATACGGACTCGATATCGCCATTCTTTATATTGTTGCCCTTTACCGCGTAGTTGTAGGCAGTAACATATTCATTGGGGTCTGTGGTCCTGTTGTACTTAGGGAGTTCCATCATTCTGAACTTTTTTGGAACGGGTTTCGGGGCCGCTTCTTCAAGGAACGACCTTTGTATGAATCGAATCCATACCCTTGAGGATCGGGCGTCGCTCGAGGTCTGGTCGACGTTGGAGATATAAGTATCGGCCTTCTTATCATTGTCTGCCATCACTTTCTCACCCAATTTTATCCTTTTGGTGAGACCCTCGAGCATTTATACGATAATAGGGTCGTCTATCAATCCGTTATTGCTCGATCTCTCAGGTACCTATTCGAATATGGGAGCTGTCCACGGTGCTATTATGTTGGGAGTCTTCGGTGGCTTTGTAGCTAAGCGTATCCATCTGCTGTGCCTGCAATATTTTGAAAATAACATAAAGGCTAACTTCCCTTTCTTCCCGAGCTTGGGTTCTTTGGGCTTCCTGTTGGTCATCATGTTGTATGATCTTGTCGGTGTGTGAGGTTTCGTCGACTTGTTGTGCGTCTTGAAAACTCGTGTCCGTTAGAATTAGTTTAGGCGCATTGTCGGGGTTCTATGGTGGCGCACCAATAATTGTAATAGCCACACCATTTGCTCCATGGTCTTCAAGGTTGTTGTTCTCAACTCTGTTCACTGAGCCATATATTCCAACCTGGAAACGAAGATCTTTGGACAAGTAGAAGTGTGAAAGATAACTTGCGCTATGTGACAAAACCAGCAAGAAAATAATCACTATTATTTTTAGCCCCACGGTAGGCACCAAACTGCTTACTGCGAAAAAATAGTAATAATAATTAAATTTGTTGATGGGACTCTTAAAATACGTGATCTATACTTATGCTAGTTGTTAGGACAGTTGATGGTAGATATGTGAAGCCTAATGACAAAATACGAACTAATACGGGGTTAAAATCAAACAGAGGGGCTTGCTGTCCAGACCTCGAACTGATCAATGAGGGGCCTCGAGGTCGATACATGGGCTCGAGCTCAATCTATCGGGGATAATCAAGAAAGGGCTAACAATGAGGATATAATTAAATGAGGCTCTTTATGGCAAATATCAAGCAATAAATGAAGAATAGGTATGAAAGCAATAAATGAAAGAGGAAGCCTTGAGCATATGAATTAGAGAGAAAAGAGAAAGAGAGTTGTTATTGATCCCATGTAGAATAGTTTGAGCAACCCATTTACAAAGTGCCAACGATTCCCTTTTTATAAGAAGGGGAATATAAACATAGTGCAAGATATATTAAATTATAAAGGAAGCGGGATGGGACAACTAACTAGCTTTATGATGTAGACGTAGACCAGCGTTAGACTATCCTGGTAGACTTAACCGGCCCTAGGTGCATTCTTTGGAAGCCACTTATGCTCGTTGGGGTCTCGGCCAACATTATCCCCATGTCTGGTGTCGACAGATCTTGAGGGAGGTACCCAGCTCGAGGTCTCGAGCCTACGAGGCAATCTCCTGAAGTACCTTATCAACAAGAAATTGGTCCCCCCTTCCCGCGCCCCCAATTTTGTCGTACACATGTTTTTTTTGAACTCTATGTAGCATGCTAGGTTATAAATACCTATTTTACCTTGGTATGAAATTTGTATTTAACTAAATGTTCGTCGTGTTGCTACTGAGTGTTTACTTTGGGACTACGGGAAGGTATCCCGGGAGATCCCCCTGCATGTTTACTTTGGGGCTATGGATTTGTATTCCGGTAGATCCCTCTATATATTTATATTGGAACTATAGTACGGCACTCGGTATATTCCCCCTGCATTGGGTATTTACATTTGGGACTACGGATCGAGATTTCGGTAGATCCCCGCGCACTTTGAGTTGGACTACAGGACGACACTCGGGAAATCCACTAAATATTTACTTTTGGGGACAATAGGACGGTATCCTGGGAGATCCCCGGTTGTTATCTCTCTGCTGAGTTGCATTCCTTTTGTAATTATTTTGTCTCTATGATTGTTTTTGCAACTCTTATTATCCTGTGTTACTTTAATACAGTTTCTTTTCCTCGTATATTATTGTGTATGACCGGTAGGGCCCTGACCTTTATCATCACTACTCAACAAAGGTTAGGCTTGGCACTGACTAGGTACCGCTATGGTGTATTCATGCCCTTTCCTGCACATGTTTTCCCCATGTGCAGATCCAGGTTCTTCGGCTTAGCCCTATATCCTTGAGGAGAGGCAATTCTTCAGAGACTTTGAGGCATATCTACCATGTCCGCAGACCGAGAAGTCCCTCTCTATTATCTCTTGTAGTTCTACCCCTTATGTATTTACTTTTGTTTAGACATTTTGGAGTTAGACACTTGTAGTTATTCAACAACTTGTGATTCCATGAGATTTAGGGTTTTGGGAAGTTTTTCAGTTTGAGAGTTATATTGTATGTTGAGCGGCATTTTAAACCTTCATTATGTTTATTCCAATATTTTATTAGTTTTATACATTGTTTTTCCTTTTTTCGCAATTGTTAGGCTTACCTAGTCGTAGAGACTAAGTGCCATCAAGATAGTTCACGGAGGGAAAATTAGGGTCATTAAAAGTTGGTATTAAAGCTCTAGGTTCATAGGAGTCATGAATCACAAACCAGTTTATTTGAGTCTCGCGGATCGGTACGGAGACGTCTGTACTTATCTACGAGAGCCTATGTAACTGTTAGGAAAATTCCAATTCGTTTGATTTTCTGGTCATGCGAGATATGTGACATCACAATTCTAAACTTCTGACTTATATTCTCTAACAGATGGTGAGGACAAGTGCTACCAGAGATGATCAGGCACCCGCGCCCCCTATTGGATCCATCAGAGCTCGGGGCTGGGGTAGAGGCAGAAGATGCACATGTGGTGAATCCAGAGCACCCGCGGGAGCTTCCACTGAGGAGCCACCAGCAATTCTAGCCAGATTCTTGGCATCTGATACGCCTACTGCTACCACTACTCCAGCTCTCCAAGAGACTTTTACACAGTTCATCATCATGTACACCACTTTGACTCAGGTAGGTGCTCCCACGTGATGCAGCCATATCTCAGGCCGGGGAATACCACATACTCTTGCTCTACACACTCCTAAGCAACGAGTGCATGTTTATCAAGTTCAAGGGATTATACTTGTACAGCCTACAGCCACATATTAGCCTGAGAACAGGGCTGCGGCTTTCGAGGATAAGCAATTGAGGCTTAGGAGGTTAAAGAAGTATAAGCCTCCTATTTTTAGTTGTCTACCATCAGATGATGCTCTAGGATTTATAGATGGTTGCTACTGTATCCTTCGTACCATGGGTATATCCAGATCGAGCCTGGTTTCCTTCAGAACTTTCCAGCTTCGAGGAGCTGCCTTTGCATCGCGGCGTACTTATAAGTTAGACAGTCTGGATGAGGCAGATTCCCTGACTTGGACTCAGTTATTAGATATGTTCCTGAGAGAGTATGTTCCTCAGAGCCTCAGGGACGCATGGCGCTTAATTCAGAATTGGGCCAATTCTTGAATTCACCTGGCCCAAATGTTTTACAAGTCCAATCCAAAACCCACCGAGTCAACCCAACCCGATCTGTCCCATAACCAAAATTACCCCCCTCCTCACTTTCATTTCATTTTTCTTACACACCCTAACACAAAAAAACCCTAATCCTCTCAAACCCTAGCGGCCACTATTCATCATCTTCTTCCTCCATCTCCAAACCCTTCCATGGCTTCCCTTCTCGTCTTCTTCCTCGTCATCCTCCTCCAGCCAACGACGCAAGCCAACCCCTTCCCTATCGTCTTCACCTCCAACCCACACGACGTCACAACGATCTCCCACGCCTGACCTCGCCTCCAACCTCAGGTTCATTCGAAGACAAGACCAAATGACCCCCTGGAACGTCGCTGACCACCTCTCATGACCATCCCAGCCCCCGTTGCAACCACCAGTCACGACCACTCATCATCCATTTCAACGTCTAGCCGCAACCAGTCGACCAACTCCCATTTTCGTCGACCAAGCTGCTTCAATGCCATTGTTGAACCTTCAACTGACCACGCTGCTGCTCACCTTCTTCTTCTTCATCGTTACAGTCATCCCCCATAACCAGCAGTCCCCTCACGTCCTTTCCTCCATAACCAGCCATCAAAACCACAAAAAGCTTCCTTCACATAGCTGGAAAAAAAAGACCGAGAAACAACCAAAAGATGTAGCAATGTTCATGTCCATAATCGAGCTTCGTTGCGTCACTTGAATACAAGAGAGGGTTCAAGGTCGTTGTTGAGATTCCGGGCAGATTCGAGTTATTTTGGGTTTCAAAATTTCCTAGCAGATCTGTTTCCATTCGAGTTCGTCGTTATTTCGATCCGGTTAGTTTGTTTAAGTTTCATTTTTGCCCGTGTTTTGTTTAATATTCTCGGCTCTAAAATCAGTATATGTTTGATTATTCTCTTGTTCGTTATTTATCATTTTCTTGATTATTTCTTCGGTTTGTTTTATCATTTGTTCTTGTTTAGTTCTAATATCAAAATGTTTTAGTTTAATCACTTGAATCATTTATCTTTATTATAATATTTTTAGATCTAATTTAAAGTTCAATTGATTATTGAGTTTAATGATGTGAATCTGTTTTATTGTTATGTTAAGTCTAAATTTGGATCTGAGTTAGAGATTTGAATTTATTTGTTTAATCTGTTAAGTTTAATTTGAATCTGAGTTTAGTGATTTGGATTAACTCGTTTGTTATTGTTGTTAAATTCGAAAGTATGTTTGTTGTTGAAAATGGTTTTGGTTCTTTGTTGTTCATCATATAATTTGAATTTGTTGGTTGAATTTGATTAGGAATTTGGTTATAGCTGTAGTAAGTTGGTGTTTTTTTAAGAATCAATGTTGTCCAGTTGATAATTTTGGCATAGAGTGAAGGGATGGGTAGAATGGTAATTTCAACCATTTCAGTGGGTAATACGGGAATTTACAGCTTGTTGAATAATTTATTTTGAGTGCTTTGTCCACTAGATATAAAAGTATGATTAAAATATTACAGTTGGGGACAAGACATAATTATGTAAAGAGAGGGTAATAATGTAGTCTCCTTTGACCATTGAAAAAGAGGGGACTGTGGGGTCCGCGTTGACTGCTTTTTACTTAATTGGAAATCAGAAATAATATGGGTAATAATAAAAGGGGTAGTAATAATAGTTAAAGGATAAAAGAAGGAATCTTGCTTTGTATAAAAGAGGAGTCAATTGACACTTAAAGGGAACTAAAAAAAATTTAGAGAAAAAAAAATTCAGAACTTAAGAGGAGAATAAAATAGAGAACAAGAAAAGTATTGAGAGTTGAAAAAATTAGAGAGCTGAAAACCCTACTGTTTATTTGAAGCTTCTCTTTTTGCTTCATTGATTTTATTTCTCTTGATTCAAATACACTAAGACTGATTTTATGTAACTCTAGTGTGTTTTTGAGTTCACTTGGCTTGTGTTGATATTGTTGTGGGTTGAAGTCCATTTCTGTTTGTATTTTCTTGTTTGATTTTGCTGGGTTTTGTCAAAATCTGTTGTTGGATTTAGCTACTGTTGTTGCTGTTTTGATGTGTTGATTACTGCTTGCTGATTCTCATCTTCCTCTTCTCTTGTTCCCAATACCATGTACACGACTGTAACGCTGACTATTGTAAGCTGAAAATGTAGAAGCATGAATACCTAAATGAAGAATGGATCTTTGAATTTTTAATTTAGCTTTCTCTTTGTTTCTTTTACTGATTGTATTTAGGCTATTTTATGTATTATTATTCTGAAATTTCTGTCTCTTTGCATAATTAGGAAGCTTGTAGTGATGCATTAAATAATACTACGCTTTTGCTTGGGTATTAGGTGGTATATGTTCAAGCATTCTCATTATCGCCAAACTACTTAATAATCGAAATAAGAGGAAAATAACATAACTCGATCTTTAGTAAAATCGGATTGGCAAAAAACTGATTAGCTCACTAGCTATGAAGGTTTTAATATTGTCAATAATGGGCTAATCGTGAACATATAGCTAGATTTAGCTAAAACATGAATTTAAATTAATTTTGTGAAATAGGCATTATGGCATGATTTGAGTTCAAGCAATATGGTTTAACTTTTATATTTAATAAGATTTCGAATAAGCAATAATAACTAAGGTTAATTTTAGTTTTAAATAGTTGTAAATAATTAGTAATTTATTCATATAACTATGTGTGTTTAATCTAGATATAGGATAATTAATCTCCTTTGAATATATTATTTGTCGATCCCGATTTTGTTTATAATTTCAATTTTTGTACTCCTTTCCATTAACATTTGTATTATTCTAGCTATTAATATGTTGCGTTTTTAGCGTGTAATTAATTAGAATTTTTCTTTCTTTTATTTTAGAGACAAGTTTAATAGAAATGTAGTCACTTTAGGATATCCTTACAATAAAGGAGGTGTGCCTCGCCAAAAAAATTGCAATTTGCGGGGCCCTCATCAAATGTATATATTAAAACACTCATATTTGGAGACGGTCCATTTACCTAATTTCACAGCCTTCCCCAAATAATAACGCGTTAGTCTCTTTAGGCGCGTACTTTAATAACATTACCTTCCTAAATACGGGTGGGCATTTTATGCGGCCCAAATCCAAATCCTAAAACGTTGGATAGAGTTTGCCTAGGATTGCAGGCTCCGGCGGCGCAATCCGAAAGCACACTTTAAACGACGTGCACTTTCTCAAATAAATATAATATTAAATAAAAGCGGTAAAAATTAAAATTGGCACATAGGTTCTTCATGTAATAAAATTGGATAAATAAGCTAAATATGACAGTTGAGCGACCGTGCTAGAACCACGGAACTCGTAATGCCTAACACCTTCTCCCGGGTTAACAGAATTCCTAATCCGAATTTCTAGTGCGCAGACTGTTAAACAGAGTCATTCTTTTCCTCGATTCGGGATTTAATCGGTGACTTGGAGCACCATAAATCTCTCATGTGGCGACTCTGAATCTTTAATAAATAATCTCGTCTCGATTGTTCTTTAATTGGAAAAACTCCCTCTACACCCTCGCGGTGAAGTAAAAAGGAGGTGTGGCATATGCCAAAGCGGCATTTTAAACCTTCATCATGTTTATTCCCAGTTTTATAATTTTTATCTGTTGTTTTTCTTTTTTCTGCAATTGTTAGGCTTAGTCGTAGAGACTAGGTGCCGTCACGATAGTTCACGAAGGTAGAACTAGGGTCGTGACACATGTCCATAATACAAGCAATGAGCTCTTCATCCTCCACTTTATTGCTCCTATCAAACTCATAAACATTATTAGAAACATTATAATAAGGGCTCAGATGAGGGTAAAGAGAATTAGGACAGCTATCCCAATGGCCACCTTGATAACCACACACATTACAAATATTCTACACAAAATATTGAGATGGTGCACCTATCTCGCTCTCAGAAATATTTTCACAATTTTATCACAAGTGTGATCCTCCACAATATAGACAAGGATTACCAAAATAACAATAACCAATATTCGACAAATTCTCATTCCAAGATACCATGTAAAAATAATAATAATAATAATAATAATAATTCTAACTGTAAAATTAAAAACTTGGATAGTTAAAAGGTAAAAGTCTAATCAAGGAAATAGCTAATTTTTAAGTCCTCGGCAACGGCGCCAAAAACTTATTGCTCTCCCCACACATACAAGTATGCATGATCGACAAGTAATATAAGATTGTATGTCCAAATATTGTACCCACAGGGACTTGTAATTAACTATCAATCAAATTAAAATCCAGATAATTAATCTATTCAAGTGAATCCTAAAGTATGAATAATTAACTCAAACTAATCTAGAGTAACAAACTAAGAGATTAAAGGAACAAGTTGGCAAAATTAGACACGAATTCAATGAGAGACGATATTCTAGAACTGTGGGTTGGCTAACAATCCCATTGAGTCTTTCACTTAAATTGTCTAATTAATTTATCTGGTTTATTGATTGCCAAGATTAATATTACTCGTAGTATTCTCCCAAATTCCTTACGCCTATATTCCTATGAAATTAGGATTAACAGGAACTCATTAATAATTTCAGTATAATAACCAAGCAAGCAATTAGGTATATTTCTATCCTAATCGCAAATCAGTTCCTGATACTCAAGACCTAGGTCTTGCTCTACTCAATCTTATATGCAATCTAAAATTTTCTCTCCTAGGTTCAATCCCAGATTCGTAGATAGTATCCGATTGGTTATCAAGATTGAAGAAATAAACCAATATAATAAAATAATAAAAATAATTCAAGCTTCAAACTATAACATTCATGTAGCACCCAAAATTCTAAAACTAATAAACTATCATATTAAAGGAAGAGAAGATGAAGAAAAATTGAGAATCCTCGTTCCTGAGTGTTTTGTGCGTGTATTTTCCTCTCAAAGTGGTGGCTCCCTTTCCAAAATAAGTTTAGACTTTTTTATACCAGTTAGGGGTGTCTTGGGTCGAAATAACCTTGTCCCGGACGAAGTAGGATACTTTTCCGCAACCCAGCACCCAAGATAGCATGGGGCGGTAGCCCTGGCACTAGGATTGTTGAGGTTCTGGAATTGGGCCACAGGTATAGCCCCACGCTACCTGTGGCGCTAGAAATGACCATTTTTCCATTTTTCTCCTTTTTGGCTCTAATATCACAGCTTTCATCTCATATTGCCTTTAGATGATTCCTACACATAAAAAACACCATTAATTAGCATAAATTAATACATTTCATATTCAAAATATACGAAACACGAATAAAATATGAGGCGATATACATATAAATATGTACTTTGAGCTATATATTAGTTAGCTTTGGAAACCCAAGCAGCTCAGATATATGTGCCTGAACTGCAGCCAATTTTTTGTATGCATTTAAAATATTTTCATCTGTAGTCCCCAACTTTAAACAAAATTTGTAACTTCGGACATTGATTGTGCTGCTTTAGTGTGTACGTCATAAGTTGGTAAAATTGCAAAAAAGAAATTGAACTTAAGATACACCTAAACGATGGCCCTAAAAATGGATATTTGTGGGGGATTTGCAGTCGTACCCTATATTTGTGTCACCATTTAACCTATACCCTATTTTAAACATTTATTGATTTGGTAGCTAGCTGACAAAAAATCCGTATTAATATGACAATTACACTCTTGACAAAAGATATAAAACCTTCATCACGCATTAATCGTGTGATCTGCAGCCTCATTCGTGAAAAACGATCTCCTCCTCTCCTCTCAGCAGCCTTATCAAAAAATTAGAAACTTATCCAAATTCATCTTCAGAATCACACTTGTATGAATTTGTTTCACATTGAAACTTAAAACTTCATGCTAATTTAGCATGAAGTTGCTTCCTGTTGAAGCTAAATTTCATGATAATATAGCATGGAGTTGTTTCACATAGAATTTAAAACTTCATGCTAATGCATGTTGAAGTTATATATCCTGGCGTCTACAATTTTGTCATGAATCTTCACCAAAACTTCACTCTAAATATATTGAAGTTATTTAATTCATTTGCTAAAACTTCATACTCAACATGCTTAAGTTTTTTAGTTCATTTGCTAAAACTTCAGTTTAAACACGCTGAAATTATTTAGTTTATTTGCTAAAATTTTAGAGTAAATATGCTTAAGTTTTTTAATTCATTTTCCAAAACTTCAGACTAAACATGCTTAAATGTTTAGTCATTTGCTAAAACTTCAGATTAAACATGCTTATATTTTTGTCTTGCAATATGTAATTTTCTAATGAGTTTTTGCTAAGGCATGCTGAAGTTATTTTGTTCATTTGCTAAAACTTCAAACAAAACATGCTGAAGTTATTTAGTTGGCAAAATACATAGTTTACCCATCCAACTTACGACTAAATCCCTGTTATACATCTGTGAACACGGGTTTTATTTTACACATCATACCTTTCAAAAGCGTGTCAAAAATATACCTTTTTTTATTACATGTCACTCACATGTTTTTCACACATAAAAGGTGAGTGATCGATCAAATTTTTGTGTCTAAAGGCATTTTGACACCACTGTCCAGCCTTTTCATTTTTCTAAATCCTTTTCTTTATTTTTTAGAATAAAAAATCCACTATTCTTTTTCATATTTTTCCGTTATTTCAGCATTTCTTCTTATGTCACCATACATACCACCAAATATATTTGCCAAGAATTAGATGAGGACAAAAAAATAGAGATTCAGCATCGTCGAAGTAATGCAACAACCATATCCAACTGGGTTTTTTAAAATCATTTAAGTGTGCTAGACTTAAAAGTGGATCACATGTTTTGTGAAGGGTGAAAAATTCAAAAACAACATTGTTGAGCTACTGAAAATTCAACTGGATCTCGTTAATTTTGGATTTTTGAACTAAACTTGTAACTCAATTTGATTGACTAGTTAAAGTTACTTGGAAATCTCTTCCAATTTATGGTAGAATGTTCAAAATCCAATTAAGATGCTACTTATAATTTCTTCCTGTTTGTGACTCGATTCAGAAAGGAATAGTAATTACAAAAGTTTAGAAGTTCTTTTTTTTGTCCTTTGATTCTAAATTATTGTTTTTTTTTTTGTCTTGCTCGAAATTTTTCTCAAGAACGGTGATAATGGAAGACAAGGTGGGGAAGATGAAGAAAGGGGTATATATGTAATTTTAAGTATGTTTTTATTTTTTAATATTAATGACACATAGCATGAGCGTATTGGTGCGTGATACACACACATTTTGTGAAACTAGTCAAGCATAAAACTGGTGTGTAATTGACACACTTTTGAAAGGTTTGGTGTGTAAAATGAAACTCGTGGTCAACAGGTGTGTATCAGAGATTTGGTCGTAAGTTGGATGGGTAAACTATGTATTTTGCCTATTTAGTTCATTTGTTAAAACTTCATACTAAACATGCCTAATATCTTATCTTGCAGCATGTAATTTTCAAAAGAGTTTTGCTAATGCATGCTGAAGTTGTTTAGTTCACTTGATAAAACTTCATACCAACAGATGCTGAAGTTTTGTAATGCAGTCTACAGTTTTGTCCTGAGTTTTATCCGAAACTTCAGTCTAAATGAGCTGAAACATTTTACTTCATTTGCTAAAACTTCAGCCTAAACATGCTTAAAAATTTGTGTCCTGCAATTTTTACCGTATTTATGTGCTTTTTAACTACTTCAAAGCATTCCTCAAATAGTGTTTGGGGTTTAAGATCCATTACCTATATGCTTTCCGCTAGTAATTTCTAGTAAAAATGGCGTGTAGTAGCCACTAAATAAGGGTGTATTTAATTTTTATCCACTATTTAAAATGCTTATAAAAAATAGCCACTACTAAGGGGGAAAAGACACAATTACACTTTCTCTATTTTTTGTATAATCCCAAAATCGACGAAGACCCTTATTTTTATTCGTCCAGAGTACAGACGAGAGCGGTTCTGGGTTCCGTGTTCTGCGCTTCTTCATCTTCATCGCATGCAAACTTCTGCTCCTTCATCTTCTCCATCATCTTCTGTCAATCGCGACTGGTAATTGTTTTTTTATGCATTTTCATTTTTCTTTATGTGTAAGTTGGTTCAATGACGTGTGAAGTATGTGTGAAATTTCAAAAATTAGCATTATATGTTGATTCAGTATTGTATATTTGTATGATTCTGTTTTTGATAAATTTATAGTGTGTGAAATTTGAAATGCGTTTGTGGTTGATTCAATATATTTGATTATGTAGGTATATTTCATAAAAATAGTCATATAAATTCATAAGCTTAGTGTGATTATGAATTTTCAGTTAACTGCGTTCATTAAATGTAAGGAAGAAACGACATTAAATTTTGTAGTTCGAATTCAAAGTTAAGGACTGATTGTCCTTAACTTTTGTACATGAAACATGAAGTTAAGGACTAAGTGTCCTTAACTTTGGAAGTTGAAAGTATAAGTTAAGGATTGTATTTCTTTAACCTTTGCACTTACAATTTAAAGTTAAGGACTGATTGTCCTTAACTTTTGCACATGAAACTTGAAGTTAAGGACTAAGTGTCCTTAACTTTGGAAGTTGAAAGTATAAGTTAAGACTGTATTTATTTAACCTTTGCATTTACAATTTAAAGTTAAGGACTGACTGTCCTTAACTTTTGCACATGAAACTTGAAGTTAAGCACTGAGTGTCCTTAACTTTGGAAGTTGAAAGTATAAGTTAAGGACTGTATTTTTTTACGTTTGCACTTAACATTTAATGTTAAGGACTGTATTTGCTTAACTTTTAAACTTGAAATTTTAATTCCTAATCTTTGTTTGTTTTTCCTTCTTTTCTAGTGTTAAAATGGAATGCTATCGTTTGTTTGATTTGACAATTGGCGTAATTTTTTGGTATATTGAAAAGGAGATTTTCAATATAAGGAAACAATTGAAAGTTTTCTGTTGAATACTCAATGGAAGAAATTGAGGAAAAGTATTTTTGGGAACTTTTTCAGATTACAAAGTTTGAAGTTCTCAGGTAAACTTATGCACTTTATATTGCTTTCAGAAATTGTTAGCAATGAACCTGATTCGATGACCTTCAAGTTATTTGACCGCGATATTAAGCTTAGTCGTGATGCATTCCATATTATTACTCGTTTGAAGTCTTATTCGTCGCTTGACATGAAAGGTTTAAATGAGAAAGAGAATAGGCTTTTATAGTTTTATTTCTAGTCGTCCACATGGTACAATTTCATCATTTGTTAACAGTGATGATGATGCTTTGAAGTTGGCAATACTCTATTTTGCTGAGTCGGTTTTGATGGGCAAGAGGAAAAATAGGTATGTGTCAGAGCAAATAATGAAAATTGTTGACGATGATGCACTTTGCACTTCCTTCAACTGGGGCTCTCTTGCTTATGAGACGTTATTAAAATCGTTGAAGAGTTTCTTGAAATCAGATGAGAATGATGTTGAAAGGAGAAAGAGAAAGAAAAATATATTGATAGCTACATTTTAGTTGGCTTTCCTTTTGCATTTTGTGTCTGGATTATGGAAGTACTTCCTATTTTCCAAGAGAAACAATTTGTGAACTTCAAAGAAACTGGTTATCCCCGAATGTTATGTTATTCTCAAATGAAGTCTCCACAATTTGGTGCTATTTGTAGAAAGTATTTCCATAATAAAAAAGTAAGTTAATGTAATTATTATCTTTTTTTGTATATTTATTTTAGTTATGTATCCTTATGTTTAGTTTTTCTTATATAATAGGTGTTTAAGTTGATTGAGGTGTCACCTTTTATTCCCGTGAAAGAAGAAAATACAGATCCTTTTAGTGAGGAGGAGCCAGTTTCACAAGAACAAGGCTCATGATCTTCTTCCTCACAATTTGACGAAGGCGTACTTAAGGAAATTCTTAGCGTATGTGTTTCTGCCTTTGAATCGTATTAGTTTTTTATTTGATTATTTATTGCTTATGAACACACTTTTTTATATTATTTTTTTGATTCAGAGATTATCAGAGAGTTTTAAGAAGGATTTGCAAGCAGAAGTTACCAGAGTTAATCAGAAAATTGTTGTATCAAAAAAAAAATTGAGAATGAAATCAAGGTAATTTCAGTTAGTCCAACTTTAGGATTTTGTGTCCTTAAATTTTGAACTTGGAATTGAAAGATAAGGACTTCTTGTCCTTAACTTTTGAACTTTGAAATGAAACTTAAGGACATGAACTTGTAATTCAAAGTGAACGACTGCTTGTCCTTAAGCTTTGAATTTGGAGTTCAAACTTAAGGAGTGTTTGTCCTTAAGTTTTGAACTTGTAATTCAAACTTAAGGACTACATCCTTAAGTTTTGAATTTGGAGTTAAAACTTAAGGACTGCATGTGTAGTCCTTAAGTTTTGAATTTGGAGTTCAAACTTAAGGACTGCATGTCCTTAAGTTTTGAACTTGGAATTCAAACTTAAGGACAGCATGTCCTTAAGTTTTGAATTTGGAGTTCAACTTAAGGACTGCCTGTCCTTAAGTTTTGAACTTACGGACTTCTTGTCCTTAAGTTTTAAACTTGGAATTCAAACTTAAGGACTGCTTGTCCTTAAGTTTTAAACTTGTCCTTCTCTTTGTATCTTAGTTGCTTTCTTAGGATTTAAAGAAAAATCTAGGATCAAAGCTTGATACTTTGATGAACATGTTTGGGAAAGCTGATCAGATGAACACAGATAGAGAGTCTAGTGTTCAATCAGAAAAGATGGAGTTGATGATCATTGTCGTGCTACTGAGCCTACTGGTATATTCAACCAAGATGCATGTGGTGTTGAACGTGATCATATGGATGTGCATGCAGAGGGTCAGTATGAAAGAGAATTTAGAGATGCACATTTAGATGATGAAACTGAAAATGTTACTGATATTGGGAAAGGTTAGATATAGATTTTGATTTTTTTTCGTTGAAATGTATATTCAATAGATTAATACATATCAACTATGCATGTGCATGCAGAAGTTGAAGATTAAGGAGATTTTCAAGAGTATGAGAATCGACAAGGGAAAGGAGTGCCAGAGAAAATTTGTAGAGTTTGTGGATCGCAACCACATGAGGATTTAACAAGTCCATTAGGGACAGGTGTCAGTGAGATTGTATGCAAATGCTTAGAAGGAATGTATGATCTCTCTACACCATTGTCATACAAAGAAAAAATTGGAGTTCAAACTTGTGCCAATCAAGGTTAGATAGAATTTTCATTATATATTGTATTTTTATTTTAGTGAATTATTAGAATGGGTATTAATTGAAAATGCTACAGTATCTTTTGAAGCAACAAGCGAAGAAGCTAGAGTGTAGTATCAAGAGAAACCTGGACTACAATCTTAAGACATAGGTAGAAGTGAGATTGGTTCCAAACATATAGATGCAACATGTGATGATGATGATGTAGCTGGAATGATCTTGGATAATTGCAAATGGTTAGGCAGTGCTTTTTCAATTTTATATATGTTTGGTTTAATTAAAGATTATTAATATGTTAGCGCTTGTAAATATTTTTGCAGAATCTTGTCAACAAGCATCTACAGATCATGGTGAAAAACTACAAGATAAAGAAAATGTGGAATTGCAAGAAAAACAAAATGTTGCACGTAATATCTTAGCTGAGTTGTCTCTTGAAAAAACACAAGAAGGTACTACGGAGAAGACAGGTACTGATTGTGTCCTAATTATTATATGTAAAATTGTAATTTCGTCTGTTCTTTTGACCTGTTGCAGAAAACTAATATGAGTATGTATATATATGTAGTGTCGTGAGCAGAGGAAAACAAAGAAGACACCAATGATGACAATCTTAACCAATATACAAGGAAAAGAAAGAGAGATAGTATTGGTTATGGCGGTCCATCATTTTCTCTTCTTACTCCTACTCCTCCAAGTACACAAATGGACATTGATGCGGCTTTGACAATAGAGGGTGAAGGAAATGTTGAAGAAGAACTTGGTAGAGGTAAAAGGAACAAGAAGTTAAGCTAGTAGTTGAAATCTCCTTTTGATAAGGAAGGAAAAGCAGTAAGTTCCAAGGCAGACAATCAAAATACTCATAAGAGTTCAGGTTGGATAAAACCAACATGTACTCGTAGGTGTATTTTTTATTATGCCACAGAAGACGAAAAATTAGTGAAGAAATTCAATGTGTGGTTGGGCAAGGAGAAAAGGAGAGGTCGCAAAAAAGAGTAAGTCTCTTAATGTGTTTCACAATTTTTTATTATGCCACAGAAGACGAAAAATTAGTGAAGAAATTCAATGTGTGGTTGGGCAAGGAGAAAAGGAGAGGTCGCAAAAAAGAGTAAGTCTCTTAATGTGTTTCACAATTCAAAGTTAAGGACAGAAAGTCCTTAAGCTCTAAACTTTAATCTTTAAGTTAAGGACCAAGTGTTCTTAGCTTTTTAGTTTTGAATTCAAACTTAAGGACAGGCAATCCTTAAGTTTTAAACTTGAATCTATAAGTTAAGGACTAATTGTCCTTAGCTTTTGCACTTCTAATTCAAATTTAAGGACTGTCTGTCATTAATTTTTCAGCATGAAAGGCTAAGTTCAGGGTTAAATTCTAACTTGACATTTTCAAAATTTTCAGGGGACAAATTGATTCATATGCTGATGATAATAGTGTGAGTAGAAAACCTTACAAATTGTATCGTCAAAAAATCAGTAGCAAAATATTCTTCCTTGAGCTTTCAGATAGCAACATTGTTCTTGATGATAAGGTTAGATAATTCTCAAGGCATTTATTTTTTCAATTATTAATTTATCATTTTTTTATTATTTTATGACTGATTTGTTATTGATTTGTTTTATTTTTTACCTTTTTATGAAGCATATTGACATTGCTCTCTATTATCTAAGAAAGAAGGAATGCTATCACCCTCGTGATCATCTTTTTCGATGCACAACTATGATGTTCTTTTTTATAATTATATGGCACGTATGTATAAAGATTTCAGTGAAGATGCTAGCGATGTGTTTTGGTATGCTGGTGATAATCAGTTATTTCTGACACCATATGTGTGGTGGGATAGCCGTAGATGTGGAATTGCTTGGACTGAGGTTGACAACATCTTTTTTCCATGTCGGCTTCCTTCAGAAGATGACAAAGCTGTGACACACTTTCTGTTGGGAGTATTGGACTTAAATCAGAAAAAGATTGATGTATGCGATTCCATATACAGTGAGTCATATGAAGCAGGAATGAACCACAAGGAAATGTATGCACGCATGATCCCCATTTGCTAAAGTTCTCACAGTTTGACAAACATCACAAGTCTTTTGGTATTGTCTTCAATAAATTTGATATACAGTGGCAAAGATCACTACACCAAACTAGATCGTATGTGTTTTTATTTGTTATATTATTTATATGTACTTAAGATTTATTAATTAATTCACTCCATATCTTACATTTCTTTTAGGACTGATTGTGGTGCATTCCTGGTCAAATTTGCCGAGTTGCTGATAATTGGAAAGGACGTGCAACAATTCAAACCCGAAGACATAAAAGACTTTCAGAAAGAACTTGCATCAAATATTTGGGCACATGGTGAATGGAAAAGAAATTCTGGTTATGATACTCCACCAGAAAATATTGGTGATGATTATGAGAGTGAAAAATGAAACATTCTGTCCAAAGAAGTTGTAAAGAAATTGTGGTGTTGTTTTGTATAAAATTGCTGTAAAGGTGATATCTGAATTCTGCCAGTTTAGGATAGTTCTGAAATATTCTGTAAATTTGTGATAAGGCACTTATATTTTGTTTTTTTGACATAGTGTAATTTTTTGTAACAGCTATGCAAAATTACAATTTCAAAAGTAATGTCAAGGCATTTTGTTATTTATTTTGTTGTTTCTCTCAACTGTTGATTTCTCCATTGAGTTTGTTAGTATTTGTTCATGACTAAGTGTAAGTGAACTTCGACTTCAAAGTTAAGGACCAAATGTCCTTAACTTTTGAACTTGAAATTCAAAGTTAAAGACCGACAGTCCTTAAATTTTTAACATGGGACTATAACTTAAGGACCTCATGTCCTTAACTTGTGAACATGAAATTCAAAGTTAAGGACTCATGTAGTTAATGACAAACAGTCCTCAAGTTTTCAACATGGGACTATAACTTAAGGACCTCATGTTCTTAACTTTTGAACTTGAAATTCAAAGTTAAGGACAGACAGTCCTTAAGTTTTTAGCAGTTGTATAACTTAAGGACCTCATGTCCTTAACTTTTGTTCAAAGTTAAGGACAGACAGTCCTTAAGTATTAACATGTTACTATAACTTAAGGACCTCATGTCCTTAACTTTTAAACTTGAAATTGAAAGTTAAGGACTCATATAGTTAATGACAAACACTCCTCAAGTTTTCAACAAGGGACTATAACTTAAGGGCCTCATGTCCTTAACTTTTGAACTTGAAATTCAAAGTTAAGGACAGACAGTCCTTAAGTTTTTAACATGGGACTATAACTTAAGGACCTCATGTCCTTAACTTTTGAACTTGTATTTCAAACATAAGGACTCATGTAGTTAATGACAAAGAGTCCTAGAGTTTTCAACATGGGACTATAACTTAAGGACCTCATGTCCTTAACTTTTGAACTTGAAATTCAAAGTTAAGGACAGACAGTCCTTAAGTTTTCAACATGGGACTATAACTTAAGGACCTCATGTCCTTAACTTTTGAATTTGAAATTCAAAGTTAAGGACAGACAGTCCTTAAGTTTTTAACAGTTCTATAACTTAAGGACCTCATGTCCTTAACTTTTAAACTTGAAATTCAAAGTTAAGGACAGACGTCCTTAAGTTTTCAAAATTGCAAGTTGAACTTACTGATTCCTGTTCATAACTTTTAATTATTGAACTCAAAAGAAATTAAAAGAACGTAACAAGATATAAATATTGTAAATCCAGGCATCTTCTCAAATTAAAATAATAATGAATACAATCAATAGCAAAAACCTAAAATAGTCGATAAACATAAGTGTATATTTCTACTCTTCTCTATGCTTTCTTGAAATGGATGGAGTGCCGGAGAATATATACAAGTTGATCTATTATGACGAATTCTTCTGCAATGACCACATTTGAATGTTATTTTTGATGGCTCGGTAGCAGGAATATGCCTTTTCTTTTGCCTTCTACCTGGTGGCACTTTGAAATCTGGAGGTTTAACAATTTGTGACTTAACACTCTCTGGTACAGTCCAAGAATCAGTATGTCCTACAGGATTATTTGTCTTTCATATGTTTTCAGCCAAGATTCCTTTAAGTACCAGTGCGAACAAAAGTCAGAATTCTTGATATTTCTCTTCTCAATAGCTGCAATTGCATGTATGCATGGTAATTCATCAAGTTGAAATTGAAGACAATCACATGTTCTTTTGTTTAAGTCCACCAAGAAAGTTATTCCTTCTTCTTCAACTCTAGAACGCCATGAATCAACAGGGAAGACCGTCAATGTTGAAAAATTATAAGTGAATACATTATGTTAAAAAATGTTAAAATCATAATATAAACATAGAACATAAAACTTACGTTCAAAGTAAATGCTAAATCTATTCTTTTCTTCAATTCCTCCTCTACCCAACAAGAAACATCATAAAATGTTCCTTCTGCATTATTTCTTCTTTCATAAAACCAATGTTATAGCTTCACTTGAATGAAATCCATCATTCTTAGCATAGGCAGCTCCCTTGCTTCTAATAGCACTGAATTCATCGACTCAAATATGTTTGTTGTGAGCATGTCATATCTTCATCGTGGACTACAAGAACGTGCCCATCTTTCCGGTGGTTCTTCCATCAAGTAGTCATAAGTTTTCTTATCAACATTTGCAATATCTGACATGTATAGGTCAAATTGTTTATGCTTGTATACTCTCGCAGCACATTGAAAAAGTTTTATGACCTCACTTTTCACCTTTCTTCATTTTAGGTTCTGCCCCAAATGATAGATGCAAATCCCATGATGGCTTTCAGGATATACTTTTGCAATGCCATTTGCAATAGCTTGATGCATGTCTGATAAAAAAATCAAGTTCTCACGGCTCCCAATTGCATTGCGAAGCTGACTAAAGTACCACTCATAGGAATTTTTGTTTTCAGATTCTGTTATTCCAAAGGCTAATGGGAAAATTTGGTTATTTGCATCTTTTGAAACTGAAATCATTAAAACACCACGATATTTTGACTCAAAAAAGTTGCATCAACGGCAATCACCGGTCTACAATGATTTCAACCAGCTATCGATGATCCATATGCCTAAAACATATAAAGAAACCTGAAAATACAATATATAACAAAGTTAAAATACCTAAAGTTTAGCACAATCAGTCCTTAACTTACATTTACAAGTTATAAAGTTAAGGACACCATGTCCTTAACTTTTATTTCAAAGTTCAAAACTTAAGGACTGAAAGTCCTTAACTTTTAATTACAAGTTCAAAACTTAAGGATAAGCGGTCCTCAACTTCTGCTTACAACTCAAAAGTTAACAAGGCTAAAGACAGTATGTCCTAAATTGTTTACCTGTTGTTGTCGTCGTCTATCTTTATGTTAGTATAAGTTCCCGGGTTCTTAATTGCCATCATATAAAACTATGAACACAATAATTCATAATTTTATTCGTGACTTCCTCTTATTAAAGCGGAATCATGTTGAATAGCACGCCACGCCTTGTGATATCCAATGTCTAGTACATGCAATTTTTGCATCTCTGTCATGACAAAAGCTGGTGTAACTTCAAATCTTGGGTCCCTAAGATTATCGATAATGTAACCACTAATCAACTTTGAAGTAGCATGCCTTTGATCTGCTTTCCTTGTGTTAACAGAGCAGTCATGCTTTTTCTCAAGCTTTACTATCTTGAATAATGTTGAATCATTAATTCTGAAAGCACGCACACACGAACAACACCTATCATCCTTACATGTTAACGAATATCTTGTTAAGCTTGATCTAACAACTTTGAATTCAAAATGTCCTTTGATTGCTATATTGGAAAAACAGTTAATTTGCTCTTCTTCTTGTCAAATATTGATCCGACTTTTATTTCATCCAAAGAAGCATTTTCTCTTAATATCGTAGTTGGGGATTCTTTTTATTTCAAATTTGATCTTCGTCTAGTTATTTGAGTGCAGGTTTTATCAGCAACTTCTTCGATTACCGGTGTACTCTCTAAGACTTGAATACCCAAAGCTTGTTCGTTGTCAATCTCTATAATGCTTTGTCCTTCTACTTGAATAGAATCAAATGTTTGATGCACGTTTTCATTTAATGGTTGAGCTTCAACCATATCTACTTCAACTATCTGTTGGCATCGCTCTAGATTGTCATGTTGAGTTTTTGTATTGGCATGTTCATTGCTTGTTGATGCAAAACCTCTTTCAGAAATATCAACTATGAAACGACAGTTCTTGAAGAGTGAATCAGTTTTTAGCAACTCTATACATGTGTGAAGAGCTAAATCTTTAGATACACGCATTCCTTTGCTTGTTCCAAGGTTGATATCAAACCATATCACTATTTCAAACTTTTCTCTATCCAATTCAATAAGCTCAAAAATATGTTTAACGAAATCTTCAAACTGAATTGACTCAGGTGCTAGGAAAAGCTTTGTTTGATGATCTAGATATTTATAGTCTTCAGTCCATCTACCATTAAAAGAAACTAATAGGCATATTGTCTCCATCCTGCAAGTCAACAAAATGGGAAACAAAGGACATACGTTATAAAGCAATCCTTGTAGAATTAAGAACAGGTGTAGTGTAAGTGTAAGACCAAGATAAGGAATGTATGTCCTAAACATTTAAACATGGAATTTAAAGTTAAGGACTTCCAGTCCTTAACTTTTGAACAAGAAATTAAAACTTAAGGACTGTAAGTCCTTAACTTTTGAGCCAGAAATTAAAACTTAAGGAGTGTAGAAATTAAAAGTTAAGTATTGTCTGTCATTAACATTTAAACATGGAATTAAAAGTGAAGGACTGCCAAGTCCTTAACATTTAAATATGGAATTAAAAGTTAAGGACTGCCAGTCCTTAACTTTTGAACCAGAAATTAAAAGCTAAGGATTGTCTGTCCTTTAACATATAAACATGTAATTAAGTTAAGTACTGCAGTCCTTGACATTTAAACATGGAATTAAAAGTTAAGGACTGTCAGTCCTTAACTTTTGAACCAGAATTAAAAGCCAAGGAGTGACAGTCCTTTAACTGTTTAACATGGAGTAAAAGCTAAGGACTGCCGGTCCTTAACATTTAAACATGGAATTAAAAGTTAAGGACTGTCAGTCCTTAACTTTTGAACCAGAAATTAAAAGCTAAGGACTGCATGTGTTATAACATTTAAACATAGAATTAAAGTTAAGGACTGCTAGTCCTTAACATTTAAATATGGAGTTAAAAGTTAAGGACTGTCAGTCTTTAACTTTTGAATCAAAAATTAAAACATACAATTTGAAACTCAAGCTATAGGACTTTATATACAGAAGAACAGCAACAAAGTGAAGGACATTGTGTCCTTAAGTTTTTTAATTCAATTTGCAAAATAAGGCCACTAGAATCAAAGTTAAGGACATAGTGTTCTTATTTATTTAATTCAAGTTCCAAAATGAAGACACTATGTCCGTAATACAGAATTATCATAAGAGGCGATGTCTATAACTTTATCAATCCAGAAATTCAAAAAAATCAAAATCTTATCTAATATATAATCAAATCAATACAGATCTAAAAAAGTATAACTGTAGCGAAATAAAAATCGATAGAAACACATGAAATTACAACTTACTGTTTATCTATGTCTTTTTTTGGATTAGAATGCTGAATTTTTGAAATCGGGAAGAGAAATGGTGGTGCCACTGTGGTAACTTCTGCTGCTGCGCGTTTCTTCACTTTGTGTAACCGCTACTTGTGTTTGTGTTGATAGCGTAGGTATAAGTTATACCAGAAGGGTATTTTCGTCCAGTCAAGTATAAGTTTATTAAAGAAGTGGCTAAAGTCTAAATACATTGAAAACAATGGCTTTAAAATAAAAGCCACTGCTTTTAGTGGTTATTTGAGCCGTTCGCCCTAATTTGTATTTCATTGAAAAACCCAAAAGAAAATACAAAAGGAAAGAAGAGGGGGGGGGGGGGGGGGGGGGGGTAAGATGGCTTAAAAAAATGTAATTAAAAAGCCGAAATACCGAAGACAACTTCCCATCATTGCTCATCTGTTGTTGCTTGTCGCTATATCTGCATCCCGATAAGTACTAAAAGTCAATGCCTCAAATGCAATCAAAGAAGAGAAATGAGACATTGTTTCCTACAAATGTGAATTCATTAAATATAATTCTCCCCCATGGAGAAAAGTCATGAACTGCCCACATGAATAACAACCCAAATCTTGTAGCTGGACAGGTTTGTCCCGACATGAATGAATCATTTCACTACAAAATATAGAGAGAAAAATGTGTACAGACGAGTAAGATGGTCTGCGAAGACTATCGTCTGAATCAATTTTGAACCTAGGTACCAGTTTTTTATCCTTTATGTGATTCACAAGTTAATGCCAAAGCTTACAACAAAAACCATTTGGTGACCTCTTGCTGGATATCATTTCTGAAAAGGTATCAACCAATTGACCAGCCAAGCTACCTGGATCATCAATTAGTGTTTGAATGAAGGTATTTACCACCCTACGCTCCTGCTCCGTCGATCTCAAGCTAAACCAAGTAAGCAACTTTAACCTGAACTCCTTCTCGATCAAACCCTGACATTCCAGCCAACGGATGATCTTAACACAGTATTCAAAGTTCTCATCCAAGCCCCCTGTACGAATTCGGATAGGTGAACCATTGACCAAGGTGCTATCAGAGTCATGTGCCTCACGACTATTGCTAGTTCCCCTCTTCCGAAAATCTTCCATCTGAGAACCAACAGCTGACACATCTCCATTCTTCCCCTGGTTCCAGTTCTGGGAATCTCTGCTACCATGTGATCCGGCAAGACCATTCCTCTCATTGTCATGAGAGGTGGCATCATCAACTGCTTCAACAGTCTGCCCTAAAGTGCAGCCATTATCTTCATCTCTGGACGAGGGGGTTAACTCTTCATTTAAATCAGGTACTGAAGCAACATTTAAGTCAAGCTGGCGAGAAGTAGATGGCCTCCTCTCTTCCTGTACAGGTTCAGGCTTAACAGTACTACAAGACTCGCAGCATTTTGCAAATGAAGGTCCACAAAATCCCTCTAAACATCCTTGCTGCTGAGCCCATGCCAGTCTTAGAATTTTACCAAGGTCTCGGACCTTGAATCCAGAATCAAACTCAATGTCTTTTCCAGTGTAGTAGCCCTCTTTAGAGCCAGAGCTTCCTCCAGTATCCTGATTCACCTTCCTTTTGTGTCCTGCAACTGAATTAGACTTCCTGTGTATTATCTCAATACTCTTTGTGAAACACTTCGCCTCAGAGTGTCCCACATCACTGGTGTCTATATAGGAAACTATCCGAAAAGAATACTCTGTGCAAGGCTGTAAATTCGATATCAAAATCCTTCGCTGAGTTCTTGGAAAGACACAAACAGGTTCTTGTGTATACGTGTCTTCGCTGGCCTTGCAGTACCAGAGCTTGTAGCCCTTGACATCTTCAGAAGATTCAGCAGATACTTCTATCAAAACAATTACAACGGAAGTTGACGTCACTTCCTCAAAAAGGAATTTGCACGCTGCAGGAAGTGAACCCTCTGGCAAGAAGTAGCAACAGGAAAGTATTACTAATAAAGTACTCTAGATTCAACTTGCTACAACTCAGTGCCACCTCTGAAGAATAAAATAAGAAATAGTACCTGCGGAATTAGAAGGTTTGTTAGTCTTTGTTGCCAGCCATTCATCAGCTTTCTCAATGGCAATCGAGCACAATGACTGAATATCGCTGGCAATAGAAAGTCTGCTAACAATTCCCCGAGCCATCTTCGATGATACTCCATTCACTGGGCCCACTTCTATCTCCAATTTGGCCTTGGCTTCTTTAACAATTTCATGGAGTTCTTTAAATCTGGATGTCCCGTCCAGGAGTCTGTAACTCAAGTATATTCTGTAGCAGAGGATGTCAACACGACGAGCATCCTTAGCTACACAAAGCTGTTTCTTCCAAAACCTACCAAATTCCATAGTGGAAGAGAAAGAGGTTCAACAAACACGACCAGATTAATAGCATTATGCACAAGGAGATAACCGATGCTTCTCTTCATGCAGGAGGGCCAAAAGTGGACGGGTATTACCGTACAGTTATTGCCAATAAAGAGGATTACTAACATCTAGCTTTTTGGAAATGCCATCGCTTGACACTCTAAAATTCACTCAAAATGATTGCTCATTCTGCAAACTACAGTCTATACATCACTAGGTGGAAACATTCTTAAGGTTAATATGCTGTTAGTCAAAAATGAGCTATTAACGATTCTAATCAACTCAAAAGAATTCAATAACAGTACTACCTTTAATACATAAATAACTAATCAAGATTGAACAGAGAAGAACAATTAACACCTTCAACACTGCAAAATGACACTTGGTAGCAGGAAGCTTATAAAAGAATTCAGAAGGAGATAGCTTCAAGACTGATCCTTCCGCACAATCTTTTGACAAGGGAATAAGTCCTCTATCTGTCTATCACGCACGCATATTGAAAAGTGAAGAATATTATACTTCTCTAAAGGAAACTTACCCAAGAATTCCTGAGACTTTACCACAAGAAGCACAACAATAGCTCCCATCGAGCTGCATCAGTTGTCCTAGATCAACAACTCCCACCTTCTCACGTTGGAGGGCACACTCAATGTGGCAAGTCAAGCCACACGAGCCCCCCTGACCAGATTCAGATGTGCACTGCAACCAAAGACTAGGATCCTTGTTATCATCAAATAAGTGACAAATGCAACAAGAGCACCTTTTGCAAAAAGTGTCATCTATCGAAATAGTGGCCCGGCATGCAGCATTTTTGCAGATCCATGAATTTGAACATTTCACATCTTCACACGGCTCCGTAGCTGGTGGGATTCGGAGAGGGTTTTCCCCTTTCCGGTGCTGCTTTCTAGAAGAATGATCCTTGGGACTTGAAGATGCTCTTTTTTGCTCTTTAGTCTTACATTGCTTTTTACTCAACTTTGGGAGTTGCTCAGACATTTTGCACTTGGATAAGATAAATTGCTTCCCTTCCTTGTCCTGGTAGAACTCTGAAAGATCTTTCCCTGGACCAGACTTCAGGACTTTTTGGAGTGCCTCTAAACTTGATTTTTCTCAGCAGTTCTTTTCTCACTGGACGAAGCACTAAAAACACCGAAAACTGGATATAAAAAACATATGAGATAGCATACAGAGAATCGCGAAACAGAAAAAATGCGTGGATCTGCCAAAAGATATGACACAAAGATTTGTATCGATTTTCCATTCTTGCATTTAAAGTAGACCTCAGACACTGAAGCCTATCCTTGCTCACGAGATCCCTATAAATGAACTTCCATATGAGAGTCCACCATAGATGCCTTAGTTAAAAAGAAAAAATTGCTATGATTTGGTGCTCATCACATCTGCATCATAAGTGAGTCAGGAAAAGATATATTTTCATTTGGTTTTGAGTGCCAATAACTGACATTTCATGCTTCTTTTTTTTCTGTAACTGACATTCATCCCTTTTCAAGGTGAAGTCAAAACTGCATGACACTTGAAACTTGTGAGCTTAAAAGGGAATCCAAGTTATTCAATCATTTATTTGAAACTACTCACATCGACATTGGAGAAGAATCTTATAGTGTCACATCTTTGGTCATATAAATTTTAGCACTTTTCCTTTGCAGGTTGACCCCCAAAAGGCAAGCAAAATAATAGGTCTAACAATGTTTACTATCGTTCACAAAGTGAGAGGGTAAACTCCTGTTTACCGTAGATTTGATGTCAATGTTCATTTGTTTCATAAAGAGAGACAAAATACCATCTTCCTTTGGAAGTTTCCAAGAGTTATAGAAGAATTCTATTTCTATGGCAACAGACAAAGCCATCTTTTTCCCATCTTAATAAAGAATCTATCGAAAAATAACGAATAAATCTCTCCTTCTATTATTCATACAGATCTCATACCATTGGCAATTTCCAAGGCAGTTTTACTCTCAAAGCCAAAACTACACTAAAAGAAGCCACCTTTCTCCGTCTCTTCATTTCTGGGTTCCAGATAACCAGGCCACACAAACTTGTGCCTGGAACAATAGCAAAAGCTCATGAAGTGTCCTATGCAGCTATGGTTTGTTTTACTGCTACAATAGGCCACAATTTCATACTTCTTTACTCTCCTTATCGGTTTATCGATCGTTTAATCCATGCAGAACCTGCTTTAACATTCACGACCTAGGTAGATCTAATGTGTTCCATTATAGCACACTGTTCATCCAGTTCGTAACAACTGCATAACGGCTGTTGTTTAAGTTAATAAAAACATGGTGATCGGAAAAATGTAAGAAAATCCAGTTCTTGTCATAAAACACTGGATCTATGTTGGTGTCACATCCATAATTGTTTCAGACAAACATGCAAATATATAGAAACAATTTAACTGAAGTGGGACTTCAATGTTCCATAAAATATGTTGATCTGACCCCAAGAATGTTAATTGCACCCCGTCATGTTTATCATATGATGGACACCAAGTTTTATAGGTCATCTAGTAGAAAAACAGTGCCTTTACAGGATAGTTGAAAACCCCAGCAAAGGCAAAGATATTCACAATCAAACTATGCTCATAATCATGCCAACCCTTAATATAATATCAGTAAGAAAGTCATCTCAACTAACAGAAAATTCTCTTTATCCAACAATTCCCTTCATCTATTGAGCATTATTTCTTAGTTTTATCCAGTTATCATTTTCACTTGTTTTACAAGTACAGCAACACAGATATTAGAGCAAACAACTTCAACATACATGGTTTTTGGAGAAGTTTCATCGTCAATTCAGTCTTATAGAGATTCTGAACAACAACAACAACAATTACCCAGTAAAATCTCACAAAGTAGGGTCTGGGGAGGTAATGTGTACGCAGACCATACCCCTACCCCGATAGGGTGGAGGGGTTGTTTCCGATAGACCCTCGGCTTAACCCAACAAAGCCAAATCCCAAAATAAGATAGTCTTCGCGTAACTGGTAAAGTTGCTTCCATCTGACTAGGAGGTCACGGGTTCGAGCCGTGGAAACAGACTCTTGCAGACATGCAGGGTAAGGCAAGCATCACAAGCATAGAACATGACAAATTTAAAGCATACACACTGAAACCTAGAGCGCTATCCACTTCGAAATGAGTGAAAAGGAAACCATAATGGGAAGTTAAATTGGATGCAGGTCAAAAGATCTGGTTCCCCACCTTCCCATGGTTAAGACTGCAACCCTTAGGCTAAGAATTGTTAAAGTACATCCTACCACAGAAAGAAGGGAACCAAGAATTGAAGAGTAAATACAGGAATTACTGTGACTATTCTTTTAAAGGAAGAATAGCTCTAGATATCTTACCTATGTACCACGGAGGTCTGGATAGGATTTTAACGAGCAACCTACAGATCCCAAAACAAGAATTGAAGAGCAAATACAGGAATTACTGTGACTATTCTTTTAAAAGAAGAATAGCTCTAGATATCTTACCTAATTACCGCAGAGGTCTGGATAGGATTTTAACGAGCAACCTACAGATAACAAGAATTGAAGAGTAAATACAGGAATTACTGTGACTATTCTTTTAAAAGAAGAATAGCTCTACATATCTTACCTAAGTACCACTAGGGGTGGCAAATGAGTTGTTTGGGCTGAAGTTGGGCGAGTCAAGATGAGCTGAGTAAATAAATAGGCTAATGCCCAACCCTGCCTAAGTTTTGTTTGGGTCAAGGTGGGCTAAAAATGGGTCGTAACACAACCCGTCCAACTTGACCCAAATCTTTTCAATATTCTCACATTTAAACAAATCAAAATTCAATATTTTTGAAAAAATTAAAAATATATTCACAAATAATCTCGTCTGACTCAAATAATGATATGTTGTGAATCATATTGCGATACCTCAAAAATAGCCTAGTGCCCGTCTTTTAATTTATTGATAGAAATTTTGTTTGTTATTTTCTCCGTTGTGTTAATACGTTTCTGCTTTATTTTCAAACTTTTTCATGTTTGATGATTGGTTTCATCAATAATTAATAAGTTAAATAATTCATTTTCTCTATTAATAAAATTAATGTCAGCCCACTTTGTAAATATTCAAAATAAACCTATTAGTACATTTTACAGAAAATATCAGGCTTCAAAATTCAACCGTTGTAGCATTTTGGTTAGTTGTTCATCACCTTGATTTGAAGATTAATACAACTTCTCTTCACCTATCTTTATTTGGTGATTAATTATAATATAGCTAAATAATTTTCTCCATTAATAAAATTAATGTCAGGCCACTTTGTAAAATACTCAAAGTAAACCTATTAGAACATTATACAAAAGGTCAAAAGCTGTCATAGTCTTCAAAATTCAACTTTTATGCATCCCTGTTTACTATAATAATATATATGTATATAAGTTAATGTACTACTCTCACTTTTTTGGTGAATAGAATAAAAAATGTATTTCTTTAAAAAAAAAAAAAAATATATATATATATATATATATAAACAAACTTGGACAAGCAGAATAAAAAATTATTAATTACCAAATTCGTGAGAATGTGAAACGAATAACTGAACAAGAGGCTGAAGCTATAACATGGGTCAAGGTAGAACTCTAAGATTGAGCATTTTAATGGGTCAAGGTTGGGCATCATCATGGGTTCATTTGGGCTGATGATTTGTAATGGGTTAACTTGGGCTAGCCCAAAATAGCCCATCTTCAAAACTGTTCCAGCCCAAACCCATTAAAACTTGGGTAAGGTTGGGCGGGTCAAATGGGTTTGGGTTAGCTTTAACACCCCTAAGTACCACGGAGGTCTGGATAGGATTTTAACGAGCAACCTACAGATCCCAAGACAAGAATTGAACAGTAAATACAGGAATTACTGTGACTATTCTTTTAAAAGAGGAATAGCTCTAGATATCTTACCCAAATACCCTGGAGGTCTGTATAGGATTTTAACGAGCAATCTACAGATCCCACAACAAAAATACAACCTTATTTTAATGCAGTTTATCTTTCTGAGGTGGGACAAGGTAGATAACTTAAGCAATAAGATTAAGTGGAAATTCTCACCTCCAGAAATCTACGAAAGAAAGCCAAACAAGAATGTAGCAGCAGCAACCCCTCCCTGACACAATCAGATGTTAAGATGCATAACTGATGATGCATCTCTGCAGCTCAGGCCTCTAAAATAAGCTATAAACAGTTTCGTGAAATATTGATTGCCCTTGTGAACAACATATTAGGAACAGCCTTCAAATTCCATGATCAGAATTTTGACAAGATGTATACCGAGATTCAGAATTTCAACAGCAACACAAACACACAATGAGCTGCAAAGTTAAAATTTTACGGACTACTCATACCAAACACAACATGTTGTTATATTGCATTGAGAAGGATCATATATGATTTTTCACAAATGAGCAAACAAGAGGAACTTATATGAGTTTTGCTAAGAGCAGAAGATAACATAATGAAGCTGCAGAAGTGCAACACAATAAGTTTCCCAAATTTCGCGAGATGGGAAACTAAAATCAGTTGGCTGAATGCAGTCAGAAAGGTAAATTCAAATAAAATGCTGTGTATGATGTATCAATATATTAGCAAATTGGCACGCTTTTCCCGTTTCCCCTATCCTTTTGAGTGTTATTTAAACTTGCAAACAAGAAAATGTTGGTCCGATACATAAAACAAACTAATTCATACAAAATGGGTTCATTTGTTTACACCAAAACCTTTTTTTCTTTACATATATCAGCCATTTATCAAATCAACCAAACTATCTAGCAACTGGAAATTCTCTTTTCACCATTAGTATGAACAGAATGAAATGACCTTCAGATATTTCTCATATCTCTCTCCCTACTATGAAAAAATCTTAAATCTATATCTCTAGATAGTCCAAAAAATAGATATAATGGTGCTATTCCCCAAGCTGTTTCCCTTTCACTCCCAATCTTCTGCAACCTCATTACGTCATTGCTTCATCCACTGTATCCAATAATAACCCCGAGATGAACAAAGAGAATACTATGGTCAATATCTGTCCTGTAAATTTGGTATGCAACAGCAGGTGGTTTCTATTCACGTTCTATTCCTTGCACAAGTAATAGCAACTCATTACAATTCATTTCCTCTTCATTAAGTTATCGGCTGTTAAAATTGTATCCCTCACTGCTCCAAGTAAAGAATGCTACTATCTTCAGCGCCTTACTATTCCAGATATTCTTCCACACCTTCCTCATATCCCTTTTCTTATGGGATAGGGTAAAAATTAGGCGAAATACATAAAGGGCTCCTTTAAGTTGTCCATAACGGTCATTTGAACACCTCAACTCCTCAAATATGCAACTAGACACTTTACCGAATATATATGTGTGTCATTTGGACACCTTCGCTCAACAGATCACATGCGTGAGATGCAATCGTTGGTTACGTGGTAAATGAACCAATAAGATAATAACACGTGTAATGCTAAATTAAAATGGTAAACAATAATTTAAAAAGAAATTCAATAAACTAAAAAAACAAAGAAAACCCCAAACCCACTTCTGCCCAAACAGACCCAATTGCAATTCCCAATCCCCCGTTCCTTTTTTCCGATCAGACCCCTTCCACTTCCAACCTTCTTCTCCGACACACCCACGGACAGCCAAAACCTTTTCTTAAAACTAACACAAATATGAAAGAACATTTTTTTTTTTGCTTTGCACCGGGTGTCCGAGTCTCTTCGAGCCCCGACTAACCTGGGGGTGCACAGGCCCTCGGCAAGGAGTTTCCCGCAAGTGCACCACGGTTAATTCAGGTTTTACTCAGTCCGATGGCCCTCAGAAATCATTTGCACCCAGTGGGTTTCGAACTTGAGATCTTGAAAGGGAAGAAACCCCAAGGCTCAAGTCAATTGCCACCGGGCCAACCCCTGCCGATTCAAGTAATTGGTTGTTGTTTATGTGTTTCAATTGAAAGGAAGGTATTGTTGTCGGTAGTGGATGAAGGAGCGTCGATGAAGCTGTCGTAATGGTGGTCGGCAATGGAGGTGACCAATTTCGATGGCAGTAGTGGATGATTTCCGAGCCAGGAATCAGCTACTCACTTCTTACTCTCTTATTTGCATTTTAAGTATTTATGTGAAACGTTAGAAACCAAAACAAAAAAAAATGGATCAAGGAAGAACATCAAATGCAATTTTTAACTTGATTCCTGTAGGTGCACTACTCTGTTATAATCTCACCGTAGCTTAAACAAGTGTTCCAAGATTTCGAGAGTCACAAGAGCTTTTTTTTTTTAAACCGTAAATTAATATGTTTTTTTAAATATTCTGCTAGAGTTACTAATGCTCTTTCGTTTTTGTTTTTGTTTTTCCTTTCCTTCACTGAGCCGAGGGTCGATTGGAAACAGCCTCTCTGCCCTTTCGGGTAGGGGTAAGGCCTGTCTACATATTACCCTCCCCAGACCCCACTTTGTGGGTCTATACTGGGTAGTAGTTGTTGTTGTTGTTGTATGTTGGGACTTCCTTTTAATGGTGAAGTGTGGTGTTGAGATTAGTAGGTTAAGGTGGAGAAGATAGTGTAAGAAAATTTTAGAGAAGAAGGGGATGAGTGGGTTCCACAAATAAACACAATTTTTAAAGGCTTCACTTACTGCAAGGCGAGTGTAGTACACACATTGTGCCATGTCACTTTGAAGGGTTTAAGAGACACATTAAAATATAGCTTGAGGTGTCTACTTGATAAATAAGCCTATTGAGGTGTTCAAATGACCATTGTGTACAACTTGGAGGGGTCGTTTATGCACTTCACCTAAAAATTAATATTATTGAACATGGGAAACACCCCTATAAAAAAAATATCAAAAAACTAAAAATCTACACAAAAAATTATGGTTCTCTACAAATCGCATCCAGTCTTCTATACAAAGTGGAACCGCGTGGATGTACCTAAAAACCCTAGAAAGGAGGTTGTTCTGCATATGCATAAAGTCAGATTCTACCCCATTAAAAATAGGCTCTCATATTCCTCTTTGTAGAGAACAACAAAAGTAGAGCCTTCTCTTCTTTTGTGGGCCAGACTATGTAGCATCTAGGTTACTGTATCTGGCATCGCCCAACGTGCGCTAAACTAATTTAACACTTCTCACCACAGTAGCATTGCCACATAATTCAATATGAGGTGGTTCATGTCTTCACCTGAGCATTTACACATAGAACACTGCATATGCAATTCTCCTCGTTCTCAAATTCTCAGCTGACAGGGTGGCACCCTTGCTACTACCCAAGCAAAGCAAATCTTTTTAGGCGCTCTAGCATCTAAACTGGTGAATGGGAGAAACTGGCTTCCTCTTCCACCAACAGCTTATGGGAATTTACGACTTAGGAGTAAACATTCCATCTCTGCTTAACCCACATCCACGAATCGCGGCTAGTGTGTAAGCAATTATGCTTGTAGTTGTTCCACCAGACTTTGAAATTTAGTTACACTTTCCAGCCGTGCAAGCTCCTCCTGAATCTCATGTTCCACAGAGCTCTATCCTCATTTTGACCACCTGATTTGTTGTACTGTATCTTGACATTATATAATATTAGGTAACATTTTGACTTATCAAACACAGTATTATGTAACATGGACTTCAACACATTCTCCCTGAACCCACCCTGAAATTAATTATGTTTTATCTCCTACCCGAAATGAAATGTTGTCACTGAAGGCGCCCCACTCCCCTATGATGTTCCTTCAAAGACCAGTTCACAGACGAAAAATAAAGAGATGTTCCTAGTTCTCCATCCCCTGTCCAAGGTTCCATATTGCTACTAGCATTTTCCTCCATAGAGCCCTCTCCTTGGTTCTGAACCTCCACAAATAATTTCCAGCAACGCTATGTTAAACACTTTAAGGTGCTTTACCCAAATGACCACCTCCTAGCAGCCAAGATGGTGCTTCCTAAACCTATCTGTTGCATCCCATAAGTTCAAATGAAGCAGTTACACTAGCCAGTGCTGTAACAATGACATAGTATGCGTAGATGAACAATAGTGTGCTTTTTATGAAGCATTGATGGTGTGTTTTTTTATTAGTACTTCCTTTTGACAAGTTTCTTTCTTGCCACCCTGTTAACATCTTCTCAGCTCTCTTAATGACCAGGTTCTATGATTCTTGATTTTGATTTGCTGTAATCAACGGCAACCCAATTGTTCACCTCTTTCATTGGCATGGTCTCGAACTCCTAAGGTTGATCTTGAGTTCTAACACCACTCAAAACCACATGAAAATGTTCTGAGCGTGCCAGTTGGGTCACACCGGCTTCAACACCTAGCGCACGTCCAAGGCTAGACTTTGGTACCATCATAAAAGCATGATCTCAGGTCTAACTCCACCTCGAAAGCTAGCTCATGAGGTGAAGATTGCCCATGCCATATAAATTGACCAAAGTTGATTCTCTTAAATAATGTGGGCCTCGAGTATGTAGGAAATAGGAGATGTGAGATTTTTATGATGTTTTTCCCTAGACAAGTGCAACAAAACCCCTCATGTTGCCTCCTGTGGCCGTTCTATCCATCATCTTGCTAAGTTTTCATTACCGAAACAAAGAAACGTGGTTGATAAAGGGTCTCTTATCTAAGACCCCTCGAATTCCCAAAAAGTCTACACAAACATTCCCGAGGATTGAGTGTCTAATTGTCTATATGTAAAACCTAAGTGTTATTAAAGGCAAAAAGCGCAAAAGCTCTCTAAGGTTTGTTGGGCTTTAAGCGCAAAACACAAATTAATGAAGAAAAGCATAAACGGAAAAAACCACAAATATGTATGTGTAGTTAAAGACAAATTTCTATAAGCATGAATACCAAATATATGGACAAAGAAATTGAAGAAAATTTACGATAAAGTGAAATATCAATTATTTAGTGTCGCCTCTTTAGGATTACGCTCATTGGCATAGAAAATTATGCCTCAGAGCCTTGACGACAATGCTGAAGCACCCATTAAGCAACGCAAAGCGCTCAACATGTTGGTGGGCCTCGCTTCAAGACTTAACCGTGCCTTTGATAACACTTCCTAATCCAATCTCCCACCTATCTCCAAGTATTATCCTCGTCATAACAATAACCAGGACTCCCAATTACGAGGTTGTAGGCTCTTGAAGGTCTAGCTTGCATAATATCCTAGCTCGCCTTTCTTACTTCTACAATCAACCACTTCATTTGCACCCATTTTCGCACCAAGAATTTGCCTTCCTTCAACAAACACATTTTAGAATGTAGACATTGTCTTGTCCACCACCCTCCTAAGTGATAAACTGTTGGAAAGCACCTTAAAAATTATATATTAGATGCTTCTCACTATTTGGTAGACATTTTCTTTCCTGTGAGTGTTGTGAGTTAGTTTATGGATTCTCTCTGTGATAGTCATTGGGATGCAGTTGTTCGCATTTTCCGGTATACAAAATCAACTTCAGGCAAAGGTTCATTGTTTGATGATCGAGGCCATGAGTAGATTGTTGGATACTCATATGCTAATTAGGCAAGATCACCTTCTGATAGACATTCTACGTCTGGATATTGTGTCTAAGTATGAGGAAATTTGGTGTCCTGGAAGAGCAAGAAACAGAATGTGGTTGCTCAGTCTAGTGCAGAAGCAAAATATCGAGCAATGGTTATGGCGACAAGTGAGCTAATTTGGATCAAACAGTTGCTCAAGGAGTTAAAATTTGGTGAGATTAGTCAGGTGGGACTTGTGTGTGATAATCAAGCTGCTCTTTATATTGCGTCAAATACAATATTCCATAAGAGAACTAAACACATTTAGATTGACTGTCACTTTGTCAAAGAAAAAATAGTCTCGAGAGATATTACTACAAAGTTTGTGAAATCGAATGATCAGCTTGCAGATATTTTCACCAAGTCCCTCATTGGTCATCGTATTAACTACATATGTAAAAAGCTCGGTACATTTGAATTATATGCACCAGCTTGAGGGGAGTGTTAGAATAGTTATGTAAATAGTAATAAATAACCCTAATCTTTGCCCCATAAATTTCATGATATTATTTTAGACGTGCTTAAACTATCCACACTTTCTACTACCCCACCTTGCTCCCTCCAGCCCCCTATCAATACAAGAACAAAGAAGAAAATAGGAAACGACAAAGGCGCCGAGATTTATAATACTTCTCCTGGCAACAAACTCACGATCACACGCACAAAAATCAGCACAAAAATCAACATTCAAGCAAGAACATGCGAAAGTAACATGGGACTAATTGAAAAACCAGCTAATCCAACAAGAAATAATGAAACCATTGACCCCCCCCCCCCCAAAAAAAACACGCAAAGAACAACTTTTGTTATTTTTGAAATTACTGGCGTCCTAGTTCCTCACATTGCCCATATTCAACAAGAAAACAAACAATACCCAGCAACCTCCAGATTTAGCACCTCATCACAAACAAGAAAATAAACCAAAAATAAATATAGCACCAAAAAAACAATTAAGCTTTAATAAAATTTCACAAAAATAATCCACTAACACAATATGGGAAGAAGAGTGACAGATCCGAAAGCAAACATACTCAGCAAACAACAAATAAAAAAGAAACAAATAAACATGGGGAAAACAGAGGAATCTGAGGAAAGTACCTTGCGTGAATAACAATGCAAAAAAAAAAAAAAAAAAGAGGAGAGAAAAATTTTAGGGTTATCAAAGGGAGGGGTTTGAAGGGGTTTTGCGAAAAATCCTGTGTTAAAGGCAACTTCGCTCCTTTGCTAAATGTTAGTTGGTGATTTGTTTCACGCACGCTAATAAGTTTGGGAGGCGAAAGAGATGAAACGCACGCGTAGGTTAGGCGCGTGGTACATGTGAATCTGTTGGGGGTAGTTCACTTTTATATCATGCATGTGCTTTTTCGTACCTAAATTGATTTCGCAATTGTACGTTTATACACGTTGGAAAGTTGAATTACGTCCATGGAACCAATCATACAACAACAACAACAACAACCACCCAATATAATTCTATTTAGTGGAGTCTGAAAAGGGTAGTGTGTACGCAAATTTTGGCTCTACTCTGGATAAGAGATTGTTTCCAAATAGACCCCCGGCATCTATTTCTCCAAAAACTTCTCACCTTGCTCTTGGGGAGACTCCAACTCACAACCTCTCGGTTGGAAATGGGGGTTGCTTACCATCATAGCAACCTCTCTTGTCCATAGAACCAACCATAATCGACTGATTTTACAAAATTAAGAAAGAATATGATAGGCTCGACTAAAATCATAATGCTCACATCTCCACTAAAATTCAAATTCATGTACAATAATATAAATTGTGATATCTTGAACATGGAATTATCTTATTTGAGGATTTATAATTTCTTTTTTGCTTGTCGATTCATTGTTCCATTTGATAATTCTTTGTCGTGCATAAAATATTTTTTGTTGTGTTGGAATTCCTTAAAGTTAGCTTTAATTATTTTGAATAATGTCCCCGAATGAGAATCTTAGCTAAACCCTCACTATTGCAATTTTTTCCATAAAATGTTCTTACGTCTATATAATTGAATTAAGTTTTTTCCTGTCTTTTCTTTTAGCAACTTAATAAAATGCTTTTGGTATATAATAATGCAAAAAGGAAGGATATATTTGATTTTGAAAAGAAAAATCATGCATAATGCATATATAGAATATAATCTTCTCAATAAAAGAAGAGAAAATAGCATGTGACGAACCACGAATCTTGTTGTTGTGCAATGGCCAATGGAGATATGGTTATTTGTTACTTGCTAGCCAATGAATGTGATTTTGAAACTTTTATAGTGTGTTGTTAAAGCCATTTTCCCATGGGTGGATATATCTTGATTACTACATTTTCCTCATTTAGAATGGAAAACTTTATCAACAATTCGTGAACGGGGAATCTACACTGCACCCATTATTTTTAACCAAACATTATATTTTTATATTGGAAACAAGTAATAATTTATTTATATATAACAGGAGACGCAAAGAAATATTATGATGACAAATGGCATAATATTCAAATGACACGTGTAAATTTTTTGGACAATTCTTCAATTTTGTTGGAGTTTTAAATTTATTTTAAAAATTGTACATGTTTCAACTTTGTCCGAAAATCCAATCTGATCCCAATATCAAAAAGTTCACTCCCAGTCAAACTTTTTTAAAATTACAACTTTTGCCATTTCAAGCTTAATTCCACTACGGACCTCCAAATCACAATTCGTACATGGGCCTAAGTCCAAAATCACTCGACCGAGCTAGCAGAACCATTAGAACTCAAATCCGGTGTCGTTTACACATAAGTCCACATCCAGTCAACTTTTTCAACTTAAGCTTTTCATTAAGAGACTAAATGTCTCGATTCACTCCGAAATCTCTCCGAACCTGAACCAACCAACTCGGTAAGTCATATAACAACTATAAAGCACATAAGGAGCAGTAAATGGGGGAATGAGGCTACAACACTCAAAAAGACCGGCCAGGTCGTTACCTCCTCCCCCTCTTAAATAAACGTTCGTCCTCGAACGGGTCTAGAAATATACATGGAGTTACAAATAGGTGTAGATATCTACTCCACATCTCCTGCTCGGTCTCCTAAGTAACCTCCTCAATTGGCTGACCTCTCCACTGCACCTTCACTGAAGCTATATCCTTTGACCTCAACTTTCGAACCTGCTGATCCAAAATGGTCATCGGCTCTACATCATAAGTCAAATCACCATCTAACTAAATCGTGTTGAAATCCAAAACATGAGAAAATCTCGACATACTTCCAGAGCATATAAACATAAAATACTAGATGCACACTCGACAAACTAGGTGGCAAGGCAAGCTTGTTAGCCACCTCTCCGATGCTTTGTAGTACCTCAAACAGACCAATAAACAGAGGGCTCAACTTGCCTTCTTCCTGAATCTCATAACATTCATCATGGGTGAAACCTTCAGCAGAACCTTCTCCCCAACCATGTAAGTAACATCACAGACTTTCCGATCGACATAACTCTTTTGTCTAGATTGTGTCATGTGAAGCTGATCCTGAATCAATTTAACCTTGTCCAATACATCATGAACCAAGTCTGTACCCAATAGCCTATCCTCATCCGGCACAAACTAACCCCCCGTAGATCTACGTTCCTCCCATACAAAGCCTCGTACGGAGTCATCTTAATGATCAACTGGTAATTGTTATTGTAGGAAAACTTTGCAAATGACAGAAATGATACTATGAACTCCCGAAATAAGGTCTGGGTGCATCTCTACAAGTATCATACAGCCAGGTCCCTCCCTGAGAATTTGGGTACGTTCGGTCTTGGATTCAAACCTACAACGGTAGATGTGAAAAGGGCAAAAAGGTTGAAACATATGGTGTGGGCACTTCCAAAACCTATCCTGCGTCTCTCCATGTCTTTTGTCAAGCCCGGTGCCAGGAAACGCCCAGTTACGACAGTTCCAAGTTCTGTGATTGACATTGATGAGGAGTTAATTGAAAGGTTCTAGAGGTTGTTTAATGATGTGAACATGGTGGAATTTGGATAAGGTTCTAGCAAAACGTACATGCAGTTCGTCCGGCCGAATGCAAAGCATAACAATTGGAAGGCTACTCATCTCCCTACCAAGAATGAGTCTTGGTAGTTTGTTTTGTTTTCCTTTCTATCTGGGTCATTCCAGGGGTATGACCCAGATTTTTATTTTTTGCTTGTTAATGTACAAACCTTGTTATCCTTTATTTTAATGAGATGCAATTTTCCTTTCCATCACTCCTGATAGTTTTATTTTTGTTTTCTTTTCTTCTCTGTACAATTCTTTTTATGCTGGTTTCAATGACATGACATGCATGAGGAATCTTCGGCCCAATCTTAAAAGTCAATCTAATTCTAAAATAATAATCCAAGAAATAGAGTATGATGATGAATCAGAATATGACCAGGATGAGGCCTTTGAAGAGATTAGTGAGTAACTAAGACACTTTGAAGAAAAACCCAATCATAACCTGAATGATACAGAAGCAATCAATTTAGGGGACCCAGATAATGTCAGAGAAACTAAGATAAATTTCCATCTGGAACCACAAATCAGGGAAGAGATAATTAAACTGTTGTTTGAGTATAAGGATATTTTTGCATGGTTGTATGATGATATGCCGGGTTGAGTACCGATTTGGTGGTGTATAAATTCCCAATTGATCTAGCATTCCCTCCCATCAAGCAGAAGTTGAGAAAATTCAATACTGACGTGGGTGTAAATATTAAATAAGAGGTCACAAAGCAGCTTGATGCGAAGGTCATTCGGATCACGCGATATCCCACATGGTTAGCCAATATTGTGCCTGCGCCAAAGAAGGATGGTAAGACCAGAGTGTGTGTTGATTACCGTGATCTCAACAAGGCAAGTCCAAAGGACAACTTCCCATTACCAAATATCCACATTTTGATTGATAATTGTGCCAAGCATGAGATTGGGTCTTTTGTGGATTGTTATGTGGGATATCATCAGATTTTAATGGATGAGGAAGATGCAGAAAAGACGACATTCATCACGCCATTAGGAACATACTGCTACCGGGTCATGCCTTTCGGTTTGAAAAATGCCAGGGCAACTTATATGAGGGCAATGACAACCATATTCTATGACATGATACATAAAGAGATTGAGGTTTATGTGGATGATGTGGTCATAGAGTCCAGGAAGCAGTCTGACCACATTAGAGATTTGAGAAAGTTCTTCCAAAGGCTCCACATGTGCAATCTTAAACTCAACCCTGCAAAGTGTGCATTTGGTGTCCCATCCGGAGAACTGTTGGGCTTCATAGTCAGTCGGCGGGGCATTGAATTGGATCCGTCAAATATTAAAGCTGTTCAGAAATTGCCCCCTCCAAGGAACAAGACTGAAGTGATGAGTCTGTTAGGGAGATCGAAGTTCATCATCAGGTTTATTGCTCAGCTCACGAGAACTTGTGAGCCTATCTTTAAGTTACTGAAGAAGGATGTTGCGGTCAAGTGGACTGATGAGTGTCAGGAAGCATTTGATAAGATAAAGGGGTACTTTTCAAACCCACTTTTGTTGGTCCCACCAAAACTGGGAAGACCTTTGATTATGTATTTGACTGTCTTGGATAATTCATTTGGTTGTGTGTTGGACCAGCATGACATCACTGGAAGGAAAGAACAAGCCATTTACTATCTCAGGAAGAAATTCATATCTTATGAGGTTAAGTATACTCCCCTTGATAGGACGTGTTGTCCCTGACGTGGTTAGCACAGAAGTTGAAGCATTACTTGTCGCCCTACACTACTTACCTCATATTTCGCATGGATCCCTTGAAGTATATCTTTTAGAAGTCCATGCCCACAGGGAGGCTCGCAAAGTGGCAGATCTTGGTCACAGAGTTTGACATCGTATATGTGACTCGGACAACGATGAAACCCAAGCATTGGCCGATCATTTGAGCGAGAACTCAGTCGATGAGGAATATGAACCATTGAGAACTTATTTTCCCGACCGAGTCTTTTCCTCCACCATCAAAACCTCGGACGCTTATGTTGTTTTTGTGAATCCTCTCATCATCAACTTTCAACTTGTTCAGAGTAGAGAGTGGGTAGATGTTTGCATTGGACCCATTGTCAACTAATACCCTGGTAACTACAGAATCTTGATATTTTATCGTATTATAGAGAGCTATGTTGTGTTCAGTACTTTCCACAGGCAACTCATCATCAGAGAAGGTGACCCTATTCACCTCAAATATTTTGTTGGCAATCTTTTCCAGATGGTTCACTGAAGTTTTGTTGGGAATGTGATCCTCCTTCAGAATCTTCATTAGGGCCCGATGATGCTCATCTAAGTGGATCAACAATGACAACAATGAAATCTGAGCAGGCGCCTTTCTCAACTGCTCCACGATGGAATAATCTTGGATCTTTATTTTCCTCAGAAACTCATCTGCCTCTTCTTCAGTCACTATTTTTTTCACTAGAACTGGCTTATCTCTGGATGTTTTAGTTTCCTTAACTCTTTCGGGGAAAAGCATCTACCCGAACGGGTTTGGTAGAAACCAAAGAAGTTCTATATTTCATATCTTAGAAGAGAAGATTACAAGGCCTATTTATATTACTAATTCACATAATCTATTAGTTGTCATACACCTAATTACACCTACTATTCAACTCATATACATGTGCTAGCTATGATGTAGTATATGTGTATACATATGATAGACAACTTGTATTACACCTACTATTCAACTCATAAACATGTGTTTGCTATGATGTACTACATGTGTATACATGTGCTAGACAACTTGTATCTCAACACTCCCCCTCAAGTTGGAGCATATATATTGATCATGCCCAACTTATTACAGATATATTCAACTCGAGCTCCATTCAAAGCTTTTGTGAAGATGTCTCCCAATTGATCTCCAGTTCTAACATGACCTGTAGAGATGAGCTTTTGTTGAATATTTTCATGAACAAAGTGACAATATATTTCAATGTGCTTAGTCCTTTCGTGAAATATAGAATTAGAGAAGATATGAAGAGCATCTTGATTATCACACCACAACTTTTCTAGCAATGTAGTTTGGAAGCCAACTTCACTTAATAGTTGATATACCCATACAACCTCACACACAGATTGTGCCATAGCTCTGTATTCTACTTTCGCACTAGATCGAGATACAACATTTTGTTTCTTACTCTTCCACGAAATCAAGTTTTCACCAACAAAAATGCAATATCCTGTCGTGGATCTCCTATCAGCTTTTGACCCTGCCTAATTTGCATATGTGAAACACTCAATGTTAGTGTGTTCATTATTCTTATATACTAGACCCCGTCCTGGAGATCCCATTTGATAACAAAGAATCTGCTCCAGAGCCACCCAATGCTTGACTATTGTGGAAGATATAAACTGACTGACAACGCTGACAGAGTATGCGATATCGGGACGAGTTACTGTAAGATAGTTCAGTTTCCCAACCAATGTCCTATATTTCTCTGGATCTTCGAATAACTTACTGTATTCTTTCACGAGTTGTGTGTTATGAACCATTGGCATGCTGTATGTTTTAGATCCCAACTTTCCAATTTCAGCTAACAAGTCAAGAGTATATTTCCTTTAGGACAAGAAGATGCCTTTCTTGCTCCGTGTAACTTCAACTCCCAAAAAATACTTTAGTTGCCCTAAATCTTTCATCTGAAATTGAGTGTGAAGGAAAGGAAAGACTTTAGAGTTGAAATTCCTACAATTGCACTTCCAGTAATAACGATGTCATCAACATATATTACCAATATAAGAATACCATCATCAGACTTTTTATAGAACATCGTATGATCGTAATTGCTTTTCTTCATCCCATATTCTAGAACAGCCTCACTAAATCGACCAAACCAAGCACGGGGACTCTGTTTCAGCCCATAAAGAGATTTTCGAAGATGACATACCTTTCTACACCCCCCCCCTGAGCAACAAACCCAGGTGGTTGCTCCATATATACTTATTCCTGAAGATCTCCATATAGAAAAACATTCTTTATATAAGCTGATGCAGAGGCCAATCATAAGTAGCTGCCATGGAAATGAATAATCGAACAGAAGCTAACTTGGCGACCGGGTAAAAAGTATCCAAATAATCGACTCCATAGGTATGTGCATACCATTTTGCAACAAGGCGTGCCTTAAGGCAAGCTTGTGTGCCATCGGAGTTAACCTTAACAGTAAATACCCATTTGCACCCAATAGCCTTTTTGTTAGTGACCAGATCGGCCAACTCCCAAGTACCATTCTTATCTAAAGCCATCATCTCTTCTATCATTGCATCATGCCAACCTAGGTGGGACAATGCTTCATGAAGTTTTTGGTATCCTAGCAGAATCTAATGATGCAATAAACGAGCTAGAAGAAGTAGACAAATGGTAATAAGACACGAAAGCAGAAATAGGATAAGTACATTTTCGTGTACCTTTGCGAATGACAATAGGAAGATCCAAACTAGGATCTGAAACACAGGAGGTTGGATCTACCGACGAAGCAGAAGTAGGTAAAGGATCAGGTTCTGAGGTTTGTTGTCGCCTGGTATACACACGAAGAACAGGTGGCTGCTCGGATGGTGGATCGAGGGAAACGAGTGACTGAGGAAGAGGTGTTGGAGAACTAACTGGATGTGTGACAGTGTAGACCAAAGTATCATCTTCTTTCTCAGGACTGTTATAAACATATGAAGAAAAGAACGGATAATTTTCGTGGAATGTGACATCGGCAGACACTAACTACCTTTTGAGATCTGGAGAATAACACCAATAACCTTTCTGAAGATGTGAGTACCCTAAGAACACACACTTAAGCGCCTTTGGATCTAATTTAGTTACCTGTGGACGAACATCACGAACAAAACAAGTACAACCAAATATTTTGGGTTTAATAGGAAATAATGGCTTAGAGAAAAAAAGAATGTTATAAGGAATACTACCATGAAATACAAAATATGGCATACGATTTATTAAAAAACAAGTTGTAGAGACGGCATCAGCCCAAAAACATTTTGGCACTTTCATTTGAAAGAGGAGTGCTCGGCTTACTTCAAGAAGATGTCTATCTTTTTTCGTTCTGCAACCCTATTTTGAGAAGGGGTGTCAACACAAGAAGATTGATGTAGAATGCCATTTGTAGCCATATAATCTTTAAAACAATTCGAAAAATATTCTTTTGCATTGCCACTCCTTAAATTACGAACGGAAACATTAAAATGAGTTTTTATTTCAACACAAAAAATTGAAAAAAACTCCGAACAATTTTTCATTAAATATAACCAAGTAACATGAGAATGATCATCAACAAAGGTAACAAAATATCTAAAATCAGTTTTAGAGATAATAGGACATGGACCCCAAAATCGGTGCGAACTAACTCAAAGGGTAAGTCGACCAGTTTATTGACTCTAGAAACTGTAGGAAGGCGATGGTGTTTAGCAAACCGGCATGACTCACAATCTAAAGAGGAAATACTCTGAAACTGAGGATATAACTTCTTCAAATTAGACAAGGATGGATGACCCAATCGATAGTGTACGTCAAAGGGAGACAACACAGTTGAACAAGAAATGGATTTCGGCACCTGTGATTCAAGAACACAGAGACCCCCAGACTCAGAACTTTTACCAATAGTCTGCTTTGTCGTAAGATCCTAAAATTATAATAATTAGGAAAAAATGAGACACAACAATTTAAAGTACGAGTAAGTTTACTGACAGATATTAGATTGAAAGAAAAATCAAGCAATTTTAAGACGGAACTAAGGGAAAGAGAAGATGTTGGGTTAACAGTTCTAGACCCTAAAACATATAAGGTAGAACCATAGGCTAAAGTAACTGTGGAACATTGGGTATGTGACTGAAAAGTGGAAAAGAGTTTAGAGTTACCTGTCATATGATCTGTGGCACCAGAATAAATGACCCATTTGGATGACGAAGAGAGGAGACACTTAGTGGTTTTACCTGACTCGGGGATAGTATTGATAGGAGGAGATGATGACGGAGATGGTGAAATAGCCTCGGAAGTGGCAATGTTGGCATACTGAAATCTTTTGTTCTTATTCTGAAGCTTCACACAATAACGTATGGTATGACCGAGATCATAACAATAAAAACATTCAACTTCCCCTTGCTTTAGGTCTCGACTATCGCTACTCCGATTGCGATTACTATGACTCATATTCTTTTGGACGCGACTAAGTAGAGCACCACTATCGATCGTGGCTATCGGACCTGGATGAGACTTTCAGTACGCAACACTCTTGTAAAGGCCTCTTTCAAGGAAGAGATAGCAGACCCAGATAAAATCTGCGATTTGTCCCCTTCAAATTCGGGAGAAAGACCAGAAAGAAAACTCATGACCCCCAGTTGTTCATGCTGAGCCTGTTATACCTTCACATCTGGACTAAATGGCAGTATAACATTAAGCTAATCATACACCTTTTTAAACTATGAGAAGTAAGTGGTGAGAGAGCGATCTTGCATGGATGGATGGTAAAATGCTTGGCACACATCATACATGCGAGATAAGTTTCCTTTGCGAGAATACAAAAAATCTAAATAATCCATTAGATCCTTCACATAATCACAGTGAGAAACTAGATCATTTACCTCATTGTGCATCGAATTCTTGATTTGGAGAAACAGTTTTGCATCCTCCTTTAACCAGACTGATTTAGTCTCATCCTTAGGTGGATCATCAACCAAGTAGTTCTCTTTGGCAATGCTCCGCAAATAGAGACGGATCGTCTTACTCCAATCCATGTAATTAGAACCCATGAACTTATTCTCCATAATTTTGGACATAACCGGAATGACATCAATGGTAGGTTTCATTTTAGTCATCTTGCACCCGAATAATAACATTATCAAATAGTCAAGAATAGTGCAGTGAACAGTGAACAATGATATTTGAACAGTACAATGAACAGTGAACAGTGCTACAACACTGATCTTGGAAAATGAAAGTTGTTAGAAAAAATTCTGACAGTACCACTTTGGTAGGAATAATGGGCAGAAAAATCTGTAAAGAAGCGGCCGGGGCAAAAACTGGCAGGAAATCAGAATCAAAGCAGCGAAAGATTGTTCTGAACAAAAATAATTCGAACGGAGAAAAAATAATTCCCAACAACAAACTGATGAAAAACTTCAATGCTCTGATACCATGTTAGAAATCAAAGAAGTTCTATATTTCATATCTTAGAATAAAAGATTACAAGGCCTATTTATAATACTAATTCACCTAATCTATTAGTTACCATACACCTAATTACACCTACTATACAACTCATATACATGTGCTAGCTATGATGTAGTACGTGTGTATACATGTGCTAGACAACTTGTATTACACCTACTATACAACTCATATACATGTGTTAGCTATGATGTAGTACATGTGTATACATGTGCTAGAAAACTTGTATCTCAACAGGGTTAATCCCCGGGCCTCATTGACTTCTTCTTTCACTTCATTTCCCTTATAGGTCACTATCACCCATTCATAGTTCTACGGGATGGCCTCGATGCTGATTATCGGCAACTAGGTTACAGGCTTGATGATGACAGGATCCGTACGGGCACCCTCCACAATTATGATGGGCTTGTTGCCCACTCCTGGAACAACCACTTGTGACTTTTCTTGCTTTGATATAACATCACTTGGGGATCCTTTCTTAGCTACCACAGATGGCTTGCCGTTTGTCATGCTCAACTTGCTCACTAATCCTTCAACTATTGATTTTTTAACTAGCTTGATCTCACTGGACCAAATCATCATGACAGTCTGTGAAGGCTTCTTGGGCTCCCCTCCCATATGTACTATCTCAATCATGTTTGTTTCCTGATGGGTTGACAGTGGGTTCTAGTTGATGTTGGGTGCCTCTAGAGTTTGGACTTCAATCTGGTGCGTGTCAATTAGCTCCTGGATGGCATATTTCAGGTGCCATCACTTCTTTGTATCATGCCCCGGAGTACAAGAACAAAATTCACAGCTCATGGAGTAATCAAGATTCTTTGGGGAGGGTTTTGGAAATTTCGACTCAATTGTCCTTGGCATATCCAATTGCCTCAATCTATGGAATAAATTGGTATAGGACTTTCCAATAGGGTGAATGTTTTATTCTTCTGCAACCTCTCATTTTTGAATGTTGGATTGGGTCAGAAACCTTGATCGACAGGGTTTCGATATGTTCGTGGGGGTGGGTAGGCATTTTATGGAGATGGGTAGGTGTTTTGTGGGGTTTGGGAACGCTATTGTACATAGGCAGGAGGTTGAGTATATGTCTGGGCATGGTGGAAAGAAATATGAGGGGTCTGGTGATGGAAAGTAGTCTTGGGGTGGACTATATGGTGTTTGGGTATAGGTTCGGTGATGAGATCGAGGCTGGGTATATTGGTGTGACGGGCCCCTGGATCCAAACCATGATCCTGAATCAATTGTCGCGATATCTTCTTTCTTCTTCTTTCCAATCACTCCCCTAGTACGGTTCTGAGTAGCTTGGGTAGTTGCTTTGGTAGCTAAGTTGCTCATGATTTTGCTTGATTTAAGCCCTTCTTTCACCATATCACCCATCTTCACTACCTAGTTGAACGACTTGCCTATAGTCGATATCAGATGGCCAAAGTAAGTGGGATACATAGCCTTCAGAAAGTACTCCACCATTTCACTCTCCTCCATCGGAAGGTTGACTCTTGCCGCTTGTTCTCTCCAGGGAAAACCATATTCTCTAAAACTTTCACTAGGTTTCTTCTAAATTTTAGTTAGAGACAAACAATCCGGAACAATCTCTATGTTGTACTAGAAATGACGAGCGAATGCTTGGGACAAATCATCCCAAGTATATCATCTACTTTGATCCTGACGAGTGTACCACTCCAGTGCTGAACCACTCAGAATCTGGCTGAAATATGCCATCAGTAACTCATCTTTTCCACCGGTTCCTCTCATTTTGCTGCAGAATCCTCTAAACCCGGTTCAACACCGAGTCACCATTTCTCTTAAACTTTCACTAGGTTTCTTCTAAATTTTAGTTAGAGACAAATGGTCTGGAACAATCTCAATGTTGTACTGGAAATGACGAGCGAATTCTTGGGCCAAATCATCCCAAGTATACCATTCACTGTGATCCTGACGAGTGTACCACTCTAGTGCAGAACCAGTCAGACTCTGGCTAAACATTCCATTAGTAACTCACCTTTCCCACCGTCTCCTCTCATTTTGCTACAGAATCCCCTAAAGTGGTCCACCGGGTCACCGTGCCCATCATATAGATCAAATTTAGGCATCTTGAATCCCACCGACAGTTGAACATCGAGGAATAGACACAAATACTTATTGGCTATGCTCACCTGGACTCTCAATCCTGTAAATCCTTGTAGGCTATGCTCACTTGGCCTCCCAATCCCTACATGTTTCTGAATGACTGCTCCAGGCTTCTAACCTTCATGAACATCTCATCATGTTTTGGGTTTTTAGGTGGTTTCTCAGTCTCAAGAGGGAGGTCAAAACAAGGAGTGTAGGCGTAAGGTTCCGGGGCCTTGAAAGTAGGCTCTGGGGGATAGTATTGTTTATCTTGGGTTTGGCATAAAGTCTCACTAGAGGATCGGTGGAGTGTAGCATGTGGGGGTGCCACAAAGACGAGGGTGGCTGGTGGAGGAGGGTACGGGATCGGTTTGGGTGGTAGAGCTTGTGGAGTATGGGAAGTGGTGCCTTGGTAGTGGGGATAAAAGGGAAAGCCTGGAGATGAATCAACAGTGGGAAGTTCTTGGGATTGAGCCAGCGACGGGATGAAAACAGAGTTAGCGATGTAGGATGGCGGTGTACCCATGCGTGGTACATCTCTGTGATCTGTTGTTTTAGCTTATACAACTCCTCTTTTAGATTAACATCAGACTCTTCCCCCTCTCTTGACGGATCAATAACACTTGCTTCCAGTTCTTGGTTAGCCATGATCAACTTGTTTGTGGACCTAGTGTTGTATGGGTGAGCTGCCAGAATGCCAAACAAACTAACCACATGCTTGAACTTGATGACCACAACAAACTTGTTAGCAATTAGGGCTTAACAGATGGGCAACCGCACGTTGGGATGCAATGTACCTAAGCAGTTAACCATTTCTTTTATGCATTTGATCGTTGCTTGCATCATCCCGGCTTTACCTAATTTTCATTTGCAACTTCATTTTTTTTCTCATTCATGCTTTTTTTGCTTGATTCTTGTTTTTCATTTATTCCTTCATTTTCCTCTCTTGTTTTGCTATTATTTCCCTCCCACAATTCTCTTGCTTTCTCTCTTCTTTTTTTTCTTTTTTATTTCACGGTTGTGATCGAATCCTATGCGGATTGCCTACGTATCATGTCGCCGCATGAATCAGACCAAGCGTAATTCTGGGAACAGGTGTAAAATAAATAAATAAAAAAGCATTTTGGGGTTTTCAAAATTTTCATAAAATGTCTTGATTACAACGACTCATCCTATAGAATTTAAACTAACAGACTCGTAAAAGGGGACTAACAGACTCCAATAAAAAGATGAAAATATAGACTCGAAAAAGGACTAACAGACTCTAACAAAGAAAATGAAAATACATACTCGAAAAAAGACTAACAGACTCCAACAAAGAAAATAAAAATACAGACTCGAATGAAAATCATGAATACATCAATGCCTCAACTGCTCCAGGGGCCTGTGGGACATCAGTCGGTCTTGCCACAGGCATATGCACAAGTTCCCCTTGAAGATGCTCTAGGTAACTCATTATTTGGCGAACAAAGGTCATTAACACAACAAAGAAGGTGGTTCTAGTTGTGTCTTCACTTTCATGGCACTTCATGACGATGTAGTCAGCAATTGCTCTAACCCTCTCCCTGATAATACCCTTTTCTTGTAGCAACCATCCAATCTGCTGAGACTTGACCCCCAAAACTTGTTCAGCTGTATGATTTTTTTCTTGAAGCTGTTGTAGGTCTTTTTCTAACTGCAACATCAGTGCATAACAGTGTTATCTTTTTGCTTTAAAATCATTTGCCTGCTTAGTCATTTCGTTCTCAAGGACGGTAATATTTTTCTTCAACCCCACGATTCTATTGTCATATTCCTCTTTTAACTGTTTGACAAAGCGTACTCGTTCCTCTGCATTTTTAGCCAATTTTGTTCGAGCTCTTGCCAGTTTGACTTCGTCCTTTTTCAGATCAAAACCATATTCACCCACTTTCTATCGAAGGTTACTTATAAGTTTTCCATCTTTTGCACTTCTCGCGGGGTTTTTGGCTGCTATTTTCATTTCCTGAATTTGGGCTCGGAGGGTGTCATTTCCTTTGGCAAGCTTTTTCTTTTCTCTCTCATCCGCAACGTCTTGTAAACCATTCTCAAATTGAAGATCTCTAACTTGCTTTTCCAGCTTGCTTAATGGCCCTATACTCATTTTCTTTGGCCAACCAATCCCATTGTTCCTGTGATGGCTCGACAAATTCTTGAAGATGGGGTCTTTTGGCTAGTCTTCCAAACTCAAAACTTCTCTTGTACCATGAGAGGTAACCATGCAAGACTTCACCCTTGGATAGATCACGCACTTGGGTGCTTGTTTTCAAGTAATGAACACTCACTCTAGATCTGGAGAACTGCCGCTTCATGAAACTGACCATTAAAACCGATCTCGACTACCTGAGTACTAAGGTCGTCATCCTTTGGAACTATTTGACATTTCCCCAACTGTCTCAAAACCTGTACGGAGCATAAGGCTGTATACTTCTGAGATCTATCAAGAGGAAGTGAGGACTGGTAGCCGGCAGGTATATGATTTGATCAATAGGAAGCCAACCCGACTTCCATTTTATTTGATCGGTAGTGATGGCGCGGAGGCAAGATATCTATTCTGCGACCTTTTCTGGCATGTTGAACCCGTCGACCCATGTATAAAACTTCTCTATGTAGCTTTCTCTCGTTGACCCATGGTTCATGTATTGGGGACGATGAAATAGATGCTCAGTCATACACATTTGTAAAATTAGTTACACCCTTTGAAAAAGTCTGCTCCGGCTTTGCAGGCTGTGAGAGCTCCAAATATTTCAGACACTATCATGGGCGTGAGGGTGCTTTTGGCCTGGGTAAGCAAAGTGTTGATGACCCGGCTACACTTACATTGATATTTCCGTCCTTCCTGGAAAACACTAAAAGACCCAAAAATGCTACCATGAAGGCGAAGCATCTATGCTCTTCCCATTTTAGTCGATTGCCTTTGTTGCAAATTTTACTCTCTGGGTTTTCGAATCCCCCTATTTGTCTTTACCGTTGATATATTAACTGTGGAGTAGAAAACCCAACCGCCAAATCTGTATATTTGACCCCCTACTTATTTTTAGCAAATCAAGAAACTTGTGAGGGGTGACGGCTCTCAGGGCAACCAGATATTTATGTCTCAAAGCTTCGGTACTCCCAACATAACCGGCTATCTCTTCTAAAGTGGGTGTGAGTTCAAAGTCCGAGAAATAAAATACGTTGTGTGCTGGATCCCAAATATAATCAATGCTTTTATTATGTCTCCTCTAGGCCGGATCTTCAATAACCTAGTGGGACCCCCCAAGTATCGGTTGACCACATCTCGTCTTGATTTTCCCAGATCTTCCCACCACATGTACAGTCCAAAGGAATAGTGATCATGACCTTCATTGGAAAGTATTGACTCATGCTCATTCTGCACATTTAGTGATTGTTTTTCACACAAAGTGAATCTCATTTGGAAAGCTGACAAAAGGGATTATTTTTGCAAAAAATTAAGAAATCAGGGCTACTTTTTCTAATACGGCGCTTCAACCCTTTGAAATGGAAGTTTTTAGGGTTATGCTTACTAAATGGCCAAAATTTGACAAAACACATCCATCAGCTATTCTTGCAAAAATAGCCTTCGAGCGTCCCCTCAGGACATTCGGCTATTTAGACAAGAACGGCATGACCCATTTTATTTACGACAGAATGATGATGACCCATATATTTTTTTCCAAAATTTTCAAAAAAAGGGGGTGTACCCGATGAGGATTGCCAACGTATCCTACATCCAGTGAGAATCAAACCCGCGTAGTTCGGCCAATTTGACAAAACTGAAAAAAAATAAAACACTATGAAATGATTTTTCTACTCTTTCTCATTTTATTCAAAAATTTTCGACAGAGTTTCGGGATGTTTTGGATATCGGATTTTGGGAAACAGATAAAATTTTCTCTCATTCTCCGCACTTGGTCTCTTTTTTTCTCTAACAAATTTTGGTTTTTCTCACTTAATCTAGAAGCCGGTCAACATGTAGTCCAAAATAAGTTAAATGCACAGGTAAGCATATACATTTAAGCTAATTAAACGATGCAAGCATGCTAAGCTATAATTCAAAACAACAAAACGATAATAGAAACTTGCATCAATCAACAAGCCTTTTACAAACTAAACTATTAAACACGAGCCAAACCAAATTAATTAATCAAATGAAACCTAGAACACCATTGGTTAAGCGATAAAAGACCTTATTAATCCATAGATAATAATTATCTAAATTTCTTTATTTTTTGGTCAAAAGCAAAGAAAAATAAAAGACAACAGATTAAGGTAAAAAGGAAGAAGAAAGGAAAATGGGAAGAGAAATCAAAGAAAAATATGGAGAAAACAAACGAGATACCTAGGATAGGCAAAAGGCGGTTGGCTCAGACGAACGTCTGGGCTGCTCTTATTTAAGCCAAAACTGATGTTAATCAAATGTTCTTGTTGAGAACAAACGATCAACATCAGTTTCAAACTAAATCGTCTTTGGAACCTTTGCATGTTCTAGAATTGGGCAAATTTGATTGGGTTCTTGGGGAAACTACTGAGGGGTTTTGGTTCATGAGTGTGTGAGGATTATATGGTGCGATTTTGGGTGGATTTGGAGACTTAGGCTTTTTAGGTCTTGGATCCACATCTGAAATTGGAGGAATTTGAAGGGGATTCGAGGGAAATGGAGTGGAGATTTGGAACGGGGAGGTGAAGGGGAGTTCATGGTGTTAATTTGGTAACGATTGGACCATCGGAATCGCCGTGAGGCGATCTCCGGTGATGGTTGGCGGTGGAGTCAGCGTGGACCATTAGGGCGGTGGTATTTAGGGTTTTGAGAGACATGGATGAGGAGAAGACTGAGGGGGTTGACAGGGGTATGGGCCGTTTGGAAAATATTATATGAAATGGAGTTGAGTTCCCAGCCGTTGGATCATGCAAGATCAACGGTTGGGATTTGATCGAGCCAAACAACATCGTTTTGGGTTATAGTGGGGTTTAGACCAGGTATTTGCCTGGGCTTGGGCGGGTAGAAGGGCTGGTTTGGGTTTCTTAATGACCTGGCCCAATTATGGGTCTTTAACTCAAATACCCAATTTCCTTCTCTTTTTGTTTCTTTATAATAATTTTTTTCTTTTCAATTAATTAAGACCTAAATTATACTCTTAAGCTAAATTACCTTACACAATTAAGCTAATTATCTAACATAATATTTACAACAAATTCATTATTCTTAAAAAGAAACTTACTAATTCAAATCTAAGAGTTTAAATATGCAAAAGTAAATCATTTTTTATGATTTTTATTTTTTTAATAAAACACTAATTTACTAATTAACCTAAAATTGTAAAAATAAATCCCAAATGTGATGTAGGGTATTTTTTGTATTTTTCATAATTTAAATAAAATAAACATGCATAGACAAATGCAAACAAATAACAAAAACCCTACGAAAAATCTACAAAACTACAAATAACGGAAAACACAATTTTCTTAGAGTTAATGGGAGTAAATCATATAGGGCAAAAATTACGTGCTCCCAATTTTATGCTATTATGTTCTGTTAATTGATTAAAGCCGACTTAATTTGATTATGAAATTATTTTCATTCCTTGTTTATGTATGATTGACTTATTACTTTATTCGTGTGCTCTAATTCAGTGCTATTTAAACTGGTCTCGCTTTTCCCTTTAAGTCTCGAACTCTATGATTCTCACTAAAAAAGCTTAAGCTCTCTCTTGCTCTCTTTTCCAATGTTTGAGCTAAGTATCTCTTGATTTTGGCTGGCCGAAAGCCAAGGCCAAAATTATTCTGGAATCTCATTGTTGTGGTATACTCACTTACTTTCTCACTTAACTGGTATGCCCTAACCTTTGAAAATTCCATTCTCTATGATTTGCTTGACCTGCTTGTTTCAATTCTCAGCATGATTATGTCCTCTACCTGATTGTGTGATTCCATTTAGTGACACTGTTTGTGACGACCCGGCCGGTCGTCTTAAGAATAACGCCCTGATCCCCTATTAATTTTTTTCCTCGAGTTTATTTCTGCTATTTTGATTTGCCGAGATGTTCGGTTTTGAGTTTCGTAGAGTTTTTGGACACTTAGTCCCTAAATGAGAGCTTAAGTGTTGGAAAGTTGATCATAGTTGGAACTTCGGATTAGAAATTCGATTGTTTCGTTAGCTCTTTTAGGTGATCTCGAGCTTAGGGGCATGTACAGATTGTGTTTTGGAGGTCCTAGCTTATTTAAGCTTGAAATGTTGAAAGTGGAATTTTTTAAGTTTCCGGTTTGATAGTGAGATTTTAATCCGATGGTCGGAATAGAATTTCGGAAGTTGGAGTATCTCCTTAGAGCTTAATGTGACGTGTGTGAAAAATTTCAGGTCATTCGGACGAGATTTGATATACTTTTTGATCGAAAGCGTATTTTTAGAGTTTTGGAATTTTTAGGCTTGAATCGATGAAAAATAGGTGTTTTGATGTTGTTTTGAGCATTCCGAAGATTGGAACAAGTTTAAATGATGTTTTAGGATAGGTTTGAAGGATTGGTTGAGGTCCCGAGAGCCTCGGGTGTGTTTTGGATGCTCAACGGGTCATTTTTGAACTTAGAGGATTGCAGAAAAATGCAGCAGGTCTCCAGTTCTAGTTCCCTTTTTCACGTTCACGAATAGGAGTTGGGCTGGTGGAAGCGTAACGCTTAGCGTTCATGGGATGGTCCACGTTTTCAAAGCTAAGAGGTCGTATGCCTACGCGTTCGCAAAGAGGGTCCCACGTTCGCGTAGGATGGGGAAGTTTGCTACCACATTCGCGAGAGAGGCATCGCGTTCACAATGAAGGAAATCTGGGCCAAGCAAAGTTGTGATTCGCGAACGTGAGGGTGCTTCTGCGTTCGCAAAGAAGGATTTACCTGAGCAGATATAAAATTTCAAAGTCGAGGGTTTAGCCATTTTTGTGAAAATTAAAGCTTGGGGGCCCGGAATTGAGCGAGGTTTTGAGAGATTTTTAGAGATATTGATTGGGTAATGATTCTTAACTCCCTCTTGCTTGTAACCTATTAATCCAAGCATGAATTCATCATTTAATTTCGTATTGGAGATGAAAATTGGGGAAAAGTTGGAAGAAAGTTCTTAGACCTAGAATTCGACTTTTGATTGGAAATTTGACCATGGATTTGGATATTTTAGTATGTATGAACTCGTGAGAGTGTGAGGATTCTCAAAATATAAATGTTACCGGATACTGAGACATGGGTCCAAGGGGTGTTTTGGTCATTTTACCTAATTTCGCATATTAGCTTAGAATTGCTTTATAGAATCAGTTACTTGAAGTGTTATTTACATTATGCAATTGAATTGAATAGAGTTTGGCCATTCAGAGTCTTGGTTCCCAGGTTCATTTGGGCCTATGAAGGCTCCCTATAGCATACTGATACCTTTATGTAATTCATTTGGCTATTCTTGTCTGTAATAACTATGTACTAACAGATTTGGGGATATTTAGTAAAGTTGAGAGTTTATTCTTATATCTTTCGTTAAAACTGGGTAGAAATCCCGCATATAGGATTTAATTATACTGCTTGAGTTGTGTGAGTACTATATTGTAATTAGAAATCCTGCCTATAATACTTTCATGATCTTTTCGATTCTGCATCTTATATTTGCACACTAGATATCCTGCTTATAGGACTTTCGTTCACTTCTGTACATTAGAAAATCCTGCTCATAGGGTCCCTTCATGACAATTTGTTTCATTTATGCCCGTACACAGTTAATGGATATCATGCCTATAGGATTTAAATCAATGTCAAACCTATAAATCATGCATATAGGATTTAAATCAATAGATATCATGCCTATAGGATTTACATCAATCCATTAATTAGAAAGCATGCCTATATGAAAATAAAATATATAGTTTTACGAGCTGAAATCAGTACTACACCAAGAAATCCTGTCTATAGGTCTTTAATTAGTAAGTTCGTAGAAACCATGCGTATAGGATTTTGTTAATCGATTTTGTATTCAGTCGCTCTTGTTAATCACTTAGGCAATGTATCTGTAGGCTTTAATAACGATTCTGGGTTTATAATTATGACATATTACTGCCTGAAGTGCCCTGATTCATGCTGAACAAAATTAGTAGGCAAACAAATATGCCTTAATGCTGGCCTCAATAAAGCTGCCCTTACACTCTATTTTCTCACATAGATATCTTGTCTATAGGATTCCAAAGTTGATAAAGTTTGCTGATCCAATTGCGTGCTTTTGTTGCCTATCTGTGGAGGTCAATGTCAGCTCGTGCTTATTCTTTATTTGAAAGTGCTGCTTGTTTTGTTTGTCGCCTAGATTTCATATTTTTAAGCAATATAGGTTGGTCTAGAACTATTCCAAATAGAGGTCCTAATACCTCCGGGGCCATAGGTAAGGGACGGGTAGTGCACGCATAAGGAACGGTTTAGAATCAACTAGTACGCTTAAGTAACAACTTAAAGATAGTAATTGGGTAGTAAAGGAGATCCCGTGTGCTAATGCTATGAGTAACACCCCGACTTGAGGGAGTTACAAAGTATTGCATGGAATTATCCTATAGGCTAAAAAACTTAGGACCAACCCCTATACACTGTGTAAAAGAAATTAAATATTGTATTTGTCCAAATTGCTTTCTCTCCTTTTTAGACTAATTCGCTTAATTTAAGTTCGGTCAGGACCCACCGTTGTGATTTTGAGGGGTGCATAACACCTTCCCCTCGAGGTAATTTTGAGCCCTTACCCGATCTCTGGTGATGTAAACTGGTTATATGAGTTATCTGCTCTAGGTGCCCTAACTCACCTTAATCGTTTAGTGGTGACTCTTTCAATTCCAATTCTCTACTTTCTCATAGAAGAGTTGTCCCAGAATATCGAAACTCGATTTCGTTATTTTTGACAAATTGGAGGTTATAAACTTGAGCTCATTTGGAGTAGTTTTAGTTATTAAATCGTATTTTGGATTGTTGAAATTCAAAGAACAAGTCTCTATTTTTGGAATATGCACTTCAGATCTATTTGACCTTAAATGCATGAAAACATTAGTTGCACTTCATACATATTTGGTTTTAAATGCATGTTAAAGTGCAATTTTTTTACTTCGGACCTACTTGGCTTTAAAATGCATCTCAAGCACAATTTCTGCACTTTACTTAATTGACCTTATGTGCACTGCACTTCAGGTTAAAAACATTTCTTCAACTTCAAACCCGATAAATTTGAAGTTGATCCTAAAGTGTGTAAGACTTGCAAATTTTTTGTGAAAAGTTGACATAATCATAGTAATAATCCCAAAACTGGGTATAGATTCAAATGCCCCAGCTACCCTTGCTAGTTTACTAATATATATCGCTTCCGGATTTTGCATAAGTCCAGGAGTGAAAGTACTTCATCGAAAAATTTATATTATGTATATGTTAGCTGGCACATTTATGCGAATCCTCTTGAGACGAGCAAGCAGTTGGGCATGATTTGGGATTAACGACCTTAAGAGATAGAATGGGGTCCTCAAAGGTATTTACATAAATCGTTTCACCAACTGCACTTTATTTCCTCATAAATCACATTTAAGAGATAATGTCAACATCTGAACAGGCATCATTTGAGATTAGACACGGAAGCATGTTTTACGATTGACCAACAGAGGAGTATTTATCAATCCTAACTGCTGGAAAAATGCAGGATATCCAGGCACACTTAGACATTCAGTTCTCCAACGTCCGGGCTCAAAGGTTCAAAAAGAGCTTCCACCTCACTAAGGTTAACATCCTCCAAGCAAGACGGATTCCACTTTGGACTCTGAAAACAAAAATCATCAAAGGTTTTAGTTTCCTGCACGTTGTAGGTCGTCTCTATCGACAATACAATATGGTGGGTCTAACAGGACAATCAAGCTGCATTATTGGGAAAAGAAGAATAAATAAACCAGGAAGTTTATTCAATCTTAAGAAAACGAAATCACACCTCAACCAAGCTCAGTCAAAATTCCTTTCCAGAAATGCACTACACTAAAGAAACCACAAACCCAACATTTATGCTGTTACAGTATCATGGGCTTGCAACGCAAGAAACAAACCTGATCCTTTTCCACTAAGACTGCTCGGACACCTTCAGCAAAGTCGCTCCGTAGAGCAGACCTTATAGCAATGCGATATTCAGTTCTCATGACACCATTGAGCTGAGAACGACAGAAAAGGGAGATTATAACGTTCGTGAAAAGGAAAGAATCAATATGAAGAAAAGAAGTAGGAAAACTACACAACTTAGAGAGAAGCTCACACTGGACAAGTCATTCTCATTTTTACCGCGTGCGGATGCAACTCTAGAAAAAAGCTTTTGGGTGAGACAGAGAGAGAAAGGGGCCCCCTTTCTGAGCCCTTGCAGAGCATCCTTGGCCCATTCTACCACTGTCAAGAAGATGAACTCACACATGAAAAATGAAAATAAAGCATGGCTCTAAAGTTTACTCATTGATAGGAAAATACGATACAGGATTCATTTATGGAGAAATAATAGTATAAAATAGAGAGAACATGAATTCATCTATGAGAAAAGTCTTATTTGTAAAACCTTACCCAATGTATCAGCACTTTGCTGATGATTTTCTAGCTCCTCTATTATCTCTCTAATGGACTTGTTACCAGCAAAAGTGGAAATTATTCTGGGTAAAAGTGACTTCAAACGGGGTTCTGAATCAGGGTTGCTACTGTATTTTGCCAACAATTCTTTTATCTCCTCATCTGGATCCTCAGAGCTGTTTTAAGAAAACAGAATAACCTATTTTAAACTTGCAACATGTAACTGAAATGACTTGTATCAGTAGCACAATACACATTTATCAGAAGGCATAAGAAACAATGATCTGAAGCATCTGAGAAAGAATGCTATATACCAGATGTGCCTCATGAAATGATGATTAGGGTCCAGCAATAGAAGCACTAAAAAAGCTTGAAACATTGGGCCAAGAAGTTTACTCAATTTGGGGAATCTCTTCCTCCAAGGCAAAACATTGAATGATTTGAAGAGAAAAGACACAACTCAAGGTATGTCAACATCAAAGGTCTTTACAAGCACTATAAAGTGCAAAAATATCTTTTATTCGGCAGCATAAATAAGATAAAGGGACTCAAAGGCCAAGGAGCTGTTCACGTCTCATGGATACGAGTAATTAGTCAAAAATTTGACAATTAGTGCACAAGAGAATAGTGCAAGATTTTGAGACATACAATTTAGTTGCAAGCAAAGCTTCCTTCAACGTACTCAAATTTGCAGAAGGGACATAATGAGTTCCCAGACCAACATAGAGTGCATCAGCAGGTGTTGATATCCTATTTCCAGTAAGTGCAAGATAAGCACCTGCAATTGCTTAATTCATTAAGCAAACACATAGCGAAGGAGTAGGAAGATAGTTCTATGAACCACACATATATCATTTTCACCGCTTTCTCCCTCCAAAAAGATATAACAACTATGCCGGCGGTATTTATTCTGACTTCGATTCAAATTGCATTTTGTCTGTCCAATTACCAATGAAGAGACGGGCAGCCTAAGTGCCAATAAAGAGAAAATGGTCATTCAGCTTCTAGAAGGTGCTTTAGGACTAAACGAAATTAAAAAGATAATAAGTAATTAATTAAATTTTCAATTTTTTGATGCAAAAGAAATAATAACTTCCCAATGCATAAAAGGGATGTGCTTATAAACACCAAGCTGAAATGCACGAACTGGTATGAGGTGTTTTTTCTTCCTGAAATTCATAAAAGCAAGAAAATCACCTCAGACACCTTCCAGATATTCTGAAATGTTGGTCATAAGGGCACCCCCAACCTTGCCCCCATCCCCATAATAGGGAAAATTTTGCTCCAACCCTCCCTCATTTTTGTCCCCAAAATAGGGGAAGAATAGTGTTCCCTCAAATATGGGGGTACACTATTCATCTCCCCCATTACTATTCATCAATTTTTTATTATTATTTTATTATTTAATCTTTTAATTTATCTCTTTATATATACCTAATTATATTTATGTAATGTCTTTATAATATTAATATTATATCTTAACTTTGGTGTATAATTTTACACCAACAACAACAACAACTACCCAGTATAGTCCCACAAAGTGGGGTCTGGGGAGGGTAATATGTAGATGGGCCTTACCCCTACCCGAAAGGGCAGAGAGGCTGTTTCCAATCGACCCTCGGCTCAGTGAAGGAAAGGGACAACAAAACAAAAACTACAACAAAAGAACATTAGTAGCTTCAGCAGAAATAGTGTAAATAATTATCTAAGCATAAGAACCATAAATAAAATAGCATGCAATAATATCAGACAGTCACTATCATAAATAACTACCATAAGGGAGACACAATCCAATACATTGGTGTATAATTTTGATAAATTAATTTTCGTGCATTTATTAATTTTTTATAAAATTATAAGTTAATCTTATTATAAGTTAATTGTACAAAAAATATATAATTATCTCAAAAAATAAATGGTGCAAATATAAAATATTAGATGTTGTTAAAATTGAAATGTGCGAATATAAAATATTATATGTTGCTAAAATTGAAAATTAACATATAATATTTTATATTCGCACATTTCAATTTTAACAACATCTAATATTTTATATTTGCACCATTTATTTTTTGAGATAATTATATATTTTTTGTAAAATTGAAACCAACAATTTCAAGAATTTTAAGCTCGACATAGAAGAATTAAGGACAAAGATGCTCATTTTGCACTTCGTAATGCATTAATAGATCATTTATGGGAGAATACTAGAGGTTGAAGTTGAATATTTATCTAGTATTTCGAATGAATTTTATCATTATATAGTATGCATTTAATAATCTTGTATCGCAATGATTTCACTTCTATTTGAATTATTAGTTAATCTATAATAATTGCTTACAAATTATATTATTTAAAATTTTATGGAATTGTTTTAATTATGGAAATTACAAATTAATAAAAATAAAAGATGGAAGTCGTTTAATGGAAATTAAAAAAATAAAATTAAAATGAAAGATAATAATATAATATAGAAGAGAGAGAAGAATAGCGCATACGCGCCCCAAGCGGGTTTGGATGAAGAAGTTAAGAGGTTTTTGGGAGGGTTTGGATGAAGTGGTGCATGGTATTCCGCCCACAGAGAAGTTATTTATAGGAGGGGATTTCAACGGGTATATCTGCACGTCGGCCAGTGGTTATGGCGAGGTGTATGGCGCTTGTGGCTTTGGGGTTAGGAGCGGAGGTGGAACTTCTCTATTGGATTTCGCTAAGGCTTTTGAGTTGATGATTGCAAACTCTATGTTCCCAAAGAGAGGAGCATTTGGTTACTTTTCAGAGTGTGGTGGCTAAGACGCAGATTGATTATCTGCTTCTAAGGAAGTTTGATAGAGGGTTGTGCAAGGATTGCAAGGTTATCCCGAGTGAGTCACTCGTGACCCAACATCGGCTCTTGGTGGTAGACGTCAGCATCCCGATAAGGAAAAATAGGAGGGTGGTTCTGGGTAGCCCGAGGATTAGGTGGGGTGCCTTGATGAACGAGAAAGCTCACGTGCTGGGGAGGAGGCTATTGGCTATGGGGGCCTGGAGAAGTAGTGGGGAAGTTAGCAGTATGCGGACGAAGACGGCTAACAGTATTAGGAAGGCGGCACAAGATGTACTAGGGGTCTTGAAGGGTTACTCGGGCGGGCACAAGGGTGACTGGTGGTGGAACGCCGAGGTCCAAGGTAAGGTGGAGGAAAAGAAAGCAGCGTATCATCAGTTAGTGGAAGTATGGACGAGGAGGAGAGGTAGAGGAACAGAGTAAGTTATAAGGAAGCTAAGAAGGTGGCGAAGTTAGCGGTCACGGAAGCGAAGAGCGTAGCATTTGGTCACATGTATGAAGAATTGGGGGGAAAAGGTGGAGATAAAAAGTTGTTCCGGCTGGCCAAGGCGAGGGAGATGACGACTCGGGATCTAGACCAAGTGAGGTGTATCAAGGACGAGGAAGGCCAAGTGTTAATAGGGGACGCGCAAATTAAGCGGAGGTGGCAAACGTACTTCCATAAGCTGCTGAATGATGAAGGGGAAAGAGACATTGTGCTAGGGGAATTGGAGCACTCCGAGTGTCATCGAGATTTTGGCTACTGCAGGCGTATTAGAGTCGAGGAGGTTGTCGGAGCTATGCGTAAGATGAGCAGGGGCAGAGCAACAGGGCCAGATGAAATTCCAGTAGAATTTTGGAAGTATGTGGGTAGAGCAGGATTAGAGTGGCTAACTTGGCTGTTTAATGTTATTTTCAAGACGAAGGATATGCCAGAGGAATGGAGGTGGAGTATGATGATTCCGCTATATAAGAACAAAGGCGATATCCAGAACTGTAACAACTATAGGGGCATCAAGCTATTGAGTCATACCATGAAAGTGTGGGAGAGGGTAGTGGAAGCTAGGGTGAGGAGGCTGGTGTCGATATCTGAGAATCAGTTTGGATTCATGCCTAGTCGCTACACTACAGAAGCGATTCATCTTATTCGGAGGTTGATGGAACTGTAGAGGGATAGGAGCAGGGATTTGCACATGGTGTTTATTGACCTAGAGAAAGCTTATGATAAGGTACCTAGGGAAGTTCTTTGGAGATGTGTGGAGGTGAAAGGTGACCCGGTGGCTTGTATTAGGGTGATTAAGGATATGTATGATGGAATTAAGACTCGGGTTAGGATGGTGGGGGGCGACTCGGAGCATTTTCCAGTTGTTATGGGGCTACACCAAGGATCTGCGATCAGCCCGTTCTTATTTGCGCTGACGATGAACGCACTGACACACCATATCCAAGGGGAGGTTCCATGGTGTATGTGATTCGCTGATGATATAGTATTGATTGATGAGATGCGAAGTGGTGTTAATGAGAGGTTGGAGGTTTGGAGACAGACCCTTGAGTCTAAATGTTTCAGCCTGAGCAGGACTAAGACTGAATACGTGGAGTTCAAGTTCAGTAGCGTGCCGGGTGAAGCGGACGTGGACGTGAGGCTTGACTCACAAGTCATCCCAAAGAAAGGGAGCTTTAAGTACCTGGGGTCGATTATTCAGGGAAATGGGGATATTGACGAGGATGCCATGCATCGTGTAGGAGTGGGGTGGATGAAATGGAGGCTAGCGTCTGGTGTTCTGTGTGACAGGAAGATGCCTCCGGAACTTAAAGGAATGTTCTATAGAACGGTGGTTAGGCTGACCATGTTGTATGGTGCTGAGTGCTGGTCAGTGAAGAATTCTCATATCCAGAAGATGAAAGTTGCAGAGATGAGGATGCTGAGATGGATGTGCAGACAAACTAAGCTAGATAAGATTAGGAATGATGATATTCGGGGGAAGGTGAGCGTGGCTCCCATGGAAGACAAGATGCGGGAAGCTAGGCTTAGATGGTTCGGGCACGTGAAGAGGACAAGCCTGGATGCACCAGTGAGGATGTGTGAACGGCTGGCCTTGACGTGTATGAGGAGAGGTAGAGGGCGACCTAAAAAATCTTGGGGAGAGGTGATCAGGCAGGACATGGTGCAGATGCAGATTTTCGAGGACATGGCCCTTCATAGGAAGTTGTGGAGGTCGAGCACTAGGGTTGTAGGTTAGGAGACAGGAGGCTTGTGTGATAGTGTCTTGTTTTGGGCTGCTAGGGGCTCCAATTGTGTTCATAATACTTCTTTAGGGTCGAAAGTTAGGCTATAATATGTTTAGCGGCCCTGTATGTACATATTATTTCCTTGCGTATATAGTATTGTGCCTTTGTTGATGCTTAGTGCTAATACTTTGCTCTCTATTTTCGGGTTATTGCATTGCTGGTGTTATATGCTAGGATTCCTTTGCTGCTACTGATACATTGTCTCTTTCCTTCTTGTGCCGAGGATCTATCGGAAACACCCTCTCTACTCCTCCGTAGTAGGGGTAAGGTCTGCGTACACTCTACCCCCAGACCCCACATGTGGGATCTCACTATGTTGTTGTAGAAGAGAGAACAACAACAACAACCCAGTATAATCCCACTTAGTGGGGTCTGGGGAGGGTAGTATGTACGCAGACCTTACCCCTACCCTTGGGTAGAGAGGCTGTTTCCAAATAGACCCCCGACATCCTTCCCTCCAAGAACTTCCCACCTTACTCTTGGGAGGCTCGAACTCACAACCTCTCGGTTGGAAGTAGGGGTTGCTTACCATCAGAGCAACCCCTCTTGTCAATTTGTTGTAGAAGAGAGAGAAGAACATAAAAAAAGTTTGGAGAAAAAAATGGGAGAATGGTTGGAGTAAGTTGTTCCCAAAATGGGGAAATCCCCATTTTGGGGATAAAAATTGGGGGCAAGGTTGGAGATGGCTTAATTCCTACCTCTAAATTTTGGAAGCCCATCACTAGCATTCAATATAACACACAGACACTGATGAGAGCATGCTTCACTTGCTCGCTTTAGCAACTAGATATTCTTCAATACCTTTTGCAATCTTCCATGCTAGATAAGGGAGATCAATTACCAAGTCAACTCCTATAGTCTCATCTTGTTAATAGAAACTTAAGCTATTAGTTATGAGAGAGATCTATCTGTCTAAACATGCCTCCAGTTATAGGAGTTTCCATCTTTTATTTCTCTTTCATGCAACAAGATTGGTCTTTGAAATTTTCTCAGCAAGAAATACTCAACTGAATAGAAGAAAATATACCAACTGTGCCTTCTCCAGGACCATGTGCTGCTATATAAGAAAAACCAACATCTGGAAACAGCCCAATTCCATTTTCTGGCATCGCTAGAACAGTCCTCTGGAACCCAAAAAAAGTGTAACTAAGATGTACTTGCAAAAACAAGTAATCTTCCATACACGTAGAGAAGTACCTCTGTGATAAGCTTGTAACGACCATGACCAGATAAACCAATTCCAAAGCCCATTGTAATGCCATCCATGAAGCTGATATAAGGCTTTTTGTACCCGAAGATTTTACATATTAGAGGATACTCAGCTGTGAATACCTGTTACATGCATTTCTACTTTTACATAAAGCCCTTCTTCTAACTCAGACACAGTACTCAAATCAATATAAGCATAAAATAACACATTCAAGCACTACATAGGAGGATGGAAGAACAGATTGGAGCATGTTCTGGTGATGACTTGGGGTAAAGAGGCTCCTCGATACACGTGTGTGCCTGACAAAGAGAGTCTAAATTATCTTTCACATGGAAAGAACTTAAGTTGTATGTACCATATACTGCTACACGCATGTGCATACACATGAAGGGATAAGCGCTACGATTGCATCAGATGATAAAAGATCGTTAAATAAGCACCCAATTGGTTGCATAGGATAAAGTGCACTACCAAACTTAAAGATAAGCACGCTAAAAGAAAGGCCCATAAGTCTTCTAACATGCTTATCTTTGAGTTTGACAGTTCACATAATCTTACACAACCAATGACCACTTATACAAGTTTTAGATAGTATTAAAAGAACTTAGTGAGGAGCAAAACCATTTGCGACATTCATAAAATATTGACTTGTGAAAACAGATATTGTTTATATCAGAAGAGTAGAACTTAGAGGAAAAACTAAACTATCTTCAGGATGGCACAATTATAATGTGGCTCAATGTTGTTTTCTATAGGTCTAACAAAACTTTCTCTCTACCTTCACAGAGTAGGGGTAAGGTGTGCGTACACTCTACCCTCTCCAGACCGCACTTTGTGGGATTACACTGGGTTTGTTGTTGTTGCTTAGGCCCCACACAATTAATTAATTCCTTCTCTCATCACAGACTAAAAGGCCTGCCTGTACTTTAGTGTACAGAACTGATAATTGCAAATAACACAATGGCTCTTTTGATACATATTGGGACCCAAACTAGCAACATGTGCCGGTAGTCTGCAAAGTTTGCAACATTCATAGTGTTTGTTCTACTGCTACTGCAGTCTGCTGTGAGTCTGGGATTTCTTTAGCTGAGTAGAGCAAGTCTTGAATTAATCATGTTCGAAGGAGACTACAAACCTCGATCATATCTGACTGCTGTTTTTTGGTTGCAATCTGCTTAATATCACCACCTGCAGGTAAAACACTAGGACTTTTGTTATCCATCATCATATTAGCATCAACAAATTAAGACTGTAAGCAAACGAGACTACAGACAGCATGTGATAAAAGAATGCCTTTTGCACAAAAGTGCACTTTTGTTCTTTCAAACTTCAGCAACAACCCCCTTAATATTCAATCCTGCATTGGCAATGAATGGTCATCCTCAAATCTTAGAAGCATAGGGGATACTATGTCACTAAATATGTTAAGCTCTAACATAATGAATAACGATAAAATATCAAAACCACTTTAAGAACTAGGTGGTGCAAAAATACCAAATACAGGTCCAGCAAGTACAACAACAACAAACCCGGTGTAATCCCACAAAGTGGGGTAGGAGGGTAGTGTGTACCAGACCTTTACTCCTACCGTGTGAAGGTGGAGAGGTTGTTAATGATAGACCTGCTTAAGGAGAGTTGAAAAAGAAGCCGAAACAACAAAACAGAAATAACATCAAGAGAAGATAAATAAAATACAATAAAAATGTGCGGATAAGAAAATACAAGAAAACAAGACTAATACCAAAACTACCCGCACGAAAGAAAGACATGCAATGCTACCTACTAACCTTCTATCCTAATTCTCGACTTCCACACCCTCTTATGAAGCGTCACGTTCTCGGTAAGCTGAAGCTGCTATGTCCTGCCATATTAGTTATCACCACTATCCAATACTTCTTAAGCCTACCTTTACCTCTCCTCAGTCTGACATGGCCAACCTCTCACACCTCCTCCCAGTGCATCTATGCATCTCCTCTTCACATGCCCATACCATCTCAGCCTTACTTCCCCATCATATCCTCCACGGGGCTACTCCCACTTTGTCTCGAGTATCTTCATTCATAATCTTATCTCTCCTGGTATGTCCGCACATCCATCTCAACATCCTTATTTCTGCTATTTTCATCTTCTAGACATGGGAGTGCTTGATAGGCCAACACTCCGTCCCATACAACATAGTCGGTCTAACCACCACTCAGTAGAACTTACCTTTAAGTTTTGGTGGTACATTCTTATCACACAAAACCCCGAAAGCGAGCCTCTATTTCATCCACTCAGCTCCAATACGATGTGTGACATTCTTGTTGATCTCCCTTACCTTGGATTATTGACCCGAGGCACTTGAAACTCCCTCTCTTGGGAATGACTTGTGCATCAAGCCTCACTTCCCCGTCTGCTTCATGAGTCACCTTGTTGAACTTGCACGCCAAGTATTCAGTTTTTGTCCTGCTCAACTTGAAACTTTTAGACTTCAGGGTCTATCTCCAAACCTCCAACCTTGGTCCTTGCGTTAACATCGCATTGCATCTCGTCGATCAGTACTATGTCATCCGCAAATAACATGCACCACCCATCATGTAAATAATAGAAAGAAATTACCTGCTGAAAAGGCACGGGGGGAGCTACTGTCGACCAAAACACACTTCACCTTTGGGTCTGTTTCCCATTCATCCATGAAACTCTTGTATTTGATATCCATATCTGCATCATATTTGAATGAAATATGAATACAACAAAGATCAAATTAAGCAAATGATGATGCTAATAACACTAACATTGATTGATGATATTACAACATAGTACTCTTGGAGGGGATGTTGAGAAAAAAAAGGTGTAGCCAAAGTTCATTTAGGAAAGATTTCAAAGCACATCTTATAGTCCAATCAGTTAAATGAAGTAAATATCATTGGGACAAACTAAAGGCCTAAAACTGGTTTCTTGATATGTTCATTTCTGATCTTGTTCTTGCTCCCTAAGAAATTAAACTACAATATTTTCTCCTGTTTCCACAGGTTCAACATCGTTCTAGTATTAAAATCATAATCGATGCAGTTTTAATACACGAGTCATGACTATAACCGCGTCAGCTTTAGAACATAGTCTTTGATAGGTTACGCTGATCATTAGACAGTTTAGTTGAATAAAGCCACAGCTTCTGAAATATGGCTTACACGAGCTTGTATCCTGATCATAGCTTGTAATTTATTACTTTAGGTATTTTTTATAAGAAAAAATCAGATAAGCAAATAACCATAGCTTGTGATTCAACAAATGCCAAATGATTTACTGGACAACCTTTTTTTTTCAGGCTATAATTAAAAAAACTAACAAACTCCATTAAGTTGCAGACTCATGCACCTCAAAGTCAAACATTTGGCATCTGATCCTAATGTTTGACTTCTTAGCACTAAAACCAGAAAAAAAGACACGAACAATTTGCAAAAATGAACTGAACGGGACTAAGAAAAACTGAACAAATATTATCCGGCTAGGATCCACAATTCCACATTACAAACAGAGAAGTATAAGAATCGAAAATTCACCTAAATTCATTGCATTGAGAGCTTTAGGACGATCGAGAGTGATAACAGCGACGCCGTTAGGGTGGACATGCCCTTTGACGAATTCATCTGCGCCGGAGGTCATGATTGCGAAAGTTCGAAGAGTAAGAAACGTCGTCGTCTTTGAGGAATTAGGTAATTGGGAGTGAGAAATCCGGTTTTCGAAGAGAGGAGCTGATAGAAGAGTGGTGGATCGACTTAGCTTTAGAAGGTGAGAAGCACCAAAAAGACCTCTCATCCTTTTCCCAGAACGTGCGTGCCTGGATTACAGAATTGTTCAGTCTGACTTCTGAGTGTTAAGTTACACATTTGGCATTTCAGCCAAAAATTATTTGCGTTCAGTATTTCAGTGTGTGTGTGGCGTTGCGTGTATGGTATGAGTACCTAAAATTTCGAAAGTACGTACATTTCAATTTACAGGATTAGTTTGAGTCGGCATGCAAGAAAAAAAATAAAACTTTTGAAATATATGATCTTAAATATTTAAGGGGTTAAAAAACTTTATGGGGCCATGATATTTGTGTAATATAAAATAAGTAAAAATGAAGAGTTTTGTTATGAAATAATATAAAAGACAAGAACAATAATGCAAGAACAAGAGCAAATAGAGAGAAGAGTAGAGAGAGTTCTTCTTATTGATACTTAGAGAATGATAGGAGTGTGTTACAATGGTAGAAGACCCCTTTATTTATAGGGAGGGGGATGATTTAGCTACCAAGAATAGAACTCTAGAATCTCTCTAATTATAGACATTCACCTTAAATAGGAGATTTCATAACACTCCCCCTTGAATGTCTATTCAACAATGTGCCTCGTTAAAACCTTAAAACCAAAACCCAATGGAAAAAATTAAAGAAAGGAAAAAGAGTACACATGTTTGAATATGCGCCTATTGGTTGCCTCGTTAAAAACCTTGCAAGGAAAACCCAGTGGGACAAAACCTTGTAAGGGAAAAAGAGTGCAACGCGCATTAACTCCCCCTAATGAGTACATCAATTTATATCCTTGAGCATTTGCATTCCAATCTTGTGCATCATCTTCAAAACGATCTTTGGTAGACGTTTGACAAATCAACCATATTGACTTGAATAAATATTCCACACCTTGAAATCATCATTCTTGATAGATATGAACATCTTCATATAATGTCGTGGAATAACTCTTCAATATCTCCATAGATGCATTCTTAATGCCATCATGCTTATAGTTATAGCAAGATACATATGTACACAAATTGTACTAAGGATTTGGTACTTCAGGACCAAGAATTGCATATGCTTCAAGCAACTTAAATCTTTCAAGTTAAGTCATATAAGCCATATAATAGACTTTAGATGCATATCAAGTTTTCCATGTCAAATAAGATATCGAAAACTGATTATACATACCTTTGACTTTATACTTTCAAGTATTTAAACTATAGGTTCAAAACTACATGTCTTTCATATGGAATCAATTCTTCTTGAATTGTATCTCTTCCATTTAGTTACTTTCTTTGGGTCAGCAAATGCGTATAGCATGCTTTGCAATATGTTGCAATTGAATTATCCCTTTTATGAACTTCAGGTTCATATCATGATATTCGGGGATATACATATACAAATGATAATTCATCCCATGTAACCTTTTCTCAAGCGTTTACCATGTCTCCCCCTCATGTTAGTAAAGCTAACTTGTTTCCTCAACTTTGGGAAATCATCTTTGTGCATTATCATGTCAATAAACACAACACATTAATAATAAGATGAAATTATTTGGTTCCTGACCTTGAACCACTTGTGAGGGGAGAATATACTCTCGTATACAACGTATATCAAACTGATATATATAACTTTGTTCTCATAAGAAACAGTTTAGCTATTAAGTGGAAGCACTCAATAATTATCTTGCTAAACCAACTTTGATATAAACCAACTTGTCAAGATGAACTATCTTGAGTAGAAAATCTGGAAATTATGCTCGAAGTTAGATTACTGAGCAATTTACCTCGCAAGCACTGGCCAGGCTGCGGGTCAATAACAATTGCGCATGTAACCATATCATAGATGCATCATATGTGGTATACATGGCAGGTGAATGGGCCCATATTCACCTTTGATATTTCCAGAATTTATGGGCTTCAACCCGAACTCTTTAGTTGGTTAGTTCATTAATGAGAACAAGTGATACAAGAGAATTCTTGAATAACTTTCTAGTTCTTTGATATTCACCTGTGTGAATTTGCACATCATACTTAAAATGAGATGGCTAACACGAATGCCAACTGAATAAATTATCAATATTGGTAAACTTCAAATTTACACCATGACATGTGCACTTATCAATAAACTTCAGGTTTATTATGACATGGGTTTTTATACCAATAGATATCCACTTTATTGTGGCATTCTTTCTTTTGTGTAGTACAAACTGGAGAACAAAGCGGGTAGCTTTTCATATGCAAATTACCCCGCTACAAGTTGTAGTAATAGAAGATATCAAAGCCTTCCTTTATTTATAGTCTCAATATAATCAATCGCTTTCGCGTGTACTTTGGAAACTGAATATGTTTCTTTGAGACTTACTACAGCACAATACTCAATTGTGTTTCTCCAACATAGTAATAATTGGCTCTTCTAGAGCTCTCAATTAATTTTGTACTACCACAGATTCATCAACATCCATGTGGTGAATATCTTTCTTAAAGAGAAAGTTATACCATTATGGTCATGTCAAACTTATATGCAAGGTATGTTTCTTGCATTATCGTTGTCCTTTAATAGTCATATTTCCAAAATACTTTGGCGTACAATAGGTACGTGACCAACAATCATTCATGCCATATATCATCTCAAACCTCCTTCTAGGGGTGAGTGTGGTATCATCTCAAACCTCCTTCTAGGGGTGAGTGTGGTATATTTAATACCAATTTCATGTTCATATTCTTCCAATAATGAATATGTATTCGTGAATCAGATGTTGTCACATTCACTTCGGGGATATGTGATTTTGTTATCCTTTTCAAATCTATAAATGCGTCAGGCATTTGATTTGCTATTCTTTGCAAATGGATAATCTTTTGTGCCTCTTTCACAAATAGAGGTGTGTGGATCAAGATGAGGTAATGATGCATTTTTCCACAAAATTTCCCGTTTGGTTTCACCAACTTCTCCCCCTAATTTTGGGAAAAGTGTCTCATCAAATTGACAGTCTGCAAATCGTGCAGTGAACAAATCTCCTGTCAATGTTTCGAGGTAGCGAATAATGGAGAGCGATTCAACCTCAACATATATTCCTAACCTTCTTTGCAGACCCATTTTGGTGCGGGATGGCGGTGCTAAAGGCACATATACTGCGCATCCAAAAATTCTTAAATGGGATATATTGGGTCCATGACCCAAAACCAATTGCAACGGGGAATATTTGTGTCAATTCGTCAGTCAGAGACGAACTAGCATTGTTGTATGTAAAATGGCGTGTCCCCAAACCGAAGTGGGCAGCCGACAAACTAAAATGCTGCATGCAAAATGGCATGAACCCAAACCAAAGTGGGCAGCCGACGAACTAGCATTGCTGCATGCAAAATGGCATGAACGCAAACCGAAATGGGCAGCCTCGTTTTCATGAAGAATTCAAGATTATTCTCATCTATTGTCTCAATATGTTATCCATTTTGAATGATATCTTTAAAACTCAACAAGTTCTTCTTAGACTTGGAGGAGAATATTGCATTCTCTAAGATAAACGTCGTGCCTTTGGGCAGAGTTACAGTTGCTCTTCCGGAGCCTTCAATCAATTTACTTCCCATGGTTTGACATATAAAAGAAAATATACGAACATGAGAATAAACAACTTCAATTCGTTTGTGTCACATAATATTTTCAAAATCTGCTGCTAACAGTTGACTAACAAAATCAGATATGTTATCCATAATTGATTACTTTGCAGTTTGAAAATTTCAGTTTAAGCATTTTTTTCAAACAATCGATTGTTAAACACAAACAATCGATTGTTGAACATTGACAATCGATTGTTAAACACACACAATCGATTATTTGCTATTTTAAAAAACTTCAGAGCACACTGTTTTAAGACAATCGATTGTTAAGTATAGACAATCGATTGTTGGCTATTTTGAAAAATTCCAGATTACACTGTCTAATGACAATCGATTGTTAGACATAGACAATCGATTGTGGATGATTTTTGAAAAATTCCAGATTACACTGTCTAACGACAATCGATTGTTAGACATAGACAATCGATTGTGGATTGTTAGAAACACGTTCTCAATGCAATATACTAAACGTGTACTCTTTTGTAGGTTTTGATGAATGACAAACGAAGCAAAAATTGATATATGACGGAATTCAGGTACAGGCACACAATGGTTGCGAATAAGATTGAAGTTCAAGAGATAGCCTTTAATTGTTATTGAGTTGTTCTAAAATTGTAATCTCGATCCTATAACTTGACTCATAGTATGGCATCTCTCATAAAACTATTTTCCAAAATCATGCATATTTAATTCTGTATCAAAAAGATTTTCAAACATGCATATTTACATTAGACAAAATGTTTTCTAAACATGCCTCAAAAATCTGGGCTAAAATAATCGATTATGTACTTATGATAATCGATTGCTTCTGAGTCCAGACTGCATGACAATCGATTATGAACTAATGGTAATCGATTGTGAGTAAGACAGTGAACATCAGGTTTTTCCAAATCTGCATGATAATCGATTGTGAGCAAATGACAATCGATTGTTGTTGAGGTAAAGTTTTTCAATACTCAAAATAATCGATTATGAACTAATGGTGATCGATTGTGTTGAGTTGATGTCTTTCAGTGATTTTAAATTTAATTAAGTAAACGATTATGTCTTTAGATAATCGATTATCACTGAGACAGTAAGTTTCATAATTTTCAGAAAATAACAAGTAATCGATTATGTCTTTAGATAATCGATTATCACTGAGACAGTGAGTTTCATGATTTTCAGAAAATAACAAGTAATCGATTGTTGCAAAGGACAATCGATTGTTGAAGCTGACCGTTGTCAAATAATTTTCAAATACCATAAGGTAATCGATTATAGATTTTATATAATCGATGTTTTGCTTAAAATCTGGAAATAATTTTTAGAACGTTGCTAAAGTACTCGATTATAGATTTTATATAATCGATGTTTTGCTTAAAATCCGGAAATGATTTTTAGAACGTTTCTAAAGTAATCGATTATGAACTTAGTGTAATCGATTATCTGTTTTTGAATATTGCCAGTAATCGATTATAGATTATGTATAATCGATTGTGAAGCGTTAAATCTGGGATTGATTTTTAAACTGACTGGCAGATAATCGATTATGAGGTCTTAATAATCGATTATCACTGAGTAATTTCAGCAACTCTTAAATGGCAATTAGGCAACGGTAATGCCAAGTTTTTCAACTATAAATACAGCTTCACTTCAGTGTTTTAACAACAACAACATACACAAACTGATCATTACATTGCTATAAGCTTTCATTCAATTGTTCTTCATTTTCTACTCATTTCATAAAGCTTTTGAGAGCCATATTATTGCTTAAAGTTGTTGTGATCTTGAACATATTCTTTTACTCATATCTACTCAATAAGGAGTACTTTAGTTAAGTGAGTGTCCAAGTATTTGATATACTTGTAAGAGAATTGCGATTCTCTTGTTTCAAGGAACTTGCGTTTCCTTGGGTGAAGTCTTTGAGATTGCGATCTCCGAGCAACTGTTTGAGGCTTGTGTCCTCAAGTGTGTAACGGTTTGTTGAGCACCCGTAAGCTTAACAAGATAGTGAAAAATCTCGAGAGAGTCTCTCGGGGACTGGACTAACCACGTTGGTGGCCAACCAGTATACATCTTTGTGTAAGTTTATTTTTCTGCACTTATTTTACTTCCTGCAAAGTTTAAATTCCGCAAGAAAACGCTAAATTTTATTAATACGCTATTCACCCCCCCCCCCTCTAGCGTAAAGCGTAGTTTCTAACAATTGGTATCAGAGCCCAACTCTCTGAAAACTTAACCGTTTGAGAGAACCATCCATGGCTTCTACTCTTGACTCTTTTGCAGGAATTGAAGAAGGACAATGCTCTACACGACCTCCTCTATTCAACGGCACAAACTACTCATACTGGAAGGAGAGGATGCAAATCTTTGTGCAATCAAATAGCTTTCACTTGTGGAAAGTATTCACCAATGGAAACCAAATTCCAACCAAGAAGGTGGAAGACGAATGGGTTCCAAAGACCGAAGAGGAATATACCGCGGAGGATATTCGTAAGGTTCAAAATAATGCCAAAGCTATAAATTTATTATATTGTGCTGTCAATGCTAACGACTACAGGAAGATATCATGTTGCAAAACAGCAAAAGAAATGTGGGATAAGCTTGAAGTGACATACGAAGGAACCGACCAGGTACGAGAAGCTAAAATTGATTTCTTAACTCACTCCTATGAACTATTCCACATGAAGGAAGGAGAAAAAGTAGACGAAATGTTTGAGCGATTCTCAATGATCGTGAATGATCTACACGCCCTCAAAAAGACGTTTACGGACAGAGAACTTGTCCGGAAGATCCTCAGAAGTCTCACTCCGGCATGGCGATCAAAGGCCGATGCAATCCAAGAATCCATTGGCATCACAAATGTCACAATTGACGCATTAAGAGGTAATCTCAAAACCTATGAATCAACTATACTTAACCCGGTTGTTGATGATCAAAGAAGGCAAAGGATTGCTCTAAAGGCTAGCCAACCACAAATTGATGAGGAAGGTGACAACGAGTTTGGACTCGTTATCAAAAGGTTTCAAAAATTCATGCGCAAAGAGTATGAACGCAAGAACAAAAAGCAAGGCGATCAACTAAAATGCTATGAATGCGGAGAAACCGGGCACATAAAATCAAATTGCCCTAACATCAAAAAGGAGAAGAAACCCTTCAAAAAGCAACGTGCATACATCTCTTGGGGAGGAGATTCCGGAGATGAAGCAAGCGAAGAAGAAGACGATGAAGCAGCAAATTTATGTCTCATGGCTCAAGAAGACGGCAAAGACGAGGTAAGTCAAATCTTCTCTCAAAATTTCTTTACTCTTGATGAAATGAGAAATGCTTTTGATGAACTATATGCTGAATTTATCAAAGCTTCAAAAACTGTCAAAAGTGTTAAAGAAAGCGCTTCTCTAAAAGAAAAAGATTTTCAAACACAGCTTTCGTTGAAAGAAAAAGAATTAGAAAAACTGGTTTTCGAAAATGAGAAGCTAAAAGAGGAAAACAAGTTTTATGGAAAAAGAAGTGCTGATAAACCTGAAGGTTCTACTAGAAACTGTTCTTCTTGTGTGCTTCTTAAGAATGAAGTAGCTAGACTTAAAGGCACACTAGATAAGTTTAATTCTTCGCATAAAAACTTGAATGATGTGCTTGTTAATCTAAAATCAACTAAACATGGAATAGGATTCAAGAATGAAGAAAAGGTTGGTCCTAAACCACAACAACCTAGAGCTCAACCTAGGACTAATAACCAAAATGCTTATACTAGAAGTAGAAATCCTAGAAATAACTTGCATGTTAGACCAAATAGTGAAAATGCTAGAAGACCTAGAAATGATGCATATTTTAGGCCAAACCTTGAACAGTTTAGAAGACCAAGAAATGACCCTCCACCTAGAAATAGATATTCTAGAAATGATGCATATTTTAGACAAACTTGTGAACCTCCTAGAGCTCATAATAGGAGGAACAATGGCGCTCAAAGTAGAGTAAGCAACCTTCATTCATCTAGTTACTATGTACCTAGAAAAATGCATAATCCCAATGTGACTTGTCATTATTGTAGGCGTATTGGTCATATTGCTCCCGCTTGCTTTACTCGTCATAGACATATAAATCAATTGCATCATTATAACATGCCTAACCCTCAAGGACCCAAGATGGCATGGGTACCTAAAGAACATTAATTTGTTTTGTAGGTGTGCTTGAAGGGATCAAGTGTACTATGGTACCTTGATAGTGGATGCTCCAAACACATGACGGGAGATGAATCCAAATTCCTTCAACTAGAGCACAAAGAAGGAGGAAGTGTCATATTTGGTGATAACAATAAAGGAAAAATCATCGGCATTGGTTCGGTCGGTAAGGACGAAAACTCCTCTATTAAACATATACTACTTGTGAAAGGTTTGAAGCATAATCTCTTGAGCATAAGCAAATTATGTGACAAGGGAAATCTTGCTCTATTTGATTCGGATGAATGTCTTGTATTTAGACGTAGTGATTTCAAGATCATACTTCGTGGTTTTAGAATTGATAATATCTATATGGTTGATCTTGCAAACTCCTCACCCGAATATGTTGATTGTTTAATAAGCAAAGAGGATAACTCTTGGCTATGGCATCGTAGAGTAGCACACATGAACATGCATCTCTTGAACAAGCTTCTTTCTCAAAACTTAGTAGTTGGACTTCCCTGTTTAAAGTTTGAAAATGATTCTATTTGCGATTCTTGTCAAAAAGGAAAGCAAACCAAAGCATCTTTTAAGTCCAAGAATATTGTTTCAACGTCTAGACCTTTGCAATTACTTCACATGGATTTATTTGGTCCCTCTCGTATTGAAAGTCTTGGTAAAAATAAATATGTTTTTGTAATTGTTGATGACTTTTCTAGATTTACTTGGACTCTATTTCTTGCAAATAAAAGTGATGCCTTTCAAAATTTCAAGTATTTCCTTAAGCGTGTTCAAAACGAAAAGGAATCGACCGTCACTTCGATTAGAAGTGATCATGGGGGAGAGTTTGATCACAATCTCTTTGCGGATTTTTGTGACGAACTCGGAATCGAACACACCTTTTCCGCTCCACGGACACCACAACAAAATGGGGTGGTGGAAAGGAAAAATAGGTGTCTCGAAGAGATGGCAAGAACCATGCTCGACGAAGCTAAGATTCCCAAATATTTTTGGGCGGACGCCGTGAGTACCGCTTGCTATGTTTTAAATAGAGTAGCAATTCGGCCGATACTCATGAAAACCCCATATGAACTTTATAAGGGTAGAAAACCCAACATCTCTCATTTACGTGTTTTTGGTTGTAAATGTTTTGTTCATAATAATGGCAAGGACCAATTGGGTAAGTTTGATGCTAAATCGGATGAAGGTATTTTCATTGGTTATTCCTCACGTAGCAAAGCATATAGGATCTTTAACAAAAGAACCCAAATTGTGGAGGAATCCCCTCATGTTGTGTTTTCCGAAGATAACACTCGCTTGGCGAGAAAGGAATCCGGTTTTGATCTTGCAGGTATCTTGGATAGCTTGAAAGATAAAATCCAAGAAGAACCTTCAAAGGAAAACAAAAATGAAATTGGGGAACAACCAACGGAAGAAGCGCCACAAGTAGAAAAAGGAATAAATACGCCTAACGAGTGGAGAACGATCAAGGATCATCCTCTCGAACAGGTAATTGGCGATGTTGGAGAAAAGGTAAGTACCCAAAACTCCCTCAAAAACACTTTAGAACTTACTGCTTTTGTTTCTCAAATTGAACCTAAAACCATCTCCGAAGCAATTGGGGATGAATTTTGGACCTTGGCAATGCAAGAGGAGCTTGACCAATTCGAACGCAATAACGTTTGGGATTTGGTGCCAAGACCCGAAGGTCATTCTATAATTGGTACGAAATGGGTTTTTCGCAATAAACTAGATGAAAATGGTATAATCACTAGAAACAAAGCTAGGCTTGTGGCAAAAGGCTATAGTCAAGAAGAAGGTATTGATTATGAGGAAACCTATGCTCCCGTAGCTAGATTAGAAGCTATTCGTCTATTACTTGCTTTCGCCGCTTCAATGAATTTTATTCTATATCAAATGGATGTGAAAAGTGCTTTTCTAAATGGTTTTATTGAAGAAGAAGTTTATGTCAAACAACCCCCCGGCTTTGAAGATTTTAAATATCCTGATCATGTTTTCAAACTCAAAAAGGCTCTTTATGGTTTAAAACAAGCTCCTCGAGCTTGGTATGAAAGGTTGAGTAAATTTCTTTTGGAAAATGATTTCATTAGGGGAAAAGTTGACACAACCCTCTTTGTCAAGCATAAAAACAATGATATTTTATTAGTTCAAATGTATGTAGACGATATTATATTTGGTGCTACTAACAATGTTTTATGCAAGGAATTTTCCGATCTAATGACTAGTGAATTTGAAATGTCTATGATGGGCGAGTTAACATTCTTTTTGGGGTTACAAGTGAAACAAATGAAAGAAGGTACTTTCATATGCCAAGCCAAATATTGCAAAGAACTCCTAAGACGCTTTGAGATGAACAATGCAAAAGAAATGGCTACTCCCATGAGCACATCCGATCATCTAGACAAGGATGAAAAAGGTAAGGAAGTCGACACTAAAAAGTATCGAGGTATGATTGGCTCTCTTCTTTATCTTACCGCTAGTCGTCCGGACATCATGTTTAGCGTGTGTTTATGTGCTCGCTATCAGTCATGTCTGAAGGAGTCTCACCTTACTACGGTGAAACGGATATTAAGGTATCTCATTGGTACTACAAATGTGGGTCTATGGTACCCCAAAGGCTCTTCATGCCAACTTATTGGATATTCCGATTCCGATTTTGCTGGATGCAAATTGGACCGCAAGAGCAGAAGTGGCACTTGCCATTTGCTCGGTAGCTCTCTTGTCTCTTGGTTTAGTAAGAAACAAGTAAGTGTTGCGTTGTCTACCACCGAGGCTAAATATGTAGCCGCGGGGAGTTGCTGTGCTCAAATCCTATGGATGAAACAACAACTCTTGGACTATGGCCTAAGTCTTGATCACATTCCTCTTAGATGTGATAACACTAGCGCCATATGCTTGACGAAGAACCCCGTTCTTCATTCGCGAACAAAACACATCGAAATCAGACATCATTTTATTAGAGATCATGTACTCAAAGGCGATGTCGAAATTGAATTTGTTGAAACCAAAAGCCAATTGGCAGACATCTTTACCAAGCCTTTAGAGAAAGAGTCCTTCTTCCGAATTCGCAGTGAACTCGGGATCCTTGACTCCACTTTGATCTAAGTCATGCATTGCATTTTCTTTCCTACATGATTTCTAACTTGAGCGTCGGAGGCGTCTAACTTTTCTTTGCAGGTATCACACTAGAGCTAAGAGCAATTCTTAAGCAAACCGCGAATCTGCAGCAATGTCCCTATAAAAATCGATTATCCCGTATCAATAATCGACTACCTTTTTTTTCAATAAATAAACCTTGTTTATTTCATCCTTTTGCATCTTTCCTTACTATTTTTTGCTAATGGCAAAAGGGGGAAGAAAACGGGATATCGGGTATGCACCACCTCTTAATTCATTGATTGCTTATAAGCTAAAATTGAGGGGGAACTCTTAAATTGAGGGGGATTGCATAATCGTTACTTGTCTTGAATTGTCAATATCTTTTGCCTAAATTGCATATCCCGCTTAATGTTTGCCATTATCAAAAAGGGGAAAATTGTTAGAAACACGTTCTCAATGCAATATACTAAACGTGTACTCTTTTGTAGGTTTTGATGAATGACAAACGAAGCAAATATTGATATATGACGGAATTCAAGTACAAGCGCACAATGGTTGCGAATAAGATTGAAGTTCAAGAGATAGCCTTTAATTGTTATTGAGTTGTTCTAAAATTGTAATCTCGATCCTATAACTTGACTCATAGTATGGCATCTCTCATAAAACTATTTTCCAAAATCATGCATATTTAATTCTGTGTCAAAAAGATTTTCAAACATGCATATTTACATTAGACAAAATGTTTTCTAAACATGCCTCAAAAATCTGGGCTAAAATAATCGATTATGTACTTATGATAATCGATTGCTTCTGAGTCCAGACTGCATGACAATCGATTATGAATTAATGGTAATCGATTGTGAGTAAGACAGTGAACATCAGGTTTTTCCAAATCTGCATGATAATCGATTGTGAGCAAATGACAATCGATTGTTGTTGAGGTAAAGTTTTTCAATACTCAAAATAATCGATTATGAACTAATGGTGATCGATTGTGTTGAGTTGATGTCTTCCAGTGATTTTAAATTTAATTAAGTAATCGATTATGTCTTTAGATAATCGATTATCACTGAGACAGTAAGTTTCATGATTTTCAGAAAATAACAAGTAATCGATTATGTCTTTAGATAATCGATTATCACTGAGACAGTGAGTTTCATGATTTTCAGAAAATAACAAGTAATCGATTGTTGCAAAGGACAATCGATTGTTGAAGCTGACCGTTGTCAAATGATTTTCAAATGCCATAAGGTAATCGATTATAGATTTTATATAATCGATGTTTTGCTTAAAATCTGGAAATGATTTTTAGAACGTTGCTGAAGTACTCGATTATAGATTTTATATAATCGATGTTTTGCTTAAAATCCGGAAATGATTTTTAGAACGTTGCTAAAGTAATCGATTATGAACTTAGTGTAATCGATTATCTGTTTTTGAATATTGCCAGTAATCGATTATAGATTATGTATAATCGATTGTGAAGCGTTAAATCTGGGATTGATTTTTAAACTGACTGGCAGATAATCGATTATGAGGTCTTAATAATCGATTATCACTGAGTAATTTCAGCAACTCTTAAATGGCAATTAGGCAACGGTAATGCCAAGTTTTTCAACTATAAATACAGCTTCACTTCAGTGTTTTAACAACAACAACATACACAAACTGATCATTACATTGCTATAAGCTTTCATTCAATTGTTCTTCATTTTCTACTCATTTCATAAAGCTTTTGAGAGCCATATTATTGCTTAAAGTTGTTGTGATCTTGAACATATTCTTTTACTCATATCTACTCAATAAGGAGTACTTTAGTTAAGTGAGTGTCCAAGTATTTGATATACTTGTAAGAGAATTGCGATTCTCTTGTTTCAAGGAACTTGCGTTTCCTTGGGTGAAGTCTTTGAGATTGCGATCTCCGAGCAACTGTTTGAGGCTTGTGTCCTCAAGTGTGTAACGGTTTGTTGAGCACCCGTAAGCTTAACAAGATAGTGAAAAATCTCGAGAGAGTCTCTCGGGGACTGGACTAACCACGTTGGTGGCCAACCAGTATACATCTTTGTGTAAGTTTATTTTTCTGCACTTATTTTACTTCCTGCAAAGTTTAAATTCCGCAAGAAAACGCTAAATTTTATTAATACGCTATTCACCCCCCCCCCCCTCTAGCGTAAAGCGTAGTTTCTAACATGGATGATTTTTGAAAAATCCAGATTACACTGTCTAACGACAATCGATTGTTAAACATTGACAATCGATTGTTGACTGTTTTTGAAAAATTCCAGAACACACTGTTTTAAAGACAATCGATTGTTAATCATAGACAATCGATTGTTGACTGTTTTTGTAAAATTCCAGAACACACTGTTTTAAAGACAATCGATTGTTAATCATAAACAATAGATTGTTGACTGTTTTTGTAAAATTTCAGATCACACTGTTTTAAAGACAATCGATTGTTGATCATTGACAATCGATTGTTTTGCAGTTTTTATGCGAAATATGAGATAACCGACTAGTTTTTCAGGTTAGTCGATTACCTCTACTGGAAAGTAAAAATATTATTGATATTTGAGCATATTGATACATTCTAAAGAACTAATACTAACATTATATCATGAACTAACTAATACGAGCTAATACTAATGGCTATTAGTTTATTCATTCACTAATACAAACAAGTAAAATAAAATAGCTCCATCTTCTTTCATCACGGATCCATCACCGATTAGGTGGTCTATCTTCCCCTCGGGTTGCTCAAAGAAGTCTGCCACATCCAAGTGGGTGATGTCAAAGTTGTCGTCAGAGACAAAATTCGTTTCAGGGCGTTTACTCTTTCGAGATGCTTGATAAAGGTCAACCAAATGTCTTGGTATACGGCAAGCCTTTGACCAGTGCCCGTTTCCACCGCAACGATAATATATAGTTTATAAACTATTTGCTTTTGGATTCTTATCGTATCGTGCTTGTGGCAGAGTGACCAACTTCAGGTTGCCATATCTCTTCTTTAAGCCATCTCACAAGATAGGTGGATCTTTGACTGTGATATATTCAATTTTCAAACCTTCATCAAGGTGATGGCGCAAGAAAATCAAGGCCTTAGCATAGTTTCAAACCTTCATCAAGGTGATGGCGCAAGAAAATCAAGGCCTTAGCATAGTTTTGGGCGGATGCATTATTTCTGTCTTTAATGGCAACTCCAAGACCCATAGCATCTAAGTGGATTACAGCATCCAACACCCATGTCATATAGTTCTTGCCCTAAATTTCAAGGGCAACGAACTTTCTTTTCATAATGTCAGACATAAAACAAATTTACATCAAGAGCGTGTTCATACTTACGGGCTCTATTAAAATTATCACATTCACTTCAGGGAATGGATCAAAATCATGTGCTTTACACAATCTCATGTCAAATATTACTTTCATAAAGTGAAAGTTTATTTTGAGAATCCTTATTGTTCTCATTACCACAATAATGACGATTATAACTTCGTCTATTGCCATGTCCACATCCATTGATACCTTTACGGTAATTAGTCTTCTTTCAGACTTATCACAAACTGCTACCACATTCTCTAAAGGGAATGGAGCAAATTCAATTGGACGGAATTCATTGCCACGTCCACATTCATTGATACCTTCATGGTAATATTTTAGTCTTCTTTCAGACTTATCATATACTGCTTCCACATTCTCTAAAGGGAATGGAGCAAATTCAATGGGACGAATTTTCAATTATTTGCCCACAATCATACATGAATTTAATCATGGCAGGACATAGAGATTTTACCACTTCATGTGGTTACAATTTCTTACAAACTCCATTAGAGTTATAATCAAACTTTGTTGTCTATGTTTGTATATAAAATCAAATTGTAGAATTTCAAGAATTTGAAAGGGAAAAGTAAATTACTTACCTTTAAGGTATACCAAAAAATGTTGTGATATCAAATATACCTCTTGTGTAAATTCCTTTCTTTCTCTCACGTTTTTCTTTTTCCTTTTTGTCCGTATAGATATTTGCCTCTTTCGGAAAGATGAAAACTTTGGCATAGCAATTTGTGGACAGTTTCAGGACACATAAATGAACGGCGAGAATACCATTGCAATCAGCATCACATCAATGGCAACTGATAATTTCCTTCTCTTTTGGTCAACTAAACCGAACCATGAAGAGAATATATTTCGTGATGGTTAGAGACTCGTGCTGATAACGTGTTATGAAATAATATAAAAAAAAGAACAATAATGCAAGAACAAGAGCAAATAGAGAGAAGAGTAGAGAGAGTTCTTCTTATTGATACTTAGAGAATGATAGGAGTGTGTTACAATAGTAGAAGACCCCTTTATTTATAGGGAGGGGGATGATTTAGCTACCAAGAATAGAACTCTAGAATCTCTCTAATTATAGACATTCACCTTAAATAGGAGATTTCATAACAAGTTTAAAGTTTAATTATTTTTAAATTTAAAAATGTGTTATTTATTTTGGAATAGATTAAAAAGAAAAATAGTTCATCTAATTTGAAATACAGGGGATAATAAACACTATGTTTACATTATAAAACAAAAATTATATAAGAAAGTGTAAGTTTATGAAATTGATTAATGTCATACTATTTAGCTAGCTAGATAAAGGAAGAAACTCGCAAACAACCAGGAACCATAATAACTTCATGATAATTTTAGAGCAAATTTTAAAATCCAATATAAATTTTAACTATATTTTTCTACATTGATAGGAGTACCTTTTAGATTAAGGGTAAAATGATCATTGAAATTATGATGGTAATTTGTAATTCAACTTTGATATTTGGAGCATCGATAGTACATGGTCCTGATTTCTTTGACATGATTATAACGACCCTATCGGTCGTTTTGAGCATTTATATTCCGTTTAATGGTTCGAGGGCATGAGTAGCTCTATATGATGTATTATGATGTGGTTCTTCCAGTTAACAAAGAACCAACCGGCCAGGATCAAGATCTTGAAACGAAAAAATGGTTTGTGGGTCGATTTCAAGAAACAATGTATCTCAAGTTTTAGGACTCGGAATCTAATAATTCAAAAAATAAGGTGAAAGATAACGATCTGAACTATAAGAGAGACTATTTACTCGTACAAAAAAAGTAAATATTGGTAATGCACCAGTTCAATGAAAGCTATGATTCTATGACATCAAAAGAACGAACTTAGATCAAGAAACGTGTTCTTGAAATATCAAGTACTAAACAAGTTCCTAGAGTCACTACTTGGAATTAATTGTGATAAAGAAATACCATACAAAATTGAAAATAAGATAAAGAATATCACCACTTTGCTTGAAACCAAAAACAAGGATAAATAAGGTAAAATAGAGAAAAATACTCTATTATAAAACTAGGGCAAGCCTCAAAAAACATGAATTGCATTCTACAAGGCAAGAGAACCCTTTATATAGGACTACAGTCTCTTCTCTGATGACTATAATTTATATTCTAATAAGAAAAGAAAATAACTAAAGACAAGGAAAGTAACATCTCTATTTTAAGAAGGAAAGAATCTTGGCTTCTTGAAATTAATCTTAAGCTTTTTGGACTTCTTGCGCTTCTTGAAAATAAGTCCATATGTTTGAACTTGAGCTCTAAAACATGATCTTGGCCAAAATTAATAAAATTCAACATAGATTCTTCTTTCACATCATATTATGACTTGTGTGTATTATTGGTTCTAATTTTTGGGTGATGCGAGATTGATTTGGAAGAATGAATCTAAAATATGATGTTTTAAGTTGGAAGAGTTGATCAAGTTTGACTTTTGTGTATTTCACCTCGGATCAGAGTTTTCATGGTCCCATTAGGTTCGGATGGTAATAATGGACTTAGGTGTATGCCTGAATTTGCATTTGGGTGTTCCTGGAAGGTTTCAGCACTATTTGACGAAAGTTGGCAATTTGAAGCTTTGGAAAAGTTTATAAGTTTGACCGGGAGTTGGCTTTGATGATATCGGGTTCAGATTCTGGTTCCGTGACTTGAAATAGGGTTGTTATGTCATTTGAAACTTGTGTACAAAATTTGAGATCATTTCGAGTTAATTTAATATGATTCAACACGAGTTTTGAGGTTGAAAGTTCATCAAGTTTGATTTGAGGTGTGATTCATGGTTTTGATATTGTTATGTGAAATTTGAGGTCGTGAGTAGCCCGTATTATGATTTGGAACTTGTTGGCATGTTCGAACGAGGTTTTGGGTGGCTTGGATGAGTTTCAAACCATTTTCCCTTCATGTGTAGTTGATGTTGGTACTTATTTTGCGCACTTGCGGTTTGTTTTATGCATGTGCGGTGGTCGTAGAAGCAAGGTCATGGACACACTGCGAAGAAGGCTAGAGATAGGTTGTATTTGCAGATGCGTTGTAGGGGACGTATCTGTGAGGGCGTGAATGCGTTGTTTGACGCATAAACGAAAGGCTAAGTTGGGGAGAGCATCGTAGATGCGAAATGTGAAGCGCATCTGCGGGAGCACAAAAGCGGGAAGTGTTACAAATGAGTAGAATGGCAGATCGGTTGGGTTTTCCACATAAATGAGAAAGCCTTGCACCTGCAATGTCGAAAAAGCAAAACTTGGTCTGCATGTGCGAGTGGTCATGCATTAAGTGATTTTTCTGCAAAAGTGACACCGCAGAAACGACTATTGGTTCGCAGATGCGAAAGTGTCTTGAGTAGGTTCCATATATTTAGAGGGTTTGTTCATTTATTCACATCTTGAGTCAGGGAGCTCGTATTTGGGCAATTTTTGATAGGATTTTTATCATATATATTGGGGAGTCATCAGAAGTCCTATGCATCGACGACGAGACTTGGAGTTTTAGGTAGATTGCTAGGTATTCCTAAAGGTAACGCCGATGAAAGACGTTACGAGATTCGGTAAGAAAGGAAATCTTAGCCCTCGGTACAGTGGACCTTATAAGATGATACGCTGAGTAGGCCAGGTAGCATATTAGTTAGACTTGCCTTCCAACTGGGAGTCTGTACATCCATCTTTCATGTGTTTGTGACCCATAAGTTTATTGGAGATCCTTCTAGAGTCGTTCCAGTTGACGACGTTCAGGTCACAGAGAAGCTATCATATGAGAAAACTCTCATTGTTATACTATATATACAAGTTCGGAGATTGAGAACTAAGGACGTATCTTCAGTTAAAGTACTTTGGAGAAACAAGAATGTGGAGGATATGACTTGCAAATCTAAAGAATTCATGAAGTCTAGGTATCTTCACTTTTTTCTGCTTCCGGAGGAGGATCGGATCGAGACATCACAACCTTTAGGTACGTATATAGTACTGGATTCTTATATTAGATATTGTCATTGGTCGTGTGAGGCTATTGGTGTTATTGGTGATTGTGGCCCTGTGTGACTTTGTATTGTTGGATTTGGTGCATGACAAGTTGGTGGTAGTACCGTTACAGAGGAGACTCTGCCAAAATTCCTATAGATCTCTAGGAGGGGAAGATTATTACCCATGTGCGTCCCAAGGTGACGTATAATGAATGTGAGACATGTTAATAATGATTTAAATAATTCTAAAGTCATAATATTACTATTTATGATATTTTGATATAAAATATATAGTTTGGGGGTAAATTGGATTTACCTTGCGAAATAACCGATTAAGGATTTGCCTTGTAACGAAGCTTTTATAGCAATATATTTCGTGTGTTATATGGGGTCTTTTTGGCACATATTATATATAAAATTGAAGGTCTTGGAATGTAGTTCCCAACTCTCATAACTGTTCATTCATATGACGTCCGAATAAAAAGATATAAGTATCTTAAAATGGTTCAACGCTAGGATGCCAAGCTAGCACCTCTTTGACTTTTCAAAAGTTGATATATATAGGTCTTAAGTCATCTTTCTCTTCATTTTTCCATAGAAAACGGCTAGAGAACACCCATCAACCTATCCTTAATCTCTCTAGAAGGATTTCAACAAAGATTAAAATCTCGAGTACGAAATTGAGAAACGATAACATTAGAATGATGCATACGACGCAAGTATCATTATACCAGCTCTCTTTTTATTTGTAGTTTGAGTTGTGGAAGGTACTTCATGGTTAAGAAAATACTTCATTTCTATATATAAGCTTTTTATATATCAAGGAAGGTTGATAAATTTATTTTCTAATAGTTGGAACTCACGGGACTATGATCCTAAACCATGAGTTCGATTTATTCCACTTTTAGTGGACTGTGTTGTAGTCCACTCCTGTGGGTCTACTGTGTTGCTTATTTATGGAGTTTGTAAAGATAAAAGGTGTGGAGAAATGCCGCATGTCGTAGGGTAGTGGGTTGGTCACTCGTCATTGTAGTTTCATGCTACTTGATAACTTGTTGATTGGTTGTGTTACCTTCACACATTTTAAGTACATACATCTTTCAACACAACACTTATTTAAAATAATCAAATTTGCTAGGAAGGACTCGAGACATGAGAAAGAGGAACTTGAGCCAATCATAATTGTAACTTACGGGAATATTATGGAATTTGATTATATGAGGGAAGTTTAGCCAACATACCTCGCTTGATCTTTCCTTAATTTACTACTACATTCTGGAAATCCTAGCGACTTCAATTTATGAGAGTGTTGACAAAATCGAACCAAACTAGGAAGAAGTCCATGGGTTCAACTCATTTAATAATTTCATCAAACACTATGTATGCAAATTTAACTACAAAGTTCTTCTAAAAGGTCTCATTCACCCCCAACCAATCCAACACCAAGAGCTTACCCATATTAGTTAAATTACCCCCACCATTCTTATTGGTACATGCATGCACATGAACAACTCTCATTCCCAAGAACCACACCGCCCATTACACATCTTCTATCACAAATTCGAAATTGCAAGTTAGGGCTAGAACCTTACCTCTTTAGTAGATAATTTTGAAAGTTTTCCTTGTGAATTCTCCAAGGCTTGAGAAAGGATTGATAAACAAAGTGCTTGGTAATTCCTCCTCCTCTCTCTCTCTAGAGCATTCCCCTCTCTTTAAAACATCAGCTGGAACCTTCTAAAATAACACCTAAGGTAGTTTAATAAAAATGGAGTTGAACCAAAAAATTCCAAATTTAAGCCTACAAAATCGGGTCTGTGATCACAGGCCAGACCGCAAAATGAATATGCAGTTCACAAAGGTGACCGCAAAAATGGTCCAAAACTAGGCAGGCCTAGTCCAAAACAATTATGCGGTTGCATAACCCATCGTAGAATCTCCCTTTGGAATTTTCTCATGCTGGTTCAGCGATAGATGTGTGGCTCGCGAAATGATTATACAGTATCATTGTTAACCGCAAAATGACCTCCAAAAGTGAACCATTTTTCTGCTCCACTATGCGATGGATTTACGATTCGCAGAGTAGTTCTGCGATCATGTAACGGACTGCAGAAACACATGCTCTACAACATTTTTTTCCTCCAACTACCCAACACATTGCGCAACCAAAAAAGTTCATACTGCAAAAACACATTAGCCTAATTCGGCACCACAAAACCCGAGTTCTAGGTTAAATTTTACGGGACCTTACAATAATATTCATAAAAGGAGTAAAGTGATTCCTTAAATCCTTTAATCCATATACACAAGAGAGAGAGCGAGGAGGGTTAAGACAGGTCTCAACAAAAAGGTTGCTTTACATTTGACTTGAAGTCACGTAAGTTAATGCTAAAAGGGTACGTGCACAAGACAAAAGATGTTATTCATTTGAAATAGAGACTCCATAAGAAACTTGTCAAGCAATGTCCTTTCTTGAGAATTGGGTGAAGCATGTTAAAAGTATTAACCTAGGTTTATAACTCGATTCAATGAAATCATTATAGATAGGAGAATTATGGTAAAGAGGCTCCACGAATAATGCATCTCGTTCAAAAAGAAGGTACATGTGATGTTTGGTAAGTCAATGTCGTGTCAAGAACATGTTTATGTTGGCTCTTCAAAAAGAAGTACATACACGACAAGGAAAATTATGTGGCGTTCATAATGATGTACTAATGAGTGACTTACTTGGTAAACTTAGGTTGCCAGGGAAGTGCCTTAACTGACGCCCCTCGACTCTGTTGAAACGCGTTCTCAAGTCGCTAAACTAAACGTATGTTCATATTTGTAGGTTTTGATAAATGACAAACCGACGTGAACGGAACATTGACATATGCCGAAGTCCAAGCACAAGAGAAACAAAGATCAAGATTTAGTAAAGCAACAAAGTTATACATGAGTCGTTCTATAATTGTGATCTTGATCCGACAATTGATTCAAGACTTGGCTTCTCTCGTAAAATCATTTTATCAAATCATGCATCTTTAATTTAAAGCAAAATGATTTTCAAACATTTCTTTTTAACCAAAATGAATTTTAAACATGTCTTTCAAATCTGGACAAAGATAATCGATTATGTACTATATAATAATCGATTATGTTAAAGCAGTGTACACCAGATTTTACAAAGCTGTAAGATAATCGATTATGTACCTTATGATAATCGATTATGTTAAGGCAGTGTACACCAGATTTTACAAAGCTGCAAGATAATCGATTATGTACCTTATAATAATCGATTATGTTAAGGCAGTGTTCACCAGATTTTTCAAAGCTACAAAATAATCGATTATGTACCTTATGATAATCGATTATGTTGAGGCAGTGTTCACCAGATTTTTCAAAGCTACAAGATAATCCATTATGTGCCTTAGACTAATCGATTATGTTGAGACAGTGAGCATAAGATTTTACAAAGTAGCAAAATAATCGATTATGGTTTTCTGGTAATCGATTATATTAAAGACCGTTGCCAAAATATTTTCAAACGCTGAAAGATAATCGATTATGTACAATCAGACAATCGATTATGTTAAGAATAAAATCGGGAATTGATTTTTGAACGTTGTTAGCTAATCAATTATACGATTTGGATAATCGATTATTCTGCTTAAAATCTGGGAGTGATTTTTGAACGTTGGCAGATAATCGATTATGCAGAATCAGATAATCGATTATCCTAGCACAAAATCAGCAATTTGTGATTGGCAATTAAGCAACGGTCTTGGGTGTTTTGAGCACTATAGCTACAACTCAAAATCACTCTTCTAAGCACAACAACTGATTACATTCTTGCTAAAGCTTACATACTCTCTTTGCAATCATTTTATATTCATTTCATAAATTTTTGAGAGCCAAACTCTTGACGAAATTGTTGTGTTCTTGAGCGTATTGTTTTTACTCATATCTACTCTATTAAGAGAGCCTTGTCTTGAGTGCTAAGTGTTTGTACACACTTGAAGGGATAGTCTAATCCCTTGTTGTAAGAAGGAAAAGTAGTTCCTTGGTTTGAAGTCTTGAGGTGCAGTATCCTCGAGCAGGTTGAAGTCTTGTAGAGTGTATATCTACGAGCAAGTGTAACGGTTTGTTAAGCACCCGTAAGCTTAACGAAGTTAGTGTAAAACTCGAGAGAGTATCTCGGGGACTGGACTAACCACGTGTTGTGGTGAACCAGGATAAAATTCGGTGTGTTCTCTCCTTATTTTTTTAATTACTGCACTTACGTTATTCCTGCAATTTTTAATTCCGCAAATTTACATTGTTTTTTATTATAACGCTATTCACCCCCCCTCTAGCGTTAAGCGTATATTCTAACAATTGGTATCAGAGCCATACTCTCTGAAAGACTTAATAGTTTGAGAGAAACTTTCCATGGCTTCTACTCGTAGTGTTTATGCAGGACTAGGTGAAGGACAATGCTTCACAAGGCCACCACTTTTTGATGGCACCAACTACGCTTACTGGAAGGAGAGAATGAGGATTTTTATACAATGAAACAACTTCCAACTGTGGAAAATTATCAAAAATGGAGAACTACAACCTACCAAAAAGGTTGGAGAAGAACTCGTTCCAAAAACAGAAGACGAATACGACGCCGATGATATCAGAAAAATAGAGAACAACGCAAAGGCAATCAACATGATGTATTGTGCAGTGAACCCCGATGACTATCGAAAAATATCATGTTGCACCACTGCCAAGCAAATGTGGGACAAATTAGAAATCACCTACGAAGGTACGGACCAGGTAAGGGAAGCTAAAATTGATTTCCTAACCCACGAATATGAACTGTTTCGCATGAAGGAAAACGAGAAGATAGATGACATGTTTGAACGGTTCTCAAAAATCGTTAATGACCTACACGCCCTCAAAAAGACATTCACGGATAAGGAGCTTGTCCGGAAAATTCTACGAAGCCTCATTCCGGAATGGCGTTCCAAAGCCGATGCTATCCAAGAATCAATCGGCATCACAAACGTCACCATCGACGGACTACGAGGTAATCTTAAAACTTATGAATCAACTATTCTTAACTCTCCTTTGGATGATCAAAGGAAAAGAAAGATTGCGCTCAAAGCATCAACTACTCAACCTCAAAACAATGAGGAGTCAAGTGATGAAGATGTCGAGCTTGGACTCGTTATTAAGAAATTTCACAAGTTCATGCAAAAGAAGTATGAACGAAAAGGTAAGCAACAAGGCGACCAATTGAAGTGCTATGGATGCGGAGAAATCGGGCATATCAAATCAAATTGTCCAAACATCAAAAAGGAGAAGAAACCATTCAAGAAACAAAGAGCATACATCTCTTGGGGAGGCGACTCCGGAGATGAATCAAGTGATGGAGAAGGAAACGAGACCGCAAACTTGTGTCTTATGGCACACGAAGAAAATCAAAATGAGGTATGTACTTCTTCTAAGAACTATTTCACTTTAGAAGAAATGCAAGATACATTTGATGAGTTGTATAAAGAGTTTATTAGCGCTTCTAAATCTATAAAAGATTTAAGAAAACAATTTTCTTCAAAAGAAAAGGATTTTGAAAAACTCACTCTTGAGAATGAGAAATTAAAAGAGGAAAACAAGTTTTATGGCAAAAGAAGCGCCGATAAACCCGAAAGCTCAAATAAGGATTGTACTTCTTGCAAATCTCTAAAGGAAGAAGTAGAAAGTCTTAGAAGCACTTTGCACAAATTCAATTCTTCACACAAAAATCTCAATGAAGTGCTTGTAAATTTGAAATCCACTAAGCACGGTATAGGCTTTAAACATGAGACAAAAGAAAACGTTGAGTCCATTACTAAACCACCTAAGACTCAACTTAGGCAAAGCAAAATAATTTTCAACACTCAACCTAGAAATTTTAATCCTAGAATTGCATCTCATCCTAGAACAAATGCTAGGAGAAATATTGGAATGTATAGACCACCTAGACAAGACTTTCCAAAACCACATCAAAACTATATTTCTAAAAATGTAGTGAACACTAGAAGAAACGTTGGCATGTATAGACCACCTAGACAAGATTTTCGAAAACTACATCAAAACTATGTTCCTAAAAATAGAGTGAATAATTTTAGACCCCCAAATTACTATCATCCTAGAAGAATGCACAATCTGAATGTCATTTGTCATTATTGCAATAAAATTGGACATATTGCTCCCGCATGCTTCACTAGACATAGACATTTCACTGCAGGGCAATCACACCAATATGTTGCACCTAACGCACAAGGACCCAAAATGGCTTGGGTACCAAAATCTCATTAATTTGTTTTGTAGATGTGTTTGAAGGGATCAAGTGTACTTTGGTACCTTGATAGTGGATGCTCCAAACATATGACCGGGGATGCATCAAAATTCCTTCAACTAAAACCCAAGGAAGGAGGAAATGTTGTTTTTGGAGACAATAACAAAGGAAAAATTATCGGCATTGGATCGGTCGGTAAGGACGAATCCTCCTCCATTAAGCATATTTTGCTAGTTAAAGGTCTCAAACATAATCTCTTGAGCATAAGCCAATTATGTGACAAGGGAAATCTTGTATTGTTTGACTCCAAAGAATGCTTAGTCATCCGTCGTAGTGATTTTAAAATTATTCTTCGTGGTTTTAGAATGGATAGCATTTATATGGTTGATATTGAAAATTCTTCATCAAGTTATGTGAATTGTCTTTTGTGTAAAGAAGACGACATGTGGTTATGGCATCGTAGAGTAGCTCATGTAAATATGAATCTTTTAAACAAACTAGTTTCACAAGATTTAGTACTTGGTCTTCCAAACATGAAATTTGAAAAAGACTCTATTTGTGATTCATGTCAAAAAGGGAAACAAACAAAGGCTTCTTTTAAATCCAAAAATATTGTTTCAACCACTAGACCTTTGCAACTTCTACACATGGACCTTTTCGGACCTTCTAGAATTAAAAGTCTTGGTGGTAATCTTTATGCTTTTGTTATTATTGATGACTATTCTAGATTTACATGGACATTATTTCTTGCTCATAAAAGTAATGCCTTTCAACTTTTAAAAGTTTTCTAAAACGTGTTCAAAATGAAAAGGACACAACCGTCACTTCCATAAGAAGTGATCATGGGGAAGAGTTCGATCACAATCTCTTCGCGGACTTTTGTGAAGAACTCGGTATTGAACATACCTTTTCGGCTCCACGTACACCACAACAAAATGGAGTGGTAGAACGTAAAAATCGATGTCTCGAAGAGATGGCTAGAACCATGCTCGAAGAGGCCGATATTCCCAAATATTTTTGGGCGGATGCCGTGAGTACTGCAAGATATGTTTTAAACAGAGCTATAATTAGACCGATACTCATAAAAACTCCCTATGAACTCTATAAGGGAAGGAAACCAAATCTTTCCCATCTTAGAGTCTTCGGTTGTAAATGTTTTATTCAGAACAACGGAAAAGATAACTTGGGAAAATTTGATGCGAAATTTGATGATGGAATTTTTCTTGGTTACTCATCACGTAGCAAAGCATATAGAGTGTTTAATAATCGAACCAAAACTGTTGAGGAATCTCCTCATGTAGTATTTTGTGAAAATGATGCTCGCTTGGCGAGAAAGAATTCTTGTGTTGATCTTGCAGATGCTTTAAAGAAAATCAATCTTCAAGACGAGGTACAAAAGGAGGATCCAAAGGAAGTTCAAGATGAAGTCATGGAACAACCTTCGGAAGAAGTACCACCACAAGAAGAAGAATCGATGATGCCTAAGGCTTGGAGGACGTCTAAAGACAATCCACTTGACCAGGTAATTGGCAACATCGAGAAAGGGGTAAGTACACGAAACCTTCTTAAAGAATCCTATCCTTCACTCAAGAACGAAACACATAGAAATTAGACATCACTTTATAAGAGATCACGTTCTCAAGGGCGATGTCGAAATTGAATTTGTTGAAACCAAAAATCAATTGGCCGACATCTTCACAAAGCCTTTAGAGAAAGACTCCTTCCAAATTCGTAGTGAACTCGGGATTCTTGACTCCACGTTGATCTAATTCATGCATTGCATTTTTATGTTTTAACAATTACTAACTTGAGCGTCGGAGGCGCCTAATTCTTTTTTGCAGGTATCGCCCCAAAGACAGGGGGAATTATCAGACACTGGTGCAGAATAATCGATTTCTCCAAAGTCAATAATCGATTATTCCCCATTTACGTTTTATGTTTATTATGCTGGAAAATTGACATAATCGATTATACAACACTACAATCGATTATCTAACAGTTCTGGCTTTGCAGGATTTTAGCTGTTAAATATAAAAATCGATTATCACATATCCCTAATCGATTATGCTGACATTTATTTTCAGGTGTTAAGTCACTGTGTGACAATAGTCAGTGTAATCGATTTTTCTATTCCGTCTCGGATGTTCGTTACTACATTTCCTGAAATAATCGATTATCTCAAAAGCACAATCGATTATCCCCCGAGTCAGTCCTTGTTTTTCTAGTTTGCATAATATTCTGTCTTTTATTTTATGTATTTGCAATATTGTTCAATCAATAAAGAGTTAGTTATTGTTTTTTGCTAATGTCAAAAGGGGGAAGATATGGGCTATGCACATTGGCATAAATTGAGGGGGAATTCATAACTTGAGGGGGAACTTGTTGCATATCTATATACTTGTCTTGGATCATCATTATGAATTAATTAATATGCATATCCCGATATTGGTTTGCCATTATCAAAAAGGGGGAAATTGTTGAAACACGTTCTCAAGTCGCTAAACTAAACGTGTGTTCATATTTGTAGGTTTTGATAAATGACCAACCGACGTGAACGGAACATTGACATATGCCGAAGTCCAAGCACAAGAGAAACAAAGATCAAGATTTAGTAAAGCAACAAAGTTATACATGAGTCGTTCTATAATTGTGATCTTGATCGACAATTGATTCAAGACTTGGCTTCTCTCGTAAAATCATTTTTATCAAATAATGCATCTTTAATTTAAATCAAAATGATTTTCAAACATTTCTTTTTAACCAAAATGAATTTTAAACATGTCTTTCAAATCTGGACAAAGATAATCGATTATGTACCTTATAATAATCGATTATGTTAAAGCAGTGTACACTAGATTTTACAAAGCAGTAAGATAATCGATTATGTACCTTATGATAATCGATTATGTTAAGGCAGTGTACACCAGATTTTACAAAGCTGCAATGTAATCGATTATGTACCATATGATAATCGATTATGTTAAGGCAGTGTTCACCAGATTTTTCAAAGCTACAAAATAATCGATTATGTACCTTATGATAATTGATTATGTTGAGGCAGTGTTCACCAGATTTTTCAAAGCTACAAGATAATCGATTATGTGCCTTAGGCTAATCGATTATGTTGAGACAGTGAGCATCAGATTTTACAAAGTAGCAAAATAATCGATTATGGTTTTCTGGTAATCGATTATATTAAAGACTGTTGCCAAAATATTTTCAAACGCTGAAAGATAATCGATTATGTACAATCAGACAATCGATTATGTTAAGAATAAAATCGGGAATTGATTTTTGAACGTTGTCAGGTAATCGATTATACGATTTGGATAATCGATTATTCTGCTTAAAATCTGGGAGTGATTTTTGAACGTTGGCAGATAATCGATTATGCAGAATCAGATAATCGATTATCCTAGCACAAAATCAGCAATTTGTGATTGGCAATTAAGCAACGGTCTTGGGTGTTTTGAGCACTATAGCTACAACTCAAAATCACTCTTCTAAGCACAACAACTGATTACATTCTTGCTAAACCTTACATACTCTCTTTGCAATCATTTTATATTCATTTCATAAATTTTTGAGAGCCAAACTCTTGACGAAATTGTTGTGTTCTTGAGCGTATTGTTTTTACTCATATCTACTCTATTAAGAGAGCCTTGTCTTGAGTGCTAAGTGTTTGTACACACTTGAGGGGATAGTCTAATCCCTTGTTGTAAGAAGGAAAAGTAGTTCCTTGGTTTGAAGTCTTGAGGTGCAGTATCCTCGAGCAGGTTGAAGTCTTGTAGAGTGTATATCTACGAGCAAGTGTAACGGTTTGTTAAGCACCCGTAAGCTTAACGAAGTTAGTGTAAAACTCGAGAGAGTATCTCAGGGACTGGACTAACCACGTGTTGTGGTGAACCAGGATAAAATTCGGTGTGTTCTCTCCTTATCTTTTTAATTACTGCACTTACGTTATTCCTGCAATTTTTAATTCCGCAAATTTACATTGTTTTTTATTATAACGCTATTCACCCCCCCTCTAGCGTTAAGCGTATATTCTAACAGACTCCACACCCATAACATGCATTGGTACAATAGCGGCATACCCCAGAATGACACCTCCTACACTTCAAACAACAAGGATAATATCTGCTAGGCTAGCTCGTCTCACTAATAAGATCTTTGGTACCATATATTTTGCTTACACTACGAGCATCCTTCCTACCCTTCCTTTTCGGCCTTCATGTGGGAGGGTTAACAATTTTTGTACCATCTTATTATGTGGTTCTTTGCAATTTCCCTTGCTTGTCACCCCTATAACGCTCTTGAGCAAACTTGCAGCATGGCGCCAAATTTTCCTTTCCGCACGCCGGTCAAACCTGGATGGGGGTACCCAGCCTAGGGAATTTGTCCTTCTTTTAACCCCTCTTTCCAGAATCATAACATATTTCAAGAGTCATCTAGCATATCACTATGTGGTGCTTCTTATAAATCAGACATCCCGACTTATCGGTACAAACAACCCTCTTCCGTTTCATAGGTGCTCGCGATACATGATCTAGTGGCGTGGTTACATTAAGGGGAACAATACCATTTTTTCTAACAACTAGTGCTTCCAATCCCTCCATGGCTCGACCCATTCTCCCAACAAACTCTTATGCAATTTCCCCCATATTTAATAACGTGGTCACTCCTTCTTCACTGCTTCTAACTCGAGGACTACTCATCTGGAAAAGGAGACATAATAGGGAAATTATCTTCCTATATTGAGATCTATTGCATGATCTAGACCTTGATATCTATTGCATGACCTAGAATATCAAAGAAGGGTGACATTCCTAAATATCCAAGTAGCCTCCTAATTTATATGTGGTCGACAACATATAGATAAGAAGGACTCTACTAGACACGACTCTGAGACATCTGAGGAAACGTTAAAACCTTAGGCTCTGATACCAAGCTTATCACACCTCGACCTGGGGGAACGCGGACGATTCTCAATCGAGATACCCCATTCAAGCAAGCCTACTTGTTGCTTTCTTCCCGACCTTACTTGTGAGAAATTTAAGAATCACTAACGAGAATTAGATATGTGAAGAGTAAAGTGTAGCACATATTTTTTCCCTTACTTATAGAAGCCTCATTTACAAATTTTCAAATAATACAAATTCATAGTTACAAGAGGAAACATGTTTGATAACTAAAACATTTCTAGTTCATTACCCTAAATCAAACACCACCCACAGCATGTCTACGGAGCCTGGAAGTGGAACAGAAGAGTAGTATGAAAGTCTCGGTGACTAGGCCCTGGCAATACCTCATATACAATGTACAATATCAAGTGACATAAGGTCTTGGAGTAGAATATGGATCACCAAACCAGCTGAGAAGAGGGTAAGCTATTAACGGGGATCAAAATTGCATGTTGAGGAACCACCTACATCCATTATAGATGCATCGCCCCCGACAAAAAAGACGTTAGCACATATGGAATAATTCTAGTATATAAAACTAAATACCCTCTCATCGAGTAGAGTACCAATATAAAATGAGAGAAACATGAAAAAATAAGAAACTCAAGTAATACTAAATGTCAAGTTAAAACACAACTAATTCAAATTAAGTATTAACAATTTTGGTTGAGAGATCATCAACAATGACACACCACTATATCACGGAGTTCAATCTCTCCCCGATTAGTTAAACCATCTTACCCCAATATATGAGTCTCTTAATCAAAACATAACACCACTATGTGCGTGATATGGCATCTGATCTATGCCTGATTGGCTAAGCCGTCTCACTACAATGTCGTGTAGGACGACATCATCTTATGATAGTAATCATCTCAGCAAAAGTTAAGGGGAATAATCTCAACGCATCAATCTCGTCCCAATTATGGGGAATAATCTCAACATATCAGCACGTGGATTTACCCTTCATTCAACTCCTACACCGACACATGTAGTCTCGTGTGTGGGTCTTAACAACCCACCCTTCCTCGGTTCGGTAATGATATCCCAAAAATATTCATTTATTTAGGATAATGGAAATAGAAATATAAATTAATCGCTTCATTATCAATTTTAATCAATCACAACAACTTAATTTTGCTGGCACTCCTGGCCATATGTAATGTTCGCCATTCTTGGCACGATGGCCGGACTTCATATTTCACGCTTTCATTTCTTTACATCCAACGATCATTATCATATACACCAATATATAGACACTCCGGAAATCATATCTTTAAGTTCATTAGTAGCAAGTGACTTAATCATGTTGAATTTCTTTCCAAGAGTTGAGCATAATGATTGGCAATTGAAACACAAGTTAGAATCTTAAGCGACTAATACACCATTTATTCTTGTAATAGTTTTCCCTAAAAGGTAGCATGATTTATTTAGTTTTAACTTGTGTGTATGTAAGAACTCAAACATGTTGAAAACGCTTACAAAGAAGAGAATGGTGATTTACAATGGAAACATGGATTCAAATCCTATGAATTAGTTACAACGACCATATTTGGGCATTTTCCCATGAAGGGGGAGCATAACATCATAGGGGAAATTTGAACATGAATCGAGCACATAAACATTTAAGCATTTCAATCATTGAAGCAATTTGGAACATTAGGAATAGAATTTTAAACAACCACATTTGGAACTTACGAGGAACTTATGGATTTCAATTCTAGAAAGGGGGTTTAGCCAACATACCTCAATTAAGCTTTCCCTTAGAGGTAATACAATGTCCCACACTCCTATAAAGCTCAATCTATAGAAACATGACTAAATGTAACCATAATTAGGAAGGTGTTCTTAGATTTAGACCATTCTGACATTTCATCAAACACATAATATGAGAAATCGATTACAAGATCTCATAACAGAAATTACTCTATCCCCACCATGAATTTTAAAGCATACAAACAATATACAATATCCTTATATCACCCATCAACCTTCATTGGTCACATGCATGCTCAACCATTTGATTCAAACCCACCAAAATCACATTTTCTAGTCTTCACATACTTCCAAACTCGAGATTGAGGGATTATGGCTTCTGATCACCATCCCACAAGCTCCACAATGATAACATCCTACTTAAACCCATTATTAAACTTTGAATAAAAGATAGGGATGAAGTATTACCTTGTAAGTAGACGGTCATGTGAGTTTCCCCATTGAATTCCCAAGATTTGAGCAAGAACCGGAGAGTTGAATTGTTAGAGCTTCTCCCTCCCTCTCCCTAAATTTATATCCTCACTCTTAAACATTAATTTATGATTTATAAAATGACCCCTAAATGCCGTATATCAAAATAGAGTCAGATTAGAAAAACTTTAAATATAACTCCCGATGTCAATTATGTTATGTAATTACGTCATAACATAATAGATCTATGGCGAGAAGAATGGCTACAAAATAGTATGTTAATTCGTGATGCAATTTCTTCATAGAAGAACCAATCTGCGACCAACAGAGTGGCCAGAAAATGGTCTTCAAATTTTGGGTTCGGCTTGGTTAGGTTCGCGATGCAATTTCGGGGTAGCAAAATGGATATGCGGCCAGCAAAATGGCCACAAAATTGTCTTTAAATTTTGAGTTTCTTCTTAAAATTTCCATGGTGATTCCGGGGTCAGCGAAACATATTTGCTATAGCATAATGGACCACGGAAGTATCATTTTCTTCAAATTTTTGTACCAACTCCACGATGCATTGCTCAATCCAAAAGTTCATGTTGTATGACACTAGCTTACCTTGTCATAATAAAAACTTAAATTCTTGGTGAACTTATACGGGGCTTTATATTGCTTGTCTACGTGTTGGTTACGAAGATGTTATTACAAACTTGAAGAAAGAATGGTTATATAGGACCTAAAAGTTGTTTGTTAACTCTTATTGGCTGGAAATGTGTTGTTAAGTATGGATATAATGATGGGAAGTTATAAGAATATGTTTGGTAATATGATGGTTATGTTGTAGCTTGTTGGTTGTCGTGTTGAATAATAGTCTTGTTAATGATGTTTTATGCTTGTTATTGATAAGTTGTAACGACCCGATCGATCATTTTGAGAGTTATAGCCCTATTCTCCCATTTCCAGCTTCTTTTGTGTTCTTCAGCTATATGATGATATATCGAGTTAGTCGGTTCAGGTTCGGAGTGGTTTCGAAGTGAATTGAGACACATGGCCTCTTATTTGAAAGATTAAGTTAAAAAAGTTGATCGGATATTGACTTAAGTATAAACGAACTCGAGTTAGAATTTTTATGGTTTCTTTAGCTTCGTTAGATTATTTTGGACTTTGAAGCGCATCCGAAATATGATTTGGAGGTTCGTGATAGAATTAGGCTTGAATTGGCGAAGAATTTTAGCCATTTTGAACAGTAGTGAAAATTTTGATATCGGGGTCAGATTGGATATCCGGAAGTTGGAGTAGGTTCATGGTGTTTTTATGACTCGTATGCAAAATTTGAGGTTATTCGGACGTGGTTTGGTAGGATTCGGTATCGTTTGTGGAATTTGGAAGTTTAGAAATTCTTAGGCTTGAATCCGGGGATAATTTGGTATTTTGATATTTTTTTAGCGGTCTTAAGGTTTGAATAAGTTCGTATGACGTTATGGGATGTGTTGGTATATTTGGTTGAGGTCCTGAGGGCCTCGGATAAATTTCGGGTGGCTAACAGATCATTTTTGGCCTTGGTGAGATTGTTGTTATCTATTGCTATATTTTTCTGGTTTCTTCTTTCGCGATCGCGAGAGGTCCTCGCGTTAACAAAGAGTATTTTGTGATCGGTGAGATTTTGTTCTTCACATTCGCGAAGGATAGTACGCGAATGTGAAGGTGCAGTCTGCGTGTGCATCACGACCGTGGGAGCATGGTCGCGTTCACGAAGAAGAGTGAGGCAGTTGGGACCACAGATCTTGGTGCTAGACGTTCGCGAGGTGGTGGTCGCGTTCTTGAAGGTTGGAGATAGTAAAGCATCGCATTTACGAGGCATGTGTCGCATTAGCGAATAGTAAATTGAAGAGGCAGTCAAGTTATTCTACACGAACGCAAGAGGACGGTCACGTTTGGTAGAAGGAAATCTCGACAGATAGTGTTAAATTCAAAATTGAGGGTTTGAGCTCATTTTTCATATTTTAAGATCTAGATCACGGATTTGGGCGATTCTTGAAAGGATTTTTGTGAAGTTTGGGTAAGTGTTTCCCACTTGGTTTTGGTTAAATTCCATTATTATTTCTTGTTTTTTCATCTATATTGTGATTTGGGCTGAAAATTGGGGGGAAATTGGAGGTGTTCTTGAGGTAGAATTTGGAGGTTTTGAATGGGATTTTATCGTCAAATTGAGTAAATTTGGTATGATTAGACTAGTGCGTGAATGGGCTTTTGGTTTTGTGACTTTTGTCGGACTTAGAGACATGGGCTCGGGGGCCGGGTTTGAGATAATTTCGGATTTTTTTCTATAATTTGGTATTTTTCTTGTTGAATTGATTCATTTAGCCTATATTGATTGTATTGTATTTCTTGTGTCTAGATTCGGTGCATTTGGATGCCAATTTGAAAGGCGAAGGCGTTGCGGAGTACGATTTTAGCTTGGTTTGAGGTAAGTAACACTTTCAGCCTTGGTTATGAGGGTTCGAAACCCCGAACTATGAGTTATGTGATTAGTATTGAGGTGACGCACGTGCCAAACGACGGGCGTGCACCATGAGAATTGTGGCATGGGTTAGTCTATGGCACCGTTTACTGACTCTATCCTATTGGTGTCCATGTTTTCATCATGTGATAATGTAATAGAGTTGTAAATCATGCTAGATATCATGTTTAGGCTTTATGCAACTATTATTGGGACCCTTAGTGGTCGTTACTTCCTGTCATCTCACTATTTTCATTAATACTTCATACTTAGTCATGTTCATGCAGTTTTTTAATATAATATCTTAGTCTTAGTTATGTATTGATTCATCGTATCATTGTTCCGAGTTTGTTTTCATAACATTGTAAGACCGTGGGTGAGACCGTAGAGGTTGATGACTGAGTGAGGCTGAGAGCCTAGTTATGAGTGACAGTTATGGTAGCACTTGGGATGTAGCCTACAGGAGCCCATACGGAGTCTACAATACACCCCTAGTGAGCGCGAATGATATTATTGAGGGGTGAATTTCCCTGGAAATGGATTCGTCTGAAGTATTTGATACCTGAAGATGGATTTCTCCACAGGGTTAGATTGCCCTTTGTCCTCGGTACTGGGTGACTATATGTTCCGATATGGATTTCCATGGGCCAGATGGCCATATACAATACCGAGTGGTTGAGAACTTGAGAGTGGAAGCACATGGTGCATTTCATACGTTATGCGCATTGTCATGTAGAGATTAGCTGAGATGTATACCTTACACTGTTCAGATCTGTATTTGCTTTATTGCTTTGAGCTGTATATTAGACTTGAAAGCATGCTTACGTTTCTACACATTTACTTCTGTTTAACCTATTGAGGTTGAGTTCGTCACTAGCTTTCAGTCTAAAGTTTGGAGTTGTTACTTACTAAGTTGGTGTACTCACATACTCCATGCACCTCGTGTGCAGATCCAGGCGATACCAGTCGTAACGGCTGTTGCTTATCAATAGGCGCCATCATGACGGTTGATTTTAGGTCGTGACATAAGTATATGTGAACTATGTTGTTATTGATATTTCTCTAGTTGTTGTTGATGTTGTTTGGAATTGGATGAAAGTGAAAGTTATAAGGGAAATGTTGTCTGATTTTATACAAGTGACCTCTACCTTAGAAGCATGTTTATAAGTCCTTGTATGACATTAACTACAAGTTTTAGTAGCTTAATATAGATTAATGTATTCGATAAGACATACAGTGAGTCCTTACGTAAACGATAAAGGTATGCCAAGGCACCTTCTTTCTTTCTTTCTTTTGGAATGATCCTGAACGAACAAAATGTAAGCGAATGATATTCATAAATGAATCTACTCATAGTAGTATAAAATATCATGTTCATTGTTGACGAGCGCAAAACACAACATGAAATTGATGTTGGCTAGCCAAAGATAGTACAGTTTAATTATCATCTTCACATGGATTGGATTTAGATAATGTTCAAGTAATTCTGGTTTACGATATTCAGGATGATTAACACTTTGGTTAGGATGATTAATAACTAAATTAGCTATGAAAACTAACGCAATTAACAATTTATCACAGAAGACAAGAGTTGAGAAACACCGAAATAATTAATGGGAGAAATAGATGCAAGATAGCTATTTGAGATCTAACTCTAGTTTAATCCACTATTGTTCTAATGATTCTCATGAATTCAGTTGATGATTAGTTCAACGTGTAGCCAAAACTTCGATCTCTATTTAATCTTAACTCTACGAGGTGAATTAATATAAAATGTTGTCACAATATGCAAGAATGCGTTAATGGATTAGTCTTTAGGAAAATGTCTCTCGAATATTCTCATATCTTGATTTAGTTAACAGTTCAACAAGCTCTTTCAACTACTTAAAAGAATCATTGAATTAAACCAAATAAAATAATATGTAATCATCAAAATATTCCTCTTTGATTAAATAAACTTGTGAATAGAGCTGCAATAAATTAAAAACTCCATAAACGAGTTCATCCAAATAACTCGAGTTAATATCCATAAATATCAATCGAAATACCATATCTGTCAAACCATAAAAGTTAACTACTCCATAATCATGGATAAAGTCATCACAAATAGAGTTAAAGAATAAGAAAACATGAATTCAATCCAAACTCGGGTGTTAAGTTGAAGAAAGAATGATGGATCCTTGTGCTTTGAGTCTCCAGTGCTTTTCCAATATTCCATAGGTCCAAAGTCCCTTCCATAACGTGTTTTCGGCGTATTTATAACCTATAGAAATAGGTCCGAACAGAACTACCATTTTCAAGGCAAAGTTGGAAAATACTCTGAGAATTGTGTACATGTGCGACACATCTCGCCATGTCCCGTGCATCGTGCATGTGGCTTTTATCAGAGAGCTGCAATTTTTCACATTGTAGTAATTTTGCATTACCACCTTGCACAGTGCAGCGTGCCCTGTGGCGTGGTAGTGTAATCTTTTCACAGTAAAAATGTGTGACGACCCGGCCGGTCGTCTTAAGAATTAATACTCCGATCCCTTATTAACTATTTTCTCCAAGTATTTTTTGCTAATTATTTTGCCGTGATATTCAGTTTTGAGTTTCGGAGAGTTTTGGTACACTTAGTCCCTAAATGAGAGCTTAAGTGTTGGAAAGTGGCCTATTGTCGGAACAGTTTGAAGATGGCATCGGAATAAAAATACGATGGTTCCATTAGTTCTTTTAGGTGATTTCAGGATTAGGGGCGTGTTCGGAATGTGTTTTGGAGGTCCGTAGTTAATTCAGGCTTAAAATGACGAAGTTTGAATTTCGAAGTTTCCGGTCCGATAGTGAGATTTTGATTCGAGGTTCGGAATGAAACTTGAAAAGATGCAATCGTTCCGTCATGTCATTTGGGATATGTGTGCAAAATTTAAGGTCATTCGGATGTGGTTGGTTATGTTTTCTATTGAAAGCGTATTTTGAGAGAATTTGATGTTTTTAGTAAGCCTGTCAACCGGTCCGGGTTGACCCGGGACCGAACCGGACCGGCCCGGTATAAACCGGGACCGGACCGGCCTGGTTCTTAAGGGGTGGGCTGGGCTGGGTTGGGGGGGAGTGGTTAGAACGGTTAGGATTTTAGGATTAAGACCCGTGACCGGACCGGCCCGGTAAGCAAAACAGTGCTTGAACCGGTCGACCCGGACCGGGACCGGACCGGTACAACGGTCAAAAATTTAAAAAAAAAAAAATTTCTGAGCATGTGGGCCCCACAGGACCGTTGGCAACGGTCCAGAACCGTTGGCCAACGGGAGTATTTTCAAAAATGGCCACTTTTTTGTTTTTTTTTTGTATTAATTAAATTACATTATTAACCCTTCTTAAAATCTATAAATACCCTCCCCTCTTCTTCATTTCCTCACTCAAAATTATCAATCTCTCTCTCAATTCTCAAATTATCAATCACTCTCTTCTCTTCAATTTTCAAGAATTCATATTCTAATTTTATAATTTTATTGTCTTTGTTTTCCCGAATTTAATTTATCGTAATTTCTCATTCGGAAATCGGAATTCTAAGCTTGAAGTTCAAGTGTTCAACATTGAAATACTTGCTTGACGTTTGTTCGTGGTAACACCGGATTTGCGTAATCAAGTGCTAAATTTATTGTCGAATTCGGTGCACTCTCTCCAACTCTTTCTCTTATTTAATATTTTAATTGCATGTTTGATTTTAGCTTATATATTAATTTTTACAATATGTTGAATGCTGCTAAAAGAGCGTGTAGAAAAGTTACTGGTAGGGGTGGAAGTAAAAAAAGGGGTAGTCCTGTAGCTTCTGGTAGTAATAGTAATGACCCAATAACACATGTTTCTGAATCATCGCCTAATTTGCAAGATGTAGATATTGATTATGAACAATTACAAGAAGATTACGGAATAGAAGATAATGAAATTGGAATAGCAGATGAGATACCACCTACACCGAGTAGTGAAAATGTTGGTAGTATTGGAGTTGGAGTTGCTAGTGCAACAAGCGGTAGAAGACCACTAGTCGGTCCAACTTCTACTCGTAAAAAAAGAAGTCCTGTTTGGAAATTTTTTGATATAGTAGAAGGTACTGATAGAGTTAAGTGCAAACTTTGTAACGAAACATTTAAACATTTGACCGGAGGTAATTTAGGGGGGACTGGGACACTTATTAGACATCTGTCGACTAACCATCCTATAGAATGGGGAGCTAATGGGGATGGAAGTCAAACAACAATTAACCCTACTACCGGAGGTCTCCTAAAATATGATAAAATGAGGGATCGAGAGGAATTAGCGAATATGATTGCTTTGGGTTGTCTACCTTTTTCTTTTGCTTCTTCCTCTTATCTTATTATGTATATTCAAAGGATATACAATCCTTTGTTTAAAGGTATCCCTAGAAGTACTTGTAGAGCAGACATCTTTAGACTTCACGGCCAATATCAAACATACATACGTTATTTGTTTAGTCACCTTCCTTCTAGAGTATGTCTAACTTCTGATATTGGCCATGCTGTTAATGGAAATGATTATTTAACAATTACATGTCATTGGATAAATGATAATACTTGTATGCAAAAACGTATTATTGCTTTTAAATATGATGAAGATCAGAGTCATACTGCTGCATTTATTAGTAGTACAATTATTGAAGTTGTTGAATTTTATAATCTAAACCAAAAAGTTTTGTGTATGTCTTTTGATAATGCTTCAAACAATAATGCTGCAGTTTCAATTTTAAAATTGAATTTGCAACCACCTCTTGATGATATTTTTCATGTTAGGTGTGCATGTCATGTTTACAATTTAATTGTTAAAAGTGGGCTCGATTTATTTTCAGTTGAGATTACTCAAGTTAGAAGAGCAGTTGGAGTTATTCAGGGAAATAATAGACAATCTAGAATAAGAGAATTTAAGAATAAGTGTATGCAGTATAACCTTTCACCTAGATTCATGCCAGACGAAATAGTTACTAGATGGAATTATACGTATATATTTTTAAAATGTTGCTACAAATATAGATTTCCAATAACTGAAGTTGCTAATGCACATTGTACTGATCCTAGGCGTATGTTAACAACTGATACTTGGGAGGTCATTAGTGATGTTGTTAAATTTTTACATAAATTTTATGCTGCTACTGTTGTGTTTTCTGGCGCATATTACCCAACTGTTACTATGGCTTTAGTACATATAGCTGAAATTTCTTTGCTACTATATGAATTTAAGAAGAAAGATAGATATACGGATGTTGTTGTTAATATGCAAGCGAAATTCAAAAAATATTTCTTTCCAATTCCTCCAGTTTACTTAATTGGTGCAGTTTTAAATCCTTCTATTAAAATGTCTGATTGTCACCAATTAATGAATGCTTTATATACTTATATGGAGATTGGGCCCACTGGAAGCCCAAATTTGTATGATTCTATGAACCAGCTAAATGAACATTTGCAATATCTATATAATTATTATGCAACTCAATGATAATTCTCGTGCTTCAACAGATGTAAATCCCGCTATGCAATGTAGCAGTTCTAATGTAGATGATGAAGAAGGCATTGATAGTTTTAATATTTTTTCAACTTTTTCTAACACTCAAAGTAGTATCAGGAATATTGATGAACTTCAATTTTACTTGCAGAAGCAAAAGGATCCTCGCACCAATGAATTCTCACCGTTAGGCTGGTGGCATGAAAATGCAAAGCAATTTCCCGTTCTTTTCGCTATGGCTCGGGATGTCCTGAATGTGCCAATTTCCACTGTTGCATCCGAGAGTGCATTTAGCCAAGCAAGACAACAACTTGGAGACACACGCCACTCATTGGGAAGCAATGCTTTGGAAGTTTTAGTATGTTTAAGAGATTGGATTAGATCGGAACGAAGAAATCAAGGAAAGGAAGATCTTGATAGCCCAGAAGACGAAGAACTTGGAGATATATTAACGCATGGAAACCCATCCGAATTTAACTCGCCAGAAGAAGGTCAATCGGTTCATATTGATTACGATGAACTTGCTAGGGCAATGCAAAGAATTTGATGATTCGGATTACTACTAGTTTACTACTTGTTACAAAAGATGTAAAGTTTTTACTACTTAAGATACATATTAGTTTTTCGATTTGAATTTAAGAAATAAAGTAGCACTTGCAATAAGTGCAAATTTTTTCCCATCTTTTGTTGTGTTCATTCAATTATTATAAAGAATTAATATAACTTAATATTTATACATAATTCTAAAAAAAAAAAAATACAAAATAACGAAACCCGGCCCGGCCCGGACCATTACAACCCGTAACCCGTACGGTTCAATCTAAGCCTGTCTCAACCCAGCCCGGTGAAAACCGGTACTGTTTGTAACCGGCCCGGCCCGGACCGGTAACCGGACGGGTCGAAAAAAATTCGATCCGGACCGGACCGGTGGAACCGGTTGACACCTCTAGTTTTTAGGCTTAAATCCTTGATTAATTCGAGTTTCCGACATTTTTTTGGGTGGTTTAAGGAATAGAAAAAGTTTGAATGATGTTATGTGCTCTAGGCTTAGGTGAGGTCCCGGGGGCCTCGGGTGTGTTTCGGATGCTCAACGGGGCATTTTTGAGTTGTAAAAGATGCAGATTTCTGTTCTGGTCTGTTGCAGACTTTCCTTCTCTGTGATCGCAGTTGTAGTGTAATTTTGTTGGGGGTTATTTTTTTCTATGCGATCGCGGAAGTCAACCTTGTTCCCTCTTCGCGTTCACAATTGTTTTCACACGTTCGCTTAGTAGAATTTGAAGCTAGTAATTACTTGTATTTTCCTCTCCGCAATTGCATGGTCCTGTTCGCGATCGCGTACGTCTATTTCTTTCTCTTCTACAATCGCGGGCCTTTGACTGCGTTCGCATAGGCTATTTTTGGAGCATTAATATTTTATCATCTACAATCGCAGACGACTTTCGTTGATCGCATTGAACAAATTAACTGCGCAATTATAAACATTTCAAAACCAAGGGTTTAGCCATTTTTACCAAACTCAAGCTTGAGAGCTCGGATTTGAGGGTGATTTCGAGGGGTTTTCAGAGGCATTGATTGGGTAGCGATTCTAGACTCCTTTTTGCTTATAACCCACTAATCTAAGCATGAATCCCTCCTTTAATTTCAGATTTTAAGTGAAAATTTGATAAAACTTCATAGACTGAATTATTGAGTTTTAAGTGGGTGTTTGACCTCCGATTTTAGAAAATGTTTTCGTGGTTAGACTCGTGATAGTATGAGGGTCCTAAAAATGTTAATTTGACCTAATTTTGCAATGTTGGTTTGAGGGGCAATTTGGTCATTTTACCTAATTTCACGTCTTTGCTTTGAATTAAATCGTAGAACCAGTTGCTTGAGATATTATTTATGATATGTAATTGAATTGAATAAACTTGGTCCATTTGGAGCCGGATACTTTTGGAAAACATGTGGTTTCGAGTTGATTTTGGAACCGGTTCGAGGTAAGTGGCCTGTCTATCCTTGTGTAGGGGACCTCTCCCCTTAGGATATGATATTTGGTAATTGAATGCCTTTGACGTGAGGTGACGAGCGTGTACTTGAGCTAATTGTTGAAAATTCAGTTTTACTTGAAGTATTTAAATTGAGTTTCTTGCTTACCTATTTTACTCTAATTGTACATTTAGCATGTGTTAGTTTAAAAAAGCATGTTTAGTTGACTTACTTTCCTATTTGCTTAAACTCCCTTGTTTATATTCCGAAAAGCATGTTAGGTTGGAATTTACTATTACTTGTTATGATCTTAGCCATTACTCGGATATTTTTGAGCTGTTATTATGTGTTTTAAATTTGGGACTACGGGACGGCATCCCGGGAGATCTCCTGCACGTGTTATGTTTTGGACTGAGAGTGCGGGATACCAAGAGATCCCTGGCACATGTGTGTGCGTGTGTGTATTGATGATACCATGATATCCTCGGGATACCAAGAGATCCATGTCTTACCTATTGAGGATACCAAGAGATCCTCGATTATCATTCTTGTCATGGGCGGTATTTCCTTGTGTTTGTCTTATTTCTGTTCCGCTGTGTTCCTTATTTATCTTGTTTAGTTTCTCGATGTAGACTCTCATTATACTGTTTCTTTATCCTATCATTTGTTATATTTTATCTTAGTAGGGCCCTGACCTTCCTCGTCACTTCCCGACCGAGGTTAGGCTTAACACTTACTAAGTACCGCTGTGGTGTACCCATGCCCCTTCTGCGCATGTTTTTCATGTGCAGATCCAAGTACCTCCATCTAGGCGTATCATTATTGAGGCGGGGAGATCTATCAGGGACTTCAAGGTATTTCCTCCGTGTCCGCAGATCTACAGAGTCTCTATCTTATTCTACCTCTTTAGTATTTAGCCTTTCCTTCTTGCTGTTGTTATATACATTCTGGTGTTAGAGCAGTGTACTACATTTCTGACAGCTTGTGTTCCCTTGAGTTTCCGAGTTTTGGGATGATATTGTAGACTTCTGCGATATTGAGTTGTATATGTCAGGCGGTATTTATATACAATTTTTCTTCTAATTGTTCAATTTTAATTATTTATTTTCTGCAAGTTGTATTATTTTCCGCACTGTTAGGCTTACTTAGTCGTATGGACTAGGTACTGTCATGACATATTCATGGTGGACGAACTGGGGCCGTGACAAGTTGGTCTAGGTTCATAGGAGTAACGGAACCATGCCAGTTTATTAGAGTCTCCTTTACCGGTACAGAGATATCTGTACTTATCTACGAGAGGCTATGTAACTGTAGGAAAATTTTCACTTCATTTTTGATTTCCTTGTCGTGCGATATTTTGATATCACAATTCTAAACTTCTTCCTTCTATTCTCTCACAGATGGTGAGGACACATGCTACTCGGGATGATCAGGCACCCGCGCCCCCTACTATAGCCGTTAGAGGCTGGAGGCGGGGTAGAGGCCGAGGACGCACATGTGGTGCAACAAGAGCACCTGCGCAAGCTGCCGACGAGGTACCACTAGTAGATCCAGCCGGAGTCCAGGCAACTAACAGGCCTATTGCCACTACTAATCCAGCTCTTCAGGAGACGTTAGCTCAGTTCATGACTATGTACACCACCTTGGCTGAGGTAGGGTTACTTACTCTTGCTGTAACCACATCCTAGGCCAGGGGAGGACCCCAAACTCCCGCCGCACGCACTCCTGAGCAAAGAGTGCATGTGGAGCATGTCCCACAGATCATTCATTTACTGCCTGCAGTGCCAATTCATCTCGAGGATGGGTCAACTGCTTCAGAGGACGAGCAGCAGAGACTTAAGAGGTTCAAAAAGAATGATCCTCCAGAATTTAGTGGATTATCATCAGACAATGCCTTGGAATTTCTAGAGGAGTGCCACCGTATTCTTCCCACTATGGATACAGCTGGATCTAGCTGGGTTTCTTTTATTGCCTTCTAGCTTCGGGTAGTCGCCTATGATTGGTGGCGCACTTATAAATTAGATAGTCCAGTCGAGCCAGCTTCTCTGACCTCGACCCGGTTCTCAGATATGTTTGCGAGAGAGTTTGTCCCATAGAGCCTTAGGGACGTATGGCACGTAGATTTTGAGTATTTGCGCCATGGTGCTATGACCATTTCAGAGTATGCTATTCAATACACCAGATTGGATAGGAATGCACCGACCTTGGTTAATACTGTCCGCGAGAGGGTTCGCCAGTTTATTGAGGATCTTAGCCCATCTATCAAATCTAGCATGGCTCGAGAGTTTGAGATGGACATTCCTTATCACCAGGTAGTAAGCATTGGTAGGAGGATCGAGGGTATGCTCGCTATGAAATGAGATGGAGGCTAAGAGGTCTCAAGAGTCAGGCCACTACTCTGGTGCCCGTACCCCAGTACCAGGTCGTCATGACAAGGGTTATATGGGTCGCCCCATTCATTGAGCTCTTTCAGAACCCAGTAGTGCTCCAGCTCCTCCTAGGCCTCAGGAGTCTTACTATGCACCTTCGGTATCTAGTGCGCCTCCTGCGCAGGGTGGTTTGAGAGGTCAGTCCAGCAGACCTGGCCCTAGCCAGTCACAACTACCACGTCCTCCCAGAGCTTGTTTTGAGTGTGGTGACACCCGCTATGTGGTGAGGTATTGCCCTAGACTTGAGAGGAGTGCACCTCCACAGACTTTTCAGCCACAGCGTGCTCAGCAGAGTTCTCAGGCCATGATCATAGCTTGAGGTTCTAACCCATCTGCTCAGCCAGCTGATTGCTGGCAACTCAACGCTACATGAATGTAGGGAGCTTGGAGTGGAGTTGTATTGTCTGTTTAGCCTAGAATCACGTTTCTACTTCTAATTGCACTTCACACATTTTGGTTTTTTTATATTTATAACTACTATTGTGAACTAAGGATTAAAGCTAAATTATGCTAAGGGGATAATGCTAGGTTGTAATTAATAAGGAGAAAGACACTAGAGTCATGTCATCACATATGTGGTTAACTAATGGGTAGAAACTACAAAGAATAGATTGACATATTTGGGATTTATGCTATAACCGTTGTGTAATTGTACCCACTCTCACACCTCTCGGTAGAGAGAGAAATTTTTTCCAATTGACTCTCTCGAGACCAATTGGGTAGGCTAATTAGGCCAAGCAACTAGGATTCTAGTAGGGTGAATACTCTCCCTAGATTTAACCCGTTAATTAGGACTACCATTTCCCATGGGTCCATCCCTATTTCTTGTTGGGTCAATTTTGGGGTCACAGACTCTCTTTCTCAAGAAAAGTCAAAACCCACCAAGCTAGAATTAATGTTTGCAACTACCAATCCTTAATTAAAGCATAAAATTAACCCAAAAATACCCAATATCAATCTATCATTAGAAAGCAACAATCATCAATTCCCACACTAGGGTTGAGCCACAACCCTAGATAATAGGTTTAGCTAGACATAATTGAAGAAGAAATAGAAGAAATAAACATATTAATTAATTACTAAGATGAAACTACAAGAATTAGAGAAATTAATGCTAAAATGCCAAAATAGGCTAAAACGTTGGTCTTCACGAGCGCAGCTCTGTTCTGTAAATACATCTTTTCGTAAAAATGGTAAAAGGTTCTATTTATAGTGGGCTGGAAAAACTGGACAAAATTACCCCTGCGGGGTAAGTGCTGGCCGCACACTTATGAACGCGACTGCACTGGCTATTTGAATTCCATTTTCACGCTCTCTGAAGTATCTGGCGTGGACCGCGCAAAAGTGTGGTGCAGCCGCTTGAAGGTCTGGCGCGAACCACGTGAAGATGACTGCGGACGCGTGGCTTGTCTTTGCCCAAATTGCTAACTCTCTGAACTTTGTGACGCAGGCTGCATGCCATAATGGCACGGCCATGTGAGCTGAACGCAGGCCGCAAATTTCAATCCGTGACTACATGGTGAAAGTCCTAATTTTGAACCTCCTAATGCTGCCGCGTGCACATTTGTGTAGTCCGCACTAGGTACCTTTGGCCATCACTTCACTTGGCCTTTGATACTTGAGCAGGTTTCACTCTGTTTTAAGCCGATCATTGACATATCGTCACTTTGTTGCTTAAACCTACAATCAAGCACAACTTGTGAGCATTTTGGGACTATTTTGTAGCAAATTATACTCAAAGCATAGGAAAATAGGGGCATAAAACACGTTAAATGCTACTTATGAACTCCCCCAAACTTATGCCATTGCTCTTCCTCAAGCAGACAAAATAAGACCCACCTCTTAAAGGAAACATCCGAGTTATTCCAGCTATCCTATAGTAACCTCAACAAGCATCAATTGGGACTAACAATTGCCCTCAATACGAATGCATCATTAACACATTTAAACTTTGAAAATGTGGATCAAGTGTGACACAAGAGCATCAAGAATTGACACATTTAATCAAGTAACTTCTCTCAATTACTTTGGTCATTGTGGAACCCAACCTCACACATCCTCAACTCTCCCAAAGCGAACCTCACCTTTTTTGAGTATTGACACACAAACCGAGGTTGATGGACTTTCACTCATCTCTCTCAAGAAGAAGGTCACAATTCCGGCTCTAAGTACCACATGCTTGTCCCTTATATAAGTATCCACTAATGTAGGTTCCCTTCAACTCAAGATCATATAGGGCTTTTGTGTAGTCATTGTGAAGGCTTTTGGGTAAGGGTAGGATATGTTTTTGTTGAAGTGGGTTCAATCTTCCCTTAAGCACTTCTTTTGATTCATTTTGGCATACTTTCTTGAATCATTTAAGTATTTCGCTTATTTTCAAGGGGTTAGAGGGACACATTGTCGCTCTTTCTTATGCAATTCAGAGATTGCTCCTTTTACTACTTTTCCCACACCTTTTTCACTATTATTTTCCCTTTATCCCCTTTTTGTTCTTATTCCCATTGTTCTTTCTCTTTTGTCGTTTTCTTTTCTTTCTTTTTTCATTGCCTTCCTTTTCTTTTGCTTTTGTACCTTTTACAACTTTGTCTCTTTTCTTGTATCTCCCCTAAACTTAGACATTTGCCATTACTTAAGGGAAGATTAGGGTGCCAAGAGAGGGTATCATTAAAAACGGGTATAGGCTTGTAGCTTTGGTTCTTGAAAGAAAAAGGTTAAAGGCTCAAAAGGGTTGACTAGGGATCATTTCATTGGTAGGCCATGGAATTGTTCAACTTAGCATTTGGATCAAGGAGAGCCTATAGTCACTTCTCAAGTTAAATTTCAGTTAGGATTTTGCCTCAACTAACATTCAGGTCAAGTTCTAGACCATCGGTTCGGGACTTGGACTCAAAATTCGAATTCTCACCACACACACTCAAGTATTGCTAAATACATCGAGTCGAGGTCCCACAACGACCTTAGTTACGATTCAAGCGCACAATGGTCCAAAATGACCACATAATGGTTGTTTGGTCAACACAAGAGCCTCAAGGCCACGACTTTCACCATCATAAACACAACATTATGTCTTTGATCATGCAATTAAAGGCAAATGTGTTAGGCCCAAGCGAAGCTTTTCCTGAGGTACCCTTAACTACGAAATATCAAAATCAAAAGAAAAATAAAAAAAGAACTCAAACCCTTATGAAGGTTGTCACGCCATCTACCATTGGGAAGAGCCACCCGATTCTCACAACACTCCACCCTTGGAATGAACCGTGGCATTAAGAAACCAAGGGCTTATTGAAAATGCCAAAAACAAAACAAAAGTCAATGAGCCTATCTACGAAGCTAAAAATGAATGTTTTTTGCGGAAATAGAAAACCGAACGAATATGTACAATAGGGGAGTAGAATATACAATGTGGGATGAATATATACATAAAGCAACTTTATATACAGACCAATAGATAATAAAAAGTACGAGAAAAGTAGTTAAAATGTATAGTATTGTACAAACCAACTAGAAAATCAAGTCAAAAGATCATAAAAGGAGTATCAATATGTACAATCATCCAAATAGATAAACAGTAAGGTGTACCCTCACGAATAAGAGCTAGCATTGTCCCCCATGACAACTACCAAATAAGCACAAAATATCAAAATAAATGATACAGAGGAGCTCCCTAGGATCGGTCTATATGCATGGGATCCTCAGTGGTCCCTGGTTCTCTGTGTGGGCGGGAACCTCAGATTGGTTCCCGGCCTCCTACTGCTTGGTTGCTGGGACTGGGGCCTGATCATGGACCACCTGAATGCTGGATAAGTCACCGGAGGGAATCTCCTAAATCTCTGCAAGATCAATCACTACACCCTCAGTACTGGGCATCTTCCTCTTCTTCCTCGGGGGCCTAGGTGCCTACTCCTGCTGTGGCTCTGGAACTGGTACTGCTGCAGGAGGGGCTGACTCCTCAAATAACAAGTCTAAAGACAGCTGATTTGCCAATAGCTTGTTCACATTCGCTTGAAGCTTCTTCACTGACTCCTTGGACGCCCTTGACTTTGTCATCTTTTTGCGCTATCTGGCAAGCTTTTTCAGAGCGATGCCATGTGAATCTACCACCTTAGTCAAGGCGGACTGAGTCTTCATAATCTTCTCCTAGTTGGATAGGATCTTCTTCAATGTTTTCTCAATTGACTGAGATATCTGGACAGTGGCTGATGCAGAATGGGCCTCAACTGAAGTGGCCAATGTGGAAAACTTGGATGTTGCAACTGACATCCAAATGTTTAAACTGGACAAAGTCTTTGCTAACTCCTGGACCGTGAAACGGTTGGTCCAGGAAGAGGGGGCTATCGCGCCAGCTGAAGAACTAGGACCCGTAGAGGGGGAGGCCACATCATTAGTAATAGTGGCAACTGGAATGGAGGAGATCTTAGTAGAAAGATCGACAATGGACTCTACCGCAACTGGCTCCTTAGACTGGCTAGTCGGGGAAGAGGTGGATGCCTTGTGCTTTTTGTCCTTTGGGTTGTCTGGCCCCTGAACGCTAAACAATGAGAATGGGGACATTGGGCAAACTGTCACATCATAGGACTTCTTCTTTACCTTCAAGTCCCGGAAATACATGTTGAGAGTGTTGGGGTATGGGTTGTTCCAAATGCTATCAACTCCCAATGAAGTGATCGCCCTATACATCACATTCTCCACATTAATAGGGAAGACCGCCATGAAAGAGGAAATCAGCACAGCCAGGGGGAGTGGGATAGTCTGGTCATGGGAAGTGGGGTCAAGCCTGTTGAAAAACAAAAGTAAGCCACCCTCTCACTTCGAAGTTCAAAATCTTCCTCTAAATCTTCACCCCCGCCTGTATCCAATCTGGAACAGTACCCGGATGAGCCAAATACTTAGCCAACCATGGACGAACCTCCTCAATCATCTCCAATTTCTCATTGTATTGGGTCTTTTCTTCATCGTCAAAACCTAAATATTCATTGAACACCTTCCCGGAAAACACTACATTTTTGTCTCGCACTTTGGTCACAGCCGAGTCCTTTTGGTGTAGGCTATATTGTAATTAAATTCCTTGACCATGTGCTCATTGGAATCTACCAACTCATCTCTAAAATGCTCCCACCCTACTCTGGTATGAAATTGATCGTGTACATTAGGGAGTATGGGAAATAGGTCTCGTGTTATTATGCTCCTCTATGGAATCAATTTTCTTGTAGGCCATATTTCTCTGAATTTGTGGAAGGCCACTTGACTAACAAAGCGGTCCTCCCAAACTTTCGCTTTTATTGTTAGTTCAATACCACCAACCTCGGGCACCCCACTGGCCGGAACCTCATCATTATTGTTGTTCCCACTTGCTGCACTCTCCCCAGATACTGAAACTGTGGGGGAGGTGGAGTATTCACCGCTACACACTGATGAGCCATCAGACTGTACATTCTGTGGAGTTTGGGATGTAGATGGCGCTGGGATTGAGGGAGCTCGCCCTGAGTCCACTGAGAGGTACTGAGAAGGGAGGTACTCACTCCCCGACTTATCATCATCACTCACGACCTGTTTCCTTGTTTTCAGTTTTTGTTGGGGAGTGAGTCTGGTTTGTTTAGCTTTTCCTCCCCGGGAGAAGTCACCTCGTCGGGGTTGTTTTGCACCTCGTCCTCTTTTTTTTTTACCATTGTCTGCAAACAAACATGTCTAACTTTGTTAGTATAAGCACATGCAGTGTATCAGTCGATGAACATAATTGCAACATAGCAGATGAACAATTGCAGAACACATTGTAGCATAGGCCAATGCAGATCACACTATCAGGGGTGCGTCCTCGTGAGAGGCACCCCGAACCGCGTGAAAGCGACCACGGGCTGAATGGGAAAAAGTTAAATTTCCACCTCTCTGAATCTCCCAACGCTGACCGCGTGAAAAGGGGGCGTGATCGTGTTGGGCCAGCGTGGACCGCACAAATAGGGAAGCAGATGCACTGGAAACAACTTAACTTTCAGAACCAAGGCCACCACGGACATCACCATCAGTAGGCGGCCGCATCAGGGACGTGTGGACCGCGTCAACATGAGGTTAAAGTAGGGACTGAGTTAGGGTTTGGAAAATTCATCCATTTTACATCAAATTCTAACCCCCACTTGTCCCTACTCAGTTACCCAATCACTAACCATGCTAAACACATAAAACTAATCATCAAATTGTACCCTAAACTAACAGTTCTAATAAAAATGGGCAAAAGAAAAGAAGTTATGTTATTGAGGAGTATAGAAAATGAGAACTAAGAAATTAGTTGATTAGGAATGTAGGAGATGTTACTAGCTTGATGACGAACGAGATTAATGAGCCCAATTACGCAAGAGAAATAGTCTTAGAAGAAGATGAACAGTAGATTAGGGTTTAGGAGTTCAAATTGCGAAAAGTGTAAAATGGGGCCTTACGTCTCTATTAATAGAAAACTGTGGGGCCCCTTACTTACCCAACAGCGTGGCCGCGCATAACTGACCGGGGCCCGCGGTGGGTTTAACTTTGAACCCTTTTGCAGGAAGAGGCCCACACGAGCCGCACAAAAGAGACGCGGCCGCATAAGACCACCGCGGACCGCAGAATCATGACCGCGGCCGCACAGTAAACTTTAGAGACCAGACAGACATGTTCATCTTGAGCCAGTGCGGACCGCACAAAGCTCACCGCGGCTGCACTGGAAATCTTTGAGACTGTGCATTTTTACACTTTTGTTTGCACTGCTTCAACACAATCCCTGCAACATCTCACAAATAATTAGCTTAAAAATCCTAATCTACAATGAAAATCAAAGAGAAAGAAAAAGACATGGGTTGCCTCCTAAGAAGCTCCTCATTTAACGTCGCGACACGAGGCATGCTACCATCATATCACTTCAAATGAATGAATGGAACCACGTGGCTGTCATCAACTTCCCAAAATAATGCTTGACACGATGCCCATTGGCTTAGAAAACTTCACCATTTTTGTTCTTGAGATCAATAGCACCAAATAGGGTTACACCAATAACTTCAAATGGACCACTCCACTTAGACTTCAGCTTTCCTGGGAATAACCTCAACCGGGAGTTGTAAAGAAGAACCATGCCACCAACCTTGAATTCCTTTCCCCGGGCATATTTATAGTGAAGATACTTCATCTTGTCCTTATACAAGGACGATTTGGAGTAGGCATGAAATCTAAACTCGTCAAGCTCATTGGGTTTCTCAACCCGGAGATTCGCCGCAACATCCCATTCTAAGTTCAACTTCCTCAAGGCCCACATAGCCTTGTGCTTCAATTCGACTGGAAGATGACAAGCTTTCCCAAACACCAACCAGTACGGAGACATACCAATTGGGGTCTTGTAAGCCGTATGATAGGCCCAAAGAGCATCATCTAATTTCTTCGACCAATCGGTCCTATTGGCATTGACAGTTTTGGACAAAATACTCATAATTTCTCGGTTGGAAACTTCCACCTGACCACCAGCTAGAGGATGATAGTGGTGGTCACTTTGTGATTTACTCCATACTTGGTAAGCAATGAATCAAAAGCCTTGTTGCAAAAGTGAAATCCCCCGTCAATAATGATAGCACGGGGGTGCCAAACCTTGTGAAGATAAACTTTTTCAGAAATTCCACCACATTGCGGGCTTCATTGTTGGGCAAAGTCACGGCTTCAACCCACTTCGAAACATAATCCACTGCCACCAAAATATAAGTGTTCCCACAATAGCTCACGAAAGGACCCATAAAGTCGATACCCCAAACATCGAAAATGTCCACCTCTAGAATTGTGTTGAGAGTCATCTCATCTTTTTCAGAAATGCCACCGCACCTTTGGAATTCATCACATCTCTTGGAAAATTCACCGGAATCTTTAAACAAGGTAGGCCAAATGGAAACCACAACTAAGAACCTTAGAGGCCTTCCTCACCCCACCATGATGGCCACCATAGGGAGAGGAATGACAAGCCTCTAAAATACTCAATTGTTCTTCTTCTGGGACACATCGACGAATCACACCATAGGTGCAAATCTTGAACAAATATGGCTCATCCCTATAAAAATCCAAGCTATCCCACTTGAGCTTCTTTCTTTGGTTAGAAGAAAGCTCATACAAGTTTATACCAGTCACAAGATAGTTGGCGACGTCGGCAAACTACGACATATCATGCATTGATATTGCAAGGAGTTGTTCGTCCAAAAATGCATCATTAATCTTAAGGCCGTCACAAGGCCTCCCCTCCTCTTCCAAGCGGGGCAAGTGGTCTGCCACTTGATTTCACTCCTTTTTCGGTCCATAATTTCTAGATCAAATTTTTGAAGAAGTAACACCCATCTCATCAATCTCGCCTTGGAGTCTTTCTTGGTCATCAAAGACCTAAGGGCGGCATGATCGGTATGGATAATTACTTTTTCCCCCATAAAGTATGGTCGAAGGTTTTCCATGGCAAAAAAAAAATAGCTAGCAATTTCTTCTTGGTGACTGTATAATTCCTTCGAGCTTTATTTATACTATTGCTTGAGTAGTACACCAGATGGAACATCTTGTTGATTCTTTGTCCTAAGACTGCCCCTACCGCAATATCACTAGCATCGCACATGAGCTCGAAAGGCAAGCTCCAATTGGGTGCGATAATGATAGGGGTTGTTGTCAACTTTTGTTTTAAAAGCTCGAAAGCCTCCATGCATTTCTCATCAAAAACAAACTTGGCCTCTTTCTCTAGCAACTTGCCCAACGGGTTAACTACCTTAGAAAAATCTTTGATGAACCTTCTGTAGAAACCCGCGTGTCCAAGAAAACTCCTCACCCTTTTGACAGAAGGAGGGGGAGGAAGCCTTGAAATGACTTCGATCATAGCTTCGTCAACTTCTGCTCCCAGCTTTGAAATCTTGTGATCCAACACAATACTATCTTCTACCATAAAATGGCATTTTCCTAATTGAGAACTAGGTTCGTGTCTTCACATCGGGCCAACACTCGATCCAGATTTACCAAAAATTCATCGAACGAATCCCCAACCATGATAAAATCATCCAAAAAGATCTCAAGTATATCTTTCACGATGTCGGTGAAAATAGCCATCTTGTTGGAAGGTCGCCAGATCATTACACAATACAAATGGCATCCTCGAGAACACGAATGTGCCATAAGGACATGTAAAGGTCGTATTTTCTTGGTATTCCAAAGCAATGAGAATTTGATTATACCCCGAGTACCCATCTAAAAAGCAATAAAATGACGGGCCGCAAGATGATCAAGCATTTGGTCAAGGAACAAAAACGGGAAATGATCCTTTCTAGTCACCTTGTTAAGCTTTCAGTAATCCATACAAACTCTCCATCCCTTCACCGTCCGAGTAGTTATAAGATCATTGTTGGAATTGCTCACCATAGCCATCCCCCCTTCTTTGGCGCGCGTTGCAGCGGAGAAGTCCAAGAACTATTAGAGATAGGATACACCACACCGGTATCAAGCCACTTGATAACCTCTTTTTTAACCACTTTTTGCATAGCCTTATTTAGTCTTCTTTGATGTTCAAGTGAAGGCCTTGCATCTTCCTCCAAAATGATCTTATGCATGCAAAAGGCGGGGCTTATACCCCGAATATCGGCCAATTCCCATCCAATAGCCTTGTTCCACTTTTGAAGAGCCGCCAAAGTGGCATCAACCTGCACGTTAATTAAGCAAGATGAAAGAATAACAACCTAAGTACAACTAGAGCCCAAGAATTCATACCTGAGGTGAGGAGGAAGTGGTTTTAACTCCAACACCGGTGGCTCCTCAATAGATGGCTTAGTTGGTAGAGTTTTGAGATTTTCAACATCCAGTAATAATTTCTTAGGCTCATATAAATATGAACCCATGCCATGCAATGCATTCAACCTCTACACTCTACCAACATCCTCATTGACATCCATATTTAAAAGAACGACCTCAAGTGGATCTTCAACATTAATCATCGCGCTTGTCATGCATTATCACTGCCGTGACAATGTCCACAAACGGGCATACCTCGATGCTATTTGGTTGCCTTATAGACTTGCACACATGGATTATTACCTTCTCATTACCAACACGGAAGGTCAACTCTCCCACCTCAACATTGACCAAAGCCTTCCCCGTAGCTAGGAAAGGTCTTCCAAGAATAATTGGGACTTCAAAGTCCACCTCAGAATCCAATATAACAAAGTCGGCCGGCAAGATTAATTTATCAACACGAACAAGTACATCATCAATTATACCCAAAGGTCGCTTCATTGACCGATTCGCCATTTGGAGTTTCATTGAAGTTGGGTGAGGTTTTCCGGTTTCCAAGGTCTTGAAGACCGAATATGGCATTAAGTTTATACTCACCCCCAAGTCACAAAGGGATTTTGCAAAGTCGACACTTCCAATGGTACATGTGATAGTAAATGCATCGGGGTCCTCAAGTTTTGGAGCCATAGAATATACAATTGCGCTCACTTGATGAGTCATCTTGATTGTCTCACACTCCGTTGATCTCTTTTTCGTAACCAAATCCTTCATGAACTTTGTGTACCCCGATATTTGCTCGAGTACCTTCACAAAAGGCACGTTGATAGTTAGACTCTTCATCATCTCAATGAATTTCTTGAATTGGTTGTCAACTTTTTGCTAGAACAACCGTTGAGGATAGGGTGGAGTAGGCCTAGGAAAGGGTGTCTTGGCTTTGGGCACTACCAGCTTGGGCATATCAATCACGTGTTCCCTAGACGTGTTCACGGCCTCTTGTGTCTCCTCCTCAACCTCATTAATATCAATCCCCACATCATTGTTTATATTGGGTTCCACTACATCCTCAACCACCAAAGACATATCATCATCTCACAACTCATCTTCATCAACCATAACTTGATTTCCTCTTGAGGTATGTACATCACCGCCTCTTCCACTTTACGTTGTTACCACCATCACATTATTGTTGTGCCCACCCTTAGGGTTTACTACTGTATCACTTGGTAGAGAACCCTTTTGATGAGTAATTAAAGATTGAGAAATTTGGCTAAGTTTCACCTCCAAGTTATGGATAGAAGTGTTGTGGCAAGCCAATTGAGCATCAGAGTCTTGATTGTTCTTCATCATTTGCCTAAGCATAACGTCGATTCGACCCATATCATAACCCAAAGAACTAGACCTTTGAGATTGAAACGGAAACAGGTTATTTGGTTGTTGATACATCGGAGGCCTTTAAAAGCCATGCCCCCGATTACCTTGACCACCATTGTTGTTCCACCCACCTTGACCATTGTTATTGTTCCAATTGTTGTTGTTGTTCCCGTTCCAATTCCCTTGATTACTTGATTTTTTTCCCCGAATTTCCACCTTGGTTGTTGTTATTGTTCCAATTACCACCTTGTTGATTGCCCCAATTTCCTTGGGGTCGCCATTGTTGGTTCCCTTGATTTTGTCTATTCCCTTGGTAGTTATTGACGTATTGGACTTCCTTGCTTTGATCATCATAGCATTCATTTGAATAACCGCCACCATCACCATTGTTATCTAAATTTCCTTGAGGTTGTTGCTCTCTTTGCCTCCTTTTCATCGTATTCACTCCTTCCATGGAATTGACTTGGCGCACGGGCTTTGGACTTGTTGCAATTGTGCTTTCGCCAATTGATTCATTATTGTTGTGAGTTTGACAATGCCTTGGCTGTGATCATGCAACTCCTTATGCAAATATATGATATTAGGGTCACCTTGAGGAACGTTTGATCGACATTGCCATGCCGAAGAAGTATAAGTCATTTCATCTAAAACATCACAACCTTCACTATAGGGAAGTTTCATAAAACTTCCTCCGGCCAATTGGTTCACAATACATTAGTTGGTTGTGTTGATGCCCCTATAGAATGTTTGTTGAATCATCACATCGTTCATGTTATTGTTTGGGCACTCTTTCACCATAGTTCTAAATCTCTCCCATATTTCGTGAAAGGGTTCCGTTGGATCTTGTTTGAAAGCCAAAATTTCATCACGGAGCATCGTTATGTGCCATGGAGAAAAGAACTTAGCGATGAACTTGTCCTCCAAATCATCCCATGTGGAGATAGAATGATTGGGGAGGCTCTCTAACCAATCCAACGCTTTTCCCCGAAGAGAGAACGGGAAAAGCCTCGGTCTCAATGCATCCTCCGAGACCTTTGTCTGCTTTCTACCCCAATAGGTATCCACGAACCCCTTTAATTTCTTATAGGCATTTTAGTCGGGCGCACCCATGAACTATCTTCTCTACTCAGCAGGGTCAGCATAATATTTGTAATTTGAAAGTTTCCCGCCTGGATTCGGGGAGGAACAATGGCACTCGTGTATCCTTGATTAGAGAGAACTCTTGGGGCCACTCTTGGTGGAGGCGGAGGAGGGTTTGGTATGTTCTCATTTGCATTGGTATTCGTATTGGCATTTCGACCTTTCCTCGGAGCTTGAGGTAATACATCTTCTTGTTCAAGATCCTCAACCTCCTCCCCCGAGACCACGTTGCCAAGAGGGTCATTTGCATTTAAATCCATGTGTACCTGAGTGATTGACACATAAAGTTAGTAAAAAGAAGGAAAGAGAAGCAAAACACAAAACTAGCTACACAGATAGTCAACACCGTAAACTCCCCGGCAACGTCGTCAAAAAGTAATCACTGCCAACAGCGCTACACGATTGTAAGGAGAGCGGGTCGCAACAGCTTTTACCCAAATAGTGGTTCGGAATCGAATTTCCACATGGAGCTTGGAGTGGAGTTGTATTGTCTGATTATCCTAGAATCACGTTTGTACTTCTAATTGCACTTTACACATTTTTGGGGGTTTTCATATTGATAACTACTATTGTGAACTAAGGATTAAAGATAAATTATGCTAAGGAGATATTACTAGGTTGTAATTAATAGGGAGAAAGGCACTAGGGTCGTGGCATCACCTATTTGGTTAACTAACGGGTAGAAACTACTAAGAATAGATTGACATATTTGGGATTTATACTATAATCGTTGCACAATTGTACCCACTCTCACACCTCTCGGTAGAGAAAGCGATTTTGCCCAACTGACTCTCTCGAGACTAATTGGGTAGGCCAATTAGACTAAGCAACTAGGGTTCAAGTAGGGTGATTACTCTCTCGAGATTTAACCCGTTAATTGGTACTACCATTTCTCATGGGTCCATCCCAATTCTTTGTTGGGTCAATTTTGGGGTCATAGACTCTCTTTCTCAAGAAGAGTCAAAACCCAGTAAGCTAGAATCAATGTTTGCAACCACCAATCCTTAATTAAAGCATAAAACTAACCCAAATAACAAATACTCAATATCAATATATCATTAGAAAGCAACACCCATTAATTACTCATACTAGGGTTGAGCCACAACCCTAGCTAATGCGTTTAGCTAGACATGATTGAAGAAGAAATAGAAGAAGGAAAAATATATTAATTAATTACTAAGATGAAACTACAAGAATCTTTGGAGAAATTAATGCTAAAATTCCAAAATAGGCTAAAATGTTAGTCCTAATGACCGCAGCTCTATTATGCAAATACAACATTTCCCAAAAATGGTAAAAGATTCTATTAATAGTGGGATGGAAAAACTAGACAAAATTACCCCTGCGGGGTTAGTGCGGACCGCATAATTATGATCACGATCGCACTGGCTGTTTGACTTCCATTTTGATGCTCTCTCAAGTATCTAGAGCGGACCGCGCAAAAGTGTAGTGCGGCCGCTTGAAGGTCTAGCGCGGACCGCGTGAAGATGTCCACAACCGCATGGCTTGCCTTTACCCAATCTCCAACTCTCTGAACCTTGTGATGCGGACCGCATGCCATAATGGCACGGCCGTGTGAGCTAAACGTAGGATGCAAATTTCCAACCGCGGTCGCGTGGTGAACGTCCTGATTCTATACCTCTCTGAACCTCCTTGTGCAGCCACGTGCACATTTGTGCGGTCCGCACTAGGTTCCTTTTGCCATAACTTCACTTGGCCTTTGATACTTGAGCGGGTTTCACTCTTTTTTGAGCCAATCTTTGACATTTTGTGACTTTGTTGCTCAAACCTGCAATCAAGCACAACTTGTGAGTATTTTGGAAATATTTTGTAGCAAATTATACTCAAAGCATAGGCAAGTAGGGGCATAAAACACGTTAAAATCCTACTTATCAATAGCTAGGGGTGAAAGTCAGGGAGGTAGAGGTCGCCCTCGAAGGGATTATATATTAGGCCATTCCTGCTCGTACCGAGGTTGTTGTCTCCGATTCTATCGTTACAAGTATTAAACTGGTCTGTCACAGAGATGCATCGGTTTTATTCAATCCAGGCTCTACTTATTCTTATGTGTCTTCTTATTTTGCTCCACATTTGGGTGTAGCCCAAGATTCTTGAGTTCTTATGTATATGTTTCTACTTATGTGGGGGATTCTCTTGTTATGGACCGCGTTTATCGGTCATGTGTGGTTACTATTCGGGGTTTTAAGACTAGAGCAGATTTATTGTTACTCATCATGGTTGATTTTGATATTATCTTAGGCATGAACTAGTTGTTTCCCCATTATGTTATTCTTGATTATCACACCAAGACCGTGATGCTAGCTATGCCAGGTATTCCACGTGCTGAGTAGAGTGGTACTTTAGATCACACTCCCAGTAGAGTTATATCTTTCCTTAAGGCTTAATGTATGGTTGAAAAAGGGGTGTGCCACGTATTTAGCTTATGTGAGAGTTGTCAGTGTTGATACCCCTTCTGTTGATTCGGTCCCAGTGGTACAGGATTATCCCGATGTGTTTCCAGTTGATCTTCCGGGCATGTCTCCTAATAGAGACATTGATTTTGGCATTGATTTATTGCCAGGGACTCAACCCATTTCTATTCCTCCGTATCGTATTGCTCCGCTAGAGTTGAAGGAATTGAAGGATAAGTTACAGGAATTGCTTGATAAGGGTTTTATTCGACCAAATGTTTCAATTTAGGTGCTCTTGTCTTGTTTGTGAAGAAAAGGGATGGTTCTATGCGTATGTGTATAAAATTACGCCAGTTGAACAAGGTTACAGTGAAGAACCGTTATCCTTTGCCTCATATTGATGATATGTTTGACCAGCTTCAGGGCGCACAAGTGTTTTCTAAGATTGATTTATGCTCCAGTTACCATCAATTGAAGATTCGGGAGCCACATATCCTGAAGACTTCCTTCAGGACTCAGTATGGTCATTACGAGTTCCTTGTTATGTCATTTGGGCTGACCAATGCACCGACAACTTTTATGAATTTGATGCACAGTGTGTTCCGACTCTATCTTGACTCGTTTGTCATTATTTTTATTGATGATATTCTGGTGTATTCTCAGAGTCGGGAAGATCATGAGCAACACATGAGGACCGTGCTTCAGACCCTGAGAGAGAAGAAGTTATATGAAAAGTTCTCAAAATGTGATTTTTGGTTGTATTCCGTGGCATTATTAGTCCACGTGGTATCGAGTGAGGGCATTCGAGTGGATTTGAAGATGGTAGCCGTCCTCAGCTATAGAGATTTGCAATTTCCTTGGCTTTTATGACATAGCCTTGAGGCGCTCAACGGACCTTTTAACCTTCTAAAAACCTTTTTGGGCTTTGGATTGATCCAAAAACGAATTTTTTGTGCAACCTAGTGTATATTCATAGAAGTTATAAGATGGAGCTCTTTAATTTTTTACCTAGAAGATTTTAATTCAAACATGGGTTTGATTCACACTCCATGTTCTGAGAAAGATTTATCATCCGAAAAGAGGAAAAAATGGAGTCTTTGTCGAAAAGGTCAAATCTTTGATGATTCCATCATCTATGATTGAGTTGCGAAAACTTCTGGATAGGTATCCTACATCTGAACCGAATTCTTTCTGGTAAAAGAATCTCTTTCTAGTTGCTCTGGAACAATTAGGAGATTCTCTAGAAGAAATACGGGGTTCTGCTTATGGCGGCAACATGCTTGGTCCCGCTTATGGGGTCAAATCAATACGTTCTAAGAAGAAAGATTGGAATATGGAGGTTCATCGATTGCAGCCTTTATGAATAGATTTACGCAGAAAGGTGCTCCATTTCAGTGAACAGAGAAGTGTGAAGCGAGCTTTCAGAAGATCAAGAAAAGTTTTGACTACGGCCCCAGTTTTAATATTGCCTACTGGTCCAGGGTCCTATACAGTTTATTGTGATGCCTCGTGGGTTGGCCTTGGTGCAGTGTTGATTCAGCACGGTAGGGTGATTGCCTACGCGTCCAAGTAGTTGAAGATACATGAGAAGAATTACCCTGTCCACGACCTTGAGTTAGCTACTATTGTTCATGCTTTGAAAATCTAGCGCCATTATTTGTACGATGTGCCTTGTGAGATTTATACTGACCATCGGAGTTTGCAACACTTGTTCAAGCAAAAGGATCTAAATTTGCGCCAAAGGAGGTGGTTTGAGTTGCTGAAGGATTATGATATTACAATTCTATATCACCTAGGCAAGGCCAATGTGGTGGATGATGCCTTAAGTCGTCGAGCGGAGAGTTTGGGGAGTTTGGCATATTTACCAGCTTCAAAGAGTCCTATTCGATCGTATCAGGGAGCGGCAGTATGATGACCCTCATTTATTTGTCCTCAAGGACAAGGTTCAGCGTGGTGATGCAAGAGATGTGACAATTGGAGATAATGGGGTAATGAGGACGTTAGGTCGAATTTGTGTGCCCAATGCTGATGGGCTTAGAGAGTTAATTTTAGCGGAGGCCCACAGTTCGCGGTATTTCATCCATCTGGGTATCGCGAAGATGTATCGGGATTTGAGGTAGCACTATTGGTGGAGGCGGATGAAGAAAGATATAGTTGGATATCTAGCTGGATCCCTCAACTATGAACAGGTGAAGTATGAGCACCAGAGCCCGGGTGGGTTGCTTCAGAAGATAGAGATTCCGGAGTGGAAGTGAGAGCGGATCATCATGGACTTTGTAGTTGGACTCCCGCATACGTTGAAGAAGTTTGATTCCATTTGGGTGATTGTAGATCGGCTGACCAAGCCCGCTCATTTTATTCCTATGTATACTACTTATTCATCGGAGCGGATGGTGGAGATTATATCTGAGAGATCGTTCGTCTCCATAGTATTCCAGTCTCTATTATTTCAGATAGAGGTACTCGGTTTACATCACAGTTCTTGAGGGCCGTTCAGCAGGAGTTGGGTACTCGGGTGGAGTTGAGCACATTATTTCACCCCCAGACGGACGGACAGTCCAAGCGCACTATTAAGATTCTTGAGGATACGCTCTGTGCATGTGTGATTGAGTTTGGAGGGTCTTTGGATCAGTTCTTTCCATTGGCGGAGTTTGCTTACAATAATAGTTATCAATCCAGCATTCAGATGGCGTCGTATGAGGCTTTATATTGTAGGAGGTGCAGATCTCCAATGGGTTAGTTTGATTCGAGTGAGGCCAGGCTATTGGGCACAAATTTGGTTCAGGATGCATTGGAGAAGGTTAAGGTGATTCAGGATAGACTCCGTACAGCACAGTCCAACCAGAAGAGCTACGCGGACCAGAAGGTTTGTGATGTTTCACATATGGCCGGGGAGCGGCTTCTGCTCCGGATTTCGCCTATGAAGGGTGTTATGAGATTTGGGAAGAAAGGGAAGCTGAGTCCGAGATTTATTAGCCCTTTTGAAATATTGAGGCGTGTTGGGGAGGTTGCTTATGAGCTTGCCTTACCTCCCAGCATGGCAGGAGTTCATCCGGTATTTCATGTTTCGATTCTCCAGAGATATCACGGTGACCCGTCGAACATGTTAGATTTCAGTTCAATCTAGTTGGACAAGGATCTATCCTATGTGGAGGAGCCAGTGGCTATATTCGACGGGCAGGTAAGAAAGTTGAGGTCAAAGAAAATTGCTACAGAAAAGGTTCAGTGGAGGCGTCAGCCGGCGGATGAGGCGAACTGGGCGCAGCTATTACACTCATCTTTTCACTACTTCAGGTATGTCTCTATGCTCGTTCGAGGACGGACGAATTTTAAGTGTAGGAGGATTTGAAGACCCAGCCGGTCGTCTTACGAATTAACGCCATGATCCCCTATTAATTGCTTTCCCCAAGTCTTTTTCTGTTAATTTATTTTGTCTAATGTTTAGTTTTGAGTTTCGGAGAGTTTTGGGACACTTAGTCCCTAAATGAGAGCTTAAGTGTTGGAAAGTGGCCTATAGTCAGAACAATGTAAAGACATCCTGGGAATAGAAATCTGATGGTTCTGTTAGCTCCGTTAGGTGATTTCGGGGTTGGGAGAGTGTACGTAATGTGTTTTGGAGGTCCGTAGCTAATTTAGGCTTGAAATTTGGAAGTTTGAATTTTTGTAGTTTCCGGTCCGATAGTGAGATTTTTTATTCGAGGGTCGGAATAGAATTACCGAAGTTTCAATAGTTCTGTCATGTCATTTGGGATGTGTGTGCAAAAGTTTAGGTCATTCGGATGTAGTTTGGGTAAGTTTTTTATCGAAAGCGTATTTTGAGAGAATTTGAAGTTTTTGGGCTTAAATCCTTGATTAATTATAGTTTCTGATGTTGTTTTGGGTGGTTTAAGGATTGGTACAAATTTGAATGATGTTATGGGATATGTATGTAGGTTTGGTTGAGGTTCCGGGGGCCTCGGGTGTGTTTCGGATGCTCAACGGGGCATTTTTAAGTAATAAAAGTTGCATATTTATGTTAAGGTCTGTTGCAGACTTTCCTTCTCTGCGATCGCAGCTATCCCTCCACGATCACATATTTTAATTTCGGAGGGGAATATTTTTGTTCTACGTGATCGCATTAACTGGTTCACAATCGCGGAAGTCAGCCTTGTTCCCTCTTCGCATTTGCAATTGTTTTCACACGTTCGCATAGTAGAGCTTAGAGCTGGTAATTCCTTGCATTTTCCTCTCCGCAATTGCGTGGCCCTATTTGCAATCGCGTACGTCAATTTCTTTCTCTACTGCGATCGCAGGCCTTTAGTTGCGTTCGCATAGGCTATTTATGGAGCCTTAAAATTTTACCCTTCGTGATCGCAGAGGACTTCCTGCAATCGCATTGAGCAAATTAACTAGGTAGTTATAGGCATTTCAAAATCGAGGGTTTATCTATCTTTACCGAAAAATCAAGCTTGAGAGCTCGGATTTGAGAGAGATATTGAGTGGTTTTCAGAGGCATTGATTGGGTAACGATTCTAAACTCCTTTTTTCTTATAACCCACTAATCTAAGCATGAATTCCTCCTTTAATTCCGGATTTTAAGTGAGAATTTGATAAAACTTCATAGACCAAATTATTGAGTTTTGAGTGGGTGTTTGACCCCCCAATTTGAAAGATTTTATATGGTTAGACTCGTGAGAGTACGAGGGTTCTGAAAATGTTAATTTCATCTGATTCCGAGACGTTGGTTTGATGGGTATTTTGGTCATTTTACCTAATTTTGCGTCTTAGCTTTGAATTAAATTGTCGAACCAGTTGCTTGAGATGTTATTTATGATATATAATTGAATTGAATAAATTTGGGCCATTTGGAGTCGGATACTCGTGGCAAACATGTGGTTTTGAGTTGATTTTCGAGCTGGTTCGAGGTAAGTGGCTTGTCTAACCTTGTGTGCGGGACCTCTCCCCTTAGGATATGATATTTGGTAATTAAATGCCTTGTACTTGAGGTGACTAGCGCGTACTTGAGCTAATTATTGAAAATTTGATTTTACTTGAAGTATTTAAATTGAGTTTTCTGCTTACCTATTTTACCCTAATTGCAAATTTAGCCCGTGTTTGTTTAGAGAAGCATGTTTAATTGACTTACTTGCCTATTTTCTTAAACTTCCTTGTTTGTATTCCATGAAGCATGTTAGGCTAGAATTTACTATTACTTGTTATGAGTTTAGAATTTACTGTGGTAATTTTGAGCTGTTATTGTGTATTTTAAATTTGGGACTACGGGACGGCATCCAGGGAGATCCCATGCACGTGTTATGTTCTGGACTGAGAGTGCGGGATACGAAGAGATCCCTGACATATGTGTGTGTGTGTGTGTATATATATATATATATTGAGGATACCAAGAGATCCTCGGGATACCAAGAAATCCCTCGTGTATATGGTGAGGATACCAAGAGATCCTCGGGATACCAAGAGATTCCCGGTTATCATTCTTGTCGTGAACGGTATTTCCTTTTGTTTGTCTTATTTATGTTCCTCTGTTACTATGTTCCTTATTTATCCCATTTAGATTCTCGGTGTAGACTCTCATTATACTGTTTCTTTATCCTATCATTTATTATATTTTATCTCAATAGGGCCCTAACCTTCCTCGTCACTACTCGACCGAGGTTAGGCTTTTCACTTATTCAGTACCGCTGTGGTTTACTCATGCCCCTTCTGCGCATGTTTTTTTTGTGCAGATTCAGGTAGCTCCACCCAGGCGTGTCATCCTTAAGGCGGGGAGATCTATCAGGGACTTCAAGGTATTTCTGCCGCATCCGCAGATTCACGGAGTCTCTATCTTATTCTACCTCTTTAATATTCAGCTTATCCTTCTTGCTGTTGTTATTGACATTCTGGTGTTAGAGAAGTGTATTACGTTTCTGACAGCTTGTGTTCCTGTGAGTTTCCGAGTTTTGAGATGATATTATATACTTCCGCGATATTGAGTTGTATATGTCGGACGATATTTATATACAATTTTTCTTCTAGTTGTTCAATTTTAATTATTTATTTTCCGCAAGTTATATTATTTTCCGCATTGTTAGGCTTACCTAGTCATAAGGACTAGGTGCCATCACCACATGTTCACGAAGGACGAACTGGGGTCGTGAAAAAACGGTACTCAGTACGTGCCAAGCCTAACCTCAGTAGAGCAGTAATGAGGTCAGGTCAAGGCATTACTTAAAATTAATAAGAAAAACTCTACAAGTGTGTAACAGTTAAGTAGTGATAGCAATAAACATGAGACAATTATAGAAGTACACTGATAATATATACACAGAACAAAGCCAAATAATACTTCACAGATGAAAACAAGGGATACCATGTCAGGGACTAAAACAACCCAAACACAGGTGAAGAAACAGAAAGTATCAACAAGAGTTGAAGAGTCACTACTGAGGTACCGCCTCGTATTCTCAAGTCATAATTCAATTCACAATCTTTTCTTATATCGTTGCGAGAGCCTTGCATTTAGTTATGACAATCATTTTCTCAGAATAGAATCCCACGTTTTAGCCACCTTATCACACCGTATGTCTTCCTTTATTTCCCCTACTATCCACGCGTATCAAGTCTACCTTATCTCACTGTATGCATTTCAACCCCAAAACCTTATACCACCGCATGCGTATCAATATCAAAACTTATCACAAATCGCACCTCAAGTGCCCAATACCACAACTTGCCAAAAAAAAATCAACAATAATAGTGTTTTCACAATTAAAAGCCCAAGATTCAACCACAATATACACAATAGTTTCAACAACAACAACCTGAAGTGAATAACTCAACAGAATAGTATTTTTCAACTTGACACTTTGCCTCAATGTGAATCATTGACCTTACAATTCAATCCCAACTTCAACAACAAGATATTCCAAGAATAACAACTTCAAGTAAAGAGTTAAATGGTTAAATAAGGAATACAGAATAAAGGAAACAAGTAACATAATTAGACATGTAGAGCAATTAGCAAGTATGAGATAAGACAAGTAGAACATATGAAAATATACTAATGATATCGAATATAACATGATAAGATAACTCAATTCAGGCATGAAAGGAATATACATAGCTAAAATCGGTAATTTCCATATATTCGCATGTGTACACACTCGTCACCTTGCGTACATAGCTTACACACATCACAATTATCAAAAAACAACATTAATCCTAAGGGCAAATTTTGCCCCCCCCCCCCCCCCCCCCACAAAGTTATGCAAGACACTTACCTCAAAACACGCTAATTTAATCCACTAGCGGGATTTTTCCTCGATTATCCGACTCTGAACGACTCGAATCTAGCCAGAAAAATTTCATACTATAAATATAAACTATAGGAAACTAATTCGAACAATAAAATTACAATCTTTACAAAGAAATAAAAAGTCAACCTGAGCCCGCGTCTCGGAACCCGTTCGTTAACGAGTCCAACCATACAAGAATTACTCAAATCTGACCTCAAATCGACTCTCAAAACTCAAAAATCTAGCCTAGGAAGTTTTCCCAAATTTTCAGCTCAAATCCCTAATTAGATGATGAAAATAGTAATAGAATCATGAAATATAGTCCAATCCTGGTTAGAATCACTTACCCCAACAATTTCCTTGAATAAACCTCAAACAATCGCCTCATACCGAGCTCTCTAACTCCAATATATGAAAAATGAGATGGACCCTCGTTGTTGAACTTTAAATTGTGTCCAAGTGTTATCTTCTTTGTGATCGTTGAAATTGCTTCGCAATCGCAAAGCACAAGTGCATAGGCTGCCAAATTAACACTACGTAAACGCAAAAGTCCACGTGCGAACGTGACACGTTGCCTCCTCAAGCTACGCGATGGCATATCACTTCATGTGATCTTGATGAACAAAAACGCGTGGACCTGCACCCTCCTCTTCCTTCTTTGTGGATATGACCTCCTTCACGCGTTTGTGATGCACTAAAAGCCAACTTTCTACGATAACAGACCTCTTATCGATATCATATAAAACAAATTTCCCCCCAGTGCCAAATAACTCTTCGCGATCACCACATCCCACTCGCGATCGTGTATAAGGAAACCAGTAGCAGTAGGTTCAACAGTTTTTAAGGTTCTGAAATGCGCGGAACATGATCCAAATTACACCTGACGCCCCAAGGACCTCAACCAAACATACCAACGAGTCCTAAAACACCATACGAGCATGTTAAAGCATCAAATCACATCAAACAACACTAGAACCATGAATCGTGCATCGATTCAAGCCTAAGGAACTTTCGAATTTCAAAACTAATTCTGCTTCATACCAAAACAATTGTGATTGACTTCAAATTTTGCACACAAGTCATAAATGATATGAAGGACCTATTCCAACTTACAAAATTGAAATCCGACCCCGATATCTATAAAGTCAACTCTCAGTTAAACTCTTCAACCTTCCAAACCTTCAACTTTCCAACTTTCGCCAATTCACGATGAATCGACCTACAAACCTCCAAAATAACATCTAGACACACTCCTAAGTATTAAATAACAATAATAATCTATTGGAACCATCAAAACTCTATTTTGGAGTTGTCTGCACAAATGTCAAACTACGATTTACTCTTACAACTTAAACCTCCAACTTAGGGACTATGTTTCCATTTCATTCTGAAACTCACCCGAAACCAAAACCAAATATTTCGAAAAGTCACATAAACATTATATAGCATAGTTGAGCCAATAAATAAGGGATCGATGCTAAAATACTCAAAGCGATTGGTCAGGTTGTTGCAGTAATTCTCATACTATAGATTACTATTGATTGTTATAATTTGCTTAGGCTCTTACTAGTTTATTTCATGTATAATTATATGCATAGAGTAGCATATCATGAACTTCTTTCTGTTTTGAACATGTCTCATAATTGAGCCTCGCCGAGTGCGGCATGAGCTTTGAAAGTTCGATATGTATTATAGTTTAAGGTAATTATGAGTTGGTTACACGTAGTTCGACATGAGCTTTAAAAGTTTGAAAGTTGCTTTGTTCATTAAGCTTGAATTGAGGTACGATTTATAGTTTTGATTTTACTCTGTGTGATTTGAGATCTCACATAGACCCGCATTGTGTTTTAGGACTAGTTGATATGATTGGACGGAGTTTCGAGAGGATCAAGTGAGTTTCAGATAATTTGAGGTTGGATTAGTGTTTCTGATCTGGTGCTTTCACATCTGGAGGTTTGGTCTGCAGATGCGAACTGGGGGTCGTAGATGCAAAAGATGGCAGAGGGCAGCAGGCCAGCAGTGTCTGCAGGTGCGTAGAGTTGGGCACATGTGAAAATGCGTAGATGCACTGCTATATCTGCAAGTGAAACCTTGGCCACAGAAGCGAAAGTTCCATTTTCTAGTAAAGCTCACAAAAGAGAGCCTTTTGTCACAAAAGCAATCTTGCATATGCAAGCTGGAGCTTTTAGAAGCGAGAATCTCAAGGTAGTGTATTAATTTTGAGGGTTTGGCTCATTTTCATTATTTTTTGAGATGGGAGCTCAGATTAGGGTGATTTTTAAGGCAATTTTCACCTACTTGGATTGAATAATTGCTTTTAACTCATATTTGATTGTTATTCGTGATTCTATTATTGATTTCTACTTTTGGTTGATGAAATCTAAGGCAGAAAATTGGGGGTTTTGTGAGAAGTCTTGGAGAATGAATATTTGGGATTTGAACCCTGATTCAGAGTTGGATTTGGATAAATCGTGGATATTTGGACTCATATTCGGATGGGTAGTTGGAATTTATAATTTTCGTTGAGTTTCGGGGTGCGGGCCCAGGTTGACTTTTTATGATTTGATAAAGATTGGAGTTTTATTACCTGTAATCGATTTATATAGCCGCATTTGATATTTGAGTTATGTTAGGAGTGACACACATGCTACTTGATGTGCGCAAGTGCATACACTGGTTATTCATGATCCATTAAGACTTTAGGCTATTATGTACCTTATTTTGATATCATGCTCCTTTGTTTTCTTCACTTTATGATTACATGAGTTGTTATTCATGTTAGAAATCATGCCTAAGCTATGTGCTTAATTGTTTGAGATGTGATAGAGTTATTCTTGCTATATCGAGTTGTATGTCTTAATTGTAGTTATACTCTCAATCATGATGTTACATTTGAGATGTTAGTGTAAATAATCTTTTTACCCGTCTTCTAAAGTTTATTTCTCTTTCAAACATAATGAGACACTTAAAATCTTTAAATACTACCAATATGACTATTTTAATAAATTGAATATTTTCTTTGGTAAAAAAGAGAGAAAAGATTAGTTAAGCTAAAATCAATAGAAGCGGTCTCCTATTTTACATCACTATATTATCAAGGATTCACATTTCCTAAAATGTGTCAACATAATAGCCGATCAATGCGTTGCAATGGACAAAGCCTATCGGCCACCTCTACCGACATTTGATTTTTCGGTTAAACCGAAAACCGAATCATTAAAACCGACCACCAAACCGAACACTGAACTTTTTAATACTATAAACCGCAAACCATCGAATCAACCGAAAAACCAAAACTCAATAAATCAAATTTTCGGTTCGACCTGTTTTTCAATTCGATCAATATTATGCCTACCCCTAGTGACGTTGGGTTGGGTAATAGATAAATATGAGGATGGGCCTTTTTAATCATGTGTACCAAGATGGAATTCTAGCCAAAATAAGGGTATATCTGTTGGATTTTTTGTTATTAATAACAGAAGGAGTGTGAATGAAAAATGTCGGGAAAAGAAATAGAGGAATGTAAAATTTTTAAGGAGTACACTTTACTAATGCACTTTGTCCCTCATTGGTAGAAGGAAAGAAAATTATTGTGTGTATACATATATATATATATATGTATATATATATATATATATATATATATATATATATATATATATATATATATATAAGCTCAAGAGCTAATAAGAAGGTAAGCCTCGCGCCGTCGTCGCTCGCTCGGCTTCCGCTTTGATAAAAAATTGATTGATTGATAAATCTTTTTGGACAAATTATTTTCAAATAATTAATTAATTAATTAATGAAAATTCAAAACACCCATGACCCGTGATCCGGTCCGGTCCGATTATATCTGTCGGATTTTTTTATTATTAATAACAAAAGAAGTGTGAATAGAAAATAGTGGTAAAAAGGGAGGAAGTAAAATTTTGAATGAGTTCACTTTACTAAAACACGTTTTCTCTCATTGGTGGAAGGAAATAAAATCTTTGTGTATATATAGAGAAGCTCATCTTTTAGCTCTTAAAGAGCTAAGAAGAAGGCACGACTCGCGTCATCGTCGTCGTCATCGCTTGCTCGGTTTCGAATTCGGATTCGATCAAAGATCGATTAATTGATTAATCTTTTTGGACAAAATTCTTTTCAAATATTTAATTAATTAATTAAAATTAATTATAGAAAATTCAAATTATCCATGACCCGCGACCCGGTCCGGTCCGGTCCAATTTTTCTTTCTCGAATTATTTTATCCGTTTAATTTTTTGTCAATATTTTCAACAGCTATGGATGTTCAGAAATAGTGTCAAACCCGTTTCAACAGCAATGGTTATTCTCAAAGGCTGTAAACTTTTTTAGAAACAATACCAAATTAGCTATAAATATTCCTTCAAATTCCAGATTATTTATTTACAAAATTTTATGATAATCTTCTTCTTCTACTACACAAAAATTCTAATGTGTTTTACAGCCTTCGAGTGGTTTGTTGTTCATCGGCGTTTGTGGTACCAACACTCCGGTGAGTTAAATCGTTCTATCCTAGGAGGATATATTACAAAACCTCGGGTACTTGAGGGAAATAATTTTCTTAAGTACATGCTGTATATTCAGTGGGCTCGATTTGTTCTATACGATTTCAAAATTTATTCTGAAGTTGAAATACTGTTTTTAGAATTTATTTCGACTAACTTTCTGTTTTGTTTTTAGAAAGATTATTATTTTATTTGCTTACATCAATGCAGATTAATAACAATATTTGTTTCATACTATAACGGTAGGGTCTAAATAGCCAAATAATATAATAAAGGGCATATTTAAAATATTTTTGATAACAAAGAGATATATTTGGCCTTTTTCCAACTATAAAAACTACGTCCATCATGGGTAAGAATAAACAATGTAAAATAATTCGTAATCAGTCCACAATAGTATCTATGTGAGTTAGTTGGGTCACAAGAAGAATGTGAAGATTTAGACAGTGATGAACTCTAAAAGAACTAATTTTACAGAAGGTGTAAATGGAAGGAATTGAAGAAAAAAGAGCAAGAAGAAAACCCAAAAGCTTAATTTTAAAGAAAATAAGACTTCGATGAAGAAAGAAAAGAGGTCAGACAAAATGGAGGAAAGAAATGACTTGGAGCTTTTTTTTAGGAGAATTCATGTCGAGGTGGTATATGTGGGTCCAATGGGTTGAGAAATGGAGACCGAAACGTTTTTGATACTTTTTTTTTGGACAAAAAGCACCTTTTTAGTGCTAAAAACAAAGTTACACAAATAGGTATTTCGTAGTACTATACTACAAATTGCTTCAAAGGAAATTTGATCATTAAAGTAATTCGCAATATAGTATTGCATTTTATTAAAAAAAATTAAGCAATTCGCATTACTATACTGCGAATTACTTAAATGCAGTGTAGTAGTGCGAATTACATAAAAATGGGTCCCACTTCTGAAGCACTCCTGTAAAACGCAGTATTATACTGCGAAGTAGACTGAAACGTATTATTTTACTGCTTTTTACTCTGATTTTTGGCCTTACCAATAATTTAACTAACATAACAATAATTCAAATACATAAAATGTAGTATTATACTGTGAATTCCTTTAAAAAAATTCTGCAGCCCAAGCTCGGACTTGTCTTATTTATAGGCGTTTCAATTTTATAAAAAAGTATTCAATACTTAACTTCAAACTTATGTTCATAGTTCAGGGGGGTAATAAGACCCCCGAAAAGAAAAGCTGTGTAGTTGGTAAATATATCACAGGATGGAGTATATTTTATGCATTATCCCTATTTTATACATAAAAATAATTATTGTAATATAATTTATAAATACTTTTTTAACCTTTTTCATAGTTTTTCTTTTAATGTATTATTTCAAGCTTTAATTTAGAACTTTTAAATGGTCAAATATGATTTATAGCTCATAAAAGTTAGCGACTCAAATAAATTCCAAAGCAAAATCAAATCAATAAAAATGATAACAAAAAAAAAATCAATTCAATACTAGGAATGATAATAGTATTGGATATTTATTTTCTTAGTTTTTCATTATTTTAGATAGTGAAAATACATAACTTACTTTTAATATTATTTAGTCATGTATTTAGTACTTAGTACTTATTAATCGTACTTATTTTAATATGATTTAGTACTTTTATATTATATTTATTTTTATTATGGCTTATTAATTAGCAATATTTATTTTATGCAATTTGTTGACTATTTTAGTATAATCATGACTCATCTCACATTATTTTTATTATTTTATTGAGTAATATCTTATATAATTTTATCCCACTAGGACCTAAGAAATATTAGTGCACAAATTACAAAATTTTATACTATGAAGATTTTGTCGAGAAAAAATCCGAGAAAATCGAAAAAAAACCCGATTTTTGTTGGTTTGGTTTATAGATTTAACAATTCGAGACAATTGGCTTGGTTTGGTTATTGAAAAATCGGAACCAATCCGATCCATGTACACCCCTAATTATTGGTACGTTAAATGATATTCACGTTCTTAAGATACTGCATAGTATATCATAGTTACAGTTGAATAATGATATACTATGATTATTATTGAATAATAGTATTCTGTGAACGCATGTATCTTAAATGATATTGACAATAGTATACCACGGTTACAATTGTATTTTGGTAGACATTGAATCAATGTTTAAAAGTATTCATAATGAGAAACTTAAAATCTTATGTGGACGAACAACGCAGTCGATATTTTTTCAATAATTGAGTATTTTAAAAGTTAATTATAATTAAGTATTTAGGAATTCAAGTTCCCCCTTATATGAATATTGTATCGCGAAATATATCATGTTACATGAAAGTCTTCGGAGGCTGCCATGTGTCATCAATAAGATGCAAAGACCTGATCTCAAAGGGTCGACGTCATGCGAAGATAACAGGTCGTCGACAAGGTCGAAGTGACTCGACAGAAGATGGATGAGAACGAGGACGTGCACTCCTCTTTGAAGAGCAGTAATGGCTAGTTCTAGGATTACTATTCCCTAGATAATATTCTAGTGAATATTCTTCCCAGTTGTAGTATTCACGATTTCGTGGTCATGTACTCTTATAAATAAAAAGATACGTAGTGATAGACGGGGAATTGACACTTTTTGTAAAGAACAACATATTGGCATTTTCTGAAGATTATCTCTTTATTATATACATACAAAGTTCACCTTTTACATCTTTATTCATCCTTTCTTACTCGATCCAATTATTGACTTACATATTACCTTTGTAGGGTGACCTCTATTCATTTATTGACTTGAATGTCATTTATTGCTTTAATATGAGTCATTCATTACACCATTATTGTTATTATTTATTGCTATCCAACAACACACGCGGAATATTTTTCATAAATACACTTGATTTATTAATTGGATATTAATATTAACCAAGATCAACTCTTTTTCACTAAAAATCTAATTGTATAAAACTAGATCTAAATTTTGGTCACTCAAATACTTCGTTACTGGACAAAGCTTTTCTTTTTGTAATTTTATTTGGAAACGATATTATAGCTTCTTTGATCATATTGGATTTGTTTAACTTGGAGAAATTCCAGCAATGCTGGTAGAACTGAGATTATAGTTCCTATACTTGATGTTAAAGTCAGGAAATGGGATAATATGCTAGATTTGCATATAATCTTATATGTTTTACACCATATGTGTTGAAGGCTTAAATATCACCAATTGAGCTTAATGGTTGATTTTGTTATGTCGGAAGCCAAGAGGGAAATATAGAGGCGATTTAAGCAATAATAAAGTTAAAAGGCAATTTTACAACAATTAAAAGGTAAATTATGACCCGGGTAGTGAAGCAACTGTATAGCACAGGAAAATTGTGACCCAGTTAGTGAAGTAACTTTCCATAGCACAGGAAATGCACAGAAAAATCTGGAAATTCAACCAGATACCATACAAAGCACAATTATAACACCAGTACAAATTAGCCTGCATTTTATCTTGAGGGGTAACTTAGTCATTTGGCTCAAGGACGTGACAAAAAAGCTTTTAACCTTTATTTTAGCGGTATTCATGGCCTGAGAAGGCAAACAACACCATTGTTGCAGCAAAATTGAGCCCTAAAGATCCTCAAGCCCATTCCACAAGACGGATCGAAGAGTTTTTCTCTACTTTTCAATCTTTATTTCTATGGGTGTTGGTTTGACAATGCTAAATGTGTTTTTAGTTTCTTGAATTTCTAGCTAGGGTTAGTTAGAGAGAATAATTCTAGAAAATTACTGTTTTTGATCGAGAGATAATTGTGGTAACAAGAGAACTCACGCTAAGTGGATAATAACTCGTGGAGATTATAGTGAACATATTAAGAGTTTATCCCAATAACTGTAGAAATCATAATCCTAGGTTTGTTTCTTTTCAATTCACATATTTTTCTTTAGTTAACAATCTTATTGCTTTAGTAATGTGACGATCTAGCTGGTCGTTTTGAGTATTTGTCCACTATCTCCTATTAATTTCGTCCTCTATGTTATATCATGGTTATGTGACTTGCCGGGGAGTGTTTGGTTTTGGTTCGGGTGAGTTTTGGAGTTAAATGAGATACATAGTCCCTAAGTTGAAAGAATTGATTATAGTTTGACTTTTATGTAGATGACTTTGGAATAAAATTTTGACGATTCTAATAGCTAAGTACAATGATTCTGGAGTTAGGAACGTGTCCGGATGTTGATTTGAAGGTCCGTAGGTTGTTTCGGCTTGAATGGCGAAAGTTAGAAAGTTGAAGGTTTGAAAGGTATAGAAGTTTGAGAGAGAGTTGAATTTATTGATATCGGGGTTGAATTACGATTTCGAAAGTTGGAATAGGTCCGTCGTGTCATTTATGACTTGTGTAAAAAATTTGAGGCTAGTCGGAGTTGTTTTGGTATGATGTCATGACCCTAGTTCACTAATTGTGAACAGGTCATGACGGCACCTAGTCTTCACGACTAGGTAAGCCTAACACATTGCGAAAGTAACAACAGTTACGAAATTTATAATCCAAAAGTGAAATAACACAAATAATGTATAGAGTTGCCGCATGGCACATACACTTTAACACTTTACATTCTAAATCTATCCCAAGACCCGAAAACCCACGGGCAAACACAGGCTAAGAGTAATACATAACACTGCTCTAATCATCCAGAAAAGTCTATAACAAGGGAGAACAGAATATCATCTAACTGACTAAAGGGGTAGAGTGAGTGGGGGACTCTACGGTCTGCTGACGCGGCAGATATACCTCAAGTCTCCGAAATGCTCCCTGCAACTACTGATAATGCGCATGCATAGATGCACCTGGATCTGCACATGAAAAACATGCGCAGAAGAGGCGTGAGTACACCACAATGGTACTCAATAAGTGCCAAGACTAACTTCGGTTGAGTAGTGACGAGGAAAGGTCGAGGCCCTACTGAGATAAAAAAAATATAATAATCAATAGAATAAGGAAAGACTATATGAATGTAATCTACTGCGAGAATCTAGCAAAAATAATAAATAAGACAGTAACCGAGTACTAACTTAGTAAGTAACTAGAAGTGTAAATCACCACCAGATATCTACCATCGGGGATCTCCTGGTATCCCGAGGATCTCCTGTTATCCCGAGGATCTCCTGGTATCCTCATCATATACTCGAGGGATCTCCTAGTATCCCGATTATTACATAAGGGATCTCCTAGTATCCAGAGGATCTCTTAGTATCCTTCATTTTACACAAGGGATCTCTTAGTATCCCGAGGATCTCCTGGTATCCTCCATTTTATAATCATATCCGTGCCACGGATCTCTTGGTATCCCGCACTCTCAGTCATAGAACGAAACACATACAAGGGAGTTATCAAAATGTCGTCCCGTAGAACCAATTCGTAATACCACACAATTCAATTAAGATAAAGTGCTAAGTAAGAACAATTAACAGAATTTCTAGTCTAGCATGGTTCACATAGAACATATAATACAGTTTAAGCAATTACGCAAGTAAGTCAGCTAAATATGCTTATCCTAAGCTAACACAGGTTAAATTGCATTTAGAATAGGCAAATTCACAAGAAAATATAGTTAAATATTCTAAGTGAAAATGGATTTTTCAACTACTAGCACAAGTACATGCTCGTCACCTCGTGTACCGGGCATTTAAAATAACAAGTAATAGATCCTAAGGGGAGAGGTCCCCCACACAAAGTTAGACAAGCCACTTACCTCGAACCGATGCAAAAATCACTAAGAAACGATGCCCTTGCCATGAGTATCCGACTCTGAATGGCCCAAATCTATTCAAACCAATTACATAACCTAAATAACATCGCAAGTAACTAATTTCTCTCTTAAAGTTAAAGCTAATGCGTGAAAATGGGTAAAATGATTAAAACGCCCTCAGGCCAACGACTCGAAATCGAAAAATTGTCACATTTTCAGAAACCCCATACTCTCGCAAGTCTAACCATACCAAAATCTCCCAAATCAGAGGTCAATTGCCCCCTCAAAACTCAATAAATTAACCAATGAACTTCCACCCAAATTCTCCCATTTTTGATCCTTAATTTGAATTTAAAAGTTGGATTTAATTACTAAATAATGGAATATAACTAGAAAGGATCATAGAAATGTTACCCAGTAATCTCTTCTTCGAAATCCCCTCAAAATCGCCCTTAACCGAGCTCCAAATTAAACTTTCCAACTTTTGAAATAAGGCCTCGGATAAACCCTTATCAGAACATTGGTTTCCGTTTTTGCAGCCCAGGGACCGCTTCTACGGTCCCGCTTTTGCGATTTCACTTAAAGGACTAGCGTTCGCTTTTGCGGACATTTAACCGCTTTTGCGGTGCCTCTTATGCGGAAAGGAGACCGCTTCTGTGGTTTCCTAAGAAATGGCAAAATCTGCTTCTGCGGTCAAAAAGTCGCTTATGCAGCGCCACTTCTGCGGTTTCCAAGCCGCAAAAGCGGAAATACTTGAAGAGAAAAGTTCAGCTGTTGTACACTTTACGAATTCTACCCGTCGACCATCCGAAACCACCCCGAGGCCCCCGGGACCTAACCCAAAAGCACCTATACCATATAACGCCTTATTCGAACTTGTAGAACTCCTCAAAACCTCCAAAACAACACCGGAACCCGATTAATTCCATGATTCAAACCTAAGAACTCCTATTTAATTCAAAATACCCTTTAGATCAAAAACCTAACCAAACCTCGTCCAATTGATCTAAAATTTTGCACGCACGTCCCAAATGAAATGATGGTGCTACAACAACTTCCGTAATCCTGTTCCGACCCTCGGATCACAAATTCACTATCGGACCAGAAACCTCCAATTTCTAACTTTCGGCATTTCTAGCCTAAATGAGCTACGGGCATCCAAACGACATTCCGAACATGCTCCCAACCCCAAAATCACCTAACGGAGCTAACAAAACCATTGAATTTTCATTCCGAGGTCGTCTTCACACTGTTCCAATTACGGATCACTTTCCAACACTTAAGCTCTCATTTAGGGACTAAGTGTCCCAAAACACCCCGGATCCCTACACCGAACGTCCTGGCAAACCAAAATAGCAAAATTGAACTTAGGAGGACCAGTTAATGGGGGAACGAGGCATAAATTCCAAAGATGACCGGCCGGGTCATCACATCCTCCTACACTTAAACATTCATTTGTGCTTGAACGAGCATAGAGAACATACTTGAAGTAGCAAATAGATGAGGGTATCGGCTGCGCATATCCCGCTCGGTCTCCTAAGTCACCTCCTTGGCCAACTGACCCCGCCACTGAAGCTATATCCTTTGACCTGAGCTTTTCGACCTGCCTGTCCAATATCGCCACTGGCTCCTCAATATAAGACAAGGCATTGTCCAATTGGACTGAAGTGAACTCCAAAACGTGAGACGGGTCACCGTGATATCTCCGAAGCATCATGACATGAAATATCGGATGAACCCCGGCCAAATTGGGAGGTAAGGCAAGATCATAAGCAACCTCCCCAACTCGCTTCAAAATCTCAAAGGGGCCAATGAACCTCGGACTCAACTTCGCTTTCTTCCCAAACCTCATGATGCCTTTCATAGGCGATACCCGAAGCAGAACCCGCTCACCAACCATAAAGGAAACATCATGAAAACTTCCGATCCGCATAACTCTTCTGTCTGGACTGGGCCGTACGGAGTCTATCCTAATCACCTTAACGTTATCTACCGCATCCTAGACTAAATCAGTGCCCAATAGCCTGGATACACCCGGCTCGAACCAACCCACCAGGATTTGCATCTCCTACCATATAAGGCTTCATGCGGTCCCATCTGAATGCTGGACTGATAATTGTTGTTGTACGCAAACTTAACTAATGGCAAGAACTGATCCCAAGACCCTCTAAACTCAATCACGCACGCACGGAGCATATCCTCAATAATCTGAATGGTACGCTCGGACTGTCCTTCCGTTTAAGGGTGAAAAGTTGTACTCATAGTCACATGGGTACCCAACTCCGGCTGGACGGCCCTCCAGAACCGTGATGTAAACACTGAACCCCTGTCCGAGATGATAGAAACTGGAATGCCGTGCAGACAGACAATCTCGGTGATATAAATCCCCGCTAACTGCTCCGCTGAGTAAGTAGTACAAACTGGAATAAAATGAGCGGACTTGGTCAGCCAATTCATAACAACCCAAATAGAATCAAATTTCTTCGCAGTCAGAGGGATACCAGTTACAAAGTCCATAGTGATCTTCCTCCATTTCCACTTCGGAATCTTCATCTGCTGGAGTAACCCTCCCGATCTCTGGTGCTCAGCCTTTACCTGCTGACAGTTGAGGTATCTAGCTACAAACTCTGCTATGTCATTCTTCATCCGCCTCGACCAGTAATGCTGCCTCAGATCCTGATACATCTTCGCGGGCACCCGGATGCATGGAGTACCGCGAGCTATCTGCCTCTGTCAATATCAACTCCAGAATATCATCAACATCGGGTACATAGATCCGACCCTGCATCCTCAATACCTCTTCATCTCCAATAGTCACATCCCTAGCATCGCCATGCTGAACTGTGTCCTTGAGGACAAGCAAATGAGGGTCATCATACTACCGTTCCCTGATACGATCGAACAATGAAGACCGAGAAACCACACAGGCTAGAACCCGACTAGGCTCCGAAAGGTCCAATCTCACGAAGTGGCTGGCTAAGTCCTGAACATCCATCGCCATGGGTCTCTCCGAAGTTGGTAAATATGCTAAACTCCCCAAGATCTCCGCCCGGCAACTCAAGGCATAGGCTAACACATTGGCCTTGCCCGGGTGATAAAGAATAGTAATTTCATAATCCTTCAGTAGCTCCAACCACCTCCTCTGGCGCAAGTTCAGAACTTTCTGCTTGAACAAGTGTTGTAAACTCAGATGATCCATGCAAATCTCACAAGGTGAACAATGTTCCACTAATTAGGCGGGGACATGATTCGAACATGCAATCTTCAGGTCATGAGCCTGATGAGTTGACCAAGCCGTACAAATAATGATGCCTGATCTTCAAGGCATGAACAATAGCAGCCAACTTGAGGTCATGGACAAGGTAGTTCTTTTCATGTACCTTCAGCTGTCTGGACGCGTAGGCAATCACCCTACCGTCCTGCATCAACACCGCTCCAAATCTGACTCGTGAAGCATCACAATAAACTTTATAGGACCCCAAACCAGTAGGCAATATCAGAATAGGGGATGAAGTCAAAGCCGTCTTGAGCTTCTGGAAGCTCGCCTCACACTCATCTGTCCATTGAAAGGGAGCACCCTTCTGGGTCAATCTAGTCATAGGGGCTACAATCGATGAGAACCCCTCCACAAAACGATTGTAATACCCCACATGCCAAGAAAACAGCTGATCTCTGTAGCTGAGGAGGGCCTGGGCCAACTCTGCACGGCCTCCACCTTCTTTGGATCCACCTGAATGCCCTTACTCGATACCACGTGGCCTAGGAATGCCACAGAACTCAACCAAAACTCACATTTTGAGAACTTTGCATATAATTTCTTCTCTCTCAGGGTCTGAAGCACTGTCCTCAGGTGCTGCTCATGATCTTCTCGACTCCGGGAGTATACAAGTATATCATCTATGAAAATAATGATGAACGAGTTGAGATATGGCCTGAATACACTGTGTATCAAATGCATAAAAGTTGTTGGGGCGTTGGTCAACCCAAATTACATAACAAGGAACTCGTAATGACCATACCGAGTCCTGAAAGCAGTCTTCGGAATATTAGGCTCCCGAATCCTTAACTGGTGATACCCTGAGCACAAATCAGTCTTAGAAAAAACATGTGCACTCTGAAGATGGTCAAGTAGATCATCGATACAAGGCAAAAGATATCGGTTCCTCACTGTAACCTTTTTCAACTGACGATAATCGATCACATGCACATAGAACAATCCTTTTTCTTCACGAACAAGACAGGAGCACCCCACGATGGAACACTGGGTCGAATAAAACCCTTATAAAGCAATTCCTGTAACTGATCCTTCATCTCTTTCAACTCAGGAGGAGCCATACGGTATGGAGGAATGGATATGGGCTGAGTGCCCAACAACAAATCAATACCAAAATCAATGTCTCGATCGAGCAGCATGCCCGAAAGATCAGTTGGAAACACACGGGGATAATCCTGTACCACTGGGATAGAATCAACAGAAGGGGTATCGACACTGACATCTCTCACATAAGCTAAATACGCGGCGCACCCCTTCTCAACCATACGTTGAGCTTTAAGAAAAGATATAACTCTACTGGGAGTGTGATAAAAAGTACCACTCCACTCAATATGCGGAACACCTGGCATAGCCAGCGTCACGGTCTTAGCGTGACAATCAAGAATAACATACTGGGACGACAACCAGTCCATGCCAAAGATAATATCAAAATCAACCATATTGAGTAATAAAAGATCTGCCCTGGTCTCAAAACCACGAATAATAACCAAACATGAGCGATAAACGCGGTCCACAACAAGGGTATCTCCCACGGGAGTAGAAACATAAACATGAAAGCCCAATGTCTCTCGGGCTATACCTAGATGCGGAGCAAAATAAGATGACACGTAAGAATAGGTAGAGCCTGGATCGAATAGAATCAATGCCTCTCTATGACTAACTAATATAATACCTGTGATAACAGAATGTGAGGCAACAACCTCAACACGATGAAGAAGAGCATAAAATCTGGACCGACCCCTCCCTCGAGGGCGACCTCTATCTCCCCAATCTCCGCCCCTAGCTGGCTGGGAAGGTGGGGTGACAGCTGGAGCTGGAATAATGGCCTCAGAATCCTATTGGGCACACTGCGGCTGAGAATGCTGTGGAGGTGCACTCCTCCCAAGCCTAGGGCAATCCCTCACTACATGGCGGGTGTCCCCACACTCAAAACAAGCTCTGGGAAGGCGTGGTGGCTGTGACTAAATGGGCCCACCCCTGCTAGACTGACCTCTGGAAGCACCCCGTGCAAGAGGCACACTAGAAATTGGAGGTGCATAATAAGGCTCGTGAGATCTGGGAGGAGCTGGAGTATTGATGGATGAAGGGAGAGCTGAATGAATTGGGCGACCCATATAGCCCCTACCATGACGTCCTGCTACTGATGTGCGGGTACCAGAGTAGTGACCTGACTCTCGAGACCTCTTGGCCTCTCTCTCCTCTCGCTCTCTAGCATGCATACCCTCTATCCTCCTGGCTACGCTCACTACCTGCCGATAAGGTATATCCACCTCCAAATCTCGAGCCATGCCAGACCTGATGGGGGGAATAAGACCCTCAATAAACCGGCAAACCCTCTGGCAAACAGTAGCCACCAAGGTCGGTGCATGTCTGGCCAACCTAGTATAACAGATGGCCTACTTAGAGACGGTCATAGCGCCCAGCGCAAATGCTCAAACTCCGCGTGCCATGCATCCCTGAGGCTCTGGGGAACAAACTACCTCTAAAGCATATCGAAAAACTGAGTCCAAGTTAGGGAGGAAGTCACGTCCGGACTGTCTAACTCAAAGGTGCGCCACCAATCATAGGCGGCTCCCCGAAGCTGGAAAGCTACGAAAGAAACCCCGTTCGAGGCAGTAATACCCATAGTGCGAAAGATGCAGTGACAATACTCCAGAAACCCCAAAGCATCATCCGTAGCTAGTCCGCTGAAAACCGGAGTGTCATACTTCTTGAACCTTTCCAGTCTACGTTGCTCATCCTCAGAAGTAGGTGCCTCATCCTCTGGCTGAACCGGTACTGCAGGTTGGATAGGAATAACATGTAGAACCTACCCCATATGACTCTCTGCTCTGGAGTACGGGCTGCGGGAGCTTGGGCTCCTCCACAGGCCAGGGAAGTGGCTGCGGGAAGGGGAAGCAACCCTGCCTGTGACATCGTAGTATACATGCTCATAAACTGTGCCAATACCTCCTGAATAGCCGGAGTAGTGGTGGTCGTGGGCGTATCAGGTGCCTGAGCCCTGGCTGGATCTACTGGCGGTACCTCGGTGGCAGCTCGCGCAGGTGCTCTGGCTGCACCACGCGCGCATCCACGACCTCTGCCCCGGCCCCTGCCTCTAGCGGCTATAGGAGGGGGTGCGAGTGCCTGATCGTCCTCGTTCGTACGTGCCCTCACCATCTGTGAGAGAATAGAAGACAGAAGTTTAAAGTCGATGTCAAAAATATAGCATGACATGGAATTCAATAAAGTGAAGATTTTTCCTAACAATTATATAACCTCCCGTAGATAAGTACATACGTCTCCGTACCGATCAACGAGACTCTAATAAATTGGCCTGTGTCCCGTGACTCCTATGAACCTAGAGCTCTGATACCAACTTGTCACGATCCTAGTTCACCAATTGTGAACATGTCATGACGTCACCTAGTCCTCACGACTAGGTATGCCTAACGCATTGCGGAATTAACAACATTTACGAAATTTATAATCCAAAAGCAAAATTACACGAATAATGTATAGAGTTGCCGTATGGTGTCACACCTCCTTTTTCGCTGTACACCCCCGCAAAGGGGCGTAAAGGAGTTTTCCAATTAAAGGACAATCAGAACGGAATTCGTTTATTATTTATTCAGAATCGCCACTTGGGAGATTAATGGTGTCTCAAGTCACGATTGAATCTCGAACCGAGGAAAAAGATGACTCTGTTCACAGTCTGCGAACCAGAAATCCGGATAAGGAATTCTGTTAACCCGGAAGAAGGTGTTAGTCATTCCCGGGTTCCGTGGTTCTAGCACGGTCTCTCAACTATTGCATTTGTCTTTTATCTGATTTTATCACATGAAGAACCTATGTGCCAATTTTTATTTTTAACCGCTTTTATTTAATATGATATTTATTAGAATCGCATCTAAAGAGTCTAAAGCGTTATTATCTTTTGGGAGGGCCATGAAATTTTGCTAATGGCACCCCTCGATTTCTAAAGATTTTAAAAGAACACTTAAGCGAGGCCATACATTTGAGATTTTATTTGGCGCGACACACCTCATTTTATTTTTAAAGGGTATTTAAACAAACAACTCGGAGGGCAATAGACTACGTCTTTATCTAGTATGTCACACCACAATCGCTATTGGAAATATACTGTGGCATAAAAATATGTTATCCTTTCGGATCTTTTTTAGATACATATGACACCCCAAGAATATTTATTGGTATGACACTTCTAATGGCAGTTGTCTTTCAGGAGTTAAACCACCAAAATCAACCAAATAAAAAACTAGAAAACAATGAAATCGGAAATCAAGAAAAGTCACAAAAATTCACTGTCTAAACTCCCTCAACTAAAAATCACAATCTATATGATTCATCACAATCTATATGATCAGCAAAGGGACATTCACGTTGAAACAAAAGAAAACCAGCAAGAAAAAAAAAAACTTTAAACATTTTGCCAAATCAATATATCAAATACTAGATTTTAACTAAACACTTTCCAATAAATAAAAAAGCAATCAACGTGATTCATTCACAATGTGATATTACAATAACATTTTAAGAGCATATCATAGGTGAGCCAAGTAAATAAGTAGACTACAACTGCACTTGGAACTTGAAGACCTTCGCTTACGCCAAAAGTATTGATAAAACAATATATATAAATTGAACAACTCTAAAGTAACTTAACATTTTCTTTTTACAGCTTTCAAGTAGAAAAACTCGAAACTGTTTGCAATTTTGCATCAAAGGTACCACGGTAAAACTTGGCAATTATCGAAGCAATATAATCTGCAAGGCAACCAACCATCATGCTTTCCAAATTAATATGAAATCCAGTATCAATTGATCACAGTAAAAAACGCTAAACTTGACGCCACAAAGACATATCAAGAAGAAAACCTGCTAGCAACACTATTTGTATTAATGGTGGAGAAAATATCACAGTACAAGCGTGCTCAAAATCAGAGTGACAATCGAAGATTTAACAAACGAATTTGACATAAATCAGTACAAGATGAACCGCAAAGGAAGATCCAAATTTAACGATTATAAAAAAAGAAACGGAACTTAGTTAAGCTTGACTCGCTGAATAGAACCTCAAACGGAAAATCTCGCCGGAAATCTCCAACCTCGGAACGAGCAGCAAACGAGTGTGCGTGTGTGTTCAGCAGAGCTTCGGACAGATTTAACAAACGAGTTCCAAAAATGGACTCAACCTCAAGCGAAAAATAAAAAAGACTCTATCTCTGTTTCTGTTGCGATTTACTTCTTCAAAATGAAACTGAGCGAAAGAAGATGAAACATCTTAAATGTTTTCTCATTGTAGGAGCCGAGCCAGTCCATCCTCTGCTCTGTGTGCGTGTGTGTTCAGCAGCTGAAATCCATGAAGAAGATGAGGAAATTCAGATGGGGAAGGGTTCGCTTGTGGCTGCTCGTTCTTCTGAGAATATGGGGATGAGGAAGATGATAACCTTGTTCTCTTGCGGCGGATCTGATTTTTGATTTCTATCCGAGGCGTTATTTTTTTAAGTGTTTTTTTGTAGGTAGAGTCTAGGTCTAGGTATATTTGAATATTTTGTCGATTGGTTCCTAAGTTTTTTTTCCTGTTAAGTTCTTATGGTCTTTGTTATTTATTTGTTATCTCAAATAAGATTCTAGAAGAGTTCCTAAACTACACAATGATTCTTTTTTTTGTATGTCTAATCCTAGTTAATGAAGCTATATATATATATATATATATATATATATATATATATATATATATATATATATATATATATTTGTTTTCGAAATTATATAAAGATAAAAATAAGGTACCATTTTTGTGTGTTTTTCTATTTATGAAAAAATGCATAAACTAATATATTTTTCGTAATTTTTATTTTTCTTGTACTAAAATAAAGTAAAAGCGTAAAAATTAATTGAACTAGGGCTATTAGGCTTAATTAAATATTTACATGCTAAAATATGAAAAATCTTGGGGAGGGTCAAAAATCATATGTCTACACATGGCACATACACTTCAACACTTTACATTCTGAAACTGTCCCAAGAGCCGGAAACCCTAGGGCAAACACAGGCTAAGAGTAATACATAACACTGCTCTAATTATCCAGAAATGTCTATAACATGGGAGAACAGAATAGCATCTAACTGACTAAAGGGGTAAAGTGAGAGGGAGACTCTCCGGTCTGCGGACGCAAAAGATATACCTCAAGTCTCCGAAATGCTCCCTGCAACTACTGATAATGCGCCTGCGTAGAGGCACCTGGATCTGCACATGAGAAACATGCGCAGAAGAGGCGTGAGTACACCACAATGGTACTCAGTAAATGCCAAGACTAACTTCGGTTGAGTAGTGGCGAGAAAAGGTCGAGGCCCTTACTGAGATAAAAAAAAATTATCAATAGAATAAGGAAAGACTATATGAATGTAATCTACCGCGAGAATCTAGAAAAAATAATAAATAAGACAGTAACCGAGTACTAACATAGTGAGTAACTAGAAGTGTAAATCACCACCAGATATCTACCATTGAGGATCTCCTGGTATCACGAGGATATCCTGGTATCCTCGTCATATACTCGAGGGATATCCTAGTATCCCGAGGATTTCCTAGTATCCTCTATTTTTAAATAAAGGGATGTCCTACTATCCCGAGGATCTCTTAGTATCCTTCATTTTACACAAGGGATCTCTTAGTATCCCGAGGATCTCCTCGTATCCTCCATTTTATAATAATATCTATGCCATGGATCTCTTGGTATCCCGCACTCTCAGTCATAGAACGAAATACATATAAGGGAGTTATCGAAATGTCGTCCCGTAGTCCCAATTCGTAATACCACACAACTCAATTAAGATAAAGTGCTAAGTAAGAATAATTAATAGAATTTCTAGTCTAGCATATTTCACGTAGAACAAATAATACAGTTTAAGATATTAAGCAAGTAAGTCACCTAAACATGCTTATCCTAAGCTAACACAGGTTCAATTGCATTTAAAATAGGCAAATTCGCAAGACAATACAGTTAAATATTCTAAGTGAAAACGGATTTTTCAACAACTAGAAAAAGTACACGCTCGTCACCTCACGTACCGGATATTTAAAATAACAAGTAATAGATCCTAAGGGGAGAGGTCGCCCACATAAAGTTAGACAAGCCACTTACCTCGAACCGGTACAAAAACCACTAAGGAACGATGCCCTTTCATTGAGTATCAGACTCCGAATGGCCAAAATCCATTCAAATCAATTACATAATGTAAATAATATCGCAAGTAACTAACTTCTCTATTAAAATTAAAGCTAAGGCGCGAAAATTGGTAAAATGACCAAACCACCCCTCTGGCCAATGGCTCGAAATTGAATAATTTTCCCATTTTCTGAAACCTCGTACTCTCACGAGTCTAACCATACCAAAATCTCCCAAATCGGAGGTCAGTTGCCCCCTCGAAACTCAATAATTTAACTAATGAACTTTCACCCAAATTCTCCCATTTTTGATCCTTAATTCGAAATTAAAAGATGGATTTAACTACCAAATGATGGAAAATAACTAGAAAGGATAATAGAACGTTACCCAGTAATCTGCTCTTTGAAATCCCCTCAAAATCGCCATTAACCGAGCTCCAGATTGAATTTTCCAACTTTTGAAATAAGGCCTCGGATAAACCCTTATCAGAATAGTGGTTTCTATTTTTGTGGCCCAGGGACCGCTTCTGCGGTCCCGCTTTTGTGGTCCTGCTTTTGCGGTTTCACTTAAAGGACCATAGTCCGCTGACATTTAACCGCTTTTGCGGTTCTGCTTATGCTGAAAGGAGACTGCTTCTGCGGTTTCCCGAGGAAGGGCAAAATCCGCTTCTGTGATGAAAAGGTTGCATATGCGGTGCCGCTTCTGCGCTTCCCAAGCCGCAGAAGCAGAAATACCAGAAGAGAAAAGTTCAACTATTGCACACTTTAGGAATTAGCTGTCGACAATCTAAAACCACCCCGAGGCCCCCGGGACCTCAACCAAAAGCACCAATACCATCTAACACCTTATTTGAACTTGTAGCAATCCTCAAAACCTCCAAAACAACACCGGAACTCGATTAATTCCATGATTCAAGCCTAAAAACTCCTATTGAATCCAAAATACGCTTTTGATCACAACCCTAACCAAATCTCGTCCGATTGACCTGAACATTTGCACGCATGTCCCAAATTATATGACAGTACTATAGTAACTTTCGTAATCCCATTCCGACACTCGGATCACAAATTTACTATCGGACCGGGAACCTCCAATTTCTAACTTTCGGCATTTTTAGCCTAATTTAGCTACGGGCATCCAAACTACATTCTGAACACGCCCCAACTAGGAAATCACCTAACGGAGCTAACGGAACCATCAAAGTTCCATTCCGAGGTCGTCTTCACACAGTTCCAATTACGGACCACTTTCCAATACTTAAGCTCTCATTTAGGGACTAAGTGTTCCAAAACACTCCGGATCCCTACACCGAATGTCCCGGCAAACCAAAATAGCAGAAATGAACTTAGGGGGAACAGTTAATGGGGGAACGAGGCATAAATTCCAAAGATGACTGGTCGGGTCATCACATATTAGTCGGCGCTAGTTTTGGAAATTGGATGTTCATAGTTTCAATAGGCTTGAATTGGGTTGTGATTTGTAAAATCGATGTTATTTGATTTGATTTTTGTCCTCGAGTAGGCCCACTATGTGCTATGGAACTTGTTGGTATATACGGATGGGGATCCCGGGTGCGAGTCAGATTAAAATTGAATCATTTTTTGACTTATTGAATTGCTGCATCTATTGGTTTTTCTATTCAAGTTTCCTTCTACACGTTCGTGTAGAGTCATTCGGGATTACTGGGATTTTTCACTTCGCGTTCCTGAAGGTAATGGCGCGATCGAATGTTTTTTGAACTTTTTCATCGCGAACGCGTGAGGTATATTGCATTCGCATATGAGGAAGGTGAGGCTAGGGGCTGAGGCACACATGTGCATCGCGTTCGCGTGACCTGGGATGCGGTCGGGTGTGTGTAGGAAGATGGTTATCGTGTTTGCGGCTTGGTTCACGCGATCGCGAATGGAGTTTTTTTGAGTTGGGGAAAAATGTTCTATGCGATCGCGAGTCTTTGTCCGCAATCGCTATAGAGGACGAACAAGTAGCAATATTTAAATTTCAAAACGAGGGTTTCATCTCATTTTTCATTATTGGACCTAGAGAGCTATGTTTGTGATGATTTTTCGAGGAATTTTCAAGGAAATCACCGGGGTAAGAGATTCTAAATCGATTTTTGCTATATTACATGAATCAAATGTTATTTTCATCACTTAATTAGTGATTTAAGTTGGAAATATGGGAAAAATTGTGAAAACTTCTCAGACTAAATTTTGTGGATTTTAAAGGCGATTCAAAGTCGGATTTGGGTAATTCTTATACAGTTGGACTTGCTATCGAATGGTTGTTCGGATTTTGTAATTTTAGTTGGGTTTCGAGATGGGAGCCCGGGGTTGACTTTTGAGTTAACTTTTTATTTCTCTTTAAAGATTGCAACTTTGTTGTTCGAATAGCTTCCTATAGTTTATTGTTATGGTATGAAGTCGTTTTGGCTAGATTCAAGTCGTTCGAAGTTCGATAATCGAGGGAAAGGCTTTCTAACAGATCGAGTTAGCGTGTTTTGAGGTAAGTATCTTGCCCAACTTTGTGTGGGAGAATTTTCCTAGGATTGGTATTGTTTTGTGTTATTTGTGATATATGAAAGCCGTGTACGCAAGGTGAGGAGTGTGTTCACGAGCTAAATGTGGTTATTGACCGTTTTAGCTATGTAGATTCCTTTCATGCCTTTAACTGTTAGATCCATCCTCGTTAGTCTATCTTCACATGCTAAATTGTCTTATCCCTTATTAATTTTCTTTTCATGTTTAGTTGAAGTTATTGTTTTCTCTCTTTTGTATTCATTATTTAACTGTCTAGTTCCTTACTTGAAGTTGTTATTGTTGAAATATCTTATTGTTGGAATTGATATTGAGTTATGAAGGTCGTGATTCACAATGAAGCAATGTTGTAAAGTTGTGAAATATCATTCTTGTTGAGTTATTCACTTTTGGTTGTTATTGTTGAGACTTTTGTGCATATTATGGTTGAGTCATGGGCTATTTATTGTGTAAACACTATTATTGTTGATTTCTTTGGCAAGTTGTGACAATAGGCACTTCAGGTGCGATTTATGATACATTGTGATACTGATAAGCATGCAGTGGTATAAGGATTGGGGTTGACACACATGTGTGAGATAAGGTGGTTTTGATACACGTGTTTCTAGTAGAGAAACTACTTGAAGCCACACGGTGTGATAAGGTGGGCTAAAACGCGGAAGCTATTTGGGGAAAAATTGCTTTCTTTCGTGATGCCTTATTTCTCCTTAGTTTAGTGTAGCTATTTCTGCCATATTTCTCATTGTTTCATTTCTATTGTTTGTCATTATTACTCTATCATTATTTGCTAAAGATTTCTTATTTATTCCAATAGGGCATTGACCTGATCTCATCACTACTCTACCAAGGTTGGGCTTGACATTTACTGTGTATCATTATGGTGTAATCATGCAACGCTTTTGCACATCTTTTTATGCAGATCTAGGTACCTCTTACCAGTCCAGGCAATAGTGAGTCGAGCTTGGATTTGGAGAACTTCAAGGTACACCTTCCAGCGTCCGCATGCCTCAGAGCCACCCTCCATCTAGTCTATGTCCTTTTCTTTTCGTTTTATAGACACCGTTGTATAGGGATTTTTAGTACTTTATTGTAGAGCTTGTGACTTGTATTCACAGGGTTTTTGGGAGTTTAACAGAGTTTCTTTATATGATAGTTGTTGAGTTATTTGAAGGTTTTTGTATAAATTCTTAGTTAAATTCTGCGTTTATGGTAGGATTACCTAGTCTTAGAGACTATGTGCCATCACGACATCCTATGGAGGAAAATTATGGTCGTGACAAGTTGGTATTAGAGCTCTAGGTTCATAGGTGTTATGAGTCACAAGCATATTATCTAAAATCTCACATATCGGTACGAAGACCTCTGTACTTATCTTCGGGAGGCCATGAAACTTCAAGGAAAAGCTCCAATTCTTTGATTCCTTATCGTGCGAATTTATTGACTTTGAAATTCTAAATCTCTATCTTTCTATTCTCTCACAAATGGTGAGGATACGTACATCTGGGTATGATGATCAGACACTCTCGCCCCCACTAGAGTCGTGAGAGGCCGAGGTCAAGGTAGGGGCTGAGGACGGGCAGGTGGTGCAACTAAAGCACCTGCCCGAGCTGCGACAGAGGAGCCACCAGTAGCTCTAGATGGGGATCAGGCATGTGAGATGCCTGTTACTGCCCCTGCACTTTACGAGATCCTCGCTCAGATTTTGAGCATGTTTGGCACTCTAGCTCAAGCGAGGTTGATTCCACTTGCTGCTGCCATATCTCAGGCCTAAGGAGGAGCACAAACTATCGCAGATCAGACCCCAGAGCAACGGGTCCAGGTTGACCAGGTCCTCGAGGTTATACTATGGGTGTTTAACGGGTGGGCTAGGTAGGAAAAATTAGTAACCGTACGGGTTGTGGTCCGGGGTGGTTACGGGTTGGAGGTTACCAAATTTAACGGGTTCGGGTTCATTCGGATGAAAAATAAACCGTAAGGGTACGGGTACAAGGGGTCCGGGCTGGGTCGAGTTATTATTTTTTATTTATATTTTTTTTGGTATTTTGTGTAACTATTATAATTTATATTAATATAAAGTAAAAAAATAAAGAATACAATAAATATGGAAAAAGAATTGCACTTATAAATTTCATGTTCTACATTTATTTCAAAATTCAAACTTACAAATTGAAAGGTTTACATTTAACAACAAGTAAATTAACAAAAAGAGCAAATTCAAAGGTTTTGCAATGCCTTAGACTCTAAAACCTTAATAAATAAATAAAATAAAAATGCAATATAGCTTTTAAATCAAATCGGGCTGCGCCGGGCCGGTTAACCGGTTGAATAGTAATTTGTGTTGACCGAGTTTGCCGGTTGACAAAACGTGAATGGACCAAACCCTCTACCCCTTTAACCCAACCCCATCCGGCTCCCTTGTACTGGTCCGGGTCGATTTCGATTTCAATCGATCTGGGCCGATCCAAAGACGAGTTGACCTGGCCTACTAGACACCCAAAGGTCATACCAATGTAGCTGGTTGTCCTAATTCTGCCTGTTGTTAGGGCATCAAAATTTGAGGGGGAGTAACTCAGGCTCGAGAGGTACTAGAAGTATCGCCCCTACTTTATGCGGTTTAGCTTCAGAGGATGCACATGATTTTCTTGAGGAGTGCTACTATATCCTTCGTACTATGGGTATTGTGGAGACGAGTGGGTTGCTTTCACTACGTTCAAGCTTACGGGAACGGTTTATCAATGATGGTGAGCAAAGACCGCTTCACTCATAGGGGATCAGTTTTCAGAGATATTCATGGGCAAATTTGTTCCCTAGAGCCTTCGTGATGCTAATGCGTGGAGTTTGAGAAGTTGCGCTAATGTTATATCACCGTGTCAAAGTATACTGTCAGGTCCAGTGAGTTGTCCAGACATGCACCAGCCTTAGTCTCCACAGTCAGAGAGAGAGAGCCTGTCGTTTTATCGACGGGCTCAACCATGTTATTATATTCAGTATTTATCGAGAGTTGGAGACTGATACCCCCTACTAGCAGGTGGTGGAGAATTCTCGGAGATTAGAGGGTATGTAGGGTCGGGAGAGAGTGGACAGAGAGGATAAAAGGCCTTGAGATTCTATAACATATAGTGGCACTCTTGCCCAGTTGTATCCCATCATGGTAGAGGCTCTGTGAGCTGCCCAGTTTATTCAGCACATCCAGCTTCTAGTGGTATACCGGCTACTCCCATATCTCAGGTTGCCCATTATGTGCTGCCACTGTCTAGTGCACTTCCTACACGGGGTGCTTTTAGCGGTCAGTCTAGCTGACCAGACTCGAGCCAGTTTCAGCAGCCACATCCTTTGAGAGCTTATTTTGAGTGTGGCGATACTCGTCATATGGTGAGGGACCACCCTAGATTCAGGAGGGGTGCACCTTCATAGACTGCTCAGGGTCCGCGTATTCCACAAGGTCCCCAGACTTCTCAGGTCGTGGTTACCGCACCAGTTGCCACTCCACCTACTTAGCCAGCTAGGGGTGGAGGTTGGATGGGTAGGGTTTCTCTAGAGGGGGAGGTCAAGATGGATGTTATTCTCTACCGACTAGGACAGAGGCGGTTCATTAGACTCAATCATCACAGGTATTATTTCGGTTTGTCATAGAGATGCATCAATCTTTTTTTATCTAGGCTCCACTTATTCATATGTATCATCTTACTTTGCACCATATTTGGGTACATCGCATAATTTCTAGAGTTCTCCTATTTATGTGTCCACGCTAGTGGGAGATTCTATTATTGTTGACCGTATGTATCAGTCGTGTTTAGTCGTTCTTGGTATTTTTGAGACCAAAGTTGACTTATTGTTGCTCAGTATGGTAGATTTGATGTTATTTTGGGCATGGACTAGTTGTCACCATATCATGTTATTCTTGATTATCGTGCCAAGATGGTGACATTGGCTATGCCAGGTTTGTCGCGGTAGGAGTGGAAGGGTACTTTCGATTATATTCCTAGAATGGTGGTGTCTTTCCATAAGGCACAACGGATGGTTAGGAAGGGGTGCGATGCATATCTAACCTTTGTGAGAGATTTCAGTATTGATACTCATACCATTGAGTCAGTTACGATACTGAGGGGCTATCTAGATGTATTTATGGCAGATCTCCCGGGAATGACGCTTGATAGATATATCGATTTTGGTATTTATTTGTTGCTTCGCACTCACCCTATTTCTATTCCATCATATCGTCTGGCCCTTGTGGAGTTGAAGGAGTTAAATGAGTATTCGTAAGAGTTGCTTAATAAGGGTTTCATTCGACCCAAGGTGTCACCTTGGGGTGCTCTGGTCTTGTTTTTAAAGAAGAATGATGGTTCTATGTGCATGTATATTGATTATCGATAGTTGAACAAGGTTAAGGTGAAGAATAAGTATCCGTTGCCACATATTAGTGACCTATTTGATCAGATACATGGTGCCATAGTTTTCTTAAAGATTTATTTGAGATAAGGATATCATGAGTTGAAGATTAAATATCGGAATATTCAAAAGATTTTTTTCATACTTTGTATGGTGACTACGTGTTCCTAGTGATGTCATAAGGACTGACCAATACTCCAGCAACATTCATGCACTTTATGAACAATATATTCTAGCCCTATCTTAACTTATTCAGCATTATGTTTATAGAAGGCATCTTGATGTACTCCTAGAGACCGGGAGGATCATGAGAAACACATAAGGATTGTGCTACGAATCTTGAGAGAAAAGAGGTTATATGCAAACTTTTCAAAGTGTGAATTTTGGCTTGATTTAGTGGCATTTTTAGGTCATGTGGTGTCAAGTGAGAGGATCAAGGTAGATCCGAAGAAGATTGAAGCATTGAAAAGTTGTCCCAGGCCGTCTTTAACCATTAAGACCCGGAGTTTTCTTGGTTTGGCAGGGTATTACAGTCGTTTCGTATAGGGTTCCTCAGCAATTGCTGCTCCTATGACCAGATTGACCCAAAAGGATGCTCCGTTTAGATGGACCGAGGAGTGTGAGTTTTACACCTCCTTTTTTACACACCACCCGGAAGGATAGTATATAAGGGAGTTTTTCCAATTAAAATGACATTATTCGAAATGAGATTATTTATTTGATTTCAGAGTCGCCACTTGGGATGATTTGTATCTGGTGTCCCAAGTCACCGATTTATTTTAAATCCCAAATCGAGGAAGATTTCGACTTTCCTTTTGAAGTCTGCAAACCAGAAATTCTGAATAAGGAATTCTGTTAACCCGAGGGAAGGTGTTAGGCACCCCCGAATTCTGTGGTTGTAGCACGGTCGCTTTTATAAATGGCTTAATATATGATTTTAATACATGTCATCCTATAGTGCAATTTTAAAATTATTTACCATTTTAAACTAATTTTAAGGAAAGTGAACTTCGCTTAAAATATATTTTTGGATCACGTCACATGAAATGCGCCCGGACCCGCGACAAATTATATTCAACGTTATGGGATTTCGATTTGGGTCACATGAAATGCACACTCGAGTTTAAGAAGGTGAAATTATCAAATAACGCACCTAATGCAACTAACGCGTTGTTACCATTATGGGAGGCCATGAAAAGTTTAACTAAATGGCACACCTCGATTTCTAAAGAATTAAATTAATTAAGTGAGTGCCATGAGTTTTGAAATTTTATTTGGCATGGCACGCCTCAAATTATTCCAAAAGGCTTTACTCAACTAAAACAAACTATGAATATTTATAAATTATTTTTCTAGACTACTTTTAGATTATTGTGAGGTAATAAGAGTATGGAAGCCATTTGTAAGTGAAGATAGTGGGACATAGTGCTTATTTAAAGACGGGCCAACTAATGAATTCATTTGTATGGGCGAAGGTTGAAAACCTTTGGACTATTTGTTCAAACTAAATTCCTGTATCTTCTATTCCATTTTTAAAATAACGCACATAAAGGCTGCAATGACTTAAAGATATGATTAAGATCTGTATCCATCAACTCATGAACCAAAAAAATATCCTTCAAAGCAATCACATTCTGATGCCTAATGTGCCGCAAAAAGCTTCAATTCTCTTATTGTTCTCAGCGCATCGATTCTACTCGAAAATACGCTATTGATCTTCTTGATAGCAATTCCATCATTTTCAAAATAATGCCAACATAATATTAAATTAAGAGTGTAAGCAAACTAGCATTTCATTCTAATCACATCAAGTAGTGAGTTAGCTCCAGCCAACTATGAGCAATTTCAATTACGAACAGAATATCACAAACAAGGAATTCGGCTAAGTATATCATTCCAACACCAAATAAGATACCAATTGACAGAAGGTGAGATGGAACAGACCTTTCATATCAGAAACACTTGTTGTATACAAGGGTGGGAATTCAACAAGAACAACTCGACCAAGAGAACAGAGAACTCGCCGACAACCTCGCAAACTCGACTAGACAGCTATTTCTTCTAGTGTAAAGGAGTCGTTTCGATGGATGTTTGCGGGTGGTTTTGGACGACAGTTCATTGGATCTTTGGTGCTGATTTTGGGACAGCTTTTCTGGGATTTTTGGACTGTTTTTTCAGCAATTTCGCAGCTGGTTTGGCTGGAATTTTGGAAGAACAACGAGGAAGGGTCTGCCTTTTCTTCGATAACCTTTCTTGGTCTTCTGCTGAATTATCTTTTAAAATCATAACGCTACAAACCAATACACCAAAAGAGCTCCTAATAGCAGAACAATTGCAATTCACTAAGATCAAATTAAATTTGCTACTACATCCAATTAGAGGAAATCCTGATAGAAGAACAAGGTTCAGCTCTTATTATGTGTGTGTATCCCTCTTCACCTACTCTTCAACCAAGGAGCTATTTGCTTTATGAAACAAAAGTGATGATTTAATATGAATGAAGGAAGAAGAATGGATCTCAGCAAAGTGAGTGTGTGCATTTTGTATTGGGTTAAATTTGGCTCGTAACGCCCCCACGCCGAGTGGACACGTCCCTTGTGATAAGGGCGACCCAAGTGAGGGCACGACCCAAGTTGGTAAAGAAGAAGTGACATCCTTTAGTGCTTAACCTTTTTACTCAGTGGAAGCCACCAACTTTTGTACTTTTTGTTTATTTCGAGGAATGTCTCCTACTATATAAAGGAGACCTTCACATTGTAATAGACATGATTATGATTCTCGGATAATATAACTTCTCTCTCTATCTCTATCTTTTTCATGGTTTTCTAACTATTGCTTCTCTATTAAGCTAAGTCCCATTTCTCTTCACATTTTCACAGCTACAATAATCTTATAACGATAATCATCTCTAGGGCTCATTATATTTGATTACGATTTACCCTTATATATTTTCGATTGTTTTAAAGCTTATAAAGTACGAGTATAATTTTTGGGCTAAACAATTTGGAGTCGTCTGTGGGGGCATTCGAGAATCAAAACCATAGTTAGCGCCAAAAGTACCATCGAAAACCCTTCTCTACAACACAACAACAGAAAATGGCTGACAACAACGCAAGGATAAAAGCAATAGCAGATGTTGCAACCAATCTCATCGGTCCTCTCAATGAAGCCGGTGAAGAGGGGGTTTCGATTGCAACCCCTGGAACCACCACAAGAGGATAAATCTCATCTCCACCACCCGAAGATTTAACGATCTTGCGGGAAAAAGGCGCTTCTATATCCGCAACTGAAGAAGAACCCCCAGAGGTCAGGAAACTACTGGAAGAGTGGTTAATGAGCACTCTAAGTGGTATGGTAAAAAAGTCACCCCAAAACACTGTCAGATGCACATCGGCAACGGATCTTGCTGCAGTCGAAGGTGAACCCGAGATTGCACAAGCAAACAATGCGCTCATCGATGCTCGGGCCAACGGTGGCACGCTCACAGCCATCCTCAATAAGATGGAGGAAATGAAAAATGAAAACAGGTCACTCCGTGACCAGATGAAGGAACACCAGGAGAGGGTGGACAAGATCCCTGGTGCTCCCAAACTGCTGCCGAAGCGTGATGTGGGGAGGTTTGTTGAACAACCCTACACGGAAGAGGCTGCACCATACTCCATTCCAAAAACCTTCAAAATGCCTCCTTATTTGAGAGTATACGATGGAACTACAGATCCCGAGGACCACTTGATCCACTACGTCACTGCTGTAAAAGGTAACGACCTATCAAAAGAACAAGTACCATATGTGCTGCTGAAGAAGTTCGGAGAAACACTGACATGAGGAGCACCGACCTGCTATTCCCAGCTACCAGCCAAAATCATTTCTACGTTCGAGGAAATGGCGGACAAGTTTGTTACCGCCCATGCAGGAGCAAAGAAAGCAGAAGCGATTGAATGACATCTTTCACTGTTCGGCAACCCCCAAGAGAAGGATTCAGGGACTTCCTATCCAGGTTTAACAGAGTAAGGATGAGCCTACCAAATGTGTGGGAAGGCATGGCGGTCGCTGCTTTCTAGAACAGGTTAAGCAGGGACAGCTCGAGGGAAACCAAAAAACTGCTGAGTCGTTTCATGAAGTACCCGCCCACCACGTGGGAAGATATTCACAACGCCTATTGCGCTGAGGTACCGGCAGATGAGGACGACCTCAACGGGCCGACCCAACATTTAACAACATTACACCTAAAAATCAGGAGGGACCGACGCAATGAAGGACGACGGGAAAAAGTCCCACGTCCCAATAGGGAGAGACACAAACCCTACATCAGATCCTCCCACCCACCGCCACCCAGGCATGCAGACGCACTACAGCGACATGTCGCTCCCATACGGAACAACAGAGGTATGCCCCATTTATTATCTGCCCATAACTTTTGTGTGTCCCCTTCAGAGATAGTATACGCAGCTGAGAAGCTGGGCAACAAGGTACAATGGCCGGAAAAGATGAAGTCAGATCCCGTCAGCGAAAATTCAAAGGCCCTGTGCAAGTTCCACCAGGAGTGAGGGCACAAAATCGAAGATTGTATAGGCCTACGGAAAGAGGTGGTCAGGATGCTGAACCAAGGGTTCCTAAGAGAGCTGCTTAGTGACAAAGGAAAAATCAACTTTGTACGTGGATGGGAGCAACCCTACGGGCCACCAAAGCCGCCTTCACCAACACGCACGATTAACATGATCATCGGGGACGTCGATGACTCGGCAATCAATCATGTCAAGTTCACTACTACACACAAGCTGAAGTGAACTATCGCCCACGAATGGTATGATGACTTCAAAGATAGTATCACCTTCAATAAGTCTGATACTGACGGTTTATCTTTCCATTATTACGATGCTTTAATTTTCACTTTACATATCGCAGATACGGATGTTAGAAGAATTATGGTCGATGACGGTAGTGGCGCCTGTATTATCCACCCGAGGGTCCTCGTACTAATGGGACTCGAGGATAAGATAATATCGCGCTGCATAACACTAACTGGTTTCAGTAATGCAGTAGAACGAACCTCCTAGGAGATATCACTACCCGTCCTAGCAAGAGGGGTCACGCTGGAAAAAAACTTTCCACGTGATGAACCAGGAAACGGCATACAATGCCATCATTGGACGACCGTGGATACACGCCATGAGAGCGATCCCGTAGAGCTTCTACCAAATGATCAAATTTCCCACACCATGGGGAGTATTCAGCATTCGAGGCGAGCCTCGCACCGCTCAGGAATGCTATAAAATAGCTCAAGACTGAGCCCATACAAAATAGCTTAAAGGTGCGAGCACACATGCATAGAAATCAGCTATGTCAGGTACTAAGGTCTACCCGACAGAGAACGCCATCAAAGACTTTGATGTCATAGAAGCCTGCAAGGCTACGGTTGAAGATCTCGACCCAATCCAACTGGATAACAATGACCCTACAAGGAGTGCTTACATTGGGCACGACCTCTTAAATCCAAGTAAGTATCATGAATTTTTATCTAACCATGCAGACCTGTTTGCTTTTTCCCATTCAAATATGCCAGGGATCCCGTGGGAAATCGCCACTCACAAGCTGAACGTCGACCCGCTACACCGGCCCGTTCGGCAAATGAGAATAAAATTCAATGCCGCTATCAACGAAGCAGTCAGCGAGGAAGTGGACAAACTACTGGCTAACGGCTCCATCAGGGAATCAAAGTACCCTCAATGGGTCGCTAATGTCTTCATGGTTTAAAAAAAGGAAATGGAGAATGTACGTAGAATTCACCGACTTGAACAAGGCGTGACCCAAAGATTCCTTCCCACTGCCCCACATCGACCAGCTGATAGACGACGGCAGGGCATGAGCTGCTAAGTTTCCTAGACGCATACTCTGGCTTCAACCAAATCATGATGGACGAGGAGGACCAGGAAAAAACAACTTTCATCACCCACCAGGGGACATATTGCTACAAGGTAATGCCTTCAGGCTCAAAAATGCAGAAGCCACATACCAAAGGCTAGTCACCAAAATGTTCAAGAACAACTCGGTAAGATCATGGAATTCTACATCGACGATATGCTGGTAAAATCGGCAAAGAAAGAAGACCATATCGACCACCTAAAAGAGGCATTCGAGATACTGAGGAGGTACGTGATGAAGTTGAACCCCGAGAAATGCGCTTTTGGTGTAGCCTCAGGAAATTTCTTAGGGTTCCTCGTATCACAACGAGGCATCGAGGTCAAACCAGACTAGATCAAGGCGATAGATGCAATATCTGAGGTGCTGAGTAGCAAGACACATGTACAGAAGCTGATAGGGCGTATAGCCTCCCTATCCAGATTCATCTCGAGGTTATCCGTCAGGTGCCATAAATTTTTCAACGTGCTGAAAAAGATCAAGGACTACAGTGGGACGAGGAATGCATCGAAGCATTGAGAAAGGTGAAAGCATACTTGTCTTCGCCGCCCTTGCTGGTCAAAGAGAGCCCAGGTGAACCCATGCTAGTATATCTGGAAGTATCTGAGGTCGCTATCAGCGCCGTCCTAGTTCGTGATAGCAAAGGTACACAATCCATTATCTATTACATTAGCAAAACCTTAGTGGACGCAAAAACTCGGTACCCGCACCTCGAGAGATTGGTACTGGCATTGGCACTGGTCGTAGCTTCACAAAAGCTACATACCTATTTTCAGTGCCACCCCAAAAAAGTGGTAACGACCTTCCCATTAAGGAGCGTCTTACAAAAGCCTAAATATCAGGCCGGCTCGCAAGATGGGCCATCGAGCTCAGCGAGCACGACATCTCATATCTTCCAAGAACCGCCATTAAGTCGCAAGTTCTGGCCGATTTTATAGCCGACCTTACGCAGAAGTCCTGCCAAGAGCAGAACTTGAGGCACAACATGCCTCCACCAATAACGACATGTGGGTCCTTTACACTGATGGCGCCGCCAATGCATGGGGATCGGGATTGGGACTCACCCTCGAGGTCCCCACGGGCGAAACAATTTGCCAGTCCATACGATGCCCTGAAAAGACTAACAAGGAGGCCGAGTATGAGGCATTATTGTAGGTATAAAACAGGCCATCAAATATGATGCTCGCCGACTCATCCTCTACTGCGATTCCCAACTCGTAGTAAACCAAGTCACCGGGACTTACTAGATTGAAGAACAGAGACTACAAAAGTACAAGTCAGAAATATTCAGGCTTATAGCTGAGTTCGACGAATGTTGCTTGGAACAGATCTCAAGGGCACGAAATAGCGAAGTAAACGGTCTAGCGAAATTTTCCACGGCCACCAAAAACTTCAAAAAGAAAGCGTGGTCACCCTCATCCACCCCGTCATCGATCACACTGAGGTATTCTCTTTAAATTTGACTTGGGACTGGCACAACCAGTTTATATCCTATCTGCAGGACGGAACACTCCCACCCGAAAAAAAGGCACAGCAACTCCGCGCGCAATATGCTCGGTATTGTTTAATAAACACCAACCTCTACAAAAGAACGTTTGGCGGATCCTTAGCCAAGTGTATAGGGTCGCACCAAACTAGGTCGGTTCTCGAAGAGGTGTACGAGGGCCATTTCGGCGCCCACACAGGTAATCACGCCCTCGTGCGATTCATCATACGGGCCGGCTACTACTAGCCCACCATGAAGAAGGAGGCAGTAGAGTACGTATGCCGATGCGAACAATGCCAAAAAAATGCACCCATGACATTCCAACCGGGAGAGCCCCTCCTTTCAGTAACCTCCCTATGGCCCTTCATCAAATGGGGAATGGACATAATCGGCCCCCTACCTGTAGGACGGGGAAAGGTACAATTTTATTAGTTTTAACTGACTATTTCTCTAAGTGGGTAGAAGTAGGGGCGTACGCACAAATACGCGAATAGGAGGTGATCACCTTCATATGGAAAAATATTATATGCCGCTTCGGCATCCCCAAAGAAAACAGTTGCGACAATGGACGACAGTTCGTCGGTCAAAATACGATCGAATTCTTTGAGAAATGGCGCATCAAGAGGATACTTTCCACGTCATATCATCCCGCCGCTATCAGCCAAGCAGAATCTTCCAACAAAATAATATTAAACATACTGAAGAAGAAGCTCAAGTACGCCAAAGGGTTATGGCCCGAGCTGCTACCCGAAGTATGATAGGCGCACCAGACCACACCCAAATCCAGCATGGGGGAAATACCGTACTCGCTCTTCTACTGAAGCGACACGGTCATACCCATCAAGGTCGGCGAACCAAGCCTAAGATGTTCACACACCAGTGGAATAGAAAATGACACAAACAGGCTCCAAGACCTCGACGAAGCTGAGGAAAGGAGAGAAATGACCCATATCACAATGGTGGCCCAAAAACAACAAGTCGAAAGGTACTAAAACACGAGGGCCAAAATAAGACCACTCTAAGTGGGAGACTATGTCCTGAAAGCCAAGACATTTGCATCCAAAGATCCAAATGAAGGAAAACTGGGCACCAACTGGGAAGGACCCTACAAAATCACAGCAGTAGCCAGCAAAGGGGCATTCCAGTTGGAAACAATGGAAGGGAAAACGCTTCAAAACAACTGGAACGTTGCCCACCTCAAGTATTTCCACTTCTGAGAGGCGTCTCCCGAGTCGTACTCCTTTTCCCTTACTCGAGTTTTGTCCCAATTGGGTTTTCTCGGGGAGGTTTTTAATGAGGCGGCGGACGGGACACCTGAAGATATTTGCGAAATAAGTTTATCATATCAGCCTCTCCATACGACCCCCAGGACAACATAATAAAGGGGCTGGATTAGCTTGATCTCCAGTGTATGAAAGGCTACGACCATCTCCAGTGTATGAAAGGCTACGGCCATCTCCAGTGTATGAAAGGCTACGGCCATCTCTAGTCTATGAAAGGCTACGGCCATCTCCAGTCTATGAAAGGCTACGGCCATCTCCAATGTATGAAAGGCTACGACCATCTCCAGTGTATGAAAGGCTACTGCCATCCCTAATGTATGAAAGAGTAAGGCCATTAATTCTATCATGTCTAAGGCCATCAACACTATTATGGCCAAGGCCATCGCCGCCAACAGTCGACCCAGATTCGACTACGGTAAGTAAACTACTCGACGACAGTCGAAGTCGCCTACATGTCTAAGGCCATCAATTTTATCATGGCTAAGGCCATCGATTCTATTATGGCTAAGGCCATCGCTGCCAACAATCGACCTAGATTCGAATATGGTAAGTAAATGACTCGACGACAGTTGAAGTCGCCTACATGGCTAAGGCCATCGACTCTATTACGGACAAGGCCATCGCCCCCAAAGGTAAGTAAACGACTCGACGACAGTCGAAGTCGCCTACATGGTTTAGGCCATCAATTCTACCATGGCTAAGGCCATCAATTCTATTATGGATAAGGTCATCGACACCAACAGTCGACCTAAATTCGACTACGGTAACTAAACAACTCGACAACAGTCGAAGTCGCCTACATGGTCAAGGCCATCGCTGCCAGCAGCCGACCCAGATTTGACTACGGTAAGCAAAAAACTCGATGACAGTTGAAGTCGCCTTTAGGGCTGGGGCCATCGACTCCATCACGACTAAAGTCGTCAATCTAAGTCCGACTAGGGCCATCAACACCGATGGTCATCCGAAAACTCAATAAAAACTCTAAGGAACGAAAGAAAAACAGCAACAGCAACAAGTCATATTTCATTATCTCCAAAGGTATACATACATTTGGCCTTAGAAAAGGCCCCATCTACACAAAAACAAATACATAAAAGCCTTAGGAGCCTTCACCGCTCCTCCCCTAACGACCCGCCTGGTCGCCGTCTGGCTCGTTGCCGTCTCCGGGCTGATAAGCTTTAGAAATCCATGAACTGGAGTCCAAATAGTTGACGTCCTCAAGGTTACAGCCCTCCCTACCAGGCGAGTCGGAGCTATAACCGGTCGCTTCACGGGCAACACGGGTTAAGCGCTGTTGCCTTTCAACTTCCGCCTCGGAAGCTCGACCCGCCGCCAAAAACTCCTAAAAACGACCAGCCTGGCATCATGATACACCCACATCTCATGCGCATCATGATGAACAATATCTTGTGGGGAAGTTCGCCTAAGAACTTCAACTTCGGTCGTCCTAGCATCAAGCTCAGCTGTAAGGGCCGTGACCTGGCCCCGCAGTTCCGCAGCCTCCGCCGCCACCCAACGACTTATCTCCAGGTCCTCGTCTTTTGACTAGAGGAGGGTCTCCAGCTCGATGCTTCGAGCCAAAGCAGCCATCATCTGCTCATCAATCTCCTTCAGCTCTACCGCTCTCTTCTTCAAAAGAGCCTCTAATTCCTCAAGGCCCTCACGGAACGTCCGGAACTGGGAGTCCTCCTTAAGTACGTCCGCCAATGCTTGATGCTTGGCACGACAATCTTTATATTTCTTCGCACCGCCTTCGTTTGTTCACGCCACCTCCTCTCCACCACCAAGTTGAGGGTATGAAAACAAAAGAAGAAACGCGTCAGTACGTACCAAAGTCGCTTTTACGACACAAACAAAAATTGAAAGCTACCTGCAAATCTGTGACGGCCATCTGCCTCGACAAATCCCTGTTGCTAACACTCAGCGTCTCCTGCTCCGCAGCCGCACATAACAAGGTCATGCCAGCTGCAGCTTGTTCGCTATCATCTAACAAATTATACCCGCCAGGGATCACGATACGACGAGTAGACCTGCCCTCCCTCATCTCCATGCGGGCCGAGCCCCCCGGTGCTTCTCTGAGAGCAGCTTCAATGCTCGTTCTCTCAATTCACGGTCGTTCCCCTAACTGCGGAAAATGACCCGCCTCCTAGGGCATGGGCTGACCGGACGGCGATGGTTGGTCCCCGAGGAGCCAGTCTCCTCGAACGAATGGCCTTAGCCATAAAGACTGGTCTTAGCTCTTGGCGGGGCTCATTAGGCCTCGTGCCCTCGGTTGCAATTCCTTTACCAGTAATCAGTCGCCGCCTCTTTCTCTCCGGCGACTCTTCTGCTTCAAAAGCCGCCTCCGCTGGAGCGACTTCAAGTACCGGCACAGGAAGAGTTTCAGGCGCCGTTATTGGTGCGGCCTCAGGTATCTCTACGGAAGTAGCCTCAGGCACTGCCTCAGATGCAGCCACCAGTGTAGCCCCCTGCTGAGGGGTCGTAAGGGGGCTGTCTCTAGGCGATCCTCCCACAAATATGTCTCCCCCATCGGAGTCAGACTCTACCATAGATGGGCAAGCGTCGGTTTTCTTCTTCTTCGCCTTTGTAGAAGCACCCCGACCTGCCAAACGAAAGCACATTGGGTTAAAAGGTCTCCAAGCCAAAACATAGCAAAAGAGAACGGGAAAGGTTGTTACCAGTTGGGTCGTACAATCTATGGAACTAAGCCCAAGTACGACATCTTTTCGCATGTGGCATCAACCCCGCCACCCACGACCTAATGTCGTCAATAGGACGAGGCGAGCGAGCCACCACTACAAAAGGAAGGAAAGTAAGTCAGAATGGTTGATCAGTCAAAACAAGGCGTCGCGAAATTACATGCAGAGATATGTACATCCCGCGTTCCACGTATCTGGAAACCCTTCGGGATTGGATACCAGATGGCTCGTCCTGACGTAAAATAATTTACGCCAGAAGTTGCGGTTAACTTTGTCGTCAGCCCTCACCACAAAGCTCTTCTTACCACGGCTCCTCAATTGGAGCATGGTACCTCTCATATAGCTAGGGCTGAACATCTGCAACTGTTGATGAACAGAAACAACGGTCTGGCCTCACCTGCAAGCGTGGTAAGAATTCAACATACCTTCAGGGCGTAGGGTGGGAGCTGAGCCGGGCACACATGATAGAAGCGGCAAAGCTCTTCCGCTAGAGGGTTAAGCGGAAAGCTATATCCGATCCTAAGCGCGTATTCATAAAACGTACAAAACTCGGGCCTATGCACATTGACATAGTCTGTCCCAGCCGGAGCCATCTCAACATGGCCGGGGATGTTGTACGTAGTTCTGATGGCGTCCAGGTGAGGCTGAAGTAACTTGCTATGCTCCCAGGGATAAGAGGGGCATGTCGAGTTGAAGTCTTTTCGAATACTCAAGTCCTTCGGTAGAACATTATCCACCGTTAAAGAGACGAGGGTTTTCTCCACGTCTTCCCCTTCACCATCGGAACAAGGCGGAACCCTAGAAGGAGCGTTGTCCTTAGTCCTTTTGCTTTCTTGATGGCGCTTCACCATGATATGATTTATAAGAAAAGGTGTTAATAACAAGAGACACGATCCTTAGAAATGGTAGTTCTCTAAAAGCGATGCAACGATTACAAGAAAGAAAGATGAAGAAAGAAACAAAGGAAAACTCTCTATTAAAATAAGTCCCATTTCTCTCCACATTTTCAGATTTACAATAATTTTAGAACGATAATCATTTCTAAGAATCATTATATTTGATTACGATTTACCCTGATATATTTTCGATTGTTTTTAAGCTTATAAAATAGAGATAAAATTTTTGGTCTAAGCACATTTTTTTTTGGAGTAGAAACATACTGATTTTTGGTTTTTTCTTTTGGTGCAGATCTTCCGTTTTAAGGGAGTGCAGGACTTATGTTAGGCACATGAAAATTATCAATTCATACTAAGTTACTAATAGTGATTCAAATTCTAGACTACTTATGCAGGCCACCAGATCGGTGCTATTCGTGGGAGCTACTGACATTTACAACATACTTCAAAAAAACAATTTCATCAAGCACACAGCCTCAATTTGCAAACTATGTAGTTAAATAAAATTGAAATGAGAACATATGTGCAGATTTCATAGAACGAGGACATCAAACAGTGATCATTTATTATTACAACCGCAAACGTACTTCAGATAGCAAAATACAGCTCAACATTAGCCAAAGGAAGCTGAAATCGAAGGCTAAGGCTCGAAGTGTTCAACAGCAGTTACAACAGCATTCCAGATCCGAAACATCACTTGAAAAAACCAGAAAATGGAAGCACGCAGCAGAAGGCTGTAAACTCGACTTTCACGGCTTGCACAAACCAGCAAAGAAGAAATTGAAATTTGAAATCAGATTTTTTCCACGTTCCTTTGGAAAAATTCAGATTCTACTTTTGATTTGTTTTTGTTCAATTTTTTTTATTTTTGTTTTCATCTTTATTTCCGGGTGTGTATTTTAAGAAGGTGATGAAGTAACCGAAGAAAGGGAGCTGGAGATTTTCTATCTCTGTTTTTGGGTGTAAGGATCTCCAGCGCTAATTTTGGGAAGCTGCGTTCTTTCTTTTTTTTTTTTTTTTCCTGAGGGATCTCCCCTCTTCCTAGATGTATTAGGTTTAATTAAAGAAGAGAAGTGGGTCGGGTCGGGTCATGGGTCGGCGGGTTTTTGGCTTGGGTTTGTGTAAAAATGGCATGGGTAGCCGCTATTTAAGTTGGTATTTATTTTTTATCCAACAATTTTAATGTTGAACAAAAATGACCACTACCCTATTAAAATTAATATAAATGTTATAAATAGACTTCTATTTAAGGTGAATGTCTTTAATTAGAGAGATTCTAGAGTCCTATTATTGGTATCTAGATCATCTCACTCCCTATAAATAAAGGGGTCTTCTACCATTGTAATAAATCCCTAACAATCTCTAAGTATCAATAAGAGTATTTCTCTCTCTCTATTCTCTCTATTGCTCTTGTTCTTGCATTATTGTTCTTGTCTTTATATTATTTCATAACACGTTATCAACACGAGACTCTACCGTCTCAAGAACCATTCTCGAAAAATCTAAGGTATTTCCCTCTTCCTAATTTAATTTTCGATTATGTCTGACATTACGAAAAGAAAGTTCGTTGCCCTTGAAATTTCGGGCAAGAACTATATGACATGGGTGTTGGATGCTGAAATCCACTTAGATGCTATGGGTCTCGGAGACACCATCAAAGATAGAGAAAAAGCATCCACCCAAGACTGTGCGAAGGCCTTGATTTTCTTGCGCCATCACCTTGATGAAGGTTTGAAGATTGAATATCTCACCGTCAAGGATCCACTCATCTTGTGGAACGGCTTAAAGGAGAGATATGACAACCTGAAGTTGGTCACTCTGCCACAAGCACGATATGATTGGGCTCATCTGAGGCTCCAGGACTTTAAGTCCGTTTCTGAATATAATTCTGCAATGTTCAGAATTACTTCTAAATTGAAGCTATGCGGAGATAAAATCTCCGATTATGATATGCTTGAGAAAACGTTTACAACGTTTCATGCCTCCAATATGGTACTGCAACAACAGTACAGAGAGAAATGCTTTACAAAGTACTCTGAACTGATTTCTCTTCTGCTTGTGGCTGAGCGAAATAATGACCTGCTCATGAGAAATCACGAAAATCGACCCACTGGGTCTACACCACTGCCTGAAGCAGATAAGGTGCACTCTCATTATGCCAAACATGAAAAGGGCCATGGTCATGGTCGTAAACGGGGTCATAGCCAGGGACGTAGACAAGGAAGAAATTCCAATGAAGTCCGTCAACCCCCAAGGAGAGATAACCGCCGAAAGCAGAAACGGGGTCATGAAGATCCTAAGGCAAATGGTTCAGAAACTATATGTTATCGTTGCGGTGGGAAAGGGCACTGGTCAAAGACTTGCCGTATACCAAGACACTTGGTTGACCTTTATCAAGCATCTCGAAAGAGAAAAGGCCCTGAAACAAATTTTGTCTATGACGACAACTTGGACATCACCCACCTGGATGTGGATGACTTCTTTGAGCAACCCGAGGGGAAAATAGACCACCTAATCGGTGATGGGTCCGTGATGAAAGAAGATGGAGTTATTTGATTTTGTTCTACTTATTTGTATTAGTTAGTGAATAAACTAATAGTCATTAGTATTAGCTCGTATTAGTTAGTTCATGATGCAATGTTAGCAGTAGTTCTTTAGAATGTCTTCAATATGCTCAAATATCAATAATATTTTTATTTTCCAGTAGAGGTAATCGACTAGCCTGAAAAACTAGTCGATAATCTAATATTTTCGCATTAAAGCTGAAAAACAATTGATCAACAATCGATTGTCTATGTCTAACAATCGATTGTCGTTAGATAGTGTAATCTGGAATTTTTCAAAAATCATCCACAATCGATTGTCTATATCTAACAATCGATTGTCGTTAGACAGTGTAATCTGGAATTTTTCAAAATCATCCACAATCGATTGTCTATGTCTAACAATCCATTGTCGTTAGACAGTGTAATCTGGAATTTTTCAAAATAGTCAACAATCGATTGTCTATGCTTAACAATCGATTGTCTTAAAACAGCGTGCTCTGGAATTTTTCAAAATAGTCAACAATCGATTGTCTATGATTAACAATCGATTGCCTTAAGACAATGTGCTCTGGAATTTTTCAAAATAGCCAACAATCGATTGTCTATATTTAACAATCGATTGTCTTAAAACAGTGTGATCTGGGATTTTTCAAATATTGTCAACAATCGATTGTCTATGTTTAATAATCGATTGTCTTAAAACAGTGTGATCTGGAATTTTTCAAAAATTGTCAACAATCGATTGTCTATGTTTAACAATCGATTGTCAATGCTCAACAATCGATTGTGTGTGTTTACCAATCGATTGTTTTGTGAAAAATGCTTAAACTGAAAATTTTCAAGCTGCATAGTAATCGATTATGGATAACATATCTGATTTTGTTAGTCAACTGTTAGCAGCAAATTTTGAAAATATTATGTGACACAAACGGATTGAAGTTGTTTATTCTCATGTTCGTATATTTTCTTTTATATGTCAAACCATGGGAAGTAAATTGATTGAAGGCTCCGGAAGAGAAACTGTAACTCTGCCCAAAGGCACGACGTTTATCTTAGAGAATGCAATATTCTCCTCCAAGTCTAAGAAGAACTTGTTGAGTTTTAATGATATCAATCGCAATGTTCTCCTCCAAGTCTAAAAGGAACTTGTTGAGTTTTAAAGATATCATTCAAAATGGATATCATATTGAGACAATAGATGAGAATAATCTTGAATTCTTCATGAAAACGAGGCTGCCCATTTCGGTTTGGGTTCACGCCATTTTGCATGCAGCAATACTAGTTCGTCGGCTGCCCACTTCGGTTTGGGGTCACGCCATTTTGCATGCAGCAATGCTAGTTCGTCGGCTGCCCACTTTGGTTTGGGGTCACGCCATTTTTCATGCAGCAATACTAGTTCGTCGGCTGCCCACTTCGGTTTTGGGGACACGCCATTTTGCATACAGCAATGCTAGTTCGTCTCTAACTGATGAATTGACACAAATATTCCCCGTTGCAATTGGTTTTGGGTCATGGACCCAATATATCCCATTTAAGAACCTTTGGATGCGCAGTATATGTGCCTGTAGCACCGCCATCCCGCACCAAAATGGGTCTGCAAAGAAGGTTAGGAATATATGTTGAGGTTGAATCGCCCTCCATTATTCGCTACCTCGAAACATTGACAGGAGATTTGTTCACTGCACGATTTGCAGACTGTCAATTTGATGAGACACTTTTCCCAAAATTAGGGGGAGAAGTTGGTGAAACCAAACGGAAAATTTTGTGGGAAAATGCATCATTATCTCATCTTGATCCACATACCTCTATTTGTGAAAGAAGCACAAAAGATTATCCATTTGCAAAGAATAGCAAATCAAATGCCTGACGCATTTATAGATTTGAAAAGGATAACAAAATCACATATCCCCGAAGTGAATGTGACAACATCTGATTCACGAATACATATTCATTATTGGAAGAATATGAACATGAAATTGGTATTAAATATACCACACTCACCCCTAGAAGGAGGTTTGAGATGATATATGGCATGAATGATCGTTGGTCACGTACCTATTGTATGCCAAAGTATTTTGGAAATATGACTATTAAAGGACAACGATAATGCAAGAAACATATCTTGCATATAAGTTTGACATGACCATAATGGTATAACTTTTTCATTAAAAAAGATATTCACCACATGGATGTTGATGAATCTGTTGTAGTACAAAATTAATTGAGAGCTCTAGAAGAGCCAATTATTACTATGTTGGAGAAACACAATTGAGTATTGTGTTGTAGTAAGTCTCAAAAGAAACTTATTCGGTTTCCAAAATACACGCGAAAGCGATTGATTATATTGAGACTATAATAAAGGAAGGATTTGATATCTCCTATTACTACAACTTGTAGCGGGGTAATTTGTATATGAAAAGCTACCCGCTTTGTTCTCCAGTTTGTACTACACAAACGAAAGAATGCTACAGTAAAGTGGATATCTATTGGTATAAAACCCATGTCATAATAAACCTGAAGTTTATTGATAAGTGCACATGTTATGGTGTAAATTTGAAATTTACCAATATTGATAATTTATTCAGTTGGCATTCGTGTTAGCCATCTCATTTTAAGTATGATGTGCAAATTCACATAGGTGAATATTAAAGAACTAGAAAGTTCTTTACGAATTCTCTTGTATCACTTGTTCTCATTAATGAACTGACCAACTAAAGAGTTCGGGTTGAAGCCCATAAATTCTGGAAATATCAAAGGTGAATATGGGCCTATTCACCTGCCATGTATACCACATATGATGCATCTATGAAATGGTTACATGCGCAATTGTTATTGACCCGCAGCCTGGCCGGTGCTTGCGAGGTAAATTGCTCAGTAATATAACTTCGAGCATAATTTCCAGATTTTCTACTCAAGATAGTTCATCTTGATAAGTTGGTTTATATCAATGTTGGTTTAGCAAGATAATTATTGAGTGCTTCCACTTAATAACTAAACTGTTTCTTATGAGAACAAAGTTATATATATCAGTTTGATATAAGTTGTATACGAGAGTATATTCTCCCCTCACAAGTGGTTCAGGGTCAGGAACCAAATAATTTCATCTTATTATTAATGTGCCGTGTATATTTACATAATAATGCACAAAGATGATTTCCCAAAGTTGAGGAAACAAGTTAGCTTTTCTAACATGAGGGGGAGACATGATAAACACTTGAGAAAAGGTTACATGGGATGAATTATCATTTGTATATGTATATCCCCGAATATCATGATATGAACCTGAAGTTCATAAAAGGGATAATTCAATTGCAACATATTGCAAAGCATGCTATACGCATTTGCTGACCCAAAGAAAGTAACTAAATGGAAGAGATACAATTCAAGAAGAATTGATTCCATATGAAAGACATGTAGTTTTGAACCTATAGTTCAAATGCTTGAAAGTATAAAGTCAAAGGTATGTATAATCAGTTTTCGATATCTTATTTGTCTAGCATGACATGGAAAACTTGATATGCATCTAAAGTCTATTATATGGCTTATATGACTTAACTTGAAAGATTTAAGTTGCTTGAAGCATATGCAATTCTTGGTCCTGAAGTACCACATCCTTAGTACAATTTGTGTACATATGTATCTTGCTATAACTATAAGCATGATGGCATTGAGAATGCATCTATGGAGATATTGAAGAGTTATTCCACGACATTATATGAAGATGTTCATATCTATCAAGAATGATGATTTCAAGGTACGGAATATTTATTCAAGTCAATATGGTTGATTTGTCAAACGTCTACCAAAGATCGTTTTGAAGATGATGCACAAGATTGGAATGCAAATGCTCAAGGAAATAAATTGATGTTCTTATTAGGGGGAGTTAATGCGCGTTGCACTCTTTTTCCCTTACAAGGCTTTTGTCCCACTGGGTTTTCCTTGCGAGGTTTTTAACGAGGCAATCAATAGGCGCATATTCAAACATGTGTACTCTTTTTCCTTCTCTTTAATTTTTCCCATTGGGTTTTGATTTTAAGGTTTTAACGAGACACATTGTTGAATAGACATTCAAGGGGGAGTTTTATAAATAGACTTCTATTTAAGGTGAATGTCTTTAATTAGAGAGATTCTAGAGTCCTATTATTGGTAGCTAGATCATCCCACTCCCTATAAATAAAGGGGTCTTCTACCATTGTAATAAATCCCTAACAATCTCTAAGTATCAATAAGAATATTTCTCTCTCTCTATTCTCTCTATTGCTCTTGTTCTTGCATTATTGTTCTTGTCTTTATATTATTTCATAACAATAAAAAAATATTTTACCTTTTCTTTCCTGAATTTTCTTCCCAAACCCTTGCTTCTCTCTGCGTGCCTTTTCCATGATCTAAAATTAATATTTGTCTTCCTCAGTTGTCCAGTTTGTAGAAATTCTCCATTGCCAACTCCTTTGTCCACTCCTTTGGCTGAGGTTGTCCCTTTGGCAAGTCGACCTTCGGGATGAATACACTTGTACTTCATTATTAATGTAAGAGTTTCCAAACATGGTTTATTATATTGTGGACTACTCCATTTATTGCAATAAAGTTGAGATTTTTTATATTTTTTATTCACCAAATTCTTGATATTTGTTTCATTATCTGCTTGTCCTCTGTAAAGAGGAGCGATGACTTAGGATAAGCTTGCTTATGTGTCCAAGTGAGTTATAACCAATTATAATAATCATGGATCCCAATAACATAACAACATCATTGTAAAAGGACGGGGAGAAACATGTTACATGAATTTATTACTTACAACTTACAAGTCTCTTTTTTCTTCTTCAGTTTTACCATATTTTCCGCGGAGCCATTTTTGTGTGTTTACATTTAATTTATTTTATGTTAAAATAAATTAAAAGTTAAGGACGATAGATCCTGAATTTAAGCTAAGAAGTCCAAAAGTTAAGGACAATAAGTCCTAAACTTAGGCTAAGAAACTCAAAAGTTAAGGACATATATTCCTTAACTTGCAGTTACAAGTTCAAAAGTTAAGGAAAATGAGTCCTTAACTTTGATTTCCAATTTCAAAAGTTAAAGAAAGACAATAGTTACAAGTTCAAAACTTAAGGACAATATGTCCTTAACTTTGATTTTCAAGTTCAAAAGTTAAGGACAAACAGTCCTTAACTTACAATTACACATTCAAAAGTTAAGGACAATCAGTACTTATCTTACAGTTACAAGCTCAAAAGTAAAGGACAGATAATCCTTAACTTACAGCTACACGTTCAAAAGTTAAGGACAAACAAGTTCAAAAGTTAAGGACAATAGGTCCTTAGCTTTTACTTACAAGTTCAAAAGTTAAGGACGCTTGGTCTTGAAGTTTGAGTTCCAAGTTCAAAAGTTAAGGATATGTAACTTTGAAGTCCTGAACCTAGAGTTCCAAGTTCAAAAGTTAAGGATATGTAGTCTTGAAGTCCTGAACTTAGAGTTTCAAGTTCAAAAGTTAATGACATATAGTCCTGAAGTTAAGGACATGATCAGAAGGGTATTTTCGTTCGGACAGTTAAAGTTTATTAAACTAGTGGCTAAAGACTAAAAACATTTAAAATACTGACTTTAAAATAAAAACATGAGTTGTTAGTGGCTATATTTATGCACATCGCCTTGGGTTTGTAGAGAGGGGAGTGTTGGGCTGAAGGATATTAAAAGATTAGGCCCAAAATTAGTCATCTTCAACTTATTTCTTTTTCTTCTTTTCTCTCTTTTTTTGATCACAAATCCTAAATTATCTAAAATGTAAAGTTAAACTAATTAACTAATTATAAGAAAATTATATTAGCTAATTAATCCTAAATTAAAAGAAAAAAAATTAATAAAAGGAAAAAGTGTAAAAATGAAGCTTTCTTTGTGATTTTTAATTTTTGTAAAACAAGTAATTACTGATTAACTCTAAAAAATGCAAAAATAAATCCTAGATGAAGTACATGATATTTTTTAGTACTTTTTCATGATTTAAATAAAACATGCATGGACAAAATGCAAATAATTAAATAAAATTATACCAACATTCATAAAAATGGAAAATAATTAAGAGAAATCTATTTTCTTGGGATTTTATAGTAGTATTTCGTATAAGGCAAAAATCACGTGCTAATAGTGAGGAGAGCTTTCAAAATCTCAAGACTGTTTTGACTTCATCCCCAGTGTTGGTTTTGCCTACAGTGTTGGGGTCTTACACTTTGTACTGTGATGTCTCACATGTTAGCCTCGGTGCGGTGTTGATGCAAGATGGTATGGTGATTGCCTAAGCGCAAGATGCAAGATAGGCGGATGCGTCGGCAGGGGCCGAGCCGTCGGCCAGATGAAGGCGGGTCGACGCCGCTGTTGGCGTCTGAACAGGGTTTGACTCCAGCATATTATGACAAGTCAAAAGATCAACAACGTATTTACGCTGAGAAAGAAAACACCCTTGGAGCTGCGCAGAACTTCAACACCAAGAAAGTAGCTTAGATCACCCATGTCTTTAAGAGAAAACTGAGTCCCAAGAGAGTCAATCACACGGTTCAAGAAAGCAGAATCATTAACAGTCAATATGAGATCATTAACATATACCAAAAAATAGGCCGTAATACCAGAATGCTGAAAGACAAAGAGCGAAGTGTCAGAGGTGGTGTTGACGAAACCCATGGTCAGAAGACATTGGCGGAGCGCACTGTACCATGCCCGAGGTGCCTGTTTGAGACCATAAATAGCTTTCTGTAACTTACAGACATAAGATGGATAGGCTTTATCAACAAAGCCCGGTGGTTGTGCCATATAAACGTCAGAGTTTGATGCTCTGCTATGTTACACTCATTATCCACTTGCAAAGGATCCGTCTGTCCCTTTGATGGTGACTTACTCTGGAGAGGGAGTTGTGATGTATTTTGACGAGAAGGATGCAAGAAAATGCATCCACAATGGGGAGGATATAGTTTGGACACCAACAATATTAACCAATTCTCGTCCTTATTATTATGTGGATAATGAGTTTTAAGGTAATGTGCGAGCCATCCGTAAACATAATGGATTGGAAAACAAACTTCGACCTTATCAAGTTGTGAAGAATACAAAATCTTATTCAAACCATGATAAATACATGCCAAAACTGGTATCGCAAGGCTAATCTTTTGCCCGTTTGGCATCAGCAAATTAGATGCGGCGAAGGTGGCCGGCACACGAGCAGTAATCTGAGCCTCCATGCTTAACAGCTTGTCATGTAATTCAGCAAAAGAGATGGGAGATTCGCGGGCTTGGATGTCATGAGAGAGTTCCATATACGGATCATCAAGACCATTTAGAACCTTAATGACAAGATCCTCAGAATCAACAGTAACACCCATGAGAGATAATTCATCCACAATCACGCGAATACCATGCATAAAATCAGTAACAGATTTAGAACCTTTTACCGGATTATGGAGCTGCTTTTTGAGAGCCATGATACGACCACGAGAAGCAATGCCGTATGTGCGCGCGAGGATGTCCCCGGCCTCTTTAGAGGTTTCCGCAGCGGCAATGAAGGAGATGACCGTCGGTATGATCGACGAGATGATGGCACCGAGAATAAGATTGTCCTGGCGAATCCAGTAAGGATATGCTGGATTGTGGGGAAGTCACGTCCTTGTCGACGATAGTGGCCGGTGGGCATGACTTCGATCCGTCCAAGAAGCCGAGGAGGTCGTAACCCGTAAGAAGGGTTCGAAATAAGAATTTCCACGCCAGGTAATTAGTGAAATCCAATATGAGTGGGATTTGAGTCGATGCATTGATGGCAATCGGCTGGAGAGGCTCGGTTGACGTCGTAGCGGCTATGAAGCGCGAGGCAAAGGAGAGGAGGTGCTGAACGACGTCGAGAAAGAGAGGGCTGCCGATTATTGCAGCGGCGGCGGTGGCGACGGGCTGCCGATAAGAGCAGCGGCGGCGGCGCGGGTAGGATAGTTTGTTTGGCGATAAGCCACTAGCGTATGATACCATGTAGAGAGTTTTGGGAGAATTAATTTTCTCGTATTGCTCACAAAGTATATATAGAGTACAGGGGTATCAAATCCTACCAACTATAGGACTGTACAATAATGAAGGAAATCAAATCCTACCAACAATAGGACTGTATAATAATGAAAAAACATTCTACCAATAATAAAAAGATACACAAAAGATATTCACAATATTTCCTAATACGTTCTTGTTATTGGCATTGACTACCCTATTGCATTTTCTCTTGTGGAGAAATATTTGAATGCATTTATTTGTTCAATTGTGTACACGGAATTGTCTTGTTTTTACTGCTTGCTAATTGTCAAGTAAATTACAAGGTCCCTCTTACCTTGTCTTGCACTACCTGCTTCCTACTCCCTACTCCTGAATTCTCACATGCATCCTGCACTCTCTAGCTGATAAGTATATGTAGTTATCAAGCCTATAGCCAGGTGAACTGACTTCATTTACTGTTTTTACATGAGGCTTTACAAGCACATATTTTTTAGGAAACATACTATTCTTAAAATATAATGCATATAATTGGGAAAGAGGAAATGACAAATTAAAGGAAAAAGAAAAATTTGTCCAAAACAAAAAATAACAGCTTATCCCTGATGCTCTCTCTCCTGCACCAATAAAGACCGATCGATTCTACTCAGGCGCTCTTGCCATCTCACAATCTCTCTTACCCTTTCTCTTTCATCTGCTCACCAGTGACTGCCTTTTCTCCTCTTGCTATATTTACTGCTGTTTATACTCTCATTTCATCCGCTTCCAAAAATATGACTCAAGGAAAAGCATGCAATATTCTCAGTGATTGTTTTGTCTTTATTTATAGGTCGTAGCAAAATAAGAAGTAAGAAAGGGATATTATTATTTATATAGAATCTTCATCTGTTCTTCTTTCGAAACCAATCTGTAAACTGTCTATTTGCATGTGTCTTCTTTGTTTGTTTTAGTCAAATCAAGATTATATTTTTCTCTTATCTAGTTTGTTTGAAAGTAACAAATTTTAACTTATCTTTTGATTCATTCTACTAAATTGACTCGCGTTGCATATGGCAGATTCAAATGGTAGCTTTCAATCTCATTGCTTTTCTTCCATTGCGCTATTCCCTGAAAGATTTTTGATAATGATGCTTTGTGTGGGTTTCACATTTGTAGCTCCCTTTTTCTTTTCTGGCACTTGTTTTGAAGCTTATTTTCTGATTCTTTCCCACGTGCCACTTCTGTTAATTACTTTTGAATTTCATGTGTTTCTTCTGATTCTTAATCTTGAAAAGATTGGACGGCTTAGTAGTTTTCTGTACTCTTCCTTTTCTTTTCCGTGCTTTGTCTCTTAAAATGTTGTATCAGTCATTACAGTTTTTTGAGAATAATTTCACTGAGTGAAAACTGGAGACATAGAGGGTGTTGGAATTCCATCTAGAAACCTCCCAACCTTCAATACGGTGGCTGGCTGAACCTAATTCAGAGTTCTGTATATTACTCATTAATTAATATTTAAAAAATGCTACTTTGGAAGGTATTTTCTCCAAACTGTGAAATTCTGCAAAATCAATATCATTTGTGTTTGAAATTGTTTCTTCTTCTTATACAACGATTAATCTTAAAGTCCAACTATTAGCAGCTTTCTTCCTTGTAGCTTTCTGCAAAGTTTTGCTCTTGATATGTCAAGCAACTATTACCCACTTTCTCACGGTTATAAAGTGCAATGCCTGTCTGAACAATTACCTAGCTTTGCATTTGATAGATGTCTTATCACCTAAGCCAACTCATATAATTTCTCCTTCAGACCCTTGGTTGCTTTTCCTTAGAGATTTGTTAGTGGGAGTGTGTTTCTCACAAAATTCATTTTTCAGACTGAAGCAGCTGCTAAGAGAGCCATGGAACTGGATGGTTCTGATATGTAAGTGCAATCATGTATTTATTCGTTGAGAAAGTTAATTTTGTGTCGTTTCTCTTTAACACTTTTATCTTCTTCCAGGGGTGGACTATTTCTGAAAATCCAGTCATACAAGTCAGCTAGAGCAAACAAAGCATCCAACTTCTCGCCAAACATGGTGGAGGGGTATCATAGGGTATATGAGGGTAACTTATCATGGGATGTAACAGAGGATGACTTGAAGAAACTTTTTTCAGATTGCAGCATAAATTCTATCCGATTTGGTGAAGATAAAGAAACAGGAGAATTTAGAGGCTACGCACATGTGGATTTTGCTGATAGCGTCTCTGTAAACATGGCATTAAAGTTGGATAAAAAAATTGTCTGTGGTAGACCTGTTATAATAAGTTGTGCTGTTGCAAAGACAGGAGCTGTAAAGAAAGGCGGAGCAACCAATTCAAGACCTATGCCCAAAAACGAAAATGTGGATAGTGTTACAACAAGCACTGTTAGCGCAAAGATTAGGAGGCGGACATGCTACGAACGTGGAGAGCGTGGCCAACTTTCATCTTCTTGTCCAAAGAAACAAGAAATTGATCTGACGAAACAAGTTGCTAATTGACAAGAGGGGTTGCTATGATGGTAAGCAGCCCCCACTTTCAACCGAGAGGTTGTGAGTTCAAGTCTCCCCAAGAGCAAGGTGGGAAGTTCTTGGAGTGAAGGATGCCGGGGTCTATTTGGAAACAGCCTCTCTATCCAAGGATAGGGGTAAAGTCTGCGTACATACTACCTCCCAGACCCCCACTAAGTGGAATATACTGGGTTGTTGTTGTTGTTGTTGTTGTTGAAACAAGTTGCTAATTGATTTTATTGGAGACCTAATTATTCACAATTTTTTTAAACTTGACCTGTGCTCACAGCTCTGTTGTTCATTTTTATCCTCTTAGACGACATCTTTACAAGTCCATTGGTTCCTAATTTTGTGTTCGTTTTCTGGAAAACTTCAGCTGATGTTGTGTAGTTAGCTTATCAAGTAATCCCAATATAAACTTTCAGTTTTCACTGCCGCAAAGCAGAAAATAGAAACTTCTGCTATATTTTAGTTCGACTTAACTGGGCTCGGTTTTAGTGTGACTAACATTTTAATTTGATAATTTTATACTTTAATTATTTTGATTCAATTAAATTCTTTATACACATCGTTACTTAACTACTTTGTGGGTGGTAGGAGATGTAATTAACATTTTCAATTTAAGAATTCAAAAATTTAAAATATTACTCCCTCTGTTTCAAAAGGATTGGTACTATTTTCTTATTAGTTCATTCCAAAAAGATTGACACCTTTCAATATTTCCTTAATACGATGCATTTATCGCCACACATATGCTATTACAGGTTTCTAACCACAGGTTTCAAAAGTTTTACTGCCACACAATGATTTATTTAACATTACATAACTCAAAAATCTTCCCTTCTTTGTTAAGGTATGCCAAGTCAAACTTAGACAATCTTTTTGAAACGAAGGAAGTAATATTATTTTGAATTTAATAGTGCTTTATTTTTGTTTTTTGCAAGTTCTATTCTATGTTCCATATTAAGTTTTTTTTTGGTTGGAAAGATAGTCGATATTATAACATAACAAATATTTACAACAGTTTATAGTCTTGGATGGGTAGAAGGCATCCGTTGTACAACACTAGTACTAGAAGTAGTAGCTACTAAGGGAGTTCTTATATTACACACAGTAGATAAACTATATGAACCAGAGGGAGGTTGGGTAACATTCCTACTAGGCTGCCGATACATCCTGTTGTGGAGTGTGCCATGGTGATCTTGTTCATAACAAGAAATAGCAAAAGGTGGAGGTGTGACAAAAAGTTGGCATAGCTCCTGTACATGCGTTGCACCATATTTAGCTAAATTATCTGCTACACAATTCTGCTCTCTGTAGATAACTTGTACTGCTGGACTATCCAACTGTCGGAGCAAGGACTTGCAATCATTAATAATATTAATAAAACTCATTGCTGGTGATTTTAACATACCGATTATAGTTTGTGCTTCCGTCTCAATGATGATTGGTAAGAGCCTTTGTTGGATAGCAATTTGTAAACCTTTGAGGAGTGCAGGAAGTTTTATTTGAATAGAGGTGCCCTCTTTGACAAACCCTGCAAATCCTATTACCCAATTGCTTTGATGGTTGCGGATAACTCCACCAATTTCATATTTGCATAGAGTCGGGTAACAAGATTCATAAATATTTAATTTGTAAAACATATGATCGAGTGGATGCCATTTAATATAGATAGGAGACTTTGAGCTCTTCTTTTTAGAGTGATTTGTTAAAAAGTAATATTCAACTACCTTTGCTAAGAGAGAGTGTAGATTTAAATCATTTATTTTATGTTCATAAACAAACTTATTCCTTGTAAGCCAAATTTTCCATAATAAAAAAGGAATTATAACTATAGAAGGAATATTGTAAGGTATTGAAGCCAAAGGTGTATGTATAAGTTTAAATAACCAAGCCATAATATCATTTTGAGGAACAACAGTTATGGCAGTGGTAGGTGCTATGAGATCTCCAAAAAGGTATGCTATTATCGCAATTTTAAAATAAATGAGTAATTGTTTCTATATCTTGGTGACATCGTGGGCAGCTTGCTGAATTAGTAATACCTAATCGTGTAAGATACTGAGCTATTAGGAGTCTGTTATGACATAATAGGCAGATGAAAAAGATATTTTAGGTGGAATGGAAAGTTTCCAAATCCACTTGAATGAGTAAGAAAAACAAGTACTATTGGTTGTGTTAAAGGTTGTTAAACACCCATACATACAATTAAATGTGAAGATTCCATTCTCAGTTAAATTCCATGACACTTTGTCGTAGTTAGTGGATTCAATTGGTGTATAAATAATAGTAATACAGGAAATGATATGCAAGGGTAAGTGAAAGGTATGTTATCTAGGTGCCACCTATGATTAAAGTAGTAATTGGATACTAATTTATTCCTCCAATTTAGGCATAGGTCCATGAATATGGCCTCTAAGTGTGAAGTTATGCTTGAGCCAGGGGTCCGTCCAAGACTTAACATGTTGTCCTGTTGCAATATTTCATTTATAACCTAATCTACAATAATTTCAGCCATTAAATATATTATGCCAAATAGGAGAGCTATTGTAACTAGGTAAGGGTTTTGGTCTTACATAATTGTGTAAAAGGACTTGTGCCCATAGTTACTGTGGATTATTAAACATTCTCCATGCAAGACTTTCATGGAGTGACTTATTTTTTAATAACAAGATTTTGTATACCTAAACCCCCTAGTTCCAAAGGTTGCGTGACTGTGGACTAATTAAGCAGATGTAAATTTCTCGTGTACGGTGGTGCCCCATGGGAAATTCTTCTGATACCTATTGAGGTGGCTTAGGATATAATAAGGCATTTTTGTATATTGCATCAAGTGATTCGGAAGATGATTAAGGGTGGATTTTATATTAAAGTGAGTCTACCCCCTTGGGATAGAAAGCTAGTTTTCTAGCCTGCCAATTAGTTTTAAAATTATCAAGTAAGAATTTGTAGTCAGATTTTGCAGGCTTAGATGTAAAAATTAGGAAACCAAAGTACTTTCCAAGACTACGACCCTCTTTCATACGAAAAAGTTGCAGAATTATATTTCTAGTATTAGTTTGACAACTTTTGGAGAAGTAGATTTTGGATATATCAAAACTAATAGATTGATCAGATTGATTGATTAACTGTGTAATAATACTAACTATTTATTGATATGTAGTGGGTGTAATTTGCGAGATGAGGGTAATATCATCTGCAAAGAATAGATGAGATAAGGGAGGTCCATTTTTGGCCAAAGATATGGGTTTCCAATCCTGATGGTCAACAACATTATTAATTTTCCTAGACAACATTTCAAGACAAAGGATAAACAGATAGGATAACAAAGGATCCCCCTATCTAATACCCCTTGTGGGCTGAAAGGTATTAGTTGGGCTACCATTAATCAATTTAGAGGTAGTAGTGATGGTAATACAATACATAATTAACTTAACAAACTTAGCTGGAAAATTTAAACTTAGTAAAGTATTATGAATAAAGGATCATTTCAATTTGTCAAAAACATTTTCTAGATCAATCTTAAGGAGCATACTAAGTTTATTCCCTTTTATTTTTTGGAATTTATTGATAATTTCTTGTATGATAATAGCATTATCCGCAACTCTTTTATCTTGTTGAAAACTAGATTATGTAGGATGGATTATGTGCTCCAATATTGGCTTTAATCGGTTGACCGATATTTCTGTGATAATTTTATAAATAGTATTACAAAGACTAATAGGTCTATTTTGAGAAATTGTGGATGCATTATTACTTTTAGGAATAAGACAGATAAAGGTAGAATTTATTTTAGGGTCAATTTCATATTCAGTGAACACCTTATGGCAGAACTGTGTAACAGATTCCCCAATAGTATCCTAATAATTTTGGTAAAAAAGAGGATGAAGTCCATTTGGCCCAGGAGCTTTCATAGGCTTGATAGACTTTATAGCATTCATAATTTCAAAATTTTGAAGGGGTTGGATTAGGGAATCCTGGTCAACATGCGTTAATATATTTAAAGGAAGCAGTGCTGTTTTTGAAATAGAGTATGTTTTTGTCAATGGTAAATAGATGTTGATAATAAAGGAAAATATGATCAAGAATTTTGGTAAGGTGTGTTATCCAGTTTCCCCCCTGGTCTTGAATAGCTGTGATTCTATTATGCCTTCTACGATTAATTGTGGTAAGATGAAAAATTTGATATTTGCATCCCCATTATTAAGCCAGTTAATACGTGATTTGAGTTTCCAAAACTCTTCCTCTAACCTAAGTATTCGATTAAAATCTCACATGAGTACTTTTTCCACTAGTTGGATAATGGATAGAAGCCTGAATCCCATTTAATCTACAAAGAATATGCATTTTTTCTTTAAAAATGTTATCAAAGGTAGATTTGTTCCACTGTTGTACTATAGTTGCAAAATTATCAATGGCAGGAAGCAATGTGACATTATCCAGCCAAGCTTGTTTAACCACATCTTAAAAAGCAAGATGATTGTTTCAAACCTAAATACTTTTTCTCTTGGTAATGGACAGTGATGAAGTTCTAATTTAATGGGACAATGATCTGAGTGTGTGCGAGAAAGGTGTGTAACAAGAGCGTTAGAGTATTGTGTAATCCAATCATAATTAGCAACTATACGATCAATATGTTCAAGTATAATAACTTCGTATGTCTTCCATCAGTCCACGTATAGCGACTACCCTTAAATCCTAAATCAGTCATGTGACAATAATTAAGGCAATCCACAAATATATTAAAACATGAGTTATTTATAGGAAGACCACCAAATATATCAGGTGCATGTGTAATTTCATCAAAGTCTCCCCCAATTAACCAAGGTCCATGATAATTATCTTGTATATACATGAGATTATCCCATAATAACTGTCTATTTATTAATTCATTACTAGCATATATAACACTAAATAAAAATGTAAAAGGTAAGGGTTTACCTGGACATGACAATGAATCTCTTGTGAAGTTCTGGCAACTGGATGAACATCTAATTCATTAGCCAACCATTAAATGATAATTCCTCTAGAGTGGTCTGTGGCAGCCACCTCAATCATGCCATCAAAATTAAAATCCTCCTTCACACTTTGGTGTGATTGATAGTGAGTTTATAAGAGGACAACTAATGATGGTCTATTATAATCAAGTAAAGACCTAAAATTACGTCTAAACTCAGCGGAAAATGCCCCTCTACGATTCCATATGATAAAATTCATATTATTATCTACTATGTCAGCTGGAGGGATTCTACTTCGATTCAGCCAATTACTGCTGCTCTCCCCTACATGGATGAGAACGGTTGGGAGGAAAAACATTGCATATTTGCCCACCTTTGGGTTGGTGGTGGGCCTTAGTCGAAAAGAAACCCTCCTTAGGGTTTGGGGACACCTTACGAATATCTTTCTTTCGTATTCTTCCTTTTGCATAAACACTTTTATCCCATCGAGCCATGCATGTATTGGATGAGTTTCCATGTTGTAAATGATTTTCGCGTCGAGTGCTGCCTAGAAATTGTCTTCTTGTTCTTCGTGATTGGGACTGGATGGTGGTGAGTTGACTGGAGATGGGGCTGGTATTGGTGGTATTGGAGGTTCCAAGAGAGGCAAGAAAGGGTTGGGAATTTGCATATGGCTTTATCTATGGATTTTATAAAGTATGGGGTGAATAAAATGCATACAAATGAGATGAGGGTAAATATGAGTAGGATCCCATAACGGAACTGGAAGATTGAGGGGTTGATATGGGGAGAGGTGTGGAGATTACATCATTAACCAATGGTATCGTGCAAACAACTCTGTCCCTAGTTGCATGGCTTCCAAGATTATTTGTGCTAGGTCTCTTGGGTTGTTTATGAGGATGGTCACTTCCTGGTGGTTGACCTCCATAGTGAAGGTTAGGGCAGGGTTTTGGAGGCCCGTTTCTAGCCAAGATGATAGTGTTAATGGGGCTTGGGGTGATTGAACTGCGTATATGATGGTGTTGGTCGCCATAAGCAAGTGGGATGGAGGAAAAAAGAGAGGGTTCTATGAGTGGAGTAGACGATGTATGTTCTGTCTTTGTGGGTGAGGTTGTGACCTCCTTAGGTAATTGAAATTGTTGGCTAGCATTTTCTACTTTAGTCGAAGTAGTTGAGGCAGTGATGAAAGAAGATAACTCTGATGCAGAGGATAATAATGAAGCTATAGCCGGAGGAGTATGAATGGAGGATAGAGGCGGTTTGATTGATGGGGTTGCAGATTGTGTGTTTGAATAGGAATGGGATAAGGTGGTGGATGTATCATGGTTGTGTTCCCGCATTGAGACTAGCCTAGGGTTTGAAGAGCTCGATAGTAGAGAGTTAATAGTGATTTTGTATTGCTTATGTGTCATTTGTGGCTTTTGTTGGGTATCAATAAATGAAGTTAACCGACTAATTGGTGAGGGGGGATTTGGTCTTGCATGTGATGTAGTTGGTCGTGGCTTATTGCATGCAATGTGATATGTTGTGGTGGAGTTTGGGCCAGTTGTGATTGGGCCGTATCTATAGGGTAGGTGGAGTGTGTTTGATTGGGTATTTATGTGGTTGAGGAAATAGTCATGTCAGGATTAGGAGAATTAGTGTTAGTAATATCCTCTAACTCTAATGCATTAAAGGGATTAATATTAGTAACACGCATTTCTTCCTCAGAAGTTATGTCATTATTGGTTGAATTATCTGAGTGATTAAGATTATTAATAGAAAGTTTATTAAAAGGCAAATTATTAGGAGTATTATTCTTATCCAGAGTCATACCTAATTCGCGTAGGTTCCTTTTGATATTTTTAATTTTCCGAGCTGAACTTGTGAAAAAAGTAACAACCTTCCACTTCAATAGGTGGTGCCATGTTAGTAACTGAACTTGAATTTACGGCTGGGTTAGCAGTAGACGTATCTTTAGAATTAGGAGTTATTTTGTAAGAATACATAAATTGATTATGTCCCATTCTACCACACTTAACACAAAACAAATTAAGCCCTTCATATACAATAAGCTGTTTATGAAGGCCAATAAAAACATGAGAGCAAAGTGGTAGATCTACGGGAACTTGGACACATAACCTAGCATACCGTCCCCTTATTGTTGAGGAAGTACAATTATCAATGGCTAGTACTTTTCCAACCTTAGTGTCTACTTTTTTCAATATCTAGAAATCATAAAACTCAATTGGCAATTCAGGTAGGCGTAGCCAAATAACAGAGTAGTTAACTATGGTTTCAGACGCCATAAACTTTGGTTCCTAAGACCTAACAGATAAGAAGTGATTTAGAATAAACCTTGGTCCATCGTTGATAGCATGAATCTTATTCCTCTTTCTGAAATTTAATCAAGTAAAAATCAAAGCCTAGATCAACAAGTGGTATATTCTTCATAGGTTTCCATAAAGCATATATTTTCTGCCTTAGTAATTGATCTCCAATTTTCTGACCATATAGCTTTACAATCACCGCATGCTTCCATGTTTATAAAGTCTTTCCTTCTCATCCAGGGAAAGTGGAATGAGATATTAGGGTCATTAGGTGCATCCGATTATGCATTAATAACATGTTGCAAAGCAGCCGATTCATTGGAGGAAGAAATTGGAGTTGAAATATTACGTGAGTTTACAATGTGCAGATAAGATGGGGGAAGAGGTTTAGCTTGTTGGCTAGCAATTTCAGTTGAGTCAATGATGTAGGTATAAAATTTTTTTGGACCTCTACGGGTTCCGGGCCGGGCCGGTTCCGGATTGTACATTAACAGGTTTAATGGGTTAGGGTTCATACGGGTAAAAATTGAACCATACGGGTTACGGGTTGAGATGGCTGGGCTGGGCCGGGTTTAGTATAAATATTGTAAGTTATATTAATACAAAGTACTAACGTAAAGAATACAAATAAGATGAGAAAAAATTATACTTATTTCAAGTGATACTTCTATTTCTTAATTTAAAGTTTAAAACTTACAAAATGGAAGGTTTACTTTTTTTTTAACAAGTAAAGTAGTAAATTCAAATGTTTTGCATCGCCTTAGTAAGTTCATCATAATCAATATGAACCGATTGAACTTCTTCTGGAGAGTTAAATTCAGATGGTTTTCCATGTGTTAATACATCTCCAAGTTCCTCGTCTTCTGGACTATCAACATCTTCCTTTCTTTGATTTCTTCGTTCCAATCTAATCCAATCTCTGAAACATACTAATACTTCAAAAGCATTTCTTACTTCACAATGAGTGGCAGATGTCTCCAAGTTATTGTCTTGTTTGGATAAATGCACACTCCGATCCAACAGTAGAAATTGGCACATTCAGCACGTCCAGAGCCATGGAAAAAAGAAGAGGAATTTGCTTTCCATTTTCATGCTACCATCCCAACGGTAAAAATTCCTTTGTGCGAGGCTTTTTTTGCTTCTGCAAGTAGAATTGAAGTTCATCAATGTTCCTGCTACTGGTTTGAGTGTTAGAAAATGTAGAAAAAAATATTAAAACTATCAACAGTACTACTTATTAACGCAGTAGTATGACCTCTGATCTTCATCATATTTAAAAGCGATAATATGTTTTTTCATACAAGTACTATCATCTATCCAATAGCATGTAATTGTCAAATAATCATTTTCATCAACAGCATGGCTAATATTAGAAGTTAGACAAACTCTACAAGGGAGGTGGCTAAACAATTAACGTATTGTATGTTTGATATTGCCCATGAAGTCTAAATATATCAGCTCTACAAGTACTTCTAGGGATACCTTTAAATAAAGGATTGTAAATCCTATGAATATACATTATAAGATATGATAAAGAAGCAAAAGAAAACAGTATACAACCCAAAGTAATCATTTTTGCTAACTCCTCACGATCCCTCATTTTATCATATTTCACTAGACCTCCAGTAGTAGGGTTAATAGTTGTTTGATTGTCATCACCATCAAGGCCCCATTCTGTGGGATGGTCAACTGTCATATGTCTACTAAGCGTCCCAGTCCCCCCTAAATTTCCTCCAGTCAAATGTTTAAAAGTATCATTACATAATTTGCATCTAACTCCATCAGTACATTCTATTATTTCAAAAATATTCCAAGCCTCACTTATTTTTCTACGATTAGTAGTCGGAGCCACATGTGATCTACTACTAGTGCCACGACCACCATCCACTGTACCAACTCTAACACTACCGGCTCCAACACTAGTAGGTGTAGCTGGTATCTCATCTTCCATTCCTATTCTATTATCTTCTATTCTAAAATCTTCTTGTAATTGTTCATAATCTATATTATCATTAGGCGATGTTTCATAAACATGTGTTAATTGGGTATTACTATTACTACCATATGCTGAAGGACAATCTCTTTTTTTATTTCCCCTACCAGTAACTTTTTTACATGCTCTTTTAGCAACATTCAACGTATTGTAAAAATTAAAGTATAAAGTAAAATTAAATATTCAATCTAAATAGTAAATAAAAGAAAGAGTTGGAGAGACTGCACCGAATTCGACAATAACAGTAGCACTTGATTAAGAAATTCCAATGTTACCAAAAGCAAACGTCCTCATCAAGCAAGTATTTCAATTTTGAACTTCAATTGTTCAAAGTTGAAACTTCAAAGTTTAAATTCCGAATGACAAAACACGATAAATTAAATTCAAGAAAAGTGAGCCAAATCAACATAGAAGATGAAATGATGAATTGAAGTATTGAAAGTTGGAGAATGAGAGAAATTGGATTGAAATTGAGATTGAGATATGAAATTTGAGTGAAAAAATGAATATGGGAGGGGGGGGGGGGGTATTTACAATTTTAAAAAAGGTTAAAAACGTAAAATGAAAAAAGGGCCATTTCTTCAATAGATCTGTTGGCCAACGGATCTGTTCTGAAAATTCAGTCAACCAACGGATAATGGGCCCCACGTGCTTTGGAAAATTCAAGATTTTTTTTTACCGTTGAACCGGGCTGTTGGTTCCGTTCCGGGTTAACCGATATAGGCACTATTCACGCCTTCCGAGTTACCCAGGTCCGGTTAACCAAAATTCAAAACTATACCTAGCCAACCCCTTCTACCCCCTACCCAGACCACCCATCCCCTTATGAAACAGGTTGGTCCAGTCCCGGTTTGTACCGGTCTGGGCCGGTATGATAACGGGTAGATCTGACCAGTTTGGCACCTTTAGTCAATGATCATATTAGTGTCAATTGGTATGGAAGAACTCTCTGTAAACGGTGGTGGAGTTGAAGAAGATGATGGAATGGAGATATCCGGTGGTTTTAGTGGTATGAACAAGGGTAGCGGTGAGTTTCTACTTGAGAGTATTTTTGATATAGTTTCTTTAAAAGACAAGATATTGTCCCAAATTAAGTTAAATTCATTTAAATTTGAGTTCTAATTTAAAATGATAATGTATTCTGTTTATCCTTAAATTAGGATAACAATTAAACTTATATTATGATTTTAAGGATATGTGATCTCGTCCAATACCCAATTGATAAGTAAGGAAATAAATGAATAAATTTGAGAAATAAATAAATCAAACCAGTATGCCAGCCAGGTCTCGACTTCGACTCGAGATAGTCTCGAGATGGGAAAATATGAGTAGTAAACGATAAAGCAAGTATGATGAACAAAAAATCAAATAGAGAAAGTACTGAGTGTATATAAATTCTTGTTAGTGAACAATGATGATTACAAATGAATGAGATCCCTCTTTATATAAAATAAGATCCCAATAAGGTACACTTCTAAATAGTAGAAAAATATATTAACATCTAATTAACCGCTGTAAATTGATCCGTTCCTAGATTGACGCCACGATCCTCAATTCATTGCGGATATCTCACATTTGTCGTTATCAAGCTATGACGATGTCCCTCGAAGTCTGCCTCTTTCTGGTTACAATCGAGGTGAACCTCAATCCGTACTCGACATCCCATTTCTTTGACGTGACATTACTATCCCGACCAAAGAATGAAATCGAATAGCCGTGATTTTTACCATAAATAGATATTTCCCTCGTTTCTTAGACTAAGAAGATAAGAAACGACTTGAGATTTGATTTTCTAGAGACCCTTATAATGATGTCATCCCCATGATGTAAGCGATCGAGGTGACCAAACCATTCCATCGGTGCAGTTCCCCAGACTATTTATGTTTTCTAGTGGACGGTCAACCATTAGCACCACCTAACCATCGCCATGAATCTATAAATACAGACTCTTTGGTTGAATCAAAATTTTACTTTCACTTCCACCAAGTTTCTTAAGTTTCTTGCTCTCTCCATCTCTTCTCTTTCACCACCCATTGAGTCAACTTTGTTAGTACCAAAAACACAAAATTTCACCTCTTTCCACTTCCTTCTACCTGAATCAATGGCGAAGACCTGCAAGACCGTGCCACAAAAGAAGAAAGATTCTTCCTCTTCATACCGGCCGGCTAGTGACAAAACGCCAATGGAAACACTCCCTCACGAGTAACTTCCTAACCCTTGTGTCTTAAAATCCGATTTCAAAGACGAGAACCCTTTATCGATCCTTGGAAGTTGTGAACTCATGTCGAGATATATCTACTCGATTATCGCAGGCCATCTCAAGGCTGTGAACAGAGAGTGTAACTGGGAGCCAAGGTCGTGGTACAAATTCCTATTCATGAAGAGAGCATTACAACCTATGTAGAGGGGTTTCATAGTGTCTACACTTACACCTTCACATTGGGTCCTCTCGACTCAGTCATTGTCGACTTTTGCAAGAGGTACCAGGTCACCCTAGGCCAGGTTCACCCCTCATTCTGGCACATAGTGATAATGCTTCGCTTCTTTACCAGCAAGGCCGTGGAGCTGGAGTTCACTCTCAATCACCTCATACAGTTATAGCGACCTCGTCTATTTTGAGGATTGATCAAGCTCCAATGCTGAGTGACGAAGGCCCTGTTCACGAGTATCCGTGAAGAAAATAATCAGGATTTGATGAGTCGGTTCATGCGGGCAAGAACTGTGTCCTCATCCTAGAGGAGAAACTGTCGTTCCTCGAGAAGTGGAACCCTGATCGTACGTATCATATTACCCATTAGTTTTCGTATTCTATCTTTTGCCTTATATAATACTCTCATCTGTTATGCAGCGATTTCCTGGATGCCTTGCACAGTCTCCAACCTTGAAGACTTGGTTCGAAAGTTATCCTTGACTTCATACAATACCGAGCGTTGCTAGCGTGATTTGGAAATGGGAAGATGGGAAGCCAAGAATCATGGTAATCTTATCCTATATGCTTTCGATGCCTTTCTCTATAATGTTTTTCTTTATTTATACTAGACTTTCTTTTATTCAAACCTTAGAGATGTAGCTGAAATGAGACTGGCCCCGCCTGAGGAAGAGGCCGAGTCCCTGATTCCGATGTCGGGGAAAGATAACAAGAGGAAGAGGGTCTCGAAGTTCGAGGACCCCAACCTAATAAGGCTCCAGCTTGACGATGCAGGGAGAAATGTCATCCCTCTGATTATAGAGTCGATACACCAGCTGGGGTGAGAAGAAGAGAAAGATAATTGAAATGACTCGACACTAGTAGTTCGAGCAAGGAAGCTAGTCGAGGCCACCAAGCCTTCCAAAACGGAGACAATTTCCTAGACACGACCTCATGATGAGGAGGCCTCGAAGAAATATTCGGACAAAGCCCCCGAAACTCCTGAGGTTATTCCTCGGCCATCAACGAATATACCGGAGGGGATGGTTCTGAGACCCACATGACTGAACAAGGCGCCCCGTGCCATTCGCTCGGGGTCGTGATAGTAGGTCACTCTCCTTCTCTACCGGCCTTTTACGAGGAAGCTATAAGGGATGCTCGGGCTCTACAGACCCCTAACATAGGAAGATTAAGTGGATCCCTTTCGGGATTGTTTTACCAGGATCGATGATGCCGTTGATCTTAATGATACATCTACCCTCTTCGAAGAGGTCCAACACCTTTTATCTTGAGTAAGTGCTAATCCCTATTGTTGCAATTTTATTTTCCTTCTTCTCCCTAGCTTGTATATTTCTTCTCATATAGGATTTTACCAAGTCTTGGGCCGACTTGAGCCAATGCGAGGTCAAGCTCCAGAAGACCTCAGAGGAAAGGAATGATTTGAAGCTCCTTTGCGGTCAAAAGGATGAAGATATCAAGGATTTTCGAGCTGACTTGGCCCAGGCTCGTAAGAAAGAGGCCGAGCTGGATGAAAAGGTAAATGTCTTTTTGAGAACATATGGGCTTGGCCCAAAAGTGAAGGAAAGCACCTTGATGTCTCAGTTGCATCAAATTATTGAAAGGATCGAGCTGCTCCAGAAGGAATTCGATTAAGTTAAAGCTGTAGCCAATCGGTGGAAAGTGAACATGGACTGCCTAGTTGAGGAGAAAGAGGCTACCTTGGTGGTGCTGTCCTCAGCCAAAGTTCAACTTCTTAGTACTAAAGAGAAGAGCTTAGCCCAAGCCAAAGGATCGAAGAGCTTGAGGCCAAGCTTACTGAGGCCAAGGCGGAGATCGAGAAGGCAAAAGTCTTAGCTAACAAGTGCATAGTAGTGTACCTTGCTGATGTCGAGGTTACCCAAACTTAGCTGAGGGAGGCCACCTATCGAGAGCGGTGGAGTAATTACCTTGCCAAGTGTCAATCTCGGAGGAGACACTCGAGGAAATACATGCTCGAAGTTTTGACCTCTCCAAAGAGATAGCTCAGGCCAAGGTGCTTGAAGCCGATGCCAAGTTCCTTGTCTCCTCCAATGATGACGATGATGATGAAGGCAGACAAAGGGGGTCTTATAATGACGAGGGGCTCGAAGGATAAGCTCCCCCCAAGTAGAACTTAGCCCCGGGCATAGTTAGGATTTTATTTTTCTTTTTCTTTTTTGTAAGACCCTTTTCGGTCCCTTCTACATATTTTTGTCCATATATATAAAGAAATTTCTCTTTTGGATTCCTTCTCAAATTTTGTCTTCAAACATGTTTCGTGATTTGTACAATTTTAGCATATTTTTACACTTCAACATTATGTTTGAGGTTTTGATTTCAAATGACTTGACCAAAGCCACATTAATATTGATTTTATAGTCGGATTCGAGTGAAACCTGAATTTGAAGCGGTTTGTTTTGAACGACAGAGGATCCTCGATCTGTAGCCGAGTAGGTTCCTGTTGGAATTCGGGATAGTGGGACCCTTAGGTCCGAATTGATCGAGAACGTGTTCTCGAACTCAAAGTGTGTTGGCCCTTGGGATTTTTGAATTGGGCCAATAATGCCTCTAAAGGATGGCTATTTTACCCTCTTTCGGCTCAAATACTTGATAAAGTTTTCTTATGCCTTAGTATATATATATATATATATATACATGCTAACTCGATATACAAGTTTGTATTTGATTAACTCGATACCTCTTAAGGTTTTTCGAGGGCTAGTTCTATCGAAGCCCGTTGATTTTTTTGCTGAGGGTAGCCTTTTTAACCGGGTTTTGGAGAATTCGAAGGCTTATTTTTATTGTTTGGACGTCTCCGAGCGCGTTAGTTTTGCCGTAGCCTTTGGGCGTGACTTTGAGAATGATGGACTTGGCCTATAAACCACGAACTTGTTCGAAGTGTTAGTCCTCGCGAATGATGGACTTAGCCTATGAACCGAGGGGTTCCTCTTTGGGGTCTTTAGATAATTCGATCATGTTGATTTTCGACGACAGTCCCCGAGTAAGGGGGATCGATTCGTTCGAGGTGCATTTATAGTTTTCCCTTGAGCCATCCTTCACAAAAATCCTACGTATGGAACTTGTAAAGTAGAAAATATCTTTGTGGCACAAGGTATTTGATAAGGAAAAATGTTTATTTGAATATTTTATACATGCTTACATGTTTTGCCTTTGGGTTCGATTAATCTACATGGACACAGTTCGTTCGGCCGTTTGGCCTATTCCAAAGTTTCCCTATAGAGGCCGTTTTGATATGAAGTGTTTTCCCTTGAAAATAAATCATCCGAGGGTGATGACCTTCAATATTCGAGATTGAATGTAGATAGGCCTCAAATACTGTTGAATTGTCCCTAGGTAGCACATAAAGATGTTGCCTCGTTAAAAACTTTGCCGGAAAAACCCATTTGGGATAAAAACCGATCTAAGGAAAAAAGTGTGCAACACGTTCTTTAAAACCTAAGGTCCTTATGTTGAAGGGCTTCTTTGACGTCTTACATTGAATGCCTGCAACAAGTTAGTATCAAATACAAATGGAAAGGGAGAAAATCATATATTAGCAATAATTTCGTTTTTGAGTGATATATTCTCCCAATGTTTTGCAATTGTTCACCCTCTATTGTGCCAAGATTGTTAGATCCCTTCCCAACGATATCGACGACCCGATGGTATCCTTCCCAATTTGGGTCGAGCCTTCCTTCATTAGTAGTTCGAGTGTTGATGGTGACATTCCTTAAGACTAAGTCCTCAATTCTGGAGTAGCGAAGGTTGGTTCTTTTATTATAATATCTCTCGATTCTTTGTTTTTCCGCAACCCCCGAACGAATGCGGCTTCTCGTTTTTCATCCAATAATTCGAGGTTAGTATTTATGGCCTCACGGTTTGACTCTTCTAATGTATATCAAAATCTGGCGCTAGGTTCTCCGACTTCGACCAAAATTAAGGCTTTGGAGCCATATACTAAGGTAAACGGGGTTACACCCGTACTGTACTTTGACATTGTTCTATATGCCCAAAGAACCTCGGGTAGAGTTTCTCTCCACTTTCCCTTGGAGTCATTCCATCTTTTTCTTTAAATTCTGAATGATGGTTTTGTTTGTCGACTCAGCATGTCCATTTCCACTTGGATGATATGGTGTTGATAAAATCATTTTTTTATGTTATTCGAGAAACTTTGTCACCTTGCTGTCGATGAAATGCTTTCCGTTGTCGCATACTATTTTGGCAGGTATCCCGAATTGACATCTGATGTGATCCAAGATGAAGTCTCTACCTTCTTTTTCTTTGACTTACTCGAAGGCCTGTGCTTCCACCCACTTAGAGAAGTAGTCAATCATACACAATATGAATTTAGCTTTACCTATAGCCAATGGTAGAGGGCTACCGATATCTATCCCCCATTTCATGAATGGCCACAGGGACTGAATGGAATTGTTCTCTAGGATGATAGATCATTAATGCATACCGTAGGCATTTATCACATATTTGAACAAACTCCTTAGCGTCTTTTTCCATACTATCCCAATAGTATCTTGCTCTGATAACTTTGTGAACTAATGATACAACACCGGAGTGGTTCCCACAAGTACCTTCATGGATTTCTCGTAGAACATAATCGATGTCCCCTGGAACCAAACATACTACTAATAGTCCGTCGAACGTCCTCCTGTACAATGTTCCATCTTCACCCAATGTGAATCAAGCAACTTTTGTTGGTAGGGCCCTCAATTCTCTAAGGTCTGATGTGAGCTTTCTGTGTTTCAAGTACTCGATATATTTATTCCTCCAAAACCTAGTTAAGCTTGTAGAGTTTATCTCAGCGTGGCCTTCTTCCATCACTGATCTCGAGAGTTGAACAGCAGTCCCCGAGCTGATTTCGTCCTCCTCGACTGACGACCCCAAATTTGTAAGAGCATCGGTTTCACTGTTCTGCTTGTAAGGTACGTGTTGCAAGGTCCATTTTTTTAAATGGTGCAAAGTCACCTGTAGCTTATCCAAATACCTTTGCATTCTATCCTCTCGAACCTCGAAGGTTTCATTTACTTAGTTTACTACCAACATAGAGTCACACTTTGCTTCAATGTCTTCCGCCCCCAAGCTTTTAGCTAGTTCGAGATCTGCAATCATGGCCTCGTACTTGGCCTAATCGTTAGTCATATTAGAAGTTTTGATGGATTGTCTTATAGTGTTGCCCGTGGGCATCTTGAAAATGATGCCTAACCCGGACCCCTTAACATTCGAGGCGTAGTCTGTGAAAACGGTCCATACCCCCGATGATGTACTTGATTTTAACAATAGTTCCTTCTCGACTTTAGGTACTAGGGTTGGCGTGAAATTGGCCATGAAGTCTGCCAAAATTTGAGACTTGATGGCCATTCTGGGTTGATATTCGATATCGTACACACTGAGTTCAACATCCCATTTCGAAAATCGGCCCGATAGCTTAGGATTATGCAAAAGTGGGTAATTAGTACACATATGGGGTGACATTGGAAATATGGTTTTAACTTCCTAGATGCGCTTATCAACGCAACTCCAATTTCTCTAAGTGTGAATATCTAGTTTCTGCTTCTCCTAGAGTTCGACTTAAATAACAAACAAAAAATTGCGTACCTTGCTATTCTCAAACCAGGACACCACTTACCGCGATCTCCGAGACTGCAAAGTGCAAGTAGAGTTTTTCATATGACTTTGGAGTATGAAGCAATGGTGGGCGTGAGAGGTATCAATTCAATTCTTCTAACGTCTGTTGGCATTCCAGGGTCCAGATGAAATCATTCTTCTTTTTGGGTAGAGAAAATAATCTATAACTCCAATCCGACAATCTCAATATGTATCAGCCTAAGGCAGATATCCGCCCTAGCATCCTTGGTATGGCTTTAACGCTGTCTACGACGGTGATGTCTTCGATAGCCTTGATTTTATAGGGGTTGATCTTGATTCCCTGATTTGACACTATAAAGCCAAGGAACTTGCTCGAACCGACCCCAAAAACACATTTCTCAGGGTTAAGCTTCACTTTGTATTTTCTCAATATCCTGAATGTTTCTTACAAATGTGGTAAAGGTCTTCTATGCATAGTAACTTAACTAGCTTGTCATCAATATACACTTCCATTGATTTACCTATCTCTTATTCGAACATTTTATTTACTAGGCATTGATGTTGGGGTGTGATTCATGTTTTTGATATTTTTTGATGTGATTTGAGGCCTCAACTAAGTTTGTATGATATTTGGGACTTACTGGTATGCTTAGTTGAGGCGCCGAGGGCCTCGGGTGGATTTCTAACAGACTGGAACTTGGACTTAGGTGATAGCTGATTTTTCATGTATGGTTTCCATATACACGATCGCATGAGAAATAACTTCTATGTTAAATCAGAGTCTCTTAGTCGCAAGTGGTACGCAAGAATAGGCGAGGCACTTGGTGTCGGTCTTGCCCCCAAGCTTGGGGCGTGATAAAAATGGTATTAGAGCAGTTTTGTCCTAGAAAGTCTACAAGTAGTGTCTAGTAGAGTCTTGTTTATAGTTCTGTGGTGCACCACGTTATATAACCAGGGGACTACATGGCATTTAGGAGTTGGTTACCCTTCTTTCAAATCTAAATCATGCTGTCGAACTGAGTTATAGGAAATTTTTGTTAAACTTACATGTTGGCGTTTGTATGCAGAGATGGCAGTACCTAGGAAGACTACAGTTAGCCAGAGGAGAGAGACAACAATAGTTGAGGGGACTAGCCGGGTACCCCAAGTAGATGGGGCCCAATCAGAGGCCCAGGGAGAGACCCCTATCTAGCCATTATCTGCTCTTCCACCACCTGAGGAGATTCCTCGGGAGACCGTACATTAAGTTTCCTCTCTGTTTCCCTCATATCAGGACTTGAGAACTGCGGTGAATTTGTTTACACACTTGGTAGCTACCCAACAATAGGTTAGGGCATCCGCTTGTATAGTAACTTCTAAGGGATCTGGGAGTTCAAGGGTCCGAGAGTTTACTGCTTTGAGTCCCCCAGAGTATACGGGGACTGATCAAAGCGAGGACCCACACAATTTCATATATCAATTTCACACGATCTTTCGGGTTATGCATGCCATCGAGAAAAAGGCAGTTGATTTAGTAGCTTTTCGACACCAAGATATATCAATTCTTTGGTACGAGGGATAGGAAATGTCCATGGGAGGTGTCTATGATGAAATCTAGGAGACCGATTTCTCCTCGACTAAATACTTCGAAGGGTGATCCTAGAAGCTCAGGATATCGGGCCAGTCACTTCCCTCAAGATTAAGCGGCGTTCCGCCAAGTATAATTTAGGCCAAAGCCTCAACAAATACATCAATCTCTCAAGGAATGAACCCGGGGTAGATCAGGATTATTCAAGCAGCTTGATATCGGTCCACGCACACATCGTAGAGTTAGCCGGTTGTCCCATCCTATTTGTTGCATCACGCAATGTATCTTATACTACGATTGAACTCCCGCTCATTTGTATAAAAGGGGATTCACTAACATCCTGTAAAAGCAGAGCTCCAACCATTATACAAAAGTGCAATAATATCTTCTCTCTCTCATTCTCCTCTCTAACTTGCTTGCCCTCACTGGTTAGAAGTCATTTAGCTTTGTTGTCTTCATATTTGTTCTTTGTTTACCACTTGATATCAGCTCGGATTAACTTTAATATGAATCGCCTTCTTACATGTTCTTCACCACATAGCTTAATATTTGCCGTAAAGAGCCTTGTTAGATTATATTTTCAACCGTTATCCCAACCCCGCCTGCCCCCGATAGCTCGAGCTCAACCTTGATGTTCACCCCGAGGTCCCTCATCTACCAAACCTACATTCGGGTAGTAGGCCCTCCGGTTTGATTATTATCTCATTTAAGTTTGTATTTAATCTTTAAACTCCCTATTATTAGCATCAACTGCTCTTAAACCTAGCTCTGGAATAGATCACGCATTTTTAGAATCCCATTTACAAATTTAATTGTTGTTACCATTTTCACGGTAAACAATTTGGCGCACACCGTGGGGCTAAAAATAATAGTGATTATTTTCTTGCTAGTTTCATTATGCAAACACATATTATCTTTCACACTTTTTTTTGTCCAAGATCCTTTGATTTCGGGTCTTAATGTCTGGCTCGGTAAACGGAGTCGAGAACGACAACCTCGAGAATCATGGGGAAAATGGCATGCTGCCTCGGTCGCCGGAGCACCACTACAGAATCCAGATAACGCACCCAGACCGATTCTGCCAGATGCGGACTCACAGGATGCACAAAAAGTTGATGAAACTTCTCACTCCAACATGAGCATACGGCACAATGGCCGACAAGAACCTCAAAAAACTCTGGCCTTAGAAGAGCAGGAAGTTAGTCTTCATGTTATTTTTGAAATATTGCAGGCATAGTAATTGGCCATTACTCAGTTGCAAAGCCATCCGAGAACTCCCAGCACAGCAGCACCGGAGAAAGCTCCCCCCGCTGATCAAGTACCCAAAAGATCAAGCAATAATGGTTCAGTGGCTGACCCCGCCATAGTGAAGATGCTTGAGGACCTCACCAAAAGGTTCGAGTCGGGATAGAAGATAATTTTAGCTAACGATGGAAAGGTCGAGACCTACAACTCTAGGGTTGATCAAATCCTGGGAGCACCCCCGATCCTGAAAGGCTTGGATTCAAAGAAGTTCATCAAGAGGCCGTTCCCAGAGGTAGCGGTCCCAAAGCTCATTCCTAAAATGTTCAGAATGTCGGAACTCCTTAAGTACAACGGTACCACTAATCCCATCGAGCATATTACTGCATATACCTTAACAGTCAAAGGTAACGATATAAAGAATGACGAGATCGAGTCCGTATTGCTGAAAAAGTTCAGAGAAACACTTTCGAAGGGGGTCATGATGTGGTATCACAATTTGGCTCCCAAATCCATAGATTCATTAGCCATGTTGGCAGATTCCTTGGTAAAGTCACATGCTGGAGCCATCAAGGTAGCTACAAGGAAGGCTGTCGTTTTCAAAATTAAGCAGTGAGAGAACGAGATGCTGCGAGAATGTGTTCCACTTCGAGATTGAATAGATGGAGATGCCGCCAGTCTCCTATGGCTAGGCAGTACATGCATTCAACCAATGCCTGAACGAATGAAGTTCGGTGGCCTCGAAACAACATTAGCAGAACCTGATCCAATATCCGGCCGTGACCAAGTCAGACGTCCACAACCGGTACCAGTCAAAGATCAGGGCCGAGGACAACCAACTAGGGGACCCTTCGAGCTCAGTGTACCCAAACAGACTCCTGATAAAAGAGTCGAAACCAAATAAAAAAAGGTGCCAACCGTACCTCGAAGACAGAAGGAACGTCCTAAGGCGCAACCTACGTTGTAATGATCGAAGAATGGATCGAGGACAGGACCCACGCGGGCTCACGAACAGAATGAGGTTTGATCGAAACATAGAGTCAACAAACGTGTCACGCTTATCAGAGTATGAATTCTTTCTCGATGTTTCAGACATTGTGTTCAGACCCTTCATCGAAAAATTACAACTTTGTATGCGAGTTCCAAAACACGCTCGGTCACAGGACTGAAGATTTCCATCAGCTTTGGGAGAAAGTGGCTTGACTATTCAACATAGGGCACCTGCTGGAATTCCTAAGCGATCAAGCAAAAATTAGTTCCGAGAGAGGGAAGCAACCAAAAGAAATGAGGAAAACGAGCCACAACACATCATTCATCTTATCATGGGGGTGCCGATGCCCCATAGAACCCGTAATGAGAAGGACAAAAATATCCATCACCATAGAAAAATAGACACCGGGATATATCCTCGAAGATGCCCTCACATTCAGCGAAGAGGACACCGAGGCCTTGTCTGAAATCCACAACGACGCCCTAGTAATCTCCTTTCTTGTAAATTCTTTTAAGATAAAACATGTACTCGTGGATTTAGGTAGCTCGGCCAATATCATTAGATCGAGGGTGATAAAACAACTCGAGCTGCTTGAACAAATCTTGACCGCCACCTGGGTTCTCAATGGATTCAATATGGCAAGCGAAATGACGAAAGGAGAAATCGTCCTTCCGATTACCGTGGCCAGCACAACCCAAGACAAAAAATTCAATGTCATCGAGTGGGATAGGAGGTATAACGCCTTATTTGGATAACCTTGGATACACTACATGAGAGTAGTACCATCCACCTTCCACCAGGCGATACAATTCCCAACCAGGGACGCGGTCAAAACCGTCTATGGGGAACAACGCACAGCAAGGGAAATGTTTGCTATACAAGACGCAGTACAAACGCTCATGCCTCCACCCCCGAATGAAACAACGAGCAAACCAGGTCTCGCCCCAGATCGAATTTGACAAAACAAAGTAAAGATCCTTGCTGTATCTCCACCCCGGGCAGTTATAATACACCAATCCCAAGGCATTGCCGGCATACCTTGTTTCAAGGTACAACCATCCTTTTTTTATTACTCCAAATTCAGAAATAACCTTTGTGTAGGCACCCGATCAGAGCTGCTGGGATGATAGTGCTATTTCAAGACCTCGAGGCCCTAAAGGTGCACCCGTTGCTCTCTTTTCCTTTGACCAAGTTTTTATCCTAGAAGAAGGGTTTTTACCGGCAAGATATTTAATGAGGCAACGTCTGCAAGCTGCTTAAGGGGGAACTCTACAAAAATATTCGAGATTATACCTGCGGCTGACGTTTGAATAGGCGAGGGCCATTCCCCCCGAAAACCTGCCCGCTCTAATGAGTTATGAAAAAAAATCCCAAATGACGTTTCTTGTAGGAAAATGATGTGTCGGACCAGATGGCTGATATAGTCAAGCCCCATCGGCAAAAACATTTACTATTGCATCAAGAAATCGAAAAATGCCTTGTTAGAAAAGAAAGGGAAAGGTAAATTCTTCTCAGAATATGGTTAGAAATCCTTCCGCAGAAACACCCTGAAGAACTCGGGAAAGGCTGCCATTCAAATGCCCCAATGGCCTCTGGCTCGAGGATCTGAAATCACAAAAATATTATGGTACGACGAACCTCCAAGCGATCAGCTTTGACCCAGTATAGGTCAACTCATAATAACAAATTATATAATGATGGTGGATCGAAGGATGTTTTCCAACAACCCAATCCCTGAACAATCAAATAACATTATTTTCACAGCAGAGACCCTTTCACTAGATGCATCATGGGATACTAAGAGACTTAGCGTCAGATTATCAGCACCTGCACAACCCCAGGGTCGTAACTCCAGGCTCAAAAAGCCCCTACAAGGTAATTCCGATCTCACAAAAAGCGTTCTTCACGCATAAACAAATTCGATAACTCAAAGACTATGGTTCTTCGCCAATCGTCATGCACTAGAAAACCCAAAAATGTAAGACCCCTAGCGGGAAGACTTGGTGTAACCAGATCTACTCTACAAAAACTGTAAGACCTCAACATGCATGACAAACTATAAGACCTCAGCAGGCAACAAAATTCTGAAGTTCAGGCTATACGTCGCATTTGTAAGAATCCCTAAACGACATACCCTCGGTGTAGACGCCTGAACTGTCACTCGGAATAAAAAATGGCTCTGGCCAAACACATATGACTACGGTCAAAACGGCTGATAAAACCAAACTAGTACGACTAGGGAACCCCGACTGTCAGTAATCAAAAATCGAAGGCCACTACCCTGAATAAACTTCGAAAAGAACTGGTTAAAATAAGTTTCCCTCAACAGGAAAAAACTAGCTTCGACCATGTCATATCCAAATCACAAGGCTTCAACCTACTTATCCTACGAGCTATGAACCTTCCGAGGTTCTTGAAACATCGGTGATAAAGTCTTGAAATCAAGGTTCTTCTGGAACCGACCGCTGGTTAGGAAAAAATCTTTCGAAAGACCATAGCGAGCGGAAAACAAATCCTACAAATAGCCTACGGGCAAAACCAGCATGAGCGCCATTGTCGCCAGCTAACCAAGCCTTCGGGCAACATATTAAAAGGTCTCTACGACCAAGAAGCGTAAGAGCCATTGTCTCCAGCTAAAAAATTGACAACTTGAGGATTAAAATGAGCTCGATTCATAACCTGATACGAAGACCAGATCCAAAATAGTTAACTATGCAAGCCTCTGGTTGTAAAATATTGAAAGGTCTAAACGGCCAAAATAGGATAAGAACCACTATTGCTGGTCTGAAAATACATAAGGGTAAATTAAAGCTCGAACCGTAATGCAACTCGGAGACTGGACCCATAGTAGTTAAACTGCAACATGCCTTAGGGCACGACATAAATGCCATTGTCAACTAGTCGAGTGAGCCTCCGGGACATACACGTATAAGGTCGCTTCGACCCGAAGAACAAAAGGCCATAGCCATCCGCCCATGCATACAGGAAATAACTTAAGGGTCAATTGAAGCTCGAATCACAATGCGACTCAGTTACTAGATCTGAAATGGCTAAACTACAGTATACCTAAGGGCAAGATATAAATGACACTATTGCCAGCTCAGACATACACAAAATGCGAGAGTAAATTAAGCTCGAGTCAGGCCCCGACTCGGAGACTGAACCCTAAGACGGTTAAAGCGTGCAAATCTAAGGGAAAATCTGAGATCAAATTGATGAAATTTGAAAGTCCAACGAGCAAATATACAGAAGATACAAGTTGCGGGGTTTCCCAACGTATTGTTATATATTGATGACGAAGCGTAACCTCAGCCTGCATCTTATAATGATAGATATATATACACAACAAAGAATGCAGGGAATGATCATTCCATTTTTTTTTCCAGAAGTTATATCCCAACGGTTTCCTCCTCATCGTCCTCAACATCAGACAATAGGAACTTGGTATCGTACTCCTTTTCTCTATCTCTGCCAAGAGACCAAAGCCCCTGGCGTGAATCTCATCAAGGATTTCCCTCTGGGATATACACCTCACATACTCCTTGCTGTAATTGTCATAATCAAGGGTCTTCTGCAATTTAGCTTTAGCAACGGGAGCGCTCCTCGAATAAATTGCCATTTTCTATCCTGCCCTGGTATTATTCATCACAACCTCGGCTGGACATTCACTACCTCAGTGTTTGCCCTTGAATGCTCCGATAAGAGTATCACGATCATCTTCACTCGAGCAGAATCATTTGCACGGGCAACCTGAATTTGAGCCTCAAGAGCGGAAGCCCCGACTTGAGCCCTCTCTTTGGTTTCCAAATGGCCATTCACATGCTCAGTTCGCTCGATGAATTAACAATTAGCTTTTCCAAACTCACAACAAAGTTGTTCCAGATCATCTATTTTTTCCTTCAGCGGAAATAGAAAAATACCTGAGGGCAAAAGGTGAGACAATCACTATCTGCCCGCACGAGCACAAAAGATCAAAGGGGAGGCAAGCTCAAATAAAGGCCTGACTCATAGACCGAGCCTAAAGTAGCTGGGCAACAAATAGAATCCCAAACACTTGCTCACATCAATGAACGCTCTTGAAAGCACCCGGGCCTACCTGATCGATTCCGAGCCCATGTATATCCCACCAAAATACGAAAGCCAGCTTGCGGGATCAAAGGCAATACAGGAAGAGATACAAACGAGGTAAAATTTCAAGATTTCTTTCATTATATATATATGCAAAAATGGTGCGCTCTCCATCTACAAGCATGTTGTATAAACTACAAAATACAAAGTGGAAAAATCTACGCTCCACCTCTAATAGGTTACGACCAACCATCCCCAGCTTCATTCTTCGTGTCATCGGCAATAAACAAATCGGGTATCGCACTCGATTACCTTTACTCAAGAAAATTCTTCAAGAAGTATGGAACCCCAGGAATGGGTCTCTTCAAACGCATATCTCAAAGATCTACGACGAATGCGTTCCTCGAAGGCCCGCTCCAACACTTCTCATTCATTGGCGACAAGTCGCCACTCCTTCATCATCCACGGTCCAAGCTCAATACTATGACAGTCCAGGCATCGATTATTCCCAATCTATACTTTTGAAAAATTAAGCTGCACCTTCACAATTATATCCAATTAAATCGAAGCTCGAAGCCTACACTAGCGGATGCCCTACCCTGTTGCTGGATAGCTACCAACTGTGCGAACAATATCAACTCACTCCTCATGTCGTGATCTGATGGAAGCATAGGGGAAACTGGATTTACGGTCTTCATAGGAATATCCTGGGGTGGTGGACGAGCCGGTAATCGCTGTTGGAAACACGTTCTCAAAGCATTATACTAAAACGTATGTTCATATGTGTAGGTTTTGATGAATGACAAACGGTGCGCAAATTGATATATGACGAAGTTCAAGTACAAGCGCACAATTGATATATAACGAGATTCAAGCACAAGACCAAGTTTTATAGTTTTACATGAGTCGTTCTTAACTGTGATCTTGATCCGACAACTTGACTCATGACATGGCTTCTCTCGTAAAATTATTTTTAGAAAATCATACATATTTTATTTAATGCTAAATGATTTTAAATCATGCATATTTACTTTAGTCAAAATGATTTTTAAACATGCCTCAAAAATCTGGACTAAGATAATCGATTATGAACTTATGATAATCGATTATGTTAAGCCAAGACTGCATGACAATCGATTCTGAACTAATGACAATCGATTTTGTTAAGGCAGTGAGCATCATATTTTTCAAATCTGCATGACAATCGATTGTGAGCCTTATGACAATCGATTGTGATGAGGCAGTGTCCATCAAAGTTTTTCAACGCTCAAAATAATCGATTGTGAAGTTAATGACAATCGATTGTGATGAGGCAGTGTCCATCAAAGTTTTTCCACGCTCAAAATAATCGATTGTGAAGTTAATGATAATCGATTGTGAAGAGACAGTGTCCATCATATTTTTCAAAGTCACAAAATAATCGATTGTGAACATATGACAATCGATTGTGTTGAGGCAGTGTCTTCCAGACTTTTTAAAGTTATTAAATAATCGATTGTGAGTATATAACAATCGATTGTCACGAGGCAGTGTCTAAATTGATTTTTCAAGACTGATATATAATCGATTGTTAACTTAGTATAATCGATTGTATAACTAACCGTTGCCAAAATATTTTCAAATACCGTCAGGTAATCGATTGTTGATTTTGTACAATCGATTGTTGAAATTAAAATCTGGAAAGGATTTTTTGAACGTTGCTGAATAATCGATTATTGATTTTGTATAATCGATTGTTTTACGTAAAATCTGGAAATGATTTTTTGAACGTTGCCAATAATCGATTGTTGATCTTGAATAATCGATTGTTAAGCGTAAAATCTGGGATTGTTTTTTGGAACGATTGGCAAACAATCGATTGTCACAGAGTAAAATCAGCAGTTCTTAATTGGCAATTAGGCAACGGTAATGCCAAGTTTTTCAACTATAAATACAGCTTCATTTCAGTGTTTTGAACACAATAACACAACAACAACTGATCATTCAATTGCTAAAGCTTGCATACTCTATTGCTTATTATTTTATATTTATTACATAAGTTTTTGAGAGCCAAACTCTTGTCGAAAGTTGTTGCGATCTTGAGCGTATTCTTTTACTCATCTCTACTCATTAAGGAGTGTCTTGTTTGAGTGCTTAGTGTATTGTACACTTGAAGAGAATTGTTATTCTCTTGTTGTAAGAAGGAACTTGTGTTTCCTTGGTTGAAGTCTTGGAGTGTTGTATCTCCGAGCAAAGGTGTTGAGGCTTGTGTCCTCAAGTTGCAAAGGTTTGTTAAGCACCCGGAAGCTTGACAAGTTAGTGGAAATCTCGAGAGAGTCTCTCGGGGACTGGACTAGCCACGGGTTATGGTGAACCAGAATACTTCGGTGTGTTCTTTCTTATTTATCGCACTTATTTATTTCCTGCAAATTTTAAATTCCGCAAGTTTACGCTAATTTTTATTAAAATGCTATTCACCCCCCCTCTAGCGTTAAGCGTATTATCTAACAATCGCTTGGTAGGGATCTCTCCTTGCGATTCCGATTGAGCCCGATCTGCTGGGGGTAACTTTCTAGTCCCCTCATCTACTGTTGTCTCTCTCCTCTGGCTAGTCGTATTCTTCCTTGCTACCATCATCTGTGCATGCAAATGTCAACACATAAGATTAACTCAAATTTCCTATAACTTAGTGCTACAATACGATCTAGATTTGAAAAAAGGTTAACCAACTCCTACATGTCTTGTAGTCCCCTACTTATATAAATTGGTGCACCACATATCTATGAACAAATTCCTACTAGACACGAATTGTAGACTCGCTAGGACAGAACTGCTATGATACAACTTTTGTCACGACCCGAGGTCGGGGGTGAGACCGGCACCTAGTGCCTCATCTATACCTGCATAGCATTTTCGACTAAGAGACTCTGAACATGTAATGTCATATTGTGGCTATGGGTCGCATTATAAATGATGTGTGATGCAAAATATAAAACTAAACTGAGTCTAACACTCACTAATGTCAACGTAAAGCTGGGCCTGCAAGGCCGTCATATTTACTACAACTGATAGGCCAACAAATATATGTACATGGCTTACAAGCCCAACATACTGCACTAACTGGCAGGATATATCTATAAGCCTCTACTGATATATTTGATATGATTGGAACAGGGCCCCGACCTACCCTTAACCTATCTACATAAATGCACAAGATGTATACCAAACTGCTAGACCCGACAACTCCAAAAGACGGGGAGCTTACCGATAAGGTTAAACTCGACAAACACCTAATGAACAGGCCTGCCCGTGTGTATGTCCGAACCTGCATGCATGAAATGCAGCACCCCAAAAGGGACGTCAGTAAGAAATAATGTACCGAATATATAAGGAAATATATTGAAAGATGAAACTGGACTGATAACTTCAACATATGCTTAGCTGTTGATACTGACTCAATTTTCTCAATATAATAAGTAGATAGTTGTCCAGCCTTATAAGGCTCGATATATATATATACATATATATATATATATACATATATAAATATATATATACATATATATATATATACATATATATATATATATACATATATATATATATATATATACATATATATATATATATATATATATATATAACTGCTCTGCCATAGTAGGCTCCGCTCATAAGAGCTCGGCCATACCAGGCTCTGTATCTCAGCTAACTAGGCTCGCTCTAGGCGCTCGGCCTCAATAGGCTCGGTGTATAACTTACCATAGAGGTTGCCCAATAGGGGTCTGCCCATCGATTATAGCTCGATGGTAATCAAAATACTTTTAATACTGTATATATATAAATTCTCTTCTCTGTTAACTGAAAGAAAAAAAATACTCAATTGAATATGAAGTCCCAATAAGGAGAATATTGTAACTTACAAAATTAGGAAAATATACGTAATTTGCGAGACTAGCCAAATATATGTTAATTTCGGGATATAAATTTTTCTTTATGGATCGTTATCAAACCTTTGTAATGACGCGATCATGCTAAAATGAAAGAAAATCTTAGTCTTAACAAACCTGGAACAAAGAAAAGCTGTATGATATCCTTAAAAAAAGAATACACCGTACTGCCTTCGAACCGCAAAAGTTTACGTCGCTAAATCTTGTTGGAACAGTTGAAACTTGTAGGATCTGATTTCAACGTTCTTTGAGAATGAAATTGAAAGAAATCTTAGAGTTACCAACGATGCCTCCTATGTTTGTGCCTTATTGAAAGTCTTGCAAGAATTGAAAAATGATTTGTTTTTTAAAAGTCTTATGGTATTAGGTGTCTTGCAATTGAATTGCCAAGATGCCTCAAATCTTAATGTGAGCATGAGTCACATAATTTCTAGTGGCTTGCTGCCACATGGGGTGGGTTGGGATATTTTAATTTTTATCCACTTATTAATTAATTGGGTATTGTTTTACTATTCGATAATTAATTAATTACTCGCATAATTTAAAAATTACCCAAAATAACTTAAAATATTACTTATTTTTAATATACTTTATACATTATACTACCGTAGTCATATGTTACCTTGAATGGTACTAGTTTATAATTATCGGAAATTATCACTTGATCCGTATTTTATCCCAAATTGACCGTTATCAGTGAAACTCGTTTTCTCTAATTCGTGTGGCCTTTCTTCCATAGCACTTAATTATTTCTTGGTATAAATAGCATAAATATGCTAACCTCAAGGTAATCTCCTCCCCAAGTTTACGTCAATTAACTGACAACGAAACCTTCACGTACAAAAAATGCGAGATGTAACAAGATTATTGTTTACCGTAAAAATGGCAACAACAGTTAAATTTATAAATAGTATTCTAATAATACGTAATCTATTTCAAAGCTAGTTTTTAGGAAAGTTGATGCTTGAAATGATAAGTGTATAGATAAGAAGTGAGCTAAGACGAAACAGTAAGCAAACCGAATGGGCTTGTTGACTAAGCGTGGAGCCAAGTGATGGAGGCCTTGGGGCCAAGGCTCGAGCCGGGATCGAGCTATCGGGGACGGTTGGGGAAGGGTTAACAAGCAAAAATACGATTAAGAAAGGCTTTTTGTATACACTGCACAACTAGACAAGTGTAGAGCAAGTAAGAAAATAATGAATGCGAGGTGGCCTTGGGCCAATGAGAACAAATGGCTTAGAAAAGGAGACAGAGAGAGAGAGAGAGAGAGATTATTGCACTTGTGGAGAAATGGAGCAACAACCAAACCATTAGAAGGTGGAGCGAGCTCCATTTATATAAAGGGGGAGACTTGGCTACAAGTATGTGGGGGTTACCTACAAAGTAAGGCAATGGGATGGCTTGCCCTGATGCTTCAGTGTAGGCTCCAGATAGGCCACGCTTGTTTGGCGTAGCCATATGCCTAGAGGGTTTCTTTCTCTGTCCTGGCTTTTTCCTTTGTTTCCTCCGAGTTGAGGTTCGACGAGCCTCGAGTTCGAGACAAGGTTGCGATCTCCTACCCTAAAAATCCTGAGGCATGCTTCCGAAATGTCTCTACGATGGGAATTAAAGTCCTCTGATTTCATCATGTAGATATAGTCTCCATGTTTCCCATATCAACGAGGTGGGAAATGATTTTCACACTTGCCTCATCGAGCTCCTTTTGGCAACGTTACACTGATGATGCCACCCTAGGTTCGTGCTTTTCGACCTCGTTCATTGCACTCTCTAATTTTCGACACTGATGATGAAGAAAGGTAGCCAGCTGTGCTCTGTACCAGATGGGGGATGCAACACCGAGGTATGTGCATATGTTTCTTTTGCTCTGCCTTTGTATATCCGAGGTAACACTTTTCCCTTGTATTTGTGCTGGATTCAGTGCTAGTAGATATTGGGCGGTTCCTTGGGACGAGGCAACGTTCTTACGAAAAGAGGAACGAGCTATTGGTCTCTGGCTCGAGAGACAATGGCAACAAGGGGGATCAGAACTTGTAGTGTAAAGGAGCTTTCAGTGGTGCCGGTCATGCTCGCATCTCTAAAGAGGGGGTTCTACCCGAATCTACTATTCCCGGAGTGCCCGATTCCCGGTCGGTGGTTCCATTGAGTGAACATGCCGTGCCTGAGGTTGGATCTTCTAGGGCTGCAAGGGAAAAATCAACAGGAGTGTGTTTTGACTTTGAGGATGTTCGTCGGCTCCATTTTGCGGTAAGTTTACGCATAGTTCACATGTATCCCGTATCCTCCTCCCTCTATTGATCCTTCCTTGTGCAGGCCTGTGATAGGCTTAGGTATGAGCTGCTCCATTAAGTGGCCAAGCTTCAGAAAATTTGGGATGAGGGCGAGTCACAAAGGCTTCTCAGCAAGGAGAAGAATGTTGAGCTGCAACATTGGCAATATGAGGCGCACAAGAGCTCAAACAATGAGAGCTATTTGGTGGAGCATGTAATTTCCTGTAGTACGTGCTTTGCTCGTTTTTGAACTTGAGGCTGATTACTTTTTGCTGCATCAGCTCTGGAAAAAGTCACAGGCTCTGGAGTACCTCAAAGGAGACATAAACCGTATTGGAATTGCTTGTGGGGAGATAAGGGCTCAACCGCAGGCTCGAGCTCTGGAGGAGATGAATGCTTCTGCCAAGGTTCCTGGCCTCGTGATCCAACTATGCTTACCTCAAGACAACGCCAAGGTTTAGGCAGATATGATCGGGAAACATGAATCTGACCTCTCGAAGGTCACAGCCGAGATAGTTGATGCTCGGACAGAGGCGATGCTGAACTGATCCAAGGACGATCGTGAGATGGTGATTTGCGTGAAGAACTTCGCTGATGCCCAATCTGAGCTGAAGCATACCCTAGACCAGGAGCGGAGGATCGAGGAATATGTTTGCTATAAATTTTGAAGGGAGGTGTTCGAAGAGATAGGTGAAAGAGGCTTCGTTCTCTCGCAGGAATTGGCTCGAGCACGGGCGGATGAACGCAATGCTCGATCGCTTCTCTTCTATACCGTGAAGGGCAATTTTGGCAAGCCGTAGTTATTTTAGTACAAAATATAGATTTTTCCATTTTGTTGCTTTGCGCTAGATATATGTAGAGTATGCTTGTATAAGAAGAATACGATTTTTCTTGCGCATATTATATATATAAGGAGAATTTTTTGAAGTTTCAATTCTTTTGTACCTTCTCTTTTTTTTTGTTGTTGCTTTTGATCAGGCATGCTGGTCTTGGCATTTGGCAAGGTCTGCGAAACTAATCAGACAGTTCGGAGACTCGTAAGTGTGATCCTTGGCGTGATCAAATGCTGGGGCCTTCGTGCTCGGTCTGGTTGAGTAGGATCAGTTTTTTAATTGAGCTCTGGCTGAAGGTTCCCCGCCTTCAGATGGTTGTGCTCGGCGGATGGTAGTTGTTCTTATATTTTTTCCTTAGGCATTTGTTGTTCCGACCGCTTTGGGTACAGTCTCCAAGTCACCCTGCAACTCGAGCTTCAACTGACCGATAGGTTTTTTCCTGCTAGCATGGGCGATTGGTGATGACCCTTTGTGCTTTTGGGCCAAAGTGATCACCGTGGCCTCGGGATTTAGTCGGCTGATGACGATATCAGCTAAGCCATGCCCTTAGGTTTATTGCATTTTTGCTATTTTAGCATCCTAGTCTCTAAGTCGTGCTGCAACTTGAGATGCGATCGGCCTTTAAATCTCATCGAGTTTTCGGGCGGCAATAATGGCGCTTGTGACGCGCCCTTAGGTGCGTTGTATTTTTTGGGTGTAGCTTTTGAGTGACATTGCGATTCGAGCTGTAATTGACCATCAAATGTTATAAGATTTCTTGTGATGGTGGCATTTATGCCTTTTGGTCGTAGAGAATTTTTAATATGTGGCCCTTAGACTTGTATAGTTAACTATTTTGGATATTGTCTCTGAATCGGGTTACAATTCAAGCTCATTTTAATCCTGAAGTTGTCAATATTCTTTAGCTGGAGATAATGGCTCTTACTCTGTATGGTCGTATAGACCTTTCAATATGTGGCCCATAGGCTTGCTTACGCTGTTTGCCGATGGGCTTTGTGTAGGCTTTGCATCCGCTAATTAAGGTCTTTTTGTAGTGTTTTTACTGACCCATTGTTGGTTCCAAAGGAACCTCGATTTCAAGTCGTTGTTGGCAATGATTCGAGCACCTCGTAAGGTTCATAGCTCGTAGATCGATGGTTTTGCATTTTTTGGAGCCGACATTATCGGGGATCATTTTTTCCTGTGAAGGGAAGCCTGTTTTAACTGGTTCTTTTCGTAGTATATCAGAGTAATGGCCTGCGTTTTTTTAGCAATAGTCGGGCATCCCCGAGTCGTGTTATTTGGGTTGTATCAACTGTTTCGACCATAGTCATATACGTTTGGACGTAGCTATTTTTGATTGCTTAGTAATAGTTTAGGCATCTATGTCGATAGTATGCCCTTTAGGGATTCTTACAAATGCGACGTATAGCCTAAATATAGGGATTTTCATGTCTGTTGAGGTCTTACAGTTTTATCATACCTGTTGAAGTCTTACAGTTTGTCATGCCTGTGGAGGTCTTAAAATTTGCATAATATATCTGGTTATGCCGAGGCTGCCTGTTAGGGTCTTACAATTTTGAATTTTTCCAGTTGTGTGGCGATTGATAGCAGTCTCCGAGTCATAGAATATGTTTAAGCTTGAACACAGCTTCTCGTGAGCTCAGAGTTTCCTTCCAGGGGCTTGATGAGCCCGGAGTTCTGACCATGGGGTCGTGCAAGTTGTTGAATTGCTTATTTTAAGTATCTGAATAAATTGAGACCTATCTGATGGAGAAGCATTTGCCATTAATATGCCAAAATAATGTTTCTCGAAATGTGAAATGTCAGAGAGATGTTTTTATTGCTTGGAGTACACATAGGTTGTGATGAAATGCCAAAAATACGCATATATTCTTTACTGCTTGGCGTATATATAGGCTGTAAATACATGTTTTCTTATTGTCATGAGCTCAAGCCGCATGGGCTTGGCTCCTCCGATTGTCTGATCTGCTTGTATGGTTCTGTTTTGAGACCTAGCCCGACATTTATTGGCTCTTCTAAGGAGATAATGCTCTTTGAGAGAAAACCATCACACGTCGCCCGACTATAGGAGGAAAACCAACGATCTTGTTGTAGCCCTTTCTAGAAGGCATGCAGATCTACTAATAATCTTGTTGGCGAGGCCTTTAGGCCGCAAACCCGATTGAGGAAAGAGAGCTCAGCGGATCCTGCAGGGGCCTCGAATTTCTGAGCGAGTTCAGGATTTACGAATGTCCTTGTTGGCTGTCTGTACGTAGTCTAGTAAAAAAAGGAAAGGAACACTAAAGGGACAAAGTAATCCTCCCCTACTATGGGGTGCGTAGGTAATGTTTTCGAGGCTTGGTCGAATATCCGACTTAGCTTGCCCTTGTACCCCTTAGAGGGCAGAGGAGTCGATGCTCGCGGCTAGTTATATGGTGAGGGACTACCTCCCTCCACCCGTGGCTTTTGTCGGATGCCTTAGTCCTACCTTTGTCGGGGAATCTCATCCGTTGGGTGGAGTGGGGCTGCAATTTCCTCTGGGTGGTGCACCCACTGCCACTTGAATAAAATGTTAGCACTTCGTGGGCTCGGCGTCCTAGTCCAAGCTCAAGCGAGCTGTATAGAGGGGAGTTGCTTTCTGATTGTTGTAGCCATCAGCGTCTAGAGTTCATCAAAGGTTTGAAGTGTAGGAGTGATTCGGTTCGCCGATCCGAACTGCCCTATTGGCTTTGGCCCGATGCCATTGGCGTGATTGACTGAATCATCTCCACTCACGATCATGCTTCATTTTTAATAAGATAAATGAGGAAAACGAAAGGTTACTAGTACGCAAATACGAGGCTGAGGCTGAGTCTCAGCGTCCTTTCCTTTGAATGCAGGGTTGTTTGATAACGTCCAAATCCATGACTAAACCACATTCACCTTGTAAAATAGAAGTAAATGACATTAAATACATGATTTTATTACTCAAACATAGCATATGTATAGGTTTAATGGCAAGATAAATTGGTAAAATACCAACATATCAGTATTCTTTGGGTATATTCCCCGGATCCACTGCCCCAGTAGAGGGTACTTTCTTTATGCATTTTTCGGACCTTTGAAGGGTGTCGTCTTCGTCTTACTATCATGGAAATACGTTGTGGCTTTTCGAGTTTATTTTTCATGCTCTCCTTCTCCTGAGATGGAAGCCTTGTGCACCCCGTGGTTCCTGTTCCAAGCCATATTTCTTTTGCAAGGGTTTTGGTCGAACGGGATTGGGCCGCCTGGCAGTCCCGACTTTGCTTGTGGTGATCACGATGTTGAAATTGCTCCTGGCTGGGTGGGTTTCCTTACCAGCTGTGCCTTGTTGATCCTAGTTCCATTGGGCCATCTCCTTATCGTTGTGAGGTAGGTTGCGCCTCAGGTCGTTCCTTTCACTTGTTGCGCATAGGTTCCCAGATGGTTACCCGCAACTCTGATTCAAGGCCAACACCGGGTACGGTCATCAAACTAGCCCTCAGCTGGATGCCATATCTGGATTTGGTTGAAATGCTCTATAGTCGTCGAGTGTACTTTTTTTAGGCTTTGCGCAATGGCCTGTGCTGACCAACCACTCGAAACAGGGAGTGATCTCATTCGTCTTGTTGGGGAAGGGGGTGCATCTCTCCGTGGTATTTCATTTTTTCCTCGTTTGACCTTGGGAGTGGAGGGCACGCAGGAGTTATGGGAGTAACTCTCATTTTTTCTCGTTCGACCTTTTACCTATCATCTCGGGGTTCGCTGCCTTCAAACAAGCACGCGGGAGTGGTGGTGTGCCCATAGGGATCCAAGGTCTTATCGCATCTAGGGAGTTCTAGTGTTTCAGGTTCCCCCGGGAAGGGATTGTTTTGGGAACTCCCATGAACCTGATTTGATCTTTTTGAGGATATTCCCTAGAATCTTCGCTGCGCCGAGGTCGGTAGCCGACTCATTGTTATTTGACCTCTCGGATACTGGCTCATCGTAATATCCCTGTTGCTATTGCGTCATGAGTCTCCGGGCCATTTCACAGCTGAGCGATGGCCAGTTGTTGTACATGCAACATTTCAAGGATAATTTGAAAATTAACTTCTCGTTCCAATCGGGCTGGGTTTTTTTGAGCTTTCTGTTAGTCGGCAGGTTCTATGCTATAGTCGGTATGCAGAGTTTCACCGACTTGCCGCGCGCCTCGCAAACTCGCGTCCACTTGACTCCACCCAAATACGTTATCAGGGTCCTGTGGAATCACGTCAACCGTTGAAACATACATACTGCTTGCGCCATTGTTCTTGGAGTAATCGTTGTCAAATTTTCTCACCGAGCCAGACATTAACCTAACATCAAAAGATCTCAGACAATAAAAGAGTGAAGGATAACGTGCGTTTACGTGATGAAACCAGCAAGAAATAATCATTATTATTTTTAGCCCCACAATGGGCGCCAAATTATTTACCGTGAAAATGGTAATAATAATTAAATTTGTGATTCTAATAATACATGATCTATTCCTGTGCAGGTTTTTAGGGCAGTTGATGCTTGGAATGCTAAGTACGAAGATAAAATGTGAGCTAAGACGATGCAGTAAGCAAACCGAAGGGTCTTGTTGCCCGAGCATGGAGCAGATCGATGGAGGCCTCGGGGCCGAGGCTCGAGCCGGGATCGAGCTATCGGGCACAGTCGGGGAAGGGATAACAAGCAATAATATGATTAAGTAAGGCTCTTTATGGCCGATGCACAGCTAGAGGAGCATAGAGCAATTAAGAAAATAATGAACGCGAGGTGGCCACGATCCAATGAGAACAAATGGCTTAGAACAGAAGAGGAGAGAGAGAGAGATATTATTGCACTTGTGGAGAAATAGAGCAACAAAAATCCTTTACAAGGTAGAACGAGCCCCCTTTATAGAGAGAAGGAGACTCGGCTACAAGAATGTCGGGGTTAGCTACAAAGTACGGCGGTGGGATGGCTTGACGTGATGCTTCAACAGAGGCTCCGAGTAGGTCGCGCTTGTCAGGCGTAGCCATATGCCTAGAGGGTTTATTCCTCTGTCCTAGCTTCGTCCTTTATTTCCTCCGTGTTGGGCTTCGATGAGCCCTGAGGTCGAGAAGTAGGTCGTGATCTCCTACTCTCGAAATCCTGAGGCATGCTTCTGAAATGTCTCAACAGCGGGAAATAAAGTCTTCTGATTTCATCGTGTACAATTATCTTGAGGTTAGAATATTTATGCTATTTATACCAAGAAATAAGTAAGTGTCATTAAGGAAAGGGTACACGAATTAAAGAAAATGAGTTTCGTTGAAGGTTTTCAAATGTAGATAAAATACGGTCTGAGCTATAATATCCAATACTTATGGATTAGTACCATACAAGGTATCATATGATCATGTTACTATGATATATAAAAAATAAATAGAATTTCAAGTAATTTGAGACAATTCATAATTATACGGGTAATTGCTTAAATACCGGGTAACGAAACATTACCTATTAACAAATAAGTTGGATAAAGATTTATAATTCCCACCTCCACCAAAACATGGCAGCAAGACCTTATTAAGAGAATGACTTTTATGTCATTTTATGTTACGTGGCATCTTAATGGTTGAGTTACAAAACACCTCCTACATTAAAACTTTCAAAACAAACCTTGCAAATTTCATCTGCAAAGTTTCAATACCAAGACAAAAATGTTGTTCATTCTGAAAGCTCTTTCAAAATTCATTCAAAAAGACATATCAATTAGTTGGAAACTCATTTCTAATATTCTCAACACCAAGGCTTAGAAGAGAGAAAACGTTTTGTAATTCTTCTCAAACAAACTATTCCAACAAGATTTAACAACGTAAAAATTTTGTGATTATTAGGGAATACAGTGTAACCTATTTCAAGAACGTCACACAAGTTTTTTCCTACTCTAGGTATATTAAGGTTAAGATCTTTCTTCAATTTACATGATCTCGTAATTATAAAAGTTTGATAATGAGCCATAAAGAAAAATTCATATCCCAAAATTTACATATATTTTGCTAGTCTCGCAAATTACATATATTTTCCTAATTTTGTAAGTTACAATATTCTCCTTATCAAGACTTCATATTCAATTGAGTATTTTTTTCTTTCAGTCAAGAGAGCAGAGAGTTTATATATATAATATTAAAGTATTTTCATTACCATCGAGCTATAATCGATTGGCAGGCCCCCATTTTGGTCAACCTCTGATCAGAAGAGTAGTTATATACAAATTCTACTCTGGTCAAGCACCTTTGAGCGACCCCAAATTGTTGAGATGCAGATCCTAGTATGGTCGAGTGCCTATGAGCGAGCCTACTACGATAAAGATGTTGTATATATATATACCGGGCCTTATAAGGTTGGCAACTATTTTACTTACTATATTGAGATAACAGAGTTAGCATCATCAGAGAGCATATCTTTAGATTATTTTTGACCCCTAGTTGCTTTCAATTATTATATTAACTGTTAAATTGTGCTTTCAGTATATTGCCTTACATACTCGGTACATTATTTCTTACTAACATCCCTTTGTGGGGGCACTGCATTTCATGCGTGCAGGCTCAGATAGACAGACATATAAACCTCCTCAGTAGGTGTTTTCCCAAGTTCAAATTTATCGGTAAGCTACCCATCCTTTGGAGCTGTCGGGTCTAGACATTTTTTGTACATCTTATATATATATATATATATATATATATATATATATATATATATATATATATATATATGTATGTAGATAGGTTATTGGTAGGTCAGGGCCCAATTTCGATCACAATACATCCATTAGTAGAGGCTTGTAGACACATTCTTTCAGTTACTGCAGTATGTTGGGCTTGTAGGCCCTGTACGTATATTTTGTTGGCTTGTCTGTTGTAGTAATTATGACGGCCTTGCCAGCGTAACTATACGTTGACATTTAGTTGGTGTTAGTCTCTAGGTGGTTTTATATCTTTCATCGCACATAATCTTGTAATGTGGCACATGGACAAAGTATGACATTACATACCAGTGGCTCTGAGTCGCAAGTGGTACGCAAGAATAGGTGAGGAACTGGGTGTCGGTCTTGCCCCTAGGATCGGAGCGTGACATAAAATACTCGTGTTGATGTAATGAGATTGTTTGCCCTATATGGAATGAGATTGATGTGTTGAAATATTTCCTCTTAAACGGGATGATATTACTACTAGTAAGATGTGATGTGATGTCGACACACACGACATTGTGGTGAGACGGCTTAGACGATCAGTCTGAGATCGAATTCCATGACGCACACAGAGTGGTTTTGTGATAGGATGTCTCGGGGTGAGACGACTAGTCGATCGGTCTGAGACCAAATTTTGTGGTAAAATAACGGTAGTATATCGGTACTAATGATCTCCCAACTTAAAAATATTGAAACTTACTTGAAATTTATCCTTCTTTATACTTGAAACTTTAAAATTTTTTAAGTCTCTCAGTGATTCCATGCTTCTTTCTCTTTTTGTTGCTACACGTTCTACTGGTATGGTATTTATTTTTACATACTAGTACTATTCCATATGTACTAACATCTCCTTTGTAGGGGTGCTGTATCTTTAATGGATGCAGGTGTTTCCACATCAGGCGGTATTGATCAGTGATAACGGTACACCCTCTCTTGAGCTAACTTGGTGATCCCCACTTTATTTTGGGGTCTTGTATCTCTTGTCCTCTATGTATATTGTTTTGAGGCATAGCCGGATCTTGGTTATCGACATTATCATGATACTCTTTTGTATCTATTAGAGGCTCTGTAGGCATAGTGTGGGTTGTATCATGGTTATGTGAAAGACAGATTAGTAATGTTGTATTTGTATCACGTGTTCCATTTCTAAAATATGAATTTGTAATGTAATATCTTGAAGACTAATAAATGGCGTTATTGGTAATTAATTTGATATTGTTCACATGATCCTATCGGTCTAATTAATGATAATATATCTTATTTTTATTCAAGGGTACATTTAGGTAGAAATCATTGTATAAGCTTGCACGATTGGGTTATCTCGGTTGAGCACCGGTCGTGCTCCCCGAGGATGGAGCATGACAATATAAACCTAGGACTATGGTCAAATCACAAGTTTTGTCCGACTTTTAGGGTCGATTTCAGTCCAAGACTGCTGCCTTTGGCCACTAATGAAATGATTATGGAGTTAGAAATGACATTAGGAGTCTATACCTCCTTCATGGATGGAGCTTCCAATGTGAAAGGGTCTAGGCTCGGGTTAGTACTATTACGCCTATGGGAGAAACCCTGAGGCTGGCCATAAGAGCGGTTCCCTTGACTAACAATGAAATCGAGTATGAGCCTTTGATTGCACGGCTTGAACTAGTCCGGGGACTAGACTCTGAGGTCATTAAAGTCAAATGTGATTCCCAACTGGTAGTAAATCAAGTATACGAGATCTTCCACACCGACGGGGAATGCATTCAAACAAATGTAATGAAAATCTAGACTTTGCCTGGATAAATCAGGGAATGGTCAATCACTTACAACCCGAGAGAAGAAAACACAAAAGCACACACACTGGCCGATCTGTGATCGTCCACAAAAATAAAGGGATCCGAATTTGATAGGGTCGTAAAACTCATGCATTCGGTATTGGATGTGGATGGTTATTATGAAGTAAATGCAATAAATTTGGCCTGGGAGTGGAGGAATGAGATCATCGACTATCTTGAGCACGACAAACTACTTGAAGATCCAAAGGAACTCAGGCACTGCGCACTAAAGCAAATCATTACAACTTCAGGGGAGGCCAATTGTATAGAAAGTCTTTCAAAATCAAGTTGGCCCGATGTTTATGGGCCTCCAAGTTCAATTATGTCAATAGAGAAGTTCATGAATGAATCTCTAGATATCACTCGGGTGATGACTCGTTAGTAGTAAAGATAATTAGGGTGGAAACTATTGGCCCCTGATTGAACAAAACTCTAAGGCTCTTGCTCATAAATGTGACAAGTTTCAACGCCATGCGCCGTTGGTGCATCAACCGGTAAAACTATTTCATCAAGTATTATCTCCTTGGCCATTCATAAAATGGGGAATGGATATAGTCGGTCCACTGTCGCCAGCTCCCGTTAAGGTAACATTTCTTTTGATTTTAACTAATTACTTCTCTAAGTGGATTGAAGCAGGTCCTTACCAAAAAACCAACGAGCGTGAAATGGTCGATTTCCTATGGGAGAACATAATTTACAGGTTCAAAATACCAAAGGAAATAGCCTGCGAGAATGTGACACAATTTATAGGCGCAAAGGTAATGAAATTCCTTGAAGACTTATAAATCAAAATGACCACCACTTCGTCATATTACCTGAGCGTAAAAAGTAATCGACAAATAAGGTGATTATCCAAAATATCAAAAAGATATTGGAAGATTCCAAAGGCACATGGCGCAAAGAGTTATCGGGAGGGCTATGGGCATACTGAACAATGGCTAAGTCAAGGAAGGGAGAGAGACCTTTCTTTCTCGTACAGAGCAGAAGTCTTGATTTCGTGTAAGTGGGAGAACTTACCATGAGATACTTTCAGGTGGATGAAGAAGAAACCAACGAAGCATTACTGGTTAGATTGGAGCTGTTTGTCGAACGCAAGGACTTGGCACCTCTAAGGATGGTGGCCTTGAAACAAAGAATGAAAAGATATATCTAAGATCCAATATCTGTTATTTCACAGTGAGGGACTTGGTTTTAAGAAAAGGAACTCAAAAAATCTGAGAACTCAATGTAGGGAAGATGTGTCCTACGTGGTATGGCCCTAACTGAGTTTCAACTGTTACCCACAAAGGCTCGTATGAACTGGAAAATCAAGGTAAAGCCAAGAACCTAGAATTTGGCAGGCCTTAAATGGTACTATTTCTGATGAGCACCGCCTATATAGAAAGTATATGATGCACTATTTTTCCATTCGTTCAATTTTTATCCTAATTGTGTTTTTATGGCAAGGTTATTTACAAGGTAGCAGCGGAAAACATACTATGAAGGAAGCGCCATCAGCATAAATAAGACATTTAAATGAGAAGGCATGGAAACAACAAACTACTATAGTATGGTTAGATATTCTTTGGCTCGATAGTAAAGTTCCTAAAAGGAAAAAAGCTTGCTATCAGACAAAAAGCTACCCCACTATTCACAAGTGTCCCACTGGGGGTGATTAAATAATGTATGACTCGGTAGAAAAGTTCCTATCAAGAAATGCAGCTGCTATCCGATAAAAGATTATCCAACCATTCATTAGTGGAATCTTCAAAGGAACAAGACTTCCAGTATTCAAATTCGCATTATTCACATTCGAACAGTGTGTGTGTGTGCGTGTATGAGGGGCAGGATGATATGAGAATACAAAAACCTGATTGCCATAGAACCTGGGACTACGAAATCTGGGAAAATGAATATCATCAGGATCAGAGACTGCACAACCAACCCCGTAGAAATAAGTTTTGCAAATTAGCCACAAGAAATGGAAATTTCTTTTTAGCACAATGAATGCTTATACACTTTTAAAAATGGGAGGAACAAAGTAAAGTCTTTTTATTTTTATCTTGTTTCTTATCTAAACGATAAATTTATTTTATCAATTGAAAGATAATCAAGTACTTCAAATGCTACTCCCGGAATGAACAGGAGACGTCCTTTTCAAGAGAACCATAACTATAAGAGGGCCCTATATTATGAAATACTCACAATAAAAGGTTGGTTTTGGAAGATTTATTCCCGGAACCCAAAAGCTACCGTAGAAAAATATGCTCGAAGCCTTGCATAATCTGACGCAAAAGTAAATTTTGCGCAATGCTTAAACAGAAATTATTTATATATAACCAACATGCCAAGCAACACAAGTTCAAGACTATAAAACGAAAACAACAAAAGAAAAGGAAAGAAAAAAACTAAACTACTGTATTCCTAGAATTCGGGGGAAGAGAAGTATCTGCGCCCCCAAAAGAAGCAGGAACCGGCTCAGGATCTTAAACTTCATCATTATCCTCTTCTAGTTCCTCTCAGCTCCCAAGAACTCAGAACCGGAACCTGAAGAGCCACTTGCATTGGTTCGAGTCGGGTGATACCTTCGAGTAGTTCACTCCAGTTCTCGGATCTTGGCTATCTCGGCATCAAAGTCAATGAAACCCGCTTTGGCCTCATTCAAGGTTTTTCTCATACATTTAATATGTTTTCTCAACAGTGAGGGAATTAACTTGATGTTAGAGCTCTTCTTTGAGCCGATCAATCTTGGTCAAAAGGCTATAACGCTCGGACCTCGTGGCCCTAAAGTTGAGATCAAGGTCAAAGAGAGTGGAGATATGAACTTTATTGTGTTCCATAACCCTCTTATTCTTCTTCTCCATCTGGGGACACTTCTTCTCAATAGCAGCAACATCTTTAGCTTTGGAGTTCAAAGCTGTACCAAATTATTCGATCTCTCAGTATAGGCAGCCTTGCGCTCGAAAACAACAAGTACACCATTTTGGACCTCGGATCATTTAGCCTTGGTATCTTGAAATTGTGTACATAACTGGAAGGCTTCTTGGCTAAGGTCCATCAATTCTCGCTCACCCTAATGCAACCAAGCCTCCAACTCACAAGCTTCGGAATCTTGTACTTCAAGTGATGGGAGGAGAGCATCCATTTGGTCCTGCTTGGCCAACAGTTGGTCCCGCTTGGACGTGAGTCTTTATTTATCGAGGATCAACTTTTGAAGACCCTTGGAAGAAAGGAATTTAGCCTAAAAATAGACTTAAATCACAAATCTTGTCATAACATTATAAGAAAAAATAGTAAAATGAACAAATATCATACCAATGTTGTGTTGTGCATGGCATTATTTACCATACTCCCCCAAAAGAGAGTGTATTTTGTTCTTATCTTTTTATAAAGGAATCGGCTTCAGGTAATTGGCAAGTTCCATTATCCAGGACAATATATGGAACTCGGTAGAGACCGAGAGGGAGATGCTCCTCCTCCTTTGGGGATATGCAGAGGGGGAGAATAGTTATGCCCTAAATTCCCAAGGTCTGGGGACTTGGAAGGGTGGACATCCTCCTCTCGGGTGTCTACGACCCATAGGTGTGATGCAGTAGTTGCTGGTCATGAAGATATGACCAGCGTGGGAGCATATAAAAATAATGGTGTTGTGCGATGAGAAGTATATGCGGTAAAGGCAATTTTGATTTTAGGTTGCTCATCAATGGAAGATAGAAGAGGCTCGGTTCTCAGCCCCATAGTACCGGGAGCAGTAACTGGGGCTCGAAAGTTAGAAATGGAATTTTCCACTATATCAAACTCTCCCTAGATTGCTTGGATGTCCTCCTCAGTTAGTGTTATAAGCTCTTCAGATCGAGCATTCTATTGAATTGAAGAAGGTTGTTTTCTCCTCTATAAAGAAGCCTCTTCATCTCTACCTACACCATCTCATCAATCACCATAGTGGTTGCGCCTGGTTCGGGGGAGACGTTCTTCACCTTTTTATTTTTGCCTCAGCCGAGGAGGAATATGGTCTTTTTGTTATTTGTTCTCTGGCCGGGGACTCCAAAAGGAAGCACCTGCACCGGAAGCGGATTCGATAACACCTATTTGAGTGAACTCCTCTTTCAACAAACTCACAACCTCTACGGGATCAACCAAAACATCCTCCTTGGGGACGATAACAGAGCCTTGTCGACACCCCCTATTTCTAAGGCGTGATAAGTTGGTATTTTACCAACTTATCTTGCCTTTAAACCTACACTTTTGCTATGTTTGAGTGATAAAGTCCTGTAATTAATGTCATTTACTTCTATTTTATTGGGTGAATGTGATTTAGAAGTAATGGTGAAGAAACCAAGTGAAAACAAGCAAAAGAGAAGCTAAAATGGAAAATTGAATCTGCCCAGTGATTTACTCTATGCGATCGCAATGAATTGAATGCGATCACATAGGTATACAAGAATGAAGCAGTGTGAACACGGTTGAATCATTGTGAACGCATAGAATTGTTCTCAGTCAAATGATTGGTCAACAAGCCTATGCGACCACAGTGGCCTTTGTGCGATCGCATAATTTGAGAAACTAGCTCTATGCGATCGCAATGTTACTAATGCGAACGCATAGTGTATTTTCTGGGCAGTTCTGGGCAAAATTGAAATTTCACATTTGTAATCCCCAAACCATTTTAATACTCGTCCAAGCAGATCTTTTGGCCATCTTTGGTTTTTTTTTTCTGTCCTTAGAGACTGGAGAAAACAAGCTTTGAAGCTAGGGTTTGCACAAACACACTTAGGTCTTGAAGATTAAAGCTTATGGTTCAGATTTTCTTACCCATTTATGTTTGTTTCTTCATTTTCTTGCTTTGTATTGAATATGTGTAGTATTTATTTTCAACACTTGAATCTTGTTTATGGAAATATTTATATTTAAAGTGTGGATTAAATACCTTATTGTGCTTATGTATTGAATGATTTTTATTTATTTATGGAGTGCGTTATTGTTACTTTAATTATTCTTCTTCTTTTATGTTTCCAAAGGGATTAGCTAACCCTAGGACTCGCCCATTAACTCCGAATTGATTTTGGGAAAAATAGTTTGGGACTGGGAAAGATTAATTAACAAGAACATGATGTGTTAACAACCATTTTATAGATTCTACCTAGGAATAGGATTGAACTACTTGTAGCCTTCCGGGTGTGCTTAATCTCCTATTTATGACTAGGGATAATTCAATTAGGAAGTCTTGTTAGTCTTCAGAAGAAGCTAACTAAGAATTATTATCCATGGGTAATTAACATAAACTCGCTCATATTTGCAACATGAAATACATTGGATCGTTACTTGAGTGTAATTCCCGATGCACTCATACTTGTAGCCATTGATCATTTTACTTGCTTTGTAGGTTAGTTATACATTTCCGCACTTTAGATATAAAAACAATCTTCAAACCCAAATTCTTAGTGTTTGGCATTGCGCAACTAGCGATAATTTTCTTACATTCCTAATCGCCTACACATTGTTCTCTATGGGATTCGACCCCGACTCATAGTTGGGTAAATTATATTGTGTGCGACCATGTTTATTGCTTTTTAGCAGTGGATTTGTACATCACCAAGGTGAAATCGGGTTTACGATATTATGGACAAAACAACTCTTATTTCCTTTTGAGGAATCAAGTTATGGAATTTGAAGAGTGTCCACCTAATGATTATAGTGCATTAGGACACTTTAAAGAAAAGAAGAAGATTTTTGGAAAGAAAAATAAGAGTTCAGGTAAGGGCTTGAGATTATCTTGAGGGGAAGGTGTTAGTAACCCCTTTAGATCCACTAGTATGATTCTCGGCCATACTTAGTTGTGACTTTTAGAGGAGTATAAGTAAACGAACAATGTTTGCACATAGGGAATACAAATAAGTTGAAAGTTTTGAAAGAAAAGAGAGAGAAAAAGACATAAGTAGTTTAGGAAAGAAAAGATTAATTGAAGAAAACATTAATTCTTAAGAAAACAATACATCATATAAATAAAGAAAAAGGGTCCTAGGTTTAAATACAATATGGACCACCTTGGTGCAATACCGAACAATCACTCTCGCACAAGATATTAGCGCACCAGTCATCATATCCATATTCTACCCTTCCCACCCCGTTAAGGTATTAAACGCGATTAGTCTCGTTTACTTATTGCATTCTAATAAAACACATAGCAAATGAAGAGGGAGTGAAACAAACACACAAAAGGCTCATATGAACCCCATAATCACATAACAACTAGTTTAGCATGTCTTGCCTGTACTGATTTGGTCTTTAAAAATTAAACAGCGGAAAAATTAGTTCAACACATAGAATTGGGTAAAAAGTGTACATTAGGCAACCCGGATCCAATTGTTAGAATTTGAGGTACTTTAAATATGTTACTGATTAAGAACCTAATGTAGAAGAGTTAAAGACAAAACGTGGAAAATTACAAGAATTCAGAGACGACTTTGAAATTGACAGAATTGTTTAACTAAAAATACAGCACAAGTGCAAAGCAGTGTTTTTAAAAAACTAGACATTTTAAAAAAGGAAACACACTGTTAGAGATTTTTTTGATTAGGAGATAGGAGAATCATAAAAGAGTTTAAAGAGTGCAAATACTTTAAAAGATAGAGTTGAAACCCTATTCGGAAGACAGCTTCAGAAAAAAAAGTTGAGGAGATTTTCTGGTAAAAAGTTTAAAGACGTTATTTAGAAAAAAAACAAAAGTTTGAAAGGAATTAAAATCGGATTTATAAGGGTTTTGAAAACGGACGGGTTTGGACGAATTATACTGAAAATTGTAAAGCCAGTTAGTAAATCATTATCAATTAAACTCATTAGACAAGTTTGAATTACTATAGTTATGATTTCTACGTCCCGATATTTTAAAGGATCGTTACTATTATTAAATTGGTTACGAAATGAGTATTTGATTACCCTATAGTTTGCCTAGCGTTTATGCGTTTCCTATTGGCATGATTTCTATATGCAATTAGTTGTTTGATAATTAGATCCTATAGACAGGATATCTACTGATTTGCAACATGACTGGACATTAAATCCTATAGAAATTATTTCTAAATGATTGAATGAAAAGAATGTAACAACCTATAGACATGATCTGTAGATGATTTAAAACATTGAACCTATAGGCATGATATCTAAGTGATTAAATAACAACATTGGTCCTATAGGCATGGTATCTACCCTTTAGCATATGCATGTAAATATAAACCCCTCCCATACACTTTACTAATACATAAGCGAGTTCTTTTCTACAAGATTATTACAGAACCAGAAGAAAGAAGTAAATAAAAAAAGATACATCATAGCCTACAGCTAAATCGAAACTGCCTAATGCAATTTCAATATCCAATAAAATGTGTTTCACCAAATCCGGATTCCAGACCCCAAGGCCTTCTCTTACTCAGAGTGTTTCAAAGTTCCAAGGAGACTCCAGGACCCAGGCATCTGAATAATTAATATTGTAACAGGATAGTGCAGGTGTGGAATTACCAGCCCTCAAGCATCCAAGTTCAGAGGGAACCTCAGGGTCCCAAATCATGGCTTACCAAAGGGGGTACAACTTAGAAACTTGGAATGAGTGCAAAGTGAATGAGGAACCATAGCAGAGGGTGGCCATACCCAGCCATGGCATAGGCTGGCACACCCCTGACCCCCTGCTTAGGTTAAACAAATAAGAGCAGACTATGGGTAATCAAATTTAGGGTTTGAGTGGTTATTAGGACACTACAAGACCCAAGTTAAAGATCAACACATAAAGGGGAGAGGGAATGGGAAAGCATTTGAGTGGAGACTCAGGAGAGTCTAGTTCTAGATCATGTACAGTAAAATAAGATGCTGCCATGATTCATAATAGTACTAGCATGCAAGAGGAAATATAGATAAGGGATTTGTATGAAAACATATTAAAAAGAGATAGGAAAGCATAACAGGCTGAAGATACAAAACATAAATAAAGGGCATACATACATGAATGTTGTTTCATAGTGTAGGAAACATAAATAAACACATAGTGAAAGAGGTGTAGAAGAAGAGAAGTAAACACATAATAGGTGGGTGTTATTTAAATTAGAAATGTATACCAGTTTTTCAATTCTAGTACAACAGATAAACATCAACAAATAAACACCCAGAAAGAATTAGCAAGAGCAACTCAAACTTCAACAAGCACTTGGGAATTCAGAGGAACTCCAGAAATATTCAGACAATAGGAGAGAAAGGGGCAGAGTGCTCAGTAGTAGTAGAGAAGGTAGAGAGTAATAGAAGAGAGTAAAGTATATTTCAAAGACAGAGGTGTCTGTGTTGAGTGTCTGTTTTGTCAAAAGAGAAGCAGGTATTGGTACTTGATGTCAGGAAAACAAGCAAGGAAAGAAAACAGTCCAGTATCAATTAGGATGAATCAATTAACATAGGTTCCTTTAATTAAGGAATCCCAATTTGATCAGTAAAGGATAAGCGATTTTAAGGAAAGGGGATCAAATAAACCATATTGTGCATAACATACAAATAAGGGTAAATACATGTGGATATTAATTAAGGAAAAGGAATTTGTAAAATACGGTTATGTGAATAAGGTAAGGTGTAAATCAATTAATACAATTGTAATTCATGGAATCAATGAACCATGCCAAACGATTGGAAATCAACAATGGGATTGAGGGTAACCGCCGGCACCTTAGGTTCATCTTCTTCAGCTATTAACCCGATTGACCCTTTCGGGTCCCAATCATCCTCAATCTCGATCACATGGATGCCTCCACCCTTGTGGTCAAGCAAAGGGTTGTTGCGGACATTGGGAGTGGGCTCCTTTGCTATAATGACTTTGTTATCAATCAAAGTATGGATCTTGTCTTTCAATGAGTGACACTCGTTGATGGTATGGCCTTTAATTACGGAATTGTATGAGCATGTTTTGTTGGGTTTGGATTGATCCATTGGGAAGGATTTTCTGGAGTTATGGCTGGGACAGGTGAAACGTAACCAGCTGCTTTGAGTTTTTCATATAATTGGTCAATTGGCTTGGCTATGTCGGTATACTGTCTGGGAGGTCTTTGGTCGAAATTTGGTATGGGTCGATGAAATTTTTGGCGAGTGGGTAGTGATGGGTAATGAGAAGGTTGGGAGTTGTATGCTTGGTACACAAGCGAGGGTTGGGAATATCTTGGTGAAGTGGGTTGATATGTGGGCGCTGGAGGTGATTGGTAGGTAGATGGTTGCATTTGGTATGTAGGTGATGGTGCTTAGTAATTCATGGTAGGTTGATATGTGAGTGGAGTTGAGGAATAAGTTTGGTACTTCATAGGGGATTTGGTTCTTCACGCAGCCATTACCGAATTCACGTCCTTTTTCTTTGATGATCCACCAGACTGTAAGGCCTTATTGGTGCCCTGTAATGCCTCGAGATTGGTAACCATGCCATTCTTGATACCTTCTTCGATTCTTTCTCCCAACTTGATGATGTTGAAGAACTTTTGACCCTCTATTAGCATCAGCCTTTCATAGTATTGAGGATCTTGAGCCCGGACAAAGAACCTGTTCATCTGCTCTTCCACAAAGGCGGGCCTGACCTTAGCATCTTCCGACCTCCAACGAGCAGCATACTCGCGAAAGGTTTCTGTGGGATTCTTCTTTAGATTCTGGATATAGAACACATCTAGTGCGTTTTAAGTGTTGAACCTGAATTGGTCCATAAAGTCAGATGCCATGTTCACCCAACTTGTCCATTTCTTCGCATCCTGGCTAATATACCATGATAAAGCATCGCCTTTTAGACTCCTCATGAACAGTTTCATGCGGATTTTATTGTCCCTTCCTACTTCTACCAACTTATCACAATACATTCTCAGGTGGACCATGGGATCACCTGTTCCGTAGAACATCTCAAACTTGGGAGGTTTGCCCCTCTTTGGGAGGTCAACATGTGGCTGAACACAAAGATCTTCATAGTTCAAACCCTCAACGCCTTTGCTACCTTGGAGACCTTGGACCCGGCTAGTTAGCTTTTTGAGTTCAGTGGTCAAATTCTGAATGAGGGAGTCCATGTCATCTGATTCGAGTGCACTTGGGATTGGCTGTGTATAGTGTGGTGTAGTATCCACAAAGATGGGATTGTTTTGGATGTGGTCTGAGTGGTGATTAGGACACTAAAAGACCCAAGTTAAAGATCAACACATAAAGGTGAGCGGGAATGGGAAAGCATTTGAGTAAATACTCTCGAGAGTCTTGTTCTGTATCATGGACAGTAATATAAGATGCTTCCATGACTCAGAACAGTACTAGAAAGCAAAAGGGAATAGAGGGAAGGGATTTGCACGAAACATATTAAAAAGAGATAGGAAAGCATAACAGACTTGAGATGGAAAACATAAAGAAAGGGCATACAGACTTGAATGTAGTTTCATAGTACATGAAGCATAAATAAACACATAGTGAAAGAGGTGTAGAAGAAGAGAAGTAAACACATAATAGAAGGGTGTTACTTTAATAAGAAATGCATACAAGTTTTTTAGTTCTAGTACAATAGAGAAACAACAGCAAATAAACAACCAGAAAGAATGAGCAAGAGCAACTCAAACTTCAGCAAGCACTTGGGAATTCAGAGGAACTCCAGAAATATTCAGACAGTAGAAGAGAATGGGGCAGAGTGCTCAGTAGTAGTAGAGAAGGTAGAGAGTAATATTAGAGAGATTATAATATATTTCAAACATAAAGGTGTTTGTGTAGAGTGTCTGTGGTGTCAAAAGAGAAGCAGGTATTTATACTTGTAGTCAGGCAAGCAGGTAAGGAAATAAAACAGTCCAGTATCAATTAGGATCAATCAATTAACAGAGGCTCCTTTAATTAAGGAATCCCAATTTGATCAGTAAAGGACATGAGATTTTAAGGAAAGGTGATCAAACAAACCATACTATGCATAACATACAAATAAGGGTAAATGCATGTGGATCTTAATTAAGGAAAGGGAACTTGAAAACAAAGTTAAGTACATAAGGTAAAGTGTAAATCAATTAATACAATAGTAATTCAGGGAATCAATGAACCAGACCAGACAATAGGGAATTAAGAGGTTCAAAATTAATCAAGGAAAGAATCAATCGAATTCACACAAAGCAGTCTGAAATCAAACCCCAAATGAAAGGTTATTCTGAGAGGGAAAGATCTGACTATAAAGGGGGCATGAATTTTAATCATGCGAGGCTGGGTTAAAAAAATAGAAAAGAATCATGTAACCAAAGGCCAATGATTACACGAAAGTATCAGACAACATGCTAGAGGTCAAACAAAAGATCTTGCAAAGCTTAGTAAGAGTTAGAATTGCATGCAGAAACAAAGACGAGTTCAGGAATTAGGGTTCTGAAATTCAAATCATTTCAGAGATAAGAAGCAAGCAAGTTACATTTAAATTGTCTAAAAACCCTCCAAATTCTAGGGTTTCCGCCATTAATCGAGTGTAGAAGACGAAAGTAGACAAATTAGGCAAAAGTGACAACGAAATAGGCTCAAATGACCCAAAGAAACTTAGAACCTCAAACGTTTTAGAAAAATATAATGAAAGAAAAAATACAGTAAGGAAATCATAAAGAGACAGTAGAAGAAATCATAGTAGAAGAAAATACCTAGGAATCACAATAGAAACACATAGGCATCACAGTAGGACAAATATAGTAAGAATAACACATAAAATCATAGTAGGACAAGCAAAATCAAGAAAACCCTAAGTTGGAGAAGACAAACAATTTTGAAAGCGAAGTTTTTTAAAGAGGCTTAAAAAATTGTTTTATAACCAAATAAGACAGAGCAATTATAGATCTAAGAAAACCAGGGAAGAAAAACCTCGAACAAGATTTTTTTAGGGTTTCTCAGAAACCCTAGAAACGAGAAGGCTTGGAAAGATCTGATCTTCGAACAAGTTTGGGCCATGGCTAAGCCTTAGCAAAGCTCGAACAAGCTGGAACAGAGACGGAGAAGCCAAAAGAACTCAGATCGGTGGACTATCTGAACAAGCCTTTTGAAGATCGAACCTCAAAGAACCTTGAATAATCATGGTTTAGGAGTGAAGGGAAGAGAGCACAGGCCATCCATGGCTCTGGGAAGCCATGGATGCTGATGGATCTGGTAGGAGAAGACGGTAGGCGGCTAGGGTTTCGAGTGGTCTTTGGAGAGAGTTTAAGAGATGAGGGAATTTGGGGGTGGCCATTTGTGAATAATGAATTAAGGTTAGGGGTGTGGCGGAATTTAAAAGGAAAGAAGGAACGAGGGTCGTTGATTAAAATAATCAATGACCAAGATTTAAAATGGGAAACAGACGGGTTAGATCAAACGGGTTTGGGGCGGGTTGAAATTAAATTGGGTCGTCATTAAAGGGTTGAAATTAGGGTTAATTAAGGGTGCAATTTGGGCTACAATTAAAATAAAAATGGGCCAGCTTTTAAATAGCCATTTCCCCCCTTTTAATTAATAAATAACAGCTAAAAATGATCTAAAGACAAATTACAAGCATTGAAATAGTTAATATTATATAAACCTTAATCTAAAAATATTAGGAATAATTTTATAACTATAAAACGCGATTAATGATTAACTATGCTATAATTGCAATTTCATGCAATTTAGTGTTAGAAATTCTAAACAAATTTGAAAAACATATGCAAAAATCCTATTAATTATATTTTGTTGTAAATATGAGAATGAAATACATTATTCGCCATAAAATGATAATTTGGGAATAATTCTGGATTTTTTCTGTTAAAAATAGACAATATTTCAATTCTAAAAACCCTTAAAAATTGAGAAAAAATATTAAAATCTTTGGGCATGCATATATATGCATACATATACTATTTTGAGAGTATTTGGTTATACATAAAAATATATAGGGGAACAATTGGGTATCCACAAGCCTAGTGGAAGACTTAAATTCGACACAGAAAGAATGAGTTTTGTGAATCAACTTACCATGAACTTTGGCCTTCCATATTTTGAGGACCAGTTCTTTCCACTAGCGGGTTTTAGCTGTGGTAATATTCAAAATCTTCTGAACCCACTGGTACAAGCCTTCAACCCTTGACGGTGTCATCCGAGTTGATAAAATAAGGAAAAGCGAAGGATCAGTAACATTATGAAACAACTTTTTTTCAGAGAGAAGACAAATATTGAATTACGAGTCCGAGTTCATGACTCAAGAAAAATGGAGTTCTGGACGGGATGACATCCCTGGTGGTAACAATAATGAACCACTCCATCCATCCACAGTCATTGTCATCGTCCATGATGATGAGGAAAGCATGGTTGCCATATTTTCTAATAGTCATTACTCCCCCACAGAAAAGTTTTGGGGAGTAGAGGTTCATCATGCGAGCCAAAGAAAGCTCTTTCCATGTCTCCAAACATAGTTGTCGTAGACAGGCTACCGCCCTCCACACAGAGAGGCTCACATGTGCCAAGCAGACTTGATACTGGTAGCACTACTCCAGGATTACGGGTTCAAGTCCCCGCTTAATGTAAATGGGCCCAAAGTGAAGGGGTACGTGTAAACGTACCTAAAACCATTCTTATAGAAAGTTACTCACTCCACCAAATCGATAGCAATGATATTCAGATAATGGCAACCACTATCCTCCTTCACAGCAGGAATACTAGAAGGACAAATGGAAGAAGGGTATACGCTAACATCCCATGTACGAGGGTTTGTAGAAGGAAACTTCTCTTTAAAATCCTTGGCTATGCTAAGCCTTTGGGAGTGATGGTACTCACCGTAGGAGGGGAATAATTATTAGTTCTTTCTTTGTTTTTTAGAGAACTTGAGTTCTTAGAAGAGGAGGCCATAGTTAGTAGAATGTAATAAGAGCTCTTTAATGAAGAATATTAAATAAAAGCGAAAGAAAGAAAGAGTTGAGTGCAATAAAGTTGAGAAAGTTTGAAAAACTATGAAGTATAAAAGAAGAAGAATCAGGTGTATAAGTAAAAGAATAGACAGCTAAAATCATGCCATAATTACCTCGAGATCCGGTGAAAGTATTGCTAAATCGTGGAATGACATGTCTTCTGGGCACTAAATGTGAAGAGATGTGCATCTAATCAAGCGTCAAAAACTGTCATGACCCCAGGTTTCTTTCGTATGATGTTGTAACGGAACCTAGTCTAAGACTAGGTAAGCCTAACAAACATATGGAAATAACTGAAACAATAATTTAAAAATGTCAAAACCCAACAGCTAATATATGGAAAAATCTCCACAACTTAGTGTAAATACAGTAGCCCAAAACCTGGCGAAACACAAGCGACAAGGTCTATTACAATATAAAAAGCCATCCCTATAAAATTGTATCTAGTAAAGAAGGAAAAATGTAGAAATGGATATTCGAGGCATGCGTATGCGGGCAGGTGTACCTTGAAGTCTCCAAATACAAACTCAACTCACTAGTATCGGTCCTAATCTGAGATACCTGGATCTGCACAAAAAGTTTCACAGAAGCGTAGCATGAGTGCACCATAATGGTACCCAGTAAGTGTCAAGCCTAACATTGGTAGAGACTAAACAAATTTAAGGTAGTTTAATAATGATAGTAATAGAATTAAAACAACAATTAGCATACTAAGGTTAGTTGCACGGAACTAAGACGATATTACACAGAGAAAGACAACTAATAATAAGCTAAAAAACAACAACCAAGGACAAGTTCAAATAAAGGAAGAATTTCCAAAAAGAGACACTACCGAGGTACCGCCTCGTAGTCTCAAATCACAATAATAAATCACAATCTTTTCTTATATCACCACGGGAGCCTTTACATTTAGTTTTGAAAATTATTTTTCCAAATAGCATCTCGTTTTTAGCCCACCTTATCAAACCACATGACTTCTAGTAGTTCCCCTAGTAGCCACGCGTATTATGCCTACCTTATCTCACCACATGCGTTTCAACCCCAAAAACATATACCACCGTATACATATCAATATCACAATGTATCACAGAGCGCACCTCAAGTGCCCAATATCACAACTTACTTGAGAAACCTAACAATAACAGAATTTTCAGGCTCAACCATAATGCACACAAGAGTCTCAACTATAACAATCAGAAAGAACAAACTCAACATAATAGTATTTCACAACTTAAAACTTTGCCTCAATGTGAATCATGACCTTTATATCTCAATACCAATTTCAATAACAAGATATTCCACCATTTAAAAATATCAAGTAAAGAGTTCAACAATTAAATAATGAAGACTGAGAAATCGCACAAGCCAAACTCAACTCGGCTCTGAAACATCCAATCTAACAAACTGGTTGGATAAGGACTGAACATCCAATGATAATGGCCTCTCCGATGCAGGTAGATATGCTAAATTTCCCAAGCTCCCCGCCTTGCGAAGCAAGGCATTAGCCAACATATTGGACTTCCTGGGATGATATAGAATAGTGATATCATAGTCCTTAAGAAACTCTCACTACCTCCTCTATTGTGAGTTAAGATCCTTCTGATTGAACATATGTTGTAGACTCCAGTGGTCGGTATAGACCTCAGAAGGGGCACTACCCAAATAGTGCCTCCAAATCTTCAAGGCATGCACAATAGCTAGTAACTCAAGGTCGCAGACATGATAGTTCTTCTCATGCACCTTATGTTTTCTAGATGTGTAGGCAATAATGCTGCCATCTTGCATCAACAATGCACTAGGGGAAATGCGTGACACATCACAGTACAAAGTATAAGACCCCCAGCTCATAGGCATTACCAACACTGTGGTTGTAGACAAAGCTGTCTTGAGCACTCTTCTATGTCAATCTAGTTATATGTGTAACAATAGATGATAAACCCTCTATGAATCGTCGATAATACCCGCCAAACAAAGAAAACTCTGGATCTTAGTAGGTGAAGAAGGTCTGGGCCAACTTTGCACTACTTCAATATACTTCGGGTCTACCTTGATCCCCTCACTCAAAAATACATGACCCAAAAATGCTACTGAATCAAGACAGAATTCGTACTTTGAAAATTTTGCATAGAACTCCTTTTTTTCAAGGTCTGAAGCATGATCCTCAGGTGCTTCTCATGATCCTCCGACTCTAGGAGTATATGAAGATGTCATCAATAAACACAATGACGAATGAGTCAAGATAGGGCTAGAATACACTGTTTATCAAGTGCATGAATACTGCTAGGGCATTGGTCAACCCAAATGACATCACAAGGAACTCATAATGACCATACCTAGTCCTTAAGGATGTATTCGGAATATCTAGCTCCCAAATCTTCAACAAATGATAGCGTAAACACAAGTATGTCTTTGATAACACTCTAGCACCCTGTAGCTGATCAAATAGGTCATTAATGCGTGGAAATGGATAACTTTTCTTCACTGTAACCTTTTACAACTTGCGATAATCAATACATATGAGCATAGAAGCATCCTTCTTCTTAACAACCAAGACCGGACACCCCAAAGTGATACACTAGGCCAAATTAATTGCTTATCCAACAACTCCTGCAACTGCTCCTTTAAATCCTTCAACTTTGATGGGGCCATAATATATGGTGGAATTGAATTGGGATGAGTGCCCGATACCAAATCAATACAACAATTGATATGCTTGTAGGGCTGCATGTCCCGAAGATCCGCTGGAAGTACATCGGGATAATCCCTCACTACCGAAACTGACTCAAGGTTAGGAGCATCAAGAATGACATCTCTCACGAAGCCTGGATATGCATTATACCCCTTCTCAACCATCTCTAGATCCTTTAGAAATGAGATAACCCTTCTAGGAACATAGTCTAAAGCACCCCTCGACTCCAACCATGGCAAACCTAGCATAGCCAACGTCACTGTCTTTGCATGACAATAAAGAATAACATGATAGGAAGATAACAAACCCATGCCCAAAATAATATTAAAATTTACCATATGGGGCAATAATAGATTAGCTCTGGTCTCAAAAGTACTAAGAACAACTAAACACGATCGATACACATAGTCAACAACAATTGAATCTCACATAGGCGTGGACACTGAAACATGAGAACTCAACGAATCACGGGATACACCCAAATATGGAGCAAAGTATCTCTACTTATTCCTATGTATCATCATACTTTGCTCCATATTTGGGTGTATCCCGTGATTCGTTGAGTTCTCATGTTTCATCATACTTTGCTCCATATTTGTGATGTATCTCTATGACAAATCGGAACAATACTTGTGATAACTAAATCAAATGTAACTGCCTCCGCCCTAGAAGAAAGGGCATAATATATTGCCTGGACTCCTTTTCTAGGGTGACCTCTACCTGCTCGACCTCCACCTCTAGCTGGTTGTGTAGGTGGAGTGGCAACTGGTGCGGTAACCATGGCCTGAAAAGCGTAAGGATCCGGTAGAATACATGGCGCCGGAGCAGTCTATAGAGGTGCACCCCTCCTAAGTCTGGGGAAATCCCTCACCATAAGAAGAGTGTCACCACACTCAAAACAAGCTCTCAAATGAAGTGGATACTAGGGCTTGCTCGGGACTGGTCGGATCGATTAACTGCTGAAAGCTCCCCATGCAGGAGGTGTACTAGACAACGACAGTGCATAATGGGGAAGCTAAGGCCTAGGAGTCACTGGAATCTGGAAGTACTGAATGAACATGGTGGCTCACCTAGCCCCTTCATGACGGGCAGTAAGTGGGCACGGGCACCACTGCATGTGCCAAACTCTTGAGGCCTCTTTGCGCCCCTCTCCTTTCTCTCGCCTGGGCCAACATACCCTCAAATATCCTAGAGATGTCCAATACCTGTTGGTGTGGGATATCCATCTCCAACTCTTGAGTCATGCTAAATCTGATAATAGGGTTGAGCCCCTCAATAAATAGATGACTCGTTCTCTGATAGTAGCAACCCAGGACGGTGCATTACTGGACAAATCACCGAACCAGACTACATACTCTGATGCAATCATAGCACCATGGTGCAAATCCACAAACTCTGTGCTCAATGCATCCCTGAGACTCTGGGGATACCAACAGTATGGAGGATATGGTGGCACTCCTCAATAAGACCTTGGAAATCCTCGGACGCCAAATCGGTGAAAGTAGGAGGGTTGTACTTCTTGTACCTCTCGAGCCTAAACTGAAGCTACTGGTAGTTCCTCTGTAGGAGCTCAGGTCGGTTCTCTGGCTGCACCACGTGCCCATACTCGGCTTCTACCCCAGCCCGACCTCCCGCGGCTATTGCAGGGGGTGCGGGTGTCTTGTCATTTAATCCGATTGTGCATGTTCTGACAATCTTTGAGAGAATTAAAAGATAGAAATTTAGAGTCCCGAAGTCAAAAAAAATCATGATAAGAATCAAAGAAGTGGCATTTTTCCTAACAGTTCCTTAGCATCCCGAAGATAAGTACAGATGTCTCTGTACCAATTCGTCAGGTTCTACTATACCTGCTTGTGACTCCAAACACCTATGAATCTAGAGCTCTGATACCAACTTTTCATGACCCTAATTTTCCTCTATGGGATGTCATGATGATACTTAGCCTCTAAGACTAGGTAAACCTAACAAACATGCGGAAGTAATTGAAGCAATAATTTAAAAATATCAAAACCCAACAACTAATATAAGGAAAAATCTCCACAGCTTAGTGTAAATACAATAGCTCAAAACCCGCCGAATTATAAGCACAAGCTCCATGACAATATCAAATTCACCCCTATACAACTATATCTAGTAAAGAAGGAAAAATGTAAAAAATGGATAGAAGGGGGCTACGAGTCTTGCAGATGCGGGCAGATGTACCTTGGAGTCTCCAAATGAGAACTCATCTCACTAGTGTCGGGACTGATATGAGGTACATGGATCTACACAAAAAGATATTCAGAAGAATAGCATGAGTACACCACAAGGGTACCCAGTAAATTCCAAGCATAACCTCAGTAGAGTAGTGATGAGGTCAGTTCAAGGCCATACCGAAATAAATAAAAGACTAAACAAATGTAAGGAATTTCAATAATAACAGTAATAAAATTGAAACAATAATTATCATATCAAGAATAGCTACACGAAACTAAGAAAATAGTGCAAAACAGAGGAAGACAACTAATAATATGCTAAGGAAACAACAACCAAAGACAAGTGCAAAGTAAGGGAGAATTTCCAATAAGAGTCACTACCGAGGTACCGCCTCGTAGTCTTAAATAACAATCTTTCCTTATATCACCACGGGAGCCTTTACATTAAGTTTTGAAAATCATTTTCCCGGAATAGCGTCCGTTTTATCTCACGTTATCATACCGTATGACTTCTAGCAGTTCCACTACTAGCCACACATATCAACCCACCTTATCTCACAGCATGTGTTTCAACCCAAAACCTTATACCATCGCATGCATATCAAAGTCATAACGTTTCACATATCGCACCTCAAGTGCCCAATAATCACGGCTTGCTAGAGAAAACAAAAAATAATAGAAATTTCACAGTAAAAAGCTCCTGGCTCAACCATAATGCACACAAGAGTCTCAATAAAAACAACCGAAATGAACAAACTCAACAGAATGGTATTTCACAGTTTAACACTTTGTCTCAATGTGAATCATGTCCTATATATCTCAATACAATTTTCAACAACAAGATATTCCATCATTTAACAGCTTCAAGTAAAGAGTACAACGATTAACTAATGAATACGGAATCGAGGAAACAAGAACTTTATTTAAACATGTAAGGAAATTAGCATGTAAGAGAATAGACATGTAGACATGTGAAAATGGACTAAAGGTAATGACTATAGCAAATTAAGGTAACTTAATTACGGCATGAAAGGAATCTACATAGCTCAAATAGAAAACTTCCAGTTGTACACGGTCGTCATATTGCATACACGACTTTCACATATTACAATGAACACAACCAACAAAAATCTTAAGGGAAAATTCCCCCACATAAAGTTAGGCAAGCCATTTACCTCCAAATCAAACTAACTAAATCAACTCTTAGGACGTCCCTCGATTATCTAACTCCGAACAACTCAAATTTGGCCAAAATAACTTCATATTATAAACATAAACAATAGGAAACTAATTTGATCAATAAAAATATGATACTTGCAGAGAAATAAAAAGTTAACTCAAAAATTCAAGCGGGTCTCGTGCCTTAGAAACATTACCAAAATTAAAAAATACAAACACCCATTTGATTATGAGTCCAATAATTCACTGATTACTCAAATCCGACCTCAAATTTCCTTTCAAAACTCAAATATCTAGTCTAGGAATAGGACGTTTCTACCATTTTCCCCCAATTTTCCAACTCAAATCACTAATTAAATGATTAAATTAAAAATAGATTTGTGTAAATTAACAAAAACCGAGTCCGGATTCCTTACCCCAATGATCTCTCCAAAAAACCATAGAAATATTGCCTCCCACTGAGCTCTCTAAGTCAAGAAATGGATTATGAATCAAACCCTCAGAATTTCCCCTTTTCATCCTAGCGAACCATTTTTGCATCCATTTGCTCGCTTCTACGACACCGCACCTACAAAACAACCTTCGTATCTGCGATTCCACTTTGAATCCAGATGTTCCGCTTCTATGGACCACGGCTCATACATCTGAGCCCGCTTCTACGGAGCAGGAGACTGCACCTGTGGTCCTACCCAAGGCCCCTTCTTTCAATTCTACTTCTACACAGGTTGGTCCGTGCCTACATAGGCGCACCTGTGCCCAGGTGTCCGCACCTGTGCCCAGGTGTCCGCACCTGTGAGCCCAGCCCTTGGCTCTCGTATTTTCTTCTGCACTTCACCTTCTACACCTGTTATTCTGCACGTACTGTCAATTCTTTTCTAGGTGCAATCACATCAGCAGCCCTGGACTTCCACAATGACGCTAAGTCTGAAATTTGTCCTAATTTGACCCCAACAACAATCGAGGCCCCTAGGACCCCGTCCGAATATACCAACAAGTTCAAAAATACATAACAGACCTACTCGAGGCAAAAAATCACATCAATATTCTATGAATTGCAACCCAAATTCAAGCCTATTGACTATGAACTTCTGAATTCTGAAACTAATGCTGATTTATACCAAAACAACTCCGAGCGAATTCAAATTTTGCACAAAAATTATAAATGACAGTATGAACATATTCTAAACTTCTGAATTTAGGATCCGACTCCAATATAATTAATATCAACTCACAGTGAAACTTTCCAAATCTTCCATTTTCCGACTTTCACCAATTCACACTGAAATAATATAGGGACCTCCAAATAAACATCTGCACACACCTCTAGGGTTAAAATCACCATATGGAGCTGTTGAAACTCTCAAAGTTCCATTTCGGAGTCATCTTCAAACAAGAAAAACTACGGTCAACTCATACAACGTAAACCTCCAATTTAGGGACTATGAGCCCATTCCACTCCGAAACACCCCCTAAACCAAAACCACACACCCCGATAAGTTGTATATCTGAAATATATCACAGAGGAGGAAATAAATAGCGGATGGAGACTGAAATAATCAAAATGACTGGCGGGGTCGTTACAAAAACTTTTAAAAGGGATCAAAAAAATTCCGCCAAAAAAGGTATCTTCACCGACTTCCAGATGACACAATGATGTACCGTGATAAATAAAGGGGACTACCCATATAGGGTAAAATCGGTTCATATTGTCACGTGCCGAGCTTCGATGGTCTGCGACAGGCACCCGGTACCTTACTTAACCGAGTACCAATATAACGTATCTTTTCATGTCATACTATCATAGATTACTAAGCTAGAAGGCTTCCGTGAGATAAGTAAAATACAAAATATGATATCAACTTATACATAAGGCATACGGGCCTTTAAGGACAAAATAATCACTCGTACACTGAGCATATGCCAACAAGACCATACAATCTTTTACGTAAATGACATCTTTCTACAAGCCTCTAAGAATACATAATTTTTGCAAAGTTCGGGAAAGAGTCCCACAATACGAAAAAATGCACATCTCAATCATACTAATCAAATAAGAAACTACAAAGAAACTGGAGCACACCAACATCTTCTGCTAAGCTGATAGCATACTTGAAGGGTTTTTGACCTTTCTATCGGGACCTGCGGGCATAAAATTCAGCATCCCCAGTATAATGTACCGAGTATGTAAGGAATCAAAATTAGTAAATAATGCACATTAGCGAAATAGAGAGTAAAAGACTTGACATGTAAATCTGAATGAGTACGTGATGTTTTATACGTCAATACCACACAAGAGGGTAGGAAATTTGTGTGGTACCCAATTTTTTTCACTTAAACTGCTTATGAAGGACCTGGTTCTTCTATGTGTTCTAACTACTGGGGTTGCGGAATAATAAATACATAAAATAAACAACACATAGATTTTACGTGGAAAACACCTGGCTCAAAAGGTGAAAAAACCATGATCTACTACTTAGTAGGATTTTCCCAAACTTCCACTAAAATCACTAAGACAAAACAACATTTACAAAACTCTTTGTAAACCTAAGGATTACCTCTAATCCTGTTGTGCAAACCATCCTCAAACTGTTGCGACAACTTCAAGTTAAATCTAACTTGAATACTCAAATACCTATTACAATTGCTTCTATGAAACCTGAAAGGTACAATATGAAAACACCTACTACAATTGAACTAGAAATAAAGAAGGATACATAAAACTCTTTATGAAACTAGTTCTTCAATCTAGTTCATGTAGCTTTAGGTTTGCACTCTTGAATCACACACGAATTGCTTGCAAAAAGCCTTGCTATTTTGCTCCCAATTCACGTTTAACTTCTGCATTTTTGTGCAACACATGTAATGTGAGAACATCCTGCAATTATAGAGTTATTAGAGGAAGAAACAACTAGAGTTCTGATGCAACTCTTCCTTGGTGGAAGAGTTTTAGTTGATTTCTACTTCTAACTTCTTCTTTATCTAGGATAGTATTCACAATTATTAAGGAGTCCTTCTCCTTATCAATTATGCAACTTTTTCGATCAGGAGATATTAAATACAACAACTTAAGCGTATCTCCTTCACGTGCATCCCACATGCTTGAATTTTCGCGTTTTTTTCAACTTAGTTCAGCATCAACATAATGTCAACATAATCATAGAAACATACTTCCTTTTTATCATTTATCATCAAGGACCAGATACATTAGGTTATAAACATCACAGTTCAAAGTGTAAAGAACAACCTTTTTCCCCCCTTTTGGCATCATCGAAAAGTTACATAAAAATGTGAGATAACCAGATTTTAAAACTTACTCATGGCCACTGAGGCTACTTCAAATACAATCATGGATTAATCATCGTAGATCAAGCTAAGAATTTTAACTATCAAAGAAATATGAACAAACAGTTAGAGCAAAAATAGTGAATTTCATTGATGATTGATAAGATTCTACCACAAAGCATAAGAAGAAATAAAAATACTGAAAACATGAGCCAAAGAAACAAAACATCTCGAACTGGGTCACTGGTTGATCTACACTTGGTTAGGAGTCTTAAGCTTGGAAGAGGTAGGGTTGAGTTATTTTCTTGGAGAAGTTTCAGCATGGCTTGAAGAATTCCATCATTCTTCTCCTTTTCTCTTGCAAGTTGAGTTTTAAGAACATCTCTCTCAGATTCTACCTTAACCAATCATGCCTTCAGCCTTGCTAATCTCAATATACTTTGCCTTACTCTCCTGTACCAAGACTCTGACTTTGCTATTGATAGGTGTCTTTTTAGATGAACCCGGTTCATTAAGAATGACATTGACTTCATAATCGCAAGCAAGCAGAGTATTAACCCCACTTCTTCATAGGTACCTTGAAATGTGCAGCACAATTTTGAGAATGAAACCATAGGAAATGGAAAGAGTTTTGGTGCCATTGATAACTCTATCAATAGGTCCACGTGAGTTTCTTGTTCACATGGAACATGTTCATCTATATTTTTACCAAGTTGAACCAACCCCTCAGGAGCTTCGCAACACTCACTTCCCCCTGTTTTTCTCACACTCTCTTCTATTCAGTAAATTTCTTTCCCCAAACAACCATTTCACCAGCTTCTTTTGTTAGACCAACATGATTAGGTAAAGAGTCAACCACTCTTGTACCCTTTCCCCTCAAAGTACTCCTAGCACCCTTGCTCTCTTTTCTTCTTTTTTTCATTTTTACCACCAACTTCTCCAGATTATATATTCTCAACACCTGCTATACATCCTACAAATCCATTCTCAAAATTTACAGCAACATTAGAAATTGTCTCAGGAGAACCTTTATAGTCAGAAGATAGTTTATCAGTTTCGGAAGACCTACTTTCTTCCCCCTTCATAGTAGACTTAAATGAATCTTAGGATTTTTCTTGCCTACCCGCTTTCAGTTGCTTGTTTATTTTCTTTATCTCCTCTCCTTCAGAGGTGTTCGACAATATTGGGTATGGAAAAGAAGAGAATTAGATTGTGTTTGGAAAATGAGAGAAGAATAAGATTTTCTGACGGCTTGAGAAATATGAAGTAAGAAATACATTAAATCTGATCAATATATAGAGGAATAATTGATGGGGTAACTACAACTTTTTAGACTCTTGGAAGTTTACTCAAACTCAAATTCAGTTTTGAAGAGACGTTTAAGTGTGTCTCTAAAATATAGGTACTTCCATTCAATTTGGACTCTTTTAAACTGGACTGGTTTACTTGTAATTGATAAGTCCAAAAGGAGTTTGGTATTTGGTAGGAATCTGCTCATGATCAAAATATGGTAATTTCAAATTATGTAGAGTGTAGAAAACATACCGTGTTATCTTGATGAACTAGGTTCTTCACTGATAATTCTCTTGTATAAGTCTAAATTTGCCAAAATACAAAAAATATCAATAGAGATTAATGAGTCATTTTAACACATGGTACAAGAGTATACTATGGAAAGTATAAGACTGAGGAAGATGTAATCTAACTACACACAATTTACACAATTTCTAACCAAATATAATTTTTTTTTCAATTTTTTTTCGTTTACCCTTGAACTGGTCCTTTTAGGTGATATTAATCATCCCTAATTCCAACATGTTCCTCTCAAGGTGATCTCTACTTAAGCTTTTGTGAAGATATCAACAATTTTCTCGTCAGTAACACAAAACTCCATATTGATCAAGCATTTCTCATAGTTGCCCCTCAAAAAATGGTGTCTAACATCTATGTGCTTAGTTCTCTTATGATGAACCAGATTCTTAGTCATACCAATCGCACCAGCGTTATAAAAAAAATAGGGATGCAACCAACATCAACACCAAAATCCATCAACTGTTGCTTGATCCACAACAATTGAGCACAATCATGAAGCACCATCAACATACTCAGCTTTAGTAGTAGATATGGCCACTGAATTTGCTTTTTAATAGCCCATGACACAAGACATGAACCAAGGAAGTTCGGCATACCTGATGTGCTCCTCATATCCATTAGAAAACATGCATAATAAGTATCAGCATATCCCGCTATGTTAAAATTACTACCTTTTTTATACCGAAGGCAAAGGTCAGGGGTTCTTTTCAAGTATCTCAATATTCACTTTACATTAGTCAAGTGGGTCTCCTTTGTATTTTCCTGAAATTGAGCACAAAGACCTATACTAAAAATAATGTCAGGTTTGCTAGCAGTAAGATAAGCAAACCAATCATTCCCTTATAAAACTTCTGATCAAGAGATGAACCATTTTCATCTACATCCAATTTTCTGGATGTTGCAATAGGAGTGTCAATTTCTTTGGATGTTCCTTCCTTTTTTTTTAATGAGAAATAGGTTCATGGATAGGTTCCCTCGAGGTTTGAGGATCAGTTACTCTCTAGTCATATCCCCTTATCATGTTGCCCAGGTGGAAGGACATGTTCCATCACCTGTTCCTTTCTATGATGCATATTCAGGTGGACTGTGGTTTCACCATTTAGATGTCTTATCAACCCAATCTCTTCATTATCTTGCTCCTGCCTCTCAGAAAGAATGTTATTTTTTCAATAAAATAACATATACATTTTTCTACACATATAGTTCTTTTACCGAGTATCTTATAAGCTTTACTATATGAAAAATATCCCAAGAATACTTCCTCATAACTTCTAGGATCAAACTTACCTAAGGAGTCTTTGCCATTATTGTGCACAAAGTAATTTCATCTAAATGCCCTAAGATGGGATATATTTAGTTTTCTCCCTTTAAGTGACTCATAGGTAATATTCTTAACGAGAGGTCTAGTCATGCAACTATTTATTATGTAGTATCCAAAAAGTCAGCAAACTTGACATTTTCAAATTCAGTTCCATGATGAGACCTAATTGATGCAAGTTGATTTCCTAGTTGTTTCTGATTTTCTCTAACAAAAGAAGTAAACATGTTAAATGCTTCATCTTTAGATATTAAAAAAAAATTCCAACTAAACCTAGAGTATTCATCAACAAGCACCATCACAAATATTTTACCACATCCACTTAATGATCTCATTGAACCACAGATATCCACATGGACCAGTTCCATCATTCTAGTGGCGCTTACAATTTTCTTGATTTTGGAAGAGGATCTTACCTACTTCCCCCTTGCACAAGCCTCACAAATTTTACCTTCCTTGAACTTAATGTTAGGCAGTACTATGACCAAGTCCTTGGAGACTAGTTTGTTGAGTTGACTTAGACTGGCAAGTCCAAGTATCTTGTACCAAATATTTTAGGCCATCGATCAATTAGACATTATCAATAGAGTGAGAATCAGTCTTACCTACCTTTTCAACCCCAATGATCTCACTTTTCTTCCCATTTTGAAAGGAGACATTACCTTATTTAAGGTCCTCAAGTGAAAGGAACTTGTTCTTGCTTCCTATCAAATGTTTTAAGCAACCACTATCTATGTTCCATATTTGGCTGCTCCCCGTCACTTGGACTCGCAAAAGGAAATTAGGGGTGAGTCTTAAGAACCCAAACTAGTTTGGATCCCTTTCTATAGGCAAAAGGGTGAATCAAATTCTTTTTAGCCCAACCCGGCAACCTATTTTTCCCTTGAACAAATTCTTTATTCTTTTGAGTAGCCTTTTCTTTTGCAATATATTCAGATTTATAGTGACCAGTTTTACCACAATGTGTGCAAATTTTATTCTCGGGAAGTGTGAGGTACTTGCTTTTGGGATCCCACTTAGGTGCAGGGGTCCCGTAGCCAAGTCCTCTCTTATTGCTACTATAATGTTCATGTAGCCATAAAGTGCATCGGATGACCTATTCAATTTACAGGTTCTATCTAGCTTGTGCTTAACCTTGTTTAGATCCTCCTTTACGACTATTTTCTACTCATCTCTTTTGTACAACTCATCTTTAATTTTTCCTACATTTTCTTCTAAAGTGAGTTGTGTGTGATCTGATTCCTTTTTACCAGTTCCTAATTTCAATTTTAGGTTTTCAGATTTGAGCTCTAGGACTGTGGTGTCAACTTCATGAACCTGGTTCTTCAACTCAGCATTTTTATTATCACTTTCATTAGCCCTAAGTTCTAGGTTTTTACACTTAGCTTTCAGAATCACACACTCCTTAGACAGTTGTTCCTTTTTATTGTTTAAATCCTCAAATTCATCAATAAAATCCACGAGTAACTTAGATAGCCTTTCTTTAGGTAAAAATTTAATCTTGTCTTTGTGGTGATTTATACTTACCTCGGATTTCTCGTCGGATTCTCCAATTACCAAAAGTGCTTCTTCATCTCAATCTTTAGCCTTTGAGTCCTCATCTGAGCTTTCTCCCCAGGCAGCAACCATAACTTTGTTGATCCTTTGTTCTTCTTGAGTTGAACATGTTCCTTCTTCTTGTTCCTTCGTTCAGTTCTTTCCTTCTTCCATTCAATTTCCCATTGAGGGCAATTTCTAATATGGTGATCAGTCTTCCCACACTTGCAACACCCCTCATAGGTTTGTTTTACAGGAACCCTTGGTTCGCTGAAGCTTCCACTTCTTGAAGGACCATTTCCTCTCATTAAGTACTTCTTGAATGCCTTTGTGATCATGGTAATTTATCCTCCTCTAGATCAGCACCTTCAACGATTCTGAGTGTCCTGCTCCTTTCCTTCTCGGGTGCCTCCATCTTCATGGTTTGCCTTCTAAGTTCATAGGCTGTGAGATTTCCAATTAGCTCGTCTAACTTAAGAGTGGCAAGATTCTTTGATTCATGAATGGCAGTAATTTTGCTTTCCCAAGTGATTGTCAAAACCCTTGTCAAAATTTTCTCAACTTTGTCCTCTTCAAAAATAACCCTTCCAAGAGACTTAAATTTATTTGTCAGTGTGGTGAAACTTGTATACAACTCCTGGATGGTTTCCCTTTCCTACATTTTAAAATTCTTATATTGAAAATATAGCAATGTTCCTCTTGATCTCTTTACTTGAGAAGTTCCTTCATGGGTGACTTGTAAAGTGTCCCATATTTCCTTGGCAGTGGTACAACATTGAATTCTACTGTACTCGTCTGGACCAAGTCCACACACAAGCCATTTTTTGGCCTTAGCATTCTTTTCCCATTTTCTCAAGTCCTCAGTATTGCAGTCAGCTCTTGTTTTTTGCACCTATACTCCTTCAGTATTCTTCTTCATGGTAGATAGGGGACGATCAATGAAAATATCCCATAGCTCATAGTATTCTCCGATTATGTGATCTCTCATTCTATTTTTCCACCAAGAGTAGTAGTGGCCATTAAAGAGTGGAGGTCTATCAGTGGATTTCCCTTCCCAGTTTCCAGGTGGTGCAATCATCTTGAGCTATTTCGAAGGTGTTAGCCTCTTCACGGATAACATGCTCTGATACCAATTGATGTTTTATACGTCAATACCACAAAAGAGGGGGGTGATTTTTATGGTACCCAATTTTTCGCTTAAACTGCTTATGAAGGACCTGGTTCTTCTATGTTTTCCAACTACTGCTGTTGTGGAATAATTAATATAGAAAATAAAGAACACAAAGATTTTACGTAAAAAACACCTGGCTCAAAAGGTTAAAACCCACGATCTACTATTCAATAGGCCTTTCCCAAACTTCCACTAAAATCACTGAGCCAAAACAACATTTACTAAACTGTTTGTAACCCTAAGGATTACCTCTAATCCCGTTGTGGAAACTTTCCTCAAACCGTTGGGACAACTTCAAGTTAACTATATCTTGAATACTAATACCTATCATAATTGCTTCTATGAAAGTTGAAAGGTGCAATATGAAAACACCTATTAAAATTGAACTAGAAATAAAGAAAGACACATAAAACACTTTATGAAACTGGTTCTTCAATCTGGTTCATGTAGATTTAGGTTTGCACTTTTGAATTACACACGAATTGCTTGCAAAAAGCCTTGCTATTTTGCTTCCAATTCACGTTTAACTTCTGCATTTTTGTGCAATACCTGTAATGTGAGAACATCCTGCAATTTACAGAATTATTAGATAAAGAAACAACTAGAGTTATGATGCAACTCTTCCTTAGTGTAAGAGTTTTAGTTGATTTCAACTTCTAACTCCTTCCCTATCTTTGATAGTGTTCCCTTTGATCAAGGAGTCCTTCTCCTTATCAATGATGCAACATTTTCGATCAGGAGATATTAAATACATCAGGTTAAGCGTATCTCCTTCATGTGCATCCCACATGCTTGAATCTTCTCGTTTTATGAACCTAAGGGATGGACCACTGGGATGGACCTGGTTCATCCTGAGTTTCTTTGTCAATCTCAAAACTTAACCTTTACTTGGGCCAACACTATGTGAATCGTTAATATGTATAAAGACATGCATATGCGTGTATATTTCATGTTGTGCATAGGTACATGTGTTCATAACATTATCACGCCTTTGAGGGAATCCCATCATATCATCTCGGCCATCATAGGCAAATCATCAACGTGTACCGGCTAATCAGGTGGTGGTGTGTATGTAACGCCGTAACCTGTTTCCATATCCCATATACACGCAGATATATTGCCATCTTGTCAGGGTTCAATGTAAATAAATGCAATGTGTGAGAATACTTGAATAAAATCTTTCTGAATATCCTAAGACCATAAGGCCTTTGATTAATATCATGAAGTAAACTTTTTCAACTTACGTATTTTTTTGAAACCCATGAACAGATGATAAAATAATATGATGCATGGGAATTCCATAATATAGGCACCCTAATACTTTTATAAATAGAGTCATATATGAAAGTTGTATATTTTCGCGTTTCGTTTTATCGTACGGATCATTCCAAAAGGAAAGAAAGGATAGCCTTAACATACCTAAATCGATTCTTTTTTACAAAACACGTAATGAAGGATCGATGTAGGGAAGAATCCGTACAATATTATTGAGAAAAGTTGTACCGTGCCTTCTTTGACTTAGCATTTCACGTTGGACCTTGCCATATCTCTTTTAATAGTGTAGGATTGTTATATTACAATGTTTTCTTTTTGCAAAAGATTTGTATTCACTAGGTCTAAGAGGCTCAAACATGATTCTGCGACACTGGTTTGACAGAATAAATCTTATTTATGTAAAGTTTCACAATTTTTAGAAGTTCTGCACTAATACTTAACGTCCAAACAGGAGTAGATACTAATAGGCCAAGCCTTTTTACATTAGCTTCATGAGGAATCATTAGAGCCTTTGCAATTCTCTCAATTTGTTGGAAGATAAGCAGTTTTGGTATTAAAAGACTTATAGCCTTTCTAATCACATGATTTTTCTTGAAATTAGGTTCCCACCTAATCTAATGTGACCTTGAGTCATTTATTTGTTAGTGGGTTTCTGCCACGTGGGGGTGGGGTGGGGCGATGTTTTAATCTTTATCCAGTTATTAGATAATTAGATAATGTTTCGTCACCAATTAATTAATCAATTATCTGCATAATTAAAATTTGTCTCAAATTAGTTAAAATTTTACTCGTTTAAATATATTTTATACATCTTACTATCACGGTCATATGGTAACTTGTACGGTAATAACCCATAATTATTGAGTATTAACGCTCGGCCCGAATTTTTTTCCAACATGCCGAACTTGGACGAAAATTTATTTTCTTTGACTTGTTTTCCCTCTCAACTTCACGAATTTACTCATTACTTGTGAAATAGCATAATCCTTATAATTTTCAGATAATATTTTTCTTGGACTGATGTCAGTTACCTTACGATAAACTCAACGTACAATACTACAGGGTGCAACATTATAATAATTTAATACTACGAAGCATAACATCATCGTTATGTTACGGGGCATAACATCATTCCCCCCTTTTGGAACACTCATCCTTGAATGTTGACTGATGTTCTTATCATTTTCATAACTTATAGCTCTTGTAAATAGCTTAATACTCTTCTTGCCGTTTTGGCAGTTGTACTTTGAATGAATCCAAAGGACAAGGCATTCCCCCCTTTAGACCTATTTTCCATGCCATGACTTGTGATCGAATTCCTTCCAATCTCAAAATTGTTGCTACATTGCAACATCTACGATATTAACCTTGTAAGTGTTCCTATGCGACTCTTCTCTCCTTTTTCCACCAGCTTTTAACAAATCTCTACGCCTTACTTTGTAAACATATACAAGGCTTAATTAGATGTCTCTCTAGGCATATATAGGTGTACTGAAGTTCTTCACTCGGTACTTTGTATAACTTGTGAATATGGCTATATTTTATTTCATGGACCTGGTTAGCCATTCATATGACTTTGATGCATCTACATAGGTCATACTATACCATAGTTCTTACTTTAATTTTTCGCTATTGAGGTCTGTAACCAACTCCATGTTACTCTCGTTGCTTATCCTTAAGACTGAAAGTCTAATCTCATCTCAAATTATAGAAATTTTATCCATCCATTGTTGATTCACCTTAATGTTGATTCATCATCAACCACAGATAACTTGATCTTTTATGTAACACCACCGCTAGGACTCGCGTCTCATCGGGGACATATGGAGTAATTAGATTGATCCACCTGGGGGTGATACTGTACTTCCATAACCGTACATTATAGCATCCCAATGTTACTCAACGTATATGGGTATTTAGTCTCTTACAATTCATGAAATCCTCTCCCCCCCTTCAAACCATTACCCGAGCGAAGGCCCAAACGTCATCATTTATTTATCATAATTACTTCCTCCTTTTGATACCAGGGCTACATTTTATATATTCTAAATACTATTAGTTTAAGATCCCTTTGAGTTCATTCATGCTATATTGAGCTTTCTATAACTTAGAGAAACCATCAGCTCCTTTGTTTTCACGGGCTTAATCCCAAGGACTTATCCATTTTCGTCACCTTCTCCCTTGCCTTCTTCTTATCCTTACTCTTGTATTTCTAAAACGTTTTCACTCTGTCATAATTTAGCTTGCGATTAATTCCCTTGTGTTTTTTCGGAATATCAAGTGGGATATCGCATCGTCTTTAACTCTTTTTTTACTCTCTAATTAGACCTTTCGGTAAAGAAACTATAGCCTGGAAGGTAAGCTACTGATGATAATCCTGTCATTCCTGGATACTGAATCCTAGTACTTCTAGTCTTTTACCTGAAGTATGGGCCACTCTCATCCTTCTATACTTGAGTATTTCGTACGTTGTTCACCTTTACCTTGCTTACTTTAAAATATCGCCTTACATTATTCTATCTTTCTTCATACCCTCCCTCCCACATAGGTATCAATCACATCCACCATTTGAAGCTCTGTTATGATATTGCACCTTTGATGCCCTATACAATCTGGTAGGAGCTCCATACTGACTTCTTATGAGGCTGGTACTTCTTCTAGCTGGCTTTATCATACAACCATTATAGAATATAGTTGTTGTTCTATCTCTCTTGTACCTCTAATATAAAGAGTGATTTTGTTATGTTCTCAATCATAATTCCTATAACTTCTGGGTCCATTAATCGGATTCATGATTTACTTTATTGATGTAAATCATTAGTTTTCTCCTTCTTCAGATCGGCCTTTATGTCAACTTAAATTATATCCCATCTGTGGTTCAGGAATATGCATGATACAAGCCTTTAGCAATTTAATCTTTCGTCTAAGACCTGGTGTTGATACTCGCTTTTCTCCAATGTATTTTACACTCAAGATACTTTCAAAATAGCATGTATATGTGTATGTAAGCATGCCCAAAAGTTTTGGTATTTTTTCTTATTTTTTAATATCTTTAAAATCAATTTATTATTTATTTTTAACAGTATAAAACCCAGTAATTATTCTCAAATAATCATTTTGTGGACCATTTATTTTTTCACCCTTTTCTTTTACACCAAATATAGTTAGTGTAATTTTTTCACATTTTTTACAAATTTATTTTCGAATTTCTAAAGCTAATTGCACGAAATTGCAATTATAGCCTATTTTGCAATTAACTATGTTTTCCAGCTATAAAATTAGTTCTGATATTTTTCGAATAATATTTATATGTTATTAATTAGTTCTATATTTTTACTTTTTCTTTTAGATTATCTTGCTATTTTTATAAAATAAATTGGAGAAATTGGCTATTCAAAAGTTTGCCAGATTTTATTTAAATCCTAACCAAAATTGTGCCCCTATTCAGCCCAATTTGAACCCAATTTAAAACCCAATCAAACAACCCATACCCATTTAATTTTGACTCGGTCCACCTCTTATTTAAACGGAGCAGTTGATCAAATGAGATCAACAGTCCTGATTATATTACCTTAAATTAAACCTAACGACCCCCCCCCCCCCCAATACCCTCTCATTTACTCACTCGTCTCTATATCTCTATCTCGTACTCTCTCTAGAACCTTCCGCCTCATCTCCTCTCTGATGAGCCTCATTCACCTTCTCCAGCCACTTTCTAACCTAAATACATGGTGGTTTCACCAATCACCAGTCTCCTAAGGCTCCTCACACTTGATTACTGAAGTTCCATGACCTTGTCCACGAAGAATCGAACCTGGACCTTTGTCGATTCAAGTTTCACGGCCATCTCCTGTCATCTCCGGCGTGTCTTAGCCTTGTGAGTCCATCTCGACTCGGACCACCCTTTTCCAGGCCTTTCTTGTTTCTAGGGTTTCTCTAAAAACCTATGCCATTTCTAGGTTTTCTTGTGTCCTTCTAGATCTACTTTAGATCTGTGCTATTTCTGAGGTTTTCAAAGTATTTCTTACATCATTTTAAGTTTCTGCTTTCAAACTGTTCGTCTTTTCGAACCTAGGGTTTCCTTGATTTTTTTTTATTTCACCTACTGTGATTTCATACGTTACTTTGCTTTTTTGTAACTCTTAAGTGTTTCCACTATGGTTTCTATGTATTTTTCTTTACTATATTTCCTTTTAGGGTTTTCCTGGCGATCTTTTTTACTGTGTTTTCTTTCATTATGTTTCCATGAAACGTTTAAGTTCCTTTGGATCTTCTTGAGTTTACTTTGCTTGATTTTATATGCTTTCATCTTTACATTTGACCTATTGCAGAAACCCTAATTTTGGGGGTTTCCAGACCCTTGTGCGTGATTTATTTGCTTACCATTTTTGAACTGGTTTGACTACAAAAACCCTAATTTGTAAACTTCGTCTCATGTTTTATGTGTCCTCTGTTCTTGCTAAGCTTTGTAAGACGTTATATTTGATTTCTACTATGCCATTTGGCACTCTCTTTTTAGCTATATTCTTCTACTCTTGATTGCATGACCACTTTGCTTTGTTCAATTCTAGCCTTTGTGTGTTTAAGTTTATGCATTCTTTATAGTCATACCTATCCCTCTGAAAATAACCCCTAATTTTGGGAATTGATTTCAGACTACCATTATGTGAGCTTGATTGATTTTTTCCTTGTCTAATTTGAGCCTGTTTTCTGACTTGGTTCATTATTGATTTCGAATCTTTGATTCCATGATTTACTATGTACTATTTGATTTACTTCTTACCTTATTTATATAAACCATATATTTGAAGAACTTCTCTTTTGTATTTACCCGTTATCGCATGACATGTTACTTGATTTTCCTTCCTTAAATAAAAATTCTTCCCTTACCATTCAAGTTCGAACTCCTTAATTAAAGGAATTCCTCTCTCCTGATTGATTCTAATTGATACTGAATTATTTTTTGCCTTACTAGCCTATTTTCAAAGTATAAATACCCTATTCCTTTTCTTAAAACAAACGAACAATTGAGTTCAAAAAAACACACACACACTCAAATGCTCTCTTCTGTTTACTACTACTAGCATTACTGTTTGTGTCTAGCCGGCTGAAAGCCAAGACTTGAATATAGAACCCTGCTTTCTTTTCTAAAGTGTTTACTGAAACTTGAGTGAACTCTATAGCTGTCTGTTTGCTGCTATTAGTCTGCTATCCTAGAATTATAACTAGTATGTTCTTCTATGCTCTATACCAGCCTCATTCAATTATATGCTTCTACCCCTTTCTTTGTGTGTTAATTTATGCTTTCTTGCACTATTTAATTACTTTCAATTATGTTATTCCCTTCCCCTATTCCCTTTTTATGTGAGTTTTCATGAGTCATAACAACATTATGAATTGCTGTATGTGATTCAGGAATAGATTCTTTTGAGTCTCTACTCGATTACTTTCCCATACCCTTTCCCTCCAATGTGCTGATTTCTAACTTTGGCCTTTTGATGTCCTGATCATCATTCAGACTTGAGTTTGACTCTTTAAGAGTCTGCACTTATATGTTTGAATCTGAGTGGGAGGTTACGGGTGTGCCAGACTATGCCATGACTGGGTATGACCACCTCTTGCTGAGGTTTCTCTCTCACTTTACACCTACGCCTAGCTATTAAGTTTTACCCCCTATGGTAAGCCATGCTTAGGGACCCTAGAGTTCCCTCTGAACTTGGATGCTTAAGGGCTGGTAATTCCACACATTGCACTACTCTGTTACAACATTCAATCTTTAGAGTGTAAGCATTGCTTGGGCTATTGAAGACCCTTGGAACTTTGAAACACTCTAAGAGAAGGCCTTGGAATCTGGAGTCTGGATATGGTAAAACATATGTGTTGGATATCAAAGGTTGCATTGAACCTCCTCGGGTCTGACTTTAGCTTGGATGTATTTATTTCAGTCTTTTTCTTCCCAGTTCGGTAATAAATATGTAAAAGAAACTCAGGGAAAATATTAGTAAAGGGTATGGGAGGGGTTTATGTTGCACGCACAAGTCAAAGGGTAGAAATCCTGCCTTTAGGTCTTTTATGCTTTGAATTATCTAGAAATCATGCCTATTGGATTTTTAATGCTTAAAATCATCTAATTACATGACCATAGGTTTAATACTTCCAAGTCACCTAGATAGCATGCCTATAGGGTTTAATGTTTAATAATATTGCAAATCATTAGAGATCCTGCCTATAGGACTATACATTCACCTAATCAATTGCATATAGAAACTATGTTTATAGTAAATGCATATGCGTTAGGAAAACTATAAAGTAACTAAACATTCATCTATTTACCAACTGTTTAACATGCTTTCAAATCTAATATAGATATCATGCCTATAGAACTCCGTCTCAACTTTTCTTATTCCATTTAAGCAATAATAGTCCATTAGCTGGCCCTTAATGTCTTAATGTAATGTTTTCAATAAAACTCTTGTAAACTAGTATGCTTTTAAACTCTTCAATATTTGCATCTTTTCCTAAACAGTTCTTTTAAACATCCTGCCTAAATATTTTACTCAGCCCCCGTGAAATTGTCTTTTAAAATAGTCATGTAACTCACTCTTTTACTAAGATACTCCTGCTTCTAAAACTCTTTCAATACTCTTCTCCATTTTTCCTACTCAAACAGTCTGTTGATTTCAAATCCATTTACAAACTTACTGCAGTCTTTACTTTCTTTTAAACTCTTCTGCATTAAGACCTCAATAACTAACAATCAAACCTGAGGGGTTGATGTAGACTTTTATCCAACTTTATGAGTTAAGCTGATTCGTCCGCCTCTTAATTTCTTTAACTAAAGGCCAAATCAATATATGCAAGTCATGCTAAACTAATTTTTGTTGTGATCTACGGGGTTTTGTATGAGCCTTTGAGTGTTTGCTTTATACCCCACTTATTTGTTATTTGTTATTATTGACGCCTTAGTATTTTATCCTTTAAACTCCATATATGCCTCCATCCCCTTTCTCCCCTCTTAGGATTAGAAGTCAAAATACCCCTGGACTGATAAGCTGGGACGAGTACTAGCATGCAATAAGTAATCGAGAATTAATTGCGTTTAAATACCTTAAAGGTGTGGGGAAGGGTAGAATATGGATATGCTGACTGGTGCGCTAATATCTCGTGTGAGAATGATTGCTGGATATTGCACCAAAGTTATCCATATTATGTTTAACCCTAGGACCCCCTTTCTTCTTCTTTATTAATGCTTTATTTTAAACTAATGTTTTCAATCAAAATCTCTCTCTTAAAAATGACTTGTGCCTTTCTTATTTCAAAATTTTCAACTTTCTATGTTTTCCTATGTGCAAATTTTACTTTCTTACTCCTACTCTTCTTAAAGTTACAATTAAGCAAGGTCGGGAACCCACTAGTGGATCTTGGGGAGTGCCTAACACCTTCCCCTCGAGATAATCTCAAGCCCTCACCCGAACTCTGATTTTCATCCAAATCTTTCTTCTTTTCTCTAAAAGTGTCCTAATGTACTATAATCATTAGGTGGCGACTCTCCAAAATCCATAACCCAAATTCCCCAAAAGGGGATAAACGAGTCATTCTGTCCATAGTGTCGTAAACCCGATCTCTCCATATAAAAAGGGGGCGTTGACACCTGGGCTCAATTTTTTTATTTTAACGTATACCAGAATCTTCTACGGCTGTATATGTTGCAAGTATAAAACTCCAAACTCTTCTAGATAATTATTCGAATAATTTCTTTCATTATATCTTAGATTTATTTCAATATAAGATATTACTTTGAACGGTCTTTCTACCCCTTTATTGCGTCCATACTTAGCTTATCTTAGTACTCACACATGCCAGAGTTTTGTACAACTCATGTGATCTTGAATACTACTTTTAATTTTACTTCCCGTTCATTAGCCACGGTAGGTGCCAATTTCCTTTGGAGTGCTTACAATGTGGTTATGAGACTGTGGCTGCACGACCATTTCTTCTTTAGGTCGTTGTGCTTAGGTTGAAGCCTTCTTCCATATTTCTTCAATTTGTATTTCGTTGTAGTAATTAGGTATAACCCGTGACTCTTGTAACGCTTTGAGCCTAATATAGACTTTTTTGATATCCTTCCTTGCCCATAATCATCCATATTTGTTTACCTCCATGCCCTTGTTCTTGTAGGGTTGCCTCTGAACTGATATTTTAACTGCCTTCCTAGTGGAACTTTCTTTTATCCCCGTAACACTCATACGGTACCTTTAACTACCCCGACTCTTATTTTTGAATATATCTCAAGTGTTATAATGACATTACTACGAGGGTGAATTCTCCATGTTGGGGTTTACTACATTTGTATTTCATGACCTCCTGATTTGTTTGTAACTTCTTGTCTAGTCATGATTAGGCTCTTCCTATAAGCTACTAACTACTTGTCGACCAATTCTCATATACATATTCCGCGTAATCTTGGGTTATTTGCTTGTCTTATCTTACGTCATGTACTGGCTTCTTATCTATCAATAACATCCTAGGTAAGAATCCTTGCTTCCTTTTTCTGACATCGTACTTACATAACATTCTGGAATCATAGCATATATGTAACATTTGGATAAGTAAAATCTCATCCCTTTCTCATTTGTTTATTGCATTCTTCCTTTATCATTCCATATCTCCCTTTCCCCTTATGGCAGTACTAAGATTTGGAGCTATGACGACCTGCCAATAGATATGTTTCCTCTTCTTCTTTGGCGTCCTTTCAAATCATCAATTACACTTACTCGCCTAACGGTAATCCTACTGGCACATACAATCCCTTAAGCCTAACTTTTCTCCTCTTGCTTGCTTTAAGGAAACATCTCCCTGAATGACCATTCTCTGAATTCATCATGGATCTTTTTTTGTTGTCCACTCTATTGTTGCCAGAACGCAACATGAAATTCTCATGATTCTAACGATTATCAAATCACTCAATTCCTAATTCATGTTTAGTTTACCTTGTTCACCAGTCTATACTGATTTATATTACTCAAGGGTCTAACTTTTTCTTTCTATAACACTATTATTGCCATCCATGTATCACATCTCACTCATAATGCTTCATTTTCCCTCTTCGTACTTCCCTACTAATATTTCTATATATCACTTTATCCTAAAAACCTTAACAAGACATTCTTTCGCTTTTACCTTCCCTTGACTCATCTACTGGCTCTTTGGGCTACCAAACATTCTCCATCTACTAGGGACGGGAGCCATACTAAGATAATATTTATCCCTTCAAGGTTTTTGGTTCCTATATTTATAGTACTCGTATCTAGCTGTAGTATTTTAGTGTGCATCATCTGGGTGTCTCAGAAGAAGATCTATGAGCATATTTGCAATATCTTTCAAAAATGTAAATTAACGCAAACAATTCATCCATAATTTTGGCTCACTCTAACCCCAGCCGGATCGTGAAATTATGTCCTTCTCTTAAACCATATTTGTTAGCCCCTATAGAGCATTAGATCGGCGTGGCCAATTATACATACCTTTGTTACTGTTGAAGGTCACTTAAAAGGCTTATATTCCTATGCGTGAGTTGTAAATACTATTAACCTTTATTAACTGGGTCCTATCCTTTTTCATCTAGCTTCTTTTACTTGTTGAAACTTGTGTCTTTCTTTTGATTCTCTTATTCCTTTTTACCATAAGAGCGGATAGACATTTTTTCCTTAAGGATCCTTATCAAGAAAATTACATGTCTTAGTACACACATTATCTTCTAAATACCTCAATTTATCAATCATAACATGATACAAAAATCAAGTTCCGCTGACCCAACTCTTCCACAGCTATATCTCATACCAACCGTCTTTCTGGAAGTAGGCATCAACGTATTATGAATAAGATCAAGTTTAGGAAATTGTGATCTTACAATTAAGCTCTATGACACGATCTAGAGTAAGAAGAACGAGTGACAGTCCTAAATGCCCTATAGCATCCTACTTTTAAGTGTGGTGCACAACCCACCATAAACAAAACTTTACTAGACGCGGCTTGTAGGCTCCTTAGGACACCGCTGCTCTAATATCACTTTTGCGACGCCCCCAACCTGGATGGACCGTGATGGGAATCCCATATCTTACTTACCTGAGTATAAACATAACATATCTTTTCATGTCATATTATCACAGATTACAGAGCCAAAATTCTGCCGTGGAGATAAGCAGAATACAACATATGATACCAACTTATACATAAGGCGTATGAGCCATTAAGGCGAAAATAACCACTCTTACACTAAACATAGGCCAACAAGGCCATACAATCTTTTACGTACATGACATCTTTCTACAAGCCTCTAAGAATAAATAATTTTCATAAAGATCAGGACAGAGTCACGCCATACCAAACTACACATCTAAATCATATCAATCAAACAAGCAACTCCAAAGCAACTGGAGTGCACCAACATCTTCTGCAGAACTAATAGCCTACTTGGAGGGTTCTCGACTTTTCTATCGGGACCTGCGGGCATGAAATGCAGCATCCCCAGGCAAAAGGGGCACTAGTAGAAATAATATACTGAGATTCTATGGAATAAAAATTAGTAAATAATAAACATGAGAGAAACATGGACTAAAAGACTCGACATGTAAATCTGAATAACTCTGTAAATAATCAATATGTATAATTCCATGCATATGCGTATAAATGTCATGTCGTTTATAGATACATGTGTTCATAACATCATCAAGCCTCTGATGGAATCCCATCATATCGTCTCGGCCACTGTGGGCAAATCATCGACGCGTACCAGCTGATCAGGTGGTAGTGTGTATATAACGACATAACCTTTTCACATATCCCATATACATATAATATACATATGTACGCGTATACAACACCATCTGGTCATGGGACAATGTAAATGAATGAAATTCATGAGAATTACGTCAATAAAATATCTCGGAATGTCCTAAGACCATAAGGCCTTTGATTAATATCATGAAGTAAACTTTTTCAATTTATATTTTTCTGACACCCATGAACAAATGATAAAATAATATGACACATGGGAATTCAAGAATATAGGTACCTCTAATACTTCTATGAATAGAGTAATTTATGAAAGTTGTGTATTTTCTAATACATTTCATTGTTTTGTAAGGATCATTCAAAAGGAAAGAAAGGATAGCCTTAACATACCTGAACCGATTCTCTTTTACAAAAATAGGTAACGAAAAATCGACGTAGGAAAGAATTCGTACGATATTCTTGAGAAAGATTGTGTCGGGCCTTCTTTCACTTAGCATTTCACATTGGACCTTGCCATATCTCGTTTAATAACTTAGGAAAGTTGTATTAGAGTGTTTTCTTTTTGGCAAAGATTTGTATTCACCAAGACTAGGAGGCTCAAACATAATTCTGCGACACTGGTTTCATAGAGTAAATCATATTTATGTACAGTTTCACATTATTTGCAAGCTCTGCACTGAAACTTAATTTCCAAAATAGATTAGATACTAATAGACCACCACTACTAGAAATCTGGAAAAAAGCGACCAAAAAGCGACCAAAAGTGCCTGGTAGCTATATTGATGGTCACTTTTTTTTAGGGACCAAAGTTGGTCGCTAATTAGCAACCAACTTTGGTCTCTAAGCTAAATGGACCCATTTTTCCAGAGATTGACTATAGAGACCAACTTTGGTCGCTTTGCTAATTTAATAATGTAATTTTGGCAACCAAAGTTGGTTTCTAAATGAGAAATACATTATTTATTTATTTATTATTAATCATTAAAAACTGACCAACTTTGGTCTCTAATCCAAATACTATATTTTAAAATATGGATACTAGAGGCCAATGTTGGTCGCTATTTTATTCAATTATTTATTTATTATATTAGACTAGCGACCAACTTTGGTCGCTTTTTGTTGAAACCTGGGAAAATTGCGACCAAAGTTGGACGCTATTCTCCAAAAAAAATTTTACTTGAAAAGCGACCAAATAGAGACCAACTTTGGTCGCTTTTCTGTGTATTATTTTGGCAGAAACTGCCTTTTTGGCAGCTACACCACCTGCCAATCATACCAAAACCCTAACAAGAAACAACAACAACAATTCATAGAACAATTCCAATAGCAATACCAAGCAACAACCCAACAACAACAATAACAACAACACAAAAACAATATTAAAAAGCTACTTTAAAACCAAGAAAGTGTAAATTTCAATTGAACTACAAACTAAGTTAACTCTTTTTACAACCCAATAGAAAATAAATTGTATTTGTCTAGTTCCAATTATCTAAAATTCATTCATTGTTTGCTACATCAATATCATCACCGTCTGATGAAGTTTCATCATCATCACGGTATTGAGAAGGTTCTACTTGTCGATGATACGAAGAATGACCACGGAGAAGACGGGAGTAACGGCCACTTGGAAGACGGGATGAACGAGCACGGGGACCGACAGCCTCTAGCGATGATGGCCGAGATCAAGGAATCAAAAAAGATCCAGCTAGGAGATTTTTGATAATCTCTTGCATGTCCTGGCATTGAGAAACCACGCCAATATACTGAGAATCTCAAAGCTTTTCTCTATTCTTGGACGCTTCTAGCTCGGGTGTGAGCTTTGACACAGTCTCCCGCATGGCAGAGAGGCTGTCCCCCTCAAGTTTCTCGGCTTGCGAGGAAGTCCCTATTTCTTTCATTCCACACCTATAGCAATGCAATGTCTTAGTAGGATGGCCGTATACCTTCCCCCATTTCGGACCGCCTGCGGCCCGCGTCCATTGTCTTTCAATATCCTTAGTCGAAAGTTGGAATGGCTCGCCCGACTAACTAGGTGGCTGGCTGCGTATGAATTCATTAGCTTCAACTCTGAAGCAATTCTATAAGAAAAAGTAAATTGAATTAGTATTTCAAAATTTCTATAAAAGTAAATGAATATACTTAATTTAATGTGAAAATATACATGTACAGTCGAGGGACGTCCCTCGACCCACCTTTCTTCATCCGTCTCTTTCTTCTTCTTCTTCACAATATGAGTCTCCGTGAATAGCTCATCTTGGTTCATCGGACGGTCCAACTTCTTTTTCAGAAAAGTCATAAATTTTAATTAATAAATAGAATCTATATATACTTTGAAAATTAAAAAATATTAAGCAATTACGTACCATTCTTCTTTTTATTGTCCCATAGCTGACCGCACCTCCAGTGTGCAAGGATCATCCCTTCTCAAATGCCCGAGCAATACTCCTGAAGCAACCAGTCATGCTTCTGGTTCAGCTGTCTAGCTAAGGAGAACAAATGCGACAACCGCTTGCGTGCTTTGAGATTAAAATTTGCAGCCACGTCTGCGCTATAATGGTGTTCCCATACACACTTGCTCTGTATTTCAAAAGTTAAATATTATATGGAAATATCATAAATATAAATAATTATACAGCATAAAAGAACATTTATACCTTATATTCATTGAAATTGCCTCCTTCAGTGAGAATGGGAATTCACTCCAAGACGCATAAGGGGCATCATAAAGCATTTTGGTTGCATTGGTGACTATCCTCGTAGTAATATTACTCGGGAGGAACCTGCAATGTAATAAATAAAATAAATTAATATCTTAGTAAAAACGGTACAAACTAATAAACATAAAAATAATAAATAACTCTTGCACATCACCCTCAGGGACTATGATGATCCTGCCATACTGATCATAGTGCACCTCCTCATCAGCAGTAGTAGCAGCATCGGCATCATCCTCTGAAACATGTGTATCAGAGGCATGTGTGGAAGGAGTAGGGGGCCAGCGATACTATCCCGCAAGAGAAGGCCTCCAATAGGTGGAGTCACTGATGACGATAGATATGATCCCTATGACTGTGGCATAGCTACACGGATCACAAGTGGTTGTGATACTGACTGCTTTGACCCGAGTGGCTCTGACCCGACTGGCTGTGACACTGATGGATGTGATCCGTGTGGCTATGACATGGATTGATGCAATCCATGTGATGCTGCTGGGTGGGTTCCATGTGATAGTGAGGCAGATGGACTGTATGTCGGACGCACAGTCCGATAGCCTTGTGAAGAAACACCCGGGGTCTATATGAAGGTGTAGGGCTGGTGATGTTGTGGTAGCTCAGTATAGCTGTGGGGTAGAGTCTGTGGCATAGTGATAGGAAAACCAGAAAAATGGTGGAAAAGATTAATAAGTAGTATCTTCTACCCTCCTCTTTTTCTTCCTAGCCTTTTCTCGACCCCGAGAACCACTACCTTCATTATTACCTCGACCCTTGCCTGTCATCTGCATCATATAATACATATTTAGATTGAAACATATATGGAAACTATCTATAAATGAGAGTTATCGAAGAAAACAACTTTTTAAAGCTCATCGACGTATTCTTCCTCGTCAGAGAATTCTTCTTCCTCACTAGTTTGAGCTTCAGCAGTTGATTCTTCTTCCTCGTTTTCTCTAATTCTTACTTCATTTTTATCAACTTCTTCCAATATGTTTTGACGATGTTCCAAATCATTTTCTGAAAGTTCGTACACTATTTGGTGAACACTGGAGATATCATTTTGATATGCAACGTCCAACACATTCTCGACTTCAACCATACCTACAGGCTTAGTTTTGATTACAACCCACCAATCGAACTTATTCCGCCGAAATGGATCATAGCGATCATACTCCCTTGTATGATTAACCTCAATTATATTGTATTGATTTTGTACTCTCGTACCTCTTGTTAGATTTGGCTCAAACCACTTGCATCTAAAGAGAATAATTTTCTTAAATGGACTACCTGAATATTCTAGTTCTATTATTTCTTTGAGCACACCATAATAATCAATATCTCCAACTTGGTTTCCATCACCACCTTGAACCCATACCTCATTGTTGTTGCTTTTTTTATTTTTAGAGCAACCCTCTGTATGAAACTTATAACCATTCATAACGTACTTGGAATATGTTGCGACCTCAACCCCCGATCCCCAAGAAATATCTTTCAAAAATTGATTTACACATGTGATGACCCGGCCCGTCGTCACGTGTGTTGTCACCCCATTTCCCCCGTTTTATGCTTCTACATATTTCATTATATGCATTTGTAGAGTTTGAAGTGATTCGGAAAGAGTTTGGTTGGAAATGAGACAATTAGTCTCTATAAGAGAAGGCTAATTTCGAAACGTCAACCGGATTTCCGGATTTTGACTTATGAGTTATAGGGCTCAAAATAGATTTCCTACGATTCGACTAGTTTCGGATGGTGATTTATGACTTGGGAGTGAAATTGAAATTGAATTCCAAGGGTTGATGTAGCTTTGTTAGGTGATTTTGGATATGTCTGCAAATGTTTAGCTCAATTAGATGTTGTTTGGTCGGGGTTTTGATCGAATATGAGTTTCTGAAGTATTAATTTAACTTATGCTTGAATCCGTCGTGAATTGATGATTTTTGTGTTGTTGGGTGTGTTTTTATGACTGGAACAAGTTCATAAAATGTTTTGGGGTATGTTGGTGCTTTTGGTTAAGGTCTCGAGAGCCTCGGGATGGTTTCGAGTGGTTATCGGAGAGTGTTTGAATGTTTGAAAGTTGTAGATTTGGGATTCAGCTATTGCAGAGACAGTTGCTCTATGCGATCGCAGAGGAAGCATGCGATCGCATAGGAGGTTTGGTCTGGGTCCTATTTTTGTGTTATGCGATCGTGTACGGGGCTATGCGATCGCATATGATTGGGAAGTTGTTCAGTGCGTTCGCATAGGTAAGGACGCGATCGCGTAGTTTGAGGTCTGCATTCACTGCGATCGCATGGGGTCTATTGCGGTTGCATAAGAGAAAAACTTGAGGTTCAAAATTTGTGCTCTGCGATCGCAAGCTAGGAGCTTCGATCGCATAGAAGAGAATCGCTGGGCAGAGAAGCTTTTGTTTAAACATTTCATCCGCTACCACTATCATTATTTCCTCCATTTTTGAACACCTTGAGTGTCTTTTTGGTGGGGATTGAATAAGATTTTGATGGGATGTAATTGGAGGTAAGTCTCGTGGCGTAGATACTTCATTTTTTCGAAGAATCATCCATTAATTGTCTGAATTTGGGCCTAAAATTTATGAAACTAGGGCTTGGTTTTTGAAAGGTAAGTAGGGGATTTAATGGGCCATTTGAACTCCGATTTTGATGAACTTTATAAGTACGGACTCATGGTAAGACAAGGATTCCGGTCATGTGAATTTCGTAATTTTTTGAGAAGTGGGCCCGGGGCTTTAGTTTTGCGAACTTCATGTTTTTGGGTATTTTTTGAGTTTGTCCTATTCGATTATGTCCCATTAGCCTATTATAATATATTCCTTTGTGGTTTTGGTCAGATTATGCACTTGAGGAGGTCATTTTGCGAGGAAAGCACAAGGCAAGCTAGGATTTTGACCGGTTTAAAGTGGATGATGGCTATGAATGATATATTGTGGGTTTGAAACACCGTATTTGCACTATGCAGTGCTATGTTCAGATAAGAAACGCGTCTTATGATGAGCCTGGTGATGTATCTGCTGGGGACTCGGACCAGATCCATCTTGATTGATGACTTATTGTCTTCTTGACTGAGACTGAGCTTGTACTCTTATAATTTGGGCTAGTTGCCATGTTTGGGGCCTTGTGCTGATCTATAGAACTCCTAGGGAGCATGTTGAGCTGATTGACCTCACTTTATCTATTGGACACATACCATGCGTCCTAACTTTGGCTGTAAATTATGAAATAGACTGGACGTAGTAATTTGCACCCTAAATGAGCAATACCTAGGGTTTAATACCCTATCTTAGCAGAGTGGGCCCGAGAGGCCAAGTCTATATCGACTGAGAGGGGTCAAGGACCACGTAGTGAGGGTATTATATATATTATTTGGATCGGGCTGCGCACCGCAGCATTATATATATTATATGGATCGGGTTGCATGCCGCAGCGATATATTATATGGATCGGAGTGATGTCGCAGTATTATAGAGCTTGGGCTGAGGAGCCCTCCTGAGTCTGCACACACACCTAGTGAGCGCAGTTGACTATATAATTGAATCGGGCTGCGCGCCGCAGCATTATATATATGGTATTAGATCGGGATGCACGTCGCAACAGTGTTAGTAACTAGTCAGACGGAACGAGAGGAAGTTATCAGACTCCCTCCCATGTTTAGCACTATTCACTGTCATTACTGTTGATATTAGAACTGCGTAGTGTTCTTACCGAATTTCTTACGTTCAGTTGTTATTTATTGTTATTACTCACTGAATTGGAAGTACTCACTCTAATCGCTGCACCTTTTGTGCAGATACAGAGATCCCGGAGGCTTAGCTGTGCTTATCTGTTATTGCCTAGTTCGGTTCCGGAGATATCGAGGTAGCTGCTGGCGTCCGCAGGACCTGATTTCTCCTCTTATCTATCTTTTATTTTCGCATCTAGATTTTCCTTGTTAGGATACTGTTCTATTGTATCTAGAGGCTCTAACTTGTGACGCAGGATCCATTAGGCTTTTATTACTGTTGATTACGTTTTCCGCAGTATTTCTATTGTTATAAACTGAGAATTTTAAGCGAAAAATGGTTTTTAAGTTAATGACTTGGCTAGCAAATGTTTAAATGGTCTGGCTTGCCTAACAAGTTATTTGGCACCATCACGACCGGTGTTTGGGTCATGACAAGTTGGTATCACCGCCTAAGTTACCAGGCCTCGCGAGTCATTAGTCGGTTTGGTAGAGTCTCGCGGATCGGTACGGAGACATCTGTACTTATCCTCGAGAGGCTGCAGAACCTTTAGGAAAAACTTCATATTCTTGAAAAATTCTTGTCGTGCGACTTTGTAGATCCGAGAACTAAACCTCTGTATTCTATTCTCTCGTAGATGGAGAGAACACGTGCTACCGGGCATGGCCGACGACCACCATTGCCACCCACTAGAGGTTGAGGAAGCGGTCGTGGTCGTGGTCGAGGTAGAGCAGCTGGGGCAGCACCAGTTGACCCACCAGTTGCCCTCATTCAAGATCATCCTCCAACTGTAGAAATTCCAGTAGCACCTGCTCCTGCACCAGCAATGCCTATTGTGATTCTAGGTTTTCAGGAGGCCCTGGCCCAGATCTTATCGGTTTGCACTAGCATGGCTCAGGCTATCTCGGTATCTACTGGGTGTTGTCATCATACCCTCGCAGCTCGCACTCCAAAGCAGGGTGTATAGGGTTTGCAGACCCTAGAGGCACCACAAGTTCAGCCAAGTGCCCCTGTTTAGCCAGTTCTTTTAGTTCAGGGTGATGGGGTGCCAGTGTTGCCAGATGACGAGCATCGTCATCTTGAGAGGTTCAGCAGGATTTCACCTCCCACTTTCAGCGGTGTTTCAGGCAAGGATTCCAGGGGTTTCTCGACAAGTGTCGACGCATGCTCCGGACTGCATGGATCTTAAAGACTAGTGGGGTATCTTTTGCCACTTTTCAGTTCTAAGGAGCAGCCTTTACATGGTGGGACGCATATGAGCGGCATAGGCCAGCAGGTGTAGTGTCGTTATCTTGGCAGGAGTTCTCCACTATCTTTCTGGAGAAGTAGGTGCCTCGATCGCAGAGGGAGGAGTTACGCAAGCAGTTTGAGTGGCTTCGTCAGGGGGATATGTCTATGATGCAGTATGAGGTGAGATTTACAAAGTTATCTCGTTATGCTTTGTGGATGGTTCCGAGGGATCAGGAGAGGATCAGGCAATTTGTACACGGACTCATTTATCCTATCCGTATTCTGATGACTCAAGAGAGGGTCATGAGTCACACCTTTGAGAAGGCGGTGGATGTAGACCGTGATATTGAGACGGCTCGTCGTTATGAGAGAGGAGAGGAAGGCCAAGAGGCTTAGAGGATCAAGTGGCTCCAGTGGTTCTCCGTCTAGGGGCCAGTTTCAGCTTAGCAGGGGTCGTTCTTTTAGGGCTCCACAGCTAGCTCGGTCAGAGTACCGTGGTTCATCTTGTGGTCGGGGTTATCAGGGCTCTCAGCACGGTCAGCCATCTATGAGTGCACTTCCAGCGCAGAGTTCATTTCATGCCCCATCTGTTCAAGGTTCATCTTGCCGAGTTCTTCAATCAGCTACTCTAGTGCGAGGGATTCCCTTCATTCCCAGTCCCCAGCGCCAGGGAGTTGTTATGAGTGTGGCGAGTTTGAGCATATACGTAAGGATTCTCGTCACGTGCATCCATTTCATTTCAGTAGAGGGGCAAACCTTCATCTTCTGGCCCAGTGTCTTCAGCACCCGCCTAGTCAGCTAGGGGTGAGGGTCAAGCAGTTAGTGGTCGCCCTAGAGGGGGAGGCCGATCCGGTGGTGGTCAGGCATGTTTCTACGCTCTTCAGGGTAGGTCAGATATTGTTGTTTCAGATGTTGTTATTACAGGTATTATTTCAGTGTGCCACAGAGATGTCTTAGTTTTATTTGATCCCGGATCCACATATTCTTATGTATCTTCATACTTTGCTCATCATTTTGGGACTACCCGAGGGTGTCTAGCTTTACTTGTGCCTGTATCTACCCCGGTGGGTGATGCTATTATTGTGGACCACGTGTATCGGTCCTATCTTGTTTCTATTGGGGGTCTGGAGACCCGAGTTGACCTGCTTCTTTTTAGCATGGTGGATTTTGATGTTATTCTGGGCATGTATTGGCTATCACCGAGCCATGCTTTTCTGAAGTTTCACACCAAGATAGTCACATTGGCTATGTCAGGTATCCTGAAGATCACGTGGCGTGGTACGACTGATTATGTACCCAGCAGGGTAATCTCTTTCTTAAAGGCCCAGCGGATGATTGGGAAGGGATGTTTATCATATTTAGCATTTGTGAGGGATGTTGGGGCTGAGGCTCCTAGTCTTGATTCGGTCCCCGTGGTGTGGGAATTCCCTGATGTATTTCAAGTATACTTGCCAGGCATGGCGCCGGACAGGGATATTAACTTCAGCATTGATTTGGTGCCGGGAACTCAGCCCATCTCTATTCCTCCCTATCGCATGGCACCAGCAGAGCTAAAGGAGTTGACGGAGCAGCTGCAGGAACTCCTAGATAAGGGGTTCATTCGCCCGAGTATGTCGTTGTGGGGCGCACCGGTGTTATTTGTAAAGAAGAAGGATGGAACAATGAGAATGTGCATTGATTAGAGACAGTTAAACAAAGTGACAGTAAAGAACAAGTATCCACTACCCCGAAATGAGGACTTGTTTGACCAACTTTAGGGAGCAAAGGTATTCTCTAAGATTTATCTCCGTTCAGACTATCAGTAGCTGAAGATTAGGGATTCTGATATCATGACGACAGCATTCAGGACGAGATATGGGCATTATGAGTTTCTGGTTATGTCATTTGGGCTAACTAACACCCCAGTCGCATTCATGCACTTGATGAACAGTGTATTTCAGCCGTATCTGGTTTCTTTTGTGATCATGTTTATGGATGATATTCTGGTGTACTCGCATAGCCAGGAGGAGCACGTGCAGCACTTGAGGGTGGTATTGCAGAGGTTGATAGAGGAGAAGCTTTATGCAAAGTTCTCCAATTGTGAGTTCTGGCTCAGTCCCGTGGCTTTTCTGGGGCACGTGCTGTCCAGTGATGGTACATAGGTTGATCCAAAAAAGATGGAGGCGGTGCATAGTTGGCCCGGACCGTCCTCAACTACTGAGATTCAGAATTTCCTCGGTTTGGCGGGTTATTACCGCAGGTTTGTTCAGGGGTTTTCATCTATTGCATCGCCTTTGACAAAGTTGACGCAGAAGAATGCATCATTTGTGTGGTCAGATGAGTGCGAGGAGAGCTTCCAAAAGCTCAAGTCAGTGTTGACTACAGCTCCATTGCTAGTAGTTCCATCAGCTTCAGGCTTTTATTCGGTATATTGTGATTCTTAGTGAGTTGGGATTGGTTGTGTATTGATGCAGGAGGGTAGAGTTATTGCGTATGCGTAGCTTCAGTTAAAGCCTCATGAGAAGAACTACCTTGTTCATGACTTGGAATTGGCTGTTATAGTTCATGCTTTGAAGATTTGGAGGCACTATCTATATGGCGTACCCTGTTAGGTGTTCACGGACCATCGTAGTCTTCACCACTTGTTTAAGCAGAAGGACCTCAATTTGAGACAGCAGAGATGGCTTGAGCTACTCGAGGATTATGAGATCACCATTTTGTATCATCCGGGGAAGGCCAATTTATTGACCGATGCTTTAAGACGGAAGGCGGTGAGTATGGGTATCTTGGCGTACATTCTAGTTGGGGAGAGGCCCCTTGCAATTGATATTCAGGCCTTGGCCAATCGGATGGTAAGGTTGGATATTACTGAGCCCTGTCGGGTGTTGGCTTGTGTGGTTTCCCGGTCTTCTTTATATGATCGCATCAGGGAGCGCCAGTATGATAACCCGCATTTACTTGTCCTAAAGGTTGGGGTCCAGCATGATGATGCCAGAGATGTGACTATTGGTAGTGATTCTGTGTTGTGGATGCAGGGGCGGATTTGCTTGCCCAATGTGGATGGGCTCTGAGATTTGATAATAGAGAAAGCCCACAACTCGTGGTATTTTATTCATCCGGGTGTCGTGAAGATGTTCCAGGACTTGAGGCAGCATTGTTGGTGGAGGATAATGAGAAAGGACATTGTGAGTTATGTGACTAGGTGTCTCAATTGTCAGCAGGTCAAATATGAACATCAGAGACCTGGTGGTGTACTTCAGCAGATGGATATTTCAAAGTGGAAATGGGAGAAGATTACTATGGACTGTGAGTGGTCTCCCTCGTACCTCAAGGAGCTTTGATTCTATTTGGGTGATTGTGGATATGCTGACCAAGTATGCGCACTTCATTCCGGTATGTACCACCTATTCTTCGGAGCGGTTAGCAGAGATTTTCATCCGTGAGATTGTGCGGTTGCATGGGGTTCGAGTTTCTATTGTCTCATACAGGGGTAGTCAGTTTTCTTCCCAGTTATGGAGGACTTTTCATCAGGAGTTGGGAACTCAGATACAAATGAGCACGATTTTTCATCCTCGGACGGACGGGCAGTCCGAGCGTACTATCCAGATATTTGAGGACATGTTGCATGCATGTGTTATTGATTTTGGAGGTTCTTCGGCTGAGTTCTTGCCACTGCGGAGTTTGCTTATAACGCCAGATATCAGTCCAGCATTCAAATGGCGTCGTATGAGGCTTTATATGGGAGACGGTGTAGATCACTAGTTGGCATGTTTGAGCACGACGAGGCTAGACTATTGAAGACAGATTTAGTTCAGGATGCTTTAGAGAAAGTGAAAGTTATACAGGAAAGACTTCGTACGGCTCAATTGCGTCAGAAGAGTTATGCAGACCGGAAGGTTCGAGATGTATCTTATATGGTGGGCGAGAAGGTTTTGTTGAAGGTTTCACCTATGAAGGGCTCTATGAGGTTTGGGAAGAAAGGGAAGCCGAGTCCACGGTTCATTAGGACTTTTGAGATACTTAGGAGGATTGGGGCGGTGGCCTACATGCTTGATTTGCCACCCATCTTGTCGGGAGTTCACCCGGTGTTCCATGTTTCTATGCTCATGAAGTATGTTAGGGACCTGTCTCATGTATTAGACTTCAGCACGATCTAGTTGGATGAAGACTTGACCTATGATGTGAAGCCAGCGGCTATTTTGGGTTGTCAGGTTTGAAAGTTGAGATCAAAGGACATAGCTTCGGTAAAGGTGCAATGGAGAAGTCGACCCGTGGAGGAGGCCACTTGGGAGACCGAGCAGGATATGCGGAGAAGATATCCTCATTTATTTGAGGCCCCTGCTCAAGGAAGAGCATTTGTTTAAGTTGGGGAGGATGTGACGACCCGGCCCATCTTCACGTGTGTTACCGCTACCATTTCCCCCATTTTATGCTTCTACATGTTTCATTATACGCATTTGTAGAGTTTGAAGTGATTCGGACAGAGTTTGGTTGGAATTGAGACAATTAGTCTCTTTAAAAGAAGGCTAGTTTGGAAAAGTGAACTGGATGTTGACTTATGCTAGTTTCGGGTGGATATTTATGACTTGGGAGTGAAATAGGAATTGAATTTAGAGGTCCAGTGTACAATTAGGCTTCAATCGGCTAAGTATGAATTTCGGCGAATTCCGGTTGCTAGGTGAGATTTTGATTCGGGGGTCAGAATGGAATTCTGAGGGTTGTTCATTCGGTGATTTTGGATATGTCTGCAAATTTTCAGGTCAATTCGATGTCGTTTGGTCGAGATTTTTATCGGATATGAGTTTCGGAAGTTTTAATTTAACTTAGGCTTGAATCTATCGTGAATTGATGATTTTTGTATTTTTGGGCGTGTTTTTATGATTGGAACAAGTTTGTATGATGTTAGTGCTTTTGGTTGAGGTCCTGAGGTCCTCGGGATGGTTTCGAGTGGTTATTGGAGAGTGTTTGAATGTTTGAAAGTTGCAGATTTGGGCTTCAGCTGTTGCAGAGCCAGTTGCTCTATGCGATTGCATATAAAGCATTGCGATGGCATAGAGGTTTGTTCTAGATCCTATTTTTGTGTTATATGATCGCGTAAGGGGCTATGCGATTGAATAGGATTAGGAAGTGGTTCAGTGCATTCGCATAGGTAAGGACGCGATCGCGTAGTTTGAGGTTTGGATTCACTGCGATCGCATGGGGTCTATTGCGGTTGCATCAGATGAAAACTGGAGGTTCAAAATTTGTGCTCTGCGATCGCAAGCTAGGGACTGCGATCGCATAGAAGAGAATCGTTGGGCAGGGAAGCTTTTGTTTAAACATTTTATCCACGGCCCTATCATTATTTCCTCCATTTTTGAACACCTTTAGAGCGTTTTGGTGGGGATTGAAGAGGATTTTGACGGGAAGTAATTGGAGGTAAGTCTCGTGGCCTAGATACATCATTTAATCGAAGTAGCATTCATTAATTCTCTGAATTTGGGCATAAAATTGAAGAAACTGGGGCTTGGTTTTTTTAATATAAATTGGGGATTTAATGGCCTCCGATTTTGCTGAACTTTATATGTACAGACTCGTGGCGAGACGAGGATTCTGGTTATGTGATTTTCGTAATTTTTTTAGAAGTGGTCTCGGGGCTCGGGTTTTGCCAACTTCGTGTTTTTTGGTGTTTTTCGAGTTCTTTCTATTGGGTTATGTCCCATTAGCCAATTATAACATATTCCTTGAGGTTTTGGTCATATTCTACACTCGAGGAGGTCGATTAGAGAGGAAAGGGCAAGGCGAGCTAGGATTTTGGCCAGTTTGAGGTGAGTAATGGTTATGAATTATATGCTAAGGGTTTGAAACCCCGTATTTGCACTATGCGGTGCTATGTTGAGATAAGACATGCATCTTGTGATGAGCGTGGTGATGTGTCTGTTGGGGACTAGGACCTGGTCCATCCCGATTGATGACTTACTATATCTCTTGACTGACACTGAGCTTGTACTTGTATAATTTGGGCTAGTATCCATGTTTGGGGCCTTGTGATCATCTGTACAACTCCTACAGAGCATGTTGAGCTGATTGACCTCACTTTACCTATTGGACACATACCATCCGTCCAGACTTTGACTGTAAATTATGAAATAGACTGGACGTAGTAATTTGCACCCTAAATGAGCAATACCTAGGGTTGAATACCATGTCTTAGCTGAGTGGGCCCGAGAGCCTATGTCTACATCGACTGAGAGGGGTCAAGGACCCCGTAGTGAGGGTATTCTATATTTAAATTGATCGAGTTGAGCGCCGCAGCATTATATATATTATATGGATCGGGCTACACGCCGCAGCGATATATTATATGGATCGGGCTGCACGCCGCAGCGATATATTATATGGATCGGACTGCACGCCGCAATATTATAGCGCTAGGGCTGAAGGAGCCCCTCCGGATTCTGCACACACCCCCAGTAACCGCAGTTCACTATATTATTGGATTAGGCTGCACACCGCAGTAGTATATATATTATATTGGATCGGGCTGCGCGCCGCAGCATATATATATTATATTCGATCGGGCAGCACGCTGCATATGGTATTTGATCGGGTTGCGCGCCGAAGCAGTGTTAGTAATTAGTCGGACAGAAAGAGAAGAAATTATTAGACTGTCTCCCCTGCTTAGCACTATTCACTATCGTTACTGTTGATATTAGAACTGTGTAGTGTTCTTACCAGATTTCTTACATTCAGTTGTTATTTATTGCTATTACTCACTGAGTTGGAAGTACTCATTCTACTCCTTGCACCTTGTGTGCAGATATAGGATCTCGGAGGCTTAGCCGTGCTTATCTGTTGTTGCCTAGTTCTGTTCCGGAGATATCGAGGTAGTTGCTGGCGTCTGCAGGACCTGATTTCTCCTCTTATCTATCTTTTTTTTCTGCATCTAGATTTTCCTTGTTAGGATACTGTTCTGTTGTATCTAGAGGCTCTGACTTGTGACGCCGGATCCTTTGGACTTTTATTGTTGTTGATTACATTTTCCGTAGCATTTCTATTGTTATCAAACTGAGATTTGCTAAAATGGTTTTTAAGTTAATGATTTGGCTGAAAAATGTTTAAATGGTCGAGCTTGCCTCACAATGTTTTTGGCGCCATCACGACCGGGGTTTGGGTCGTGACAACACCATTATTTGGATCATTTACCTACATATTGTTAACAAAATTCATAACTTAGCATAACTTTCAAACATTGTTTAACTACATAATGTTAGAATATTTTAAGGATATACTTACAAGTTGTTTGAACCACCTAGGAAATGACGTATATACAGCATCTTAGCCAAATTGACCCACGAAGTGACTGTGACACATCAAATATTTTTAGTAGTTGCATTGAGATGTAATCACAGTAAATTTTATATTTTGATAACTATTAAATAAATACTTACTTGATAAATGGTACTACTTCGGGACAATTTAACAACAGATGAAGTGTAGCTGACTTGAATTCCATATAACTCAAACTTCTCTTTCTACCATCCTTAGAACATCGGCCTGGTTGATAGGATGTGGACATAGGCGGATATAATGGATCATTCGTAAGGTCGACCGTGTGCCTGTTTGGCCTATTCCTAGCACATGGCACGTTGCTCTCAAAATAATAAAGACAAAAATGAGCAATTTCCTTTGCAAGATAAGCTTTGCATATAGACCCTTCAATTTCGTTCCTCTGCTTAACAAAATTTTTTGCATTTCCAATTGTCCTGCATAATGCCGGGTTAGCCAAGAACATTCAAATAATATAGAAAATTATATATGGACTATAATATTACCTATCAAAGGGATACATCCATCTGCATTGAACAAGCCCTACAAGTTGTGCCTTGTGTACAAGGTGGATTGGAAGATGTTCCATCACATCAAAAAACCCACATAGAAATATCTTTTCCATCTTACCCGAAGTTACACGAATGTTCTGATCAATCCGGCGTAGGTTTTCTTCCCTTAATGTGGAAGAACACAAGTCTTTGAAAAACAAACTAATCTCAGTGATTGGTTTCCAGATTCTTTCAGGCAAACCAGAAAATGCAATAGGCACTAAGGTCCCCATGAAAACATGACAGTCATGACTTTCAAATGGATCAACTTCCCTACCTCCATATCAACCTTTTTTAATAAAATTCGATGCATAACCCTCAGGCATCTTCAATTTTGTAAACCAATCACAAATCTGTCGTCTTTCCTCCAAAGTAAATGTGTAGCTCATTTTGGGCTTGAATAACTTACCATTGTTTGCTGTCTACAAGTGTAATTCAGGCGGCATGCAATATTCTTGTAGTTTCAGTCTAGCCTTCGGGTTATCCTTTGTCTTACCTTTAACATCCATCACTATGTTGAACAAATTATCAAAATAGTTCTTCTCAATATGCATGGCATCAATGTTGTGACAGAGAAGATTATACTTCCAATAAGGCAACTCCCAAAATATACTCTATTTGGTCCAATTATGAGTAACACCATATCCGTGGAATCTATGCGATATAACTTCAGTAACTTACTGAAGTTTTGGACCCTCTCCAAAATTTCATCACCTGAACGTATCGAAGGTGGATAATCATATTCCATTTTATTCTTTTTGAAAGCATTTTTCATCCTTCTAAAATCATGACCCTCATGCAAGAATTGACAATGACAATCAAACCATGATTGTTTTTGGCCATCTTTCAAAGTGAATGCTTTACTATTTTCCATGCAGTAAGGACAAGCTAGCTTCCCAAAAGTCATCCACCCAGACAACATTCCATACGTAGGAAAATCATTAATTGTCCACATTAAATTAGCATGCAAATTGAAATTCTTCTTGGTTGATATATCATATGTTTAAACATTATCGTACCACAATTGTTTTAGCTCATCAATCAAAGTGTGACGACCTAAAGGGTCATTACCATAATTCTTCCTTTATTTGAGCTTCTAAAGCCTTGAAAACCTCGTATTTGGTTACCTAAATTTGCGTGCGCAGCCCGGGCGCGAAGCCGGAAAATATTTCTGTGGAAATATTTGAATTCATTGCTAAAAATTTTGAATTTTGATAATAATATTGCAATAGTTGAAATTGGTCAACATTCTGGGTATACAGACCCGGACCCATGATATGACCGTCTCGAAGGATTCGTAAGGAAATTTGGATCCCGGGCGTATTCCCGAAATCGATATCCGAGGTCCCACACCCAAGTACCGAACTTTTTTGTGAAATTGTTTTCTAAAATGCCTAAGGAAAAATAAAAGTGAAAATTTATCAAAAGTAATGGTACGTGGCTCGTATTTTTGTTATGACGCCTGGTATAAGTCTTAAATGAGCGTAAAGCGCTATTGTAAAGTTTGGTTGCAAACAGACGTCGTTTGACGTGTTTCGGACTAAAAATTGAAAATTTGAAAGTTCTGAACTTTGGAATGAAAATCATGAGTTTTGAAGGTTGATTCTTTGATTTTGATGTTATTTTGGTGATTTGATTGCTCGAGAAAGTTCGTAGGATGATATTGAGTTAGTGTGTGTGGTTGGTTGGGAGCCCCGAGGACTTGGGAGTGATTTCGGGGGGTGGTTCAGGGTGTTTTGTTCTTAAAAAAAAACTTAAAAGATTTTCTGCAATTTTTACACAGAGCATTTGTTCTATGGGATCGCAGCCTCATCCACACGATCGCACTGTTTTGGCTCGTACCTCTATGCGATCGCAGCTTCATTCACGCGATCGCGTAGCTTCCACCTTCCCCCTTCTCCATGTTCGTGTACTAGCCCACGCGATCGCATAAGCCGATTGACCTCTTAGTGATTTTTGCTCTACGCGATCGCGTAGCTCCCAAACTCCCTTCACCGCGATCGCTTCCCAATTCCCGCGATCGCGAACGGAAATTTCGCCCAGTGATTTTAAAAGCCTAAAAACAAAACAGTGACGGGATTTCTTCCCAAATTCCCGAGCTCTTCCAAAAATCCTCCATTGGAAAAAATTCAATCTCTCATTTCTTCATAGTTCATTGGGTAAGTAACCCTAACTTCATTTCTTCTTGCTTCCTTCCTCTAAATATCAACTTTCTAACCCTAAAACATGAAATCAAAGTACAATTTAGGGATTTTTGGGCATAGCTATGGTTTTAGAAAATTGGGCGATTCAACCTCAATTTGGGGTCAAATCTTAAACAAATCATATATTTGGACTTGTGTGGTTATGGGTGATCGGAATTTGGTCCGAGCCTCGAGTTTGGGCCATGTGGGCCCGATGTGGGATTTTGGTATTTTTGGAAGAAAGTTAGAAAATGCATTTCTAAGCTAAGAAATTGTATCCTTGTGTTATTATTGATAATATTGAATTAATTTATGTTTGATATCGTTGGTTCGAGGTCGAATTCTAGAGGAGCGGCGATTGTTGCGCTTTGAGTTGCTATTTTCGTATTCGAGGTAAGTGTTTGATCTAACTTTGGTTTGAGGGATTAGGATTAGGTTAATATTTGCTATTAGCTATGTGGAATCGGTGTATAGGTGGTGACGGTTACCTATGCGCCCGAGTCTAGCATTACCGTGAGTCATAATTGCAATTAAATTTTGAAAGAAGTGAACAATTGTGATAATTACTTGTTAAATGAACTACGAAGTGATAGTTGAGAAGCAAATGAACTAAAGAGGAATTTTTGGTACTTTTCCCTTGCCGGGACCTATTGTTGAACTGTATTCCCTTGCCGGGACTTGTTGTTGAGCTATTCTCCCTTGCCATGACTTATTGTTGAGTTATTATACCTTGCCGGAATATTTTATCTTGTTATATGTTCATTTCCTATTTTGTTGTGACCATTGGTTGGGTGAGGAAGAGAGAGAATATGCACGAAGAGTCCTTCCGTGCCATGTTTCTTGATTCTTTGATCACGAAGGGTCATTTTGTGCCTTGTTTTTGAGAGCTATGTGTGCAAAGAACGAAGGGTGATGTCGTGCACTGTATATTGACAGTGAAAGCATGAAGGATGATGTCGTGCATTACATGTGACAGTTTTGGTGAGAATGAGAGTAAAAGCACGAAGGGAGGTGCCGTGCAGTAGAAGTGGGAGAGGATCACCATGGATTTTGTTACTGGCCTTCCGATGACTCGGAAGAAGTTTGATGCTATATGGGTTATTGTTGATAGGATGACCAAGTCAGCACATTTTATACCAGCTGCTACCACCTATTCATCCGAGAGATATGCTGAGATTTATATTGGAGAGATCGTTTGCCTTCAAGGGGTGCCCATATCTATTATTTCGGACCGGGGTCCGAAGTTCACCTCGCATTTCTTGAGAGCGGTACATCATGAGTTGGGCACCTAGGTCCAGTTGAGTACATCATTTCATCCCCAGACGGACGGTCAGTCCGAGAGGACCATTCAGATTCTTGAGGATATGCTATGAGCCTGTGTTATTTATTTTGGAGGCTCCTAGGACAAGTTCTTCCCTTTAGCAGAGTCTGCCTACAACAACAGCTACCAGTCCAGTATTCAGATGGCTCCGTCTGAGGTGTTGTATTGTAAGCGCTGTCGGTCCCCAGTCAGATGGTTTGAGCCATGGGAGGCTCGGTTCTTGGGTAAAGATTTGGTATAGGAGGCCTTGGATAAGGTCAAGATCATTTAGGACAGACTTCGGTCGGCTCAGTGTAAGCAGAAGAGTTATGCAGATCGTAAGGTCAGGGATGTTGCTTTCATGGATGGAGAGCGATTATTTCTCTGTGTATCGCATATTAAGAGCGTGAAGAGGTTCGGGAAGAGGGGAAAGCTTAGCCCTAGGTATATTGGCCCATTTGAGATTCTTGACCGCGTGGGGAAGGTGGCTAATAGAACTTTCCTTGCCGCCTAGATTGTTAGTCGTGCATCCAGTTTTCCATGTATCCATGCTTCGGAAGTATCAAGGTGATCTCGCCCATGTGATAGATTTCAACACTGTCCAATTGGACAAGGATCTGTCATATGAGGAGGAGCCGGTGGCTATTTTAGACCAGCAGGTTTGATAGTTAAGGTCGTGGAGTTTTCCTTTAGTGCGTGTTAAGTGGAGAGGTCATCCTCCTGACCTGGGAGTCCAAGTCCGATATGCGGAGCTGTTAACCCCATCTATTCCCCGACTCAGGTACATCTTTCTTTTGACCGTTCGAGGACGAACTGTTGTTTTAGAGGTAGATGATGTGACGACCCAAAGGGTCAACACCGTAATTCTTGCTTTTTTGCACTTCTGAGGTCTTGAAAACCTCTTATTTGGTTTCATGTGCAGTCCGGGCGCGAAGCCGGAAAATTTATACGTGGAAATATTTGAATTCATTGTTAAAAACTACGAAGTTTGATAATAATATTGCTATAGTTGACTTTGGTCAATATTTTGGGTAAACAGACCCAGATCCATGATATGACAATCTCGGAGGGTCCATAAGGAAATTTGTGACCCGAGCGTATTCCCGGAATCAAAATCTGAGGTCCCAGGTCCGAGTACAGAACTTTTCTGTGAAATTGTTTTCTGAAAATGCCTAAGGAAAAAAGAAAGTCAAAATTTATCAAAAGTAATCGTATCGGGCTCGTATCTTGGTTCCGACGCTTGGTACAAGTCTTAAATGAGTGTTAAGCGCTATCTGTAAAGTTTGGTTGAAAACGGACGTCATTTGACATGTTTCGAACTAAAAATGGAAAATTTGAAAGTTTGAACTTTGGAATGAAAATCATTAGTTTTGAAGGTTGATTCATTGATTTTGATGTTATTTTGTCCAATTGATCACTCGAGCAAGTTCGTACAATGATATTGAGTTAGTGTGTGGGGTTGGTTGGGAGCCCCGAAGGCTCGACAGTGATTTCAGGGGTGGTTCGGGGTGTTTTGTTCTTCAAAAAACTTAGCATATTTTCTATAATTTTTTAACCGAGGATTCCTTCTACGCGTTCGCGGCCTCAGCCACGCGATCGCACTCTTTTGTCTCGTACCTCTATGTGATCGCAGCTTCATTCACACGACCGTGTAGCTTCCAGCTTCCCCCTTCTCCGTGTTCGCGTACTAGCCCACGCGATCGCACAAGCCAATTGACCTCTTAGAGATTTTTCCTTTACACGATAGCAGCAATCGTCACGCAATCGTGTAGCTCCCAAACTCCCTTCACCGCGATCGCTTCCCTATTACCGTGATCGCGAAGGGCATTTTTGCCTAGTGATTTTAAAAGTCTAAAAATAGAACAGTGACGGGATTTCTTCCCAAATTCTCACACGAGCTCTTCCAAAAATCCTTCATTGGACAAAATTCAGGCTCTCATTTCTTCATAGTTCATTGGGTAAGTAATCCTAACTTCATTTCTTCTTGCTTCGTTCATCTAAACATCAACTTTCTAACCCTAATACATGAAATCAAAGTAGAATTTAGGGATTTTTGGGCAGCTAGGGTTTTTAGAAAATTGGGTGATTCAACCTCAATTTGGGGTCGAATCTTAAAACAAATCATATATTTGGACTCGTGGGGTTATGGGTGATTGGAATTTTGTCCGAGCCTCGAGTTTGGACCACGTGAGCCCAGTGTCAGATTTTAGTATTTTTGGAAGAAAGTTAGAAAATGCATGTCTAAGCTAGGAAATTGTATCCTTGTGCTATTATTGATAATATTGAATCAATTTATGTTAGATTTTATTGGTTCAGGGTCGAATTCTAGGGGAAAGGTGATTGTTGATCTTTGGGTTGCTATTTTCGGATTCAAGGTAAGTGTTTGATCTAACTTTGGCTTGAGGGATTAGGATTAGGTTATTATTTGCTATGTGCTATGCGGAGTCGATGTATAGGTATGGTGACAGTTACCTATGCACCCGAGTCTAGCATGACCATAAGTCATAATTACTATTAATATTTTGAAAGAAGCGAACAATTGTGATAATTACTTGTTAAATAAACTATGATGTGATAGTTGAGAAGCAAATGAGCTAAAGAGGAATTTTTGGTACTTCTCTCTTGCCGGGACCTATTGTTGAGCTGTATTCCTTTTCCGGGACTTATTGTTGAGCTATTCTCCCTTGAGGGGTCTTATTGTTGAGTTATTCTCCCTTGCCGGAATATTTTATCTTGTTATATGTTCCTTTCCCGTTTGGTTATGACCATTGATTGGGTGAGGAAGAGAGAGATTATGTACGAAGGGTCTTTCCGTGCCATGTTTCTTGATTCTTTGAGCACGAAGGATCATCATGTGCCTTGTGTTTTGAGAGTTATGTGAAGAAACAACGATGGGTGATGCCGTGCACTGCATACTGAGAGTCAAAGCACGAAAGGTGATGTCGTGTATTATATGTGACAGTTTTGGTGAGACTGAGAGTAAAAGAACGAAGGGTGGTGCCGTGCAGTTTTTTATTCATTGGCTTTTCTCTAATTAATGCTATATATTCAGTTCTATTTCTTGTTCGTTGGACTTATAATTGAACTGTTATACCCCCAGCATGTCCCTTCCCCTTTATATGTTTAAATTTGTTATCTTTCTGTTATTGCACATATATCTGTATAGGTTGATGGTGGTAGGTCCGGTTTAGCCTTGTCACTACCTCGCCGGGGTTAGGCCGGGCACTTACCAGCACATGAGGTCGCTTGTGCTGATATTACACTTATGTGCCTTTTTGTACACATGTCAGGACACAGTTTACGGACCGCAGCAGTAGTTAGGAGTGATCCTTTAATCCAGAAAATCCGAGGTAGTTCGCTGGCGTTCACGGGCCCTAAGTCTCCTCTATCTCTTCCAGTTTGTTTTTATTGTATCAAAACAGACATGTTATGTATTTCTTTCAGACTGTTGTTTTTAGTACTCTTTTAGTCGTCCATGAGGAGTGACAGTAGCTGCTAGGTTGAGGCATGTTACTAATTTCCGCAGTTTATCATTGCTATTGTTGCTAAAAGTCTTCCGCATGGATTTAATTGATTAATTCAGCATTTATATTATTTTACATTAAGGTTTTTGTGAGAATGATCAAAAAGGGTTGGCTTTCCTAGTTTCAACAGTAGGCGCATTCACGACTCCCGATGGGGGAAAAGTCCGGGTCGCGACACAAAGGTTGCAAATATACATCTATCAAAAATTTTTGGATTACGTGGACCGGGGATAATACAATTTAGGAATATTTATGGACTAGTCATGCACAACTCGGGTGGTAGATTATAAGGTGTAAGAAATACAGGCCGGCATGAATAAGCTTTCGCAGATACAGAAAAAGGAGGGAAGCCATCCGCACACAGACCTAACCGAATGTTCCTTAGTTCACTAGAAAAATTTGGATATGACCTATCAAAGTGCTTCCAAGCTTCTCCATCTGTAAGATGGCACATAACACCAGGTGGTCTTCTATTTTCAAAGTGTGATCTCATATGAGGAGCAGAACTCTTCGATGCATATAACCTCTTTAGTCTAGGTATAAGAGGTAAATAATACATCACCTTGATAGCGACCATCTTCCAGCTGGAAAGAACTTGAAACGAGACTTTCCGCAAAATTTACAACGGCTTAAATTTGCATCATCTTTATAATATAACATGCAACCATCTTCACAACAATCAATTCTCATTGACGAAGGTCCTAACTTAGAAAGTAATCTATTTGTCTTATAGAAATCACCAGGTAATTCGATTTACTCGTCAACTAGTTCACGCATAAGGTCAAGGAAATATTCCAATCAGATTTGATGCTTAGTAATCTAACTGCAATAGATAACTCAGAGTGAGAACGTCCTTTACGTAGTGGACGACTAGCTTCCTCTAACTGTTCATAAAAATGTCTTTCTTCATCATTAGGAGTTTGTTCAACATTGTTGTTGGGCTCACCTCCAAAGTGTATTCCAAAAGCATTCACAGTCATATCATGAATTTTATAATCACTATTTCTATTCTGCATCGACCTACTACTTTCACCAACAACCATGTTGTGAAATATCCCATGGCTACTATCCATCTCTCCATGATTAGTCCACATAAAGTAATTCGCTATAAACCCCTTCCTATAAATATGAACCTTAACTTTCTCCGGTTTTCAAAACTTCATACAGTCTCACTTAGCACAAGGGCACCTAATTACTCCTTTTTTATGTATAGCGGAAGTGACATTGCATGTCTAATAAAAGTCCTCAACCCCTTCTGCAAAATCCTCTCCCAATCCCCGCCGATTAGGATAATGCCTATTGTACATCCAAGAACGATGTTCCATCTATAGAATAAAGAAGGAACAAATTAAATGAGTTAATTCATATCCTAAAAGATCAATTCATTAACTAAAAGTTCAATTAATATCCAAAAAATTTAATACAATAATTTGAGTTCTATTAAGAACCATAAATTCATAATTTAAGGTAGTTCCTAATTTCTACCTTAAGTTCATAATTTATACAAAACCCTAATACTAAGTAGATAAAAACACTAACCAATTACATAAAATTATACAGAAAAAATTATAAATTAAAAAGCTAATAAGGTAGATTACTAACCTTGGTAGATGAAAAAGAGGATTAAAAAGCAGTGGTTGTGCTTCGGCGGACAGTGGCAGCGGCGGTGGTGGCACAACAACTTCAACAGTGGCGGAGAGGGAGAAATTCAATAGCAGCGGTTCCGACAATGGTGGCACGAGGACACAAAGGTGGCACGAGGACACAATGGTGGCGTGGGGTGGGGGGACTGATTTGTGTGAGGGAAATAGAGAAGGGGAGTAGAGAGAGTTTGGGGAAATTTTGGAAAGAAAATAAGAATTTGGGAGGGGAAACCCAATTTAGAGATCTGGAAATAAAAAAAGCGACCAAATTTGGTCGCTATTTGGTAGCTATATAAGAATTGACTGTTTGACTAAATTAGCGACCAAAGTTGGTCGCTATTTTTGACCGTTTGACAAAAAAGCGACCAACATTGGTCGCTATTTTCAAAATAAATAAATAAACTAACTTTTTCTGTTTTGAAATATATATATATATATATATATATATATATATATATATATATATATATATATATATATATATATATATATATATATATGTATGTATGTCTGTATATATAGATGACTTGACTATAGTGTGACCAGAGTTTGTCGCGTTTTGGTCAATGAGTCAAACATAACGACCAACTTTGCTCGCTAATTTGGTCAAACAGTCAATATTAGCTATAGATATAGCTTAAATTGAATTAAAATACTAAAATTTTCATTAATATTAGCTAACACACTTGTAATTAGTGCATAATATAGCGTAAGTATATATATATATATATATATATATATATATATATATATATATATATATATATATATATATATATATATATATATATATATATATATATATATATATATATATATATTAGCAATATATTAATATTAGCTAACACACTTGTAATTAGTGCATAATATAGCGTAAGTGCATATTATATATATAAGCTGTATTCGATACGGTATTACCTAATACAGTTATACTTAGTGCATAGTATAACTCAAGTACATATTATATATATAAGCTGTATTCGATACGGTATTACCTAATACACTTAACACATGGAGATATATTAAAGAAAAATGGTATAATTGCTAAAAAGAAAAAAAATTAGGAAATAGAAGATGTAATTAAACAGACATTAGAAAATTTCTTCCAGCAAAAAGAAAAACAAGACAAACATATGATAAAAAGTCCTAGTCCTAGTTCCAGTCCAGAGAAGTTAAGATCTAGTCCAGAAAGGTCTCATAGCTCAAGAAGAGATGATAATGAAGACAACCTCAATTATCAAGATTCTCAAGATCCATATGAAGACTATGATTCGGTAATGAGTTTTGATTCAATAGCACTCCATAATTTAGACACATAAAAATAATTATACTTCGAAAATAATAAATTAAGAAGGAGACAAAGAACAATAATGGAGGAGACAATAAGTAGGGACCAGATGTGACAGATGTGATATAAAGACAAATGAATGACAAAAACGTGGACGACATAAAACGGAATCTCTGCACCAGCCATGTGAAGATGGGACCCAATGAAGTACCCTACAAGGCTAGATGACAAAGATTTCTAAAACCCTTTGAAGTCCGCATTTCAGATACGCTCAAAAAATCAGCTATAAAAGCAAGACCAAAGTCGAAGGAAAGAGCATCGAGCAAAAGCAGAAAACCTTCTGAAACGCCTCAACCAACTTTCCAAAAATCCCAAAAACCTTTCCAAACCACTTTGTAAAATATTTCCCTTTATGAATATCCTAGTAGTTATTCCTCTAAGCTTGTTAATAAATAAAGTTTGTATGCTTAGGTGTTGATAGTATTTTAATCCAGAAGTCCTGCAAAACCTTTTCGGGTTTCCCAAAAGGTAAATCTCATCTCTTGTAAACGTGTAAGTTACTATGTTTATCTAAGTTATGTTCTAAGATATTACCCCTATGTCTTGTTTTGATTTCCTTTTATGCATATATTTTTATTATGTATAGTTTTGTTATTCTGTAAATAATTAAAAAATTACTCTTAATATATGGTTATCTTTCCAAATTTCTTAATAATTTTGATGGATTAACCTGTAAATTCCTAGGAAAAACTGGTCAAGATAAACCAAGTGGTATGTGTACTTAACCATGGCCGGGGTGAGGTTAAAGAAAAAAGAGTTAAGAATAGATTTAAATCTATCAAGAATTGGAAAGAAGAGATGAACAGAGTTAAAAAAAAAAAGTATAAAGGGGTAATTTTAGTACATAATTATGATTACACTGCAATATTATAAGTTTACACATAAGAGAGGGAGAGTACCGAGTAGATTTTTACAACATAAAGTTTCAAAACAATTCTACTACGCCGTTAATGTCTGATAATCGTAATAACAATACATATCCGGAAATCTTTGCCGAAAGCCTTACTTTAAGTTTAGGAGAGTTTATTTCAGAAGTAAACACAAGATTTTATACGACACTAGACTACGCTATACATTTTATTTATATAA